>JAZGQO010000014.1:12797500-17797500 GCA_036850965.1 Patella caerulea | reverse complement strand
TTTCATGCAAGACTTGCTTTGAAAACGGACGATTCAAAGGTCATCTTGAAATTTCGAAAAAAAAATCAAACCAGCTTGCATAGTCGCCGTGATCACGTGGTGGAAACGCACGTGTAGTCCAGATAAGACGTGTGGTTGAGCGACGCGGGTTCGCGATGACCGCTTATAGATCTCAATCGAAACGCCATAAGCGCGGAGAGATCGTGACGAACCCGCCGCGAGAATTCTATATAAACGCACAGGTCGCAGTAAGAACGCGACTTTTTTAAGGTTGTAATTTTGGGACATTTTTCCGCGTTGTATTTACGCTTGCCGACGACCTTGTGTATTTCCAGGCCGCCGTTCGGTCTCAGAGCGCAGTAGGGTCACCACTCCGGTCTGACGGGGTCTTAAGTATATAATGGGAACTGAAGGCATATCAATAATACTTGTCGATGGTATACGAATATAAATTGTGATCTACATTTATGTTAATCTGTTCAAAGTAGAGGAAAATATTGAATAGCTAAAATGTTATTGTAGAAAATCTTTACCCATTTTCAAATACACTTTTGACATGTTGAGTGGAGTGTAATGAACTTGTGAGCGCTGCAGTCTCGCCAGGTTCATTTAAGCCAATTTCAGACGACAATGAAAGATAGTAATTAGTGTTAATAAGATCATAAGAAGGTGGCCGGTGACATTTCCGTCTTTATTTTAATACACCATCTTTCAATTACTGCTTCTTTACTATAGTAATAATAATTATTACATAGTTAGGAAAATTGAAAGGCAGGCTTTGTCTGTAGGTATTTATAGATATTAATTGTGGCTTTATAATTGATTTAGGTAATATGACAAACGACAAAGTAAATTGTCCACGCGACATTTGGTATTCACTGTATATTATTGACAAGATTATCATTAGGTACATATCCGTAAGAACATTGCATGGCTTGATTTGTAAATTCAGCTTCTAATTGGAATCATATTCAATGTTGTTCGGGAACGGTACAACTGTTGTATTGTGAAGGACAATTTTTTTGTTACTTTCTATCGCTTACAATATTTGTTCATCTTACTCTAAAATGAGAGAACATCATTACATGAAGTTGAATGCATGAAATGTAATGGGTTTCTTGCTTTATTGGTAAATGAAACAGTAAATATCGTTAACAACAAAAAGCATATAATAACGTTAATAACAATAAAGCATATTATTATATTATGGAATTAACAATAATTTAAAGATGCTCACTTCTACAGTATGATCTTTTGCAATAGCCATAGCACTTTGTGTGCGATATCAATTAAATTATATATAACAAAAATTCTCAAATATATTCATATTGTGCCATCATCCATAATATGTTATAATAATAATAATAATATGTTGCAACCTTCGATTGTTTAGGCGGAGACAATGTGTAAATCATTTTTATAATTAAAGAGCATATATTATGTGAACTACAACAGTAACAAAGCAAACGAAAATGAAAATCAACTACATGTATGTCACTGGGGCTAACGAGGGGTGCGGGGTGCTGCACGGTCCCCTCCCCCTCTCCTGGATCCGCACCTACAAACCATCAGGTTACAAGAATTCATTAAATTTCATTTTACATTTTCTTTATATTACTAACAAATAATGGAATTCGTCTCCTATATTTAGTCTACATAGATGACGTTTCCTTTCTTGTCTTGGTATATTGGTATGCGATAAAGTCTGAATAGGCAATCTATGACATTGCAATTATAAAAACAAAAGTTTATTTCGAAGTTTGCTATAGAAAACCAAACGTCCCAAAACCACTATTTATTTTGTAATTGGTATATGTTTTTGATCGCAGAGTAATCGTAGAGATCCTCTCCGGCAGAACTATGTCTGAACCTGAAAATTGTATACAACGTTTCTTTATGTTTGATTTTAGTAATATCCAGTTTAATACATTACTCGTTTTCTGACTGCAATTTTTATGTTCTAAGCCATCCCTAGTGCAGCTTCAAGCACGCGCACTACATGAGCTGTCACTCTCGCATCTGCATAAGATGAGTCATATGGCAGACTCCAGATCAAGTTTACCCGCTGTAATGTTTTCTTCAATTTAGTGTCTTTCTCTCAGCAATTGAGTCCCGGATCAAGTTCCGGGGGATTCAGATTTTCAAATGAACGCCACTACAAATGCATCATTCGTTGGAGCTAGACTACGTAGTTTAGGTTGGTATGATGTCGATACATTTCCAATTTTGGATGTCTATACCCTTCAGTGTGTTTCAGTCATCGATTTGCAATAGTTCCATCCAAAACAAGCTTATAGTGGAATCGCCAATCCAGGAAAGAACATCCGTTGACATTGGTCAAACTCCGGAGTAACACATTATGTCAATCATGATTGAAATCCTACCAGCTCATGCTCTTACGGTATGTGACACTTTATTGTATAATATTCTCCCTCACTCGTAATAGACACTCCAATAGAATCATTGCTTACACAGTTACACAGGCCATTGTATTTATGATGGTGCGGAGATCTAAAACTGGAAAGGTATCGTCATTATCCCCCACCCAAACCATGTTATCTTGCTCAACGAATGATACATTTGCAGAGAACGTATTGTAAAAGAGCTCATCACCAAGCTATTGTGTGCTTCGAGAAGGGTACCATCATCAGATGTGGATGCAATAGTGCTTGATCGCCGCTAACTAGTTAAAGGGACATATCGTATGGCATGTTGAATAACTATCATTTAATCACCCCACAACATAATACATATGATGTCAGTGTATTCATTGACCCTAGAAACATACGGTTACACACCAAAATTGTCATCCTAGAATAAATACTAAGGGAGCTATAGGGTGTTATTTGACGTCATCTTGAATTTCTCAAAACGCTCAAGACTGACCGAGGTTCACTCGACAGATTCTGAAAGAGGACACCCTAGACTACTAAAATCAATCATAAAAAAAACTTTGTATATAATTTCCAGGTTCACTCGAAAAATTGGGACCGGACTAATTAGGTCCTATCATATTGAGGTCGGTCGTAGCCACCGTGTTGATCGTATCGAGACGTATCCGAACGTATTAACCCATACCAGATCGCGGACTCTTTAGGAACAATCATATCGTAACGTATCGTACGGCAGTGGGAATCTAGCATTACCGAATAATCTGGAGAAAGGAGTACTTGCTGTCAAATTATTGCCCCACCTCTCCTTCCCTCCAAATCCGCCGGGCCTGACAATATGGCTTACTCTCAGAATGCTTGTTTGATTCCTTCCTTATACGTGTAAGAAAGGACATTTCCCAATACCGTTATAAGCCATATGTACTAATGACTGATATACTTCAACATATAAGACATTTATCTAAAGGTCAACAGACACTAGTATTTAATTACACTGTATTTTTGATGTCTCGCGTTGTAGATAAAATACTGTGATGAACAGTTATGGTGATTTTTCATCTTACGGTAAATGTTTGGTATGAACTGAATTGGGACGAAGATTTGATAGAGATCATACTACAGACCAACTATAGGATCATATATTTCGCAACCAGTACAAAGTCAGGTCACATCGACGTTTTCTTCATTCTGAAAGCATTCGCACTTGTTGTATCTCTTTACTATTATATGTGTATACGGTATTTGTTTGTCTCATACTTGATTTTAAACCGTGATCGTTTTATCTCATCAATTATCTTTGCTGCCTGGTTTAAACGCCTGGGTAATATAACGTTTTAAGCTAAAGACAACAGATTGTTATCCAACAAGAAAACAATGATTGTATCGTTGAAGGACACATTACCATGGCCTCTTTGCTACAAACGATTATTGATTAACATCAACTTTGATGAATTTTATCAAAACTATAGACCTATATGTCAATTGGCGATGGCGATGATTTAAAAATATTATTTATTATTCATCAGAAGTAAATTTGTTGATAGGAAAATAAATTCGGAATTATTGTTTACATTATAATCCAATGTATAACATAAAAATATTTTTTATTGTTTATTAATGTTATTGCTTGAAATGTCTGTGAGTCACGGTGCGTGCGTAAGGCGTTGGCTTGCTAGCCTGGGGGTCGAGTCTTCGATCCCTGCATTGGCCGAGAAAGTTCATATGGTGTTTACGGCATGGTTACCCTTGTTAGTGGTACAGGAAGGGGGACCGGACAATGACAGATATCTAGTCGTTCGGATGTGACGAAAAACCGAGGTCCTGTGTACACATTGACATGCACGTAAAAGACCCCTTGGCGATTGGAATGCAATATGCATGTTCTCTGATTATCCGTCTTCATTAGCCCAATCGGGCGCTAAAACCCATTTCATTTCATTTTTGAAATGCCTGTGTCTTGTCGCGGATTAGTCTCGTGTGTTTGGTTTATGTCCGGCGGATAAAAGCATAGTTGTTATGTCCCAAAGTGATCAGTCAAAATTGCTTATCGTTCCTGGGCCTAAGCAAAAAATCCTCACCATCACACTTAGTCAAGGTAATGACCTAATGAATCTATATTTGGAGTTTCGTCGCTTACACTTCATCATAACCAAAGTTATCGTGCCCCGAAGCCTCAACCAATCAGATTGCTTATTTGTGTTTACCGTAAGCAGACAATGTTCATTGCTCATCCTCGAACTCCATCAAGGCATTGACCTAATGAACTCCTGCTCCAACTTTGAACATTCTACCCCAATAAGAATGAGAGTTATTGTGTTTCAAAGTCTCGGCCAATCAAATTGCTTATCTAGCCTAACAATATTGAGAGTTATTGTGTTCCAAGGTCCAGGCCAATCAAATTGTTTATCGCTCTGCTTACCCTGGGCAGAAAACGCTCATTATCGCACTTAGTCAAGGCATTGATGTAATAAAACGATACACCTCGTTCCATCAATAAAACTTAATAAGAACTAAAATTATCGTGTCTCAATCACCAACCCACCCAATTACTTATCTCTGCTTACCCTAAGCAGAAAATGCTCATCTTCGAACTCAATCAATGCATTGACATAGTTTGAACATTCTAGATCAATAATATTGAGAATTATTGTGTTCCAAGGTCCCGGCCAATCAAATTGCCTATCGCTCTGCCTACTCTGGGCAGAAAACGCTCATTATCGCACTTAGTCAAGGTATTGATGTAATAAAACTATACTCAAACTTAATTAGAATTAAAATTATCGTGTCCCAAAACCCCAACCCATCAAATTGCTTATATCTGCTTACCCTAAGCAGAAAATGATCATCTTCGAACTCTGTCAAGGTATTGACCTAATAAATACCTACCAAGTTTGAATATTCTAGCTCAATTTATAAGAGAGTTATTGTGTCCCAAAAGTGTGACGGACTGGCAGGCAGATGAACCAATTTTAATAGTCCCCCACTTCCTTCGAAAAGCGGGTGATAAAAAAACGAAACGAAAGATAGATCTCTATTTACACCAGATTGAAATGACATTGACGTTTGATTGAAATCTTTGAGGTTTGATCAAAATTGCTGCGTGTTCACGTATTTATTTGTCGTTTTCTCGGGGTGGTAAAACTCATTGGATTGTTTAAATTTAAAATCATGTCTGTGATTGGAGTTTGTTGGCCCTTTAGAATGAAAGTAAATAATTTGATCAAAAGAACTGCTCAATGGCTGGGGTCGTGGAAGTAGAAGAAACTGGTCGACAAACCTAATGTCTGGTCCAATTAGTGAATCGCTGTTCGAAAAGTTGACTTGGTGATTATTGCAACATAACATATGCCGTGTTTGTAATTTCATTCTGTATTGTCTATTTCAACACTCAATGTACTCGCCATTAATTAGGATTAGTTTGCACTCTTTCTATACAATAAGCCGCCAATGGGTCTGTTCTAAACTGCTGTTCAAAATGATCTTGAATGTGGATGTCGGTTTTAAAATTTTAGAGACTAGATCTGCTACTGGCGCCAATAATATTCCATAGAAGTGTAAATGTATACTGAAACTATGGCACATGCAAGTTTTAACACAAGACGTAAACGCAGAACGTTAAACACCTCTACATCATTCAATAATGCTTGTTTAAAGGACAATATTGGTGTAAGTCATTATTAACTATGTGATAGAACTGGTTAAATACTTCCAAATATAATTTTTAACACGGAGATCATTGCTACGGGAGATTTTCATTTCACTGATAATTCCGTTAAAGATGGATCGTCAGTGGAATTATCAGTGAAATGAAATTCGACCGTGTGTCTGTTATCGCTCGTTAGTTATATAGAAGGATAACTCGTGTCCGTCATTTCCCGTTCATTCCAGTGTTTCTTACACATCTCCCGTAACAATGATCTCTGTGTTAAATTATATTTGGAATGTAGTTAACCAGTTCTATCACATATGTAAGAATGACTGGCACCAATATTGTCCTTTAAATATCAAGACAACCTTGTTGTCGGATGTAGGTCTTTTACTAATCTTTAAAAATGATCAATGGCGAATAGGTTTAAATCCCGCTATATTCTAAACAAGAGACAATCAGATCCGTTGAAAGGGTTCATTAACCGACGTGTTTGTTTTGATTACTCTGTGATTTTAGAGAAGGAAGTGGTGTGGGGAAATATTCAGTTTCCCAACGATTCCAAAAGGAATATTCCGTTGTCGGCGATAACAGGGATCGAGCTTCTTGGCCTAGATTCAGGTCAGCAGGATTGCTAGGATTGGAAGTGTGTGATCGAGAGTTGAGATGACGTTCTACACCTGACAGGGGAGTGATTATTTCCTCCCAAGACAACATATAGCTTCCCAATGATTTAAGCTCCTTAGGGACCCCTTAGTGGAACGAATAAGGCGCTACCAAAATGATCCTCTGTGGTGGACCCTTTAAACTAGAGGTCGAAGCGCGGCACTCTAGACCACTAGGCCATCACAACCCCCGAAGAGACAGGGAGCTAGGGCCTGGTCAGTAAAGATGGTTACGCAGGAGATCTGTCACAAGGGGGCCCCTGTAGGGAATATTTTTCGGGTTATCGATTCCAGTTGTCAACTCTTGTATCTTTTGCACCAATTATGAACCTATATATTCCAGTCATAGCTGGGTCTAGCAAACCATGCCATAACAATGGAACACTCCATAGATGCATTCAAGGTTGGTATTGCTAAGGGCTTCCCTTAGTGTCCACAACCCGTAAAGAGGGAAAGATGAAGCATCGGCGAATCCACACAACTGTGCTTCGATGACCTTAGGAGAACGTTGAGCCCATCTTGGTGTCTAAATCTCTTGTAGGCAGTCTCCACCTTTGCAGCAACAGGTTCATTCCAATCATATGTCTGCTGACACAGGTCCTGAACTATTATTTTCATCTCCAGAGTGAACAGGCAGACAAAGCTGTAAACATCAAAGAAGCGACCCACTATTGTCCTCTTTGTGACTTTCGTAGCTGCAATGAGTAATTTATCTGGCAAAAGGTGTCTGTTTTTGTAACGAAGACTAAGGCTTCCAGTGTTTGATCTTCGTCGAAACTAACTAAACACTTGGGCTTCCGTCGGGGAGAGTGGGACTACAGGATGTGGTGGGAATTAGCGGAAAACGTTCTTAATTCCCAACCATGGGTAACACCTGGGGGATGCTCGATTCACAGTCCAGAACGTCCCGAATCGACAGAATTACAATCGAGTGACGCGGAATTCAGTCCTGTCACAGTTCTGCCAGTCCCGACAGCTGAGGTGGAGTGAGTAGAATCGTGACGTATTCCTAGATAAAAAATATGTTTCAGCAGTCATGATTGGTTGGGATACTTTTTATACAGTCGACGCATGCGCTTTAATCCGAAATTCTCCTTTTCACTCGATTGACACCAGTTTTGGAATTCAATTCCGGAACTATGAATCGAGTATCGCCCTGCAAAGTGACCAAGGGCCATAACTCTTGGAGTAATTGATGGAAAAGAACGAAAAAGACAATGTGACCGATAGACAGATGACATTATGAAAGGAAGACGCAGTTCACTGCTTGCTAAACCCTTTTTATCTTCGTAAGAAGAGAAATTTGCCTTTAGCTTCGAATTTTGATTGACGTTTCCTTCAAAATATAATGAAATTTGACAAATCATTCCAGTTATTAATATCTTTTCCCTCAAAAAATTCCAAATTTGATAGCGAAAACCGAAACTTTGTAATTACTCGGGGCAGTTTGTTAACAAATCATCGAAAGCAACAATTTTACCTTTTTATATAATTACATTGAAGAGTAATATAACGGTGTTAGCGGTTACAAGATCGACCATATTTCATGGAGCGCAACCCGCTGTTCCTAATCTATTTCTTTTTAAGAGCTTTATATAAAGGTCAAATATTACGTCATATTCAATACTGTCACTCAAAGTATGTCAGGCTTCGTGCCCACATCGTTGCACCACGCTCACCTGTCTATCCATTATTTATTAACAAGCTGGTTTCGAGGCTTGAGATCTCACCCGAAATCGATGAAATTTACGGGGATCAACTATATTGGATGAGGTCAAAACAAAAAGTTAGTGTTAGCGTTTGTGTCGTTAAGAGTCCGTCTGAGCCCCTTCATCTAATATTCACTTAACACAAAAGATTATGCTTTGGAAAATACATTAAATTTCAAAATTTAATCTCATGGTCAATTTCAGGTTGTATAGAGGCTCTATCCAAGCCTAGCGTAGGCATGGGTCTGAAGTGCCGCGGTTCGTGGCCAAAAAAAGAAAAAATTCAAATTCCAGATGAAAGCGGAGACTGAGCTATCCCTCAACCTCACTCCGTCCCGGTAATCAGAACTGAATAGATGATCAGATAGGTAACTGTTCTTGAATTACAGACCGTTTAATTGTGTTTTACACATGCGCGTCATTCAAAAGGGTCAGGCCCAGTACAACGCGATTTATGTGCCCCGTGGTCCGGCAAAAGGAGAGAAAAAAAATCAAATTCCAGATGAAAGTTTTAAGGTAATCGATTTGTCGGCGCGAGGGCGTAGACTAAGCTATCCCTCTACGTTTCTGTGAAGCTTCACTCCTTTGGTTTTGACCGCTCTGACTTTGTACCGTTGATTACAGATTAAACATCCGTAAGTGAACAAATGTGTTGTTATTGACCTGTTCCCATTTGAATATTGTTCACAATAAGAAGCAAAATAAATAAGATATGTTTACAGAATCATTTTTCAGTTATATACGAAAAACTAAGTGATGCGTTTTCTATGGCGCTCAGTATATTAAATGGATAACTGAGACTTCGTTATTATCGTAGCAATGACAATCGAGGCAATTAAAGCTATTCTTATCAAAACGTCAAGTACCCATAACTTTGCTAAGATTAGTTTTAAATGATAACATTCACTAGAAGTCCCAACTAATAAAACCAAGTGCATAATGCCGAATCAGACGTGGTAAATGCGGCGCCCAAAACGGCATGATTTGTGAGATGTCTCCCATAATGACGAGATCATGGGAGCCCTAACATAATGCTAGTGAGATTAGTTAGGCACCCACGAATGAATTGGGCGCCCCAAACGGCTTGATCTGTGGGGTGCCTTATCCCGGAGAGGCGCCCATAATGATAAGATTGGTGGGGCGCCTTATAATGTTGGGCGGCACATAGTTCATAATGCCGAATCAGATAGGTTGAGCGTCCACGACTTGCTCAATGGGGCGGGCGCCCAAAACGGCATGATTTGTGGAGTGCCTCATCCCAGAGGGTGCCCTTGATGCCGAGATCATGGACGCCCATTATGCAATGCTAGTGAGATTGTTTAGGCGTCCTGGAATGAATTGGGCGCCCAAAATGGCTTGATAATCTTCAAAATTCAACCGGCATGATTTGTCGGTGCCTCATCCTGGAAGGGCGCCCATAATGACGAGATCATAAGGGCCCATATTACAATGCTAGCGAGATTAGTTAGGCGCCGATGAGTGAATTGGGCGCACAAAATGGAGCGATAATCTTCAAAATTCAAACAAGTTGCACTCTAACCCAATTCCTAACTTTTCATTTTTGTCGTAGATTATTATTAGTACGTTAAATTCAAACAAGTCGCACTCTAACCCAATTCCTATCTTTTCATTTTTTTTCGTAGATTATTATAGGTACGTTAAAGTCGTATTCCTTCTTTCAGCTTCAAGATTTAAATTTACCGTCATTTTCAGGTGCAAAACCCTATTTTCTAAAGTTTTAAGGGGATAGAGCACCATAGGCAATATGACCTTTCGGGCAGACAGGTAAAATGAAAATAAAAAAATATTATTTCATCTCGATGGCAAAATAAAGTGCCCGAAATCTAATAAAACACTAATTTTACTTTTCGTTTAATTGAATACCGCGAATTGGGCGTGTCTGTTAGGGGTAACCCACCGCACAAACTATCTGGCCGTGGTCATTCAGGACTTCTGTGGTGGTAATGAACAACTCCAAAGTTGTTTTAGGTGGTACAGATTTCAGCTAATCCAGCCTAGCTGTTGTCTAGAAATTCGATAACTCTTGTCAGCGATACTTTAATACTACAATTGTCTGGTAATTACACAGCTCTGTCAGGGGTACCCCACCACTAGAAATGTCTGACAGAGTGTTTTTGTGATACCTGAAGATGTACGGCACACTGCTGTGCGAATTTCATCTAGTACACTTTTGAGCTAATCTAGACTAGTTGAGAGGTATCGCATTTTGGGCGTGGAATACCACACCCACCGCCAGAAACCCGGCAGACTTACATTTTGATGATGCCAGACATACATGCATCGATAACATGTAAAAGAAAATTGGTACGATTTTCAACTAGGCTGACCCCCTGGGCTCCCGGTCTACACATTTAAGTGTGCTGTATTCACGGGCTGGAATGGCAAGAAAACATGTTGCTGCCGTCAAAATTTGCTCCCTGAAGCCTCCCCCCCCCCAACAATTTTGGGCTAGCTACGGGCTTGAAAGGACACACAGTTACTATCCAACAGCTCCCAATTCTTTCTTATGGACAAATCTGATGCAAACTGGTGACCTTTTACCCTTGTATATGCCGTAATCGCTCCTCGTGTACAAAATGCTGACAACGGCCACCTCCTTACTACCAGACTTGTGAAATTCGGTCAAAGCCAATTGTTAAGAAAATGTAAACTATTGTACTGGACAGATGGTGCATTACACGTTGTTATCCACACACCCCATCTTAAAGCACCAATAACATTCTTGTTGTAACTGAATAATATGTCCCAATCGTCATTCTGGTCAACAAATCGTATTATTTTCCAATATTCCAATTAAATGATGATATAAATTTCATCTTAACACACCTATATTAAAAAATTGAAAAAATTCAAAGAATTGATTTGAAAAGTCTAACGTAAACCTTTTCAAATGTGACTTGGATTTTAAAATATTCTCGAACCCTCTGGACAAGTAAAATAGGTTGTAATGGATAATTTACACAACAGGTAGGACACTTAAACATCTTGTACTTAGAATAAGGGTATTATTTATTTTCTGGAGCTACCGAGCCAGCAAGAATGTTATTGTCCCTTTAAAATAATAAAAGAAATCCGTACTTTGATATACCAAAGCAAATAAATTTTGTGAGATAAATCTTTTGTAAATCAGATCATACCACTTTTATCCGAAACAAAAACTTGATGGGAGATACAAATTATTTTAACTGAGTCAGTAGTAATTTATAGTGTAAGGGGGGTAACTCGTTTTTAGTGGCGTTTTATACTAAAATTAAATACTATTTTCCCGAACGATAGCCCGAGAAGCAGTGGAGTTCCACGGGAGAACATGCGTAATTCATAGATTAAAGACAGCGGTTTTCACTCCAAACTGGCAATATCTAAGGTTCGCGAGCCACCTTGTACATTTCTGATGATCCTGTTGTAGGAGCAATGATTTTTTTTTGTTTTTTAAGTGGTGGAGATATTGTCACCCTCCGTGTGCAGAATGTTAGCTTTACTCCTCAAACTCAGAAAAACATCAGGGTCTGGTTCCTAGAAAATTCTTATAGTAAGCACAAAGTTATGCTTCACTTTTTCTTACGTAAAATATCTTTATAAAATACTAACAGGCAATTGAAGGGATTAAGTTTTTTTTAATCTCTTTAAGTACCTGTGAACATACCGTCTCTAACCGTTCTTTTGTAAGCACAAGTCAAGTACGAGTCTAAGATAATTGTGATTGGTAAGCTGAGACTACTTCAACTTTTCAACTTTTTTTATTTGCATAATATATTACGTCCATTAAGAACAGTATACAAAACATACATATGCATGCAAAAGATACATTTGTCATGGAATACTATATAAATAATGAAAATATAATGAAATTATACTGGGATATATCTATGTACATGCACCATTGGGATGATACCAATGAAAACAACAATGAAAGTATGACAATGAAATAAAAATAATCATAATAATATGTAGTAAAAATATATCGGTGTAGCCTACAAAGAGTATGATGATCAAATGGGGAAAGATCATTCAGCAGATAATAAGAGAATTAGACCCGGCAGGTACACCCCTTTCCCGAAAAGCATGGTGTGTACAAGGCTACTGTCATTGCAAGGAAATTTGGCGGATTAAAAAGAATTCCAAAAGTTAATTGACAAGATGGTATTAAAGTAGGGTAGATATATCTCAGACGCAGGTTTTCATATCGGAAAGAGAAAGAGAACATTGCGTGCATAACCTTTGATCAGGTGGAATATTCTTGTATCGGCCTCTCTCTATTTCCAATGATGCTCTCTACACCATAAAAAAAGTTTTGGTATGCAAAATACGTCATAAATTTGTCGTCTGCTTCCCGGCAAATTTAGATGCATGTCATATTCCCTGTACACACATAAGAAGTGGCACAAGCCAAAAAAATAAACGCAAGCACATGCAAAAATTCTGAATAATTGTGAGGGTGCCTATCTTAAAGTGGAAATTTCATATTCATATTTTCTAAGAAAATCAAAACATAATTATTTCTATGTCTTTTGCTCAAGAGGTTGTCAACTCACTATTATACGACCATAAGCAATATTTCACTGGCATAGAATTCCCCGACACAGAAAATAATAACACAATTACCTCCCTTATTTTCCCATTCCCCTCCATGCAATGGCGATCTTCAAACGTTTGAATTTGAAAATGATATTTTTGCCAATTTCTCAACTGGCAATAGTGAATTATAGGATTATTCTTTAACAAGGTAGGACTGTTTATAGTTACAATCTATTTTAGGGCTTTTTAAAAATATATTTTTAAAATATAATAAAAAAATATGAAATTGCCGTTTTGAAGTGGCCGCTGCGTGTTTGTGTTGTTTACTAACTGGTAAATAAAATAGTTTTAGGGTAGAAGCAAAATTGTCTGTAGCATACTTCTCGGGAATATGTTTCTAAAGGATTCTCTCTGCCTTTGAATTGTCTTTTAGGTACTAGTATCAAAAGATGTAGGAAATGCCGTGGAATAACTGTCAGCCATCTTGTTTGAAGCAGAAACAGACTTAAGGCTGGTAAGCAAACTCTATACCTTGCTTTGGACTTGTGCTTAAATAAGAACAAAGTTGTGCTAAAGTTTTTTCTTAGAACACATAACGCTTGTGCTTACACATAACTCGACTTAAAACATAGTTATGACGTCACCCTTTGATGTTTTTATCCAGTATATAGGAGAATGTACGCTTTTCTTAAACAATCGTCTATTATTTATAAAACTATACATTATTTTCAATAAATAATGGACAGTTTTATATACATGTATAATAGACGATTGAAAATAAAGGACACTGGGATAATTTATTCCCTGAACAAATTAAATTGCAGAACATGAAATTACTTAAAAACCTCATAGTTACCGAAATGCCCCATGACCGAATATTGATTTCACATATTTGTCTACATTAAAAATTCCACTTAAATCCATCTGTTATAATTATGCCACTTGTCCATTAAAAAATTTAACAATAAATTCAGCACTAAATCATACATTTTTATACGCCCACCTTCTTTGTGGATACTCTGCAGGTTATAACTTGAAATATAGGTATATATCCGAAAGATCTCGGTTCCTTTGGGATTACAGTGGCAAAGTGGTTCGACGCTGGCTCACTAACCTGGAGGTCGGGTGTTCGATCCTTGACATTGGCCGTAAAAGTTCATCCAGACATTTCGGTGTGGTTTCCCTTTGTCAATGATGACGGACGGGGGGCCTGGCAAGGTGAGCTGTTTAGTCTTTCGGATAGGATGAAAAACCAAGGTCCCTTGTATGCTTTGGCGTGGCCCGTAAAAGATCCCTTGGCAGTTGGAATTCGATATAAGAGTATGCCGTAGAGCCGCTGTCCGTGCAAAATTTCCATCATAGCACACTGTATTGCGTATGCCCGCTTCATTAAACTCCATTTCATTTCTCGGTTCCTTTCGATAGTGGCATGTATGGGACCGTAGCTTCATCGATTATGACCACTGATTGTACACACTAGGTGACAATTTTGGGCTCATTTTGATGAAACTGTACATGTTTATAACCCAACGATCTCGATATTACCGCATATCGGACCGTAACTTCGTAGGTTATTGCCCCTGATTGAACAAAAAAGGTGTTTTGGGCCGGTGTAACCTATACAGTCCACAATTTTTATCCGATTTTAAAAACCATTAAAAATATATCACCGTTACACCCATAATGAGTTCGAATTTCGTCAATTGATCTGTGCCTTTGATCCTGTGTCCTGTCACTTTTACCAGAGTATATTATATTCAATTCAAAATTTCGACGGCTTGTTCCCTCCATATTAACCCCAGTACTAAAAATATTAACAATATCTAAATCATTTTCGTAAGCATCCTTTCCATCACAACTTTGACTGCTATTATCCCTCATAATTTTTACGGCTATATCTTCCATATCCAGTTCATTACCAAATGTAATCAGTATCCAAACATGTCTCTATATTTTGGATTTTTTGTTAGCTTGCATTGTTTAACTATAGTGTTTCTCACATGCGTTCTTGAGCATGTGCGTGTTTTAAGAATATGTCTATTTTTTTGTGGCTTGTTCTTTTATTAAACTTTACTTATTTTTTTTTCGATCTTTATGGTGCTATGTTTTAAGTTTGATAATCGCCTCAGACTGTCCATTATGTAAATAGAACGAAAAACTTCGGGACTAATGCCCCTCAGTTGTTCTTTCTACTTTCAAAATGGACAGCCTTCGGCCATTATCCATCACTTAAAATCTAAGCACAAGAACGTGTTTAAGAATTTTCCAGGAATCGGGACCGATATATAATGTGGCCTAAGATTATGGACTGCTGATTATTAATTCTGTTAACAATATGGCCTGTATTGCAATCACAGATTTTGGGAAAACATTCAGAAAGAGGGTTTGATGAACACTAACATACAAAATCTTTGGATTCTTAACATATAATTGTATGGTTTCAGGTTTGTCTGAACTGGTCATATAAAATCTGATGCATGAAAGAAGTTTTTTTTTTTTTTTTTTTTGTCAGAAGGATCTCTACTGGCTTAAATGACTTCATAAACATTACATTTCACGGGACTAAATTTTTCCTATGTCTGTTATAGATATATGTGATTATCCAGGTTCATATTGTCAGGGTTGCGTAATTGATAAATGATCCCAGCACATTTAAATCCATTAGAAATTTTCTTTTCTAATTACTTCTGGTGACCAGGGTAAACATTTACGTGCCAGAATTAAATAGACTGTCTTTATAAGTCGAGTCGAAGTTATTTAAACTCATTGCAAGAAATGAAAACAAGGAATATATTGACAGGTTTTTTCTTTTTTATTGGGTACAATATATCTATCGTTTGCCACCAACACGAGGAGCAGCTTTCTGAACATTCTTTGCAACTGGTTTACTGGTTTTTCCACCCTTAGCAGCCTTTCCGGCGGGGGCCTTCTTCTTACCAGCAGCTCCCTGAAATGTATAAAGTCTTTTTTAATAATGGAAAAGAATATGGCTAATTAAAACTGGAATAAAGGCAACATTAATGTCAAAATCAGTTTAAAATTGGTTTTCTTATACTACAGATAACCAAATTTTAAGAGTAATCAACAGGTGAGGCTGCAAACTGATCCCGCAGTGAATATTCGCTTGGCCGCCACAATCACTGATAAGCATGACATCGACGAGGCTTAATAAGTACGGCATATTAACTTTTTTACTCCGACAAATTAAATTCTCAAACATTTTTTTGAGGTAACAGAAAAATAAATAAAGACATTTGAAGTAATTGAAGTTAAAAAATATTTCTTATTAAGTGTAAATGGGTATTAAAAAGAGTAAAATGCGTCATTTTGCCCGAAGCAGTTAGGTGTTAAGTAAACATTGCACGAGCCGTTGAGCCAATGACTGCAGTCAACGCACGTGCTGTGGACACTATCTGTTACAGAGTTAATTCGTAAGTAATTCTCTGTGAAACAGATTGGTGGGGGACATCAGCCTCACCAACAGAACAAGAGCATCACTAACCCTGCAATATACATCCACATTCCTGCTTTGATTGATATGACATATGGTACTTTTTAAAATGGAAGAGAATGGAATATGAATTGGCTGTGTAATATGACAAAAGGCAAAGACGGCTATGAGTTTGTTTTTCCAAATTTACAGACAAAATATCAACAATAAAGTGGGTCTGACACTTGTCCAGGGGGTCGGGGCATGCACCACAATAAATAATTGCTGTCTTTACGGTATAAGAAATAAATATGCAACATTTCAACATGATCCAGGTCTATATGGATTGATGAGGTGCATTCTTCATTGCCCGTTATAGAAAATACTAGCGTTTTAAAACTGTAAATAGTATCCTCCTGACATAGTTCGTTTAGCTATGCACTGTATATTAGATTTGGGATTTAAATGAACCCTGAAATTGACCTTGAGTATGAAGGGCATGATAGCTAAAGGCAGTTAGGGCTGGGTATCGATAGTGATTTTTACTATCGATAATCGGCAATGAAATGCCGGTCGATAATCGATAGTATCGAAAACAGACTTATTTTCATGGTCGTCATCAAGACAAGATACAGTGTAAGTTCAAAGTTCAAAACCATACGAAGTTGCGAAAGATCGTTTGCTCCTTCTAAGGAGATTTATTTGGAAAACATTAATAAAACTTGTTATATCACGTATATATACGTAAATTGATGTTGTTTATTATTAAAATAATGCAGCTGTGGTTCCGAATGAAGAAATATCGTAAATAATTATGTTAAGGGACCAAAATGAACTTTTTCCGATTCAAAACATTGCGTATGTGCGTACAGAAATAGTGAACTGAACAGACGAATTCCGAAGCTTGCAAAGGGAAATAACTCTAACTTTATTTACACATCCGGGCATCTCCGATTTAGCGAAATTCAACAATAATTTCTTCAAAACTAAAGTAACGTTTCAATGAGAGTGAATTTATGAAAACGGCTGTTCAATAAGCAGTCACAATTTTGTTATGTGTTTCATTGATACTTGATAGTAATTAAAGTGAGCGGTGTTTTATGATTAACTGAAAGAAAACATTGACATTTCAGACGCAAGAAAAATAGACGAAGAGCGATAATCGATAGTAACCCACCGCTATCGATAGTGCTTTTCTGGGCCGTCCAATCGATACTATCGATTTATATCGATATTTTACCCAGCCCTAAAGGCAGTCTTTGTAATTATTGGAAAATGGAAACAAATATAAAGCAGTCACGAACAGACAGTCATCGGAATCAGATTTTTATTGAATGTTTTATATTCTTGTTACTGCTACTCCTAGTGCAACATGGTTCAATTTTATTTCAATAATTTGCTTGCACCTAGAGGTCATTAGCAGTGAAGATCAAGAAAACCCATGAGGTTGGACAGGTGGTCCCGTACTTGTAATGTACATCCAGCCGAACCAGGGAATCTAAACCACGCCAGCTGACTCCCTGAAAGACCTTAATTATATGCCAGTTGACTCAGTGACAAATTTTATGATACAACACACACGTGCTATCCATTCCACCCCACCTTAATGTCAACAAGCCAACAGTGAGGCTGATGGCCCCCGCCGAAATCCCAAAATAAATAGATGACACATTAATTAATCGCACATTTATTTTTTTCAAACGTATCGAGCAATCAAACTGTACACGAAGTGTCATCCAGAAGTGTTTTATAAAGAAAAATACTAAAAGTTAGGGGGACCCTAAAAGCAGACAAAAGGGCCCCCACACTTGACAAAAGGCCCTCTCTGGCCAAGGGAAAGACCCTTGTGTCCAAGTCAATCGTTTCTATACACTGTTACTGTCGAATCCATTACTGAATGAGAATGCAGTTATTGTATTGGCATAAAAATCATTAATCAAGATGAACCTAAGTTATCTTATCCCAAAGTATCAACCAATCAAATTGCTTATCTCTGCCTACCCTAAGAAGAAAATGCTCATCTTCGAACTCCATCAAGGCATTGACCTAATAAGCATACACACCAATTTTGAACATTTTAACTCAATTCGAAGGAGAGTTATTGTGTTCCAAAGTCTCGGCAAATCAAATTGCTTATCGCTCTGCTTACCCTGAGCAGAAAATGCTCATTATCGATCTTAGTCAATGTATTACTGTAATGAAACTATACACCAAGTTTCATCACTCTCACTTAATTAGTAGAACTAAAGTTATCGCTCTGCTTACCCTGAGCAGAAAATGCTCATTATCGATCTTAGTCAAGGTATTACTGTAATGAAACTATACACCAAGTTTCATCACTCTCACTTAATTACACCTAAAGTTATCGTGTCCCAAAGCATCAACCAATCAAATTGCTTATCTCTGCTTACCCTAAGTGGAAAATGCTCATCTTCGAACTCCATCAAGGCATTGACCTAATAAGCATATACACCAAATTTGAACATTTTAACTCAATTAGGAGAGTTATTGTGTTCCAAAGTCTCGACCAATCAAATTGCGTATCGCTCTGCTTACCATTATCGAACTTAGTCAAGGTATTACTGTAATGAAACTATACACCAAGTTTCATCACTCTCACTTAATTAGAACTAAAGTTATCGTGTCCCAAAGCATCAACCAATCAAATTGCTCATCTCTGCTTACCATAAGCGGAAAATGCTCCATCAAGGCATTGACCTAATAAACACATACATGTACAATGTACACCAAGTTTGAACATTCTAGCTCAATTAGGAAGAGAGTTATTGTGTCCCAAAAAGTGTGATGGACAGACTGACAGACGAACCCATTCTAATAGTCCTTCGAAAGGCGGGGGACAAAAAGTATACCCTATTTAAAAGAAACAAATATATGTAGCTTACCTTATCAGTAGCTCCTTTCTTGGCCTGGACCTTTAATTTTTCTTTCTGTGCCCTAGGGATAAATATAATTATACATGAATAATCGCATAGTAGATTGCATAGTATAGCAATCATTTCTGTAAGCATTAACAGACAATAACTCACTCAATTTAGGATCAAAGTTATTGAATCTCAGAGTATCAGCAAATCCAATCGCTTAATCTTGGCTTAGTCTGAGCAAAGAACACTCACCATTAAATTCACCTTCTGAACACAAAACGTGATTTAAATTTACTTTTAACATTTCTACCTCAAAAATGGTGTTCTAAACAGTTTGACAGACAATGAAGAAGCCATTTCACTACAGGACAATCAAACAATGGAACCAACCTGATAGCTTGCTCTCGCTGGGCAGCTCGCACCTCTGGAGTTTGATTTCTCTTTGCAAGAATATCTTGAAGTGTTGCTCCAGCAATGCCTCTCTCATGTTTCACAGTTTTTCTATTACGTTTTTTAGCAACTGTTTCTAAATTTCCTTTCTTATACTTTCGTCTGTATAATACAGTCCATCTGATTTCACGAGGGTTTCTTTTCATGAAATGTGATGCACAACATTTGGAATTCAGAAAATTGAATACCTGAAACCACGATGAAATTTAGTATATTAATAAAAATAAGTTATTAATCAGGATCTAAAACATTGCAGATTATGTTAAGAGAAAGTATAATTGTTTCAAATATCTCTTGAATAAAGTAAGTGTTGTTTCAATTTCTACTACCAGTGCCCAGTTTGTAAACTCACTGGCTACCGGTTCTATAATACGTAGCAAAATACTGTACTACCACCAGTACATTTATACTTAATTACTCCATTTTACAAACTTTACATAATGAAACATAGTGATGGGATCAAAATATAGCTGGCACAAGGAGTAAAGAAGGCGTTAAATTTGCTGGCCGTCGGCTCTTATGATTATCCCACTTTGATCGTTGCAAGTTCTAATACTTTCGAAAAATAGTTTTCTTTGTACGCACTAACTTATTGATTGGTACTGCTTTCTGTATGTGGCACGTTTATTGAGGAAAACATGTCAACGTGCAACTTGCAGATTATCGTTAAAAATTTCCAGGGACTTGTTAAAAGGTGCATGTCTAGAAAAATATTTCCTTTTGTTCTTGAGTATGTCATTTTGAAAAAAATTCAACAGCATATTCTTAATTTGAAAAATAGATACTATTAATTACGGGAAATGATGATGATCAACCATAAGTGCAACTAATGTTTTATAGTTTAATGAAATCTTTTAGTCCGTTAAATGTGACGTTTTTAAAAGGATAACTACCCCCTATTGTCCAATTTATTTGACGAAAACTGTCATTTTTGGACCTTTTTATTCCTGATAGCACTATTGTTATTACTCCTACACTGTCGTCACTGTGTTCTGTTGCATGTTCATGCAATAGCCTTTCCACTAAACATGTTATCTGCTCTAAGGGGGCTAACTCTTGAAACAGGAAGTTGAAATCATTCAATGTCTGCTCAATGTTATGATAGAGAAGAGTCTGTCACAAGTTGTTTTAGATGATTTTTATGATAAATCTAACCAATACTCCGAAGATAAAATTCCTGTGCAAAGTATATGTTACAAGATCTTATATTTAACCATTTATTTAAATTGTCATCAACTTATAGATTTTTAAAAAAAATAATTAATGTTCTGCTGGCAAAGGGGTGGTGTCTAAAATATTTATTTTCTAATAATGTTTAGACAGTTTTCATGAAATATCCATGATGAACATGATTATCAATATCTAATCTATTTTTGGTTAAATTATTACAATTTTTGGTACTCTCCTTTTGATGCAGTATTAATTTTTCTGAAATATATTAATTTTTGTTAACAGAGTTGTCTTCCTTAGATTATAATTCATTTCAATATTATGTATGTGCTACAAATATGGCCATGTCTTTGCCATAATGCATGTATCTGCACATTTAAACTTATTTCTGCTAAGAAAATAAATGACTTTGTAAGATCAAGTTAGCACTGAAACTATATTTTAACATAATCCAAATACAAACTATCACAATCTTGTTGCAGCGTCTTATTTTGAAACAGACTATAGCTTGAAATCTGTGAAAATTAAAACAAGAGTTATTCCCCTTTTATATTTTCAACCAAGGTTTTTACTAACATTATCTCCCTTTACTACATAAGTAGAGTGGTTCAGGCTAAAAATGTTTTATAACAAACAGACACTATTTCGGGACAGTAAAGACATTATATGATAAGACTTACTATAAAAACTTCATTGATCAACAATGGAAGTCTGGCCACTTCTGAATTTTGAGGATATATAATCATTTGGACATATATTATAAATGGCTCAAAATCTTCCCGGCTTCCATAGTCAAAGGAGTCATCTCTTAGTGAGAATAAGAGCTATGTCCCTTGGTTGTACTAAAAAAAACATGCTCCAAGCTACGCACGTCCCGGAAACGAAATAACTTGATCGCAGTCGGAAAATATCGTTTATTTCCATACTGCAAAGTAACCGAATACACTCTATGAGACGATTGGATTTGACATATGTACGCATGCGCGAACGCTTCGTTGCTTTAACAGTAAACCCGCGCCTTCAAATGTCTTTATATTAACTGTGTTTATAATGCTACAGTAGAAATTAAAATACATGTTAAGCTGGAGATGAAAAGATCGGCATTTGACATGAATTATTTCAAGATTAGCCTCATACATATATTAAAATGAACAGTGCTTTTACTTATTTATACCCAGACACTGGCCTATTTATAACGGCATGTTATATAGAGGGAGCGAGGGAGAGAGAGGGGTCTATAAATCTAATAATGTAACATTTTAATGTTTATCTCAAAGATAACTAA
Source organism: Patella caerulea (assembly GCA_036850965.1). Lineage (NCBI taxonomy): Eukaryota > Metazoa > Mollusca > Gastropoda > Patellidae > Patella > Patella caerulea. The sequence goes on along the minus strand of JAZGQO010000014.1, from coordinate 17,775,337 downwards.
ATATTATATTGTGCAGTACGATGTTTGTTATGAAAAATAAATTGCCGGGTAAAGTACGGGGAAAATATAATGACATGTAATACGGGGAGTGAGAGAGAGGGATAAACACCCCAATAAAACTATTAATTTAAGACTTTATTTTTTGTCCCTCAGATAAATAAATATTTTGTACTGCATGATGTTTGTTATGAAAAAAAAAAACACATTGCTGGGTAAGTGGCGTATGCGCCGAGCCAGCGATTATTGCGTATGTACCGAATTTAGAGCCAAATTTTGTAGTTTCGTCTGTAGGCCTATAAAGGGTGGTATTTTTCGCCGACTTCAAGGTTTCCTAAACATGTGGACACCGACGCGCTCACATGGTATTCTTTGAACTGTAGATTTTGATGGAGTGTAATTATATTTTTTTTTCCGCGAGAGCCAAACATGTGGTTATAACCACTGCTACGTTACCATTGGAAAATTTAGATTTTTAAGTTTCATTACCAAATTATGGCATTCTGCTGTGTATCTTTGATTTTTGACATCATACTAAATTCATTCGTTCATCTAAAAAGGTTTGGACTTACAACCATTCTTTTTACCTGCCAATTGTTTTTTATTTTCATTATTAGCCTTCATGCGAATCATTTCTTTTTTAGTCTTCGAAAGTTGATTTTTTTTTTAAACTTGGTGATTGTGCTTTTATGACAATCGCCGCAAATACTTTTCTTTCTATCTAAATCAGTTAAGGTCGCATCGGCAGATGTCCGAGTCTCTCTGTTTATTAAATTAATTTCACTTATGTCTGCCGATGAAGTAACGTAAACTATCACGGAAAAAATGGGGTGTCAAGAAAATCATCGTATGATTTCATACATTTTAGTGGACTTAACCTTACTTTTACTCAGCTTCCTAGTCTTTGTCGTCAGTCTGACGATATCTTGCAGGGCTCAGTCTCAAATCTAGAAAAAAATAAGTCCGTCGATCAAAGCCTATGGCTACACAGGATGGTTAGATAATATACTATTATTATAAAAATAATTTACACCGTGTTACCGAAAAGGGTCTGGAAAATAAAGACTACAAATAAAAAGTTTGTTTCGGTTATTTTCCGGTCTCAAATAGTTCTGCGTATTTAGAGCTAACAAATATTTATTTCCTAACCACAATATTCGCCAGCGTAAACCAAGAATGTAGCCACTTAATAAAAGTAAATCTCGAAAGGTTGTAGTGAATTTATCTGGGCGCTTTCACCTACTTGAAAGTTAGAAATGAAACGAAGCTATTATAGCTAGCTCTGTATTTAAATCACCAAAATCGCCAAAATCAAAAATCAAATCAAGGAGTAAAATCGAAATTTTTGCTCACGTTCGCTATTAAATAAACACGTAAGTCGAAGCCCGTAATGAGTGTATTTTTTACTCGGCGTTATATACCAATACATGTTTGTAAAAATACCTCATGTGACGTATATTTGCTGCGACTTCCTAAACCACGTGCGCGGCGCTAACTTCTGCTCACTTCAGAAGATTTCTCGACGGAGCAATCACACAGATAAGCGGGTCAGTTTTTATAAGGACAAATACTGTGTCTCTGAACCACTCTAACATAAGCTCCAAAATTTATTATTTTTTGATTATGAAAAATAAACAAGACAGCAAACGGACACAGTTTTAAATTGTTTTTCACAATAATGTATACACTTCTGGATCATATTAACATATTTTTAGATTTTTTAAAAAAGTTTTGTAATTTAGGTGGAAAGGCTACATGCAAACATTTCCTCGACTTGGTGTAATATAACGAGAACTGAGTTTATTACACCAAGAATAGATTCTTGCCCGTCAAAAGTTTTTGAAAACCTTTCTACAGCTTTCTAGTTCGTGATCTCCATCAATGGCATGTGGATGAGTTGACTGGCTCACATATTCATATGAATTTCATTTATCATACCATGATGATGATGATCATGATGGTAAACGATAGCAACATCACTACACCATTGATTGAAATGGACCAATAATTTGAGTCGAAGGGTCTGAATATAGTTTCCAAGGAAAGGCTACAGTAGTACAACTGGAGTCAAAAATGCTTTTTGTGCAATACCTACCTTTCCATCTTTCAAGACCACTCGTTTCCCGTGGCCAGGGTAGATTTTGAGACCACTGTATGAGCACAATTCGATCCTACAAAGATATAATATATACAAAACTTTATTTGTTCACGAAATAAAATTAAAACAGGTAAAAAGTAATTGTGATGGAAAGGGATTTGGTAGGAATTCATTTCATAACAAACTCACTTCATGTTGAAAACCGGAAAAAAGGACAATTCTTGGACCGCAGAAAACTGAACGTACTTCCGGTCGTAAAATAATTAATCGTTTAGGCCTAGAATAGTAGTCCATTTCTCATATTTTTTATATTAAGTTTATCAGATCCATTAACAATAATATCAATTTAAATCATAAGAATTCTAATATTTATCAAGATTTTCATCGAAACTCTTCGCGGGAATGACAAAATGGCGGACTGCGAAGAAGGTAAACAACGTTTTGTTGTTTTGGGGGAGATTAATTTTGATATTATCCAGGCTTCATTTTTTACAGTTTATCACTACACCAGATAAAGCCTTGTTCAGTTAAATGTTAAATGGTTGAATAAAATAAAATATGACTGAATAAAAAGCAATATGTAGAACTGACCGGAACAATCCAGTCGTCAATGTCAACAAAAATTTTAAAATTTCAATTTTTTAAAACTGAGTTTATAGGCCAACGTACATTGATATGCCAATCGACGTTTAAATATTTTTATTGAATCGATTGAAATATTCTGGAAAGCCTGTTAAGGGCTAGACTGAGTTTCTTTCAAGATGAAGTATCTATGCTTTCCATCTTACCCAACAAACTCAAACCCCAGGGGGAGATCAGATGGCCATCATATGGACCCTGTCCAACAAACTAGGAGTAGCAGTAACAAGAATATAAAACATTCAAGAAAAATTTGATTCCGATGACTGTCCATTCGTGACTGTGTTTACCACAATCCTGAAAGCATAAAATGAAACCATTTTTCAATTGTCATGCAAAGAACATACAATTTCAGCTACCACAACCATCAAATTCAATCAAAGTACTTTTTTGTATATATGACTTAACCCACCCTTTTCGTGTAGCCTTCATGTACTTATGTAAAGCTGTGTTAAATTATAAAAAATGAAATATAATATAAGCTTTTTGTTTGCAAAAACACATTTATTTTTGAATATATTATATTTCAGATCCAAATAGTCTGGTGCTAGATTTTACAGCAAAAGGATTAAAAATAGTTGAAATACCAAATGATATACAACCTACTGGTTTAATATGTGATAGAAATGATATAGCAAAAATAGAAAATTTAGATAATCATCCATACCTAAAACAGGTAGGCTACATATATGTTACAGTGTATATAAATGTGCAAACTTTAATTTTATTACCGGTTTTTGAATTTTAAATAAGTAGAACACGACCTTCTTGAGTTACATACATATATAATGCATAGGTATTTTTAAGAAATTACTGGTAAGATGATTGGTCTGTTGATGAATTCAGATTAGATTTTAAAAATGAATTAAGTAACCCTTATTAGAAAATCTTTGTTAGAATAAGCTCATACTCAAATTAAAGCATACTATATTGTCTCAATTTTATTGCTGTGGTAAATATAAGCTTTTTTTGTTGTAGGTATCTTTAGCATGTAATCACATTGTTCGTATGAATGGTATATCAGTGCTGAAACATTTAAATGTTCTGAATTTAGCCACAAATAGTATCGTAAACATTGAAGGTAAGTAAAATTGACAAGCTTATATAATTTATTTGTAATGGTGTAATAATTATATTAAAATTGTACACGTAAGCTTACAGGTATATGAAATTTCTAAATCATAGATCTGGTATTGAATTGGCAGAAACTTTAGTGGGAATTGTCATTTGATAAAGGTTAGAAATACACAACTGATGTTTCTTGTGGTCAGTTAGATAGATAACTACGTGATGACAAAAATAACGAGCTGGCACTTGCACCACCTATGAAGTATGGTGTTAAATCACTTGTTGCACAACATTTTATTCCGAATGGATCCTAGCCCAATGAATTATCTATCATTCATTTACACTGTTCACACATTCCTTTTAACTCCTTGAAAGTCCTGGAAAAATGAAAATAAAATGTGATTTCCAGTACTGGAAGAACAAGATTACTCTATGAAACTCTTAGAAAATAAACATTCACTTTTATATCTTAAAATATATAGTAGTCATTGAATGTTTCTTCAAAAGTTCATGAGTTCGTGGCCGTAAATGGACTCGTCTTCAGTAGAATTCTATACAGGGACTCCTGGAATCTGGTAAAAAAACTCCTGGAAAAGTCATGCAATTTTAAGTGTTCTGAGTTGTGCACACCTTTTTTAGCTTATATAAAAGTGTATAACATGTAGATATTGGCTACCAGTCGAGATGCGAGTTTTATTCAAAATTTTATTCATTATTTTTGAATTAATCCCCATAGTGAGTCAGCGCCCCTCTACCTTAGTGACTTGATTAAGGTATCGAATCAGACGATTAGAACAAAAAGCTGTAGTGGTGTGAAACTTGATCATCAGAGGGTTCGACCAATACCAAATAAGGCATATGGCATATGCACCCAAATTGTGGAATGAATTGCCAGTTGCGATGAGGGCCATCTGTGACTTCATTGTATTTAAAACAACACTCAAAACTCACCTCTTTAAATGTCACTATTTTTGAGCTATCAAACAATATTTTTAGGCCTTCATGTTTTTTAAGTAATCTTTTTGTATACATGTATATTTTGTATCGTGTGATTTATGTATTATTTGTAAAGCGTTTTGTGATAATGTATGTAAAACGCTATATCAAGAATAAATCATTATCATTATCATTATTCACATCATGGAGGAATATATTTATTGCAGGTTTAGAAGAATTATCAGAGTTATCCTGGTTAGATTTATCTGGGAATAGTATCAAGGTAAGTAAGATAAAATTGTTTGCACAAGACATTCTTCTGTTCTGTAAAAATAACCATTTGAGGGTTCTTCCTTAGAACCACACTGTTATTTCTGGTTTGATTTATAAATCGATAATAAGGACTTTTTCAGTCAAGGGGTCCCAGAAACCTATTTCGTATCCATTTCATTCTCTCTCCCAAATATTTAAATTAATCATTGATTCGTGAAAATTTGACATAAAACTGAAATTGGATCAATACATAATACAAATGAGTGTAAACAGTACCAGTAATTTAGGCTTATTATTGCAATCAGTGTGGTATACATTTTTATTATGGTAGAAACCAGGGTTCTTACTTCATTTTGAAATGAACCGGCCACGGGTCGCCCTAACAGATAGTCGTCTTTATGCATATTCTATCCACGACCATAATTGCATATCGTATTAAGAATAATATTACCTTAAACCCTGAATATAAACCCTTAATAAACAAAACCTTTGTTTTAATAGCATACTTGTATTCATAAGTCGATATATTCACACTTTTACAGTCAACTTTCAGTTCTTTGCAAAATGCATATTCCTAGTCCTACTTTTGCTTTCATTTTTTCGTCCAACCAAACGGAAGTTATAATTTAATAATAAAAAAAATACGAGTAAATACAAATATGTTTTTTAAAACTATTTTTATTCTTAATCACTGGTAAATATATAAAAACAACAAAATATATAAGCACATAGTTAACAACGTAGCACAAATTTATTTCCGTGTATAGTCGGAAAGATGCCGATCACGTGACCAATTGTCTCGATTCAGATTAATTTATTTTTAGTGTCACCTGCATACAGTCGCCGGGATCTAATGTCTTTCCACTTTAGTAAACAATTATGTGGATCGAAGGAAGATAGAGGGGGGCCTTCTAAACTTATCCGCATCAAGTTATCTCAAGTTTCCACGTTTAGACGGCACCTAAGCTTAGATTTGATAACGTTCTCCTTAGAAAAACCCCTCTCACACTCGACACTACTAACTGGTAGCGTCCTCCCTATTTCCATCAGTTTTATTACATTTGGAAATTGTTCTTTCATGGAATTGTTATGACAGCTCACCAGTAATTCGGAATTAATAACTTAGTTAGACAAAACATTTTCTGTGAATTTTTGTCAAACGAAAGCCATTTGAAAGTAGTTAGCCATTCGGATTTAAAATATCTTCCTGACTTCGACTTTGGTTGACCTATATTGGACGTGGGGGGATCTGCAGCTTTTGGAATTTCCAATGACGACGTGCATGCTTGAAGTTCAAGGTCAGCGCCGCCATCACTATCTTCGGCTATATCTCGTTTACGTTTTCTATTGTCATTCTGCGAGGTGTTCAACTACTTCAACATTGTGTTAGATATAAATGATTGAACCGACATTGGATTATGTACATTCTTTTACTTAGCATGATTAACTCAACTAAATTGTTTATTTAGGAAACAAGCCGATAAGGATTGAAGCTGAAGGTAATCAGATTGTATTGACGGACTCTGTGATGGGTTTCTTAATCGACGAATAATAATTAACTCTTTGTAATCGGCCGTGATGGGTTTCTTAATCGACGAGTAATAATTAACTCTTTGTAATCGGCCGGAAGTTGATTGATTAATGATACCATAGTGGCCGATTCATGATAATTAACTCTTTGTAACTCGGCCGACGTAGATTGATATATGATACCATAGTGGCCGATTCATTGTTTTATCAATCGGCTAGATTAAAGATCAATCGGCTAAAGCCGACAAAAAACAGCCAAATAAGATCCCTGGTAGAAACATGTATCAATTCAAACTAGTCTCCAGTTGAATTTCACCTGACCATTACATGATCACAGGCACTGGCACACATGGCGGTTTCCTTTTAATTAAATTTCAAAATGATTTCCTAAATTAGTTAATAAGTAATTGAATAGTTTGAAGAATGGCTGAAGCAAAAATAAGCTGTATGAAATAACCTTGTGTGCGCACATTTACATTAAACCGACCATCTCCAAGACAACTCACAAACAAGATATGTGAGATGCATATAAGGTAAAAATGACCTGTTGAAATAAGATCCGCTCCTGAACTATCTTTTGCACAGATTTTACATTGAAAAAGTGTAGGAATTTATTGTAATTTATTGGATATTATGTTTCAGAATTTTTCTCCACTATGTAAAAATACTCAACTTCATCATGTCGATTTGTCTGATAACAGTATAGCGTGTATTACAGATTTATCTCCCTTGACACATTTACAGGTAAACAATAGCACACCCTTATTATACAATGTTTTCATGAACTTTAGTTAGTAAAAGACATTCCTTAGAAATTTGAATTAGCAGGAAAAGTTATTACAAAGTCATACGATTGTTTCAGAATGCTTCCATATCAACAAACATTGCGAGTTACTTTTCCAATTGCTAACGCCGGCCGGATCAAATGATAAAATGAGACCAAATAATGTTGTAGATATATCTCCCTTGACACATTTACAGGTGAATAATAGCACACCCTTATTATACAATGGGTTCATGAACTTTAATTAGTTAAAGACATTCCTTAGAAATTTGAATTAGCAGGAAAAGTTATTACAAAGTCATACGATTGTTTCAGAATGCTTCCATATCAACAAACATTGCGAGTTACTTTCCCAATTGCTAATGCCGGCCGGATCAAATGATAAAATGAGACCAAATAATGTTGTTTGCTTCTTTATAGATTGTATTAGATAATTGTGTGCATTTTCAATTATTACAGACTCTGTTATTGCATGGCAATACAATCAGTTCTTTAAAAACAGTACCAAGTTATTTACCTAGACAACTTAGTGTTTTATCATTAGAATCCAATGAAATTCAAGATTTAAATGAGGTAAGTACTTTTTGAATGACAAATTAAAAATAAAATGGAATGGTGTTTATTGTCATACGTTTCTGCAGGAAGCAGGCTACAGGTTACTTTTATTTAAAATTCGACTGCCAAGGTTTTTTTTTACATGCATGCCAGCATGTACACACAGGACCTCAATTTTTCATCCCATGCTGATGACCAGGCACTGTTCCTTGCGAGGCCCTCTGTCATGAATCACTCACCAGAAGAAACAACGCTGGAAAACCTTAAGAAACTTTCTCAGTCCAAATTGGGATCCAGCCATAAGTGTTAAGTTTATGGGAAATCTTGCTTTAATATTTTTGAAATTGAGATTATTGTACAATTTATTGGTGGTTGTTACAAATTATGAATATATATTGAATGTGTAGAATATATTGCAATATTTTCAATAGACATTTGTCATATATAGTCACCCCCGTTTTAGATTGCATTAATTTAATGAAACATTAATAAAAGTATGCAAAATTAAAGTCAAGTAAAAAATGGCTAGAAGGTCTATTTTATATTTTTTTTTATTTTCGTCTTTCAGATTTCTTACCTTTCTTGTTTAGAAAATTTAGATCAGCTGTCAATAGCCAGAAATCCATGTGTTATTTTAACATCATTATATCCTTTTAAAGTGGTATAGTTTTGTAACAACTTCAAATGAATGCAAAATATTAAAGAAAATCTATGGTTTTGTACTTTGTATCAAAGATTATTTTGTTGATTTTTGTATGTATCAAATGTGTCAGTGAAATGATCTCATTATTGGTTAATTTCTTTAACTAGCATCACATTGTATGATTATAGACCATATATAGTCAATTGGTGTCTGTCATTACGTATCTTGGATGGTTCCATTATCACAAAGAAAGAAAAGTAAGTGTAATTTCCTTTTGTCTGAAATTTCATTTTTGGATTTAGTCAGCTTATTGTATGGATGAAAAATTTGTTTTTAGAGACCATGATCAGTTTTGATAGATTAATGGTATGACCTTAAGTAAATTGATATGTGATGATTGACCTTCTTGTATAGCTTGTCAGTGGGTTGGATGGCCCAATGGTTAGCGTGTGTAAGTTGCATCATAAAATCCGTCATCGAGTCAACTGGCATGGTTTCGATCCCACGTTTGTACAGGACAAGGAGTAGGGTCACCTGTCCAACCTGGTGGTTTTTTACGGGTCCATCAGTTTCCTCCCATTGCTAAAGACCCCTAAACACAAGCGAACTATTGAAATAACATTGAACCATATCTTAGTCCTAAAAAGACTTAGTTTGTGTTGAGTGGATGTTACACCCCATTTCTCTCTCTTTCTTTTTGTCAGTGGGTTATCTTAAAATTTGATAATCCAGCATGTGGACCACATCAACTTAAATAATGTATACCCTAAAAAAATATGGTACCTCTTGCTACAGTTGATTGTTATAGTTCACAAATATGTAAAGTCCACCACAGTAATTTGTACTTTTGGGTTTCAAAATTTAACCAACATAGAGTGCCCTTTTTAAGAATGATAATCCCAAGATGTGCTCATTTAATCAAAAATTGTATTGTTTTTAATCTGTGTATAGATTATTGGGTGAATGGTTATATAGTCAAGGTCAAGGGCATCAGTTTAAACCTGGAGAACATCATCAACTTATACACTATTTAGCTACAGTTTCTCCTCTTACTTCTTCTGATCAGGTAATTATTATTACTATATTATTATTTCAACACAGCAGGGTAGAAATGTGACGCCAACATCAAATAGATGTATTTTTACGTTACCCACCACTATGCAGCAGAAGGCCAGGCCAGTATATACATTTTCCTTATTTAAATTTTTCAAAAATATGGGTCAAAATTTATTCTTGGCCTCTAGGTTTGTATATAGAAACAAGTTATCTCTTGGCTCATCACACTGGCTTTCAGTTTTTTTCCTGCAAATAATAGTTCATATTTTATTACCGTCAAATGGAATATTCTCTTTGCCAAAAATGGATGATAAAAATAAACAAAATTGTAATGTACTCCGTAACTAAACAAACTTATTGATATTATTATTAAAGAATAGTGGTCTGTAGCCTTCTTGAGCTCTTTGTGTTATTTGAGTTATTTCCCTTGATAGACGGCTTTGATCCAAGATGAAATTTTGAGAAGGCCTATACACTGCAATACCACATAACATTAGCCCAGTTTTGGAATGATTTCCAAGATCAGGGTTTTATACGTCCACACATTGTTGCATACTATATTATGTTGTCACCCCTGTCAGTCGATTATCATTAAGAAGGTTACCGTATTTTTCGGTGTATAAGGCGCACTTTTTTTACCAGATATTTTTTTTTACAGAAGGGGTGCGCCTTATACATAGTAATAAGCAAATCTTGGCTTTTCCCTCTGTCAACATTGGCGCCTGAAGTTGATGATGTCGGCCTTTCCCACGCAATAAAGATGGCGGCCATTTTACAGACGGCAATTCAGTATACCGTTAGTCATAAACGACAGTGATAACAATATGGACCGATAGCTGTTTAGTTTAAATTATCGTAAATATTTCTGCTTTTTCCACGTATTTCATGACGTATATTTCAACTATTCCGAAATTCAGATGTCGACATTTGTCGTGCGATGACGGCCATTTCAAACACGGCAATTCAGTATACCGTTAGTCATAAACGACAGTGCTAACAATATGGGCCGATAACTGTTTAGTTTAAATTATCGTAAATATTTCTGCTTTTTCCACGTATTTCATGACGTATATTTCAACTATTCCGAAATTCAGATGTCAACATTTGTCGTGCGATGACGGCCATTTCAAACAGCGATATTCCGTATACCGTTACTCATAAACGACAGTGCTAAAAATATCTGCAAATCGTTAATATTACTATTATTCTACGTATTTGGTGACATATATATTTCTGCAAATTGTTAATATTACTATCATTCCTACGTATTTGGTAACATATATATTTCGGCTAATCCTTCACTGTTATCCATTACCGGCAATCCAAACGTCTCGTCAATGGCGATGTTGTCAGTCAGTTGACAAAAAGGCGGGGCTTACGACAGACAAGACATTTCATTGGCTTTTAGAAAGATAACATCCATTGAGTACACGCTCAGTATACCGGTACCATAGGTGTTTTCTTTGAGCAATACTGTCTTACAATTTAAACATATAACCGTTTTAAGTTACCGACAGTTTTCATTCAACATGGATTCAGTGATTGACCCATTGTTATAAATTACCGGTATAGTTAATTATCAACCAGTGAGTTGTTACCGTTTTCTTTATGAAGTTGTTTGTAGTTAACGAAATCATTGTTTCCTTGATTGGTATTAAAATGCTATTGTATTATTTTACTGATATATGTAAATGGCTACAATCTGGGTATTGTCATCACGCGTGTAGTGAGCGGGGCAACGGACGCTATCGATTGTTTGTCAGTTGTTTGCAAGTTAACAAGATTGTTTGTAGTTAACAAAATCATTGTTTCCTTGATTGGTATAAAAAATGCTATTGTATTATTTTACTGATAGATCTAAATGGCTACAATCTAGGTATTGTCATGACGCGTGTAGTGGGCGGGACAACGGACGCTATCGATTGTTTGTCAGTTGTTTGCACGACTTAGAGTAAACCTGGAATTGTTGTTTCTCTTTTACCGGTAGTCAAAATTTAAGTCGTGAGTAGCTGATCATGAGAAATTATTTCTACAGTTAATATTTAATTTGTTTATCATCAAAACACGATGTAATAGACGGCCATGTTTGTTGTGGGCGGGACTTGAATGTCAATTTCACTACCGTACGAGTAACAAAAGAACCGCTAAAATAATCAATTGTATGTTATAATTAATAGAAACAAATGTAACAAAAGCAATTTATTTCATAAAGAAATATATATATATATACCTAGATATACGGCTAAATATCGGTAATTATTATAACTGTAAACAATAGAGTTTGGTTAAATTACTGGAGATCGCAGGTGGATTTGAGTCACGTATAGTATGGCATGAGTTTCACGAGGCGTTGAGAAAGGGGTGCGCCTAAACCACGCATATTTTTTTTTCCTGAAACACCTCTGCCAAAGTCGCCCTGCGCCTTATCTACGCATGCGCCTTATACACCGAAAAATACGGTACTCAGGCAAAAAGATGGCGGGTTATATGAATAGAAAGTAATATGATCATTTGATGGATTTTTAATCCCCTATAAACTAGTGATGGGTCAATAGATTAATGTATCCAATCGTATCATTTTGACTCAAGTATCACAATATTTTTCTGAGCAATTATAATTATAAATTTTGTTATTTTTTTTATGTTGTCTACTTTGCTCATTGAAAGTGTTTAAAATAATTTATTCTCTGTCAATATTTCTTCCAATAATACTATCTAATGCACAGGACATGCCGGATGCTTACATCTCACAGGACATAATACTAGAACACTTTTTATGGATACAATCAATCACTTGGTTTATTGTACTGCAACGTTTCAACAAGATTTTACAAGTCGTTTTCAAGCAAATACCCAATGTACAAATGAGACATATTACAATTGAAATATATATATATGTACAATCAACAATATTATTAATTAATGAGCTGTATAGACAGGTGACACAGATTACTTAATGTTTTAATAAATATATAAGTCAACTTAGAGTAAGTTATAGTTATTGTAATGATATAAGTATAAGAATGTCGGGTTAACTCAGAGTGGCATTTTAATAATTGTAATCAGGACATGCCAGATGTTTACATCTCACAAGACATGCCAGATGTTTACATCTCACAGGACATGCCAGATGTTTACATCTCACATTGTTGGCCTACTTTATTACTGCAGCTAGTACTGGCACAATATATCGTTGAATCGATGTATCTCGATTCTTTCTTCTTTTTTTTTTGTATGTTTTTTTGTTGCTTCAGTAAGTAACCTGTCATTCTTAATTATCTATGTCACACATTATCCATAGGTACACAAACAAACACTCTTAAGTTGTATTGGTCCTTATTTAGATCCCTATCAGTATCATATAATTTTATTTCTTTGACATCGGCAGAACTAAAAATATCAATTATTCATTTATTCTGTTGATTTCTTGGTAAATATTGACCCGGTTACATACCATCAATTTATTTAATATTTATCATGTTTACTGTTTATAAAATAATTGACCAGAAATGGTACTGATGTAAACACGAGTGTGCATATATTATCCTACACTTTGATTACCAAGAATGAAGTAGGTTTTGAAATTAATTTCGACATTCCTTTGCAGAAGATTACAGTTGTTGATCTCTCTACCTTTATTAATTTTTATACGCCCACATTTTCACAATTGTTTGTGGATAGTCTACAGGTCACAATTCTTATTCGATTTTGACAAAACTTATCCAAAAGATCTTTCGATATTGGCATGTATCGGATTGAAACTTCATGGATTATGGCCCACTGATTGTACGAAAAACCACGCTCAATAGGTCACAATTTTTTATCCAATTTTCAAAACCTTTTAAATATACAGTAGAATCTGCATTAAGCAGCCACCCACGGGAAATTTTAGGATTGACCGCTTAACGGGAGTGGCCTCTTAATAAAATCTCATGTTTTTTGTGCTGACATCAATTAATATTACGCTTGGGTGCACTTGCATCGGTAAATTTGGCCATCGCTGAATCTCGGACATAACTTCCGTAAACATGTCATTTTGTCCCAACCTTCAATACTACTGTCTATCATTGTCATGCATTCGATAATATTTATCCATTTTTGTAAAATCTCATGTTTTTTTTGTGCTGACATCAATTAATATTACGCTTGAATGCATTGGAAGCAAACACCAATGCAATACTTCACTTGCATCGGTAAATTTGGCCGTCGCTGAATCGCCGACATAACTTCTGTAAACTTATCATTTTGTACCAACCTTCAATACTACTGTCTATCATAGTGATGTATTCGATAATATTTATCCATTTTTGTGAAGAAAATCGATGAATTAATTTTATTTTATCAAAGAAGCACACGAAACAAAAAACATCGCTGGTTTAGCTACCGAATCACAGGGGGTGTAACTCTGTATGTAATATTACAGGGGGCGCTAAAAACGTCTATTTAACAACATAGCGGCTTTTAGTCGGTACTTTCAGTTTATTCAATCAGTATCATTTAATGTCCCCTCACGTGTGAAAACAATGATCAGGTTTGTCGTTTTGTAAAACAAAAGATTAATTAACAGATAATCCCGAGTTAATTGGTATTTTCACATTTCTTTTTATCTGATTTGCGGGAGTCCAGTTAATTGATTACTACTCACGGGATTAGCGTGGGTGTTACGAAGAACGACAAGATGGTATCATTCAACAATGGCCGTTGAATGGGCGATGTTTTGTTAAATTCATTTGCAAAATAGTGACCGCTGGCCGCGTTAGAGGAGTGACCGTTGAATAAGGAGATGAAACAATAGAATTTTTATGGGGGGAATTTATTGTGACCGCTTACAAGGAGATGTCGCTGAATAGGAGTGGCTGCTCATACGGATTCTACTGTATCATCATTCCACCTTAATGTAGGTTGAATTCATATTTTGGGAAAATGAAAGTGCACGTCAAAATAGCCGCTCTTTATACGCAAATTGAGTAAAAGTATGTAAAACGAAGGTTGTGAACCCTATAGAGGTTACAATTAGAGTTTTTTTTTTAAATCAGATAATAATTGTTCGAGAGATAGACAGAGAACAAGCAATACCGAAAGTGATTTTTCCTACAACCAAAGGCCATAATTCATTAAGTTACAATTTGATATGTGTAAATATCGAAAAGAATAAAGATCTTTAGGTTATAAACAAGCATTTCACGTTTCATCAAAATCGAATTAAAATTGTGACCTCTACAGGGTGCACAACATGGATATACCATATTTTTACACTATTCGCGTACAAACGGCGGCCATTTCTTCTGGCAATTATTGTCCGATTTTCTCGAAAATCGAACTCAACCTTCCGTAGGGTGTAACTGTGGGATAATAATTGTGACCTCCAGAGGCGATTTTTCGGACAATCAGGGGCCATAATTCAGGAAGTTATGATCCGATATGCGTAAATAACGAAAGGAACCAAGATCTTTGGGTTATAACCATGCATTTCAAGTTTCATCAAAATCGAATTAAAATTCAATCTGATTAAAACACCGATCCAATTTCGTTTCGTTTTTTATAGTTCAAAATTTCGTTTTTACTGGAAGACTTGTTATTTAAGTCGTGTTTTGCCTGAAATGAGGGGTTAGCCAATCAAATGGTCTGTTGAATCGACCGTTTGACCTTTTCATGCGTGGAACTGTGGGTAAATATTACCAGCAGATAGAAATCAAAACAAAACAAAAGAAGATTTTAAAAAGCATGGCGGTCGCTAATTGGTTAATCGAATGACTGACGTTATCGGGTCAAATGTCCCGTGCTTGATACCTGATGTCATAGAACGTGAGCTCCCACTATAACTTGTTAGATCTACATGAGTGTTGGCCATCGAAAGTATAAAAAAACAAAATGAAATATAGATCTATATTTTAATTAGATTGATTAAAATTGTGACCTCTTCAGGATCCACAACCATTATATACAATTTTGTATGGTAATTTTGGTCCGATTTTCTCGAAGTTCGAACTCAACCTTCTTTACGGTGTAACGATAATATAATCAAACATTTTTTTCAATTGGGTAATAATTTTGACCTCCAGAGGAACCACAAGCTAAGAAAAGGCGATTTTGTGTATAATCAGGGGCCATAATTCAGGAAGTTACGATCCGCTATGCCCAAATATCGAAAGGAACCAAGATCTTTGGGTTATAACCATGAATTTCAAGTTTCATCAAAATCGAATTAAAATTGTGACCTCTACAGGGTCCACAACCTTGATATACCATTTTTAAACAGTATTTGGTTCGAATTTCCCGAAATTTGAACTCAACCTTCCTTAGGGTGTAACAGTGATATAATCAAATGTTTTTTTTAAATCGGATAATAGTTGTGATCTCCAGAGGGACCAGAAGCTAAAAAAGGTGATTTTTTGGACAATCAGGGGCCATAATTCAGGAAATTACATTCCAATAGGCGCAAATATGAAAGGAACCAAGATCTTTGGGTTATAAACATGCATGTCAAGTTTCATCAAAATCGGTTCAAAATTGTGACCTCTATAGGGTCCACAAGCTAAAAACGTGATTTTTTGTACAATCAGGGGCCATAATCCATGAAGTTTTGATCCGATACATGCCAATATCGAAAGCAGCCGAGATCTTTTGGGGATAAACCTTTATTTCAAGTTTTGTCAAAATCAGATAAGAATTGTGACCTGTAGAGAGTCCACAAACAAATTGTGGAAGGACGGACAGGGGCGACGACAATATACATCCACATAAAAATGTGGGCGTATAAAAATGGGTTCATCTGTCTGTCTGTTTTGTCCGTCAATAGGTAAAGGCCTTGATAAAGCTTGAAGATGAGTATTTTCTGCTTAGGGTAATCAGAGATAAGTTGATTCTTTGGGCCACGATACATAGGTTATAATTAAGTGAACACTATTTAAATTCAGATTCATACACTTACTGCATCTGTAGTCGATGGTGCTTTATATAAAAAAATTTCATAAATTTTATTTTTATTTTTGCAAATTGTAGTGTTATTACAGACTTAAAAATTTATTTTTAAACTGAATATTGTTAAGTATTGAGTATGATTGAAATAAAATAAAATAGTTATGCTTAGCCCTCGATTATGCGATAAGAGTGTCATACGCCCTGGGGAGGAACAATCCTTGATCTCTGTTCATCTGGGGTTTGTGTCGTCGTATTTGAATGGCTTCATGCAATCGGCGCGCTCTCTTGTTGTTGATGTTCTTGCATAGCGCTTTTACGTTGGACCATTGGACTCTGTGGCGAGGGTTGGAGTTCAAGTGTTCAGCTACAGCGGAGTTGTTGGTTGCTGCTTTCGACTTGTGGTCATCTATCCTTTTATTCAATGGTCTCTTTGTCTTGCCGACGTAAGAAATTCCACAATTGCATACTATCTGATAAACACATCCCTTTGGTTGTGGCGGTTGTGTTGGATTTAGTTTACCATTAGCTCTTAATATATCTTTGGTGTTGTTGCTTTTTGTGAAAGTTACATCTATTTCTGACTGTTGCATTAGTATCCGTTTGATTTGGTAGGAGACTTGGCCATTGAATGGAAGGAAGATTCTTACTGGGGCAGTCGGGGGTTTTGGTTTAGCTGCACTTGCCGACAGGGTCTTTTTGATGGTGTTTGTTACAAACTTCTCTGGATAGCTGTTGAAATTTGTGAAGACATGTTTGAGATGATCAATTTCCTTGGAGAGGCTCTCAGGATCACATATCTTTTTTGCACGTTTCACCAGGTAGTTGGTTATTATTTTCGGTTTCCATTGTGAATTTAATACATGGGTGTTGCCTGTTGAGGTGTTGTAACAGTGTTTCTGGATCATCTTGTTGTTTGATAATAACAAAAGTGTCATCCACTTGCCTAAAAAAGGGTTATAGTTTTTTTATTTTTGCTTTTCAGGCCTGCTGTCATTGTAATTTAAGCACTTAATAGTTCTAATCCTGCCTCCCTTCATCACTATAACATCCAGTGGAAGTACTACTCACCATTTTAAATAGTCAGCCTCCATTTATCATTTATAAGTTATTGTTCTAAGGGTTTTTCGTATATCAGTATAATCACTTGCATCAACATGCGCATATATATATTATTTTCGGTCCTAATACAAAAATCTCATCTTCTCGGGATGTTGTATTTATTTAAACCAGATCAAATCATTGTAAATACTCCACAACAATCAATTCATTAATCATTTGTGTTTATTTCAGTGAAAGGGGTGGTTCATAAAATTTGATCAAATTCCATTTTCTCTGACCGCTTGTCCTTATTAAAACCTACTAATTATTGTATATACTCCACAACCATTAATCAATTAGTTAGTTTGTTTTTATTTTTGGTTAAGTGGTCTTATTGAATGTTGTCAATAACTTTTCAATTTATAATCCTTAATTGAATTAGATTCCCTTTAGGTACGAGCAATTGTAGATCTGTGGTTTGTCAGCATTAAGAAAGTATTGTTGTGTACATGTATATATTGACTTGTCTCTTTTTAGATTTTATCATTGCTTGATAACGACTAGAGAATCCTAGTCGAAACGTCGCTCAGTAATCAGCAGTAATTGTATTCCATAGAATTGTGACCGGTATATGTATATGTAAGGCAATTGGTTTGCTTGCATAGTATTATAAACGTTAGGATGAATCCTATCATGTACATGTAAGCCTGAAGAGCAAATATTGCATCACAAAATATATTTTATACCTACTCTTAGAGTTGAATAACAATACATTGTAAAATAGTGGTTACAGGTCTAAACTAAGCAAGTGTGCATAATGTATTAATACATAATTATTATTATAATCCCTGTTGACTCTTGCACTGATCACAAATTTCATAATCCCTTGATCAATGTTGTAGATCCTAAAACTGATAAAAAATCTGATTTATTCAGTATTATATGCAAATTATTTGAGTTTTCAGTTTCAGTTTTCACAGTAGATGTTTACTTTAAATATAATTTTGACATAGATTTTAATATGTATTTATTTAGATTTATTCTGCTAAGGGAACAAGGAAAACAAACTGAATATTGTTTGTTTTTTGAAATAAAGAACATAGCAACAAGATCTGTGATAAAACTTTAAAAGTTTATATCGAATACAATATAATCTTTCTCTTCTTGACATTACAAAATATTGTGCTCTCCAACTGATTTGTAATCTGTTGTTAAAATTAAAATTGTTGACATGCATATTTGTATTTTCACTTTCAAGATATCTTCTGTGAGCTGAACTTGCAAATTAGATTGAACATTCATGATAAACTATTTTACAAGAATTGTTCTTTTGCTATTTATTTTGTATTTGGTTTTTCTATATTTAATGATGCATTGAGAATTAATTCAATTAATGATTATTGCATTGTTATGGATAACCAGTTGAAGATTTATTTTCATAAATCATATACTCACAGCCAAATACATTATTACTAGCACTGTTGCTTATATAATGTTACCTCTTAAAGGTAAATTCCTTCAAGGATAATAAGTTTATTGGTGACACTTGAAAATTATAAACTGAAAGTGATTTATAAGCTCCCAAAAAATAAAATAAAAATTAGAAAAAGAAATCCTTAAACTGAAAGTGATTTGTAAGCTCATGATAAATAACTGAAAGTGATTCGTAGCTCGTGTTAAATAAAAAAAGAAAGAAATCTGCAGATGTCAACCAATGAAGCCATGTAACTTATACAATCAGTAAATGTACATATTTCACTAAGTAATGGATGTACTTATAAGGACAGTATATTTAGATACAGATACTTGTCTGCTAGATTCTAAAATCCACCTGCAATCTATGGCTCCAATCAGCTATAAAATGTGACTGATGTTAACTGCATGGAAGGGAAAATTTGCAATACCATACTCCTCTTATTTGTATTTCAATGTTTTAATAAGGATACAGTTTGGTTATTCATCTGCACATAGCATGTAATTGAGAGTGGACAGGACTCGGCTTATTTTGGATCCAAATGGTAACTTTTTATACACCCAAATTTTATGGTCTTGACATATAATGTTGTCACATATCCTATGTCCATAGTTTTCAAAGAAAAGGGATTTATAAAGTTTTAAAACAACTGTCCTATTTTTATCATATTTCTTTAATAAAGCAGTTACGTAGAGTTGTTGACAAGTATAGTTTATGAAAAACTATGATAAGAAGGTTGCCTTTGTTAATTTATAGATATATATTTATATTTGATTGATGGATAATTTATAAACATCCCCTTTATCTGTGCTTTACCTACATGGAAAATATATTGTGTTGGCATACAACTTGTATTGCTTAATAAAAAAATCGACTGTTATTCAATACATCTGTCTCCCCTAAATGCATGTCATTTGCATGATTTATGTCCATTTTCCATTATGATATTATTATTATTATTTCAGAGGGATTTGAAGTGATTAAAATTCCCTACATTATCTAGTTTAATACTACAGTGGTGGCAGCAGTATGTTAGACAAGATAATGTTAAAAATGTTATTTTAATACCGTTATTAAGTGCATGTGTGTTGTTTATATTTTGGGAGGATCATTTGAACTTTAAGTCAGATGTCTGCCATTTTTGTCTGGCTTGTAAATAAGGCACTTGTCAAATAAACAAAATGACAAATTTGTCTGAGATATAACAGACCACCAGAACAAAAATCAATAGGAAGCATTTCAATATTAGGAAAATATATTCCTGGAAGTCTATAGAATGCAATTAATGGCCAGAACATGACTATAGAGTGATAATTGTATGACATTACGCTAGAAAATTTATCACTCATTAACGATCTCTAATGTTTATTTTAACTCTGTAATTACCAGTAGGCAATCAAAGTACTGGATAAACAAGACTGAAATGTTTACTTTGTTGCTTAGGACAAGATCTGTCTACCCAGTTGAACACAATGACACTATTATATGAAATGTCCTAATTTTTAGCTCCTTATCCACTCTAGTATCAAAATATTACAAAATCAACCCTATCATTATTATTCATACTATGTGGGTATACACAGCTGATAAAATAAATAAAGTATTTATATTGGAAGCATATTATTATTGTAGTCAATTGTCTAGTAAGTATTGAATATTTCATGAAATAAAAAACATAATAGTCTTAGCTAAGATATCAAAACTACAACAAGCTAAACATATTTTATTTTGGTTTCAATCTTGTATTTATTGATTAATAGGTTAACTGCTATAGGAGATAAAACAATGGTTGTACTGTTGAATAAAAACAGGTCATAGCAAATAGGTGAAGAATAAAAAAACCTCCACATTATATAATAGTAATAGTTTTATCGACTGATATGTAAAACACAACCTATTAGTTTTATAGTACAATGAACCAGAAATCTATGTACCATTGATCAACACTGCAGAAGATATTAAATGTACTTTTATACCAACCAATACAATATTTGTGTAAAAACTAAAATTCAATGATGCAGAAATCCATTTTTATACACCCACATTGAAATGTGGTCATATATGTTGTTGTTGCCTCTTTGCCCGTCTTGTTGACACTATAGCTAGAGGCTAAAGTTAATATCTAGTTGACTGTAGATTTATACAAAGGTCATGAGAGAAAGAAACCTATTGATTTTTAACAAAGTATGATAATTACTGCCAGGTTATGCCCCTTGATTACTTTGAAATATATATGGTTAACGCTCCCGTCGATTGACTATAAATTTATACACACTGTTTAAATTAAATGAGATGAAGACGCTTATTGATTTTTAATGTTTTTTGATGATTACTGTCAGAGTTATCACCCTTGACCTCTTTAAAACCTCTTGTAGACGATCTAGAGAATAAAGTTAATATTCGATTGACTTTAGATTTATACATAGTGATGACTTGCCATTCATTCAGCTTGTTTTTTTTTTCTGCCATCAGAATCATGTTATGTCATAGCCTACTCATATCTTACATTTATTTGAAAAAGAAGCCAAAGTTGAAATCATGGGTGTCTTCCAGATTAGTTTGTCATGACATTGGTACATCACCTGCCCACTGATATGAGAATAGTTATGTTGGTCTCAAAATGACCAAAGTATTATATTGTCGAGGTGTTAAACCCCATTCCATGCTTTCTGTTATTGTCCTATAAAGTGAAAGGAAGATCTGAAATGTTTTTAATGTGTAAGTTACTTTATCGCTTGAAAAGAACTGCGCAATAAGTGGGTGATTTCGTGTTGATTTATGATTAAGTGAGACTAGCTCAGCCCTTTTATTGTTAATTATTGATAGATGTATGTCATTAATTAATGTATAAGTATGACTTGTTTAATTAATTTCAAGGGAAATCAATTTGTTTTGCCTGTATTGATGGTGAAGTGACTAATTAATAATATTACATTACTTACACACCTGCATTTATTACCAAATGAATACAGGTTGTCCAAACATTTGAATCAAAAGTCACAGCGTTCTTCTTTAGTACTTTCCAATCCCAATGCTACTTTCTTTTCCTATAAGGAGGGGGGGTGCATAGCCAAATGATTAGCACATGCAGTCTGTATACGAAGGTTTGTCTTTGAGTCAACCAGTATGGTTTCGATTCCCCAGGTTGACAAGGAGTAGGGTCGCCTGTCCAACCTGGAATTTCTATGGGTGCTCCACTTTTCTTCCACTGCTAAAGACTCCTATTATTAGGAGAGGGGTTGCATAGCCAAATTATTAGCATGTTCACTCTGTTTACGAAGGTTTTGTCATTGAGTCAACCGGCGTGGTTTTGATTCCCCAGGTTGACAAGGAGTAGGGTCACCTGTCCAATCTTGTGGAATTTCTCTGAGTTCTCTAGTTTCCTCCCAATGCTAAAAACTTCTATTAGGAGAGGGGTTGCATAGCCAAATAATTAGCATGTGCACTCTGTTTGCGAAGGTTTGTCATTGAGTCAACCGGCGTGGTTTCGATTCCACAGGATGACAAGTAGTACGGTCGCCTGTCCAGCCTTGTGGGATTTCTCCGGGTTCTCCAGTTTCCTCCCACTGCTAAAAACCACTACGCTCAAGCCATTTATTGAAATAAAATTGAACCATGTGTTAGTCCTGAAATGACCTGGTTTGAGTCGAGTGGACGTTAAACCCCATATCTCTCCTACTAGGAGGGGCTTTGCTGGTCTAATTTGCGAGCTTCAGATCATAAGATCTGTCATTGAGTCAAAAGGTGTTGTCATAAGGTAGGATTTCCACCTTGTAAGTTATCTCCAGGTCATCTGGTGTCCTCCTATTGCTAAATATCTGAATATGCAATTGAGTTATTGGAATAAAATAAAATGGTTGTCCCAATATGATTATCTATATTTAGTAACTATCACAAACTTTTGTTTCAGTTAAAAATCACAAATAAGATTGATATTCGTTTTTGTCTTCGACAAATAAGGAATATGGGTAATGAATCAATATCAAATAATCTTTGTGTGAAAACAATGGTCATTCTTTCTTTTATGAAGAGCAAGATGAATCTGATACAAAAAAGATCTTGTATTTATATAGTATATGGACTGGTCATATGCTAATGAGGCCGGATTAGTGTGTTTATGATTAAATGATTGGAGCCACTTTTTCAATAACAGAACAAGATTTTGTGTGGAAACAATTACTAGTTTATTATATAAGCACCATGTATCAATAAATCTCTCATAACTTCATTGAACCATTTCATTTTACGTGTATGTTGATAAGTATTTGATTAACAAGTATCATGAATGATAATCATTTTATATACAAGAAACATCTGTCAGTAGACAGTATATATAATAATATTTTATTTGACTGCTGAGTATAAAAGGACACCAATTTTCACTACGGCACAATCTTAACCATTATTTAAATTCGCTGATTGTGGGAAACCATAGTTTTGTGAAATTTAAATCTCAAAAATGAATATTGGTATAAGCTGTTTAATTCTGTTTGGGATTTACAAAGATATGATTAATTAAAAAATTTGCAACTATTGAGATCTTCTGCAGATGATAAAAACTAGATATGGTCAAAATGGAAGTAAATCAAAATTTACTTTAGTCTAAGGTTGCAACGATATCAAATTCTGATATCGCCATTAATCATGATAACTGCTTTTGGAATTATCGCGATAAATAAAAGTCTACGATTATCAATTTTATCACGATAATTCTCTTTATCGTACAGTACTAACTTAACATTGAAATAAACATAATATTTTCAGTCTTGTTAACCGGGGATTCGCCGCACCGTTGCTACGGTACACCGATGTCGCGTGCGGCTTTGTTTACAAAATGTGTTTCGGGAACTTTCTCTCACCGATTTTTATTGTATAATTTTACAAGTAGTAATTAAACTATTATTTCGAATTCGATCCGGCCCCCGCACCGGTGAAAATGAACTTTGGATTTATTGCACCGACCTCCGCCCAAAAAAATCCTAAAATACCGGGGATTGCGATTATTCAACTTTGGCCGATACGATATCACTTGAAAAAAAATAATCGCGATAATGCGGCATCCCCGGGGTATCGCTGCAACCTTACTTTAGTCTCAAAATGAACAAAAATGTGGTTAAAATCTGTCTCAAGGTATTGACAAGCAAATCCATATGAAATAACAAATGTTTCATTGTTTTTGATATTTCTCTTTTAATAGGTGTTATAAACCTAACCAATCAGTGGTTGTTTTGACTAAAAAAAATGTCTTTAGTATATAACTCTTATAAATAAGTTTTGCTGAAATCATTTGATGTGCCGTTTTTTTATTTATTAGATTGAATCCAAGCGTGGAGATTATCTACCATCGATATTTTAATTTTTATACGCCCACATTGAAATGTGGTCGTATATTGTCGTCGCCCCCGTCCGTCCGTCCGTCCGTCCGTCGGTCCGTCAGTCCGGCGTCCACAATTGCTTGTGGACGCTCTACAGGCTAAAGTTAATATCCGATTGACTTTAAATTTATACACAGTGTTTAAGGTCATGAGACGAAGAAGCCTATTGTTTTTCAGCGATTTCCGATAATTAGTGCCAGAGTTATGGCCCTTGATCACTTCAAAAAATCTTGTGGACGCTCTAGAGGCCAAAGTTAATATCCGATTGACTTCAAATTTATACACAGTGTTTAAGGTCATAAGATGAAGAAGCCTATTGATTTTCAGCGATTTCCGATAATTAGTGCCAAAGTTACGGCCCTTGATCACCTCAAAAAATCTTGTGGACGCTCTAAAGGTCAAAGTTAAGTTAATATCCGATTGACTTTAAATTTATACACAGTGTTTAAGGTCATAAGACGAAGAAGCCTATTGATTTTCAGCGATTTCCGATAATTAGTGCCAGAGTTATGGCCCTTGATCACTTCAAAAAATCTTGTGGACGCTCTAGAGGCCAAAGTTAATATCCGATTGACTTCAAATTTATACACAGTGTTTAAGGTCATGAGACGAATAAGCCTATTGATTTTCAGCGATTTCCCTTAATTAGTGCCAGAGTTATGGCCCTTGATCACTTCAAAAAATCTTGTGGACGCTCTAGAGGCCAAAGTTAATATCCGATTGACTTTAAATTTATACACAGTGTTTAAGGTCATAAGACGAAGACGCCTATATATTTTCAGCGATTTCCGATAGTTAGTGCCAGAGTTATGGCCCTTGATCACCTCAAAAAATCTTGTGGACGCTCTGGAGGCCAAAGTTAATATCCGATTGACTTTAGATTTATACACAGTGTTTAAGGTCATGAGACGAAGAAGCCTATTGATTTTCAGCGATTTCAAATAATTACTGCCAGAGTTATCTCCCTTGATAACTTCAAAAATTCTTGTGACGCTATAGAGGCCAAAGTTACTATCCGATTGACTTCAGATTGATACATAGAGTTTAAGGTGTTGAAACGAACAAGTATTTTGATTTTCAATGAATTTAGATAACTGAACAGCTAAATCCATGATATTAAATGTTTCATGTATATACTAATAGTTACTAATTGTTAGCGTGGGGTAAAACTTTATAAAAAGCAATCAAATTCTAATGATTTTCTGATAATTACATAATGTGTTGTTACTCTTAATCAGTTTTTAGTGTATTACAAATGTTTCATTACCGAAATTAGTAAAAATATGCGACAACCCTTGTTGACTGCCCGGACGATTTAGCTGCTGTGGGCGTATGTTTCGTTGCCTGGCAACCTATCTTTTGTTCATAAGTAAGCGTTAAATAATCAATTTGGTACATTTTAACAAGGATTAAGTCTTGAAATATTGAATATTTTCTATCATTGCAAATAACACCCAGAAACGTAACTGAAATCTGGGACTGTCCCTTTTTATACACCCAAATTGAAATGTGGTCATATATTGTCGTCGCCCCCGTCCGTCCTTCCGGCGTCCACATGCTTTACAGGCTAAAGTTAATATCCGATTGACTTTAAATTTATACACAGTGTTTAAGGTCATGAGACGAAGAAGCCTATTGTTTTTCAGCGATTTCCAATAATAACTACCAGAGTTATGGCCTTTGACCACTTCAAAAAATCTTGTGGACGCTCTAGTTAATATCCGATTGACTTTAAATTTATACACAGCGTTTAAGGTCATAAGACAAAGACGTCTATTGATTTTCGGCGATTTCAGATAATTAGTGCCAGAGTTATGGCCCTTGATCTCTTTAAAAAAATCTTGTGGATGCTCTAAAGGTCAAAGTTAATATCAGATTGACTTTAGATTTATACACAGTGTTTAAGGTCATAAGACGAAGAAGCCCATCGATTTTCAGCGATTTCCGATAATTAGTGCCAGAGTTATGGCCCTTGATCACTTCAAAAATCTTGTGGATGCTCTAGAGGCCTAAGTTAATATCCGATCGACTTGAAATTTACTCACAGAGTTTAAGGTCATGAGACGAAGAATCCTTTTGATTTTCAGCGATTTCAAATAATTACTGTCAGAGTTATCTCCCTTGATAACATCAAAAAATCATGTGACTCTATAGAGGCCAAATTTATTATCCGATTGACTTCAGATTGATACACAGAGTTTACGGTGTTAAAACGAACAAGTATTTTGATTTTCAATGAATTTAGGTTACTGAACAGCTAAATCCATGATATTAAATGTTTCATGTATATATACTAATTGTTAGCGTGGGGTAAAACTTTATAAAAAGCAATCAAATTCTAATGATTTTCTGATAATTACATAATGAGTTGTTACTCTTAATCAGTTGTTAGTGTATTACAAATGTTCATTACCGAATAAATGTAAAAATATGCGACAACCCTTGTTGACTGCCCGGACGATTTAGCTGCTGTGGGTGTATGTTTCGTTGCCTGGCAACCTATCTTTAACGTAAAGTAGAAAGGGTGGATATTTGAGCTTGTAAACTACATAAGCAAATAAGATATAACCAAATAAAACTAACAGTGACACACTCAATGTTAAAGTTTGAAAACACCTTATGGCTGTTACTATCAACACAGCTAGTGGTATGAAATCAACATTCTATTAATTTACTACATGGTTGCATTTTAATTTCGTAATCATATATTTTTCTGCCAAAATATTTACATATCTTTTAGGATTTGTTTTAGTGATTCCATACGCCCACTTTGATATGTGGTTGTATGTCATTGCTACTTTCCGGCATCTGCAATTGTTTCTTGCCGCTGTTGAGACTAAAATTGATATCCCATTGTCTTTAGATTTATACACAGTATTTAAGGTAATGAGATAAAGAATCCTATTCATTTTCAACGATTTCTGATAATTACTGCCGGTATAAACTTTTGGACCCTCTAGAGGCTAAAGTTAATATAAATTGTTGAAGGTCATGAGTCTTAGAAAATTATTACCTGTAAAAAAAATTGGAAAATTTACTTAAAATTTAATCCAGGGCGACATTTATAGCCACATTTATTGATCACTCAAATAAATTTGATTTAAATTATGATGTCACTCTGCAAATTTGTATAATATCAGTTTGATAGTTGATAAATGCTCTGATTAAGAAAAAGCATTAGATAATTGATAATTTAATTATAATAATGCATCATGTCGTAGATAGAACATGTAGCTGTACTAGTCAAACCAGCGAGTTGTGCCGCTGTCTGGGCAAAATTTTCGTCAGGATTTCCATCATAGCACATTGTATGGGGTATACCCATCCTTATTAGCCCAGTTTAGGAACAGAACAGTAGAACGTTAAACTTCATTTCAAACCAGCAAGATGTCTAGCTTTAAAAACTAATTTATATCGCAAGATTGTACCTTATACTTATGGTGATTTGTTAGTAATTGCTTAGGATTTGACTATTGAATTTGGTGTAGGTCAAATGCTCCATACCATTTTACCATTTATCTAAGTGATGATCATTATTTGATAAATGCACCTCAGATTTATTGGTAATAAGCTTGCTAAAAATATAGTGCTATATTGATTTAAACCTTTTATCTGCAATGTATATAAGTTTTAGAAAAATGATACTCCATGTAGCAGGGTACATTACCAAATGACATTACCATCTGTTTACTTTAGAATAAAGAGAAAGTGATTAGAAAATAGATTTAATTAACCTTAATGAGTTTTTGTTATTAACACATGATGTAGTGCTATGTAAAACTGTGGTAGTATGCTAGGTATAATAGATCAGTGAATAAGGACTAATAATAGATAGACTAATAACAATAGATTATAGTCAGGTGATACAGAGGTCTATTAACAACTCAAGATATGGTTGGCATAATCCAATATTGATAATTCCAAACTGTTAGTTAGTCATTCTCCAATAGTGCTTTCTTGTGTATAGGTTAATGCACCAGTATGGGATGGTAGTATATACAATTGGTGATCTACTTGATGTGGTATAAGGGCAGTGTAATGTTAGATATTATATATATAAGTTGACTGGGTATTGTGTAAGGATCTTTCTGTACCATGAATAGATCTGATAGTAAGACTTGATTGTGTTGTTGATGTTTATATAGTTTTATAGTAAACAGTAGCTAGGTGTTTTGATGTCATCCGATCACATGGATATATTTACGGACTTAATATTATGATTTAATTTAGTATACACTACTACTTGGTCTGAATTGAGAAGATTTTGTTTTGATGAAGGAACAAAACTAGATGTAATTCTTCAAACTGTAATTGTATGGAAGTTTGTGTTGTTTACGAATGTCTGACATTATCTATGTGGAGATATGGGGAAAAAAAGGAAAACATGTTTGTAATTTTTTCAAATATGTTTTCATCTACCATAAACTAAACGAAATTTAGTTTGGGTTTTTTTTATGAAACTAATAACATTTACGTGTACATGAAATTTTCATAGAACTGTTTTCAGTGCAAGACAATACAAACATGATAGTCATTATCTAGACATGAAAAGACAGATGAAAGACAAAGTGAATATATAACTAAATTATTTACCAACAAGAACTCAGTATGTAGACCTCCGCAAAGATAACCAACTGAATTAATCATCAGTGATTTAATGGGGCAGTTGAATATTTATAAACTGTCAAGTCTATAGTTCGATTGGATTTATTGATCTGAGAATAAAATCAATCAGTTTTACACGTTGTTCATGAATTATGAATCACCTGTGATTAGAGGTTAATACATGGCATAACTACAGTTGTGGGTTTTTTACTCAAAGATACAGGATGATCTCTTCTATGACAATAAGGAACCTCTTAGTAAGTAATTTATGTTAATTTCATAGTTTTGTTTTGCATGGTTTAGTTAGGTTATGATGAGTTTAAAACTGAATTATTTTGTTTAAATATTTTAAATGCAATGAAACTGGTTAATGAAGACAAGATTGTAAAGAGCGTACTTTAAAAGATCTGTCATCATTAGCTTCTGTCATTAAGGTCAGAAATTATGAATGGAGACCATAGATTATAATACTGCAAAATTAAGTACAACATAGTCTGTAATAAAATTTTTGTGATAATGTTGCAATCAATACACGTTTGTTTTAGATGTTTTTTTTTACTGTGTCTGCATATTACAACTGCAGTATTTTAACCTACAATAAATTCATTGAAGAGCTATATTGATTTGTCTTGACAAGTTTTAAGCCTTTGAGATTTTATAACTACATGATACATGCATATATATATTTGATATTCATTTGATTTATTGTGTTACATTACAAAAAAATATGTTGACACACGAAGCGTCCAGGGGGTATACTTCAACAGTTTATTATAGGTTCTTAACTGATCTTATTCAAGGCTCTTATTAATGGTAGTGTTATCGACTTATTACGTGTGTATAAAAATGTATTACCATAAATTATATTTTGACGTTTGTTGAGGTGTTATAATGTGATAGGTCTTCTAATAGTAAATACAGGGTGACTGCACCACACATAATGTGATTTGTTGGTACTTAAATCTACTGATCAATTCAATATTGAGATGAGGCAGGGTATGCTTTTATCTTGAACATATGTAGAACATCTTGTATCACTTTATCCTTATTATATTTTTATAGCATATTACATTAGCATACCATTAATAGCCTTTGGAAGTAGACATTAAATAGCCACAAAGTTTAAAGATACATTTTGGGAGATAAGATAAAGAGCTGCCAGTTCTCACTATTAGTTAAAACCTAGATAATGTAAAGAGAATTTACTGAAAATTCAGTCAAATTGATCCACTCTGATCCGAGATTTTAGCAATTGAATTTTCAGCCTAGTATTGATCGTTATTGCTAAAGTCAGTATGATAACGTCTCGATTATTCGATTAAATCATGAATGAAATTTAGCAGCAAATGAGATCCTAATCAAGTTAATATCACAAGTTAGCATTGACATCGAGAGTAGGTTATGGTCAGGATAAGTTAATTAAAGATAGGTTCCCAGCAAAGTATTTATCAGGTGGTTATTGCCAATAAAACTATGGCAATTTTGGTATCTATGGAAAATAGAGATATCCAATCTTACTAGAAAAATATTGGATTCGCTGAAAACCACTCATTGGGTGTATACAGGACAAAAATGTAAGGGTACCCCTAATCGACAGCCCGTCAATTTGGGCTATACTCGCGCGTGATGCCGAAGGCTGCACGAGTACATTGAGCGCTTTGTGTACATGTTGATAAACTCTAAAGAGTTAGACCTACAACTTTTTCTGAGATAAAAATCACGGGAAAAGACGCAGGCAGTGGATAATCCGAGAATTTAATTAGTATTCGATATTTATAATAAATAGTCATTGTGTATGCAATGAATTCTCACCCGTCTCCGCCCACGGTTACCATAGGGAAGGAGACGGGTAATCCCCTGATGAAAACATGGCCTCTTTTGATCGATTTTCATAGTGTTTTGAGAAGGATTTTAAGCAAAATTATGATAAATTAATTAGTTTGAATATGTTTTTAGTCCTAATAATAATATATCATCAAATCACCCACTTTGTACCCGGGAAAGCAACTTTAATGTCTAATTAATTATTTAGACAAATTTTTCCGATGTAAAGAATAAGGAAGACTTGCAATGGGCAGATTTAGCTCTTGCATAATGCATGTTTAGTTGAACTGAATGATACCCTTTAGAAATCTATCTTTTACTTTTACAAATTTTTGTCAGCAAGGGAGTAATAATCCTTCAAATAATCTTCAAAGACTTATAAGAAAATTTAACCAAAATGTCAACAAAATGTACTCATATTGATTATTTGACATTATGAAGAAATTTCTTGGGACAAAATGTGGATTTCGAGACACTGTCCTTGCCGGGCCCTCAATCCTGCACAACTAACAAGGGGAAAAACTGCACATGGAAATCTTGAGGAACTTTCTTTGCCAACACCGGGAGGTACCCGAGACGTACTGATTAACGAGCCAGCAACTTATTCACTGAGCCATCGCACATCTCTATGTCATTGCAAATGTTGATGGAATTGAAACTTTATACATGGACATCACATTTGAATGGATTCAGAATCTCTCAATTGAATTGTATTTCCTTTTATTCTTATCAGACTACCTGTCATTTAAAATTATGCTTTTGTCAGTGCTGAATCTTTGGCTTAATGCAAATGATCACCATTTGATGTGTTCTTACAACATTTTTTTCTATTATTAGTAGCTAATTGAATCTAGGTTGGTTTCAATAATAATTCCAGATGTTTTATTTCTCTCTGTATGTGGTAATTAATTATTGACTAACGCTACTAACAAGAAGAAGTTATATAATGTAAACTAATTGTCTCCTAGGACTGGTTTTAATGGCTTATAATTGATTCTAAGGCCTGGTTTTATTAACATACTATATAATACATTTGGAAATATATTTGATGGTGTTTTGCAACCTATTCTTTCAAAGAACTAAATCAGGAGCAGGTTTTTTTGATCCCAAAACTGTTTCAGGAGTTGGGTGGCCAAATGGTGAATGTGTGTTCGTGATTGTAATTCCTCACCTGTGCATGACAAGAAGGAGGGTCACCTGTCCAACTTCGTTGGGTTTTCTCCGGGTCCACTCCTAAAGACCCTTACACGCAAGTAAATTATTGAAATACGATTTAACCATATGAATTTGTTCCAAACCAAAATGACCTATGGTTTGTGTGGAATGTCTCTCTCTCTCTCTGGGATGAAACATTCCACTTGTTTCATGAAAAGACCTTTTCCTGTCTAGTCTCTATCATCCAGAAAAATATTCTATGAATTTTAGTCTGGATGCGTTGTCAACATTTGAGAAAAATCAGTCATTGACTAGATTATCCGGTCTTTAAAGGGAGGTATCTCGTCCTTCAACAAGAAGATGATGACCATGAAATTAATTTAAATGTATGAATGCCATTTCTAATAATCCATTTGATTGTATGCCAGTTCAATATCCAACACTTACAGGTTTTTTTTCATTGTAAAATTTCTCTCTTCATGGGGCTTATCCAAATTTTTTTTTTTTTAAATTTAATACTAATTCGTCGTCACAATTCATGTTTGTTTATATCAATGCAAGAATTATGGGCTTTAAATGTATGAATGCCATTTCTAATAATCCATTTAAGATCATTTCCATTTTTTGGACTGAGATTATGAAGAATTAATATACTTCAACTTATCTCCATATTTTATGCAAATTTTAGAGTTTGTTTATTGTTCATTATATTACCGGGGGTTGGGATGGCCTAGTGGTCTAGAGTGCCGCGCTTCGACCTCTAGCTGGCCGGTCACCTCTGGCTTGCGGCTGTGGTTTCGAGCCTTGGTGTGAGCGTATGTGGCATGGAGATAGGGGCGCCTTCTCAACCTCGTGGGTTTCCTCCGGGCACTCCGGTTTCCTCCCACTGCTAAAGACCCCTACGCGCAAGCGAATTATTGAAATAAAATTAAAAACCATATGTTCGTCCCGAAATGACCTAGTTGTGTTGAGTGGACGTTAAACCCCATTTCTCTCTCTCTCTCTTCATTATATTACCGATCTGAAAGTCGTCAAATTCTAAGCTCAATTCCTTCATACCATTGGAAATAATAAGCATGTGTAAGTATGTGAATTACTCCGACTTCTACACTAAATATACTTTTAGTTAGACTGGCCCAGTCTCTTCTATTTATTTTACATTTCGATTTATATAAAAGTAGTAATTTTTAGTAAACCAACACTTTCGTTTCCATTTGTATAAAAAAAAAAAAATTGAGTAAACCTGTAACCAGCACCAGAGACTGGACAATTTGCGAGCTTCACAATAAAATGGGCGTTTCTTGTCCTGTTTTACGTTGTTCCTTATTTGGAATGATTGACAGTTGTCAAGCAAGCCCCAAGTCACGTGACACAAATTTGTAAATGTGATGTCTAAGATAAATTAAGTTCGATATTTACCTTCATGAATCATGCGTCTCGAATGGAGTGCAAAGCAGTCATGCTGAAACCGTCTGCGGGCTGATGTCACGTTTTTGTTTCCATTCGCCATTCGGCTTCGTCCCGATACGCATGAACTGGCTTCGTTAAGTTGTTATAATGATGTCGTGTGTAATTATTTATGTTCATTCACCTCATCCCTTACGTTGTATCCGTTCATTCGACAGATATTATCATATTGTCCATCAACAAAATTCTTAGATCGTTAAAGTATCACTAAATAACAATAACTGTTATCCACAACAAACATCTCGCACCTACACCAGTTTGCCAGTGCAAATGCAGTAATCCCGTGCACAACGTCACACGACCTACATAATGCAGATTGACCTACTAGATGAGAATGAAGCTCTATTTGCCCAGTCTCTAGAGATTACGGTTTTTTTTCGTTTTTTTTTTGAGAGGACTGGCCACCAGTCTAACTTTTAGTATGAGAAGATATGATGTATATGATTTTGAATTCCATAGCATGGAATTAACCCCCATCGAAATTAGTTTACACCCAAGGACACAAAATATATTAATAACAATGAAATTGTGTCAGTTTTATTTCCATAATAGGGAACTAAATAAGTACTGTAGGTGATTAAAAGATTAACTTGGTTATTTGCATTAAAATCAAACCACAGGCTTTCGTTGAAAATAGTCACTAATAAAAGTGTTTTTTATATATAAAACAGTTCGATGGTTAAAATTTAAGTTTTATCAACTCCCAAATTACAGATATTGTTTCTCAAAGTTCAAATCAAACAATCCCCTTTAGCTGGATTTAGAATTGAATTAATTATCTAGATTTAAGATTAATGGTGATTAGGAATAGTATTAGCTTAATCCTTTGAAAATTAATTCTGGATTACCATATCAAATTTTCACAGCTTCTTGATTTCATTTGATCCTTCTGGGGGCTTTTTTTTTAAAATAAATATTCTTAATAAGAGAGCTTGACATCTGATGATCTGACAAATAACCCGAAAATAGTTAGTCTCATATCCTCCTGTCTTTATGGTATAGTCCAACAATAACAACTTCAGATATCATCAGTTATTTTTATTTTTATTTTCATGTACTTGATATACTGGACTGCATTTTGAGGGTAATTCCATGTGATTTGAAAACCCAAGCCTTTTTTGTTGGGTTTATAATTAATGTATTCTTGGTTGACACAAATATAAAGCTCACTGACAAAGTTTTGTGAAAATAACATAGTGTCAACAAGTTGTTTAAACCCGTTATAGTCAATTCATGTTGATAATTTATTATTTGTTAACATGCATAAATCATAAAACCTAATTTACCATAGTTTATCATGGTACAGTGAAGAACATTACATAAGTACTAGTTTCTACATGTCTCTTCAAGTTTTATCCTATCTTTATTTTTCATTAGTTCAGTAATGGGTGACAAAAAAAGAGAAAACATGAAAATGTTGGCTGTTTAGTTTAAAGGATATACAGCTCTCTTCTTAAAGAACCATTCGGATGGGATGGAAAATCAAAGTCCCGTGTACACATTGGCGTGCACGTAAAAGATCCCTTTGCAGTTGGAATTCTATATAAGAGTAGGCCGAAAGCCGCTGCCTGGGCAAAATTTCCCTCATAGCACATTGTATGGCGAATGCCTGCCTTCCATTAGCCCAGGTTAGGTGCAGAAGAGTAGGACATTAAACCCCATTTCGTTTCATTTCTTTAGAACCTCAAAAAATAAAGAAAATGGATATAAAAGCACATAGTATAGATTTATTGATTTATAATATATAAATGCAATAATGGATTATCAAGACTAGGTTTTGTTTTTCATTGTACCTACTTGAGTAATGATGATTGAGGCTAGACAAAAATTCAATCCCTAATATCTTGGTTCAGAGTGGAACCATTTGACTGAAATTTCCAGCATATTCCGTTTCATTATCTAGTTTTTAAATAGAGAATCAGAACTGCCAGCTCTTTATCCTATCTTCCATATGAATGTATATAAGTATAAAGTGATTTACATGTAATTTAAGAAAAAAATGATTGAAATTTCTAAGAAATTCTGTTGGTGTTCATTGCAAATGGCCCTCAAAACCACAGGGTACATGAGTACTGATTTTAAGAATGTTTATTGTGTTTCAAATATTGGATATTAATAGGAAACCATATTTTCCGGCTAATATGAAAAATAAACAACATCAATATTAATTAAAATAGACCAATCAATATTGAATTTCAATTTGTGTTTCTGATTTCAAATATTATGAATTATATTAAGTTAAGAGGAACATGTATATTCCCTTTAATAGAAATTGCTTCTTCTTACAATCCACTTGAATATGCTTGAGCAGTCATGTATACTGTTCCATCATAGAAATCCTGAAAATGTTTTTATAGTGATGTGATAATTGCCATGTTTTTCATGTGTTATCGTGATCTATTGCGCTGTCTGAATTTATAGAATAGTTTGCTTGACCATATAGTTGATAATTAACTTGACCATGGTATGTGTGTATCAAACCGTGATTAATTAGATGACCATTATCATTCTTACACTGTGACCGTCTGTCTGGTTCACTGAATCACAACTGATCTAATTGAACAATTTATTTTTTTGTATAACCAAAATCTATTGAAAAATATCTGTGAATAACTTAGTTATACTGTTGTGAAAGAGTAAGGATTCCTAGACAAATTTCTGAAATTTATTGATGATACTTCATTAATATGTCGACACCTTACAATCACAAGCATTTGTCAAAGTAAAGATTAACATATTATTCCCAAAACAACCTAGTTTATATTGAGTGTATGTTAAACCCCATTTCTCTCTACCTGTATAAATAGCTTTTCAACAGGGTTTCCATTTGAAAATGATTATGACCTCTGTTTTGGAGAGGAACCCCTTTCACAGAATGCCCCACGTGCCAACTGAAAAGTTGTTCTTGACACGTTGATCTGGCACGTTTTTGTTGAATGACTTACTACTGATTTCTAACAGTCTCGCACACTCGTTGAGGCTATAAATAGCAACAGCATGCGGAAATGTTCAAAACACCAAACACTACTACAGCCGTAAAAAATCTATTGTTGACGATTCTTAATAGCAATAATATTTAACTTTTTGGTTATTACGGCATCTTTAGAAATTACGCTCGTTTTATTTTTTAAATTGCCTTATAATTAGCTGTACCATTAGAAGCTGCATATTTTGGTTAAGTACAAATAATATCTCTGACTCAACATCCGTACAGCAAGAATATGATACTAGCAGTAGTTTCATTTTACTTTTACAAGGTTCTTAAAAATATTGTTGAGTTGCCTGATGTTTGTGCTTCTTGTTCCATGTTTCGTAAAAAAGTAGTCTTGATTATCCCGACCCGTCAATTAGACGTAGAATGATCGGTAGACTAGTTAGGCGAAACTAATTTCAAAACAAGGGCACGTAACCTATCTTTTACTCAAAAGTGTCTGGATGTTATGGACGCCAGTCCAAACCATTTTTCAGTATCATTTATATATGGTTTAATGATCATAGCTTATGAAGTACAGCATGGTCGTTTATTTAGTGACTATAAATGTGTGAAACAGATTTAAGGCTTTCTAAATATATTAGTATTGTGGTGTAATTGTCAAGATATTTGGAGATATTCATTTAGGGTGGGGCACCCTATTAATGGTATAACTGTCACTAACATGTGCGCTTTGGATCATAAGGTCAGTCATTGAATAAAGTGACATTGGTTTCGATTCCCAGCTTCTTTATGACAAGTACAGTAGGGTCGCCTGTCCAACCTAGTTTGTGTCTAGTCTAAAAAAATTCACATGTCAACGCTAAAAACAATTCACATGTCAAGATGGAAAAAATCACATGTCAAGACGGAAAAATTCACATGTCAAGATGAAAAAAAAATATATATATATCGCGAACATATGACCCTTCAAGAGCATATGTCCACAAAAACAGATGACGTCATCAACTTTGTGGGAAGAAAAAAATAGCCCATTGTACGCTAGTCTTAGCAGCAAAACACGGAAGGGATAAAAGAAAATCAACTTCATCATCTGGATGAGGTGTTCTCCGTAACATGTTCAATGCAAAAAAATCGTCCAGAAAAATTGAAAAGCAACCATCTTTGTTTGCAGTGACGTCATTGGTTTTTGTGGTCACGTGCTCGTGATTTATGCGTGTTTTTTTTTCATCTTGACATCTGGATTTTTCCGCCTTGACATCTGAATTTTTTTAGCGTTGACATGTGTATTTTTTTGTCTTGACATGTGAAAAATGCTTCGAAGGTGATGAAAAAATTGTTATACTCAATTTTTTTTCTCTTTCCATACAGATAAAATGGTCTTGCAATTAATTCTGCTTTGGCTTGCCATAGTTTAAGGTTAAACGTATAGCAAATCTTAATATATGTGAGATAGAATTAATGTTAGATCGTTTGTTGGTCTAATGAATATTTACTTCAATCAATTGTTATATAATACAGATTGTTTTTATTGTTCTAGTATCAATCTCAATAACTTTTTTTATTGTTATGTTATAATGATGTATTTTATAGAACATTTTAATAGAAATAGAATTAAATGTGAAATACAAGTTTTACTGTTGACCCTATCCCTACATGGGGTCATCTATCTACACTTAACAAGCTTTTTGTAATACTTTTGTTTATTTTGCCTATGGAGTTGAGCTGATCCTAGCTTATTATCTATCTATATTCATCACAGTTATAGATAGACTTATTTCATTTCATTCTCTTATTAATCCAGCAAGGATTAAATTAGAGCTTATTAGGGTCTTGGTGATCTTACGGTGTTAACCCCCCTGCCATGTTTTGTTCTGTTCTAAAGGTATTAGGAAAAGCTATTAGGGTAGGAATTAGTAGTGCCTTATTTATTTTGTTAATAAATAGTCAACATTCAATTGATTTTAGTTCATATCAAAACTTTGGAATTCAAGCAGTAACGTCTTTCTGATTGTTAGATATATAGAGAATTTGTCTGTGAATGAACAGGCTACCCAACTCTGCATTACTCTAATTCTTGATCAGTAGAAATGTACTTGAATATGAAGGACGTAGTTAATCATTGATTTATAGATCTATCATTCAACAACAAAAGGTGTCCGCGTATTTCACAAACCATTGACATTGCAAGGCCATACCATGACATTAGTCTTACTTGGATCAACTTACAAGGTTAGCTATCAAAACAACTTTCTATTTTCTTCTAATTTCCCTTTCTTTCCTATATTTTGTTCCATGATTCAAATCAATAAATTTATTTTTGGGTTACTGGTTGATGATTGCACCATTCTAAACCAATTATACTATAGATTTAGCAATCCTCAAGATTCTATTTTGTTAAAATCCTAGTTTCTTGAAGGAATTCACTCAACAAACCAACTGATTCAGGTAGATTCCTTTTTTATTGAATTTTGTAAATTTGCTGTAGGATTTTCACACAAGGTAAATTGTTCACGTGTTTGTATTCCAGTATATCAGTTTTCAATTAAGTAATACTGCTATTAGTAATAGACGTATTGATTTAGAAAGAATTTCATATGGGTTAAACTGCAATCTTGTGAATATTTCATGATATTTTGATGATAAGAATTGTCTGGCAGGAGAAAACAATTAAAAAAATATAATTCATATAACTGTGTATGTTATAAAAAAGAAATAACATCTGCAAGTTACAAGAATATAAATAACAGGTGGTACAGGTATAAATCTCTTGACCATTTTTGACGTATGTCATGTTTATTGTCAATAAATTACATAAATTCCTAAAATATAAATGTTTTATAGGATCCATGTCTCCTCAGTTTGTTCATAAATAAAAAGGAAATCAAACAGACAATAAAGATAAATCATAATATTCTATTAATCAGTTTTACGTAACAAATTTTATGTTATATTTATTGTTTTATTTGCTTTGTTTATTATACTGAATTATTTATCAAAAATCAAGACCATGATTTAAGGAAAATTAAGTGTCTGGATATTAAGTCTATTCTTGAAGTGCATAACAGAAAGTGCGGGATAACTGCTGAAAAAAATACAGACAGATCTAGTCATGGATACAGACAACAGCACCATTAGATAATACATGTATTATAGAATTAGGATAAAAGTAACGAAAACACTAGAAATAATGGATTTGCTTGTGTGTGACAAAAGGTCAGGCACTAATGAACTAGTACCTACCTTTTTGCCGTCATGACTTTTGAATATCATTAAAAACACAGAAAAAAAGAATACAAATCCAAGTCAGACAAAATGTCCGGCCCCATTGGTATTTGTTTGACAAAATCTGAATTTATAATATAGAAAATGAATTTGACTGGGATATCATTGAAATCTAGAACAGTAACAGAACAATAGGACATAAGTAAAGATCATCTTACATCTATTAGTAAAGTATATAAACATAATTGTTTTGGTTATATGAGATGTGATAATTCTATAAATGGAGCAAAGGTCAAGAAGATTTGGATTCTGGACAATTGCCTACATATACAGTTTATATAGGATGATTCTAGTTGACTGTACCCTCTGTAACATACTTCATATACCATAGTTTTATTTTTGCTGATAAGCTCACATAGAAAATTGTGTTTAACCTTGGAGTAAAATGAATGTTCGATTTTAGTATCAGCTGGATTTTTTTTTCTTTTTTGACAATGAAGATTCCGTCTTTATTTACCATATTTGAAGAAGTTAGTGGGGTTTTTTTATTGCGGCACATTTTTTGTTTAAGTGCTCAGATAAACACCAAGATATTTGAAATGTTAAGTTGTCTAAATGGTTTGTTAAACTTGAAGTATCTCACATTATATATTCAAAGTTAAAACTTGGTTAAACTCTGACAGGATTGCAAATATAAAGACATACTGGTACTTGTAAGATTTAAGATATTTATTGTATCGAAACATCCATTGAGGACAGCATACAATAATAACCTGTGTGTAGCTCATTGCATTTAATCATTGCTTCGAATCCTTGTGGATGTACTTAAAACTTAGTAAAATACTTTCAGTATTGGAAATGACAAAATGACTATGAGTAAAACACCGGGTGTTGTGCCAAAACCTGACTGTTGCGGTTTGTGGAGGTACATTGTCATCTGGAAGTCCATTTTAGGAAGAAGTATAAATGTTTAAGACATTAAGAGCCACCAATTAATTGTATAATGCTTTCACTTGTTATTTCAGTTGAGGACAGAAGAAGATGCAAAACTTAGTCGTATTTTAAACAAACAAAGATATCATCGTGATCAGTTAACTCATCCAGATTCTCAACATAATAAATCATTACAATATAATAAAACAGTGCTTAATAGAAGTTATTCACATGGTTAGTATAAGTTATCACTTAGTCAATTATATTATAGTTACATCAGTTCGATCAAGAGACAAGATAAAAATGTTTTGAGTAGATGTTAATC
Organism: Patella caerulea; assembly: GCA_036850965.1. Lineage (NCBI taxonomy): Eukaryota > Metazoa > Mollusca > Gastropoda > Patellidae > Patella > Patella caerulea. The sequence goes on along the minus strand of JAZGQO010000014.1, from coordinate 17,734,484 downwards.
TTCCCGACTACCATATATGAACAGGGATTTACTTTAAATCATAATGTTTCAAGCCCAAGCTGGATATAAAAAGGAGTAGGGTCCCCTACCCAACCTTGTGTGTTTTCTTTGGGACTTCTGGTTTCCTGCCTCTGTTAAAGACCCCAATGTGCATATGATTTCTGTCGATTGGATCTTTCTATTTCTCTAAATTATGTGAGAGACCTGAGGGTGACTGACGTGACACTAGTTTTTACCTTCAAGCATTGTTTTTAATAATGCTTCAAAGCTCAAATGGAATTTTAAATGAACCAGACATTGGGTTGTCAAAGATCTCTTTGTTTATATTCTTAAAACACAGACAGAAAGATAAAACAAAAAGTGGAATAAAGGTATCGTGTAGATTGAATGCACATGCAAGTGAATTAATGCAGTTTTTCAGAATTAAATGCTCAGATCAAACTAGTGTGACATCGACCAACCCAAATTCTCTGTAAAAATATCTTTCTATGACACGGGTTTTTCTGAAAGTTTCTCCCAGAATACATGTATCTGTGGTATTCAGGTACGACAAAGAATCATCTGATCTTCCATGGCCCACTCTGTAAACAATATGCCTTTATTAACAGACAGATAACTTTGTCTAAAAAATAAATTGTGTTATGTATCAATATGGGACTATAATTTTGAATAAAATCTGTAAGCCATCTACGGCTATATAATGTCGTAATTAATTTAATACTGTTGTAATTAATTAAATACTGTTTTGTAGGAAGTGATAATTATCATTCACCGTCATCTAATCAACAAACACCAGACAAAAACCAATATCCTAAAGCTGCCTGGACTAGTAAGTAATATTTACTCTTAAGTTGATGGCTATATTTTATTGTCCCCCAGTGACCCCACCTTTGGAGGAAAGCAGGGGACTATAAAATTTGTTTGTCCGTCTGTCCATCACACTTTTTGGTACACAATAACTCTCTTTCTAATTGGGCTAAAATGTTCACACTTGGTTTAGGTGTTTAGGTATTTACCTTGATGGAGCTCGAAGATGAGCATTTTCTGTTTAGGGTAAGCAGAGATAAGCAATTTGATTGGTTGATGCTTAGGGACACAATAACTTTAGTTCTAATTAAGTGAGAGTGATCATATTTGGTGTATAGATTCATTACATCATTATATTGACTAATTTGTATGTATTTTCCATATCATATAAATAATACTCAAATTTCTTAGATAGATAGGTATTTAGAGGAAAACTTGCTCGTCCTCGGATTGATTGAAAATGAAAAACGACTGGAAATAAAGACAAATTGAATTATCATTTCACCATTACTGCTTCACCATTCACAATCTTCAATCTTATCTTTTCTGCATTTCGTGCAACCCATAATTTTAATTTGACCATATTATTAGCCCTTTTAATTAAGGCAAGTCTATCAACTCTAAAATAATATTATTACAGTACTGAGATTAGAGTAATTCTACTATTAGGCAATTGAAATAAAAATGACGATCTTTTAGGTTGAACTATGAGTTTGACCCACTTAATGATATCATTTGTTATTTTTCTGATAGTTTTTGTATAAAACAAATCTAGGGACACAGAGTACGTTTTATGTGGATGATCAATAAATGTTCTATATTCAGTAAGAATTGAAATAGTATCAATATTTAGATAGTAATCACTAATCACAATAATGACTTTTGATAGATGATTAAAGTGATATCATTGTCAGATTCAGATATATATTTCATGATTTATATTGATATTGCACGTATCTTGAATTAGATTATCAATATTAAATGAGATGATTTTTACGAATCATTATAAATTGGTATTATAGAAATTTAATTCCATGTCTTAATGTAGGGTGATTCACAGAGCTAATAATACAATCGTCTTCTATACTCTATTATGCATTGACGTGACCTAAATCTATATTTCAATAAATTCGACCACAGGGTAAAATAGGATGATGGATTCGATTTTAATGGAATCAGAGAGATTTGGATTAGCTTTAAAAACAGTTTACTTTGTTAAAGAAATGGATTTTGTATTAAAAGATGGTATTAAGAAAAGAGAGATGTATGTTTAATGGAAAGTTTATTAGAAAATAAAAATCAATTCTACTATATCTTTTTTTAGCTTATTCTTTTTCTAGATTGCTTGCTTAAATGTCAGTACAATCAGTATGTTAGAATTATTAAATCAATAGTCAGTATTGATTGATTGTATCGGTTTATTGATTGAATGAGAGTGTGTTTCAAACAATAATTACATACACAATAAAACTCATATAGTTATTCAAGCATATGATGGTTTTTCCATTATAAATTGATAACACTTTGATCTCTTTAATGTGATATTCCATGAAACCTGTTAAAAATTGAATAAAAAATGGATTTTTGATGTATATTTTTTATTGTTGATGCTTTTGAGCATGATCTGGTTTTATTGAAAGTCTGTATGTCTGCCTACACATCAGGTTTAGTACATGTACTAGAGGGAAAGGTCTAATAAAAAAATTAAAATCTGCCAGTATCATCTTTATAAGAAAGTAATCTATGTTGATTTACACAGCTTTAAAATAGACCTGCCGCCAAGTTTGATGTCATAATTTATATTGGCCTGAAGTATTTAAATCTTTTCTAATTATTCTGTGTCTGAAAGAAAGGTTTAGCTTCCATATAGGGAACCGTTGTTGCGCTTACCTGGACTACAAGCTGGAGGTCCAAGGTTAAATGTTGACGTAGGCTGAAAAAATTCCTCAAGATTTTCGACACGACTTTCCCCATATGATGAAGGACACAGGGCCTGGTAATGAAAAGCAGTGTGCAAGTAATAGAAACGTTTTAACAGTTGGATACCGATTAGGCAGAAACTTTGACCCAGCCATAACACACTGCATAGCATATCTCTGTCTTACTGCTCAGAGAAATGTGGCGTTAAGCAATGTATTCATTTTACATCTTACTTTGTGGGGATTGTCCTTGCACAAATGTGAAAATTTCACATAATTATTTGTTAAGAAAGAGAATTCCATGATGATTAACATTAACAATGTTTATATTATTGATAAGATAGAATATTATGGAGAGTTGTATCAACCTCTTGTTTTCAAATCCCATCAGATCAGGGCCGGAGTTCACAAAGCATTCTCAGACTTAAGTTGAGAATTTGCTCAATCTTTTAATCACAGTTTATGAGAAATATATTTGATCCAGAAATACGAAACTTAGCACATAGAGTTTCTTATGTGTGTATTTGATACAATAAAAAAATAAAAGTTTTGTAAAGGGCTATATTTTAGTTAAAATAAGGCGAACAAGTTTGAGTAAATTCTCAACTTAAGTCTGCGAATTTTTTGTGAACTTGGGGTAAGATATACACATGTCATACTCAATTAATGAAATATGGTTTAAATCATAATAACTTCTCTGTTGATTTTGATCGAAATTGTTTTTTGTATTTTAGTTTTTTTCTAAAATACCAAAGATGACTTCTGTTTCTGTATTAAGTCAGTTCAATAGGAGAGGAATAAGTTTCTTTTAAATGTTTCAGGTCAAGAGAATAAAATTTTAAATACACCCCGACCTAATGAAACACGTCAGGCTAGTAATAACCTTTTACAGGATGTATCTATTGAAGGTAAGATATAAGTTTATTTTATACATGGGGGGTTACAGAGGCAAAGTCGGTAAGAAGGCGCTTGCCTGGAGGTCTGGTGTTCAATCCCTGCATTGGCAAGAAAATACATATCCAGTTTTTTAGGCGTGGTTCCCCCCTTGCATGATGGAGGGCCTGACAAGGATAGCTGTCTAATCGTAGTGCTGCTGCCCGGGCAAAATTTCTATCATAGCACACTATATGGCGTATGCCCGTCTTCATTAGCCCAGTTTGGAGCTGAACAGTAGAATGTTAAACTCATTTATTTATTTATTTTATACATGAAGTATAACAGTCCTTGAATGAATGTATACATTTTGAAACATTCTCTAGCAATCTCTACCAGTGTAAAGACAGTAAGCCGCACAAATATTAAGCTGAAGATGGATTCTTCTTAACCCAAGTCTGGAATTAGGCAATAGACCATTGTCCTTGTACAAAATTATCACAGTCCTATTCTGAACATCGAAAATTGGTAATTGAAGGGTGACTATTATTTCTACCAATTATTACTCAATAACATATTGATTCTGTTTAAAAACATTTGTCTAATCTTGCCTTCTTCTTACAATTTTCGTTTCAGATTGTGAGGTCAAAAGTAACATAAGTTTATTAGACTCTGAATCAGTTTATTTGCCAATAGATGGCGCTAAAACACCTGTTACACCCAAGAGACCAATGACTGCACCATCTTTAGATTCCTCCAATATAAACTCTAATTCTGTGTTAACATTTACCGTTCGGGAGCGACCTCAAACAGGTTTCAGTGAAAGCAAACAAGAGACTAGATACGAGGCATACGACAGAAGACCTATTAAACCTTTAAATCAAAGCCTTGGTAGAGGAAGTAAGAGAAATTTTGACTTTTCGCCACCCCAACCATCTGGATCAGAACCTGCGATAGGTGTTAAGAAACAAACACCACCCACTGCCATGAGTCAGGATTACGATACAAGTATAGACCAGAATAATAGTGATCAGGAGAACATAGAAATAGATCCCATACCCACTGGTGGGCTAAGTATCATAAAAGATGTGATTGGTAATCGTAAAGCACAGGCTTTAAATCACCATAGCAACAGTGATACAAATAAAACTAAAGTGAAACTAGACAGATCTTCTGGTCTGAAAACCAGTGACAGAGTGGCCAAACCACGAACGAATTACAATGCTGACAAATATTTAAGTTCTTTGAATAGTACAACATCCAGTGGTGTTCAGACAATGTTAAAAAATAATAAGTCAAAAGACTCAAAGAAAGGATCTACATTAATTGCTACTAAAGATTCTGGATATTCATCACGGCCGTCCAGTGATGCTGTGCTATGTGACACATCCAATATTGATGGTGGGTATCATATACTTTTGTTTTTATTCAAGTATTGATAATTTGATAAAATGATTGGTGAGAATCCTAATGATAAGTGATAATATATTTGGTGGGCATCCCAATGTTCAGTGACATTGTTAATTTCAAACATGTTGTTCCATTTCAGAGCAAAAAGCAGCAATATCTATTCAGGCATTTTGGAAGGGTCACAGAACACGACAGTGTAATCCTGAAGTTGTGTCTGTACGTAATGAAATAAGAGCACGTCACGCTGAGGAACATATCGTATTATTACAGACGGAATTAGAAAGGTTAAAAGCATTATTTACAGTTTTCACTTCCATCTCAATTAATTATACATTCAAAGTTCATTGAAGTATATATATTACAGACATTCACTTGATATTTCAATAAACTCTCAATGTCTCTTAGACAGCCACAGTAGCTCAGCGTGTAAGGTGCTGGCTCTCTGTCCACAAGGTTAGGGGTTTGATCTCAGTGTTGCCAGAGAAAGTTCCCAGCATGGTCTTTCCCTTGTCAGTTTTTTTTTTCAATATTGATTTACTTTACATTGAATATGGATGTTTGTCTTTGAAGCAGAAGTGAAATTGTTATAAGCTAACAGTAAATTTGATCAATAATATACAACTCTTTCAGACAAAAAAAGATTTGTGAAGATGAAAAACGTTTTAGAGATTTACAAATGGAAGCTATTAGGAGTTTACGACAAGAAGTTCAGTCTTTACAAAATTGGAAGAATGAAATATTAAGTTGCCATAGTTTAGGTGATAGTCAAGGTTCTACGACCGCTAGTAATAGAGCAACTTTAACAGGTACTACTGATAGTTCTGTTACTGCCTTATTAGGACGTGTTGAACAACCAAATTTGGAAGAAACATGTGCCAGTTTACAGTCTCAGGTAAGAATGGTGCTATTCATCAGTCTTATATGTAGTAGTCTACTATTCTGAATGGCGAAGTTTAATATTTCCTTCATTTATTAAATATTAATGTTATATTTTCCAATTGATTTATGATAAATGTTTTATCTGTACTAGATAATCGTCTAATTTCGAATAGGCTTAAATACAAACATTGAACTTCTATCTTAACTGTATTTTCAATGGTTATTTATAGGTATTTCAGTTACAAGAAACATTAGAGAGTTTAAATACACAGAATACGGCGAGTACAGGAATGCCAGATTTTGATGAAACAGGTAGTTATTGTACAATAAATTTATAAAAGTTAATAATAGTATTTGATTGTATATACCATATCTGTTGACCGTGAATGATCAAGTTTATGTAATTACTATAATAGAAGCCCAGAGATATGTATTTAAGAGCCTTTCAAATGCAACCTTTTTCTACGATATGCTTTTATGAAATCTATGTTTATATTAGGCCATTTAAGAATTTGAATCCTTATGGATACTGTTTATGATATTTCAGATTTAACTAGTGATATTTGTGTAACAACTAATTTTGATAATGAAGATGATCAAACTGAAACATCTTTAACATCTGGAAGATGGAGTAAGTATTTATCAATATAGGAGACATAAAATTAAATCATTTAATTTATTCAAATTGTGTAACTCTAACTCATTTCAGGGAAACTTCTGTCAAATTTATTTTGTAATAATTTGCGTTTAATTGATCCAAAATGTTTTAGTTAATCAGATTCCATCTATTCGAGTTGAAAAATATCCCCCTTCATTAAAAGGCTTAATACAATACCATAGCTTAATTATATTTATTTATTTTGGTTATAGGTAGTATTCCTCATTCCTTATCCCCTTACCCATCAGAGGAAGAGGATCAATATTTTCGACAAGTGCCAGAATTTGGAGTACCAACACCACCTAGAGGGTTAAAATTACAGCATCGAGGAGATCAGTCTCTTATTTTATCATGGCAAAAATCTAAACTTCTTGATGCCAGTGGTAAACCCCAGAAAAAAAATATTCTAGGTAAGCACATCAATCATCCTTTAAATAAAATAATTATTCTGGTTATGCAGGAGGCAGAGCATGCTCACAAAGGACACCAATTACAATTAAAAAAGAAACTTGTCTACATTTTGAAAGTGTGCATTGTTAGCAATTTTGTTTGTCCATTTGTACATTATTGTCTTGATTTCACATATTTTGAAATTGGTAGTAGAATTCAGAGCATTTAAATTTGGTTATTTATCTTCCAGGTTACAGAGTATATATCAATGATCACTGCCAAGCTATGGTCAGATATTATAAAAATAAAGTTTTAATAGCAGGTCTTAGCTCCAATACAATTTACAAGTAAGTTAAGAAGATCTACTTTAAAGCATTGCCTTTTGTTATCTGTATAAATTTGACTAAAATGGAAATGTTTTTGAAGAAAATTACATATGTGTCAAGAATTGTTGAAAAATTTGATATATTTCTGCTGTAGAAATACAGTTAATACAAAAGATTTTTTCATCCAATCCTCAATATTGTGAGTTATAAATGGCAAAAAGTTGCATATCGAGTTATAAGAACTGCAATTATTTCAAATCTAATAATTTGGGGTGGGGTATTTTTTTCAGATTTTACGTTAAAGCATTATCAGGACTAGGAGAATCATATGAATCAAATATCGTCATGGCTAAATTGGCTTTTACCCAATCAAAAACATCGTTACAAAGTAGTGAATCTGATTCTCCAGATAGTGAAAAGGATCAAAGCAGTTCTGGGCGTAGCGAACAACATCATAGAAAACACAATAAGAGACGAACACGTAAAGAACGCTCTCCAAGATCACCCCGATCACAAAATACATCTTACACTTCAAGTGAAGCAAAACCCCCTACCCCTGAAAATAAAAACGAATCTGCAGCGAATCTACTTACACAACCCAGATTACACAAGCACAGACGCACAACAACTCGTGAAAATCTTCCATCAGATCCTAATGATAAATCAGATTATACAGATAGTGACAAACGTCTGTCAACAGGAAGTGAAAGATCAGCCAATATTTCATCAACTAGTAACAGAACCGATTCACCGTTTACTTCACCTGGTAGAGACTCATCATTGGAACAAAAATCAACCATTGTTGAATCTGGTAAACCCAAATTCTTTAAATCTCTAAATGATAATTCCAGTACTGGTATGTCAGAAACATTTACTGTAGATAAAAGTCGTTCATTTTTGGTAAGTTTAGGAAGAGCCAATTCATCTGATGAAGGTAGTGGGAAAACACACCGTAGATCAAGTAGTAGAGAACGTGATGTTAAAGATGGCTTCGTAGAACTACGCCGTACACATTCCTCTGATTTATCTCCCACGGAAAAAGAAAATCCTGATACGGTTAAAACTCACAGACGCAAAAGAAGTAAAGATTTACAGAATCAGTTCAGTGATCTTATTAGTGATTTATCTGGAGAGCAAAAATTAGCCGATGTTCAAAGTCAGGAAGGAAGACAACTACCAGCAGGTATTCCTGTTATTGATGGCAGAAAACGTCATTCTTCAGGTAGTCGACCTAATAGTCCAATGCTAGAGACAGCTGAAAGCAGCATTACTACAGAACGTAAACGAGTTCCTGTTGCAGACAGATTCCTCAATATTAATAGATCTAGCGCCCAGACATCTCATGATGATGTTCCTGAGACCATCCCTCATAGACAGCTTCCTCCTTCTCCGAAGTCAAAAGGTCACAAGTCACCAAGTCCTCATGGAAGTAAAGAAGATTTATCAAGTTCAGGTCGCAGACGGACAACTTCATCTGGATCAGACGACACCAACAATTCATCAACATCAAAGCAATCAGTTGTATCATCAGCAGCAAAAGTTCTGCAAAAATTACAGCTCCTATCTAAATCACACGAAAAGAAGCTGCATAAAAAATCAAAAGAAGAATCTGTGGGGGGAGATCAGGTGAAGGGTGGGGGGAGAATAAGAAGAGTGAGCGATAGTGATTGTGATCAAGGAAGTGATATTAATCGTAGAGCTCCAGTACCCAGTGATAGTTCTGGTAGTCATTCAGATGATACATGTAATCAACCACACAGATCTCACTATAAACATCGCAGGTAAACATAATAATTATACTTTACTGAATAATCATACAAATAAACTTTACATACATATAAACCAAATTAAAGTTTCAAAGTAAAACACAATATTCTTCGAAGAAGTATATATTATTTGATTTGTACTTATGCAATTTTTTTTACCATTTTCAGAACTCCATCCGATCAAAGTGGTGTTTTAAATTTTACTCCAAATATACCAGTTGATAGACCAGCACATAGTCCTATAATAATGGATGGTGGCACAGTTAAAAAATCCTCATCATCTTCATCGTCATCCACATCTAATGTCAAACGCCATTCATCATTTCACAGTCTTCTACCACCTAAACGTCAAGATAAAAGTGCTAGTGGCGAGGTATACTTTTTATTTTTAATTTTTATGCGCCCACATTGAGGGGAGGTTGTATATTGTCATGAGTCTTCAAACTTCAAAGAAGTCTATTGATTTTCAAGGATTTCCGATAATCATTGCGAGAGTTATGGCCTTTGATCACTTTCAATTTATACACACTGATTAAGGTCGTGAGACTAAGAAGCTGATTTGTTTCCAAGGAATTCTGAAAATTACTGCCAGAGTTATGGCCCTTGCTTGATCAATTTGAAAAGTCTTGTGGGACGCTCTAGAGGCTAAAGTTGATATCTGACTGACACATTGTTTAAGATTATGAGACAAGGAAGTCTTTAGTATATTGTAAATGTTTCATTACCAATAAAAAGAAAAAAATAAGTGACAACTCTTGTTGACTGTCAGGACAACTTAGCTGCTATGAACACATGTTTGATTGCCTGGCAACCTATCAATAGATAGTAAATGAATAATTTTATCACCACGATACACAAAAATATATGAAAGTCTAATTTTGTTATAGCACCTTTGGCTCAAATCTTTTAAAGTTCAAATTTTACATTTTTATTCAACTGTTTTCTGTAATCCACAATGCAACTGGTATACACTGTCATAATTATGATACCTGATATTAATGGTTATATTTCTTGATTTTAGGATTTATCTAAACCTATTGAAGAAAGTGAACTAACCACTAATAAGGTAAGCACCTCTATTTCTAAACTTTAGAACACTTAATGTTATTACCTAAATAAATGAATTATTCTAAAAAAAAAACATTTTTGAATGTTAACGAATTTAAGCATTTTATAAGTAATTTATGTCTTGTTTTTTTTACTAGGCTTAGAGATGGTAGGATTCTAGGTAAAACTAGATGTTAGCATATAAAAATTTATGTACATATGTCAGTGTGTTTTTGAAAATAAATCTCATTGTGGTTATACAATTTCCCTCATAACGCAATATTTTGGCTATGTTAATTATTTCTGATTGACAAGAGAGCACAATTCTAGTAAATGAAAGTATAAATTAGCTTGAAGCATTGCTTAAAGTCTAGCATTAACTTGGTTTAGAAAAACAAACTTTCGTCACAAGAAATTCAGGGTAGTATTGACACAAATAGATTTGAATAGAATAGATTATTGTAAATTTGGATATAGTATTACAGTAATGTGTTCTTTACTTTTTTTTGTGTGTGTATATAATAAACTAATGTACTTTTTATATTTACACATTCGATTCTTATGGAATTTAAAAAATTAGAGATTATACATTCCGTTGAGATCTTTCCATTGACAGTCAGATTTTTATCTGTCATCCACAATTTTTTGTGAAAACTCTTCGGGCTACATAATATATTATCTGATTATTTTGAAATTTATGTTGTTAACATCAGTGAAGGCTCTGACGATATAAGTTATCATCCGATCTGTATGAAATTTATATGTATTATTTAGATTAGTACAATGAGGAGGCTTATTTAATTTCAAGAACTTCTGTAAATTACTTCTAGAGTTATGGCCCTTGGTTCACTTTGTTAACTCTCTGTCAACAACAGTTATTATCGAATCTGTATGAAATTAGTATGCATTATCCAATTAGTAAAGCGAAGAATCTTATTGAATTTCAACAAATTCTGTTAATTACTTCTAAAGTTATACCCCTTGTTTCACTTTGTTGAACCCCTTGTGAAGTTATCGTCCAATCTTGAATAAATTCATACACATTATTTAGATTAGTGAAACGAAGAAGAAAATTGAATGTAGCAATTTATGTTAAAAACTTAATAGAGCTATGGCCCTTGCTTCACTTTGTTAAACCCCTTGTGAATGCTCTTATGACCCAAGTTATCATTCTATCTGTATGAAATTGATATCAGTATCTTGTAATTGCTCCCATTACCTACAAAAGTATAAAGCAACAACTCTTGTCAACTGTTCTAATGTTTATTTTGTAATGTTTCTTCTTAGTAGCACACGATTGCTAATTGTTGAACTCTTTGACTTGCATCTATTAGTACTTTCTTTCTACTAAATATTGCTATTTCACTTGTTAAAAAAAACACATCTGTCTTATATAGTAACTACTCAAGTCTACAGTTGAATTCTGTCAGTAATTTTTGTCTTATTTAAACTTACCTGGAAATTTGAGGAAGTTTATAAATTTTTATATACCGGTAAACTTGGAAATTCTATAATTCTAGATGGTTTTGAGTATTATCATAATATGTAACACAGTCTGACCTAATTCTCACTACCAATCTTCTGAGAGTGTATTTACAGAGAACACAATATTGAATTTGCTCACTGTAAAATTTTAATTACTTACATAAGTGAAATAAGTCTTATTAATTTATAATTTCAGGAATTGTCGAAAAAGTCATCAAATCTGCGATCAAGATCCCCCAGTCCCATCACATCTCGCTTAACAACACCTGCCAAATTACCCAGCCAGCAGGGTCGGAAATCAAAGTTCTTTACTGACATTCTTTCTTAGAAGCTATGTGATTTCCCATAATATGTGCTAGTAATATCCAGTGGATGGCAGTCATTTGTTTTCTAGTATTAATGATTTATTCATGTGTTTTGTGCATGGTCAACACGTATAGTCAATATCATCACTTTGTTGAAACCATAATGTACACAAAAAGGAAATTTAGAACCTTTGGAAATGACATGAAAGCATCACATTCATGATGTAGATGTGAACGAATGCATTTGATCACAAATTTTGTGTTGAAAACTGCCTATTGATAACTAAAACTGTAAATAATTCATTCATATTTAAAATAACTACACATTTAAGGAATATTCATCGTTAAATATCAACATATCATTATAGCGCAAAACATTCTGGAGTTTACAATCACTTTACAGTCACTAAGATTTTTTAATTTTCATCTGTTCGTAGAAACTTCATAATATTTGTATCTCAAGAAATTAAGTTGTACAGGGAAAGTAATTGTGATTTCAGTCCATATTGTTATATTATCTCCCCTCGGACAACAATGGTTCATTCTGCAGCATTTTGTTATGGGGGGATTTTCAAGGAATGTGATTCGTTGATTCCAAATTAACCTACCAATCAAAGTCTGTGACACTAAAAATTCCCCATAATCTCCCCCCAAGGCTTTGATTTATCCCAGCATTTGCTTGGTTGTCTAATTAAGATCATATGTCTTCAGACATGACTCGAGTGAAGTGTCAATAGCTGATTGATATTATATGGATGATCGTATGGTATATGGTTATATTTCGATGACAATAACTAAGTGTTATATGGTCATATTTTGATGACAATAACTATTTAATGTTCATCATGATCACTTTCTTATCTATATCTTCATGGCTATAAGAATTAATTACACAAATCAATTCATTTTCACTTGATGTTTTATGTTGATCGTTGTTTCACCAGGGTAAATCAACTGACTTGTGTTCTTCAACACATGATGCACATCAATAGATTATCAATGTTGTTGCCTTCTTGTGGCTGATCTATTTTATTTGTTAGTTTAAAAAAATCCTTTGTATTCAACATATTTAGTATAGTCTCTTGAAAGAAAGAATCCATTATGAAACATTTAATTTTGAAAGCTGTTCTCTGCCATTTATTTTTCTTTGTATGTGCATTTATTTATAAATGATTGTACTTAAATACTTTGTGTTTTTATAGAAATTGTAGATATTTTCAAGTTTGTTGAATAATAATTGTTAATGATGTTCTATTATTAACTGCTGATTGTTATAAGGGGGCATAAATCTTTTGAAAATGCTAAAATACTATGGCGTATTTTGTGATCAACATCCAAGTGCCTAGAATCGTATAAACAGAGTTGAAAAACTTATGTTGTAAATGATGTTAATTTTTTAAAGAACATTTATATTTACTAAAATGAATGGAATTTAATTCTGGTATTTCTGTGATATCTTAAATGCCTTACTTATATTAATGTACTTGTTATTCACCAATTTATAGGTTTCATGTCAGAGTAATAAGAAATTGTTTCATAATAAGCAATTTAATTAAAGTCGTCATTTGATTAAGATCTTCTCTTTGATTTAACAGGAATAAAACCTGACAGAGTATAGATTTGAAGCATTAAAATAATTATTTGCAGAGCTCTGAGCTTACATTTTATATTCCAAATTTTTATGCACCAAGTTTGAGCTATTTTTGAGCTGTTTCAGCTTTTATTAGATTAGGCCCAAAACAAGACCGAAAAGTAGAACAAAGGCTGAGTTTGAGGAATGAAAGAAAGTTCCTAATTACAGTAAAAGAACAATTATTGTCAAATTTTAAAGCCTTGTTTATCTATTAAAAAAACTAGAAATGGCTTTACTTTTTATTGGCATTTATTTTTGCTATATTTCATGTACATTCCTATATTAGCTTGTTTTGTTATATTATTTGTTACTGAGTAATGTGAATTATTTTAGCTTATCATCGATTTTGTTAATTGATAACTTGGCCATATTCCTTAGAAGTTTACAGATGTGCAAAACTATAATGTCTATCTGTCCCTTACCTAATATTTTGTATTATATTGTAATGTTATCTTTGCATTGTTTATTATACTATTTTTAATGTGGACATATAGAAATGTGTATATGATAATATGAAACTCTTATTGTATATTTATGGTCATACATCAATATTTTACTTGTGTATTATTGTATCATTTGCTTTTGAAACGGCATTAAACCATTTATGCATAAGTCTATTACACTATTTATGATTTTTTTTTTGAATGACAGATATAATATCTATTGTGGTATTTCTAGTTTGTCTTTTTATACACCAACATTTTTATGTGGACGTATATTGTCGTTGCCCCTGTCCGTCCGTCCACAATTTGTTTGTGGACTCTCTACAGGTCACAATTCTTATCTGATTTTGACGAAACTTGAAATATAGGTTTATCCCCAAAAGATCTCGGCTGCTTTCGATATTGGCATGTATCGGATCAAAACTTCATGGATTATGGCCCCTGATTGTACAAAAATCACGTTTTTAGCTTGTGGACCCTATAAAGGTCACAATTTTGAACCGATTTTGATGAAACTTGACATGCATTTTAATAACCCAAAGATCTTGGTTCCTTTCGATATTTGTGCCTATTGGAACGTAGTTTCCTGAATTATGGCCCCTGATTGTCCGAAAAATTGCCCTTTTTAGCTTGTGATCCCACTGGAGGTCAAAATTATTATCTGATTTAAAAAACCGTTTGATTATATCACCGTTACATGGTAATGAAGGCTGAGTTCCAATCTTCGTGAAAATCAAACCAAAATTGACAGACAAAATGGCCGCCGTTTGTACGCGAATAGTGTGAAAATGTGTTGTATCAAGGTTGTGGACCCTATAGAGGTCACAATTTTGAACCGATGCATGTTTATAACCCGAAGATCTTGGTTCCTTTCGATATTTGTGCTCATTGATTCGTAACTTCCTGAATTATGACCCCTGATTGTACGAAAAATCACCCTTTTTAGCTTGTTCTCACACTGGAGGTCAAAATTATTATCCGATTTAAAAAGATGTTTGATTATATCACCGTTACATGGTAATGAAGATTGAGGTAAAATTTCGTGAAAATCGGACCAAAAATGACAGACAAAATGGTCGCCGTTTGTATGCGATTAGTGTGAAAATATGTTATATCAAGGTTGTTCACCCTATAGAGGTCACAATTTTGAACCGATTTTGATGAAACTTGACATGTAGGTTTATAACCCAAAGATTTTGGTTCCTATCGATATTTGTGCCTATTGGAACGTAGTTTCCTGAATTATGGCCCCTGATTGGCCGAAAAATTACCCTTTTTAGCTTCTGGTCTCTCTGGAGGTCACAATTATTTTCCGATTTAAAAAAAACGTTTGATTAGATCACCGTTACACCTAAGGTTTGAGTTCGAATTTTGGGAAAATCGGACCAAAATTGACAGACAAAATGGCCACCGTTTGTACGCGAATACTGTTAGAAAATGGTATATCATGGTTGTGGACCCCGTATAGGTCACAATTTTAATTCGATTTTGATGAAACTTGAAATGCATGGTTATAACCCAAAGATCTTGGTTCCTTTCGTTATTTGCGCATATCGGATCGTAACTTCCTGAATTATAGCCCCTGATTGTCCGAAAAATCACCTATGGTCCCTCTGGAGGTCACAATTATTATCTGATTTAAAAAAAAAAACCGTTTGACTCTATCATTACACCCTAGCGAAGGTTGAGTTCGAATTTCTTACACACTTAGCAACATGATCCCCACTCGAATTTGAAGCTTACTGAAATGCACCTTTATAACCCAAAGATCTTAATTCATTTCGATATTTGCACATATCAAATTCTAACTTAATGATGTAGGAAAAATCACTTTCGGTATTGCTTGTTCTCTATATATCTCTCGAAAATGTGGGCGTATCCTGCCTGGCAGTGCCAGCCTATCTTTCTATAATGGTAGAACAGTTTCAAATATCTATTTGCATTATCTGGCTACAGTACTAGTTTGTGATGCTAAAGGCATTGATGAGTAATTTTATTGAAAAAATATTAAGGATGCATATATATAAGTATGATGGGTGCATTAGCTGATATATATATATATTTATTATTCAGGAGCTAGGATTGGAGAACATTCTCAGGACCTATTAAACATACATTAAGCAAGAGCTAAATCTACCTACTGCAGGTCTTTCTTTGGGCCTGAAATGTTTTCTAAATCATTGATTAGACATTAACTGATCAAGGCCATAATCAACTTTCGGTGGCATCAGATTTCTCAGATATTAAAAAGATTAGAATGGTTCAGCCGTATTTTGATTTAATTTAAAACTTAAGGGGCAAGACTTAGCTTCGAACAACCAGTAAGGTGGTTGAATTTATTGCACACATCTTGTCAAACCTTCAAAGTCAAAGGCTAATAGCTTTGCTCGCATTAGAGTAATTTGAATGAAATTTTCTTCAAATTATTCGTTTTACATTATCTATTTTCAAACTATTATAGCAAGAATGGCTAGTTCTTTATCTAAATCTTACATAATGTATCTTTAATGTATAGATGTATATGTAATTAATAACAGAGGAAAGGATATAATTTTGGAAATGCATTTAGACCATATGAATCCTGCTAAAATTTGTCTAAAGATAGAAATAAAATGGGGATTTAATGTCCAACTTTTCTGCACTGACTGGGATAATGAAGATGGGCATATGCCTTGCTATGCGAAGAAATGTTTGCCTGAACAGCAGTACTACAACTCACTTTTATTTCAAATTTCAATTGTTAATGTTAACAGGGAACCTTGGTTTTCTGTGTCATCCGAATGACTAGTGTAGAGGTATATGATGATATGCTAGCGACAATTAGATTTGTCCTCCAAGATATATGCATGTTTCACATTCAAATCTATGGTCTACGGACAAATTCATCTAGCTAATGAAAATGACAGCTGTTCCTCTTTGAAAATAAGAAAGACTGCAAAATGTGAGTCATAAGGGTGTGATAGTTAGAACAAGGCCAGGAGGACAGTCTTAACATCAAAACTAAATTTAAAAAAAACTAATTTGAATGTGATTGCAATTTTCAGTTGCTTCTGTAACAATACTAAATATTGTAACATGCTCAATCAAATGTGTTACCAGCAATAGAAAAAACATACAAGTCAATAATACACTTGGAATCCATTCTTGGAAAAAATAACAAAATATATTGACATCTATTTTAATAACTAAAGAGATAAAACCAGCAATAAAAAAAAAGGAAAACAGCAAAATAACAATATAGCATGAAATGTGGAATGTATGAAAAACTCCGTACGAAAAAAAGAAATATCTAAAACATTGCACCACTCAATAGTAAAGTCATCTGTGTTACTTACAGTATAAAACATTACCAAAGGGTCTGCCCATCATCAGTAAAGCCATATAACCATGTTATAACAATTCCATCAATGGGGTTCTAATACATGCCCCAATTATTCAACTTTTTTAAACTTAAATTTTGAACTTTTGTTCTGTATTGCAGACGGAAGACATACCAATTGATACAGATGACAATATACATCCACATAACACGATGACATATAACAATGAATTAATAAAATGGTTACCAATTCATTCCCTGTAAATATGATACTTGTGAAATAAAGGAGACATTTTTAGTGAATAGTTAACAGACTTAAACAGTGGTATTACAGAACCTATAATCAGTGGAATAAAGATTCCATACATGATAAACCATGGCATAGTTGTCAATCCATGGCAACCATGATGAGATATGATACAGCCCTGAAACCTGCAGGAATATAACAGGAGATCAAATAAATAATTAAAACATTGTATATATAATAAGCTCCAAGCTTGTAGGTAAAATATTTGATAAATATAACAAACAGATATCAAGCAATAAATACTAATAAAATAAGTAGTGACTAAAATATAAGGAAATAGAGGAATTCTTGTGGTTTGGGACTATTGATGACTAAATCATTTACTGATTTAAAAGAAGCTTCATGTTCAACAAAAAAAAAAAAAATTAATTAAATTAACACATGTTTGCAGTTTAAATTCATTATGAGTGTTAAAAAAACGAGGTTTGTTAAAAAAAATGATGTGAAACATTTGGGCATTTTTAATATTAAAAAACTTAGCAACAACTTCTTACTTCACCATTACAGAACTGATACATCATTACCTTAGCTTCAAATAAATAAAATGTAGGTAAAAACAAACTATTCTCATGCAAGTTGTACATGTTTTGATGAGAAAAATATTTAAAATTAGATTATATAAATAGAGAGATGTTGCTAATCCTGCTAAGATAATTTATAACAAATTAAACATAAGTATCATTGTTTCAATAAATAATATATATCAACATAGACTAGCCCTTATCTCAAATATTTCACTCGGCATAAAAATTAATGTGACCTGTGTAATTATATTAAGTTTGGAATGCTACATGCACAAACACACACTGACGACCATAATGGTGAATCAAGAGAAATGAAATGAAATGGGGTTTAACGTCCTGCTGTTCTGCTCTGGCTCGGTTGATGAAGACGGGAGAGATACAAAGAGACATAAATATCCATACTATCATTTTACACAAGCATTTAAAAACTATGCATTAAAAATAAAAGTGGTAAATAAATAATATACATATAATAAAGATTGGCAAGTTATATAATTCATATGTATTTAACTTTTATAGACAATTAGAGACCTGTATTATGGGGATATGTTTATTAATATAAAAGATAACAGAAAGCCTTGGGGCTATAACTTTAAGATCGTTTGTCAATGATTTACACATTTACAAACATTTAACTATAACAATGTATCTAACATTAAGGTTTAACATGCCCAGTTGCCCACGTAAATCATATTTACTTGCATTATCTCTTTATAAGATAAAATTTAAATAGGTTGCGTTACCAGCAGCAAGGTACACATTACTTTTGGGGTGGGGAGTGGGGAGTTGGCTTATCAAATTAATGTTTTGTAGCACTTCTAAAATGCAACTATTCATAGATGATAGAATAATTTCTATCCAGGTTGTTTGATATGATCTTTGGATTACTGTCTTTGTTTAGATTTCTGATATTAACTCATAAATTATAACAATTATTTTCATGTCTGCAATTTAAATGCAGGATAAATAATAAACATTTATACAACATTGTTTCAATAAGACCATATCTGTTATTGAATTCAATTCAATACAAGTGCATTTATAACATTATATATTAATATTATACTATGATGAACAATACAACAAATATAACATGGTATCCCATACACTATATTTAGAACATTGATACCTTATATGTAACTGTAATGATGCCTGATTGGTGACGCTTCATTTCAGATTTTTTACAAACTAATATCTAAATGATTATTACTTTTACTACTATAACCACTATTTTCTTACTCCTATATTTCCTACTCATGTTCCAATATTCTACGAATTTCATATTTCTTCTTATTCTATTATTCATTTCTCAATATGTCCAATTATTCACATTATTCGTATATATCCAATTATTCCCATCTTAAATTTGTGTATTCTGATTCAGATTGTGTGTATATTTATCATAAATAACTTTCATAGCTCTAGTTATTCATCAGCGGATTTGACATCTTAATCAAATACTCACTTATCCATCAACAATAAAATAGGAAGTTTTCTTTGATATCAGTAACAAACGTACCAAAATAATTACCATTAAGACTTTTAGTATCTTGAATATTATTCTAACAGACGTATATCACTTCAATAAATATGGAATTTAGCTGCATTAATTTTCATAAACAAATCAAGTGAAAATAATTGGATAATTATACATGTACATGCTGTACTTCCAAAAATGTGTTTCAGTGATACTGTTATATAGTATATCTAAATTATGGAAAAAATTCGAAGTTAGTGCTTTTAACATATCTTGAGAATTTGCTTCATCATAAATCATGAACTTAGAATTTAATTATGAACAATTTATAAATGTTCTTGTCATACAGAAGGCACCGCATCACCATTAAACAATACTCTTTTCATCTTTATATATTAACCATAAAGTTTTCCGTCGGGTATCACTATTGTTAACTATATGCAGGAAATATCACCTTTGTTAAGTATCACCAGGTAGTGTCATTTTAGTTGACTATCACCATAAGTATCACTCGTGTTAACTATCACCAGGAAATAACAACACTGTTAACTATCACCATTAAGTATTATTTTCTTTAAAATAGATTTTTCTTGTCACTATCACTATCACCTGTTTGTAATGTTTGGCTACAGAATAGTTAAGGTAGATTATAATTATATTAAAGTTTCAGAATTCTAATATATACATGTAATAGCTAATATTAAATTGTATTGTGAAATCATCTAGAGCTCTCAATCAAATTAATAGAATCTAGGTAGCTTGAATCTACATGTATTTTTTTTTTTAAAAAACACAATCCAACATTACCATAATGAAGCATGATCACTTTCTTCTAGAAAACAAGCCAACAGTGAGGCTGATGTCCCCCGCCGAAATCCCAAAATAAATAGATGACACATATTAATTAATCGCACATTTATTTTTTTCAAACGTATCGACCAAACTGAACACAAAGTGTCATCCAAAAATTGCTTATCTCTGCCTATCGTAAGAAGAAAATGCTCATCTTCGAACTCCATCAAGGCATTGACCTAATAAGCATACACACCAATTTTGAACATTTTAACTCAATTCGAAGGAGAGTTATTGTGTTCCAAAGTCTCGGCAAATCAAATTGCTTATCGCTCTGCTTTTTTTTTTTTTCTTTTTTTTTACCCTGAGCAGAAAATGCTCATTATCGATCTTAGTCAAGGTATTACTGTAATGAAACTATACACCAAGTTTCATCACTCTCACCAAATTAGAACTAAAGTTATCGTGTCCCAAAGCATCAACCAATCAAATTGCTTATCTCTGTTTACCCTAAGCGGAAAATGCTCATCTTCGAACTCCATCAAAGCATTGACCTAATAAGCATATACACCAAGTTTGAACATTTTAACTCAATTAGAAGGAGAGTTATTGTGTTCCAAAGTCTCGACCAATCAAATTGCGTATCGCTCTGCTTACCTTGAGCAGAAAATGCTCATTATCGAACTTAGTCAAGGTATTACTATAATGAAACTATACACCAAGTTTCATTACTCTCACTTAATTAGAACTAAAGTTATCGTGTCTCAAAGCATCAACCAATCAAATTGCTTATCTCTGCTTACCCTAAGCGGAAAATGCTCATCTTCGAACTCCATCAAGGCATTGACCTAATAAACATATACACCAAGTTTGAACATTTTAACTCAATTAGAAGGAGAGTTATTGTGTTCCAAATTCTCGACCAATCAAATTGCGTATAGCTCTGCTTACCCTGAGCAGAAAATGCTCATTATCGAACTTAGTGAAGGTATTACTATAATGAAACTATACACCAAGTTTCATCAATCTCACTTAATTAGAACTTAAGTTATCGTGTCCCAAAGCATCAACCAATCAAATTGCTTATCTCTGCTTACCCTAAGCGGAAAATGCCCATCTTCGAACTCCATCAAGGCATTGACCTAATACACACATACACCAAGTTCGAACATTCTAGCTCAATTAGGAAGAGAGTTATTGTGTCCCAAAAAGTGTGACGGACAGACAGACGGACAGACAGACGGACGAACCCATTTTAATAGTCCCCCAACTTTCTTCGAAAGGCGGGGGACAATAAAATAACTTGAACACACAACCATAAACAGCATGTGCTGTTAATGGTAATCAATCAGTCTCAATCTATTTTAAACCAGTCTATCCTACTGAATGCCTGTAAAGTTTGGGACTGAAGTGAGTGAACATGGTGGAAAACTCTACGATTGGCAGGGGAATCTTTGCGAATTTGTAGTGAATTGCTAGAGTGCAAAATCGCAGTGGATCGCAGTGAATAGCTTGCATGCCAACATAGACTCGATTCTAACGTGTTGATGGGATTTGTACTTCATTTTAGTCGAATATATGTATGTTAATTTTGAGCGAGGGGTCAAGTCTATAATGTATTTGAAACCCTGTAAAATAGTATGGCTGTCATGAAAAAATTGCACAGGAAAAATGTACAAGCTGTTTTAAATTCGGCCGCAGTAATTTGTTGATCAGTCTCAGGAAAACGTTCACTGGTAATCCATATCGGTTTGGATTTTTTTTAACATTCTAGGTGGGGCTATACATGTCTGCAAACACTGAACAATTTACAATTTTTTTAAACGTAAATTTGGTATTCATCTATAACTTAAAAATCGTGGCAAGTAGATGTAATTCATTAATCACTGGCTGCTGTCATTAATCATACATGATGGGCTTTTACATATTACTTCATTACTCGCAGCTCAGTCATTTAAATCGCAAATTCCTAGTAGGAAATCATGGCAGTGGATTGGTATTGAAACGTAAGCAAAAAATCACCGTGGATCTTTTGTAAATTCTTAGCATCTTTTTTCTTGTAGTGTTCAAGAGATTTCGATCCAAAGAATTTGAAACAAACTGTATATATTAGTAGATTGGAATTATATCCAATATTGGACTTATTAATGCTGTTTAAGGAAGATATAACTTTAAACCAAGTAAAAATACTCTATATCATTATATAAAATCCATACAAATATTCTAAGAAATAAAACACATTGCAATGTCATATATTTAGATTTAAAGGTAATTATTGATCTTTTAGCACCTAATTTTAAAAGGATACATAGAAGAACTCAACCCTTGAAGCTGAAAAAGAGGTCAGATTAAATACTTTAAAGATACATTAGTTGGCCATTCTTGTTATAATAATTCAAAAATAGATGATAAAAAAAAAGCAAATATTGAAAATTTCAGTCAAACTACTTTATTCTGATCGGAGTTGTCACAGTTGTAAGTTTCGACTGTCTCCGAGAAATTAGGGAGAATCGCAGACGATAACTCCACCAACATATTCTAGATTGATTATTATCTGAAGCCTAAAAAAAGACCAGCAATAGGCTGATTTAGCTCCTGCATAATGTATGTTTAAATAAATGTGTAAGTTGTCAATATATTTCAAATTTATGAAGATGCACACACTGTCAAATAGTAGTGACATGCATATTGACATTCAGCACAAATGAGATTAATTCCGGACTAAAATATGGTAGGCCTATATTTTTTTTTCTGTAGGTGGTTAACTTGACTCGATAACAGACCTTATGATCTGAAGCATACAACCTGGAAATGCATAGAAGTGTGAGGGTTTTCAGCAGCAATGTTAACAAGGCTCTGTCTGACAAAAGCTAAAAGAAACCTACTATAAGTACTTCATTACCTGTCCAATTAATTTATTGAGATTTTCATTTGCTGCAGATCTAGCTTCATCTGAATTTAACCTGAAAGTAAACAAAGATAGGATCACAATTCACAATACATTCATGATCACAGATATAGTTACATTAGGTTTATATCATCAAATACTAACCAAAACAGTATTTAAAGTCTCTGATCATCAATAAAAGGTTTCTTAATGCCTTCCAAACTACATATTGCAAAACAAAACTATGAATCAAAAAATGATTCAATTTCATTCAGAATTTACAGAGATATGGTTGAATGAAAACTGTCACCATATGGCAGCCTGTGCAGAAGATATGAAGAGAATATGCTCAAAACAAGTTACAGCCATATATAATCTTTGCCAAAAATCCTATTTATGACAGACCTCTTTTTACTGCAAGTAATAAAGCCAGAGATTATCTACAAATTTTAACACAAGAGGCTCCGAAGCAACGAAACATATACCCACAGCAGTTAAGTCGTCCGAGTAGTCCACAAAGTTTCTCACATATTTAATTTCTTGTTGGTAATAGTAGTATGAATATAAACACACTGTCTGAATTTGAAGTCAATCGAATGATAACAAGATTCCAGACCATCCCCTAGTATTTCTGAAGAGACCATACTTCTGATGGTAATAATGAACATAAAATTTCAATCATTAGACACACTGACAGACAATAACATACAACCACATTTCAATGTGGACATATATACAGTGTATAAATATAAGACTTGTCATTACCTATGCATGTCTTGTTGTATATCAAGATCAAAATGTAATCTAGCTAATCTCTCTTGTTGTTCTCTTACTTGATCCATTTGGTCGAAGGTTGAACCACCACCTACATTGTGTATGAAAGCATTAATATCATGATACATAATTTAAATCAAATGTTTATAGAAATATTAGCCAAAAAATAGCCACTTAAGATAACAGTTGTGACCCAACCAGGCTAATGAAGATGGGCATTCATGCAGGGTGCTATATAGGGGGCATTTCTTGCAACAGTGGCACTACAGCCTACTCTAATTTTGATTTCCAAATATAGCAATAGGCAATAACCAACTTTATTAAACATAATCAATAGGGATACATGATGGTTTTAAGTTATCCTTCAATCACCCTCTCCTGCTTAAAAAGAAATTTGTTTTTCTGTATAGACTAGAAATTATAAACAGTTGGTTATATTAATGAAGTGGTAGAATCTATTTTATATTTTTCTAAAGGAACAGAGTTTCGATTGTATTAGATCTGATATTAAGCTGTCTGAGGTGTTTAATACAAACTTACCAAATGCTCTCAGTTTGCCTGAGTGAAATTTATCTAATAATTGTAATAAACCTTGTTCCATTTCTCTTACATCTGCCACATCAGTGAGGAAAGAATGTTCTTTACATGGACGATTTGGCTGTGGATTTTCTCTCTCTCTATCTTTACCTGTATACAAAATATAATAACCATTTATTATTATACTAGATATGTACCACCTCAGTACAACGATGGCACCTTTTCTTCTTTCAGGGTTGGAATGTATACACAATTTGTTTTAAGATCTTGGATATGGTTAAAATAGCAAGAAATTTTGTAGATTTTGGTGGTAATTAAACTTTATATTGTACTCAGTGATGCACTGCACAATTTGTAAAATGTATAAAAGATTCTGAATAAATGAATTAAGATGTATTCACACCGTTTACCTTTTGGTACTTTATCAGGTTTTTTTGTTGAAGATGAATGTGCATGATTTGCTTGTTTTTTACTCTTTCTCTCAGCTGATGGTACACGTCGCCGATGTTCTTTGGGTTTTGGTGTTGACTCCATTATTATCAATTTCTTCTACAAAATCCACTTATTGCTGCATTGTTCTAATTCAAAAAAAAAAGGAAATGCATGTCTTGTTTGCACTTTCAATTAGTCTTTCAAATTTCAAATTCAAGAGCCAGAGTTTTGTTGAATGGGAGGGCAGCAGCAGAGCAGAATCTAGGCCTACTCATAAGGTTGGTGTGTGTAGGCTTACTTCACAAATCATATTGCAAACTATAATAATAATAGTATTAGTAGCCTAGTATTTATTATAATATTAGGCTAGACCAATTTCCCATTTAAAAGAGCTAAATCGCTAACATTTGGGACCTAGAAATTGACTCAAGTGGGTCACAACGCATATAATAAGGTAATATGAGTGTATATAAACTGATTTGCTTTCAATGGTTTCGGTTTTTACTCTAATTCAAATCAGTTATGTTCGGCGAAATAAACCAGCAGTGTCAACCTAAGGCATTTTTTTAGCGTCTAGTTATTCCAGTCTACATACGCCGTTTGATTTGGTACAATGTTTCTAGCCTCGTTCCTCGAGTCTCTTGCTAGAACTGGGGCTGAAACGCATTATGGTACACGATTCGTGTACCAATGGTAAAATATTCATTTTGTCTTAAATATTTGGTATCAGAAGCCCATCTTTTTCCGGTTAGATCACAGCATTAATTTTGATTTAAATTGACAAATAATTCGTGTTTTCAATGTTGAAGATGTTGGATGATACTGACTTAAAGACTTAGCTCCTTTAACAATCAATATTAATAATAACATACCCTTCTATATCATCAATTATTGAATTAACATTGAGTTTTGAAAATTTGGCAACACCATTGAATGCCAATCCCCATGTTGGGAGCCAGTTGTTTATATTTCAATAATTTGAGAGAAATTTTTTATCAAGATTTAAAATTTTCATTGAAACGGATCCACTTCACTTATAATTTTACATTTAATGATATTTCCCCTGGCCATCAACAAAGCCGCAAGAGAAAGAGTCATACATTTCGAAATACTATTGAGCTAGACCTGTGGATTAACACTGTGGATTATTAACATTGTGGATTAATGTTATTTTAATTGAATAATTAGATGAATTTCACCTATTCTACGCTTAGTAAGGCTTAGTTCAGGTTCATTTACCTTTAGTAGTTACGGGATCTAACACTTACATTGTAAAGAGTATTAAAGGGGGAGAACTCATTGGTGATTCTTACGGGATCAGACAGTTTTAAACGTATCTTTGTCCGACAATTTTATAAGGTTCCCGTGTAATTCATTTACACCTATTAACGGCTGTCTTATACAGACAAATGCATGGTACACTTTTTGAGGACAGGGTTATGTGTGGTGGTTAGACCTGCAAACATCCCGGGATAGAATAGTCCTATCGCTAATATTTGGGACCTGGAATTGACATAAACGCATAAGATCCAGTCCTTGCGACGGGCGTGGCGTTACCGTCGATAACAAGGATTTTTTCGGGTAATTCAAGTTCTGCTCCGGTCCCTCATACATACCAAGCCTGTACGCCTATGTATAACCATTGCACAAGGAAGGAATATGCCACACACCATTCTCTAATTCTGAAAAGCCACTGATACGATTACCCAAAAAGTAAACGAGAATATTAAAATAGTACTTCTGATTGATTTGATTGAAAAAGTAAACATAAATAATGTGAATTATTCATTTAATTAACTAAAGCATGTTTATAAACCATGTTTATAAACCAGGTTAATATTCGTCGACACGCTATCTGGTTCCGTGTCGTTAAACAAAACTAAATTACGGACATGGCTAATTAATAAAATAAAATTATGTCCACAATTAACCTAACCAGTGAACCTGTAAAATTACATTTACAAACTAAACGTCCATTGTATCACGTTTCGCCCAAGATTAAAGACCAAATTATATCGAAATCACGTCAGATTCGTCATTTCGTATGATACACTAACAAGTCAGAAGGAGGGGGGGGGGGGCGATTTCGAGGGGGGGGGGTGTTTTTAATCCTGTTTCTTGCATTTCATTTTTTTTTCGTTATCCTTTTGGTAATACTGTAATATTAATTGATCAAATTAGTAAAACAACATAAATTTAATAGTACTACTCATCGGTCTCTACCCCGTTTTTTGACGGAGTAGGGTGGGTTAGGGGTGGGGGATATTCTCAAACGTCCTTACCGTGATATAATATTAATAATATAGAGAACTTATAAACGAAATGATAATATTTAATTACTCGATAAGGAATCATTTCGCCTGCTCATATGAAATATTAAAGTAAAACAGAAAATTGTGTTAGTTATGTGAACTCTTCAATTAACATGTCAAATGTAAGAATTAGCGATTATTATTTTTTTTTTCATATTCATCTTCTTTTGATCCAATGTGTTTCTCAATAACATGTGAAATTTAATTACGTTTTTCATTTTGTAAAAGTAACAACTTCGCACAAAATAAGACTGATATGTGATGTGAGCTAATGTATATTTAAACAAAAAAAAATTGTTGTGTGTGTATTCAGGATTGTGTGTGGAGGAGAGGCTAATTCAGAAAAGACATTATCACTAACCGAGTACGAGCAAATATTTTGCTCTTGACGGTGGTGCTAGGCGAACGGTCTGTCAAGCCAGGTTGGTTGATTTCATTTCATTTGTTCTAATTATCTATCTGACCTTACAACGAGGATACCTTGATAATTTGTTGCTCTCCTCGGGAATAATAGAATGGGGGATGTCCCGAAGCAATGATAACAGGTGATCTTGGCACCAGAGCATTTAAAAACTAAAGGAAAAGAATACATATATTACGGATGCTAATATATACTGCAGTGTGAGTGAGTGAAGAGGCAAGGCATACGACACACCTGTGCTTGCCTACTCCATGATCAAACACGATAGCAGATGGCTTCCATCTTGTTTACTGACGGTACTACTTATTTTAAGACAGACTCGGCTTTCCAATTTATAATATCTACGTCATTGGGGATTTCCAATTTATACTCACTGGTTGCTATGACCCGCTATGGCGTTGTCTAGAAACGCGCGTGCTCGCGTTAGTTTAAAATTTTTGCTATACGTTTAACATGGACTATTTGATGTAATTTGCCTGATTTGATTTGGCCCCATTTCCATAAATTTAGGTTGTTTTTTAGAAATTTTTAGCAAATGTTAATCTTAGGTGTTTTTTAATTCTAGCCGAAGTAAATTTTTTTACAATTTATAGCGAGTTAAGTTATCGTCTCTAAGAGGCGGGCGTAGTATTTTAAATGGCGGCCATTTGCCATCATGTGTATTCTTGAAGTAGGTACACATGATGTAATCGTATGGAGGCAAGGTTCACCCCATACCCTAACGGCGGTAACCCTTATCGTCAGTGTTAAGTAACTTTAATCCTCTTAGTTTCTAAACTAGGTCTAAACCTATAATTGCAGGCAACCACAATTAATGTTGCGAATCTAAGTAAATAAATGTTGAGTAAGTGATGTTGATAAAAACTAAATAATTATTTCAACAATATACATACAACTTTTATTATCGTAAGTGTTTATGTTTGAAGTACATAGTCTCTGTGGGAAAATGCTTTTCGAGGGGGTGTGATAAGTCACGTATACTTATATATAACAAAACATCGGAATGTAATAACAGGTCCTGGATTTTTTTTAAAAATTTGTTTTAGACGAAGGGGGCCACATGTCACCCCACCACTCTCTGGCTTTGGATCCGCACGTGTTGCTTTTATATAAAACCATGGCACAGCTAGAGCGGCAATTCAGGATTTAATCTATTAAAGTATATCATGCCGCGTGTCCGTATTAACAGGTAGACGTTACATCATTATGTTCTCTGTTTTACACACGATCATCCGTATAAATACATACAGAATGCTATATTGTTTCATTTTCGCCGCCCCACCCCCCAAAAAGTCCCCCATTGGAAACCATAGATTTAACAAAACCAGTACTATTTATTCTCTCTCCTTCCTTTTAGGTATTTTCAGGCCCTTGCTTGAAAACGTTGAGAGAATACTCTTCGAAACGTCACCTAAATAAATCAGTAATTGTTCTTCCATAAGTATGTGTTATAGTTTAGTAGACCGTAGCGCCGCTGTCCAGGCAAAATTTCTCTCATTATATATAGCACACTGTATGGCGTATGCCCGTCTTCATAGCCCAGGCTAGGAGCAGAAAGTAGGACGTTAAACCCCATGTCATTCCTATTTGGGTGCTGGATTCCTCCAGAGAACCAATAACTAATAGAACAAACAAACAGCAGTAAAGATGAATCAACTACCATACCCAGGCGCGGATCCATAAATCTGGTCTGCCCTCGACGATCAATGCCTGAAATACTGCCCGACTGCATTTCGAGCAGTCTAATTTTCAAATTATTGGGGACTTCGTTGAGTTTCATTTGACACTTTCTTCTCTGGGGACTTCGTTGAGTTTCATTTGACACGTTCTTCTCTGGGGTCGGAAAGACTAGTGAATAGGCGACAGGCGACATTCCGATCAGCTAATTTATCTATACGATCGGTGCCTGAATACTGTCAGGCAGTATTTCCAACAGTCTATTTTTCAAAATTTTCCTGGAGGAGGTCCCCAAAACCCCAACAAGGACTCGATACTTTGGCGCTCACAAGGGTACTTCGTTGAGGCTCGCAAGTCCGTTCGTTTGCCATTTTGGTCTCCGATTGCATGGATAAACTAGTGATCAGGCGACGGACGGTAAGTGGTCAGATTCATTTATCTCGACGATCGGTGCCTAACTGAATACGGTCAGACAACATTTCGTACAGTCGATTTTTCAAAATTTTCTGGGGGAGGTCCCTCAATAAGTATTTCCTACTTTGGCGCTCGTGAGTGGGATTCGTCGAGGTTCTCAAGTCCGTTCGTTTAACATTTACGCATTGTCTCCTCCCAAGCAATCCAAGGTTACAACATATTACCCTTTGCTTCAATGCGTGCCACCCCAACCCCCCCCCCCCCCCTTTCGATAAAATCCTGGATCCGGGCCTGATACCTGATCAGAAGAAATGGTAGGAAGAATGGACCAGGCCCAACACTCACCTACCGGGCAAATCGACCTGGCCGAAATGAAATGAAATGGGGTTTAACGTCCTACTCTTTTGCACCTAACCTGGGCTAATGGAAGACGGGCATACGCCATACAGTGTGCTATGAGGGAAATTTTGCCCGGGAAGCGGCGCTACGCCCTACTCTTATATCGAATTCAAACTGCCAAGGGATCTTTTACGTGCACTCAAATGTCCTTGTCAGGCCCTTGTTCTTGTCAGGCCCTCATTCTGCTTCACTGACAAGGGGAAATCATGCCGGAAAATCGAGATGAACTTTCTCGAACACCCTACCTCCAGGGTAGCGAACCAGCGCCTTATCCACTTAGCCACCGCGACCCCCCGACCTGACCGACAGGAACGACTTATTTAAGTATATGTACATAATATGCCTCTACTTTGTTCAAATGTTCGTTCACATTCATGCCTGTCTTGTCAAATATTCATGATGTGTGTCTGTCAGATGTCTATGATTGTCACCATTAGCACGGGCCCGCTAGCTACGGACCTGCCTTGCCATGCATAAGCAGTAACAGGTAATGTTAACCATAGAAACGTTATTATGTCTATTCATGAAATATTTATAGTTTATTATCATATAAAATATTATATGTGTAAAATTTAGAAATGAAATGAAATGGGGCTAACACCCCGCTGTTCTGCTCCGACTGGGCTAATGAATCTGGGGATACGCCATACAGTGTGTTCTGAGGGAAATTTTGCCCGGGCAGCGGCACTATATGACCATCTCTTATATCGAATTCCAACGGCCAAGGGGTCTTTTAGGTGCATGCCAATGTATGCTTGGGACATCGGTTTTTCGTTCCATCCGAACGACAAGACAGCTGTCCTCGCCCCCCCCCATCCTGCACCACTGACAAAGGGAAACCACGTCGCAAAATACTGATGAACTTTCTCGGCCATTGTGGGGGTTGGATGGCCGAATGCTTAGCACGTGCGCGCTGTATCATAAAGCCTGTTATTGAGTCAACTGACGTTGTTTCGAATCCCCGGTTGTAGGCCTACATGACAAGGAGTCTGGTCGCCTGTCCGACCTCGTGGGTTTTCTGCGGGTCCCCCGGTTTCCTCCCACTGCTAAAGACCCCTATGCATAAGCGAATTATTGAATTAAAATTAAACCCTATGTTGATTCCGAAATGACCTAGTTTGTGTCAAGTGGACGTTAATCCCCATTTTTCTCCCTCTTTGCCATTGCAGAGATCGAACAACTGACCTCCAGACTAGCGAGCTAGCGCCTTACCCACTGGCCCCTGTAAAATGTAGACTTTTTTGTAAATGTTTCAGCTGCGTTACCGGAATCAGGGGCGGATCCAGGAATTTTTGCAGGAGGGGGTTTGCCAGGTTTCTGTTACGGAAATCTGCCATCATCGTCCCTAAATTACGTAGGCATACATACAAATTGAGCTTTTTAAACAGAGAAATCATTTTTATACTGAAATAGGATCACCATGTGATGTAATTTCATTGATGCAAGGCATTATTTTTTTTTATGTATCCCCCCTCTGGATCCGCCCCTGGGATTATTTGAAATTAATTGCGATTTAAATTTCTGACTGGTTTTAATTCCAGAAAAAGATGTTATGATTAAATACAAATGGAAAATGTGTTCCTGTATCGTAAAATATTAACCTTCGCTAAATAAGAACAATACGTCAAGTAACCGTAAAGTAAATAGTAAATGACCCCGACCAACTCCTTGAAGGTGTACTCCAACAGTGGCGATATAACCAACACATGCAGTCATTGTTGTAGGAAAGGTAGTCACATTACAAGAGTATTATAGCGTGTGTGTTTCTAGCGGTGACTGCTACAAGGATGAGAACTAATATTCATACTTTCTTTGTAATTTCCATTATTTTATCATGTTTATCAGGTACGTGAATTATTTATAATTTACTATATTTATATCACACAATATTCACTACACTTATATAACGCAAAATTCAAAATTCTCGGAACTTAAGTTCAAAACCCGCGAAAGGCGGCAAAAAGTTGTGATTTATTTTTTAGCCTGTTGTTACCTTTTTAAAAGCGCTATGTATTGCTTTGTATATACATGGTTTAATTGTTCTTTTCAATAAGGTTAATTCTTTAATAGGCCTGTCATACAGACTTGTAATCAAGATTATATAGAGACTGTAATAAATAAGAATGGATTTTTAAACGCGTCTTGTTTTGGGGGTGGGGGTGGGCATTCTGTCTTTCAAGACAGATCTACGTACACAGACAGACCTATAATACAGTGTATGTAAATCTAATTAATGCAGTATATACTATATTATAATGTATCTACACGTACAAACAATTTAATAACATAATACCTGTATAATTTATTACACTAGTATCCCGCATGCCCACTGCACAATCCGGATGTTTTGAAGCAAATAAAATGTCTCAAGGTTATATGCCTCAGACAATTATTTCTAGGATAATTGGAACAGTTGCCCCATTTTACAGGCCCATATAAACACTTGAGGAGGGGATGCAGTTTAGGGGGCAGATTTATGGGTTATCAACATCCAGAGGGCTCCAAGCCACTTCCCACAAGGGCCCTGTAAGACACCAACTACCTTTCTGAGACTCATAGAACTGTCTCCCATCTTTCTAGTCGCACTTTGCAAATGTGAAATATGCAATGATACTGCGGCTGCCATTCAAGGATGTTTGCATTGAGGCGTTTGGTCTATATACTTACCCTTATAAGTAAATAAGTCTTTGTGCACAGCCTCGCTGTTTACTATACTCATATTCCATATATTATTGATACCGTGTGTTCATGTTACATTTAAATATAAACATCACCACGATTTATAATAACACGTACTAAGCTGGAGTTCATATAATCTAACGAACAGGGGTCAACCTAACACGGATTCACGGTTAGGGTGGAGGCTGTTTGAATTTTAAAGATGATTACTAAGAGGACAATTATAATGTTATTGAAGTTATTTTAGCGCTATAGGAATGATTGTGAAAAATAAATCTTTAATTGGATTTATAGCAATCCAAAATGGTTCAATTTCGTTTAATATTTACCAGGAATATCGAATTGAAATTTCATCATCTATGCTGTTCTCTATGTAATAAGCTCGCAACTATTTTGCTCTCCTGAAAGTGCAGGTAGAGCTGTTTTTAAATCCAAATGATTCCAAACCGTGACGTTATCTGCCCTTGGTATATTGGGATTTTTTCTAAATTAGTCAATCTGAGTACATATTATAGAGTTGATTAAGCCGCAAGCGTTTGATATTTTAACGAAAACAACTACACTATAAATACTTTCATGGGAATGCAACTTTAAAGGCTGCCTATATACAATCTAATCCGGACATGCCCGATGTAACTACGTCAAAGGTTCCAATGCCGCTTCAAATGACTAATTTGTCGTGTAAGTTTATATTATAGTACTTTTAGAACATAATAAACAATAACTTATACAACATCTGGTTTACATTATACAGTTAGGTATGCCATGCTTACTCCGTTACTCTATAGTAAAAAAACATTTATCGTTATTTCTTACTCTCGGCCATTATCGCGCTGTTAGGTGCATATAGATAGTTAACATACATGTAGACACAGTCAGGAAACGATGAAGACAAAAGGACGAGACTACAATTTTACTTCCATAAGGCAGCATCATTGTTTTACAAATGAGCAGATATTTTATTATTCGAATTTAATAGAACCCTTTTGTATACCAAGTACTTTATGACTATAACATAGTAGACCCCACTGATTTGTCCCCAAAACGTGGTGCCAAAATTCTACTGCGTGGTTTATGAAATAGAAATAAATAACATTGGATCAGAACCTGAGCTTCTAGATAAGTTAAAATGTTAATTTCTCCGAGAAAGCCTATGTAATCTCGATATATACAATATTGATTCGTATAATCACATGCAATATAAACCCACCTGGAAGGGGGTGTAGATATAATGAGATATATTTAGCGGTGATGATGATCATGGGGTGTCGTGGGAGGGGGCGGGGGTGGTACCCGTTCCGTCACTGCATCTTGGATAGGCTGAAAAAACGAACAAATGAATATCTTTATTCTGCCGTTGAAATGTTGTGAGGTAGGCTACATGTATAAAAGACACAATTTGACTCCGTTACATATTTGGTTGAATGGATCGTTTAATCTCTCGTTAGAGTAGAATGTTGTCGACAACTGATTTCAAATTTACATCTGTATTATATTTGGATCGATTTAATGGTGTTTCACCATGAATTATAAATTTATGATATTCTTTAAGTGTTTACATTGAACGGCTCTTCAAGTTATTTCTAGTTTATATTATATAGTTATTTCAAGAGATAAGACGAGTTGTGGGACAGATATTATAGCCCAAACTAGTTTAAATGGGCGTTTCTCGTGGTTTTCTAGAACACCTTTCCCCGCGCAATTTACCTTCTTCAATAACATATATCACCTATGTCAAAGATATTTTGTAGGGGTGTATACTGAAATGCTATACCCTTAGGGGGAGTGTTATGAAGAATTCTGATTTCCAGAAAACACTTACTATAACATCAGTAAAATTGAGTACTATGCATGGAAATTCATGTTATTTGTGTAGAATTTTGCAAGAATGTACAATTTACACGAACCTGTATATCTTAGATACATTATTGGGGTGATTATACATAAATTAGCAAAGATATGACCATGTCCCCTAATTTTCATCCATTGTCCGCGATTAGTCAAGTTTGACTTGTCAAGATGTATGTGTCCGTAAGGTCACGCTCACATGCAAGTGTCACTAGTTCATTTAGGCATTCCTGTCTCATTACTGAACAGTTTTTTACTAACTGAGCTTTGAAAAACTGGCACGTTTATTGATATATATCGAACCAAAGCAATGACGTATTCACAGATATATTCAATTCATAAATATATTTTGGATTTTCCCTTCGATTTTGGCATAATTTTGAGACCGACTGTAGTGACTGCACTTATTTTGAAACGGATTATTTTTTTCATTGGGATGTACCCCCACCCCCAAACCCACCACATTTACTCCTTTAATAATTTGTTTTCATATTTATGGTTACTATCATTTGCTATTAGTCACACCGCTACTTAGGTTCAAGTAGAACCTCCAAATAGCACAAACCTAATCATATTTTACTTATTGTCTCCTTATACTATCCGGCGTCAAGTCAACAATAAAATTGCTTGTGGACGCCCTAGACTCAGAGGCTACAGTTAGTATCCGCTTGACTGTAAATGTATACACTGTGTTTAAGGTCAAGAGAAGAAGAATCCTATTGATTTTCGTCGATTTCCGATAGTTACTGCCAGAGATATGGCCCTTGATCACATTGAAAAATGTTGTAGACGCTCTAAAGGCTAAAGTAAATACCAGATTGTCTTTAAATTTGCCTCATAGCACACTGTATGACGTATGCCCGTCTTCCATTAGCCCAGGTTACGTGCAAAAGAGTAGGACGTTAAACCCCAGTTCATTTCATTTAAATTTACACATAGTATTGAAGGTCACCGGGTCATGATTTTTATATTTATACACCGTCTGTACGCACATACATAATCTTTTCCAGTTAATTTAGATTGATACACAGAGATCAAGATCTTGAGAACACCTAAATCCATGATATTGAATGTTTTGTATACTAAACGTTTGTATGTTCCAAACAATTCAATTCAATTCTTTATTTCTTTAAGTCTACTGACTCATCAGATAACATATATACACAAACACAATATATACACGGCAAGTAAATACAAACATTATAATTACATACACACAAACACAATATACGCATGTCCATTAAATACAAACAGACAAATAGTTTGGGGATGTAGTGTAGATAAATTGTATTAAATTGATAGCCTAAATTTAACATGACTGGAAAATGCAGTAAATATTATAAGCTTCGTAAAATCTTCAGAACTTCTAAAATGACTTTAAAGGGGGGAAATAAGCTAGATTATTACCACAAAATAAAACAACAAAAGATAAAATAAATAAATAGTTGAATCAAAGGAGAGCGGGGGGGGGGGGTACATTTAGTTAGGTCAGTTTAATTATTATTTAATAGAGTGGTTCTTTTCTTATCTGCAGAAATGAGAAATTTGCCAAGGTTCCGTATTTCGGATGTTGAAGTTGTACTTAATAATTGAATTAGTTTAAACATGTTAGGATTTCGTAAAAAGTATGGTTTGATAAACTGATGACGCAATTCATTATAGCAAGGGCAGACTATAATAAAATGAAATTCGTCTTCTATGTCATTTAGGTTACAAAGTGTGCACTTTCTTTCACTACGTTCTATTTTATTGTATCGGCCTACTTCTATATTTAAACAAATATTCTAATGATTTTCTGATAATTACTCTTAGTCACAATTTAATTTTAGTGTATTGTCAAAGTGCTATTTTATGGCGGTTGTAGCTTGTTCCTACACCAACTATAAAAACTCAGATGGAGTTTAAAGCTATTTATACTATTATGCTGCGATTGAGCTAATGAAGACATACAGTTTGCTATGGTGGAAATTTTGCCCGGACAGCGGCACTACCGCCTTCTCTTATATCGTATTCCAACTACCAAGGGTCCTTTAAGTGCGCACGTCAATGCGTACAGGGGACCTCGATTTTCTGTCCCTTCCGAACTGACAAAGAACCATACCGGAAAATCATGATGAAGCCCCCGGCTCACGCGGGGATCGAATTCGGGTCCCCGGTTTAGCAAGCCAACGTCCCACCCACTGAGCTACTATGACTCACGTCAAGGTTAATGGTAACAAATTTAATACCTACTAATAAAAAAAAATATTGTATCATACATCAATTTAAAAGTTTGCTTCCATTTTGATTTCTATTAATAATAGGCTTTGTTGATGTTCATTTTATCACAAAACGAGATGCACGCCTTGATGATCGTAAGGACTGTCCACCCGTCGAAGGCCAGGTAGGTTTGATTAAATTATACATGTAATCTGTAACTACTGCTGGGTGATTTTTTGATGTAAAGAAATTGAAATTAACATTGCATATTGCTGTAGCAGTATGCCAATTCTTGTTTTTAGCCTTTATTTGATTTTGAAAAAATCAAAAAAAGAAAACAAAAAAAAAATGATACAAAAAAGCTTTCCATGTATACTATATTCAACAACTTGTAATAGCATCTTTCATGTCAACATGTTAGTGGTTCTATTCAGGAAGGAGAGCCTGGCGAAGAACACTAGAACAGTACAACTAATAGTTTGTATGTGCGAAAAATCAAGGTGACATGTACCATGTACTATTTCCCAGCACAGCACATTGCATGGCATATGCCCACCTCATTAGCCTGACTGGTGTAGGACTTGAACCACATTTGTTTTTCATTTTACATGTATATGTATATATGTTGAATTTAGATTAAATTAAATTGATATATATTCTCGCAATTTAATTTTTGTAAAATTTTGATGTACAAATTTCCACACGTCGCCTCACACTCATTATAAACTGTCTTGTAAATAATAATGAATGTGCGGAATCAATCTCTTATTAAAGTCTTACATGTATATAATCAAAGACATTGTCAATGAAACAACTCTATTTAACATCCCCTTCCACAATGCCGTGATATTGTGGTGCAGATATGGTGACTTTCATACAATACATGGTCAAGCTGATGCAGAAAAATAGGAGGTTCACTGATTACAAACTGTAAGTACTAATACTGTCAACATGGAAGATAAAGAATACACCGACAAAATATTTAAAATCTTTTTCAGCCACAACCCCCAACACGAGTTGATACTACAGCTAGATTGCAGGCTTTAAGAACAGAAATGCTAACAGCAGAAGTTGATGTGTATATAATTCCGTCTGAAGATGCTCACCAGGTAACAATATCCCTCTATTGTGTGTTGGAAAAAACTTAACAAATATTCGATGGTTGTTGGGGGTACGGGGACATGCCCTAAAATTCCGGGGCAAATAGACTGATAAGATATTTAGAGGCGTGTCCAGGTATTTTAACAGCGGTGGTACAAGGTGGTAACAACGTTTGGGGTACGATCAATCAGGGGGAACTATCGGCGAATTTCATAAATTTCTAAATGGTGGAAATGAATTTACTACTGATATTACTGGTACCATAGTCTTTTATATATATTTCAGAGTGAATATCCACCATCTTACGATTTAAGACGAACTTATATATCAGGATTATCTGGCTCAGCAGGTAAATTGTTCATTTGTGCTGTCAATCATGTTCAATTATTATTTTGACTTACTTTACAATTGGTAAGCTAAGTGAAGAATTGGCATCTTTATTAAGCAAAGTAAGTAAGAACTTTTTAAGAAATCGATCTATTTAACAAAATATTTATTGACTGGAGCTTTGTCAACATATACACATCGACAAAGCTATAACTTAATGTTTGGTTGGGTCACATTTCATATCACTTTCAAAATATAACTGTAACCTCATCAAATGTACATTGGCATGATATAAATGTATGGGCAGTCAAATTTCAAAGTATTTCCTGGGCCTTCTCTCTTATAATTATGAACTGCTCACATATCCATAAGTGGAATTTTTTTTTTTTAATGTCCTCAATAGTTAAAAAAATGTTTGTGATATTAACAGGTATAGCAGTAGTAACAGCAAACAAGGCAGCATTATGGACTGATGGTAGATATCATTTACAGGCAGACGATGAGTTAGATTGTAACTGGATTCTAATGAAAGACGGTAAATAACCAGGCATTATTAGTAATGTAAAAGTAAATGTATTGTAATAGTTCCATTCATAAATTTATTACTTATTACACGTATTAGGCTCCAATGTCATCATCGACCTTATAATATATTTATGAATGTCAACATTTTCTACACCAACTTAACTGATTAAAACACAGATCCTATTCCGTTCTGTTTTTTATAGCTGGAAATTATTATTTCGTTTTATTTATCTTTATACAATATGATCCGGAAGAGTTGTTATTTAACCCGCGTTCTGGTTGATGTGAGAGATTAATTATTGAAACAGTCTGTTACGATAAATTCATGGCGTGGGTACACGGGACTGAGGTTATCCCATTCGACTCAACGCTTATTGGTTAATCAAATGTCTGAGCTAATAGGGTCAAAAGCTGCGATCTTCCACTAGTACTACCGGCCTGGAGCCTGTTTCACTAAATTTTAACTAAGATAAAAATCCAGCGTTTAGTACTTTAATTGGATAATATTAGATTGATTTTAGTGCTTATTTGGATTGTATCTTTAGTTAAGAGTTCGTGAAACAGGGCCCA
Organism: Patella caerulea; assembly: GCA_036850965.1. Lineage (NCBI taxonomy): Eukaryota > Metazoa > Mollusca > Gastropoda > Patellidae > Patella > Patella caerulea. The sequence continues at coordinate 17,695,022 of JAZGQO010000014.1, read as the reverse complement.
GATCTTAACGTAGTGGAGGCAATAGAGAGTATAAAAAACGAAACGAAATATAGATCTTTATTTTAATCAGATTGACCTAACTAATGAAGATTGGTTGTAACTATTTATACCTAGTTGACTTGTGCGCGTGTTGTTGTTCACAATTTGAACTCACCTGTGAACTGTTGGAGTCAAATAGAGAATACCAACGAATTAATAGCTTCGAATTTGAAACTTCTTTTTTTTCAGAATTTTTTAGTCGAATCCTGCGCAAAATAAATAATGAAATTTTCTTATTTTTTTCTTATCAGTTCTGTTTGGTGTTTATTTTAAGGTGTCGAAGGTGTTCCAACGATGACTGAATGGATTATAGAACAAATGATGAACTCTACCAGGAAAAATGTTGGTGCAAGCCCGTTTTTGTTGAGTAGCAGTAAGTACTTATCATTGAAATAGTTTCTTTCCCTGGATTGAAGCAGAGGTCACATCAGTAAGTGACGCAGTGTCAATCAAATGTCTACCCACACCCCCACCCACCCCCAGCAAACCACCAGAGATAACTGGTATATATAACCAATATCCCCTCAGACTTTAGGTCAGTCTAGTGTTACGGTGTTGTTCACATAATATATCGTATTACTGATATTGTCCTCGTATTACTGATATTATCCTCTAAATACTGATATTGTTCACATAATACTGATATTGTCCACATATAGCTGATATTGTCCTGATATTACAGTGGCGGATCCAGGATTTTTTTGAGGGGGGTGACAACCATATGTTTTGTCTCACCGACCGCGGAGCGACGGGCGCCGCAGACATGCATCCGAGTGCCGTAGGCGCGAGCAGTAGTCACCCCTCTGGATCCGCCCCTGTATTACTGTATTGTCCTCATAATATTACTTTTCCTCTTAATACTTGATATCTCCCACACATTACTGATATTATCACATATTTTTCTCTGTCTTTTTTATGGTAACAGGCATGATATTGTTCGTTTGTCCGATAAAAATCGCTTATTATAAACGTTTTGGGGTGGATTGCTTAGTGTAGTTGTACATTCATATTAAAGATGTGCTCCTATTTTAGTCCACAATGAATAAGTCAATAATTTAAAGCTACATGTATAGCTAATAATATTTACAACTTTCTATTTCTTTTTGATTGTCTCAGTCTTCTGCAGATGTGATTCTTGTTGTAGATGAATCGGGATAGGCCGTTTGTAGTTCCTTTATTCATGGTTAATGTTCCCACTTCTGAATATTGATATTTATTTGCATTGTTTCCTATTTATAGGTAAATGGAAGACTTACGAAGAAGCTTTCACACAAGAAGAAATTATGATGAAATCAGTTGGTGCGAATGACCTTATTGATAAAATATGGACATCAGGACGACCAGAAAAACCCAATACACCTATAAACGCCCTTCCGTTAAAATTTGCAGGTATGTATATGCATATAAAAACCTATGTTTTAATATGCTTCATTTTTCTAAATAATTCATTTTAAGGGTGGGATATAATAGTCTAGATAAAATCCTATATTATTGCAATTGCATGTTTTTGTTAGACAATGTATGATTGTTATGTACTAAAGAATCCGTGGTTCTGAATTGTAGGTGATATAAACTTAATTCTTATTAACAGGTAGAAGTTGGCAGGACAAGATAGTTGATTTAAGAAGTGAAATGACCAAAAAACACGCTGGAGCATTCATAGTAACAAGTTTAGATGAAACGGCGTGTAAGTGCTTGTATTTGATTTTATAGGAAGGATATCTATGTAAACAGTCCTAGTCACAAATTACAAAACGTACACAATTTGAGTTACAAAACCGTCTCTACTACTGTCAGCATCATAAATTGCTAAGAAACTTTTGCTACTTTTGTTAAGATTATATCATTACCACTTTCTATTACAAGTACGGTAACATATATTGTAGATAAATTGTTTGCTTCAAGTACTTATTAATAACAGCAAGAATTAATGACAGTTCTTGTTGGGCGACGTAGAAGAAATTACCACAGCATTAACTGGAAAAAGAAATCAGATCAACTCAGTTCCATACTTCATTTTTTACTTAAAGAGGTTTAGCTCCCTTAACATGGGAGGGGGGGGGGGCACACAATTGTACAGAAGATACTAACATTTTTGATAACTCTTGTTTTGTATGGATGATTCACGGTTATTCTAGACAAAAACGTATACACATATATTATATCCTGAAGACGCCGTAAGGCCGAAAGATCTTGGCATTAATGTTAACCCTTTGGCAAGTAATGCGACATATAAGATAAGATAAGATAAGATTTTATTGTATCTAAACACCCCATAAGAGGCAGCATACAAATATCCACAAAACATTTTAAGAAGAAGAGAAAGCATGAACATCATTTATGACAAAGGCTAATAATTAAAATTAAAATTAAAAACAAAAAACAACATATCATGTAAATATTTACATATTATATAAGGATAAATCTAGCGCGTCACAAGATATTTCAAACTATAAATATGTCTATTAATAGTTAATGGAAAACATTGAAAATCACTAGAGTTTTTCACATGACATTTAGCACTGTGCAAAAGTTTGAAGTCAATCGGATATTAACTTCAGCCCACAGGGACTTGAAGGGATTAAAATAAAACTTCTTACTACTGCTTGACTATAATAGTATACTAATAAAACTTCTTACTACTGCTTGACTATAATAGTATAACTTCTTACTACTGCTTGACTATAATAGTATACTATACTATGACTATAATAGTATACTATACTATTATAGTCAAGCAGTAGTAAGAAGTTTTATTTTAATCCCTTCAAGTCCCTGTGCTTCAGCCATGTCGTCACCGACAGTGAGCTTAACGACATATATTTATGTCGCCAACGTCATACCTTATTTTAGATCAATTTTTCTGATTCCATACTAAAAGCAATCCCTCGAAATATTGTCCAATGATAGAAATAGAAATTTAAGTTACTATTTTTAGCTCCTAGTCTCGTTTTAAATAACTAATAATGGGGGTTTTCATTGGGTTTTCCGCATAATACTAGATCTTTCCGATCTGTGAAATATTTTCCCTTGGGTTAGGGTTAGGGTTTGGGTTAGGTTTATCTAAAACTATTCTGAAGGGTTTGGGTTAGGGTTAGGGTTCGGGTTAGGTTTATCTAAAACTATTTTGAAGGGTTTGGGTTAGAATTGTGGCTATAACACGGAAATATATTTCACAGATCGGAAAGTGGGTCCCAACTTGAACTATGACGCCATAAAAATTATGACGTCATATAGCTTTTTCTTGCGGTTAGGTTTTACGGGCTACAATTTATAACAAACAAATTGGAAAAGAAACCAATGCTGTTTGGGTCATTGATAAAAATGTCGTATCTCGTAATCAGTGTCTTTCAGTGGTGGGAGGATAAATAATTTCTTTTTAAATTCCTCAAACACAGCTACCAGGATGGATCGGGTAGAGTCTCTAAACCATGATGTATCCTGTAGTTCAGACAGTCTCTAAGCCATGATCTACCAGGTCGTCTCGAAAACATGATGTACCCTGTAGTTGGGATACACCATAGTTTTGTAACTATGAATTGTAGCCTAAATTATGTTAACTCAAAAATGATATAGTTTCTCTTAATTGAATATATTGTTAACATGCTTTAAATATCTGGTTGCAGTAGACTTGGTGTAGAACATTCTAGGTACACGTTGTTAACCACTCATAGATGTTTTAATGGTAACAATAGTAAGTACAGGAGGATCGCACTACACACAAAACCAAAATCTTTAAGATAAACCTGCTGACAAGACAGTAAATAGACATTGCAAAAAATAAACAAATCAGCTCAACATAAGACGTACAATACCGTCTTTTTATTTTCTTATGAATTAGGTTATACAACATACTTTTTGTGTTGTATAATAATAATGATAGTGTGTTCAGCTATACTTTTCGTATGTTTTATCTCCAATAGAATCTTTTTCGCAGAAATCGATGACATATCTGTATGTATGCCTGGGCAGCCAATTGCGACACAACAATAAAATAGGGCATATAGGGCATAACAAATCAGCTCAACATAAGACGTACAATACCGTCTTTTTGCATACCATTTATATAGTTGAATCATATCATAAAAATGTCTTATTTCATGTAGCCTTACGTATTTTGTCAACATCAAGGTGAACTTGCTCTATTGCTCCATTTAGCTTATTCAGATTTGATTTTTAAATTTATTTAATACATACCGCTCTTATCTGGTGATCTTCTATTTTATTTTCTTATGAATTAGGTTATACAACATACTTTTTGTGTTGTATAATAATAATGATAGTGTGTTCAGCTATACTTTTCGTATGTTTTATCTCCAATAGAATCTTTTTCGCAGAAATCGATGACATATCTATATGTATGCCTGGGCAGCCAATTGCGACACAACAATAAAATAGCGCATATTATAAATAGATAGTGCGTAAGTACTTGGGATCCAAGATGGCGTCTTTTTACGCATAACGTCATATTGGGTAAACGTTTTTTTACCATCCACCGGAGCCTGGTCTTATGACGTCATATATGGATTGTGGGTTAGGATAAGGGCTGTGGCCTGCAGATTTCGTCACAGTCTCGAGATATAGACAGGGCTAGCCCTAACCCTAACCTTGGGCCAAGCCTAACCCTTATCCTAACCTACAATCCACATATGACGTCATAAGACCAGGCTCCAGTGGATGGAAAAAAACCGTTTAGCGTCATATTGAGCTCACTGGGGGAGTGACGTCATAACATATCCACCTTCGAAAGGGTTAAATATATTCCAATAAACTTTGAATTATGAATAAACCTTTTTTTGTTCCAGGGTTGTTCAACATTAGAGCTAATGACATTCTTTATAATCCTTTTGTTGTATCATATGCCATTGTGGAAATGAACCAAATAAGGTGATTAATATTTTGATAATAAATTAGATGAAACACCTCTTCCCCAGTTCCTAAATACAAATGTAACAGCTAGCTATTTCACAAGACACAAAAATCTTTTCGCTGACAGAACATGTTCTCTATTATCCGGTATTGTGGTTTGGGTCATGGTCATCTGCTCCCTTTTATTTAGTTACATTGGTGGTATCATTTCTGAAAGAAAATTTGTAGGCATGGATTCTATACAATACTTAATCGAACTAAACAGACCTGATGACAAGTAAAAATAAAAATGATGTAAATAAATAAGAAATACAACACCAGATCAAAGGTTAAGACTAATATAAACTGTTGGGTAATTGAAAAGCTCTGTAGTAGAGAATTTCAAAAGGACAACGAAGCAACATCATAAATCAGTTCTCAGAACCTAAAAGATAATTAATTGATGCTTTTTCACTGGAGTCCATGCACAAGGATCATCGCCAACGTAAAATGATAAAAATAGAAATGCTCTTAACTGGAATCGTATAACATTGTATTGGTGCCTTTCTATTGTTTTAGTCTTTATCTTATTGGTGCCTCTACTAAATTATCACAAGTTCCAACTGATGAAGAGACAACTGAAAAATTATATCAACATCTTAATACTAACCAGGATGGAACTTGTACTGGTAAAACTGATCTCTGTGTGAAGGTAAGCAATTGTCCAGATTAATTAGAAACCATAACAGACATAATACAATTCATACTTTAGAGTCATGTAAATTCAGTGAGTAAGGCGCTGGTCGCTAGTATGTAGGTCCCTGGTATGATCCCAGTGGGAGCTACTGTGGCTAAGTGAGTAAGATGCTGGCTCGCTAACCTGGAGGTCGTTGGTTTGATCCCGGTGTTAGCAGAGAAAGTTCATCGGGGTTTTGAGGTATGGTTTGCCCTTGTCAATGGTGCCGGACAGAGGGTCTGGCTAGTTTTTCGGATGGGATGAAAAACCGAGGTCTCGTGTACACTTTGATGTGCACGTAAACGATCAATGGCAGTTGGATTTTGATATAAAAGTGGACCGTAGCACCGATGTCCGAGCAAAATTTCCTCTACAGCACAGTGTATGTCCCTCTTCATTAGTCCAGTCAGAGCAGAAGAATAGGACGTTAAACCTCATTTTATTTCGATCCCAGTGTTGTCCATAAGCATTTTCACAGTAGGCTGGTGCACACATTGAAAATTGACATTCGAAATGGTCGCAGCACAATGCATGGTGTATGCCCGATTTAATTAACCGGGATGAAGTTCGCATGTAGGATTGTAAACCCCATTTCAATTTATTTCAGATATTAATCAGTTAAACTGAATAATATAATTGTTAATATGTTAATAAGATATACATATTGAGAGAGCAAGAGAGAGAGAGAGAGAGAGAGAGAAAGAGAGAGAGAGGTGGGATTTAACGTCCATTCCAAATAAACTAGGTCATTTCGGGACTAACATCCAGGTTGGACAGGCGACCCTACTCCTTTCCACGTACCACCGGGGATTTGAAACCATGGCAGGCCATCTATGGCAGGAATCTATGTCAGGCCGTATGATACAGCGCTTGCGCGCTAACCATCTGGCCATCTGCCCCCAAGTGGTAATAAGATATATATAAATAGATCAAACCAGATATTGTAAATGTTGATGAAATATATTTTAATTGATTGATTAAACAAATAATACAAGTATAAAAGTTACTTGTCCATCTTTTTTTGCACGGACACATCCGAATATTAATCAATTGGCGGCAAAGGTGAATATATTGTTTTAATTATATAATAATCAATAATCTAAAAAAAATAACTTTCTTTCTTTGGTGACGTGTTCATAATATTATAATATTTAAATGATGTATTTTTAGGTGTTAGAATACAATCAGAGTACGCTATTGGCAGACATCACAACTTTAGCAGAAACATCTCAAAGTCTAAAAATATGGGTAACCATCTCATGCAACCAAGCTATATATGAAACAATACCCCAGGTAGGTAAAATATCCAGGAGCATAGGAAATTATAGACTTTCAGGCAGTATGCATTACCAAATTTAGTAACTTTGTGATAGTTCAATTTTCGCTTCAGACACAACTATAGAATACATATAATAAGTGGCTTTTGACCTCATGATGTCAGACATTGATTAATCAATCAGCATTTATGATTCTAGCGGTTTACCCACAGTTCCAGGCAGAACACCCCAAGAAATCAATCGCTGTAAAACAGACGGTTTCATTGGCTAATTCCTCACATCGACTAAAAATCCTGTTCTATAACAACTCTTCCAGATCCTAGTGTTGTGAAAACGAGATTTTGAACTATAAAAAATGAAAAGAAATAGGATCTGTGTTTTAATAAGATTGAAAAAATAATGTAAATGATCAAATATGCTTTATTTCTAAATACAAACTTACCCCCCCCCCCCAAAAAAAAAAGAAAAAAAAAAAATCAAAAAAAAATCATTGGGCCATCAAATCAACATTACAATCTTCAAATCTGCTCTGGTAAACGAGTCCTGAGTTCAGGAGAAGCACATGCATGTTAACAAGTTTTGCAAATCAAACACCCCACTGAACGCTTTTGTTTATTACAAATTATGAACACCCAACAAATACAAATCATATTATGCACAGTGAGAATGATGTCTTCACTATGATTAATACATTTTGGTTTCTATTTACAAGTCTCAAGTTATACAAGCCAACTCTAAAGTTGCTCTTATAAAATCTATGAAGAACAGCGTGGAAAGAGATGGCATGCAGAATTCTCATGTAAGTAAAAGACATTCTGTTTAAATAAGTACCGGTATTCATCACTTCCTTGTAAAGGTTCACATTGGCAAAATATAGAATTACAAATGAGAAGTTTGCTGGGGTGGGGTGATGTAATCGAGAGTACTGTTGAATATCTGTGCAGTAGGGAAGAGAACCTTCTTTTTGAGGACTATTTTAATGACCACAAAAAACTTGTTACTAATAACTTGGGATCGAATCTACACCATTTGACTCAATAACATACCATCGACATCATTTGACTCAATGACAGAAGGGACGGATCCAGGAATTTTTGCAGGAGGGGGTTTGCCAGGCTTCTGTTATGGAAATCTGCCATCATCGTCTCTAAATTACATAGGCATACATACTTACCTGAGCTTTTTAAACAGAGAAATCATTTCTATACTGATGTAGGATCACTTTGTGATGTAATTTCATTGATGCAAGGCATTATTTTTTTTATGTAGCTGAGCAGCTACAGACCTGGATAGACCTGTTCATCTAAAGCACAAACGTTACACCAATCAACCATCCTAGCCCCTTTTTAACAAATAGGATTTTCGTGTGTGGTTCCCCCTTGTCAGAGTGGTGCAGGAGAGAAAAGCGTATAACCGTTCAGATGGTACGAAAAGCACGTTCCGTGTGCCCATTGACGTGCATCTAAAAGAACCCTTCTAAATAAGATTATTCCATAGTGTCGCTATCCGTAGAACGTTAACACATTTCAAATCATTTTATTTTACTTTTAACTAATCACTAATAAATGACCCAAACAGAAGGAATTATGGATACTTAGGAATTGGATGTTGATTCATACGAGAAAAAATCCTTTTTTGATTACAGATACGAGATGCCGTCGCCTTAATAAATTTCATGACCAAGCTGGAAAAGGAGGTAAATAGTTTGTTTTTTTTTCAAGTAAATATAGGTACAGTCTGTTTATTCGAGATAAGTTGATCTTTCTATGAATGTTTATACCTTTGCAAACAATATGGGCACATTTCCATTTTTTTTATTAAGCACAAGCTTAAATTTCTGTTATTTTTATAGGTAAAGGAGGGAAAGAAATGGACTGAAGTATCGGCTGCTGCTGATTTAAAAACCTACAGATTGTAAGGAATATGTTAATATTTTTAGAAAATCTTTTTGGAGGGGGGGGGGCTCTTTCAATCTGCTCCAGAGCTCCTGTTCTAAGTCAACATCCAGAAGTAAAAGGCTCCCAATAATGGTAAATGCAGGAGAACCACACCACACATAACTAAATCAACTAAATAGAAACCTACCAGACAAATCTAATGTCAAGACATATCAAACACATACACACACAAAAGTAATATCAAATTGTGCTGATGTATGTTCCCAGGCCTGCTATAATTCCACCTTAACCCAAAATGAAAACATACTGGTATTCCCATCATGGTCGGCCACACAAAAAAGGATGATGTGTGTTTATGAAGGGTGGAAAATCAGAAGATGATTTCACTCAAAGAATAGGTTTTAAAGCCAGTCTGTATGTCTGTATTGTTTCTTTAAAGTGCTCAAGGAAGAAGAATTGAAATCATCCCAAAAAGGGGAGCAATAATCCAAGAAGCATTGAATATGTGGCTTGTTTAATAGAGCAGAAAAGATGATAGGAGAATTTTTTTTTTAATCTTTCGAAGTGGAAAACGTTTTTTGTAAATAGCTTTTGAGATATATTCCACACGGTTATTGAATTTAAAAGATTTTATCTAACACTAACACTAAAATAAGTAATTTGAAAGTTTCCACAACTTTAATTTGGGTATCCTCAATATTAATAAACAAAATGTATAGTGATATATTTACATTTTTGTTGGGTCTATATTATTATGACCTTAGAGTTCAAGATTTTATGATCCTAGAATTTGAATTAAAAGCTAAACACTCCTCTAATATAACTATGCTGCCTCCCTGATGTATGGTTGTAATATTTCAATGACCAAATAAATGTATTAGGTAACTCATATGTCGGAATCCTGTATGCTTGTCGTATCATTTGATGGACGACACCGACGCATTATAATCATTTGGAGCGGTTGACATTCCAGTGCTATAGAATGTGTAATAATAATACAGGGCTTAGTTTATATTCTCACAATCATTAAATTTATGTTTTATTTTATTGCAGCGATCAGGAATATAACCGTGGATTAAGTTTTAACAGTATTTCTGGTGTAGGATCTAATGGAGCCATTATACATTATTCACCTAGTAATATCACAGATAAACAAATAACAACATCAGAAATGTATTTATTAGATTCAGGTGGACAATACCTGTAAGTATTGTTTTACCGATGGTACACTTCTCTATTGTAATCCACACAGTACAGTAACTTATATACATTTAATTTTACACGATCATAAACCATGCTTTACAGATTTTTTTATCGGGCATACCCCAGATTCGAATAAAAATGAAATTAGGATTGTTCTTTTTAATTTGAATATTAAAAATTGTAAATCAACAAATTGCAGATAATATTTTAGGTATTTAAACACGGCTTTAATATAAATAGCCCGGTAGAATACCTACATTATCATAAACAATAATGTAATCACTGATTAAATTTGATCAACATTTTAGAAATAAGATCCCACTAGAGATAAACTGATTAAATATAACAGTAAATTTCTTCATTTCATGGAATTGGCTTTGAGGCATAATACTATTTCTATTGTCCATATTGACCACATAAAAAGTTTAGGAAATTCACCGTTATGGAATTTATCATTGAAGTTTTTAAAAGTATAATCTGTAAAGTGAGAAATAATTTAAAATTAATGTTTACTTTCTTAAAGTGATGGAACAACTGACGTAACAAGAACTTTTCACTTTGGTACACCAACTGAGTATGAAAAGGTAAAAAGTTTAGGATATCAAATCTGTTATTTTGTCAAGTTGGGACATTTGTAGAAAATTGCTGAATGCAGAATAGAGTATTGTGTGTTAAAGGACCAATTTTTAATCCACACATTTCAGATATGTGAAATAATTGATTATAATAGAATTTAAAAATATAGACGAATTCTCATTGACTGAATAAATGAAATAATTAAATAAAATTATAAAGACTATTATTTGAAATAACAAGAGCCTATAGAGATGTAATCAGTCTTTGTTTATATATTTGCAGGAATGTTATACACGTGTTTTAATGGGACATATTGATTTAGCTTTAACCAAATGGCCACGTGGTTTATATGGTAAGGCATCATATTTTGTACTATCGTAAAAGATTTTGATTGAATGATGCAACATTCTTCGATGTTAATTATAAGCTTTCAGGGGCGGGTCTAGGAATTTTGAAAAGGGGGGGGGGCGCAAAATGAGGGCACTGGCCGTGGAGACGTGGCACGCCGCTGAGAGTGGTGTTTGGGGCGGGGGGTGTAGGGGGTCCTCCAAGAAAATTATCCGTCATGTCCTTGCATCTGTAGCCATTCCAAGAGCTATTTGGCTGATATTTTCGTCTAAGTAAACGTTCGGAACGGACATATTTGGGTCTGAGAAAAGGCACTTTCAGCAGTAAAAAAGGACACTGTCGAAAATTAGGAGGGGGGGACGCCCCATTGAATCCGCCTCTGGCTTTGCATCAAGATGCTTTTTGGAACCCTTTGCCATTGTGAAACAACAAGAAAACAACAATAATCATTGTTTGTTTAACTGTAAAGATACATATGAGTCTGTTCTTTTGTACACAAAACGAGTCACATGGTAGCGATTTCTGCTACACTTTAGCACGAGTTTAACATAGAAGAGTATTTATTAACTTAGGTAAACATCTTATTAACATTTCCCAGTTAAAGTTCTGATTTCAGATAAACAGTGTACTTTCATCTTAAACTAAAGTTTGATAAAAAAAAAAAGCATTTATATTTTAGCCATATTAAAACGTATGAAAATATATTACATGTAATCATTTCAACCAGACTTTTTTTTTTCAAATTGTGAAATATTTTTCAATTATAATTCAATGAATTTGTTACCTCTATTTAGGGCGTGACTTTGATGCCATAGCTAGGAAGCCATTATGGGATGTTGGTTTAGTATATCGACATGGTACAGGTCATGGTATTGGAGCTTATCTCAGTGTACATGAAGGTCCTGGTCGAATCTCCATCTCTCATTCAGTTAATCCCAGTGATGAACCTTTAGATGAGCACATGTTTTTTTCTGATGGTAATGATTTATATCATCTATATCACTATCAAGTTTTCACCATATTAACAGGTTTTAGTATTAAAGGGAAATAATTCTAATATAAACACCTGAAATGCGTCTTTTCCTAAATAGTAAAACGGAATAAATTTTTACCTTTAGTATAGATTGATCCATTGTTGGGGGGTTGGGATGGCCTAGTGGTCTAGAGTGCCGCACTTCGACCTCTAGCTGGCCGGTCACCTCTGACTTGCGGCTGTGGTTTCGAGCCCTGGTGTGAGCGTATGTGGCATGGAGATAGGTGCGCCTTCTCAACCTCGTGGGTTTCCTCCGGGCACTCCGGTTTCCTCCCACTGCTAAAGACCCCTACGCGCAAGCGAATTATCGAAATAAAATTAAACCATATGTTAGTCCCGAAATTACCTAGTTTGTGTTGAGTGGACGTTAAACCCCATTTCTCCCTCTCTCTCTGATCCATTGTTAAATGTGACAAAAATGGTTTCCTAATCTAGAAATTGTAAATAATATATTATGACTATCAAGCCAGTTTAATAATAGTTTATTGATATGATTTATTTTATATATCTCAGAACCTGGTTATTATGAAGCTGGTAAATTTGGAATCCGTTTAGAGACAATAGTAATGACAGAAATTGTTGAAACAGAGGTAAGTTCTAAGAAATGCGTATGCCAGCACTGCTGTAGACATATGACCCCTTCTGTACCTTACCTCCAACCGCTCAGTGGTACTATTACTTTTTGTGCAAGAAAAATTCAACAATGCACTCAATGAATACTATAAATAGTTACATGAAAATTATCACTGTGTTTTCCTCTGGCTTGTGGTTTAAGATGAAAGGTCTGGTAAGGAACAGCGTCTAGGCTTTCAGATGGGACATAAGAACGAGGTCATGTGAACATGTTAAAGTTTATTTAGAAAAGAAATTAAAGCTGGAGTTTGATTTTACAAAGAGTAGAAGCAAATGCCACCGATGCAAAATTTCCCTCATAGCACACGGAGTGCATGGCTTCATTAACCTGGTTGGTGCAGAAAAGTAGGATGTTAAACCCTGTTTCATTCCTGAACTGCCTGCCTTATGATGTTATTTTAGTTACCAACTGAATGTGGCAATGTGTTAATCCCCTCATTTCCTAAAAATTATAATTGTTATGTCTTTTTTTTCTCCAGTATCATTTCGATGGCACAACTATGCTTGGTTTTAAATCCATTACTTTGGTACCATATGAACCACATCTGATAAACTTCAGTATGTTATCACAGAAACAGGTAAATAATATTAGTATTCATAATAACACAACCTAAGGGATTGACTGTTTCTAGGTTCATTACATGGAACGTTTCAGTACTCTTACAGGTATCTTTTCTTGATAAACCAAGAACTTTTAAATGTATAAAGTTGTGTCAGTATGAATATTGTACCTCTACTTCTAAATTTCAATTCAAGGCTAATATTAATATATAATATCCACACTAGCTAGCATTTAAAGTGATTACGCATCCTGGTTTTTTGACAAAATGACCTATCCGATAAAAATGGTTTGTTGGTATTGGGGAAAACGTGCGTACATACAGCAATGTCCGCTATCATCGGCTGTCTGCCATATCTTGATCAATCATGGTTTGGGGTCTAAAATGTTATTTTTAATTCAACTTAAGTATAATTCAGATGTGTAACTCATAGATAAAATACACTAAATACAATATATATAACACACTAAATACAATACATAAAACACTCTATATACACTTAATACAACAGATAAAACGCACTAAATACAATACATAAAACACACTAAATACAATACATAAAACACACCAAACACAATACAAAAACACACTAAATACACTAGATAAAACACACCAAATACAATACATAAAGCGCACTATATACAATAGATAAAACACACTAAATACAATAGATACAACACACTAAATACAATACATAAAACACACTAAAAACATTAGATGATACACAATACATAAAACACTCTAAATACAATAGATATAACACACTAAATATAATGGATACAACACACTAAATACAATACATAAAACGCACTAAATACAATACACGAAATACAAAAGATACAACACACTAAATACAATAGATACAACCCAATAAATACGATACATAACACAAACTAAATACAATAGATACAACACACTAAATACACTAGATAAAACACACTAAATACAAAACATATAACACCCCGAATACAATACATAAAACACACTAAATACAATAATAAAGCACACTAAATACAATAGATACAACACACTAAATACAACAGATACAACACACTAAATACAATACATAGCACACACTAAATGCAATAGATACAACACACTAAATACACTACATAAAACACACTTAATACAATAGATACATGTAAAACAAGTTCACTACAAGTAAAACTATCTCAATTTACACAACTAAAGATACTAGATAGAACAGTTTTAAAGGTAGATAACTGTTGATTTAACTGTTTTATTGTAGATTGACTGGCTGAATGCCTATCATAAAAGAGTAGAAAATGAAGTTGGACCTAAATTAAGCGGAGAACCTTTGGAATGGATGAAAGCGAGGACTCAGACAATTACAACTACAAGTCCTGCTTCAATTATTTTACCCTCCATTTTACTTATTTGTATAACTTCCATTCTTTCTCTTTTAAAATAATCTCATCTTACCAATTTCTTCCTAGATACAAATTGTTCCTGTAATATTAGTACATGTATAATGTTTATAATTATTAGGTGGTTTTGTGAAACTCGATAATTTGTCCTTTTTTGCCATGGCTGAGAATGCTTTACCCAAAAATATAAAGATTGAAAAGTGTTCTTTGGATTGTAGTTTAGATAGTACTTCCCTACTTTTTAACTTTTGATTCAAATTAATTAAATGTATGTGTATTTGTATTATTATAATTCTATGAATCACCCTATTGTTAATATAGTAGAGTATAAGTGATGATAAGTGGTAAAAGATTATTATAATCTACAGATATATTTAAATTAGATGCCCAGTCATTGCAGATACCCTATCCATTATCAAAAATATTGAAATAATTTCCACAGTGCAGAGTGAGATGCCCAACATTTTAATTAACAAATATTGAAAACTGTTTTGATAGTGAATAATGGCTGGACTGCAATACACCACACCATATACTATAAATCAATTATTCGAATATATTCAGTGACAATACACCGATTGTAAAGAGAATGCTTTTAGCTTGTTACCTTCCTTTTTTATAAACACACAAAAAGGAATCATTTACATGAACCCGATCCTCAAGTGCATGCCTATATAATAATGTTCATTTTAAGCTACCTCCGACTTGCATTGTAAACTATCTCATATTTTGAGGTCGATGTATCTTTCCCTTCCCAATCCTCCAAGAATCCTTTAACCAAATTATTCTAGTTATTTGGGTGTTTCTGTAATGTTTCTGAAACAGTAAGTTTTAGTTGAGAAAGGGCCTTAACATTTGTTGTAATTATAATTTGTAACAAATTCATCATGAATAATGATTTTGCGATTATATACATGTATAAATATTGATTATTAATGGATAATTTGTCTATTCTCGTGTTATATAATTAAAATGTTATCTAAAGATCCCAATATATATTTTCTTAAGTTTCTAATAAAATGATTTTTTTTTCTAAATGAGGGTATTGTTTTTCATTTTGTTGGGAAGTGTCAATAATGAATATATTGTCACCAAATTGTGGCAAATGCCAAATGTTTGCTAGATATATTATGATGGATTCGAATTGTAAGGAAAAGTATACCGGTTTTTAAAAAAAAACCAAAAAAAAACAACCAAATACAAATGATCCGTTTTTACTTCAATGGTCTTCACCGCGTTCTCCTCCATTTACTAAGTATTAGAAAATACTGCTACTGGTTTTTACTACAAACATCCTTCCAGTATATCCGAACATATTTTATGTATATGCGACCAGATTTTCAAACGACGTCCCAGTGAGTGATGGTGTAGATGCCCAAGTAAGCGCAAGCGCCAAACCAAATGGTTGTTGGTCAGAAAACCATGACGTGGTCTGGGGAGCTATCTTAGCATGAAACGGGCCCCAGAATCCCCTGCATATTTTTATTCTCCCACACATGGTCGTATATTGTCATTGTCCGTCGATCAGCCTGGCGTCCACTAGGGCTATTGTTAATATGAAATTGACTTCAATTTATTCAATTGTTTATTTCAGGTTATTGGACGAAAAGGAATATTAATGATGATTATTAATCGCTTTGAAATTTTGTGAACGCTCTTAGAAACAATGATAATGTGAATCCACCAGTTCCGGATCTAGGGAGGGCAAAGTGGGACAAATGTACCGCCCCCCCCCCCCACATTTAGCCACCCCACCCCCCAATTCTGGGTCATACTAATATTATTTCCCTGGGCTGAGTGGGCATTGAAATTACATGTAATCCTAATTTTTAAAAAAACTTCCTGGAGGAAAACACCCCAGGCACCCACGGGGGCGGAGTACATACTAGCTAGTGCGATCCACGGTCAGTACGACAAATTTGAACAAACAACAATGGGCCCCCGCACAGTTAGTATGTCCACACACACACACATTTACAAGGCTAATCCGGCACTGGAATCCGCACTAGAAAATGCCAAGAATCTTTCTCGGCAAATAACGGGATCGAACCGGAGACCAGTAATTTAGGGACGGAAAATGGAGTAAACAACTACCCCGAGAAGAATGAAAGATTCAAGCGGTACTAATATATTCTCCCACGCATTGTTTAATATTCTCGAAAATATGCTTGAAATTTACACCGTCATACATACCTGAGCAAACCACAAAAGAAATATTTGCGGGGGAAAAAACCCAAATTTAAAAAAAGAAGGCATTTCAAATTACATGTAATGTGTATTTACTGTTGGTTTATTTCAACTAATTCTATACAGTTTATTGCTTATAAGAATACATGTAAATCTTACAATTAATTCACCCCTTCCACCTCTTTTTACAATGCAACAAATTATTACTAAATATAAGTAACAAAAGAAAATTTACAATTATTATTCGAAATGTTATTATGGCTGTTTATGTTGCCTTAAACCAAGATGAGAGTCGTTTCCACCATTATAATTAAATATTTTATAAACCATAAACAGTTTTGGTTTTTTTTTGCCTATTAATCAGACCCAAATCAACTATCGTTGCCATCTGATGGTCCCGATTTTAAGTAGATTACAACGGTTCGGCCATTTAATGATTTAATTTAAAAATGGAGAAGCGAGGATCAGAGTAGAATGGACAGTACGGTGGTTACGACCAATGCAATACATCTTGCTAAAACTACAACCATTGATAGGCGTTCGCTCAAAAGAAAGTAATTTGAATGAAATTTTCAAGATATTCATTTTGTATTACATGTATCTATTTTTGAAATATTGAAGCGAGAATGGTCAGATATTTATCTAAATCTTATATGAATACCCTTCATTAAAAAGGTAACCACAATCCAATAACATAGGAACACACTCGGATATATTTTAGTGTATAAAACTGGTTAACTCAAAGTCTTTATGTATCTAAGAAACATGTTTTAATCCTTTAAATAAATGCAAAAGTCCAGTTTCCATGTGAGGTTGGTGGCAAATCACCAAATTTCAGGCTTTATTAAATATTTCAATACTTTATCACATTTAGACGTTTACTTTTTATTCAGACTTAAATCCAGTGTTACTTCACCTGAGGCTAGAGACCACCAACGGGTGTACAGTGTGGATCTATTTACGTCTTAAATATATATTTTAATATTTACAATAAATCATTTCTATCATACTAATGCGCCATATAGCTCTTAGCACAAACATGATGTTACAATTTTAACCCAATATATAATCACTGCGTCACTGTCTTATACTATCATAATAATTAGCTAAGTCACATTTATGATTCATTAACTACAATATGGTGTCCGACTTGTCTCAATCTATCTTCTATAATATACAGATTGTACGAGTGTTAAGAAATTTAAGGTTTCTTTAAAAGAATCTGACGATGTGCCACATCTTCAGAAATCTCTATAACAGTTTCACATGATCAAATAGAAATTAGCCAGAATGAAGAATTAGATAATGACGAATCCAAGGATTTTATTATTTACAAATCACAGCTCTATGCCGTAATTAACCTACTGTCCTTAATAAAACTAATACATGTATATTTCACTTATTAACTTTACTTGTGGTTTGTCGTTATATTCAACGACCTGTCATGGTAAGACATTGTATTCTATCTATAGCCCGTTCTAAATATTCTAATTCTCCTCGCAAATCTCTTGTAACACTGTGAAGCATGTCTTTATTGTTGAGAGTCTGTACTGTTTGGGTATACGGATCATAACGGACTTCATATGGTCTACGGATATTTGCAGCATAGTTCCTGAAAAGAGAAGAAACGCATTGAAAATAGCATACACCGTTGAAAGGCAGCACCCCGCATCCTATTAATCAAAAGACGCCATATAAACCTGAATCTCCGACGTAAGAAGAACATTGAAACAGAAAATGATATATACCATTTCTACGCCCCAGAAGTTTTTAAGCTAAAATTGGTCAGTCTGAATGTTTCATCTCTACATTGGGCCACGAAAATGAAAGTATCAGGGTATGAACACGTTTAAATTGAAAATTATATTCCATTCCGACGCCTCATAAACTGATACCAAAAATTACTCTACATTGCGTCGATCCGGAATTAACTACTTCTATCAACATTTTGCTGGTCCTGAGAAAATGAGTGTCGATACATTACTGGCAGAAATATAGAATCTCGAAACGTTACACACAATTTCCCAACTATTAGATTCTGGGGGGGGGGGTATAACTATTTAATTCACAGTTGACGAGTCTAAACTGCAATTAGCAAAGTATGGAAACTTTGACGTTGGAGAGAAGTTATATCATATGCAAGAGTAAAACAATTTTTGTTGGACATCATCAACTTTGCCGGGGGACTGTAGCAGGTTATTATTCACGAAATGAAATCGAGATTGATATTATCTCTTCTTGAACGTGCCCTAGAAAGAGCTAGCCAAGTTTCTTGGGAGTTAGCTAGGTGTGCTAGAGAGTAATTCAGGATGACTATCAAAAACTGATCAGCAGTAAACATTCCCTTATTATAGACTGAACTATGACTGTGAAGGGCGACATCGGGCGACTTATAGTAAAATGGTATATATATAAAATGAGTAAAACGCAATTCTGCCCGGGCTGAATTCCCTTATTATAGACTGAACTATGACTGTGAAGGGCGACATCGGGCGACTTATAGTAAAATGGTATATATATAAAATGAGTAAAACGCAATTCTGCCCGGGCTGAGGTAAACAACGCATGTGTTATCGACGCCGTGTGATATGACCATCACCCATTTACCTTAAAGGTCAGTCATTTTGTACAGAGTCAAAACAAGGCTTTTGCATTACCTCTATGAAACATATATACATATATATTGAACCTCTACCGCCACCGCCCTTAAAGGATGCAAGTCTTTAACTCGATATCATTCAGTCTTCGACATTGCAAACAGGACTTATTGGACAATTTAAATCAAATTTGATATTGTTATCTTTCTGCAAGAATATAAGCTTCCGATATCCAATGTTTAAGACAAAATAAAAATGTTTTAAATTTGCGTGTCAGAAAGTTTTCGATCGCTATTTGTAATACTCCATGAACGAGACTAAACATACTACCGCTGTAAACTTGAATAACTATATAGAGGTTGAAGACTGCCATTCAAGTTTGACTCTTCACGTTTTTCGCCAAACATTACTTGCAGTAAAAC
Source organism: Patella caerulea (assembly GCA_036850965.1). Classification (NCBI taxonomy): domain Eukaryota; kingdom Metazoa; phylum Mollusca; class Gastropoda; family Patellidae; genus Patella; species Patella caerulea. Next base: position 17,675,277 of record JAZGQO010000014.1, on the reverse strand, counting down.
AGAAATCATTTACATGTATATGCATTCATACTACATTAAAATGCGTGCCCATTTCTAGGTGCCAAAGGGATTAGCTCCTTAAAGGGGATGTCCCTTCCTACCCTGGATAGGTGATCGCGTTTATCACGTAATTATTCGTGCTACATTTCATTTTAACATTAACGATCACAACTTTCCGTGTTTCCCTTAAATCGTTATTTATTGCCACAGAATTGAATAATGAAATCAATATACAGTTGAGGTATTTAAATCTATATATGGAATGGAATCATATTTTAAACTCCCTTTTACATGTAACCGGTGGAGTTTTTTCTCCAAGTCAACTCTAATGTACCGCTTTATTTATGACTTTTAAATGGCGCATTTTATAAAAAGGTTAACCGAGCAACCATACAACACGTGTGTCTCTGGAACTAATTAGAGTTCCATGTTGGCGGAAACGTGAGAAAAATCAAACGATACAGTTTCACGGAGATCGATATTATTAATGTATTTATTCGACTCGCGATATTCATGATTTTTTTATCCTTAACGGAGTAACGTGAGGTAAAGAGACTCGTCCACTACGTCATTTTATTGCGATAATCGATATCGATCCAATATCTTGATTGCAGAGAGCAAGTTAAAGCGTGTTTGGTGTTCACTATATAAGAATACAATTAAAATTTCTCAATGCGGAACGAAAAATAGACAATTATTTATATCAATTCCCAATAAAGAAACACATGTCAATAAAAAACATTTTTCTTTGAAATAAATCTTGAAGATATCAATGACATGTTTTATTATATAGTGATGATAACGATTGTGCTGGATGTGGGGGACTAGATGCAGTTCATCCGTTCCAGAACACCAGGTACTACTGTCGTTAGGGTCTGTAAAACTGTTTTTCTTTGTGCCCAACTGCTTGGTTAAACATCTAGAGCGTTTATTCCCTCTGTCAGTGGGGCAGGATGGGGGGTCTAGTATGTAGTCGTTCTGGTGGGTTGAAAAACCTGGGTCCCTTGTACATAACCCTTGATAGTTGCCGCTGTCAGGGCAACATTCCCTTCGCAGCACAAATTATGGCGTATACTCATCTTCATTAGCCCAGTGCAGAAAATTAGGAAGTTAAACCCCATTTAATTTCATTGCTTTTTGTATTTTTATCTGTTTTGCGACAAGACAATCGGTTTTCGTTTAATACATTCAGATGTAACCAATTTTGAGATTCACAGTCGACACATTAAATTCCATACTTCACGCAGTGGTCCAGCTACGTCATACTTCGAGTTATCAGGCGGGTATAGCTGTAGACAGGCACTCTAACTTTGGAATTTTTAAATCCAAAATGAATCTCAAGTAAGTAAATAAGTATAGACCTTGTCCTATCACTAATAGAAAGATATAGTACAATAGATCAGATCAGTCCTTTATATGGACCTTTATAGAAGAAAGTTTCTCTCCTTTAATAATAGTAATGGAGAAATTAAGAAAAACGTACCTCATTTTATCCATCATATCTTCAAATGATTCAACGACATAGAAGATAGGTTGAAGATCTTGATCTGTATATTCTTGTAGAGATGTTTTTACTGGATCAAATGCTCGTCTTTCTGGGGTATCGCCCAGAGCATGAAGAAGTTCTCCATACGATGATAAAACTGCGGCACCGTAAGCTCTGATCTGTCCTCCTTGTTTACATAAACCAAACTCAATAGTAAACCAGTACAGCTAGAAAATAAAGACTTTAATTCATAAGTGTCTTTCTAACTTAACAGTTATTTAAAAAAACAAAACATTTTACCTCACAGAGAAACACCTGCAGGACGTCGAAAATTCATCTGACGGTGGTAAAAGAAATGACACGATGGTAGGAAACTATAGAACAGAATAGAATTGTATTGCATCGAAACTATACCTTTGATTACAGAATTAAATATGTAAATGTGGAAAAAATATATTGCTGTTCGAAATGAAATGGGGTTTAACGTCCTACTCTTCTGCACCTTACCTGGGCTAATGGAAGTCGGGCATACGTCATACAGTGTGCTATGAGGGAAATTTTGCCTACTCTTATATCGAATTCCAACTGTCAAGGGATCTTTTACGTGCACGCCAATGTGTACATGGGACCTCGGTTTTTTGGACAACCCGGACAACTAGACAGCTGTCCTTGTCAGGACATCCATTCTGCATAACTGACAAGGATTAACCACGCCGGAAAAAAATCTAGATGAACTTTCTAGGCCAATGCAGGGATCGAACACCCGACCTCAATATTTATAATAAAAAGTAATAATGTCTTCTATAATTCTTACCGTTGCAAACTTCTCAATATCTTCATCCGATGCACCTAGAGAATTTAAACCAAGCTCCTGTGAAAACTGGGCAAACCCTGGATCTGCTAACATTGGTACGTGACCCAATAATTCATGAATACAATCACTAAAAGATCAAAGAAATATAAAAAAAATTATATGTTAAACAAGTAACGCACTACTTCAATATTAACATACAAATGTAATGTAATCAAAAAGTTCCGTGCACATCATTGTATTGATAAATCATACCATATAGATATGGATCCATATGAAATAATCTTTTTGGGAATGGCACACCGCGGGCGCTATAATACTATAACAGATCTCGAGTTAAAATAAGGAAGATCTATGTGGTACTCACGGTTCAGGGGTGTAATCTGGTTTAGATCCATGTCTAACATACTGGGTACACTGAAATACACGGAATGCCAGGGAGGCGAGAAAATCACGAGCTGTCAGTAAACCGGATACCGGTCGTAGTTGAAACCCTGTTTTACCTAAAATAAACAATTGTTAAGCATAGAAAACATAAATGGGGGTCTGACTTTATCCGCGTCTTTATCTGAAATCGAGGAAACAGGTACATGTGATGCAAACGTGACAGTACAATGCCAGAATATCGGTAGTTCTAATACTAGTTGTAGTTGATGTACTGTTTTATCTAGAATAAATTATTGTTTTAAATAAATAAAATGAGATTTCGGCGAGGACGTAAGGAAGAATGCGTAACGCTAAGGTAACCATTTACACTTAGGACAATTCGACCGTATAACGCCGGTATAAGGACTGGTAGATGTAGCTTCTGTAGATGTTCTGTCCAGTAGCTTCCTGTCTAGAACAACATTTTAGCAAAGCAATTAATATTGGCAGCTACACCCTTCAATACTCGACAACCTGTCCTAGACCGACATCTCTTATAAATATCAGATATTCTAAGCAGCACTAATCCAAAATTTTAAAATGGTATGGTAGTCTAATGTTGTTCGTAAGAGATTTTCTCATTGAAAATCTTTACTTCAAAGTAAGGATTCGAACCCCCAAAACTAATAACTCTGAAAAAGAACTGATTAGTAGTATTAATTATGAACTTACGTTTAAGGAAATTAGATATATCCTCTAACTGAGGTATATTATCTGCTGTATATCCACATTCGTCTTCTAAAACTTGAAATATATCACGATGTATCTTACACGCATGGGTGGGAAATAACTTCTTTAATTGACGGAAAACATGGCCCCTGAAAATAGAATTTGTGTAGGGTTTGACAATAGCTTTCATTCAGAATGTGCTCTTTTATGACAGCACTGGTTGACATTTAATTAGATTTTCATGATTGTACTTAATGCATTTTTCGGAAAATATCTAAATTTTCATCACCTAATCCATGTTCGATCCCTGTATTGGCTGAGAAAGTCGATCCCGATTTTCCGACGTGGTCCCCCTTTTGGGTGACGTAGGGCGAAAACCGAGGTTCGGGTACAGATGGGCGTGTACGTGATAGATCCATTGATAGTTTGAATTCGATATAAGAGTAAGTCGTAGTGTTGCTGTCCGGGCAAAATTACTCTCATTGCACATTGTATGGCGTATGTCCGCCTTGATAAGTCCAATATATGAGAAGAACAGGACGTTAAACCCCACTTCGTTTCATTTTCGAAAAATGTAAACATATTATACTGAACACTTCATTAAGAAAACGTAAACAAATATTTTATCAACGAGATAAAATGTCTTCAAAAATTACAAACTTGAAAACTTCGAGTTATCACAGGTTTCCAAGTGAGATCGCAGAACCGCGGCGTTAGTTTTGAACATGCTCAAAACAAACGCCATGACTCAGCGATCATTGGCGACCATAAAGACCACAGCACGATATCAGACGTTTCCACCCCGCTTTGACCACGCTTATAGCGATCTTGACGCGCTCCAATGTCATTTTCCCTCGCTGTAGAAGTGCAGTAAGGACGCCACCGCGGACCGACGGGGGTATTATAGACGAAACGGCCTCTAACCATAAATGCTCAAAAAATTTTGTAAAAACAGTCATGACGGATGTTCACATAAAGTTGCAAAGGAATACACGAATATATAGATTTCAAAGCAATTTTTTGGCCGAATGGTGTAAAATTTTCAATTCTTTATATATTTGTAAATACTGAAAGAACTTGAACCAATTTCTCCACAATGAAGATCAGCGCTTTAAATGAGGTACCCATTCATCGGGATGTGTAAGGGTGGCATTAGAAACCAGTGGATGAATGATCACAATCTACTGAGATATATGGGACTAGAATTAAATTCATCAACCTACCAAGTGTTGATATCTTCCTGGGTATATTCTACTCGTGGAATGGGATCACCACTGAAAATAACATAATACCAATTAAACTAATGATGCTTTATACAAGAGCTAAATACGCCTACTGTAGATTTAGACATTTATTTACAATATAAAGCCGATAATCAAATCTCTATATTATCGAATGACTGAATGGATATTGAACAATGTCCACGATAATATGGAGTACTCAACGTGATGGCCGATTAAAGGACTGAAAACCGAGACTTGGCAATGGTACTTGACAATCGACAATCGTTGGAAGCAATTTAGGGTATTTCTTTTTAAAACTTCAAACATTCATAACTTCGCCCAGGTTAAAGTGCTTGGGCTGACATTTTCAAAATATTCATTTTTTGAGCTAAGAAACCACGTGCTCTTTATTTAAATCTTACGCAATGCCTCGTTTACGCAATGCTTTTCCATTGGAAAGTCTACGATTATGTACCGGATTAAGCCAATATGTGTACTGTCAATCGATTGAGTAACAGTATGTGGGAATCACGCGAGAGGTGGTGTAGGATTACAATTTTCGAAAAACCTACTAATTACATAGGAACTCCCGTAATGTATTGATTTTAAACTGAATACTCTTTACAATCGATGGCATTATTTTAAATTCTGTTCCTAGAAGTTAAAATGTCAATGTCAATGAGACTCCACCAGACAAATGATATGCACATAAACAATAAAGCAAATGTTTCTTGAAAAGCCCTGGATGTTTTATACTATTTGTACCTACAAAATCATAACATAGTTACAAATTAAGAAAACAAAACTTGAAAGCAATTTAGAAACAACATGTACACTAATCCCACGTAAGCAGAGTATAAAAACTTACTGTTTATAATCAAAGGCAATATCTGCTATCTTCTGTCTTCTGTCACGATAGGCTTTATCCGTATAACCCTATAACAAATAGTACATCATACAAACCAAAATCAGGAGTATAATCTATAACATAATGACCATTTTAGATGCAGCAAATAAGTCAGACGGATCGGAGAACCGAAGTCCCTTGTATACCATGGCAGCACGTTAACTATCTCATGAAATCGAAATTAGTGTGGTTTGCACTGCCGCTGTCAGAGCAATATTTTCCCCAAAGCACACTGTATGGCATCATACTGCACACATAGACGTCATATTTCGAGAATAGATTCTCAAACGGCGCTAACAGTAGACAGAAAAGGCATGGCGTATGCCCGCATTCATTGACCCGCTTGACGTAGAAGAGTAACGCTTTAAACCCCATTTCATTTGTCTTTTGACAACATTGACTTTAAGTACCAATTTATCACTGTAATCACTGTAATAAAACTCGGGTTACTTACCGGATGATCTAAATCAAGCTCAGGTTCAAATTTAGAAATAAGATGAGTACATTTATCAAGTTCAGAGATATGTCGTGGAAACCAGATTTCTGAAAGTAAAAAGAAAAATGTACCAGGTATAATTTTAAACCTTCAAGGGGAGTAATAGCTGTCCATTCTACATGTAATTACATAAATACGTAGAAACTAAAAGGGCAAAAAACGGGTTTATTTGATTCAAAGGAAGAAATAAAAAGGATTAGAAAGGGTAAATCCGAAAATTAAAGGTATACTTGCCACATCAAACTTAGAAATAATACACAAGATTAATCTGATTAACGTGCTTTTGGCCTAAATCAAAAGAGGTCAAGGCCAGGCATCGGCATATTGAAGTCCTCGTTTTGAACAGTTTGGTTGAAGGACGCATATGTGTAATAAATGAAATGGAGTTTAGTATCCCAATGTTCTGCTTTTATATCGAATTCCAACGGTCGAGGAATCCTTTACGTGCACGCCAATGTGTACACGCCCCCCCCCCCCCCCCCAACGAATAGTCAGCTGTCATTGACAAGGGGAAATAACGCCGGAAAATCTGGATGAATTCAGAGATCAAACACTCAACCATCATGATCCCCAATATTATTGAGAGGTTTGGATAGCCAAATGTTTAGCTCGTGCGCGTTGCATCATAAGGTCTGTTGTTGTCTCACCTGGTTTATTTTCTGGACTAGATTCACTGATTATATCAACACCCGAAACTTTACTATGTTTCTGTATATTAGTTGTGGCAGCTGTTACGCCATCTTTCTTACCAGAGCATAACAAAAACACTTCTGAATGGGCGTCGGATTTGCGTGATTTTCTTGTTTCAATGTGCTTTATTGTAATACGAAAGTTCTGAAATTAAATTGAATTATGATTAGTTAATTGCTTTATGTAGGATAAGCATACAAGTTGAAATGGGAATGGATTCTGTAGTTGGAGCAAATCGGAAAAGTCATGGAGCTATCGACAATCTGACTAAAATACAGATCTATATTTCGTTTGGGGTTTTTTCAATATACTTTCGATGGCCTACACTACATGAAGATCTGACCAGTTGTACTGGAAGGTCGCTTCAGGGATCGTACGCGCGCCTTTTGGCCGTATGACGTCAGGCATTGAATAAACAATCAGCGTTGACGTTTATACTGGTTTACCCACAGTTTACCCACAGTTCCGTGCGTGGCACGTCAATAAGTCGCCGTAACTGATGATTTCATTGGCTAATCTCCTGCGCCACCCAGAACGCCTGTTATTTAACAACTCTTTCTGATCCTAGTGTACTTCAGGCAAAGAAACCGAAACATTGAACTATAACAAAATGAAACGAAATAGGATTTTATAGTTGAATTAACATGATGGGTGAAATCTGTATCACAGATTTAATGTGGTCTTGCCTTTCTTTTGTGAAATTGGGGCTTTTAATCGATTTGGTAAGAACAGTTTACACTGCTTGGTTCAACTAAGTACATGTTAAACTGTTTTAATGGCATTTAGTAATTGAACTAGAATATACAGGTCAGAATTCTATGGAATACAATTACTGCTTATTACTGAGCAACGTTTCGACTAGGCTTCTCTAGTCGTTATCATTGCTTGATAACGACTAGAGAAGCCTAGTCGAAACGTCGCTCAGTAATAAGCAGTAATTGTATTCCATAGAATTCTGACCTGTATAAGTACATGTTGTGTATGCTACAGTACTATTTTGTTGCTTGTGGAGCCGGAAAGCCAATGTCTACGTTATGAATCAACGTTGCTCTAAAATGATGATCAATTCCAGAGAGTAAGTAGGAATAAGTCACTCAACTTTGTTTTTCCCAAAACAGGAAATAGACATGAAACAAAGCTAAAAGGCACGAACTTCTCCATTAATTAATATGAATGGCGACTGAACAATCAGACAAAAAAAAACCCTTTACTTCTAAATTCATTCTAGATTCATGTAGCCCCATGTTCATCTCTATCAATTTAAAATGGCTTATGGTCATTGTGAAGGAAAAAAAGTATCATAATCACACGCTAAGGTTCACGATCTTTTGATATCGTCTGAAAGATTCATGAAATTTAGATAGGTTTAATCGCTCGTGTGAGAAAAAACAGCGGCCATATTTGAGCTTGGCTTAGTTCCGAGTGAAAATGTATGTCCCGGAAATTCAATGACGTTTAGTCTGAGTTGACTAATGCGTTTTTATTTTAAGTATCGACAATATTTGGAAAATTGGGTTTAATGGATGTCACTACAATAGAAAGAAAGTTGAGATAAATGTTCACTCTCATTATAAGATTATTAGATCTCCAAGATGTTTTTAAGCGATTCCGATCTCGTATCGGCTGCACTATTCGTTCAGAACTTTTAAAACCGCATGTATGTTTTATTTTCGTAAAAGATAAGGGTGTCATCTCAGGACACTGGTGCATTTTACACGATGTAATTGAATAGGAACTCGTGAACTTTACAGAGATTCCTCATGAAATGAAAAACTAACATCTAGATTCCTAGTAGAGTCTGAGTAAAGAGCGCCAAATGACAAATACAGACGTGAACCCGTTCCATTCACCAGTGATCGAAAAGGATCGAGACAATTTTCACCGGAAGCACTTAATCGATTGTATTAGTGCGCTTTGTATGGATGACGGTGACTTGAGAAATTCGGCGAATTGAAGAAACGGAATTTCTGTTTCCGTCTCGTAAATAATTGAACCTGCCTCCATCTTTAAATAATTGCTTCAAGTCTAAAATGAATTCTGGACATTGAATATCCGTAGAAAGCGGAAATGAAGGCAAGGCGTTTAGAGGATAGAGATGTATGGTCGACTAAATCACATCAAGCGACATCACAAATTTATAGAGCGTATGCAGACCAGCTACGGTGACATTTGAAGACCAACCGTAAGTTTCAGGTTGGTGAAAAACAACCACCGATCGAATCTCTAATAATTTCAGCTCTACATACATGTTTCTATTTTATAATCCATCTGATTATGAGTATTCCTACAGATTATTTTGAGTCAGTGCCGATCACATGGGGTGGGGCATATCCAAATCATAGATCACCAGCCTTCACTTCCCCTAAACCTAAACCCGTTTTTGAGCAATTAGAAAGGGTAGAATTATGATTTTTCCAAAATATCATAGGTTTTTTCTATCAAATGGAGAGTTGAAGGGGAAATAAATATAAAAAGTTTACACACAAGTTGATTTAATAAGTAGTTATTCAGATAAATTGTTAAAAGTATACTAGAGTAAGACAAGTTGTCTGCGATATCACCACCAGTGGAAGCGGACGTTAAACCGTTTAACACTAATGGAAGAAGACGTGTGATATTTTGCAACATAATACTTCATAGGGTATATTCTACTAATTCCTTACCAAGAGAATTTCTGGTATCTACTCGTGATCTGTGTCCGGGTTACTGCAGGGGAGTCGAAAATTATAAATTTATGGACACTCTGGGCCTCCACCACTACCCCCTACCCTATTATGTATTCAAAATAAACATAGCTGATTTGACATTTCTATTATACTATTCCGATATGGTTTCTTTCATGTCTGACGTTCTACTATACATTCTTGTTACTGATAATTATACGTATTAGTTTACCTTTACTGCTAACTTTGATCAGATTGACCTCAATATACTGAAAATTCAGAATATATCAAGATATCTGGAGATATACTGGTTTATTGGGCAATTGTTTGCTTTTGTGGTCATTTTTATGGAATGATTGAATGAAAAGAGGTTTAGCGTCCTCCCTTTCTTCCCCAATCCGAATAATGAAGACAAACCGAACCATATAGAGCTCTGTGAGAGAAACTTTGCCCGGACAGGCTAACATGTCACCGGACCTTGATAAAGGGGAACCACACCGGAAAATCCCCTATGTACTTTCGAGACTACCAGCGGAATAGAACCCGGGACCTCCATGTTAGTAAGCCAACGCATTACCCAATATACATGTATATATATAGTTATTGATAAACGCTTGTCGTAAAATGTTGTCGATTTAAATCTCTGAAAAGCCACTTAGCATCTCTTCACATTTCATTGTTTAACGACATTGATGTTGTTGTTTAACGACATTGATGTTGTAATTGCTGCAACCATCTCTTGATGCTGGCTATATAAGGTCAATACCGATGTAAGTAGATCTTTATTTAAATAAAAAAAAACTTAATGGCGAAGGCAACTCATATTTTCACGTCACGGATGCACTTGTTAACTTTGATAATGCCAGCGCCCATACAGATGTTTAAGGATTCCTGAAAATCGAAGTCATATTGTTTCATTTTCATGTAACTTTGGTAACGTCGCGTATATCTGTTTCTATGTGTGTATCTAGTATTATGATATATATGTACACATGAGAATAGATAATGACTCAGCTTGTCCACTACATTATTACATGTCTTTGCACTTTACAGAGTGAAGCATAGATTGAGAAAATTAGAATTTCGTTTCGTTTGTTATCTGAAAATATAATCTGATTTTTAGTAGATTGGAAGTGACCTATTGGATACAAAGCGAACGTCTTTCGACACATGCAATCTTTATAATTATATTCTCCGTGTTGCTTTTCTGAAAAAGATCTGGTGTTTTCTGGATGTAGATAGGTGAATCCCGAGATTGTGGGAAAGTGTATACCACATTATCAGGGACATTAAAATTAGACAAATGATTTTCAAATTTCAGAGAATTTCCTTTCTTACCTCAAACAAACTTATAATTGGTCCAATATTAGTTGAGCCGTCTTTCAAAGATAAAATAATCCCAAACGTTAATTTGTTGGATTTGTCTGATGTTACGATGGCATCACCATTCACAAAAACGTCCTCTTCTTCACTGATAGAATCACCTTTACTGTGTATCTTCTCTCTTTTTTCGAATTCGAGATTTGACAAAGTTTCAAATTTGGCATCATCAATTAAACTTTTTCTTCTCCAGCCACCATGCTGAAAAACAAAAACAAGGGCGACACAAGAATTAACACAGGAACTCTAAACTACTTCATGATCAAGCTTATTATATTATAACATAGTATAAATCTGCAAATTTTGGAAGTTTAGCGGTGTACATACTGTCGGTGTTTTACGGTAAATCTCTTTCGGTAAGAATCTTCGACGTTAGGATGCAATGGCGCTTAAAGACAGACGCTTACAGAAGTTCGCTTGAACTGACAGAAGATTATGGCCGATTAACAAGTTAGAGACACGTAATTTTTAAATGAATTGTGTGATATAAAATATACAATTTATAAATAATACACAAAAATCACCATTTTCCTTTTTGACGTGATTAAAAGAAGACCGGTCTTCGAGAAGTCTGAGATAAAAATATAGAATTCTAAACAATAATCCGTCATATAAGACACCGAAGTTGGTGTATTTTGATTTTATAGATACGATCGAGACGAGAATTAATTACACGTATTAAAAGGTAAATTAGTTGAGGGATTAATAGGGTGGCATGGTCAATAACCAAGTTATCCCCCTTGTTGGTCCGTTGGCCTATAATCATCATATAGACATGAAGCAATAAACGCCACAAACTGTTATATATTCCATTTATTTAAACAGATTTGAAGCAAGCAAACAATAATTATTATAAATCACTGTCTGTTTGCTTTCAATTAGCAGAAATGAAGTCGTGGTTGTATGAATTCGGACCGTAGGGAAATGAAGTAATATTTGGTATGTAGTCTCTTGACCAATAATACAACACGGTTTAAATCTGTTTCTTTTGTTTTCATTTTTTGTCTGAACGATTTTTCGATAATATTTTATGCCTTAGCGTGATAGTGCCTTAAGGATGGCTGTTCGTAATTGACGTGTCATTCAGCAATTTATTCACAATAATAGAACTTTGTTATATATCTCCACGTTATACAATATGTCGTCACTCCTGTTTGGTTAGATCTGGTTTCAAAAGAAAGCCTTGCAATAAGAGAATAGGTTGGTTTTTTTAATACAACCTACAGTAGTAATTTTGATTAAGGATAAATAACGGATAGATTTCATTGGAGAACAATATAAGGTCGTATTATTTTAAATTATTCATCAGGGCTACGGCGAGAGGTGAGATTGGTGTGTTTTTTTCTGTCACTCCATTTTTAATTACATGCACTTTATCTGAAGATTAGATCTAAATAAAGGCATTAAAATATTTTCTATAACATATACGGTCAGTTTGATTAAAACGTGGATTAAAAGTCTACTCAGCACAAACTAGGTTATTTCGGGACTAACATGGTATATCTTTATTTCAATAATCCGCTTGCGCGTAGGTGCCCTGTGCACTGGGAGGAAACCGGTGAATCGGGATGAAAAACCGACAAATTATATTCTTCATCCGAACCTTTAGACTTTTCCTTTCAGGACCTCGGTAAACAAAGTAACAAACTAGTTGAATTAATTGGGGTTTTATTTCTCAGACAGGACGAACGAGTTCGAATCCCACGTTTATGCGAGGCCATAGGCGTATACGTTCACCCATTCGAGTTTGTTTTCTCCACGCTCTCCCGGTTATCTTCCACGGTCGAAGAAACCTCCACCCTCCAGGCAAGTAAATCATTGTAGTAATAATATACAATGTAATTTCGATCTGAGATAAACCGATCGTTCTTTCATTAAAAGTACTCTCAGGGTCATACAAAAAAAAAAAAACAGAAAAAAAACCCAACATTTTTAAAAAGTCTTGCTGGAAGTAAAGATTTCCTTAACATTTCCATTGAAAATGTGTGTTAAAAGGTTGGGGAAATGAGCTTTTACAAGAAAAAGGTCAACATCAAACTATGTAAATATATAAACACTTATAATTTACCTGTCAGGGAAACTCTCAGTCAGTTTGTTATCAGATTATTGTTCATGGTATTGAATATGAAATTACAATACAATATGAAATGTGAATATTATGGATGGGAATGTTGTATTTATCGTGATATTATGTTGTTTATAATGTTTATATAATTTCACAGCAATAAATGTCATTTTATTACTAATATAGCGATATTGACAAAATAAATATCAATCAAAATGTAATTATAAAAATCGAAGTTGTGGCAGATTAACCTAAGCGTATAGAAACTGCCATATTCAATATTAAGTTTATTACTTGTGGTGTATTATAATCGGTGGTGGTTCATTCAGGTAGAACTAATATTCAACTTAATGCTGACATCTTCGATTTCTGATATCCACTTTATATCTAAAGATAAACTTGGCATTTATTTACGTATGAGATTTGATATTGACTAACGAGGTGTCGGATAAGCTTTTTAGATTAAGAAATTATATGAGATATAAGTGATAACGGGTTTCGTGCATATATAAATGGCGGGATGGGGTTGGGGTGCTTGAGCTTTTTATGGCACATGTTAATATTAAATCTTTAATTTAAAGGAAAATATTGGTTCCAGTTATTATCACAAATGTGATAGAACTGATAAAACACTTTCCAAATATAATATTAACACAGGGATCATCGCTACCGTAGAGGAGTAATAAAGGATTCATGAATCGGAAGTGACGAAAGCCAAAGGAAAACACGAGTTATATCTCTATGTGAATGACTGGAGTGACGAGTGATGATAGATAAACAACCGAATTTCTGCTCACTAATAATTCTTTCGAAGACAAAAAGTTGTTATATGGGACCGTAAGAGGTTATCTGACGATTCAATAAAGTAATTAAGTGTCATAAGATAAGAGAACACGGGAAAAATAGAAATACTCCGTACAGCCCCTTTTTTTATTCATTCTATAGGGGAGACCGGGGCACATTGAACCACTTTGTTCACATACATGTTTGTACTCATTTCATATCAAATGTTTTTATTAGAAGATCTCTTTATTTCATGATCAAAATTTAAAAATAAAATCAATATGCCCTCTTATATGGATCAAACCCCGGTTTATCTGGAAGTTAACATGTACGAATTTTTTTCTCTTTTAAGCGCTTTTTTGAAAAATTCACTGCCTAAGAAAATAATTGACAACATGTGGCTTATTGATGGGTCTGTTTTAAGTGCCCTGTGTATTTTTTTTTAGCATGGATTAAGCCATGCGAGATATGATTTATTGCGAGTAGGAAACTGTGTTGTCCGCGAGATAAAGTGGGTTTTTTGTGTTTTTTTTTTCTTTCGTTCTAGAACACCTATTACTAATTATTATTTCAAAGTTTTACATAGTCAGGCACGTTTTGTAGTACTTATATTTATTTATAAAATAGTTTTTCCTGTAGTAACTTAAGAAGACACAATTGCCCTTGTGTTGTGAATTCCAAAGCAATACGAGATTTGAATATCAAAGCCCATTATACAGGGACAAAAAATGAAAGCAGCACAGTAAAGTGTTTCTAAACGTGTTCAACAATTTGCTGAGTATGGTTTTACCATTCTGGAATAAAATAAAACCAAGACTGCTTAAGTAACGTTAAATATAAAGTACGACAATGGCTTGGCTTCCTTCTCTTCGATGCAATCAATTAATTTTACCTGTACATAAAGTTATTTTCCATGTTCAATTCACCACGATAATTAGAGATGTACTTTTTACAATCAAGTTCTAATATTCTAAGAGCATTTTCAAATTTTCAATGGTTTTGTCCGAGTTCGATCTTTGTGTAGTATTCAACTTGTATAAAATTAAACAATTGTATATAAAATGCTCAAAGGTGCATGACTCTAATTATCCAATTCGTCAATTACTTGAAACCGTTTAACGGAATGCTCTAGACAGTCTAAACTAAAGAATTATATAAAGTGCCAGTTACACTATGACCCATTTTTACATTTTTATAAACAAGGCCAATCTGTAACGGGGTTATTTTATATTTGAAACAGATCAATCATTTGATGTTTGTACCAGATCCGTATGGGGTTATTTTATATTTGAAACAGATCAATATGGGGTCATTTGACGTTTGTACCAGATCCGTATGGGGTTATTTTATATTTGTACCAGATCAATATGGGGTTATTTGATGTTTGTACCAGATCCGTATGGGGTTATTTTATATTTGTACCAGATCAATATGGGGTTATTTGATGTTTGTACCAGATACGTATGGGTTTATTTTATATTTGAAACAGATCAATATTTGGATTATTTGATGTTTGTACAAGATCCATGTGGGGTTATTTTATATTTGTACCAGATCAATATGGGGTTATTTGATGTTTGTACCAGATCCGTATGGGGTTATTTTATGTAACAGATCAATATGGAGTTTATGTTTGTACCATGCTCATCTTTTGGATATGGTTTAATTTAATATAATGAAACATTGTAAAATACATGTGTATAATACATGCATGTAGTTTGACACTGAGATAAAGTTAACGTCGGGAGCTTGACGTTCCCCCAAAATAGAATGTCAACCTCAAATTTATACACCTATCATGGTCATTGTAATATGGATCCAACCATCAACATTAAAAAATAATTTAAGGTCACTAAATTCGTCAATAACCCTTGAATGATACAATATGTTACATATCAAGGCCTGACTCGGCTATTCTGGGCACAAACAGAAACAGAACACATATCTTTGTTGGTTCTATTAATTCTAATAATCGACGAATACTATCTAGATTATGACATCCCCGCTCCCCCTGGATGCCATTAAAATTATTGCTATGAATAATTGTGTCAGTGATGTTATTTCGCAGCAAGACTTGTAAGCAGAGGACAACATCACATAGCGACACCCAACAAAAATAGTCTTTTAATCAAATAAATATTTTCTGACAAATATGGCCCATTTTTTGATTCGTATCTGACACGCGAGCAGCAAATTCAATAGCATACCATCAGATAAGGATTAGTTGCTGTAATTGTGAACATCGAAATATTATTGACTTACGCGGCGACAAATAAAAAGCTAGCCAGGGTCGATTTCCATTTTACTACGCTTTCCTTGCGTTCTGCAAGCTCATAAATTTGACATAATAATATTGGATACCTCTGTTTCTACTCCATTCATTTCTACTAAAAGCATTGATAATGGCGATGTTTACACAAGATAAATATTTTCTATACGTTTTATAAACATACATGTAAAATAAATAAATGTATATTGGGTTTTCTATTGTTTCAATTTAAAAAAAAAAATAGTATTGATTTGTATGTATATATGTTCTAAATTACAGTGTAGGTTTATATCGTAGGTTTTTTCAGATAAACCGTTTGTCATTCTATGTCTAATTTCTTTAGGGAATACCACTATGAAGTGTGTGTTTAAAGCAATTCGGTTTATCAGACTAAATTTTCCACCAAAATACGTATTTTAGCAACTTTCAATTCTCTAAAATGAAGCGAATGTATGTCTGAAGACATCTTTAAACCTAATAAGATCAAACTTAATAAGACCAGAAGATCTAGCTTGATAAAATGTAAAGCGTTAAAGTGGGATCAAATGCACGTATGCAGGCATTTTACAAACACGTTCAGTTTTTGCCTGTCTTGATTGTGTCCAACTTACGCGTTTTGTTTCGATTTCGTACAGGACAATCCATTTGTATTAGAAATCTATTTCACCAATAAAGCCAAATTATCGACATATTCTTCGAAGTTCCTAGCAGTCTAACGCGGTCCGTGGTGACTCGGTGAGTAACTAAGTAAGACGTTGACCCTCTAACCTCGATGTCTCCTGTTCGATCCCGCTGTTGGTCGAGAAAGTTCATCTGCATTTCCCGGCGCGGTTTCACCTTGTCAGTAGCGCAGGACGGGGGACCTGTTAAGATACCTTTATGAGACTTAAAACTAAGTTCCCTTGTACACACTGACGTGCACGTAAAAATAAACTTGAGCTGTTATTCCAAAATTGCCTTCACAGCACGGCGTATGCCCGTCTTCATTGGCCTAGTCGATGCAGAACAGTGGGACGTTAAACCCCATTTCAATTCATTTTATTTCCCAGCAGTCTCCCACCTACCCGGGTGGAAGATCACTTTAAATGTGATGAATAGTTTTTGTTTGTTTGTTTCACTTTTGTATAGCCAATGATTATGCATCATTTTAACACTTACAGAACGACAAGAAATTTTGCATTTTTAAAATTAGCTAAATAAAATTCATTGCGATTGCTCTATACTTTCACAACTTCTCCATACCACCCCAACCCCCACTGAACTCACTAGAAATTCGACGACTTTCACCAATAATTATAATATTCAAGCCACCAAAACATTAATAAACTCTTGGTTTGTATTGTTTTTAAAAAGGGGTCCAGTTGATCTGGATTGCTATTCGTAACCTTGAAGAAACAATTGCATTTTTTAAAAGTCATATATGTTTAGAAAAATGTTAACATGACATACATACACCGCAATCCTACCTTGTTAGAGAATAATCCCATTGGGCCTATAATCCTGTTAAGAAATTGGTAAATATATAACTTTTTGTTGGAAAAGTAAAACTTTTACTTTGGAAACCCATTCCAGCTTATTACAATGTAATAATGATCATTAATAATTACATGTAGAGCTACCATAACTGTATCCAGCAGAGCTACAATAATTAGTAAACTATCATAACTGGTAAGTTGGATTCAGTAGAGATATCATAGCTAGTAAGTCGGATACGGTAGCGTTACCATATATAGTAAGCTGCGTTCGGTAGAGCTACAATAGCTGGTAAGCTGGATGCAGTATAGCCACAATTGCTAGTAATCTTGGTGCAGTTTAGCGCTACAATAGGAAATAGCCTGGACGCGGTACAACTACCATAACAAGTAACGATAGCTAGTAGGCTGGATCCAGTAGAGTTACCATAGCTAATAATCTGGATCTAGTTTAGAGCTACCATAGCAAATAACCTGGACACGGTACAGCTACCATAGCTAGTAACGTGGATATAGTAGAGCTATACCACAGCTAGTAAGCTGGTTCCAGTAGAGCTACTACGATAGCTAGTACGCTGGTTCCAGTGGATAAACAATTGCTAGTCCAGTATAGAGCTACCATAGTAAGAAGCCTGGATCCAATACAGCTGCCATATATAGTAACCGTAATCCAGTACAGGTACCATAGCTAGCAAGTGAGATTGAGTAGAGCTACGATAGCAAAGGATCTGAACCCAGTATAGAGCTACCATAGCAAGTAAACTGCACCTAACATAGCTAGTACCTCGTTCCAGTAGAACTATCATAGCTAGTAAACTTGATCAAGTAGCTTCTTTAGATTTTTCGTGATAAAAAAATGACTAATATACAAAGCCTGTCAAACAACTAACGAAAAGTACATTAACACACCGGGAACTACGAAGCCGTCTATATATAGGTATAACAAAAGACTAACTATACGCAACAGTATAAGAAAAATGGCCACCTCCTATATCGGTTGATGCCAATCCACCAGAAGATAATATACCAAGATAAGAACAGACATGAAAGTAAAGGGAAACTGAAAATATAAGTCATTTCAACATAAAATTCTGCCACAAAGATTAATATTATGCTCATGCAGAGAGATAAATGACTGTTTAAGACAATTTAAATAAATAGTGAAATGAATAAAAATTAAGTTGGGTAAAGAATCAATGGGTCTTTACTTAAAATTACCATACGTTGATTATACACTTTCGTTTATGTTCTAGCGGACATACCTTTTTCCTGACTTTTTGATGCTATAGTTTCAAATCAGAAATAGATCAATGTATCGATAAAATCAAATAATTGATCCATCAGGAAAATTCCATGCTAGAGTATAAACGTATTTGTCAGTCTATGAAGTGTTGTCCGTTTTTTGATCAAGTTTTGTGGGTTTTTTTCTTTATCAAGATGTGTCGGTGTATTTAGTTAGTTATGTGTATGGTTTTATCAGTCTATCAAATAATGTTGTTTTATCACATCATCAGAGCATGTGGTTTTATCTTTATCACATCATCAGAGAATGTGTTAATCAATCGGTTTTTCGAGCGATGTTATTTTATCAGTGTATAAAGGATTTTTTTCAGTGTTTAATGGAATGTTACTTTATCAGTTCGTCAGAGCACCAGTTTTTACAAGTGTACACAGTGATGTTGTTTTATCATTCTATAAAATAATGTTGTTTTATCCTTTTATAAAGGAATGTTGTTTTATAGGTGTGCGCTGTTTTGTCTGTTTAGTGGTCTTTTCATTAGTGTCTAATCTTGGAATTACATGCAAACTGCAATATTGTGAATCTCGAATCCCTGAAAGGGATATCAGTCTAAAATGGTGTAATTCCGATAATTTACAAGAACACCAAAACTAGTTGAAACGTCGCTCAGTAATTTGCCGCACGTGTAATTAAATTCCATAGAATTGTGACCTGTATATGATAATAATAAGGATATGGTATAGAAACCAACCACTGCCACAGACATATAATTTACGCTGGTGGGCTTCTTTTTAATATGATTCAATTTAAGTCGGGATATTTTGATTTTATTTTCTTAATTAAATACTAAATAAACAATGATAGCAATGTATTAAGTCATTAAATTGAGATATTGTCACAAAATTGCAAATGGCGATCAGTGACTAATAGATTTTATTCCGTCTTCTCTCATCATGAGGTGCGTCTTTTTAATAGTCACTAAGGAGGGAATGTTGTTTTAGGGAATTATCAAGAAATATTGAGGAGTATATTGAATTTTATAGTTATCAATAATGTAACTATTTCTGACTTTACTGAAGATGTAACTATTTCTGACTTTACTGAAGATATAATCAATTTGTTTTCAGTTTATCCGTGTACCAAGGAATCACTGTATAAATAAGCCCCATAGTTATATTATTACAATAATTTGCCCAAATATATGTTGTTATATTACAATATTAATATGAAAATGTATTCTTATAGGATAAATTATGCAAGTGTGGACGCATTGTTGTCGATCTTTGTACATCCAATTTTGTTAATGAAATGCGCGTTTATATAAAGTTCCGCGACTTTGTCTTCGGTAATCTTTTGAAAGGATCGGTGTATTAAATATTAATGCCAGACTATCCTTGTAATTTATATGGCTATTTTCTCGCTAATTTTCAACTGGACGCTATTTACAGATTGGTGCGTGTTAAAGTGACATGTTGATAACTCCTGTTCATTATATATATTATGTATACATTGCCATATGTCCATCCATCGTATAATATAAGTTCATTGATAAGCGCGAAAGACACGTTAAAGTCTCTTTATACCTGCCTGGCAGCCTAATTGATGTAAATTAAAATAGACGGACAAGCGGAATTAAGTACACATAATAATTTAATTGAGAGAGAGAGATAGCGAGGGAGGGAGGGAGAGAGAGAGAGATAGAGAGGAGGGTGCAATACAAGTAAAATACAATAGAATAAAATTTATAACAAATTTAATACCCAAGTAACATCCATACCCATATGCTCTGTAATGAATGCGTTAGCGACAAAGTCGATTAATGGACTAAAACAATGAAAGAAAATTGTGTACAAAGTACCAATAGTTATAACTAAATAAAGATAATCGATATATAAATGAAATGAAATTGGGTTTAACGTCCTACTCTTTAGCACCTAACCTGGGCTAATGGAAGACGGGCATACGCCATACAGTGTGCTATGGGGGAAATTTTGCCCGAACAGCGGCGCTACGGCCTACTCTTATATCGAATTCCAACTGCCAATGGATCTTTTACGTGCACTCAAATGTGTACACGGGACCTCGGTTTTTCGTCCCATCCGAACGACTAGGCAGCTGTCCTTGTCAGACTCTCCTTCTGCATCACTGACATGGGGAAATCGCGCCGGAAAATCGAGATCAACTTTCTCGGCCAATGCAGGGATCGAACACCCGACCTCCAGGCTAGTGAACCAGCACCTTATCCACTTAGCCACCGTGACCCCCATTCGATATATAATAATGACTATCTTCGGAGACCTTTATTAAAGTTTACGTTGATCAGTTTCAGCTCTGTCTTGGTTGCATTATACAAGTTCTCCACTCCAAATGATTGTTATTCTTAAAATAAGGACTTGGATATAAAACTTCGTTAAAGAACTTAATTCTCTTTGGCTTTCGTATATATGGCATATAGTTAGTCCCTTTAAGTTTTCAAAAGCAAAAGTTTTATCAAAAAAAAAAAACAAAACAAACCAATCTCAAATGTCTTACCTCTTGGCTATAACTTTTCTGAAAAGCTAACCTTCTTTTGACAGTTTCTGTTGCCATTGCTAGATGACTCCCAATGCTAGGCACAATCTGTGAGTATGACAATATGTATTAATTACAAGACATCCACAAGTAGAGAACTATTTCTATATAAAGGTGTTGTGTAAGTCAGTTTATAGCTAGAGTAATAAAAACCGCCCGCGATCGCCACGGGAAAGGGCCAATCGTTCCTCAATTCATGAATAATTAAATTTCTGTCCAATCATTTTCATCGATAAATGAATTTGGCTTGGAATTTTCGATTCATATATATATCTTCGATTTTTACGTCAACCAGTGTCGTTTGAATGGAGCTTTTCTGTTCGTTTCCTGTACGTCATAATATTTGCCTATCTCTATACCCGCCCACTGGATAGACTTGTCGAGGGGATAAGAAGTCGATCGACCAGTGACCAAGACCCAACGTTCCAAGTCACAGCCTCTCAATCAATTAATATAGTAACGTGGTATTCAACTGAACGAGGTGTAGATTATCATTGGAAACAATTACTTCCACTTATCTTATACATCACATTATTGTCATTGAAATTTCCATACTGAGGAGTAGCGTGTTTTGTGGAGATAACGTTTATTCAAACTAATGAAATTTTAAAAGGTTTCACTTTTGAATATGAAACAAAAGGCCATATCACATTTTTTTAAATTTATATTACAAACCTATATTTAGTATAAAAAGTCTATACATAAAACATAGCGTGCATAACAATTTCTATTTTCATGCTACAACGTTTATTAACGGTTTCTAAAGTAAACAAATTCATATTAATATGTTCACCGTCACGTGATCCTTTATTCAAAATATTTATTTATATATATGAGCATTGTTTTTAATCTGTAAGCTCTGTCTGTTTTCAGATGAATTAAGTTTACTGTTTGATTTGTCTGGGTATATAAGTTTGTGATATTTACACTCAAATGAATATAGTGTTTACGCCTACTAGCATTCACAATACGTCTAAAATGTGTAGGTATCTGAAAAATAGAATCAAATTTCAACAGCGGTGACGATGGGTGAATAACCAAATGCATGTTCCGTCCAGTGGTGCACCCAGGAATTCCGTATAAAATAAAATAAAAGGGAGATGGGGGTGCTTTTGTTAAAATGGCCGACGGTTATTTAAAGACCACTGAAGTTTCAAGTATGCTGTAGGGGAATACCTGGTTCAGCTCTGAACATTCGCCCTATAAATAATTTGTCAAATAAGAAGGAGGTTGTTTGTTTTACTTTCTTAATAATGTATATATACATGTCTTATTGTTACAGCCAATGGGTGTTTCATTAATATTGTATTCATGCCGGGTGCAAAGTTAAAAACCATAAACAAGCGTTACAGTGTTACATAATAATATACTATTAAAGGAGCTATCTCTTTTCAATCTCGAAACCAGAACGAGATTGATCTCTTTTTGTCTGGCACATAGAAATGGACACAAATGGGTCGCAACGCATATAATGATGTAAGGTGAATGTATATAAGCTGATTTACATTCATATCATTCTGTTTATATCGAGAATCTCCTTCGAGTCTTTTTTGATAAAGTATACGTGTATCACCTGTAGTACACAAGTTATTAAATAATATCCATGAAGGAACTTTATTCATTGTGATGTTTAAAGGGTGTTGCGACAATCTCTTGTTCAAAGGGTTAATCTTTTAAATTTATCTATATTCGCCTGAATATGTTTAATTTAGTTCCAAGTAAACTGCTGAACTGATGATAAGGTTTGCTTTATATACGACGGAAGACATACGGTCGGTATTCTTACTGTGCCAATCTTATAATAAACGTTTAACCTTCATCAGAGTATATAATTTATTTGGAACTATATATTATTTCTCGATCCTCTAGAACATCCAGAATTTACTGTGAGATCGTGAATATCCCAAGGCTAATATTATTGAACTACACCCCAACTGCATAACGTAAAGTAAACAGTCATTTATTCAACAAACGGGCACGTTCTCAAAAGTATAAATTTTGGTTTTATTTAAGCAGCGTTTAATTCTAGAGGTTCACAACTTTCAATTAATCAGGGTTATCCATGTGAAGTTGATCTGTTAAATGTTACCGTTTTCACTTCTTTTCCTAAATTATGTAGTCTATGGATTTGAATAGATTCGGGGGGTCTATTTCCTGCATGGCATCAAATCAGATTTGTTAAATATCGTGAAGGGGTAACCTTGTACGTACGACTTGCACTAAATTTGAGTGGAATGCTCATTTTGTAGTACCCCAACAAATGCCTTTAACACATTGAGATTAGACAGACCTGATTGTAAAGATTAATATTAGTAGATTATATTAATAGATAACAACAAGTGATGAAGGATTATAAACCCATGTATACTAGCCTACTCTATTGCTTCTTCAACGGCGCACTTTGAACATTCTATTCGTGGATTGTTAACTTCTGGTCGGACCACATGTGTTAATAATCAATTAAGGGTCAGAAATAAGGGACGCCCAGATTTTGTATTGGGTAGTTCCCTGTTCTGTTAGAAACAACGATATGTATATTGCCAATCTAATAAAAATATAGATACGATTGGCAGTTAATGATTAAATTTAGCACTGGACAATCAAGACTTTGTTTATTATCGTAGCAACGATAGCAATGTCAATAGAGATTGCAATGTTCTGAAAACGACGATAAAATTCGTTTTCAATAGTCTATTTTTTTCCACTATTATGAGAAATGTAAGCTTTATCTAAATCTTACATAAGGTACCTGTAGCTCAACTGAATTAAGTAACCTGTTTTAGTACACAATGAAATGAAATGGGGTTTAACTTCCTACTTTCTGCACCTAACCTGGGCTAATGAAGACAGACATGCGTCATACAGTGTGCATTGGGGGAAATTATGTCCGGGAAATGACGCTACACCCTACTCTTATATAGAATTCCAACCAGGCGCGGATCCAGTAGGGGGCGCACCCGGCGCACGCCCCCTCTATTTTTTGAGGTTTCGAACAATTTTTAGCTCCATATATTCTCGCGAGAAAGGAGAAAGGAAATAGTTTAGGTTGGACATCGTAATTTACAGTACTAGTACGAAATTAGTCCTTGTGGGCATTTTTTACACTCAAAAATCACGGTTCCGGGCTTCGCACACCCAAGCTGGTGCAGCACGCCCCCTCTTTCTGAAAATCCTGGATCCGCCCCTGCCAATGGATCTTTTACGTGTACGGGACCTTGGTTTTTCGCTCCATCCGAACGACTAGACAGCTGTCCTTGCCAGGCCCTCCGTCCTACATCACTGATAAGGGAAAACCACGCCGGAAAATCATTATCTGGATGAACTTTTTCGGCCAATGCAGGGATCGAAACGACCTCCAGGCTAGCGAGCCATGCAGCGTCTTAGCCACTTAGCCACGCGATTCCCTCGTTTGAGTACACGGATATACATGTTTGATTTATTGTATTTGATTAATAATTGATGATCATCCGACTATTATATAAATCAAAGGACTTTTATTTATTAATAAGTCATCAATAAGTAAGCTCAGGCTAAATATATGTGTCACCATTTAAATAGAGGAAAACAAACAAATTAAATAAATGGTCGTCTGCCTAAACATTGTATATAAAAATTATTTATGACATTACTTCAAATTGTTTCGAATTGAGTTTTAAAAAAGCAAAAAAAAAAAAAAAAAAATATTTACGTGTGGACCCAGTTCATGTCAAATCAACAAGCTCGAATAAACGGCAGGCATTAGAATTGTAGTGTGGACAGTTATGAAGACATTTCAGGTCAAATAGACCGTGCTCAGATTTGATACATTAACATCTCCCATCTTCGTCACTGAATCGGAAGTTTTAGTCAGTCTGTCGTCTGCAAAGTTTTATTTCTTGCTAAGCCTTGTAATTTTGAACAAAAATGTAACACGTATTTCTATATTTGGAACCATTAAATTCATTTCGACTCTATTAAGTTGGGTTTTTTTTAAAAGTAAACTCTTCTAGTGACAAAAAACCTTCAAGATGTTTCAGGCTCGAGTTTTACTTGTCAGGGGTATAACATCGTATTCCTGGAGCAAAGTATTACTTCGATTTACTTTTAATTAATATATTTGTTGTCATTGTGAATTTCGTCAAATCTGAATAAAGAGCATGCAACGTATCTAAATTTCGTCCGGTTTCTTTACACTTTCGATGGCCTCCGCTCTTTATAGATCTAACTGGTTTCCGTGGTGTTGGCGCCAGGGAACATCATAATATTGATAGAATGACATAAACTATTTATACTAATGTTTTTGTTTGTTTTACTTTCAACAACGCGAAGAATGACCAGTGCACAACTCACATAAAGTCCAACTAAGTAAACGGACCACCGTCCTCTTCAACGTAATGATCAAAGATACACACAGATTGACATGCCAAGATTTCCACATGATTAGAATTTCGAAGGCAGTGTGGATCCAGTACAACCAGTCAGGTCTTCATGCAGTGTAAGACATCGAAAGTATAAAAAACCGAAACGAAATGTAGATCTGTATTTTAATCAGATTGTACGGAGACTTGCATTGATAGTTTCATGAAATAGGAAGTCCCCGTAAGCAAGACAATAATAGCAATGATAATATTCAATGAGAAAGACGAAGATAGGGCGACTCTGATCATGAATTACAAACGCATCGATTTTAAACATTACACCAAATTTCTTGGATCAATCTTTGATCGATGTCTGACGCGGAGACCACGCATAAACATGACTGTGGATTCACAAGGATCCTACACTTGATGGGGCGGTAACGGGCTGTTCGCGGGGGGTCAACAGACAGAGTGACACAAACGATTGTGTATCGCACACTGATGCGATTTGTTTTGGACTATGGCACTTTGGTCTCCATGAATTGCACATCAAATAAAAAAGCACTTTGTGCATTGCGACTGGTGTCGGTTTTGACATCAAATGAGAAGCATATTTGCAGGAACCTGGAAGATACACTATACGAAGTAAAGTACATGCAACAAGGAACTGGACCAATATTTCACAACTAGGTGACAAGTCCCTTAACTTTGTTACATACAAACAGTGCCGTAATTTCGTTATTAAACATCACAGATATCAATAAATAGTAATTACAGATATAACAACAATATCATACAATATTTATTATCAACTATTTTTGTCTTATATTCCTAAAAATACAGACATTAATATTTAAAACTAAACAGAGTAATGGCTTTCTATATTACCAAGTTATATATTTTGGTGATTTCATTTTATATAACATTATTAAATTTTCTTTTCATTCATACACTCATACAAAAATCAAAGCATTCTGGTTTCTATAGAATATTAATTATACCCCTTGTTTATACTTGCATTTTGTGGATATTTTAGCTGCTAATTGTGTGGAAATAAAAATTCCGTTAAGTGAAATATTATGTTAAACAAATTTATTTTATGGGCATACAATAGAGTATTAGCGGAGATTTTTTCAATCGATCGTTAAACATCGCAATAAGGGAGTGTGTGCCTCGTGGGTGCAATGAGATATAGATTGGCTAATGGTTGTGAAACGAATACCAATATTTATTGAAAATCAAAGCTAACAGTCATCCTCTTCAAGTGAGTACGATGCGTGTAATGGAATAAATAGCTATTTTGGATAATAACTGGTTACTAAACCCCACAGAACGGAAGTAGAAAATGCTGGCCATTCATACGATGCAAATCATTTGGTTATAGGTTTCTCCAGTCGATTGAAAACACTCTATATTGTCATAACACTGTAATTACACCTTTAAAGCTTATAGCCTAGTCTCACGTTAAATTATAAACAAGTTTACTATAAGCTATTGGCTGTAACTGACGCGCGTACCTTTGCTTGCTTATGTTTGAAGGCAGTTGTAGTATTCCTACAGCGTCAATTGCGTGCATTCAAGTAAGGGGGTCGTGGTGGCTCGCTAACCATCGGTCTCGGGTTCGTTCTCGGACACCTGGGTGCTGCTCTATAGAAAGTTTCTCGCGATTTGCCGTCGTTGTTTCCCCTCTTGTCAGTGCTGCAGAACCGATGGCCAAACTGCTTGTTGGGATGGGAAAAACCCCGAGGTCCAGTGTATAGATTGTCGTACACGTAAAACAACCCTTAGCTGTTAGAATTCGCAAAAGGGTAGATCGTAGCGTAGTTGTCCAGGCAAAATGGCCCTCATTACACACTTTTTCATTAGCCCCAATCTATCTGTTTCACCGAGCTATTTCGCGAAAGTCTTCTTATAACTCTGAAAAAGATGACTGACCTTTATATGTTATTGTACGCCTTCTACATGTGATGTCATATCATACGGCGTCGATCATTGGCTCGACGGTGCGTGAATTGTTTACTTTACACGTAATAGCGTAAACTGCTGGTCTAGGCAAAATGGTGCCTTTCACTCATGTTATATGCCCATTCACACTAAATAGGAAATAAGTGGCGATTAATGGCTGCCCATGAGTTAAATTTTCTCCAGCTATAACCAAGACCGCGGTTCACCTTTGTTTGATGTAGGCCTATGTGCGTTAAAATTTATCTAAAAACAATCAACCTCCCGCTTTCATTTTGGTTGGGATTTCACGGAATAAGCGATATCACAAAAAGCCTTTACTACTGAGTTTTTCTGTTCGTTCATCTAAGGGACTAATAGGCTAATATAAGCTAATGTAGCAGAGAATTATAATACGTAGCATGTAGGCTATAGGTCCTATGTCCAAGTGAAACGTGATGGAAGACCCAATCGTGTTTACTTTAATACGGTTGTCCCACATACGGTGTGATCAGTGGGGTGGGCGAGAAAGGGGAAGTTGTCGCAACCAACGCAATGGTTAAAGGCGCAATCTCGCCTTTTGATAGACAGCGTCTGATAATGTGACAAGTCGCTTTCTTCTTGGGCTTCGGCTTACTGCTGAGATCCCCGGGCCTTTTTAATAGGGTCAAATCAGAAATTGGTCAACTTGGGCGTAAAATTTTTAAATAAAACCTACAATAATTTTGTCTTTTCCACCTCAAATATATACTATTAGACTACAATTAAACAATATTTAGAATAAAGAATGGCTTTCATTTTGAGAAATATCTGACATTTTACCTGTCTACCCAAAATAATTTTGTTATGGACGGAATGAGAAATTATGAAATATTTCGAAGAGATGAGTTCATGAAATGCTAATTAATTAATCAATTTAGAATAGGCTTCATCTAATGTATGTACATGTACTTTTACTATTTTAAAAAAAATGCAATTTTAGCTTTTATATGAAAATATTTAAATTCAATTTCCGTCCGTAACAAAATCTTAATTTGAATTTTATCTCCTGGAAATTGTATCCTACATTAAAAGCTTAAAGGATGACAACCTCTAATTTCTCATCATATTAGCAGATTGCAATCAAATTAGTCTAATAAATTTGTAAACACTTAAACATATGCAGTATAAAACTTTTAAAATTTAATGTTACGGACGGAAAATGGAAGAATTGTTATGGACGGAATCACTGGATAATGATGCCTGTGTACAGGCATCAGGGTTTAAGAATTAAATAAATTATTGTATGAGCCTAAATTAATAAATTGTAACAGGAAGAGGAGATCTTCCTTTGTTCTTTTCGTTCAATAAGCAGATTGGGGTGGGTTTCCCGTGCAATAACATCAGTCATGTTGAGCAGGTGTCAGTATTACAAGTCATTTATACTATAGCATGCTTCATTCGTTTCCAGGTTTAACACTTCGACCTGCGGTATCTCTATTAAACCTGTTAACTCATGAAAGCTGTGCTATAAATATAACTTATCGTAAAGGCCTAAATTAAATAAATTGTTTCATGAATGGACAATTTAATTTTTCTAGGATTAAATATTGTTGAATAAGTTTTGATTATAGTAAAATGTTTACTTTTTAAACGCTAACTTTTAAATGGGCTTGTATATTGTCGTTGCCCCTGTTCGGCGTTCACAACTGCTTGTGGATGCTCAAAATTCTAAAATTAATACTCGATTGACTTTAAATTTGAGAGGAAGAATCCTATTGATCTTCAATGCAAGCCAATAATTACTGCCAGACTAATGGCCCTTGACCACTTTTAA
The DNA here is from genome assembly GCA_036850965.1 of Patella caerulea. Lineage (NCBI taxonomy): Eukaryota > Metazoa > Mollusca > Gastropoda > Patellidae > Patella > Patella caerulea. Next base: position 17,646,032 of record JAZGQO010000014.1, on the reverse strand, counting down.
AACTCTAAACCGATCGACGTTAAATTGATACAGTGTTTATGACCATAAGATGAAGACGCCCATTGATTTTCAACAATTTCCAATAACTGCCAGAGTTATGGCCAAAAGATGAAGAAGCTGATTTACGATAATTACTGCCGGGATTATGGTCTCTGAATAATCTTGTTCACCCTCTACAGACCAAAGTTGTCATCTGATTGACTTTGTCACAAGACAACGAAGTCAACTGATTTTCAACGATTCCTGACAGCTTGGGCTATATTCTATATAATTACAGAATTGTACACTGAAAGCCCTTTAACGCTAGCATGGGGCAGAAATAGAAACCAAACAAATTCTAATGATTTCTGATAACTACTTAATGGTTGTTACTCAAAGTTTAGTGTGTTGTGAATTTTCATCACCGTCATAATGAAAAAAAAATATACGACAACCCTTGTTAACAGCTCAGGTGACTTAGCTGCTGTGGGCATGTTTCTTTGCCTAGCTACCTGTCTTTGTTAATTTATTAAAATATACAATAATTATAATTAGCTATTCATTATTTGTTGCCATTAGCTTGCGTCATAGCTATAATATGTATTTAAAAAAATACACTATCATACCTAAAATAGGAAATTTTGCCCATGTTCTTTTAACTGCTTTACAATATCCTAGCATCATTAAATATCTTCGAATTTAAAACATGTTCTGGTCAAACAGATGCTTCTAAAGAAGCTAATCTATACTAATATTTGTGACTCTGTCTTGTGTTTGTCTGTTCAGGATTGGCAGTTACACTAGGGCTGTCCAGATGCTGAAATTTGGTGTATAGGGATAGCTCAGACCTGGGAGTAACATAGGCCTGGTGGCGATGGACTACTTACCCCGAGGAAAGCCAGATATCCTTGTAGTTGCAAATAAAATGATGAATTGGCTTAATGCAGTGCTTTAGAAAAAGTGGACAAAATTCTCCGTCCATAACAATTGCAATTCCGTCCGTAACAGATTACTTTGATATCAAATTATTCACAACACATAAATAATTTTATCATTCTTCAAACATAATATAAAAGCTTTATTTCAGTAGTTTTGCAATATTATGCCAAATTTCTCATTTGATAAAAAACTTCACAGACTTTATCCAAAATTGTTATGTTTTCAAATAAGTAAAATCGTGCGATTCCGTCCGTAACACTAACAAGGACTGAAATAACACGCAAAAGAAAACCATCAGTCCACATTTCTATTTCGCTTTCTGATGAATAAGATATTTGTGATCCAGCAGGACATAGCTTGGCTTTTCAAGCATAGTTGAACAATTTTAATTTTGAATTTTGTGTGTGATTTCCGTCCGTAACAGGAAGGGGTATTTTTGATTTGACCCAATATTGGTTTGGGGAGACATCATTGAATATACCAGATGGTCAGGTTTATATTCTATTTAAAGATATGCACAGGCATACTTAATGATTTAAATATAATCAACAAAATAATAACACACATACAACAGTTAATATGTGTCATAGTTGTAACAGATTGTATAAAATCGGGAAATTACTATATGATATGAAATAGTACTCCCATTCCACACATTAAATATGGCGGACAAAGATCGGCTGTGTTCAGGTAATGAACTAATATTATGAGATGGACCACGAATCATCGTATTTCAATGATTTTCTTAGAATAAATTAATCATCACTACATATCCCCTTACAGTTTTTGACAAACCTGTCCATCTGCAATTGATCTGCATTGGCTTGGAACGATAGCAGCATCACGATTTTTTTGCACAACGAATCCAACAATTCATTCTAACTCGTGTCATATGTTTCGTTAATCGACGGATACATGTGTCAATTATGGATCCTCTAATTGCCAAAAAGTCTTTTAAGTGACCATAGGTAGGGTAGCCTACCAGTTTAGCACACTAAATAAACAGTTATGACTCATCGGGTTGTGTGCTGTGAACCTTTTAACCATCAGTAAATAATTGATACCCTAAATAATAGACTGAAAAATGGTACAAATAAGAGTGTCGGCCATAACATCCAGGCACTTTTGAGTTATAAATAGGTTCCGTACCTTTGTTTTAAAATCGGTTTCACTTAACCACCACCAACCATTCTCCGTTAGATTTACAGGCCAAGATAATCAAAACTGTATGCTGGAACAAGAAATCGAATTTAGAAACATGCATGTTAGACAACTCAACATTGTAACAATTGTTTTAAAAATCTTGTAAAAAAAGGTAAAATAAAATGAACAACTGTTAATGATCATATGCCTCCCTAACTGGAGTGTTTCAAAGATATCATTTGTACTAAACCAAACGATGCTGCTTCTTAGAAGTTTCAAACGCCACTAACGGTATAGTTAATGATAAATCAATTTAAAAATAAAACAAACGTAATTTCTAAATGCTGTAATAACCAAAAAGCTAAATTTTACCGATAACAAGTGTAGGCCTAGACCATGATTATTAATTTAAAAACACTGTATTCAATAGAAAATCATGGTAACTATAAATTTGTCCAAGCATTTCTTTAATCCTATCGTACAAACATCTGCACTGGCGTTTGGTTTCATGTTTGTTCAAGTGACAGTACCGTACTACTTGAATCATTCTAATTTGGGTTGTTTCTTACCTCAAATGTATTCTTAAATATCATCAGTATTGTATAACCCTACTGCAGTACTGACTAAAGTGTACAATAAATTTGTTGTTTCTTTTTCTACTATCCATCTTTCTCAATTTTCCCAGTATTTCGTACCCAGGGCCACAAGCAGAAGATGATTTCAAAAGTTTGGAGAAAAGGCCTGCAACCGGAGAAGACAATGGACCTCCAGCTAAAAAGATATCAATGAATTTCAAGTCAACAAAACTTGATATAAAGTCACCAGTAATAAAGAAACCGATTGGCACACCCTCAATAAAAATGTCTTTAGGCTCCCAGGTGTGTTATATTTTAATATCATTAGGCCTAAACTAACAATAAGTAATTTTCCTTAAAATTGTTAGAAATCAATCCAAATTTTGAAATCTTTACAGATAAAATTTGGAGAGGGAACAGGCTAAACCACATGGATTTGTGTCAGATATGCATGTATTGGATGTAGATTTAAAGTATTATTTTAATGAAACAAACTATATGACGATAAATTTTCATTTTGAAAGATCAAATGAAAAAAATGATGAAAAAAAATACCAAACTAATTTATCTATTAAGAGTCTGCAAACTTGTAAATCCAAAGAAAACTACATGACATGGTTGAGGAAAAGTCTATTCACAGCCTGTATTTGTCGTTACTCACTGTCCATACACCATAAATATTGTTACCTAAGTTTAGCCTACTGGGTGTTTAGTTCCTTAGTCTTGTGCATACCCCATGGTTTTGTTTTTAGGAAATCTAGTAATTTGCTGGTAAGACCTGGTGTAATGACTTTCCATATACTAAAGTTGCCTTACTTTTATTGTAAATAACTATTTGATACATACTTTTTCAGTTAAGACAGGGTACAATATGCCTGAATGGCTCAATTCGATTTTCCCACAATAACACACACTGCTTTTGTTATGGGTGTTTATTGTGCTTTGTTGATCACAGTATTTCATTGATAATATAGAAAAAATGATCTTCGTTACAGAAGCCAAAAGAATCCCCTGTTAGTGTAAACTTAGTGAAAAAGAGTGGTACTGTAGCTAAAGCTTTTAATTCAGATAGTGAGGTGAATTTTACATATTATTCTAAACATATCAGTATACATGTAAATAACATATATGTACAGACATATAAATTATATTGTAAATTTTACCTGCTATGGCTTATATAATCTTACTTTTGAACAGAATGGGAAATGGTTGAAGAATGAGTGATATTGTTTATTGTACTTTATACTGCTACTACTCTACTTATTTATTTTTTTAGAGTGACGAAGAAGAGATGCCTCCAGAAGCTAAAATGAGAATGAAGAATGTTGGCAGGTATGAAAAATAATGGTTTTATGTTAAAATATTATATCTTTATAATATGATGTAAAAAAGATAATTTTAATAAATCGGATAAAAGAGGCATTATAAGTACATACAGCCAATTATGTTTCTTGGGTCTACCAAAATGGCTTGTAATATTGCCAGTATTCTAGTTTTAAAATTTCAGTAGACTTATACATTACCACTTATTAATCCATTTTCCAGATCATTTCAACCTAAATTAAGCTTCTAACAAGTTATTAGTGTGTCATGATTTAATCCATGTATAAAATCACTCAAATCACTTGCATAATGCAGTGGATATCATTTGTAAAAACATCAGCAGCTTTATGTATTCAGTCTTATGCAGGGTAGAAAATCAGAATCATAAATTCAAAATGAATTTAATATATGATTTTGATTATATTGGGTTTAGAACTTGACTGACCCTGTCATATTTTCATTTTAATTTGACTGAATTATTTTTTCAGAGATACACCAACTGCTGCTGGTCCAAATTCTTTTGGCAAAGGGAAACTGGGGTTTACCAACCATCAGCGATTATTAGAGAAAACGATTGCAGAAGAATTAGAGAAAGCTGGAGATTAAATTTTTTTTTAAAAGATGGTTTATTTTGTATAATATTGTATATAGTAAATGAATACATGTACTTTCAAGTAGATGATAATTCATACCTCCTCATAGGTTTTATCCTAATCTATAATGTTCATCAGTTCATCTTTCATCTTCTTCACATTAATGCATTAGCTAGCAAAATGGCTGAATGGTATGTGCACTTTAATCCTCATTGCGCAGCCCTCATCCATCCAATGGATTTAAAGTATTCAAATGCTAATGTATGAACTTTTCATCCACGGGTGTCCATATCAAGCTGCTTTCTTGGGCAAGTAGAGCATTAGTCTGCACAGGCTGTAGAATTTTATAGTGACATGGAAAAAGTCGATCGTATCCATATATGAAAATTGGGTTTTGGAAAATAAGCCATTTACTGGGGTGCAAAATGACTGGTCAGTCAGATTTAGTTCCTATCATTTTTCATAGCCCTTGCTCATTCATCACTGATATGAAACCCATGCCTGAACCAAAATGTCTGTTTAAACGCAATTTATCAACACTTACATGTTGTTTTTAACATGCATTTTTTTCCGTTGATTGTTTGCCTTATTCAGGATATACTCCAAATTACATATTTACCCCTGGAAATTTTGAAATATATCTAAGAAAGGACCCAGACTTCAGATGGCCTTAAATTATGTTGACATCTAATTATTTGATTTACGGGTTATACACAGCCCAAAACATTTGGTTTGAAAATTTGTATTTGGTGTTTATTCTAGAATATTAGATTTTTTAGAAAATGCTTTAAATCTGTAGGTCATAGATTTTAGTTTACATTCAAAATATAAAAAAAAAATAAAATTAGGTAATAGCAGATTGTGGAAGATATGAATAAAAGTTTTTCCTGTACACCTTAGTTTTACATGTAGATTACTTTCAGAGATCAGCCCTAGAGGGATGTTTCCAGATGTATATAATCACATATATTTTAATAGGTCTACATTTAATGTGGGCATTATATGGTTGACACTATTAGTCTTTTGTCTGGCTTTGATCAACAATATGTTATGAAAATTCTACCGTCAGGGATGTTTCATATGTTAACTAGAAAGATCCTTATAATACTCTTGTGTTCACAATAACAATCTGATTTAAATACAGCTCCTATTTCGTTTCGTTTTTATAGTTCAAAATTTCATGTTACTTATCTTTACTACACTGTGATCTGGAAGAGTTGTTATCATTGACACCATAGAAATATATGTCTTACTATGGTCTGAATGATGTGAGGTATTAGCCAATGACACTGTATGTTATGGTGGGCTTTAGGCCTGTTTAGCACAGAACTGTGGTTAATCCACTAGTAACATCCCTGCTGATTGGTTATATCAAATGTCTGATGTCATAGGTTCAAAAGCCACTGGTGTGACCTACAACCGGAAAGTATAAAAAAATGAAACGAAATATAGATCTGTATTTTAATAGATTGACACGATATGTGACAATACATGTACTTTATAGACTCCTCTATAACAGTAATAACACTGTTATTATGGTTCATGGGGATTACTGATGTGACCGTATATGCTGGACATTTCTAACGTGAGATGGCAAACATCCGATTGTGAATATAGATATGGTAAATCATATTAAAAATTCCCAGATCAGTCGGTGACTTAAGGAATAACAAGAGGTTTCCGTGCAAAATACAACCACATAGACCAATGACCAAGCTAAAAAAAACCCGTACAATCGGGGGCCATATGCCAGGAAGATAATCTATACGCGCGAGTGTGGAAAGGGACCCAAATCTTTGGGATGTAAATGAATATTTTAAAACGGCAATTTCATATTTTTATACGCCCACATTTTCATGTGGACGTATATTTTCGCCCCTGTTCGTTCGTCTGCTCGGATGTCCGTCCGTCCACAATAGTTTGTGAACAGTCAACAGGTCACAATTTTTATCCAATTTCAATGAAACTTAAAACATAGGTTTATCACCCTAAGATCTTGGTTCCTTTCGATATTGGCATGTATCGGACTGTAACTTCGTGGGTTATGGCCCCTGATTGTACGAAAAATCACATTTTTATCTTGTGAACAGTGTAGAGGTCACATTTTGAACCGATTTGGATGAAACTTCAAATGCAGGGTTATAACTCAAAGATCTTGGTTCCTTTCGATATTTGCGCCCTTCGGATCGTAACTTTCTGAATTACAGCCCCTGATTGTCCCTGATCAAAATTGTTATCCGATTTACAAAACCGTGTGATTATATCACCGTTACATCGTTAAGGAGTTTGAGTTTGAATTTCGTGAGAATCGGACTAAAATTGACGGACAAAATGGCCGCCGTTTGTACGCGAATAGTGTGAAAATATGTTGTGGATCCTATAGAGGTCCCAATTTAGATCCGATTTTGATGAAACTTTAAATGCATGTTTATAGCCAAAAGATCTTTGTTCCATTGCATATTTGCACATATCGGATCGTAATTTCCAGAATTATGGGCCCTGATTGTATGAAAAACGTTTGATTATAATATCACTGTTTCACTGGAATGAAGGTTGAGGTCTAATTTCGTAAATATCGCACCAAAACTGCCCGACATAATGGCTGCCGCTAAAACGCGAAGTGTAAAAATATGATATATCAAGGTTGTGGACCCTGTAGAGGTCACAATTTTAATCAGATTTTGATGAAGTTTGAAATGTAGATTTACAACCCAAAGATGGTGGTTCCTTTCGATATTCGGGAACATTGGACCGTAACTTCCTGAATTATGGCCCCTGGTTGTACGAAAATCATATTTTTTTTACCTTGTGGACCCTATGGAGGTCACAATTTTATTCCAAATAAAAATAAAAACGTTTGACTATATCTCCGTTACACATTAATGATGGTTGAGTGTAAATTTCTTGAAAATCGATAATCCATAATATTAAATGTTTCGTATGTTTAACATTCTAATGATTTTCTGATAATTAATTAAGATGCGACAACTCTTATTGACTGCCCGGGCGATTTACCTGCTGGGTGGGCATATGTTTCGATGCCTGGCAACCGGTTTTTAAGTTTTATTTTTAAAATGTATTAAAATAAAGCCTTAAAATAGATGGTATCTATAAACAGTCCTACCTTGTTAAAGAATAATCCTATAATTCACAATTGCCAGTTGAGAAATGTAAAAATAGCACATTAAACATTAAATTCAAACGTTTAAAGATAGCTATTGCATGGGGGGAATGGGAAAACAAGGGAGGTAATTTTGTTATTATTTCCGATGTGAAAGATGTTTAAGTATGGAAAATAATGCCTATGATTGTATAATAGTGAGTTGACAACCTATTGAGCAAAAGACATGGAAATAAATATGTTTTGACTTTCTTGGAAAATATGAAATTCCCGCTTTAAGTTCCATTGAAATGGGATAAAATTGTGACCTCTAGAGTGTTCATAAACTATTTATGAACTGGGAGCAGCTATTTTGTCCAACTTTTTCTGTCCAATTTTCACGGAATTTGAACTTAACCGTCGTTATGGTGTCACATTGATATTATATGCCCACATTTTCGGTGATATATTTAAACAGTTTTTATACGCCCCCATTGAAATGTGTCGCCCCCGACCGTAAGTTGGTCCCGCGGCCACAAGCAGAGGCCAGAGTTAATATCCGAGGTCATGAGATGAAAAATCCTATTGAATTACTGTCAGAGTTATGGCCTTTTATCACTTTGAAAAAACTTGTGTATGCTCTAGAGGCTAAAGTTTATATCCGATGGACCATAACAATCAGAGTGACGGATCCACAATACCTGCAGAGATGCTACCATTTAATTTTCGTATGTTCGCACGGGACCTTATGTATATTAACGGTGTTTAAGGTCATCAAACGAAGAATCCTATCTATTTTCAGCGTTTTCCGATAATCACTACCAGAGTTATGGGCCCAGATCACTTTGAAGTATCGTGTGGACACTGTGTAATTTCCAATGCACTTTAATTTATACACATTGTTAAGGTCATGAAATGATATTACTGGTCTCTATACGCTAAAATCTATTTCATTTATCCATTCACTCTATAGTCTGAATTTAATATAAATTGTTTAAGGTCATGACAAAAACAACTGAATCAAATTCAATTGTTTCTGTTATTACTCAAACTGGTTAAAAATTGTGCCTTCCAGAGGGTCCACAAGCTAAAACCACTATCTTTCCAAAAATCAGGGTTTATAAAACTCGTAACCCAGGAAGTTAAGTTCCGAAATGTGCCAATATCGAAAGGGGTTGAGATCTTTTACGTACAAACATATTTAAGTTTTGTCAAAATCAGCGAAAATTTGTGGTCTACAGAGTGTCCACAACCATGGTATTTCATACTTTTACACTATTTGCATACAATAATGGGCGTTTTGTTGGGCAGTTCGAAGTGATATCGTAGACAATAAATTAAACATGCATTATGCAAGGGCCAAATCTGCCCATCGCAGGCCTTTCCTTGGGCGTAAAATGTTATCTAATTCTAAATTATTAATTCGACATTAATTAACTTATCCAGACCATAATCAATTCTCGATGTCATCGCTAGCATGCAATATTTAGTGGATTTGAATACATTTTGTGATAGGTGATTTAATGTCAAAATGAATAATCAAGACTTTTAACGTACCGACTTTATTAATGATGATCGAGACAAGACCTACAATTCAATCACTAATATCTCATTTCTGAGTTGAGCTATTTGACTGAAATTTTCAGTATAATCTCTTAATTTTATCAATTTTTAAAAACATTTATAGCGAAAACTGTCAGTTCTTTATCTAATTTACCACAGTTCCCCTTTAAGTATCTAAGTGAACAACACTAATTAATTAAATACTTAATCAACATGCAGAGATAACATATATATACTACCCCCTTTGATTCAAATGAATAACAATTTAAAGGAGCTAAACGCTAACATTTGGGACCTAGAAATTGACACAAGTGGGTCACAATAGTCAATACATATAATACTGTAATATGAATGTATATAAACCGATTTTCATTCAATGGTTTCCAAATCAATGGTTTCCGTTTTACTCTAATTTCAAATATTTGGTTATTTATGCAAACTTGCATCGATTGACCTCACGAGTTTTTCAGGTTTTTCATCTTTATATGCTCAAAAGTTACGTCACTTTACAATTTTATGAAATTAAAGACTTCGTACTACTTACTATCGTTAGAAACACTTTAAGATTTATTTGACTTACCAGAAAAGAAAAAAAATTGTTGAAATTCATCAGTGTCAAGTTTTTAATTTGGCTGAGTATACTAATATTTTAGTCAGTAGTGAATCAGAACATACCCATTTGGCATAGTTAAGAGTGATTTATAACCGGTAAAGAATACAATCCACCGAATATAGGAGTATCCTCAAAATCGGTGTCATGAATATAATGAGTTGAGAGATCAAAGGTTCAAAGAACGTTTATTCTTGACTTAATAATATCGTTACGATCGGTTAAACTATGTCTTACGTTACGGCCCTCGCGAACGACTTCAAAGTAAATAAATATTATCATTAAAACACAGATCCTGTTGCATTTTGTTTTGTATTCTGCCATCTAGTTGTGTTTAACTTTTTAAAAATCAAGGGGGTTAGTCCTCGTCAACACAATGCTTAGGCTAAATCGTTTTGAAAAATGATATTTTTCATACACTGGTTATGCAGCCAATGTTATAATGCTGGAGCGAAGGTTTCTCCGGTTATCAGCATTATGGTCTTATCGTCAAAATCTAATTGTCAAGGATTATATTACGTACCGTACATACCAACATGGACACAGATGGATCTCTGGTTTTGGTCCCATCTGAACGACTAATCCCGTATTTCTGTATATATTGCGATATAAATAACCTAAGCTGTGAAGTAGAGAAAATATTTCGTTATTTACACGGGTTCCTTTTAAAAAAAACGTGTACAACTATTCTGAACGCATTTTTTAAATTTATGTATGTGTGTATATCCATGTAATTCCACGAAGTATTAATAATTTGTAGAACTAAAGAATTAACAGGTGGTTAAAGGGAGACAACTACATTGTGTAAAAATAACCGCCAGACGGCGACAAAAACACAAAGCGGTACTGAAATCGACACATTTCAGCTAAATTTACTTTTTAATTTAAAAGTTGATCTATAATTTTAAGAAGAATTGCAAAACATGTCGAACAATAGCGGGAAAGCGTCCATCAGTATTGGTAAAGATAAAAAGGATAAAGATGTGAACGAAGAAGAAAACAAAAAGCGAAGTTCGCCGGCTGAAGACAACAATGACGGTTCCGATGGAAGAAGAACCAGCAGAAGAAAACGAGCTAAAGTATTTCATTTTTTCCCCCGCTAAACAATATCTTTCTGTAATCAGAGGCTTTTGGCATTGAGTTAGCAACAGCGCCTTATTTTACACTGTCGGCAATGTTAGGACAGTGGACTGGTATATTGATTGAAAATATATGGAAAAACAATTATTCAGGGGGAGATAACTAAGATGAAGAAACGGATTAAGACCAGATTCATGATTTTTTTATTTTTACTATTTTTTTATTAAATATATTCTGATGATCTTTATTTTACTATAATGACAAAAAAATTCCATGATGTCAAAAAATGTGACCAAAAAAAAAAAAAATACCCACAAACAAACGCTATTCAGATAAATCTTATGTTTTTAGATTTTAGCTTCCGATGCGAGCAATATGTTTGGACACATTTAGCGATTGAGCAGATTAAAACCACAACACAATTTCCTTGTAAAACAATCACTGGTTTCTAGAGATATAGCACAATGTTTTGACTTGTATTTGTGCTTGGAAACGATAAGAGAATACTTGTCGAAACCGTTGCTATACCTCTATAATTGATTGATTTTTTTGCACAGAAATTATGCACAAGTGTTTTTTAATGTTTGGAGGTATTTGATTTTACCTTGTAAATTCACTTTGTTTATTATCACATGTAACGTTTCTAAAATAAGATTTTATGCCAGGAATATATATTTAATAAACATACATAGCTACACCCGACACGTTATACATTTCCGAATACACATCTTTGTTTTGGCCTTGATTGTCCAAGTTTGACAGGCATGGATACTGTTGGAACTCTCTACTCTTGGACTTAACATTCATAAATAAAATATATCGAAACCTGCTTATTGACCTCTTATTATATCCCCGATTACTGAGATTAGCAATTTTTTAATTATTGGATTGGTTATTTATGCCCACTGATATCAAGAATTAGCCAAATATGGACATTTCAACAAAATTGGCTGATATAGTTTATGATTCTAATGCGGCCTTGACATTGGATTAGTCACAGACTTCACATCCTGTTATTATAAATTATTGAAAACAAATTAATTATGTAGGCCTATCCTAAAAAAGAACTTTTAGGTCATACTGTTATCATATTCACATAAGTTATTATCCAAATAGCATTATCACTAATTATATTACACATGCCTTGTTAAAGTGATAAAGATTCAAGTTGATATCTGAGATGCTTTGGTTCATTTTTTTTAATCTTGAAATGCTCCATTTAGGAATTATAATATGAAGTAAATTCTTGACAGATAAAAATTGACCGATTCAGTTGTTTAGAGCTAGACGTTAAGTCATGTATTTTTGATATGCATGAGGATCTTACTTAGCCCGAAGGTTGTTTTAATATATTATTTTATTACACAATGTCTTGCTCAACACCATTAAACAACTTAAAATTAAACCACTATTGGAACTATCCCATGCATGCATTTATTTAATTGGCACATTGCCCGTAACATTGCGAAAATCACAGGTTGACATCACTTGTTTGTTTTAAGTATAGTTAGTTAACATTCAACGCATCTACTTACCAACTCTTGTGTTATATTTTTCAATCTTAAAAAAAATATTGGGAAACTACAGAACTCACACTGGAGAGTAAACATGATGTTTCATTATTTGTGGTAAATTATTTACCACTAACGTCTAAAACGTTGTAAATTTTAAACAGATTTCTTCTATTATAAACATTGTAGAAGCCAATATTTGTAAAGAGTTCCTGATACATATAATTTTTCAAAAGCAATAGTTTATAGAGAAGTATTTGATTTAATTAAGAATATCAAACCCTCAGTTCAATATCTTAAGAAATGAAACTTGCAAAAAGCTTGATAACATTTCCCTTTTTATCTGTATATATTTTATAAATGTAACACTCATAAATAACTATGGTCAATTGATTGTAAATCATTTAGGATTTTGCAATGCATATCAAAGTTCAAAATGCCATATTATATCATTCTGGTATAAGTTTATTTTGTATTAAATTGATCAATTTAGGTTGACAGTGGTGCCAATCCAAATGCTTCAGAAGATGAAAATTCTGATGAAGATAAAACAGAGAAGAAAGAAAAAGATGTAGGGAAAGAGAAAGAAAAGATAAAAGAAGAGAAACCAAGTAAAGGAGAAGGTGAAAATGAACAGGGAGAACATGAAGATAGTGAAAATGATGACCCTACTGGTATGAATTAGATTATTATGTTTTAAACAGATACATAAACTTTTCATAAAGTACAATTATACACGGTACTAACGACTTACCAATATCCTTTAGTGTTGTTATCATGGTTTAAATCTACTGGTGATCCATTGTTAAAGTAGGGGCAGGTCACGTTGGCTAAGTGGGTAAGACACTCGCTCGCTAGCCTAAAGTTCGGGTGTTAAATCCCTTCATTTTCCGAGAAAGTTCATCCAGATCTTCTGATGTGGGTCCCCATTGTCAGTGATGTAGGACCAAGGGCCTGACAAGAACAGCTGTCTTGTCGATCCGGGCAAAATTTCTCTCGTAGCACATTGTATGGCATATGCCCATGTTCATTCGCCCAGTTCGGAGCAGAACAGTAGGACGAAGCAGAACCCCAATTCATTACATTTCATTTCATTGTTTAAAGGTCTTGAAGGTGCCGCTTTCCAGAGTCGGCTGCCTCTAGATAAAATGACATCACAAGAAGCAGCATGTTTTCCTGATATAATACAAGGTCCTCCACAAGCTCAAAAAGTTTTCCTTTATATAAGAAATAGAATAGTAAGTAAACAAAATGGATAAAATAAAGAAATGAAATTATTATGATAATACTTGCAAAATTTAAAGTCTGTCGTATGAAACAAAACGCTGTAGGAAATGAATGCAACCTTTTTCATTATCATTGTATCTTTACAAGCATTAGTTAGTTTTTCATCCAGGGATGGTGATGTCTAGTCATATAGTTAGTATTTTATAAAGCTTGTTATGAAATTTTATAATGTGTTTACTTATCTTTCTTTTTAGCTTCAATGTTGGTTAGAAAATTGTAAAGTTCAAGCTACATTTGAAAGTGTTTTACCTCAGATAGAGACTCCATATAATAGTAAGAGAACATTTAATTATTTTTTTTATATCAGTATGGTTCTTTCTCTTTGTAAATGCCAACATTGAAATGTGGTCATATATTGTTGTCACCCGTGTCCGTCTGTCCATCCAGCAGTTGTTCACGATTGTTTGTGAATAATCTACAAATATCAGAGGGAGGAAGTCTATTGAAATTTTTGGACCTAGTTAGCATTATAGAATCTTGCAAATGTTACAGCGACAAAAGTTACCCTTCAACCGGCTTTAAATTGATATGCATTTTTCAGATTAATGAGTCGGGAAGGCTATTGTATTTCAATATATTCAGTATACTACTTCTAGGAATATGATCCTTACTCTCTTGTAGAATCTTATGAACACTAGAGAAAGAAGTTTTGTTACCTGGTAACTTATTGCTTTCAGTTCAAGTCTCATTGTATTTCAGAGACATCTTTATAATAGAGACAATAGAATAATATAGTACATCTCTCCCGTAATCTGGAAAAACGTAGTAACTCTGTTGAATGTAGTTTTTAGTAAACAAAGGAAAACTGATTATATGACCAATTTTATTGCGTCTTTTTAGATGAAGATAATTAGAAGCCCTTTCGGTGAAACCCTATTATTATATACATGTGTACGAAGTCTAGATATGGGTCTTAACTCGATTTTCACCAAAATTTGACTTGCTAGGTTTTTCCAGATTACGGGAGATCTGTGTGCTTACTTCAGCTATTCTGAAAATATATTGTTCTCTGTTGTTTTTATTTTACAGGTGATGGACCATTAGTTATGAGAATACATGCTTATTTGGAAAGATATGGTTACATCAATTTTGGTGTGTTTAAAAGATTGAAACCATTACCTAGTAAGTACGAATAGATCAGGGTTTGTTCTTTAAGTATCAGGTGAACATACTCTTTTAACAATTTATAAAATCTGGATGACCATGGATCTAACTTAGTAATGTATCTTATTCTTTATAAAAAATGCCACCTTGTTGAACAATTTATAAAATCTGGATGACCATGGATCTAACTTAGTAGTGTATCTTATTCTTTATAAAAAAATGCCACCTTGTTGGACTCTAAATCTGAATGTAAAGTGGATAAATTTAGTATCCTACAATTTCATTTACAAAATAATAATATAAGAAGTACATATTTTTTGTCTTTGACAGCAAAGAAACATGGACGTGTAATTATCATAGGAGCTGGTATTGCTGGACTAGGGGCAGCTAAACAACTGTTAGCCTTTGGATTAGATGTTGTAGTTTTAGAAGCTAGAGTAAGTCAACTATTCTTCTATTCAATTTTTAAAAAGAAACCACCTAATGTTTTGATCTCGTGCAGACTGTATTGTCTCCATCTTTTGGTATTTATTCCAAGTGTTTTTGTGTTTTTGATGGTGGCATAAGATGAGTAGAAATTATTTATTTTACGTGGCTGCTTCATGTTAAGATAGTACAGCAATGACCTCCGACCTTTTTCTGTTAAACCAAACACTATCTGTAACTCACTGATTAGAATTACTAGTAAATACTTGTTTGTAACATGTCTTAATTTATTTTGTATTGATTTAACTAACTTTTGCTTCATTGCAGGAAAGAGTAGGGGGTAGAATAGTAACATTTAGAAAAGGAAATTATGTGGCAGATTTAGGTGCAATGGTTGTCACTGGTTTAGGTGAGAATTTATATTTTTCGATTCTTATATAAATATGTTGAATATTTAAAATCAATTGTCAGAATGTTTGTTGGAATAACTGAATGTTGTTATTGTTTTTAGGAGGAAATCCTGTAACTATTTTGAGTAAACAAGTTAATATGGAACTACACAAAATAAAACAGAAATGTCCGCTTTATGAAAGTAATGGAGCCACAGTAAGTTTTATATTTATTAATATTTGATTTAATGAAGATACTAGTCCTCATTGCAACTGTGAAATGGATTTAAATGAACAAATTTAGACCAATTTTTTTAGGAATATCTGTTTTGTTGTCATAAAAGTAGGATGTTTGAATTCCATTTGATTTCATTGTTTTGTAGTACTATTTCATTTAAATTTTTCTCATGAACTGCTTAAAAATTTTAACAAAGAATGTTGCTATAGAATTGGTAACAAAATTGGTCTGATGTAGATAAATTATTACTTATTGCTAGATTTTATAAATATTTCTTTAAAGGTTCCAAAAGAGAAAGATGAAATGGTAGAAAGAGAATTTAACCGTTTACTAGAGACAACATCATATCTCTCACATCAAATGGACTTTAATTATATTGATAGTAAACCAGCCGCTTTAGGTCAAGCATTAGAAGCTGTTATCAAGTTAGTCATTTTCTATATTATAAACAATGTGTATGTGAAATTTTCCTAGTATATCTATGAAATGATACAATTCTTCAAATTGCATAAAGTCATACCGCCTTGTGTGTGGAGTGATATCTTAACTATTAAAATGTGTAAATTTGCTATTTTAAATTTTGTTAATATTTAAATTTCAGATTACAAGAGAAACATGTAAAAGAGAAACAATGTGAACATCAGCGACATATCATAGAATTACAAGAAAAATTAAAGAAAAACCAGTCTCAGGTAAATAGTCATTCAACTGGTCTTAATTCTTTGAATAATCTAAATGTAACATCCATACTTTTACTACTGATGTGAACACCATTATTACTGTTTTGTTGTCTTGAATATGTAAGATTACAAGTCAGCTTTTCATTCAGGTATTTTACATCTGTAATTTATTTATTTTAGCTTCTTCTTGTAAAAGATAAAGTAGAAGAAATAAATAAACAATGGAAGGAAGCATCTGAAGTTAAACCACCAGGTGATATTACAGCAGAATTCCTTATTAAAAGTAAATTACGAGATCTTAATGCAGCGTGCAAGGTAAGTTATATATTTAACCTGAACAAGTTCTTTGCCATTTGACTGATATGAAGAAAAAATCTATGCTTTATGCAAAGTTCCCAACTATTATTTTGTTTTAGAAAACACATTTATTTTTCTTCTTCTTCTTCTGTAATGCTATTATAGATTTCATATTAGCACAAATTCTGTAGATTCGGTAAAATATTAATATTGTGAAATAAATTTTAGGAATATGATCAAATGGTAGCTCAGCAGAAAGAAATAGAGGACAAATTACAAGAATTAGAAACCAATCCTCCAAGGTAATCCTACCATAATCTTAAATTTATAATTTGTTGCACTTTCCCTAACATTCTATAATTTCGAAGGAATGTTTCTATTATTTCGAAGTAATGTTTCCATTATTTTGAAGTAATGTTTCCATTATTTCGAAGTAATGTTTCCATTATTTCGAAGTAATGTTTCCATATATATTTGAGAAATTGTTTGATTGATTTTGAAAGTATTTTATTGTTTATATTATCAGTGATGTATACCTGTCTTCTCGTGACCGCCAGATTCTAGATTGGCATTTTGCTAATTTAGAGTTTGCCAATGCAACACCACTCACGGCTTTGTCTTTAAAACATTGGGACCAAGATGATGATTTTGAATTTTCTGGAAGTCATTTAACGGGTATGTAAATCAAATTTCATTGGATAGAAAGAGCAGTGTTAGAGGGGTAGATGGAAAATTTACCAAATATTTAGTTATTAATGGCCGCAAAGTGTACTCAAAGTATACTTTCAATGGAAAGAAAGAGCAGTGTAAGGGTCACATAGAAAATTTGCCCAATATTTAGTAGTTACCGGTAATGCCCTTAAAGCCTATACTTCTTGTTCATTTGAATAGATTAATCTATTATAGATATGTTTAATTTAAATATATTCTATCTTACAGTGCGTAATGGATATTCTTGTGTACCAGTGGCTTTATCTGAAGGTTTAGATATTAAATTAAACACAGCTGTTAGACAACTTAGACACACTGCTAATGGTAAGATTTTAATATAAATTAATCAGAATGATTTAAAAAAAAAAAATCAAAAAAAAATCAACATCTCTTTTTTTTATTTGGTTGTTAATTTATCTTCATATCCTGAACTTTTTTATCAGGACTTTCACTCCAAGTTTTTTCACTTTCACTCTTTTTTGAGAACGCACAAAAACAATGCACATTAATCTAAAAGTTCATGTTTTTATTTTATGATAGGGTATCATGATTCCTGTATGTGGATATGCTATTGAAATGCTGTTGTGAACTATTGTAAATTTATCATTTCTTAGGTTGGTATTTATTGGTTTTATTTGTAAATTACTAGGTGTTGAAGTAATCACAACTAATGCTAAGAATAAAAGTAATCAACAGACATATAAAGCAGATGCTGTATTATGTACATTACCATTGGGTGTTTTAAAAGAATGTTTGAAAGGATCTGGTCCAAACAGTGTGCAATTCATTCCACCATTACCAGACTGGAAAACGGCAGCTATACATAGACTAGGTTTTGGAAATCTGAATAAGGTAAAATTTGTTTGTAAGAATTATTCTAGATTAACGAAGACGAGCTTACGCCATGCAGTGTGCTATGAGAGAAATTTTGCTCGGACAGCAGCTACAGCTTACTCTTATTTAACATTCCAACTTCCAAGGGTTCTTTTAGGTACACACCAGTATTTAACAGGGACTTTGGTTTTTGTCAAGGATTATTTTACGTGCCCTCCTTATATCACTGACAAGTGGGGGACCATGCCAGAAAGTCCTGACGAAATTTGTCAGCCAACACTGGAATCACACATGGGACCTCCAGATTAGTGAGCCAACTTCTTACTCATTGAGCCACTGTGGCTCAAAGGCCTAACAAACAGGTAGTGTCATGAAACTATTGTTGGCTTTTGAAAAGGTGAAATCAGTATGATTCTGAGGACTTTCTGTATTATTTACATGTATAAATAAGCAAAATGATACTGAATAGAAATCACTATAATTTGCTGAATATTGCTAGATATTTTACCTGAATGTTGTAGTTGTAAGTTGAAATGGTTTTATTTTTATTCAGGTTGTTCTATGCTTTGATAGAATATTTTGGGATCCTAATTCCAATTTATTTGGTCATGTTGGCAGTACAACAGCTAGTCGAGGTGAACTGTTTTTATTCTGGAATCTGTATAAAGCACCTGTATTATTGGCTCTAGTTGCTGGGGAAGCTGCTGCTATCATGGAAAATGTAAGTGATGATGTTATTGTTGGCAGGTCTATAGCGGTTTTGAAGGGTATATTTGGAAATAATGCAGTACCACAGGTAAGTTTATGTTAATTTTATCATGTATTCTGTTTCCATTTAGCTACATAGCCTACAACTGATATGCTTTATACAAGCCTCTTAATCTGGTCGTATTTTCTGAATTTTAACTGTTTGTCAACTCATATTCGATAAATTTGTAAAAATTTGGATTTTAAATAGAAAAAAAAGTCACATTTTCTTATCGGAAACAAATATTCTTTTTTATCTGTGGTAAACAAAATATATGGTAAATTGAAGTAAAAACATTTTAAAGTTAGCGATAGATTTGTATACGGCTCTGATTTCACATAATGATTTCAAGTTGATTTTTTTTTTTTTTCAGCCTAAAGAGACACTTGTAACAAGATGGAGAGCTGACCCCTGGTCAAGAGGTTCTTATTCTTTTGTTGCTTCTGGATCATCAGGTAACAACATTTTAGTAACTGTATTCTCAAGCGTTGACATCACGTCATCAAGGCCTAGAAAGTCATTATGGAAATTGGGTTTCAATTATTTAGTGCTCACATGTTGCTATGTAGTGTAGCTAATCAACAGCAACAGGGCTGAACATCCAAATTTTTGATTGTACAGTGGGATTAATAATCTGTCTTGGTCGTATTGTGCTCTGAAATGCTATTTTAACTATGCATGTGTTATATGTCCTATAAAGCAATGATTCCAGGGGATCAGAATCTAGTTTGAAACAGATGGTTACAAGAATGTGATGTAGTGGTGATGATGTAATGTGAACAAATATCATTAGTTCACTAGTATGTACAACTACTTGCTGGCGACAGGTTTTCTTCCGCTTGTACAAATGAAAAACCAGTTGTATTAATTTTGTTGCAGATTAAGTTTTTCTATGGGTATATTTTTTCTATAAATGGATCATTATTTTGTTTTGTAGGAAATGATTATGATTTGTTATCAACTCCTGTAGCACCACAACAAGGAGCTCCACCAAGACTTTTCTTTGCTGGTGAACATACAATTCGCAATTATCCAGCTACTGTACATGGTGCTTTTCTTAGTGGATTAAGGGAAGCCGGGAGAATTGCTGATCAGTTTTTAGGAGCACCATATGCCATGCCCACAAGACCACCTACATCAAATCAAGTCAGTTGAAAACTATCCCGTAATTAATATACTTTTCAATTTAGAAATGCGACAAGAATCAGGGAAGAGTGTTACGGAGGGAGAATCTTTCAGAATATGGACTTGTGATTCATAGATATGGATGTACCTAGTCAGGTGGTTATGTTAAAAAAATTGTCATTTGACAGCCAAGACTAACGGTACCACTGTACATTATGTGTAAATTTCATACACCCATGCTTACGATGCTTTTGAATGTTTCTAGTGCTATATTTGTAGAATTTAATCAATGTCATCATTATATAATATGTATGTACATTTCAATCAATTTTAATCAAACATTCTGGGACATATGATATTGTCCTCTTGATGAAATTACCTGTACTATATTTCTGTATCATTTTTTCAAATCTGATTGATGAAATTTATTTGCTTGCTAGTTGCATTTATTACACTATGAAATGTTCAAATATTTATTTTCATACTTTGTACATATCTCAAATCTGTATTATTCATTTTCCCCATGATTATGTAATGTGATTTCATTGATTATATTTTTACAAAAATAAAATAATTTTTGGTAAATCAAAATTTCAAAAGATTTGCAATATATCTAATTATATGTTTCATATAAAGAAGGCTTTTTTGAATGCAGTCCTGAGCTGATCAGGCACATTTAAAATGTGGCTTTGTCCGATGAAATAATTAATTAGTTAAATGGAGTTCTCGACATTGCAAACACAATTTATCTTACCATGAAAGATGGGCTAATGGTGTCCTATATTCATGTGAAATGAAATGGGGATTAACAGTCAACTGGGCCAATACACCATGCTATGAGGGTAATTTTGCCACAACAGCAGCACTACAATCTAATCTGACATTGAATTTCAACTGTTGGGGATCTTTCACATGCATGCTAATCAAATGGTTACACCGGACCTTGTTTTTTTGTCCCATCCAAATGACTATACAGCTGTCCTTGTCAGGCCCTCCCGTCCTGCACCACTTTGACCTTGGCATATTCGCCGAACATAACTGATCAGTATACATTATTACCAATCTGATTAAAACACAGATCTTATTTGGTTTCGTTTATTATAGTTCAAAATTTCATTTTACTTGTCTTCACAACACTAGGATCTGGAAGAGTTATTATATATTGTAACATGTTTAAGGGTAAACCTTGCGTTCTGATTGGTCAATTTCACACTGTCTATTGGACAATAACACCCGTCTGTTTTAGTAATGTCTTTTAAAATCCTACAAAAGCGTATTACAATGTCAATAAACACTTGGGTCCTAATGATCTCAGGACATGTCTATTGGACAATAATGTGATTAAACCTCTACAAACACTTGACACAGCATTCCAGTACAATTGATTTAAAAGTGAAACAAAATATAGAACTGTATTTAAATCAGATGACATTATTATTATGCTTTGCGACACATTTGTGGCCATTTCTAGGTGCAAAAAGAATAAAGATTTAGCTCCTTTAATAAGCTGCCTTTGGGAAATGATAGTGAACTTCTTGTGCTTTAATGGTATAGTGCAAGGTATTAAGTAGACTGTATGAGGGCATTAGTCTAAAATAGCCTAAAATAGTCACAGCTTTTTCATGTGTTCATACTTTCATTGTTTTTTGGTACTATTTGTGGTGAGGTACTTCAGAGGTGAGTTATCATAAATAATAAAACCAAACTATTTCTTGATAATATATTACAACGGTAGTCCTACATAATATATACCTGACCTAAAATACAATTACTTTATTTTTATAAATGCTTTTCAACAGAACCATTGCCCGATCAAAATACGTTTTTAACAAAAAAATCTATCAATATCTTATAAATAATATTCTTAAATTGCACAAGTTATAAATGGTACATTCAAAACAAACAATTTATAAAAAGGGACTCGGGTGAAATGGAAAGCTGTTATATTACTGAAATGTATTAAAATAGTTTTATTTGATAGAGCTCTTATTTCAAAAACCAAATATCTCCATATTCAAGTCAGAGTTCAAGCTTAAAGCATTCACAATTTTAATCCTCATTTGTATTACCAGATTTTCTTGTGGTAAAAGCTATTTCTTTAACTTCTGGTATAAGAGCTTTAATATCACTCTGAAGACCTTCTAAATCTTCTGTACCTTCTTCAGGATTATTCCTAAGTTTGGTGTCTTTTATAACCAAATCTGAAATATGACATCAATGACATTAATATACAACAATGTAAATTAATCTCAATAATTCCTCTCTAACAATTATTCATTATCTCTGGCCTGAATATATATCGTGAGTAAAAGTTGAGGACTGACAGCAGTATAAAACTAAAATGAAAATGAAATGGGGTTGAACGTCCTACTAGACTAATGAAGACGAGCATGTGAGTGTGGCCTACTCTTAAATCAAATTCCAACTGTTAAGGGATCTTTTACCTGCGTGCCAATGAGTACACTGGACCTCGGTTTTGGGCCCATCTGAATGACTAGACAGTTGTCCTTGTATCACTGAACTTTATCGGCCAATGCAGGGATCGAACACTCAACCTCCACGCTAGCGAGCCAGCATCTTACCTCTTTGCCACCTTGACCCCCACTATACAACTACAAGGACATGTGATTGTACAGACATCCAAAGTAACATACCTTGTAGATTAACTAAAACTTGGCGTTTTTCCTTGTCCATATAGTCAGCTAGAAATACAAGTATTTGTGGTACAAGTCTACCAGGTGCGTCTAATATACTCTGTGTAAAGGTATAGAATAATATAACACTAGCTAGATGTAAACACATGGCTGCATCCTCTTCTTCTTTCAATTGAGCAACCAATGACTGACGATGACTGAAAGTTAGTTGTCTGAAACACATACAAAAATAAAATAGATTAGAAACTGAAATTTCATTTATATAACAATTGTGAAATTGACAGACAGAATGAAATTCATCAGTTGGAAAATCAGCATATCAATCAATACCATTGTATTCAAAAATATACTTAGGAAATATCATCTCACAAACACTCTAAATATTAAAACCATAAATTTATATTGGGTTACCTTTCTTTCTTTTTGTCTATTTTTTTCAAAATTAAACCCAAATGTTCAGGTCCACAGAGAGTTTCAAATGATGTACAAAATTCATCTAAATTCTGAAATGTAAGAATTGTTTTCTTTACTTCAAAGTATGATACCCTATTCACTTTGAAGTTAAAGATGAATAAAAATCACTTGCAAGATCTTTGCCAGTTGGCACAAAAATTACACCAAATCTGCCAACCCACCATTATGAACAGTGGATGATAGTGTAAAATGTTTTTCTACACATAGGCAATTGTTAGAATTTTGGATAATTAGTCAAGTTTTTTTTAAAATATGATATATAAAAGTAAACATTAAGTGGTTGAAAGTGATATTAAAGGTGTATAACATAAGAGAAATATTTCCCTAATGTAGGAAATTGTTTTGGCTTCTAATATTATATAAATTATTTTTAAGACATTTATTCAGACGACAAGGTTACAATCAATACTCTAAAGCATCAAATGGGGGAGATGTAAACAGATTGAAATACGATAGCCTTTTAATCATTTAATCTAGAAATAGAGAAAAACTGTCCTAGCCGCTTAATTTGAGGAACCTGACTCCATCGCAATATCACAAATAGCTTGTTTTTTTTGTGGTATTTTCTTGACAGTTCAAACATTTATGTCTTTAGTTGTTGGAAAGGCATCTATCGTGTATATCCTCAGCTCATTTGCAAGTAATGTTCTTCGTAATATCACCTTCAACACCATGCGTCCCATTGAGAATCAGTGGGCCGAAGTCACCTTCAAAACATCAGAGGCATTCCCATAGTCAAAAAATTGAGGTCCCAGGTAATATGCACAAGAGAGAAATAGATAACAAAATTTGAAGGTAATAGTGCAGAATGGTTTGTGAAAAAAGACAAATAAAACAAAAAGGTTGCAGACCCTTCAGGATTAAATCTTATTGTTGAGCCATTCATTAAGAACTATTGCAATAAATATTTTCTCTCATCAATCATGAAGTACATTAATACTTTACTACATACCTTTCCTCTAACAGCTAAATGAAGTTTTAATAATGGAGTCTGATCTTTATTTGGTAATTGTGTTATTAACTTGTATCTGTCCTGTAATTAAGTATGGTACATGTATATAAAATTACATTCAATGCACTAGACAAACATTGAAAACAAATGTTCCTTTAAATTTAGGTCAGTTATCGGAACCTCAAAACTATAATGGGAAAAGCCACCGGAAAATTAAAAGGGTAGACCTGAGATGTTTGATAAAAGATGCAAATGGCAGTAGTAAGGTAAACATCTACATAGATAGTAATGTGTTATGTAGTGTGTGCATGCTATCACATTTGATCTGAGGTTCATATCACTGATATTTGCCAGCTACAAATTTAGTGAACATGGATTATAATTTACAAAACTTAATACCATAAATATCTTTCAAAACATACATTTTATTAAACTGTGATGTTATTTCAAATGCAGTACTTGTACTCATTATAATTCCTCCTGCAGGCATTTATTAACATTTATTTTATAGATAATATGACATACCTCATGTTTTAAAGTTGTTTCATCTTCTATAGCCATTTGGTGATCAGCAGCTACAGCATTGACGATTATATTACATATATCATTACCCACTGTACTTAACAGATGCTTACTTAACTGAACTTGACTATCATCTGAAATAATATATAAAACTTCAATATGGTTCAGAGGTTACATACAGCAATGTCTTGTTTTGTTTCTATTTACAGTAGAATCTGCATTAAGCAGCCACCCACAGGAAATTTTAGGATTGACCGCTTAACGGGAGTGGCCTCTTAATATAATCTCGAGTTTTTTGTGCTGACATCAATTAATATTACGCTTGGGTGCACTTGCATCGGTAAATTTGGCCGTCGCTGAAACCTTCAATACTACTGTCTATCATTGTCATGCATTCGATAATATTTATCCATTTTTGTAAAATCTCATGTTTTTTTCTTTTGTGCTGACATCAATTAATATTACGTTTGAATGCATCGGAAGCAAACACCAATGCAATAGCCTACTTCACTTGCATCGGTAAATTTGGCCGTCGCTGAATCGCCGACATAACTTCTGTAAACTTGTCATTTTGTACCAACCTTCAATACTACTGTCTATCATAGTGATGTATTCGATAATATTTATCCATTTTTGTGAAGAAAATTGATGATTTATTTTATTTTATCAAAGAAGCACACGAACCAAAAAACATCGCTGATTTAGCTACCGAATCACAGGGGGTGTAACTCTGTATGTAATATTACAGGTGGCCCTAAAACGTCTATTTAACAACATAGGGGCTTTTAGTCGGTACTTTCAGTTTATTCAATCAGTATCAAATAATGTCCCGTTACGTGTGAAAACAATGACCAGGTTTGTCCTTTAATAAAACAAAAGATTAATTAACAGATAATCCCGGGTTTATTGGTATTTTCACATTTCTTTTTATCTGATTTGTGTGAGTCCAGTTAAATGATTACTACTCACGGGATTAGCGACGGTGTTACGAAGAACGACAAGATGGTATCATTCAACAATGGCCATTGAATGGGCGATGTTTTGTTAAATTCACTTGCAAAATAGTGACCGCTGGCCGCGTTAGGGGAGTGACCGTTGAATAAGGAGATGAAACAATAGAATTTTTACGGGGGGAATTTATTGTGACCGCTTACAAGGAGATGTCGCTGAATAGGCGTGGCTGCTCATACGGATTCTACTGTAGTTACTTGCTCAAATCAAAATCAAAGTTCAAGCTAAGATGTATGCAGTGACAGCTGTTGTACATGTTTTTCAGTGCATTATATTATTTTCAATACACATAAAATAGCTTTTATTTACAGTATCATAAAGATCCTATTATGGTGCATTTGAACAAAAAGCCCTTTGAAAACACTCGGACTAAAAAACATTCAAAGAGTTTCATGCAAAAAGGACAATTTTCGATTTCAGTGTTTTAAAATATAGATTTGCTCTGACCCGTTGCTGCGATAGGTAATGTCAAAGGTCATACAAGTTGCTTTTAACCCTATGATGTCAAACATTTGATTAATCCACAGTTAAGTGCAAAACACACCAAAAGCTCCCTGTGACAGACTGTTTCATTGGCTAATACCTCACACCATTCAGAACTCGTCAATGATAACAACTCTTCCAGATTCTTGTGACAAGTTATACAAAATTTTTAACTTTAAAAACGGAACGAAATAGGATCTCCTAAAATTATTTATGTGTAACAGACAAAACACAATGATAAGACAATAAGCTCACCTTTAAATAATTTAACACCTTTTTCAAATAATTTAAGATTTGTCCACAGACCAGTTATCTTTTCTTGTAATTCATTATGTGTTTTCTTTCTATCAACACTGGATTTAGTACCTACTATTTCATTTAAAGTGGCAGATGCTACCTCTATGTACTCTCTTGTTAAAGGTCTATAAATATAAAAACACAAAAAATTGTTTAACTAAAGTCAAATTTAACCATGTTGTATTTATTCTGTCTTCTAATCAAACATTATTAAGTTCTATTGTGAATTTAAAGAGACACGGTTGCAATCATTTTATATATGAAATGAAATGTCTTATTTTATATAACATCTAATCAAACTAAGTCTCAGTTCACTTACTGGTAGTTATCAAATGAGACAAAATTGGGCTATATCTACACTTCAATAATGTGCTTACAGATAGGGTCTTAATCAGCGAGAAGAAACCAAAGAGTGAACACGAAGAAAAAGCATATCATCAATCATGCAAATGCTTACACATCCTCCTTCATACTTTATCAAAGATTCAAGTACCAACCTAACCTTATTAAGTATCCACATAACTTTTTAAAACCAATATGGCTATTATGTGCAGTGAATATTAAGATATCAAAAACTCAGATCTGTCTCCAAAATATATCATCAAATCATGGCAAATCAAAATTACTTGCGAAGATCTTTAAAGTGATTTTATATAATAATATGATAAATTCTAAAAACGAAAAAAATTGAAAATATCAATCTTACTTATAAAGCTGGGTAGATATTTCTTTAACTAAACGTTCTGGACAATCTCTGAGGAATGGCTGTTCTCTTATAACATCTGATAATTCTTGTACACTCATAAACTCTATCTCTGGTTGAGAAGATTTACTTTGTTTTGAATCATCATCTGAATCACCTCTATCAGCATCTCTACCACGCCCTCCTTTTTTCTTCGTAGATTTAGTTTTTATTTCACGACCTTGTGTTCCTCCACCACTTTTTGTACTTCCACTGCCCGCTTTAATTCAAGTAACATTAAAAAAAACTTCATTCTTGTGCATTTATCATATAGCCCTTTTACAAATGAAATGGGGTTTAACATCCTACTTACTGGAATGACTGGGATAATGAAGGTGAGTGTATACCATACAGTGTGATATGAGGTAAATTCTACTGTAAAACAATGCTATGACCTTCTCTTATATAAAATTCCTACTCAATTTGTACCAAGGACTTTTGTATTAGTATTGCAGCTTTGTCAATCAAAATAGTGGCCTTGGTAGTACTTCTCACATACAGAAATGAAATGGGGTTTAATGCCCTACTGTTCAGCTCCAAACTAGGCTTTTGAAGACTGGCATACGCCATACACTGTGCTATGAGGGAAATTTTGCCCAGACAGCGGCACTACAGCCTACTCTTATATTGAATTCCAACTGTGAAGGGAACATTTATGTGAATGCTAATGTGTACAACAGACCATTTTTTCGTGCCATTCAGATGACTAGACAGCTGTCCTGCATCACCGACAAGGGGAACCACGTTGGAAAATCTGGATAAACAACCGACATCTAGACTAGCGAACCGGTGTCTTACCCACTTAGCCAACGCAAGGTACAGATGTTTAAAAATGCAAATATCTATAAATGACTACCTGCTGCTTTTTTACGTCTCTGTTCTCTTCTTTCTTCTTTTACATCAACATAATCATCATTATCTTTACCTCTTTTATCTTCTTCTTGATTGAACATTTTAGGATTGGCTAATGCATCCTAAATAACATTTAAAATATGTTGTAATTTACATCAACATGAAATCTAAATCGCCCCAAAATTGTATTAATAAAAATTTTTTCTTGATGTACTCAATTTTTACGAAAAAAGAAGTGAAACTAACAACAAAATTTTACTCACCTTCTTGGCCTTTTTAGAAACTTGATCTTGAAATAATTTATTACACTGAGATATTAATTTATCACTAGCTATCACTGTTCTACCACAAACAAAAGCACCTTGATGATTCTTTTGATAGGCATTTAATAACTGATAGGCATCATTAGAACTAAACACTGATGGTAATAATGTCTGAAATTACAATCAAATAACACAAGTTTCAAAATAATGATTTTAGTTTTACTGTGTTGCAGACATATATTATAAATAACATCAAAAATACAGAAAAAAAGAGAAATCTGTGTCAGACAAAATGACAGGCACCAAACTGTGGAATCTGACTTGATTTGTGGTTTACCATATATTGCTAAAGTAAAACTGTAATGATACCACAGTTCACATTGCCTCTTATTTCAAGGCCTTCAAAAAAATTTGTTCTTTGCATCAAAATCTGAGTGTCGACAGAGTATATACTGATCAAAGACTGACTGTCACATTAGTTACAGATCATCTGACCATTGGTCATTCATGCACAGAAATATATATGTTGAACCAAGTACAACGTGGACATAAACATACTGTTTAGAAGAGAGATAAATAACTTACAGATATATCAACCCAGCTATCTTGTGATAAAGCTTCATCTACAGAAGCCTCAACAAGATCTTGTATAACTCTACCAGCACAAGATGAACTCAGATAAACTATATCTTCTTGGTGAAATCTCTGTTTTATGTACTGTTGAACTTCAGATATACCAAGACGATGCAATGAAGCATACTCTGAAAACATTGAATAGTTTGTTAATATGGTATATAATGGCATATATTTAATAACACTTCTAACTTCTAATCTTTTTATTTTACAACTAAATGTTTAGTGAATTAGTAATAATTTCTTGTAATAAAAAAATGAAAATTAAGAAATTATTCCATAATTTATTTACCTAAGTAACCATTTTGATGATAAAATGCATCCACCCAGTCATTCTGTGATTTTGTGTAAATATCCGGGGTAAAAATGGATCCCATCAAAGTTCCTTCTAAACGTTTGCTGTTAATTAAATCTTCCAAAATAGCTGAAAATATTGAAAAACACACCTTATACACTTATCATACGAACTAGTATACAACAGAAAATAAAACTATATCATCATTATTTCTATTAATCAGAATAATTATAAACTAGACCTGCATGCAGGAATGACGGGTTTCACTGGTGCCAAGTTACTCTTAAACATGTCACTTTCGGTGCCAAGTTACACTTGAACATATGTCACTTCCGGTACCAACGAAACCACTAAACAGGTTTCCAAATTAACATTGCACACAAATAAAATGGACGTAGAATCAACCAATCAATCCAGCAATATCAAGTCATTTTATACATTTGTTACTTGTAAATGATCTTGACAAAATTAAATTACTTCCGGTGTTAATGAAAATGTTCAATTAGTCTTATGAAATCAGAAATGGCATACGATATCATATAGTGACAATTTTATGTAAATCGAATAATAATTGCCACTTTTAAAGACCAAAAAACTTGAAAAGTGACTTGTAGAAAATCTGCTATTTCTCTGCAACCGTACAAGTTAGAAACCATTTTTTGGTATCTGTATGATTGTATGGGTTCATTCTATTTGTTGATTGGCATCAAATACCATAATTTGAAAAAGATTTCAAAACAGACTCATTTGAATAAAATATCTGTTGTCTTGAAGGCTAAAAATTCAATTTTTGCCAAAATGACGTTACTTGCGGTGATAATGAAAATCTTAAATTACTTGTATGAAATCACAAATGGCATTAGGTATAACATGGTGTAACGTTTATGAAAATCGAATAATAATTGACACTTTTATGGCCCTGAAACCTTCAAAAGTGACCTGTAGAAAACCGTCTATTTCTCGGCAACCGAACAAGTTAGAAACAATTTTATGATATCTATATGACCATATGAGTTGTATTTATATGTGAATTTAAACCAAAAGTTAAAATTATTAATACATATTAAGTTATTCATGGTTGAATAAAACATTGATTTAAAAAGTTTAAAATGCAGTTTTTTACCAAATGACGTCACTTCCGGTGTCAATTTTAAATTGTAATCAACTTGATATGACGCTACATGCTTTTTGAATCAAATGATGTCACTTTTATAAAAATCCAATAATAATTGACTATTTTACAGGCAAAATAACGAAAACAGTGACTTGTACAGAACTGCCCATTTCTTGGGAACTGCTTATATTACAAACTAATTTTAACATACATTTTCTTCGTATGGATTATAGCTACAAGTTTATAAAAGTTACGAAGAAATATTTTAAAATCTGAAAAGCCTGAATAGGTTGTAAATAGGTCAATTTTACACCATTTTTAGCCATTTAATCGAACTTGCTCGAAAATGAAATCGAAATTAAAAAAACTGCTTCCGACATTTTTTGCGCCTTGAAAGAGCACACTCTTTGAGTCAAATAATTTTTCCAAAAAATAATATTTGTTTTCGAAAAATGGTACCTAACTGTCAAAATTGTAGTTTTTGGTAAAATTATGCCACTTCCGGTGCCGACAGATAACACTTCCGGTAATAAAAAAAATGACAATTGAGACAACGAAGCATATGAACTTTGTTTTATACAAATCGAACAATAAAAAATTAATCTAGGACTGAAAAACTGAATTAGCCAATGACCGCCAAGGAAAATTACTGAGACAAAATTTTTTAACATTTTTGCACTAGTCAGATGACTCTTTAATTCTGTGCACAATACGACTAAAAAATATTCATAAATAAAAAAGTTTTTTGTAAAATTTTAAATTTTCGAAATTTGGCGCCTAATATCTTTGAAGATTTGCCGAAAATCAAAAATTGAAAGTAGCGTAGCTATGTGCCCTGTCTCCGGCTATGCCAAAATGTATCGAAAGTTAAAATTCAATGATTATTGTTAAAATTACTGCAATATTTTAAAAAATAGGTTGCCAGGCAACGAAACATACGCCCACACAGCAGCCAAATCGTCTGGGCAGTCAACAAGAATTGTCGCATATTAAGGAATTATCAAAAAATCATTAGAATTTGTTAGGTTTTTATAATCAAACGTTTTTTTTTAAATCATATAATAATTGTGACCTCCAGAGGCACCACAAGCTAAAAAGGGTGATTTTTCGTACAATCAGGGGACATAATTCAGGAAGTAATGACCCGATGGGCGCAAATATTGAAAGGAACCAAGATCTTTGGGTTTAAAACATACCTGTCAAGTTTCATCAAAATCGACTCAAAATTGTGACCTCTATAGGGTCCACAACCTTGATATAACATATTTTCACACTATTCGTGTACAAACGGCGGCCATTTTGTCCGTCAATTCTAGTCCGGTTTTCATGTAATTCAAACTCTCTCTTCTTTACCATGTAACGGTGATATAGTCAAACGTTTTTTTAAATCGGATAATAATTTTGACCTCCAGAGGGACCAAAAGCGAACAAAAGCGATTTTTCGGACAATCCGGGGACATAATTCAGGAAGTTATGATCCAATGGGCGCAAATATCGAAAGGAACCAAGATCTTTGGGTTATAAACTACATGTCAAGTTTCATCAAAATCGGTTCAAAATTGTGACCTCTATAAGGTCCACAACCTTTATATAACATATTTTCACAATATTCGTGTACAAACGGCGGCCATTTTGTCCGTCAATTTTGGTCCGATTTTCACAAAATTCATACTCAACCTTCATAACCATGGAACGGTGATATAATCAAACGTTTTTTTTAAATCGGATAACAATTTTGACCTCCAGAGGGACCACAAGCTAAAAAGGGCAATTTTTCGGACAATCAGGGGCCATAATTCAGGAAGTTACGATCCGATTGGCGCATATATCAAAAGGAATCAAGATCTTTGGGTTATAAACATGCATTTCAAGTTTCATCCAAATCGGTTCAAAATTGTGTCCTCTACACTGTTCACAACCTTGATTTAACATATTTTCACACTATTCGCGTACAAATGGCGGCCATTTTGTCCGTCAATTTTGGTCCGATTTTCACGAAATTCAAACTCGACCTTCGTAACCATGGAACGGTGATATAATCAAACGGTTTTTTAAATCGGATAACAATTTTGACCTCCAGAGGCACCACAAGCTAAAAAGGGCGATTTTTCGGACAATCAGGGGCCATAATTCAGCAAGTTAAGATCCGATTGGCGCAAATATCGAAAGGAATCAAGATCTTTGGGTTATAAACATGCATTTCAAGTTTCATCCAAATCGGTTCAAAATTGTGTCCTCTACACTGTTCACAACCTTGATATAACATATTTTCACACTATTCGCGTACAAATGGCGGCCATTTTGTCCGTCAATTTTGGTCCGATTTTCACGAAATTCAACCTCGACCTTCATAACCATGGAACAATGATATAAGAAAACGTTTTTTTAAATCGGATAACAATTTTGACCTCCATAGGGACCACACGCTAAAAAGGGCAATTTTTCGGACAATCAGGGGCCATAATTCAGGAAGTTACGATCCGATTGGCGCAAATATCGAAAGGAACCAAGATCTTTGGGTTATAAACATGCATTTTAAGTTTCATCCAAATCGGTTCAAAATTGTGTCCTCTACACTGATCACAACCTTGATTTAACATATTTTCACACTATTCGCGTACAAATGGCGGCCATTTTGTCCGTCAATTTTGGTCCGATTTTCACGAAATTCGAACTCGACCTTCATAACCATGGAACAGTGATATAATCACACGGTTTTTTAAATCGGATAACAATTTTGACCTCCAGAGGGACCACGAGCTAAAAAGGGCAATTTTTCGGACAATCAGGGGCCATAATTCAGGAAGTTACGATCCGATTGGCGCAAATATCGAAAGGAACCAAGATCTTTGGGTTATAAACACACATGTCAAGTTTCATCCAAATCAGTTCAAAATTGTGACCTCTACGCTGTTCACAAGCTAAAAAACGTGATTTTTCGTACAATCAGGGGCCATAACCCATGAAGTTACAGTCCGATACATGCCAATATCGAAAGGAACCGAGATCTTATGGTGATAAACCGATATTTTAAGTTTAATTGAAATCGGATAAAAATTGTGACCTGTAGACTGTTCACAAAAAAATGTGGACGGACGGACGGACGGACGGACGGACAGGGGCGACGACAATATACGTCCACATAAAAATGTGGGCGTATAAAAACGATAATTTGGTGATTTCGGACATTTCGCTTTGTCGCAGAACGTTCAAAATAGCTTTATCCTCTAAGTCACACCCACTTTCCCAGTAAAACCGAAGAAATCATAACGATGCGCGACATGTAGTTGCTGAGATCTATTCAAATTGGAATCTGAATAATAATAATAAGAACTAGACTTGCTTGCAAGGCTGAAGGCTTTCACCTTACCCAAGGCAGCACAAAATGCCTACCACTCATCCCTTAAAACACACACACACACACACACACACTTAAACAACTCAGACATTGACACTTTCTGTGCATGCGCATTACGATAGAAGGAAAGTGAAAAATATAGTTGAACAATTATGAACTTGGATCGGTAGAATCCTACAGACGCCAGAAATCTAAATACGCAATCAAAAACGCAAAAATTCTAAAAAAAAATTACAATTTTAGTACACTTTCAAATTTTCAGGAAAAAAAGAGAACTGTGTGGTATTGCAATTCGACCTATATCTCATCCGCAATATCCCCGGCTCTACAAAAATATAACTTTTTAGAAAATCGGTTGGGAATTGAGATTGTTAGGACCTATTTTCATTTATGCACGTTAAAGATTTACTTCACTTCAGGTCTGTTCAGAACTTTCGCAATACTTCTAAGTACTTACTGCTTAAAACATAGGAAAAATCATTATTCAGAACTCTATCTGCTTTACTTTCAGAGATCTACACGAGAATGAAAAAAAAAAATGTTTTTCGAATGGGACAAAAAAAAAAGATCGTGTCAGATCATAACCAAAACCAAGAATCATACCTTTCAACATCAACTTTTCAACGTTTGTCCAGAGGGGTGCCTTCCTTATAAATAGTTTCGGCTAATAGCGTCATTTTCGCTGGTATCATATGATGGCGTCATGTAGACAAAAACCCTGGGATAATAATTTCAGGAGTAACTGTTATTGACTAAAATGAATTATTTTCACTCTAGAAGCAGCATTACCAGATATTGGTTACCAGTAAAACACCTTTAGGTCAAATATTGCCTCTTTCAAAAAAAAGCTCTCTATATAATGCTTTATACGTAGGCAAAACGTTGCGATTATGACCAACTCGGACTTTTGTCAATGTCACACCAATGTGTACACGGGACTTTGGAATCACGTCCATATCAACTACTCAAATATGCAACTGGTTCAAAAATTGATTAAATATTCAATGAAATATCGACAATTTTCTGATTTCGTGCACGTTAAAGATTTGACGTCACTACTTGTAACATATAAAAAAATAATATTTATTACAGATAGAGTCCATGCTCAAACTGGTTATCTCAACTGAGAACGACATCTCAATTCGACCTTTATCCCATCCGCAATATCCCCGGCTGTACAAAAATATATTTTTTTCGAAAATCGGTTGGGAATTGACATAATTAGAACCGATTTTCATTCGTGCACGTTAAAGATTTACATCACTTCCGGTCTGGTTCACAACTTTCGCAATATTTCTAAGTACTAAATGTTTATAACAAATGAAAACTCAATATTCAAAACTCTATCTCTTTTAGTTTCAGAGATCTACACGAGAATAAAAAAAAACCGAGTTTTCCGATTGGGACAAAAAAGTGTCGTAAGTGTCAAATAATAACCATAATCCAGAATCATACATTCAACATTAATTTTTCAGCATTTATATCGAGGAGTCGTTCGTTCGTTCGTTCGTGGGGTTTAACGTCCACTTCCACCTAAGGTGATATCGTAGACAATGTTGAGGAGTGCCTTCCTTATAAATAGGTTCAACAGAGAGGTTTATTTTCACTGATATCAAATGATGACGTCATGGAGACAAAAATCCGGCGATATTAATTTCAGGGGTAAATATTATTTACTACAACGAATTATTTTCACTCTAGAAGCACCAGTAACAGATATTGGTTACTATTAAAACACCCTTAGTTCAAATATTGCCACTTTTAAAAAAATCTCTCTATATATGCTTTATACGTATGCAAAACGTTCCAATTTTGACCAATTCGGACTATTGTCGATGTCACACCAAGGTGTACACGGGACTTTGGAATCGCGTTTTCATGTCAGCTACTCAAATATGTAACTGATTTTATATTCAATGAAATATCGCCAATTTTCGCATTTCGTGCACGTTAAAGATTTGACGTCACCAACATATAAATGTTCGATATTTATTAGAAACAGAGTCCACGCTCTAACTACATTAAACTTTCTATGACCGGTGCAATATTCGTACTTCTGCACGATACTACTGCAAGATACAACTACAACCTCTTAAAAATTGGATTTGCTTATTAACAGCGCGAGCCGTCGATTTGTGTCGAGATGATTACGGCTATGAGGTAATTTTGGCCAAAGAGAAACAATATTAATTCAAAGACTAATTATTACACACATAAATCAAATATTTCTGCTACAGGGTCACTATACCCTTATTTTGAATAGAAGTAAAGACTCAAAGTTGATATACTTTCTGCCCAAATATCGTCACTGTGAGAGAAAAAGAGACTTTTGAATATGCTCTAAACGTTGCTAATACGTACAGATTGTACCAACTCTTACTGCATGTTTCGCTTAACAATGAAAGGTGACGTTTTCAATTTTCGATCCCTTTGTTCTCATACTCCTGATATTTCTAACTGTTGCGCAATGGTTTCATACCTAAGACTACCGATAAAACTCTCTGTAGAAGAAGTTCAAAAAGAAAATTACGTTGACTTTTCGAGAAAAAGACGTCTAAAAATGTTCCAAATGGTAAAAATACGACGTTTTGGATTTAAAATCTCGTTTTTTGACTACTCATGACATTTAGAGAAATTGTACAATGGTTTCACACAATACACCACCTATAAGACTCTCGAATGAGAAAGTTTTAAAAAAATCGTAGGCGGCGTTTTCGAGAAATACGCGTCTAAAATTGATCGAAATAGCAAAATACCTTACTTTTCAAACTCTGATAACTTTTTGATTTTAAAATAGAAACTTATCGCTATAGTACCATCTTGTAGATAATTCACGTGGCTATCAAACGATATAATACTTTAACTACTCGGTAAACAACCAATCGATACATCTTATTTGACGCACAGGCACCCATTTTTCTGAATTTTGTCAAACTTTGGATACCTTTCTTGACCACTTCCGGTGATTAGAGGATTTTCATTTATAGTTCATGGACTGGTTTGGTCCTTCGACTTCATATTCCTGAAGTTTCAGAAAAATCGTTGGAGCCGTTTTAAAAAAATAAGAACTCTACGATTTGACCAAAATGCGAAAAAAAGTGAAAAATCAAAGTTACCATTTCGGAACAAAACTTATATTGTTGGAATCGGATCGATGTCAACAATCCTAAAATATAAGCAGAAATTCTAAATTCCAAAAAATAAAAATTTTGGGAAATTTTTGAAAATTTTCAAATTTTCACCAAAAAAAATAAAGCGACAAAGTTTCTAAATTCGACATTTTTGAACTGCTATCGGCTCAGAAATGTCTCCAGCTATCCAAAAATGTAAATATCAAAAAAATTGTTTGAGAATTAACAGAATTACGGCCGTTTTTAGTTTTTCGTATTAAACGTCACTTCCGGTGTGCGCACAGATTTCAAAATAGCTTTAAGCAGTAGCTGCACACCACTTTTCCGACAGAAGATCAAATTGCAAACCTCTATCTCTTATAGTTGCTGAGATCTAGCTTCCCCCAATAAAAAAAAAATAATAATAATCTTAGTAATAACAATAGTCTTTCACCGAAGGTGAAAGCCTAATAATAATTTTAACAAAAACAATAGTGTTTCACACAAGCTACACAGTGTGAAACCCTAATTATTCAATTGCTATACTCACACATGAACAAATTTTCTTGTAACCCAAGTAGATTCTGTACAGTTTCTATTGTAAATGGACTGAAAAAAAAATAATGTTTTGTACAATTGTGTCCATGACCTAAATGGCAGGTTTTTCCAGAGTTCTTATTCAATAACACAATCAGAAAATGGGGATAAAAATAGAATTGATTTTTTTACCTAGTAATAGCACTAAAAGCACCTCTTATTTTGGCTTTCATGCGTCGTACATAAGCTTCCGTAAATATAACATCTCTGTCAGCTTTATCAACTCTACCTTTAATAGTTGAACCAAGTCGAGACAGAACGACCTGTAAAAAATACATCATAAATATCTATCATGTTATTTCTTGGTAGCTTTTCAATATTTGCATTTAAAATTCCAGAATTATCTGGTAAAATTATAGTGGACATAACTTCTTATATTTTGTGTTACAATGTTATTACGTAATACTGTTATTAACTTAAGACATTAGCAAGGGCTGGATAATGATATTCAATTAATTGAATCTGTTGATTTTGAGGTTATGTTGTACGCTTTATTTTTCTTGATACAAACATATAAAACAAACTTGACATTCATAACAATTATTTACATTTTGGGGGTCTTACTTACCTTTGAAATAAATTCAAAAGGTAGGTCATATTGTCTAACTATATCAGCAATTTTAACATAACCTTGTTCTTGTAATTTATCATTCACTTCTTCTGCTAACTGATTCTGATAACTCCTAAAGTAATTAAAACAGGAAACAAAATTAACTGTGGATAACAAAAGTATTATTATTTGTTATTTCATTTTATAATCTTTCTCTGATTCAAATTATATGAAGATAGCATTGCAATGAGTGGAAATAAACCCTCACGACAGCTATAATTTGAAACAAAATTTTGGGGTTATCACATTATTAAACGATGTATGCACAGACAAAGATGAAAATTGTTGACGCTCAGGCTGCTGGATGTACTTTACACAGAAGGCATGGTCCCAATGATTCAAAGAAAATTTGAAAAATTTCATAAAGAACTCCAGCCTACTAACATTAACAATAAATTGTTGACGAACAGAGATGGACAATTATCAAAACCGATAGGGATCATCTTCGTAATAATATTGGCACACACAATAAAAAATATTTGTAGCCTGTACAAGCATGAGCTAAATGTGAATGAACAGACCGATGGATGGAAAGGGTGATCACAATATAAACAGTATCAAAAAATATAGACCATATTACACATAAAATATTTAAATTGAACATGCATACTTACTTATCGATAAGTTGTCCTAGAATCAATGAGAAAGTTCCTTGTTTAATGATCTTATTTACTTGAGCTTCAATTATATTCAAGTCAACATTCAAAATTTCTTGTAATTCAACAAGGTTAATACGACCTGAAAATAAACAAGTAAACTCTTCAAAATCTTCATTAAATTTGCAACACCCTAAAGAATTGTTCTGATCTATAGTATCTGAGTGGAATTGTAAAAGATACTTAAATAACTTAAAATATGCTATTAACCTCTTTCTCTCGCAGTCTCATCTCTGGGGTCTTAATATCTACTTCTAAAATGACATTAGCGGTACTAATATCTTTGCATTCAAATATGGTGTAATTCTACAATCAGAATTACTTACCTCCATGTACAGCCAATTCTTCTTTGATTTCTTTAGATATTTCATCATGTGTTAAATATTCCTTGCCATCACATGTGTAAACTACATCTATCAAGTTAAATTCAACAAGTTTAGATACTATTTCAACAACATTTCTTTCTGATAACCTGGAATATATTTAAACATGAAAAAGAAGTGTAGTCTACAGAATTGGATGTCCATCACATTTGAATTTTCAGCTCAATTTTGTCTTGTTGAATAGTTAAAATTGCAAATAAAAGAGCAGTGAAATCTGTCACATTCGTCTTTTAAATACACAGCTATTTGTCACATTTTTTCTTAATCTTACAGTACTTACATGTAACTATACCAAGAAAGTTTTGAATAGCCTGTATTCTAAATATTACCAATTACATCAATTAGTGGTCAAGTCACATGAATAGCATTGAATTGACATTCTATAACGTGGCATTTAATCAGTGGGTGTTAACCTACAAAAGATGACAACCAAGCACTAATCAATCGTCGGTGAGATTAAAAACTGTGTTCGTCTCTCATGTCTTTTCTTGAGGTGAAAGTGTTTGATGAAACACCTTTACATGTACTGCGTCTCACATATAGTGACAAACTGTAAATGCCAGCTAGCTTTCCAGACCAATTTCTTCCTTTTTATTAAAAACCTCTCCTGGGATTTAGATTGAGTAGTAAAATTTCCACATTTGCGAGAAAAGCGAATTTCACAAACAAATCAACAATTATAATTAAGTTAATTATAGTTAAAATTTTTTTTACAAGAGCTATATTAATAGAAAATGAAATGAAATGGGGATTTAATGTCCTACTGTACTGCTCCAGCCCGGAATTGTGGTACCATGATTCTGTGCGTAATTCATGTGGAAACGGATGATAGAATTGTATGAATCTACAAGTTGCTGAGCCATAGTCGATTTTCAAGAACTTTAAGGCATTCCAATGTCGAAGAAATAAAACGGTTTCATATTACGATATTTATATGAAGCAATGTACATCAAGACCTAAACAAACGTATGTGTGTGTACCTATGTGTGATAGTCTTTGTGTTTGATAATTGAGAGTGACAGGTTATTTACTGAAGCGACAGGTATGGTGAAAAGCTACCTGTTGTTTCGAGGCCTGTTTAGGTACACACCAGTATTTTTATCCTATTTGAAGAACTAGACTGTAGACAGATGTCTTTGCCAAGTCCTCTGTCCTACATTTTAGTACAATTCCGGTAGTCAAACTAGTGACAAGGGGAAGTC
Source organism: Patella caerulea (assembly GCA_036850965.1). Classification (NCBI taxonomy): domain Eukaryota; kingdom Metazoa; phylum Mollusca; class Gastropoda; family Patellidae; genus Patella; species Patella caerulea. Next base: position 17,605,569 of record JAZGQO010000014.1, on the reverse strand, counting down.
AATTCAGAAAATTCCCATGAACTTCCCCGGCAAAAGACAGGAGCAAATCTGAAAACTCCAGGCTAACAAGTCATTGTCTTACTGATTTAGCCACCGTGGCTGCAACTTGATTAAAGATTTATAAAAGTTGAGCGTATGAACCAGGAACGAAGCATCATGGAATTGTGACGTTGGCCTATCTCATGTGAATTTGAAGTTAGTCAATTGATGCAAAATTGTCCAAAGAACGAGCATACCAAGTGATTTTAGTTTCTCCTACTTGTGCAATCTTCTACCCTACTGTAACATACCTGCCAACTGTCACGCATTTGGCGTGAGAATCACGCATTTTTAATCAAAATCACGCTCTCACGAGCACATAGTGAAATCTCACGCATTTTCAAAACTATAGTATAAAAATAAAATATAAAGGGATTTCCACGTACGAGTTACATTCGGGTGCACATTGATCAGACGCAAATAGTCGAACGCGATGTATTCCGAATGTCGGGTCGCTCTTTTCCGGTTTGTTTTAAGTACGACACCACTGATTGGCTGGATAAGTTAGATCAGCCAATGAAATTATTTGTTTCATTACCACTGTTCAGAAACTGGAATATCCTTCCCGCGCGTTTCAGTGAGAGAAAAGCCTGCAAGATGAGTGACACTGACAACGATTCAAGTGTTTAAATGATATGCATTAAAACTTTTAAAATGTATCTCTTTTGTGAATAATTTTATCTCTATTCTCCGGTCTCCAAAAGTGTTTTAAAAGTACTAAATCCTTTTTCGGCTGGGGGGCTCCGCCCCCCTGGGCCCCCCGCCAGGACTTCGTCCTGGACTGGACCCCAGCTTGGTTAAATCTCACTCATTGAATTCATTTTAGGTTGGCAGCTCTGCTGTAAAATTATCATTGTGGACTGTGAACACTGAATGAAGTAAATGTATGTCTGAAAACAATCCATATGTTTACAACGTATTGTACGATTTCATTATTGTTACCATCGTTAATCTAGTAACACAATATTACGAATCAAAAGAAAATAAGATATTAAATAAAATCAATATAATTATATTACTTTTGTTTGGTAGCCGTTAGTTGTACGAGTCGAAGTTTCTCCTGAAGACGATGAACTTCTTCCAAGTCAGCCATGTTGGCAGTTCGTGAACTAAGGGGAAGAACTCTGATTGATAACTTCCATGACGGGGTACAGACCATGAATTTCAATAACTCAGGTTTTTAATAGTCGAAAATAGCATTATGCAAGAGCAAAATCTGCTTATTACAGACCTTTCTTTAGGCCTGAGATGTTATGTAAATAATCAATTAGACATTAATTAACATATCCATCCATTACCATAATAAACTCTTAAAGTCAAGGCTAGCCTCCGATGTTGGCGGATTGAATTCCTATATAAATCGAATTAAACCCACAAATATTTCGCCAAAAATAGTGATTTCTTAGGAGTGTTCTTAGCCGGCCACATCCCCATGAAATGATCTTGGGTTGGGTGACATAAATCCAATGAAAAGAATTCTGATATTGACTAATCCTTTTTGTAATCAATTTTAAGCTTGCTTTCATATCGCAGTATGGAAAATTAACCAGTTTTTAAAAATACGTGAGTAAATAGCAGCAAATATAGCAGGGGGAACAACTGACATGGTTGCCACCGTCAATGGCTAAGGCCATTTGCGTTCGGTTGCTGGTTCAGACTGTAGTCGCGACCATAGTCTACATCCGAAGGTCGCCCTGACTAGCGAGTTACCCACTTACGTATTTGCGAAAAGAAGAGGTTTTTAGGATTTTATCAAACTTATAGGCGCCACAATAGAGGATCTTTTAACTGTATATATACAAAGACTGGGGCGGATTCAATCTAAATAATAAACAACACTTATGGGTTTTTTTTGTTTTTTTTAAAAAAATCCCAAAGTTTTTTTGATCCGTTTGACATAAACTAATAAAATATGTGTTTACTGACAAAAAAAAAAAGAAGATGAAAACAATCATTTGCGAACACGTATAGTCCCCAAAAATTCAGGAGTGAGTTTAAGCAAGAGAGTGCCACCAACAATTTTAGTTCAGAAAAACATTGATGAACCTTCGGATAATCTATTTGGATTTTGTTTTGGTTAATTAAAAGGTCAAACTCAGTTCAAAACCCTATAGCTATAATTACGACGTGAAAAATTGTATATATTCCGAAAAATGCAAACCAAAAGAAGTTATTTTGATTGCCGACTGCATCTATAGGCCAGCCACGTGTCCGACCACAGTTTCCTCATAAGTAAACTGACTAAACTGTTTAAGTCTAGCCTACAAGTTGTTATTGTACAACTAATCATTACCGCAACTAGTAACACATTTTAAAAAAAAATAAAAAATTTAAAAAAAATAGATGGGTTATTATTAAATTGATAATAGCCTACGAGATGGTCAATGTGAACTTTTTGCGGGAAACTCTTTAATCGACAGACCGCTATGTTAGCCTACATAGCTGTTTCGTTTGCATAATTTGCATGTGAATTGAAAGAATAAGAATTCTGATATTTAAGGGTAGAATAAGAACTATTGTCTGCCAGATAGTAGATTTGTATTTCAAATTAAACATTTTGGCTTTAGGCCTACATAATTCACATAAAATAACTCGGTAGCCTACACATAGCCAACTTTAACATTTCTGCCAACATTTTACGCCACTCGATCATATTCGCGTCTAGAAACAAACATTTTTATTCGACTGTGTAATTGATCCTTTAATGTTTTTATAAATGCCGTGTTTTATCTTTTATAATCAACTTAATCCGATAAATATAATAGCCGTCGCAACAGCCCTCCTGCAAAGCTCATATTATCCATGTTGCCATGGAATGAAAACTATAGCATTTAAAATATACTTCCACGAAAAGAAGTCCTCAAATTGTTTTATGTTAAAAGTTTTTTATTTGCATATTAATATCTAAATATTACATTTGATAATTCTAACCTCGCTTACAAATAGATCCACATCAAATACGGTTATAAACGGTTAAAATAAGAATTGGTTTACCCCCTACTTTGATTTGGTATTATTACGCGCCTAACCACCTGTTTGCGTCTGCTCGCGAGACGAGTACATTATAAGATGAGTTGGAGTTCGGAGTTGTAAAATCACTTTTATTAATTAGTTGTTTGCAGTTGTACCTCAGACTGCCAGAGGTATATTAATCAAATTTTGCACAATGGCAGATGTGGAAAGAAGCGAGGGATTGAGCGAGAAAGAAGCAAACAAGCCAGATAGTCCTAAACCAGATCAAGAAGTTGCGCCTCCGCTTGTTTCTGTTAAGAGCGATAAAGGTTTGTGGTGTCAAATTTCATCCCATATTATCAATGACAAACATCTTTGTTTACAAATGGCTACCGTGGTTGACAACAGTTCGTAAAAATGTCTTTATTTCTCTGCTATACGTATGTTTTTAGATTATCGATATCTATTTCACTACCGGTAATTGCGGTAATATTAAATTAAGCATAAAAATTAGAACATTACACTACACTGTCTTTTCTTTCCAATCCCACAGGCCAACATTCTTTGTGATTCACCACCACATCTTTTTTCGGGGGTGGGGTGGGGTGGGGGGCACTGCTGCGGCACCTCCCCACATGCCCCCCTACCACCGCTCGCCACATTCTTAATATGGACACCGTGTCAATTTGGGAACAGTTTTATTGGGCCTTTTTTGAAGTAGCCTACCGGTATTACAGATTTTCTTTCATACTACAGATTTTCAATTGTTTTTCATAAATAAACTGCTCCATGATGGCTACATTTAGGTAGATTTTGAGGATCATCATAGAGACAATATTACTCAAGAACCAGAAATTGAAAACTATTTAGATAAACTATATAGATCAAGTCTAGTAGGCTACTGTAGGCCTACTTGACTGTATCCAACTTATCTGTGTTTTGTTTCGATCATCATGGTCAAAAGATTCAGAATATATGCAGAAAATGTCGTAGATTCTGTTCCAGACATGTAGCATATAATTTATTTTTAGAGCTAAATCATTTATTGACTCTTTCAAAGATACACTGTTGACCTTATGTCCAAAACATAGGCCCTATGGGGATAAGTAAATCTAACTTAAAATTGAAAACATCGCCTATTTGTAAAAGGTATCACATAACTCCAGAATATATTTGGGCAGTATCATTTATTGGGTGCACTTATCAGAAATAGATTGGAAGATTTTGCACACAATTTAAGGTTTAGCATGTGTAAGCTTAAGTTATTAGAATTAAGTCAAATTGAAAAAGAAATACCATCCAAAAGGTGACTTTTCTTTTTAATGTTTAGTCCTTCCTAAATGTTAGTTGTCAGTAGAGTGTGTGTGTGAAATTCAACTTTTGTTAACGTCCGCTTCCAGTTTCCACAGAAGTGATATATTGCAGACAGAGATAACTCTTTAGTAATTGTACCATATGGCAATATTTCATCTTGCAAAAAACTTGACAAGAAAATTTTCAGTACTTGCAGTAAAGAGTAATTGATCCAAGTAGCTTAACAATTATGTGAAATTTCAATAAATCACACAAAGGCTCATTGGTTTTTAATAGTTGATATGTTTCTGCCAGCTAAATATGTTTGGAATATTTGGCCTAAAAGTCGTCAATTACTAATATTAGGCAAGGTCAAAACACCTAAAATATTATATCCTTTTTGTAGAGTTTACAATGGGACTAGTCTGCAATGCATAACTTGGTAGTTATCGGGACATGCTTTAAGATAATATAATGTGTGAACAGTTCATTGATTTGAGTTGTTAAGCCATTTAAGCTGTCATTCAGGTGATAAATCATATCCATACAGGCTATTCAGACATAAAAGATTGTCTGAGTTATTTAGTATAAACACTTATCTTGACAATTCATAGTATAGTTTATTTGAATGTATAGGCAACCAATTTTTATTAACTGGCCTACCCAGCCTACCCAGTATGGTTAACTCTCATCTACAGAATGAGCAATATGATTTAACACCTGACTAATTTTGAGTTAATTGTAAAATTCATAAATACAATATATACAATTAAATTTTTTTATTACTACATGTATGTCTTTGTCAATTTTTTGTAATATGAAACCATTTTAAGTACAGATAAGACAAAAGTTATTTTATTCATAGATTTTATTCGTATTAAAATACGGTTATTGAATGGATTTAAAATGGCAACTAATTTGTTCTTGATATTTTTTATTCAATATCTGTTGACACCAATAGACGCTGGTCTGATTGGTCAATTATCGGATATTTACATGTGTTAATTTCATAAAATCAACTAATATTAAAAAAACTACCAAAAACTATTTTTAGGCAAATACATTATTTTGAACAATTTTTGTTTACAGAAATTGCAAAAAAGGGTAAAAAAAAACTTGATTATTTCAAATTAAATGTTTGAATAGCAATCAAATGATTACTTAGAATATTCAAATAGTCATAGTAGCATTTAATGTGAACACTACCACGGAATATATATATAATTTTATCATGAAAAAGTTAATTCTTATGTTCCAGATGAAAAGAAAGCTGAAGATAAAACTGATTCCAAGCCAAGTAGTAATGTAAATAAACCCAAGACAAAGGCCAGCTTGCAACCAGCAAAGGTAGGGAAACAAAATACTCTTTGAAACAGGATACGATCCGATACTCTAATCTAAAAACTTTTGAAGTACATGCAGTTCACTTTTTGTAATGTATGGATTTATCCATTAATATTGTGATATTGTTTGTACAGAACATTGATTATGGAATATGAGAAAATGGCTCTCTGTGTATTATTTAATTGATATCAATATCGTGGAGCCGATTATTGTGAACCATTTTTATTTTATTGGAAAAATAAACTTATTTATTGTCAAGAAAATAACCTTGTCTCGGAAAATTTTTATGTTTAATCTACTCATTTCTCTTTTATTTCCTCAGACTGTTAGTAAAAACACCAAAAATGTTATTTTGTCTGGTGAAGCTGCCAAAGAAATGCAGAAAGCTGCTAAAGCGAATAAAGATGAAAGAAGATTAATGGTAATTGAATGGTTTTATTTTATACTTAAAAAAATAATTGAAATACATTTAAAATTACGGTCTTTTGATTCTGAAGAGCGTAAATAATGCATGATTTGCTTAAAATGATCAATTGTGGTAACAAATAAAACTGTTAATTACTGAAGAACAAGAACTACAATGACTTATTGATGAATCATGGAAACATCAGGTTGTGATAAATATCTTTTATCTTTATTGATCTATCAGCTCCTAATTTGTTACTGTCTTTCCTTATTGATTATTGACATGATACTTCCTGAAACCTATTAACCCGTCCTATTGTTATCGTCTCATGATAATAGTCTGCCAGCCAAATTGATTAAGGGCCAATTCTTACGTGTTGGAATCTTGCATCTTCTAAAATTCACGCAAACACCAAGAAAGCTTGCATGATGCCAATTATTGCTTGGAAGAAATAAGTAATAAATTATTTATACATCATGGTCTTGTTCTGTTGTTCCCCTCCATGTTATCAGTTTGATTATGCAGTTTGAATTGAATGGTTTCAACACAAACACCTGTTTTCCTGTCTTTAATTATTGTGAAATCATTTGGAACACGCCAGTTTCCTGTCACAATATAGCATAGTATTATATAAGACAATAAATATGTCTAAATTAATGGACGAAGGTGTATCAGATTCTGGAATTGAATTGGAATGCTATCCTCAATCAAAAGCTTCTTGTGTAAGAATATCATATATTTATTCTGTATCTTTATTAATATCATATAAGAGTGGTTGATCAGACAGTATTACATTTATTTTCTATTCATCTTTTGGTTATATTTATGTAATATCTATCATATGGATTTAACTTTTTTATTAACAAATATTATCTTGATTTCAGTTGGATGCTAGACACACCTATTTATTTAATCAGGTAAATCTCAAATGCTATTTCGTTTCAATGATAAAGAATTATTCAGGTTTTACTGGCTATGTCAAGGAATTTGCAACCAGGAATATAAGCTTAAATGATTAAAGAAGGTCAACACTATTCAAGGATATATATAATCTTATCATCTGATGCTCTATTGACATTATGATAAGATTTACTCGATTGTCTCTTTATAGATTGGAGATTCTATTGGACTGGATTTAGCTACTGTTGAAGATTTTATTTTAGGTGATGATAAGGTAGGATAAGATTTAAGGCCTTGTTTAATATTTGACACACAGGTTAACAAGTAGTTTTTAAACTAAAAAAATATTTCCAATCTCAATTCTGTGGCCCATAAGATAAAACCGCCCACAAAACTTGTTAAAACTATTGAACAAATAAAAAATGAAAAGTAAGCGATCTCTAACAGGTAACTATCAAATTAAATGAATAAATCTACAGACTTGAAATTTTAATTGAATTTTTTATTTCAGTTTGATTTGATAGGACCATTTTTACAACAGAATGGGTCACGTAAACTAATGTTTTTCTATCAAGATATTAATGTAAGTAAAGATTTTTTATAATACTGCATAATTGACAAATTTGAACAATTAACAGATTTAATTAAACTGTAAATTGAATATTTTTATGTTGGTTGTCATAAGTTTAACCATGGTAAGCAAAATAAAAAGTGTGAAATAGTAATTTCTAAAATTCATGGAGTAATTAAATGCAAAAAGATTATAGTAAAATAATTTTTGTTTTCTTTTTAGCCATCATCTAGTTCTGCTCAAAAGAAACTGTTCCTGACCAATGGAGACTCTGAGGTAACACAAATTTTGATCAGTTTTTCAGTGATTTTCTATTCAGAAATCAATATGTACATGGGTCAAAAGTAGTCAAGATGTTATTTCTTCTGACAACCTGATATTGATAATTCAATCCATCATTTTATATTTAAATAGATTCAAGAATAATTAATTGACCATGGTTGAATATAGCTGTTTTGATAGGTTCTTTGGTGTCAATTACCCATTAAAGCTTAAGCTGGTATTATAATGTTTTCTCATATTTCAGGGATTACATGGAATTTGTTTGTACTTTCTGAGAACCACAACTAAAGCTATAACTGTAGCTAATATATCACAAGAAGTTAACTTTGGTATGATGGATGGTAGTAATGGTAAAATATTAAATGGATTGGAGAAACATTTAGCTAAAGTTGTTTTACCAGCTCTCAAATCACTTGAGGTAAATAGGAAGTTGATTTTAAGATTAAGATGTATTTAAAGTAATATCAATGGATGAGAATGATTACGGCCAATAATTTTAGATTGCTTTGAAATATCTCTCATGATAAAGTCACTTCACCAAAATCATTTTCTGAAGTTTCTTTATATGCATTTATAACTTATGTTTGTTTCTTTTATAGCAATGGGGATCTCTAAGTACTGAAAATGGATCAAACCCACAGATTGACGATTTTCTCGAACAGTTGGAGAAGTTTAATAAGAATCTTTTATCAGCATTAGATAATATGCAAGGTCAGGTGAAATTAGCTGATAATGGTACAGAAAACATTTTGGAAGGAATGAATACAGTAGCAGATTATCAAACAGCAGGTACAGTATACCTGTTATTAGCCGTTAAGATTAATATTTTACCTTCTACAAGAAGCCATTATTGCATCAGAAGAACAATAACTTAAAAGACGAAAATATCAGTTTGGTAAATTTTATTTTATAGTTTGCCTTTATTAATTTGACGCCCATCTTTTTTCAGCTGGTAATACAGAAACTCTAGAGAAAATGGAAGAATTATTAAGTACATGGTCTAAACAGATAGAACAAGTTTTAGCAGAGAGTGAACAGATGAGACGTGAAGCTGATGATATTGGTCCAACTGCTGAATTAGCTTACTGGAAATCAAGAATGGCCAAATTTAATACGTGAGTTTGTCCAAAAGATAAATATATATTCAATGATATGAATCGATTTTAAAAGAATGATTACATTATTAAAGTTGACAGATTGCTGTGTTCTGCTTTCTTTCATACTGTAATCCATTTATTATTTTAGCCTACTTGAACAGATGAAGAGCCCCAAAGTGAAAGCTGTTCTAGGAGTACTCCAAGTTGCCAAATCCAAAACTTTGAAAATATGGAAAGACTTGGTTAGTATAAAAGATTGATTTTTTTTAATTATATGCATTGATAATAAAATGTATAATCTATAAACCTACATTATAATAAGATTTGAATAAGAAAGGATTTCTTACAGCTTTAGCCATACCAAATACTGAATTTTATCTACTTTTAATGAAACCATTAATTATTGTAGACTAGATACTAGTCTTAGCATAATATTTGTAAATTCTTATATATTCAATTTAATTTTCCAGGATGGTCGTATAACGGATGCTGCTAATGAAGCCAAGGATAATGTCAAATATCTGTACACACTAGATAAATTCTTTGGACCTCTTGTCAAATGCACACCAGTAAGTTTTTATCCATGCTTTCTTGAACTGAATCGAAATCTTACTGATTGGAACTTTGATTTCTTCTATGTCTTATTTACTTCCGATAGGTCGTGTGAATAATTTTATTTACCAATTGTTTTTTCTACTTCAGGCCACTATGGTGGAACATATTCCAAGTTTGATGAATGCCATTAGAATGATATACAGTATTTCTCAGTACTATAATACATCAGAACGTATGACATCATTGTTTGTAAAAGTAACCAATCAGATGATTACAACCTGTAAAGCGTATATCAACCAAGGAATCTCCAAAATCTGGGAACTTCCAAGGTAAAATACTTTATGTCATCTGGATAATTATGGGCAGTAGTCATTATGTTTAATTTTAGTTAATGGAATTTAAGAGTGAGTCCTATGACCATGATCTAATACATTTTAAAAAAAAAAAAGAAAAAAATTGTTAGTGTCACAATAGCCATGTGAGATTTTTGATACCGAGAGAGAGGTCAAATTATATAGTGTAATTGATTTTGAAATATTTCTTTGTTGAAAATCATGTCATTTATTTTTTATATTCAGAGATCAACTGCTGAAGAAATTGAATGAATGTATGAAGCTGAATGAAGAATACCAAAAGCAGTTTCAAAAGACAAAGCAAAAACTGAAGGAAAATCTGAATGAAAGACAGTTTGAATTCAGGTATTATTATAAGAATTGCATTTCTCAAAGTGAATTGTTTAGTCTTATATGAAATTATACTGGCCACAGTTATTTCTTATTTGATTCATGTTCTAGATATCTATCCAATTTTAAATCAAACTTAATTATTTTATTTTTCAGTGAAAATTACATCTTTGGAAAGTTTGATACATTCTGCAAAAGACTTGAAAAAATCACTGATATGGTTAATACTATTGAAGTATTTTCTGGTTTGGCTGATGTGAAAGTTGAAGGCATTGAAACAATAGCTGTGAAGTATAAAACTATTGTGGAGGCCACTAGAAAGAAAAATTATGATGTTCTTGATCACAGGAAGGGAGAGGTAACTTTATTATATTTGTCTTCCTATGGCGTAAATCATGATACAGGAAAAAAAGGGAAAAATAATATAAAACTTAACAGTGCCTATTTTTCTTATTTTTGTTTATTACGAAGTCAAGAATGTGACATGTCAGTTTAAAGTTCAAGCTGTCAAAAATATATTAATTGAATATTCAATTAAGTACATAGGTTTTGAAGGAATGGATTGAATATAAAAATGCTTTGATCATTTTTAACAATGCATAAACTTCATGTTTTTCCAAACATTTACAAAGATGGGGTTGAGATATTATTTCCATCCGTTGAGGTAATGAGATAACAGAAATTTTGTTTGTGTATAAATTTGAACTGCAATATTACATTTAGTTTTGATGTTTATTTTTCAGTTTGATATTGACTATATGGAATTTCGTAATCAGATTGATAACTTAAGAATGTCTATTCAAAATTTTATGGACTCTTGGTTCCAGAGATCCCTTAGTGTAAGTAAAAGATCTATCTCTTCATGCTGAAACAAAAACCACCATCAGTGATCCTTAAATCTTTGATTAATTTAATTCTGTCAACAAACATTTTCGGCAATTTGATTGTCAGGTTAATGTGAAATTCATTATTATTTTTTTTAAGCTAATCCTGTATACCAGCACATGATTACCCTTTGTGATTAGTGATGGTTATGATTTCTTTTGTTTTTACAGATGGAAAAAGCCATTGAATTACTTGGTAAATTTGAGTCTATCAAGGGTGCCCAACTTGATATGAACGACAAGTATATGAAAGTAATGATGGCTTATGGTAGAGATCTGGAGAGTATTAGAAAAACTTACCAGAAGTTTAAATCAGAACCTACCATACCCAGAAATCTTCCACCAATAGCTGGCAGGATAGCATGGGCCAGACAGCTTTACAGAAAGATTGAATCACCCATGAAAATCTTCAAAACTAAACCAGAAATTCTAAAAGTAAGACTTGTTTTTTGTAGTAAATTTAATATTTTGAATATACAGATTAAGATAAAGCCATTAAATTAAAGTCAATGATTCTATTCACATGTTCATTTTATCTATTTCAGAATACTGAAGCCAAAAAGGTTATTAGGAATTACAACAAAATGGCTGGAGTTCTTCTAGAGTATGAGGTAAGGTTATAATTATCTCTTTAGAAATTGCTTTTTACAATTTATCTACCTTGTATAAGAAATAATGCTATTTATAGCAGACCAGAATGACCTATCCTAATGCGATAACTGTTTTTATTCTTAGATGCTATATCATCGTGGTTGGTACAGGGCTGTAGAAGCAGCTAAAAGTGGACTTCATGCCTCACTGTTGGTTCAGCACCCTGATACAAATGAAATTTATGTGAACTTTGACCCTCAAATTATGGAGCTAATACAAGAAGCCAGGTGTTTACAGGCCTTGAATCTTGATGTACCTGATGCCGCCAAGGAATTGATAGTTAAGGAAGAATCTATCAAAGAAAATCATGTTGCGTGAGTAATTTATCTGACTTGTTCTATGAATAATTGACGTGGCTGTATCAATATCTTGATCTTTAATTTTGCTGGGAAGAATATGAAAAGCATTTATATTAAAAGAGCAACTTTTTTTTCAAACTTTTTCAGTTTATAGTTTTTGAAATTTATATAGATTTTGATATTTTTTTGGCAGATTACGTGAAATGTTGAATGGCTATAAGGACATTTTATCCAAGATTCCCACTGTATTATTGCCACTGATAACACCATTTAATAAGAGAGTAGAGGAGGCATTAGCACCCGGTTTGTCTACACTGACATGGACATCTATTAATTTGGACGGTTGTAAGTATTAACTGAATAGACAAATTTATTAAACTGTTGTGCATAGTGAGTAGATTAGTTTTGTATTTGTATATTAAACTTTTTATTGAAATACTTTGTGATTTGATCTCATTTGCTGTGGAATTTGTTTTAAAAAAAAAAAAGAAGATTTCAAGAACCTGCTAGGAGTAGGATATTTAGATTTTTGGAAGTCTGCATTTAAGTTAAATTGGTAGATTGTCTCTATTTTAGGCCTGTTTGAATACCAGTTTATGAATTTAGGATATGTATGTGCATAAAGTTAAGATGTTCGTGAATATTATTATTTATTACAGATATCAAGAATATTTACAATGTGATGACAGATTTAGACAAGTTGTCTAAAACAGTAACTGATATACTAGAGTGTCGTATAGAAGCTGTATTACAAGATATGTCATTAACTGCTTTATGTGATCTACCTGATGATGAAGCTGTTACAGCTGAACAGTTCTTAAACTTAACTACAAATGTAGTTAACTTAGCTTCAGAATCTCTGGCTAGGTAAGTGACGTTAAGGTTCCTTTTTGTCAGTTACGTTTTGTATATCAGTTAATGACATCCCTTAGATTTAGATAAATGCAGCATTTGTTTCCAAATTTTGTTATGCTTTAATTGAACACATTTATATATATTATTTTTCTAACTTATAAATTGCAGCCAGAGTCAGTTGGTAGAAAGATCTGTTACTGAGTTAGTAGAAGCTATACAGAGCAAGTTATTACCAGCAGAAAAAGTCAATCTATCAGCTGAAGAAGGTTATACATGTATTCAACCTGACACCAAGAATAAAAAACAAAGATGCCAAGAATGTCTACCATGTAGTTATTATCAAATACTCAACTATTTCACACAGAGAAATACTGAAGCCTTGGTTAAATGTAAGTACAGAAAATGTTAGCCTAAGTCACAGTTTTAAGGCATAGTAGTACAGTATTTTAACTAAGAACACATAAGTTTACTTGAATTTTTGTTTGAATTTTCTTTCAAACCTTTTTATCAATATTAATGTTATACTATTTTATCTATTCTATTTCAAGGCAAACTATTCTAGAATTTTCTTTTCCTTTCATAGGTACAAAACTATCATTGGATACCATCAAACGACGTCTGCAGGCATCAAATCGTTATAGTCTAGGTGATGAACTGAAGGAAGATCCTAAACCACCATTGTTTGTTGTAGATGTTATTCTAGCTATACCTAATGTTGTAGTTAAACCTAGTTTAGACGATTTACAACATACCCTAAATAAAGCTGTACAAATCATTCTAAAGGCTTCATCAAATATTCCACAATGGGAACATCTGATGCTTCACCAGAAACAACAACAAAAGGTAAGTCTCTAGAGAAAGAGGTGTTCTTAAATTGGGAAAACTCTTGAGTGTTTGCACAAATCCCTTCCAATGCTAAGTTTGTTATATCTGCAAATTTTCAATAATTTCTATTGAAAGGAAATTAAACTGGAAAGAGTTCTGCTTTTTAACCCGCTGTTGTGTGAAGTTGTTTGAATTATAGCACTTTCCTATATGTATATATTAATATACCAATTTGTTTCCCCCAGACTCAGTTAATTTTGTTTAAATTGTCAAGTTTTTCATGTTATTTGTATATCAAGCTGCTTGAACTGTATTATACTATAATGAAGGTCAGTTTCATGTCATTGAGCACTGGCTAATGCTCTAGAGAGTTTATTAAATATACAATAATATGTATGTTTCAGCATCTTAAAGGTTGCACAGGTTGATGTATTATAATATCACTCTAGATATAGTCTACTTCTAGTCTAGGACTCCTGTATTATATATACACACCATAGTCTAAATACATACTTAGCATTTTATCTAACAATATAGTCTTTCTACAATAGCCTAATTAGTTCTTTAAAGTATTATTTTTTTGATCACGTTTTAGTACAGAAATTCAGTATTTTCGACAATTTTTTAAAATATTAACACTGAGTAGTGTATTGTTTTCATTAAAATGACCAGACTAATGTCCGAATAAAAAAATTTAGATACCAATCTGAATAAATTAAGAGTATGACACTGTAAGTTTATAATTAGCTTAAATTTTCCATAAATTTATAATATTCTTTTACAATATTCTTTTGCTTTATATGATATTTCAATGTTATACTGTAGTTAAAAGATCTATGCCAAGTGTCAATACTTAGCATACATATTCATACCAGGGCATGTCAAGTTATACACTTAGATACTTGTAGTAGTTTAGATTGCCTATTTAGTTGAAGATTAGTTTTTGTCTTAAATATCCAAACAACAGCAATAGATCTCTATTTATTAGACAATAAATCTGAGATATCTATTGCATTTTTGTTAATTTTTAAGTTTAAAAAAATAAGCATTAAAAATAAATACAGTCTTAAACAATATCGTACATTACATATGTATTAATTCTTCCCAAGACATGAAAAGTCAGAAATTAATGTTATTTGAATGAGTGACTTTATGATTGTATTGATTACTAATAGGAAGCTGAAATGGCTAATGCTGATGATAAGGAAGATACTGCCAAGATGATTCCAGTTACTCAGATTAAACCACTAGATAAGATCATTAGTGATCATAAAGATGTTGTTAAGATTGTCATTCAACTCAACTCTATTATCAGTACCTTTAAAGGAGATGTACAAGAAAATCTCGATGGTTATACCAAGTATTCAGAACTTTGGACAAAGGTAAAATATTTATAACAAAACAAATATACATTCTGTTTAATATTTAAGGAAAATTTCTGAATAAAATATCTTTAAGAATTATTTTATATTTATTTAAGATATACTATTTTGACTTCAGTATAACTAAATGCTTATTCATATGAATCTTATATTAAAACTTATGTGACTCTTTCATTTTAGACCCCAGACGAGACCGTGAAAGAATTTATGGCAACAAATCCTTTGATGTCAGAAATCGAATCCCAGATCAAATACTATCAACGCCTGGAAACAGAAGTGGAAGAAATACATGCCTCATTCCGCGTAGGTTCTGTCATTTTCCAGAATGATAAACTTGTTTTAGCATTGGTTACTGAAACCAGGAATTGGAAAATGGCCTATGCTAAGGCTCTCAATGAGAAATGTGGCCGACAGATGGATGAAGTATTAGAATTTACTGAAAATTTGATGAAGAAATTGAGTCGTCCTGTTAAAGATCTGGATGATGTTAGAAGTCACATGGCTGGATTGAGCGAAATTCGTGAGAATGAAGTTCGTATTGATATGACTATAACACCTATTGAAGAAACCTACGTCTTATTAAATAGATACAATATCTTTTTTAATGATGGTAATGCTGAAAGAGTTGATTCACTCTCTTATAGCTGGAAAAAACTCAATCATCAAGTGAGTTCATCTAAATATATTATCTTTCCTGCATTTAATCTGAGGCTATGTACATGAAGTTATGATTAAATGATGGAAGACTACCAGAATTGATATTCAAAAAACTCTTCTGATATTAAAACGTTTTTTTGAGGTTAAAAATGAAATTTATTTTGATATCAGTTTTGTATAAATGTGATAATTAAATGTTCTGTCTGATATTTTTTTTTAGGTGACAGTGGTACAAGAGCACTTATTACAGATTCAACCTGCCTTTAAAGCTGATCTGTTGGCTGGTGTTGAACAATTTAAAAAGGATACTGATGAATATGTTGCTGAATATGATGCAAGGTATTAATTTGACTAATCTTGTGGTTCTTAAGAATTTTCAAATGACACAATCTGTTTTAATGATTTATTTTATTTTGAAATTCTTTCAAGAAAAGCCTTTTCCTATAATCATTGTTTCTGTTTCAGTGGACCAATGGAGGATGGTATTGTACCACGAGAAGCTTCTGATCGGTTGAATATCTACCAAGCTAAATTTGATGAACTCTATCGTAAATATACCACATATTCTGGTGGTGAGGAATTGTTTGGTCTAGCTCTAACAGAGTATCCTGACCTGATGCGTATTAAAAAGGAGTTGAACTTGCTACAGAAACTGTATCAGTTATATAATACTGTATTGGAGAATGTTAATGGTTATTATGACATTGCTTGGGCCGATATTGATATTGATAAAATCAATACAGAATTACTTGACTTTCAAAATAGGTGAGTTGCAATACTCTTGACTCTTACTAAATTCAAAAACTAATTGAAATAGATTTAATTTATTCTCAGTATCATTAGAGAAATTTTTATATAAAACTTTGATTTGTATGTTGACATCAGATATCAGATTATTATTTCAAAAACTGATCAACATTTTGTTACAAGACAAATTTATTATTAATACAAGATTCTTTATCAATTATGGCTGCTGCAGAGTTGAAACACGGTAACTCTCTACAAGATCTGTTATGAGTTTGCACATAGATGCATGTCTAGATATCTCTAGTTTTATAAGTGTAGAAAATTATCAAAAATGTAGATACAATCGCACATAAGAATAAGGTATTGTTACACAATTGTATGTGCATGTTGTTATTTGTTGAATGTCTATTGTCTTAATTAAACTAAAGAAAAGTGATGAAAATAGATTTAAAAACCATTATTTAGATTGTATTACTTTGAAATAAATGATAAAAATAGTTAAAATAAAACTTGTATTATAACAGATGCCGTAAGTTGCCAAAGGCCTTAAAGGAGTGGCAGGCCTATGAGGATTTGCGGAAAACTATTGATGATTTCAATGAGACTTGTCCCCTATTGGAGATGATGGCTAACAAAGCCATGCAGGGTCGTCATTGGGAAAGAATTTCTCAATTGACTGGACATACACTAGATGTTGAAGCTGACAACTTTATGTTAAGAGATTTGATGAAAGCGCCACTCCTACAGTATAAAGAAGATATAGAGGTAACTTGGTTAAGCCTATTTCATCCATATAATTAAATTTTAATATGACTAATCAGGAATAGAATCATTTATTAAACAATTATAGAATGTTGAAATATGATCAGAAATCAATTAGATCCAAATGTTTTTCAGGATATCTGTATCTCGGCTGTGAAAGAAAAAGATATTGAAGCTAAATTGAAACAAGTCATCAATGACTGGAGCACTCAGAACTTTGAATTTACAAACTTTAAAACTAGAGGAGAACTTCTTTTAAAAGGTAAATTTTTCTGTTTAATTGATATTATCACTCAAAACAAGCTTAAATCATAACTATGCAAGTAAGAATTAGAGGAGTTGTTAAAGGATATTTATTCACCAGATGAATACTCTATTTTAACAAGGTGATACTATTGGTGAGACAGTTGCCTTGATGGAAGACAGTTTGATGGTGTTAGGTTCTCTGCTCAGTAACAGGTAAGTGTTTCTAATTGAAATTGATATTATGTTTTAATTTAAATAATTCAGCGAAGTGATTTCATTTAAACATATATCTTTAATGTTATCAAGTTAATTTGAACATCTGAAATAATTACATAATAATAATGAAGTGTGTGTTAGCAGCCTAATATTTATGTTATTTTAATAGATATAATGCTCCATTCAAACCGAATATCCAAGAATGGGTACAGAAGTTGACAGGCACAACAGAAATCATAGAAAACTGGTTGATTGTACAGAATTTGTGGATTTATTTGGAAGCTGTATTTGTTGGTGGTGATATTGCTAAACAACTGCCACAGGTATTCATTGTTACACTTAAAGTATCGCATTAATTTGACATTTAATAAAGATATTTCTAAACTTTAATATTAATTTCTCAAATTTACTTGTGGTAAAAATATCTCAATTTGACTAGCAATTTGATTGAAAATAAAATGTTTTCGTGTAAAGATTTTAATGTAGGTAACAAATTCTTGCGTTGTTGTATTCTTCTTTATAATTATACTGTATTTTAATTTATTTGTAACCTGTTTTTGTCTTGTATTACAGGAAGCTAAACGATTCAGTAATATTGATAAATCGTGGCAGAAGATAATGGCTAGAGCTCATGAGAATGTGAATGTTGTAATATGTTGTGTAGGTGATGACACATTGGGTCAACTTCTACCCCATCTTCTAGAACAATTAGAGATATGTCAGAAATCATTGTCTGGTTATCTGGAGAAAAAACGTCTCCTATTCCCCCGATTCTTCTTTGTATCAGATCCAGCTCTTCTTGAAATTCTTGGACAGGCTAGTGATTCTCATACAATCCAGGTATGTGAAACAGATTTTATTGTGAATTTCTTTATGTTGATAACCCTATATTATTTAGTGTAAATGTATCTGTTGATCTGTCTTAACCTTGTTACGACTATACTAGTTTTTTGTCAGATTTGCAGGAATTGTTCATAAAGAAGAGCCCCATTGAAATTTTTGATTGCAAATCAGAGTTACATCCACATTGAAGTTTCGGTCCATAAAATCTAGGTCACAGATCTCAAGTCTATTTGATTCTTCATTGGGCATAAGGAAGAACTACTTTGATTTTTCAAAATTTTGGGATTGTAAGAGCTCTGATTTATTATTTTAACTTGATTTATTCTATTTTCAGAATCATTTATTGAGTGTGTTTGATAATACAAGAACTGTAACTTTTGATGAGAAAGTCTATGATAAGATAATGGAAGTCAATTCACAGGAAGGAGAATCAGTTCCCCTTGATAGTCCTGTTATGGCTCAGGTATAAAAGTAAATCTATTCAAATTGTAGATCTTGTCTAACAGAAAGATTCTTCTAATGTATTGGACGACAGTAGTAAATTTTTTACCCATAAACTGAAGAGGATGTGTGTGAATATTTTGAAATAAAACCAAAATCAGTTGAATCTAATGTTTGTTTATAATTTTACTTGAATAGGGTAATGTTGAAGTGTGGTTAGGAGAATTATTAGAAACCAGTAGAAGATCATTACATGGCATTATTAAAACTGCCTCAGTAGCTATTCAGGATTCTAGCTTTAATTTACTTGAGTTTGAAGACCATTACCCATCACAGGTAAGTTTTGTTTCACCTGTATTACAGAATTAACTTTAATTCTGGATATTTGTTTTAAAGTAATTTATATGTTTATATTTCTGATTTATATGGATTCAGACAAAGTTTTTTTACTTTAATAGTAGATGAGATGATGTATTATATATACAGTTTTACATAACTGATATATTTCTTGCCTTACAGATTGGATTACTAGGTATTCAGATGGTTTGGACCAGAGATTCTGAAGATGCCATCAACAATGCTAGAGTGGACAAGAAAATTATGCAGACTACTAATCAGAAATTCTTGGACATGTTGAATATGTTGATTGATCAAACTACCACCGAATTAACAAAAATGGAAAGAACAAAATATGAAACTTTAATTACTATACATGTTCATCAAAAAGATATCTTTGATGACTTGGTATGTTTCTCATGTATCTACTTAAACTGAATCTACTGTAACCTCATTGTGGTACTTGATGGTCTGTCCATTTGATAGGCTATAAACATTTGTTGTTCCAAATTATGTTTAAAGAAGGACCTACATTAAATTTTCTCAAATAGATAATCTGCCTAACATACATCACAAATTATTTGTAAAACTCTCCACATATTAAGTTTAATTGAAATATTGTTAAATTTATTTTTACAGTACAAGTTGCATGTGAAATCATTGAATGATTTTGAATGGTTGAAACAGTCAAGGTTTTATTTTAAAGAAGATACAGATCAATGTATTGTATCAATTACTGATGTAGATTTCTCGTATCAAAATGAGTTCTTGGGTTGTACTGATCGTCTTGTCATCACGCCGTTGACTGACAGGTTAGTTGTAGTCCACCTTCAATTACTACATTTGTGATAATGTAATAGTTATAAAGACGATATTATATTGTTTAATGGCATATTTAAAATATAACAAAGAAAGTACATGAAATCTAGAGTTTCAAAAAATAAATTGATTAAACAGTTTCTTTTGTATTTTTCAGATGTTACATCACACTATCACAAGCTTTAGGTATGGCTTTAGGTGGAGCACCTGCTGGACCAGCTGGTACAGGTAAAACTGAAACAACTAAAGATATGGGTAGATGTCTTGGTAAATACGTGGTCGTTTTCAACTGCTCAGATCAGATGGATTACAGAGGTTTGGGAAGAATCTACAAAGGTACTTCTGATATTATTTATTTTTGTCTGTCGATTAAGTTTATGTTGAAATACTTTATTAAGTTATTTGAAATATTAAATTTATTTGATGAAAACTAGGATGTAAAGAAAATATAGTATGATAAATATTTCTGGTTTTGCACCGGCTAATTGTTAAATTGTTTATATTTTAGGATTGGCTCAAGCTGGTGCCTGGGGTTGTTTTGATGAGTTTAATCGTATTGAGTTGCCTGTACTGTCAGTAGCAGCTCAACAGATTGCTATTGTATTAGCCTGTAAAAAGGAAAGAAAGAATCAGTTCATTTTTACTGATGGAGATTCTGTTGATATGGACCCTGAATTTGGTATCTTCTTAACCATGGTAAGTAAAATGTGATGATTTGATTGGAGCAAGAAACAAACCTTTTGTTAAACTTTTTATAAATTATTTACATTGTTTAATCCTTATTATTTGCTTGATAACGATACCTGTATGTGTATTGAAACGCAGCATGTTAATAAAATTCAGAAGTAGTATATCCATACAAGTGTGTTTATTTTTATTTACATTGTTAAATTTTTAAGATGTTTCATCATTAAGACTACTGATTTTATTTCAGAATCCTGGTTATGCTGGAAGACAGGAATTGCCTGAAAATTTGAAAATCAATTTCCGTACAGTTGCTATGATGGTACCTGACAGAGCTATTATTATCCGTGTAAAATTAGCTAGTTGTGGTTTCATGAACAATGTCGTATTAGCTAAGAAATTCTACACTCTCTACAAACTATGTGAAGAACAGTTGAGTAAACAGGTATGTATTGACGGATGTCAATGGGATGAATCCTTCCAAAAAAATATTCTTCATACTTAAAAATGTGTCACTACATCAATTTGGCATTATCCGAACGTGTGAAATTTTTATTACAAATTTTTAATTCTTGTATATCAACAGCACATTTTAAAAGAATGGTTATTGAAATAATTAGTGATATACTAAATATGGTGTTTATTATTTTAAAGGTCCATTATGATTTTGGTTTGAGAAATATTCTGTCTGTGTTGCGTACACTTGGAGCATTTAAAAGATCAAACCCAGAAGATAGTGAAGCTACTATTGTGATGAGAGTTTTACGTGACATGAACTTGTCAAAATTGGTAAGTGAACAATATTTTGATTCAGTCTCTTAAGTTTTATTGACAGATTTAATTTCATAAAAGTTATTATCCTAATGATTAGAACAATAGATTCCTGAAAGATGTATTCCACTGTGAACATTTTTATTTACTATCAGGTTGATGAAGATGAACCTTTGTTTATGTCACTGATTGAAGATTTGTTCCCTGGTATGACTTTAGACAAAGCTGGTTATCCTGATATAGAGGCTGCTATACAAAGACAGGTTAGTTGATAACTAATATTATTTGTAATTTTATCCTGAAAATGTCTCTAATTTAATATTGTCTTCCATTGAATTTTATACATAATTGTATCTTTGATTATTGACGAAAGTATGGGATAAACTTATATACCGGTACTGTAACATATTTTAGGTTGAACAAGCTGGTTTGATACATCACGATCCATGGATATTGAAATTGATCCAATTATATGAAACCCAAAATGTACGTCATGGTATGATGGCTCTAGGACCTACTGGTGCTGGTAAGACTAAGTGTATACAAGCTCTGATGAAATCTATGACTGATTGTGGTACTCCTCATAAAGAAATGAGAATGAATCCCAAAGCTATTACAGCACCTCAGATGTTTGGTAGACTAGATGTTTCGACCAACGATTGGACTGATGGTATCTTCTCTACTCTCTGGAGGCGAACACATAAAGCTAAAAAGGTTTGTAATATTTGAAAAACACTTTCACATGACATGCTTTCTATTTCTAGTACAATTAATAACATTTTTAATGTATTAGAGAAGTTTAGAAGTTTACATAGTTACAAATTCTCACTAGACTGATATCAGAAATGTTTAGTTTAGAAGGATCAAAAATGTTCTCCACCATATGTTTGACTAACAAATTTATTAAAATGATTATTTTAGGGAGAACATATATGGCTAGTATTAGATGGTCCTGTTGATGCTATCTGGATTGAGAACTTGAATTCTGTATTAGATGATAATAAGACTCTTACCTTGGCTAATGGAGATCGTATACCAATGGCACCAAATACTAAGATTATATTTGAAGTACATAATATTGATAATGCTTCGCCAGCTACTGTCTCTAGAAATGGTATGGTCTTCATGTCAAGCTCTGTTTTAGACTGGGATCCTATTCTCCAAGGTAAGTACATGATTGTATTTTGTGACATAAATATTCTTCGCCAAGATTTTATAGAATAATTCAGATTATATATTAAATGTAATATTGATCTAGATTGATGAATAAAACACTGTGTATAATGTTGATTTTTCTAGGTTGGTTAACTGAACGCCCACCAAGTCAAAAAGATGTCATATTTGATAGTTTCTCTAATGTCTTCCCACAACTCTATGCTTATATCATGCAGGCTCTTGAACCTAAAATGGATGTAAGTATATCAATATTTTGTATAGAATTATGTGATGTAACAAACAACCAATAATAGTTAATTTTAAGTAGTTTAAAAGAATTATGCAACCATATTTTAAGTATCATATTTTGAAGGCCGAATAACAAACAACAATAGTTATGATACAGATAATGGACATTGATAATATTATTGATAAATATTTGTAATTTTCAGATATTGGAGTGTAGTTATATAAGACAGGCTATTGATCTATTGGAAGGATTAATACCTAAAGGGGATGATGGTAAAGATATACCTAGAGATCATCTTAATAAACTTATTGTTTTCGCTATTATGTGGTCCCTGGGTTCCCTACTCGAGTTAGATGACAGAAAAAAGGTAAGATAATTGAGAATTTTACATTAAGTCAAGAGCTGTTGTTCTTTTAATATGTGATGACATATTTCAAATAATGAATTCTTTATTTAGATGGTTTAACATTTTATAAAAACATCTTTATTCACATAACATGTACTGATTTTCCCCCATCTAGATGGAAGAATGGTTAAAACAGAATTCTGAACTTCCACTGCCTAAAACAGAAGGTGATGCAACTATCTTTGAATACACTGTCAATGAAAGTGGAGAATGGCAACATTGGGCAGAAAGGGTAAATATTGATAACAAAACATTTGTTTTGCAAGATTTTAGAAATATTACTAAATTGGTGACAGATATTTCGTCCATCAATATTTTATTCCCAATGGTTAAGACCACAAAGGTTAAATTGGAAATTGTAGCTAATGGGATGTAGCTGGCCAGAGTTAGTATTAGAGCTTTAAAGTTTCTGTGACCGAAATGAGTTATCTGTAAAAAATGAAGTAAGTACTTGTATATATTTGTATATATTTGAATATTTGTATATTTTAGGTACCAGACTATGATTACCCAGCAGATAATACACCAGAATATACATCAATCTTGGTACCTAATGTTGACAATGTTAGAACAGATTTCTTGATCGAAACAATCTCCAAACAGGGAAAATCTGTACTACTTATAGGAGAACAGGTATAATTGAATTCTTAATTTGAATAATTCTTAATTTTATCAATCTTATTAAACAACTACCATTATAATTATCTCCCTTTAGTGTGCTTTGGATTATCTCCCTTGACACATTAAAAGTCATACTTTCCAGTTTCTGAACTTTGTTTTTTGTGTTTATTAGGGTACAGCAAAGACTGTTATGGTACAAGGGTATTGTGGTAAATATGATCCTGAAGCTCATCTCTTCAAGAGTTTCAACTTTTCAAGTGCCACCACAACTCAGATGTTCCAAAGAACGATTGAAAGTTATGTAGATAAACGTATGGGTACAACATACGGACCACCAGCTGGTAAAAAGATGACAGTATTTGTTGATGATATTAACATGCCTATTATCAATGAATGGGGTGATCAGGTTAGTTATTATACATTTTAAAGTAAAAAGACATTAGATATTTTGATTATATTTAATTTACTGGAATCAGTATTTGACATAATTAGGTACATAAAAGAATTTCTATACTTACATCAAAATGAATAAACAATGAAACTGGGTAGATAAAAAGTGATCAATAAATATCGATTTGTATAACTTGCATGATAATCCATCAGTGTCAACACTTTCTTACTCTGTCAAGGTGGGTAGATCAAAATCTATCCATCCATAAATTATTTGTTTGGATGCAAGTTTTGTTTGAATGTTTGTGTGTAATAGATTGTTGTAATGTCTTTGTAGGTAACAAATGAGATTACCAGACAGATGATGGAGTATAAGGGGTTCTATAATCTTGAGAAACCTGGTGAATTTACTAATATAGTAGATATACAGGTTATAGCTGCTATGATTCACCCTGGTGGTGGTCGTAATGACATACCACAACGTCTAAAGAGAGCCTTTAATATCTTCAACTGTACATTACCAGCCAATTCTTCTATTGATAAAGTCTTCTTTACCATTGGATGTGGTCATTTTGTCAAGGTTTGTGGTTTTGATAAAATCCAATAACGAAAATGTTTTGATTTTACCTGTTGTTTGTCTGTCCATTCTATGGCTGCTTTGTAATAGCTTTTATTAAGAAATTAAGTGATACAGTTGTTCTTGCAGAGTATTTATAGATCATTCTTTGATTTGATTATCTTATGATTTTTCAGGAGAGAGGTTTTATGGAAGAAATTGGTGAACAAGTCAAATGTTTAGTACCAGCAACAAGAAAATTGTGGCAGAAAGTCAAAGTTAAGATGTTGCCTACCCCTGCTAAATTTCACTATGTCTTCAATTTACGAGATCTTAGTCGAATCTGGCAGGTAAGAAATTACTTTCAATTTAATTTTTGACTAGGATGGATTGGAAAAGAAATTTATAAAGTGCATTTATAAAACATTATAGTTTCCCCTTAAAAGATACAGTAATTTTTATTTTTATAAACAGTATTTTATTTCATTTGAAATTGGATTGAGGAACAGACTAGACCTATGTTGACCCTCTCCAGTTAATTGATAGATATGAATAATAAACTTAATCATTGTTATTTTGTGTTATAGGGCATGCTTAATACAACAAGTGAAGTAATAAATAATACCAGTATATTGATGTCTTTATGGAAACATGAATGTATGAGAGTTATCTGTGACAGATTCACAGAAATGGCTGACAAAGACTGGTTTGAAAAAACACTTATGCAGGTTTGTAGTAATTATAATATATTTACATCTTTTCTTTATAAATATCATTCTTATTTCTTTGGAAGAAGTTGTAAAGTAAATGGTTACAAAAAAACTTTCATTTTTAATTGAATTTATGGTATGTATTAAAGGTATCAGAAGAAGAATGTGGTTCAGCAATGGCTAATAGTATGCACCCCGAACCATACTTCGTTGACTTCATGAGAGAACCACCAGAGCCCACAGGTATGTTTACGACATTGAATTCACTTTCAATCTTTAATAATTTCTCATTGTAATTTATAATAATAGGAAAAATATTACTTGGTTAAAACATGTATATGAATCATATTTTTTTTTATTGTACCTGAAATATATTTAACTTGACTGTATTTAAACAGGGGAAGAAGCAGAAGATGCTGATCTTGATGCTCCTAAGATATATGAACAGGTTCCTTCGTTAGATGCATTAGCTGACCGTTTACTATCATATCAACAACAATACAATGAAACAGTACGAGGCAGTAAAATGGATCTGGTATTCTTCAAGGACGCTATGACTAATCTTGTAAAGATATCTAGAATCATACGAACACCCAGAGGTCATGCTCTATTGGTTGGTGTTGGTGGATCAGGAAAACAATGTTTAACAAGATTAGCATCTTTTATAGCTGGTTATTCTACCTTCCAGATTACCCTTACTAGGTTAATATACATTTACTTATATCATCAGAATGCTTTCGATAAAATGGTTTACACTCCTTATTTAAACTATTGAATACTATTGAAGCTGTGTGTAATTAATGAAGGGTTATATATTAGATTAGATAAACATGTAATATGATGACTTTTATAGAATATTTTATTTTTGTGATTTTTAGATCTTACAATGTTAGCAACTTATTGGAGGATTTAAAGGCTTTGTATAGAACTGCAGGTCAACAAGGAAAGGGTATAACTTTCCTCTTTACAGATAATGAAATCAAAGATGAAGCCTTTTTAGAATACATGAACAATATTCTATCATCTGGAGAGGTAAAAATTACACAATTAATAATGAAAGTCACAACTAAGTAGATTGTGTTATTCTTATGTTCATATATCTTCTTAATAATTGAATTTTGGGGCTGTCCACAATCTGTTAATTGCAATAATATTTTGTGATTTCTAATACTACTTAGTACCTGTATATATTAAAGTTTGCTTTGACTTTGTCCAAGACGGTATATTTGTGGTAAAATGATATATATGTCTTTTTATAGGTGTCAGGTTTATTTGCCAGAGATGAAATGGATGAAATAACACAAGAATTGATTGGGGTTATGAAGAAAGAATTTCCAAGAAGACCCCCTACTGCTGAAAATCTATATGATTATTACCTAAGCCGTGTTAGACTAAACCTTCATGTTTCCCTCTGTTTCTCACCTGTAAGTTGGTATATGTTTATTCATTAATTTGAATCAGTGTTTTACAATATTGAAAATAATAAAATATCCTATTCATTAAACTGATAATTCAGGGCAATGATAAATAAAGTACAATTTATTGTTATAGGTAAAAAAAAGTTAAATTTCACAAAATCATTTCTCCTTAAATTTCAGGTTGGTGAAAAGTTCCGAAATAGATCCTTGAAATTTCCTGGTTTAATTTCTGGTTGTACTATGGATTGGTTCCAGCGCTGGCCTAAAGATGCTTTAGTAGCTGTATCTAATCATTTCTTGTCTGATTTTGATATTACATGTACCCCTACTGTAAAACAATCAGTTGTAAATACCATGGGATCATTCCAGGTTTGTTTTCTTTCTATTTCTTTCAATTTTGTCGACATATTATGCAAAAACTGAACAACAGAAGAAGCCTTGATGTCAATTCTGTGTTGGTTTTTTCTTAATAGGCATTCATGATTTATTTGTTATCTTGTTCTAGGATAGTGTAGCTGAGGTCTGCATAGATTATTTCCAGAGATATCGTCGTCAGACTCATGTCACCCCCAAATCTTATCTATCTTTCCTGAGTGGTTATAAAAATATCTATGCTGAGAAGAAAGAAGAAATTGGTATATTAGCTAACAGAATGGACACAGGTAATCTTTAAAATAATGTCTTCATTAGCCTAGATGGTGCAGAAAAGTAGGACCTTTAGCCCCATATCATTTAGAATAATGCTGTCTCTATGTCAAATACTATATTTATTTTGAATCTAGAATAATTTTTATCAGATTTATTCTTATTATTAAAACCCCATTTTTATGTTGAACAGGTTTGAAGAAACTGATTGAAGCCTCAGAGTCGGTAAATATTTTGAAAAAAGAACTGGCGGTAAAGGAGAAAGAGTTGGCTGTTGCCTCTAAGAAAGCTGATGAAGTATTAGCTATTGTAACTGTTAAGGCACAAGCTGCTGAAAAGGTTAAAGCACAAGTACAAAAGGTCAAGGACAAGGCTCAAGGCATTGTAGATGCTATTTCGGTAAGTTTCAAAAATATATATTATATTTTGATAATCTGCTATGATTGATGAACATATTGATGTTAGTTTTACCTTTATCACGTCAAGATTTTGATGGTGATGTATAAAGAAAGCCAAAGTTTTATATTATATATTGTTGTGTTAGGTAGTGATTTACTGAATAGGAGCCTGCGAGTATGTTTGGTTTGAAGCCCCAAAGAAAATAATTTTCTCACATTTGTTGGTGAAAAGATTGGATTTAGGAAAAATTTTGCTATGATTATGTTATTATTACTTGCAGGCTGATAAAGCAGTAGCCATGGGTAAACTGGCAGCAGCTAAACCTGCTCTAGAGGCAGCTGAAGCTGCTTTACAAACTATTAAACCAGCTCATATCTCTACTGGTATGTATACTTCCTATTTCCTCTATATCCTCTATTGTTTACATCACATATCGACAAAGCTTGTTACAAAATGTTTACAGAATATATGCTATAAATGCAAATTCCTTCCAAAGAATACTTATTAAATAATGAAACCTATCTATATATAATTTTTCGTAAATAGGAAAACTAAAATATACTTTTCTTTATTACAGTCAGGAAATTGGGTAAACCACCCCATCTTATTATGAGGATTATGGATTGTTGCATGCTGCTGTTCCAAGTTAGAGTTGATCCAGTACAGATGGATCCAGAGAGACCTTGTGTAAAACCATCATGGAGTGAAGCTCTCAAACTCATGTCAAAGTCAAATTTCTTGCCATCTCTGCTAAACTTCCAGAAGGTGGGCCATTTTTAATAGTAAAACAAAGCCAATCCTATAATCTTTTATGCACACATTTAATGTGGACGTTTTTGTCCATTTTTCAGTTCCATTTTGACATTTTTGTTTGTTAATCTGATAGAGGTCTGACTTCTTAACAGAATTTTGAAAAATTGTTGGATTTTTGAAATATTTTTCAATGGATTTTAGAGCTAGGACAAATGATTTTGCTGGTATTGAATGTATTAGAGGACCTGATCTATTTTAGTCTTCATATTTATAACATTCTAGCAGATATACCACACATAACTCACTGTACAGGTGGATTCTCGTATATTAAAAGAATAGTATCAAAATGGTTGTTTATTCTTTCACAGGATTTGATTAATGAAGAAACTGTCGAACTGATGCAGCCATATTTAATGATGGAGGATTATAATGTGGAGTCTGCTAAGAAAGTGTGTGGTGATGTTGCTGGTTTAGCCTCCTGGACAGATGCTATGGCCATTTTCTATGGTATCAACAAAGAAGTTTTACCATTAAAGGTAATGTTTATAATTTGCTTGTGTGAAGACTATGTAGAGTTGATCAATAAAATTTAATTCTTAAAGATAATTATTACATAAATTGATAATGGTTATTAATATTATTATTACAGGCTAATTTAGCAGTACAAGAAGCTAAATTAAATGTCGCTATGACAGATCTGGGTAATGCACAGGCTCAGTTAGATGAAAAGCAAGCAGAATTGGATGCAGTACAAGCACAATTTGATGCTGCCATGTCTCAAAAACAGGTAAATGTTAGAATCTGTATTGATCCTGAATACAGGCGATAATATTTCTTTTTTCTAACCATTTATGTTTATGGTCTAAAACAAATATTGTGTTTCTTAAATGCTATTTTGGGGAATATGATTCTATAATATAAAATAATAAACCAAGCAAATCAGTTAATGAAGGTGTGTTTTGGTGATTCCAGGAACTGATGGATGATGCTGATGCTTGTAGAAGAAAGATGAACAATGCGGAAGCTTTGATTAATGGTTTGTCTGGTGAAAGAGTTAGATGGACTGAAGCCAGTAAAAACTTTGAATCTCAGATAATAAGATTAGTTGGTGATGTCCTGTTAGCCACTGGTTTCCTGTCTTATACTGGTCCCTTCAACCAAGAGTTCCGTAATATCATGATCAAGACCTGGAAGAAAGAAATGGTTCATGCCAAAATTCCTTTTACTGATGTAAGTCAAGTCAATAATCCAGAAACAAAATTTGATAAAAAAGATTAATTAGCTTGACTGATGACTTTCTTGAATATTATTGTATGAACAATATAATATTTTTTTTTGTTGAGCAGGATTTGAATATTGTATCGATGTTGGTAGTTAATACAACAGTTAGTGAGTGGAATCTACAAGGTTTACCTAATGACGAGTTGTCTATACAGAATGGTTTGATTGTAACCAAGGCAGCACGTTTCCCATTACTTATAGATCCACAAGGTCAGGGTAAAACATGGATTAAAAACAGAGAAAAAGAAAATGAACTTCAGGTATTTTGTCTATTAGTAATAGTCACAAGACTTTTGCATAAAACTTTTAATTTTAGAATTATTACTAATGCTGGGTTCTCATTATCACGATTCGTGCTACAATTGAAATCAAAGTTTTAATCGTGGTGATCCTACCAGGTCTGATCATATATTGAGGTCAGTTGTAGCAATCACATTGACAGTATAGAAATGTATCTGTATGTAGCAGGTCGTGGAGTCAATAGGGATAATCCTATTGTAACACATTGCACGTCAGTGAGAACCTAGCATTATGAATTTGGTTTGTTTAAGAAATGAGTTGTAAAACCAATTGAATAAAGTATGGATTGAATGTACAGTTACTGATTAATGATATTTCAGATTACAGCCCTTAACCACAAATATTTCCGTACACATCTAGAAGATAGTTTATCATTAGGTAGACCACTGTTGATCGAAGATGTAGGAGAAGAACTTGATCCAGCTTTAGATAATGTTCTAGAAAAGAACTTTATTAAATCTGGTAAAACACTCAAGGTAGGTACAAAGTCCAATATAGTAGTGATTCATTTGATTAGATCACTTATAATTGAGGAACATCTAGGTCTACAAAAATTAGATTTATATTGTTAATTCATTTTCTTCAGAATACATTTCCCAATGGAATTTTTGCAATGATCTTGAGATTGTTTGCTAAGCAAGAATTGTTTTGAAATTCATAATTGTGGCCATTGTTGGGATGAAAGGGTAACTGGTAGTGCCAGTATTTTGTTTTGAAATAATTGTAACTTGATTTAAACAGGTAAAAGTAGGAGACAAGGAAGTAGATGTTATGCCAGGTTTCAAACTCTATGTTACAACCAAACTGGCTAATCCTGCCTACACACCAGAAGTCTCAGCTAGAACATCTATCATTGATTTCACTGTCACAATTAAAGGTCTGGAAGATCAGCTCTTAGGTGTTGTCATCTTGACAGAAAAACAGGTATGTTAATTATTGTAAAACTATCTATACTCTGTAAGTTAATTTAACTTAGTTATTGATTTGATATGCCGTTTATTAAATATTAAGGTCTGAAATGTTGTAAAATATTTGTTTAGAATTATTGACTAGGGTATTGTACTATACCTATATCCTACAGGAACTAGAAGCAGAGAGAACAAATCTATTGGAAGAAGTAACAAACAATAAACGTAAGATGAAGGAATTAGAAGATAATCTACTATACAGATTAACATCAACTAAAGGTTCCCTGGTAGAAGATGACTCTCTTATAGAAGTACTTAAAGTTACCAAAGTCACTTCAGAAGAAGTCAGTGAAAAGTTGAACATTGCTGCTGAAACAGAGATAAAAATTAATACAGCTAGGGAGGAATTTAGACCAGGTACATTATCACTTTGATGCTGATGTCAATACTGTTTCTTAATTTCATAATTGAACTATTCCTTCATTATCAGACAGTTAACTCCCATCATTCATTTTCATACAATATGCTAACAGAATTCTAGCAACTACTCTTTTCAATTATGAATGTTTTCCTCTAAGCCCTAAAAAATGAGATATTGGCTGGAAAATGCATGTCCAGGATCTATGACTTTATCTATATATGATAAATTTTATCCTTCACTGAATGAATTATTTTCAATCTATATTTATTTCTTTTTTTCAGTGGCTTCTCGTGGTAGTATTTTATATTTCCTGATTGTTGAGATGTCCATGGTAAATGTTATGTATCAGACATCTTTGAAACAGTTCCTGGAACTTTTTGACTTGTCCATGGCTCGATCCCAGAAATCACCAATAACTGGAAAACGTATCAACAATATTATTGAGTATTTAACTCTGTTGGTGTTCAAATATACATGTAGAGGTCTGTACGAGAATGATAAGTTCTTGTTTACCATTCTGATGACATTGAAAATAGAGATGGCAGCTGGTAGAGTCAGACCAGAAGAATTCCAAGTCTTCATCAAGGGTGGTGCAGCTCTTGATCTGAATGCTGTGGAACCTAAACCTAAGAAATGGATTACTGATATGACCTGGTTGAATTTGGTAGAGCTTAGTCGTCTACCACAATTTACACAGATACTCTCACAAGTAGCTAGAAATGATAAGGTACAACAGTATTATTAACTTTCTTCAAATATTTTACTTTAATGTGACAGTTTGTATTAAATAAAATTCAACATTTCTTTTAAATATATGAGAAATTTATATAAAGTTAATGATGTAAAATTGTAGGTATGGAAAGCCTGGTTTGATGAAGATGCACCAGAAGAATGTCCTATACCAGATGGTTATGGTACTCAGTTAGATACTTTCCGTAAACTATTACTGATCAGAAGTTGGTGTCCTGACAGAACTACACCAATGGCTCGTGTTTATGTTGGTGAAACTATGGGAGCAGAGGTCAGTTGAAAACAATACATCAATTATTATGTGCCATTCAAAAAAACAGTTTAATGATTTTTAATATAACTTGAGATGAGATGTTTGAGATGTTTGTATTAATAAATTGGTATGTGTATTTATAGATGGCTGAAGGTGTAATTTTAAACATGGAGGTTTTGTGGGAAGAATCTAATAAGAGATCACCATTGGCTTGTTTCCTGTCTATGGGTTCAGATCCAACTGATAATATAGAAAGACTTGCCAAACAGAAGGGACTCAGTAAGTAATTTAGCTTTAACCAAAAATAGTTTTCAGACAAGGTTCAAATAAAACTCAAATAGATCATCTTTGATTAAAACTTGATTAAATTAAAATCATATACATTAGGATTGATTATCTATTTACAGAATGTGGTGCCATTTCTATGGGTCAAGGTCAAGAAATTCATGCCCGACGTCTATTGCAAGTTTCTATGGCAGAAGGCAGATGGGTTCTTTTACAGAATTGTCACTTGGGTCTTGACTTTATGGATGAACTGTTAGAAACGGTAAGAAAGCTAATCATAATAAACAGTTTTACATTTAGTGTTATAAACTTTTTGATTTAGTATTATTAATAGATTTTGAAACTGATTTACAAAATAGAAAGAAATATCATTTTCAGATTCATCCTATTTTTAATATACACTAATATTTAAATGAGTTGATAATTTATTTTACAGGTTATATCTACAGAGGTTGTACATGATCAATTCCGTCTATGGTTTACAACAGAACCTCATCCTAAATTCCCTATTAATTTATTACAATGTTCTGTTAAATTTACCAATGAACCACCACAAGGTGTAAAAGCTGGTCTTAAAAGAACATATGCTGGTGTTACTCAGGTAATTTATTATTTTACATTAATCTTTGTGCTAGAAAGTGTTAACATTATTGTTACTGATTCTGATGGTTTGTTTTATTCATTCACCTTATGTAGCACTTCATTTGTTCTATCATATTTCAACTTACGCTAACCTATATCTTTGTTATTGTACAGGAACAACTTGAATATACCAATCTAACTCAATGGAAACCTATGCTATACGCTGTTGGCTTCCTGCACACTACAGTACAAGAAAGACGTAAATTTGGACCAATTGGTTGGAATATACCTTATGAATTTAATCAGTCTGATTTCA
Source organism: Patella caerulea (assembly GCA_036850965.1). Lineage (NCBI taxonomy): Eukaryota > Metazoa > Mollusca > Gastropoda > Patellidae > Patella > Patella caerulea. Next base: position 17,571,630 of record JAZGQO010000014.1, on the reverse strand, counting down.
CAGCTACAGTACAGTTTATACAAAATCATCTAGATGATGTAGATCCTAAACGAGTAAGATACTTTAATCAGATATTTTACATAAATTATAAATATAGTTTATATTTAGTGGATTTAAGAAAGTACCAGATTATTTATCCTCTTTACCAAGGCTAGGTGTTCAAGGTGTTCACATGAGTTTAGTATGTTCTTGTTATTTACAGGGTGTTAATTGGATAACAGTGCGTTATATGATAGGTGAGGTACAATATGGAGGTCGTGTTACAGATGATTATGATAAACGTCTACTCAATACCTACTCTAAAGTCTGGTTCAGTGAAAATATGTTCCAAGATTCCTTCCAATTCTATACAGGTAACATAATGATAAGATGGAAATCTACTTGAAACATTGTCTTATGAAGAAAATTTGTGACAATTAAATTTCATATATATATATTCTTTTACATATAAATATTATTTACTTTGGAGAATGTAATGTATTTGATATAGGTAATTTTTTGGTTAAAGGGAATGACCTCTTTGTTTCTACAACAGTCTTATCAAAATTTAGATATGTGCTATTCTTGAAATGAGCTGTTTAATATTTTAGGTTATAAAATACCAAAATGTAAGACCATAGATGAATACAGAACACAGATAGAAAGTTTACCGTTAGTTGATACACCAGAATGTTTTGGTCTTCATCCTAATGCTGATATCACGTAAGTTTTACTATATACAATTAGCCTATTATAGAAATTGTGTAAAACAATGATAACATTTCTTAGTGAAATAACAGTTCAATTTATTACTGGATTGAAATTATGAAAAGAAAGTAAACATTTTTATGAAATAAAGACTGATTTTTCGTATATTGTAGGGCCGCAAATAACCATATGGGTATATATAGATAAAACTTGTATAACTATTATTATATTATAGGTATCAAACTAATACAGCTAATGAAATGTTAGCATGTATTGTCAATATACAACCTAAAGATGCTGGTAGTGGTGGCGGTGAAACCAGAGAATCTGTTGTCTATAAACTAGCTGATGACATGTTGGAAAAATTACCTGGGGATTACATTCCTCATGAGGTAAACATAACATACTGTATTAATTGATTTTCATGATACACAGTATAATAGATAATGATTATAATTAATAATTTTCATGATAATACGTGTTATTATTTAATGAAGTTTGTCTGATTCTTAATCAATTTCTTTTTATCACCATTTTAATTGATTTGAAACAAACATAAAGGACATTATCAATTTTTCATGTTGTCTTTCTCTCACTTCTACATGAAATATTCGTATTACAGGTGAAAGATCGTTTGAAGAAAATGGGTTTGTTACAACCTATCAATATTTTCTTGCGTCAAGAAATTGACAGAATGCAAAAAGTATTGACCTTAGTGCGAAATACATTGAAAGATCTGAAACTTGCTATCGATGGTACTATTATCATGAGTGAAAATCTACGAGATGCTCTTGATAACATGTATGATGCCAGGGTACCAAATAACTGGAAAAAGGTGAATAATTTACAGTTCCTTAATTCATAAAATATATTAGTCTTCCATGAGTTGCTGATATTCTAAGACAGGAAACTGATGCCATGAAATCAATAAAGAGTAATGACCGAACTATTTTATAAAAGTGAATGGATGTCTATATTTGCCTATTAGTATGGAATATTGATTGTTTAATACTTATTTTTAATATTATTTCAGATCTCTTGGGAGTCTGCAACATTAGGTTTCTGGTTCACAGATTTATTAGATCGTAATGCTCAGTTCCACTCCTGGTTGTTTGATGGTCGACCCAACTGTTTCTGGATGACTGGTTTCTTCAATCCACAGGTACAATATTTGGACTATTATAGGATTCCATTTTAATGAATAGTTCCTTAATTTAATAGGTGTTTTATAATGATATTTACCATTTACTAATACTAAATGTTAATTTAACTTTGAATTTCTTTCCAGGGTTTCTTGACAGCCATGAGACAAGAGATTACGAGAGCTCATAAAGGTTGGGCTTTAGATTTAGTAACACTAGAGAATGATGTTACTAAGATGATGAAAGAAGATATTGTTTCACCACCATCTGAAGGTAAATATCTCTCTACTTTTTCTTTTCCCTATGTAAGGTTATTATAAAAATAATTAATAAAACTAATTTGAAAATTTGTTATGTTTAAACTAATTGTGCTTATTGACTGTTTATTCAAATTTTGCTCCAAAATATTGTTGATTTAATATGTCTACTTAATTATGAAATGTTTTTAATTATAATTTTAGGTGTTTATGTCCATGGTTTACATCTGGATGGTGCCGGTTGGGATAGAAGAAATTGTCGTATTATTGAACCCACGCCTAAAGTATTATACAGTTTACTTCCAGTTGTACATGTTTTTGCTACAAATCAAGAGAAACCCAAGAGTGCAACCCAGTATGAATGTCCAGTATACAAGAAACCAAGACGTACAGATTTAACTTATATCTTCCCTCTCATGCTTAAAACAAATAAACATCCTGATCACTGGATTCTTAGAGGTGTTGCTCTGCTCTGTGACACCAAATAAACAATGAATTAGTTGATAATTTTGATTAAATCCAACTTAAACAGGCATAATTAGGACCACAAAACAAATTACGGTTGTCAAAAATCCATGCAGAAACCTTCTTATGTAATAAGTTATTTTTCCCCTGGAATTGTTAATTGTAATTCGAAACTTGTGTATATTCTAATTAGATCCTATGCAGTACCCATACAGTCAAATCAAAATTTGTTTCCAACTGACAAACACCTACAAATCACTGATGCCCCTTCAAGTGTATATACATGTATTTATATATTAAAAGTACTTTTATCATGTGATGAAACTAGAAATGTTTTACCTGTTCATGTCTGAAAACATGGTTTTATTACAAAGCTATTTATTGGAATATTTAAAAGTGCCAATACATTTATTTTGAAATAACCTTAAAAATAGGTTAATATGTGATCAAAAAATAGGTTAATATGATATATCAAAAAAAAAAAAAAAATTTTACATTTATTCTTTGTCAAATCAAATATATGTGTCAAGTTATAATAAATAACTATGTTTGTGTGTGATTTACAATTTGTATTACTAAATATATATTAATAATATTGATTATATATAAAAGGTAAAAAGTGATTATCATTCCGTCCCTCCAAAATCAAAATATACAAATTCTATTAAATTATTTATATACATATTATTTCTTTATATTTTCTATTGTTGAGTTTAATTTCTATTTATATAATATATTTTTTATTTATATAATTCATCTTATGTTTGAAACATAATAAAAGTTTTGTAAAGCCTATATTTTAATTTACTTTCTTGTTCATAATTTACTTTTTTGTTTAAAATGGGAAAAAATTGGGGATTTGGTCTTTATGAGTTATTGCCTTCCCACTCCCCTTTCTTGAGAACAAAGAGGCACATAACAAATATAAAAAAAAAGTACATAGCAAGATTTTCACATTTTAGAAGATTTGTGAGCCTGCACATCCCACTTAAAAGAGCCGATCTGTCTCCTCTTGCATTTTTTTTATTCAGGAAAATATTTGTCCCTATGCGAAAGCGGACGTTAAACCACCCACCCACTGTCTAACGAAGGAACATATTTAGTCAACTGTACCCTTATATTTATTAACATCAAACTTAACAATAGAGAATATCCGACCAGTCGTAGGCCGAATTTGTGAAGAAGTGTACAATAATTATGACATCATTGATGGGGCATTAACCGCGGGACAATTGAAGATTAGTGAGGTCGACTTGTTTAATCATTTTAGTTGGCATTTTGGCTAATTGTACTGTGACGACGGTAAAACACAAAATTGGTTATATCTTATTACATACTATATCTGTAGACAAAACTTCCTCAGATAAAAGAATAAACAAATAAGCAAAGCTGTACATGAAGTGGATATACGGACATGACCATCAGCTATATACAGCCACATTACAATATGGGTGTTTAAAAGCAATACAATATTTAATGAATTATATATAATGCATATGGGTGTTTAAAAGCAATACAATATTTAATGAATTATATATAATGCATATATCAACAATTTTAAAATCGCAGAATCGAAATAATGAAATAAAATTGAACCATATGTTGGTTCCGAAATGACATAGTTTGTGTCAAGTGTACGTTAAACCCCATTTCTCTCTCGCTCTTACTAATTATACTCTAGAACTATAAAATATTTTAATTGCTCCTCCGGTACGAACTATGCCGAGAGCCGCGGTGCAGGGGCGGATCCAGGAATTTTTGCAGGAGGGGGTTTGCCAGGTTTCTGTTACGGAAATCTTCCATCATCGCCTCTAAATTACATAGGCATACATACAAATTGAGCTTTTTAAACGGAGAAATCATTTTTATACTGATCTAGGATTACTTTGTGGTGTAATTTCATTGATGCAAGGCATTACTTTTTTTTTATGTAGCTGAGTAGGGGGGGGGGGGGGGGTGGACCCCCCCCCCCCCCCCCTCTGGATCCGCGCCTGGCGGTGGTTTAGTGAGTAATGCGCTAGCTCATTAACTCGGTGTTCTTGGGTTCACTCCCTCCCTATTTAAGCCGAGAAAGTTCCTCGACAATTATTGCCGTGGTACACATGTCTTATCAATGTATAGCTGGTACAGCAAAGTGCGACGTTATCCCTATTGCATTTCATTTCACAAACTGTTATCTATGGACAGCATTTTATATTCTAACATTAAGTGCCTCTGTTATGGTACCTTCCCCAAAAAATCAGGAATGCTGTTATTTCTGTGTTCTGTATATAAAATCTCATAATTTTGCCAGCGCCTAACACAATAACGGTGTATAACGCGGTATTAAATTGTTCACAAAAATATTATATGTCCTGATATAGTTTATTGATTTCTGATATAATTTTGTTCGCCCCAATTGTCATAACGGTAATATAATAACTTACACAATATCTGCCGGTTGGAATGTACATGCTCTCATAAACGAGAAAGGTGAACACGAGTGGTATTTGTTTTAAAACTTGTATCGTTCTAGACACAATTTGAATTAACATTTGTCTGAAGACTCGATGGGCTGGACTTGCACCATGTTCACTTTCTTTATGTCTTCAACTCTCCCAGTTCCAAACATTTTTCTCCCGATCAATTTAGCAATCTCATATAACAATTCTAACATCTCAACAGCTGTAAGTATGGAGAAACCAATCCACAGTCCAGCCTGTCCACCCAAGTCTGACACTAAGCTGCTCCACTGAAAAAAAACCCAAAATAATATCATTTACACTTCAGTTATAATATGATGGGCTAGATCTTGGTAAAGTCTGTGAAATCTCATCTATTTTAGAGTATATAGTTAGGATTGGAACGTGGGATATGCATTCTACGCGACAGAAACCTATTCAATTGAATTATATCTTAAAGTTATTTCCAATTATGCATGCAGTGAGAAGATATCAGCGACACTTTCAATTCGATATAGATGTTATTTCTAATAATAAATTGCAGAGAGAACAATATTTCAGTAAGATTTTATACTATATTATAATGTATATTAAACTTACATCATATGCTGGTGTTGCTGTTATACGTTCATAGTTCAACTGTTTATAAAACATCTCTACTTTCACCACATTTCTCCTGAAAAATATAGAACTGTGTGGATAACGTAAAGTGACCGACACAGATTACAAATGGGACAGGGGATTTAATAAGATTGGCAGACTATTTTCTTTTTAAATTAATAATAGCATTATATTATATCTTTAACTAACTATTGGGTTCACATACATATATTGAAGATGAGTCATATCCAACGCACTCAAATAAATGAGCGTGTTGTTAACAAATAAAAAGATTTATAAAACCAACACCTAGCGCATTCTGGGTGAAAACAGAACATCACGTTTATCACTTATGTAGGGATATTACTATTGCATCATTTGTTTTAGTAACCAATCATTATATATACATGTAATTACGTCTTGTTTCACTAATTAGATAATTGAAAGCCGGAACCCAAGGCCAGAGTAGAAAACCATCAGAGCTTTGGCCGTTCGACAGGCAATTGCTAAATTCATCATTGAGGAAAGACATCAAGTCAGACACAGCCTGTGTTCTTTAGACGACCAGATGATGTGGCGGTTTCATGGGTATTGCCACTCTGTTTAGACCTTTACAGGAGTTGGGGTTGGGAGAAAGGTGTTAAGTTTAAGTAATGTAACCTAATCTCCTAACCAATGTATCCAGTGCTTGATATAAAATGTAGCAACGAACTGATGCATTGTGTTTCCTGGTACGGTACATAAACGTCTTAATGGCTAAGATAAAAAAAAAAAAACATATTGTATTATAACCTATGTATCCAGTGCCTGATATAAAATGTAGCACCGAACTGGCGCATTGTCAGATAAAAAAAAAACATCTACACAACGTGAGTCCCAAGAAGAGAATAAGAAACAAACACAACCAGACATAACTAATAAAATATGTAGCAGAGGAGAGAATAAGCGACACACGTTGGATGTGGGTTCTACTGTACTTTTCACATATAACCAGCGACTCGTAGCACTGCACAGTGCTCCTGGGATCGGCTCCTTGTGCATGTTAAAAAAATAACAATGGGATTTCTACTGTGTAACCATCTAGTTGAAAAACTTACCGAAGGAACTTCAACCTATCTCCTGTGTCCTCCAATTCGTCAAATATGTCCGTAGTAATGTTCTTCTTTCTATACACGTTTTTCACTTTATTAACGGTTCTTGTAATGAGAGGTTTCGAGGGCCATGTACCAGTTGAAATATCTGTGGTAAATACTATTTCACTGCAAATAATATATACAATATTAGTAAGTAATGTTTAAGTTAATTCACTAATGACCGGGATAAACTTAAAATGGTTTCCATGTAAAGATTAAATGAATCAATAAAGTTAATGATTTAACTGTACTATATTCTGTATGTATTGACATATGTAGCTCTCGACCTCAAAAGTATAACGATAAAATATACCTGTAAACATAGCCTTAATGATTCATTGAAAGTACATGTACATCAACGATTTGATATATTGTAGTATAACGTTTATGTAACAGCCATGACAGGCTTCATTATCCCGGTCGGTGGAGAACAGTTGGTCGTTAAACCCCATTTTATTTCATTCCAACAACCATGACGGAAACTTGGAATATCTGTATCACTAAATTCTAAGGGGCAACAATCATAATATGCCGTTGCTGTAATGATAATCCCTTCGTGTACAAAGATTGGTGCACGTTGCAGGAACATTTTATTTATTTTCAAAAGCGCAATTTTTTTAGTCTCATAAAACTCTCTTTGCACAAAAATCAATTTCTTGCACCCTCAGTCTATTGCTTCTTCCATACGTGCTAGGTATTAGTATTCTAAGCGTCTTGGCAAATAAAAAAAAAAATTGGAAACATGTGAACAGTGCTCGCTAATCTAGCCTAGTTGGGGGGGGGGCGTGGTATTTTGGAGCGTGTCTGTTATGGTAACCCACAACACAAACTGTGTGGCAGTGGTCATTCATGAATCCTGTGGTGGTACTGAGACTGAGCAACTCCAAATCTGTTTTAGGTCGTACATATTTCAGCTAATCTAGCACAGCTGTGGTCTGGAAATTAGATAACGGTTGTCGCAGTGATACCCCACAACTACAACTGTCTGGCAATTACCCCATCACTAGAAATGTCTGTCCAAGTATTTTTGTCATACTTAAAGATGTAAGCCTACGCTGCTGTACGATTTTCATGTGGTAGACCTTTGAGCTAATCTAGTCCAAAAATTCACGTCCAGAATAACAACCCTCACAGCCATACCCACCATCAGAAACCCAACATTCTGATGATACCATACAGGTGAAAATCGGTACACTTTCGAGCTAGGTTGCGCCCCATCCCTCCCGCCGGGTTCCTGATCTATTAACTGAGGTATAACGTTCACCCAGGGACAAAAAATATGTATACTCACGAACACGAGGGCACACAGATGTCAATGCAACCTAAATGTTCTAGTTCAAATTCCTTCAAAACTCTATCTAAACATGACTCTGAAAAGGAAAAAATAGTTATTGTCTGCACTATTCACGTGGAAAGTTCACCCAGTTTACTCAAGCATTGCGGGTTATAGCTTTGGTGGTGCCATTGTCCCGAACATCTTTTACTATGCATACCTTCGCAACAACAACAAGAAAAAACAAAAAATCAATATACAAAACCATTAGATTTTTTTCATTTTTCGAGTTGCAAGGAATGTTTTTGTCGCCAACAATGTCATTATAGCACCAATATAATAAATGTTATGATAAGCATAATTTCAAAGCTATTTCTTATATCTGGGCAGAAATATAATGGGTAAAAGTGTATTATAGGGGTCAGTCCAGACGAAACTTTTCGCACCCGCTGCTACCTACTGCCACTGATACCATTTACTTAATATTATATTCTTATACGCTAATTAAAACTTCTATGGTAAGGCATGGAATTATGATTTCAATTATTACTAATAAGTTGGCCAACCTTACCATCAATAGTTTCGTTACATCTTCGTACAGGGGTTTCCTTTATATCAACTAGAACCTCGTCTAGAGGCTGACCTTCACATGGAAAGTCAAAATGACAGCATTTACATTCTTTAATCACATTCTTCTGGTAACATGTCTTCATACACGCCTATAAATATCCAAGAATTCATTCCGCTCACATTGAAATGAAATGGTATTTAACGTCTTACCTTTAAGTGACAAATGGTCTACTAAATTGAAATGGGTTTTAACGTCCTACTATTCTGTTCCGACTGGGCTAATGAAGATGGGTTTACGCCATACAACGTGTCATGGGTTTAAGTTTGCTCTATTTCGAAATCCAACAGCCCCTGAATCGTTTAAGTGCACGCCAATGTGTACAACAGGATCTCGGCATTTCTTACCATTCGATGTCCTGCACCAATAATACAAGAGGCGCGTGGTTGGTGGGGGGGGGGCACATCGGAAAATCGAACATGGAACGTCTAAATTTGGACGGGTATACGCCACGAGATAAATTCAGCAGCTCTACATCCGAACGACTATACGTTGTCTCTTGTCAGGCTCTCCATCCCATTGCACTGACAAGGATGGGTGGGTGTGATTTAAAATCACGTGGCAAAAAGACTATAACGTGGAGTTTATTCAAACCATGCAATTATTTCTGGAAAAGCCTTTAATTTTTCGTAACGGTTACGGAGGCATACACATTTTTATGCGTGAAAAGGGGTCATTTTATGTTTGGATATTTCCCTTTTTTTATTTTCATAATTGTTGCAAATTTTTAAAGACTTGTTCGTTTGCGAGATTCTTCACAATTCTTCAACGGTCGTCTTCATGTCACTAATTTAAATAATTCTACAAAGTAACCAAGGACAATAACTCTGAGGGTTATTATCAGAATGCAATAGGTTTCTTCGTCTCACTAACGAGTATAACATAGTGATTTCCCCTTGTCAGTGATGCAGAAGGAGGGTCTGACAAGGACTGCTGCCTAGTCGTTCGGATGGGACGAAATACCGAGGTCCCATGTAAACGAACATTGGAATACACGTAAAAGATCCCTTGGTAGTTGGAATTCGATATAAGAGTAGGCCGTAGCGCCGCTGCTCGAGTAAAATTTCCCTCATAGCACTCTGTAGGACGTTAAACCCCATTTCATTTCATTTCATATAACAATTTCGGAAAGATCTGATGAGTGTTCACTAGAAATTACTGACGACAAGTCCACTGTCGGGGCGGCATTTACGATCACATTTCCATGTTTACCCATGAAAATAGAACGTTTCATAAGGTGTACAATGATACTATGTAAAAATAATACCTTCTCTGAATAGGAAACGTTGTTAAATTCAGCAAAAACATTGATCTCTTTATTATGTTCTTCTGTATATGTTTTACATCTACCATGTGGTGGTTTACTTCTCTCTAAAATAACCTGAATTAATTAAAACATTTATCTAAATATAAGAAACAGATTATCAAAATATTACCGTAGATTATCAACATTATAACTGTAGATTACCAACATTTAACTATAAATATTATCAACATATAACTGTAAATCATCAAAATATAACTGTAGATTACCAATATATAACTGTAGACTATCAAAATATAACTACAGATTATCAAAATATAACGGATAACTGTAGATTATCAAAATATAACGGCAGATTTAAAGGTGTGAGGTGGGTGAGCGAACTATATGATGTCAAAACTGAGGTGAGGTTTATGGTGCGTTCAGTAATGTACGTATTGTGATTGGTCGACTTCAGAGCAACCCACCAATCAATTGCTTATCCATATCTTAGATTTATTGTGGATTCAAGACCAAAGGTATTAGTTCAATGACACCACAGGCCCGGAACGCACTTTTCTTAACCATGTCTTCAGATGCTTTACAAGAAACCTATCTGATCTGAAATTAGATTGGCAAAAAGAAAAAAAAAAGAGTGCCCTCGGCGCCAATCCCTTTCTATATAACAAGTTCTTTAAACGAATCGATGTTTTTCTGATACCAGGGATCAATACATACATGTAACGCTTATTTAATGTCAATAATTAGCGTATGTTTTTTTTATTGATAAACATTGACGACACCCCGGTTCGTTCATCGCCAAAGACACACTCCTTGTTTATCTAAAAGAATGTTAAGTCAAGCTTAAATTCATCTTGTAATATACAAATAAAGCAAACAAGTTCTAAACAATTATCTTCAGGCATAATAGATGAAAATGACTATATAACATTCTGATGTGTCCAACCTTCCAGTTATCTTACTTAGATTAAGTTCATTACATCTTATAAAAATGTAACTGAAACTACTGGGATTGCAATACGGATACAGACAAAACATCGTTTCATTAGCTATATTATGTCAAGTCTGATCAACTAAGTGTATCACTTTACTTGGGTCACTTTGTGATTAACATACTTTAACATTTATCTAGAATTACCTAATTTGATTCTATTGATATCCCATTAATAAATTAAAATACACATATATGTAGTACACTCGTTTTTTTTTTTGTTTTTTTTTTAATAGAGATTTTCTTTTGGAATTTTGAACAATGTGTTTGGCTATGTTGCCCGTTTAAGAGACTAAGAAACAGAAGATAATAACTTCATCAATAAAATCTATTATAATATAATAATAGTTAATCAATTTTATCAAACTGATCGATATTCTAGCATTCACACCGGTTTTGTCAAATCCCTATAGGACTTCCACCATCGCTGTGAAAGACCAAGTTTTAAGAAATGTAACACGTACTCGATTAGTTGCTTTAACAATTAAAATATTATGACACGAATGACAGCTCGGCAGAACAAGTTGGACATTTTTAAAATTTAATAGAGGCTGTTCATATGCCACATTGCGCAATCATACCAAGTTTCAAATCATTCATCAAGCAATTGTGTCTTTATTGCGTTCACAATTTGAACGCAAACAGAAAGATAGTTTCGTCATTTGCAATAAAAACAATTCTTGGATTTTAATAGGGTGCCTTTAAAATTGTAAAAGACAAAATCAAATTAACAAGATAAATCGGCGAAACAAGTTCGAAATTTACGAAATAATTTTTTTCAAGTTGATAGGATGCTTCCCAATACCAATAACAGAATGAACAACGATGTGGGATTTTAAAACATTCAGCATGAACTATGTCCTGTATCTTTGGAAATAACTCTTAAGTTATTGACAGGATTCTTCCAAATGAGAAATCCCTACGCACTTGAAAAATATCCGATTAGAACTGTTTGTGTAAGAAATGGACGACGTGGGCAGGTGATGACCGTACGCCTACATAAAATGCGAGTTTACACCGACTTCGAGTTATAAACGATTTCCATTACAATTGCGTTCAGTAGAACAATAATAAAACAATCTATATGTAATTACTAGTTCAATAATGAGTTGGTGTTTTAGTGTATAAATTACAAAGACCAAGTATCATAATATATTAATCGAAAACTGGTTTTGTTTGTGGACGTGAAGAAGGGTCAAAATGGTGATTTTATCATGTTAAGCTAATTATTGCTCGTTCACGGTATTGTATGTGAGGAGGTTTTTTTATCGTTTGTGACATACAATGTTTGTATAGCTTATTGTCTGATATAAGTTACTATTAAAAAGAACAAAAGCCTCCACACAGTATTAGCCAGATTTGCTCCCGGGAATATATCCGGGGATTTATTCTTTTAGTTCAGAAACAATAAAGATACTAAAGAAAATTCATGTAGTTGCGAAGTTAATTTGGTTAAATGCTACTGATATTTATGTACAATCTTTTACGATCGTTGTGATACTTATGCAAAAGGCAGCCAAATAGACATTGATTAGAGACATTATCCAAACCGAGGCGAAAAATACATTGTTTAGAGACACTATCCAAACTGAGGCGAAAAAGACACGGTCTAGAGACGCTATCCCATGAACTGGAGCGAAAAAGACACTGTTTAGAGACGTTATTCAAACTGCAATGGGGCGAAAAAGACCATGTTTGGAGACACTATCTCAACTAGAGCGAAAAAGAACTTGTTGAAAGACACTTTACAAACTGGAGCGCAAAAACTAAACTGGAGCGAAAACTATATTTTTGTTGTCGAAAAGAACGAGTCTTACTAGTTATGAATTTTAAATCTAAAAACAATGTAATTACGAGCGACATACGGCTATATTGTAAGCTTGGCAGTTGGCAACAACTCATTTCTGTGTATGATTTCATTTCTCTAGGTCACAAGAAATATTATTTCTTTTTAGTTAAGGAGTATGGTATAGCAGACCTATAACTCTGAGTATACACACCGCATTCCCAATATTATGTTATCTTGCCTGGGAAATAATGGACGATTGAGCCGAACACTAACCTGACTTAGACCAATTGATGTTGACATACCAGGACTGACTGACACGCCATCATCCTCTGGAAAAGGCATACTACCTTGATGATGTACCAATATTTTGGCTCCCAAAGTATCTGCTAAAAACTCGGAATATTCTGTCTCTTGTATATATAACTCCATTGTTAAACCTGTTATGGAATATTAATTCATGAATTTTCCCTTCTATAACAGATTTTCATTGACAGAATGCACAGGAAAACAAGTTCGACTCTGTTTTGAACAACTACGTGGTTTCCAGCAAGTTTTGGTCATCAGCAGTTGTTCCCTGTCACAATCAACGTGCCCACAAAGAGAGGCCCCACCACAAAGGTATATAAATATAACATAAATAGATATACTGTAATACAGTAGACATAACTAATCTGTATTTCTGCTTACCATATCGTGGTCCGGGTTTTTTAGTTTCTAATTTTCTTGGGGTTATATATGGGTTTCCATTAAATGTATAGCAATTACCATATTTAAAGTTATAAAAGCTGGTAAAATTTCTGAAAATGAAAAGAGACCATGATAGGATGTATACTAGAATCGCTTGTGCTGTAGATCACAGGACATGATATCTCTACATTTCATTGAACGCATACCTAAGCTTGTGGATCTACCGGTACTCCAACCCCCGCCCCACCCCCTGCAACACAAGTACCTCTAAAGACCACAACAAACAACATAATTGTTGAAATCAAAGATCATGTACCAAAGATCTGGGTTATCGGATGCCGAGGAAGAGGCCAATATATATATATGTCTCTTACCTACCAAGTACAGTAGTAGTTGAAACAGTTTTGGATATAACAATGTAAAATTTGGTATTTAAATTTCCGAAACTAATAAATACCTAGCAGAACACGGTCGTCCTTCATACGTGCAGGCTATTAGCATATCTTCTATGGAATGTCCTATCATTTGTCTGTCTGTTGTATTCATAGCTCCAATGACACTAATAAAAGCTGATTCTATCTTATATTCTGCTGTCAATGCCTCATAAAAATCAGCGGTATTTTCTTCGTCATGTTCTTCTTCTGCTACTTCTTCTTCTTCTCCACTGTTTTCTTCTCCTTTTCTTCTTTCATCCTAAATCATTTCACAAAATTTCACAAAAGTAAATGAATATCGTTTACAGGCGCTCATATAGACGATCTCGATATAAGGTCAAAATAACAAATTCCCGAGCGACCAAATGTTTTTAAGTCAAAATCACAACCCTTAACTTTTTTACTCTTATTTCACATGCCCTATAACCATGTATTGGCGTGATTTTCCCAAGAAAAATGTTCAAGAACCATACTAAGTAATAAAGCAAGAAATTCTAGGAAATAAATAATACAAATCTTATACTATTTTTGGCGACCAAGTTCAAGTAAGCATAAACATAGGTATTTATTATCTTGGTCTTAAAAGTTATTAATCAACGGAATCACACTTGATCCTTTTCTGAACTAGTTTAGCTCTGAACCTCGGTCTCATTACACTCACCCTGGGCGTTCAGGGACTGTCCCATTCAATCAATGTCGAAAAAAATTGGAACCCCAGTCAATTTTACTGGGCAACTTTTCACTGCCAAACGAATGGGTGTCAATCCGTGTGGGCGCCTCTACAATGTAAACGAACATCTTAGTGAGAAAATAAGACCTTGCTTACTTCGCTAGAGGCAGTATGAGCGACACGACAAGCTGTTAAAAATACGTCCCCTCCCATCAAGTTACATTTCCCCGCCATGACACTCTAACTGAAGGTCAACGTCCACATTCAGGAATGTCGGTCATACAAGACGAAACGAAATGTACAGGCGTTACAATGAACAGGCTTTCACACAGATTGACACCCCGTCGTTTAGCAGTGAAAAGTTGTGTTGTAAAATTGACTGTTCTCCAATTCCTTTTCGACATTCATTGAATGGGATAGTCCCTGAACGTTCGGGGTGAGTGTAATGAGACCGACGTTCAGAGCTGAACTATTTCTGAAAACCAGATCCAGGAAAGTGCATCTTCGTGCATTTCCCCAGCCTAGATTTTTAGCGTAGGATGTCTTTTACCAATTAATGCAATATCTAAAACGGAAAATGCCAGTAGAACTTACAGCAGTGTTTATTAAATCCACTAAATCATGAAATCCCAATTCTTCTACTTTTAATTTCAATGTTGATCGTTTGGCAGGATTCATATTACAAATAGTTACAGCTGGAAAATCTAGTCTATTATTGTTTTCAATTGTGACCACGGTGGATAATGGCCATTGATTGTAGAGAATAATGATCTTTGCTACATGTTGTAATGCTATACCTATAACGAATACATGTATGAAAAAAGAAATGAGATGCATTGATGACTTTCGGTTAACATTTTAAAAAACATATCTATATATTATTATCTTATCAACCTTTTGTTCATGGTGATGGTATAATATTTTATTCATTTGAAAGTTGATTTTAAATCTTAAAATACTAAAAAAATAAATAATTATAAAGTCACATCAAATCAGTGGTGGAAATAAGTAAAATCAGTTGTGAAAATGGATAACGTTAATAGTAATAATCAATCCCCAATTAAACTCAATGCCAAAATAATACTTTGCATCTGTTTCAAAACTAGATACCTGGCCTGAATCCCCCCACCCCTTGATGTACGCTTTGATTTGATCGTAACTGAATAAGAGGTTAAAGGTCAAATGAATTTGGCCCATTAATTCTAAAGAGCATATTTCTCGCCATGTAATTCCATTGACTCGTCTATTCAACCGGTGTCTCACAACTAAACAACTTCCAGACATATGGAACCGCTTTCAAAGGGAGTGGAGATCGACAATTTCATTAACGTGCATAATTTGTAAAAAAAAAAAATGAAAGAATCACCCTTAAACACGAGTAAAACTTTATTAAACAATATGATTTATTATCTAAACATGAGCCAAAATTGCTAAAGATGCTTCAACAATAAACCAACTTCTTAAAGCGGGAATTTCATATTTTCCAAGAAAATCAAAACATATTTATTTCTATGCCTTTTGCTCAAACATCTTTCAAACATCGGAAATAATAACACAATCACCTCCCTTGTTCTCCGGTTCCCCGCTGCAATAGTTATCTTCAAACGTTTGAATTTAAAGTCGAAAGTGATAATTTTGCCAATTTCTCAAGTGGCAATAGTGTATGGGATCATTCTTTAACAATGCTCTATTTTAATATATTTTGAAAATGTAAGTTAAAAATATGAAATTGCCGCTTTAAGATATATAATATAATCCTAAGTACAATCTAGATAACTGGAAAGAGCTTTGTTTTGTATTCTCTGATATTTTTAAAGCGTTTGGTAAAGTCTGGCAAATGGGAATTATATATAAGCTCCGAAAGTATGGTATTAGTCAAAATTTATGTGATTGGATATACAATTATTTAACAGATCGTAAACAAGGTTTTCAATCACAGTATTTGTCAGTTGAATTCGGGTTTCCCTGGGATCAATTCTCGTCCATTTTCTTCCTTTATCTACATAAATGATATTTCAGACAATCTAAATAAGAATAAATTTTTACGTATATGTTATATCGTTTATTTTTTCTGTATCTCCGTGAAAGAACTTATTATAGTCTATGTATGTTGTTCAATCCTTTTCAAATGAATGAAATATTGTTTAAACTAAACGTTCTATTATTTCTAATCCGGGTAAAGTCGTTGTGATTGGTTCAAATCATTCTGGCAGTAGACAATGCCATTCTCCATGGCATGAGGTCGGGAACATTGAACCCAGATCAGGTAATCAGAAAACAAAAGTTCCTTCTAATTTCAAACATACATGTATGTTTTATTTTGAGACTTTTAGTATGCAGTCGCCGATCTAAATTGGTGAAACTAGAATATAATATTAAGAATGTTTTTTTTTTCATTGACTGTGTTCTTCAAATTGCTGTACCCATAAAATATTTTAGCTTACGTTTTGGTATAGAAGTCCCCTGAGACCAATCATGTTCGCGAAAGTGACATTTCTTATTTCCTAATTATAAGAACCAATTTTACGATAGTGTTATATGGTTTATCTTATTTTGAATCGATCAGATTGAATTGATGGGTACAGTAGAGACCGGTTTCGGTAATTCGTATCAAATTCTGACAATAGATGGTACCTTCCAATTGTCAGATTTATCTACTTACCTTTTAACAACACGAGGCCCTTGGAGTAGTCCTTTTTTAAAATATATAAATCTACTTAACAAAATAATAATATTATCTATATCAAAATGAAATGGGATTGAACGTCCTACTGCACCAACTGAGCGAATTAAGATTGGTATTGCAACATGGCCGACAATTATTATACATCTACTTACCCGAGCCAATTAAAGTTAAAATTATCCAAATAAATTTCCTGAAATTCCCTTTAGATTCTGCCGCTTTTGGCAATCCATGCATACTGGAATTGGCTGCAAAGTCTTTAATCAAACTTTTAATGCTTTGCTGTTTATTGTCCAGCATTTTGAATTTGTTGTGAATCGATTGTTAGTTGAAAATCAGAAAATGAAAACAGAGGAAAAAACGTCTGATTTCTTGGTTTTGTATTTGTTGTTCCATACAAAACACAATCTTTGGTATAGACGAGGTGACCGTCTATCTACACAGATTACTAACAACTAATGTTTTGTGTCTGAAATTAATCGTGCAATTTATAGGGATAATTACAATACATCCCCAACAATCGATGTTTTAATAATCGCGCAGTTCCATTACTATTAACCATAACTCTATCATTATATTGTAACGTATGAGAGGATTTTATAACACAGTTATATCAATATCATCCCTGGAGACGAGATGTAATAAAACTCAACTTAAGTCTGACTATTAATTAAAACATTAAAACACAAAAACTGTTAATGTAGGAGTAACGTTTTAAAATTGTTATTAATAGTTAATGTCGCGCAACTTATCAACAAACAATGCTTCAAATAACATGGACGATATCAATTTTTTCAAAATAATTGAATGCACAATGTGCTAACACTAAATTAAAGATAGGCTGGCACTGCCAGGCAGGATACGCCCACATTTTTGAGAGATGGATAGAGAACAAGCAATACCGAAAGTGATTTTTCCTACATCATTAAGTCCTGTATTTCATAATGGGAGCAGCCATTTTGTTGGTCAGTTCCAGTCTGATATTTATGAAATTCGAAGCCGACAATGATTATGGTGTGACGGTACACAACCTAGAAATGTTACTTTTCGTCAAAATCGGATAAGAATTGTGACCTGTAGAGAGTCCACAACCATGATATACCATATTTTTACACTATTCGCGTACAAACGGTGACAATTTCGTCCGGCAATTTTGGTACGATTTTCACGAAATTCGAACTCAAACATCCTTACGGTGCAACAGTAATATAATCAGAGTTTTTTTTTGTAAATCAGATAATAATTGTTCGAGAGATAGACAGAGAACAAGCAATACCGAAAGTGATTTTTCCTACAATCAAAGGCCATAATTCATTAAGTTACAATTTGATATGCGATATGCGCAAATATCGGAAAGAATAAAGATCTTTAGGTTATAAACAAGCATTTCAGGTTTCATCAAAATCGAATTAAAATTGTGACCTCTACAGGGTCCACAACTTTGATATACCATATTTTCACACTGTTCGCGTACAAACGGCGGCCATTTTTTCTGGCAATTATGGTCCGATTTTCTCGAAATTCGAAATCAACCTTCCGTAGGGTGTAACGGTGATAGAGTCAAACGGTTTTTTTTTTTAAATCGGACAATAATTGTGACCTCCAGAGGGGCCATAGGGCGATTATTTTTCGGACAATCAGGGGCCATAATTCAGGAAGTTACGATCAGATATGTGCAAATAACGAAAGGAACCAAGATTTTTGGGTTATAACCATGCATTTCAAGTTTCATCAAAATCGAAATAAAATTGTGACCTCTACAGGGTCCACAACCATGATATACAATTTTTTAACAGTATTCGCGTACAGAGGGCGGCCATTTTGTATGTCAATTTTGGTCCGATTTTCCCGAAATTCGAACTCAACCTTACTTACGGTGTAACGGTAATATTATCAACCGTTTATTAAATCGGATAATAATTGTGACCACCAGAGGGACCGCAAGCTAAAATAAGGTGATTTTGCGTATAATCAGGGGCCATAATTCAGGAAGTTACATTCCGATATGCGCAAATATCGAAAGGAATCAAGATCTTTAGGTTATAACCATGAATTTCAAGTTTCATCAAAATCGAATTAAAAATGTGACTTCTACAGGGTCCACAACCTTGATATACCATTTTTTAACAGTATTCGCGTACAAACGGCGGCCATTTTGTATGGCAATTTTCGTCCGATTTTCCCGAAATTCGAACTCAACCTCTCTTAGGGTGTAACGGTGATATAATCAAACGGCTTGTTAAATCGGATAATAATTGTGACCTCCAGAGGGACCTCAAGCTAAAAAGGGTGATTTTTCGGACAATCAGGAGCCATAATTCAGGAAATTACATTCCGATAGGCGCAAATATCGACAGGAACCAAGATCTTTGGGTTATAAACATGCATGTCAAGTTTCATCAAAATTGGTTCAAAATTGTGACCTCTATAGGGTCCACAAGCTAAAAACGTGATTTTTCGTACAATCGGGGGCCATAATCCATGAAGTTTTCAACCGATACATGCCAATATCGAAAGCAGCCGAGATCTTTTGGGGATAAACCTATATTCCAAGTTTCGTCAAAATCGGATAAGAATTGTGACCTGTAGAGAGTCCACAAACAAATTGTGGACGGACGGACGGACAGGGGTGACGACAATATACGTCCACATAAAAATGTGGGCGAATAAAAACGATGAGCAGCTAGACCTCACCATAAGACATGTTCCTCAATGGTATGTGGTACCAGATGTTCTGGCAATAGGAAGAGATTTTAATGTTTTGAGAATATTATAATCTTATAACACTCGCCATCCATGGAAATAAATCTAAACCGTCTATTAGTTTGAAACAAATTTAACGATATGGGCCATATTTTATATAACAGGTATTAGCAATTGCAAGATGAGTAGACGTATCAGTTATAATGCAGTGGCAGTGGGTTGATTCTGGTGCGTCAGATGTTGGCTGTGGTAATGGGATTAAAGGGACAGTCCCGATAAGTACAGAGTCTCAAAAATTAAAGTTCGAGTATTTATGAAATTTATGGACCAAAATACAGTGGCATGGTGTATTTACCTTGTCTCAAAATTTCGTTTGGACGTGCAGTCAACACAGATGAAGACTGTCAGGTTTAAGTTATTTACAAGCGTATCACAAATATCGGGTTAGTAGGTGGGCCTTAGGTTATGGATTCTAAAGGATTTTAACACAAAATTAAGCAGTTTTATTCCCCAAAAAGTTATCGGGATTGGCGCTTTAAGTATCAGATATTGATAGTGATAGCAAGATGGCGTATCAGATGTTGATGGTAACAGCGAGTTAAAGTATCAGATGTTGATAGCGATAACAATTGTTGATTGTGATAGCGGGTGGATTTATCAGATGTTGATAGTGATTTTTGAGTAACAGAATCGCTACGTATCAGATGATGTTGAAGGGGAAGATAATGTCGATGGCGATTTCGATATTCCGGGAATTTTCTTTTAAAAAATCATAAAGTATTAGATTGCAATTATTTGAGAATGGTGTTGCAAATGATAAAGATAGAGAGTTCAGGGTTTTAGTGTACATGCACTTTTCTGAAATAAAAAATACATTGGTTTATTGACGTAATAAACCTACGATATAATTGATAATATAATCCAAGCGATTAAACAGAATGAAAGAAGTAATAAATAATGTATTGAAATCATATTAATATTAATAGTTTAATTCTAGTAAGCAATGTTAATCAGTATCGTGATCTATGCAGGCGATTTAATGACTGTTTGTAATGATCTCATTTGCAATGATAAAAATGTTCAGTGATTAGTATATGCACGAACAGTTACGTCCCTGGTGTGTGAAAAGCTATTTACAAGTATGCCATTGTTTGGGGTAGAAAATAATTAAACAGACGAGTTGAGGTGATTGTATGTAGCTATTTTATTGTATTTTTAATTGCAGGAAGAAATTTTCTCACGTGTTTGAATAGAGAACTATGTGAAATTGGTTTATGGTTTGGTAAAGAACATAAATATATAACACTTTATCATTTGATCAATATTATCATGTAGGTATTAAACCTACACAAATATTGACGAATACCAATCTCGATAATATAGGTTAATTTCAACAGCCTTAAAAAAAAAATTATACGTCTATTAAAATTGTTATCAATATGTATTATGTTTGGTTGCTGGCCACGATTTCTTTGTGTATTTCACTTATTGTTAAAGGACCATGAACATTAGGTTTAGTGTGAAACGTATTATTTGGACCGAATTCAGGTTTTTCAGCCTGCAGCCAGCCAATCCTTAACTCGGCCCCTAAAACATATCCTAGTTTTTCGTTTTACGCTAATAGGACGTCTGACGTGTTAGGATATGTTCATATTATGAACACCTGAGTTATAAAAGTACACAATTTCTAAAAATATTTTCTCAACAAATGACATTGGCGGATACAAAAATTTAATTTACAACGTAGTTCTGTGTTTAAATGCAGTCTGTGTATAATTTCATTCCGGGTACAAAATGACGAATGTATATGCAGCTTACAATGTAAATGGATACGAATAAATGAATATCAACATACATAATAGTAAGTCCAAAAATTATCTGTATAAAACTGTATACAATGGGGGTGGGGAGCTGGGGGATGACTGAATGGTTAGCACGTGCGCGCTGTATCATAAAACCTGTCATTGAATTAACTGGGGTGGTTGTGAATCCGCGGTTGTACGTGACAAGGAGTAGGGTTCCCTGTCCAACCTCGTGGGTTTTCTCCGGGTCCTCCGGTTTCCTCCCACTGCTAAAGACAGCGTCTGTAACTAACGTACGAAAATTAAATGGTAGTTGGCTTTTTTTTTTTTTTGGCTAATCTGCAGGTTGGGTAGGTCTGTCGTTTAGATTGCTAAAGTCTCATATGCGCAAGCGAATTATTGAAATAAAATTTAACCATATGTTAGTTCCGAAATGACCTAAAGACAAGAATTAAAGCAATAAAAACAAAACATATCGTGTGCTTAGTGCTGAGAAAAGAAGACGCGTCATGTTCACAAGTGTTTCCACACAGTTTCTAAAATGGGGCATTTAGTAAAACCGTACACCGGATTCCAATATAACTTATATCGATAACCTTACATATTAGGAGCGATAAATAGAAAGGTAATATCTAACATTATGTACCTTCTTGTATTCAATTCTACCGTATACCTTAACGTGCTCCTTTAATATAAGTAAATCGTATTCATTTTACATAAAATTATAGTTCATAGCTATGGGCAACTTTTATGGGGTTTTTATGTGCATTTCACGATATTTTGAAAGTTTTGTAAATTTATCATATGTTTATCGAGCTAGTTGAAGACTGATATTTCAAGATTAGTAAATGTGTACATATTGTAAATTAAGAATTATTTACTGTATTATGATCATATATAAAGATACTACCTATAGTGTATATGAACCTTATTTTAAAAATTCAACCGTTACAACATGGAATATTATCTGCTTTCACTGATTCTACTAAGCTTAGGTGAGTTTTAAAGGAACTAAATCTCTACTCTTTGGCACTTGGAAATTGACACAAATGGGTCGCACCATATAATAATGTATATGAATGTATATAAACTGATTTACATTCAATCAGTTCTGTGTTAAATGTAATTTCTAATCAGCATGTTCAGCGAAATAAGATATCAACATCAATGTTGATTTAAATTGACCTTTAAGTCGTGTTTGCAATGCCAAATAAGGTGCGTAAGATGTTGAATTTATGGACACCCGTTTCTATTTCAATATTTCGGAAGCAAATTTGATTCGTTTTTTATGGATTATTTGAGTTTGCTTGATTTCAATTATCAATTCACATTAATTAATTGGTTTTGTAACTTGTTTAAAAATCATATACATTTAGTACTTTGAAAATCTTCACGTGTCAGTGATTTGAAGTCTTGTGACTACTAATTTATAAGGGCTTATAACTACATCATTCTTGTTGAAAGTGATAACGTCTCTTTAAGGATATTTTTTTTTTCTTTACAACTTTTTGATGTGATTTGAATTATTCAAGATACCGTAAATTTTCTTTGTTTTTCTGCATGAAATAGGTGTAGGAACAGAAGGCATTGATTGTAGTACATTTAACAAAGATACATGTCAACAAGACTCTATTAGATATTGTTTAACAGATGGAAGAATAATAGATGGTACTTGTGAGGTATCTAGTCTTGTTTGCGAGTAAGTATCAATTAAAGATTCTTGCGTTCAGAATAACTAGCGAGGGATGGGAGAGCGAAGCTTAACACAGAACGCACTTCTTTTTTGCATCAAGCGGGGTAATGAAGGCGGGCATACGCCAACAGCAGGCACTATTCGAACGATTTAACGGTTGCAAGCGGTCCCTGACAACCAATCTTTGCTTTGTGTTTTCCCCTCGGTTTGAACAGAAAAAACCCCAGCAGAATTCTCCATTCCGACCCTCAGCTATACTGCCAACCATTTTTATTTTGATGCCCCTCAATCAGTTATAAAAAAGAAAGAGCAAAGGTAAGAAATTTAGTTTTTAACAAAATTTCGATTTGATATGCATGTGCAGAACACAATAAAAACAAATGTCTAACTTTTAGTTTTGTTGAATTAGAATTCGTTGGGGGCCCCAAGGCCCTAAAAAAAATAATCTGACCATTAACTTGTGTAGCGAAGTTATTTATGAATAATATCTGTATTTGATCATTAAAATCAATTGCAGATCCGTTGCTGTTGTAGATGAAACATTTGCAGCCTGTGTGTCATCGTTAGCGTCCATGTTTAACTGTACGGGTCACATAGTAGGTGGTGCTTGTTTACCTGATAGTATACCATACTGCTTAACTAATGGGGAAACTGTTCTGGGGACCTGCGATGCCAAAGCTAAAGTTTGTGAGTAAGTAAAGACACAATGTGAATGGGATAATTATTTACTGTATTACTATAAACGATTAATAACTTATCTTATAATTAACGTTTTATATAGATAATGATGTTCCGGAGAAATATCTTTATAACTAACAGTTGTTAATGTGTCCACACAAAACAAGTCTCGGGGAATGGTAGCCTTTCATGGCATATGAAAGAGTTTTCAATGTATTTGATAGAATTTTGTATTTAGAGGAAAAATAGCATTATTGTCTGTATTGAACAGTTTTGTTATGACGTTATTATGTCCAAATTAAACATAATTGTTTAGCATGAGAATTCAACTTCGCACTAAATTGTTCACACGTCAATTATTCTTTAATAGGATCTCCTTATATTTTTGCAAGCACAATAGCCTTTTTTGTTAAATGGAGGCGATCATTATGTTTCGTCTTCGAGAAATCTATAAATAATTCTGCAATGTTTCCGACGTGAATCAAGTTAGAAGACCTAAAATGAAATGTTCTACTGTTTTGCTCCTATGGG
This sequence comes from Patella caerulea, assembly GCA_036850965.1. Classification (NCBI taxonomy): domain Eukaryota; kingdom Metazoa; phylum Mollusca; class Gastropoda; family Patellidae; genus Patella; species Patella caerulea. The sequence continues at coordinate 17,547,079 of JAZGQO010000014.1, read as the reverse complement.
CTATTGAACACGGGCATACGCTATCATCCAAAGTCTTCGACATGAAAACACGAATAAATACTATCGGTGTAGACTGGAAAAACCAGACTCTATAGATTGCCATTCGGTTGAGTCTTCGGGCGTATTTCGCCTAACATAACTGATTAGATTAGATTAAAAACAGTAACGATTGAATGTGAATCACTTTATATACAATCATATTACGGTATTATATGAGTTGCGAGTAGTTGCGACCCATTTGTGTCCTTTACGTTATCCTTGGGCAGGTTAATAATATTGATTTTCTGAAAAAGGAGAAAATAATTTGACAATCGAAGTTTTAAAATGAAACATGGTTGCCAACATTGATTATTGTTAATTTTTAATAGAGATGGGGAAGAGGTAGATATAACAGGTGCCTCTTGTGCTGATGCTTTTGATTGTAATTTCTTTAATCCCGATGAGATATGCCGTCCTGATATGGTACCATACTGTTTAAAAAATGGTGAAATAATAAACGGTATATGTGAAACAAAAAAGGCCATTTGTGGGTAGGTAACATGTACATTAAACGACAGAACCATTTTTATCTTACGCATAACAACATTTTCTATAAAGTAGACCTTAAATCAGGTGCGGATCCAGGAATTTTTGCAGGAGGGGGTTTGCCAGGTTTCTGTTACGGAAATCTGCCATCATCGTCTCTAAATTACATAGGCATACATACAAATTGAGCTTTTTAAACAGAGAAATCATTTTTATGCTATGTAGGATCACTTTGTGATGCAATTTCATTGATGCAAGGCATTATTTTTTTTATGTAGCTGAGCAGGGGGGGGGGGGTGGACCCCCCCCCCCCCTCTGGATACGGGCCTGTTAAATAACACATCAATGGCATCTGGCATGCTTAAAATACTTCAGCTCGTCCACCATTCAAATTGTCTATATATTGATTTACAGAGCTGTTTGAATTAATTGGTGTTTAACACCTTATCTTTCCGTACAAACCGGGACAGTAAACTACTAAAGACGGAAATATTGCATGAAAATCTGGGCCGGACGACGGTTTCCATTTACGCCAATATCCATGGAATTTTAATTTAACTTTGAAAAATTAGATATAGACTTGTGTTGATATAAAAAAGACGAATACGAGATTCCCAATATGGTGTCAAACAAGACAAAGAGCAAAATATACGTTAGTCTTTCACACGTTGGTCTGTCTTCACGACGCCAAGTGTATCTTCTGGCGTCTGTAGTTTGTTTGTAACTTTCAGGAATGTCATATATTTAAAAAAAAACCAAACAAAACCAAAAACATTAACATGGTTTGTAAGTTAGGCCGGATTTAATACGCATAAACACGGTATCTAGGTTAATGCGCAATGGTTGGATATGTCGCCGAGATTTGCCCGAAATTATGAAATATTTTTGTTCTCTTAGACGGAATAATCATAATATTCATTGGGAATCTTTTTCAGGGAAGGGGAAGAACTGGATTCTACTGGAGATTCATGCAAAGATAATGGTGCTTCAACAATGACCCTTTCCGTTTTATTGGTATTCGCTATTTCCTTTTACGGGTTATTTGAAATGTAAATAATATATATTTCGGGTTTAACAATTTTAAGAAATTATAACGAAATTATAAGTATTTGTATTTATTTTGTATAAGAATTCCATCTATATTTTTTGTACTCCATTATGCCTACGACCTCGAATTTTTTTTTATTACAAAAATGTAGACTACATAAGGCACCTTTTCGTACTGATAACAAATAAATCAATGGAACTTATAATAAAACACTGTAAGTGAATTTAGATTTAATTGGATAATGGTGCATTTCTATAATGCCATTCCCCTAGAGTAAAATATATTTATTTATATTTTTATTGTGGGGTAAGAATAAAGCTTGGCACGACGGCCATTATCATATGAAGATGAAAAGGTGGTGTAGCCTATAAACAATAAAAAGTTAAAATATAAATCCAATGTTTTTACTTTTTAATTAGTTAACCTAGTTTGGAATCCACAAAATAATCTATTAGTTAGTTACATGTATTTCCGACAGCAAAGAATAATTGAATAGGATGGGCATGGTTATTGAATGTTTGAAAACAGAAATAAAGAAGGGGTGCTGAACACGTTTACCATTTCAAATCATTCTAGAAGAAAGGGTTGGTGACGATAAAGTTACAATCCTCAGCTAGTAACCAGGCGCGGGTATCTAGGATTTTTTGCGGGGGGGTCTAGGTTTGATAATTGCGGTGGGCGTTAGGGCCGAAGGTGCTCAACCAATTAACGGGGTGTTGGGGGGTTGGGGGGCCCTCCCCCTGAAAAATTTGGTAAATTAGATTCAATTTGGTGCATTCTGACGTATTTCCGGAAGGTAAATTCCAAAATTACAGGTCTAAAAATCGCCAATAAAATCGCATAAAATTTTTTCAAGCCTGAGCGGGGTGGGGGGCGGACCCCCTGACCCCCCCCCCCCTCTGGATCCGCGCCTGGTAACAGGTATTGTTCGTACATACACAACTCGTTGACGTATCTGTCAAAATCAACACCCGTGTCAGTTACTAACGAATTAATTTAGTAGCCCCTTACTGTTCAATTACTTCTATTTCTTCTTAACCCACGTGCGCGTTAGATCATAAGGTCTGTTATTGAGTCAAGTGGTGTGGATTTAGATCATATGGTCTGTTATTGAGTCAAGTAACGTTGTTTAGATTTCCCGCTTATATGTGACAAGGAGTGGGGTCGCCTAGCTGTCCAACCTCGTGGGGTTTCTCTAGGTCCTTTAGCTCCCCCCCCCCCCACCTCGCCCACAGCTACAGAATCCTGTCCTAAGCATAGGGAAATAGAACTGAACTAAGTCTGCGTCGAATGGACGCTAAATTTTATTTCTCTCTCGCCTGACATCAAATCGACCGATCCCATTTTTTGGGGCCAAGTAGGGCCTAACCGTAAACAATCTTTTAGAGGCATTTAATAACTGGAAAGAGCATTAAACTATACTTATGGAAGAACAATTACTGATTTATTTAGGCGACGTTTCGAAAAGTATTCTTTCAACGTTAGCAAGCAAGTGCAGTAACAATTGTGTATGGCAATTATACATAGCAATAACAACAATTCTGAAACCATGCATGACAACAAGATCAAAACCATGATGATAACAGGGATGAAGAATTAGTGAGACAACTGGTAATTGGCATTAATTAACATTGGAGTAATGGTTGTCTAAATTAAATAATTTACCCCTATAATTACTTATTATTAATACTCCAATGTTACTTTTGCAGTATAAGGGTGATAACTCTTGTTTAGAAATGAAAGGGGGTTTATATCCTACTTTTATTTTCTTTTTCGTCAACCGGCTAAAGGAGACATAATATACACGTTGATATGAGGGACCACTTGTTGGGACAGCGGCGTTTCTGCATATATACGGGTTTCTTCTTTTACGTTTCGACCAACGTGTGGCTTTCCGCCCTCTCTTCCTTGTAAAAGCGATTTTTTACGTGCACTACCAATTTGTACAATGGATCGTGTTGTTTTTTCTCCCATTCGAAAGACTATACACTTCTCTTATCTGCCCCACAGTTAGAGGGGCGCAATGAGTGAGAGGGACGCAATGAAGAGTTTTGCGTTTTGAGTTTTTGCGCCCCTTCGCAAAGCAAAGGATAAAAAATCATGCGGTTTCGATGTGATTTTCAGTATTATAACTGTTATGCTCAACTTGTGTCAAATATATACCATGTGGATATGCTAGAATTCGACTATAAACATGTTCCACACAGCCAAATATTGGGGGGGGGGGGCTGGATCTTGTTACTCGTGCTTAATCATAGGTCAAGAAGCACCGGCCAACAGTTCTCAGCCCTGTCAAACGAGGGCAGTGCTTGAATAGTCCCGGAAAACCTTCATCTCAATTTTTCGAGCATAACCCCTTCTCCTGCGGCGAATTCACAGGGTGGATCCAGGAATTATTTCAGGAGGGGGTTTGCCAACTTTCTGTTACGGAAATCTGCCATCATCGTCTCTAACTTACATACGCATACATACAAATTGAGTTTTTTAAACAGAGAAATCATTTTTATACTGATGCAGGATCACTTTGTGATTTAATTTCTTTGATGCAAGGCATTATTTTTTTTTATGTAGCTGAGCAGGTGATTCAGTTTTCGTCTTACCTATAATTAACATACATTATTTCAAGATAATTAGCTATTATTAAGGTGAACATTCTAGAAATTTTTGTGATAGTAATCAAAAGCTTTAGTTTCACAACGACATGCAAATGTTATTTCTGATGTAAGATCTGTGAAATATAAAGTTGTAGAAATTCTATAGACCCAATTCATTGCAGCTACGCAAAATTATGGGCTATAAAATTTGTTACAATCTCAAAAATTTTCGGGCCATTTCATATTTCATAATGATTGTCTCATTTTGTTGGCGGTATATTTATATGCTGACTAAATTTATAATCAATATCCAGCCCACAGCCGAACACGTATAATAATATCGAACGAGATGTTTACACTTGGTGGCGCAATCGTTAGTTGATATAAATATACAGTCAACACGAACGGGCATGATTAAATAGAAGAGCAGACGACAGCGTGAAAGGACCGATTAAAGTTAATGCTTACCCTTGTTTAACAGATACCTTGATTTTTTTGTGACATCAAACATGAGTCGAGGCCGTGGAGGAAGGGGAGGCCGTGGAGGCAGGGGACGAGGTCGGGGAAGAGGTAGGGGTAGAGGAGGAAGCAGGAACCCGCCCACCCGTTCCAATGTGGATGGAGAGAAGACAGTGGTAGTAAAAGAAGATATTGATGTAGAAACCGAGCCAAAAGAATTTTTCGTAGGAAATGTTAGTTTTGAACAACATTTAAAAGGACAGAATACAAACAGGGAAAGATATGCTGCAGCCTTGGCAGCTCTTGAGGCAAATGGCGTGGCAATTATTCAAAGTATGTATAATAATGTTTATATATAAGCTACGTTTTCCAAGTTACTGAATCAATGATAGATACGCTTGAGATAAATGAGATAACGGGTAATTTGGGTATAATTTACCCAGATAAGACCATTATATTATATTTATAAAAGCGTACTATTAATATATTATTTCTATTCAGACCGTTGTCAAGGTTTTTGTTTCAGCGAAACTTGCTTCAGAAATCGAAATCTTAAAGCCCCAATAACACTCTTGTTGTAACTGAATAATATATCCCAATCTTCATCCTGGTCAACAAATCGTATTATTTTAGAATATTCCAATTAAATGATGATATAAATTCCATCTTAACACACCTATTTTAAAAAAATTCAACCAATTGATTTAAAAAAGTCTAACGTAAACCTTTTCAAATGTGACTTGGATTTTAAAATATTTTCGAGCCCTCTGGACAAGTAAAATAGGTTGTAATGGATAATTTACACAACAGGTAGGGCACTTCAACATCTGGTACTTAGAATAAGGGTATTATTTATTTTCTGGAGCTACCAAGCCAGTAAGAATGTTATTGTCCCTTTAAAGGGCCAGTCCCAGATTTCACTGAAAATTACAGAAAAATTATGCAATTGAAACGCAAAAATGTGACAATGTTAACGGTGTATGTCTAGATTTGCTGACAGGGTTATGAAACTCTCATATGAATTGGACTCTTCATTAGTAACAATGCAAGTATACAAACTTGGTTACCTAGTTACACTATGTGAAATTTGGGGATTTAGACCAAATCTGCGAGGAAACTAAATGTTGGAATTTTTATTCGAAAAAGAATCATAGACCTTCATATAGTTAAAGAGGGAGGGGGGGAGTCTTTCATGCCTGAATGAACAGGTGTCATGCACTAAAATATATTTGGGACAACTTTAAAAAACACAATTACAGCTCAAATAAGTTTTTCTCTATATTGATGTTCTCTCTACAAGAATATGTTTTATCCTTTACCTGTGTATTCTATAATTCTGTATTATATTTTGCAGATGCCAGAATTCGAGCATTAGCAGCTGCATGGACTAGAAATGACTATGAATTATCGAAAGCATTCCTGAGTGATCGCGAACAGTTCGGTTTGGTTGAGGTGTTAAAAGCCTTAACCCTGTTAGACTCAGGTCGACAAATCAGAGTTCTTGAGAAAAAAATAAAAAGATTGGAACTATCGTCAAATAAAGTGAATAAAACAACTTTAGGCAGACTAAAAAGAGACATCGATAATCTTCAAGCCAATAAACCATCGGTAAGTTTCAAAGTGATACAAAATATAATCAGTTAAATTGTTCAAGTCTGTTATCTACCCTTGCAATCTAGTATTTTCAATCAATGTCCCAATGAATAGGTTACAGGGGCGGATCCAGGATTTTCAGAAAGGAGGGACGTGCTGCACCAAGTAGGGAGTGCAAAGCCTGACCCATGATTTTTGAGTGGACAATGCCCACAAGGACTTTTTTCATACTAGTACTGTAAATTACGATTTCCAACCTAAACTGTTTTTGTTCTCCTTTCCCGCGAGAATATATGGAGCTAAAAATTGTTCGCCCTCTGTATCCGCACCTGGGTTATTTTTGTAAATAGTTAAAGTAGTATTTGAAAGTCATTTGTCTATCCCAGTTTATATTTAATGACTATACCTGGTAAAAGAAAAATAAAGATGTTGTACAGATTTTGAATATATATATATATATATATATATATATGTGTTTAGATTGTGAACCACTCCCTGTGTAAAGATTAATGAATAAAGATAACCAGAACTTCTCCAGATCCTGGTCAATCAGATAACAAATGCTTATTAATACATTCATTTGAAATTCTGATTGGCAGAAACACACTATCAAATAAGTAGTGGTCTCATGACAAATTTATGTACAGTTGTCTAAATTTCTGACATTGTGCAACGTAGTAATTTCATAAATGAAATGTTTTATTTGTAGGTTGGTACAGCAAGTGGTGCTGTGTGTAAACATATAAGTCAGTGGGTCAGAACTTTATCAGAAGAAGAACTACAGTTCTACGCATTACATTTACCTAAAGAACCATGGAAAAAACTGGCAGATATTTGTCATTTCAACCCGCAAAAGGTAAGAAACTTTTATATGAATTAACCATTAAAAAGTCATCACTAAAGTCATGTTCCTGAAGCAACGACCATGAGTTACTTTATAAAATGTACATTAGTTAAGGCGAGATCAAGCCTTCTGTTGAAGATGCAATAAAGTTTGCTTTAAGATGCCTTTTATAAATTAGAGATAAATTATGTTAGATTTGATAACGAGTTGCAGATCTCTTTATAATAGTTAAAAAATAATAATGTAAAGGCAATTTGCTGAAAATTTCAGTCAGTTTGATACACTATGAACCAAGAATTAAGCAAATGAAAGTTGTGTCTAGCCTTGATCTTCATTTAATCGTTAAATGGTGAAAGAAAATTATGCAGCAAATTGGATCATAATCCAACAAATATCACAGGCTAGATTTGACATCGAGAGTTGATTATGGTCTGGATAAATTAATTAATTGCTCTTGCATAATGTATATATAAGAATACAAGACTGAATTAGATAAATCATATTATTTTTGTTATTTTACAGGATTTTCCAGCCTTACCCTGGTTTTTACCCTTCTGTTTTGGTGAGCCAGCTCCCGAAGATACGTTAGTTAATAAATGTAGAGATGTAACTGTGGATAATGTTAATGATTTAGTAACAGAATATGATGTACCATATAGTCATATCAAGGAATATAAAGATAAATTAACAGAAAAATCAAAGGCACGCATTGCTAGTTATGAAACCAAACTGGACACAGTCTTATGGTAAGTTTATCAAATATTACAATTTATACACAGATATCTTTTAGACACATCATTGTGACATCATTAGACTGGGGCAGTTAAATCTGACTACATGCAAGACATTGTTAACAAGGGGAAACCACGCAGAAAAATCTGGATGAACTTTCTCGGCCAATGCAGGGATAGAACACCTGACCTCCATACTAACGAGCCAGCGTCTTACCCACTTAGCCACCGTGATCCCCGACTATTGTATAAGTTACATGGAAGGAAGATATATTCAATTGAACTTATTTATATTAAAGGTGGTACGAGGACCTGGCATGTGAAGAAGTAGATAAAATTATACAAGCTAGAATAATCTCAGGTGAAGAAATCAATCTACCAAATGGTAAACTACTGGAGAGATTGTTAACTTTTAAAATCATCCGGGAAAATATCCAAACAAGGGGACTTTTCTATAATCGGAATAATCCCCCAGCAAGAGATTTGTCCGGTAATAAAGCTCGTTTCTTAGAGAATCTAATACCAATTGGAGAGAAAAAACTTACATCTATCAGGTAATTAAAATAATTATTTATAATGCCATTTAACCTCTTAATAATGCCTGGCATGCAACAAATCATTTATATTAAATATTCTTTGAAGAAATTCACTCTGTTTGAAATCAGACTTGGCACAGCGGTCGTTATCTATCACTTCTCAAATTAAAACTATTATAAAGACTTATGAACTCTGTCTGGAATAAGATTTAGCACAGTCGGTACCTATCACTTCTCAAATTAAAGAAATTATAATAAAAATCCTCTTTGCACACTGGCTTTGATTTAATACATCCTGAAAATGGGGCAAGTATAATTTATTTTGCATATTTTACTTCAGATTACCATTAGAGGCGCCAATAATTGTTATAGGAGATGCTTCTGGTTCTATGGAGATAGCTATAAAGACAAGTACTATTATAGCTAGTTTATTAACAGCTATAACCTCAGCTAGACTTGTCTTCTTTAACACAGAGAATAGAGCGGCACCTTATATACCAGAAACTATTGAACAAGTAAGTTTTAAAAATATCTTAACATAGATATAGGTGAGACATCCGATAAAATTACCATTTTTAATTATTAGGAGCTAGGGATAAAAGCTTTAAGGTATGGTAATTAACTCAACATGACCAATTTTGAATGGTATAAATTTTTTAATTAACTTAGAAATCTTGGCTCTTTCAGTGATTGGTGTAATCCACTTGGCAGGATGTGCAATCTATTTGGAACACCAAAGACAACTAAATAAAATCGCTGCACATTTGTGTCAATTTTAAAGGCAAACAACTTTTTGGGCCTAACTAACTTTATACGCATCACCCCCCAACCCCTAATTAATTTCTCATTTCTCTCGAGATATACAATATTATATAGACATTGCGTGGCACAAAAATAATGTATTATTTTACAATTTTTTAGGTGCTAGAGTTAGCTATCTCAACAACAGCTGGCGGAGGAACCACACCTGCTGCCAGTCTCTGGCCATTTTATGAAAAGAAAGAACAAATCAAAACATTTATAATGGTAACAGATGAGGAAGAAAATGGACAAGTTCAAAATCAAAATTTCTGCCAGTTGTACAAAAAATACCATGATGAAGTTTATCCAGCTAAATTAGTATTTGTGTCGTTTTTAAGGGGCCAACACGCTAAGGGTCAAATGGTGGAACAATTAAAGACTGCTGGTTTTAATCCATTACAATTTAAACTTGATGGAAGTCGTCCGGACTTGACTAAATTAGACAATCTGTTTGGTTTATTATCGGCCGATTCAAAAACTTTTGAAGACGAGGTCACGGCCATTCAAAATCAAATCAAAACAAAAGGAATGCAAACTGTTTTTGAAACATTGAAACAAAACAATGCAATTGCATAATTTACATTTTTATTGTAGTTTTATACAAACACTTGGAAAATAGTTGTTTACTTTTTTTATTATTAATCTATGTGATATTATTATTATTATTATTTTATACAATATATATATATGTTAAATTATAATTGTGTTGTGTCTTCTGTTCTATGAAATATTTGGATGTTCACATACTTATAACCACAGCACACACTCTGATGCTATTCCCATCAATAGATCAACATAAATTAATTATTTAACCAGTAATATGGATGCCATTTTCGACTATTTTTCAACAAGTAAATTTGAATAAGAATATAGTCATATGTCTTGCGTCTGCCATCTGACTGGGATAACTTGAGTCTGTAGGATCAAAAGATCTGTCATTGAGTCAAGTGGCGTTGTTTCGAATCCTCGCTTGTATGTGACAAGGAGTAGGGTTGTCTCCTGTTTTTTTTCTAGGTCCTCCGGTTTTCCCCACTGATAAAGACCCCTTCGCGCAAGAAAATTATTGAAATAAAACTTTGTTAGTCAAGTTTCGAACCGAAGCCTGATAATGGCATGGACAATCCCAGGTTGTGAAAACCAAAACTACATACAATTTGATGAGAAGAGGACAAATATAGAAGAGTGAAGAATAATCACTGTTTTAAGGCTAAATAATTATCTAATAAATTTCTGTAATAGCAAATTATAGGAATAAATGAAGTTGTTACATTATAGTCATTCTCAACCTTCTTTTGCACAGCACACCTTGTGACACATGAAAAAATTGCAGCACACCTGGCTAAATATATATATGTGAAACATATTTGAATTTTGCAAGATGAAAACATAGTAAGTCATAATCGACATACAAACCTTGACAAAGACGAGTCACAGCCCCAGAGAATGACTAAAACGAAAAAAAGTAAAACACCAGTGACGCAATCGGGATCACATGGTTTTTCGCATTTTTTAGTGTGCTGTTCAAAATTTCGTGGCAAACTGGCACACTGGTTGACAATCACTGCATTATAGGTATACAAACAAAATGATTTCAATGAGGTGGAAGATTTTCTTGATTCTGACTAAACTTGTATTTACCAAATAAAGTTGGTGGTGGTGGTAGATCACCTTTACATGGTGAGGCTTCTGGCATTATACCCATCTTATTTAATCTTGATGATAATAACTCCAATACTGGGGGAGTCTTGTTTTCTATTTTATGTCCTAATTTTTGTGTGAGTGAAACTGGTTCTTTCGGTTCAGTGACTGTGGTATTATATTTATATATACTGCTTAACTCAGTCAGCTCCTGTAAAATAAAAATACAATATCAATTGACAGTTTCCAAACCAGTGGAATTAATTAGCTCCATAGTTGTCTGCACTGGATTTGAGTTCCATCTATAATGTCTTGGATGCAATGCGAATAGGTACAATGTTAAATATACAAATTGAAAGAGTGTCATGTTCTAGACGCTACTGTTTTTCCCTGATACAAATGAAATGAGGGTTTAACGTCCTATTTTTCTGCATTAATGATGAAGACATAGAAATGCCATGCAGTGTGCCGAAGAAAATTTTATCTGGGCGTTATTGTTTCAGCTAGCTTTTTTTTCGAAACCAGCTGCCAAGGGTTCTTTTAAGTGCACAAAAACAAGTACACAGGACCACAGGTGTTTTCTTGTACCATCCAAATGACTCGACACTTCATTGGCAGGCCATCCATACCTGAACCAATCAAAGAATTTCATTGGGCAACACTGGTGCCTCTTGTTAGTGCCCACTGTAGCTCCCAATAACAGATTCAAATGTATGCTGCTTATGTACCTGAAATGTCATAGTTAACTCAGGAGGTTCAGGTTCCTCATCATCAGCAGCAGCAGCTATACTAGTGGTATTATAATTACTGATATAAGTATTGTCTACTTCAACTCTATCATCTAAACTCTTCTTTATTTGTTTCATTCCTAAAAAAAACATTTTAACATTTGACAATATACTTACAATGTGCAAGTTGCAATTTCATTGTATTCAAAAGTTGAAATAATAAATGATCAGACATCATTGTGACATGACATTTAAATGAGTCATAAAATTTGGGGGAAAGCTGCATTACAGCTCTTATTCAGATTTCCAACTGTCAAGGGATTCTTAATGTGCTGCTATTGGTAATACAGGACCTCGGTTTTTCATCCCCATGTCCTACACCACTGACATTGGAAAACAGACAGGAAAATCTGCACCTGATTACTGAACCAGAATTCTTCTCTCAGCTGAATTGATTTCTTAGGTGTGCTAACCTACTAGCATCTTTTGAATGAAATTATTTCAGCATTGACTGGACTCCCATTGTTAGTCACATTTAAGAGAGAGGGAGAAAAATGGGGTTAACATCCACTTGAGTACACAACACACACTAGGTAATTTTGGGACTAAGATGGTTCAATTTTATTTCATTAAATTCAATTGCAGGTAGGGGTCTTTATTAGCAGTGGGGGGAAACCTACGAGGCTGGTCAGACGGACCTCATCCTTGTCACGTACAACCAGGCAATTGAAACCAATGACAAATCTTATGATGCAACGCGCATGCGGCCACTCAACCCCCTGTCACATCTAAGCTATGTACTGGATGATTTAGTGTAATCATTGGAATCCAACATATAGTCTGTTTCAGCACATAGTCTAGCATGCAATGCACAGAACTGTGGTTATCCTACTAGAAACAACGACGCTGATTGGTCAATCAAATACCTGACATCATAGGGTCAAAAGTCACTTGAATGACCCCTGACACAACCTTCCACTACAGTTGGTCACATCTTCATGGAGTAGAGGCCATCAAAAGTATATAAAAACAAAACGAAATATAGATCTGTATTTTAATTAATTTAATCAGATTAAGACTACTTATATCTATACTACCTGGTGTTTGTAGCACGGGAGGAACAGGACTATCAGATCTTTGTTCAAATGATGGTTGAGGTATTTTATGATGTTCTGATTCTTTTAATTTATGATGCATCTGTTTAAAAGCTGGTGTTCTGAGGACTGGAGAAAGAGGACTATCTGTAGCTTCTGTTGCAAAGACCGAAGGGCTGTTTGCATGTTGATCATATATATTTTTCTTACCTAAAATATCGTTAATATTTTCATGTTATATATCCATTCAAACGATACAAAGTTATCAACTCAAACAATTCATAGATCAAAAATAAATTAGTGTAATAATTTTAGTAATACTCAATTTAAAATATTATACAGACTTAGAAAAACCTGGTTGCAGCTTTATCATGGCACCCATCCAGTTCAGATGAAATAACAGAAACAAGCTCCAATATACAACTTTGTCGTGATCATTGATGTTTCATTAGCAGGTGGAATTTAAACAGAGAAAGCAAAAACGTGTATTTATATGCACTATGTTTAACATTATGTACTTACAATTTGCCCTGGGTAAACAGCTATCAGGTGTATAGAGCGGCCATTGTGACAAGTCCATAATACTTGGTGTAACAGTAAAACCATCATGGTTGAAAGCGCTAGGTATCGATTGATTACGATAGTTTGTAGTTGGAGTCATTATGTTAACTTGATCTGTTACTTTTACTCTCGTATTATGTCTGAAATTAGAAAATCAATCCATCTTTTTTTATGCAATTTTATGTTAACACTTTGGAGAGCTAATTAGAACGTAAGATAATATTTCTCTGTCCCCCCATGACACAAATATATATTTGAATTCTACTAGTCTTTCAAGGCAATTCAAAAGTATTTGTTTATTTTAGCTACTTTAAAGCATTGATAATGAGCTTTTAACATTTTACATATTATGTCTCTTATTGGAACACCTTAATTCAATAAAATCAACTAATTTTAAAAGAAGAGAGAGAGAAATGGGGTTTAACATCCACTCAACACAAACTAGGTCATTTCGGGACTAACATATGGTTTTAATTTTATTTCATTAATTCGCATGGGCATAGGGAGGAAACTGGAGTGCCCGGAGGAAACCCACGAGATTGAGAACGCGCCCCTATGTCCATGCCATATACGCTCACACACCAGGGATCGAAACAACAGTCGCAAGCCAGAGATGACCGGCCAGCTAGATGTTGAAGCACGTCAGTCTAGACCACTAGGGAATCCCCCCCCTTTTAAAAGTAAATAAACAGACAGGGAAAATATATTAGTCTGAAAGAGTTACAAGTTCTAGAATTAAAATACTGTGAATGCAAAAATAAAATGGGGTTTAACATCTTACTGTCCTGTTTCAAAACGGCTATCAGGACATATGCCATACAGTGGAAAATTTTGCCAAGACAGTCGCACTACTAATCTAATCTAAATAATGCAAATAAATCTAATACTGATTCACAAGTGGCTCAACAAAGGTTCTAGAAGTAATTATTGGAAATTGCTGCAATTCCAATAGCTTCTTAAATTTACTAATCTAATTAATGAATAAAAATTACATACAGATCGGAAGACAACTTTGTTATTAATGCGTTTACAGCTTTCGAAATTGAAGTGAAATTAAGTAGACTGTAACTGTAAAGAACATATAAATTTCACAAAGATCAGATAATAAATGTAGCCAGAAGAGATTTGACAAGAAATTGTGGACAATGAAGGCAACAGCAATATACGTCCAAATGTCAATGAGGGTGTATAAAAAAAGAATATTATTTCTTTAACATTAAGACGTACCCAGTTACTGGTTTATTTTGTGCCATTCTAGAAATTGCTTGAAGTCCGTAACTACTTATACCAAAATCTTCCATTCTAGGTGTTCTAGATGCAGATTTCTTCGTATTAGGTGGGGGTGTATTACTTACATAGTTAAGAAATATTAATAAAAAAAACCCCAGAAATGTTTAAAACAATAACATAATCGCTAATATTCTGCAATGGTTTTTTTCACCATTCAAACTTGTCTGCAGAGCTAAACAATGCACACAGATGGAACAGTTCACTTGAGACAGTTTGACTTATTTACTAATTCATAATTAGAAATAAACTTTCAATTAAATGCCAGGCATAATCTTTCAGATATTTTCTTCCAACATGGCATATCATGTAAAAAGATTGGGATATTTGCTTTACACATGATTGAATATTAAAATTAACCTTTATGTACATCAACCATACCACTGGGAAATTTAGAAAGGATACATTGTTTCTGATTCTGAGGTCTTTTTGTTCCCAGATGTGGAATCAATATCTTCTGTTTCTTCTTTATCCTCTGTCTCCTCATCTCCTTCCTCATCTTTATCTTCTTCTACCACTACAAAATTGTTGACAAAACAAATTAAATATATACAATAAGTAAGGGTATTTTCTGCATAACCTATATAAAACCTGTTTTTAATATCAAAAGGCTACATGTTTAAATGTACTCTTTGTTTTTAATAATAATTTCAGTGAAATTAAAGTTTAACAAAGAAATTTACTAGCTGAAAAAAGGTCAAATAAAAAAGGTACTAATGAGATGAATGACCACCTTTTACATGACCATCTTAAAGTGGGAATTTCATATTTTAAGGTTATATTAAAATAAAGCCTTAAAATAGATGGTAACTATAAACAATTCTACCTTGTTAAATAATAATCCTATTAATCATATAATTCACTATTGTCAGTAGAGAAATTGGCAAAAATGTCATTTTCAATTTTAAATTCAAACGTTTGAAGATAGCTATTGCATGGGGTAAGGGGGGTAATTTTTTTATTATTTTCAGTGTTAGTGATTTATAAGAGTGGGAAATAATACCTATGATCGCATAATAGTGAGTTGAGAACCTATTCAGCAAAAAACAAAAAAATAATTATGTTTTGACTTTCTTGGAAAATATGAAATTATCGCTTTAAAGAACATCGAGTATGTACCTGGACGAACATAGCCATAGTTGGAAAGATATGATTCTATTTTATTTAACTCTTCTCTTTGTGATTCTATTAATGTTTGACATGCTGTCAGAACCTGATCAAAGTTCCTCCCACTAGAACTCAAACTTTTTAAAGTTGAACTTGCATTTGTCTGAAAAAGAAAGATAAAAACTATATGTACCCTTAGGTTTACAGAAAAGTAGTGTTTATAATGAATTACAGTAGGTAGACTCAATACAAATACCACACATACTAACTGCTTTATTCAATTGAAGTACCAATGCAAACAATAGGTATTGGATTTCTAAAATGTATGACTTAAGATTAACCATAAACAGTTAGCTTGCATCAGCACCTATTTAACTATGGCCCACTGAATTATGTGGTGCAAATCAAATCATACACAGTTTTGACGTGTTTGACAGGTAAAAAGGGCCACTTCAGAATATCCAAATTGTAAACCACTATTGAATAAATAGCTTGTTGTTTTTTAAAGTTTGATGAAGTAGGAAAAAAAACAGATAAAAATATAGGTGCTAGGTTTACAAATTGGAGTTGCCTCCCCTCTCATTACACAGTGAATACATTTTCATCCTTGTGTGCTTGTAAAAAGTCACGTCTCAAAGTACATTTCTTTGAATAATAAAATACTGCTTGCCTTAGTCCACATTTATCTCTAGTTTCCATAGTCATATCATAAATACATATTGTATAACATATCGTTTATTGCCAAAGGATAAGTTTCCAGGCAATGAAATATACACCAACAGTAGCTAAATTGTATAAGCAGTCCATAAAAGTTGATGTGCTGTGAATGCGGGCATTTAAAATTTCAAAATCTTTAGAATATGCTTTTCAGGTTTTGTAGTGATCACTAAGGTAAAATAACAAACATGAGCGTGTAATATTCAGGAACCACTCAGAACATCTTGGAATTGTGGCATTATATCAAAACTTGAAGCCCCTCAATGAACAAGCATGCCTAGTTTCGTGTCGATCTTACTTGAATTGACAGAGACTTTTACTTTTTCGAAGAGCATCATCCTCAATCAGACAGAAGAACTTGAACAACATGAGTAGAGCTTCAGCTTGGGACTCGGATTCCAGTAAACATACCAGTAACATATAAATAATAGGAGTATTATTAAGTAATCTTACCTTTAGTTGTTTAACTTGAGATTTCTTCTCCTGTAATATTTGTACAGCTTTATCATTATCATCATCATCCTGAAAGTTTCTTTTTTTATCTTCAACTTTTTGTTGTATTTCTCTCGTCCCTAGTTCTATATTTTTAGTTAGTCTATAAAGTTGACTGAATATTGATTCTGATTTTCCTGCCATTTTATCAGTAAACAAACTGAAAGTACAAGAATTTAACTTACACATAATTATCAAAGTCATAATATTAACTTACTGGTTGTCTCTTCTGCCTCTGGATTCGTTCAAACCGGTACTAAAGTAATATTAAACTAGAAACATAGATGTTTATCAAGATTTGGAAATAAGACATACATACATACATATGATTGTAAAGAAAAAGATTTTTTCAAATCATTCCAAAACCCATTAGTTTAAGTTATTAAATATTAAGAAGAAGTGACTATTTTGGCCAAATAAACCTATACTGATCACTGCTTTGATTTAGACTCTTTGAGTAGTTAGAGATCAATCAATGTGGGTCAGCTCTTTTAAATATCGATAATCCTCAATGCAGCACACAGGCAGTTATCTATAATAAATATTGACAATGTCGAATCAGTTATCAGTGAACAACTCTGTCCTCATGTTCATGTTATTCAACAATTTTCATTTTCTACTCTTCATCCATCCATCCATCCTGGACTGTACTAATTATTATTAATATCAGTGTTCACCCGACTTCTCTGTGTTTATAAAACTTATTTCATGTGAAAGCATATTCTTACGTCATATGTATATTTGCAAAACAATAAATACACAAACCCAGATTTTCGAAAGCAACATTCAAAGAAACTGGCAAAGTAAACAGGTAGGGGATTCCCTCGTTTTAAAAATGGCGCCCAAATTTATGACGTCAGAAGTAAACAGTCCTGTCACGTGGGTGACTGGAAACTCCCCCTTGTCAATGAACTGCTGCACCCAACTCTGTGGTTTGTGCTAATGGGAGTATTAAAAAGTGATTGATTAATTAATGGATTTAGCAATGACATCAACAGGTGGGTAAAATATACATTTCTAGATATGATGCTGTTACTCGTATTGTCACCTTTCATTATTACAATAAAATTCAGGTACAACTATATCATAGCCTTGCTGCATGCACCTCATCTTCGAATTATTTGGAAGAAAAACGCCCCCTTCCTTAAATATCCAGTACATCATATTGACATACCATATTACTGTATTTGAATAAAACAGAATAAATATTAGCAAAGATGCCAAATATGGACGGTTTTTTTTTTTCGTAAGCAACATGAAACAACGTCCAATAAAAACAAAACATATTGATTTGAACCATAACGACCGTATATACATGTACATAGCTTGTCTTGACGCTAACAGTTATACAGACTAAGTATATAGAAGTATATAATATAAGCGCATTGGGGCGTTTTCTATCTAAATCGATTTGGATAGATGGGTGTTAATTAGGAATTATGTATGTTGCCAGACCCTGCAGAAACATTATGTCCAAAAAGCAGGTAGAATACAGAAACATGTTATAAATATGTGGCCTTATTTAATGCATCGCATATCGCAGTTACGGTTAAAATAATTAACTGCAATTAAAACGATCGTGACAGTGAACATTATCATATTTCTTTTTGCAATGTCTAATATACATACTGATAACGAAATTATGATTGTATACTAATTTCATTTTATCTGATACTGGTGACAAAGGAAGATGACGTTATTAAACGTCCAAATTTAGAACAGATATATTACATGATTACGACCACCTTTTATTTTGTATCACGATAATGATATTCTGCAAGGTACTATACCTACTGCAATCTCTCATTCATATATTAGTTCGTCTACAAAGACCTGATATTGAAAGCTATGCTAATGTTTACAGTTGGCTGACATAGGTTGAAGTTTAATGATAAAAAAAATCAAAGCACCGTAACGTGAAAGTGAGATTGGATGGAAATAGCAAATAAGGGAAATTGTGAGTAGTGTTATTCAAGGGCTCCGGAATTGGGTACCAGGATATACAAATGGTACCCTGCCCTTTTCTGGGATATACATGTATACCCATGCCCCAATGATAACAGTATTCAACCTTTTTACTAGTCTATTCATTTTTAAATGATAGATATATAATTGTTTTCTGGTCGGCCGTTGGTGTTTCATTATACTGTATTTAAAGGGCTAATCCCGATAATTTTTTGAAGACTATAGCTGATCAATTTTGTATTCAAAGCCCTTAAAATCATCTACCATTAACTCAATATTTGTGTTACATTTTCAAACAACTTAAACACGTCAGTCTTCTTCTCGAAATTGATACCGTTGTCCCAAGCTGTATTATGCGGTGTCTACGTAAAACCAGACTTTCTTTTCAATAAAAATTATGTGTAGTTGAAATTTACCTTTCGCTATCAAGTACAGCACAAGGGCCATTCACTATATATAGACCTCTCAAGGAATGGGAATCGATTATTGGTGAATATTAGGTCACCAACTAAAAAATTGACCCGAAATCTTAAAAGTATAAAAGGGTTACGTGTCCGGATAAGCAGTTTTGACGTTCACGTCCAATTGACTCTATATATTGAGCTGAAATTTTGAGACAAGGTCAATACACTATACTCCTATATTTTGGCGTTTAAATTTCATATGTACTCGGACTTTTATTTTTGAGACTTTGTTCAAATCGGGACTGTCCCTTTAAAGGGTTTTAGGTTGGAAGTTGGAATGCTAAAGCGGCGTAAACAGCGCTCTCGGAATTGACAAATTTCAAAATTTTCTAAAGGCCGGGGGGTGGGGGGAGGAGACACCCCTCCTACCTTTTGGTACCTTGGCCCTCACGCCCGTCCGGAGCCCATGTTGTTACTTTACTAAGAGCCCATATAGATAATTGTTACTGTTATCATGAATAATTTCTTGTACATAAAATCAGTAGTAGGCCTTGATCGTGTCATCTTATCACATCTGACGCTAAAAATTAAAGAGAAAACTGAAATGGGGTTTAACGTCCCACTGTTCTGCCCCGAAAGGACTAATGAACATGGGTATACGTCATACATTACGTGTACTTTGGGGGAAATTTTGACCGGACAGCAGCTACTCTTAAATATAATTCCAACTGAGTTATTTTACGTGCATGCCAATAATGTGTCCGCGGGACCTCGGGGTTTCGTCGCACGCGAATGGCCGGACACTGTCTCTTGCCAAACCACCTGGCCTTTACCAAAATAAGGGGGAATTACGCCTGAAAATCCTAACGAAGTTTCTTGGTCATCACAGGGATCGAACACGGGACCTCGGCCCTAGTCTGAAGCTGACTTGCGCATGACTTCTAAAAATATCATTAGGCCACCATGTATCTTATCACATACCATATATATGTGTATTATATATTATTGTAGGCAGACCGCTATGATACTTTAATAGTAAGTGCAGGTGGGCTGCACCACACAAAATTCTACACAAAAACAAATATGCGGACAAGACATTGTATTCATAGACCACAAACAAAACAATTCAAAAAGAGGGAATGGATCCAGGGGTTAGCCATGCGCCCACTGCGCTGTGCAGACCCGGGCCTGTGGTGACACAGACTTCACTCATATATAAAAACAATTTGGAATACAACCCAAAGAAATATTTATGTAATGTCAGCATGAGTCATGATCCGTCATATGGTTGCAAGAAATATGAATGCAAGCATATTGTATTAACAATGTACTACAAAGTGACGTTGCCTATTCCAGATTTACCCGCACCCCACAAAAACAACATCTAACAAGCCAAACTCAAATCTACAAATCACAAACGAAACGAAAAAGTATATTCGTTCACATCATTTACTGCCAGGGGCTATGCAATAATTATGACCAACGCTATGTTTTGTTCTATTCCAGATAAGAGTTTCCATTTAGATGATCCTGAGCACAGTGGGAAAATCAACCTTTGAACTACTTACCTGATTGTTGATAGACTTTCTACCTGTCTCTAGATATGGAAAATCCTTTTGATGTATTCAGCCAGAGATGCAAATGGACTATGTGGACATATGAGCTTTTCTGAGTCTCACTGGATTGATTATATCTGATCAACAATGGCGGGTGGGGTGCTACTCCTATCATCGTGGGGTGTAAAGGTGTTGCTGTCTTGCTTTATGTTATTTGTTCCAAAAGTTCTATCGAAAGACTCAACTATAACTCCCATCAGCCCCGAATGTAACGATAACATTATTGGCACGTATAAAGAAATACAATCTCCTAACTTCCCATCGCCATATCCACGAGATGCCAACTGCCAATGGAAAATTAATACAAACAATACAGATAAGATTAAATTAACCTTTATGGTGTTTTCGCTTCCTATTGTAAATGATGGACGGGGTACCGAAGAATTACTTAGCTACACCACCGACCCTTCTTTGCCGGATACCATCGTTACCAGGGGGTTTAGCGGACTCCTCAATGAAAGATATAGCTTTTCGTATAACTCGAGTGTTTTATGGTTAAGGTTTCGGGCCAGTATAAATGCGACTGAAATCCAAAAGGGAGAAATTCGTGGATTTTCAATTATCTACTCCACTTATTCTTCCACTATTACCTGTAAAGATCCTGGAAGTCCTGAACACGGAAGACGCAACGGGGACATGTTTACGCTTGGTTCGTCTGTGTCGTACGCTTGTAATCCCGGCTACAGACTGGTCGGGTCAAACATTGCCGTTTGTAGAATTATGACCACTTTTCCAACATGGTCAACTCTTCTACCAACCTGTGTTCCGTCGTGTGCTCTACCCAGAATACCGGAGAATATCGAAATGACTGGTTCTAATGTAACAATTGGTTCGGTTCTGTCGTTTGCATGCATCGCCCCATTTGTTATCAATGGTAGCTCTATCATAACATGTATTACAACCACTGGAGGTGGTGGTGCTTGGGATGCACCTATTCCTATGTGCTATATACCGGACTGTTCAAAGCAGATTATATTTACTCAAAGTGCCGGTATCCTGGTTAACCCAAGTTTTCCTTCTCCCCAACGACTACTAGGTGGCAAACAATGTCGATGGAGAATTGAAGGCGATTCAGATGAAGTTATACAATTTAATGGTGATGTTAACCTTCCATCCGATGATGATTTTAGTTACATTCAGTTTACCGATGTTGGTAATTCTACGACAAAACCGCTACTTAAAGTAACAGGACTTGATACCATAGTCAATCTCACTAGCACAACGAATGAGGTTTCTGTTTATTACCATGGTCCAAACCTAACATTTGCACATAATTCTTTTCTTATTAGATATAGATTGATCAATAGAAGCAGTATATCAATACCTACTACAGCTGAAGTTACTACAGCTACCCCCACCACTACTATTGTCAATACAGTGACCACTTCTGCTACTACTAATGTACAGGTATGTCTAATCTATTTTCCCAGACCTACGAATTAATTGCATACACTACACTGAATATAGACAATTTGACGAACTGTCTGGTCTCGTTTTTCTCGAGATATTATATTCAATATCGACAATCCATTGTTCTTTTATACAGTTAGCCATTATTTGTAATTTTAATTTCCAAAAGTATTATTAAGACCCCTTATCGTAATGACTGTGCCCCCTTGCCGCATCCTAATTTCATTTATTCGATTGAACATAGAGCTCTTTCATTAGTGAGGAGAAACGGGGCAATTAGGAAAACCTAATGACATTAGGCTATGCCACTTATTCCTTGTAAGGTACACCGGCGAACCGGAACTGACAAGCACACATTATTGCCTTTGAGATTTTTACACCAGAACAGACTATCAAATGCAGTAATCAAATAACGCCATTTAACTTGCTTTGACTGATCGATTAATCTCCAACGATTTCTCAGTATTTAGATGTCAAGTGGATGTAAGCATACTAATTATACAATGTTATTGACATCAGTATGCAGGGAATGGGGTCGACGATCTTGATCTAAGAACCGATTATTCATTATATTTTCTAGGATCAAACTGAATTCACCCGGTGTTGTTAGAGTTAATTATATTTTAACAAGTAGCTAGACAGGCAAGCTGCTAAAAGCTGAGGAATATATCAGCTATTTAAACAATCACTTGGCGACTTAGTGCCCAAGTAGAAATCTTGTTCGTACTTTTGTTGTGTTTGTTTGTTTGTTTGTTCTTTTTCTCTCCATCATGGATGTCACCATTGTGTTAAACAAATAAAACGTCAAGTTAAGATGTAAAGTTAGACCATGGCTTTTGCCAAACGTAAAGTACTCAATGACGACATTTTATATCGTTTAGGTAAGTTGACCTGACACAAAAGTAACCACCACACTAATGCTAAGTATACGCTGTCGAATGTTTGTCAGTATAATACAATTTTGACGATGTTCGATTTGCTGATTGATAATCGATTGTTTATAAATGTTGAACTTCGAGTCGCTGAATATGCTTATATACAACTTACTGGAGACATAACGTCTAGAGCAAAGTCCCATCAGTGGATCACCATTAGGTAGACATTTTATATTTTAAAGTAGCCAAGTCTTTAACTCAATTTCATCCACAATCTTCGACATTGCAATCACGACTTATTTGTAGTCAAATCTTGATGTTGTTACCTTACCTTGCTGCCTCTGGTATGCAATATTTAAGCGCACGAATCACGTGCCAGAATGCTTTTAATCGCGATTTGTAATGAAGGAACTCGATGAGCGAGGCTAAATATATCCCCAAAAAGGAATATTATCAGTGTAGATTGGAATAACCAAACAACAAATACTGTCATTCAATTGAGGCCCTTTGCATATTTCGCCGAACATAACTGATTAGAAATTATAGAAAAAACAGAAACGATTGAATGTAACGTATAATTAGTTCATATACATTATCAAAGATTCCAAAACATTAGGTATTTCTCTTATAAAGGTTTAAAAGTGTGATCGGTGTATATAAAGGACGTGGATCAAAAATTATCTCGAGAGTAATGATAAATATTATTTGAATGTGAAAGTCTCTATTTTAACATTTCATATCACTACCAGAATTATTTATCGATTACTATTCTGTAATACGTAATATATCAAATCGGTTACTTGTAAGGCGGAAATGTCGAGACAAGTTCACATTGAGTGTCAGTTTACCAAATGGTTTTGCTTTCCCGCTTGTATGCGACAAGGAGTATGTCGCTTGTCCAACCTCGTGCATTTTCTTCGGGTCGTCCGACTTCCTCCCACAGCTAAAGAATCCAACTATGATAGTCCCAGAACGTGCCATTTTGTGTTGATTGGACGTTTAAATCCAGTCTTTATATTTTGAACATGCATATATACATCGCCTTCTTAATTATATAAGAGATTAGATTAATAGTGACCTCCTCCATAACTACCACAAGCCAAAAACGCGATTTTTCGTACAATAAGGGGCCATAATTGAGGAAGTAACGATCCGATATGCGCGATTATCTAAAGGAACGAAAATCTTTGGGTTATAAACATGCATTTCAAGTATCACCAAAATCAGATCAAAATTATGACCTCTAGAGTGTCCACAAGCTAAAAACGTGATTTTTTTTTATGCAATCGGGGACCATAATCCACGATACATGCCAATATCGAAAGGAACCGAGATCTGAAGGAGATAATCTTTCAAATTGCGTGAGCTGTACTAGAGTGTTCAAACAGGGGTGAAGGCATACTACGTCCACATGAAAATGTAGGCGTATAAAAACTAGATAATCTAAAGGGAATTTACTGAAAATTTCAATCAAATTGATCCACTCTGATTGAATTCTGGCCTAGCATCTATCATCAGTACTAAAGTTGGTACGATAAAAAACACAGCCTCGATTATCTACTTTTTGATTTTATTATCAATGAACGTTGAGCTGCAGATAGGATGCTAATCCAGTAAATAATGCAGACTAGCGATGACATCGAGAGTTGATTATGGTCTGAATAAGTTAATAAATGCTAATTGATAATTTAGATAACATTGCAGGCCTAAAGAAAGACGTGCAATAGGTAGATTTAGCTCTTGCATAATGTATGTTTAACGCATGTCGGTAGTATTTACTTACAGTGATTCATCGTTTTACAACACAAGATCGCACATATCATGTATGTACTTAGTATTTAAAGTAGATCATGTCACACGTGAGGAAGATCCCAGGTCTGCTAATATATTAAACTTCTCAAATATGTCCTAAACAGTCAAATATTTAAAAATACAGACAGCAGAAAAAAGTTATTCCTGTATTATAAATCTAAGTATCATAAGTAATGGTTCCGTACCAACATTTAAGTGATAATGCTGCTGCCCTG
Organism: Patella caerulea; assembly: GCA_036850965.1. Classification (NCBI taxonomy): domain Eukaryota; kingdom Metazoa; phylum Mollusca; class Gastropoda; family Patellidae; genus Patella; species Patella caerulea. The sequence goes on along the minus strand of JAZGQO010000014.1, from coordinate 17,522,027 downwards.
GTGAAAATCACCCTCCCCATTTCAGTTGCTTGACCGTGTCAATTGTCTCTTTAAAATCTACTGTTTGATCAAGATTGAACATATCTACAGAATATAAATGAATGGGCTGAACTGTTATGAACTATTCAAAAGAATGACATTTGTGAGAATTTATCATAATTTTTATATATTGCTAATGTGCGCATTCAAGACAAAAAAAAAAACACCCCTACTAAATCAGGTATTTTAAGAAGTTAGGACGTATTTGAACCCATGTTCTTAAAGGTCTCTTAAAATATTATGAATATCATTAAGTTATTATTGGGCTATACTTTTTTTGAATGTAAGAGTGTTACGTGTGCCACCATCGGATAACAGGATAAGACTACCCACACCATGTTGGATAGTCTGGCGTTGACAGGTTTACCTTTGTCTTCTGCGAAATAATGAAAAGTTCTAAATACGGTTTACTGAGTATTTTAACTTATTTAAATATGGACTGACGAATAGACAGCGTTTCTTCATTCTTGGTTTGTTTTTCCTGTAACAACAAACATAGGTATTTAGTATTTATCTTCAAGGACGGATGTCTCGATGAATTAGTTCGACACCGACAGTATCCGCGGCGTTGCCTATGAGACTATAGTTTCATTGATGAACTATTGGGCTTAATGTTCAAGGAAGTTTACGTAATATAAAGCGCTGTGTAAACTTTATTCTGCATCTGGAATTTTGTAAACAGAACATACGATTACCAATAATAATTACTTGCTTTAATTATACTACAGAAATGTGTGTGGATATTATGCTGTTATTTAGTATGAATAAACCGCTAATCTGTGACATATGAACTGTGCAGTGATATAGGATTCCATTATTATTTTTATTTTTCATCAATTACTGGTTATTAGAAGTCCATGGAATTATCAGATAATGAATTCAAGTTTTTTGGAAAGATATCTGATTATTAGGGTAATATTTACACTTATTATTTGAACTTTCTTTCTTTTATACACCCACATTGTGTCTGTAGACAGCCATCATGCATGACTGTCTGTCGCCTATCCTGACAACAGTTTCCTGTAACTGTTATGTTTTAGGAGATAATCTCTAACGATCTTTGTTGGGTTTTTTATTTTGAAAATTTAAAAACTTAATATATGACATTTAAAACGGGGTATTTGCATAATTGCGTATATAGATGCATTAAAGATGAGAGATGATGACCTCCGTATAATTTAATAGGTTTTTTTTTATATTTTGTTCTCAAATATATAACCCCTATGAAAACCCCGATTTTACTGTTCTTGGTGAATCATAATATTTTTGGATTTTGATCTTGTTGTACATTTACACAGAGTGCCATTGCTTTTGACTTTAAGCTATAAGTAGACGATCTAGAATAACAAAAACATTATTTCCGTTCGCTATAAAACGTTGTGAACCTTCTTGTGGTTAGAGTTCTCGACAAGTGATTATAGCATGTACAATTCTAGTAACGATTCCTTTGCCGACAAAATCTCTGACGGGTATTTCCGTGTAAATATCTTTAATTCTAGTATACACTGAGTTATGCAGTTTTACAAAATGTTGCCCTGTGTCGGTTGGTGGACATGAAATTAATGTCACTGGAGAGAGAGAGAGAGAGAGAGAGAGAGAGAGAGAGAGAGAGAGAGAGAGAGAGATAGAAATGGGGCTTAACGCCCACTCGATACAAACTAGGTCATTTCTGGACTAACATAATATGGCTTAATTGCATTGCAATAATTCGCTTGCGCATAGGGGTCTTTAGCAGTGGGAGGAAACCAGAGTACCCGGAGAAACCATTCAGCCAACCAACCCCCCACCAGAAATGATATCGCAGAGGGTAGATGTTAGCTGGTTATACTTTATGTTTATTGAGATTACCTGAACAGGTTGCAGGGTAAATATTATAATAGGTATCAAACTATATAGGACATTTTATTAATTATTTTTGGCGTATTTGCCTGATGTCTAAGATAGTATTACAGCTATCAAATAACGTAACGTCTATAATACAAGATAGCCTAAGACGAGGCATGGAAATAGCTAGAATGACTTCATTGATCAATATAAACACATTCGTTAGACTACAATTAAACCTCATTATAACCTTGTTTAAATAAAGAGCACATCGCTCAAATATTATTGGAAACGAACTTGCTGAATGTTTGCAATCTTGTGCGAACTTGTTCTGTGTTCAGGGAAACAAACTTTCTGGCAACGCTTTACCTATATATAATCATGTTTATTTGAATAAGGAATGTCGCCCTGGTATATAGCGAAATTCCAGCGGGTATCCGAAGACATTCTGGAAGAAGTAAACACGATATACTGTCCTTAGTGCTAACCTGGGATTCCACTGGGACTTTTTTTTTTATCCCTGTGTAATGACCCGCAGACACCACTTTCAGTGGGAAGTATACCTTTACGAAAACTTCTCATCACTCATGATTAATTAAAGAAATATACGGTTTATTTGGACGCCAGTCTACATATTTATGGCAATGTGTGTGCGTGAGAAAGAGATAGAGAGAGAGAGGGGGGTTTAACGTACATTGGTGCACTCGACACAAACTAGGTCACTTCGGGACTAACATGATTTAACTTTTTTTCAATAATTCACTAGCGCGTAGGGGTCTTTAGCAGTAGGGGGACCGGAGGACGCGGAGAAAACCCACGAGGTTGGACAGGCGACTATACTGCTTGTCACATACAGCCACGAAACCCAGCCATTTGACTCAATGTCAAATCTTATGATACTACGTGCACCACCTTGTGGTAACGTAACACAATCTAACGTAACAAAAAGACATACAACATACACACAATTTATAAGCACAAGTAATATAATCTGAACTTCAATACAAATAGCACAGAAGCAATATAGATTGATGAAGACAATGGGTGTTAACAGTATGTCTCTTAAAGAATAATCATTCATTTCGTGATCATTTATCTTATGTTAATTATTAATAATATCAATCCTGTCGGTCGCCATGGGAAATCATATAATATATGTCCATGTTTATGTCGTTTTCATTACAGTGTACATATTATAGGTATTACTGTTCGCAGAGCTGGATGAACAGTTCTTAGCAACGACAAGTAAAATCATTAAATGAATCATAAACACCGGAATTGCAACCGTAGTCTTATTATTGTCTTCGTACCACACCATCTTGCTAAATCAACAGAAATGGACAAAGTGGGCTATACGGCAATCATCAAATACCAGAATCTGAAAGGGTTAACCCCACCACAGATACATGCCAACATGTTACCCACTTTAGGGGACGATGCCCCTTCCTTCCCCACTGGAAGGTCATCAACAGCAACCATTCAAGAAAACATTATTCGGGTGCATGACATGGTTATGGCTAATCGACGATTGACCACGCGACGTATTGCCAGATACCTGACACGCCGTTTTGAAGCAGATCCTGATATAATTTGGCTAGATTTGTAACCATGGATCAGACCTGTTTCCTAAAAAAGAACTAGCAGTTGTCACTTTCCTAGTAATGGTGACGTTATGTCAGCTGTGAAGGGCGTTTTTAAGGACGCCTGGGGAAAATGTCTTCAACCCGCATCCAGGCCTCAAAACTTCGTTAGCAAAAGTGTGTAAACTTCGAAAGGGCCTATGTAGAAAAAATGGAAATCATCTAATGTGTACAGGTCTATGCTTGAAACTTTTCAGCCAGCGTGATAACACTGGTTTTAAAAAAATATCCTAAGCGTTAACTGATATGTCTTATCTATATATAATTCTCTTTGATAAAATATATCACAAAATGTTTGATACCTTTACATAGATTACAGACTACTCTCTAATGTTAATGATATAAAACTACTAAAATATCTATATAATATGACACGGGAGAAAGTTATTTCGTTGTTTTTGTTATTTTCTTACGATGATTCGAATTACAAGGAAAAACTCTAATTGCTTCTATATTATTGATCTCGCATACATTTAGATAGGACGGTTTTTATGTTGGTTCAAATTAATTAATCTTTCTTACTAGACCCAATTATGAGCTTAGTATATGTAACCATCAGGTTTTTCTTAATCATTCCGAATTTGTTCCCATCAAAAATTAGTTAGATTAATGTTTATTATTTTAGATACTATTTTCTTTTCTTACAATAATCTGAGATGTATGAAAGTCTCGGGGTAATTAGAATATACTAGGCTACTTCACACCACAGTTGACCTGCGATCTAATTAGGAAAACACTGATCTATTAATGCTACTAGGAAGCTGATAGATCTGACAGACCTGATTACATATTACCTTTAGGCTATCGGTCTATAATAAATATTTAGATTATGTCAGATAAAGGTTATTAACTATCAATATGGCCACATTAACGACAACACAGTCAGAAATATCTCAGGTAGGACTTTGTCTTTAATAGTATGTATTTCCAATTCATGTGTAGAACTTAAGGAGCAAAACGTCTTTTATATACGTCAAAATAACTTAATGAATTCGGTTGATCTGATATGTCATTTTAATACATAATGGAACAAGATCTATACGATTACCGATTATATTTTTTCCCAATGATTTAGCGGAAGTCAGTTTGTTTATCAGTTTATTTCGTTTTTTGGTTTAGTCCACGTAATATTTTCAAAGAAAACAGATTATCAGATCACCACAAAACAGAAATATAATGAAAACATAAACCCAATGAAGTCGAAATATTTACAATATTTTGTTATCGCTAAAGACGATGGTATATGTAAACTAATTCTTCTAGTAACTGCATTAATTTAATACAACAGTTTCATCTGCATTAATCTAATACCACAGTTTCACACTTAGCACCATTCAGTGCCTTATTTACCAGTTTTATCGTTTGTGTAGTTATCGGTATGATAATTTTGTACTTGGTCTCCGAAAATAAGTCTGTTAATAATGATATGCAACAAATGAGACCCCAAAATGATCATTATCAGTAGTTCTAGGGGCTAGATTCACACAGAATTAACTCGTTTTATTCAATGATATATATGTTGGATTTCTACTTAAAACATAATTTTACAAGAGCTTAATCTGTATATTGCTGATCTTTCTTTAGGCCTTAATAATAATAATAATAAAGTCATTTATATAGCGCCTATTCCATGCCGAGGCGTTCTCTAAGCGCTTTAAATGTAACTCTGGATACGTTTGTCGAAAAAGATGGGTTTTTAACTTTTTTCTAAAGTCAAGTAATGTGGCACTTTTGATGGAAGTGTTCGAGTGTTTGTCATTCCACAAAGTTGGAGCCTTAAATGTTATCTAAATTATTAATTAGACATTAATTAACTTATCAAGACCATCGTTAGCCTTCGATGTTCAGGATTTTATTACGTTTAATCGAGACCTTATTATCGTAACAACGGTAGTAATGGCAATTGGGGTTACCTAAAATTGAATCACAAATATCGCGGTTCAGAGTGAAGATATTTGACTGAAATTTTCAGCATAATCTGTTTTCATTATTTTGTTTGTAACTATTATATTGAGAACTGTCAATTCTTTATCTAATCTTACCTAATTAATGTCCCCCTTTAAGATGATTTATGGGTAATTAGTACGTGTTAATGAGCTTGTTTTTAGTGTATATAGTTACAATATTTTAATCTTAAATTGGTTCCGTTTGAAGACGTGAAAGGTCAAAACAGGTTATTCTGATATGTTTAGTTAATGATTTCTAGTTAAAGTTAGTGTATTAATGTGAGGAAGTCATTTAGTGGGTGTCATGTTAACAACCACTTGTGAAGTTCAGGAAATTTTCAGTTAGAACAATAAATGAACAATGTTTTTTTTTTAAAATAAGTGACTTTTTCTATTTAGCTGAAATCATGTAATGCTTTTACATAGATTGTTTGAGTTAAATTACTATGAAATCAACAACTTTGTTAATTGACAAAATGATTATTTGAAGAATTAAAATTTTAATTTAAAGATGCATTTAAGGGGGAGAGAGGGAAGGGAGGGGGTGGGGTAACGTCCACTCGACACAAACCGGGTCATTTCGACGATATAAGTAAAAAATGGGTCATTATATTATTATACATATATTAGGGTGTTATCTTTTATTTGTGTTGGTATATTTTCAGACTACTGTGACCACAACGTCAACTGTATCCAATACGAATGCAACAAGTACAACACCAATTATATTAATAAGCTCGGCTTCAACTGAGAAACCAGTTACCCTTGGGGCCGTTGATCAAGGAGAAAATAACGACAGTGTGATAATAGCTGTAGGTGTATTAGTACCTCTCTTCATAATTTGCCTAATAGCCAGTTTTATTTTCTATAATTGGTACCGACGCAAATATCCAGTGAGAATGATCCTTGGAAGAGAATTCGCTAAATTTGAGAACCCAGATTATCTCAATCGTGCTTCAACACTTTCTTTAGTTCGTGATGATGCAGACGATTATTTTTCTCGCGCTACATCGAAAGCCACCTCTACAGTCAGTTTAGCTAATCGTACCGCACACGATAACCTGGCTTTCCAAAACGACCAAAATAATTTCAACCCGTCGGAGGATGACTATGACATTGTAAAACGTAAAAGTTTTCTTTTTAAAAGCTTAGAAGAACATCGTGATTGGATGGAAACTGGGTTTGTCTCGGCCACCAGTTCACAATCATCTGTGTTCGAATCTGTTCCAACAGAAAGCGACAAAGCCTCTGAAATTTCAAACAACAATTCAACTAGTGCCAAAGAACAAATAAATGTTCACCGTTCTCAAGAAGAACTGCATAATCTTAAAAACTCTAATCAAAATTTCCCAAAAGACACCCCGATAGAAACTATCTTGGGTCAAGTGAAGGACAGAAGGTCCTTTACGGATGATCCAACGCTGGGTCGACAAAAAGACTATGGTAGCGTTTCATTGTCTAAATACAGATCCCAGTCAGCAAGTCCCATATCTCCTACACAAGTTTATACAGAATTACAAGGTCAGAGGACAGAAGAAGTTGATAGCTTACAATCAGACCATTCCGTGTCTAGCGACTCCGAACCAACTGTTAACATCAGCGAAGAACAATTAGAAAATAATAGTGATTTACCAAAGAACATCAGAGGTGATAGTGACGTTTCTATAGTTATATCAGACGAAATAGAATCCGGAGTTAGTCCGTCTGTTTTCATTGAGCAGGAGCAAATTCAAAATTCCATCGGAAACAAATCCCCGACGTCGGCAAAAGAAAACATATCTGAAAACGCGTCAATACATTCCGATTCCACAGACGACTCAGATAATAAAGATGCCTTTCTCTTAGCAAATACTGAATTTTCGGATAGCGGTTCTATAAATGATATACATATCAGTGTAAAACCTCACAGTGACAGTGTTGCGTCAATACGAGGGGGTTCAGACAGCAATCATTCACAAAATTCCTCCAGACATTCATCAGTGGTTGAGTTTTATAACAATGCTGGAGTAGTCCCCCTTTATATGCCAGCACATGTTTATCAAGATGAGAACTTCGATTCCATTTTAAGCAACGATGTTTTTGTAAGTGATATAAATAGTCAAATTGATGATCATGTTGGTGATGTTATCAATGAACATAGTGGTAATGAAGAGGATGACGAAGATAGCCATCATTCTGAGATTATATCAACAACCCCTAACTTTGAAAGACAAACTTTACAATCTACGCCCGAGTTCAAACCCAGATCCACAGAAAGAACTTCGTCTCTGTCTTCTGAATCTAGCAAATCTTCTGCCAGCTCAGGGTCCTACCATTTTACACATTCCGATAGTGATATAAAACAAAATGGAATTTCTGAAAATCTTCAGGAAACCAAGGAACCCGATAAACATCCCATTGAAAGTAGTTCAGAGACAGATGAAAGTGACACGTCCGAAGACACCGACGCGGATAATAATTACGACCAAGTACTTACACCAAACTCTGGGCAACATACAGATGAAACTGTCGAAAAGGGGAACCCAAACGAAAAGCACTCAGAACCAGCAGATACGTACACAATGACGGGCCCAATTCGCAACCCAGATCAAGACATCGTATCCAATGTCGATGGCCGCGCAGCAGATAACAGTTCAGACTTCTCTAAGTTGAGATCGCCCACTGATGAAAATGGTTCAGTGGATCAAGTGCATCGCAAATCTGTTGGACCAGATACATCTTTCTCGCCCGATAGTGTCAGTATTACTTCTAATACTCTATCTTCCACAACATCATATTCATCAGACGATGAGGGTGTTTATGTTATTGATCCGGAACACACTAATCTAGCACCCTTGGACGTAGATAATGTGGATTTTGACAATCATGATCTTATGTATGGTAAACCAAACTCTGGAGATGCTTCTGTAAAGGAAACTACGGTAGATGCTTCATCAGCTGGTTCTGGTGCACCCCCAAGTAATATCAAAGGAGGAGCTTCATCTGTTGTTATTGATATTACTAATTTATCTGATACTGACAGTGATAATGAATTACTTACAGACGAAGATATTCTAATGGCTCTACAGGACTCCGATCACCCGGATGATGAAATCGCCCATATACCTACAAATTCAAGCGAAGCGATCCCACCACGAAGCATTTCTATACAGGCAGATCAGTTTCGATTTGATGATGACGACGATGATAATGATATTGACGTATAGATATCAATGGAAAATTTACCCTGGCCCCAAGTTCACAAAGCATTCTCAGACTCAAGTTGAGAATTTACTCAACTTTCAATCACTGTTTATAAGAAATAGCTTTGACCCAGACACACAAATCTTTGCACACAGTTTCTTATTGGTGTATTTAATACATAAACAACAAAAGATTTATAAAGGGCTATATTTCAGTTAAAATAAGGCGAACAATTTTGAGTAAATTTCTTAACTGAAGTCTGAGAATCCTTTGTGAACTCGGGGCCTGGTCTATTGAAAGGTTAGCCATCTGTGGTCCTTCAATTAATGTAGTGATTACTTTACTTTGAGTCCGATGCGATTTTGGCCACAGAAACGATTTAAATTATATTTGAAACCTATGAATATTTTGCTATTGCACGACATAATAAGTGTTTTAGTGACATAACCTTTTCAAAGAAAGGTTATTTTATGTGAGTTTCAATGTGCTATTACCTTGATGTGATAAAACATATATACTCTCCCAAAAAAAGAAACGCAGAGTTACATTTCGTCGTGGGTATATCCTCGCTCTACCATCGCCTTATTGCAACAAAAACCGCGACACGTCGCTGAACCAAACTGCTCTCCAGTGTTGCTGTGTTCATACCGTCAGTGTCTGATCGATTAAAGTTGGATTTCAAGGTGTTGGCGTATTTCAAAACAGAAGCTCTAACGGGGACGCCTGCCTCGTTATTCGGCTTCACGTAGGCGTTTACCTACTGTCTGGTTTGAGATTCTACGCCGTCCGGGAATTGCTGCTGTAGTAGAGGTCGCTGTTGAAAACCATTTACACCAATGACGTAACCGGAAGTGACGATCCGGGACAGGTGGGGTCACTCTTGTTTGGTCTGAGCTAGGGCGGTAATGTGTTGAACTTTGTTGTCGGTACCCATCCAAAGGCGAGAAATGGGACCAAATCAATAATGAATTTCCTTTATCCTTACATAATGGCATTGAAAAACAAGTAAGATTTACCGAAACAACGACCTGTTCAGACAAAAAATTGATGAAAAATGGGTTGTGCGTTTCTTTTTTTGAAGAGTATATTACGTTAATATAATCTACAAATTTATTATGTATTTTAAAACATAAATTGACATTTATACACTTATCATAATATATTATTGTGCCCAATATCTACATATATTTTGTGAAATGTCCCCAGCCAAAGTGCATTAATTGAAGTGAATTATTAAGTATAGCAAGCATTGTGATCTATTTTGTATGTTTCATCAACGATATTTTAGTAATTTATATGTTTTATATACATCTATTAGATATGTTTTAATGTAAATAGCCACTAAAGCCATATCTTGAATACGTATTATATTCACCCAATGTGCAATATTGAAATATATTCGTTTTATAAAAGACGATATTGTTACCCAAAACTAGTCCCAAATCACCGATTGTGAAGAAATATAGCATGAATGGTAAAATTAGAAATTAGTCTCTTTTTATATGTATCTGAAGAAAATAATTTACGACTTTAATGTAAGACTAGTCGTTATTATGAATAGTAATGTTGTATTACATCCATTATTATTGTTTTAATATTTGTTGATATTTTTGATTAGATATCTGTTGCAGTTTGGAAATATCATAAAATCATTATATTTTGATCTAAGTAGATTATTGTGAAATATTTACCCTAATTATGGTAATTAAGCTGTACATGAAAACCACACTGTTGGTACTTTAAATAACAATCAAACATCCCCTCATTTTATAATATGAAATCTTTATAAGACCGGATATATCTAATATCAAAACACTTTTATAGTTTTATAAATGCGGATCCTACGTGAGTTCAGGGCACTGTGCCGCAAACATAAAGCCTAGCTCACAACCTTCTGTATATGCTGCTAGTGCTTGCGTGTGTTCGGCACCGTAGAAGATCGCAGACCGGCCGTAGGGGCGTTGCGGTGACAGTAAGACAGTGTTAGACACATGGTTTTTATACAGGTGACACACATTAGTATCACCTATTTGACGAGCTAGAGAGGGAGTCGCGAGGAAATTTTGTGACGTAGATGCGGATGACTTCTGACATGTTTGCATGGTCCTTGATGCACGTGACCCACGCATTACAAAGGGTCCAAGAAGCCACTGCTTACTTGAGCCTGGGCTGAAATTGGCTATTATCACCGGATACCTGGATACAGTGAATAGTTAGTTACAAGTCACTTGAGTTTTCATTCCATGGGACATCAAATACCATTTACATGTTTGTACAAGAGTTGTGTCGTGCTATGTACGAGGAATACAGAGGTGAACTATTTAGCATTCCTACTCACATATGAAAAGAAATGGGGTTTAACGTCCTACTCTTCTGCACCTAATCTGGGCTAATGGAAGACGAGCATAGGTCGTACAGTGTGCAATGAGGGAAAGTTTGCCCGGGCAGCGGCGCTACGGCCTACTCTTATATCAAATTCCAACTGCCAAGGGATCTTTTACGTGCACACCAATGTGCACACGGGACCTCGGTTTTTCCTTGTCAGCCCTCCGTTCTGCACCACTGACATATGACTCCGGTTGGCAGCTAAGTTTTCCACAGACTAGAACTATCACTAATGTGAACAAGCCAGTGACGGAAAACACATCCGTATTAAGAAGTCCGAGAAGAGTGGGCCAGAGTAGGCCTACTATTACAGTTACAAAGGAATATATTTGATAAAACTCTAGGGCCTTCTAGATGCCCAATACAATTTCTTGTTGGCGAGTGTTGGTGCCAGTCAGTCGACATCATACTGAGATCTTCAACATTGGAAATTGACGAGCTTGATCTCCCTCCTCCAGAACTCGGATGACAAAAGGCCAACTTATACCGTGTTGTTCAGAATGCATTTGGCATTAACGTCCACTCGACACAAACTAGGGGTCTTTAGCAGTGGGGGGAACCGGAGGACCCGGAGAAAAACCATGAGGTTGGACAGGCGACGCTGCTACTACAACCGGGGATTCGAAACCACATTGTAAATGAACACCACCTATACGCTTCCACATAATTATTTGGTATATATCGGTTAAATCACTCCTTTTAACTAATATATTGTAAATGTATAGAAAATACATTTTATCATCAGTCTATAAAATGTGATTAAGAATAATATAATTTAAAATATTATCTGAAATTTTAAATGAACATCTACATACGTAATGTAATAATATAATATCCAAACTTATTATTTATAATGGCAATGACTAGGATTGTTTAATGTCCTATGATGCTGTTACACGTGGGTGAAGTAATGTCCATTTATACACCGCCGATGTGTTTCTTATACGATCCATTTGTAAGAAATAATAAAACAATAATTTATCATAATTTTGTTGGTGCCTTTATTTAAATTTTACAGACGTAGGCCTCTGGGGGACTGACGGGGTCTGGGAACTCATCGGCACCATTTGGGAAAAACACATTTTTTTCAAAATAGAGCCATCTTGATTTCCACCGAAAAATGTAATGGTCTAATTTCGAGGATAAATGGCTAGCTTTGTTTTCTTATCATCAGGCGCAGATCCGGGGGGGGGGGGGACGTGCCCCAGTGACATAGTTGATTTTCATTTTCGTTTGCTTTCTTACTGTTGTAGTTCACATATCTGCTCTTTAATAGATAATATAAACATGATTTTCGTAATCCAAGGTTGCAACGTATTACTCAAGTTATGCCTCCCCCCTCGACTAAATCCTGAATCCGGGCCTGATCATGTCACATATTTTTACTGTTATGGAGGCCTAAGGAAACCAGTAGGTCTTAGGGCAAAGACCTACCTTTTCCGTCTATATTTTTCAGCATTATTTCCGGCTTATGGAAGAAAATTACGGGAGATATTGTAGACACGTGTGTAAGTTGCATTGATTTTAGTCTAACTACTCGACATTCAATTATTGCCTCTTGTAGCCAGGAAGCAACACGGTGAATCGATGATAAACCACTCAATCGGTGCATAAAATCGTGGTGTAATAATTATAATTCTGCTCTGTGTCTGAAAACTGCGAAATGGTCGTTATTCTGTTCAGATGAAGTCGACAATTAGGATGAGTTAAAATACGGGTTTGAGGGAGAAAATGTCGATATTATTCTTTTACTATATCCTTTTCCCGCAAATTTCGGAATATTCCATTAATTCATAGACCCCAGCTAAACTGGCTTCTGTCGTCTGAACATTAATAAATTTCTTAAATAATTATGTTGAAAATACGAGTCAAGTTGACTAAAATCTTGGAATGAAGAGGAAGTCAAAAATGAAACGGAATGGAAATTAAAAAGTCATGTTCCTGAAGCAATGGCCTACGAAATCCCTCTTCGAATGGGATTATGTCTAATCAAATAAAACACTGCAATGAGTATGTCATTAAATCGACAAATAGACAATAACAATGTGATCACCATCACTCCACAATAAATGGACATCAATGAATAATGTTTATATAGATATTTGTACTTACCAATAACCGAAATACCCTAAAGGTCCACGTTTTGATGAAGTGGAAATGACATGGCTAAGCGACAAGGCAGTTAAAGAAGTTCCATGTTTTCGGAAAGGGGGTCGAGTAACCTTTGAAAGAACTGAAGTGTACGAGCATCTGGAAATTGACCGAACCTAGTATCAAAGAGTCCTTGATATTAGCATGTTGAGGTCTACTACGGTAGTAGCCATCCAATATGTGACCTGAAATACATCATAGTGATAGTGTCCGTAGTTCCAGTGTGTATAAAGGTACATAAATCCAATATTTATATCGCTAGAGGGTGGATATGAGTTGCTGGGGCTGTAAATGCGTCAATTTCCGAAACGTGACTTATTTTATTAGATATTCACATTTCAATGATTTACTGCAACTTATATATCATAGTATACGCCAAAACAGAGGGGGGGGGGGCTGTTCTCCGAAGGTGATAGCAAATTATTTGGTAAATAACTAACTGCCAAAGTAAAAACTGGAATATTTATCTACAAAGAAAATCAGTTTGCGAGTGGATTACTCTGTGGTGGATCCACATGGAGAGAAAAACTAAAAGTTTCGAATCAGCAACACTAAGAATTTGGGGTCGTAGGCTATCTGATTGATAAAGGTGTACAAAACCATTATTTTTGGCTTCGGAAAAAAAGAACACTTACAGTATTTTGTACCCGACTTCGCCATTACATCGACCACTAGTCTCAAAATTAATATGCTTTTTATTTTTTTTTATTTGGGGATCGAGGGGGGAGGGTCGTTATCTTGATCACTTGAACAGCATATTTTATTTATAAATATCGACAAAACATAATATATTTCACAGATCTTTTCATTATAAAATGGTAATTAATCGATAAATAAACTCCAATAATGATTACTCGTCTAATAATTAGTATTGTAAATAGATACCAACAAAAGGACAATGGAGTTGAAAATTTTCGATCAATCATTTCTTGAAGCTTTCGTGGAGTTGAAAGTAACAGCTAGGAAAACCTATCGATTTTTTCAATGTTTACCTGTGGTCACCTGTCAATTAATGCTATAAATATATTGCTTGTCTTTATCTTATTGCATGATAATAAAAACATGTCCCTGCCCGTTATTTATAAACAATTGACGTAAAAGCGTTTATGCAAATGCTATGAGGGTCGATGAGTTGTAGATGTTTGTGACAGTAAGCTACAGGAAGACGTATCTAGAGGTTAATTACCCTTCCTTAACGCTACTATTGTGTTCAATAGATTACTATCTATCAGTAGTTCACTCGTTGGACTTCTATATAGGAATTCAGACAGAGAAAGACAATTGGAACTTAGGATGCCACATTATGGTTGATGTGGTCTAAACACGGTAAGTATTATTTATCTATACCTCGATCTGTAAAACGTTGTTAATATTTAATCTGCCCGACATAGAAACACAAAATAACATGCACTTGCATCTGTATGGCTAATAACTGGCATTGTCGCCATTCCGATAGTAACTAGTTTGCTTTGTTGGAATTCCTGTGCACTGCCGTGCAAGCTGGGGAAGGCCTGAAACTAAAGAATGACACCATAATGAATAAAAGGCGATGCGCATTAATGCACAATACAAAACAAGTCTGTGCATTAGTTAGTGCACACAACAAATAAAGCCTGGAGTAGCGGGCAATAATATATATTAGAATGTCGTCTTATCGGCGGGCATTGATTCATTTGTTTATATATAATAATAAATAGTATATGTTGTTAGCGACGCTAGGTAGTAATTACCATGTCTATATGTAAGTAACTAATCAACATTGGAGAATGTACGACATTAATTAGAGAAAAGTTGAACAGATGGATAAGATAATAGTTTAAGCAAAATCATTGATTTATATGTGGCATTTAGTTAATGGTGGCATTTTGAATTTCCCATGTTCCAGGCAACTACTGTAGTTTGCGGACAATTCAATGGCAAGATCAATAAAGATCGACAAATCTGAATTTTAAAAATAATTCTACCAAAATGAGGGATCGATATAATTCATACTTAAAAATCCAGTTATTAAAATCATAGAAAAATACTGGATCTTCAAGTATTATTGATGCTGTAATTAAGAAGATTATCACAAAATATTGGTTGCATAATCTATTTGCATCGATGTAAGTAGACATAAACTCAAATAAAGTCGAATCCAGCACCCTCATTACAAAGATGTAAATGATTATGTAGGCCTACAGACAGATTTGTTGTGCGTGGGAGAATTAAAAATTTAGATATTGTCTTCAGGACAATGTTTTTAACGAACAAATTTTGACGATCGTCCCAGAACTGTACACAGTCCTCGATAAATATAAAATAGTCTATGGAGACATTTAATCTGGTACAGTACTGGGGTAGACAACATTTGAAACACGATAAAATCTTTTCGATCAGCCTAACCAACAAATAATTAGTGCAAATATAAACTGATCATATATACTATTCAAAAAAAGTAGGGGATATTTGATTTTGGGGGCATAATACTAAAATATGCAGATGACTACGAAAAAAGTCACTATAGAACCTAACAGAAGAAACATAGCTACCGCATGGAATGCAGGTGATGCTTGGGATCATCATGGGGGTCCAACCCAAGATTTGCACGACACTGACTTTGAATGTTACGGTCATTGTGGCATTGAATTCCAGAGTGGAAACATCAGTTTAATTGTTTTAGTGACCAGGAAACAAATTTTGATATGCGTCGGCTTACCCAAAATGAAAGGTTACGCGCCCTTGGCATGCTACAGATCGGCACAACACAGGCGGTTGTGGCGCGGACGATGAATGGTTCTCAGTCTGTCATAAGCAGGCTATGGTCCAGATACCGTGATACACAATCTGTACAGGACAGACCACGCTCAGGTCGACCAAGGGCGACAACTCAAGCCCAGGATCGATTTATCCGTACCTTGGCCTTGAGAAATCAGATCAGCGCTCGTCTTCAAACAGACACTGGTGTGAGAGTGAGTGGCCAGACGATTCGGAATCGACTGCATAGGGGTCACCTTCGCGCCCGACGTCCTCGCGTGATCCCTTGTTTGAGAGATCATCACATTCAGGCAAGACATCGTTGGTGTAGGGATCGTCAACACTGGGATAATCGACGCTGGAGCAATGTGATGTTTTCAGATGAGTCAAGGTTCACTGATGATTTTTTGGACAGACGTAGGAGGGTGTGGCGTCGTCGAAACGAGCGCTTCCAAGACGCTAACGTCATCAGACATGATCGATTTGGGGGTGGTTCTGTTATGGTGTGGGGAGGCATCACTGTTGCTGGAAGAACGGCTTTACATGTTGTTGCAGGCCAGTACTACCGGGACAACATCTTGGCAGTCCATGTTGTGCCGTTCGCACGACGTCATGGCCGCCGTTTCATCTTCCAGGATGACAACGCAAGATGTCACAGGGCCAGGATCGTTACATGTTACCTCCAACAACAGAACATCACCACATTACCTTGGCCAGCACTGAGTCCCGACCTCTCCCCCATCGAGCATGTATGGGACATGCTTGGACAGAGGTTACCTCAACGTCAACAACGTCCTGCCAATGTCCAAGATCTTGCTGCTGCGTTGCAACAGGAATGGGACAATCTGGACCAAAATGACCTTAGACGTCTCATTAGGAGTATGCCACGTCGAATCAATGCTTGTTTGGCAAACAGAGGAGGATTTACCCGTTACTGACTTTGTTGTGATGCTGTGGTAACTTTGCTGTTTGACCCCGGGTATCATTTTACCCTTTTAATGGTCAGTCTGTGCCTTACTTAGTCTAACGATCATTTGGAATAAATCGATGAATGTGAACTTCATTTCATTTTGTTTCTTCGTCGGTTTCATTAGGTGACTTTAATAAAACTTAAAAATCAAATATCCCCTACTTTTTTTGAATAGTATATTTCAGTAGCCCATCAGTTAATCCTTGTTTGCATGGAAATATTTTGAAAATGTGTACATGAATCTGGCCGTATGGACGCATTTACTAGTCTGCCTAGTTTTAGCGAGATATCTTTGGTTCCGTGTCGTATGGACGTAAAGCAAAATACATACCCAGAGTAAGTCACATAATATAACAAAACTTTCTACAGAATCTTTACTCTTTGAGCTTGTTTGTGGCAACGACAAACTGCAAATTTATTTACATACCAAACCTAAACTTTGTATAGACAGATATTCATTATGACGTATGTAAATTTAATTCTACACGCGTTGCCAATTTTCTTATAATATTATGCAAAATATCGCCGTATTTAAAGACGTTATTTAACTCTTGAGAAGTTTTGGATGCAAAAATATAAGAAATTAATGTGATGAGCATATTTACTTTACCGCTTGATTTTCAAAACAGTTTAAATAGAAAATGATGTAACCTTTCGTTATGTTTTCTATTGGTTCTATAATTTCCCCCCATTGCTAAAACCGCTAGACGGAAACGAATTATTGAAATTTGGATGCTCCATATGTTAGTCCGCACCAGTGACCTAGTTTATGTTGATAAATTCCTTTTGTTTTTGTTTTTTTCATAATTTTTTCCACACAGGCTCTAAGGGGTTCACAATCATTAATTATTCCACGCTATAGCCTACACGTATAACAATTTTAGTAGTTTTCAAGATTATGAACGCGTGTCAAACACACATTACTTTTGGTTCTTTGGATTTTTTAATTAGGCGATCATAGGGTTATTTATTTTTTGATATGAATCAAAATAAGGATTCGTAATATTAAACATCTATATAAAAGTTTGTCCCAGTGAGGAGTATAGAAGAGCTTGTCCGGTCACACATTTGATTACTTAACCCCTTAAGGCAATTTTGGCGATTTTTTCCAAACGACCAGAAATTTGGTTTATTATACTGCTACGTTTCGTAAAGATTTCACAAGTCGTTTTCAAGCAAATACCCAAAATTGTATCCATTAAGTGTTCTAGTATTATATCATAAATCAATTACTAAATGCCCTTAAAAGATTACATAAGACTATAAATTTCTAACTATTGGTAGACAGGTTATATCTTTACGTTTTGATATTTGGTTTAACATTACAACATATCAACTGATACCCTGTGGATTGTTTGTGCCTCCTTTTCCTTTAAGATGTACAATGTGACTTGCTTTCTGCATTGTAATGATAATATTTGAATTTCTTACAGATCAAAAGAAGAAATAAATGCACAAATGAAATTCATCCCGACCCATCCACTAATTAGGGTTTCACACTGCGTAGCTTGTGTGAAACACTATTGTTTTTGTTAAAATTATTCTTATTATTATTCTTCTTATTATTATTATTATTTTTTTTCCAATTTGCTTATATCTCAGCAACTTCTTGTCGGATCGATACAATGTCTTCAGTTTTACTGGCAAAGTGGGTGTGACTTAGAGATTAAAGCTATTCCCGGCATTCTGCGACATTGCGAAATGTCCGAAATCACCGAAAATGTGTTTTTTTGAAATATTGCCGTAATATTAACAATAATCATTGGATTTTAGCATATGATGCATTTTGACATAGCCAGAAACAGGGGACATAGCTATGTTACTTTTGATTTTTGATTTTCGACGAATCTTGGAAGATATTAGGCGCCAAATTTTGAAAATTTAAATTTTTACAAAAAACTTTTTTTATTTATTAATTCTTTTAAATGAAATTTTAACCAAGGTTAAAGAGTCATCTGATTTGAACAAAAATGTTAACATTTTTTGTTTCCGTAATTTTCCTTGCCCGCCATTGGCTAATTCAGTTTTTCAGTCCTACATTATTTATTTATTGTTCGATTTGTATAAAACCATGTTCATATGTTCCGTGGTTCAAAATGCCATTTTTTTGGTTACCGGTAAAGTTTCCTGTAGGCACCGGAAGTGGCATAAATTCAGCAAAAACTACAATATTGACAGTTCGGTACAACTTTTTGAAAGCAAATATTATTTTTTTCAAATCTTATATGACTGAAAAGATGTGACATGTAAAGGCGCACAAAACATCGGGCTCAGTTTTTTTAATTTCGATTTCGTTTTCTGGCAATTTGGATTAAAGGGTGAAAAAAGGTGTCAATATAAGCTATTTACAACCCATCCAGCGTCATCATATTAAAAAATATATCTTCGTAACACTCATAAACTCGTAGTAATAACCCATACGAAGAGAATGTATGTGAAAATTAATTTGTAATATGCACAGTTGCTGAGAAATAGGCAATTTTGCATGAGTCACTTTTCACGTAATTTTGGCTGTAAAAGAATCAATAATTATTCGATTTTCAATTTTCTTTCGCCATTGGATGCCTAATGCCATAGTGGACTATGCCAAACCATTTTACCTCTTGCGCTGTCACCGGAAATGACGTCATTTACTCAAGACTTAAATTTTAGCCCTCAAAAACAATATTTTATTCAAATGAGTCGTACTTGTTATTTGTTTCAAATTATGATATTTGATTCTATTGATCAAATAGAATGAACCCATACGATCACACAGATACCAGAAAATGGTTTCCAACTTGTACGGTTGCAGAGAAATGGGCGATTTTCCTTAAGTCACTTTTCAAGGTTTTTGGTCTATAAAAGTGTCAGTTATTATTCGATTTTAATAAAATTCTCACCATATGATATCTTATATCATTTATGATTTCATAGAACTAATTTAACATTTTCAGTATTTCCGGAAGTAATGTCATTTTGGCAAAAACTGTATTTTTAGCCTCCAAAACAGAATTTTTTTCAAATGAGTCTGATTTGTTATATATTTAAAATTATGATATTTGATTCCAATCAACAAATAGATTGAGCCCATACGATCATATAGATACCAAAAAAATAGTTTTTATCATGTGCGGTTGCCGAGAAATAGACGATTTTCTACAAGTCACTTTTCAAGGTTTTTGGTCTATAAAAGTCGCAATTCTTATTCGATTTACATACAATCTTCGCTATATGATGCCTTATGCCATTTCTGATTTCATAAAACTAATTGAACATTTTCATTATCATCGGAAGTAATGAAATTTTGCCAGGATCACTTACAAGTAACACATATATATAAAATGAATTGATATTGCTGGATTTGGTCGATTCTTCGTCCATTTTATTTGATGTTTGCAATACTTATGTGGAAACCTGTTTAATGGTTTCATTGGTATCGGAAGTGACATATGTTCAAGGGCAACGTGGCACCGAAAGTAACGTGGCACCAGTGAAACCCGTCATTCCTGCATGCAGGTCTAGTCATATGTGTTATTGTGTAGTGTAAAGTCGGTGTATAATCCTCTAATCAGTAAGCTGGATTAACTATAACAGTATACTTACATACATTTATATATATATGTTCACTCTATTTGTATGCGATAAGCAGGGTTCATTAAGGACATGGGGCTTATCTCAAAATGGAGACCACCATTTCATACCTAATATGTTATAGAATAGAAGGATATACGGTGATCAGGCAATTCCCAATTGCAGACAGACATCTCATATATTGATTGTACTTCTTCCTGTAACTATTTGTCATTAACCTGTAGATTGGAAAACAAGAATACGGAACAGATTATAACATCATCACCATGACAACACCAGACGGTAAGTTTTTGTGGTATGTAAAATATTGTGAAAGAAAACTTATTATGATATTATCAGATTCTAGGTAATTACTTTTTGCCAACTATTGACCGACCAGATGCAACCACTCCTCTGAATGATTTAAATTGTATATCGTTCAGGTGGGTGGTTGGCTCTTTCGACTTTCAAATACTTTATTATTACCACTACCAGACAGGCCCAATACTGGCATATATAATTAAAACTTAAATCATTTTTTTGAGGGGGGGGGGGGCGGGGGTATTTATCTCTCCAAAAATTATTCCGTGGAGGAGTCAGTGCTACACACACCTTTCTTTAATCTGGTCATAATTAATTTCCAAATTTTGCGATGTAAAATCGGTTACCAAGCATATACCTGCAAGTCTCTTTTATAGACAATAACGTGGTATGTGAGGTCAGTTATATTAATGTATATAAAGGTATTTTAGACCTAATCACAGAAGCTTGACACCATGATTGATATTAACATGTAGGTAATAAATTTGATCTATAGCCGATGGATTACACTGGATAAGTTGTAAACATATAGCGTGTCGCGGGCTATATTACACATTAATAAAACAGTTGGCAATAAAATGCTAGTCTATTTACATAGTATTAATAGTAATAAAAATATTGTATAAAATAAAAGATTAACACCCCCACAATATATTTTGTTTTCATATACCTGCATATTATACAATCACACTGTATTAAAAACAAATTCTAATGTACTTTGGAGATATTGAAATGAATGAATGCTTTGTAAATTATGTTTAATTAAATGTATAGGTGCAGCAAAGAAATTCCTGTATACTGGACCTGAGTCTAAGACTAAAGATCAAGAAGTCAATCAAGATTGGAACTATACACATAATAGAGAAAAACGAGCAAGTAAAGGTAATGATATTATTCTATCCGTAAAGTAAGAAACGTGTGCTTATCTTTTGCACAAAGAACCTCAGACTAATGAAAGAAAAAAGGATACCATTGTGAATCCAAATACTCTGTATGTTAAACTCGCCCCGCAATGAATCTAACTACATCCCATGATAATTATTATATGCGTTAATGTCGTTAAATTCACATGTTTGAGTCTTTACTACTTGACGATTATGAATTAATATTTCAATTGTGATTATCGACGGATATCCCACATATTTGGATTGTAATTATCAAGATGAATCCCACCTATTTGGATTGTAATTACCGTGGGGTATCTCACTTATTATGTGGATTGTAATTACCTAGGATATATCCCACATGTTTTGATTGTAATTGCCGCGGAATGTTCCACATATGTGGATTGTAATTACCGAGGGATTTCCTACATGTGTGGATTGTAATTGCCGTGGAATGTTCCATATAATATTTAGATTGTTATTACTGAGGGATTTCCTACATGTGTGGATTGTAATTAATGAGGGATTTCCTATATTGTGGGTTGCAATTGCCGTTGAATGTTCCACATGTGTGGATTGTAATTACAGAGGGATTTCCTAAATTGTGGATTGTAATTACCGTGGGATGTCCCACATATATGGATTGTAATTACCGCAGATATATCCCACATGTAATTACCGAGAGTGCCCTATAAATAATCTAATTGTAATATTATCGAGAGTCACCCTACCTAATTCAATTGTAATTACCAGGCATACTCCACATATTTAGATTTTAATTACCAAAGGATACCCTACATACTTAGATAATTCCAAGGGATAACGTACATATTTAAATTGTAATTACCGAGGGATACGCTACATATTTAAATTGTAATCGCCAAGGGATATCCTACATATTTAATTTGTTATTATTGAAGCATAACCTTCATATTTAGATTGTAATTACTGGGGCATATCATATGTTTAGGTTGCATTTACTGTGAGAAACTCTAGACATTTAAATTATAATTACAGAGAGATACCGACATACATGTATTTAAATTGAAATTACTTAGTTATACTTTACATATTTAAATTGTAATGATTTAGATAGGTTAAATTATCTTCTATATACAAAGTAACTTCATATCCCAAAAATAGAGTATCTTTCACTGGGCAGATTAGGTTTTTATATAATGCGACTCATTTAGTTCGAAATATCGCATTCTATAGTCAACAATTATGACTGTTTTATACATTAAATGTTTAAGTTATTTCTGCCTTGTTCTGTTCATCGTGCGCTAATTATAACATACTACATTAGTGAACTTATTAAACTGATGTTATTAATTTATCCAATCGATTTGTCGCATTGACTACATTAGCATCACCATGGAACCTAATATCAAAACAGTAACTTTACTCTCATCTAATCGTTTTAATGGATTTTTTTATTTTCAATCGATAAGTTTCAACTAGTTCTATATTAATATTTCAGAGGTATTTAATAACGGGATACAGCAATATTCAAATACTTATAGAAAAGGGCACTACTTATTTATTTTGGCGACGTTTAGGAGAGTATTCTCTCAACGTTATCACACTAAAACAGCAATACAATTAAGACAAGGGTCCGTTCGTTCGTTTCTGGAATTTAACGTCCACTTCCACGGGGGGGGGGGGTCATTTTTATAGTTCAAAATTTCGTTTTACTTGTCTTCACTACACTAGGATCAGATCTGGAAGAGTTGTTATTATTGACGTGTGATGTGAGGGATTAGCCGATGAAACGCTGATTGATTATCAACGTCTGACGTCATAGCGTCTAAAGCTGATTGTTTGGCCCCTCACGTGAACTCCCACTAAGTATATAAAAAACCAACGAAATATATATCTGTATTTTAATCAGATTGATTAATACAAATGTAGTTGTTGTTATTTATTACAAATTTAAAGCCCAATACATAATGTATGAGATTATGGACAGGTTGATTTAATTAAGTTATTTACATAATATATGCAATAATAATATATAGAAAAAATAAGAAGTTCTTGTATATCTAAAAGTCACAGTTTTAAAATCGCTGTGGTAAGATGAGAGGGTAGGAGGTCTTCTTACTTAGTAATTATGAAAACGAGTTAAAACAGGAGGTCCACCTGTTTGGTGTCATCTCAGCGAATTGAAAGAGAAAACTCTGTCGGGGAAAAGAATCCGCTGTATATTGTGGAATAGTTAAGTTCTAGCGGTAAAAATTTTCTTGTCCAAATTAGTTAAAAGGTCCTTTAACACAGATCACATCTTCGGCGTTTAAAATAATTTATTTTCTGCAGTCCATTAAATTTTTTCTTTGTGTGTAACTATTCCCAGATACCCGAAAAGGGAAAGAAGATCCAGCAGCATCACAGAACAGAACAATTTAAACATTAATAGGACTAGTACATTACACTAAATACAAATTATATAGATTTCTATGCGCTGCCACTGTTAATAAAGTCATTATTATTCGATTATATTATTATATTAAATGATACCGTAGGCTGAACCGTCAACAGTTCCTTCTTTTGTAACTATATGTAGTTCACTTTCTTAATATCAATCTATTGTGATATTAATAAAGCACCCAGGTACTTAGTCGCCAACCTGGTCCGCACAACCAGTTATATTTCCATGACTATTGCTCTTTTTCACAACCTACTTAACAGTTAATTCCCTATTCTGCTATCGAATTTGAGATCGCTTCATAAGTTTTATATCACATATTCCGAAAGGGGGGCCGGCATTTTGATGGTATTTTGATGTTTGGCATCGGTCAAAATTTAGGGGTTTGGATGGCCGAATGGTTAGTGTGCGCACGCTGTATCATACGGCCTGCCATTACGGACGTGGTTTCAAATCCCCAGTTGTACGTGACAAGGAGTGGGGTACTCAGGTTTCCTCCCACTGCTAAAGACCCCTATGCCCAAGCGAATTATTGAAATGTACTCCGGTTTCCTCCCACTGCTAAAGACCCCTACGCGCAAGCGTATTATTGAAATAAAATTAAACCATATGTTAGTATCTCTCTCTCCCTCCCCCCTCTCTCTCTCTTTCTCTCTCTCTCTCTCTCTCTCTCTCTCTCGGTCAAACTTTGGCCGCATTCGCAATTCGCTGGTTTATATTTATGGTCGGTAATTAAATTTTTAGTTCCAATTCTTGTGATTAATCCATAAATTTTGCGCGATAAGTGATTGATCTCCGTCTTTATAACAAGATCATTATTTAATTTGAATTTGAAATTACTTGCCTTGGCAAACTCAGTTTTCCATTCTGATTTTATTTTAGTTTTAACAATGCTGATAAATTCCTGAACGCTGTATATCAGGTTTTTCGTAGAGCCTTTGCGAGCCAGGGTGTCAGACTTATTTCCTGCTATGCTAACATGAGATGGTATTCATGCAAATTCTATGATTCTATTTTTGTTTTGGCTATGGCGAGAATAAACATTGTTGTGAACTATTTATGATCTTGATATTGTTTTTGCATGTATTATCGACTCTATACTGCTTAGGGAAGCAATACGAAAATAACAATTCATGAAATCATACAGGACAACTTCTTTTGATGTGAATCGGCGCAATAAGTTTCCGGTTTTTATGTACTCTTCGAAACGTCGTTGCTCAAATAAATAAGTAGCTGGGTTTTTTCCATAAGTATGTGTTTTGTGTTGTCAGTACAGGAGTGAATAAAAAAGAATCATTCACCAATAATAACAAAGAAATTCTATGTTGTATAATTAGAACTTGATGCTTGGGTAGTAATGAGAGAAAGTAAGTGAATCACAAATATTATTGCAAAGTTTAAAAGTAACGACGAAACTCTTGCGTTTTCAAATTCATTTCTTTCCCCGGTCGCTTAGTTGCAATTGGATGTGTGTCCCCTCTAACAGTATGTCTATTCGATATGGGAACACAAGCTTCTAATATCTAACATCTAATAGAAGGGATTTCATATATCAAAGGTTGTTGAGTTTATGATTTTCAGATTTTCGTCAACTGCTTACTCACTGAATAACGGAATATCTAAATCATTTCTATCGGCCAGTAAAGATCACAATTCTGATTGTAGTTTAATAAAACTGAATTCAAATAATCGGTAACTTTATTCAATAGGTTTAAGTGGTTAATAATTTGTATATTATAAACGTTCTCGAATGAATGACATCGTCGCTTTAATTAAAATAGTAATTGCGTTCCATATTATTTGTTTCTTTTAAAACTGAACATATATGTTGTTTTTGCTACAGGTGAAGCTGTAGACTTGGAAGATGTTTGGAGTATAAAGAAAAATGTTGGTATAGCCAATAAAACATCCGTACCTAATACTGACAAATTTTCACTTAATGCCGATACCAAATTCTACTCAAGATACAACAGTTTAAAGGGTATGTAATAAAATAAGACTCAAAAATAATAAAGAAATGGAAATAAATCTGCTGGTATCTACCTAGTTACTATAATGTAACGATAACTATAGCTGGTTATCGTTACAAGTGGTACAGTCTAAGACCGTTGACGCAAGTTCAAATAGGTTAAAACGCACAATTGTCATTACAGTTTGTATTAAAATAAGTAATCATATCATACATAATGAAGTCTTAACAACTAAAAGAGTTACCGAACAGTTTTTCTTTGTGGTTATGCGTTTTACATTTTCTTAGCGGTGTTCTTGTAATGTGCAGGCAGCCATCAGGCCAGTTGAAATCTCGCCAAATACCGCGACGCCTTAACTCCGCCCATCTTTTTCCATATAAGGCAATGCCTACGATACGCTAACCCAGCACAGATACTATAAGAGAATCTCGGCTGAAATGTCAAAGACGCCAGTTACATCCTTTTTTTGAACAATAAAATCCATTATCAATTTTTGTCCAGGTTTGAGCGACAAATTTATGCCCAACCTCCCCAACACGCAGTCTATTATTGTTTCTGACATATTTTCCCACGCTAAGGTCATTAGCATATAATTACGGTCATATGCCATGTATGGAAGGGGCGTATGATCACGTGAGTTGGATTGCGCATGCTCTATTTGACTGGGCGGCCATTATAATTTCAGAACTTGAGAATTTTCATGAAGGGGTTTTGATTTTATCAAATCATTTAATTATGCGGTAAGGCTTCACCTTTATTTCAATGGGGAATTGATTTATTATATGTTAAGCTATGTGCAGTACAGTTTTGGGTTAGTGTCTGTGTAAATTAAGGGAGCTATAGGCCAGTAAACTTTTTGTAGTCATTTGACTACAAAACTTGCGCAAAGGAACTCTGTAGGAAAAGCCACTACTGTGCCTGAAGTATGACGGAAGGTATCAGTAGTGGAACCATTTCTAGTATCTACCCAGAGACAACAGACAATGCGAAAAATGATAGTACTTGCCACACACGTTCCTGAGACAACGGCGGTGAGTTTTACAACATCTGAACGTTGCTATATTACTTCTACGTTATTTACATACACTTGTGCACTACTAGCGTCCAATCAGAGGTTGTGACGTCACGACCTCTACGGAAACCTTGACATTGAACGAACCTTGAACGTTGCAAATCGATTATAACAGATAGACATTGTAGCTTAAAAGCACGAGACTTGGTATTCTCGGCGATCGAGGTGTCTGATAGGCTCACGAGCTGGGCTTGTACTCAATCGAAATTAAGGCATTACGTGTAGGCCTTGATGAGATGTACGTAGTTAAATTGAGATCAAGCCTTCTATTGGAGATGAAATAATTATTGCTTATAAAACAATATCGTCTTATTATTATGTATGACAAACAATACTAAATA
Source organism: Patella caerulea (assembly GCA_036850965.1). Taxonomy (NCBI): domain Eukaryota; kingdom Metazoa; phylum Mollusca; class Gastropoda; family Patellidae; genus Patella; species Patella caerulea. The sequence goes on along the minus strand of JAZGQO010000014.1, from coordinate 17,494,591 downwards.
ATACATGCCTTTTTCTGGATTTTAATTTAAACAGAAAAAGATAAACCACCAAGCAGTTTTACCGAGGGTAAGTTTCGTCTTTTACAAATATGTTTTTTTAACGAGGGTTTTCAATGGGTAGCAAGCAACCATCCTCCTACCTGAATGCAGATCACCATTATAGTCCCCATTGACTTTAAGTGTTAATTCTGTATTCTTTGTGCGCGCTTCCAACTTGATCCCAAATTGTCGTTGGTCTAAACGCTTTTCACTACAGACAGAGAAACAACTGGCCCAGTCGTTGCTCCCAAGTTTGTGTGAGGTTGCCCACCGAAATATTGAGATGACATAAACTTGAAGTAGCATACTTTAAATAAATGAAATGAAATGGGGTTTAACGCCCTACTGTATTTCTCCTACACCGGGCCACAGAAGACGGACATACGCCAAATAGTATGTTACGAGGGAAATTTGCCCGAGCAGAGGCGCTATGGCCTACTCCAAATCGCATTTCAACTGCCAAGTCATCTGTTACGTGCACACCATGTGTACACGGGACCTCGGTTTAGCGTCCCATCCCAACGACTAGACAGCTGTCCGTGTCAGGCCCTCAGTCCTACATCACCACTGACAAGGGGTAACCACGCCGTAAAATATGGATGAACACACGAATTTCAGGCTAACCCACTTAGCCACAATGATCCCCATACTTTAAATATGTAATTATCGGCCATATATATCAGCCGAATCAAACTCATATATCGGTTATCCTTCGGTTATCCTTCGAAAAGCAGTCAGAGACTGTCAGGTCAAACAGTCTTCTTCGATTCTAGACCCCCAAAATCAGCTAGAATGACCAGACTATAGTGATGGCGCCATTGTTTTACTCGCAGAGTCACCTTTTATCTTTTTATTTTATAGAGTTTATCGTTCACACAATACCAAGCCCTTGTACTCGGTAGGACTTTTCGCCGAAAAATACATAAGTGCGATTCAGCATTTTTGAGTCATCTCTAGGTTTTCTGTTTTACTTTTCAAGTTCAGGGGAGGCTTAACTTCGCAGAATGTTGTGACACTTATTGGGAAAGGTCGTGAATTTCTCAGTCAAATATATATCTTTGTGCAGTTTTATTAGAATATTGCATAGTTTTTTTTTTCACCTTTAGGTACTTCTTATCGCTTGCCACCAGAACTTAGTAATTCATTTTCAACTCAACGCCGGAACTCAAACACCAAGAGACATTCATTAACGTGTGAAGATGAGTTCGACTTTTAATGCTCTGATGAAATTGTAAAGATTTATATTATAATTATGAAGAGATTGGACACTAGGAAGTCATAGAGACATCACTAGTGTGGCTGTTTCTACTGGTTTAGATATGACTTTAAACTTGAAGTTTCGTTCTTAGATTACTGACTTTAACATACTATGATCGATAACTCCATAATAAACTATACGTTACATTGAAGACTTACCTCTTCAACCGCACATTTGTGGACACGGTTGACGTATATGCTCTGTTACAGCATTACTTTCATTTTACTGATTTTAAAACTATGATGTATACAGTGTCGGATTTATACAAAGATTTGTTTAAAACACACTTTTATCTTCCCTTAGCCTTGAGGGTGCGCGATCTGAATCTAACACTGGATATATACCATAATGTTTGTACCACAGCGCATCCCAGTAAAAACCAAGATATATGATTGGGATACCCGTAAACTTTATCAAAAACATTTAAGTCTACATTGGTTTGAAAATCTTTCGAATATCTGATATTTTGCTTGTGCTATCCGCTCTTGAGTTTGAGACAATTTCTATTTACATGCGATTGTGGCGACAACATGAGGTTACCAGCTAATCTACATTTTTGGGGTCTAATCTTCTAAACAACACTCAAATATTTAAAAAAAAGAAAACGTTTCTCGGAATTTTTCATGTAACCCATTTACTAATCCCCATTTTAATCATAAAAACCCAAAGTGCTGTTATATACATGTAGTCAATACACGAAAACACATAGCATTAGTGCTAGTAGCAATATTTGTAGGAGATTGTAGTTTATCGTAGAGCTAGCTGGCTGCGTAAGGCCTTGGTAATGTGATGTGCAATATATTGACAGGGAGGTAATCTGACTCATCTTTTGATTTTTTGTTTTACATATTATGTGTGATGTATACAATAAAAAAGTTTGAAAAATCATTAAGTTTGTTTGCATTATTTATATCACTCTACTCTCACAGTATCTTTCAATGTAAAACATAATACATAAACATGGGGACTGCAGTATTTATCAGTTGTTCCATCATGGCGTTCCACAGGTATCGGCTTTTGGCCCTTTAGTCACATATATTGATAAACTATTTTATCGAGCCGCACTCTCTACTAAACTAAAAACTCGTTAGTATGTTGAGGTGACTTATATTTGTCTCTCTCTTGCTTTTGTCGTGTATATCGGTGGTATAATAATTCCAGAGTTTCTACTATTGTCCATATAGAGAACCCCATCCATAAACTAGCCTGGCCTCCAGCTTCAGCCAAGAAATTCACCCACTGAAACATATACAAAAAGGGTAAATAATTTGGCAACGACATAAATATATACATTATAAAAGTGACTAAAACTCTTTGACATGGGTCAAATAAATTATTGAATCTGAATTATCTGGTGTGTTATCTCGAATAGTGATGGTACTGTGATGGCGCTATTCCAGTACAATTAAATAAGTGTACTAGGAAGTTGGTCGGGTAACAAAGTTTACTTTCGCTGTTGACTAAAAATGTTTGTCCCAATCGTTCCACACTCTATATCTTTCCCTTCTTCGACTGAAGCGATTGTTGGTCAGCGAAGGGTGCCAAAATATCCCCCCACCACGGTAATACTGATACCCAGAGTTAATACAGTTTGCGTTTGAAATATGCAGAATGTCTTGTTGACTGGCGTGGCATTCATAACGCATTCGAAGTCAGATTTTCCAAACACACACACGTTTTTTTTTATCCAAATTAAATAAATCATATCGTGTAAGCGATTTACAGATTGTAGCAAAAATAATTTAATGTTAAGATTTCAAAATTATTTATCTCCCTTTATTTGACAAGCATGGTTTACCAAAAACTATTAAAAGTATTTTCGCATTCTTCTTAATTGATAAAACATTATTTAATGCCGCATACATTACCGTATATGATGGAAAACTTTCAACGTATTGGCTATTCAGTGTACTGTAAAACACATTCAGCTTTGCAAAATTATTTCTGAAAAACGAAGCTATTCTTCAGAATCAGTCTGATCTTTGATACAAAAGTCTAACATAAATCAATTAGCTATATGAACATATCCAATGGTGGTATATTAGAGACTTTTGGTAAGCGTAAATTCTTAGTGCGTATCGGTATCCGTATGGATTTTGAGTGTGACGTCATCAATCTGTGTGTATTTCTTACGTGATCCGGCACACGGATACGGCAGCCCGTATCGAACAGGTTTCATACGGAGAGGTCCGTATAACATTGTCGTCTTTTTAGACGCTGAAATGTTGTATCATAGCGGGGTTTTTTTTTTGTATCTATGTGTATCTTAGAACACCGAGGTGTATATTTGATGTTAATTTAATCATTATTTTTGATGGGTTTTTCTCGGAATTATCTTACTTTTCCTGTCTGTCTGCACGCTAGTTGATCTACGCGCTAGGTTTAGGTAGATATGGGCCCTTGCAAATCTGTAAATGATGTGATTGTATGGTAAAGGAGTGTAAATGATACATTAGTGAAACCCAAAATTGCTGTCGAGTCAAAGTCAAAAATATTTTTTTTAATAAGATGCGACATTATTTCTTTTAATAGCTCAGCGACTGTCAAGTGACTTCACGCACTCCGAGAAATTGAAGGCAAGGCACATGACTAGTATTGATGTTGATCTTGGTAGATAACTGCCATCATGCTGTACAGAACTCAGCTCAGCTCAGTGACGCATACGTACGTGACGCAAGAATCTGCCAAAACTCTAAAACTACCTCTGACGCAACGTGTCACGTATACGATACGGATACGTGATACCGATAGGGAAAATGCCATTTGCCAAAAGTCTCTAATGTGGTCTAAGGTTACCCTGACTCGTGTACAACACTCATCACCACATGGCCTTGGATTTCAGAATATGGAGGTTACTGGGTAGAGGTTAACATGTAGCTCATAGGCCATGAACATGATAAAAATGTTAAATGTCATACCCTATCAAGGGTGCCCTTAGTAATAAGCCAATCATTCTTTATTCTGCATTTTTGAATGCAAAATAAAATGAAATGAAATGAGGTTAAACGTTCTATTGTTCTGCTCCGAACTGGGCTAATGGAAGACGGGCACATGTCATACAGTGTGCTATGGGGGGAAATAGTGGTTTTAAACGAATGTTACTAGTGGTGAGCGGAGCAAAGCAAGAATTTTTCAAACATTTCATTTTCATTTGGCCAGATAATTATTCGTTTAGAAATGAAGTCTTATTATCTAACCTTATTTGTTCTTTTATACGGGTTGTATGACTGTAATGGATTTTAGGCAGGTATGAACCAACTGAACGAAGTTTGCTATGAAATCGGGCATGAATTGGTATAAGTTGTTCTTGTATAGGCCAAACACCATAAGATATTTGGTATTTAAATGTCGATTCTCTGTGAAGAAAGTAAGTATATGAAAATAAATGCATAATTGTAATCACTTGACAGATTTCGCTAAATCATTGATCTATATAAGGCCCTTAACGAAGAACACACGCACTATTTAAGATTTAAATTTCTCCGTTTTCGGGCCATCAAAACAAGTAAACTTTGATTGGTAGAGAACATAGGCTACATGCGGCCAATCTAGTGTGTTCTCAAACTCATAATAATACCATGCCACCTGCACAGGAGCTTGTCAAATAGAAAAATTTTCAAAATAAAAACCCCATTAAGCCTAAAGTCAAAAACAGATACAGGGGAATTATCACATGTTAGGGGGAATAACTCGTTGGAAACCGCTTATCAATTGCGACCTGTTGGAGAAATAAATTAAAATAATCTTACGTGCAAGGTGGAGGACAAACATCTGTATTACAAATTTTATTGTCTTCATACAATGTTGTTATTCTGTCAACACATCCTATAACATTAAACATATAATGTACCCCTAGAATAGTACGTGTAATTTGAACACCTTTCAAACGAAAGTTCGGTCTCATACACTGAGAAAAAACCCATGGCAACACCCAAATGCTTATGCTCTCAAAAGAAATCCATACATATATATATTTTAAAAAAGGTACTTAACAGACACGGCACAAGGAAAGCATGGACTCTTTGCATTAAGGAAAATTCGCAATAGGATCTCATCAATTCAGAACAGCAAAACAAAAACTTATTGGCATGAAGAATGCCGGGTCGGATCAGGCACTGCACGAGCAATGGAACAAACTAACGCAGATTCAGACCCCAAGTCAATTGGGAGGACAATTATTCCAGGCTGTCTGACGCCACACTAAATATTGACTTTTTTGCTGTTTTGGGGGTTCTATGAACAACTTGAAATGAACTGAACTGTAAGATAATCGATTGACCTGTACCCGGCTCAGTTGTTTGGTACTTGGTTTCACCGATTTTCCGACACTGTTTTTGAACTCGGCAGAATCACATTAAACTCCCTACTTAAACATACATTATGCCAGGGCAAAATCTGCTAATTTCAGGTCTTTCGTAAGACATGAAATGTTAATAAACTATTAATTAGACATTTATTCACGTGTAAAAACCTTAATCAACCCTCGATGCCACCGTATGTGTCGGATTGTCAATGGATTTGAACCCGATTTGCGATCAGTATTTGTGGCAATCAGTATTTGTGTGAAATCACGCATGCAGATAAAGGTGCATGTATAAGGTCTATATTATTTGATTGTTGTATAAAGTGGTGCATGATTAACTGAAAAATGAGTCTAATGTGTGTAGATTAGTCCTACGTTCAGCGTATTGTTTGTTATATCAGATCATAATGCTTTGTATGCGAACGTTATTGTCTATACATGTGTATATACCAAATTACACATTTCAATGTCCATATTGATCATATTACGTGGATTAAAAACTGGTATTAACCCACGTATGGCCATTATATACTTTTGGCTTTTATAAGATGACGTGGGCCTTCAAGATTTATTTTATGTCTACTAACCTTCATTGGTATGATTACATTTTCTCATTTCAAGGTTTTTAGTAATTAGATCTTCAAATAATGATGCGTTATGAGAAAACCAGGGATCGTAACATCCACATTGTTTTAATAGATTTGTCTGGAAACACTCTCTTGAACATGCCTAAAATACATAAAACTACATTTAATGACGTTTTCATTGTAAAACCTAAAAATGGAAATAATTATATAACTAAGCAACATATAAAAAACTCCTTTATAACGGCAAAATAGTTACATATTGGTCTATATCAGTAATTCGACCATTTTGATATCTTTAAGCCCTTAGGTGATGCTGACCTAATCTTTACTTCAGAATATTGATATTAAACTGTTACCATATAAGAAGCGCCATTATGTCACTCACGGGGAGACTATCAGATAATGACGCCCTTGGGATCCATTGAAATGAAATCGGGTTTAACATCGCACAGTTCTGCTCCGACTGGGATAATGAAGACGGGCTTGAATGAATGAATTCAAACTGTCAAGGGATCTTTTACGTGCACGCCGATGTGTACATTGTCCTGCACTGACAAATCCCAATGAATAAGGATCGAACGAGGGACGTCAAGGTTAGCGAGTCAACGTCTTACTCACTGAGCCACAATAGTTCCGGCACTCCATTGCGTGCTTCTACTTTATTATACAACATAATATCATACTTTTATTCCTTCGTGGGAATGTATCTTTGGTACAGGAATACGGGACATTTTAACGTTGCATGTTAACTGTTTTAACACGATGTAAAGGCTACATAGAAATAAACAAAAGCAACTTGCCAATGTAGATAAATAAAACTGTAATGTTTTCTCAAAATTAATAGCAATCAGTTGGTGATTCACCGAGTCTAAATCCCTAATGTAATAGAGATCATGACAAACACAGTCTTATGGAACTAATTTACAATATTATTCATCTGAAGATGAATAACTACTGCCGAATACATCTCAATGGATCGAGTTTTAATCTATTTTTAACGTATTCTATTTAATTATACGAGAAGATTATACCAAATTACTATAATTCAGAGGTGTCTGTATTCCCCAAGACTGCTCATATATGTGGGCTATCACAAAGTTTGCCAAGGGAGGCGGTTTTGTTTCTCTGCTTGCGTGTGACAAGGACTAGGGTCGCTTGTACAACCTCGTAGGTTTTCTCCGAGTTCTTCTGCCACCTTCAACCACTGGCACGGGGAGGGGGGGTTCGTACTCGTTAGATCACAGGATTATTGCTCCTTTATAATTTGATTTTCAGTTTCCATTGGTGCTTATTTTCAAACATCAGTGAATAGTGGACTAGGGGCATTATCCGAGAATATTACAAGCACACGGGTTGATTATTTGATAATTAGTATGATTAAAAGCTTATTGCATCTTTCAAGATTAATTATCGACCGGTGTGTATGAATAGTTTCAGATCCCAAATTAACAACTTTCGACACACAGCACATAATTATTTAGGGTTCAAAAGGATTCGGTTTTATATGCAAGGTAGCACTAACGAAATTAAATATCACCAGCAGGATGATTAAACGCTGGTCCGGAACCTTTGTTAGTCTGGTAAGTAAATGTTTGTCTTAACAATGAACTCTCGTATGTCATAAAGCCAAAAATCTCTTAATACTTGTCGGGATAATTGAAATGTATATTAATGTACTTGTATACTTTATTCTTGCAAAACATTTGGCTATCAATAAATCCGTTTGCCATGTATGCAACTTTCTGTGCGCAAGACAAATAGATCACCACCAAAAACACCCGTAGTTCCTAAAGCGGTGGGCACACTAGCCGAATGATTCGGCCGAATCGTTCGGCCGAATCAATCGGCGTCAAAATTCGCCTAGTGTGTCCACTGTTATTCGGCCGAATGATTCGCCCGAATATCAAACAGGTTTGATATTCGCCTGGTGTGTCCGCTTCGCCGAAGCATTCGGCCGAATGTAGAATTCATTAGCCAATCGTCACTCATATCGAGAAGTCACGTGTTTGAAGACATTGGCGCCGCCATGTTTTGATCATATGACGTGAAAGGTGACGTAATCGACTGGTGAATCGGGCGAAGCATTCGGCTGGTGTGTCCAATCATTCGGCCGAATAAAATTCGGCGCCGAATAATTCGGTCGAATGATTCGGCTAATGTGTCCACTGCGTTAGTTGAGTAGAAATGTTTTATGGTCCCACGACCAGGCCCTAAGTTCACAAAGCATTCTCAGACTTAAGTTCAGAATTTACTAAAAATTGTCTGCCTTAGTTTAACTAAAATATAGCCCTTTATAAAACTATGTGTAAAGTTTTATTTTTGTGAATCACAGATATTTCTTATAAACAGTGATTGAAAGTTGGGTAAGTTCTCAACTTAAATCAGAGAATGCTTTGTAAACTTGAGGCCTGATGATATATTATTACCTGTATGGAATATGTAGCACCATGGGTTTCCTGTACGTTATCTTTACCGGATTGTGTATCAATACATGTCTCGGTGTTTATACGTGACGTCACACTCTAAAATACAGAAACAGAGGAAAAATTATTATATGTTAACTGATTAAATTTCAATATTTTACCATGCTTGAAATAGTAGGCCTAGTCAATACTTGTAGACTTCATATAAATCATACGATGTACCGGTACTTATTAAAAAAGAAAACGCTTACGGAATGTACTGTTGTCGTCTTCCGAAACAGTTACAAAAAAGACGAAAATGTCACAAAAACATATTATGTTCAACAATGGATGTTAACTGAACTCTTTAACAACAAGAACAATTTTAATCATTAATCATTCTAGAATACAACCAATCAGATTGCACGGATTAATTAAATGGCGTCGAAACAGAAATCGAATGCTGGAAGTAGAAGTACTGAACAACTGTTCGAGGATGATATATTTTAAAAGTTAAATGATTTTTCACGAGGGCAAATTACTAGAATGAATTACAAGATGGTAACAAAAGGTGTAAGGAAACGTATCGATTTGAAGAGGCATCCATCTAAGGTGTCACAACACACCTAGAAATGGGGTCTAATAAAAGTTGAATTGAATTCTTAAAATTTCTAAAATGTTCGGTGGCTGAATTATTAGGGCATGAAATAAAGATTAACATCAACCAATTACAAACATAGCTTCAAAACATCATCACCAATTCTGATTCCATGAATTTCAGAAGAAAACACATACTACCCTAAATAAACAACTTGAAACAACCCAACGAAAAAATGATTCGTAAAAAGAACGCCACAAATGATTGCCTCTCCAAGTAGGTAGTTGCTAATATAAGCGACCGACATTTAACATAATGAGAAATCAGTGTAGTCTCCAACAAGAGCCTCAGTTGTGTACCATCTAACCAGAACCGTCACACCGATACCTAGCTAGCACCGGCTGGAAAAGTGGAATACCTAGGACATCAAGTAACTTCTTAAAGCTAAACAGATCTTCAGAATGATCCCAAGATAACCACTGTACTAGCTGATAATGGGGAAGCTACCGTAACAATAAACATGGATACCAGACAATTATAGTGAAGGCCTACTCAAAGAAACCCCGATCTATCGACGCCTTCGAAAAGATTTACGCAATTCACTATTAAAAAAACACGAGACAATGTGGAAGAAGGGGAGATCACCAATAACATGCCCAACAACTTAATGACAGACCATCCCCTCCCAACATATACTAGAGCCCCAGTAAAGATTCATAAAAATCCAATTAAAGCAAGACTTCTGATATGGTATATCGACTAGGTAAATTACAACACAGCTGATTATTTATTCAAGTTAATTTCACCGCTAGGGAAACTTCAAGCTAAAGATATCAGAAGTCCGGACAAAATGCCCTCGCACGATGTTTTTGGGTATATTAATACGGTGCCAAGTGATTAAGCTTTGCGATTTCTTGAAACACGCATAAACAAACCTTCGATAAGTTGATCTAATCCAATTATTCGTTTAATCAAGCAATGCATGGAATCCACATATTTCACACGAACAGATCCATGGTACCCCCCCCCCCCACACACACACACACACCCACACACACCCACCCACACAAAGCCTCACAGACGGAACGAGTGTATTTTCTCATTCTGATTTATCTTTTTGTGTATATGCCTGATTACATCTTGTGAATTACTAATAGTTATTCCATCGAGAGTGTGTTATTTCATTATGTACCAATTATTAAATGCCATTTAGAGAATATGTCTATACATTTATTAAATATTAATGACGCGCTAAAAATCTAATGTTAAGGCATTGATTTTAATAAACAATAAAAGAGAAACACTATCATGTAGCTACAGTTTCTCATGTTAATGCTAGGTGATATAAAGCGGGCGCACATTGATTTTAATCAATCATGAAGAGAAAACAGATTTATGTGCCTGCGGTTTAATATTTATCACACATATATAAACTAGCCCCAAATCAGAAACTGAACCCAGATACTTCCAATAAAGGAAAATTAAACATACACTACGCAATAGCTAAATCTTCCCATTCAGATCTTCCTTTAGGCCTAAAATGTTATCTTAATTATCAATTAGACACTGTTTAACTTATCCAGACCATAATCAACTCTCGATGTCAACGTTAACCCCCGGTATTTACTGGATTAGGATCCGATTTGCCGCTCAGCTTTCGTTCATGATTGAATCATGAAATGGATAATCAAGATTATGTTCTCTATCGTACTGACTTTAGTAATGCTGATCGAGGCTAGGCCTAAAATCTCAGTTCAGAGTTGATCAATGTGACTGAAATTGTCAGCAAATTGGCTTTACATTATCTAGTTTTTAACTATTATAGTGAGGAAATACCAACTCTTTATCTAATCTCCCATAAAGTATCTTTATAAAAACAACCAACCTGGCTTAATTTGACCAGACGGGGCATGGATTAAACCGTGGCTTTAATATTTGCTATTTCACCGACTATGCCGTTTAGAGCGGCGTCGTTTGGTTGAGCAGAATTTGTATCACCGAAGATCACCACGTCGACAACAGTGTAATACTAGTCATATAATACTAAAATATTCGTTGACTTCGATAATCCTGGCGCATCCACTATCCGGCGAACGTGCTGTAAAGCCAACAATAGTTTTCAAGATTCTTTATCAGCGTGCGGCACTCTATCAGATTATCAACCTTAAACGGAAAGATTAGATTTGTAGAGTTGAAATTTAATTATTCAAAGAAACGAATAGAAAAAATCAAATAACACATATGGTTTTTAAACACGTTCTTTATCATAAATATATATATTTTTTAAAAAAATTAAATGACGAACCTTTTCTAGAGCTATGAGTGAATGTGTCCCAGGTGTTATGATTATACCATTTTCGGAAGGAAAAGGAATCGAATTTTCATCATGTATAATCACTTTAAAACCAACAGTCTGTGAGAATTTACCGATATATTCTTCCAGCTGCACATTCAGTTCCAACTTTAAGCCTAAGATGAAAACATGAAATAAAGTAGAGTTAGAAATAATATTAACAATAAGTAACTTACACCTATTATTCTATTAAAAGCTCTGCTAAGAAGGCAACCTTTGTGGGAGTGTGTGTTGTTTTGTATATCCTTTGGGGTCTTGAAAGAATGAACACATGCCTTCGTGTTAACACAATATTATAAAAGGATCGAAAAAAATCAATATGAACTATTCAGCAGTTTTCTTGAATCAAACAGGTTTATCTTCATAATCTTGTTATTCTTTATATCTTTTGAGAAGAAAGCTGAATTTAATGTTCTGATTGTTTTACTCATGTAAAGTGAAACCGCTTTGTTTTTCTACATAAAGCTGCCCAACTGTCTGCAAGATCGAATTCTTGGTTTCCTTTAACCATTCCTTTGAACGTCTGAAGCGACTTGTAACATCAGATGTGTCAGAAGGGACTTTGGTTAATCAGTTAAAGCAATCATGAATGCTTGTTCATAAAGCACACACAAGACTTAAGTACTGTCAGTACTGTTAAATTTATGCATGCTATTAAAGCGAGTATTTTTTTCTTTAGATTTGAAAAAGTGAAAAATTTATAAAATTAAATCCTACCTTGTTCGGGACCTATTTTTCTTACATAATCTCTTGTTTTAAAAGTGTAACAATTTCCCTGCTGATAATCGTAAAATTTGGTAAAATTTCTGAAATAAATAAACTTTATGTCTTGTATCCACTTACATTTTTATAGTCTTTGGTTGAAATGTCATGCACTGAACTGAGGGTAAACCACTAGAAACGTCATAGATGTTCGTACGAGCCCTGACACGACCTTCCAGCACAACTGGTCAGATCTTCATGTAGTGTGAGCCACGGAAAGTATAAAAAAACGAAACGAAATATAGATCTGGGCCCTGTTTCTCGAAATCTTAACTAAAGATAAAATCCAAATTTTACCACCTCTTTCAATTTTGATTGGCTAAGCACTAAAATCAATCTAATATTATCCAATCAAATCACTTAAAGTTGGATTATAGCGTAGTTAAAATTTCGTGAAACAGGTTCCAGTACTTTAATCAGATTGTTTAGACACAAAGATTGAGATCCAACGCTAAGATATCGATAGGTATAGATTTCTACAAGGCCGAAATCTTGCCCACCATAACATATATTTGGAGAAGTGGCACCTTTTCTAGAAGATATATCGCATTCTTTGATCCTGCAAATGTAGATTTAGACATTAAGATTGCGATCCTAATTGGTAGTTATCAGTTTTTACATAGCCAAATGGGATAAGTAGTTAACAAATAAAGGAAAGTTAAGGTAATAAGCAGCATTTATAGAAAATTTGGCACTATTGTCCCGAACCTTCACACACATCCGAAATCTTCTTCTAAGTTGTCTGACTTTGTACTGTTTATCTTTCGGTGCAGATAAACCACAATGCAATGAAATATATCACTGAATAATTTGTTGAATAATTTCTAGAACGCCAAGCAAGTGTGGAGAATTATGTGTCTTTGAACATTATAATATAGATTCACTGATTCATTCTAATGGCAATTAATTATTAATAGGGCTAAATAGTGGTACAATGGCTTGTGACATGATACAAGTATGAAATGTGCATGATTCTGTTACAATAATAATATCTATTACCGTATTCAAACACAACTAAATCTGTTGGTTTTACAGAATATCGCCCAGTGGGAATCAACTGTCTCTTCCATATGTCTTATGTCATACCAAATGGAATTGACTTAATCCTATAGGATACATCTATGTTTAATACAGAGATATACTCGACACACTCGAAATTAACTTACCGAGTTGTACAGGGTTTATTATTAAAGGAGCAGCTCATCAACATATGTTCTAAATGGTGGCTGTATAAAGCTTTACTGGAGGTGGACATCTGAATTAAAACATCTTGTAATCCCAGCCTTCCTAACATTTTACCAACCACCTTACTACCAAGCATAGGGCGTTTAGTACTGGCATTCTAAAAAAGTAAACACAGAAATAATAATATTGGTGATGATATATTTCACATTTTCAAAATATATTTAAAACAAGGAATTTAAGGTTATATTCTTCAAGTAACATGCATCTTGGTTGTCCCCTTCGGTTACTGCTTCGTCAGCAATCTTGTGGGTATACGTTTTTTTATGGTGACACCCTTTTGTGGGATACAATGTTACTAATTCAGAAAATAACAGGTGTACGGGGTCGATGACAGTTGGTGGGGGGCGCGTTTTCTGCCATTCTACCCCATTTTTGCTCCAGAAGTATCCAACGGTTTTGTAGCCGAAACCCATTCTGCATTCTAACCATACAATCAGATGGTTGCAGCTGAATTCACAAATACTAATCGATTCCCGAATAATGTCGCTAAAAAGTAGAGTTGCTCCAGACAAATTCTTTTAACCCATAGTCAAATTCGTGGTATTAAAAGATCTTAGTATCATATTGGCCGGATGACAGTTAGGGAAGCAAAACTGAAAAGCTCGAAACAATTTTGTGTTTACACATAGCGGTGCCGGTTTTCTTCTAGAGGCGAAGAAGGGGAACTGACCTTGTATGGACCCCCCCATAAGTAAATTTTGGAATATTTGACGGCTGCAAGCGCGTTTCCCTGCTCTTCCAGCCCGTAAAGTTAGGGGGCGGTATTAGATTTCGGGCACTTTATTTTGCCAAGTAGATGAAATAGGTTTTTTTTTCACTTTACTTGTCTGCCCGCAAAGTCAGCTTGCCTTTAGGTGAGAGGGGCAGTTGTCCCCCCCCCCCGCCCCACACTGTCTCGTACGCCTATGTAAACAGGTCGTGTCTGGTACACAAATAGCTTATAAAATTATGGTCATGAAAGTACCAACCCTCTCGATTTTAAGTATTCCGCGAAATTCCGTCCCGGAGTTATCCCCCTCCTCCCGATTCCCAAAACTATGTAAACGCGATAGAGACACGAGACTTTGAAGGGATTATATACTATACTATTGTAGTCAAGCAGGTTAAAATAGAACTACTTACTACTGTTGTAGTTTATAGTCAAGCAGTTTTTAAGGTTTTTATTGTAATCCTTTCCGGTGTCTGTGAACACAGATTACAATGAATTTTGTTCAAATTCAGTATGGGAGGTCGAACCCTATCGATATATAGCATTCTGCGACCGTTCGTTCCCGAGTAAACCTCCCTTTTCGAAATGAAACGCAGGATCAGCTAAGCAGACACTGCCTCATGCAGAAACAGTCTGAAATGACTATAGCCTATAACGGTCTTCAATATAAGGGGAATTTGACAAATTATAGTAGAATATATTGCTTTTAACAAACCAACTACAATCTGATTTACTTGTAATAACAGAAAGGTTAAATCAGATTATTTCAAAACCTTCACAGATCAATAACGATTGCCATTTGCTTTAGATTGAAAATGCAAAACAATTTCACTGCATTCTGAAGGGAAATGTTAAAAATAGGAAAGACTATAGCGTATAAATTGTTTTTTGAAATATTTTATTCGGGATATCTGGAAGGGACTGTGGAACAAAAACTCCCCCGCCATTTTTACAGATTGTATAGATAATGTAAGAGACCTACAGAAACCACTTCTTAAATGATTAAGATACTGCGGCTAAATAACAAGTACACGTTTGAAATGTTATCTATATATTATAAAGAGGGTCATGTATCTGCAATGTGTGCACACGACTTGGTAATGTAATTAATTTATAAAATAAAAACACGCCACACTTACCTTCAATCCTCCAATTATAGCATAGATCGATTTATGGGCTACAACTGATCTTCGAAGATGGTTTAAATTACAAACTGTTATTTCAGGAAATGGCTGTTTACGTCTATATTGCTTTGTTATCGTAGTCGATATTGTCCAATTATTCAAAAATAGACACAATCGTGATAAATGGTAAAATGAAAATCCTGTGAACAAATAATTAATTTCTTGATATATCATTTTTTGTACGGGCAAATCGAGTATTCTGATAATAAAGAAAATTATCTTATGTACGGAATGGCATTGTTAGTTGAAAATGCTTTTTTACTACCTCATCACTGATAATATAATGTCATGACATATTATACTATTTTACTGCTAAAATCTTTGCATAGGATTTTAAATGTTGTCATTTCAAGAGAATAAAAACAATTTACCTGTTGCGATTAATACTACAAATATCCAAAATAATCGCTGTCGCTTCTCACTTTTCAATATTTTCTTTATAGCCGTGTGAGAGATTCCTTCGGCCATATTCCTAGATTTGTTTAACTGATCGATTGTTATATTATGGGAACATATTTTAATGCTCTAGATTATGAATATTTACGTGCTCGAGTCAATTGAAAACAGATTCACAATTTCTCGACACGCAGCAAAACCTCTGGTCTTATCGGTAACTGGATGAATAATACTCAGTTGGTTGATATTAATATTTAATGTACAGGTTAGATATTGACATTTAAATAAAGAAGGCAGGGAATTGGGTGTATCGTCTCATCTGGAAGCAATTCTTGATTGGGGCGGGGGGGGGGGCATCCTTCGTCCTTAGGCGAGAGTCCAGGGGCTGCCTAGGCCCCGAAATCTCTGGGGGTCTAGATCGTCCGAGATGCTTTCGGAGCGATTTCTGGCTAATAAAACTACTCAGCAATGAAGTGAAATTTTATTTTGTTTTTAACCCCCTTGCCATAAAAAACACAGTCGATGGTGGTGTAATCCCGTGATGCGGAACTTGACAGTTGTGGACCCTGTAAAAGTAACAGTTTTTATTTGATTGTAAAAACCGTTCAACTATATATACCAGGTCACAATTTTATCCTATTTTGACGAAACTTGAAATATAGGCATAAATCGGGTCATAACTTCATGGATTATGACCGCTGATTATACGACTCTCTACAGGTCACAATTTTCGATCCTTTCTATATTATATATCACCGTTTTACCATGCATGCATAATTATGATTGAGTTTACATCTCCTGAAAATCGGATTCAAAATCCAAAGTTCATATGAGCGAGATAAATATTGTCTTGATTGCTGGCCAACAGCTTGCATATTCGTTGGATATGCTTCAGAAACCACAAGTAAATCTCATTCCAGCCATGTAGCAAAAGACCGCGTATACGACAAGGTGGTAATAAAGAAAGGCCTGTTATTTTTTCACGCAGAAACTCTTTTTTCGCGACATTTTCTACCCTTGCCCGCCTGATTATCCATCAAAATTTGTAAATTTGGATCATCGTTTGCAAGAGAATGATTGGGATGTTTATTTCGCCCGAGCGGGAATGCAAAATAAAATATGTTTCAGCACCTCCATTAATTTGAAAATGCGAAGACGAGTATGGGTAAAATATTTTGGTGTCCTCGTGGTTGGTTGTCAGTTCTAGGATATTCTCGACACTTTCAATACTAATCTTGTTATATTTTGATCCATTCAAGATTAGTATCGAAAGAAAGTGTCGGGAATATCTCGGTCTACGGTAATATAACTATCTGTCTTTCTTTTTCAAGCTAATCCCAACTTTCTAATAACTTTTAATAGCTGGGATGACGTGATAGCTGGGTTAGAAAAAATTGTTTGTACCTTGTACGGCGAAAACCGACTTAGTAGATGACACTAGAAGAAAAATCTTCTGGAGAATGAACAATAACAAAATTTTCTTTCTTTATTACCATCTAATCCGAGAAGTCTTTAGCTGCGCATTAAATGCAATAATTATGTTGCAACAATACACGGAGACAGGCTGCAAAACGAAAGATCGAACAAGATGACCCTGCGATACAAGTATGAAATGAAGATTTACAATGCGAATAGGTATGTGAAGCATATGCGAGATATCTTTCCCGCTCATATTATAAGAATAAACTAATATCTAAAAGTGCCATTACAATTAATGTTTTGAATGACGATATTGGTATTAAACGAAAAACTCGAAAAACACTTTTCAGGTCAATTTTGAACCAAGTGGTTTCTGTCCCCCAAAATACATTTATCCCCATCCCTTCCCCATACATTGGTAGTCGTATACACATATTTTTAGCTCAATTATGAACGAAGCTATGAGCTTATCGCCCCGCCCCCCCACCTCCTCACATGCACACCTGCTACCCCCACCCTACAAATCATACAGTTGTCCAGGGTATCATAAACACATATTAAGAGATGGACAGTCTTACAAATTTATGTTTTATTAATATATTATGTCAACATTAAGGCCCCCCCCCCCACACACACACACCCATTGTAGATATTTGATCCCCAATATGTCGCAAACGCCTGATCACCGCACAGATTCGGAATCTACACATGAAACTGGTCTCTAAAATTCACAGACCGGGTGGTGACCCCCCCCCCCCTCTCCCCTTCAGCCACCGGACTATTGTACGTTACCGATTAATGAAATGATTTTATTTTTAAGACTGTGTGTGGTTATTTAAATTTAACGTCCTCTGTCACCGAATTGATATCACAGACACGGGACACATTAACTCCAAAAGCACATTTATACCTACAAGAATCTAACAACTGCGAATGGCTCTTTGTGCTACACGAATGAACTAAACATTATACGAAGATTTTTGATTTGTTAAAACGGTTTGCCATACACTAAGGCCTAGCGCATAAGGGGGATATTTAGGAAACATATGATGTTTTTGAAATCACGGATATCTGTTCAAGTATACAATCAACAATTCTCTTGCGCGTATAGGGATATTTAGCAGTGGCAAGAAACCGGAGGACCCGGAGACTGGGGAAAACCAACGAGGTTTCTTTGAATTGCTAATGATACTGACACAGGGTTGTATATGTTTCTGTTGTATTTTTGGTAATATAAGTGTAAGCGTTATATCGTGTTATCGGAAGTCAAATTCTGGAAATTTTCACGTAATCGCCAAACCCCGGAAAAGGCGCTTCGTTAATAAAACAACTCTAGCTTATAAAAGGCTTCTAAAATGTTACGATGTGAAATGTTGAACATAATCCCTATTTTGATAAGTAATTCATATATTATACTATTCAAAAAAAGTAGGGGATATTTGATTTTGGGGGCATAATACTAAAAAATGCAATGACTACGAAAAAAGTCACTATAGAACCTAACAGAAGAAACATTTCCAGTTACATGTGACGCCCAAACGCACCAATAGCTACCGCATGGAATGCAGGTGATGCTTGGGATCGTCATGGGGGTCCAACCCAAGATTTGCACGACTCTGACTTTGAATGTTACAGTCATTGCGGCATTGAATTCTAGGATGGAAACATCAGTTTAATTGTTTTAGTGACCAGAAAATAATTTTTGATATGCGTCGGCTTACCCAAAATGAAAGGTTACGTGCAAGAGATCAGCACAACACAGGCGGTTGAGGCGCGGACGATGAATGTTTCTCAGTCTGTCATAAGCAGGCTATGGTCCAGATACTGGTGTGAGAGTGAGTGGCCAGACGATTCGGAATCGACTGCATAGGGGTCACCTTCGCGCCCGACGTCCTCGCGTGATCCCTTGTTTGAGAGATCATCACATTCAGGCAAGACGTCGTTGGTGTAGGGATCGTCAACACTGGGATAATCGACGCTGGAGCAATGTGATGTTTTCAGATGAGTCAAGGTTCACTGTTGATTTTTTGTACAGACGTAGGAGGGTGTGGCGTCGTCGAAACGAGCGCTTCCAAGACGTTGACGTCATCAGACATGATCGATTTGGGAGTGTTTCTGTTATGGTGTGGGGAGGCATCACTGTTGCTGGAAGAACGGCTTTACATGTTGTTGCAGGGCGTGTTACAGGCCAGTACTACCGGGACAACATCTTGGCAGTCCATGTTGTGCCGTTCGCACGACGTCATGGCCGCCGTTTCATCTTCCAGGATGACAACGCAGCGTCATTTTCGGCTCGTGTGCGGGGGTATTTTGACGTTCGCCAAATATCTGTCATGTTTGATATTTTTGACGCAGCGCCAACTGCGCTCTCGTGTGCGGGCGACTCAGCGCTATTTGCGTTTCATTCGTCGTCAATGCGCATGCGTCATCACTACTGCAAAATGGCGGCACCGGGTGAGTTTGTCAGTGACGCAATTTTAGAGGATAAAATCGTCGATTTATGGCAAGAATATCCTTGCCTATATGATACAAAATGCGTAGAATTTCGAGACCGCTGCCATTTTCGGATGAGTGGTGGTCACGTGAACGACACACTTGCCGCAGTAGCTTTCGCGCAGCGTCGTTTTCGGCTCGTGTGCGGACGCCGTATTTCTACGTCAAATGCGTGCGCATTTAGCGCGGCGCCAAATGCGTACGCAAAATGCGCTCGTGTGCGGGGGCCTTAATATGTCATTGATATAACAATCATGTGATGGACTTGAAATAACGATCGGCTGTTCAGTTCTAATCGCGACCCTCGCCACCGTAGGTCTCTTTACCCAGGGATCAGCATAGTGCATAGCAGGGCTTTCTTCTTCTGCAAGTCTGGTTTCTAGAAGTCTCACTTCTACCTTAAAATCAAGCCTTTTTGTGTAGGCCACACACTCCGATATTAGCGCCCCTCCTCTCTTTGAGTTGCATTTTAGCTGATGTATCGTTAAATTAACACACCGCGTTTGGTTTGCTGTCTTGCTGTCGACTTTTTAGTTTCGCCCCGGAGAATGAATACGTGCAATTCGTGTTATCACACGGGCCATCTGGGGTGGATCAGGGAGGGGGGCAAGCCCAATACTTTATGAGAAAATGTCACGGTCTTGTGCTTTAACCTTTATCATCAGATGGTGAGATGGGATTGACAATCAAAGTCAGAAATAATGATATAGATGTAATAATTATTACAATTAATGTTGTTATGGCAGGTCTATTTGAGTACAAATTCAGGAATAAAATCCACAGCAATCGTGTAAGGCAAATAAAGTTACATTCTTCCTTGTTTTGGTATCCGACTTCTAATTTGTGTATAATTCTCTGAGAATATAGTTTTGCATCACAAATATTTGTTCGCTAGTAGACCATCTACAAAATGATCATCGTCAGATTTGAATAAATTATCGTCTTTAATTGCCAACCTCCAAAACTCAAGCTCATTTACCAACAACGTGAAATTTCAAACACATTCACATACCCCTACAATACGGTGGTTGATTTTTTATAATTTTCACCCAAGTCAATTTTAATTTCCACCCATGTCAAGTGTAATATAATTTGTTTTTAATAATTTTCACCCAAGTCAATTTTAATATAATTTATTTTTTATAATTTTCACCCAAGTCAATTTTAATTTAATTTGTTTTATATAATTTTCACCCAGGTCAATTTTAATTTCCACCCAAGTCATTTGTAATATATTTTGTTTTTTATAATTTTCACCCAAGTCAATTTTAATTTTCACCCAAGTCAATTATAATATAATTTCGATTCTGTTGAATTTCCACCCAGCACGTGATGACATCGGAGAACGATAGATCGGATATGATGACGTCATATGTGGATTGTGGGTTAGGGTAGGGGTAAGGGTTTTTTGTCCCTCGCTCACGTTTTGTGATTGAGAGATAGTGTTTGTTAGCGTTGCTGGTACATTTTTCTCCAGGTCACTGTGATTGAGAGCAGTCTCCAGACCCCCCCCCCCCGGTAACATTTCATTAAAAAAATGTGTGTTAGCCAAAACGAGACCCCCGGTCACCTCAAATTGGAGTTTTGTCCCATTGGGGTCCGGGGATGATCAGGGCAAGTTTTGAGGGATATGGGTTGGGAGGGCATGCGTAATTTTTTTTTTACCTTTTGTCACCTACTCGCATTATACTCTTTGAAGGTGTTCCGAAATAAAAATTCGAGAGGGGGGGGGGGGGGTCCATGCTCCCCATTTGTGTTTTTCTTTTAATCAAAAAATTCGAACGACAATTTTTCTAAACTCTCGGGCCATGTTTGGGACGTCCCTCCGCCCCGGTGGTAGTGCTCAGTGACTTGGAATTCTAATAAATGGAGGATAATACGCCTGGGTACTGAACCGATAGAAAAGAGCGGATTCTGATTTATAGGGGCCGAGATATAGGGCCCCAAACATGGTCCCTCGTTTCAGGCAATCGTTCAAACTTGGCCAATTTGGACCAAAAAAACACCCGATTTCGTTCTGTAAACACCCAGATGCACCCATTGGGAGGTTCCGAGGTTGGAAATTCTTGAAGTATATCGACGCCGGGCTAGCCTCGGCGACCGGTAGTGGGGGAAATCGTGATTTTTTGCATCAAAATGCCTGAAAGGCCCCTTTGCCTCACCGCAGCTTAATGCATTGTTATGGCAGTATTTATTTCAAAAATAGTCCTATCTCTTCGAAACTTCGGCTACCTCCCCCGCCCTCCATTTCCACCTTGGGGCATCCAAAAATGGTCTCAAAATTAAAATCGAACATCTAGTTCCATCTCTATTTTTTTAACTTTGTATACCCCCGGGAAATTGGCCACCGTTCACTCCCCATGGGTCGGGATCAACATTTTCGTTTGGGAAATGTGTTTGGTCGAAAGATGGGTGCTTGGGTGGAATACCTGCCCAGAAAATTTGGTGTCAATTGACCCTCGGGAAGGGTCGGGCGTAGCAATAATGCACGTGAAAAATGGGCGAAAACGGAAAAAAAATCGATTTTGTCATTTCAGTGCCCTTAACTCGGCCCTTTGGGCAGTGGGTCCATGAAATTTGGAGGCCCCCCGCCAAAAATGAACAGGATCGACCAAGGGGTTCCGATTTTATTCAGATGTCGGATCAGAACTCTACTCGACCTGACCTCCGCCCCCCCCCCCTCCCGATCTCCTTCCAAAACATTTGTCATTTTCAGGGGTTTAGACTGAATTCATAGGCCAAGGTGGGATGGGAGGTAGGCTACCCCTCCTTAAACACCATATTCCCGTTTCTACCCTACGCCGAGACATGACTTTCTCAAGTTCACGTTTTTCTAAAGCCTGCCCCTCCCCGTGGACCCAGGGGCCACAAATTTGGCATGAGGGTAGGCCTTGTTAATGTCTCGGGGGGGGGGGGGGGGCCCGCAAGTCCGATTCAATTGTATTATATCATAATAGTCTTGTGAATGACAAACAGTGGAAATTTTTGTTCTTTATTCGCAAATACTGAAGTCATGTCCTTGTTTAAGTTTTCACTTGAAACGCGCGTAAACACAGTATTGAATGGACGGACACAAAACATTTACTATGAAAATATGTTGTCTCTTTATAGCGTTTCATTTAATACTTGGTTGATGCATCTAATTGATGCAGTGATATTTTGCCATCATTCATCAGGAAGTACTGAAATTTGACCTGCAGATGGCTGTTGAATTTGGTGTATCTGGCTAATACATGGAATAATCTTCTGTACTTTGTGATGGTATCTTGGTATCATAGCTATATATATAACGGGAGTAATAACTGTGTTTAATCCACTGAGAGCTTTGGAGATCTGACTGAATAGCTTTGGTGGTATATGGTTCAGCTGTACCAGTATTAAAACCATCTAAAAAAGAAACAAAAGAAACATAAATGTGAAATAGTGTAATCTTTAAACTATTATTTGATATTCTTTTATATATGGTCGCCCATGTGGAAAGGAAAGCATCCGTAGATACTGTCTGATTTCTTTTTTTCAATTTGAACAGCCAAAAGATGTTTTGCCAAAATGAATACGTTACCTTGAAGTTTCGTACAAACCATTGTTGGGATGCCATTTATTACCAACCCATAGATCGAATACTGGAAACAATATGAAGTTTGTATGGGTTATTTGAAAAAAAAATCCCTTACAATCTGAAAATTGGATTTAATTTGACCCGCATAGTTATTTCAATTGTAAACTAATTTTATCCCTCGATTTCCTGGCACAGATAGGACTACCTCCATAAACTAATGAACAATCACACAAGCCTATCTGTGAAAGGCCTGGATGCCGGCCAGGAAGACATTTTCTTCAGCCACCCTAAAAAAATGTCGTTCACAGCAGGTATGACGTAAGTAATAATGGCAGGGGCGGATTGGGCCGTCGGGCGATTGGCTTTCGATGGGCCGGTCGGACAAAAGATGAAAAAATAATTTTGTCCAGTTCGTCTAAAAATAAACCACCTTTTTCTACTGAATATTATAAGGGGAAGGAGGTATTGGGCCGGCCATGGAGCGATGAAATCATGTTGTATGTGGCCGGTGGCTGCCTTTAACGGGCCGCCACGCCATCACTGGAGTCTGGAATGGGCTGGTATAATAGACTTCCTGGGCTGGGTGTGCTTGGTGTGGGCCAGAATTCGGAATCCTGCAATGGCCATTCCGAATTTCATCCGAAAATTTCATCGGATTCACCCGACACTGTCGCCTGCACCTTTACTAATTATTAATTCACCTGCATCTGTTTGTGGGGATACGCCAGAATCCAAAATGAAAAAAAAAACAACTTGTATGCATTACTCTTTCGTTACTCTGCACTAATTATGTCTCGTGGCCTTCCATCACAGGGAGAATCAACTAGCGCTCCCGGCAACAAAAATTGGACATTTTTCAATGAAAATTTCGTACTTATTCAATATTCCTAACTGATTAATCGACAAATGGTCAAAATCGGGAATCATTTTTCAAACACTTCCAGGGGGAGAGACAACGCCCCTCCCCCCCCCCCCAATCCGGGCTCCGCGGTCAGTATATGGGGCCACTCCAACACGGGAGCCCGGGCCGGTTCCCAGCCCCAATCCGCCCCTGCCTGCTAGTTCCTTTTGGTCACGGTCATATTTAATGACTATTCCTTAAGCGTGTATGTAGTTACCTCCCTTTGTTTGAAAACGCACTCATGTACGGTTGCGCTCGGTCAATCTTGATTGTGCGCATGTTTGGTGACTGCTTTGGTATCATTGAAGTTCCTATGGGTAGCCTAAGGTAAAGGACAAATATTTCAACAACGCCTTCATTTTGGCGTCTAAATGTGCTTGAGTTACACTGAACAATATATAATTGAATGATAATCAAAAATAATGACGTTGCTATTTGTAATTTTGGCAAATAAGGTAAACAAGTCAACATGGGAAATCACAAAAAGTCTCACAGAGATACTTGAATCTATAAGCGCAGTTGGTTGATATGACTACTTTTTTTCATTCATCTTTTCATTTGTTTTTCTTCTCTTTTATCTTGGGTTAGGGTTAGGGTTAGTATTCATTTCACCCTTACTCATTCCCACGCACCACCAGCATCATACCATTATTTATTCAAAGATATTTTCCATTTCTGATATCATCTTTGTGGAAACAGGGCCGCCTAAAAAAAGTAGTCAGATCAGCCAACAATCCCAATATATATAGACTATAACCATCAAGGCTTCAAATTTTAAAAACTATCTTTTTATAGCACACCACGTCCATATAATCAAACTTTTTTTCAGTGAAATAGTGTATTGTGAGTAACATAGTTTATTTTGGACTTTTTGTATTCGGTGTTGAAAAATGATATGTTCAGCTTTGCTGTTGTCGAGACTAGTTTGCAACAGGATGAATGTCACTTTACCTTGCCCTTAATGTTAAGAAAGTCTACAAGGGTCTAACATTATAATATGACAATTTATCAATCTTCCAAGGCTCGAATTATGTCCATTATAATGGCTGTTGTCTCATATATTTAGTAATTTAGATCGATTTATATATTTTTGCTGCATTCATGCAAAGAAGATATAATCTCGACCCCGCCCCACCACCACCCTTTGTCTGCTGTAAGACTCGCCTTCTTGTTTAATGTTATGCTAGTTAGTTTCGATTAATAGACTTGCCTATAATTAGTTTCTTTTTCCAATTGTTAATTTGTATATTGTAGCCTATCTCCCCGAATGGGATGTTGTAAATGGCTTTAGAGAATGAAAGAAGGTCAATGAAAGTAATTTAATGAAAAAGTAATTGCCAAAAGTACTACAACACTCAACGGACAGGTATAAAGAATAGCCTTCACGTAGCCCAGCGCCATTGCCTAGAAAGCTAATGTAGCATTGGCATCTACATTTTTCATTTTTGGAAATAGGTGAAAATCTGCACCACACTGCCTTGGATTGACGGTCCCGCACAAAAAAAAAATTGTTGTATGAAAGATACACGCATGATTGTACCGGGTCTTTCCTCTCGTATCTACATCTCCTAACAGTCTTCGCACTCATCTGAAAGGTATACGTGCAAATCCAGCGATTCGCGTCCGATATGAGCAGGCGAGAAGGACAGTGGTCAAGAAGAACGGCACGATAACGCGGCTCTCCATGACGAATCAGCTGTATAAAGCAATTCCACGGCTCTGGTAGCGACGCTAATATCTCAAATTCCGGGCTATAATACAACCATGCCCCGACCGCAAGGCGGAAATTCTCGAGGGAATCATTTCCCACGTGAAGTCCACGTCCCAGTCGTTTCTTCTATATTTCCCTGAAAATTCTGAGACAGTAAATTAAGCATTTATTCACATGAAAACCCCATTATCAACTGTATCGACCATCTATTGGGCGTGAGGCGCGGATCCAGAGGGGGCGCACCCGGCGCACGCCCCCTCTATTTTTTGAGGTGGCGAACATTTTTTAGCTCCATATATTCTCGCGAGAAAGGAGAACAAAAATAGTTTAGGTTGGTAATCCTAATTTACAGGATTAGTATGAAATTAGTCCTTGTGAGCATTTTTTCCACTCAAAAATCACTGTTCCGGGCTTTGCACTCCCAAGTGGGTGCAGCACGCCCCCCTCTTTCTGAAAATCCTGGATCCGCCTGGGCGTGGTATTGGATGGGTTAGAACATCGTAGTAATGGTACTAGACAATTGAGACTAACTTGTCAAAAATTCAAACACTCATTATAAATTCGCCTAGAATAAAGTATATATTTGATTGAAATATTCAGTAATATATATTCGTTTTTCATTATCTATTTATGAACTGCTTATCTAAACCCTGCATAATACACCTTTAAACAATCCAAGTAATTTTGTATACATACACACGTGAGTTATTATATCTTATTAATGTTCCTAATGAAATATGTAATACTTACATTTAAGGGTAGAAGGCACACCACAAAGACGACAGACAGTGTAATGATCACCTTTGTTAGAGTAAACTCAGTTTGATTACCATTATTTTTTATATTCATTTCTCTTTGTATTCTTAAAACTGCTGGCGATGTGATTAAAAGACGCATTTGTAGTAACGTTTTTATAACAAATGTATTACACACAATTAATACAGTTATAAACACCATTCCAGTAACAGCATACATGATTGGAAATACAGCCTCCTCTGCTGGTCCTGGGGTGGCAGGAAACGTTAAGCAGATCCTAATATTAGTATCATTGTTTAGATTACTTGCGAAAACAGATCCATAACCAAACGATGGCATTAAACAAACCAGAGCACACAATACAGCCATAAATATCATGGGTAATCGAAGATGATAGTTAAACATGTTACTAAAATACCAATAAGGCTTATTCAAAGCTAAATATCTTTCCATGGCCAGTAAAACTCCTATTGCAACAGAATAAAGTGGAAAAAATGATGACGTAAACCCACTTACGGCACACACCCAATATGCCGAATGTAATGAAAATGTTATTAACAAATGGTAAATAGCGACACCAAACGAGGAACTTATATTAACCACTGTTAGAACTAATAACATTTCCTTGCTCAAAGTCCATTGGTATCTCACATCTGTAATAGTACAATATAAGGCTACAAGGTTTGCTAGTAGTGATGGTATCACAAAAACGGTAAATACCGACAATAATAAAACTTCTTGGTTATTTAGCGCCATTTTACATTGTCCGTACAAAACACTATAATCAGAAGTCTTATAATTGTGTCTGATATATATAATTGTAAGTGTATGTCTACCTTGCGTATTGAATGAAACCAATTAGCGAAAAGAATCCACTACTCCAGTAAGTCACACCCTCATCTTCCCGTGATAGCTAAAATAGATCTGAATTTTAATTCGAGATATATCACAGCGCAACGAAGTATTAATTCCAGTACTCAGCCACGGGAATGTCCACGATAACGCCTCTTTGATTCCGTTGAAAATACACTTTTCGAGCATTCTTAATCCAGCGACCACATCGAGGTATTAAATAATTTATGAACCCATGTGTGTGCAACTTTTCCTCTGATTGATTATTGAGAGAGATTAACGACACGTAATCTTGTTATATTAATAAACAAATTATTATAGCCAGCTGCCACATCGCAAACGACCCATTAGTCAATTCAGTGGTTGATACCCACTGAAATTGATTAGCCCCAAATTAGTTCCATGACAGATTTTTTCCTTTTCCCGGTTTTTTACAGCGTATTTCCGCGTAATGAAGTCAAATCCAGCATCCACGTACGATGATGACCCAAGGAAAATCATATACAGTTGTCTACTATTTTCGTTTTTGGCGAATAACGACGAAAAACAACTAGTTCGTTTTGCGATATTGGCGAATGTCGAAAAACGAGCTACTCGGGGGGGGGGGTGAAGTGAGAAATAAAAATATTTCATCTACTTGGCAATATAAAGTGCCCGAAATCCAATAAAATACTAATTTTACGGGGCTGGAATAGCAGTAAAACACCGGCGCCGTTGTCTGTAAACCTGAAATTTTTCGGGCATTTCTAGTTTTGCTTCCCTAACTGTCATCGAGCCCTAATAAAACACTAATTTTACTTTTCTTTTAATTCAATGCCACGAATTTGTGCTGAGTCGACTATGGATTGTAACATTTTGTCTGTAGCCACTCTACTTTGTGCGACATTTTTTAGGCATCGATTAGTATTTGTGAATGCAGCTGCAGCAGTCTGATTGGGTGCTTGGAATTCGGAGTGGGATTTCGGTTACAAAACAATTGGACACTTTTGTAGTTACTTACACGTGCTAGAATAGCAGAAAACGAATTTGTGGTGGTTAAATTTTAAAAATTTTCTACGGAAATAATTCGGGTCAGCAGGTATAGGTTGTTTTGGACCTAATTGAAGATGTTGTATTCATAGGCTGGAAAAGCAGGAAGACTCGTTTGCGGCTGTTAAATTTTCAAAATTTCCCCGTCTTCGTGAACTATAAACGATTGATTGAAATTCGAGTCAGCCGCCTTAATTAAGCTTAGATCACTTTGTAAGTTGCTTTGTTCACGGGCTGAAATAGAAGGAAAACGTGTTTGCAGCCGTCAAATATTCCATAATTTTCTCCAGGGGGTGGGGTGTGGGGGCTTCGTCTGTAAGCCCGAAAAATTTTCGAGCAATTCAGGTTCTACCCCCCCCCCCCCTAACTGCCATCGAGCCCGTACGCCTATGCCGAAACGTTTATTCGAGCATCCCCAAAGGTACTTCACACCCTTGACTGGGTTTGATTGTGAACATTTCTGCTTAGACTAGCGTAGATAATCAGTTTGATTGCGCGGTATTTATGCAAGATAAATATGCAATTAATTAATTAATATATATTTTCCCGATGGCGGCCGGGGACATAATCCTCACACCCGACTTATGACTGTTTCTTACTGGTTAGGAAACACAATTGACGGTACTTGGAATAGAAAAATACACACTTGTTTTTCATCGGAAGCCAATTAGGCCTATTTTATTGTTGGCGTATACTCCAAATTATTTAGATTAAAAGGACTCTGGGAATATGACTACAGCTACTTCTTTTATAAAAAAAAACAAGTTCTAAATATAATCTAAACTCAATTTATATTATAAAACAATTTTTTTTTCGTTGTTAATTGTTTTATTTTATTAGGGGATTAAGGAATAAATCGGAAATTTTTTCGGGCATTTCTAGTTTTGGTTCCCTAACTGTCATCCAGCCCTTATGTAACACCAATTTTAGTTTTCTTTCAATTGAATACCACGAATTTGTACTGAGTTGACTATGGATTAAAAAAAAATTGTCTGGAGCCACTCTACTTTTTAGTGACATTACATTAGTATTTGTGAATGCAGCTACAACCGTCTGATTGGATGGTTGGAATGCAGAGTGGGATTTCGCTTACAAAACCATTGGATAGTTTTGAAGTTGCGTACACGGGCTAAAAATGACAGAAAACTCATTTGCGGTGGATAAATTTTCCAAATTTACCCTGAGAGGGGAAGACCCCCAAACCCAGCGACGATTGAGTTTGGGTCAACCAGGTAGGCTATATTGGACCAAATTGAAGTTGCTGTTTTCATAGACTGGAATAGCAGGAAAACGCGTTTGCGGCAGTTAAATTTTCAAATTTTCTCCCAACGGTCCCGTCTTCGTGGATTGTAAACGATTGATTGGAATTCAGGTCAGCCACCTAAATTTGGCTACATGAGACCACTTTGAAAGTGCTTTGTTCGCGGGCTGAAATAGTAGGAAAACGTGTTTGGAGCCGTCAAATATTCCAAAATTTTCTTTTGGGGTTGGGGGGGGGGGCTACAAGGTAAGCTTCTTCGCCTCTCGAGGAAGACCGCAGCCGCTCTCTGTAAACACGAAATTTTTTCGGGCATTTTGGGTGGGTCTGCCCCCTAACCGTCATCGAGCCCGTACGCCTATGGTTATGTGAGCTACCTTGTCATCAAAGAGAAGCTAGTGGATTCTTCAACAT
Source organism: Patella caerulea (assembly GCA_036850965.1). Classification (NCBI taxonomy): domain Eukaryota; kingdom Metazoa; phylum Mollusca; class Gastropoda; family Patellidae; genus Patella; species Patella caerulea. The sequence continues at coordinate 17,464,363 of JAZGQO010000014.1, read as the reverse complement.
ACATGTATACGACTATTTCTTCCATTAAGGTACACCTGAATGCGTTTGGTTTGTGTAAGACATGATTAAATAATTCCGACATGGGTTGTGTGTGAGTGTGTGTGGGTGTGAGAGAGAGAGAGAGAGCGAGAGAGAGAGAGGGGGGGGGGTGTTAAGGTTCACTGGACACAATTACCAGTTCATCTTCAATAATTAGCATGGACAGTGTTGGGGGTCTTCCGCAGAAAGAAAAACAGTGGCTGCCCGGTATGATTCGCACACTTTTCCCAAGAGATGAAAGCTAAGCAAAAAACGATTTTTCGAACAATCAAGGGTCGTAATCCGGGAAGTTACGATCCGATATGTGCAATATTATGATATGGTGTTAAACGTCCGTTTCCACCGAGGTTGATATTGCAGGAGGAAACCGGAGCACCCAGAGTAAACCCACGAGGTTGAGAAGACGGTTCCATCTTTAAGCTCCAGATACGCTCACACCAGAGGTGACCGGTCAATAGGCCATCCAACCTCCAATCAACAACTTAATCTCATGAACAGCGCGGTGATAACTGATTATGGAAACAGTGTGGTAAGTTGTGAACCACCACAGGTGGACAGTGGTCAAAAATAAACAGTTTCAACTAACCACACGTAGACAGTGTAATAAATACAGGTGGATAGTTGCCAATAGAAACAAAAACTGTGATACTTAATCTTACAGCGACAGCCTAATATATAGGCTGACTGGTGGAAAGTAGAACAGAATGAAATAGAACAGAGATCAATCATTAAAGAATAAATCCCAATAATGAATGGATGAAATGGGGCACAAACAGGTCTCACGAAGACGGGTTTACACCATACAGTGTGGTATGAGGGAAATACATGTATATCCTTCTGGTTTATAACCCTGTGATTGAAAATACTATTCAATGGTAAATGTAAAAATGCCTTGTCTGTAATTGAAGGTTGTCATGCAAGATACACCCACATTTCGCAAGAGATGGACAGCTAAAAAGATATCCAGAAAGATATCCAGAAAGATATAGTATGATATGCGCGATTACCAAAAGCAACCAAGATCTTGGTGCGTAACGGTGATATATTCACATGTTTGGGTTGTATTTTTTTTTTAAATCGGATAAAAATAGGTTGCCAGGCAACGAAACATACGCCCACACAGCAGCCAAATCGTCCGGGCAGTCAACAAGAGTTGTCGCATATTAAGGAATTATCAGAAAATCATTAGTATTTGTTTGGTTTTTATAATCAAACGTTCTTTTTTAAAATCAGATCATAATTGTGACCTCCAGAGGGACCACAAGCTAAAAAGGGTGATTTTTCGTACAATCAGGGGCCATAATTCTGAAAATTACGATCCGATATGCGCAAATATGCAATGGAACAAAGATCTTTTGGTTATAAACATGTATTTCAAGTTTCATTAAAATCGGGACCTCTATAGGATCCACAACCTTGATAAAACATATTTTCACACTATTCGCGTACAAACGGCTGCCATTTTGTCCGTCAATTTTGGTCCGATTCTCACGAAATTCGAACTCAACCTCCATAACCATGTAACGGTCGTATAATCACAAGGTTTTGTAAATCGGATAACAATTTTGACCTTCAGAGGGACCACAAGCTAAAAAGGGTGATTTTTCGGACAATCAGGGGCCGTAATTCAGAAAGTTACGATCCGATGGGCGCAAATATCGCAAGGAACCAAGATCTTTAGGGTTATAAACCTACATGTCAAGTTTCATCACAATCGGTTCAAAATTGTGATCTCTATAAGACCACAACATATTTTCACACTATTCGCGTACAAACGGCGGCCATTCTGTTGGTCAAGTTTGGTCCGATTTCCACGAAATTAGAACACAACCTTCATAACCATGGAACGGTGATATAATCAAACGTTTTTTTAAATCGGATAACAATTTTGACCTCCAGAGGGACCACAAGCTAAAAAGGGCGATTTTTCGGACAACCAGGGGCCATAATTCAGGAAGTTACGATCCGATTGGCGCAAATATCGAAAGGAACCAAGATCTTTGGGTTATAAACATGCATTTCAAGTTTCATCCAAATCGGTTCAAAATTGTGACCTCAACACTGTTCACAAGCTAAAAAACGTGATTTTTCGTACAATCAGGGGCCATAACCCATGAAGTTACAGTCCGATACATGCCAATATCTAAAGGAACCGAGATCTTAGGGTGATAAACTTATATTTTAAGTTTCATTGAAATCGGATAAAAATTGTGACCTGTAGACTGTTCACAAACAATTGTGGACGGACGGACAGTGGCGACGACAATATACGTCCACATGAAAATGTGGGCGTATAAAAATTGTGACCTCTAAATTTTGTGTAACTAAGGGCTAGAATTCATGAAATTACGATCCGATATGCTCAAATATCGAAAGGAACCAAGATCTGTGGGTTATTAACATGTATTTCAAGTTTCATCAAAATCGGATAAAAATTGTGACCTTTAGAGGGACGGCCCTTTTGCCCCACTTTTACAAAATTCGAACTCAACCAACATTACGTGTAACGCTGATATATTCGAACGGTTGTGTAAATCAGCTGAAAATTGTGACTTCTGGAGTGCCAACAAGCTAAAAACGTGAAGTAATGCTCCGATGCATGTCAATATCGAAAGGAACCGAGATCTTTGGGAGATAGACCTATATTTCAATTTTCATCAAAATCGGATAAAAATTATGGACAAGCGGACAAACAGGGGCAACGGCATAATACATCCATATGAAAATGTGGGCGTATAAAAAAGATGTATTATGACCCGACTGGTCATGATAAGCTCTCCCGAAATTCAGAGGATTCCGTCATCTGGGCCAGAGATTTTACAAATTCATTGAATGATATAAGTACACATAATACCAACCGGAGATAACTTTAATTCAAATAGGCCCCAGTGCTCGTCCAGGAGATAGCAAGGATTTAATAATTAGCATATCGAATAGGAAAGGTTTGATGAGTTTCATTATTAGATATTTTCTCGGATATTGCTGTGCAGCTATCTTATTTCTTTTTTACATCATATTGGTAAACCTGATTCTTTGGTACAATCAAGGACCACAGTCCAGGAAGTTAGGGTCCGATATGCGCCAATATCAAACAGAACCGACATCTCAAGTTTCATCAAAATTGGATCAATATTGTCACCTCTTGGGTATCTATCCACAAGCTAAAAACGTGAGTTTTCGTGCAACAAGGGCCATAATCCATGAAGTTACAGTCTGATACATGCCAACATCGAAAGGAACCAAGATGTTTAAAATATGAACCTACATTTCCATTTTTGTCCAAATGGGATTAAAGTGTGAGTGGTAGTCAATAAACTAAATGTGAACTTAGTTATGTGGGGGCGGGGGAATATACGTCCACATGAAAATCCACATGAAAACCAGAGCATGTAAAAACTTAACAGCATTGACACTATGTTAGCACAGGGGGGTGCTGGACCAGTCGGGGTTAGCCCACTCTCTCAGTGATAAACAACTCATTAGACAAGCTTAAAGTTTAGTCCACAGAGATCAATGGAATACATGACAATAACTCATAAATATTTTATTCAGTTCAATAAATTTCAAAAATGTTTAAAATATGTATGAAAAATCATGAAAAAAGAAACGGGTTTGAGACATCAAAGAATTGAATTTAAATATGTTAACTAATTATTAGCATCAAATATATTAAATTTCCCTAGTTAATGTATTGCTTTCAGATTCACCCAATAATATCTATATAGTATTTCATTTACAGGTATTGTAATGGCTAACAACTCAGCGGATAAATCATTAGACTGAATAAACTGAATAAGAATGACTGATGGGTACCAAGACATTTCAGACAATATTTTTATTTAAGCGGTCATGACCGGCATATATAACTGAGTTGAGGAACCCATGATCTACACTTCTTCCCAAAACATTTGACATGTGCATAACAAAAACAATTTTTAGACAATAACTAGAGTAGAGTGAGAATTGCTGCATAAGAAAGGCCTCAAAGATAATGGAATGTTGAATAAGACCACTTGCTTTATTACAAAATAAAAAGTTACCAAAAAAATGGAAAAAAAATAAAGCAACTGCCTATTATTTTGATATTAACCATCAATGAGTGACAATATTCTTTTAAGAAAATTCTAACAATGGCAAACCGAATATTAATCTAAAACACATACAAAACATTACAACACTGCCACAAACTTTCTAATATCACATCGGACGGAGAAAAAAGGGCCAATCAATGACGCTTTACAGACGCCGCTTGGAAAAAGGGACGGAATTTCGTGATCCAAAAGACACATTACCATAGGGACGGAGCCTTGGGCTAAGGGCCGTTTCATTTTATGATAAAAACAGAAACGGAAAATGTTTAAGAAACCATAACACAACATCCATTAAAAGACAACAGACAAACTTTTACAAAATGAGACAATACCTGGAATACTACCTTATTAAGACAATATATATTCAATCCATAAAATACATAAAACATGGTATCACAGATAGTGTAATCAGGATTTCTATAAGCTGTGATCTTATTTCAGATATGGATGTTTGCCTAACTACTGATGTATATTTTATACATTACGGTAATAATAATCCTGAAATTATATTCAATTATAATTTATATATATATATATATATGTACAATTTACTTTTCTACACAATATCATACATAATATTATAAGAAATCAAACATTAATTACACAAATAAGAATTATCACAGACTAAAGCAAGGTTTGTAGAAAACCATTTATAATGATCGGAATGTCCACTGATGTAAGTACTTATCTTGTTAAATTTGTACAAAGCTGTTTTTTTCTCTTTATAACTTTGAAATATATAATAAATCAGTGATATAACATTTTAAAAGGGCATTATGGGAGAACAGATAAAGAGCTGACAGTTCTCACTATAATAGTTAAAAATATGTAACATAAATAGAATATGCTGAAAATTGCTCAGTCTGAACCAAGATATTAGCTTTTCAATTTTAGACTAGCCTCGAACCCCATTACTGAAGTCGATGCGATAAAAAATAAAGTCTCAATTATCAATATTTATGTTTAATCATTTTTTAAAAAATGTATTCCAATCCACTGAATATCGCTGGCTAGTAATGGCATTGAGAGTTGATTATATCATCTGGATAAGTTTATTAATGTCTTCCTAACATTTCAGGAAGATTTAGGAAGATTTAGCTCTTACGTAATGTATGTTTAATTAATCATATATATTATGCTATAGATTATTGCATGTCATTTTAATGCTGTTATACATGTATTTCTTAAAGAGCTTTATAAATGCTGTTATTTATTTATATATATCTATGTACAAATTAAAATCTAAAACAATGCTTCTTTATTTCTTCTTTTTTCCAGTGGCACTTTTTTGTCCTTTAGCACTTTTTCTTCCTTTAGGGGACTTGGCTTCTAGTTCTGCTTTCATGGCTAACTCCTGAGCAGCCAATTCCTCCAATCGTTTTCTTTCAGCTTCCAGATATTTCTGACGGAAAGCTTCTCGTGGTTTGTTGACAGCTTCTCTAGCAGCATCTAGGGCAGCCTTTGGATAAAATAAAAGGAAGGGTAAACATTGAACTAATCTACAGGACAGGAATGGATCTAGGTGTCTACAGGCAACCAAGCCTTGCTTCTAATATTACTATTCACATGTAAAATTCAAAGGAATAAATTTTGGGGTGGGGTGGTTATTGGGACAATATTTAAAACCCCTCCAGCCTCCACACAATATTTGATCATGGAGTAGGGTTTTAACAGAAAACAAAGACTACTTATACCCATGTACTAATCAAACTGAAATAAGATAATTTAATATGTGTAGATGGCATTGATATTGGATATCAGGCCTCCAGCAGGACAGGAAAAGCTATAGATACTAAGCCTCCATTTGGACAGATATTATGAAGATATTCTGTTTAGTTAATACCGCCCTATCAGATTGCATATTATGTTATTAATGTTTCAATTCATGGTGGAGACTGAGATAATGAAGGTCTATTTCAAATTTTATAAAATCAATCAACAGATATTGCATTTCATATGATCAACCAATCAATGTTTAGCGTCAAAACTTTATATGAGAAATAAAGTTATTTTTGTTTTTTTAAAGAATCAAAAAAGAGAAATCCCTATGACTATGCATTGATGTATAAATTTATTTGAGTGACTGTTTTAATGAATATACCAAAGACAATTCAATGGATGTCAAGTTATTACATTTTAAATAATCAGACAAGAAGAATGGGTCAATAAAATATGTGATGGTATTCAAGCTCTGGAGACTGAGCATGATAATAAAAGTCCATTCTAAATTGATAACTAGCAATAATGTTACTGTATTTCATAAGAGTTTGAACATTGTTGACTGTATCAATGAAGTTATATTCCAATTTTAATGAAAATACATTCAATTTTCCATTGATGTTTGTGTTTTCAAAAAACATTAATTAGAAGTGAGGTTACTGGATTTCAAAGAACCGACCATTCACATTGCAATAGGCTAATTAAATATGTGCTCATGTTGGAACTTAGTTAAGTGACTATAGCCTATATTTCAAATTTTATCAAAATATATATTACTAGAACTAGTAGAAGTACAAGTTGTTGCTACACAAGATAGGCCCACATTTTGCAAGAGATGGATAGAAGAATAAGTTAAAAAAAAAAAAAGCGAAGTTTTGCACCATCAGGGAACATAATATAAGAAGTTACAGTCTGATATGCACTGAACATTAATCACTTGGTTACACACAATGACATGCATTTTTTTTTTTATAAGCAATAATTTTATTCAGATTTCTATCTGAATAGGGATTGGGGAACAGGCATAGCCTATATTAAACCCTTCTCCCTAGTCATGCAGTTCATGACTAAAAAAAGCTCATTACACACATAATAAGTGTGATAAAGGTTTAATTTGATACAATAATACCAGTGGTTTCCTAGGCAGGATACGCACACATTTTGCAAGAGATGGACCATGGCATAATCCAGGAAGTTATGGTCTGTAATGCATGAATATCAAGGGAGGGGGGGGGTCAGATATATTTTACGTTTCATCAAAATCGAAATCCAATCTCACAAGCCAAAAAATGTGATTTTGCATTCTGTACAATCAGGGGCCATAATCCAGAAAGTTGCAATAAAATATGCGGGAATATTTAAAGAATATGTTATCATTGGGTTATAAATATACATTTTAAGTTTCATCTAAATCAGATAAAAATTGTGATCTCAAGGGTGTACTCAATCTAAAAACGTGATTTTTCATACAATTAGTCATTGGTCATAATCCAAGGTTTCAATTCAATATATGCCAAAGTGCCCAAGATCTTTTGGAGATTTCAAGTTTCAATTCTTTAATATCAGATAAGATTGTCCACAAACAAATTGTGGACGGACGGACGTACAGACAGGGGTGACAACAACATACATCCACATGAAAAGGAGCCGTATAGAAAGATCTTCTGCTATTTTAATAAGTCTAAACATGGATGGCTAAAACTTAATGGATATGATCAAATTACCAATTAATATGGAATAAACTATTCTATAAAAGCTAACTCGGAATCATGGATGGAATGGCAAGAATCGGATTCTGATATTAAATCTTTAATGATGGCTGCTAGATGAAGATGTTTTCTACGATACTTTTTCATTGCTTGGTTATAATTTTCCCGACTCTTATCTAGAATGGCCTGAAGCAAAATGCATAGAGAACTATGATGACAAATGAAATTATGGTTAGAAATGCTGAAGAAATCTAGATGATATTAGTATTACTGAAACCAAATGAGAATTTAGTAAAAGTTAAAGTTGAATTCCTAAAAGAAATATCAATCCAAAAATGGTTCAATTAACATCAATACAAATTTCATAATGAATTGAAAATTTTGCAATATTGTGCAGATAATATAAACAAGCCAGCAACACATATAAGTGATGGGTAGAATCTTTTCAAGGGCCTGTTTTCAACCAAACTGAATCCAAACAGTTTTATGCGAACTTACAACTTTTGAGGAAATTATCTATTAAAGCTTTGGTCTACCTGTAATTCTTCACATTTTTCCAATTGTCGAATTTTTGTTTGATTTCTATTCATTTTATCTTGCTCTCTCCATTGTTCTACCTTTTCACGGAATAATTTATACTCCTGTATCTCTTTTTGTTGAATTTCAAGCTTTCTCTGAATTTCTTCTTCATCTAAATAACGAGGTTTATCAAGGGTTTTTCTGTAAATAAAAATAACATACATGGCAATAATACAGGCAGTTCTAGATCTAGCAGCATAATATTGAAAATAATAAGTTTATTTTTCAAACTATCTATAAATACAGATGCTTGTAATAGTATCACATAATCATATAAGCTGTACATACAGAAAACTATTCTAAAACATGACAAACACTATATAAATAGAGAATCTCCTACGAGTGTTTTTTGATATCAAAAAACACGAGTTGGAGATTTTATTTATCACCCAATCCTTTCTTACATGCAGAAATAAATAACAAGCCAACAGTGAGGCTGATGTCCCCCGCCGAAATCCCAAAATAAATAGAAGACACATATTAATTAATCGCACATTTATTTTTTTCAATGTATCGAGCAATCAAACTGTACACGAAGTGTCATCCAAAAGTGTTTTATAAAGAAAAATGCTAAAACCGACGAGAAAAATGAAAATGTACCCTAGTTAGGGGGACCCTAAAGGCAGACAAAAGGGCCCCTCTGGCCAAGGGAAAGGGCCCTCGTGTCTAAGTCAATCGTTTCTATACACTTTTACAGTCGAATCCATAACTAAATGAGAATGCAGTCATTGTATTAGCATAAAAATCATCAATCAAGATGAACTTAAGTTATCTTGTCCAAAAGTATCAACCAATCAAATTGCTTATCTCGGCTTACCCTAAGTGGAAAATGCTAATCTTCAAACTCCATCAAGGCATTGACCTAATAAGCATATACACCAAGTTTGAACATTTTAACTCAATTAGAAGTAGAGTTATTGTGTTCAAAAGTCTCGACTACTCTCGACCAATCAAATTGCGTATTGCTCTGCTTACCCTGAGCAGAAAATGCTCATTATCGAACTTAGTCAAGGTATTACTGTAATGAAACTATACACCAAGTTTCATCACTCTCACTTAATTAGAACTTAAGTTATCTTGTCCAAAAGTATCAACCAATCAAATTGCTTATCTCTGCTTACCCTAAGTGGAAAATGCTCATCTTCGAACTCCATCAAGGCATTGACCTAATAAGCATATACACCAAGTTTGAACATTTTAACTCAATTAGAAGGAGAGTTATTGTGTTCCAAAGTCTCGACCAATCAAATTGCTCTGCTTACCCTGAGCAGAAAATGCTCATTATCGAACTTAGTCAAGGTATTATTGTAATGAAACTATACACCAAGTTTCATCACTCTCACTTAATTAGAACTAAAGTTATCGTGTCCCAAAGCATCAACCAATCAAATTGCTTAACTCTGCTTACCCTAAGCGGAAAATGCTCATCTTCGAACTCCATCAAGGCATTGACCTAATAAACACATACACCAAGTTTGAACATTCTAGCTCAATTAGGAAGAGAGTTATTGTGTCCCAAAAAGTGTGACGGACAGACGGACAGACAGACAGACAGACGGACGAACGAACCCATTTTAATAGTCCCCCAACTTTCTTTGAAAGGCCGGGGACAAATATAATTCTTTGGTATAAATTTCACCTTTACTGGACCTAATTTCATTACTGCGTAGTGATACATCAGTTTTTTGACTGCAGTTTAGCTATTGCAAAGTCCTATATATTGACCCAGTATTTCCTTCAAAGTCAATTAAATAAAAACAGTTTCTTTTTAACAAAAAAAAAAGTCACTTTTTATTTAAAATAAGTGGTTTCTTTAAAATAAAAGAAAGTAGTTCCTTTTGAACTCCTAAGGAGATATCGCAGTAGATTATGTAATTTATCATACAAGCGATATCTACTGTCAAATAAGATATTGGGTGATAAATGCCATTATTTGGTTTGAGTAAAACCAAGGAATTTTCATTGAAGGTATTGGCACCTAAGACAAAATAATGTAATGACAGGTGTGTACCAAACTGATCCCCCAGTGAATATTCGCTTGGCCGCTACAATCACTGATAAGCATGACATCGACGAGGCTTAATAAGTACGGCATATTAACTTTTTTACTCCGACATATTAAATTCTCAAACAATTTTTGAGGTAACAGAAAAATAAATAAAGACGTTTGAAGTAATTGAAGTTAAAAAATATTTCCTATTAAGTGTAAATGGGTATTAAAATGAGTAAAATGCATCATTTTGCCCGAAGCAGTTAGGTGTTAAGTAAACATTGCACGAGCCGTTGAGCCAATGACTGCAGTCAACGCACGTGCTTTGGACACTATCTGTTACAGTAGAGTTAATTCGTAAGTAATTCTCTGTGAAACAGATTGGGTGTGTACATGTTGTTCAATGTTTATATAATTAATGTTCTAATTACTCAACACCAATACAATGGTGAGTCATTATGTGAGATATGACATGATTATCTCATCATGTTATTAGATATGATTTATCATATTAATAGATAATAATTAATGGCTTATTTTAATGATTGTTAAATACAATGTAGGTTATATAATTTTTAGTCACTGTATGTTGTGGAGGTTGGGTTTAGAATTCCTGCTTGGATGTTACAAGCGGTTGGGTCACCTGTCCAACCGTGTTAGATAACTTTGGGTCCTCCAGTTTCTCCCCACTACTAAAAGACCCCTAGGAGCAACAAGCAAGTTGTTGAAACAAATAAGTAAAGGATCCCCTAACCCTAGAAGAAGGCTGTGTTGAATAATATGTTTGCCCCAAAATGACTGAGTTTGTGTCGAGTTGATGTTAGACCACATATCTCTCTGGTTCCTGTATTAATTCGATTATTATGGATGTACCTCTGGTCTGCTTATAGTATCATATCTTATAAAGTATTTACCTTATAAATGGTGTTAAATCTATAGGTTGTAATATTTCTGTTGGTTGAGGAGGAGAGGGGGGTTCCAGTGTTAATATTGTATCATCAGCTTGATCTAAATATGCCCCAGGAATCTGTTGTTCCATTTCTTTAGGTGTTCGAGCTCCATCTTCTATTTTCTCTTCATCACCACCAGCACCACCTTCTACTTCAGCAGGTTCGATTTTAATCATGTGTGAATTAAGATATTTTAATCTTGATTGTTGAGCCTGAAATTTCAAATTTATTATTATATTTTACAAAATATAGGTTGCCCACCAAGAACTCTTTTTCTACAACTAAATCATTCAGACTATTGAAAATCACTAGCTGTTCACATTCAGCAAATTTTATCGAAATCAACTTTATAATGTTAACAACATTTCACAATCAAGTACAAAAACAAAACATGGGAGAAATTTAATGAAATTTTAGTATAAGCATATGTCTTAACACAATTTATTAACAGAAATTGTTCCTCTTCAGGAGATTCCTTCCCTTCAACAAGGAAAATTATTCTATACAAACTTTAGAAAGTTTGATCTAAAATATTATTGGCCACTAAGACGATTTCATAATAATTGAGCACGATATTGGTGTCTTCAATTTGTGCAATAGCAAGATAAGATTATAAATCATAACTGTTTATTGCATAACATGTATGTCTACCTTAGCAGCTCTACCCGGTTCAGCATCTTCCCAGGCTTTCTTCATAGCTCTTATTTCATCAGCTCTTTCTGAATCTTTCTTAACTTCAATCTCCTCCTAAAATTACAAATCATCAATAAATTTACAAATAAACAAATTAAAAACATTCAATTATTTAATTTACTTCTAATACAATGACCACTGGAAAGTAATATGCATGACTAGATAAACAGTTGATTACTATCACTCCTTAGAAAATATTGAAAATGTGTGTTTTTACCAGAATTACAAATTTCCAGACAGGCAACTTAAAACATTCAATACTTACAGCTGATTTTTCATCATTTACAATGCGTAATGTCCAGTGTGGTTTAGCTGTATCAAACTGTTGTGATGGTGGACGTGATGTTTTACTTTCTTTTTCTTTACTAGATTTTTCATTCTTTCCACCTTTTTGTTTGCCTTTAGAAGAAGGTGCTGCTGCTTTCTCAGTTTTAGATGGTGGTGATGGGGCTCGTTCTTTAAAGGCAACTACAATACACAAACAAATTGACAAATGCTATAAGAAATGCAAAAACAATATTTTTATTTCTGTAAAATATGAACTGTTGACATTTGTCAATCATAGTATGAAATGGGGAATAGTTATTTGTAGGATCTGTGACAATCCATCAATTCCATCCAGAACATATTTTGACAAACTATTTTGTCAATATTTGGGAACAGTTATTTGTAGGATTTGTAACAAGCAATTGATTTCATCCAAAACATATATTGACACACCTAAATAGGTTTTATAGGCTTGAACATTTATATATAGGTTTGAACATTTGGAAGAAGAGTTGTTGTACTATCATCCACACTCAACTCTATGTAATAAATAAACAGGAACCAACCTTTTAGTTCGTTTTTCTCCAGTTCTTTCATCATATTAACAAAGATCCAACTACTTTCAGACAATGGCCAACTATTATCTAATACTACAGCTTGAATAGTGTATTTATGTGGCTGTAAAAAAAAAATATTACTATCTGAAAAATTACTTTTTCTTTAATTAATGTCAGGTACTTTGCAATAAAATGGTTTCTTTATTCAGTAAAGATACTAGTTAATACAAATCTAATAACTAAACAATATTTAGAAATTAACTAATACCTTAAGATCTTTCTCTTCGATATCATCACAGATACCAGTATCAGAATGTTGACTACTAACTGATGTACGACCATCACGAGGTGCCTCATCACGACTTTTAGCCGAACCACTTCTCTTAGTTTTACTTAATTGTTGACTACTGCCTTTTCCACCCTTATTAGCTAAATGAAAAGATTAAGCATATTTCATGTAACAGTTTTATACAGCCCCCTAAATTTATCCAATTTCCAAGATTATGCAAAATTCAAGTTTTGTCACTGATAAAGATAGACTGGTGGTATACTTGCCAGAGATTTATTTTATATGACCTGTAAGAAACAAGTTTAGAAGCACATGCATCAGTGACATTATGGTTAAACTAGTTTCAGAAAAACTTTAAGCCCGAGAACATGCAATTTCAAAAGGCTAGTTATGAAATGTCACCATTTGGTACTGCTTTGACTTATTGAGATTGCCTTTAATAATGTTGGAACCAATATGCATTTTGGTAACACTATATTGGATCTTCAAATAAACACAAGTGTATAGATACAACAAACACTTGAGGAAACATCTCTACTTACAAGCACGAGAACCAGCTCTCTTTGTGTCTTCCTCAGTAGTAACTGTATTGGTAGATGCAGTACCTCCACCTGTTGTTAAATCTTTTTGGAAGATGTAAGCTGGTATAACGACATGACCTTTACCCGTCATACTAGCAACCTCTACCTCATTATCTAATATCATTAATTTAACATAAACATCAGTTTTAGATGTATTAAGTTGTAAACTTGTTAAATTGTCTTCTGTTATTTTCACAGAATATCTGAAAAGACAAAATCAACATTTAATTTTAATGAAAGCTTATTTCTGTGAATTTTATAAACATGAGCAAAGCCTTCCACTTGGTCTGTCCAGCTTTCACTGTCCGTGCCTTCTTCAGATTGTTTGTCGTAAATTTAAACCTTACAAATCTTAATTTTTGAAGGTATCTGTTGTTATCATTGCAGTTTCAAAGCATTAGAGCATCTAAATGCTACATTGTGCTGTAGTACAACTGGATGTTCAAAAACTAGTGGTTTAAAACTTTAAAGCATGTAAATGTTCTAATTTAAAGTTAGGGTGAGTTAATATTTTACCTTAAAATAATATTCTTAGAATTAGGGATGTAGTAATCTCTTATTTCTTTCACACTAAAACTGCTGTTGACTTCGGTGCCTCTTGGAGCAGGAAGTGGACTTAATGAACCAATCAAACGCATTCTCCAAGATCCACTCATTATTGATTGTTCAGTTGTTCTGGCATCAGCTATTACAGTATACCCTTTCTATAAATAAAATATAAATATTAAAATCAATCCAAAAAAGTACTAACTAAGAAATTATGTTACTTCTCTTTATTACAAATTTTGCTAATTAAAAACAGGAGACCGCCAACCCACTCCGGTTTTTTAGCATTTCATTGTCAAATAAACAAGCAGATTTTTGTATCTGGCCTAATTAGACACTATTCTTCTCCTTCTTACCATTAACAGCAGAGAGAGCAATAAAATATAGTTTGGTTGTCGACACTTACCTTATTTTTCTTGTAAACATAAGGTGCTACTTTCTGGAAGACTTTTGGTACTTCTTCACCAGTATCATTATTAATGACCCGTAACATACAAGTATTTATAGGTACATATAGTTTGGGTACAGCTAACATCTCTTCTTTTACATAAAATATCTCTCTATAATAATACAATTAAAACCATATTTATAAAAATAGTTGTCTGAATTAAAAACAGGCATTTTTTCAATAAGCTCTTCATAAACTCTTTATAAATGTCAATTTCTTTGTCTGGAAAAATATACAAATGTTCTCATTATTTATTCAAAGAGAGGGGCTTGGGGGAATCAATTCTCAAATGGTACATTTGATTTGCTTGGCAAACATTTTTACAATTGGATTCCTGAACAATCAAAAATTCATCACATTGACAAAATAATTAATGGATTTAAACAAACATATAGAATAATTCTGATCTTTAAGTTGTATGTAGCGATTGAGAAACTCATTGACAGAACATGCCTTTTTATGGGAACCATCACTATTTATTTTTCTAAAAGAACAATAAATCTTTCTCACCTAAAGACAACAAACCAATTATTTGGTGGTTGGTCAGGATAAACTCCTCTATAATCAGCATAAGATATTTTATTCCATTCATCTTTATAGAATGGATATTTCTTCATTAATTCAGGGTCTTTTTTAAATAATTCCCTGTATAACAAGAAAGACAGGATAAATATGCACAGACAAACCACACAAAAATCTTGAATATCATGGGTTTTCTTATCACAAATATTAAGAATTAATAATTAACAATTAACAATTCCCCCACTTAAAACTTTAGTATTTTTTTTATTTATTTAAAAATAAAAATTCCTTTTACTAATTCCTTTTAATATATCTGATATTGGATGTCATACCTGAATAAAAAGAGGCCATTTTCTTCTAAATTTTGTTCAATAATAGACCAGGATTTCTGTAGCTGTTCATAAGCTTTAGCATTTTCTGCAGTACCTGCAAAGAAAAAAAGAAGACAATATTCAATTGATGAAAAGAAAAATTGTAAATTTGTAAATAAGAACAAAATATTGTGAGCAGTATTAACATACTAATAATTGCAAACTCAAATGGAATCTTTACAGAAATTTATAAATTAAAAGATATTAACGCACACTTACCAGACTGTCGGGCATCACATAATTTTCTAACCCAACAGGCTCTCCATACTTTTTGTAGTTTAACTGTTGCTACATGTTCATCAGCTGTAGGTTCACTAAAACAAGTTATATATTGATAATAATCTTAACGACAACAGAACAGACCACAATAACTGTCAAATGCAGAGTCAAAGACCAGATCCAATCACATATTCTTCAATCAAGAAACATTTATTCGAGAATATTTGAATCGATTAAATGCAACTTAATTTATTCCCGTCCTCACTTTATGTCTTAATTTATAAAATAAATTACAATTCTGAAATAATTTATATAATCACAACAGGCAATGCTATTCTTTATAAGGTTTCAATATTGCCTGGGTTTGCTTGAATTGTAATAATTTAACATGTATTTAATTAAAATAGAACTTAGTTTTGTTTCTACATGACCGACCATCTAATCACTTTAACCAACAGTTTCAGACTACAGAAGTTTATTTTCATATATTAACAGGTAATTCAACGTACCGATTTGTCCAAGCATTTTCAGGTTTCTCAAGATCACCTGAAATTTATGACAAATAGTATGAATGAAGCAATTTCAAAGAACATTCTCACAGCTTTAGATATAACTAATTGTACAAGTTACTGTAAACTTGTAAGTTTAAATATAAGCAAAGGATAATATAAAAATGATTTAAGGAGTAAAATAGAAAGAAATATGGAAAGAAACCTAAGCTCTCAGAAATAGAAAAATTAAGCAAAAAAATAATTGATACTAAATATTACATCTAAAAATATCATAATATTCATGTATACCTTTTAATTATATATTTTGTGATAATTTAATATTATATAATATATATTTACATATTGCTCATCTATTTGTGAAGAAAACCTACCCTCAATTTGCACAGGTTCTATAAACCAGGCAGGCAGAAAAGAAAAAAACAAAGAATAAAATTAACATGAAAAGATGTATATACTTTAAATTGCTTGATAGATTATATTACATGTATATGTCTTTTACCATATGCAATTTGAATATATATAAATATATACTACAATAAGGAAATTTAATTTAGTAAATATATTCATTAACTATCTCCAAAATGGAGAAAAAACATATAAAAGACTATCAATATATTGTATGGAGAAATCTAAGATTTATGGAATTTGAAAATTAAAGGGAGATAATTTAGTTTATTTTTGAAATGGAATTGGGGGTTTCATTAGTGACACTTTTTGCACTCATATATTCAATAATAAATAAAGAAGTCAGTAATTACTAAAACAACACAAAAATCTTGTTACAAACATTAGTATTCAAGGATAGGCTACATGCAGAAGATAAAATGGAAATTTTGAAGACTAAAGGGAAATAACTCTTTCAATAGTGTATAAATAAACTGGTTGAAAAAAAATCATTTAGTTAGAACAACCTATAAACTTTTTAGTTTTAGTGTAGTGTGCTTTTGTTAGTTATATATTTTTTCTATGTGTTAACAATAAGTTGGTGCAGAAACAGCAGGCTGTGTAGCTATAGAGTTATACAGAATTATCATAGTAATATTAAAGAGTTAGTGCATACAGCTCTACAAACATGCATTACCGTTCTACACACATGCATTTTTCTACAATACTGACTTACGCTTTTTGCCAGGTTTGGCTGAACCACGATGACCTGATGATGTGCCAGTTGCTGAAATATTCCATGTCAAAGTAATTCATACAGACAGAATTTAAGGAAATATAAACTACAAATAAATGGTTCAACTGTTTAATACAATATGAATACATATAAATTTAATACTCACCAGGTCGACTTCCGGTATTTAGACCCAATATATTGACAGTGGTGCAATCATAATTAAATGCTCTCCAAGCAAATGCCATTTCCGGTGTCGCTACTTCTTTAAGAGTCTTTCTCAACATAGTATATAACGCTTCGTTAAAAACCTGTCAAGATATCATTAATTCTTTAATAATCAAATTACTAAGAGGCATCATAGCTGATATCATCTGCATAGCAAGAATGAATGTATAACTAATTCAAATTAAATTTCAAAACCTTGCATAGTAATTTCTAATGAGTTTTGTTGTGTTCTTCATGGCACCTTTGATATACAGCGTAGAAAACACTATGCGGCAGATTGATTTTAAAATATTTATTATGTATTTAATATTGTAACCGTAAGATATCAATATTGATTGAAATGGACCCATATTAAATCCAAATACATGTGTTTTTTTAATGTTGAAAATTATATCATCTAAGATATTTAGCTTTTTTCAACAAAACATTTTTAATCACAATAGAACATTTTAAATTCTTCATTTCCTTTATGAGTCGGTAATTATAAATAAAACTTACCTCAAAATGATGATGTTTAGATGTATGTTTTTCATCAATATAAGGACAGTGACTCTTAACAAATTTATTCCAAGCAGTATTAAATTGTTGTTGATTATTAAAGGTCTGTATACACTTTCCTAGACTATTGATAACTTGTGAAGCATTGGATCTAAATCTACAACTTTCCTGAAATAGTGAATTACGTGTATATTTTTTACACATAGAGAAAATACCACAAACTAAGTTGGTAGTTTCATTCTATTTTTCAAGGACATATATCTCAAAATCTTTAATGTGTTATAAGTCATCCTATGGAAACGTAATAAGCTTGTTTGTCATTAAAAGGGAAATCTCTGGTATATTTTAATGTATTGATCATTTATGAAAATTTCTTAGAAACCTTTATCCTAATCTTGTACAACAATCTGAAGCTTTCAGATACTTTTCAATGATACACAAACTTTCAGGTTCAACAAAAGATAATCATATGTACTTGTTGAAGTATTAGTGGCAAGAAATGGTCACAAATGTCAAATCTCTGCCAAAATTAAAACATAAAAGTTACATAACCATGCTTAATAAATCTAGCTATCATTTCCAATTGAAATCTTTGTGATCAAAATATGTGTCATAAAACATTACAAATGAATGAATAGTTTTTCTAGGTACTTACATTTGTTAGTTGAGCCATAACACTTTCTTCATCTCCAAAAACAAAATTAACATTAGAACACAGATGTACGTGATATCCTAATGGCCCACTCATCATAAAACGTAGCACATGGCGACTGAAAGATTTTATAGAAAAAAAAATATCATTTTTTCAAATCTGTTTTTAAACTATTAGTGACAACTGTTAACTCTTTATTTAACTTACTAAGTCTTACACAATGCATCTTCATTGTACTTGGACATATTCTTAACTATGATATCATGACTTTGTTTAATAATATATGCTTGCTTGATTTGTAGGGGGGTTGGGATGGCCTAGTGGTCTAGAGTGCCGCGCTTCGACCTCTAGCTGGCCGGTCACCTCTGGCTTGCGGCTGTGGTTTCGTGCCCTGGTTAATAGCGTATGTGGCATGGAGATAGGGGCGCCGTCTCAACCTTGTGGGTTTCCTCCGGGCACTCTGGTTTCTTCCCACTGCTAAAGACCCCTACGCGCAAGCGAATTATTGAAATATGTTAGTCCTGAAATGACCTAGTTTGTGTTGAGTGGACGTTAAACCCCATTTCTCTCTCTCTCTCGCTTGATTTGTAACAGTAACAAATAATAAAAAAAAAGGCTCTGTAACAATATAATTACCCTGCTGGTAAACTTAGTACTGCTGCTCGGGTAGAGGTTGTTCTTAATCTCATTATAGGTTGACCAGTTACCAAGCTCTTCCATGAATATGGTTCAGCTATTAAAGAACCTGGTTGAACTATTGGTGGTGACATGGGTTCACGACACACAGATCCTCCTATAAAATAACATCAACAGTAATTAATAGTATTAGGTAAAACTTCAGTCTACATGTACACTAAGAACTCCATTTGTCCAGAAATTACTCCCCAAATAACTGCCTGGAAAAATGAATATCCTGACAAGAGTAAGAATTGGAGACTGTCCATTTTTAGTTGTATACTCCTAGTGTTTCTGGATCAAGAAAAGCAGAACTCTATTGTATATAAAATTATATCTTTTTTCTGTGATTTGATCATGTATTATTGATCATGTTTCACTATATTATCAATTTATGAATTCCGAGAGCAACATGTGTACAATATCTCAATTCAATAAATCATAATAATACATACCATCTATAACACTACTACTAGTCATACCAGTAGCTTCCTTATCTAAATCTTTACCTCCCTTTATACTAGTATGTGATCTCTTCTCCTCAGGTGCTGGGGGAGGGGGATCAAACCAACGAGGTATAACAGAATATGATACTACGATCTCAGTAGGCTTCAAATTATCAATAACTAGACAAGGTTAAGGTAAACTAATTATTTTATATATTAATGATTTTATTACGTATATTATGAGCACTGGATAGATAATTCTAAGATGTGTGAACTGCTAGAGTAATAAAAACTCATTAAGTATCATTGGGTGAATGAGAAGTGATATTGATTTCTCCATTTCAAATGAATAAAGGTGTGCACAAAATATTGTCGATTGTTTATACAGTCTCAAATGTCATGTGAAGATTTCAGCTTAACTTTCATCTTCGGTTGGAAGCATCTAGAATAAATTGTGAACTGGTAGTTTAAAACATAGGTATGTTATGTTCTTTGATGTATCAGATCATTGATTTTCTATACTGATTCAGGGATCTTGTGGGGTGCTGTTTTTACAAATTGTACTGTATTGAAATGGTTGATCTAATATCTGGAGTTAAAACATTTCATAATACAGATATAATATATGAAAAGGATACATAAATAATGTGGTGATTTGTCATCAGGTGGTGTCTATAAAACGAAATTGTTACATCATTAAAATATTCATCATATGCATAAATTAAAGAACTGTTTTCTCATTACTTGTTTAATAAAGAATTCCATAAATTTAACATAAAACATTAAATTAATTTCGTAAGACACCTTAAAATCATATTGATATTCTACAATTAAGATATTTTTGGAATCAAAGAAAAATGTCAGCAATAAAACAAAATAGAATCAGATAAAAAACCAAAGAAGTACAAGTAAGCAAAGACAAAACAGAATCTAATATCCAAAGAAATTAAAGTTTCCGACCCCTGCAAGTAGGCCTTAACCATTTAAAGTTCACTTCATCTCACATGAAGTCTATAAAAGCAACAGCTAGATTTATTTGTAATAAATATTTCTTACCCATGTAGGTAAACATATTAGAATTATAAATTGTTAAATAACTGGGTTGCTAAAATATATCTTATGTTGTTAATTACATCAAAAAGTTCCATCAATAGATAGATTTTGTGTAGAAATGTGTTAGATATGAAAATATACATTTAAATAAATTGTTAGCTGTTTGTCATATATTAATAATATACAAAATGATACCACGGCTAATATCATTGAATAACACAAATTCAAAACTGCAATAAATTCCTTAGCAAACTTAAATCAAAATAGATTGAAGTATCCCTGGTGTAGATAAGATCAGGTTTAACTGATATGATGGGACAGGAAGGAAGGAATCCTTGAAAATAATCTCCAGGTTTTCATCCCCAAGCCTCAAACTCGACAAGAATGTGTTAAAACTATAAAGACTAAATACAGGATGTGTTTGGGGCGATAACCAGTTTATAAAGGTAGACCAACCAAATGCAACCTAGATTAAAATTTAATTTATTATGCTTTATACTTTTGTCAAGGTTGCTGATTGGGGATTATTCAGTTATTATTAAGTCGCAAAAGAAATTTCAAAGTACTGTCAAGGTCGTCTATATACGGAGCAGAAAGCAGAATAAATCATATTTTAAATCAGCAGTGTGGAAATTAAGCACAACTATCATTCTGAAAAATAACTGAATGGTCAAATTGCTTATGGACAAGAAAGTAAATTGAACAATAATTTGATATGAAAATGGTGACACCTCTGATAACTAATAAATTCAACTGGTTCTCCCTGTCTTAATAGTGATCAGTGAGACATTGTAGTGGATGCAGTAAGAAAACTGTATCGGATTGGCAAATGGGTAGTTTAAGATTGGGGTAAAGGTTATCTAAGAATAAAAATAAATTTAAATTCTAGCTAAAATTAAATTTGATATTCTTTCTTGGTGTCTAATAGAAAAGTTTAAAGAGATAACTTAGCTTTTATCCAATTACAGATTCTAAATTACTAAATATAAATTTTAAAAAACAATACTATGATAGAGCTAATAATCCTGATCATTACTATACTAAAATTAAAAATTTTAGAAAAAATTTAAAATATACTTATCTGCGGGAAGAGAATTTACATTAAATATGCATTATTTTTTTAATTGTCTTCAGAAATTTTAAAAAAAAGATAGTGCTTGTCAAGTTGGAAAGCTGCACTAGGCTAGATAAGGTATAAAAATGGTGCTACAATGAAGGACTAAACTAAATTTATATGTCCTATTTTTACTCACGACTTGAGGGAATATAGGGGAGGGAGCGAAAGCAGCATGAGATTGGGATTTATCTTTGTCTCGATCTTGTTTTGAGCTGCTTGAATGAGATTTATCCTTCTGAGAAGACGCTGGTAAGCGCTCTTTAGAAGTAGAGGTATTAGATTTAGAATCAGGAGATTTGTCTTTGCCTCCTGGAGTATTTACCGCTGTTGCCGTGGGCTTCTTATCAGGCTTTCCTGCTGTGCCACCACTTACAGATACTGCCTGCAAGGAAAAGAGACACAACCAAGTTGTGTATTACTGCTATTCTACATGAATCTGGGGGCGTCTTGCTGCCATTTTGGTACCTATTCTGGAAATGTTGAGTAAGAAGTAGAGACAGCATTCTGTGTTCATGCGTTTGATAAGAGTGATTAGTCACATGGTGATTTCCAACCAGTCAATTAAGACACAACATATAATGATAAGCAACAATAGTGATAGTTGATTTTAATACACAATCAGTTAATTAATATACACAAAACTTTATTCTACAATAACTCTTACAATTTCACATATGGTATCCATGCAATTATCAAATTTCTGTGGAGTGAACTTCTGTAAATGAGTCACACAGTGAGCCCTTTCAAATAGTATGGTCTCTGAGTATGATGTCTTGTCCATATATTTGTTTTTGTGTAAATTATGTACAGTGTACTCTGTAACTTCCAGCATCAAGCAGGACCAAATAGAAATGGCGGATGTCGGCGAGTGGCGGTTTATCCAATAACAGGAAGTGATTGTGAATGGAATATTTGTAAAACAGAGTACAGTCCCTTGATCTACTTTCTTGTTCCCCATACGTCAGTACGGGAACGTTTAGCATAAGAATAAGATATCAAATAACTGATACCCATTTTTAATTTAACACCTGTATTTATACTTATCATATAAATAAACTCAAATTTAAATGCTTTGTTCGGGAATTCAAGAAACCGACACGACCAATTTGGGTTGGGAGTTTAAAGACACCCACACGGTCACGTGTTAACGTTAGTTATTGAAAATGATTGCCAATCAACGAACCCTTAAAAGATTTGTCGAGTACTGTTTGTTTATACTTTAATTATTAGTGTCTGATAAACTGTGGTGTTTTTGTGATTGGGGAGTTAACAGTGGCGGATTATAGGATTAAATAACAATGGATAATCACTCATCGGACCTCGAGTCGATGGCGAAAGGCGGAAGTGACAAAATGGCGGTTAGAACAAAACGGTTTACAAGCAATCAAGAAGGAAAGAAATCGGGACCAGAGGTTTTGGGCGGATCTAGGCGAGTGGCGGATTGATCAAAAGCCGGAAATTACAGAGTACACTGTATGGTGCAGTCCTCCTGCACTTACTATTTGAGCTATCCCATTTTGGTATTTAATTTGTGTGTTTGTCTTAGCCCACTTTTGTCAATTCGTGCCCTTTACAGAACCAATGCATCTGTCATTTACATGTGAAACTATAAGAGTTATTAAGAACACTATATTAGTCACACTAAATTAGTGTCATTCTGTGAAACAAAAGATCATTCAATATTGAACAGTTAGGATCACTCTTATATTTACATACAACCAACCTCAAATTTCTCCAACTTTGAAAGAATTTGAAAAGAAATTTTAAGAGTTTAATATTTCACTCAAATCCATTTATAAAAAAAATCACTTTACTTTCTAGGGGAAGGAACGGGAGAGTGGAATTGACATTATAAAACAATAGTTATCATTCATGTATTTCTTGGGGATAGTTAAATGAGGTGGAATTGGCTTTAGTAAACTTTATTTACATTTTGTTAAAACGAACATGAAGTTAAATTACAACACGTATAACTTACCTTTAGATCAGAATGGAGATGATTTTTAGGATAAGTATTAGTTTTATGGAAAATGATAATGGATCTGTAAAAGAAATAAGTACTAGAATA
The DNA here is from genome assembly GCA_036850965.1 of Patella caerulea. NCBI lineage: Eukaryota > Metazoa > Mollusca > Gastropoda > Patellidae > Patella > Patella caerulea. Next base: position 17,440,427 of record JAZGQO010000014.1, on the reverse strand, counting down.
TAAGAATATGAAACATAGTAATTAATAATCCATGTTATTCATGGATAAATTCTGCTTTCTGCTGCAGTAACTCGTCATGTAATTTTTGTAATTGAAAAAATAAATGTCCATACAAATGCATATCTGGACTGCTTGGTCACATTCCTTTTGCTAAGAATTGTAATTTGCTAAATCTTGATACCTGTGCCTGGCAACTGAATTCAATTATGACTATTGAAAAGTTTGTGTAAAAATTGCAAGCGACGGTTGTTTGCAACATTATTATGCTGCCTCATAAATGATGAAACAATTTGGATAAAAAATTAAAGTCATTCTCAGAGGTAAATGGTTCAACCTATATATAAAGTACTAAATTGGTAATTGTTGATTTACATAACAAAATACACTGTTCTGAAGCTAAAACTTCTCAACCACAATACCAGCTTTGACTATTGGAAATCAGTTAAACAATATTTTGAGCTCAACAGTGAGAAACCGAACCATCTAGATTATGAAGAAATTTTACAATATATTTAGTATCTCTGTATCAAGTTTGGTATAAAAATTGGAACAAAAAGCTATTTTCATGCGAATATTCAAATCCTTACTTAAAGCACTTGCAGAATTGTTCAAAGTCCACCCATATCTTTTTAGGTTTTTGTGAATCATCATCTACTTCAGGTAAATCAACTTCTGCTTCTGCGCGTGAAATATCTTCATTGTCTACCCCTGTTAAACTACCACTTGCTTCCACACCAGATAAACCACCTTCTGTTGAGACTGGATTACCTCCAGGTGTCGTCATTTGTTTCTCGGCTAAAAATACAAATTTTTGACACTAAAAATACCCCCACATAGCAATAATTTTAACAATGTAATCATAAATAGTCAAACAGAATAAAGCCTAAATTTCATAAAACAGCATAATCCTGCATCGAATTAGCAAACAATAATTTCATGATCTGCAATATTTCTTTTTTTTTTAATTTCTGTATCTTATATTTAACAGCCATGTTTTAATTTCTCCAAATATAATCGTCAATTTACATACATAACATGAATCAAGTTTATCTTTAAGATTTCACACCCATTATGAGAAAAGAGAAATGGGGTTTACTGTCCACTCAACACATAGTAAGTCATTTTGGAAATAACATGGTCCAGTTTTATTTCAATAATTTGCTTGCATTTAGGAGTGTTAATCATTGGGAGAAAAACCATGAGGTTGGACAGGCGACCCTACTCCTTGTCACATACATGTGAGGAATCATGCTACTTGACTCGATGATAGACCTTCTGATCAAACATACACACGCTAAACCATTTATCCACCGAACTTTCCTACACAAGTAAAAGCAGCAAAGTAACTTACGTGATTGAGGTTTATCTACAGGTGTTTCACGTTTTGACTGACGCGAATCCGTTCTTCCTATTGCACTCTTATTTCTTTCTACTTTAACAGGAGAAGTCATTGAACTTCGACTTGATTTGCGATCAGGTTTTGGTGACTGAAATTAAATTATTGGGTTTAAAACTTATCAACTATGTTGTGCTTTAAATCTTGGGACAAATAGTACATGTATTTATTCACTTGAAAAGTACTTTTTAACCAAAAATGTGTCACTAACCTCTTTTCCAGTATCTTTCTTTAATGGACCTTTTTTCTTTTCTTTAGTTGGACTACCAGATTTTTCAGCTTTTGATTCAGCCTGTAAAAACAAAGAGAACCAGTTAAATCTGACTAAAAATTATCTCTTTTATGACAACAGAATAGTTGCAACAAGAACTCATTTCATTCAGATTTCTCCATCTGGACTGACTGGCAGTGTCTGACAGGAGATTTTAGCTATTGGTCTATTTTGGAAATAAATGTATCTCCTGTAATCATTCTGTTCTATTCTACAGATATCTATACTATTGTATAAACTCACTTCTTTATGTTCATCTTCTCGTGGAGATGGCTGTAAGAGAGCATCGTTTTTTTTTTCAATGGCCATAATCTCTGGATCTGGCATGTTTTCATCTGTTTCTTCTATAGATATTGACACAGCTGTAGCAGGTCGAGATCGTGAACCACCTCTTTCTAATGATGATTTAGGACGGGTTCTGTTAAAAAAAAATTAAGCGTTCAACTAACAAGCCATTGCGCCATGCAAGTTAGACCCACATTTTGCAAGAGATGGACAGAGAACAAGCTAAAGAAAAAGAAAGGAGCCATAATCCATAAAGTTATACTAATAGTCCTATAAATCTTTGGGATATAAACCTATATTTCAAATGAATAAAAGAAGTAATTTGTAAATTAAAATAACAAGGAAAAAATCTTTTTTTGAATACTTACGTGACTGTAGGAATAGGAACAGGACTGACTTTATAATTAACAAATGGTGATGTTAATTCTATACATTCAATAGGTTTGGGTGTTTCTGGAGGTTCTGAAATAATAACATCTCTTAGTTGTATTCCATTTGTAGATTGATTAACTATGGTTTTTTTTTAAACATTTATTTTCTAGAAGGCTTTCATCGTAACCAAAAAATTTGCAATTCAATAAATATTATGATTTTGTACTAACCTTTTGGTTCATCAGATGGAGTTTCCTTCTTCTTACGGGGTCGAATTTGTTTCCATGATGGAATGACTTCTGGTACTGGAGGAGGTTCAAGAGGACAAGATCGTGTTTGTGTTATCCACACTGGATGAGGAAACAGGTACGATAATCCGATTTGTCTTAATCTTTCACTGGCATCAGCCTGATAAATGGAAGAAATAAAAACATCTTTGAATGATTTTCCAATTATGCAAACAAAGAATCTGTTTAGTTTTTGTCTCTTCACAAAATTTTATAATTGTACTGATATACAAACCATTTCTCCGAGTGCTGAGACTTTCACTGGATACTTGGGTGTACTTGTATAGGTGCCAAAGAATACGACTTCAGGTTTTTCTGGAATTGGAGATTCGTCATGTTTTTCTCCTGAAAATAATATAATAATCCCATATTTTCAGTTATGCTGGGGCAGACATCTTAAAATATACAGTTGAATATCAAATCAATTAATATATTTAATGGACTTTGCTATACATGTATTAGATCTGAGTAACTTGTCAATTAAATAAAAATCTCATAATAGAACACATTCAAAAGCAAAAAAAAAATTTACATTGAATAATTAATAGTGGTCTTTTTTTTTCTATTTTAATTAACAATATATAATTCATTTAGAAACTGTGTAAATTTTTTTTAGAAATTATATAGAAATTTACAGAAAATGTTTGTTAAACTACTTATATTTTAGTAATAACTACAAACTTATAAAAGCTGCAGCGGCACAGATTTTAAAAAGATTTTTCCACAGAAGAACATCTGAATCTTCAGACATGAAAAGATAAAGGGAAAGAAGAGAAAAGAAGATAAGAAGAGTGAAGGAAATAGGAAATACCGGTACACAAAAGTAGGAGTGGTTAAGAGAGAGTATGAAAATAAAAAGAATGTGGTAAAATAAGAGAAATTTAGCTTCAGCAAACTATACAGATTTGATATACGAACAATTTCAAGGCAATCTGTTTTATTATTCAGTTTAATTTTTAACTATTAAATGATATTAATTTGGTTTAGCTACTTCTAAAGACCTGACCTTGTTGTCAACCAATTGACATAACTAAAATATATATTACCTGGTATATCTTAGTCCAAAATGACTTAGTTAGTATCAAGAAGTTTTAAGCCTCAATTCTCTCTCAAGTTTTGTTTGAATTTAATGCACAATTTGTTCAGAAAATATTTAAATACTTCTTATCTTAGCAGTTTTTAAGTGCAAGGTGTGTCATCTGTGATTATCAAAGAAGTGATGATTAAAGAAAGTAACTTTTATCAGTGAAGAGAAACTAAGCCATCTGAATAACAATATAATTTTACGGGTCTAATTTAATAGTTAAATTTTCATCCAAATAATTTTTGTCCAAAAGTTGAAGTTTCTGGATTATCATAAAGAAAACCGGGCTCCAATGGATAAATCTATAAAATACCTTTTACTTAGTAAATTTACATAATTTAACAACAGACAAACAATGTTAAGGTCTTCGTAAAAACTAAAGAAGGACTGAATAAATACTAATTTGTTGAAGTAAATTAGACTGAATAAATACTAATTTGCTGAAGTAAGTTTATTTTATAGATTAATTAAAAGAAGAAATCAGTAGAAAAAGCTATAGATGGGGAGATAATTATCCTCTTTTCAAATAACTTACTATTTTTATCTTTATCTTTATCACCCTTATCTTTCTTTTTATCGTCTTTCCCGTCCTTACCTTTATCTAAATATGTACCAAAAAAAAATATTCTTAATGGATTGATACAAAAATTCAGGAATAATTACATTCTATGTTCATTGTGGGTTAATTCAGACAAAAAAAAAAAATAATAGAATGTATATTTACAGGAAAAAATACATCAGTTATCTATTTAATTAATCAAAACATAGCCAGGAGCTAAGAATTAAAAAAAACATTAAATAAAATAAACATTAATAATCTATTTAATTTATTAAATCATTGACAAGGACTCATCAATATGTCTGTAGTTTGTACTAACTAAAAAAATCATTGTCAATAATTCCTAAAGGCAAGTTCTAAAATAATCTACTTCTTCCTCAATCTAATTAAAATATAGATCTATATTTCTTTTCGTTTTTTTATACTTTCGATGGCCTACTCTCATGTAGATCTAACAAGTTATAGTGGGAGCTCACGTTCTATGATGTCAGGTATCCAGCACGGGACATTTGACCTGATAACGTCAGTCATTTGATTAACCAATTAGCGACTGACATGCTTTTTAAAATCTACTTTTGTTTTGATTTATATCCGCTGATAATATTTACCCAAAGTTCCACGCATGAAAAGGTCAAACGGTCGATTTGACAGACCATTTGATTGGCTGACCCCTCATTTCAGGCAGAACGCGACTTAAATAACAAGTCTTCCCTATCCAAGAGTAGTAAAGACAAGTAAAAACGAAATTTCGAACTATAAAAAACAAAACGAAATTGGATCTGTGTTTTAATCAGATTGCTTCTTCCTTATTCTCAAATAAACAATATCGTCATGTTTTTAAAAATGATCTTAAGAATTTTGTCCTTTATTGTGTTTACAAGATGGAAAAATTTGTAATCTCAAATAAACATATCCACCAAATTCAAAATGTCAAAAACCAGTCCAGAAAGATGACAGTTTGAAACTTAAGATAAAAAATTTTGCAGTTTGATATGGTTCATCCTCTTACATTAAATAATTTGAAAACAATCACAAGAAATAATGGACAGATGACCAAAATCTAATTTCTTTTGAAGATGTACATAAATATGTGATAAAAGATAATATTCAACAAGACAATAACCTTTATCCTTGCCGTCCTTTCCTTTGTCTTTTCCATCTTTTCCCTTCTCTTGTTTGTCAGATTTTCCATCTTTGACGTCTTTTTCTGTTTTATCATCTTTTGGAGGTTCCTAAAAAATTTCAAGATATTCATTAAATGGTGAATTTTAAACTTAATTTTAAATTTTTAAAGGCTGATGCATTTAGTAATAATGTTTCAATTGTTATATTCATGTACATTCTTTTTCAGTTTTAATATAGCAGTGCAATTACATTGTCTAGTTAAAATCCAATTTGAAATTTGATTTTTAAACAATAAAGAGAAACTAACTGCTGTATTACTGCCATCTTTCTTAATACCATCAATTGTTTCTGTAGTTTGTTTTTCTTGTCCTTGTATTGGTAGTTTCCATTCTGGTATATTTTCTCGTAATAATTCCCAGATTTCTCTTAAATGATTTGGTCTAAAAACAAAATAAATTGTTTCGTAAATTTCTTAAAAAACATAAATACAAAATTATTATTATTATCATCAAATTTTCGGACAATATCTAATTTCACACAGTGAACCCAAGTTAAAATGTACACAAATTGGTTATTTAACATTTTAAGAAAACAAGAGTACTAGTAGGTTGGATTCAATCGGAGTAAAAAGAGGTCCATCAAAAGATAATAATGAAGATAAAAGGTGGCACTGGCTTGTTTTAACCATTATCATGATGTTTAATTTGTCTGTAGAGGAAGTCAAATATTGTAGTTTGCAGGTTTATTTCAACTTTTATTAATTGAAAATTTTAAATATTTGAACAACTGTAAAAACATAATCATAGTCTTAGAATACCATGCATATCATAACTCAAAAAACTCTTAAACAATTAAATAAATTTTTAAAACTTTACTTTTTTTTTCAACAAACCAAAAAAGAAACTAATATGAATTTTAAAAAAAATATGACAAAATAACAATACAGCTAAAACATAAAAATCGCAGAGAATGTCCTACCTACTTTTAATAACAAAATCAAAATATATATCATATAATATACCTCTAGACAAAACTAATGAAAGTAATATTATGATTATTCACATGCAAAGAAATGGAATTATTTCATTCATTAACTAACTGACTCCAAAAAAATATTGGTACCCCCTTAATTTGGTTTTTTGCAATTTTTTCATATAGCGCTTTGATTCCTCAGGTTCAAGACAAAAAGCAAAGAACATTTCAAGAATATCACTGGCAGAGGTGACAGTTTTTTCTTGTAGATACAATATAAATTCTGCTGATTCTAAAAACTGTAAATTAGTAGGTATAGCCACTTTCCTATGATGAAATAAAGGCATTATAATATATCTATCTTTATGAAAAAAATCACTGAAATTTAGCAGAATTATTATTTATTGAAAAATAAAATAAGAGTAGGATTTTCTGAATGTATTCACATAATAATAGTAAGGGTTTTTTCTATGGTTAATTTCAACAATGGACATCATTTCTATTTTATCTTTATTTGTCTTCAACTATGATTTGAATATAAATTGCAAACTAAGTTTCATTATAACAGAATTTCTTTTATCATTAATAATATTAACATTGTTATACTTACTGTAATGGAATAGCCTCTGGTAACCAGCCAGTTAAAGCATGAATTACACTAAAATCTCCAAATTCACTACTGTTACTGCCACCAGTATAGCTAAAAACAAAAACACATTAAATACATACTAAACATATCCATGCTTGAAACTTCTAGAAGTAGTGATAAAGCCCGAGTCTGATGAAGTTATGCTGAAAAAGTATTGTAACATACTTGAGTCATTCTGAAACTAACTTCTTGGAAAGGTGTATTGTGGAATCTGGTTTATCATCAATAGGTAAATATTGAAAATTTGTATTGCTGACATGTTTGTCAAGTTTTAATGAGATTGCCAATTCAGATATGAAATGAAGTAACCTTTCACTTTAATTAGTATGAACTTAAAAATAGACATCTTTGTCTTTTCATACTTACTCTAATGAGGCAACTTTTATAAGAGCCTTAGATAAAAGCACTGGCCATAACTCTTGTTGTAGTGTGGATGCTGGTAGCAACAAGTGCTCATTTTCATCAAAAGGAAGTAGATCATCTACATATATTTTACGCCAGCATCCCTGATTAAAAACAACATTAATATAACCTAAACTAGCCTTTGTAAGCATTAAAATGCATTTGGGTTATAAAATAATAATGAAATATATTTGAAAACCGTTTTTAATTTTGACTTATATACATGAAAATAAGAGAGTTAAGTTATCAAAAAGATAACAAATCAATACTTAATAACTTTTACAAAATAATAAATTAAATCTATATGCTGGTTTTATTATTATTTGTGTAAAGAAATATTACAAATATATCAGTATTATGGTTTGCTATGAATTATTTTCCCTGACATCAAAAAGTTAAAGTATATGTCATAATAAACCATGTGGTTTTGAAATTGGTCAATGATTCAGTATCATGGTCTCCTATGAAGTTTATTTTGTGATAAAATATCAGCTGCCAAGTGCCAATGCGCAATAAAACAAAGCATAGACAGGCCCCCTAATATACAAGACGAGTTATCAGCGCTAGCTATTAAACCAATGTCAAAATGTACCAACATATGCCTTTTCATAGCAGACAAAAACACTTTATTTCTTAGGATGGCTCTGTTCAAGCAATCCCAAAATACACTGTTTCGTCAGGAGAAAATTACACTTACCATCCAATAAAGTCGAACTATATATTTTCCATGAGAATTATACAAGGGTACATGGGGCCCTTTCCCAGCTTTGCACAGTGAGTAAATATGTTCCCATGGTTTCCAAGAATGAGAGTTATCTTCTCCTGGGGGTTGTGAAGGATCGTTGACATCAGGAACATTTTTGACTAAACTCATCTCCCATAATGCTGTTATTTGACTTATGATGTAACGTAGGAGCTAGAAATAGAATTAAATAAACCTATTACTTGGAATATGAACATTTTGGGAAAACTCATCTCCCATAATGCTGTTATTTGACTTATGATGTAACGTAGGAGCTAGAAATAGAATTAAATAAACCTATTACTTGGAATATGAACATTTTAATTTCACAATTAGAAGCGATCTTAAGATTTGTGCATTCAGTTCTATTTTTAATTTTATTTGAAGTGTTTTCACCCAATATTTTGATAACTAGGGCTTAATGGCTAATTATAACTGTCTTGTATTTACCTCACTGTCATGTAGATGTTCGTTTGGAGTAATTAAATCAAAGGTTGATTGACCCTCATTATCAATAATAACAGGAGCCTGTAAAGATATTTCTGGTAGGTATATTTACTCATTAAGATAAAAATAGGTTGCCAGGCAACGAAACATACGCCCACACAGCAGTCAAATCATCCGGGCAGTCAACAAGAGTTGTCGCATATTAAGGAATTATCAGAAAATCATTAGAATTTGTTTGGTTTTTATAATCAAACATTTGGTTTTTATAATCAAACATTTTTTTTTTAAATCAGATAATAATTGTGACCTCCAGAGGGACCACAAGCTAAAAAGGGTGATTTTTCGTACAATCAGGGGACATAATTCAGGAAGTAATGGCCCGATGGGCGCAAATATCGAAAGGAACCAAGATCTTTGGGTTATAAACATACATGTCAAGTTTCATCAAAATCTGTTCAAATTGTGACCTCTATAGGGTCCACAAAATATAACATATTTTCACACTATTCGTGTACAAACGGCGGCCATTTTGTCCGTCGATTCTAGTCCGATTTTCACGTAATTCAAACTCTCTCTTCAATACCATGTAACGGTGATATAGTCAAACGTTTTTTTTAAATCGGATAATAATTTTGACCTCCAAAGGACCAAAAGCTAACAAAAGCGATTTTTCGGACAATCCGGGGACATAATTCAGGAAGTTATGATCCAATGGGCGCAAATATTGAAAGGAACCAAGATCTTTGAGTTATAAACATACATGTCAAGTTTCATCAAAATTGGTTCAAAATTGTGACCTCTATAAGGTCCACAACCTTGATATAACATATTTTCACACTATTCGCGTACAAACGGCGGCTATTTTGTCCGTCAATTTTGGTCCGATTTTCACGAAATTCAAACTCATCCTTCATAACCATGGAACAGTGATATAATCAAACGGTTTTTTAAATCGGATAACAATTTTGACCTCCAGAGGCACCACAAGCTAAAAAGGGCAATTTTTCGGACAATCAGGGGCATAATTCAGGAAGTTACGATCCGATTGGCGCAAATATCGAAAGGAACCAAGATCTTTGGGTTATAAACATGCATTTCAAGTTTCATCCAAATCGATTCAAAATTGTGACCTCTACATTGTTCACAAGCTAAAAAAACGTGATTTTTCGTACAATCAGGGGCCATAACCCATGAAGTTACAGTCCGATACATGCCAATATCGAAAGGAACCGAGATCTTAGGGTGATAAACCTATATTTTAAGTTTCATCAAAATCGGATAAAAATTGTGACCTGTAGACTATTCACAAACAATTGTGGACGGATGGACGGACGGACGAACAGGGGCGACGACAATATACGTCCACATGAAAATGTGGGCGTATAAAAAGTAATAAGTTACCAACATAGTCCTGAAGACAAACAAAGAAATCAAATGGGGTTTAACATCTTACTTTTCTACACCAACTGGACAGTGTGCTATGGATGAAGAAATTTACCCCTGGCAACTGCACTAAAGCCTACTCTTCTTCTGCATTCCAACTGTCATGGATGTCAGTGTGTACACAGGACCTCAATTTTTAAGTCCCAACCCCACAATTAGATGTTGCTTATTGCAAGGCCTTATGTGCTGCATCACTGACAAAGGGAAAAACCAACAACAATGACTCTGCAATTATGGTAACTGCTCATTTCTAGGCAGTAATACATAAAATAAAGCCCAGTTGTTACTTCATAATACTATTGCCTTTTATACATTTCTGTATTTTGTTTAGTGCACTTTACATTGACATTGATAAAATATAAACATTTCCACAATTTGCACATTGCATAGTGATTTTGACACTTCAGGAAATAGAAATATTGTAATTATATCGCAATACTTAGTCATAATAATTACCTTATCTATAATGTAATCATGTGGTCTTTTCCAATGATCCACTTTAATTGTTTGAGGCATTTCCACTTTTCCATCTGGGTCATCAAAGAAATGCTGTGCCTGAAACATCAAAATAAAAGATACAGAATGAATACTGGGACCTAATAATAGTAGAAAAGTATTATAATATTAATGCAGCGGCAAACAGTATTTGTTGATGAAAAAGAGAATTTCAATGCATGAAATTTTTTCTAACTTCCCTTAGTTAGAAAGCATGCATGTCAATTGTTATTATAATTAGCACCAACTTTGGGGATATTATTTTAGGTCACAAAATGTCAAACTATTGAGTTACAAATATGTTTGTTCCAGCAAGGATTAAATTCTGTAATCCAGATTTGTATATGATTGGTAAATCTCTAAAAAAAGGCCAGTGGCAAACTAAACCCAACTAAACAACCAAATCCGAAAGAATGTGTCTATGAAATTACCTGTACATGTGACAGCAAATACGTGGGAGAAACAAGACAACCTTTAGATAAGAGAATTAGTCAGCATAAAACAAAATCCTCCACCACCAATTCAGCTGTGGCCCAACACATGCTATCCAACCCAGGACACCGAATCAAGACATATAAAACTCTGGCAGCCCATCTACCCATAGAGAAGACCCGCAAACTTATTGAGGCCATACACATCAAAAGAAACAGCCCAGACCTCAACCGCGACACGGGGATATTCCTGCCCAGTGCTTATGATGAACTCATTAAATAACAACATTTGTGTTTCTCCATCTTTCCTACTTTTTATTAGTATTTATTAATTTCATTTTCCTAACATCATTATCAATTTTTATCTGTTACATCCATCTTTTCCAATTAAACAATGAGAAAGTTAGTTTAGTCATTGTCCAACCTATCACAAAGAGATCATAGTTATTACAAGTTAATTAGCGTTATCTAAACTCAACATGCTATATCATAACTGTAATGTAGGTATATCCATATTAGTTGGTAGTATTGTACACATTCATAGTTATTAATTGCTTAAATCAACTCATGGCTACAATTAAGCTTAGTGTTAATTAGTTTGTTTTGAATAACTCCTTTGATCTTGTTGTTGTCCTGTATGGTTTCATGAATTGTTGTTATAGTTTTTCTGTATATATTGATCTCATAATTCTTGTTTTACTGTATTAGCTTGATAACGTTGAGAGAATACTCTTCGAAACGTCGCCTAAATAAATTAAGTAGCTGTTACTCCATAAGTATGTGTTTTTGTGTAATTATGTTTAGCAGAAGTTACTCTCTCTTTCTCTAACTTTAAACTTTTAAGTACTATAACAATTTACTCACCACAGTTGGGGATTTCCCTTTTTTATCCTCTTTGGCTTTGTGTGCAGCTTCCTGTAATAGAAATAATTCATTCTATCAAGACAATTGTGTTCAACATAGAATTGACTGATTTTACTTTCCATCTTTCTTTTTTCTCGTGAAGTGCCTGCCATTTTCATATTCTATTTATGTAAAATTATGTGTGGTTGTATGCTTTGATAAGGTATATGCACGCAAAGGGCACATAAGTGGGTTTTTAATATTAATATCATATTATACATCAATGAATACTGGATCCTGCCTTAAAGATAAAGAAAATGGTTCCTCACAGATCTTCTCATATATTTAAAACACAACGTCGTGTCTTAAAGAAGGCTTTCTTTCCATTTTAACATGATAATGGAAAAAGAAAATTACTAGAAAAATGACTAATCAATAAACTTATTCTGTTTAGTTTTTCTAGAAAATATCTTTAGAATTGTCATTATTATAATAATTCATATAAAAACATCCAAATGTAACATTTGGATTATTAAATGGATTCATTAATGAAATCAGCCATCAGCTCAAAATATACCTAGACATGATATAGCCTCATTACAATCTTTACACTCTTCCTGTTGCCATTTTATAGCCTACGTTATCAGGTGTGTCCTTATTAGGTAGTATATTGATGACAACTGGAGAAAGCAGAAACAAGCACGGTAATGTATGTAATTATCTCCCAATTCCAGGAAACAATTTGAATAGAAGCTTTAATGAGCAATCATCTTATTTCTGCCATTTATAATATTATCTTACTGCTCTTCAATATTACCGTTACCATGGTAATTATTTTATAAAAATCTTTGCAAATACAATCAATATGTACAACGTAGATTCTAGACAATCATAAGATGACGAAGTTTCATAACTTGTTAAATCAATGGCTATTGACTTTCTGTTCAAATAGACATAATTATAATGCAGACAAGCTGTTAATACACATTCAATATGTCGAGAGTCGGAATAATTTTCCAACTTCAGCTGTGTGATAGATTATTGCCGATGTCAGCTTGATACAGCAATCAAATCCTAAATTTGTAGAAATAGCCTGGCCTTGAATTAAGATTATCATAAGAGATTTGTACAATAACAAGAAACGGAATTGGGTTTTAAGGTCATCATTTTCTGCTTCAATTGGGCTAATAAAGACAGGCATACACCATGTAAAGGGCTATTATACTATTAGGGACATTTTACATGGATAGAAACAGTCTACTTTGATATCAAATTCTAACTGTCACAGACTCTTGTTACGTGCATGCCATGTGCACAGAGAACTTTGGTTTTTTCCTTCCATTTAAATGACTAGACAATGTCCTTGCCAGGCCCTCCATCCTGCACCACTGACAAAGGGGAACCTAAAGAACTTTCTCTGCCAACAGCGGGATCGAGCCCTGGAGCTCCTTGTTAGCTAACCAGCAACTTCCAATGAAACAAGTAAACGAGGATGACATGACCAAAGTATAAGCTTAAAACAGGGACAAGGGCAAATTATGGTTAAGTGACACAAACAGAAAGAAATATTAAATTGAAGTAAATCTGGACAGGTTTCAGGCATAAGACAAATGAAAAGAAGAGCTTCCATAGAAATCAAAATTTTAAATAAGCTCACCCATTTCTCTCCATTGACATCGACATCATTCCATTCTGCCCATACAGTAATTCTTGGTCTCTTTGAATCCTGACCACCAGCACTTGCTGCTATTGATGCGGCTCTGAAAGTAGAAAAAATAGTTTACAAATTAAAGATGTGATGCTAACAACAGTAAGCTTATATCATACCAGTTCAGTTAAATTATATCCTATTTCTAACTGTTGGTATTCTTCTTTTCTTAATAATCAATATTAATAGCCTAAATGATTAATAAATGATATTAAATCCTTCTATTTACACAGTCTTTAAAGTAAATGAAAGCAAAAGAATGGAAAGGAAAGAATACAATGTATTCATAAATCAAAGGAACACAATATAGACATAGTGTAGGTTTCTTTATCATATTTTTATACAACAATACTAAATTATACGAGGCATTTCACCTCATTGGTGAACCTTGGGACCAGAGGTAGCATGAGCTGCCGTTGGTTGGAGAAGCAAAGCTGGGGCAAAGTCCAAGGGAACAAAGGCTTCAATTAAGGGGGTGGGAGGGCGCTTCCCCTAGTATTTTTGAAAACAGGCTGCCTGAAATACAGATAAAGTGTCTAACAAACAGACTTGTCAAGTGAAGCCCATTCACGAGCACCAAACTAGCAAGTCCTTACGGAAGGTGTTGGGGATCTCCCCAAGAACATTTTGAAAATGCCGGAAATGCTGTCTAACTGTATATGGGCACAGATTGTCAAGATAAACAGAGCTGATCAGATACCATGTATCATCTGATCACTAATTTATCGACTCGAGGAAAGTGTCAAACGAACAGACTTGCGAACCTCAATGAAATCCCAAAAAAGTTGACAAATAAATTGCCTGAAATACAGTCTGGCAGTACGGTATTTCAGACACGGGTCGTTGAGATAAATAGAGCAGACCGGATACTGTTCTTCACCAGGTCATCAGCTTATCCGAACAAGGTGGGAGGTGTCAAACAACTAACAGAGTGACTGTATCAAGTCAATGCATATTCTCGTCCAGTTGAACCTATGTAGGGGGGGGGGGGGCACTGTCTGGGACATTATTTTTCCAAATCATGCAGATTTGGAGGCTTTGACGTAATATGAAAATAAAAGGACTAGAGCTGAAATCTCTTCATAATTAATTTTGAGCATTATGTCTCTTTAAGGCCACATTTACTTTTAAATTAAGTGCAAGTAGAGACATCAAATTGGTATTAACTCTTAAATGACCCAAAGGTTTGACGTCATAACGTCATAAAAACCCACATCATAATTGTCAATAGTGCTAAAATATAGGTATGTATTTTAAAATCGTATCATTAAATATAACAACTGAAAACAGACAGTTCATGTAAATGGATGAAATAATCTAAAATTCATAAATAGTTAAAATATGAATTTTACACAAAAAAACTAATTTAGACATTTCATGCACATGTAGCCACATGTAGGCTTACACAACCGATAAAATCTGAATCACTATAGAGATGGTAATCCGTCATAAGGAGAACATTGTCGTATAGGCCTAGATATAACACTGTTTTATTATAATTTTTCAAGAAGAAACAGTAAGATTTTTAACTGTCAAAATGTCAAACAGGAAGTAAACAAATGAGAAAAGGCCGACTGTTTATAAGGGAAGTAACTCTCATTGCGCTAGGAACGTTGCATTCGGTAAACTGGTTCTGTCGACAAACGTCGCCGTGGGTACTTAACGGTAACATCGTAGGTGTCGACAAAAGTCGACGATGGTCAGTTAAGAGTTAATGGACGAAATTGGTGTCCAGTTCTATCTAGATTAATATTTAATCTATCAAAAATACATATCGATAGTTCATCTGATTGAGGTGGTTATATAGAGAAGGTTTCCTCGTTTCTGGCTTCTTTCAGCATCTCCATTTTAATAGTTGAACTAAATATGTTATTCACACAAAATCATAAAATCTATAGGTTATAATATATTGGTTTTAATCCTGTTTAATCCTCTCGTTTTAATAGTGAGATTAAACTAGAACTGGGTGTTTAATTAAATATGTATCGATTCTAATTATTCACTGGTTCACAAACATTCACTTCAAATTTAATACGACAAAAAAAATGACCTTTTATATGGAAGCTTAAATTTTCGAAAGAGAAATTCCTGGTAAACAAACATTTACTTCAAATTTGGAACGACAAAAAAAGACCTTTTATATAGAAGCATAAATGTCCGAAAGAGAAATTCCTGGAGCGATAAAGTAGATATCAAGCAATTACAAATCAATATGGTTGAATAATAAAAGTGTGATGTAAAATGATAGAAAGAATGAAAGGGTAAATATTTAATGAGCGTAGATGAGAGGTAATCAGGGCTGGGGCCATTACTTTACAAATGTAATTAATTACATTACCATTACCATTACTTTTTAAATGTAATCATTACAATTACTTTCTCATTTTTAGCAATGTAATTAATTACCATTACCCATTACATTGAAAGTAATTAATTACCATTACCCATTACTTTATGACTTTTCACATAGAAATTAAAAAGACAACATTGTTTTCTGCCATGAAGAGCCTACAAAACCAAACTTAAAATAATCCTTTTTTCAGTTAAATCAATATTTGTGTATGAATTGTTATTTCTATAAATCATAATATTCAAGTGACGGTTATTGGTTACCAAAACATGCTGTACTTCGTCGAACATAACTGATTAGAAATTACAGCAAAAACAGAAAGTATTGAATGTTGATCAGTTTATATACATTACATTCATATTGCACTATTATATGCGTTGCGATGCATTTGTGTCAATTTCTGGGTCAAGAAAATTAGCGATTTAGCTCCTTTAAGTAATTTTATACGATTTTTAATCAACCCAAAGAGTTTGTCTATAATATATTGTATAACTGGTAAATTATTTAGCATGACTCTAAAAAAAAAAATGATTGTTTATTATGAAGTATCCATAAAATGATGAGATACTTGAAAGCCATTGTTTAGTTTGTCACTTGTTACCTTGAGATTAAGATTAAAGTGTAGTAAGACTATTGTCTTTTAATCTTAACTGATTGATTGATTGACTGAATGATTGACTGTAAATTAACACTAATCTTTAATTAAAGTATACTTCTTTTCAAAGATTCACTTGTTAGGTTACGTGTCTAAAGAAGGGTCCTACATAAAAAGTAATAAAAGAAAATGTTGAATGCCTTCTTTTTATAATTTGTTAAAACTGATTTAAATCTTTTTTTTTTAAAGAAAATTATAATAAATTGGATTTGTGTCAGGTACACTTAATTTTCTTCTTTGGTGCTATAAAATTTCATGTTTGTCAAATGGAAATATTTATACGTGCCATAAAATAAAATGTAATTGAAAAGTAATTGAAATGTAATTGACCATTACATGATTTTTGGAATGTAATTAATTACATTTCCATTACTCATTACTTTTAAAATCTTCAATTACTCATTACATGGCCATTACTTAAAAAATGTAATGATTACATTTCATTACCATTACCCATTACCATTACCCCAGCCCTGGAGGTAATATGTGTTGTTATATGGCTAACCATCTGTCATATTATAAACGCTAAAATAGAAATCAATAAAAACCAAAACCCCAGGTAGTTGTACAACTCATCTCTCATTTCACTGACAACATTAAAGGTAAAATTCAACATGGTCACATTATTCATGTAGTTATCAGAACAATCCATTAAACAATAAAAACCTTCCACAATTCATGAAATTGCAATATATGGATCTGTAATCGCGTATCAATACCAATATTGAAATACCTCATCAAAAATGCTTTTACCATTCTAATAATAATACAACAAATATTCCATCAATTCATGATCACATATTCCCATTTTGAACTGCTAATTGATGCAGACATTTTACCACAGGTTTATTTAACTAAATAATTCAATATCATAATATCTCGGAAAACTGATAAAATCCTTTCAAATATGCAAAAATTATGGTTGGTATTCATTTAACATTTAATAAAGAGTGGAGATTATTGTCAATATTTGTTTATGGTACCGGAAAATTACCAAAATCCAGATATTGCGATTTTATATTTTTCCAGCAAAGAATTGCAATTTAAAACTGATAATAACAAGTATGCTAAAGATAATGGCAAATATGATTGGCATTAATATTGATATAGCACTTTAAAAAAATTGAAATAAATACACATTTCTGATACTATTACAGGGAGAAATAAATTGAATGACTAATGTGTGTGTGTGCATATTACAACATGTGTATAAAGATTTCAGCTGGATTGATGTCTGTATTTTATAACAGGTAAAAAAGATCAGGTGTGATACGACCATGTCAGGGAAATTGAACAGAAATAAGAAACTAAGTTGGCAAAAAAAAAAAGCCATATACATAGTAACTGTATAAATACGTTTATAAGTATAAAGTTTAATTTTTCTTAATGTCCACTTAATATAAATTAGGATTTTAGGACTAACATATGATTAGGTGATACAGTACCCTCTCCCACGCCCTTAATTCGTAAATGATTGTTAAAATAGAAGGTTATAATTTCTGGATATATCGCTCTAATTTGGTTTATATTAAGAAAATTATAAGAAGGATTTCTGTAAGTAAGAAAGAAGAGTTTTGGGGAGATATAAATTAATTATTCATGTGTGCTTACTGGTGGGATCTATTAACTATCATCATGTGATGTTAATCTTTTTTACCTTATTTCCAAATAGCTTTTCAGACACAAATTTCTTAACAACTAATAAATTTAATAATCTCAAATTTTCACAAATTACCTTTTGGAAGGAAGGCATCTGTATAAAAAATTAAATTTTTGCCAAAATTAACCGACCTCCTGATATCACCAGTTGTTCTATAGATACATTATGGGAGATTAGATAAAGAGTTGGCAGTTCTCACTTTAATAGTTAAAAACTAGATTAATGTTAAAGCAATTTGCTAAAAACTAGATAATGTAAAAGGAGCTTGTTAAAAATATCAGTCAAATTGATCCACTATATGAACTGAGAATTAACCGACTGAAAGTTCACCTAGCTTCGATCATCATTACTAAAGTCGGTACGACAAAAAACATAGTCTTGAATATCCATTTAATCATTAAATTGCGATGGAAAGTTATGCAGCAAATCGCATCACAATCCAACAAATATTACAGCAGTATTTTCAAATAGGAAATAAATATCAAGGATTATCTTAACCTCACATCTAATGGTAGTTATTGATAACCTCAAAAGAGAGAGAGGAATTGGGATTAACATCAACTCAACACAAACTAGGTTTGTAGCAATGGGAGGAAACTTGCGGACCCAGAGAAATCACACATGTTCAGACAGACGACCCTGGACCTTCTCACATACAAAAATACTACTTGATTCAATGACAGATCTTATGATCTAAAGCACATGTGTTTAACCATCCGCCCCTCACCCCTGCGTTAACCCAAAATGTCAATGACAATCATTTATACAAAATAGTTTTCGATTTGAAATTGAAACCAAATAAATATCCTCCTCCAGAAGTATTTCAAGTTTAATTAATTAACATACCTGTACCTTGTGCTCTAATTACTAATTACCACACCTATACTCGAGAAAATCAATCCTGATTATTATTCACACCTGTATCTAGAAGACATTGTCTTGACTACACAAATATCTACTACCTAAACTAGAAATACAGTAAACCCCACCCTCACCCCATTCACAGTGAAACCGTTCCGTCCTGCAACTACATTACTACTGCCCTGTTACACTGACGAAATAAGGTGTTTGTGTCACTTATACTTCTGACAGGTGACTGTGTTACATATTAATGAGGCGAGGATTGGCTGGCCATTCTACAGGTAAAATCAATAGTCAAGCTACGATGAATTATTTTCTACTGCCAGCTTACAGCCAATTCCACATTGATTCCACCTTTTAAATTAGCCAAGACTCCTGTCTGTTGTATTTAATTCTTTGTCTATCCTTCAATCATTAGGCCTGTGGCAAGAGATAAAGAGATTTAAAAAAGAATACATCTTCCTAATCCATCTGTAACGGGAGGTGATTACCTCAACTACCCTGCCGTCAACTGTCACTTGTAGAAAATTACCTTTGATTGCAGTAATCATTTGAATTGGATCGAAGTAAAAAGGATCAATTATCTTATTTTCATTTAACAGTTGTTGTGCTATGAGAAATATCGAAAATTTATAGTCTTTGTAAATGACATAATGGTTCATGTCAAAAGCTTTTTTAGATTTTTTTACCTGATCTGTGACATGATATATTGGGATAGTGGATCATTTCACACAGTAATTTCATCTGATAATTTCTACGTTTAATCTTGTACCATTCAAATCAATTAAAAAGCAAAAGATACCAACCTTGCTCTATCCTTCCTATCCCTCTAAAAATCTAAGTGCACTTACGAGTCTTGCAATAAATAAACAACAACATATTCATCATATCTAGACAAGGAGAACAAAGGATACCATTCTAATTAGTTCTTAACAATATCAGAATGTTTACTGATTATCTCACATGGGTCGGGGTGAGGGGGGATGGCAAGGATTATTTTTTATTTCTTTGAAACAATATTTTATTTCAAATTTATGAAAAGCGATCAAGGAACCAGGCATAGCCTAATTCACTCTTCTCCTCAAACAATGATTACAAATATATAAATATACAGATCTGCTATGTACTATTGTTATAAAATAATGGGGAAATCATATAAATGAAAACGATTCAGTGCGGTTTTATAACATGATTAAAATTGTTCTATAAATAAAATCAGATATTGAAGTGTTTAATTAATGACATCAAGATAATGATTTGTGCCCATTCATAACTAAATCTCTTCTATTTAATTCATACATAAGGTTTGTTCATTAATATTTCAGAACATTAACATAAAATGTATCCCCTGGAGAAACTTTCCAGACAACATTGGATAATGTTTGTAATTGTTATACACATCATAATACAATTACCTCCATCTTCTCTCATGATACTTTTTCCATAAACAATTTTTAATATAATCACACTATTCTGTAATATATTTTTGAGTGTTTTTGTATATGAAAACCCTAACTTTAACTAAAATTTTATTTTACATGAAATTCTAATTTGTAATCTGAATGACAGGTAAGATGCCCGGTGTCAATTTCTCTGCCAGGAGTTAATCAACTCTGTCAAATGCCACACCACCATCATGAAATGGTAAAACATCAAAAGTGATACCAGTATTCAACATATCTAGAACCATACATACAAATATTTTCTTGAAAACAAATATAAAATCTGGAACTACTCCTTTAAATGGACCATATAGTTATACGAGAACATTAACTTGATTAAAAGATACTTAACTTATTGTCTTATAATTAATTAACACTGGCAGGTTATATCATGTTACAATTAGTTTCTTTTAATCAGCAAGATTTTACAAGTCAGTAGCGTCATATAAATTGATAATTAAAAGAAAATTAAGTATGGTGCTCGTTTGTTAATCAATGATAACACTTCATTGTCCTTCGGTCACAAACTGGACATTGCCTAAAACACAAAAACATTTGTCTCTTTCAAATTTGCTTCACTTTAAAACAGGTATTTTTTGTTTTTTTCTGGCATCCCAACAGGGAAAATATCTGTAAATCATATGGATTAGATCATAAACTACAAAAATATTTTGCTTTCTGTGATAATCATTTTCAGTATTTGTCACACACTTGTGGCAAAAAAACTTTTTATTTGACAGCATTTAAAAAACTTTATTCTGTGAGCACAAAGAAAACTAGCAATTGTCGGGCAAAATATGCCCACATTTTGCAAGCTAAAAACAAAAGCGAATTTTCCAACAATTAGGGACTAAAATCTTTGAGATAGAAAGATATATTTTAAGTTTTATCAAAATCGGATATATGTGTCTTCTAGAGGGGTCACAATCTTTTACACAATTTGCGAACAAAGAGAGGTCATTTTTTCTGTCAGTTTTGTTTTGATTTTCCTGAAATTCGACCTCAACCTTCATTATGGTGTAACACTAACAGCGATATATTCGAATGGTTCTTTAAATTGGATTAAAATTGTAACCTCTTGAGATACCACAAGTTATCTTTGGGTTATATGCATATCAAGTTTCATCAAAATCAGATGAAAATTGTGACCTCAGGAGCCATAATCCATGAAGTTTTGGTCCAATACATACCAAAATCAAAAGGAAGCAAGATCTATGTAACGGCATAATACGTCCACATGAAAATCCAGCGCTAAGTATTATCAATACAATTGCCTGCTGAAAATTTGGAAATCATTTCATAACATAAACATAAGTATTGTTTCCTTGCAATTGGATTGACTGTTCCATTATTCCATAAAATTTTATCTTTTTCAGATATTACCACTCCCAAATAATACCCAATGTTTTAAAAAATTCAACTTAATATCCTGAACAAATCACTCTATAAAATTAAACAATACTGTATACACAAACAAATTATTAATTAGGAACTTATCTAATTTGCTGAACAGAATATTAATATTAGTCAATCTCTTCTGTCAACATTTACATCCAATTAATAAATGCAACAATTAATAAATTTGATAAACAGTCTCCAGGCAGTTAAAAGAGTTGGATTTTCTAATTTGATTGTGAAACAAATATTAACCCAAACTAATCAATAGTAACCTCAACAAAGACAGTTTGTTTGACAATACCTAAAGGTAATACAATGACCTTATTTCTAAGTTCTATTATAAGGATCAACATATGAAAGAATCTTCCAGCCATGCTGAGAGAGAAAGACAATAAAGGCTGAATTCAAAGAATTGAATATCGGTTTTTGATGTGCGAGTGAGTAATTATTAATGTCTATGAAAGAAATATGTGAGACAGTCATGTGACTCATAAAGTTGTCCATAATTAATAGATACATAAAGAACTATTTAAATACCTGTATTGATTGACATCAGAAAATCTACATCAATGCTACAGCTAGTGCTATGCCAATATATTATTGTAATCAACAATAAGAATTCTGAGGAATAAATTTTAGTTATTGAATAATTTAGGAAAAATCATGTAGCAATGAGTGACATCTTCACGCACCATCGCCTTAGTAATCGATGCATTTGTTTTCTTTTACTAATCAATAATTCATTAATATTTTTCTTTTACAAAGGGCCTTTAACAACCACTGATCCCTACTACTACACTAGGCCATTTGAGGACAAATATGGTAAATCTTTGCTTTTCAGTAAACTCAAAGAAAACTGCCTACAATAAAAACAAAATCATATATAGATAGTATGTGCACAAACTAACGATAGCATCAATTGGTAATAGTACTAGGTGTCACAGCTCCATTGCCACCTTGGAAGAAAGTTGTTTTTTTCGATATTTGTAACCATTTATGAAATAACGTTAAACGGTTGCTACTTAATCTTTTGAAATAATTTTAAAGTATTCAGGCAACAGATTTTGTTAGATATAATTTTTATATACCGTTTTTTCTATTTATTTCATGAACGTGTTTTGATGTTACACTGAAAATTTTTGTCAAGTTTTGGAACAAGAGTACCCCACTTCAAGTGTTTTTATCATACTGACTTTAGTAATGATGATCAAATTCAATTGCTAAAATCTTGGTGCAGAGTGGATCAATTTGACTGAAATTTTCAGCAAATTCTCTTTACATTATCTAACTTTTAACTATTATAGTAAGAACTGCCAGCCCTTTATCTAAACTTCCATAATGCATCTCTAAGTGACCTCTGAGCATTTGAAAATTTTCTTCTCGTGTTGAAATGAAGTCATCACATACCAAACTATGTGATTAATTTTCAAAAAAATCATCCTATGTATACCATCGTATATTCATTTCAACACGAGAAGAAAAAATTGAATTTCAAGTTCCTAAGACCCATATTCGCGGAAACTTATATCGAAATGAAACTCAATATTTATTAATAAAGTAAACGTTATTTCAATTGTTTTTCAACAATTAAAAAATTGCAAGTATTTCAATGTTCTCAATGAATAAATTCTGTTATTTATGCCTAATTTAAAGGATTTCATGTGCACACAAATGGAAATGAAACCGTAAAATATCCACACAGGTCTCCCAGAGCCATTCATGTGGTATGGAGGAACGAACTAACAGATAATAATAATATGTTTCTGGCCAATGTAATACCGAAATGGCAAAACAATTAACGCTAACAAAAAATAATTTAAATAATGGCTCAAATTCTGGATTTTCCATCGGTGATTTACAACATTTCGTTTGAGATTAGCGCCGTGGTAAGTCTATAATAAATGGCCTTAGTAATTAGATGTACAGTGACGCGCAAGACTACCGACAGAGATAACCATTTGTCACAAAAACAATATATTAAATAATTTATCATTATGTAACGTCTCTCATACTAAAGATTATAATTTAATTCACTGTTTTTAGGGAAATATTTAATACCTAATTTCATTTGTTACACAGTAAAAACAAATTGAATCTAGGCTGACTAAAGACAAGTTTGTTTTTTTTATATCAGGACTTGATTTGTTATTGTTGTAGACGAAATTATCCAAATAAAAAAAAGGGAGTTGCTCAATAGTTTATTTGAAGAAAAAATGAAAATGTTCAAATGTGAAGTACATTGTAAAAATAAAACAATTCTTTCAGTCAAAATAATAATGTAAGCAGGGAGCTTCCAGGCCCAGGCCTATATAAACACAAGAGTAAAGATATTTAATTTTAAAAATTCAGACTTTTGGACTTGTAAACAAATTTCACATCCAGATCTCAATTCTTTTATATTTTATTGCCTCAGTAACAGCTAAAATGGGCAACTTGCTACTGTGAAATGTTTTTCAAAAAAGAAACCCTTTACAAGGCACATAAATGTTTTGACTTTAATTATTGTTTCAACTCTTGCCTGATAGCTAATGAGTTCAAATTAATACAATAAGCAATAATATTGATGTCAAAAATTATTAGAAAATAATGCTGTTTAAAAAATAAAATATGATTGCTTCTCATTTTAAAGTACTATATCAGTCTCTAACTCAATATCATCCAAAATCTTCAACATTAAAAACACGAATTATTTGTCAATTTAAATCAACATAGATGCTGTGATCTTACCAGAAAAAGATGGGCTTCTTATATCAAATATTTAAGACAAAATAAACATTTTACCAATGGTACACAAATCGTGTACCATCATGCGTTTCAGCCACAGTTCTATCAAGAGACTAGGGGAACGAGACAAGACAGATTGTGTACCAAATCAAACGGCCTGTGTAGACTGGAATAACCAGAAGCTGGAAATTTGCATTCGATTGAGACTGCTAGCTCATTTTGCGGAACATAACTGATTTGAAATTATAGTAAAATGTAAATCATTTTATATACATTCATATTACACTTACAGTATTATATGTGCTGCTAACCACTCAGTTTCTAGGTCCCAAACGTTAGCAATTTAGCTCCTTTAAATTCCTCTCCTTTTTTGGTTATGGTAAATGATATAATTGAAAACGGTCAAAAAAACTTCTTAATAAATGCTATGCATACCAGCACTACATAGTATTTTTCCATATATCGTCAAAATATTACCCCAAGTTACAGCTTTTATGGAATAGGTACAGTCAAAGTCAATTGTTCATAAAAAAGTCACAACAAATCTACGCCCCTTGTCCACAGACTCAGTCAAAGTCATCTCCCCTCAATGAAATCTTGCCCAAACGAGATCACCCTTTTTACCAATTATTAATCAATGACGCCATACATGACACCAATGAATATAATTCTCAGTTTGTTGTTCTTTTTATTTATTCAATACTTATACTATACAATTTAAATTAAAATCAATTTGGATAAACGAAATTATTTTACATTTTCTTGCATCACTTGATTATCATGAAGTTGATACACTTTTAAAGGAGCTAAATCGCTAATATTTGGGGCCTAGATGGGTCGCAAGCCATATAATAATGTAATATGAATGTATATATTTACATTCGATCGTTTTCGTTTTTACTCTAATTAATATCATGTTTGGCGAAGTACACCAGAAGTCTCAATTGTATCACAATATATATAACGCGGCCTGGTTATTCCAGTCTGCATAGTATTTATTGCACATGCTCATCGTTTGAGATGTAATGTGGAGTAAACCTAGCCTTGTTCTTTGGATCCCTAGCTGAAAATGAGTCTGAAATGCTGTATCGTACACGAAACGTGTACCAATGGACGATGGTAAAAAAAAATTATTTCGTCTTAAATATTTGATATCAGTATCAGAAGAGTATTTTTTCCTGGTAAAACCACACCATCATTGTTGATTTAAATTGAAAAAAAAATTTGTGTTTTCAACATTGAAGACTTTCGATGATATTGAGTTAGAGACTTAGACTTACGATTAGACTTACTAGCTACTTTAAAAAGGCCTAATTTGGCAACGAACATGAACAAATACAATACTTAACAATCAGCATAATATGCCTGTATTACATATTATTATTAATACTAGACATGCGATGACAGTGCATTTATACAGATAAAAAATCGTGTCAATAGTAGCTTAAATGCAGAAAATCGTGTTTAGTAATTCATGATAATTTTTTGTGGGGGAAACAGAATTATTCAATGAATCAAACATCAAAAAGTAATTTGCTTAATAAGGGCGCCGCCATCTTGTATCCAAGAAAGCTGACTGAGATAACGGTACATTGAAACTTACTCTCTGGGCGTAGCAGAATTCACCCTATTTGAGGAAGGATTTCGTTTTGCTGCTTTAGACGACATTGTCTTTAAATTAACAGCAAATGGAGTTTCAATAAAACATTATAATTATCTTTAAAGCCGACAAATATACCGTTGTCAGGTCGGGTCAGGAAGGTTGTCACGCAGGCGCGTCGATGAAGTAAATAATCAAACTAATGGACTCAGACTAGTAATTATTTGCCCATGACTTCAATGTTAAATGCCTGTAACATCACAGGCTGTAGTTTTTTTCTCAACACTCCGCTGGCTCCAATCTTTTTAGGCACAATGGGGACCACATTTGGCAATCTCCTCATCATAAATTTGTAGGGGGTTGACCATTTAGATTTTTTGCTACGGGGATTTGAAGTTCACTCGGGTAAAAATCTCACTTCCGACACAATGATTGCTCCACAGAAAGACATTTTACACCCCCTATCCCTCCGCTGTAATATCCTCAGTAGCCCATTACCCCAAACTGCCATGAAATTGATAATTTGATGCCTTTTCTCCAATTCTAGACCAAAAAGTCAACCCAAAAATGCAGGAAGAGGGGAGAAAAAAATAAAGGGAAAATTTCTATTTAATTTATAACTCGTCGTACTAATAGTCTTAGTCCTAATACTTTCACCCGGAGCAGAAACGAAACGAAAGACACTATGATGACTGTGTGTTCGAATATGGCAATGCAAAACAAAACAAGCAATGACGTGACGCTTAGACAGAGGCGTACTGTCGAGCAACTGCCATACCTATCTTCAACCATAAACAATTTGCTCAACTACATAGGCCTAACAATTGGATAACGATTGGCATGACGATCTATCCATTGACATTCAATTGTTCGTGATGAATAAATCATGTCAACATATAGCCTTAATTTTAATTGGTATCCCCGCTAATGTCAGGAAGATACCAGTGGGGATATACGTAACGAGGAGAGAGTAGCCTATACATACAAAGTTTTAAAATTTAACAACTGATGTATAAATTATAATGCATACAAGAAAGAGAGAGGGAGCAAGGGTGGGGGGGGTAACAATCGACGCAAACTATGCCATTTCGGGACTAACACATGGTTCAATAACAGTAATTAATTCGCTTGTGCGTATGGGGTCGTTAGCAGTGGAGGGAAACTAGAGGACCCGGGGGTTAGACAGACGACCCTACTCCTTGCCACGTACAATCGGGGAATCGTCGAAACCAAGCCAGTTGACAATGGTAGACGCGCTAACCGTTCGCCGCGCCTATATCTCTAAGAAAATCGGATAATATAACCATGTTTTTATTTTAAAAATATGTTATTTCCATAAAAAAAAAAAACATTATAAATTGATGTCTGTTTAAATATAATGCCACCACGAATTTTTTCTCTTTTTTTTTACAATTCCAGGTAGTATAGGCCTACGTGTTCTACTTGGCCTATAATATACGAAAAAGATCCAGGTCCACGTCGGCTAACACGAGATTGGGTTGCCTATTAGAAAATATAATTTCCGTAATATTAGCTTAATAATTATTATCGGCTGTAGCTGTTGTCGGACATACCTTTCTCTTTCAGGCACTGGTGACGTGGATCGAAATGATAGACTTAACTCATCTCGAGCTGAACCCCTTCGTGACTCTCTTCCATTCTTAGATATTGAGTTACGGGGCGTGGTAAAAGGACGCGCAATTGATTGAAATTCCTCTATTAGAGGACCAAAGTCACCAACACGTTCGTAGATTCTTGTAATTTTATATACTACATCTGTTGGTCGAACTTCAATAATGGGATTACATAAATTTAATCCAGGCAATCCCAAGTTTAATGAATTATCCTTTAAAGAAACTTTTCTGGGTCGATCTGCTTTCTTCATTTTCTATATAAAGTCAAATCCTCTTTGCTAAACAATTATATTGTCAAAGGTCCACAAATATTTTTCCCGCGTCCACATCTAGAATTAAACCTCAGTATCAACTACCGCGCTATCACATTTTTTCTATGACAGACACAAAAATATGACAAACTTTCACAATCTGAACGTGAAAAAAAAACCAACGCGGAAAACCTCTGGAAATTGGACCATTTTTCTATGTGAACCATTCACCGTCCAAAGTTTGCAGTGAGAATACGGTTACGTCTCCTAAATCCAAAATATCTCCCATAATGGAGTGAATATTTACAACTGTGCAGTTCATGTGTTTTTCATTTCTGACGACAATAATTACCTTTACAAATACAAAAATATGATAAATAGATCATTTTAGATAATTATCCGATTTTTAATGGATTGTTTGGAATATTATGTCGTTGAGATAATACAACATCGTCGGTATATAATGGTAATATTCGCTATACGAAGAATTATATTCGGATTAATTCACCAACGAACAAAACGATTTCTAAATCATTTAGAACACACAATAATAGCATTTCCAATTAATCCACAAAATTATTCCTGGGATAATTAATGAAGAGGTTTAACAAATTAAACTCCTATCCACTTTCTTAATACTAATATTCCATTCCTAACCCTGGTATAAGAGAAACCCAAATATAATATTAAAGTTTTTACCCACATAATATATATGATATATTTTAATATTTAATATAAGTTACAACATGTCCAGATTTCAATATATCATCAATATCAATAGCACATCAATATTTGCCCAGTTATAAAGTAAAACAACAAAAAGGAATGCTCATAGTGAGACAATATGAGTCAGTGGGCCATATAATAAAGATATAATAAGTTAGATATAACAATAAGTGAAGTAAATAAAGTACTAGTAGATATTGACAACAAACTACACCTAGCACTTGAGGCGATTTTTATATTAGATATTAGCCTTCTAGTTACCTTGGTACATCACGCCTTATGAATATCGCACAAACAATATGTATAGATCCTGTCAGATATGTACAGAATTTCACGCCCGCTGTATGGAAGGCAACCAGGAGTGTATAGAAGTAGAAATATTTCAAGCCCATACATGACTAATTGCTAGACTAGCAAAATAATAATATCGCTTGCAAATGAGAATTGGCTTAAAGTTCGCTCAACACAATAAATTAGGTTATTCTAGGACTTGTGTATGGCGTTACTTATTTCGATAATTAGGTTTTTTGCGTACGTATAGGTTTCTTTGGAAATGGGACATTATGTCCTGTGATCTACAGCAAGATAGAAGCCAACCACCTCCACACCACAGCAATATCAGCACAACCATCAGGCACCCAAAAATTCAAAAGAAATGTTACGTTTGTAAATTATCAATATCAGTATTATTCCCGTATGACCAAAAACATGCCTATAGTTTATATTACGTTACGGTATAATTAAATTCAGGTTTCTGCAAATGGGTGATATTCCCTACTGCATGTGGAGATTATAAAAAGAACATGCTATTACTGGATCTGAGATCATTCTTAATAGCGAAGCCTCCGAATAGCCGTAACCTTTTCCAGTGAAATTGGTTATTTACAAATCAAACTAAAATGAAACCCAATAAATTAATTGTTATTAGAATAGGAAATGTTTCAACTGTTCCGTTTCTAAATATCAAAGGCAATGCCATGTTCTGGTTTGTTGGCAAATATGATAAAAATAAACGTGGTAAAAAAAAGAAACCAGCTGTGAAAATGTCGTGTTCGAAGGTTTAAATTTAATTATTGAAGTAGTTTGGGGTTTTTTTAATTTCGATTCTATGTAAAATTCTTAAGCGTAAAAACGTAGAACATGCAGATATCGAATACTCGATAACATCCCAAATACATCACAAAAATAAACTAAACAATACTTATTCTTACTGATGATTAATGATGATGTTTTTATCTGAGAAGCGAAGATCTTTGTTTCCCGGAGACGTTGGACTCGTTGCTCGACTCCTGTTTGGCGTCGTGGGATTATCTTGAAACGACTTCTTTCGTTTTGAATAACTTGTAAAATCATCCGGTGAAAGATATAAACATTTGGAATTCCGTCTCTGTTTGGTGCTCTTATTTTTATCCATATTGGTGAGAAGTCACTCCGATGATGTTATCCGAAACAGAAAAACTACAAACATTGACCCCCGAGCTCCCCCTACTCTCGACTATATGTATTTACGTATTTTAACCCCATTAGGTATGAGAGAGCAAGACGGAACATTTGAATAAAATAAGCTTAAGCAGCTTTAGCTCCATATTTTTACAGACAGGGTTAATCATAACAGAGTTTATGAGACTTGTCATTATGCCCTATTGTTCATATTTAATATTAAGAACACAAAAGAAACTGACCACGCCCTCTATAATCTCTTTCAACAATCTTAAACATATAACATAACACGTCTTATAACAAACAGTTCAGTAGAATTATCATTACGATGTATTTAGAAACAAAACAGCATGGGGCAACTTTAATACATCTTTAAATAAAGTCAGACAAAATGTTTGTTCAGATGGTCACAGTAGGTATTCTGTATTAACGCTCAACATCGTCAACAAGTCTTTGATTTACATTAATATTCATCCACAGTGATAATTTTCTTGGGTGAACATTAAAAGAGATTTCAAAGAAAACAAATTCGATTCTTATTACAGATGAAACACGATACTGTCCATATTAAATAAATGTTTCTGAAATTGTCACCCAAATGCAACAAAAACAGTCGCATTCCTTATAGACAAAGACCGATATACGTACATCTCAGACCAACTTAGAACCGATTCCAATAATGACCTGACCACATAAAATCGCGGATGACAGATTGTCCAGATACAATCTATCACAAATCCGCTTATGGTTACGAAGAACACCGTCGGATTTTTCCAATAAAAACTGACAAATCAGGGAAACGTCTTATCTTTATTAATAACCATAACCTGTGACAGGTAACACTGAACAAAAGACATCAATCAAAGTTAACACCTGAGGGATCAAGATAACAGTACATGTATAATATTAGTCTCGATCTAAAGGCTACGATATGGACATCAATTACATCCTTAATCACCAATAGGTGGGGACTTCTTTTAGTAGGAAAGATGTGATTTGTATACTAATTGCCCATTATTAAAGAATAACGAAATAGACGAGAACTAACGTATTTAACAGATCTACACAGAACATTCTTTATCGTACTAAATCTTATGTGCATACTATTATTAGCTTTTCAATACCGAATAATAAGCAAGCTTCAAAAACCTCTGGAAATTGAACCACTGTTCTTTGTCAAGAGGTGCACATAGAAAAGAAGAGAATAATTTAATACTATAGTTTTGATTAAAAATAAAATGCTGCTCTGGAAGAACGCCCATCTGAGACATATTCCTGAACCAATGGCCCGAGAAATTCTTCTCTGATACTTGAACTTTTGAGGGAGTGTGTCTATTTTTCCCGCCCAATCGAATCTATCACTTCCTTACAGCAACATGACATCCCTTCGTTTAATATTGGACAGTGATTTAAGGTATTAAAAACCGTGAAAGTCTGTTCGTCTCCACACAGTATTGTTTACATTATGTCAATGTTGATAGCCTCTTTTGTCACGCAATGAGTTATGTTGCAATATTCTGTCATGCTTTGGTTAAAATATCATTATGCAAGAGCAAAATCTGCTTAATACAGGTCTTTCTTTAGGCCTGAGATATTATCTAAATAATCAATAAGACATTAATTAACATATCCAGACCATAATAAACTCTTAAAGTCAGCCTTCGATGTTGGCGGATTGAATTCCTATATGCCGCTTAATGGCCGTTGATAATTAAATCAATCAAGTGGATAATCGAGACTATGTTGTTTATATTAATGATTTGAGTAATGATGACCGAGGCTATGTGAATATTTCAAATGCTTTTTTTCTCGGCTAATAATGGACCAATTTGACTGAAATTTTCAGCAAATTACCTTTACACCATCTAGTTTTTAACTATTATAGTGAGAACTGCCATCTCTTTATCTTATCTCCCATAATGTAACTTTAATTGGGCATAATAAAATCGTGAGCCATGAGGTAACGTTATGTAAACATATTAATTTGGTTCAATTTGACGCTCTGCGTTAAGGGTAATGCCTTTGTAACGCAGTTAGCGATTGATAGTTAATCGGACTATTAACCAATCAAAATTTAGATCAATAATGTTCTCTCTTTCCAGCAGTGAGTAGTGGGATTAGCTCTAATCAAACGGAACACTACCAGGAGTATGATCTGATAGGGAAAACAAGAAGTGAAATGTACACGGTCAATATGGCCGTCTCTATCAACCCTCGAGAAGATATATTTAATAGTCACTATACCCAGCTACGAGGTTTTCAAAACCAGAAATTAAGAAACTATTCTAAATCTAAACCAATCATCGATTATGTGCCTGACTATCTTAATTTAGTGAAAATGAAGGACCACAAAATTGCTTTAACAAAACTTCGAATAAGCGCTCGTTCGTATTTTATACTGCCTCTAATGGGGCGTTTAGACACAATAAAATCTCATCTTATCTGTATAGACCAATGTGACGTCAGTTACCTCTTTAGGGATTATCCCATCGAGATTCATTGTTTAAATTGTGTCAATTTTATAGACAGATACTGGATAACCAGATAACATACTGCCGGAATAATCTAGTCTAGAAGATCAATAATAAATCAGAGGTAAAACCCAAATTGGCTACATATTAATCTATAACATAACATTCTCCTCGCTAAATAAACCAGTAATCAGCTAATAAGTCTTTGAAGCTGAGTTGGTTGCCATAGTAACATTACAGGTATCTCATCGAGCGGTACCAGGTAATGTATTTAGTATGTTTGTCATTGTTGGAGGTTATTTTGATAGCAATGTGTATCCTTCCTGTGGCTAATCATAACTCAGTTAGCTACAATATAAAACCATCAATTTTGTCTTGCTGTCTGAAAGAGTAATACAACTTCATACTCGCCATAAACTCTTTAACAACACAAATTGGATTTCGTTCGTGTATAGCATTTATTAATTAGGAAAAATTATGTCATTTGATACTATAGTCATTATATAATCTCTGGATGTTCTGTGAGAAAATAGGCCTAAAGAAATTTATACTTAACATTAGGTCGAAAACTCCTGCGTAAAAACTATGTTATTTAGATTATAACAAATTTCAGGATTTAGGTTCACCCGGGAAGTTCTGGATAATATTTTTTTATCTGATGCAGATAGCTCTTATTATGGTATAACATTATGTATAATTTTATTTTACAAATACGTATTTATTTATTTAAATCAACAGTTTATTGTTAATGTAAGTAATTTCAAAATTACCACGTTAAAGTTAACGTTTTGGCCACTAAAAGATATATGGTACCAACTGAACCCCGGCATCGAAATAAACAGTACTATACAAACCCAACTTGACTGACTGGTGATGTGAAAGCTGCTGAGCTAATATTCGACGTGGATCAGTCTGATACAAACCTTGAAGCAGTCCGTGTCATTCGACTAGATGATCGCGATGATGATGGTCTCTCGGCATCTTCCAGGAGAATGCTGCGTCGGCCACTTCCGTTACTTTTACCACTGCCAAGACTACCTCTCGAGTTTTGACGAATACGTCTGGCACTCCCGTTCCTCGTTGATTCCATTTTCTGTTTAACATCGAGTGTATCACCAATTACTTTCCGTTTTTAAAAACACCACACAAATGTCTAGACACACTACCAAAGTTTGAAGCACTTACAACACAGCTAAAAAAAACATCCCTAACCAAATCCATCATCTCCTATTGTAACGAAGTACAATGACTATGTCAAAAATTGAAAACACGACGTTGCCGACATTACAGAATATGGACTATCTTTATGATGTATATGGCCTCTTATAATCACTTCAACTTTAATATTTGGTTAATATATAAATAGCAAGGTTAACATTTATATACACCGATACAAGTCATAAACAATCTGTATCTAGAGACACCGGTTTGCAATTTTGCAAAGATAACAATTGGATTTCCATATAACATATCAATAGGCTTATTGTAAGTTACGAACGAATCCAATCTGTTTTATTATCTTTCTATTGTATGTTTTTTTATCAAATCGAACCAGGTTCATTCTATGTTGTTAATTTAATGTTTAATCAACAAATTGCTGAAATGATTCCACAATTCTGTAGGCGAAATCAATACTCATCAACCGATATTGGCGCTTCAGCAATTATCAACAAATTCCAGATAGTTGGTGGTAACTACTGATGGGACAGAACTTTGTGATTTTTATTGTTATGAAACTATTACAGCTAAATAAGCTAATATTACAAACATCTGTAGATACCAGCCACAGTATACGCTAACCAACATATTACCTCATAAATAATTGCAGAAGATCTTTGGTTTTAACACCATTACAATGACACAGTCATCATTTTGGACCACATCAAAAATAAATCCGAAATCATATACGTGTACACTTTGTCGTGCTTCCAAAATATTCCGTATTGTTATTGTATTCTAATACTGACCATCTCCTGCCATATAACAATTTTTCTGGGAAGATTACAGATACAGTGTAGTAATTAAAACACGGTCATAGAAACATCCGTGATTTTCTCCTTGAAGTTTACACTACATCTAGTTTATAAAATTTCTTATCATATAAATATCGCACTTTGATTAACCCCGCCCAAAGTGCAAACCTCGATATATACATGTCTTGGTGTAAACTGAAACTTCTTCTCTACAGCAGTCTCCATATAAACATATCAGAGACAAATTCAAATCATGTCTCTTAATAGGTATGTCTCACAAAACCTGATCTTAATTGGATTATACGACATTCTATTATGTAAAATATAAAAAAAGTGTTAACTATAATTAAAACATGTGATTTTAGTAGAAGATGACACACGCCATATATACATATAAAATTCTAATCTAGATCACACGAAATGATGAGATGAGACGATATAAGAATTCTTATAAATTTTGGATAAATAAAACCGTGTTACGTGTATGAACACCACCTATATAAGATAATTAGCAATCAAAATAATACTTGATGAACAATCCTTGTCACAGACAGGTGGAAAGTTTAATAGTAATAAAACACTACAAACAAGGCCATTGATTTATTCACGTCTTTAGTTACCTCCATTATAATCGTGATCTGCTATAAATACTCCTCTTTACCACCTGTCGCCCCAAAAATATCCCCAAAAAGATATATGAAGGTAAATGGCATTTCAAAAACATTAAGATGCTGTAAATGTGTGGTTCTTAAAACTTTACAGAAAGTGGAGATTAAATAGCGTTATCTATACACACATTAATCCTTTTCCTGCAGTTTCAGATTTCTAAGAACCATCACATCGATGTTAGGATTAAATCAATATTAGTTTCTTTCTTATGAAAAGTTATAGAATCTGTCGTAATAATAATGTTCATTAACATTTATTCGTATAATGTGCGGGTTGAAAATAGATATCATTATAGCTCGGGTTTTATTTTTACTGACAATATTCTATTCAGAATAATTTATCTGAAGGGGATTTGGGAACAAGATAACACTCTTTAATTAGTGAAATTAATGTGCACCAACTGGGCTAATGAAGACGAGGCATACGCACGCAATACACTTGGCTACGGGGGAAAGGTTGCCCTACAGCGCTGCTTAGACCTTCTCTTATTTCGTTTTCTAACTAAGGTTCTTTTACCTGCACGCCAATGTGTACACGAGACCTCGTTTTTTTTTGTTCCATCCAAACAACTTGGCATTGTTCCTTGTGAGGCCCTCCATCCTGCACCACTGACAAGGACAAACCACGCCGTGTTAAGAACCGAGGATTTTTTTTTCTCGGTCAACACCAGGATCGAACCAAAAACTTTCAAGTTAGTGAGCCAAAGCCCATGCCAGCGAGAATCCTCTCACCTCCTCTCCGCCTCCGGGGTTGGTGTCATTCGTCTATATTTAATGTATCCAATTCTGATGGATATTATATTCATTCAGATTATTATGATTCAAAGATATCGTATGTATTTTTTGATTATTGTATGGTGAATAATTTACATGTAAATATCGACATGAAAGGTGCTATTTTCTTACTTCAAATATTACAGCTGTTTGTTTTAGGCAAATATTTAATTAAATAAAAACCCCGAGGGTAAATATAATATACTGCAACAACTTCAATATGTGACAGCAAAGATCGTTTGATGTGAAATACTTCAGAAAACGTTACAGACCTAGTAAATCCCTCTCTGGCCATTGCTGGAATAGCGTCTGTTTCTTGAACTTATGTGGGAGTGTGTCTATTCTTCCCGTTCAATGAAAGCTATCACTTAAGTACAGCAACATGACAGTCCTTCGTTTAATCTGGGTTTTCCATAAAACTTTGGACAGTGATTTAAGGTATTAAAAACGGCGAAAGTATGTTCGTTTCCAAACAGTATTGTTTACATTTAATTCGACTTGATAGCCTCATTTGTCATGCAATTAGTTTTACTTCAGTATTCTGCTATGCACGGGTTAATTAGGGCATAATAAAATCGTGAGCCATAACGTAACGTTATGTAAACATATTTGGTCCAATATTGGCACTCGTTTTAAATGTAAAGCTTTTGTAGGACAGCTAGTGATTGGTTGGTAGTCGGACTACTGACCAATCAAAACTTAAAACAACAATATCCACTCATAATGTGTAGTGGGATTACCTCTAATCAAACGAAACGCTGCGCGGAGCATGAGTAAAGTACTTTAACGGCCAAACTCTATAACTTTTTAGCACTTCTACATTGTAGGTGCAACAATTGATATTTAAAGTGACACTGCGATAAAAAGCCAGAATTATATGAGGGGGGACTTGACTCAAAAGTCAATGCTATGTCGTCAGTGCTATTATTACATGTCTAATGTTGCAAATGTTTAATGTAAGGTGTAAATTTGACAAAGTCAGAAGTAAAAAATCCTGTAATACTGACAAATACATCGAGTAAATTGACATTTACTTTTTGTCATAAAACATTTCACATTAGACATTTCACAGTATATTACAGGGTTTTTTTACTCGTGACTTTGTCCAATTTACACCTAACATTAAACATTTGCAACATTGGACATGTAATATCAATCTGTTTCACAGAGAATTAGCGGCCAAGCGAATATTCACTGCGGGATTAGTTTGATGTAATAGCACTAACGATGTAGCATTGACTTTTGAGTCAAATCCCCCCTCACAGAATTACTTCTAAACTAGAGTGCGCTCTTTCTCATTTAAATTTCATATTTTACTGACCTGTTTGTTGCTGATTTCGGGGAACTTCTATCTGCTGTATTATTATCGCCTTGTTTAAACATAGATACAGCAGAGGCGAGTTTCTTGGAAGCGTTCAAATTTTTAAATGCTGCTACAGCGGCTGCCATGTTGTAAATTCAAATATCTTTGTGACACAGACGAGTTTCTGCTAACAAATTTCGCGTTATTTTACCCACATAGAACTGCTTGATGTGCTAAAAGCTTCCTCTTAATCAAAATCCTATGACAAAGATGTTCTGTTTAAACATCTAAATTTATGTTATCGTGCAGCAATGCTCGCTCGTGCAGTATAATTTAGTGTTTGGTTGTTACCCAGATCTTTGAGAAAGAACAAAATACGTTTGATGAAGTTTTATGTGATTTAAATTAGCATTCTATGTAGAGGGTATAACCCCAAAGTGTCCTTTCGAAGTGTTTCCAAATGGTTATAGTTCTTAATTCTTTCAAAACATTAATCCAACAATGCAACAGATTCCAAATCTTGGAGTCAAATCTTCCAAAACATTAATCCAACAATGCAACCGATTCCGAATTTTGGAGTCAATTAACAAATTAATTTCCAGATTCTGACATTTTCTACGCAGCACAGATCGCCATCAGTTGTTTTCTTCTTTCAAATTATTTTCATTGATGTTTCTACTCTTGTGATCAATTTGAGAAATGGGAACTTCTCATCCAAGAACACAGTTAACCAGCGAACGAAATCCCCATTAACAAGGCTATACGTGAATTTCGTTCACTCTTAATCAAATCCGCCATATTGGTGTTATTAATACGATTAACTAACTTGTATAATTAACTTATAATTCTATAAAGATCTCTTTCAACTTGGCTAAGCATTTTTACCTAACATCATGCACAATAGACCTCCAAATACAATAATAATCGTAATCCAATAAATACGTATTCACGGATTATCGTTTTTTAATAAATGCGCTATTACACGCGTATAAAACTATACTAGATTTTCCAGATTTGAAAATATACATATACAAAAAGAGACTGGAATAAATGAGAATACTACATCTAAGACTCCAGACTGGTAACCAAGAGCTTAAGTAAAATCCGTAATAAGCCTGCAATCACTTTTTACCACCAATTTCTAAGCCAATACTTTTATTAAATCTTGTATGATTTATGGAGTGAGATTTTATTACATCTACAACAATGAATTATTATAATAATGCAGACACTATTTCAGAAACCATTTCCAGTATAAAGACATTATTAATGACATTCTTTGTTATCGTATGGTTGGTGCAGAAAAGTAGGACGTTAAACCCTAGCCTATTTCATTTCAATTCACAGTTAATTTTTTTTATTCTCATCTTAAAAGTTATAGAATATCCCCCAGCGATAAATTAAGACTTGAATGGTTCACATATTTCACACGGTTCATTCGCGCAGTTGCCACAAACCTTGCTTTGTTTCCCCGCTTCTATCTAAATTTTTAAGATACCTACCTATACGCGCAACTACATT
Source organism: Patella caerulea (assembly GCA_036850965.1). Lineage (NCBI taxonomy): Eukaryota > Metazoa > Mollusca > Gastropoda > Patellidae > Patella > Patella caerulea. The sequence continues at coordinate 17,401,465 of JAZGQO010000014.1, read as the reverse complement.
GTGTGTACATTGATAAGGGTTACGGAAAAGCCTTCTTCCATTTTCGCATGATACAATACCAATTCTCTTATAATATCGACAATTTATATGTACTGTAACATACCCCCCCCCCCCCCCACACACACACAAACACACACCTCGCCCACTGTCATACGCGAATAGTGGTTATTGCTTTATTCATTTGGGCTCCGTGATAATGAAGAAGTAGGAAATGCCCGAGTAGGCATTATCTTCACGTGTGTGGGAGAGTTCGCTGATTTCTTCCGAAATAACCACGCGACTGTCCAAAGGGGATATGGGGTCTCGGTCCTTCTCGGTTTGCGTAAAGCATAGTTGTTTCTCTTACACAATGAAGCATTGTCACCGCTTTGGCCTCACGCTAAAGTAAAGTTGTATCTTGGCATCTGCTTTTATCAAATTCTCGGATAATCCCTAGAATAGAACCCACACCAGACCTCCATTTTAACCCTCCCCTGCTAAACGTTCACTGATACTAGTGCGATATTTTGTCGGGTAGTCTTATCAAAAAATAATCTTACCTATCAATATAAACTATTCTAGTTTCTTACGGCATATAGGCAAAGTACATGTTTATATAGGACCTATATTCTGGTGGAATTATTGAGTAGGAAACTAAAATTATAGTGTAATTTTACATTCATGATAGTTCAAATAGTTTCACCCAGGATGAGTGTTTCAACAAGTATATAGGGAAGTTCAGTGGCGAATTTTATATTACAGAATCATATATATCCACTTACACTGATCCCCAAAACTATAACAGAAAATATATTCGTTTATCACTCAGTATAAACTGAGTCAGCAATTTTATAATAATCCACCTTAACGACAAGGGAGATAAGAAAAGCTCATATTATAGGTGGATCAAGACCACCGTTTCTCCCTTGATTCTAAAGTTAAATTCCGAATGCAATCTTCACTGGCGTTTAATCCAACAAGCGAAAATGCCGGTAATGTAAGTTTATACTTACATTACGGTAATGTAAGTAAGAGCCTAAACATAATCACCAAAGAAAAGATCTTGAATTGGGGGCGGGGGCTTTGGGGATTTTTTATAAGAGCTCAATCGCAGTCATCCGAGATAGGGTCTTGAAGTGAAGTTTAAAGGCATTTTTAAAAGAAAAAATATCTTGACAAAAGTTTGCCCTCTCACCGCCACCCCTTCCTTCTCCCGTTTTAATTTCCTGATTTAGCATAACATCTGGGTTGAAGTAGGAATGGGTGGGATGCTCTATGGAAAGTAAAAGTAATCGAAATTCAAACCATTCCCATTAAAATAAAATAATATGCATGTAAGTGTCTATTTATTTCAATATTGACATATTGAAAATTCCAAACAGTGCACAACTTATAAACTGGTTACACTGTATCAGCAAAATAAAATATATTCGCAAATTTTACTCAGAGGGAATTTAGGGGTTGTTGAACTCTTAAGCTCCCCACTTTATTCGAACTAAATAATCAGGCGTATACCATAAAAATAGCATATATGTAACTTACTTGAACACATTGGCCATTTTTACTGTTTTTATTGATTTCATCCATGATCCTTTAGCATCCATGTTAATTATTTTATTTTTTTAAAAAAAACAACCTAAATATATATTTCATGATACACAGTTAATAGTGTCACAAACACATACTAATGAATAACTAAAATAACTAAATCGACGAGTAAACTAGTCTACAATATTAAATGATACATGATATACTCTGATATTTGAGATGACCGTTTACAAGTTCAAAAGAGTTGCTATATAAAAAGAGGGTAAATATAACATAATCAAATAGATTTATCAGTCGGATAATCAAGTATTGAAAACATAAATGTATAATTTCATCACATAACACATATAAATTTGATTTGGTTTCATATATAAAATAATAACATAAAACAATCCAAAGATTCTTAGGCAGATAGTTTACGTTACATCCCTAAATTATATTTTTCGACTCGTCTAATGGCGGGGCTATTGTCTATAAGTAACCAAAATAATAATCTGTTTCATTGTTAAATTGAAGGATATGTTGATCTTGTTGACAAGGATTAATAAACGCTTCAATGCTACGATGATATATGACTGTAAGATAGATTATAACAAGTAAAGCTAATAACTAAGTGTACATTCTATTCAAAGACAACAAAAATGGTATAGGCTAAAGTACCATAAAACCATTGACTATAAAGATGGCCAAAATTACGACAGAAAAATATGACCCAGCGAATTCCGATCACCTTTAAATGAAACAAGACCCAGGTAACAGATTAATAAGCCAATAATTGGCAAGCAAAGAACACGTACGCAATAAAAAAAAAATTATATCAATTCACCCATTGCTGCCAATAATAATAATATAATATTTCATACTAATCGCCAAGAAACGGTAAGAGTGGGATTTGTCAATAGCAAACAAAGTATTGCAAAAAAAAAAGGGTTCTAAAATAACAGGTTCTCGGTTAATTGTAGGCGAATACCGTGTTACTTTATTCCGTTGGTGTTTTAAAGTTCCAAAAGCATATTTTTAAGTTACATTTTTAAAATGTATTAAAATAAAGCCCTAAAACAGATTGTACCTATAAACAGTCCTACCTTGTTAAAGAATAATCCTATTAATCCTATAATTCACTATTGCCAGTTGAGAAATTGGCAAAAATATCATTTTCAACTTCAAATTCAAATTCAAACGTTTGAAGATGGCCGTCCATGGAGAGGAATGGGAAAACAAGGGAGGTAATTGAGTAACTATTTCCTCAATCAGCCTGTGTCAGCCATTTTAATGCCTGTGAAATTGTTCCCATGATCGTATAATAGTGAGTTGACAACCTATTGAGCAAAAGACATAGAAATAATTATGTTTTGATTTTCTTAGAAAATATGAAATTGGAACTTTAAGAACCCCAGAAAACAACTGAAATGAACAAACATGAATTTGTGAATTTCTGTTTTCCAGGAATTCCTAATGCATATTCTGTTTCATTCATCACAATACCTATACTCTTTCAAATGACAATTTCTATACAAAGAATAAAACACTTACTTTAACATTGTTATGGACAGTTTTCTTACGGCGGCAGGAAATTTATATTTTTTCACAGGCGACACCGTACGTTGTGTGGATCCCATTTTTTGTGCATTTATCTTAATTGTTTTTGCCGCCGTTCGCCATTTTGCGGTATATTTATTTCGAGAAGAGAGAGACATTTTGTGTTTCGCAGTTTTTCACAATTTTCACATTAAAGATAGGTTGTAGGCCTATAATTAATTTCCTGTTAGCAGATAAAAACAATCATCAGAAAAGACACCTGATAACAACAAGGGAACAAGTATTTCTTATCATTTGATGATACAGTTTATATACAATTCTTTCTTTTTGAAGACTTTTTTCCGCGCGTGTGTATGTGTGTTAAAAAGGGGCTTCGGTACAAATATAAAACGCTGGACCCAGCCCCGTCGACCATGATATAATATAACTAAAGCATACATCAATGAATAAAAGTAAGCAAATAGAAAACGTATTAAACTGCTTATCATATGTATGTTTTTTAACTCGTAAATAATTGTTATACATACAACAGTGTTTAAATTAACACTAAATGTAAACAAAAAGTCTTTAATTCATCCAACCCCGGCAAAACTTGAAGTGCTAGACTTCTTCAAACCCTAGAAATATATACAGTATTTATTTCTATGTTCAAATATAATTATTGTGTCATTTGTGTTTACTTTTTTATCGTAAGAACTGTTATTTATTTATCAGGATAATATTCTACAGTGTGGTAGTATGTGTCCTAATATTATTTATTCCACATGTCCATATTGATAAATCTTGTACATAAAAATAAGTTTAATATACCAGTTATCCTAAACCCCAAACGAGGGCCACGCTGGCTCAGTGAGTATAAGGCGTTGACTCGCTAACCTGAGATCTCGTGTTCGATTCCTGTGTTGACCGAGAAAGTTTATCTGGATGTGTGTCAATGGCGCAGAGGCCCTGCCAAGAGATAACGTATAATCGTTCGGCGAGGACGAAAATTCGAGGTACCGTGTACACAGTGGCGTGCACGTAAAAGAACCGTGGGAATTCGATATAAGAATAGGTCGCAGCGCCGCTGTCGATGCAAAATCCCGTCATTGCACAATGTATGGCGTATGCCCGTCTTCATTACATGTTATACCTCTATGCACGTTAAATACCCCCGAATTACATTTCACACGTGACAATGGCAAAAATGTTAGACCACTGGCTGTGTTTACGATAGGTAAAGTATTCATGACGTAAAATATTGGGAATATGTGGTTCTGATTCGAACCCAATAAACGCCAAATGTCAACCGAATCAAGCATAGCTCGATAATAAACCATTCCATACAATATTCTTTTCGGGAAATGCGCTCTGGTACGCGGGTTCACTATCGTCCGCGGGCTCATTAGGCCACCTACATCTATTATTAGAGTTTGGATACGGATCATAGGTCCACCGATATCTAGTATTAGGGTTAGGATAGGTTAAGGGTTAGGTTTATTGATACTCATAATTTATAGTATTTATTATAGACACGGACTAGTGCACCGGTGGACTAGTGAGCCCCCCTCTTCTTTCCAAACCAAGTCAGAAGTATAGCATGCCAAAATCCAGCACCAGAGTCAGGCTACATATCAATTTCTAGCTAGATTAGAAACACAACTCCGCTACACGGTCTTCCCTAAAATATAAACTATACATTTTTGGAAAGCTTATGACGCCAGGCACACAAAGTCCGGGAGTTCCAAGCAAAATGTTTGCAATTTATTGATTTAGGGCCAGATGAAATTCGTCAAAATTGTCAAATAAATGCTATTTTTGTACTAACAATTCTGAACTTGACATAAAATTAAATAGTTGCTAAAACACATCATGCCTTCATCCTTGGCAATGAACAGTTTATTGCATAGATTTAGATGTAAACACAAACGCTGAAAACACAAATGTCATGGGTGAATAAAGAATTCTGGAAATCCATTAACGGTGAAAAATAGTTATCTCCCTTTCTATCAAGTCTGTTGACTATCAGGTGTATGGTGACTGCTGGTTTTGCGACGCAGAAGACCAGGTGTGGGCACACAAGCCTAATAATTATTTTGTTGGATGTTTGCTCAGAAATTATCACTTGTATGGTACATGCTAGAGTCGACTTGTAGCATATCCTAGCCAGGGGTTATGTTTGACAGTAGTTGAATGATATGCTTTTGAAATAATGGAGATCCGTAGCACTTTATAACGCATTGAACCACATGATTTTTTTCCGCTAAGATAAACATTCTAAACCCATATACATGTTCCCTTTCAATTAGCCACTACAGTATTTTTACAACTGTACATGTACATGTAGCTGTGAACTACTATCTCGGATATGATTAATGGTCAAATTACAAACATACATGTAGATATAAGTTTTAAAAAAATAATTCTGTATCTGGGCTGGTATGAAGGGAAAGATTAGAAAACAGGATGAACAGTTGTTAAATTATTTATTAAAGTGAAACAATCATTGAAAATCAAAATTAAACAGTTGCACTGCAAATCAAATGTCATCAAAGTTAATCTTCATCATCACTGTCACTAAATGTACTAACACCAAATTTGGTCATTTCAGGACTAACATGGTTTAATTTTATTTCAATACCGGTAATTCGCTTTCGCGTGGGTGTCTTTAGCAGGAAACCGGAGTACTCGGAGAAATCCCATGAGGTCGGACAGGGGACCCTACTCCTTGCCATGTACAACCAGGGTTTCAATGTCCTCATATTTTTATCAAGCGTCCGCGCTAAGTCAAGTTTGACCACCGATCGGCGATTTTGTCAAGTTCGATTGTGTCCGTCATTGAGGCGTTCCTGTTTCATTACTGAACGCATAAGAGTTTTTACTAATTGAGCTTTGAAAAACTGGCGCGTGGTGTGATACCGAATTAAAGTAATGATACGTATACACATATTCATACAAAATATTAAGCCAGGCGCAGACGGCCAACTTTTTCGAGCAACTTTCAGGCAACAGTGAAATCGCTGGTCGTTGAAAGAAAAAATCGCTCGTCTGCTGTTGCTTCGAGTTGCTTCTCGTTGCCAAATATCAAACATGTTTGATATTCGACAACAGAAAATCGCTCGTCGCCGAGAAATTGTTCATCTGTTGCTTCAAAATTGCTCGTCTGCGGCGGTAGGCGACAACAGGCAACAAGCAACTGGTTAACTGTCCAATCAGCGAGCGCTCTACTGTCATGTGATACTTCAAGAAGGCGGCGTCGGAACAGCTAACAACATTAACATGGTCCGTGGAGATGGAAAAATTTTGGCATCAATCTGATTAAAACACATATTCTATTTGATATTCGACAACAGAAAATCGCTAGTCGCCGAGAAATTGTTCATCTGTTGCTTCAAAATTGCTCGTCTGCGGCGGTAGGCGACAACAGGCAACAGGCAACTGGTTAACTGTCCAATCAGCGAGCGCTCTACTGTCATGTGATACTTCAAGATGGCGGCGTCGGAACAGCTAACAACATTAACATGGTCCGTGGAGATGGAAAAATTTTGGCATCAATCTGATTAAAACACATATTCTATTTGGTTTCGTTTTTAAATTTTTTATAGTTCAAAATTTCGTTTGGAACGGTTGTCATATAACTCGCATTCCGGATGATGTGAAGGATTAGCCAATGAAACGGTCTGATGCGGCGAGTTTTTGGCGTGAGATGCACGGAACTGTGGGTAACCCACTAGAAACATCAACCAACGCTGATTGTCAATCAAATGTCTGACGCCATAGGGTCTAAACCCATCGTATGACCCCTTTCGCGACCTTCCACTATAGCCGGTTAGATCTTCGCGTAGTGGAGGTGACGGGGACCAGGAAGGCGGCCTATGGCAAAACAAAGACACACATCTAATTCACAATTCCGTGACAGTGAAACAAGAACATGCGTATTATGGAACAGGAATCAGGTTTTCCGCCGTTGCAGTCATCTTGAAATTGTCACGCCATATCAAAAGTCTACGCCCTTCAGTCGATGCGCAATTCTCCACGGAACACGCTGGTCGAGTTTCATGTTGATCGTACATTAGACAGAGCCCAGGGGATATTTCGAAGGGAATTTGTACCAAGATGTGGAGAGTAGAAACGCTTGAGGTCAAGTTCCTGATCCATTATGAATAATGTGATGACATTAACTCTGTCAGCAGGCTACTGATAGGCGTGAATTTGTTGTCTGGCATCGGCATAGATTTTTTGGGCATTGCATATATTATACAAATAATCCTTTTTAATGTCAATATAAAATTTACTCACGTAACTGATGAACGACGTCTTTGTATAATTTCACCCGGTCTGATACTAGTTCGCCGACCAACAGCGTCTGCTTTTTGAACTCTCGATAGCCGATTACGAGGGGATGCCGTTGCACGCCCCCTGTCATCCATTCCTATAATATATATTAAAAATAGCATTTTTAGTTGTATGCATATTAATTCTAGAGTCGACCGACATGATCTGCTTAAAAAAACTGTACCAATAATCAAAGTTTGGTACCGATACATACATGTCCAGCCATTAGAAATTGATCTTCAGACACGTTCTGGCTGTGGTGCCTGGAGCATGTAACAAAAGTGACGAACGCAAAAGGAAAACACGAGTTATCCCTCAATATAACTGACTGAAGTGATGAGTGACAACAGATACGGGGCCGAATTTCTGCTCACTAATAATTTCTTTCGTAGAAGTGATGTCAAAAGCCCCGATTGTTTTTTTCAATTAGAATCAGCGAGATTCCGAGATTCGATGGGCGTTTCTTTATTAAAGGGAAACAACTCCAGATGAAATAAACTTTTCTCTAAAAATTATTGCTGCCTTCGAATGAAATGAAATGGGGTTACCGACACAGTGGCACTTCGGCCGTTGGAGTTTGTGCAGTGTGAACCAAACAATTAAAGATATAGAGGAGCACAGGCACTTTGATTGTGTCGTAGTAGTTTTATCACTTCTAGCCCTTACCCTGAGAAGATTGTGTGTTGCTGTCTCAATTTTTCTATAGAACCTTTTATTTCATAAACCATTCTCCTATTATAATATACACACACTTTAGTTGATAATGAGTGTTTTATTTGGATGGATAATGAAATATTAATAACGGCATGACTAAAGCTTAATTCCAATTAGCTCTCGAAATAATATAACAGTTGGATATGGCTTGTTAACAAACACAAGGAGGTGATCTTGTCTGAAAGAAGTGTTACTAGTAGTACAAGGGGGAGGGGGTGGGGTAAAATCAGAAACATATTAATAGAATATATCGATATCAGAAGCAACCGTATTAATCCGAGATATAGGTTGACCTTAAAGGACAATATTGGTGCCAGTCATTATCACATATGTGATAGAACTGATTAAACACTTTTCAAATATAATATTAACACAGAGATCATCGCTACCATAGAGGAGTAATAAAGGATTCATGAATCGGAAGTGACGAACGCCAAAGGAAAACACGAGTTATCTCTCTATGTGAATGACTGGAGTGACGAGTGATGACAGATAAACGGCCGAATTTCTGCTCACTAATAATTCCTTCGAAGACAAAAAATTGTTATGTGGGACCGCAAGAGGTTATCTGACGATACAATAAAGTAATTAAATGTCATAAGATAAGAGAACACGGGAAAAATAGAAATACTCCGTACAGCCCCTTGTTTTTATTCATTCTATAGGGGAGACCGGGGCACATTGAACCACTTTGTTCACATACATGTTTTTCCTCATTTCATATCAAATGTTTTTATTAGAAGATCTCTTTATTTCATGATCAAAATTTAAAACAAAAAAAAATCAATATGCCCTCTTATATGGATCAAACCACGGTTTATCTGGATTGTATAGATTAGACATAATATATGAACTTAAGTACAAGAATTTCCTAGGCTAAGAAGTTAACATGTATGGAAAATTTTTCTCTTTTAAGCGCTTTTTTGAAAAATTCAATGCCTAAGAAAATAATTGACAGCATGTGGCTTATTGATAGAGAAATGGGTCTAAGAAGTTATCTCACTTCTGTATAGTGTTGGGTTGTATAGTATTATTTATAAAGGATATATCCATGGTGGTTCAATGTGCCCCGGTCTCCCCTACCTTATAAAAACATGGTAATGCACGGACTTTTAATCTGTTTTTCTTTCCTGTTCTCTTATCTAATGGCAGTCAATTCTTTTTATGAATTGTAAGATATTCTCTCACGGTGTCACACAGCAACTTTAGGTCTTCGGGGGAATTATTAGTGAGCAGATATTCGCCCATGTATCTGTTATCATTAGTAACTTCAGTTAGTTATATAGAGGAATAACTCGTGTTTTCCTTTGGCGTTCGTCACTTCCGATTCATGAATCCTTTATTACTCCTCTATGGTAGCGATGATCTCTGCGTTAATATTATATTTGGACAGTGTTTAATCAGTTCTATCATATATGTGATAATGACTGGCACCAATATTGTCCTTTAATACCGGATCGAGTCTTCTCCTTTAATGTCCCACCTCTATACTCAGCCGAATTAAAAACTTGACACTGATGAATTTCAACAATTTTTTTTTTCTTGTAAGTCAAATAAATTTTAAAGTGTTTCTAACGATAGTAAGTAGTAAGAAGCCTTTAATTTCATAAATTGTAAAGTCACGTACGTGACTTTTGAGCATATAAAGATGAAAAACCTGAAAAACACGTGCAAACACAAACTCGTGAGGTCAATCGATGCAAGGTTGCTTAAACTGAACACGGACACGTAACTTGAACTGGAAAAACAAATTAAAATTGTTATTTTCATCTTTGATAGAAAATGCCCCGCCTTTCAAATGTAGAACGTCTACGTGCTATAGGTAGGCCCTATGCTGGTCAGTCTGTGGTCACTGACATTGCGGGAGCCTTTAATTGTTCACGCCAGACAATAATTAATCTTGAATGAGAGTACTTCAAACTGGAACTATAGCCGACCGCCCAAGGGCGGGAGCGCCACGTGTGACGTCACTCCAGGAACATCAAGCAATACGATTACGTCATCTTAGAAACATATTTGTCACTGCCATAGAAATATAGTCTATATTTCTATGGTCACTGCAACCTCCACAAGTAGAGAGATGTTTGGTGGAAGGTTAACTGCACAAACTGTTCGAAATCGCTTGCAGGCTGCTGGTCTTCAAGCTCGGAGGCCCTATAATGGACCTATATTGACACCTCTTCATCGCCTTAACCGACTTGTGTGGGCCACAAGACACATAAAATTTACTCAAAGACAGTGGAATTCGGTTGTCTTTAGTGACGAATCTCGATTCACTTTGAGATTTGCCGATGGCAGGGTCCGAGTGTACCGCAGACGAGGTGAACGTTACGCTCAAGTATGCGTCAGAGAAGTTGACCGATTTGGTGGCGGCAGCGTCATGGTTTGGGGTTCTTTTTGTGCACATGGACGTTCTTCTCTTGTTGATGTCCAAGGGAACTTAAATGCTGTCCAGGATCAGATTTTGCAACCTGTTCTTCTTCCGTTTATTCAGAGACATGGGCCTGGACTAACGTTTCAAAAAGAAAATGCTCGACCCCATATACGGCAATTGCTACCCAGAATTTTTTAAGAAATGCCGGTGTCCAAGTCCTGGATTGACCGTCGCTTAGCCCCGACCTTAATCCTATATTGATCACATCTGGGACGAACTGGGTCGACGTGCTCGTCAGCAAGCGCACCACTGACGTTGCAGGACCTCCAACATGCTCTTGCTGAGCAGTGGCGACGTCTTCCTCGGGTAGTGTTTACTAATGTTCTGAGATCCATGAGAAGACGTTATGTGGCAGTACGAGACGCTAGAGGAGGCCACAGCCGTTACTAAACACTTTATTCCGATTGTTCTCCAAGTCTGTGAATTTCATTTTGGGGAGTACTGTGACATCACGAACGTTATCAATGTCAAGGACTTTCGGCGAGACATATTCTTGCTTTCTGTTGATGTCAAATTCGTCTGTGCACAACATAACACTAAAATAGTTGCCTTAAACCAAATATTAAAAATCTAGTCCCAAAAATCCCGAGTGTCAAGTTTTTAATTTGGCTGAATATATATAATGGACAGGGGAGACTTTCCTGAACACATCTGTCCTATTATTATGAATACCTTGATCAGGTCACTGCATGTAGGCTATGTTTTAAAGGTAATGGATCAAGATATACTTTATGTAGTCATGTAATAAACAGAGTTAAACCACATAACAAATACCTGTGTGGTTAATTTACCAGGTTTCTATGTTATTGATTCTATTGTAAATATAGATACCATTCATAAGCTACCCTTTGTATAGAATTTTATAATGATCTACCGGGGAAAAACATTAGTAAGACGTGTTTAAGTGTTTAATATCTATACAGCATGTATACTTGCGTAACTAAGACACGTTTGAAGTTATAATGATAGGGGTCAAACTAAGCCATCGATCACCATGTTACTTCATTTTTATAATTTAGAGAAATTATCACGTTCACTAAGAAATTAAATGTAATTAAGATTGAGTAATATAATGTAAAATAAGCTAATAAACCCTTAAAAATCAAAATAACACTCAAAGGTGACAGCGTTTATATCTCGCCGATGCCTTAGAATTCGATCATCAATGGTGTTCTCTTGAAAAAAAAAATATTACAACACAGGGTAGCCTACCAATGGTGGCAATTCATATCTGTTTGACTTATTTGGGCGATATAACTAAACTACTATGCATGCGTTGCGAGGAGTGTTATTTGTTTTAGTTACATCTATATATTTAACACTTGCAAAGTCTGTGTAATTTATGTGCCCCTTCCGCAGTTATGTTTCAATGCAGTATACGGTCCGCTTGCAATTATTATTAGTCTCAGTGACGTCAAATATTTCATTCCATTGAAATCCACCAAAAGACATCAATTTTCTCCATTAGGTACCTATTATTTATTATGTACAGGTGATTTTATAAATGTGTTAAAGGAAATTATCAAAATGTAGCAATATTTAATGTATTATAAGTACTGGTCATAATTATATTGCCCTTCATGCTTTAAATAGGTTGTTTGAATCAATCAAACACTTACAACTTTTGGGACCAATTTGGATAAAAGAAAATACTCCATAAATTGTTTATGTTGATGGACAGAATATTGTTTATTTAGTTGGAAATATCCTAGCAATGGTTATTTCACATGACCCATTAAATTAAGCATAGAAATATGCACTGTAATGAAAAAGCAATAGCGATGATTCATTTTTAAAACTCGGATGATTAATGTTATGGTCGAACGACTTGGGTTGCATAGCTTAATGTTAATATAGAAAAATAGTGTTTATTCATATCCCTCCTCACGCATACATGAATTAAAATAACATAGACATGAATGTAAGAAAAATATTAAGTTCTATATAATAAATATAAAGCGTCTTCTTACCTTTACTCATATCATTAATATTTAAGAGAGACTTTATAACATACTTTTAATAATCCACTGGGTTTTTTTTTATTTTTTACTTATATACAGTATCTATATCACAAATTTACCGGCAAGTAAAATCTCCTACCCAATAAAAAGCAAGACAATTTCTCATTGTAGATTAGGTTCAATTTCGTCACAGAGATACGCACAGGGCTTTACCGTAAAACATATCATTTTGTTAAATTCTACATGTATAACTCCCGTTGGAAATCCAACCTTTAGCTTGTATAGTACCTAGCCCTACTAACATGCTTAAATGGTCTAACAAATATTTTACTACGGTATTTCTTATACACATTTATTTTTAATTTAGAATATTGTGAAGATGCGATTAATTATCTTTCCGTTTTGACTCTTTGCAAATAATTTTCGTTAGGATTTATATTTATTCAGTTGAAATTAATAAGAACAGCAATTACGAATGATCTATTAATTTATATTATCTACTTTGACGATTTGTAATTATTACTAAACAACCGTGTGCGAGAATATATCCTAAAGCCATATGCACTTACTACGCTGGCTGTATATTGTTGAAGATTTATAGTTTTGATTTTTAATTTCTTTAGTGATTGGTGAGAAATGGAATGTTTACAGCACATGTGCCTATAATATACCCATTCTCGTTTTTTTTATTATTTACAATCAGAAAGCCATTGTATGGTTTAACGAACAAAGAAGCAGTTTAGTGACTGGTTGTAATGAAGTCAAAGGGTAGACTATCCAACAAGTTATTCTATTGACAAGATCCTGCTGTTGAATGGTCGAGTAGATCTACTTTATAATAAAACAAAAAATATTATTTCATGTCTCATCTCCCAGTAGGTATATAGTGGATGTATATTACCACCACTCGGATCACCATTAATAACAAACATATCTACGGTTCGAGTTCAGGCAAGGTATAGCGGTTACAAACAAGTATTGCAAGGTCGATCATATTCTGAAATCGCCCTCTTTTCTATTTTCTATATTATATGCCCCCTAAGTGGGCAGAACGCTTGTTTGCTATCCTGGAGGTCGCGTGTTCGATCCCTACATTGGTCGAGAAAGTTCATTGCGATTTTCCGACGCGACTTCCCTTTGTCAGTGGTGCAAGAGGGCCAAAGACAGCTGTCTAGTCGTTCGGTGGGACGAAAAACGAGTCCCGTTTATACATTGGCGTGGACGTAAAATATCCCTTGGCAGTGAAAATTCGATATAAGAGTAATTCCCGTCATAGCACACTGTATACTGTATGGCGTATGCCCGCCTTTATTAACCCAGTATAGGAGCATCAAATTCCATTTCATCTAGTAGTTCGAACCGGATAAAAAAAAAACAACGTCCGAGGTACACATTGGCTTTCACTTAAAAGTGCCCTTGACAGTTGGAATTTAAATAAGAGCAGGTCGGAGCACACTGTGTGGCGTATATCCGTCTTCATTCGCCGTGTATATCAGAGATGTAAATGTGGATATTAAATACCCAAGTAGTGGCGTACGAGTGAGTAAGATGACAATGAAAATCCCCCCAAAAAATGCGAGCGAGGGGTTTGTTTTTTTTTTGGGGGGGGGGGAGACAACAAATTAAAAAAAAAAACAGACGTAAACCCGTTTCCCTGCTATTCAGGTCCGTGAGAGTAGCATTTAAGTGCAAGTTCGATGTAGCCTTATTTATGCGATTTTGCAACCGAATTTGCCTACCCGAATTCCTTATTGCGTGTACATTTGTAATTACTCTATATCTGACTGTTGCAGCATCATCCACCGGACGTCTCCCTAGAAATTTCACTTATTACACATTTTTTAATTTTTTTTTTTTTTTTTGAAGATGACGACTTTGCCTATTATCGTAGCAACAGTCAGGCGCGGATCCAGAATTGTGGTGGCGAACAATTTATAGCTCCATAGGCCTATATTATCGCGGGAATGGAGAACAAAAATTGTTTAGGTTGGAAATCGTAATTTACAGTATTACTGTGCAGTTAAGCCTACCAAACACGGGTACAAATTCCCTCTTTTTGAATCATATCGATAGTAGATTGCTTTTTCCGACATTTTAAATTGACGTTATTAATTTGCTGATAAATGAATGTTGTTTCAGTAGATTGGGCTGCGTAAGTATAATACGTACAAATAGTATAAAATTAACTTATTTAAAAGATGGTACATGCATTAATGAAGAAATTGAGTTTGCGACTTGGAACTAAAGGCACCCAATCGTAGCTAGGTTCACACCCGAGGGCATAAATACCGGAGAACAGCTTGGTTCAGCTGCGTGTCGCGGTTCCTGCAGAGCGAGGGTATGCCGTCGACGATATGTCACATTGCGTTTCTTTTTTGGAACAGTATATACGTAGATCGCGTATTATAGAATTGAATATAGCAAGTGTATTATTAAGAGATGATAAGCATCAAACTGATCCCGCAGTGAATATTCGCTTGGCCGCTACAATCACTGATAAGCATGACATCGACGAGGCTTAATGAGTACGGCATATTAACTTTTTTACTCAGACAAATTAAATTCTCAAATATTTTTTAGGTAAAAGAAAAATAAATAAAGACGTTTGAAGTATTTGTAGTTAAAAAATATTTCCTATTTAGTGTAAACGGATATTAAAAGGAGTAAAATGCATCATTTTAGGTGTTAAGTAAACATTGCACGAGCCGTTGAGCCAATGACTACGAGGCATGCAGTCAACGCACGTGCTTTGGGCAGCCATCCGTTACAGGGATAATTCGTTAGTAATTCTCTGTGAAACAGGTTGGCTAAGCATGTGTAGAATTAGTTACTATAAATAACATAAATGTTTCGGCTCTTAGTGTGGAATAGCTTTATGTAATATCCGCTTTCGCCGAGGTGGTATCGCAGGTGTTAAGTGTGCGTGTATGAAATAGCTTTAACGTCTGCTTCCACGGAGGTGTTAAGCATACATACATAGATAGAACCCAATGACCATTGAATACCGCTCGGGTTATTCAATGGTTCAAGAGAGTGTATCCCTGCGCAAGTATTCCACGAGCGATAGCAAGCAAATAATTACAAATTCAATGGTGATTGAGTTCTGTTTTACTCTATAGCTACATGAAAACTGTTGATTTCTAAGACCGTATCACACCTTCCTGAAAAGTTATTCAATTATAGAACATACACCAATAAAAAATAGTTCCCCAAAGGTTTTAGTAATTTCCCCAAAATATGCAAATTAATGAAAACTATTGTTTTGGATGTCATTTTCTTCTAATGTAGACATATTTTCCAAACAATCATCCCTAATAACTTCAAAATTAATCATAGGTTTTGCCATTTTTGTTTTACTAAATTGGTGGTCACCAAGTAATGACGTCATTACAATATAACGTCATTCTGGAATTGACGTCATTCCGGAAAAAGTAGTCCCTGCTCAAGCCATTGAATACAACTATACACTGTAGGTTATTCAATGGCCATTGAATACAACCATAGGTTATTCAATGGCTGTATTCAATGATATTTGCCTGTATTTGTATGTAGTTATAGAATAATTTAATTCTACATCACTATGGTTACGGAACTCCGTACCATGTGAGAGAGAGACATGCGCAGAAAGGTCAAAATTCATGCTAAGATTCTGTCAGTACTATTTTACATCGCTCTGCAGATTTTACGCTTTTTATACGCCCACATTTTCATGTGGACGTATTATGTCGTCGCCCCTGTCCGTCCGGACGTCCGTCCACAATTTGTTTGTGGACTCTCTACAGGTCACAATTCTTATCCGATTTTGACGAAACTTGAAATATAGGTTTATCCCCAAAAGACCTCGGCTGCTTTCGATATTGGCATGTATCGGATCAAAACTTCATGGATTATGGCCCCTGATTGTACGAAAAATCACGTTTTTAGCTTGTGGACCCTATAGAGGTCACAATTTTGAACCGATTTTGATGAAACTTGACATGCATGTTTGTAACCCAAAGATCTTGGTTCCTTTCGATATTTGCGGCTATCGGAATGTAATTTCCTGAATTATGGCCCCTGATTGTCCGAAAAATCACTCTTTTTAGCTTGTGGTCCCTCTGGAGGTCACAATTATTATTCGATTTAAAAAACCGTTTGATTATATCACCGTTACACCCTAAGGAAGGTTGAGTTCGAATTTCGGGAAAATCGGACGAAAATTGCCATACAAAATGGCCGCCGTTTGTACGCGAATACTGTTAAAAAATGGTATATCAAGGTTGTGGACCCTGTAAAGGTCACAATTTTAATTCGATTTTGATGAAACTTGAAATTCATCGTTATAACCCAAAGATCTTGGTTCTTTTCAATATTTGCGCATATCGGATCGTAACTTCCTGAATTATGGCCCCTGGTTATACACAAAATCCCCCTTTCTTTAGCTTTTGGTTCCTCTGGAGGTCACAATTATTATCCAATTTAAAAAAACGTTTGATTATATCACCGTTACACTGTAAGGAAGGTTGAGATTGAATTTCGGGAAAATCGGACCAAAATTGACAGACAAAATGGCCGCCGTTTGTACGCGAATACTGTTATAAAAATGATATATCATGGTTGTGGACCCTGTATAGGTCACAATTTTAATTCGATTTTGATGAGGAAGGTTGAGTTCTAATTTCGTGAAAATCATACCAAAATTGCCGGACGAAATGGTCGCCGTTTGTACGCGAATAGTGTAAAAATATGGTATATCATGGTTGTGGACTCGCTACAGGTCTCAATTCTTATCCGATTTTGATGAAAAGTCATATTTCTAGGTTGCGTACCGTCACACCATAATCATTGTCGGTTTCGAGTTTCATTAATATCAGACTGGAACTGACCAACTAAATGGCTGCTCCCAATACAGTATGAAATACAGGACTTAAAGATGTAGGAAAAATCACTTTCGGTATTGCTTGTTCTCTGTCCATCTCTCGAAAATGTGGGCGTATCCTGCCTGGCAGTGCCAGCCTATCTTTTACTACGATATCAGTAGTAAAAAACGTTTTTGTTGTCTACCCCATCGAGGGCTAGGTTTAGTGTTGTTTGCATAGTACCCATTGATATACAACACTAAATAGACTCAGAAAAAATGAAGAAATCTTCGGCAAATTATGCCAATTTACATCATAAAAAAGATGGCGGCGTGGGGCCTGTGAACGAGTATAAATATGGTGTGTCGCTGTCGCCAACAGATATTGAACCGCTGGAGGTCACTGTAATCACAGAACAAAACTCAAGTCAACCAATTATTAATGCCTCGTCATGTGATTGTAGTAGTACGGCTCTGCCGTCACAACAAAACTTATATCCTGTCTTGCTACAGATAACAGAAAATATGAATAAGATAGGCTGGCACTGCCAGGCAGGATACGCCCACATTTTCGAGAGATGGACAGAACAAGCAATACCGAAAGTGATTTTTCCTACATCTTTAGGTCCTGTATTTCATACTGTATTGGGAGCAGCCATTTAGTTGGTCAGTTCCAGTCTGATATTAATGAAATTCGAAACCGACAATGATTATGGTGTGACGGTACACAACCTAGAAATGTGACTTTTCATCAAAATCGGATAAGAATTGTGACCTGTAGAGAGTCCACAACCATGATATACCATATTTTTACACTATTCGCGTACAAACGGCGACCATTTCGTCCGGCAATTTTGGTACGATTTTCACGAAATTAGAACTCAACCTTCCTCATCAAAATCGAATTAAAATTGTGACCTATACAGGGTCCACAACCATGATATATCATTTTTTTAACAGTATTCGCGTACAAACGGCGGCCATTTTGGCTGTCAATTTTGGTCCGATTTTCCCGAAATTCAAACTCAGCCTTCCTTACAGTGTAACGGTGATATAATCAAACGTTTTTTTAAATTGGATAATAATTGTGACCTCCAGAGGGACCACAAGCTAAAGAAAGGGGGATTTTGCGTATAACCAGGGGCCATAATTCAGGAAGTTACGATCCGATATGCGCAAATATCGAAAAGAACCAAGATCTTTGGGTTATAACCATGAATTTCAAGTTTCATCACAATCGAACTAAAATTGTGACCTTTACAGGGTCCACAACCTTGATATACCATTTTTTAAGAGTATTCGCGTACAAACGGCGGCCATTTTGTATGGCAATTTTGGTCTGATTTTCCTGAAATTCAAACTCAACCTTCCTTACGGTGTAACTGTAATATAATCAAACGTTTTTTTAAATCGGATAATAATTGTGACCTCCAAGCTAAAAAAAAGGCGATTTTGCGTATAATCAGGGGCCATAATTCAGGAAGTTACGATCCGATATGCGCAAATATCGAAAGGAAGCAAGATCTTTGGGTTATAACCATGAATTTCAAGTTTCATCAAAATCGAATTAAAATTGTGACCTTTACAGGGTCCACAACCTTGATATACCATTTTTTAAGAGTATTCGCGTACAAACGGCGGCCATTTTGTATGGCAATTTTGGTCTGATTTTCCTGAAATTCAAACTCAACCTTCCTTACGGTGTAACTGTAATATAATCAAACGTTTTTTTAAATCGGATAATAATTATGACCTCCAAGCTAAAAAAAAGGCGATTTTGCGTATAATCAGGGGCCATAATTCAGGAAGTTACGATCCGATATGCGCAAATATCGAAAGGAAGCAAGATCTTTGGGTTATAACCATGAATTTCAAGTTTCATCAAAATCGAATCAAAATTGTGACCTCCACAGGGTCCACAACCTTGATATACCATTTTTTAACAGTATTCGCGTACAAACGGCGGCCATTTTGTATGGCAATTTTCGTCCTATTTTCCCGAAATTCGAACTCAACCTTCCTTAGGGTATAACGGTGATATAATCAAACGTTTTTTTAAATCGAATAATAATTGTGACCTCCAAGCTAAAAAAAAGGCGATTTTGCGTATAATCAGGGGCCATAATTCAGGAAGTTACGATCCGATATGCGCAAATATCGAAAGGAAGCAAGATCTTTGGGTTATAACCATGAATTTCAAGTTTCATCAAAATCGAATCAAAATTGTGACCTCCACAGGGTCCACAACCTTGATATACCATTTTTTAACAGTATTCGCGTACAAACGGCGGCCATTTTGTATGGCAATTTTCGTCCGATTTTCCCGAAATTCGAACTCAACCTTCCTTAGGGTGTAACGGTGATATAATCAAACGGTTTTTTAAATCGAATAATAATTGTGACCTCCAGAGGGACCACAAGCTAAAAAGGGTGATTTTTCGGACAATCAGGGGCCATAATTCAGGAAATTACATTCCGATAGGCGCAAATATCGAAAGGAACCAAGATCTTCTGGTTACAAACATGCATGTCAAGTTTCATCAAAATCGGTTCAAAATTGTGACCTCTATAGGGTCCACAAGCTAAAAACGTGATTTTTCGTACAATCAGGGGCCATAATCCATGAAGTTTTCATCCGATACATGCCAATATCGA
Source organism: Patella caerulea (assembly GCA_036850965.1). Classification (NCBI taxonomy): domain Eukaryota; kingdom Metazoa; phylum Mollusca; class Gastropoda; family Patellidae; genus Patella; species Patella caerulea. The sequence goes on along the minus strand of JAZGQO010000014.1, from coordinate 17,381,484 downwards.
AAGCAGCCGAGATCTTTTGGGGATAAACCTATATTTCAAGTTTCGTCAAAATCGGATAAGAATTGTGACCTGTAGAGAGTCCACAAACAAATTACGGACGGACAGGGGCGACGACATAATACGTCCACATGAAAATGTGGGCGTATAAAAATGAAAAATGACTAAAACTCTGAACAATATTCAAACGTCTCAGAATCAATCTCAATGTTCTGTTTCAAATGAGGATCTTTTTAATGACAAACCCTCAACATCTAAGAAAAGAAAACACAATGTCAGTATTAGTGAAGAAGAGTTTCCTATAACAAACTCGAAAAAACATCATGTTAACTCTGATTCAGAAAATGATGACTATACAGACTCGAATGGCAGTGTGTCTGAATATGATGATGTGGATGAAATTAACATTTTAACAAGCAAAACAAAGAAAACTGCATTAAATTCAACTTATGTCCTTTCATCTTTTGATGATGACTTTGATTTAGAGGATACTAATGGACCAACTTTGGAAAGTGATAAACTTACACATATTGTTAATAAAAAAATTCAGCAGTAAAATTCAAGATAGTAAGCTCAAAGATAAACATTCTATCTACAAACGACCAGAGAAGTGCTTACACTTAAGATCACCATTAACAAATCCTGAAGTGTGGACTAAATTACCAATACCTGCTAAAAAACAGGAAACAAAACTTCAAATAATTCAAAATGATATAACTAAATCAGCAATTGCTATATCTACTGTCATCGACAAAGAATTAGAAGTACCTGGAGGGCCACGATTTGACATCACTCCATTGATGGACTCATTAACTTTTCTGGGGCATGCAAGTCAAGAAATGGCCCAAAAACGGAAAACATTGTTGAGGCCCAACATTAGTATTATTGCTAATATTTGTACAACACGAGTACCACTAGGACAATATCTGTTTGGAGACGACTTGGGTGCTTCCATCAAGTTAGCAAAGGAAACTACAAAAATGACAGCATCAATTTCAAGAAATGATGGAAGATCTGATAATCGAAATGATTTCAAGAGACCACATAAATATAGTCAAAATCAGTCTTTTTTGGACAAGAGATTTCAACCAAGAAATCGTTACCGGCAGCAATATCCAAGCAAGAATGCCTCATCAACAAAAGGAAAGAACTTCAACCCACGACGTAACATGATACTGATGCTGATATAAATGTAAAGTCATTTTTACAGAACTTTATTTCTTCTCTGCAATTAAATAAGAAAGTGGAGTCTTTTCAAGCTGGGTGCATTTCCAATTACATTGATAAATGGAGAGCAATTACATCAGACAAAGAAATCTTAGAAACTGTTTTTGGAGCTCAATTAGTTTTTGAACAGTCCTTGCCTGCTCAAAAAACTCTTCCTCATAATGTTTTTTGGCAGAAATCAGATCTCAATCGTTGACTCTGAAATTCAAAATATGCTTTCTAAAGGTGTCATTCGGAAAACAGTAAAGCAGTCTGGAGATTTTATATCTCCAATCTTTTTACGACCAAAGCCAGATGGTACCTGGCGAATGATTTTAAATTTAAAGGTCTTAAATTGTTACTTACCTTACATTCACTTTAAAATGGATACATTATCTTCAGTTTTAAATTTAATTGAACAAAATTGTTTCATGGCTTCCATTGATATTAAGGACGCATATTACTCAGTTCCAATTTCAGATCAAGGTCAAAAATTTCTCAAATTCATATGGAAAGATCAATACTACTGCTTTACTTGTTTTCCAAATGGGTTATGTTTTTGCCCACGAAAGTTCACCAAGTTACTAAAACCACCGCTTTCTCAGCTGAGAAAAAAGGGACACATTTCATCGACTTATATTGATGATCTTTTCCTTATGGCTTCCACCTACAAGGAATGTTGTGATAATGTCATGGATACTTGCTCTCTTTTAGATGATTTAGGGTTTGTAATTCATCCCACAAAATCATCATTTCTTCCATCCCAATGTTTAGTTTTCTTGGGATTTGTTATCAACTCGACAACAATGACAATAGAATTAACCTTGCGAAAAAACTAAAATTACAACAAAATTGTCAAAATCTGATACAATCTAGATCACCCACCATAAGATTTGTTGCAAAAGTTATAGGTATTATTGTGTCAAGTTTACCAGGTGTCATGTTTGGTGCTCTATTTTATAGGAAATTAGATGTAGACAAAAACTCATTTCTAAAATTATCAAAAGGAAATTTTAATGCAACCATGACGTTATCACAGGATTCTCACACTGAATTAAATTGGTGGATTAATAATGTTATGTCCTCATTTAATGTAATTAATCATTCAACCCCAGATATGACAATACATACTGATTCATCATCTTTTGCTTGGGGGGCAGTGCTAAATGACACTTTTACCACTAATGGTTCTTGGTCTTTGTCTGAAACTACTTATCATATAAACTATTTGGAAACACTAACAGTGCTGTTAGCTATTCAAAGTTTCAAAGAACACATTCAAGGCCATCATGTTTTAGTTATATCAGATAATTCAACTACTGTGGCTATCATTAACCATATGGGTACAAGTCACTCTTCAGGACTAAATTCACTTGTTAAGGAAATTTGGTTGTGGTGTAAAGAAAACAATATCTGGTTGACACTGTCACATATTCCAGGTGTTTTAAATGAAAGGGCAGATAACTTATCACGTTCAAATACATCTACTGAATGGAAATTAAATTCGTGCCTTTTGCATAGAGCTTTATCACGCCTAGGTGCCTCACCAGATATTGATTTGTATGCAAGTCGACATAATTATCAATTTGATACTTATATATCTTATCAACCAGACCCGAACTGTTTTGCTGTCAATGCTTTTACTATTTCATGGACATGTTTAAACTTTTATGTTTTTCCACCTTTTAGCTTAATACCACTTGTTATAAAGAAGATTCATCAGGACCAAGCAACTGGAATTTTAGTTGTTCCCAATTGGCCGACACAAACTTGGTACCCCAAAATACAGAGATTGCTCATCAAAGACGCGTACAATTTACAACCCCAATCAGATTTACTGATGTCACCTATGGATCAACAACATCCATTAAACAAAACACTTCAACTATTGGTATGCCTAGTGTCGGGAAAACCAGAACGTCACAACTATCATCAATAGCTAAAACTGTCTTAAATAACTCCTGGAGAGACAAAACTAAAAAACAATACACTTCCTATCTTTCAAAATGGACTAAGTTTTGTTTACAAACTGAAATAGATCCTAATACAGCTACAACCGTGGATGGTGTTAATTTTCTTGCGTCTTTAGTTGATTCAAAACTGTCTTATAGTGCCATAAATTGTGCTAGAAGTTGTCTTTCTAATGTTCTACCTATGGAAAATGGTGCTACTTTTGGAAATCAGCCAATGGTGAAACGCTTACTTAAAGGTGCCTTCAATATATTGCCACCTTCTCAAAAGGTTAAGACTATATGGGATGTAAACACTGTTCTAGATTACTTAAATTCATTACCAGAAAATTCAACTTTATCACTAAAATTATTAACATGGAAGTTTGCAACTCTATTAGCATTAGGATCCGCTCAACGAGTTCAAACTTTAAATATTGACAATATGACTATAACTGAGGAAAAGATAATGTTTACAATCACATCTCTAATAAAACAATCCCGTCCGAATTATCTCCCTTCTCCTATTGTGCTTGTACAAAATGTGGATAATTTATCATTGTGTTTATTTAACCTGGCTAAACTATATTTATCAAAAACTGAAAAACTACATACAAATCAAAAACAACTACTTATTAGTTTCCAGAAACCATATGCCCCTGTTTCAACAGATACTATTTCTAGGTGGATAAAAACTATTCTCCAGAACTCAGGAATTAACACTTCCTTATATGGTGCTCATAGTGTCCGTTCAGCATCTACAACTTCAGCATTTAATAAGCATTTAGACATTAATACAATACTAAATACTGCTGGCTGGACAAATGTTAAAACTTTCCAACGGTTTTATTTAAAACCCATATCAAGTGACAATAATGGTTAAATTGATATATATTGGTATTTGTTATTGATAATTGATATTATCTTATTTGTCAAGTTGACAAATTTCTTTTTACTTAATTTCAACCTTTATAGATAATAAAGCGTTTAAATTTTAACTTCTTATGAGTTTATTTCTCCGAACCATTTGCTGGATTTTGTTGCATCTGTCATATGGCTTTAAAGTCTCACATGGTACGGAGTTCCGTAACCATAGTGATGTAGAATTGAAAAATTAAACGAACTTACCTAGTGATGTTTAATTATAATTCTACGAACTATGGTGCAGGAACGGAGTAATCATGTGCCCACCCTCTTATTCAGGAAGGGTACTTTTTATTAAATATATATAACCCACCCTTATTACTCCTTTTCTGCTAATAAAATATATGCCATCTGCAAGTTAAAAACTGACCTTTCTGCGCATGTCTCTCTCTCACATGATTACTCCGTTCCTGCACCATAGTTCGTAGAATTATAATTAAACATCACTAGGTAAGTTCGTTTAATTTTTCAATTATAATCGAGATTGTGTGATGTAAAGTACTTGAAAGTATATTATAATATAGTAGAGATGTATGATATAAAAACACAAGAGCCTATGCATATTCGACGTGTTACTAATAAGTATATTACAATAAAAAGGTGTGTTATTAGGGAGTCACCGTATATTAGAGATTATGTGTATTATAGTGTAGAGGTGTGTTATTTAAAGTAAATTAAGGAGTAGTCAACAGCATGACAGATAAACCGACAGTACGATTAACCTACTCCAGTGGTGGGGGAGGATATCCTGACAATATACTCGAAAGAGGACGAGGGGACATTGACACAAATGGGATGCAACGCATATAACAATGTAATATAAATATATATAAACTGATTTATATTCAGTTTCTGTTCTTATCAATTTCAACCCAGTTATTTTTGGCAAAATATGCTTGAAGTCTCAATCGAATGGCAATCTGTAGTGTCTGGTTATTCCAGTCTATACCAATAGTTTTTTATTGCGCAGGTTTAGCCTCATGGTTTGTTACAAATGGCACTGAAACACATTACCATACACAAATCATGTACCAACGGTAACTTGTTTATTTCGTCTTAAATTTGATAGCAGAATCCCACCTTCATCTGGTAAGATCACATCATCAATGTTGATTTAAACCGACAACTAATTCAAGTTTGCAATGTTGAAGACTATGGACGATATGAGTTGTATAATTTTAGGTTTTGATTTGGGAACTGACCTAATCTATTTCCGTCGGTGAGGTAGGTAAACTCTATTCAATAAAAATTGTCTATAGAGTGCTTTTCTAAATGCCGAAAAGAAGGAACAATGTTGTTTGATCTACAAAAAAAAAATAAAAACCAAAACTATCTTTCTTTTTTAACAGGCATTTTGTTTATTATGAAGAATGCATTTGTTAAAATGTACAAAACAGAAAAAGTACACACAGACACAGTTAACAATTTCTTTTCCTTCAAAATGATTTGATCAATAGTTTGGACAAACATGTTAAATGTTTTCATAAACATTGGAATACTGGTATATAAAATATACATGCACAAACCGGGAGTAAAGTTCAAGTTTATATCAAGATAACAGTTCAAGTTTGGGAAGATAGATTTTTTTGAGCAAAGACAGTAATGGTGAAAATGACCAATATTGTTTTATGTTTAGTACATTCCAAGAGCAGAAGAGATTATATTACTAGTATGGTGAATACATGGTTACATTGAGCTTAAACAAACCGAACACTTATCAAATTAAACATCAGTATGAAAATTCATAACAAACATATTCAAAAAGTTTGATCGCCCAGCAATTCAAAATATTTAACAAAAAAATTCCTTTCTTCTAAGTAGCTACAAATAACAATTCACAAAGAAATATATTATGATGCTACAAGAAACTCAACATTTGCCAATAAGAGCTAAGAAAATCCTGTAATAAATTACCTTTTAAAAAAAAGTACATAAATCTAAAGTATCACTGGTTGGTGTATATAAGGCTAATGGCACTATAGTTATGGTATAAAGGAGCTGTAATAAACATGTATATTTGTAATAAACATGTATATTTTAAATATAACTTATCAAATGGTAAATTTCAATATTATCTAGTTCAATACGATCTTCAGATCTAATCTGTTTCATCAGCAGACTACCCTTAAGTTTTAAGATAACAAAATTGGTTTATAAGGAGAATATCTCATACAATTAGCTGGGAAAACAATATTCTACTTTTGGCACCACAAAGGGTCGGAATGGTTTGAGTTATCTCCCTGCTACAAGAGTTGCCTCCCTTAACAAACAAATAACTGATGCAGACATTTGACATGACAAAAGAATTTCGAATAGGGTTTTGTATATGGGTACTAAAGTTAAATTGTATCAGTAATGTACATTTTCCACAAAAAAAAAAAACCTTTTATAACTAGAATCAGTTTTATAAACAGATAAACGATATGCAATAAGTATAAAAATGCTTCAACACCTCAAATATCCCAAAAGATTTATGAACAGTAATATTTTGACATTGCTTCAAGTTTTGCATCCACTTGCAATATGATTACACTAGCAATGAACACATTAGCTATTGTATTTTCTTCCTTGGCCTGCTATACAACTTAAGAGCTCCCCATAACATAATTAAGCAAGAAAACAAAATGACAAAAAAAATAAGAGCATTATAAGGTGGATGTTAGGATACTGATAGGTTGACTTAATATAAATAACCTTCAAATGTTCTTTCTTTATATGTAATGAAAAGCAACGAAGAAAAAAATAACTTATATGTATCTACATTGATAAAATTGGTACCAAAAGATATGTGATACACACTTATTGATTACACAAATGTTCAATACACTGAATATCACTTTATAGTAATTTTGTTCAGGTATACACAAATCATTTCAGCTATGCAACAGTTCAGCCTTATATTTCAAGGCAAAACAAGAGGTAATTTGACCAATGTAGATTCATATAGTGTGTGTGTGGAGTCTGCGTCAATTATTTATATTATATATAATTATATTTTTAGTACTAGTCTTGCAGTTACATGTTTAGGTTCTCTAAGTACTCAGCTATCACTCCCACTGCTTTATTACCATTACCTTGTTGACAGCCTTCGGGAATATGTGCTATAACAATAGCTGAAAGACAAAGTTGTGAAAAACTTTAGACACAAATACCTTAATTAAATAAACAAGCCAACAGTGAGGCTGATGTTCCCTGCCGAAATCCCAAAATAAATAGATGACATAATAATTAATGTGATAAAACTATGTACCAGGTGTCCTCACTCCCACTTAATTCGAACTTCTACGAATCAAACTGCTTATCTCCGAGTACCCTGTGCAGAAAATGCTCATCTTCGAACACCATCAAGGCATTGATCTAATAAACACTTACACCAAGTTTGAACTAGCTCACTTATAGTAGACCAAAAAGTGTGACGGACAGATGAGCGAACTCATTTTATTAGTCCCCTGCTTTCTTCAAAAAGGCAGAGACAAAAAAAGTTATTTTTTGTATAAACAGGGAAAAAGTTCTGGTTCGCTAGCTACTAAAATCGAACCCTGGACATGAGGTTTAGTCCAGTGTTCCAGTCTGAAGATGAATTGGGCTCAAATTTAATTTGATAAGAAATATTATTCACATGCATTTATTATACATACCAGTTTTAGAAGCCTGCATCGTAATGGCCCCAAACTCCTTCTTTTTGGCTAATACCTATAAGAAAAAATAGGTTGCCAGGCAACGAAACATACGCCCACACAGCAGCCAAATCGTCCGGGCAGTCAGCAAGAGTTGTCACATATTAAGGAATTATCAGAAAATCATTAGAATTTGTTTGGTATTTATAATCAAACCTGTTTTTTTTTTAAATCAGATAATAATTGTGACCTCCAGAGGCACAACAAGCTAAAAAGGGTGATTTTTCGTACAATCAGGGGACATAATTCAGGAAGTAATGACACGATGGGCGCAAATATCGAAAGGGACCAAGATCTTTGGGTTATAAACATACATGTCAAGTTTCATCAAAATCGATTCAAAATTGTGACCTTTATAGGGTCCACAACCTTGATATAACATATTTTCACACTATTTGTGTACAAACGGCGGCCATTTTGTCCGTTAATTCTAGTCCGATTTTCACGTAACATCGAACTCTCTCTTCATTACCATGTAACGGTGATATAGTCAAACGTTTTTTTAAATCGAATAATCTACCTCTACACTGTTCACAACCTTGATATAACATATTTTCACACTATTTGCGTACAAATGGCGGCCATTTTGTCCGTCAATTTTGGTCCGATTTTCACGAAATTCAAACTCAACCTTCATAACCATGGCACGGTGATATAATCAAACGTTTTTTTAAATCGGATAACAATTTTGACCTCCAGAGGGACCACAAGCTAAAATGGGCGATTTTTCGGACAATCAGGGGCCATAATTCAGGAAGTTACGATCCAATTGGTGCAAATATCGAAAGGAACCAAGATCTTTGGTTTATAAACATGCATTTCAAGTTTCATCCAAATCGGTTCAACATTGTGACCTCTACACTGTTCACAAGCTAAAAGATAGGCTGGCACTGCCAGGCAGGATACGCCCACATTTTCGAGAGATGGACAGAGAACAAGCAATACCGAAAGTGATTTTTCCTACATCTTTAAGTCCTGTATTTCATACTGTATTGGGAGCAGCCATTTAGTTGGTCAGTTCCAGTCTGATATTAATGAAATTCGAAACCGACAATGATTATGGTGTGACGGTACACAACCTAGAAATGTGACTTTTCGTCAAAATCGGACAAGAATTGTGACCTGTAGAGGGTCCACAACCATGATATACCATATTTTTATACGCCCACATTTTCATGTGGACGTATTATGTCGTCGCCCCTGTCCGTCCGGACGTCCATCCGTCCGGACGTCCGTCCACAATTTGTTTGTGGACTCTCTACAGGTCACAATTCTTATCCGATTTTGACGAAACTTGAAATATAGGTTTATCCCCAAAAGATCTCGGTTCCTTTCGATATTGGCATGTATCGGATCAAAACTTCATGGATTATGGCCCCTGATTGTACGAAAAATCACGTTTTTAGCTTGTGGACCTTATAGAGGTCACAATTTTGAACCGATTTTGATGAAACTTGACATGCATGTTTGCAACCCAAAGATCTTGGTTCCTTTCGATATTTGCGGCTATCGGAATGTAATTTCCTGAATTATGGCCAGTGTTCGACACTAACGTCGGTCCGTAGGCCCGAGGCCAACTAATTTATCGGAGGACTTCTGCTTGCCTCTTTCACTTGGGTCCGCCGGGCCTTCGCGTTGTTATTTCGCTAAGTTAATGTCAACCTACGACAATTTTAGAAATGGTAAACACAAACTCCGAGTCTCCGATGGTTTATACTAGCGTCGACGGTTAAGCTGTTTTGCCAAACATTGACTCGCGTAACCAGACTCTAGTCTGATTTGTTGATTTGTTACTGTGGACTGACATAGGCTATTGTGCTAACAACAATCTAGGGCTGGATAAGCGAATTTATGCCAGCGTCATTCATCAACACCGCGCACCAAGATTATTTTGTAACTGTTTGAAGTTTACGGTGTTTAATAATAAACCTCTAATTTAATGTGGCTGTGGAAAAACATTATTTGCATTAAGTTGAAATAACCCACGAATTAGATTGTGTCTGTTTACTTTTTCTTTCGCAAGTTATTAAACCTAAGTCCCTCCGTACGATGCACTGACATATCAATCGAAGATGACGATTTAATACTTACGCATGCGCAGTCGCTTAATATGTACTTCCTTTCCTGTGATTCTCACAGGAAAGGAAGTACCGGTATATATTGTTATTAATCATGTGGAAATACTTGACTAACTCAAGTACTCCGCCCCAGAAGAAGGCTAAACAATCGTCTGATGTGTCAGACAGACGACAGAATCAGAGGGAATATGACCAAAACTCGCGAAAGCGTAAGTTTCAACCGTCCTGGCAAAAAGAGTTTGATTGGATCAAGTATGACAAGGCTGCAGATAAACTCTTATGTACCTTTTGTGTCGAAGCTTATAGCCCCGGAACACCAATCGGAAATCGTCTGAGGGACCGGGGTGGATTTCAGAATTATTCCAAAGGCTCTTTTGTTGTTGGTTGTGGCAACTTTAAACATTCAACCGTCAAACACCATGAGACCACTGAAGGACACAAGGCAGCTGCCTTATTTGTCCAAAATAGGGAGGCACCAATTGGAGAAAGTGTCGCAGAGAAGTCTTTAAAGGTTTTAAACAAATCTGTTTTTAATAAATTGAGATATCTGTTTCGGACTGCACATGCTGTTGCGGTAAAGTGTAGGCCTTTATCTGATTATGTTTGGATTTCTAGCTTGGATAGAGAAAAAGGGATAGATGTTGGGGAGACATATCTTAATGACAAATCATGTAGAGAATTCATTTCTTGTATAAGCAACGTAGAGAGGGTAAATGCCCAACAGGAACTGAAGGACCACAAATTCCTATCTGTAATAAGTGATGGTTCCAGCGACATTTCTGTTATTGAGAATGAAGTCATTTATATCCAGTCGGCACATTTAGGCAAGATCAAAACATACTTTGGTTCATTAGAAGCTGTAACGAAAGCTGATTCTGATGGTTTTTTTACTGCAATAACCAATAGCTTGAAACACACTGTCGATGAGAGTTATAAAGATAAATTAGTAGCTTTTGCTGCTGATGGCGCCACGGTAAATACAGGCGAACTGAATGGGGTTATTGCAAGGCTGCGTTCAAACATTTCTAGCTCAATTGTTATGATAAAATGTTTGGCACATCGACTTGAACTTGCGTACAAAGATGTACTAAAATCGAAACAGTTTGATAATGTTACAACATTGATGTCAGAAGTTTACAAGTTTTATCACAAGAGTCCTCTGCAACGAAGTAGTTTAAAACTGACATTTGATCATCTTGAAATACCCCCAGTAATGCCTGTACGTATTGGAGGGAGAGGAGGTTGAGTCATACATTAAATGCCCTTGATAAGTTGTGGAAAGGTTACAAAGCTGTAGTACTTCATCAAACCCAGGTAAATTTAACTCATGATTTTTTGTTAATTCACCGAGTCATACATAAACTAATTCTTGGTAATTTAACTTCACAAAAATATGTGATATTGATGGTCAGTGTCGATCATAGTAAGTTCTTCTTCAATGTCATAGTTTGCTGGCTAAACAATCTTTATCTACATGTATGGATACTTTCTATAAAACATTTTTTTCACATTTCAGCTGGTGAATGATTCTACACATGGAGGAAAAGCTAGAGGCCTGTTAAAACTGCTAAGAAGTCAAACTACTATATTATATGGTCACTTCTTAAATGATGTTTTGTTAGTTTTATCTCAGTTATCTTTAGAGCTCCAGAAAAGAGACAGTAGTATCTACACCTGTCATGAAAAACTTGAATCAACATTATCTGCTTTAAGAAAGTTACAAGAAAGGTACGTGTAATTTTTGAATACAAGGGTAATAAATTATGTAAATGTTATTTTATAAAAATGTTTTCATCTTATATTCATGTAGTTGGAATGGCATAAGTTTGATATCATGGTATGATTTTTCTCGCAAAAAAAAGCTATTAGTTTAGAGTCTGTGAATAGAATTAACTACCTGTAGTCTATCACTAGATTGTTAGTTCTTATGACAGATATGAATTGTAAACTGTAATTAAATGTTTTAACTGAATCTGCAAATGACAATGTGAACTATTTAATTTGAAGTATATTTTTGTTATCTGAATGCTTCCACATGATACATAATATGTGCTTCATTAAAGTAGAGTTAACATTATAAAACTCGAAGATTGAATTCTGATTTATAGGCCTGGTCCTCTTTTGAGAAGTGTAGAAATTGACAAGTTTCAAGGAGAGTCACTCAGTTGTGCATCTGGAACATTCACTTACCCATCTGAAACTGTTGCTAGTTTGATTACTTGCTTAAATCAGCGATTCAGTGATCTTTCTGAAGACATATTAAAAAGCACCAAGCTAGCTGATTTATCTTCCTGGCCGGTCAATTTAAGTGATGGTGGGTGTTCTAAGTGCTGTTGCAGTTGAAGTGCATGCACAGTTTCGTTCTAATTCGTCATTTCTTGTTTTGTTTATTTAACAGGTTCAAGATTATAGTTGGTGTTATTGAAGTTTATTATGTTTGATTTTCATTTAGCATTAATATCACTGAATCAGCTATATACCTTTATAATATTCTCAATTTGCAGATTTTGGTGATGAAGAAATATCCAATATAATAAGACAGTGGAATAAAGTTCTAATAACACAAGGAGTGGATGTTAATGTTCTTCACCTAGAATTTAATCATCTGAAAGAGCTTCTGTATAAAAAGTAGGTGACCCGTAAAGCATTAGAAATCTACATTATAAATTTTGATTTATAAATGCCCGCATAGTTTTACTAGCCAAGAGATATGCTATCCAATAGCCCACAAAGTAAATTGTACTCCCTACACATCAGATGTACTGACTGAGTTTTATTTGTCAGGTTTTTTTTATTGCATTTCATTTTTTTTTTTTGCTTTGCCTATGATCACAGATTCTTACTTGAGTTAAGCCAACAACAGATTCATTGAACTGTTATTTGAATTTTCAAGGATAACAAATTTGTTATGACTCTTCTATTTCAGTGATGAAGTTTTTAAATTATCTTGGACTGATATAAACAAGAAGTATGTGAAGAAAGTGCCCAATGTTTTAAGTCTTTTTGATCTCATTTTGAGTTTACCTGCTTCTTCAGCTGAATGCGAGAGAGGATTTTCGTTAGTTAAAAGAACAAAAACATGTTATAGAAATCGGCTCTCTAGTGATTGCTTGAGTGATCTAATGCGCATACAATATTATGTTCCAGATTTACGTAAATTTGATCCTGACCCGGCAATACATGTCTGGTATACCAAAACAAATCGAAGTCGACGACCCGTGTTTGTGCGACCAAAAAACAACCCCACCGCTAATAGTAGTAGTAGTGATGAATCAGACTATGATGTAGTCGTTGGATCCTCTGATTCTGAGTGAGGCATAATAAAATGATTACACAATGAAAGTGTGTTTTTCTTTCTGTTGATTAATTGAAATATCCCCCCCCAAATAGTATCTTTAATTGTACACTTTCCATGTGAATAAAATACTATCTTGGTTGGACCCGCGTGTCACCTGAAGGACCCACGTAATTATCAGTCACATGGGTCCTGCGGGCTTGTGCTTTGAAAATGTTTGTTTCAGACACTGATTATGGCCCCTGATTGTCCGAAAAATCACCCTTTTTAGCTTGTGGTCCCTCTGGAGGTCACAATTATTATTCGATTTAAAAAACCGTTTGATTATATCACCGTTACACCCTAAGGAAGGTTGAGTTCGAATTTCGGGAAAATCGGACGAAAATTGCCATACAAAATGGCCGCCGTTTGTACGCGAATACTGTTAAAAAATGGTATATCAAGGTTGTGGACCCTGTAAAGGTCACAATTTTAATTCGATTTTGATGAAACTTGAAATTCAAGGTTATAACCCAAAGATCTTGCTTCTTTTTGATATTTGCGCATATCGGATCGTAACTTCCTGAATTATGGCCCCTGATTATACGCAAAAATCGCCTTTTTTTTAGCTTGGAGGTCACAATTATTATTCGATTTAAAAAAACGTTTGATTATATCACCGTTACACCCTAAGGAAGGTTGAGTTCGAATTTCGGGAAAATCGGACGAAAATTGCCATACAAAATGGCCGCCGTTTGTACGCGAATACTGTTAAAAAATGGTATATCAAGGTTGTGGACCCTCTGGAGGTCACAATTTTGATTCGATTGTGATGAAACTTGAAATTCAAGGTTATAACCCAAAGATCTTGCTTCTTTTCGATATTTGCGCATATCGGATCATAACTTACTGAATTATGGCCCCTGATTATACGCAAAATCGCCTTTTTTTTTAGCTTGGAGGTCACAATTATTATCCGATTTAAAAAAACGTTTGATTATATTACCGTTACACCGTAAGGAAGGTTGAGTTCGAATTTCGGGAAAATCAGACCAAAATTGCCATACAAAATGGCCAGCGTTTGTACGTGAATACTGTTAAAAAATGGTATATCAAGGTTGTGGACCCTGTAAAGGTCACAATTTTAATTCGATTTTGATGAAACTTGAAATGCATGGTTATAACCCAAAGATCTTGGTTCCTTTCGGTATTTGTGCATATCGGATAATAACTTCCTGAATTATTCGAATTTCGTGAAAATGGTACCAAAATTGCCGGACGAAATGGTCGCCGTTTGTACGCGAATAGTGTAAAGATATGGTATATCATGGTTGTTGACTCTGTACAGGTCACAATTCTTATCCGATTTTGACGAAAAGTCACATTTCTAGGTTGTGTACCGTCACACCATAATCATTGTCGACTTCGAATTTCATGAATATCAGACTGGAACTGACCAACAAAATGGCTGCTCCCAATACAGTATGAAATACAGGACTTAATGATGTAGGAAAAATCACTTTCCGTATTGTTTGTTCTCTATCCATCTCTCGAAAATGTGGGCGTATCCTGCCTGGCAGTGCCAGCCTATCTTTACACTATTCGCGTACAAACGGCGACCATTTCGTCCGTCAATTTTGGTACGATTTTCACGAAATTAGAACTCAACCTTCCTCATCAAAATCGAATTAAAATTGTGACCTATACAGGATCCACAACCATGATATATCATTTTTTTAACAGTATTCGCGTACAAACGGCGGCCATTTTGTCTGTTAATTTTGGTCCGATTTTCCTGAAATTCAAACTCAACCTTCCTTACAGTGTAACGGTGATATAATCAAACGTTTTTTTAAATAGGATAATAATTGTGACCTCCAGAGGGACCACAAGCTAAAGAAAGGGGGATTTTGTGTATAACCAGGGGCCATAATTCAGGACGTTACAATCCGATATGCGCAAATATCGAAAAGAACCAAGATCTTTGGGTTATAACCATGAATTTCAAGTTTCATCAAAATCGAATTAAAATTGTGACCTCCACAGGGTCCACAACCTTGATATACCATTTTTTAACAGTATTCGCATACAAACGGCGGCCATTTTGTATGGCAATTTTCGTCCGATTTTCCCGAAATTCGAACTCAACCTTCCTTAGGGTGTAACGGTGATATAATCAAACGTTTTTTTAAATCGAATAATAATTGTGACCTCCAAGCTAAAAAAAAAGGAGATTTTGCGTATAATCAGGGGCCATAATTCAGGAAGTTACAATCCGTTATGCGCAAATATCGAAAGGAAGCAAGATCTTTTGGTTATAACCATGAATTTCAAGTTTCATCAAAATCAAATCAAAATTGTGACCTCCACAGGGTCCACAACATGGATATACCATTTTATAACAGTATTCGCGTACAAACGGCGGCCATTTTGTAAGGCAATTTTCGTCCGATTTTCCCGAAATTCGAACTCAACCTTCCTTAGGGTGTAACGGTGATATAATCAAACGGTTTTTTAAATCGAATAATAATTGTGACCTCCAGAGGGACCACAAGCTAAAAAGGGTGATTTTTCGGACAATCAGGGGCCATAATTCAGGAAATTACATTCCAATAGCCGCAAATATCGAAAGGAACCAAGATCTTTGGGTTACAAACATGCATGTCAAGTTTCATCAAAATCGGTTCAAAATTGTGACCTCTATAGGGCCCACAAGCTAAAAACGTGATTTTTCGTACAATCAGGGGCCATAATCTATGAAGTTTTGATCCGATACATGCCAATATCGAAAGCAGCCGAGATCTTTTGGGGATAAACCTATATTTCAAGTTTCGTCAAAATCGGATAAGAATTGTGACCTGTAGAGAGTCCACAAACAAATTGTGGACGGACGTCCAGACGGACGGACGGACGGACAGGGGCGACGACATAATACGTCCACATGAAAATGTGGGCGTATAAAAACGTCATTTTTCGTACAATCAGGGGCCATAACCCATGAAGTTACGGTCCGATACATGCCAATATCGAAAGGAACCGAGATCTTAGGGTGATAAACCTATATTTCAAGTTTCATTGAAATCGGATAAAAATTGTGACCTGTAGACTGTTCACAAACAATTGTGGACGGACGGACGGACGTCCGGACGAACAGGGGCGACGACAATATACGTCCACATGAAAATGTGGGCGTATAAAAAAAGAAGCCAACAATGAGGCTGATGTCCCCTGCCGAAATCCCATTCCCAAAATAAATACATGTAGATGACACATTAATCGCACATTTATTTTTTTCAAACATATCGCACAATCAAACTGTACACGAAGTGCCATCCAAAAGTGTTTTATGAAGAAAAATGCTAAAACTGACGAGAAAAATGAGAATGTAAATGTACCCTAGTTAGGGGGACCCTAAAGCAGACAAAAGGGCCCTTCTGGCCAAGGGAAAGGGCCCTCGTGTCAGAGTCAATCGTTTCTATACACTGTTACTGTCGAATCCATTACTGAATGAGAAGGCAGTCATTGTATTGGCATAAAAATCATTAATCAAGATGAACCTAAGTTATCTTGTCCCAAAGTATAAACCAATCAAATTGCTTATCTCTGCCTACCCTAAGAAGAAAATGCTCATCTTCGAACTCCATCAAGGCATTGACCTAATAAGCATACACACCAATTTTGAACATTTTAACTCAATTCGAAGGAGAGTTATTGTGTTCCAAAGTCTCGGCAAATCAAATTGCTTATCGCTCTGCTTACCCTGAGCAGAAAATGCTCATTATCGATCTTAGTCAAGGTATTATTGTAATGAAACTATACACCAAGTTTCATCAATCTGACTTAATTAGAACTAAAGTTATCGTGTCCCAAAGCATCAACCAATCAAATTGCTTATCTCTGCTTACCCTAAGCGGAAAATGTTCATCATCAAACTCCATCAAGGCATTGACCTAATAAACACATGCACCAAGTTTGAACATTCTAGCTCAATTAGGAAGAGAGTTATTGTGTCCCAAAAAGAGTGACGGACAGACAGACGGAAGAACCCATTTTAATAGTCCCCCAACTTTCTTCGAAAGGTGGGGGATAACAAATGGTTGCCATGCAAATTACACTACTTACATACAGGGAGCAGACTACAGTCCAAATTTCATAGAATTTGAACTCAACTATCATAATATTATAACGGTGATATACAAAAGAATAGGACAAAAGAATAGGACCACGCTTGAAAATGGTTGGATTTCTTACTTGGTTTGTTAATTCATTTGATCATATATCTGCCACCTGAAAGCTGATTTGCACAAATGAGGTATCGATGGATATGTTATTTGAAGTATGCTCATTACGCATGCACATGCATGTTTGAATGATGATATCATGGCTATGACGTCATCAACGACGCCCGAAATCGGAGCGGAAGCAAGCACCTTTAAAAGCCAACGGTGGGGGACACACAAAGTATTGACTACTGATCATCACCGATGTTAGTTTGCATGTTAACTAATCATTTAGAAATGAAATAAATGGTCCTTGATCTAATTTTATCTCAGTTTGGTAATAATTTCTGCCACCATCCCGATGTTGGTAGATTCTAAATCTTCAGTACACTTGTCATGACGTCCTAGTCGTGATGACGTCATTGTTCAAACATGCATGTGTATGTATGATGAACATACTTCACATAACCTATCCATCGATACCTCATTTGTTGAAATCGGCCTTCAGGTGGCAGATATATGATCACATGAATTTAGACGAAAGAAATCCAACCATTTTCAAGCGTGGTCCTATTCTTTTGGCCACGACTGTATACTGAGCGCCATAGAAAACGCATCACTTCGTTTTTCGTATAACAAAATGATCTAGTAAACATATCTTATTTATTTTGCTTCTTAATGTGAACAATATTCAAATGGGAACAAATCAATAACAACACATTTGTACACTTATGGATGTTTAATCTAATCAACGGTACGAAGTCCAAGGGATCAAAACCAAAAGTATGACAAAGATGGTTAATTGTCAGTAGCCCATGTGTACTCCACTGGCTCTTACGCACGCTGTGCAGCACAATTAACCATCTTTGTGGTACTTTTGGTTTTGACCCCTCTGACTTTGTACTGTTGATTACAGATTAAACATCCATAAGTGTACAAATGTGTTGTTATTGATGGGTTTCCATTTGAATATAATTCACAATAAGAAGCAAGATAGGCTGGCACTGCCAGGCAGGATACGCCCACATTTTCGAGAGATGGATAGAGAACAAGCAATACCGAAAGTGATTTTTCCTACACCATTAAGTCCTCTATTTCATACTGTATTGGGAGCAGCCATTTATTTGGTCAGTTCCAGTCTGATATTCATGAAATTCGAAGCCGACAATGATTATGGTGTGACGGTACACAACCTAAAAATGTGACTTTTCATCAAAATCGGATAACAATTGTGACCTGTAGAGAGTCCACAACCATGATATACCATATTTTTACACTATTCGCGTACAAACGGCGACCATTTCATCCGGCAATTTTGGTACGATTTTCACGAAATTAGAACTCAACCTTCCTCATCAAAATCGAATTAAAATTGTGACCTATACAGGGTCCACAACCATGATATACCATTTTTTTAACAGTATTCATGTACAAACGGCGGCCATTTTGTATGGCAATTTTGGTCCAATTTTCCCGAAATTCATACTCAACCTTCCTTACGGTGTAACAGTAATATAAACAAACGTTTTTTTAAATCGGATAATAATTGTGACCTCCAGAGGGACCACAAGCTAAAGAAAGGGGGATTTTGCGTATAACCAGGGGCCATAATTCAGGTAGTTACGATCCGATATGAGAAAATATCGAAAAGAACCAAGATCTTTGGGTTATAACCATGAATTTCCAGTTTCATCAAAATCGAATTAAAATTGTGACCTTTACAGGGGCCACAACCTTGATATACCATTTTTTAACAGTATTCGCGTACAAACGGCGGCCATTTTGTATGGCAATTTTGGTCCAATTTTCCCGAAATTCACACTCAACCTTCCTTACGGTGTAACAGTAATATAAACAAACGTTTTTTTAAATCAGATAATAATTGTGACCTCCAGAGGGACCACAAGCTAAAAAAAAGTCGATTTTGCGTATAATCAGGGGCCATAATTCAGGAAGTTACAATCCGATATGCGCAAATATGAAAAGGAACAATTTCAAGTTTCATCAAAATCGAATTAAAATTGTGACCTCCACAGGGTCCACAACCGTGATATTTTGATATACCATTTTTTAACAGTATTCGCGTACAAACGGCGGCCATTTTGTATGGCAATTTTGGTCCGATTTTCCTGAAATTCGAACTCAACCTTCCTTAAGGTGTAACGGTGATATAATCAAACTTTTTTTTAAATCGGATAATAATTGTGACCGCCAGAGGGACCACAAGCTAAAAAGGGTGATTTTTCGGACAATCAGGGGCCATTATTCAGGAAATTACATTCCGATACCCGCAAATATCGAAAGGAACCAAGATCTTTGGGTTAAAAACATGCATGTCAAATTTCATCAAAATCGGTTCAAAATTGTGAACTCTATAGGGTCCACAAGCTAAAAACGTGATTTTTCGTACAATCAGGGGCCATAATCCATGAAATTTTGATCTGATACATGCCAATATCGAAAGCAGCCGAGATCTTTTGGGGATAAACCTATATTTCAAGTTTCGTCAAAATCGGATAAGAATTGTCACCTGTAGAGAGTCCACAAACAAATTGTGGACGGACGGACAGGGGCGACGACATAATACGTCCACATGAAAATGTGGGCGTATAAAAATGAATGGCGCTCAGAATAGTTGTATACAGGTATACACATTTTTAAAATGGGATAAAAAATCATGACTTCCGGAAGGTCCACTAAGCGGAGGTTTTTTTTTTCTCCATACAATGAAGAGTCATAATACTGTTTGAAAATTGTTTAAAACAAAACATTAGGTTATAAGAACATTTTTCATCTGTAGAACATACACATTCATTTCTCTTTTATTAAAAGAATATGTCTTACCAGTTTTTTGTCTTCTTCTCGTAGAAATTGGTATTTCTGGCCCCCTATACGTACACCACTTGACATGAAGTTAGTGAAATCCTTTGATTTAAAACAACTGGCTATGGCTGCACACTCTGCCGGTTCTATGCTTAGAGACTATAAGAAAAACATTATGAACATTCATATAACTAGTGGTTGTCTGGCAAGATACACTCATATTTTGCAAGAGATGGACAGAACAACCTAAAGACAGATAAGCCAACATGAGCTAAACTGTTCAAGCTGTCAACAAGGGTTGCCGCCTATTTAAATACTCATTTTTTTGAGGTTTTCTTAAGAGATGATGTGGAATAAAGATAGCATATAAAAAGTGTGCATTTTGAAACTATGTCAAATATGTTTCCATGTAAATTGGCATATCGGCACAAGATAATTATTAAACCAAGGTCTAAACAATTTAGAAACCAATCTATATACATTCTAAAACAATTTCAGATGACAGCTGACGTATCTACGCAGGAAACACTCATTATTGAACTTAGTTAAAGATACATTATGAGAGATTAAAAAGCTGGCAGTTCTCGTAATAGTTAACCAAGGTTCAGACTATGTTAAACATTAATAAGACAGGCTGGCACTGCCAGGCAGGATACGCCCACATTTTCGAGAGATGGATCGAGAACAAGCAATACGGAAAGTGATTTTTCCTACATCATTAAGTCCTGTATTTCATATTGTATTGGGGGCAGCCATTTTGTTGGTCAGTTCCAGTCTGATATTCATGAAATTCGAAGTCGACAATGATTATGGTGTGACGGTACACAACCTAGAAATGTGACTTTTCGGCAAAATCGGATAAGAATTGTGACCTGCAGAGAGTCCACAACCATGATATACCATATCTTAACACTATTCGCGTACATACGGCGACCACTTCGTCCGGCAATTTTGGTACGATTTTCACGAAATTCGAATAATTCAGGAAGTTACGATCCGATATGCGCAAATACCGAAAGGAACCAAGATCTTTGGGTTATAACCATGCATTTCAAGTTTCATCAAAATCAAATTAAAATTGTGACCTATACAGGGTCCATAACCATGATATACCATTTTTTAACAGTATTCGCGTACAAACGGCGACCATTTTGTCTGTCAATTTTGGTCCGATTTTCCCGAAATTTGAACTCAAACCTTCCTTAAGGTGAAACGGTGATATAATCAAACGTTTTTTTTAAATCGGAAAATAATTGTGACTTCCAGAGGGACAACAAGCTAAAAAGAGTGATTTTTCGTACAATCAGGGGCCATAATTCAGGAAGTTACGAATCAATGAGCGCAAATATCGAAAGGAACCAAGATCTTCGGGTTATAAACATGCATGTCAAGTTTCATCAAAATCGGTTCAAAATTGTGACCTATATAGGGTCCACAACCTTGATATAACATATTTTCACACTATAACATATAATCAAACTGTTTTTTAAATCGGATAATAATTTTGACCTCCAGAGGGACCACAAGCTAAAAAGGGCGATTTTTCGGACAATCAGGGGCCATAATTCAGGAAGTTAAGATCCGATGGGCGCAAATATCTAAAGGAACCAAGATTTAGGGGTTATAGACATGCATGTCAAGTTTCATCACAATCGGTTCAAAATTGTGACCTCTATAGGGTCCACAAGCTAAAAACATGATTTTTTGTACAATCAGGGGCCATAATCCATGAAGTTCCGATCCGATACATGCCAATATCGAAAGGAACCGAGATCTTATGGGGATAAACCTATATTTCAAGTTTCGTCAAAATGGGATAGGAATTGTGACCTGTAGAGAGTCCACAAACAAATTGTGGACGGACGGACGTCCGTCCGGACGGACAGGGGCGACGAGCGACGACATAATACGTCCACATGAAAATATGGGCGTATAAAAATGAAAATGTGTGTATACAACTTAGTTTTCACATGACTATATTATTTTCAAGGGTTACTTCTCTGGAAGTCAAAAATTATTGACAATTAAGGGGCTTCTGTGTTTCATGCCTAAAACACTGTATATTATAACCTCCACAGCATTAGCAAGATATTCAAAGAGATCAAGGGCCACAACTACCAGTAACTATCTCATATTTCGTCTCATGACCTTAACACTGTAAAAATTTAGAGTTAATCAGATATTATTTTTTTCATACAGAGCATCTGCCATCCACAATTAATTGTGGCCACCGCAAGGACAGAGGCGAGCACCACAATTAGACAAGCAGTAGGTGCATCCACCACATGAACAACTACACCAAATTTAAAAGGTTAAACTCAATTGAAATGCAAAGTTATTGTGTTCCAAAAGAACAGGTTTTACTAACCAAAAGTAGAAATTGACTGGTGAATCAGGACCACAGTACAAAGGAAACTAGACAACAAAATTACTCCAGTTTACTGTAACAAAAGAGTGGTGGAAAAACTATCATATCCCCCATTCTTTGCACATGCTGACTGATTTGCAATTCAATATTTTGGGTTTTGATACTTCCAACCACCACACTCAATAAGAATCATTTGTTTCTATCATTCCATTTACACATTATAAACTACACAACAGTATTAGGTTTTAGATGTCAATCAATATTCTAATCAGAAGTCTGGCAAATTTATTCAGGGAAAAAAATCTCTTGAGTACTGGTATTCATTCTTCCTCTGTGAATCGTTATATTTTTCATTATATTATCAGGGCTCAAAATTCGCGGATCCGTATCTAAGACCATTTGTTTTTAAAATGGCTTTTGACAGCAAACCCTCTCTAACTCTAAGGCCATTTTGTTCAGAACCAAGGCCATTTTTTCTTGACATACAAAATTTGATCTTTTTTTTAATGATACTCGCTCTATTTTTGGAATTCTGCGCTCATGGTCTACACAACAACTCCCCATTATCTTCCTCCATGTGTGACAATATGCACGACGAATCCATATACTGTATACGTTGATACTCTTTTCCCACGGAAGTCGGTTATAGGCCTTCCCCATTTGACATATGGATGTATGTTAATTTTAAACACAAATTCATATTTTGGATTTTTTTTTGGTTGTAAAATATAGCACTTGACTCGCGTGCTATCGTCTATAACAACACTACTTAAGCTACATAAAATTTTCCAACTGAAATATTTGGCAAAATTTCTAAGTAGTTTTTTTAGCTTCTGCATTTCCTTATTTGAATACATATTAATATAATCATAAACCCTAGAAACTGCCATCGAATTGGAATCTTTTCTCTGGCATTCATGCTTGTAAAAATCTTCATGTTTCCAACTCTTAATTTCTCATAGCGCAAGAGATCTCTACTTTGGGTTTCCAATCATACAATTTCTGCCTTAATAATTTGCTCTATATACATGGTAACGTAGTATGTACCAGTAGAAACAAAACACAGTCATGCTTTAAAAATATGAACTTTTCCATTTAATTTGGCTACCGATATGAAAACTATCGACAGCAATTTTAAGTATTCTATGGCCGTCGGCCAATGACCGTCTTATTTTGATTTTTTTAAAGGAATTTATGACAGCATTTTTTGGCCGTCGATGTTAAAGTTATTGACAGCCATTTCCAGGTTTACGACAGCAATGACCTTGATGGCTCTTGTGAATTTTGAGCCCCGTTATTAATAGAATTATTAAAACTTTTTAAACAAATTAGCATGCTAAAATAATCTCACACCGAGGGGTTGGTTAGGCAATATATACTTTTCAACAAAAGTAGGGGATATTTGATTTTTGGGGCATAATACTAAAATATGCAAATGACTACGAAAAAAGTCACTATAGAACCTAACAGAAGAAACATTTCCAGTTAAATGTGACGCCCAAACGCACCAATAGCTACCGCATGGAATGCAGGTGATGCTTGGGATCATCATGGGGGTCGTCCAACCCAAGATTTGCACGACTCTGACTTTGAATGTTACAGTCATTGTGGCATTGAATTCCAGGGTGGAAACATCAGTTTAATTGTTTTAGTGACCAGAAAACAAATTTTGATATGCGTTGGCTTACCCAAAATGAAAGGTTACGTGCCCTTGGCATGCTACAGATCGGCACAACACAGGAGGTTGTGGCGCGAACAATGAATGTTTCTCAGTCTGTCATAAGCAGGCTATGGTCCAGATACCGTGATACACAATCTGTACAGTACAGACCACGCTCAGGTCGACCAAGGGCGACAACTCAAGCCCAGTATCGATTTATCCGTACCTTGGCCTTGAGAAATCGTGTCATCACAGCAAATCAGATCAGCGCTCGTCTTCAAACAGACACTGGTGTGAGAGTGAGTGGCCAGACGATTCGGAAATGACTGCATAGGGGTCACCTTCGCGCCCAACGTCCTCGCGTGATCCCTTGTTTGAGAGATCACATTCATGCAAGAACGGCTTTACATGTTGTTGCAGGGCGTGTTACAGGCCAGTACTACCGGGACAACATCTTGGCAGTCCATGTTGTGCCGTTCGCACGACGTCATGGCCGCGGTTTCATCATCTTAAGGTCCACAAGCTAAAAACATGATTTTTCGTACAAACAAATTGTGGATGGACGGACAGGGGCGACGACATACGTCCACATGAAAATGTGGGCGTATAAAAACGAAACCAAATATAGATCTGTATTTTAATCAGCTTGGATGAATCCATTTGAATAGAACATCAATTTGAAACAATTCTTTATCTTTTTGTTAAAATTACTCAACATATTTTAGAACTAACCTGTGAATGTCCATCTGTGGTCCATTTTCCGCCACCATCTATACCTATAATACACACAGAATCTACATGGGATTGACCACTGCTATCTTTACTTTGCGCCACAAGATTATCAATATATGAATCCCAACTCATTCTAAATTATCTGAAAAGGAAAGAAAGAAAAATGATTACAAGTAGGTTTATGAGACGATGTATTTAATGCATTAGTGCCTTGTTCGATTAAAAAGGGATTTTTGATTTGAAGACGACAGCCAAAATTAGGGTATAATTTAAGCAGTATCACATCGCAAAAGGCGATTCAGATCGAAGTAAGGGCGATAGAATCATTTTATTCATTAGCCTAAAATTGCTTTCAAACTTGTGAAGTGCGATTCATTCCATTTTGGTTGAATGTGGAGTGTATAAGTCAAATCATGTTTTACTGTTTTTCCGACCTACATCCCTATATAAGCCAAAGCGGTATAATATAATAAGACAACTCTATGCGTATGGTAGCAATCATCAAGTTTCAGACTGTTATCCTAGGTCCTAATGTAATATGATTAGGCATCCGCCAAGAGAAATTGGCTCATAACATTAATTAGGCCTACAAAAAAAATCAATCTATAAATGTAGGACTAACATGTTTAATATTGTAAGTTGTGGTCTTGATTAATTTGAACCAGTTTTTATTTCAATATATCCAATCACTTGTGTTTATAAAATATGTTACTAAAATAGAATAAAACAACGCAGTATAGTAAGATTGGTGAAATGAGAAACAGAAACGTGCCATTTTTGACGCATGTCTGACAAAAGATTTTATTTTGATGGCATATTCTCAGGTTAATAATATTTTGAAGGAGAGGGTGGCGTTTTAAATAAAGAAATAAAGCAAAGCCAAGTCTACAAATATTAGACTAAATTGAACCATGGCCAAAACGTTTATGGCATGGCAAGTTTAATATGGTTTTGCATTAATAAATGTCCAATAATCTAAATAACATTTAAGGCCCAAACAAAGAAAGGTTTGCAATAGGCAGATTTAGCTCTTGCATAATACTTTAATCTAACACTAACCGCTATCACATACAATTTTGATTGCAAGTTAAAGACCATACTGCATGTATTCTAGTTACTGGCTACAATTTCCTTCAGGATGTACAATATCAGTTAAGTGATTGATAATGAGGCGGAATTTTTCAAACAATATTCCTATCTTGACGTGTTATATAAAACTACATACACTTCCTATTTATGAATATGATCTATAGAATACATTTCAAATCACTACTTCACAACAGGGAACAAACATAAAAAATTTATTTGATTTAAGATTTTACAACATGTTACAACAGGAACTAATTGATAAAAACTGATTAAAGGGGGACTACAGTTCCTATTAAGCTGCAATATATAAATATTGCTCTACCCTACTAAAGTTCTTAAGCCATTTTTAAATTCTCACTTATTTTTTCACAATAAATAGCCAGTAATTCCTTTTTGTTCGTCAAAAAAAATAATTTCTTGCCACACCAGACACAATTTTATAATAATTCAACACTATTTTGAAGTAGGATTTTTCGATTATATAAAAACACACGCAAGTTTGAGTAATGAATGAAATGAATATGATTGGTTCTATGGTTTGAATTGGTTCTTAAACCATATTCATTTATTTTTTTTTCGCAAAACTCTACTTGAAAAGTGTTGGGTACTTGAGTTATTACAAATTTGTGTCCGAGGTGGCAAGAAATGCAATAGAACTACAGTGAAAAAACAAAGTATGGACTCTAACATACATGTAGCCTTAAAACAGAAGAGAGTGGTACATGTATTTTCATATGGCAGCTTAATACATGTAGGCACAGACAGGAAAGGTCTGGACTGCGTTTCTGAAAAATGCATCTGTTAGAGACCTTTCTGAAAATCAGCAATCAAATGATGTAGATCCTCATTCATGATTATAACATAATACTATCTTCTCCACCCATCCTATAATATGTAGAAAGTGTAACCATTGAATTTTACCAGATGCAAGCCTCTTTAACTAACGAAACAATATCACGAAAATAGTACTGGTAAATAATTCTATCACAGTTAAAAGTTCATAGTACAAGTAATAATGGCTAGAAATAACTGAAATAAGCGTTGTTTCTTCAAGTGTGTTACAGTGTAGATTAAGATAATGGAAAGATTGACCTCATAACTAAAATTTACTACACCACACAAACCAACCTATTAGTATTAAATCAAAAAGCAATGGCTTAAGGGGCAAACACATAATTATTTACTTATAATGTAAGAATTTTATGTATAACATCAAAAATTCAACAAACACGTTAACTATTACTTTAATCTTCAAATATATACATGTTCATATGACCCTAATTAATTGAATTTTTTATATAAACTTATTAGCCATCCAATTATATGCCTATTGCTTTAGAGCAGAAATGGTCATTATCAAACATACTCAAGATATTGATGTAATGAAACTATACAAAGTTTTAGTACAGTATGTTCCTTGACAGTATGAAGCAGGTGTGTTTTAAAGTCTTGATCAATCAAATTGCAAATCTCACATGGCTTAAAGGCCCAATATTACTCTTGTTGTAACTGAATAATATGCCCCAATCGTTATTCTGGCCAAAAAATTGTACAATTATACAATATTCCAATTAATTGATGATACAAATTTCATCTTAACACATCTAATTTACAAAATTGGAAAAATTTAACTAAATGATTTGAAAAACTTAACGTAAACCTTTTCAAATGTAACTTGGATTTGAAAATAATTTCGAACCCTCTGGACAAGTAAAATAGGATTAAATGGATAATTTACACAACAGGTACATGTAGGTCATTAAATCATCTAGTACTTATAAAAGGCTATTATTTATTTTCAGGAGCTGTCAAGCCAGCAAGAGTGTTATTGTCCCTTTAAGCATAAAATGCTCATCAAACTCAGTCAAGACATTCAACCAACAAATTAGAACATTATAAAGTAAGAAGCAGATTTATTGTGTTCAAAAAGATGTTGGGACAAATAAACATTTGCCAAGCAAAACACATCCACATTTTGTAAGAGATGGCCAGTGAACCACCTAAAAATGGAATATGGGGCCATAATCCAGGATAATACAAATGCACCGAGATCTTTGTGAGATAAACCTACATTTCAAGTTTCGTCAAAATTGAATAAAAATTGTGACCTGTAGAGTGTTTACAAAACAATTGTGGATGGACAAGGGGACAAAAGTATACGTCCACATTAAAATGTTTGTGTATAAAAAGCCTCATACTGTTGAATTCATGTCTTACAAATAAATATATTTGATATCAATCCATAATTCAAGACCTAATCATTAAAAGATAACAATATTTAATATTGTCACTACAAAAGAAGGCATACATTGTATTGAACAAATTTCATTATGATTCTAAAGTCACTATACACATGTATAACATACTGTACCTTGCCAAACTTTATACTAGTAGTAGCTACAGGTACTATTTATATAATATTGTCACTGAAGGAGAAAGTTAAACGCAGTTTCTAAAAGAAATAAACCCACACAATAAACCTATATATAGATACATGTAAAGCCCTTACATGAGATAAAATCCTTACTGGGTCGTCCCCTTAGTTTGTTCATAAAAGAATTACACTAACAACATACCGAAATATAAGACAGTTTTATAACTAATTCACTCAAAAACTGACACATTGACCTATCATTATGATTGACAAATTCACTTATAACCTACAGGCTTCCCCGACAAACTTCAATTACTGCAATATGGTTTTTACTTCCTGCACTAAATAGGCTGTGTGTACCTTGCATATTAAACGATAAAAAGTGTAATAATAACCAACATGACCTATTTGAATTCTAAATGTAATCAAAATCCAATAAACGTGATATAGATTATCTCTTTAATTTATTCTCATAATGTTTCACAGTTTGGGTTGGGGTTAGCATTTAATATTAATAAAAGAAATTGAACCGAATGAAAAAAATGACATGTGTATTGTATTTTGTAGTGTATCTGTATTCCTTAAGTGAATATGACAAATCTTTCAACTTAAGTGAAACAACTACTACTACTATAAAATAAAACGAACAGCTTGTCTGGTACTATATGGTAGATAAAACTCTACCTCACAACTATCAGCCACTAATTATAACACCACACAATATCAATAATTTATAGGTCACAGTACAATAGATAAGATTGTGTATAATAACTCATTTAGTCATTCAAAATTGAACTTCCCCAAAAATCAGCCTTGCCACAAGTTCACAAAGCATTCTCAGGCTAAGTTAAGAATTCACTCAACTTTCAATTACTGTTTATGACAATTTTCTTTGATCCAGAAACACAAAACTTTTGATAACTTAAAACAAAAGTTTTATAAAAGGGCTGCATTTTAATTGTAAATAAAAGGCCAGTACATAACCAAATAAGATAAGCAATATACAGATTATGCTACCTTCAAGACATTTATTTTCTTCGTAAAACTAAATCATAGGATTGCAACTCACAGAAGAAAAACAAAAGTTCACAAATGTTACACAGTATTTTCTCCATGTTAGAAATTGCTTTATTGCTCACTTCTGACAGGTACAGAGAAAAAGCAATAGTTGTGACTGGATTTTCATAGGGCACAACCATGCAGATTTAAAAATCAATATTTTACAACAAGTTCTGTACAACATGGAGGTAGCCTACATGTATGATGCAATCATTCAATTAGGTATGTGTATTGTGTCAGGATTTGAGTAGTGCAAGTTTTTGCATGAAAATCATTATTGATGTGTTAAATGCCAGTAAAGAAAAAGAACAGACAAAGATAACTAGGTAAAGATTGAACTTATGTGAACCACTCTACTTATCAAGCTCAGCAAGACCACTCCTACCAACATTAAATATTTGTGTATAGGCCTAATGACCTTCAACTTTTTACAACCAATTCATCATTTGACAAACAACCCCTGTAGCTTTCTGACTTGTACTAGGGTTAACTTTTAACATAATATGCAGGACTTCATGGATTACAGACATGATCTAATAGTAATACATGTAGCTTCATCTAGAAACCCACAATCAAACAGGAAACGGATACTCTACCATTTTGAGACTAACAAATGGTTATTTCTTTTCTATGGTCACATGCACAATGCTAGTGAGATAAATTTTAACTTGACAACAGAGTGTCTGTTACCTTTTCATTGAATTCATAAGTGGAACTCAATCTTTCACCCTACCAAAACAATGCAACAACACTTTACTACACTTGTCAAATATGTTAAATAATAAAACATGTTTTACTTCCTTGTACATACATGTATATATCCTCTACAAGAACTGAAAAAAATATACATTTGATATGTAAACATAACAAGCCAACAGATATATGACCCCCCCTCAATATTTCACCACGTAATGAAATTGTTTATAAGACAAAACTGATTAAGAGTAACAACTCATAAATTTATCGGTATCAGAAGTTTCGAGAAATTATTGAAAATCGAGATTCGTCTTCTGAACATACTGTGTATTAATTTCAAGTCATTTGGATAATAAATTTAGCTTTCAGGACATCCACAAGTTTTTCGTAATTGATCAAGGGCAATGAATTACTAATTCTTTAACTATCTGTAAATACATGTCGTTCAGATGACCACTTGACTCTCCTGGAGCATCCGTAAGCAAGCAATAAGAATGTCCAACTTCAATGTGAGCAGGGTTGTACATATCGAACTGGGGAAGCAGAAATGAGACCAACTGACGCCCAGACCCCCCGTTACAAGTTACGCAGCCACATCGCATATGTGAGCTTTCTACAGATCCCCACTCCCACCCAGATAATTTTTTTAATCCAAAATCACTGAATTGCCGTTTCCTGGACTTTGGAAGATGATTTTGCAAACTTATGAGGGTCAGAAAACATTTACACCTCTAGTAAAATTGAGTACTATGGGAATTCATATTTATTAATAATTTTGCGAGAACGTAAAAAGTACTGTGACAATAATGAAATTGATAATAATTACATCATTTACATGGACCTACTGTATTGTAGTGGTGATTACACATAAATTAGCAAAGGCATGACCACTCCCTCATATTTTCATCAAGCGCACTTTGAGACTGACTTTTTCTTTCCCGTCTTTCCACCTACATGTACCCCGTATACATGTACATACCCCTCTGAAGCTATGAACCTGCAGTTGTTTCCAAAAATTGTGGACAGATTTTTTTCCACATAATTTATGAGCCAAAAAAATCATTAATACATTCACTTCCAAGTTTTAGTGTCGCGGTCATGAGCCAACCGGTATTTAGTATCTACATTTGAAACTAAACAAATTACCTCATTTCATCCACTTCAAATTTCAAGGTCAAGAGTTTAAGGATCCAAATAATGTAAAATTATGAGCTGTAATTAAGACATCTAGATTGTGTGCAACATACGAGGTCAATCCACAAAATCATTACAGAGATACGGATGCTTTAAATGAAACAAGCCAACAATGAGGCTGATGTCCTCTGCCGAAATCCAAAAATAAACAGATGACACATTAATTAATCGCATTTATTTCAAAAGTATGGAGCAATCAAACTATACACTAAGTCTCATCACTATATTAGGTAGAATTATCTTGTCCGAAAGCATCAGCCAATGAAATTGATTAGCTATGCTTAGCTTCAACTTGAAATATTAATCATTGAACGCAGTCAAGATATTCACCTAATGAACACCTACCTCAATTAAAAACAGAGTTGTAATGTTCCAAAGTCTTGACCAATCAAATTGTTTATCACTCCTTAGACTAAGCAGAAAATTCTCACTATCAAACTTAGTCAAGGTAATAATATAATGAATCTATATTCTGATTGTCATCACTCTTACTTCATCATAACCAAAGTTACTGTGCCCCAAAGCATCAAGCAGATTGCTTATTTCTGCGTAAGCAGAAAATGTTCATCGAACTCAATCAAAGCATACATGTACCGTAATGAAAGCCAACACCAATTTTCAACATTTTAGCTCAGGAGAGTTATTGTTTTGCAAAGTTTCAGCCAATCAAAGTGCTTATTGCTCTGCTACCCTGAGCAGAAAATGTTCATTATTGAACTTAGTCAAGGTATTGAAACTATACACCAAGTTTCATCCCCCTCACTTAATTAGAACTAAAGTTATTGTGTCCCAAAGCATCAACCAATCAAATTGCTCATCTCTGCTTACCCTAAACAGAAAATCCTCATCTTCCAACTCCATCAAGACATTAACCTAATAAACAAATACACTAAGTTTGAACATTGATTATCGCTCTCCTTACCCTGAGCAGAAAATGCTCATTATCGAACTTAGTCAAGGCATTATGTAATGAAACTATACACTACTAAGTTTCATCACTCTCACTTAATTAGAACAAAAGTTATCGTGTCCCAAAGCATCAACCAATCAAATTGCTTATCTCCACTTACCCTAAGCAGAAAATGCTCATCTTCGAACTCCATCAAGGTATTAACCTAATAAACAAATACACCAAGTTTGAACATTCTACATCAATTAGGTGGAGAGTTATTGTGTCCCAAAGAGTGTGACTGAAAGCGGACAGACAAACATTTTAATAGTCCCCTTTCTTCGAAAGGCAGGGGACAAAAACTTAGAGTATATAAGTATTGACTGCCTGTATGAACAGACGACCTGCACTTGAAGGGATTAAAATAAATCTTCCTACTACTCTTTAACAATATATTTATTACTGTAATAAGGTGTATCAACTGCCATTTTGTTTTGACTGGACAACATTTCGTCTGCTATCATTTCACAAGCTCTAACACTTCCCATCGTTTTTATTGCCAACGAGACACTGTTTGATTATTTGACACCTTCCAATATAATTAAATTTGTCATTTTACAGCATTATTCTGTACAAATACCCTCTCCACAAGCATTCAAAAGGACGGTTCCTCAACGTACAGGAAGTTGATGCAATTTGATAATGGTTAGATTTTTAATAATTAGTTTGTGTGAATTTGGGGATTAACAATATTAAGGCCAAAAAAAGGGTTATGTTTCCTGTAACGGATGGAAATTAGGGCAGGGTAGGTAGGGGTTTTTTTTGTTTTTTTTTAATATTAGATCTACCATAATCATATTATTCTGTGCGAAAATCTTCAATTTTATGTTGGGTTTAGACGGGGTCGGTAAATATAAAGCACTAATAGATTTGTGGATGGAATACTTGGATGATTGTTTAAAGTGTATCAGAGGCTAGATTACAATTTAAACATTCTCTTTGGGGGCAAATGAATTTTTAATCTTTCAATGCTAAAAAAAATAGCGTAGGAGGGCCATTTTGTTCAAGGGAAAGAACTCGCGATTAAAACTTCAAAAATCATATCGTGCCATGGCACGAAATAGGTCCGTAATAAATTTATTTTGTCTTGTTTTAACTACCAATCGAGCAGATCCTATCCACCTGTTTGAAAGATATGTTCGCTTGTTTTTATTACCAATTGCGCATCTTTACTCATTAGAACAAAAGTTGTGAGTTTTATAGGTTTTCGGAATATCATATGTAGTTGTAATCTATACGAAACCTGTAGTCTCATTTTTCACATCAGTTAGCAATCTCGCGTCAAGAGTATGACAGTAGGAGGGCCATTTTGTTCAAGGGAAAGAACTCGCGATTAAAACTTAAAAAATCATATCGTGCCGTTGCACGAAATAGGTCTGTAATAAATTTATTTGTCTTGTTTTAATAACCAATCGAGCAGATCCTATCCACCTGTTTGAAAGATGTGTTCGCTTGTTTTTTTTACCAATTGCGCGTCTTTACTCATTAGAACAAAAGTTGTTTTATAGGTTTTCGGAATATCATATGCAGTTGTAATCTATACGAAACCTGTAGTCTCATTTTTCACATCAGTTAGCAATCTCGCATCAAGAGTATGACAGTTCTTAATAAACGTTCGCTGTACCGGCAGAAACAAAGAACGATGGCATCCATTTATACTCATGTATAGCAAGAAATAAAATAGAAATTTTCACGAATAAGGTAGGATTAGGGTATTCTGAACGATCGCTTGGTGAACCAAATTTTTTTAATTTCTCTTGACACCAAAAAAAGATTTGAGTCGGCAGGTTTTGTAATGGGTCAGTCAGGTTACCAGAAACTAGTGATGTGTGGTTTTTAGATTTAACCGTATGGTATCAGTTTTTACAAATAAACCGAAAACCGAACTGATAAAAAAAAAATAACCGTGCGTTTCGTTTTTTTTATTATTATGGTGTTGTGTGTGTCAGATCTTTTTTACAGTTACTACCAGTCACAATTAAAGTCATATAACAGTAAAAAAAAACCTTGTAGTTTACTATTTACATCAATATTTTTGATATTTTTCTGGCTTCCAAGTATTCCTATAAAATAACCATAAATCAGTACATACATAACACAGTGTTTAAATGAATAAAAAAAAAAAAAAACTGAAACCGAAACAGAGGATTTTTGCCTCAGAAAAAACGAAAACCGAAACCGAAAGAATTTAAAAAACGCACATCTCTACTGAAAACAGAACATTTTTTTATTTTTGGCCTAATGTCAATTCATGTTTCTGGTTGACTAAAGGAGTCAATTTCAAAAAGTTACTCAACTATATCACACTACCAGACACAAAAACAAAAAGTAACATTACCATTTTGCTGAAAAAAAAAGATCATAACTAATACAAAAGGTACTCAGAAAAATATTTTCAAAACGCATACAGTTCTCAACATAATAATTTAACGATTGTGACAAACTGTCTCAAATGTAACTCTTACGCTAAACCAAATTTAGCAATTCCACAAACTGGGTGATATCCAACATTTAAGAGAAAATAAACATTTTACAATTGGTACACAATCGTGTAACCAAGTGCGTTTGAGCCCATGTTTTATTATTATGGTGTTGTGTGTGTCAGATCTTTTTTACAGTTACTACCAGTCACAATTAAAGTCATATAACAGTAAAAAAAAACCTTGTAGTTTACTATTTACATCAATATTTTTGATATTTTTCTGGCTTCCAAGTATTCCTATAAAATAACCATAAATCAGTACATACATAACACAGTGTTTAAATGAATAAAAAAAAAAAAAAACTGAAACCGAAACAGAGGATTTTTGCCTCAGAAAAACCGAAACCGAAAGAATTTAAAAAACGCACATCTCTACTGAAAACAGAACATTTTTTTATTTTTGGCCTAATGTCAATTCATGTTTCTGGTTGACTAAAGGAGTCAATTTCAAAAAGTTACTCAACTATATCACACTACCAGACACAAAAACAAAAAGTAACATTACCATTTTGCTGAAAAAAAAAGATCATAACTAATACAAAAGGTACTCAGAAAAATATTTTCAAAACGCATACAGTTCTCAACATAATAATTTAACGATTGTGACAAACTGTCTCAAATGTAACTCTTACGCTAAACCAAATTTAGCAATTCCACAAACTGGGTGATATCCAACATTTAAGAGAAAATAAACATTTTACAATTGGTACACAATCGTGTAACCAAGTGCGTTTGAGCCCATGTTCTAGCAAGAGATTCAGGGAAGGAAGCTAGACACATTGTAAAAAAGCAAACTGTGCATGTAGACTGGAATAACCAGACGCTAGAAATTTGCATTCGATTGAAACTGCTGGCTTATTTCGCCGAACACAACTGATTTGAAATTAGAGTAAAAACGGAAACCACTGAATGTAAATCAGTTTATATATACATTCATATTACAGTATTATATGCGTTGCGATTCACTTTTTGTCAATTACTAGGTCCCAAATGTTGGCAATTTAGTTCCCTTAAACCTTGAAACAACAATGTTGATAACACAATACTGCCTAATACTTACAGGAGCTAAATCCCTATTCTTTGGCACCTAGAAATGGACACAAATGGGTCACAATGCATAATGTGTAAAGTGATTGCATATAAACTGATTTACATTCAATCTTTTCTGTTTTACTGTTTTAAGTTACATTCGGCAAAATGAGAGAAGACTATGTTGTTTTATATTGACCAATCAATCTTGATTGCAATGTTGAAGACTGTTAATGATATTGAGTGTAGTGCTGGGTATTGCGACTGCAGTCACGATACGATACATATAGCGATTCATGTACCACGATACGATACGTATCGCGATTCATAACTAGGTCATAGATTTATCAATAAAACAGCAAATTAAATATGTGATTGTGTTTTAATGAAGTCACTAAAACCAGGAAATAAATAAACTGGATTAGGCCTACTATTTAGTAGTAAACTCTAATCCTAGCAGACGAACTTTAATAAGACAAGAAGACAGTCGCCACTATGGACACTATTGTGTCTTGTCAAGTGAGTGATGAGATTGGTTGTATTACCACAATATTTTAGAATAGTTTTGCATATTCTTCAAACAACTTTCGTTGTGTCACCCTTTAAAAGCCCAAAATGTTCCCAAACTTTAGATTTATATTTTGCTGGAGGATTTGTTATTGCGACTGTGTTTACCGCCATTTTGATTTTTACAAGAGCTACTATCTATTATATTTACGTTCTAAATTTATAAAATTCGAGAGTAAAATTTTGTTTTATGTATTCTAATATGTATGTTTTATTAACTAAGCCTTATAGCAAACTTTAAAATTTGCAAACAAAACGAAAAAATGTTAAAATGTTTTAATCTTAACCTACGAAACTAACGGTAATTACGGTCGTGCGCTATTTATAGTAACGCACATGTCAAGACTACTGGACATCGTTTGCTAAGTGTCATTGTTTCAAATAAAGTTTAGGGTTGAGGATATAATTTAAAGTTTTTAAAGTTCATATACTTGATAAAAAACAAAAAAGAATCGTGAAAAATCGATTCGGCATCCCGCGATTCAATACAGGTATCGTGAGACGGTGAATCGCGATACATCGTTTCACCGATTTATCGTGCCAGCACTAATTGAGTGTAAAGCCTTGCCTCCTTCAAACAATGTATATATTTCTGCATCAGTTTATCTCTGAAGTCATTTGATAATTCACAAAGAAAGATATGATGAACCACTTCATGTTCATGAGAAACCTAATTTGACATGTGACTGGAGACATTGAAACCATTTAAATTTATCTTTCAAATAGATATCAGTATATCAGCACTGTGTGTGACTTTATTAACTAGATGATAAAATGGGTGGGGCTTATCAGTATTATTTATCTTGTCAAAATAAGTTAAGAGTCCACAGATGTTAATTTAACATCATTCGACTCCCACCCCCTGTCTGTCAAACCCAAACAGGATACTGGTACATCTAAAACTTACTAATACTAATAATACAAGTTGAAGTACATACAAGACAAGGAAAATGTTCCAGATGACAGCCCTTGATAATGATAGTTCTACTTCCGTTTATTATTATGGGCTACAACTAAAATGTTATACAATAAATGATATGCCAAACCAGTGCATGTCTTTATAACAATATGAACCTAAATCAACTGGGCAAAAATCTAACATGAAAAGTACCTACTTTTTCTAGTTCTGACGTCAAAATTTGAGTTAGCCTATTCGAGAATGACAACCTGCAGCGCGGACGTCAGTGAAATGACTACGAACGGAACACGTGCACTTCCAGGATGATTATAATAAAGTAGCTGATCGGACCCTAACAATAGCCTAAATCTATTACCTCATATAAGACTCATAACCGCCGTGACTTAATAACAACGACAATATTTCTGAAAATACTGCTCGACAAATTAGGTGGCGTGTCTATGTTTTAGATTTAGAACATTGTAGAAACATAATCATCATGAATCATCCGTTTACACCACGCATTTAATCGATAGCCTTTGTCAGACATTTATTAAAAACATAACTTCAATTACCTGATAACTATTCTAAATTACGAAGCACGTGAGAGATGGTTGAGTATTCTCGTGGACTTGTAACCTATTTGGATCTCTCGGCAAGTATTTTCTAATATGGCCGCCCCGTAGACAACTTAGACCGGTCTCACTCGATTCTCAGTTGTTCCGCTCCGCAGACAAGCTGTTGTTCACTCTAGCGTGGCGGCTAATGTTCCGTTATAGAGGGCGACACTGGTCTTCGGCTTCGACCACGCCGATAGAAACGATTATCCGGTCTGAAAATGAGGTTTGTGTGCAGGATAAAGCACGACGCCACGAGACT
The DNA here is from genome assembly GCA_036850965.1 of Patella caerulea. Lineage (NCBI taxonomy): Eukaryota > Metazoa > Mollusca > Gastropoda > Patellidae > Patella > Patella caerulea. The sequence continues at coordinate 17,343,360 of JAZGQO010000014.1, read as the reverse complement.
GGGGTTATGCTGGGGAAAAAATATAACCCGAGAAAAATAAAAAAAAAACAAACACGCCGATAGAAACGACTATCCGGTCTGAAAATGAGGTGTGTGTGTGCAGGATAAAGCACGAGACTGAAGTTATGCTGGGGAAAAAAATATAACCCGAGAAAAATAAAAAAAACCTCGAGGCCGTGATTCGAGATCGAGGTTTTTCATTCAAAGGTTTATACCGAAGTCTTTCTTCCCCAGCAGAACCTTATAAACCGACTACGTTTGTTTACATGTATCTCAGAATACCAGTAAGAAAAACCATAATATAATGTTTTCTAATGGAAAAAAGAATAGCCCGTTACAGGTTTAAAGAAAAACTTTCAGAAGAATGATCCCCATTTCCCCCTGTATATATTCAAAGAGATATACCGTTTCAGAGGCGGATTCAATGGGGGCACAAGGGGCGCCCCCCCCCTCCTAATTTTCGACAGTGCCCTTTTTTTTTTACTACTGAAAGGCTCTTTTCCTACGATTTCCGAACATTTAGACGAAAATATCAGCCAAATAGCTGAATTGGCTACAGATGCAAGGAAATGACGGATGATTTTCTTGGGGCCCCCACCCCCTCTCAGCGGCGTGCCCCGTCTCCGTGGTCAGTGCCCTCATTTTGCGGCGCCCCCCCCTTCAAAATTCCTAGATCCGCCCCCGCGTTCATATTTTACTATAAAGTACTGAAAAATTAAATACCCATTTATGTTTTCTGGATACATATTTCAAAATAGAATTGTTATTATGGGAAAGCTACACACATTTATAGATTTAAACGAAGGAATAATACAAAAGAAAAGAAACTCCATAAATAATTATAGTCCGAAATTTTGTCATGTAGGCCTACCATTTATGCATTAACAATAAATAGGCTTATAAAGGGCAAATATATCCCTTGATTTATTTGTTTTGTTCTGGATTTATCAGAAATCTCAAAGCAAAATAGTTATCCCATAAAGACACCCTTTACATCTGAGATGGTCAGTGCTAGAAATTGTGGTGCTAATCTATAAGATGATCAGGCGCGGATCCAGGGTATTTTGCAGGCGCGGGGGGGGGGGAGGGTCTAGGTTTGATAATTGCTTAACTAATTGCGCTCAACCGATTAACGGGAGGTTTGGGGGCCCTCCCCCAGAAAAATTTGGTAAATTAAATTCAATTTGGTTCATTCTGACGTATTTCCGGAAGGTAAATTCCAAAATTACAGGTCTTAATCGCCAATAAAATCGCATAAAAAATTTTCAAGTCTGAGCATGGGGGAGTCCGGTCCCCCTGGACCCCCCCCCCCCCCCCTGGATCCGCGCCTGAGATAATCACCATTTCAAGATTATCACATTTCTCGCCACTGTCCAGCTTTGACAGTTGGTTTGCTGTTCCTTAAAGCCCCAATAACACTCTTGTTGTAACTGAATAATATGTCCCAATCTTGATTCTGGTCAACAAATCGTATTATTTTAGAATATTCCAATTAAATGATGATATAAATTTCATCTTAACACACCTATTTTAAAAAATTGGAAAAATTCAACCAATTGATTTGAAAAGTCTAACGTAAACCTTTTCAAATGTGACTTGGATTTTAAAATATTTTCGAACCCACTGGACAAGTAAAATAGGTTGTAATGGATAATTTACACAACAGGTAGGACACTTAAACATAAGGGTATTATTTATTTTTTGGAGCTACCAAGCCAGCAAGAATGTTATTGTCCCTTTAAATTTTGATAAAACGAATTGCTAGCTGGATTCTTTCTCAATAATGCTAAAAAATAATATGCAATAGCACATTTTTATATATACTTAAAATCCAAATGGATAATATGCAGTCAGTTTGGGCTATTAAATTACATCTTGTAAAACTCATTTAGATAACAAAGAAAGGCAATCCGAACATTATTAAAAACAAACAAATGTGCATACGGACAACGTCAAAGTACTTGTGCATTCGGCTGAATTGTCTGCATGAAAAATGTACACGCACAGTCATTAAAATAATAACAAGCCGATGCCGTGAAAGTTACGACTGTACGTCTGTTTACTAATGCGGTAACCACCAGCATTGTGGGTTTTGGGTCAGATTAAGTGAAGATTTCGTTTGGAAGAATGTTAGTACCGTAAATTACATATCTGATGTCTTGGATGTTGCTTATTCTTGCAGATGAGTATTCGAATACAGGTAGTATAAATAGGTAATAATTTATAGCTAATAAAGCAAAGAGCTGCATGTAGTGTGAAATTGTTATACGCCTACATTTTCATGTGGACGTATTATGTCGTCGCCCCTGTCCGTCCGTCCACAATTTGTTTGTGGACTCTCTACAGGTCACAATTCTTATCCGATTTTGACGAAACTTGAAATATAGGTTTATCCCCAAAAGATCTCGACTGCTTTCGATATTTGCATGTATCGGATCAAAAGTTCATGGATTATGGCCCCTGATTGTACGAAAAATCACGTTTTTAGCTTGTGGACCCTATAGAGGTCACAATTTTGAACCGATTTTAATGAAACTTGACATGCATCTTTATAACCCAAAGATCTTGGTTCCTTTCGATATTTGCGCCTATCGGAATGTAATTTCATGAATTATGGTCCCTGATTGTCCGAAAAATTACCCTTTTTAGCTTGGGGTCCCTCTGGAGGTCACAATTATTATCCGATTTATAAAACCGTTTGATTATAATATTACCGTTACACCCTAAGGAAGGTTGAGTTCGAATTTCGGGAAAATCGGACGAAAATTGCCATACTGTACGCGAATACTGTTAAAAAATGGTATATCAAGGTCCTTTCGATATTTGCGCATATCGGATCGTAACTTCCTGAATTATGGCCCCTGATTATACGCAAAATCTCCCTTTTTAGCTTGTGGTGCCTCTGGAGGTCACAATTATTATCCGATTTGAAAAAACGTTTGATTATATTACCGTTACACCGTAAGGAAGTTTGAGTTCGAATTTCGGGAAAATCGGACCAAAATTGCCGTACAAAATGGCAGCTGTTTGTACGCGAATACCGTTAAAAATGGTATATCATGGTTATGGACCCTGTAGAGGTCACAATTTTAATTCGATTTTGATGAAACTTGAAATGCATGGTTATAACCCAAAGGTCTTGGTTCCTTTTGATATTTGCGCAAATCGGATCGTAACTTCCTGAATTATGGCCCCTGATTGTCCGAAAAATCGCCTATGGTCTCTCTGGAGGTCACAATTATTATCCGTTTTAAAACAACGTTTGACTCTATCACCGTTACACCCTATAACGGAAGGTTGAGTTCGAATTTCTTACAGACATAGCAACATGATCCCCACTCGAATTTGAAGCCTACTGAAATGTACCTTTATAACCCAAAGATCTTAATTCATTTCGATATTTGCACATATCAAATTCTAACTTAATGATGTAGGAAAAATCACTTTCGGTATTGCTTGTTCTCTATCCATCTCTCGAAAATGTGGGCGTATCCTGCCTGGCAGTGCCAGCCTATCTTTTTATGTGCACGTCAATGCGTGTACGGGATCCGGTTTTCTGTACCATCAGAAGGACTAGATACTGTCAGTTTCCGCCAGCCCCATCTTCAGCAACTGACAAGAGGGAACCACGTACACTAGATAATTAGAGCGCGTTATAGTTATGTCCCCTTTTCCACCTCCCCTCTTTCTCTCTCTCTTATACCACATTATGCTCCTTGATTATGTCTATGGGCCGCGATAGTCGAGCGTCAGGTCTTTTCGAGTAGAATGTCCCATGGGTTTGATCCAGCTGTTGGTCGTTGAGAAGAACCTTCAGGATTTATTTTAAGACGAGTACTCAATATTACTTTTACTGCACTGACAGCGAGTCCGTGTAAGAGGGATACGCGCTGTTGTAAACAGGGGCGCCGGATCGTCTGAGGCGGAGGGTTAGGGGTTGCAAGGCGAGGGGACAGGGTATGTTCTCACACCCTAATCCTCCACCGGGAAAACTTGGGCCCTTTACCTGTTAGGGAAAAATCGACTCCCTCAATGAGCGCCAAATCACGCAATACGAGACCAATGACCAACTTTTCCATATTAGTATGGGCGCCCCATAAAGCCGAGTGACATTGGCTGGGCGCCCACGACAAGATACAAATTGTATCTTAATTAACAACTGAAGGGGCACACAAAACGGTTTGATCTGTGGGACGCCTTATCCCGGAGAGGCGCACATGATTGATGGGGCGCCCACGACTAGTACATAATGCCGAATCAGATTGGTTTGGTGACCAAAACGGCATATGGGGTCATCATCCGGGGGGAGGGGGGGAAATAATGCCGAGATCACGGGCGCTCATAATGGAATGCTAGTGAGATTGACTAGGCGCCCAGGAATGAATTGGGCGCAGAGAACGGATTGACAATCTTCAAAATTCAAACGGAATTATTTGTGAAGCCCGAAATTTCAAGATCTGCCATCCAAACATTCATCAAGCGCGTACGCGTATGGATGGAACCATATAGGCACTTCCATTATACTTCGATGTGGACCATCAAATGTAGGTACATCGGCGCCGATAGAAGCCCCGTCGGCGCCCCCAGAAGCCCTTGCCCCCCCCCCCTAGCTACAGGCTATATTAGAATAAAACATACATTTCTATGACTGTCCATCGCTTAATTGGTGTATATGATGCTCCTAGACATCTGTTTTGATTGTGTGACCTGAAAAGTGGGTTCTCGTCAGATTTTTCGTTCAATACCAATTTCGTCATTAAACTATAATGGTACTTTTCAAGAGATCTGTACATGTAAATAAAACCACCGGCTTCCAGGTATGATACGCCCACGGGCTAAAAACTAAAATAGTTTTTTAAACAATCAGGAGCCATAATCCAGAAAGTTATGGTTTGAAATGCGCAACTATCAAAACTGGATAAAAATGGTGACCTCTAGAGGGTTCATGACCTTTGAATTCAATACTTATAAACAATTTGCATACAAAGAGCGGCCATTTTGTTGGGCAGTTTCATTTCGATTCTCCCAAAATTCCAATTGTAATATATCTAAACAGTTTTTAAAATCGGAAAAAATTGTGACCTCTAGAGAATATACAATCAAAAAAGGAGAATTTTCGACCAATCAGGAGCCATAATCCAGGATCAGAAATGCTCGAATATCGACTGCAACTAATATCTTTTCGTAGCTTACGATCAGGTGCCATAATTCAGGAAGTTTCCATCCAATCTGCTCAAATATCGCAAGCAAACAATATCTTTGGGTTATAAACATGCATTGCAAGTTTCATCAAAATCGACACCAAATTGTAACCTCCAGAAGGTCCACAACCCTGATATACCAGATGTTTACACTATTTGTGTACGAGGGGTGCTATTTTGTCTGGCAATTTTGGTCAGATTTTCACGAAATTCGAACTCAACCTTCATTACGGTGTAACGGTTATATAATCAAACGTTTTTAAATCGGATAATAATTGTGATCTCTAGAGGCACCACAAGCTAAAAAACGATTTTTGCCCTGTTTGCATACGAGTGGCGGTCATTTTGTCCGTCAGTTTTGGTCCGATTTTCACGAAATTTGAACTTAACCATCATTAAGGTATAACGAGGATACAATTAAACAGTTTTGTAAATCGAAATAAAATTGTGACCAAGACGAAGGAACCAAGATCTTTGGGTTATAAACTTACATTTCAAATTTCAACAAAATCAGATAAAAATTGTGATCTCTCTAGGGTCCAAAAACTAAAAAAAAAACCGCGGTTTTTCGTAGACCAGGGGCCAAACATGAAAATACGGTCCGATACATGCTAATATCGAAAGGAAACGAGATCGTAGGGAGATAAACCTATATTTCAAGTTTCCTTGAAATCAGATGAAAATCTGAAGAGTGCTGCTATAATCAATAAGTAATAAAACAAATATTTTTTCATGTCTGCTATTTAGTCAGTGAATCAAATATCTCATCAATTTACATAATTATTTGATATTTATATCCGTAACTACAGCCACATCACTTCATCGGCCCATAATTCCTTTATTGTTATGGTCTGTTTTCACTGTCTGAAGAAAAGATTTACAAGAACATTAAAAACTATAATGGTGTGATAATCTGCCAATGGCTAATAATATTTAATGTTTCTTAAATGGATGGAACCATATAGGCACTTCCATTGCGCAGTATACTTCGATGTGGACCATCAAATGTAGGTACATCGGCGCCGATAGAAGCCCCGTCGGCGCCCCCAGAAACCCTTGCCCCCCACCCCCCCTAGCTACAGGCTATATTAGAATAAAACATACATTTCTAGGGCTGTCCATCGCTTAATTGGTGTATATGATGCTCCTAGACATCTGTTTTGATTGTGTGACCTGAAAAGTGGGTTCTCGTCAGATTTTTCGTTAAATACCAATTTCGTCATTAAACTATAATGGTACTTTTCAACAGATCTGGACATGTAAATAAAACCACCGGCTTCCAGGCATGATACGCCCACGGGCTAAAAACTAAAATAGTTTTTTGTACAATCAGGAGCCATAATCCAGAAAGTTATGGTTTGAAATGCGCAACTATCAAAACTGGATAAAAATGGTGACCTCTAGAGGGTTCATGACCTTTGAATTCAATACTTATAAACAATTTGCATACAAAAAGCGGCCATTTTGTTGGGCAGTTTCATTTCGAAATTCCAATTGTAATATATCTAAACAGTTTTTAAAATCGGAAAAAATTGTGACCTCTAGAGAATATACAATCAAAAAAGGAGAATTTTCGACCAATCAGGAGCCATAATCCAGGATCAGATATGCGCGAATATCGACTGCAACTAATATCTTTTCGTAGCTTACGATCAGGTGCCATAATTCAGGAAGTTTCAATCCAATCTGCTCAAATATCGCAAGCAAACAATATCTTTGGGTTATAAACATGCATTTCAAGTTTCATCAAAATCGACACCAAATTGTAACCTCCAGAAGGTCCACAACCTTGATATACCGGGACCCTGTTTCACGAAATTTTAACTAAAGATAAAATCCAATTTTAAGTAGATACTTCAATTTTGATTGGCTAAGAACTAAAATCAATCTAATACTGTCCAATCAAATTACTAAAATTCAGATCTTATCTTAGTTAAAATTTTGTGAAATAGGCCCCAGATGTTTACACTATTTGCGTACGAGGGGTGCTATTTTGTCTGGCAATTTTGGTCAGATTTTCACGAAATTCGAACTCAACCTTCATTACGGTGTAACGGTTATATAATCAAACGTTTTTAAATCGGATAATAATTGTGATCTCTAGAGGCACCACAAGCTAAAAAACGATTTTTGCCCTGTTTGCATACGAGTGGCGGTCATTTTGTCCGGCAGTTTTGGTCCGATTTTCACGAAATTTGAACTTAACCATCATTAAGGTATAACGAGGATACAATTAAACAGTTTTGTAAATCGAAATAAAATTGTGACCAAGACGAAGGAACCAAGATCTTTGGGTTATAAACTTACATTTCAAATTTCAACAAAATCAGATAAAAATTGTGATCTCTGTAGGGTCCAAAAACTAAAAAAAAACCGCGGTTTTTCGTAGACCAGGGGCCAAACATGAAAATACGGTCCGATACATGCTAATATCGAAAGGAACCGAGAATTCTTAAATTAACCACTTTAAAATCAAGTGTCCAGTAAGTCGTTAACCTGTCATCACTTGTCAAGTCGTCATTGAGTAACGACATTAATCCAATCTATTGTTTTTGTTGATTTATATCATTGTTTAATCTTTTATGCATTGTCCATATATCGACATGTCATTTTTAATTACAACATTTATCAGTTTTACTTTCATCCTATTGTCTGATTTGCCTTTTAAATATCACAAAAATTGTACATTGAAGGCAGTCACTAGTTAGGATCCCTTACTAAGTGCAGTATCTGGCCTGTCAGTACTGTATGACGATAGCTGTATATTTATGTTCCGGTATATTAAAGAATTCAACAAACAATCGAAAGCTGTTATATCCGAAGAGAGAATTTACACCTCTAAAAAACTAATAAAAATTAACCTTATTCGCCCAATTTGCAAATGATAGCAACAGTTGGTGACTTCGGTGCACTTAGATTCTGCTATAATTGCCGGAACCGGAGCAGTGTTTGCAAGTTTCAGAAATACAGCACTGACCTATTCACAGTCCCAATAACATGATCGAGCGATACAAGCAAGTTAGGAAGTAAAATATGTATGCACTGGATTAGAAATTGTTGAAATAACATAATATGTAAGTGTATTTTATTTTATTAGTTTAGAAGCTGTTAACATTCTGGTAAGATTATTGAATTTAGAAGTTTAGAGCCCTTTGTGTCACTTGTCTATTCACATATTATTTATTTAAATATAAAACTTCAGCAACATCATTTACATTGCTTTAATAGGCAAATGGCACTTGAATAATATGTAACTATTTACCGGAATAAGTTTGGCGTTGGAACAGATAGCTGGAATATTAAACACAGCTGGATCCACAATACCATCTGTTATATCATAGTAGACATCACTCGACAAAAACTGAACTGAAACAAAACAATAATATTCCAAATGTAAATGAATCTTATGTCATTTTGCTACCACTAGATCTAAATATAACCAATTGACTTGCAGTACTAGAAAAAAAAAAAATACTTATCCAAAACAGTAACTTTTGTTTTTTTGAACATGACATGAAATGGGCTTTAACGCCCTATACTGTTTGTGCTTGATAACGATACGCGGATACTAGTCGAAACGTCGTGCTTTTAGAATAAAACAAATGGTTGATCTCCCATAAAAATTATGTTACGCTTAATAATTCTTCGATTGCTAAATGTCTCTTGTATTCTACTTTTACTGGGCTAAGGAAGACGGTCTAGACATTTATTAGAACGGCAATAATATAATATATAAATTATGTTATCCAACTTTTCGCATTTATTATATAATACCTCCATTACTGGCACCGTAAATAACTTGGCTAACTGGTTTGCAGTGTTCTGTCATCGAAATAGAAGCAGAAATTCTATTAGTTTCGTATTTATACGTGTTAAAAGAAACGTTGTTCTTTCCACTCACAATAAAATGTTTTCCTTCAAGTTTAGCCGAATCTGAAAAAAAAAAGCAAAAATTCCTGCAATAAATGATCAATAAAGAAAAGTTGCAAGAGTTACAAATACGCTACAGGTGGCAGAACCAGGACTACCCAATGGATATCTCAGATTAATTCAAACATCAGAACCAGTAACGTTGGAAACCAGACTTTTTAATTGGCTGAATGCATTAGGAAGGCAATGGGTCTCATTTGGATGTAAAGATAATGTTTAGTTGGAAAATTCCAACCTGTCCGGTAACAAAAAGACCTTTTTGGATATAAATCGCACTGGCTTTTTTATGTGAAGCATTTTTGAAGATCATTCAAAAACTTACCTGGTACGCAGCGGGTTTGTGGTGTTGGAGGAATCATTTTCTTGCTGCAGGTATTTCCACTTATAATATATTCAATGCCCTGAAACATGAATTTAAAACTTATTGTTTTCACTGAGAGAGAGAGAGAGAGAGAGAGAGATGAATTAAAAATCAAACTATCATCAACTCTCGATGGCATCGGATATGCGATTTTTTACTTTTTTACTAAGCTAACAATCAGGGGCGTACATAACTATTTCGTTTGGTGGGGGGGGGGGGGGAGGTAGCCAAAATGCGACCAACTGATGCAAATACCCCCGCCCCACACACCAGTGGTACTACAAACTGGGCAGTTCACTATAATCGTGTTGAGACAGTATAAGACAACTGAGGAGTAGAAGAATGGTTTTAAAATGGAATCGAGCGCCGCAGGCGCGAAAAAAATCAGATATGTAACCAAGTAGAAGAATGATGTTATGTAACAGAGCTTTTAAATTTTGGGGACTGGGGTTGATTAGAAATGGGACAGAATCTTGAGGCTCATCTGTCAATTTCGCTTGTTTTATGATTGTATGTTTATCATTAATTCATTTAGTCGGAGACCGACTGCGGTGAGTACTTTTTTTGAGACCGACTATTTTTTGCCGTGGTAGAAAACATTTCATAAAACAACATACTCACAACAGAATAAGAGTGACAAACAGGTTATTTTATACTATAGTTTTGAGTGACGTATGCAATTTAGGCACACGGATTCATGAAAATACATAGCATTTGGGCTCTATTCTGGCATTGTTTTTGAGACCGACTGCAGTGACTGCACTTATTTTGTGACCGACTATTTTTCTCCCTTGTTTTATACTAAAGTTTTGCGTGAGTAGCGTGACGTATACTTATTTTGATACCGGCTACCTCTACTTTGCGACCGACTGCACTGATTTTGCGACCGACTATTTTTTTTTTTTTTTTTTTTGCTGGGGGGTGTACACCCCCCCCCCACACACACACCCCACATTTACGCCCCTGCTAACAACAGCAAACGACAGCAGTTCAACATCAACTCTCAATCAAATATCTCGAATCTTTGATTGGTAGCAATTGAACATATTGACACAAGGTACAATTTTATGGATACACAATTACTGAGTTTGATACTAAGCGACGTTTCGACGAGGATACCCTCGTCTTTATCAAGCACCTGATACAAAAATGTGAATAGTAGTAGCAAATATATACAGAATATGCAACAAAGATAAGAATCAAATACAATCCACCTTGCCACCTGGTGCCAGTTGACGTAAAGTCTTTTCCGTATTTGCGATGTAATAGTCATGATTATTCGGTCTATATTAAGGAATGAATCAAATAATAGAGTGGATAATAGAGTGATTTGGTCATCGGAGAGATTAGTTTAACTTAGGTTAATAACTATCTTTGTGAGGTGCTCATCAGAAGCAGACTTGTCGCTTTTGGTGAGTGTAGGTTGTTGTTTTGATTTCAAATTGTACTTTTTAATGTGCTTACTTTTCACGGAGTTAGCTTTGATTTGCATAGATCGTATGGATTTATAATCTTCTGGGGACAGTAAGGATTCAAGTTATTTACTAATTACTTTAACCGTTTTGTTTCTCGTTTCTAATGTCTCAAAGTTTAAAATAAGATAATTCCAGAACATGCAGGCCTTTCATTGATTTAAATAATAATTACAGAATCCAACGAAACACGAACTTGCTCTGAAACTTTGTTATAAGTACAATAACCCGAAATCAAATAAATAAATAAATAATACTTACATCTTTAAACATCTGAATAACTTTTACTTGAACAGTATAGCCATTAGCAGTAACATTTTCATCAAATGCTGCTCTAAAGTTGGTTAAATCATAATGAACTTTAATATCTGTCTAGAAAATGTGAGAAAATAAGTAATCATATCATTAACTGGTATTCTTATATTTGTAATATGGACATATGACACCCGGCATTTTACCACATATCAATCAAAAGTGTACAATTTGATAATGAAAATCGTATGAAACAGAAATGAAGTATCGGTAACCGACAGTTTTAGAATTAGATGGTATAAAGCTTATTAGAATTAACAGTGGTGTTCTATTTTAACAACTAGAAATTGATTAATTCTGGTACTTACTACAGAGATTGTAGGTTTTCCATTAGAAATACTACCAGCGGTTTGCCTTTGGATGCCTTCCCATGTATTGGGAACACAGCAGATCTGAGCTAAACAACAACCAGAGAGACCAAGCAACAATAACACCGTCTTGAACATCTTCAACCTATGTCAGTAATTCTTCTTGTGAAATTTAAGCTTATCTTCGAATATATAAAGAAAAGGGGTGTAAGTCATTAAGATTAAAATAAACTATATACATAAAAAGGTCAGATTATAGATAAGACATAACTTTTTAAGTAAACAATATCAATCGTCAACCTAAAAATTTAACGTAAACGACATCGCCTGTCCAACCACCTGGGTTTTTTCCGGGTCCTCCAGCTTCCTCCTGTGACAGTACAGTCACGGTTACGTCGTGACTATCCTTCGCCACGGCACTAAAAGAGATACTATGACACTATCCTGTGTCTCGGCAACCAAAAAGAGAGGCCTGTGACACTCCTGTGTCTCGACAACTAAATAAGAGAGGTCTGTGACACTATCCTGTGTCGCAGTACCAAAAAGAGAAGACTGTGACACTACGGAGACAGATGTGACACTTTCCTACATGCCTTCCTTCAACTTCACGTTGTGATAATTATTTAAATTTTCAATTAACTGACCGTGGAACATCGTTTATGTGATCATTTTGGGGAGTGACTTATCCATCAGCCTACTGCTTTGTAAATCCGACGCAAGTGGTTTATGTGAACAAATGTCAAGTTAGCAACATGTCGACATCTGCCACTCCGGTAAAAGCGACATATAATATACTATTCAAAAAAAGTAGGGGATATTTGATTTTGGGGGCATAATACTAAAATATGCAATTGACTACGAAAAAAGTCACTATAGAACCTAACAGAAGAAACATTTCCAGTTACATGTGACGCCCAGACGCACCAATAGCTACCGCATGGAATGCAGGTGATGCTTGGGATCATCATGGGGGTCCAACCCAAGATTTGCACGACTCTTGACTTTGAATGTTACAGTCATTGTGGCATTGAATTCCAGGGTGGAAACATCAGTTTAATTGTTTTAGTGACCAGAAAACAAATTTTAATATGCGTCGGCTTACCCAAAATGAAAGGTTACGTGCCCTTGACATGCCACAGATCGGCACAACACAAGCGGTTGTGGCGCGGACGATGAATGTTTCTCAGTATGTCATAAGCAGGCTATGGTCCAGATACCGTGATGCACAATCTGTACAGGAAAGACCACGCTCAGGTCGACCAAGGGCGACAACTCAAGCCCAGGATCGATTTATCCGTACCTTGGCCTTGAGAAATCGTGTCATCACAGCAAATCAGATCAGCGCTCGTCTTCAAACAGACACTGGTGTGAGAGTGAGTGGCCAGACGATTCGGAATCGACTGCATAGGGGTCACCTTCGCGCCCGACGTCCTCGCGTGATCCCTTGTTTGAGAGATCATCACATTCAGGCAAGACGTCGTTGGTGTAGGGATCGTCAACATTGGGATAATCGACGCTGGAGCAATGTGATGTTTTCAGATGAGTCAAGGTTCACTGTTGATTTTTGGGACAGACGTAGGAGGGTGTGGCGTCGTCGAAACGAGCGCTTCCAAGACGTTAACGTCATCTGACATGATCGATTTGGGGGTGGCTCTGTTATGGTGTGAGGAGGCATCACTGTTGCTGGAAGAACGGCTTTACATGTTGTTGCAGGGCGTGTTACAGGTCAGTACTACCGGGACAACATCCGTCATGGCCGCCGTTTCATCTTCCAGGATGACAACACAAGATGTCACAGGGCCAGGATCGTTACAGGTTACCTCCAACAACAGAACATCACCACATTCCCTTGGCCAGCACTGAGTGCCGACCTCTCCCCCATCGAACATGTCTGGGACATGCTTGGACAGAGGTTACGTCAACGTCAACAACGTCCTGCCAATGTCCAAGAACTTGCTCCTGCGTTGCAACAGGAACGGGACTTTCTGGACCAAAATGACCTTAGACGTCTCATTAGGAGTATGCCACGTCGGATCGATGCTTGTTTGGCAAACAGAGAAGGATTTACCCGTTACTGACTTTGTTGTGATGCTGTGGTAACTTTGCTGTTTGACCCCGGGTATCATTTTACCCTTATAATGGTCAGTCTGTGCCTTACTTAGTCTAACGATCATTTGGAATAAATCGATGAATGTGAACTTCATTTCATTTCGTCATTTGTTTCTTCGTCAGTTTCATTAGGTGACTTTAATAACACTTAAAAATCAAATATCCCCTACATTTTTTGAATAGTGCTGCTAGTGAGTATTATTGCAATACAGTGTTTACCATTCTAAACTGTCTTTACAGTTTCAATCTGTTTGTGTTTCAAAACAAGGTTAGATACTCCTAAATTTGTCTTGGCAAAAAAAAAAATAGCTTTTGTGGAATAATCTTTCATATTGAAGAATTAGTGGATTTCGTGATTCCATTCTGATCAGTTTGATATCTTTCATACACACAACGGCTAAATAAACATATTAGTCCAATCAATTTATGAAAAAAATGGGGTCAACCCTAAAAAAAAATTGCAAGAAAGTGTTTTTTGATGGCTTTTTGGTATAGCATCCTTAAAATTTAACGTAAATGGAGTACCAGAAAGTCCTAAATTTTGAGGGTCAAGTTTGGGGCATTTTCCTTTAAAAGGCACAACTACGGACAAACAAAAAGTCGTCAATTTTTGAGAGGCACGTGAAACTGATGCCATGCATTAGGTTGTCAGATCGAACTTTTATATGGCATGTTTTTCATTGATGGCCGCTGCTCTCTTGAGTTGGACTTACACTGTCGGTCGCCAAAGTCGCAATTTGCGATTAAATTATGAAAGTGGCGATTAAATTTTGATTTTGGCGAAAATTTTTGCGATAAAGTTTTGGGGTACTGGCGATTCTGTTTTATAATTGGCGAAAAAAAAATTGTAACCGTATTTAATTTATCCTTGATTAACCATTAGCGGCATACTATAAATCAATCAACTTGTTGATAATCCCGAACGTGTCATGAGTCTTGAGCCATTTTCAGGTATTCTATATTGCCTGAAAAACATGGTGCCCATAATCCAAATTTATAAAGGGGCTTGGCTCTTTATTGATATATCATAAAATGGCAATTGTAGTTTCAAAATTAATATTTTTGGGCCATTATTTCATTGGAAGATATACCGAGACAGTGGTGTTAAGTGGTTCCTTGCGTTATTTTCGGGAATCCACAACATTAAAACATGTTGACGCAAACCCAAATTTACGTAAATTCGTAACTCTGTACTTCTTCATAAAATGGCAATTGTAGTCTCAAAATTAATATTTTGGGGTCCATTATTTGTGCCAAGTGGTGTTAACGTACGTAACTTACGTACGCAAATTAAATGGCAGCTGGCCTTTTTTATACGCCCACATTTTCACGTGGACGTATATTGTCGTCACCCCTGTTCGTCCGTCCGTCCCTCCCTCCGTCCGTCCACAATTGTTTGTGAACAGTCTACAGGTCACAATTTTTATCCGATTTCAATGAAACTTAAAACATAAGTTTATCACCCTAAGATCTCGGTTCCTTTCGATATTGGCATGTATCGGACAGTATCTTCATGGGTTATGGCCCCTGATTGTACGAAAAATCACGTTTTTAGCTTGTGAACAGTGTAGATGTCACAATTTTGAACCGATTTTGATGAAACTTGACATGCATGTTTATAACCCAAAGATCTTGGTTCCTTTCGATATTTGCGCCCGTCGGATCGTAACTTCCTGAATTATGGCCCCTGATTGTCCGAAAAATCGCCCTTTTTAGCTTGTGGTCCCTCTGGAGGTCAATATCATTATCCGATTTAAAAATAAACGTTTGATTATATCACCGTTACATGATAATGAAGGTTGAGTTCGAATTTCGTGAAAATCTGACCAAAATTGACGGACAAAATGGCCGCCGTTTGTACGCGAATAGTGTGAAAATATGTTTTATCAAGGTTGTGGACCCAGTAGAGGTCACAATTTTAATTCGATTTTGATGAAGCTTGACATGTTTGTTTATAACCCAAAGATCTTGGTTCCTTTCGATATTTGCGCATATCAGATAGTAACTTCCTGAATTATGGCCCCTGATTGTACGAAAAATTGCCTTTATTAGCTTGTGGTCCCTCTGGAAGTCAAAATTATTACCCGATTTAAAAAAAAAAAACGTTTGAGTATATATCACCGTTACACTGCAATGAATGTTGAGTTCGAATTTCATGAAAATCGGACTAAAATTGGCGGACAAAATGGCCGCCGTTTGTACGAGAATAGTGTGAAAATGTTATATCAAGATTGTGGACCCAAGGTTGAGGTCACAATTTTAATATGATTTTGATGAAACTTGACATGTATGTTTATAATCCAGAGAACTTAGTTCATTTCAATATTTGCACCTATTGGATCGTAACTTCCTGAATTATGGCCCCTGATTGTCGGGAAAATCCCCCTTTTTAGCTTGTGGTTCCTCTAGAGGTCAAAATTATTATCCGATTTTGAAAACCGTTTGATTATATCACCGTTATATGGTAATGAAGAATGAGGTGGAATTTCGTGAAAATCGGACCAAAATTGACAGACAAAATGGCCGCCGTTTGTATGGAAGGGTTTTTGGGTCTAAATAAGATGATCTGCTGAATTGTCTAATACTTATTATGATACCGTCAACTTGGTCATATTGCTTAAGTAAATTGTGATAAAACACATGTTTTTTTGTCATTTCCTCACTCCAACTCTTCAAATCACATTTTTACATATCATTTTGGTATTATCATTTAAAACATATCATTTTCTACATATCATTTTAAACATTTCTCTTAGCAATATGCAAATGAGGTCAAAAGGCGTGGCTTTCAGAAAAATGTTTTCACACACACAAATACCTCCAAGGAAAGATAACTAGGCTAAACAGACTCATACCACTGGAGGCAGACCACCATTAATGTCATCATTGACTTCAATGTTAATTCTGGATTGTTGCCCACTTCCAACTTTTCCCCAAATTTTCGTTTTCGATAAACCACTACCTCAAAACATGTTGACGCGAACCAAAACTTACGTATAATCATAACTCTGTACTCCTTCATCGCTCACTGACATATTTGGTAGGTACATGTTGCTAAGTGGATAAGACGAAGACTCACTAGTCTGGATGTCGGGTGTTCGATCCCTGCATTGACGAGAAAGTTCATCCAGATTGTCCAGCATGGTTTCAGTGAAGCAGGAAGAGGGGTCTGACAAGGGCAACTGTCTAGTCGATCAGATGGGACGGAAAACCGAGGTCCCGTTTACACATTCTTGTGCATGTAAAAGATCGGAGCCGATACAAATTTACGTTACTAAAGTAACTACATTAGCCCAGGTAAGAGCAGTGGGACGTTAAACCACATTTCATTTCATTTTTGAGGGGGGTGGGGGTTGGATGGCCGAATGGTTAGCACGTGCGCGATGTTTCATAAATCATTGAGTCAACTGGTATGGTTTCGAATCCCCGGTTGTACGTGGCTAGGAGTAAGGTCGTCTGGCCAACCCCGTGGGTTTTCTCCGGGTCCTCCCACTGCTAAAGACCTCTAGCGCAAGCGAATTATTGAAATAAAATTAAACCATGTGTTAGTCCCGAAATGACCTAGTTTGTGTTGAGTTAAACCCTCCCCCCCCCCCTCTCTCTCTCTCTCATTTTTGAAGCAACAACTGTGAATTTTACAACATCTGGACGTTGCTAGATTACTTCACAATTCCCGAACATATCGCTACATTATCTACAGACAAGTGAACAGTAGCGTCCAGCACGACATCCACGGAAACCTTGACGTGGAACGAACTTTGAACTTTGTAACTCGATTTGTCACAAGTGCTGCTATACTCAATAAGTAATAAAACAAATAATTACTCATGCCTGCTATTTATTCAGTGAATCAACTATCTTATCAATTGACATATTTGATATCTATATTCGTAACTACAGACACGTCACTTCATCGGCTTAGAACTCCTTTATAACTAGGGTCAGTTTTCCCGCTCTGAAAAAGATTTACGAGAACATTAACGATAAAAAGTAACATATGGTTGGAAGTGCCAGATAACTTAAAAACTGTCAATAGCTAATTTGGATATTCCGGTGCACTAAAATCCTGTAATGATTGCAGGAACCGGGACAGTTTTTGGCAAGTTTCGCGGACCTATTCACCGTATGCTGCCGTTCGAACGATACAAACACATAAGTAAGTAAAGTCTTCGACATTGAATACACAAATTATTTGTGCCGTTTGTAACAAGGGACTCGAAGAATGCGGTCAGACATATTCCACAAATCATGTCAAGTGTTGACCCCATATTCTTATCAGGAGAGCATGCACAATAAATACTATCGTCGAAGATTGAAATAAACAGACGCTAGAGATTGCCATTCGATTGAGACTATTTTGCCGAACATGATTAATTTGAAATTAGAGTAAATCAGTTTATACACATTCATTAAATTCATATTACATTATCATAATTCTATGCGTTGTTACCCATTTGTGTCAATTTATAGGTCCGAAATATTAGCGGTTTAGCTCCTTTAACAATATTGGTCAAGCTTTACATTTCTTTAATAGGTAAATCACCCCGGGATCAAATCGTTAAAGACGTTATGTCTCTTGAATGATATGTAACTATTTACCGGAATAAGTTTGGCGTTGGAACAAATAGCTGGAATATTAAACACAGCTGGATCTACAATGCCATCTGTTATATCATAGAAGACATCACTCGACAAAAACTGAACTGGAAAAAACCCATTGATATTCAAGTATAAATCGTAACTAAATTATATATAAATGCATCCTATATCATTGCTACCACTACATGTAGATCTAAATACAATTAATTGACATAAATATATCCCAAACAGTAACTGATAATTTCATACATTACAACCAATAAAATAATAAATCAATCGAATTTTCCAAATTTATTATAACGTAATACCTCCATTACTGGCACCGTAAATAACTTGACTAACTGGTTTGCAGTGTTCTGTCAGCGAAACATAGACAGAAACTCCTTTAGCTTCGTCTTTATATGTGTTAAAAGAAACATTGTTCTTTCCATCCACAATAAAATGTTTTCCTTCAAGTTTAGCCGTATCTGAAAATGAGCAACAATTCATGCAAGAAATGATCAATAAAGATAAGTTGGGCGAGTTACAAATACGCTAAAGGTTAAGTAGGTGCAGTATTCGTAGAAAATTTCTTTTGGACTGATACCTAGCAGAACCATCTATCCAATAGATAGCTCAGATTAATTCAAGAATCCGAACCATGTAACGTTGGGAAATAGACCATTTAGTAGGGTGTAAATTTTGATGTTACAGATGGATTGTGTAAAATTTAGATAAAGGGATGGCAGTTCTTGCTATAAAGTTAAAAAAGAATGCAAAATGAATATATTGAAAATTTCATTCAAATTACTTTATCCTGGGCGATGTTATAACTATTTGAAGTTTTAACAAGATGCGGCACTGATTGTTTATTATCCTAACAACGGTACTTATTATTTGAGATTTAGCCTCGATTTGCCAGTTTTCAATTAAATAATTAAACGGCGACCGTCGTTCAATCTGTTTAAATCTACACCATCCGATGATCTAGAGAAATGATTATAGGCACATGTGGATAAATAATAGTTTAAGTAACATTTAAAGCCAAAGTAAAGACTTGCGATAAGCTGATTTAGTTCTAATTAATGACTCATCAAGTTTAAAAATTCCAACTTGTCCAGCCCAATAACAAAATGGTATTTTTGATGTTTATCTTATTATGTTTTGGCCATTTTGCGTGAAGTAATCTGAAGATCATTAAATTGACTTACCTGGTAAACAGCGGGTTTGTGGTGTTGAAGGAATCATTTTCTTGCTGCAGGTATTTCCACTTATAATATATTCGGTGCCCTGAAACATGAATTCCAAAGTGTTGTTTTCTATAAGCAATAACACACATCCGGGGAGTTTTACTGAAGCAATTTTTGTATTTGTATTATGGTGGTACAATTCTGTGAATAATTATAATGCGTATAGATGAAATACATTCTGTAAAAGTGACGTGTGGCGTTTTACTAAACAGGTTATATTAACTCTGCAACAGACACTAACTCTTAATCAAATGTCTCAATTTTAAAATAAGATAATTCCAGAAAAGAGGCCTTTCACTTTCATTAATTTAAATAATTATGGAATCCCACAGAAGACAAACTTGATCTGGAACTTTATTATACGTACAGCAACCCGTAATCAAATAAATAAATAAATAATACTTACATCTTTAAACATCTGAATAACTTTCACTTGAACAGTATAGCCATTAGCAGTAACATTTTCATCAAATGCTGCTCTAAAGTTGGTTAAATCATAATGAACTTTAATATCTGTCTGGAAAATATTATGAGAAAATAAGCAAGCGTCTAATTAACTGACATTCTTATCTTTGTAGTGGACATATGGCACCCGCCATATTACCCATTATCAATCAGAAATGTACAATCCGAAAACAATGTATTCCATTGATTAATTTTTGTAATATGATATTACTACTTACTACAGAGACTGTAGGTTTTCCGTCTTTAATACTACCAGCGGTTTGCCTTTGGATACCTTCCCAGGTATTGGGAACACAGCATCGTTGAGCTAAACAACAACCAGAGAGACCAAGCAACAATAACACCGTCTTGAACATCTTCAACCTCCTATGTCAGTAATATTCTTGTGAAATTTAAGCTCATCCTCGAATATATAAAGAAAAAGGGGTGTGAGTCATATCATAGATAAGATATGATTTTTAAAGTAAACTATATGCAGAAGAAAGGAGGTCAGATTATCGTAAGTTATATTAATCAGGTTCACGTATACTAAGCTATTAATTTCGCCAAACTAGAAATTCAACTTCAATGGTATCTGTAAGTGGTCCCAGTGAGTCAGTGGACTGACAGACGATCTCCCGTGCAGAAGTCTTACAAATTCATCAAAAATGACGTTAATTGAAGACTGAATGGTCCCCAAACTAAAAGAAAAAGAGATTTTTATTTTGGCTTCAATTTTTATATAACCTATTATTTAGACATTTATTCACAAGACAAGTTTATAATCAACACTCCAGACCATCATCAGATGGTCAAGATTTAAATCAGTCAGAGCAACCGCGAGATTTAATAACTTAACGATAAAATAGATAATCTTTTATCAAGTACCGTTGCTACGATAATAAACAATGTACGCTTAATTCAAAACCCCATAACGTCGACCAGAATATAAAGTAATATGACTGAAATTTTCAATATATTTCAATCTAATTAAAATATAGATCTATATTTCGTTTCGTTTTTTTTATACTTTCGATGGCCTACACTCATGTAGATCTAACTAGTTATAGTGGGAGCTCACGTTCTATGACGTCAGGTATCAAGCACGGGACATTTGACCCGATAACGTCAGTCATTCGATTAACCAATTAGCGACCGCCATGCTTTTTAAAATCTATTCTTGTTTTGATGTCTATCAGCTGGTAATATCTACCCACAGTTCCACGCATGAAAAGGTCATACGGTCGATTCGACAGACCATTTGATTGGCTGACCCCTCATTTCAGGTAGAACACAAGTTAAATAACAAGTCCTCCAGATCCAAGAGTAGTAAAGACAAGTAAAAACGAAATTTTGAACCATTAAAAATGAAACGAAATTGGATCTGTGTTTTAGTCAGATTGAATATATTTTGAACTATTATTACAAGTACAACCAGCTTTTTTTTTTTTTTTATCTAAATCTTGTATAATGCAAAGGTGGGAACAAGTCACTGCACCTGAAGTCCGAGCCGAGACCCCAGTCGCTGCACCTGGAGTTGCGATAAATATTTCAGGTCTAGTCGCAAGTAGGGTCTTTGAAGCGACTCAAGTCGGAAACGATTCCCAGTTGTGGGTCTCGAGTTCCCCCTTCTGATATAATGAATTTTTAACTTAGTGGTAAAATCACGGCATATCAAAAATATAATGCATTAGTCCGGCAGTAAGCCAACAAATCTGGAAATAATGGATTATATCATATAATCGATATGTATAGATTCTGAATCCAGATGATTCCACTCTGGTACCCCTGGGGAAATTTAAATAATCAGGATGGCCGCCGTGGGGCATTTTCTGGTTATTTAGTGTGGTAAAATATTGTTGAAATAAAATTTTAAAAACATATGTCAGTCCCAAAATAATCTAGTTTGTGTCGAGTGGACGTTAAACCCCATTTCTCTTTCTCTCTCTATAAGAATTCGACCCATTGAATCCAATGGACTTGAGTGTTCCTCCTCAAAGTGAGGGCTTTAGGGGCCACATTCAAAATGGAGGTTCATTTTGGACGGGTTACTTCAAATATAAACATACAAAAAAACGTCTTCTGACCAAAAGGTATTTCAACCTGAGGATATTCTTATACGGATACAAGGACACAAATTATACACGGTCAAACACTGTCAGCTATCGAACCATCGTGAGTTAAGAGCAAATGTTTCTAAACAAATTGTAACTGTTACTCACAGGTTTGTCTTGTTAAACTTCAAGTATTTGCCTAACTGATACTCGCAATCGGTATAGAACATCCCGATCGTTCCATTTTCATCCGTATCTTGGAACGGGGACGAACTTTGTTATGAGTTATTAGGTCACTCATAAGCGCTGGTGAAGCTGGGTGTTTGTATGACGCTGGCAAATATTTTCCATCTCTTATTTCCCTCTGATTTCTAGAGATGGGTGTCATGTCATGGTAAATCTGAATCTTCATGCATGTACATAGAAGATCATCCAGACCACACATAACAACTCAAAAGAAAACCCCGAAGACCAACACCCGCCATCATTATAAAAGTACCAAATCAATTAAGAGTAACAGTACAAGACATAAATAATGCGATCAGATCTATCTTGCAATATTATCAACTCTTACACTTATTCTTAATATGGAAAACACAAACCCCTTTAAATTCTTGTTTCAGGGCATGGAATAAGAGGAAATACCTGCCGCAAGAAAATGATTCCTTCCTCATCACATACCAGATGTGTACCCAGTAAGTCAATTGAATGATCTTTAAAAAAATTGTTATACCTAAACTTTCAAAACCCCCAAAACAATAAAGATCATATCTCTTTTCTATGACGGGTTCTCAGATTTTCTCCCATCGTTAAATATTCCTGCACGCTACAGCATTATTGGTATAAATATTTCATGTCCGAAAAACGCACTTGTCGAGGTTTAGTGGGACTGTTTTTATCCAAATTTCAATGTATCGGGTCTTGTCGATGACCAGCAGGGCCTCAGAAAATGGCTTACAGATTAGAGTTTATAACGCTCACCGAAGCAATCAGATTGTCGCACCATTTCGCACCATTGGCGAATTAGATCAGAAAGTTAATAGACGTCTTGCAAACTACTTTTAATTAATCATATAAATCAATTTAAGCAAATTCTTTAATGCTTTCATAAATCTTTTTTTCAGACCGTGAAAAATGACCTACATTATAAAGGACTTAGGTAGATGTAGTGATAATATGTCTCTATTTATGAACGTGTATATCAAATAACTATAATATTGACAAAATAGTTTATATATTGAATAAATAGCATAGATGTGTAACTATTTGTTTTATTGTACTTATTTATTATACACTGGACTGAAAGGAAAGATAATGTAAAACAAAATCGTAGATTTTATGAGAGTTAGAAGAAGCTCGACTTCATCTGCGCTTATTAAACAAATTCTTTATTTAAACATAAAGTAACGATGGTAAGATAAAATGAACTGAAATTAAATAAGTTTTAAAGTGCCAATCCCGATAACTTTTTGGGGAATAAAACTGCTTAATTTTGTGTTAAAATCCTTTAAAATCCATAACCTAAGGCCCACCTACTAACCCGATATTTGTGACACGCTTAATAACGTAAACCTGACAGTCTTCATCTGGAAATGGAGAACGTTTTATTATACAGTATCTGGATAAAACCAGACTTTTTTCTATAAAAATAATATGGAGGTGAAATTTACCTTTTGTTATCAAGTACAGGGCATGGCTCATTCATTGTATAGACCCCTCAAGAAACATTAATCGATTATCAGGTCACCCAATGAAAAAATTGAGCCGAAATCTTAAAAGGGTTACGTGACCGGATAAGCAGTGTTGATGTTCACGTCCAAACGACTCAATATTTTGAGCTGAAATTTTGAGACAAGGTAAATACACCATGCCACTATATTTTGGTCCATAAATTTCATAAATACTCGGACTTTAATTTTTGAGACTCTGTTCTTATCGTGATTGTCCCTTTAACGTCTTACTGCCCTGCTCCTACTGGGCTAATGAAGACGGCATATGCCATGCAGTGTCCGGACTGTGGCAGTGTCCGACCTTATATGAGCTTCCTTGGTCAACATCGAAATCGAAAACGGGACTTCAAGGTTAGCGAGCCAACGTCTTACTCACTGAGCCACCATGGTAAGGTATGATATCAATATATTTGACAGTGTTAATATGAAGTCACGGGGTAATGAAACTGTCTGAGCAT
Source organism: Patella caerulea (assembly GCA_036850965.1). NCBI lineage: Eukaryota > Metazoa > Mollusca > Gastropoda > Patellidae > Patella > Patella caerulea. The sequence continues at coordinate 17,319,153 of JAZGQO010000014.1, read as the reverse complement.
CTAAGTTATTGACTGATACAGGAATTGTGACATTCTTATTTTCGACATTATTGACGAAGAGATATATATTGGAAGGGGAAAAACCAGCGGGCCCAGCCAAATAAATTTATTTTATCTCTTTGAAGCTTGATATATTAAATGCATGTACTTTTTACGTGGTTCTTTTCCGATTTTATCCAATTGAAATCAACATTGATGCTGTGATCTTTTGATATTCAATATTGAAAACAAAATAAACATTTTACCATTGGTACACGAATCATGATGCATTTCAGTCCCAATTCTAGCAAACGAGACTAGATACGTTGTTGCACTATTATCAAACGGCGTATAGTAGACTGGAATAACCAGACGCTAGAAATTTGCATTCGATTAAGATTGTTGGCTTATTTCGCGGAACATAACTGATTTGAAATTAGAGTAAAAACGGAAACCATTGAATGTAAATCAGTTTATACACATTCATATTACAGTATTATATGCATCGCAACCCGCTTCTGTCAATTTTTAGGTCCCAAATGTTAGCGATTTAGCTCCTTTAATATCATTCATATAGATTAGCCAAACGAAGTATCTTATTTAATCTCAGCAATTTCCGTTAAATACTTCTTGGGTTAAGACCCTTGTTTCACTTTCTAGAAGGGTCTTCAACACAAAGAAAAAAATATGTGACAAGTCTTGTCGACTGCGCGGACGATATTGCTGCTGTGGGCGACTTGGAAATAATGTTAGACGAGCGCCCTAAAACTTCCGTACCTAAGCCGGGAGGTGATCTATTTGGATAATGTTTTCTTAATTAAATGTAAAACAGGCATTATATAGCTAAATAAATTATTAATTAGACAAGACCATGATCACCCCTCGGTACCATCGGATGCTTCCGATTTTAAGTAATTTAATGATTTAATTTAAAAATGGAGAAGCGAGCCTAAGAGTCGAATGACCAGTGTGATAGTTCCGATCGATGCACACATCTTGTCAAAACTACAAAGATTGATAAATTTTAATAAAGTAATTAAATTGTGACATTTTAAATTACTAAATGTAGATCTTCTTATTTATTGGACTTCGCTAATTTTAAATCATCTTTTTGACAATTTGTAAAAATATTGATTACATATCCATTAAAAATATTAGTCAAAAAAAAAAGAGCGCCTACGAACTAAAAGCGCTATTTCAGAGTTGGTGTGTAATATAGCAACACACCCCTTAATCGTAAACAAAGGCGTTATAATTAATCGCACGGATTCATGTTTCCCTTCTTAGGCGTAATTATGTTGTCGTTATAATATTGATATCAATACTAGGAAAGTTATTCACAAACCCTAACAATTAGAGTGCACGTCAAAAAGAGCTTTTGGATTCATGCTCGAACACGTTTCCTTTATTAAATCAGTTGTTATGGAGACAAAAACCACCGTACCAAATTACGCATGTAGTAGAATTTCATTTACCACACGAAACTGTAACACTAAACGAGGCTTTGATTTTTGTTAAATAACGGAATATCAATGGATTTATTAATGAGCATTCATTTTTACAATAATAATTGATAAAGGGATATAACTAACTTTAAAAAAACTCTTCATAACGGAGATCAGTTTAGTACACAAATTTCTAAAACGAGGCGTAGCGATCAACAACATGGCAGCTCTTGACGAAAATTCTAACACGGTTTTACAAGGAATTGCCCGTCATATAAATTGTTTGGGCGAAGACAACAGAAACACAAGGAAACGGGCATTAGAGAATATCCAGAGAGACACGCTCCTGAGGGACATCGCACTAGAATCAATAGAACTCCAGTTAATTTTTAAAGAAATTTTACCCCCTGTTCTAAAAGTATTTTCTGACCCAGTTGAAAAATGTCGAGAACTCTCTACAAATATCGTTATGTCTTTTCTCAAGATAGTTCCCGATCCAGAGGATCACCTTTCTTATATTATACCAGTCCTAGTTCAGCGCTTAGGACAACAAGAAATTGTGGAAAACTCAGAGGAACAGAGATTGCTCCTGGTTGAACTCCTGAAACAAATTTTGGAATTTTCTGGAAAAAACATAGCAATGTATTTGGATGATTGCATTGCAATACTTCAGAGAACAATTGTGGATCCCTATCCAGAAGTAAAGAAAGAAAGTTGTAGATGTGCAGGGTATTTGGCTAAGAAAATTCCTGAGCACTTTCACATGCAATCCGAATCTTTGATAAAGCCATTATTATTGTCAATAGCCCATCAACATTCTAAAGTTCGTGCTATCGTTATAGAAGCCATAGGTAAGATAAAAATGTATATATGTAGTCTTAACTCAAAAATAGAGTGAAGTGTTTTCTTTTAAGAAATGAAAGTTCCATTTTTACATGTGACTTCAAATAGCACTAGCTGTTTTAGGTTTCAATTCATTAATATTATGGGTTGTGCACAATATTTTAGTTGTTTTTAATAATGCATTTATCAAGTTCATTCAACATACTTTGTTAGGTGCTGACTGACTGACTTTTTGTTAATTAACGGTGACTAAGGTTATTTTAAACTGATAATACATGTATATGCATCAAAATTCTCAATGTTATTATGGAAGAAGGCCATTCATCTTTAATATACCATTAGGTTTATCAGTGCAGGAAACAAATTGATATTATAGTCCATTTTTTGAAAATAAAAATGGATACGAGAAAGGAGACGGCTTGTACATCTGCATAGATACTGGATCCAAAGATGATACCGGCAGGCGAAGGTACAGAATCAAATAAATTAAAGGATCCTCACTCAACAGTAGCACAACAGACTTGGTAGATGTTAAGATTCTTTAATCAGACGTTTCGGGCATAGATACCCTTTATCGAAAATAAGTAAGATGTCAATTTATATCATATGATTAACAATATTGATTTTCTTTTTAGGTGATGTTGTGCAGTACGGTAATGGTAAAACAGTTGAACCTGTAGTTTCTCACCTGGCACAGAGATTATTTGATCAATCTCCAGCTGTTCGAAAAGTTCTTATTAAAGTTGTTGGCTCATGGCTACTAGACTTGCCTGATAGATATTCTTTTTTTCACAAACTTATTCCACTCTTATTGACTGGTATGACAGATGAACAGCCAGAAATATCTGAATTAGCTGATTCTTATTGGCATGATACGGGTAAGTACAACAATTCAGATAGACTTCTGTTTTCTGTATATGAATTTTTCATTTCAGTATTCTCATTAGGTTCTGATTTATTTGACTAGTAAAGGTTTGATACTGTTGAGTTAAATTGTATTAATTGACTGTTAATTTATTAATTTTTTTTGAAGGTATAAAGTATGAAAGAGAAAATGAAGATGATTTGAAAGATAAACAAGATTTTGCCAAAGAAGATCCTCAGCATTATCCAGCAAATGGTATAATTCTTTCATGATTCACAAAACATTTGTAATTGTGTAAGACATTGAAATTTTAGTATCTACCAGTACTCAGGAAATTTTCATTGAACTGACATACCATTATTCATAAACTGAATATCCAACACAATCTTAGATGACATTTTTAAAAGATTATTTGCGCCAACTAATTTCATTCATGTTTTTTGCAGTTGAAAGACCGAATTTAGGATGTCGTATATTGATGCAAAGGAATTTGTCAAAGATATTACCAGGTTTAATGAAAGATATTGGTGACTGGGTTCTAGAAACTAGAATAAAATCAGCAGCATTACTCTATGTTTTATTACTAAATGCAGAAGAATACATTACTCAGCATATGGAAATAGTCTTGTCAGGAACATACAGGGCTTGTATGGATGAAGAACCAAAAGTAGTGCGAGATGTAAGTGAATTCAATTCTTAGTTTTTGCTTTTAAATAATGCCATTTTTTTTTTTAGAAAGATACCTGTATCTGAGGTGTTTGGAAATGAAAATGAAATGAGGTTTATTGTCCTACTGTTCTGCTCCTAGACTGGACCACTGAAGACGGGTATACGCCATACAGTGAGCTATGAGGGAAACTTTGTCCGGGCAGCGTTACAGAATATTCTTATATGGATTTCCAACTGCCAAAGAATATTTTACATGCACGCCAGTGTGTACACACAGGACCTACATTTTTTTGTCCCATCCCAATGACTAGATAGCTATCCTTGTTGACCAAGGGAAATCCACTCGGGAAAATTAGGGTGAGCTTTCTCGCCCAGTGCAGGGATCGAACACCCAACCCTCAGGCTAGCAAGCCAGTGTCTTACCAACTTAGCCACCGTGACCCCTGATGAGTTTGAGGGTAATGTGATGTGTTTGGGGGTAATGATAAAATGAAATGCAAGATTTTTCAATGAATTGTATGTGCAGAGTAATTAAAGTAACAGAATAGTTGATTTTACGCATTTACTATAAGAATTAAATATATGATAGATAAGTTTCCAAGTTTCCATTTTTTTTTGACAAATTCTTCTTCAATATTTAGACTTTTTTAAAATGGATACTGCTTTACTGCTTACTAACACACTTAGTAATGTGGAACAGAAAATCACCTGCACCGCTTTTCAACACAAAAATGAATATGAAATAAATTGAGATATTTTCTTTAGATCGATATTTCTTGCATGTCCCTAATAGGATATAAAGAAGAATTTAAAAATAAAACATATCTATATCTGCACGTGATAGAGGAGTCCGGTTGATAGGTCTCCCGTATATATAGCTGACTAGAAACTGGATTTTGCAAATGTAGTTTGTGTTTACACGGAGGATGATGGGAAGCGGCAACAAAGTGTCAAATTTACGTATCCTTGTCACAATCATTATGATATTGTGGCTGTGCAATTGTATAGGTTAATGCTATGCATGCTAACATTAATAAAGGGGAAAACCCATCATAATAATAATTTAACATTGTGCCTCTTTGAAGACTAATATATTTACCATAGCTTATATTCTGTTTTTATAGGTTTTTCGATCATGTGAATTAATTGGTTATTTTGTATCCCCTGAAGTATGGTGTAAAATTGTACTAAATAATGTCAGAGCATCTCAGTCCTCAGGAAGTTTAATGGTTTTAGCTGCTGTGATAAAAGGCTCTGAAAAGGAAAAGTTAAAACCTTATTTGTCAATGATCTGTGAAACCATAACTTCATCTGATGTTTGTCAGTCTATTCAGGTAACCATAATATACAGATACTAATATCAAATTATTACTTGAACTGTGTATTGGTATTAGGAAGAGTTGTACTATGTAATTGTAATTTAATTGTGATTACTAAATATTGCGATATGTGTAATTAAATAATATTATCTTTTGGTAATATTATCTTTTGGTATTATATTTTGTCCTACACTGTAATTCGTGTGTACTTGTAGATTCAGTTTGACCTGTTTATTTTAATTGGTGAATAAGAAATGTGTATTAAATGCTGTATATATTCAGTAAAATAAACTCTTGTCTTACAGCCTCAAGTACAGCTACAGTTAATAGCATGTGTAGATTCTATTGGTTTAATAATGGCTGATGAAACATCATCTGTAGCTGTACAACTATTTACAGTTTTACTGACAGCCCTTGCATTAGCTCAAGATCAGAATGTGAAAGACAAGGTACTTTTTTCTAATATTTAGATTCTATTGTCTTTTTTCTTCTTTTTTTTCTTTTTTTTTTTTTGAGAAATATTTAATTGAGATTTTCATCTTAGTGTATCTTGAATGGGACATCTTTCTGTTTTTAAGCTAAAACATTGTTCCATTAATTATGTAGCTTACCAATTTGATTTTAACATTTATGTGTTGATTCTAAAATTTAGATGTTGATGGCTTATATTTTTTTTGTTAAGGTTAATTCTTCTTTAGAACAACTAGCAACAGTTCTTGGCTTATCATCTAAACAACATCTGTTCGAATTGTACACAAAATCTGTCATAAAACAGTTTGATGATAATTATTTCTCCTGGACGAATCATTCAATGGAACGTCAGATATTTGATACTTTATTGATAGAAGCTGGTAAGTTACTAGAAGTAGAACATGTTATAAATATTATACCTCAGTCATATATCTGATAACTTATTAAATATTTTAATATTGAGGTATTTGATAGTATGTATCTTCAGCAGAATATTATGGCCAAATATCATAAATATAATTTATTATTTTTGAACATAAAATAAACTTGGTTATAGGTATATGTAGACTAGTCATCTAGAAATGTATCTTTTTTTGTTCCTAATTTATGTTCCTAAAAATTTTAGTCACATTAAATGAGGTAGGACACCTAGTGGCTAGTGATATGTAAGATTATACTGATTGTGTATCAATATAACAGTGCTTCCATACAATACCCAAGGGTATTATGTTATTATTCACACAGCTGGAAATTATTTAACTATTTAATTCAAAGTGTGAAGACATTTTGTTACATTTCTTCTATCTTGATCACAGTTTTTAGTCTGAAGTGTGTGTTTTTTATAGGTGATGTTATCGGAGATCTGTTAGAAGATATTATACCTATTCTAGTCACCAGTCTGAAACCAGAAAAAGATCCTGAGATGCGATTAAAGTTTTTTACACTTCTGTCGCGTTTAGTAATGAATGCTGCCAACACGCTGGATTCTAAGAAGAAATTTAGTGGTTTTGCTGTATCTGTTGTTAAAGATATGGTGATGCCGAACTGTGTATGGAGAGCTGGTAGAACTGCTGGTGCTATCAGAACTACTGCTATCTCATGTCTGTGGGCGTTATTAAAAAGCCATGTACTTAGTAAAGAAAAGGTATATATTGTATTCAAAAGAAACATTACCTTCTCTTTTACTGTATATTATTAAGAATCAATGTGGTCATACCCACATTCTATTGAGTTTTGAAAATTAAATAGAATATAAAGGTGCAATATGAAACAAAAGTATGCCAGCATTACATTAAACTATTTGAATTTTGTTTTATAACTCTGTGATGACAGCAAGCTTACACACAAATATTAAAGATCAAGGGCCTTTGTCTGTAATGATATTGATTTAAGTATCCCTTCCAAATGGCAAAACTGAACATAATAGAGTTCCAGTACTTTTGTCCCTTTAACACCAGTAGAATAAAATCTCTCAAAATTCCCATACAGTTGAAGATACCTTGGTGGTTTAGTGAGTCAAATGTTGGCATGCTAACCTGTGAGTAAAACGTTGTCATGTTCAATTCCTGTGTTGAGCGAGAAAGTTTATCAGGATTTTCTGGCATGGTCCCCTCCATCAGTCTTGCAAGACAAGGGCCCCAAGGGCCTGGCATGGGGCAACATACATGTATACTCATTTGGATGGGATTAAAATCTGAGGTCCGGTGTACACATTGACGTGCACATAAAAGAACCCTTGACAATATTTAGTATAGAGTAGATTATTGCACTGCTGTTAGCTCAAAATTTTCTGCATAGTACAATGTTTTGTGTATGTTTGTCTTCATTAGTCGAGTCAGTGCAGAACAGTAGCGTGTTAATCCCCATTTCATTTCATTTTTGTTAGTAAATCCATATTATTAGACATGAATCCATGTAGTCAAGCATAACTTATATTGCATTATATATAAATTTTAAACATTATCAAAAAAAACCTTTTTCTCTTTTAGATGGAACCTATTGTGGAAAATCTACTAACACAAGTTATAACCTTGATGGAAGATGACAATAAAAGTACACGTTTGATAGCTTGTCGTGTTTTAACCAGATTATTTGAATTGATGGGTGGAACTTTAAATCAAGATCGTCTACATAACATCTACCCAGAATTATTGAAAAGACTGGATGACAGTAGTGATGAAATTCGTGTTGTTGTTGCCAAGACATTTTTAGCATATTTTGATTGTTTTGGTGAAGGTTATGATCCTGATTTATATAAAGCTCATTTAGAAGCTATATTTAAAGGATTATTAGTTCATTTAGATGATTCCGAGAAAAAGATACAAGAAGCCATTTTAGGTGTGTATGATAGTTCTTATCCAGCTTTATATTTTTATTAAATTCAAAATTGACTGAATTAACAAAACAAAATAGCTCTTTTCATACAATCGGGATGTTTATTAGACTGTCAAAATGACTGTCAAAATTCAGTTTCTTTGATTCTTAGTGAAATGGTATAGCCAAACAATAATTGCTTGTTGTCCTATGGCAGGTATAGGTTCCTTATTGATATATTATTTATATTAAACAATTTATCTTCTTTTACATTTTCAGAAGTTTTAAAAAGAGCTGGACAGCTCCACCCTGCTATGCTAAAACAAGAAGTAGAATCAGTTAAACATAAACATCGTACAGGACAGTATTGTGATATCCTATTAAAAGATGTTCAGGTTCAATAACATATTTATCAATGTCTCCATCAATAATCAGCATTTTCCTTGCAATAGTTAATTATTAAATTACAGTATGCTCTCATAAATACCTGTATTATACATACAGTATATATCATCGAAAAATTAGTGTATATCAAACATATTCTATTTGTGTATTTCATACATGTTATATTTGTGTTAAACATACATATTCTATTTGTGTTTATCAGACATATTCTATTTGAGTATGTCATACAAGTTATGTTTTACATGATGTAAATGTACATTACATGATGTAAAAGTACGTAACATTATTTCCATGTACAATGGATTGATTCATTTGTGTAATTGTTTTGTTTTCTTTGTTTATAATAATTTATTTGTACATTATAATGTTATACTCTGAAGAAATGTTTGTCAACATTAAACAGATATTTTGGGAAAAACGTGTAAGTGTTCTTTAAGCAGTCTGATTGAAATGCATGTCTATATTTTGTTTTGTTTTTTTTATACTTTCGATAGCCTACACTACATGAAGATCTGACCAGTTGTATTGGAAGGTCATATCAGGGGTCATACGAGTAGCTTTTGACCCTATGACGTGAAACATTAATTAATCAGCGTTGACGTTTCTAGTGGTTTACCCACAGTACGGTACATCAAACGTCATATAGAATGCAGTTTATATAACAACTCTTCCAGATCCTAGTGTAGTGAAGATAAGTAAAGCAAAATTTTGAACTATAAAAAACGAAATGTCTTTAAGTAATCCTAACAAAATTATTATGACATTTATGTAACACTGGATTAATTATAAACATTTCCTGTTATCATGATAGAGACTAAATTCTGACATTGTGATAGATTTCATGATTTTCCATTAACTACGATACAGGCTAGAGTTTTTGAATATTTTTCACATTGATGTGAAACATTAGCACCATAAGAAGATGATCCATATAGATTTTCAGCTTTCTGGTACATCACTTTATTAGCTTACCAACTCCAAGCCAGGAATTTACTAAAGAATTTGAAACTATCATTTTTAACTATATCTGGAATGGCAAGACAGATAGAATCTCAAGAAAATTAATAGTACAGGGGTATGAAAACGGCGGTTTAAGAATGCTCAATATAAACTGTTTCATAAAAAGTCTTAAATTGTCATGGATAAAAAAACTCCTTACAGAAAACTCAAACTGGACAAAACTTATTAAAGATATCATGCCTTTTAGTCTAAAGAAAATCACATCGTGCGGAAGTGAACTTGTAAAAAAACTAATGAATGAAACTAGCAATCAATTCTGGAAATACGCTTTCAAAGCTCTTTATGATTTTATCCATGCTAGCCAGAAAACAACAAACTCTAAAGAAATAATAAACGAACCTGTGTGGCATAATAACAAAATTACTATTTCCAGAAATCCTATCTTCTACAAAGAGTGGTATGAAAACGGAATAAGATTTATCTAGGATTTCTTAGACGAGGAAGGGAATATACTGTTTGAATGGCATTTAGTAATTGAACACATTGAAAATAAACACAAAAGTTATATGGATAACAATTACTATATTTCTATTAAAGCTACTTTCAACAATGATTCTCTTGTCGTTATCAAGCACAATACTGAATATAATTAATTTAGCCCAATTCAATATAACATTTAATATTAATCCTCCTTTTACAAAGTATTTAGGAATTATAAAGTCTATTAAAACATTTCTCGACAACCAACAAAACATTGGTTACTGCGGTTACTTTCGCTAGATAATTTTCAAATTCCATGTCGCTAAATAGATGAATTAACTCATATGATCAATTAACTCTGGAACACTGTGTTTTTATAACAATATATGTTTATATATGAAATACAGGAAACTACAACATCTATGATACTACATTTTGTTGAGTTTAACAAGCCTAGAACTCAGACCTTGCAGCTGAACCACTACACATTGTCTCAATCCTAACCTCAAACCAGAGGCGGAGAGTACTTCCCGAGAACTGTGCACGATGTCGTTGGACTAATCTGAACGATAGTAGGCTACACGATTAAACAGAGCACCTTTCATAGAACTAAAATAAGCGCAATAGTATAACATCTCCAATAAGCTGCTGTTGTGTGGGCGTACTTACATGCTCTGCGTAGCCATCACATTATTAAACATTCTTGTGCACTGTCATGTTAATATTGTTGTGTTGAACTGAGATATGAGGGAAATTTTGTCTTTCAAGGGTTCTTTTACGTGCACACCACCATGTACTCGTTACCTTGACTAGACACTATCCTTACCAGGCTCGCCAATAGGAAAAGGGTGTAAATAGACATAAGTTACACAACTTCAACACCTTAACTTAAATACATAGGACACCTGAGGTTCAGTTATGGCATGTACATAGTGGGCGTAACTTCAAACTTTTCAGCAATTTATGTCTTTTAAAATGAATACTTCATTCGTCACATCACTGGCGTAATTAGAAATAGCAATTGTGACATCAGTAATCTCAATTCTAAAAATAAACATTCTATATTTTGGGACTAGGAACGAAGTTGACCTGAGAAGTGGTCATCATTATCTATTGTCAGAATATACAATCGGGCACGACCTGCTTTAAGGTAAAGGCTCTATCTGTCCAAAACATCTGCTCCTTCTCTCATGTTATTATCAAGATAAAATCTTACTAGAATAATCATGGTGTACTTGGTGACATCAAGAAAGGGGGTTGCGCAATATTCACCAATCTTATTTGTACACCGTCTTCCATTAGCCCAGGTTAGGTGCAAAAGAGTAGGACGTTAAACCCCAGTTCATTTCATTTGTTTGTACATTTGTTCCAAAAAAAAATATTGTTTACAAAATAAAAATCAGATTCAAGATTTTATCAAATAATTTCTTTATTATTAACTTTGTGGAATCTAACAATTAACAATCCACAAGACTAAGGAAGAATTTTTAAAAATCTGAGATGGGATATGACAAGTAAATATATAATATATACAGATAATATCACAGTACAGAAAATATTTATAAAAATGAACTAATAAAATAATAAATATTATCTAAATTTCCCTTGACAAAAATCTAATATGTAAACTGACTGATTGTAAATAGAAATACATAAAATACCAATATAATATTAAAATTGACCTCGATTTGTAATCCCAATATTCTTATTGTCTCTATTGACAAAGATTTTATTAAAGATACATTATGGGAGATAAGATAAAGAGTTGGCAGTTCGCACTATAATAGTTAAAAACTACATAGTGTAAAGGTAATTTGCAAATTGATCCATTATGAGCCGAGAGCAAAGCAGGTGAAATTTTCCCCTAGCCTCGGTCATCATTACTAAAATCATTAATACAACCAGCATAGTCTAGATTATCCACTTCTTAAATTTAATTATCAATGGCCGTTAAGTGGCATATAGGAATCTAATCCAGCCAACATCAAAGGCTAGCCTTGACATCTAGAGTTTATTATGGTTTGGATAAGTTAATTAATGTCTAATTGATAATTTAGATAACATTTCAGACCTAAAGAAAGACTTGTAATAGGCAGAATTTGCTCTTGCATAATGAAGTGATTTCATAATCTTGGCAATCGCTTACCACTTTAAATTTGACATGTAATCATGTATACTCATTTCATTTCATAGTTGCAAACATTTTGGGACTTAATACCAGCTCCACATGGAAACTGAAGGTTTTTATTTATTCAATAAAGCCTCAAAAAAGCTTCTGATAGTTGTATACAGCTTTTGTAATAACAGATCCAAACCAAGATAAGTAGAGTTATAATTTCAATATTTCATTACTTCTACTGTAAGATAAATACAAAATATGTGCAAAATGCAAATATATAAGGAAATAGTTCGTATTAATTTACATAGAAATTAATACATTTTCAATATATACACACTAAGCTTATATTTTGTCAAATGAACAAAGGATTTTTTCCTAATATCAAGAATGTTTTATCAATTTAGATATATGAAAAAATATTAGTTGAGTGGTTTATTTATCTATTTAATCTATCAATGTATCACTTGAAAAAAATAAATGTCTGTAAAATGACTTCATCGAACAGCACTTTTAGGTCGACTGGACAATAATGGCATTGATGCTGCTGGAAAATATCAATAACAAATATCAAATACTGATTTATTAAATTGACCATTTAAAAAATGTCATTTCTTGACTTCAAAGATCATAGTAGTCAGTTATAAATTGTTTACAGCAGAAAGTAATCATATTCACATTTTGAATTGTACAAGACAGACAGCTACGAACAAACTCTAAGATCGTATTATACGAGCATAAGCTGATGGACTTGTTACAACATGGTAACATTAGGTAACCCTTTCTCCAAAATTAGAAATGTTTATATTTAGATTTTAGACAAACACTAATAGGGTGGGTGAAATAGAAAAATCACTTTGAGATACAAAAACTTTTCAAATTAGAGATCATTTTAATAGCCCTAGTTAAATAAATGTCACATTTTAACCAGCATAAGGTTGGAATAATTTCATGAAGCACTGCAAGGGATGGCCTGACCATAGCTTTAAATATTGTTATGTTGGCTCGAAATGTTTTAATTTGTATCATTTATCTGATTAGATATTAACCTACCCCTGGCACTGTTTATTTGTTTATCCTGGTTATGTGCTTTATACAAGGCTCTGTAATATAAAAACAATATTTTATGAGTTAATCCAGCATTTCTGAATATCAGTACATGTTCATCTATACTTTCTAAAATAAAGTTCAAATATTTTGGATATTTGATAACAGCATGGTAAAATATTTTATATGATGTATTTACCTGAATGTGCGTGATTGTGCTAAATATTTTCTGGCTAGTGATATTTCTGAACCAAGTCTTTTGAGATCATCTCCTTCAAAACTGGGAAGGTGTGGATACTGAAATAATAAAGTAAAGATTTGAAATAAATGTAATACTCTGATACTGAACTCAAATTCAAACAAATAAATAATAATAATAATGTCCTATGAAGGCAAAACTTTATTTCAATGCCAACTATTACCATATAATTTCCATTTTAAGGTTTCACCTGTCTTTGCTATTGAGATTGATATAATATAACACATTACCTCAGTGTCACCAAGTCCCTCCGATAATAATTTGTGGGCGAAAAGTTGAGCATCGAAATTATGGTGACATCTGTGATATCTACCTCCAGTTTCATTAGCTAAAAGTTGGAGGAAACTATTGGCAGTGCTGAAATATAAAAATGTTATAAAATGTATGGTACATTACTTCATACTAAATTCTAACAAAAGCTAAACATAGGGTCTTCCTAATATTTTTAATATGTGTTAATCTTTTAGCCTTAATTCTAACAGAAACTAAAGAAAAGTTCTTCTCAATCTTGTTAATATCCTATTTTAGCACCTAGACTTTTAGTAGATTATTCCTTATGTTAATCCAAAAGGTCTTCTTAATCTTGTATCATAGCACCTTTAGTTTTTGATTAGATTATTATTGTTAATCGGGACAGTTGCGGCAGTACTTGTGTGTCAAAGAACATTACACATCTATTCTTTAATTCTGTAATTATATGTATGTTATTATATAAAATATTACCTGTCTGAACAATTAAATGAGATCGTATTGACTGGTATATTTCTCTCTTCATTCATAGCCATTAATTCTCTAAGTACTAGAGATGTACTGGTATCAGGTTTCCCGTCTGTTAACATATAAACTGCATCTATATCTGGGTCCTCAAAGGCTAGCTACAAAATAAAATTAAAGTGCGTTACTTTTTTTTTTCACAATTATTCAGAGGATTGTTTATTGAGTTAATCATAAAAGAAGATTAGTTTATATAAACAGCATTAATAAAATTAAACAGACATTAGATGTTATAAAAACATTTTGTTGCAACTTGCGAGGCAATGAATTTAATTTTACCACTAGAAAATAACAGATGGACAGGGGTGAAAACAATTATATATATATTCCCACTTGAAAAAAGAAGGGTGACGTAAAATGTGCTCATGTTGAGAAATCTATAATCAATGAGAAAATAACTCACTTGAAGAGCTTCTAGTGTACATGTATTCCCTTCGGCTGATAAACTAGCAGTCCATGCTACAGCATCATGACAATTCTCTTCTGTTGCTAGTTGAATATTCTGTCTCCATTTCTCACAATCACCAGAAAAACGAATTAAATTGAATCTGAAATATATCCAGTAAATATAGATGCAAAATAGTAAATTTTAAAATCACAATCCAACTTCAGATTGTGGTTCAAATTCACCTCCAATAACCACAACCAATAAACCAGATTGCGTTGAATTTCATGTGCACAAATTAAGCAGTTGACATTGCGCTTATACCTGGCAATATGTTTATGGTTTTTGTTGAAAGCAGGTAAATATTATCTAGATGCTTTCACTCACTTAAAATAGCATTATGCAAGAGCAAAATCTGCTTATTACAGGTCTTTCTTTAGGCCTGAAATGTTATCTAAATAATCAATTAGACATTAATTAACATATCCAGACCATAATAAACTTTTGATGTTAAGGCTAGCCTGCGAGGTTGGCGGATTAAAATCCTATATGCCACTTAATTGCCGTTGATAATTAAATCAATCAAGTGGATAATCAAGACTATGCTGTTTATATTAATAATTTGAGTAATGATGACCGAGGCTATGTGAATATTTCAAACGCTTTTTTCTCGGCTAATTGTGGATCAATTTAACTGAAATTTTCAGCAATTACCTTTACACTATCTATTTTTTTACTATCATAGTGAGAACTGCCATCTCTCTATCTTATCTCCCATAATGTAACTTTAATATTAGATAAATCATCACTTACTCAATATCATTGTTATGTAACTGTTCCCACATTAAAGCTGCCAATTCTTTTTTTAATTCTTCCATACTTGTCATCATAGAACCAGATGTGTCAATTAAAAATACACAACGTTTATGAACAATAGATCCAAATACTCTCCTACTTCCTGTAATACATCAATAATACAAACTCATTTTAGTTTAAAAATCAAACTTGTTGAGGGAAATTTTGATATGCTATGATATTGGAAGGTAATGGCAGGTGTTAAGCCTGGTCTGTTCTTTGGGTCGTTAATGAAAGTAGAACAACTTTACAAACTGGGAATAATAATTTGTATTTCATTTTGTAGCTAGCTTCCAAAGACCCAGGAGATGGAAGGGACAAAAAAGTCGACATATTTTCTTCTTTGCCTACTTGTTCTCACTAGTCTTTCAAACATGATCAGCTCATCCCACAACTCTAGAAACAATAGTCTATGATATCACCTTTGGTGGAAGTGAATGTTAATGCCTACAAGCAGCATTCATTCTGGTAAATTGAAATGAATATATTTCAAAACTTATTCCATACATACCACTTAATAACCACTGTAATCGCTTTAAATAACGAAAGAGAACTTTCTCTACATTTGCTTCAAACTCTTCCATTTCATGTGGTAAAAGCTGTAAATGTTTTATAGTACCCTTGATATTGATCGAAGGAAAAATATTACAATATCTGAAAATATAATAACAATAAAGAAACAATTTTAAAATAAGTAATGCTAGCAATTATCAGAACCACCAGACAATACACTTAAAAATCTAAGATGTGATTTAACATTAACTTTAAATTAAGAGTAGTGACAATTAAAGGAACACAAAATGGATTACATCTCAATGCAGAATTATTACATTTATCAACAAATACATCCAAAGAAATCGAAATGAAATGAAATGGGCTTTAATGTACTATTTTTCTGCTCCAAACTGGGCTAATGAAGATGGACATACATCATACTGTTTGCTATGAGGGAAGTTTTGCCCAGAAAGCGGCACTACGGCCTACTCTTATATCAAATTCCAACCGTGAAGGGATCTTTTATGTGCATGCCAATGTGTAGACAGAACCTCGATTTTCCATCTCTTTTTTGTTAAGACTAGACAGCTGGCCTTGTCAGGCCCTACCTCCTGATTCACTGACAAGGGGTAATCATGGCAGAAAATCTGGATGAATTTTCTCTGCCAATGCAGGGATCAACCATCCAACCTCCAGGCTAGTGAGCCAGCGTGCTACCCACTTAGCCACCGTGACTCCACCAATGAAATCAATCAATAATTTAAAATATTGTAGCAAGATAAAATATAGACTAGCAATCGTTTGACAATACTTACTTGGCAGAAACAGATTTATGTAGAGATTTAACTCCCTTTTCTACATGTTTACAGTCTGGACCAGAAACAAAACGATTTAAATCTAGGTGTAGTTTACTTAAACTAAACATTCTCATCCACTGGAACAAAAACAAATAAATATATAATCAGTGCGATATGAATAACAAAATATAATTGAAATCATCTGTTGTGGTGAGTATAATTATCACATTGAATTACATGTAATTCTTTTTAAAGTAAACATTCCAGATATATTTCAGTAAATAAAACTTTATTTTCATCATGGCAGATAGAACACTTATTATTGTCCAAGCAAATATACAAAAAATGTTATAAGCATCTTCTTTACTATCGATTACCTTGTGCCTGGATTAACCAAATTAGTGAAAGATAAGCCCAATTTAATTACATTTAAAAAACATTACAAATTTCTTTATCTTTCAATAGGTAAAATTAAGACAATATATAAAGTCTTTCTATTTGATGAATGCAGAAACAATGATCTAAATGTAACAGTGTACCTGTTTGGATGTAACATAGTCTTCACATTCAGGTATAATTGGCCGGACAAAAGATTTGCGTACTGACTTCTGATTGGGATATTTTTCAATGACAGAACCTAAAATATAACGAAAAAATTTTTGTATCATGGTAGATCAAACTAAAACAGTTTTCAATACAAAAATTAAAGTATATCATTATTCCCAATCAAGTAATAATTAAAGTAAAAGAAAATATATTGTTTAAATTCTGCTTTATGATAAAATACAATATTTCAAACTATAAATAGATTATGACAATCAATAATTTTAGATGTACTTGATATAGCCTGTAAGTGACGATATATACCTATATTATTTTTTTTATCATCAATAAAGAAGTGTGATGTGGTTACACGTCTACCATTTGTATGAACTCTCTGCATTGGATCTTTAGCTGATGTTGGTCGACCTTTCATAGGTGCTATGATATATAAAAACAACAAAATATTTTATATTTACAGTACTTTCAATTAATGGTCTTAAATGTTTCTCAAATTTCAAATTTCACGCAAATGGAGAAATTTACTATTATTATGTACTAATATGATTTTAATTACAAAAGTACAACAAATATCTACAGAGGCAGATGTAACAATAACATTTTGGAAAAACAAGATGAAAACCAAGGTCTTATTGTATGTGATATTTCAGAGAAATTAAAAAAAAACATGTTTCATAATCGAGCAATATATATACAGTAGTCTGGTTATTGTTTGTGGTGTAGATATGCATAGAAATACACGAAAGCTACCACTCACAAATACATGTAAGAAAATGTGTCTGCAAAGCCACATACAACAGTATAATAACTTACGTTTAGGTGTTTGAGACTCCAAATTGTCCCTTTTGGCACTAGATGGTCTAACCCGTACAACTTTATAGCTGTCTTCAACTCTATGTTTCTGTGGGGAGGGTGGTAAGGCCTTCATCTTAAAAGATGGGGGAGGTGGTAAGGCCTTGATCTCTTCCATATGAGGATGACTCTGAAACAATAAGACACCTACAGCTAAAGTAAACTTTTTATTTGATGCTCAACTACCTCTCTGTAATAGACAATCTAGCACAACCACCGGTCCAAACATCGAACAAACAGTACACTATATTATGAAGTCTTTTGTAGATTTTTTGAGGAGTAATTTTGGGAGATACTTTGACTCGACGCCTCAACAAACGGAGGTCCCAGGATTCAATCCCAGTTTTGGTTGAGGAAAATGCTGAATTTCCTTTGGATTTTCCTGTCTGGTCTTCCCATGACATGGTGCAGAGCCAAGGGTCATTATGATGGGAAGAAAAATTGAGGTTCAGTGTGTCACCACCTTACCTGACAATTGGAAAACAAAATATGAGCAGGCAATAATATATACCCCTGTCACAGAATTATTTTCCTTGTATCATATGACTGTCTCATTAACCAGAATGATTTTGTTGGATTGATCTTTTTAAGGATATTATATAACTACTGTATCTTACAATAATGTTTAATGTTTACACTTACAAATTTATCATTATACTTCTTTTTAACTGAATCTACTAACATAGCACATTTAGTAGAAAAATTAAGAGCTTTATCTATTTCTGTATTTATGTCTTGTATATCATCACTCTCTATTATACCTATAAATAAAAATCATTATTCTTATATCACACCAAATTATTATTTTTACAGCACACTAATCATTATCTTTCCAGCACACCCAACCATATCATTATCTATATTGCACACCAAATCATATCATTATAGCACACTTCAGTTTTCTTCCCACTGAAATGACAGCACACCAATACACACATTTCCTTCTTCAATTTTTTATAGACAAATAAAATGTCAGTGCTTTTTATTAGTATTCACCTCAATAATCTGGTCATTATAATTAAAGCTCAATCACTGAAACGTTCATAATCCAATTATCTGCAGAAATCTCTGCATTAGGCTTGTGGGAAGTTGTAAATCCTTAACCAACAATTAAAAAATTGGCAAAAACAGAGTTTTAAAAGTGCATATTAATCAATTAATCCCAAGATGATATCACAATTACAGAAAAAGGTAAATGAATTAGATCTAGCTTTATACCTGTTTCTCTAAACCAATGGAAACGTCCATTACTACAATGGGCAAGATTTCTAAGGCATTCAGCGGTTCTTGTAATGTTGGCATATCTTCCTGGTATGGCACCCTCAGCATTATAATCATCTACATTAAATAATATGCAGTGTAGTTGTATATGTCGACCACAATACATCTCTTCTATGTAGGCACTAGTAACATCTTGTGTCTGATCCGGTACACCACTAGTAAATAGATATACACCCTGTACATCTGAAATATACCAATATTATTATAAACTGTCAATCAAACTGTCAATTCTACGCAGAATGTAAAACAATTAAAATAAATACATTGGTGGTATTTTGTAATAAAAGAAATTAAATAGTAATATTTTAGAGTGACCTTTACTTAAATAACCCACCCTTTATCACTGAATCAAATTAAATCCTTATCAATAAATAAGAAAGAAGCAACTCACTTATTTGATGTTTTATTTCATTATCATTTTCAACTGCTTTACGGTAAGCAGACAGAAAATTTCTGCTTCCACTACATTGTAAATCTAACACAAACCTACAATTAATATCAAAACATAATATTAGCACAAAGAAATAACTGTACATTATGTTTCCCCCATGATGGACTGGCAAGTCTTTTAAATCCTTACTGTTAATCAGTATTGCTTAATTATCAATAAAAACGTGAAAACTTACTTCCAAGCATCTTGTAAATTTTGGGGTGTTGGTTTCACCATTGTTGGTTTCCATGATTTACATTCACTTCCAAACCTACAAATATTCAAATAAATTAACAAAAAATAAAAAACACTTACTTTAAAATCTATTATTGTAATGAGTATGTATGATAGTGATGAATAGATTACACTACATACAGTCAAATTTCAAAAAAATCAATATCGAGTCTGGTCATATTTACTGAGATGTTTCCTGTTAATTACTATGCAGAAATTCAAGCAATATAAGAATATTTTTATTTAAAAGAATTATTATCTCGGCAATAAATATTTTTGTACTTACGAAATAATGTTGAAATATTCTTTATTAGCAATCTGTTGTTCCATCAATAATCGTAGTGAATGTTGCATGTGAACCAAATAGTTTATGTTTGACACTGATGAATCGATCAAAATCACAACACTAATAAAATACAATACAGAAACATATTGAAACATGTCAATTAATGGAAGTCAACTCTAATGAATTATCACCTAAAAAAGTCATAGAAAATGTAACAGAAATGAATTCAAATACCAGTATCTACAAGGCAATTGCCTACACAGTTCATATACTCATACTGTATGGTAACACAAACCTCATATTATATCATTGATAAAAATAATAATATAGAGACATTAATGGACAATTATATACATCTTAAAATTATTACTTTTCCCCATAATCTAAATTTTCTTCAATACTTACTTTTTCTCAGTTATAGTGCCAAATATCCGTCTACTACCCGTTGCCAACCAGTCAACTCGTCTCTCAAACAGACTGACTACAGCCTTTAATTGTTTCTGATATTCAAATAGTTGTGACATATTCACATGAATATTTTTTATTGATCCATCATGCCAAGGAAACTGTACCATTGCTTTCTGCAATACAAATACCGGTAATAATAGTTTTAATAATTAATTCGTTTTAAGAAATTCCTAGTTCTAAATCATCTCAGATTTTGTATATTTGGTACATTAAGGCGTTTTATGTCTTTGGGAGTGAATTGTTATTTTGTAAATTAATATAAATACTCAATATTCAATAAAGAAGATTAATTTTTCTGGTTTTGCCTTGTCTTATCACTGTTTTAATGAAAACTAAAGAGTTAGGTTTCTTTGCATAAGACGAATGTGATGGGTTAACTAAAGAAAGAACTTTTTATAATACTTACACCATGAACTTGTGATTGAACTGCTTTGTTTATTATTGGAATAAATTCTTCTTTAAAGGAATAAGCATTGGGGGCTAAAACCTGGTACAAATGGAGACGTTTTGCTGAAAAGAAATAAATATGATCCAATTATTACATTTTTATATATTTCAAAATATACACAAAAGTATTTCAACTTGCATCTAATACAATCTACACCATAAACGATAAAAGTACATATTAGTGAGATGAAGAATATTTGCAACAAAACAAGTAGCTTACCTTTCAAGCCATGCTGTTTCAACCAGTCTCTTGATCCGCGAATGTGAAATTTAGGCACCTCAATTCTTAATGGATCCTCATGACCTGGGGGACGTGGTAGAAATCTAGATTGTGGTAACTTAGCAACTTCTGCAGATATCTAAAAAAATGAAGTTATTGACTACACACATAAAGAAACAACTGAGGTGTGAGTCAAGACAATTATGATATACATGTAAGTTGAATTCAGTATTCAAAGAATTTTTAATATGTGTTTTCAATGCATTTAAAGCTAGTATACAGCTTAATATTAATTCTAACATGGACCTTATAATACAGTATTCTAAGGTTCGTGATTCTTAGAAGAAGGTTATGAAATGATCAAACAAAGCCAGAGTCTACTTCTGACAAGGTTTGACCTTCAATGATTACAGGAAATAATGGAAAACCAATATGCTGAAATCTCAAATTATGTAAAATAATCGTTTTTACATGTTTCGCACAGTCGATACCCAGATGAATTTTGAGGTATCATTACTAGCATATTCTGTTATAAAATAAAATGATATGGAAAATTTAAATGTAACGTCCCACTTCCTAGAATTAAAAAGAATGCATAATGTTAATAAAACAAACCTCATTCATGATACTAATCAAAGCTGTTCCCATCATGCCTTGTCTCATTTCTTTTATTTTACTCAGTATATCTTGGGCTTTATGTATCTCTTTTAGTAATAAACTAATATCTGTACCACTATAAATTTGTTCCTGATAAAATAGATATTATATACATATATTTAAACTAAACATTTCTGTTATAGAAAGTATTTGACAAGAAGGAAATCAACTTCAATATAATCAGATAGTACAGAATTTTGTATTTTCATACTTTAGTTCCCGTCCCATGCTCTAAAGAAAGAAATGACCAGGGAGCTGCACTATATGTCACACTAAAATGCACATTTAAAATTTTGTGGTCACTATATACTTAAGACTGAGAGATTTTGATTGGATAAAATTATACATATGTTATAATCATTCTCATCTAAAAAAAACCTACCTCACAGTTAGCTGTATAACAATGATATCTTCCTCTAGATGTATCAGCTAGATTGCGTAGTGTTATCTAAAAAAAAAAATAGAAATAACATGATATAAATATCTATATATATGTATGTGCATCTCCACAATAAGGCCTACAGTAATAAAGGTAATAAATACAGATGTCACTTTGCAATGTTCAATACACAATTACAACAGAATGTTTTACCATTACCAATGCAAACTTTTCCAAAAAATGGTTACAAAAATAGACTGATGTCAACTTACATTTGTCATATGATCCGAACAATCATAAGCTACTGTATGTATAGGTAAATCTCTTCCTACTCCTAACTGATGACAATATTCACATATAATTTCTGACATTTGGTCAGGACTGCAAAATAATTCAGAATTTCTTAATGATTTTTTGAAAGATCAGATCAGGAAATTTATGATAAGGTAGAAACTTAAACAATAATCAGATGGTAGTTACCAAAAATTGGTCATTAAACTATCTCCAGTTTACTATCTGGAAACTGAGTGTTCAAGTCAAAATCAATCAGAGATGTCTTTAATGGTATGGAGATAATACCATGAACCAATGATTGGATTTTGCCCATATATTCTGGACATGTCCTACGCTAGTTCACTTGCACGTGGGAATCTTAAGCATTCTCGTACTAACCATTCAGCCATCCAACCCTCTTTAATCAAATATGTCACATATTCTAATAGCATATAACACACCAAATCAATAAAGATTGTATCTGATAACTTGTCATTTTGGTGGAAGCAGGCATTAAATAAAGCTATTTCACACAAACTCACACATATCCAAAGAATACTGAACAATGCAAACTCGGTTTCTGATCGCACGCAGTTATAGAACAATAACTGAAACGAAAGTAAAAATCTTGTAAGAAGCGTGAAATTATGATATGGAAACGAGAAAAAATCCACACATCTAATTTCGGAAAGCAGCACTTACACAGATCCTAGAATTAGAACAATTGTGTCTAAATCTTTCATTTTCATCACTTTTTTTAGAGCTTTAAGTGCATTACATCCACCTGATGGCATCAGTCTCATAGCCCATTCCTTTGCATCTTCAATTCTAAAAAAATAAATTAAAAAACATATAACATCACCAAAAGATTACATAAAACAAGGTTTTAATTTAAGAAAGATCTGAAAAAAATGACAAAACTGAGTTGTTTCGTTTTTTGACATTCAAGCAAGTGTTACCGATTACTGCAAAATAAAACAGCAGCTGCCAGGCAGAATAGACCCACATTTTCATGAGATAGATAGAGAACATGCTAAACAGAAAGCGATTTTTTGAATAATCAAGAGCCATAATTCAGAAAGTTACAATCCGATACACGCAAATATCAAAAGGAACCATGATCTTGTGATTATAAACATTCATTTCAAGTTTCATTGAAATCAGATTAAAATTGTGACCTCTACAGGGTCCACAACCTTGATATACCATATTTTTACACTATTCGAGTACAAGCGACAGGAATTGTGTCTGGCAATTTTCACAAAATTCGAAGTCAACCTTCATCACAGTGTAACGGTGATATAATAAGACAGCTTCATAAATCGAATAATAATTGTGATCTATAGAGTGACCACAAGCTAAAAAAGGTGATTTTTCAAGCTTCATTTAAATCGGATAAAAATTGTGATCTGTTAAGTGTTCACAAACAATTGTGGATGTACATGCGAACAGGGGCGACAACAGTATATGTCCACGTGAAAATGTGGGCGTATAATTACAAAGACAAAGTATTGTAGAATTGCTTCTTACACTCTGGGATTGACATCTCGTACAACAGGCCAAAGTGGGTCTATTTCTGATCCAAATGACATGAGATATATGGCTGATCTCTTTGATAATTGTTCATCAATCAAATGCTGAAAATGAAATTTATAATAAAATTAGTTTTCTGATCTTTTCAAGTTAATATGCCCAGTAGAAAAAAGTTAGAGAGTACAAAATTATAATTTAATTTTGCGAGACTGTACTGATATCAAAGATATATCTTATTCAAAATTGTATTACTATAAATAATTGTCCACAAATGCCTTTTTACCTTTTATTTTACCAGTTACTTACTTGGATGTTATCTTAAGAAACTTCCAAATAAAGACTTTGAATCAAAAGCATGATATAAAAAACTACTTACAATAAGAGATTCTTTCAAAGCTGATAGACGACCATAACCAAGGCTAACCTCAGAAGCATCAATGCAAACCCCAATTTTCTGACCACCAACATTTCCAAATACCTTCAAAAATATATTATAAAAACATTAATAAGTAAAACTAAATTTTGGAAATAGCCTATGCATGTGACAAGTAATTTTAAGTATTTTGTTTGTGCATACTATAAGGATTTCCTTAGTATTAATATGCAATAAAAATAAACAATTACCCTTTTACTTCCCTGTAATAACCATTTTATTCTCTTGGTATATTGTTCTATTCCTCTGGAAACAAGAAAAAAATGAAATCAATTCATATCTGATTTATTAGGGCTGCAGTGAGTCTTACTGATTTAATACACCATTAGTTTACGGAAAGTTTATATTAATGTAATGATGTGTCCAGTTGTGCACTTGTCTATTTCAGTATGATTAAAACTAGGACACTTGGCCATCTGATTTCAGAAAACTAGCATTTTTTTTACATATAACTATAGTATTTAATACTTACGTGTTTAGTCTATATTCAAATTCATTAACATCCATAGCATCAAACTGTATATGTTGATTGACTCTACCAGTTTGTTTATCAGGATGTAACCTAACGTAATATTTGTACAAAAGTATGAGTTATGATCACTATACATTATCATCACACTAATTCAACTGATAAAGTCAGTAACATGAGACATTTCTTAGACTAAAATTACTAATTCAGATTAACAAATTTTGTGGAATAAATTAGTTTTTTTTCTGTCTACCCATTTGAAACATTTCATTGAAAGGTTTTGCAAAATAACTTTCTCAGATAATTCTAGTTTTAGGGATGTTATCATATAGATCACTACAATGTATTACCTTCCAATTTTTCCTTTATCTACAAGATCTTGCAATGTCAGCTTCTGATATTCTATGCTGTGAGTTCTAAGCCATTCTTCTGATGTTTGTCCTTCTGCACTTACAACAGTGTCAGTATTTGCAACAGTCTTAAATCAAATTATAATACAAATGTACATATTGCCTAAACAAAGCATTTATATCAACAACAATCTATTTTCAAACCATTGATTAAATAATTGTTATTTTTATCTTAACTAAAATTACATCTTACCTGTAATGCATTAGTCTGATTAACTTTAGTAACTGTTAATGGTAATGGTGGTTTAGCATTTCCAATATTGATAGGAATCCATGGTTTTAGTCTCTCTCCCCTGTTGATAAAGAATGTATTGCTTTAGAATTATTTTCCATTTAAGTATTCAATAATCTTTCTATGAAATATTTATAGTGCTGGTATGTATGATAAGATAATGTCAGTCTAGAACATACATATCCTGATACCTAGTCCTAATTATATTCTTGGTATCTATACATAAGCCTTAAAAAAAAATTGGAAACAGACAGCAAAATGAAGCTAATGTAAATTCTGAACCTGCCTTAATTTCAATAATAATCATATTTTTTCTATTAGCTATCAAACTATGAATTACCTATATATTTCATCAAAATTTTCACCATCTTCATCATTGTCATCTTCATCCTCCTCTTCGTCATCTTCAAGTTTAACAGAATCAGCTTTTTCTTCTTCTCTATAATCAGATATATCATAGTGTACACGAAAACAAGACTAATTTCTTAATTTCATAAGTGACATTATGGGCAATAATTAAGACTGGCATTGAAGTAATAAATATTGTGAGGTGATGCGTGGGGGAGGTAGTTGTGGGGGGGGGGGGCAGTATTACACTATAAAATCAATTAATACCGACCTGTATCACAATTAGAAAATAATTTTCCCGCAACATCGGATAGTGACAAGAGCTATTCTAATTACACCTAATAACAGTTTCAAGAAGCCGGTGCTTACATGTATTATCATTTGCAATGTCTACTGACATTACTGCCACAGGCATGGGGCCATACGACACACCTGTGCTTGCCTACTCCATGATCAAACACGATAGCAGATGGCTTCCATCTTGTTTACTGACGGTACTACTTATTTTAAGACAGACTCGGCTTTCCAATTTATAATATCTACGTCATTGGGGATTTCCAATTTATACTCGCTGGTTGCTATGACCCGCTATGGCGTTGTCTAGAAACGCGCGTGCTCGCGTTAGTTTAAAATTTTTGCTATACGTTTAACATGGACTATTTGATGTAATTTGCCTGATTTGATTTGGCCCCATTTCCATAAATTTAGGTTGTTTTTTAGAAATTTTTAGCAAATGTTAATCTTAGGTGTTTTTTAATTCTAGCCGAAGTAAATTTTTTTACAATTTATAGCGAGTTAAGTTATCGTCTCTAAGAGGCGGGCGTAGTATTTTAAATGGCGGCCATTTGCCATCATGTGTATTCTTGAAGTAGGTACACATGATGTAATCGTATGGCATGGGGCTGGACATTGCCGAGTAAATTACATACTTACATAGCCATCATAGTAAAAGTAAGGACTAAAATTTTTTTTACTTACTCAGATTCCTCCTTTAGTGCCTCTTTGAATGACCTCCTTGAAAAAGAAAATAAATCAGACATTTTTCTTGCATAAAATCCTCAATATTTCTGTATTTAAACGTTCATAATAATTAATTACATGACATTATTCATCTCAATCGATTGTGTTTATGTTGTTGCTAGATATAACAAGACGGCCTCGGGCCGGCTATTTCTTTGCGCCCTGATTGGTCAAAATAGCGGGCACCTGTCAAGTAATCTCGAATGACTAGACATGGTACAGAAACCATTTTAGAGTGGAGAGTACACAACGTGTCTTTCTTTACTTCCGGTTCTGCAAAAAGGAAACATCTGTTTGGATCTCGGACAGGAAAAAAGGATGTCTGGCTCTGGTACTGATGCTGATGCTCAAGATAAACCTGTTAAAATCGATAAGTGGGATGGCACTGCTTTAAAAAATGCATTAGATGATGCTGCCAAAAAAGTTATGTTAGATAAATACAACATGAAAGAAGCGCATTCTCTCATGGACGGTCGACTGTTGATCTGCACAGTTGCTGTTGGATTTGCTATGTTTGCGTTGATCTGGGATTATCTTAATCCCTTCCCCGCATCCAGAACTGTTCTAATCATTTGTGTATTGTCTTACTTTCTTCTAATGGGCGTGTTAACTTTATACACCACTTATACCGAAAATGGTATATTTCTAGTGGCTTTAGATAAAGATAAAGCTGGAGTAGATCCCGATGACATATGGACCTTGGCATCAGTTCTCAAAAAATATGATGATATCTACACTCTGAGTATAATTTTTGAAGATGGAAAGACAAAGAAAAAACGAACAGTTGAAAAGGGACACTCTGTGGCTAATTACTTTGATGAAGAAGGGTCCTTGTGTGTAGAAAAATTTGAACCATTTGTCCGACAATTGAAAGACAGTCTTAACTTTGAAAAGAAAGGAAATTAACTTTGAGGAAGTAGAATGCAGAAGTGTCGTAGTTTCCAGAAAAAAATATATATTTTTTTTTTTGTTTGAAAGTCTGTATTTCATATTGTATAACTTCTCCCGTCAACACTTTCCACTGTGTAAGCTTAATTAATGTATGATGATGTGCAAGTATTTTATTTTTTAATTTACAGATTAGGGGTTTCATTAAAATTAATTCATAGCTACATATTGTACATGCAGCAGATGAAAACCATGAAATTTCTGTATATATTCGTGAAGGTAATGGTAGTGAGTTAAAAGTGTTGTTCTAGTGAATGCATAGTTGTTACTTTTGTGCAAATGAGAATCTGTCACATGGGAGACTGTCTATTTGTTACATTTTCATCGCAGATGCCTAATACATGAATGACTGAAATTAAAATGTTAAAATATAACTGCTTTTACATGCTTATGTATCTCCTTCGTGTACATTTAATAAATGATTGTACGTGTTATGTGTTTGTAAAGTAGATTCACTTTATTAGTATTACCTCTAACATCATTAGGGAGTTAATCAAATAAATCAGTTCATTAGTTTATAAAATGTATATGTGTACTAATGTACAAATTAGCAACCAAGATACATGAAAGTCTTGCTTTTTTGAAACATAACATCTTTCCTATACTTATACCAACCGTTGAGTGGATCTGTCTGCTACAGCTTTTGGATGGCTTTGCAATATAGATCTTATAATCGGTATTCACCCTTCATGACAAACATTCCCTATTTTAATGGAGTGATGATATGGAAAGTGTAGATGAAAAATCATGCCTTATTTAATTGTGTATTTGGTTTACCAGTATGACCTAGTCTTTTACTTGGTAGCACTGATTAACTGGTGCTTTGTGAATAGTATGTTTTCTTAGTTTAAGATTGAACATATTTTATAGTTGTAGTTATGTGTATAATTTTGTTTAAAATTGACAATAACATTGCCTTGTTTAATTTCTGTGGGTTGAGGACAATTAATCAACAACAAAAAAACAAATTGGAATGAGTCTACTAAAGCTATCATAAAATATGAAGCTGACATTGCATCTATAACCGGCAATTGGGATGCTTCAGGGTTTGCTCTATAGTAATATTGAAATTTGCAGGTACCATCACTTAAATCAGTGTTTTGATATTGTGTAATATGAGATGTAAATACTTTCTAACCAAATGTATCCATAAAACACATTGTATTTCTGTTAGCACCACTGAAATAGCTGTTAATTAGACGTAACTTAAAAGTGTGCATATAGTTCCAAGATACTAAAACTTTTAGGAAATGAAATGCTTATGTTATAGCACTAACATTTGTTACATGTACTTTCTGGCAATTTATTGTATATTTCTTTTAAGTTATTACAAATGATTTGACGTATCTATTATATTATAATCGTTCATAATCAAAGTATTCTTGATTTATTCATTTCTAGATAAATTGTATTTGCAATTTCTTGTGTATCATTGTTATAATTTCTTTTCAAGACCCAATGACATTCTGTCATATTCTTATGTCATTTCATAAGAGTCCTTGCTACTACCGGTAATTTTACCCTGCCCTATAGTATACAGATGCAAAATTCTGCTTATCGCTATTGTAGAATAAAATAAGCCAACTGTTAGGGTGTTTTCATCCGAATATATCAATAAAATTTAAAACAAGTAGATATTCCTCAGTTTATTTACATTCATTATCTGAATTAAGAACTCTTTGGAATGTGTATATAACAAGTTTAATAAGTTGAAACAGATTACATATTTTCACAGATTATTTCCCTTTTAGTGTGTTAGGGGAGATAATTTCTATGACATTTTTACCGATTGATTTGAGTAATTTGACCCAGGTCACAATCAAAGACACCTATAACCCATTTTTGCTTGACTATACATAGTTGAATAAGTTGTTCAGATATAATGAAAGAGATCACAAATAAATGCAGATGGACATAGCATTACCAAAAATTATTATTAAAACAAAAATAATTTTGAAATATATACTTTTGGTTTATTGTTCTTTTTTTTATATCTTAGGATGGTCACAGAGACATAATCTACAGTAGTGTATCATCTCTTAAATCAAAAATAATGTTAATGCTGATTAAATCTATATTCTTGACAAGTTTGAAATATATATTTTGGTTTATTATTCTCTTTTTATCTTTGGACAGTCATAGACCAATAATCTACAGTACAGTATCGTCTCATAATAATATCTATGTTGATTAATTCTATATTCTTGACTAGTTTGCAACTTAAATTTAAGATTTATCTGGAGATTAGACCCAATTCAGTAAAACAATATAAAGTACTTTATATACATTTTTTTAATAGCAGAAATAGTATTCTAGCACTAAAGCATATAACTTGCATCAAACCATCAAATTATATATATATAAAAAAAACTTAAAATTTGACAACTTAAAATATCAACATCTTTCACCTTGATTTAACTAATAAAATAATTCTTTGGCACTGGCTATGTATTTACATTGTTTCACAGTTAATATAATATAGTTATTATATTTTGTTGATGCGTTGCCATCTCTTAAAATATATCGCAGAAAGCACTGTGGGAAGCCTAATCCTTTTTGGTAAAGTTAAGACAAATATCTTCAATTAAAAAAATATTGTATTTGTATAATGGAGTAATTTGAACAGTTAAATCATAATAGACCACTGTATTAAAGTAAGGCATATATGGATTCTCCAAGAATCATGTCAATAAAATTGTGTATTATGCATGAATGTGTATACACTTCTATGATGTTCTTGCTCTTTTAGAAGGTGGTTCATCAGGAGCTCCAACGACTTTGTCTTCTAGAAAACCTACAATATTAATAAAATGCATCAAATAGATTAAACATATGCAGACCAAATAAATTCCATTAAAATGCTCTCCATCCAAAAAAGTAACATGAATGCTAATAAGTGACCCGGTCCAGATTCCCGAATTTCACATTTGATTTTTATGAGTGAAGACTATATCACTATATTCCTGGGACTGTACAGTGCACTGGACAATTGCAGATCCATTTACTTGATTTGTTATATACATTTGTTTGAAATAGCTGTGTATATTGTGTGTCTTGTTATGAGTTTGTCCTGTGTAAGTATTTGTGTCATGCGGTTATCATGCACTTAATAATATTGTGTAACATACCTTTTTCTTTTCGTTTTAACTGAGCTTCATGTTGTATTTCTAACACAGCTCTTTTATCATCTTCCTAACAAAATATAATAATTAAGAGCTTAATGCATCTGATAGTATGTTTATATGACCGATTTCAACCATTTAGTCCTTAAATTGAACAACTCAACTGATTGCAAACATAAACTAATGAAAAAAAAAAACGAGGAAAAAAATACATAAAATCTTAACATATACTGAGACACAATGGAAATGCATCAAATGAATGATTGTAAATTTACTTTGAGAAATATACTGTAATCTTGCTGAATGTAACATCAGATCACGAAGATAACATGTGAGAATGATGGTTCAAAATAGTGTAAATACATGTACCCCACAGATCAATTCTTTCAAAACACAAACAACCGAATTTGACAGAATGTGAATACTGAAAATCTCTATTGATTGTGAAGCCCTAGGGTGTAGAAAGTGATTTTTAAAAAAACTGGGGTCAGTGGAAGACATAACGATATGCCAAGGTTGACACCTGAACCTTGCGAATGCATCATTTCATTCAAGAGAGCATGATGAGTACAAGAGCCACTAGAAACAGGATTGCAAAGAGAGTGTAAAAAGTTCCACATGCAGCCATTCAGAGGTTTATCTCCTCTATTTAATGAAATACATGGTGTGTGTGGCTGCTAGATATGGATACACACAATACTGACATGATTTTTACTCATTGTGCCTATATTCCATTGTAAAATTAATGCCTCCATGGATTGTTGTTGATGGTCTTGTGTCGGTAAATGACGAGGCTACAATCATGCTAAATATTACATTTTGTCAGCACTTCTAGTTAAATCAGTGGTGCATTTTCATTATGTCTCAAAACATTATACATACTTCTGGATTTGACCATAAAGAACAGGCAGTACACTTGCTACAGTTGTGTCCTGGATCTCGGGGATGTTGACAAAAATGATTATAACTTATCTGTGGAGAGGAAGATAATAAGATATTACATTACATATTACAATGTATTCATCAATCATCAATAAATAGTGATTATGATTTTTGTTTAAAAAACATATTTAAGTGCGAACACCTACCTATCTTCAGATTAAGAAAGTATCAGGTATTAATGGCGTAAATAATTCAAACACAGAAATGAATGGAATAGGGTTTCATGTATTGTGAACACAATACTAAAGCCAATTTTGTAATGATATGGATTTCGTCATGACAGTTGTGCTTCTGTCTACCTTTCAACTGCCATGAGATATTTTGTATGCACTCCCACCTCGTATACAGAAGCACTATCAGTATAAATATTTTTCTTGAAAGTAAAGTGGAAACATCTAGGAGGTTTCACCTTAACTTACACTAAGATCAATCCTGGTACATTCTGCTACCACAAACTCGTTTTTTATTTAGAAGAGCAATGATGGCAAAATGACTTACATCAGGTTTTCTGCATATATAACACATAGAAGCACCACATCTACATGTCATCTTATTACATCCTTCGTCTTTCATAAACTGTGATTTACATTTTAAACATGTTCGTACTTTAGCTGCAGTCATTTTCTCTTCACTAGACCATCAAACAAAAATATATTCATGATCAAATCAATGTACAAACTTCTGAGTCAATGCAAAATTATGTGATAAACATGAGGAAAGGAAAAAGGAGATACTTATGTTTTAACAACAAAAGAATAGTTGTAAACTCAGTTACTGTCTCTAGAGAAGCAGAAATTGTGTTTTAATGCTCTAACCTAACCAGTTGTGTAGTTTATTATTTTCTAACTACTATTAGGATAGTACCGCCACTACTAAATTATAACATGTTTAACAAGAAGACTCTCACCCAGTGCCCTTGTATGCCCCAAAAAATAAGTCAAATTTGTTTCAATGGAAACACAAAAATCATTAAATCTAAGTTATATCGAATTAGCAACAGGCAAAACTACTATAATAAGTTAATGTTTGTAAAAGCTATCTTCAACAGTTTATGAGATACCCATCCGAAATGAAACTGAGGCGGAAGGACGGATGGAGCTCATTTCAATGGATAATATATTAAAGATAAATGAAACATTTAGGAAAACTCTTTTACTCACTATTCTTTTCTTAAAGTCGTTTCATCTTTCTTTTCTAGTTCACTACAAGGTATACCAATATGATCTTTCCATTCTTCTTTACAGAACCTACATGTTTCCTTAAAATAAATATTTATCTTCTTGATATATCAATCATGATTTCCTATCTTGAGCATAAAATACATGTGCATTGAGAAAATGTGTAACTATAGATATAAAATCTTTTATGGCAATAGCAATTATATGATAAATCATTAATGATTACCTTCAAACAATGAATATTTTGGCATCTAAATACTTTATCACCAGGGTCTAAAATAGCAGCAAAATCACAACCAGGACATCTGTTTTAAAATTAAAGGTTCAAATCATCCAAAAAGTTACAATGCTATCTAAACATGTAAATACCAATTTATAAATATCACAATAGCTTAAACAGGTGTCTTTTTATTATGTACAGTAAAAGATTGTTAATTCCATCCACATTTAGTGATTTAAAAGAATGTTGAATCAATTGAAAATAAATAAATAAACTTTGAACAAAATTATCCAAAAATTATTTTTTTTGTAAAACTGATTATCTCAAATTATAGAATCATTATAGATATACTGGTACAGGTAATTAAAAGTGAATGAATGAAATGGGTTTTAACGTCCTACTGTTCTAATCCGAACTGGGCTAATGAAGACAGGCATACATCATACAGTGTGCTATGAGGGAAATCTTTTTCCGGAGAGGGGCACCTCGGCATACTCTAATATCGAATTCAAACTGTCAAGGGATCTTTTTTTTACTTTACATGCACGCCAATGTGTACACGAGATCTTGGTTTTTCGTCCAATCTGCATGAATAGGCAGACGTCTTTGTCAGGCCCTCCATCCTGTATCACTGCCAAGGGGGAACCACGCCGGAAAATCTGGATGAACTTTCTTGGCCAATACCCGGATCAAAACCCAACCTCCAGGCTAGAGAGCCAGGCAATTAAATGTTCATTTATGCTGCAAGGTTAAATTCTTCGTTGATATTTTATTCAGTAAATATGGAAAATTACCTTACTAAATCTTCTATATCGGCCAAATTGAGATTTTCCTCTCTAACTCGGTCTTGATACTTTTCTAGAACATCCTGAGCCAAACACAACTCTAATTGGCCTTCAAAATGAAATTATTAGCAAATCTTACATAACCATTTCTAAATCAGTAATTTATTCATTTATATATGCATATAGGTAAAGCTAATAGACATATGTACATTGTATTATGAAATAAATAAAATATATGATTGAAAACTTACTTCCAGGGAAAGATGAGTCACACCCATCGGTCATACAGGACAAATCCAGCTAAAACAAATTAGATAAATAAATATATATAAATATCATGTATAATTAACAAAATGGAAAGAGTGACAGATATTTTGCATTTATTCTAAAAGAGTAACTCAAAGAGGGTTATTGTGGGTCACCAATTGGAAACAATAGCCTGTGTGGATTTTTTTATAGATAGTGAAAAGCACAAATAAAAAGATTTTGTTTAGTTTAGCAGTGTTTCAACTGTTAGAAAAAATATTGATAATCATTTACAGAAAATTTCAACTTCAAAGACCACTACTAGTTGACCAAATCCCATTTTATCTGTTTTCAGTCCAAGCTTGTGTCATCCCATGTTTGATAGAAAAGAAGTTGAATCTTCTATTTATACTCATTACAATCAAGTTTGAAATCAAATCTCCAATATAGTGTATAATCCTAGTCTCCAAGATGAGAGATACAAACACTCTAGACGTGGAACATCTTGAATCTAAATAAAATGTCTATATTCAGACACAAAGCTATCAAGCACACCCTACAATTTATGCACAAAATTTTACCAGACTTTCCTTTTTATCATTCTTTACCATATATTAATTTTATGGTCTCCAATTCAATTGTTTTCATAGAATTATAATCAACTACCTTTCCTGAGCCAAAGACAGCCTCTTTAACATAACTCTGAAGACAAGTTTTACAAAAAAGATGACCATCAAAGCACTGAACCATGTTTTCAAATGGATGTTCTCCATAACAACATAAACATTCAATGCTTTCACCAGCTTCTTCATACTGATCTTCATTCAACTTCATTGCCAGCTGGGCATCTGCATCCTGACAAATACATGAATCTGATTAATTATCATATAAATAGATAAAATATTTAAGATGGATATTAGATTCCCTTTACCTATTATTTTAATATTATACATTTTCCATATTTTGAAGTTGAACTCATATTTCAGAATATCAAAACAATAAAAACACATACAATAATAGATAGTTCACATAGAGCTGTTAAAAGCATCTTACGACTTGAGAGTTCCAACAGAAAACTTGTAAATTTACCACACACTTTGAATCGCCACTTACCAACTTCTCCTTTTTATTCATGTTGGCAATAAAATCCATCTCCATTTGTAATTGTTTTGTCATTCTTACAGATTTAGCCCCCCTCTTACACTTCAACAGTCTGCTTTTAATAGATCTCTCAACACCAGCTAAAATATATGGTCACATTTTATGTATCTAATATAAAATGGAGACTAAGATTTTCAGACATACTCATTCCACAATCAATTCACTGTTAGTACTAAGTTATTTTGTAATTGTTTTAGCTATTCATTATTTTAACAATTGTCAAATTTAGTTGGTTAAAAGAAAATTTCCTAGTGATCCAAGTTTCACAACATACCCATTGACTAATTTCAAGACATATTCCTCTGATGTCCCGTATAATTAACAAGTTATGACTAGGAAGTCCTACAGAATACAGATTCTGTCATTAGTTTGCTCTATTACGCATGCAAATTTATTCATGTTCTAATGACTAGGTGTGACCAGCAGTACAAACACCCACAGTCCCAAATATTCACAGTTGACATGATATGATGTCTTCATTGTTTCATTTGTTTTGTATTTATTGTAAGGTTATGAAGTTGCTTTCTGATTTTTAATGGTAAAACAGATGAACATCCAATTATGGAATCTATTTTTAAGAAGTGAACTATAATTTTCTTACCATTATCTACCATAGAGATATTCAACTCTTCTATTCTTTTACCACTTTTTGATTGATCTGAAAACAAACAAATGTACATACATGCGACAAAATTCAATCAACAGAAAAAAGCTAATGGCACAAGTTGGATGGAATAGAGTATAAATAAAAAGTTGTATTCAGTGATCATCAATCTTTGTTCAAATATCAGTCCATCCTCCTGTGCACATACACTTTGCTATGATGTGTTATGTCATCATGCTAAATTATCATTATAAATTTTAGGACAAATGCTCCGTCTGATTTGAGACAATGCAATTTCCTCAAGGCTGATTCTCATCTATGACCTAGTTCAAAACAAATGGACATTTCAACATGAAATTTAAAAGCATGATAGTGTGAGATCATCTCAATAGATAAAGCAACACGATACATGTAGATGACAGTACTAGCCACCCAAGACAGACATTTTATACCTGTCTTGAAATGAAATACAGAACTGTGTCAACTTGACTAAACAAATTAATAATTGTACATTAGGAAACATTGGGGGAAACGGCAAGACTTCCTTAAGAGTTGCAGACCTGTCCAGTTGCTGGATCAAAGGATGATGATGGCGGAAAGAGTAGACATAAAATCAATATTTGAAAATCCCTGCAGTACATGAACACTCTAGGTAGAAATGAGAGGTGGTTTATTCATAACGTTTCAGGTTAGAAGATCCCTTATCAAAGCAGACAATTTAAAATATTAATTGTATATTACCTGCATAAGCTGCCTGTA
Organism: Patella caerulea; assembly: GCA_036850965.1. Lineage (NCBI taxonomy): Eukaryota > Metazoa > Mollusca > Gastropoda > Patellidae > Patella > Patella caerulea. The sequence goes on along the minus strand of JAZGQO010000014.1, from coordinate 17,282,178 downwards.
CAGCATTAAATATAGATCTATAGGATGGAGCATAGTAGTTGTTATAAAACTTCATGATGTTATTTATATCTCTTACAGAAACAATAGGAAAGTCATTCTGAAGTTGTTTATTTACTTCATCCATATAATCATAATTTATTTGCTTAGGGTAATCTTTATAATAATCTATAGTTGATTCAGATTTCTAAAAAAGAGAAAAAAAATAATTTTAATATTCAATCAATTTTAATAAGAAGCCGTAAATCAACCATTCATAAGTATTTCCTGTTAATAATTCATTTACACAAAGTGCAAAATTATGTATGCCCGCACAGCAGCTTTGTCTAAACTCCAGTTTATCCAAACGGGAAATCTAGATGTTGAGCAAATTTGATAAGGATCTAAATGATCTAGGGTTCATTCTCTTATCACCCCATGGCTTCCATCCAAATTTGAAAAAAAATCTTGTGGATTATGAATATTGATAGGGATCGATGACCTCCATGGCTTCAATATGAAAAAGATTCAATAAAAACTTCCGGAATGCTAAATATTGGAAGAATTTGTCCTTGCATGACCACAATGCTTCAACCCAAATATGAAAAGAAAGTCAAAGAACAGGGTGACAACATAATACTCCCACACTGAAATGTGAGCTTATAAAAATAAATATAGTACTTTAATGAGTTATTCAAAAGAACACGCTAAATCACATGCTATACAATAACAGGTAACATGTTACAAAAGCAAAACTAATCCTTAACAGGGATGCTGATAGTACCAGTAGCCATCTGTTACAATCAAGGTCCTGCTAATTTTATTTCTTGCTCAAATCTGTATCCCTTCAGAATTTTATGTCAAACTATGGTTCTAAATATGGTGTTCACATTTCTAATGGATGTTTTAGAGTATTTTTTTCTCATTTTGTTATCCAATAACATAATATATTAGTTGGTATAATATATTACTGGATCAATAATATAAATAATACTTACAGGAGGTGTGTGTGTTGTTGGCAAGTCTGTGATCATAATTACTTGTTTTTTGGGGTAATCAGGATTATCTAGTAAAGCAGCACACACATTATTGACTGCTGTAGGTCCTGCATGTGCTAATAACAACCGATCTACATAATCTGGATCGGCATCTTCGAATAACTGTAGCTGTGAACAAAAATTTGACATGGATTAACTTGGTTTGCATTTTAATTCTAATAATATATGGATTGTGTCTGATTTCCACCATTAAACAACATACTGAAACATACATTACAAAAATCTATAGAATCCCTTGAATCCACAAAAAGTATGGTTGATTAGCTCGCTTTACAATCATTTGACAGACATCTACATTTGGATGAAATTATTTGTTCTGTCCGTTTTTGTGAACAAGCAGACACAGAAAACATAGCAAGGCAATCCCAAAACGGAAAGGCTGAATTTAACAGCCCCTTTATGTTCAAAACATTGAAATATCATTAGAAAGGGAGAGAGAGAAATGGGGTTTAATGTCAACTCGACACAACCTAAGTCATTTCGGCACTAACATAGTTTCGATAATTTGTTTGCACGTACACATAGGGGTCTTAAGCAACGAGTTGGATAGGCGACCCTACACCTTGTCACGTACAAAAGGGGATTCAAAACCACGTCAGTTGACTCAATGACAGGCTTTATTATACAGCGCACACGTGTTAACCATTCGGCCACCCAACCCCTGAAAAATTGTTAAGATATTACATGGTACTACTGTACAAATTATAGTCATAAATCTTATTGTTGTAACTTATGCACAAATTTCCAGGTTAAATAAATTTTCTGACGCCATTCTTACCACTTCTTCAACCTGTTTATTGTTTGCTGACATGTTGATTGTTGATGGTGTAGCTCTTGTAATGGGTGAGGTAGTAGATCTGATGGTTGATGAATTGGAAGGTACACTTAAAGTGTTACTAATTGCACTGCTGTTAGATTTTGGTGTTGTGACAGTGCTGGTAAGAGTATGAGTAGCTCTAACTGTAATGATAGGTGGAATCATAAACGACTCAACATTAATTATGTTCGGCACAGTGGCACCACTTCCAGCAGTAGCAGGTTTGATGGCATTACCAATACCATTATCTGTATTGTCTTTTATCATACTATTTACATTTGTAATATTAGCCTTTAGAACACTACTAGTTACAGTACTGCTACAGATACTTGGTTTTAACACACTAGAGTCTGCCACTACCCCATTAATACTTGGTCTTAACAGATTATTTTGGCTAATACTTGGTGGTAACAAATTATTTTTGGTACTGGTACTGACTGGTTTCAGTGCAGTGTTCTTACTAAAGTTAGAATTAAGTCTCTCAACATTAATAACATTGGGTAAGCTTTGAGAATTTGGAACTGCCTGTTTATTGTTATTTGTAATGTAATCATTCAGTCTGTTGTTTATGCAAATGTTATTTTGCTCATGTGTATCAGTCACTAAAGAAGAAGCAGAAGTTTTTGTGGAAGAAGAAGGAAGAGTTGCATTGTGTCCCAATATTCCACCAAGTGAAGAGTTTCTATGCTGTATGCTGAAATGAAATGGGTTACAATAAAGATTATAAAATAATAGCATAATATAATAACTGATATAGGTTCAATACCAATAGTAAAGATAAACTACACACATGCTATTTACTTCTGAACAGTCACTCTACTTATTGTAGTACAAAACAAATGGTGAACTATTCTTAAGCCAGCTGATTATATAACCAACAAGATTGTGAACCTTTAGTCAATGAGTTTAGTCACACTAAAGACTGATAAGACATTCCAACTCTCCAGTAAATGGCTTATTACAGATCTGGAGTATTATTAACACAAAAGTTGTAGTCCTATACAACTGTACATAAAATAGAAGCAGAACACAGAAGATGAAATGAAATAATGTTTAACATCTTACTTTTCTGCAAGATTATTAATAGCACCTGAATACACAACAGACAATACAAATGGTTTTCAGTGAGTGTTATTTAATTCATTTAGTGGGTTTATTAGGATATTTCAGTTCGTAATTTAATTTTCCCTGCCTGGTAATTTCTTTTGTTCTAATTACTAACTTTTTGAGAGAACATATTTTTTCACAAAAATACTTAAAAAGATACAATACATAAAATTTAGATAAAGAGCTGACAATTCTTGCTATAATAGCTAAAAATAGATAATGTAAAATGAACCAAGTTATCAATGTTTGTAGTATTGACAAATCTTGATGAACTTTCTCAGCCAATGCAGGTATCGAAAACCCGACCTCCAGGCTATCAAGCCAGAGTCTAACCCACTAAGCCACTTTAAGTCCCTGTACATGGAGATATAGCTGAGGATTATCAGTTACCAGATTTAGGAAGCACTACTTTTAAAGGATTATTTACTCACTTTTTCATTTTGTCAGGAGTGGCCTTTGCATCTTTTACAACCTTGTTAATAAAATCTGTAAATGATGTTGATTGTTTACTGCTAGTCATTGGTCCTTGATTACATTCAGTAGGGATCAGCTGCTTAACATGGGAAAACTGAGTTCCCTTTATTTTGTCAGGTGAACTCATCACAGGGGTCAAACTTGCAGAAGTGCACGGCTTACTTGCCTTATAACTGTTACATGTACTAGATATTGGGGTATCATCTGTTATGAATATTGATGTCACTGGTGAATGATTTTGTCTGCTATCACTATTTCTGTTAAATGGATTGTAAGGTACTTCTACTTTTCTAAATTTCATGTTGATTTTTGGCAACTCGTCCAAACTACTTTCATACACAGTGACCATATTTTGTGTTTTAATTGGTGAAAATTGTTTGTCTATTTCAGTAACGCTACTAGATGTTTTATTAGTATTATTAATGCTATTATTACGTTTATCAACAGTACAGTTTTCTAACACTGAATATGCTTTTTCTGCACTTGACAAGGCAGCATTGCTGTGAGCTGTAGGTGTAGGGCTAACTCTGGTAGATTCTAACAATGACTTATCAAGAGATGGAGGTGGTTTCACTGATGCAAACTCAGTGGATGCTGAAGCTGAACACATCCAAGATGGAGTTTTGTCATCCCCAGGTACAGGCCAATTCATTATTTGACAATCATCATCTAAATCTGTAAAAATATATTAAACACCATAAAATTTAGGTAACCAAGGTGAACAGTTCAAAGTATACTTACTATAACCACCAGACATTGGGTAATCGTAATCAATTGTAATTCATTACCAATTTTGACATACCCAGATGTAATCTGTAATCGGGCATTTTTGATTACATGCAACTGTAGTTTAATCGATTACTGTTGAAAAGTTGCGTTTTCTGATTATCTTCTGATTACTTTTTGTCAACCAAAGTGAAGCCATTTATTTAATGCAACTATGTCAAAAGTTTCATGAAGTATTTTCATAAAGTAGTTATACAAAAAATATAAAGGTATGCCATTGGTTGTTATTTCATAGCCTTACCATCACTGTTAGATATACAAACTGCTTGAGCATCAACTTCATATAACAAAGCATCATTATCCAATATGAAATCAATACAAATCTGAGTTAGATTTTGATCTTGGGGTGTAAAGGAGCACTGGTACTTTACCACAGCAGTTAAAGTTCTTTTATTAAACTGTGAAAATATCATACTGAGATGATCAACTACACCCTGTTCTCTGTTTGAAATATTACTTGAGATCAAAAAGTTACTGCAAAAAATAATAAAATAATACTGGGTAATAAATTTACATAAAAATTAGAATTATTTTTTATCTTAAAGTGCATGCAAACACCAAGTACCCGCTTTGAATATAAAGTATATATATACCTCTCTGTTGTTATTCTCTCAGCATTAGCCATTAGAAGCAAAAATTTTTAAATATCAACAGGTGAGATATTGTTTTGGACACCATAATTAATTTATCATATTAAGAAAGACTGATTTGCATATTTGGATTACGGTAAATTTAAATGGAATTGAAGTGTTGATGACAGATCTAAACAATACCTTTGCCATTTTGAGATAAATAAAGAGGTGAAAGATAATATACTATTACTATAGTGTAGGCCCTACAAATAATATGGACTGGTGGTTTTTATTTCTATGACTATTATTAGCTAGTATTATCTGTATTTATCACGTGAGTCGGCAATGCAAGGTAGATTGGCGCAGGCCCGGAAAGAAATGGTTGACATGGCTCTTTTGTTTAGGATCAGGCTTAGGAATTGATCTTTCCGGGTTGTCACATTAAAAAATCATGAATATGTTGAAAAATTTGTGGCTCACAGTCACGCTTAGAAATAGAATGAAACTTATTTGTTGTAATAAAATGTTTTGCCATTGGCATTGCCGATACGCAAGTTTGTTTTTTATAACCTTTCTGTCAAAAAGGCGAAGTGCAAATTTTGATATGACTTTTATATCTTTGCCCAATTCATGGTATGATACTGAACACAGGATAATCAGGCACATGCTTATAGCACGATACTAGATCTTTCCGATCTGTGAAATATCTTTCCGTGTTATAGCCACAATTCTAACCCAAACCCTTCAAAATAGTTTTAGATAAACCTAACCCGAACCCTAACCCAAACCTTTCAGAATAGTGTTAAATAAACCTAACCCGAACCCTAACCCAAGGGAAAATATTTCACAGATCGGAAAGATGTAGTATTATGCATGCTTATAATCATTATCAACTTTTACTTTCACTCTTCTTTCAGTTTTCACTCTACATTTTACATTGATTTGTTGGGTCCGTAAAGATTACATTTGTACCTCAAAGATTCTTTAACATCCATGGCAATTTAAGCATTAGACCACTGGCTTCTTGTTTCAAACACGGGGTGGCTATTGTAAAAAATATATCAAAGATACACGTTCATCAAAACAATAATATAGTCTGTAAAATCAAAATACGCATAAAAACCCGCCATATTGGTAAAGAGGGATAACTCTCTGTGTTCGTAGGAATCCGTTTTCTGGTGAACTTGTTTCGGATGAGAAGGGTGGTCTGAACAGTATATTTTTGAGTAAGTTTTATTGACATGTAAGTTTACGCATATTAGAATTTATGCTTTACATTTGTACAGAATGTATACTCTGTTTGTAAGGTGATATCAACTACACCTTACACGCTGTATCAGTAAGACGAATTCAGTCGGAAATGGAGTTCTTTCCCCTGCGCAGTGTTGTGGCCAATCTGTCGTTGCGGCTGTTAAAGGCCAAGGGTCACGACGTGTACATACGTGACAGGGCACGTGATTGTTGGCGGAATGGTGGGTTAGGGTTAGGGCAGTATGAACACAACTAATACAATTAAATCCTCCATCCGACCCCTGAAATATCTAAATCAATCCCTACCTTTGGATTTGAGTAGTATTATATATTTTCAGGTTTTCCTGGTCGTTGCAAACATCCCATTTTCTATTAAAAAAAAAATTAAAAAAAAAATTAATGCTATTCAGAACATATGTATTTTTCCTTTGTTTTCTGGCTTTTACATATTTAAAAGGTTGTCTACAAAAAAAATCCATGAAATGTACAATATTCAGAACATGTCTTTTCCCTGTTTTCTGGGTTTTAGAATTTATACGGATGTCTACAAATAATTCTATGAAATCTACTAGAAATGTTGCTTGTTCAAGAATGTCCTATGTGTGTACTATTTGTCTTCTTTTATTGGCTTATTATACGATTCCAATTAAAGATTTTCACCAGGTCAGTATAATATACGTATTATAAATAATATATTGATCAATCATTATACCATGGACCGTATGCTGTCCATGGTCATACCCAATTTTTTGCCCCGTTTTGATCTTTTATGCGAAATTAGTAATTTTTCGTAAAAGGAACCCCCGACATGCGCCCTTCTGCCTATATGCAATAGTTTAAAAATAGCTTGGATAGTAAATTGTATAGATGTTTTTTATTACTCTCTTACAGACACCGGGTTTTGAGGAGACCGAGGTGATTCACACTGTGTCGTGGCACTCAGGTGTGTAATATTTTTCTGATTTTGTCATACGTGTGTGTAGACTGTGTGTCGCACCATAATGACCGAGTCACCCCTTATTTCGCTTTTGAAGCATGCCCGACCCGTCCACAGTCCCCATTTCTTAGCGGATCATCTTGAAACTTTGCAAAAGCCTACCTATTCCTTATACCCAAAGTTTAACCCTGGGCATGCTCAACCCCTAGGGACAGAGCAACGTCAATTTTTTCTTTGTGTGTCTTTGTGTACAGGCCGCAGTTCTTTATGGATCGTCTTGAAAACATTATTATTTTTGGCATGCACACTCCTGGGACAGAGCAACAGACCCTATAGAAACTTAGCTTCCCCATTCTTTATACCGTAAGGATGACCCCTAGTTTTTTTTTTGTCCCCCGCCTTTCGAAGCAAGTTGGTGGAAAATTAAAATGGGTTCGTCCGTCTGTCTGTCTGTCTGTCAGTCTGTCCGTCACACTTTTTGAGACACAATAACTCTCTTCCTAATTGAGTTAAAATGTTCAAACTTGGTGTATATGCAGGGGCGGATCCAGGAATTTTTGCAGGAGGGGGTTTGCCAGGTTTCTGTTACGGAAATCTGACATCATCGTCTCTAAATTACATAGGCATACATACAAATTGAGCTTTTCAAACAGAGAAATAATTTTTATACTGATGTAGGATCACTTTGTGATGTAATTTCATTGATGCAAGGCATTATATTTTTTTATGTAGCTGAGCAGGGGGGGTGGGGGTGGACCCCCCAAACCCCCCCTCTGGATCCGCGCCTGATATGCTTATTAGGTCAATGTCTTGATGGAGTTCGAAGATGAGCATTTTCCGCTTAGGGTAAGCAGAGATAAGCAATTTGATTGGTTGATGCTTTGGGACACGATAACTTTAGTTGTAATTAAGTGAGAGTGATGACACTTGGTGTAAAGTTTCATTACAGTAATACCTTGACTAAGTTCGATAATGAGCATTTTCTGCTCAGGGTAAGCAGAGCGATGTGCAATTTGATTGGTCGAGACTTTGGAACACAATACCTCTCCTTCTAATTGAGCTAAAATGTTCAAACTTGGTGTATATTATTAGGTCAATGCCTTGATAGAGTTCGAAGATGAGCATTTTCCGTTTAGGGTAAGCAGAGATAAGCAATTTGATTGGTTGATGCTTTGGGACACGATAACTTTAGTTCTAATTAAGTGAGAGTGATGAAACTTGGTGTATAGTTTCATTACAGTAATACCTTGACTAAGATCGATAATGTGCATTTTCTGCTCAGGTAAGCAGAGCGATAAGCAATTTGCCGAAACTTTGGAACACAATAACTCTCCTTCGAATTGAGTTAAAATGTTCAAAATTGGTGTGTATCTTATTAGGTCAATGCCTTGATGAAGTTCGAAGATGAGCATTTTCTTCTTAGGGTAGGCAGAGATAAGCAATTTGATTGGTTGATACTTTGGGACAAGATAACTTAGGTTCATCTTGATTGGTGATTTTTATGCCAATACAATGACTGCATTCTCATTCAGTAATGGATTCGACAGTAACAGTGTATAGAAACGATTGACTCGGACACGGGGGCCCTTTCCCGTGACCAGAGGGGCACTTTTGTCAAGCGGGGGTGGGGGGCTTTTGTCTGCCTTTAGGTCCCCCTAACTAGGGTATATTTTCATTTTTATACGCCCACATTTTTATGTGGACGTATATTGTCGCCCCTGTCCGTCCGGACGTCCGTCCACAATTTGTTTGTGGACTCTCTATAGGTCACATTTCTTATCTGATTTTGACGAAACTTGAAATATAGGTTTATCCCCAAAAGATCTCAGGTGCTTTCGATATTGGCATGTATCGGATCAAAACTTCATGGATTATGGCCCCTGATTGAACGAAAAATCACGTTTTTAGCTTTTGGACCCTATAGAGGTCACAATTTTGAACCGATTTTGATGAAACTTGACATGCATGTTTATAAGATCTTGGTTCCTTTCGATATTTGCGCCTATTGGAGCGTAATTTCCTGAATTATGGCCCCTGATTGGCCGAAAAATCACCTTTTTTAGCTTCTGGTCCGTCTGGAGGTCACAATTATTATCCGATTTAAGAAACCGTTTGATTATATCACCGTCACACCCTAAGAAAGGTTGAGTTCGAATTTCGGGAAAATCGGACCAAAATTTTCATACAAAATGGCCGCCGTTTGTACGCAAATACTGTTAAAAAATGGTATATCAAGGTCGTGGATCATGTAGAGGTCACAATTTTAATTTGATTTTGATGAAACTTGAAAAGCATGGTTATAACCCAAAGATCTTAGTTCCTTTCGTTATTTGAACATATCTGATCGTAACTTCCTGAATTATGGCCCCTGATTGTCCGAAAAATCGCCTATTGTCCCTCTGGAGGTCACAATTATTATCCGATTTAAAGAAAAAACGTTTGACTCTATCACCGTTACACCCTACGGAAGGTTGATTTCAAATTTCGAGAAAACCGGACCATAATTGCCAGAACAAATGGCCACCGTTTGTACGCGAACAGTGTAAAAATATGGTATATCAAAGTTGTGGACCCTGTAGAGGTCATAATTTTAATTCGATTTTGATGAAACCTGAATTGCTTGTTTATAACCTAAAGATCTTTATTCTTTTCGATATTTGCGCATATCAAATTGTAACTTAATGAATTATGGCCTTTGATTGTTGGAAAAATCACTTTCGGTATTGCTTGTTCTCTGTCTATCTCTCGAACAATTATTATCTAATTTAAAAAAAAAAAAACTCTGATTATATTACTGTTGCACCGTAAGGAAGATTGAATTCGAATTTCGTGAAAATCGTACCAAAATTGCCAGACGAAATGGTCGCCGTTTGTACGCAAATAGCGTAAAAATATGGTATATCATGGTTGTGGACTCTCTCGCGTCACAATTCCTATGCGATTTTGACGAAAAGTAACATTTCTAGGTTGTGTACCGTTACACCATAATCATTGTCGGCTTCGAATTTCATGAATATCAGACTGGAACTGACCAACAAAATGGCTGCTCCCAATACACTATGAAATACAGGACTAAATGATGTAGGAAAAATCACTTTCGGTATTGCTTGTTCTCTATCCATCTCTCAAAAATGTGGGCGTATCCTGCCCGGCAGTGCCAGCCTATCTTTCTCGTCGGTTTTAGAATTTTTCTTTAATAAACACTTTTGGATGACACTTCGTGTACATTTTGATTGCTGGATACGTTTGAAAAAAATAAATGTGCGATTAATTAATATGTGTCATCTATTTATTTTGGGATTTCGGCGGGGGGCATCAGCCTCACTGTTGGCTTGTTTAGTTTGGGTTTTTTTGTTGTTTTTTGGGGGGGGGTGCAACTCAAAAGTTCTCCAATGATTTTGTAACCAAAATCCAGCTCTATGCCGACCTGAATCTAACCGTCCAATATATCAGACTGCGGCTGCCGAATTGACAATTAATAAACCATGCCCGAAAAATGTTGTGCAAAGTAGAGTGGCATCATAGTCAATAATCGATAGTCATGCTCGGTACAAATTTGTGGACTGTGGTATTCAATTTGAAGGAAAGTAGAATTAGTGTTTTATTTTTTTGCTAATTAGATGAAATAATAATTTTTGTCTTCACTTTACCCGTCTGCCCGAAAAGTCAAATCGCCCGAAAATCTTATAGCGAGGCATTATACACGGTTAGGTAATAAATCAGTTCGTTAATGGCCTGAAAATGCATATAAACGTGGAATAAAGACAAACCAACACGTCCTATAAATATGAAATTTCAAAATTTGTGTTCCGTAACAATCATAAGACAATAGTTGGCAGATCACGCACTCTGCTGTCATTGTAGGAAAGGTTAGACCTAGACAACAAAATACAGAAATTATAATCGATGCCAGAGGACTAACGACCGTTGATATTTTGACTTGGTTAATCTTAAGCATTCAACTTGAGTATACTTCAACGTGGATTAAGCTGTAGAAATTCTAATATTTCCCGAAAAAAGCGATTGACGCGCGGAGGCTTTTATGTACTTAAGAATCTTATTATATAACATGGGTGTCTATCTTATTTTCTTTTAGTTTCCAAAACCAGAGAACGCATTGATTGTCAAGGATCAAAACTGAATAATTCAATTGAAGATGGCGTGAGACATTATCTAGATTTAACGGTGCCAGATGATACCATGGGATATCTAAATAATTTGGGGTTTTCTCCTGTCGAATCATTTGATACAGTTAAAATACCATATTTGCCAGTTGTGTTGTTTGCTGCTTCGTCAAATCATTTTCTGGAACTTCAAGGTCTTATCCGGGATCTTCATCAAAGATTAATGTGGGTTCATCCTAATATAAAATTGCTATTTTACGATTTGGGATTAACACCCTGGCAGAATCAACAGGTAATATTGGCATAGGCTCGTTTTTATACGCCCACATTTTCATGTGGACGTATATTGTCGTCGCCCCTGTTCGCCCGTCCGTCCGGACGTCCGTCCGTCCACAATTGTTTGTGAACAGTCTACAGGTCACAATTTTTATCCGATTTCAATGAAACTTAAAATATAGGTTTATCACCCTAAGATCTCGGTTCCTTTCGATATTGGCATGTATCGGACCGTAACTTCATGGGTTATGGCCCCTGATTGTACGAAAAATCACGTTTTTTAGCTTGTGAACAGTGTAGAGGTCACAATTTTGAACCGATTTTGATGAAACTTGAAATGCATGTTTATAAACCAAAGATCTTGGTTCCTTTCGATATTTGCGCCAATTGGATCGTAACTTCCTGAATTATGGCCCCTGATTGTCCGAAAAATCGCCCTTTTTAGCTTGTGGTCCCTCTGGAGGTCAAAATTGTTATCCGATTTAAAAAACCGTTTGATTATATCACCGTTCCATGGTTATGAAGGTTGAGTTCGAATTTCGTCAAAATCGGACCAAAATTGACGGACAAAATGGCCGCCATTTGTACGCGAATAGTGTGAAAATATGTTATATCAAGGTTGTGAACAGTGTAGAGGTCACAATTTTGAACCGATTTGGATGAAACTTGAAATGTATGTTTATAACCCAAAGATCTTGGTTCCTTTCGATATTTGCGCCAATCGGATCGTAACTTCCTGAATTATGGCCCCTGATTGTCCGAAAAATCGTCCTTTTTAGCTTGTGGTCCCTCTGGAGGTCAAAATTGTTATCCGATTTAAAAAAACGTTTGATTATATCACCGTTCCATGGTTATGAAGGTTGAGTTCGAATTTCGTCAAAATCGGACCAAAATAGACGGACAAAATGGCCGCCATTTGTACGCGAATAGTGTGAAAATATGTTATATCAAGGTTGTGGGCCTTATATAGAGGTCACAATTTTGAACTGATTTGGATGAAACTTGACATGTATGTTTATAACCGAAAGATCGTGGTTCCTTTCGATATTTGCGCCCATCGGATCGTAACTTCCTGAATTATGGCCCCTGATTGTCCGAAAAATTGCCCTTTTTAGCTTGTGGTCCCTCTGGAGGTCAAAATTATTATTTGATTTAAAAAAACGTTTGACCATATCACCGTTACATGGTAATGAAGAGAGAGTTTGAATTACGTGAAAATCGGACTAGAATTGACGGACAAAATGGCCGCCGTTTGTACACGAATAATGTGAAAATATGTGATATATTAAGGTTGTGGACCCTATGGAGGTCACAATTTTGAATCGATTTTGATGAAACTTGACATGTATGTTTATATCCCAAAGATCTTGGTTCCTTTCGATATTTGCGCCCATCGGATCGTAACTTCCTGAATTATGGCCCCTGATTGTCCGAAAAAATTGCCCTTTTTAGCTTGTGGTCCCTCTGGAGGTCAAAATTATTATCCGATTTAAAAAAAACGTTTGACTATATCACTGTTACATGGTAATGAAAAGAGAGTTTGAATTACGTGAAAATCGGACTAGAATTGACGGACAAAATGGACGCCGTTTGTACACGAATAGTGTGAAAATATGTTATATCAAGGTTGTGGACCCTATGGAGGTCACAATTTTGAATCGATTTTGATGAAACTTGACATGTATGTTTATAACCCAAAGATCTTGGTTCCTTTCGATATTTGCGCCCATCGGGTCATTACTTCCTGAATTATGTCCCCTGATTGTACGAAAAATCACCCTTTTTAGCTTGTTGTGCCTCTGGAGGTCACAATTATTATCTGATTTAAAAAAAACAACGTTTGATTATAAAAACCAAACAAATTCTAATGATTTTCTGATAATTCCTTAATATGCGAAAACTCTTGTTGACTGCCCGGACGATTTGGCTGCTGTGTGGGCGTATGTTTCGTTGCCTGGCAACCTATTTTTCATTAATTTGTGAGTTATTACGGCGTGTCCGGGTGCGTTTTCGTCGGCGAAAAAAATCGGTCTATTGCAAATGTAATGGGGCCGTTTCCACGTAACCCCGAAAACGCTTATATAGAAAATAGATTCAACCTTTCACTAGCGCAAATTTGGACACAATAAATCAACAGGCTGTTGAAATGTATGTAAAATTACAGTGAAAAATATGCAATTTCTTTACCGGTAATAGGAAACAAAACTTTAGATATCCAGAAGAAGCCGTTGCATAAAGTAACCGTTACGGCAAATTTACGACTCATGCTTGAATCACATTTTACTCACAAGTAACCGGAACACGTGAAACTTAAAAGTAGAACTATATTTTTGGCTCGCAAATAATTACCCTTGCCTAACCCTACAGTACTGGACAACTTAATAGCAACAACTTCATAATTGTTGAGAAAATCAAGTTTTTAATAATTAACTGTTGATCAAATGATGACGTTTGAACATAGGCGTACGAGGCCGAACTTGTTTGGGGGGGCCAGCATATTTTCCCGACAAATATATTTCTTTACAGTCCGCGGCGCGGAGGGCAGCGGGCGGCTAAGCTGTCCGCCCGCGAGAGCCAGAGGCGCAACGCGCCCGACGGGGGCCCTGTGGGGGGGAGGCCTCCCGCAGAAAATTTTGAAAACCAGATGGCCGTAGACGCCATTTCCAGGCATTTCGAATACTTTATGCATCAGTCTGACAAAAGTGTTGAAGCCTTCATCCGGCGAGGAAATGCTTCGATGAATTTCCAGCAAATGTCCTTGAAACGGGAATATCATAGGCGTGCACCCCCAACCCCCCACCCCCCTTGAAAGAAATTTCAAAGTGCTTTGAAATCGAATATACTGTCACGTTACTTCACCAATAAATTCAAAGCGATTTAACAGGCATAGGCGTACGAGACCGAACTTGTTTCCCCAGAAAATTTTGAAAACCAGACGGCCGTAGACGCCATTTCCAGGCATTTCGAATACTTTCTAGTCATTTGGAGTGGGTAGTAAATTATGTCTGTTGCAGCATAAAAAACTGGCAAAAAGCTCTATTACTACGAAAACAAGAACAAGTCGAACGATTTACTTTTGCTACATTTTTCATTTTATGAGACTTCACATTTTTTATCCAGATCTCAGATGTATAGAAGACTTGTATATATATTTAACATCTACATCAGAGATTTATAAGTAAAATAAGCGTTGTTGAGGACATTATCTTTGTATAACTCTTGCCAGTGGAACTTTAAATTCACCTATGAATATTTATTTCCAAAGAAAAGGGCTCAATATCGAATTATTTACGGCCTATTGAGCCATCGTACATGTATATTATATGTGACTACAAGGTACAATATTATTACAAACTTATCAATTATTATTAAAGAAAATTTTCAGCTGCTCAGTTCTATCAATGGGCTCGTCCGGTGCATGGAGTTGGATGCTTCTAGTACAGTTCGATGATGCCAGTATACAGGAACACAGTACATGTACTCAAGAACTGAGAAAGGCCATGTGTACATGCTAGTTCCATTCAGATGGTGTACGTGTTCATCATTGACTGGACTGCTTTCTTTCCGCTTCCATATTTTTAAAAATATTCAAAACCCGACAGACGGTGCGACGCTTCCCGACAAACTGAGCATTCATTCCCGACAAGACCATAGCCTTCATTCCCGACAAGACCATAGCCTTCATTCCAGACAAGACCATAGCCTTCCCCGACAAGGCCATACCCCTACCCCCACCCCATTTTCAAAAACTCCTCGGCTAATGACCGATCTCACAATTCTGAGCTCTTTTCAAATTTATATTTTTTTTCATGAAAATATTTGGGGGGGCCGGTGCCCCCCCGGCCCCCCCGCCTCGTACGCCTATGCGTTTGAACATATTCGCGTGAAATTTTGCACACATGCACACACGGTCTCACACTTTGCTTCAGGAATATGAATATATATGACGTTTAGTGTAAACACAGGGCTTTAGGTCTAAAAGGTATTGATGATAGGGGCTTTCTTACTGCAATACGGATATCTGTATTCATCCAAGAGCAGGGGCCTATTTCACGAAATTTTAACTAAGATAAAATCCAAATTTTAGTAATTTGATTGGATAATATCAAATTGATTTTAGTGTTTAGCTAATCCAAATTAAAGAAGTATCTACTAAAATTTGGATTTTATCTTTAGCGAAGATTTCGAGAAACAGGGCCCAGACCATTTAAAAAAAAATAATCTGCTTCTGTTCTTTATATTCGATTTCCAGATGGTTAAACACTGTAACTGTGAAGTGCGTAAATTTCCATACAATGAGTTTCCTCCTCACTTAAGAAACCTAACAACATACGCCTGGAAACCGATTATTATTCAGGTACGCTTGTTTTTAAACTGTCCATTTTTATTAGAACGATTAGAGGAACTTATTTTCATTTTTAAAAAGTGACACAAATTAGTATGTGAAGGTTATGGACCAGCGTGGCTCCCCTTGTCAGTGGTCCAGGGCGGAAGGCCTGGCAAGGGACAATACGTATGTACATGTATAGTCATTCGGGTGGGACGGAAACCGAGATCCATTGTACACATTGGCGTGCACGTAAAAGAACCTTTGACAGTTGGATTCGAAATTAGGATAGGCCTTAGTCGCTGTCATACGGGTAAAAAGTCCCTAGTACTGGGGCGGATTGGCCGCTGTCGGACGATCGAAGGGCCGGTCAGACAAAAAATGAAAAAAATAATTTTGTCCAATTCGTCTAAAACAAAAAACCTTTTCTGCTGAATATTATATGGTGTGGTGGTATTGGACCGGTCATGGAGCGATGATGATCATGTTGTATGCGACCGATTGCTTTAACGGGCCGCCACGCCATCACTGAAGTTTGGAATGGGCTGCTATAATAGACTTTCTGGGCCGGGTGTGCTGGGCGTGGACCAGAATTCGGAATCCTGCAATGGGGATTCTGAATTTCATCCGAAAATTTCATCGGATTCACCCGACACTGTCGCCCGACAATTAACTAATTATTAAGTCACCTGCACCTTGTTTGTGGGGATACACCAGAATCCAAAATTCAAAAAGCAGCTTTTTGTGAATTTCACTTTCGTCACTCTGTACCAATGTGTCTCGTGGCTTTCCATCGCAGGAGGAATCAACTAGCACTCCCGGCAACAAAAATGGGATATTTTTCAATGAAAATGTTCCTACTTATTCAATGTTCCTAACTGGTTTATCAAATGTTCAAAATTTTCTCAACTAATTCCATTTTTTAACCAGTTAAATTCTCTTGACTCTTGACGATACAATGATAATGCGTTAATTAATAATATGGCGATATGATGATAATTTCACAGGTTGATGTCTGTAAATTACTTGCACGCCTGGGTTTTGGCCTAAGTTAATCAACTTATGAAATATATTTTTTGACAGAGATTGTAATCAGATATGCCACCAAATCACATATTTGGGATTCATTTTTCAAAAATTTCCAGGGGGAGAGCCCCCCCCCCCCTGGCTTGGCTCCACGGTCAGTAAAAGGGGCCGTTCCTACACGGGATCCCGGGATGGTTCCCGGCCCCAATCCACCCCTGCCCTCGTAGCACACTGTGAGAAATATGTCTATTTGTATTAGCACGGTTGGCGCAGAACAGTAGAACTTTAAACAGCATTTTATTGCATTTTAACATTTTTTGTTTGTTTACAGATGGCTTTGCAGGAACACCATTTTGTGGCTTATATGGATGCATCAATACGCCTAAAAATATCTGATTTGACAGATTTGTTTCTGAACACCAAAGATACTGGATTTATGTATCTTTATGGTGATTATTTTAATTTTGAGGTCATGCAACACACAGACCAGCGGATGCTTCAGTTCTTTAGACTGGATGGTTGCAAATTTCTTACAGTGACCGAGAAACAAGCGACAATGGTTCTGATTGCTGATAAATGGTTGAGTCATTTTATTTTAATGAAATGGTGGGTGGTGTGTGCTCTAAATTTAGACTGTATAGCCCCTCACGGTACGGAAAAGCTGTTATTCTGTGATCCTAGAATTAATAAAATTGGTAAATGTCATCGTTTTGATCAATCGGCATTGAATCTCATTATTTATTCCATTTTCAACAATCCAGAGAATCACGTAATTTCCAGACACTTCATTAACACTAATAGAGGTCAGATGGTGAATTACTTTGAAGAATAAATTATTTCAAACTCATAGTTTGGAGTCTTTTTTTTCTCAGTCAAACGGGATCTGATATGTCTAGAAATCACAAGGGCTGCTTTTACTCCTGAAATTGAAGTCAGGCAATATACATTTAGGTTTATGCCTTCCTGTAACCAACCACAGAATAGAAATTCTGATAGATGTATAGCCTGGTGTGAGCGTATGTGGCATGGAGCTAGGGGTGCCTTCTCAACTGTGTGGGTTTCCTCCGGGCACTCCGGTTTCCTCCCACTGCTGAAGACTCCTATGCGCAAGCGAATTATTGAAATAAATTGAAACCATGTTAGTCCCAAAATGACCTAGTTTGTGTCGAATGGACGTTAAACCCCATTTAAAAAAAAAGAAAAAAAAGATGCATAACCTCTGTCATATAAATTTTTTTTATGACTCCTTGATTAATTAGTAAATGATCAATTAGAAAGTGAGTTATTGTGTCTCAAAGAGTGTGACAGACAGGCAGACGGACAAACCCAGTTTAATAGTACCCTTCTTTCTTCGTAAGGTGGGGTCACAAAAATAGGTGTCCAGGTATAATGAGATATATGCAGTCCAGATTTCCACAAAGGTTGTCACATTCTTTCACTAACTTAAACACCCCTTTCAAGCAGTGCCGGATTAAGATGTTCAGATGTGTGGGGACTCTAGCGCACTTGTGTAAATAGGAGTCCCTGCCCAGCCCCATTCCCAAAATCGGTCACAGTCACACATATATTAAAATTGAATTATATAAAAAGATATTTTTTTGATTTAATACACAGTATAGATTAATTTGAAAGGTACAATCTGAAATAAAAATGAATTCTCAATGATTAACACTGTATTTCTAATAGCAAATTGTTCAGTAAACTTCAATCAAATTAGGTGCGCTAAAGGAATCAATAATACATGTATTCGAAAAATCTAGTTTCTGAATAAAGACATCTTCAATGTTCAACAATGGGCACAGTTTTTGTACCCATCATGGGTCACAAGAGAAAATGAACAAGCAGTCTCCATAATAGGACATGAGGATACAGTAAACAACATCTGGCTATTCTGGAGGCAGTCTCTGACGTATTTACGTTTAGGGTTATCATCTTTAAAAGAACAGTCATTATCAGTCATTATTCTGCAAAGATGGAGACTCACATTGGTGAAATGCTAAGGTTGGTTACTGGTGTATATACACATATTTATATTGAGGTCCACGAAAGTAGAAACATGATATCCTTGTATTGTTAATTGTACCTCGGTGAGGCATGTGATAGTGCTACGGTAGCTGTGGGGAAAAAAATCTATTCTAACCTCCTAAGAGACCCCTCCCTTAACCTTGGGAGCCCTGGCACAGTTGTAATAAATACGCCATGGGTAATCTGGCACTGCTTTCAAGCAGACGGAATAACTTGTCACCAAAAGTTGTGGACCACAGACAGAAGGAAACGATGAATAGATTCTACCCCATTTCAATGTCGGAGTATAAAATAACAAAAAGGTCTTATTTCTTTATTAAATGAATGATTAAATGATTTTATAAATAAACTGAATATAAAAGTCTCCCACAAGAAAAAAAAAACCTAAGTAGGCCTACAATTTATTTATATGAGTATTTCTGT
This sequence comes from Patella caerulea, assembly GCA_036850965.1. Classification (NCBI taxonomy): domain Eukaryota; kingdom Metazoa; phylum Mollusca; class Gastropoda; family Patellidae; genus Patella; species Patella caerulea. Next base: position 17,262,999 of record JAZGQO010000014.1, on the reverse strand, counting down.
ACTTGAAGCAAAATAATAACAGATGTGAGTTAGAATAAAAACAATGTGGTAATAAGTAGAGATACAACATGACAAGAAATTGAAGTAACGTGTATATATTTATATAATGGTGATGACACAGATAAAAGAGGGACTAAAAATTCACATGTACTATTGTATAATTAGCACTAACAATTCTTCTAAAATCAAAGAATATCACATTCATTACAACCTAATGAGATTCTGTTGACTCTACTGCGCGATATTTCAAGAAGTAAATATCCAAGTTTGGTAAAATTACAAGGATGGGATGTCCACACACCCCTTTAAGTTTGGCCAGTTATTTTATGTCTATTGTAAGTCACTTTCCAAATAATAAATACTGTTGATAAATAGTTCAAAAACTCGATATAAATAATTAAATGAGCGGTGAATTGGCATATAAAAACAACCATTTAAAGCTCTCTGTGACTGTTTCATTGAATTCATGACTGATAACAAATATATGAACACCAGTTATTAATAATAATGATATTTTGATCTTTGGTGTATTTCAATTATATCTTCAAGTGGATAATTCGCCAAATTAACAATAACTGTTGGTTACTAGTTTCTCACTTTAAAAATCATACTCAACAGGTGATGAATGAGACTAGACTGTTAAAACAGTATAAGAACACAACAATTATCTAATAATAAAATTAAAATGATACTTGATAAATTGACATATTACGATACATTTATGAACATGCAGACACTATTGGTTATGAAAATATAATTTGTTAAGTAAGACCATGGTAAGACCTTCTATTACTTATCTACAAGACAACATTAAGTACATGTATCCTGAGTAACAGATGTGAAAAAGTCACTAGATTTTAATGGTTTTTCTTTTGATTGACTCACAAAACACAAACTTTTCAATAGATCTCATTAAATATTTTTTAGAAAAAGAACAATCGTTACAGCAATTGGAACTTGAGAAAATATATTACATTTTATTATTTTTTTTTTAGAGTATTATTTACACATTGCTTTAAATATGTCCGAATTTTGTAAAGATTGACTTTACAGATGACAACTAGTCTTAAAATAAAAGGTTAGTCTATTGTAAGCAACACATTCGCTGTGTATTAATATATCAAATGAAATATACAACACTGATATTTATGCAAAATCTATTCATCATGCTTGTTTCATCAAAAAGACAAATAAATTACTTGAGTGTTTCCTTATATTAAAAACAACAAAACTCTTTGATTTAGGTCAAAAATAAAATTTCAGCGGATTTTATTTGTTAATTTGATGAATGACAATCCGCCTTTGTTTGACGATATGACATCCATATACATGTATAAGCATTTTGTGTTTGACTTTAACCAAACAAGCCAACAATTTGTTTAAAACACAGATTCCATTTCGTTTTGTTTTTTATAGTTCAAAATTTCATTTTACTTGTCTTAAGTACACTAGGATCTGGATGATATGCTATATTACTGGGGTTTTGGTTGAAATGAGGGATTAGCCAATAAAATGATCTGTTACCGCGAGCTCTAGGCGTGCGATGCATAGCACAGTAAGTAAACCACTAGAAACATTAACGCTAAATGATTATCAATGTCTGACGTCATAGGGTCAAAAACTTCTCATATGACCCCTGACACAAACTTCCAGTACAACCGGTCATAGAAAGTATAAAAAAACGAAATGGAATATAGATCTGTACTTTAATCAGATTGACAAGCTAACTTCTGCTCATATTTTTAACACAAGCATATAGTGCCTGCTCCACATCACTAATCAAAATAAGACATCAGCTATACCCAATTCGATACTTTATTTTGACCTAAATTAAAGCTACAACAAAATTATGGATTGGATGGTATCCCCCTTGAATTGGAAAGACACAAACTTTAAAATCAGATCATGGAAAAATAAATGTGTCTGGTTACCTGTATGTTATGTTCCCTTATAGTGAGGTAAACAATACATGATATCATATATAATTACAGGTGTTTACCATGGACACCATGCTGATTGAATGAATATTGAAGTATACCATGTTTAAAGAGAATAAAACATCTTATCATTCTAATTGTTACAGTATATTGTAAAACATGAAATGAATGTAAACTAAACAGGTCTGACACAAATACATATTGTAATTAATGCAAATCACCAAATCCAACTTTCCAACAATACAGCTGAGTGACATCTTGTTAGTTAACCAAAAATGTGCCATGACCCATAGATTAAATATCTGATTATTACATCATCAGTTTTGTTTATCAATCAGACATTAACATGTATGGCATACCATCTCATTAATCACTGTTTATTATCTTCTTAATTCAATAACAATCATTAGCCATACATAAAAATTTGATGCATTAATTTATTGTTTCCAAATTGCCAGATTCAACAGATGTCCAAGAGATCAAACTTACACATACTGATATGCAATCTACTAAATTCCTGTATCTATCACAGCAATTTTTGCAGACTTTGATTTCACCTTTTAAACACATGAATGTACATATACAGCAGAAAACTATGTTATAAAATTGTATCAAATAACATGATTTTAGCAAGAAATAAATTTTTCTAGAAAAAAGCGCATGGTGCTAAAATCGTTTTTACAGGTAAAATAAGTTAAGCTTTCCTATAAAAATTTATTATTGAATGTTGAAATTTCATGTAGTTTTAATTAAAATTCAATTCATGATGTTTTTCTTTAACAATGTCCAACTTGTGAACTATGATAAACATACAATAATTTGATTAAGTAGTTTAGTTCCATATGAAGATTAAAACAGCACATTTACATAAGACTAAAAGCAATGTTTTTGTGTTAAAAGTAAAAGAGGGCGAAAAAAAATTCAGCAGTTCATGTACCAAATACATAGCTGTTACCCATAACTTGTTTCAAGTTATATTTCCTCTTTTCAAGACGGATATATTCTCATGAAAATGATACATTTATAAGTATATTTAAAACCTACTCATATGGTACACAATAAACTACAAACATTCTCTCTATATATATATACAATGACTGTCATTTATAACAATGATAATAATTACAAAAATTGTCTAAGCTGAAAAATAGCCAAACTAGACTAGATGTTCAACAGATATTATTCTAGTGGAAGAATCAATTAAGCCCAAATCAAAATAATACCAATTTCGAAATTTAAAGTGGTATGGTTTTGTACTGAATGAGATTCTTGTGTCAAATCGTCCTATATCTTTTTACTGTGTTAAAAGGTTACAGTCACCAAAGAAAAAAAAAGTACTGAGAGATTTCCATTCAAACCGGTGTAACTGGCACATTGGCTTGTACACCACCCATTAATTGTCAGTAGTGCCATTTAGCTCGCTGTGCTTGTATATCACTTCGTAAGTTTTGAGCAAAACAAATTCCTAGTATCTGAAAGAGAAAATGTATAATAGATAAGGGAGGGACTGTGCCAAGTACAAAACATATTTTGTCAGACAAAGTAATATACATCCAAATCAGTTTTGTTGTCTGTGCTGTACATTCATCAGAGACAATAAACCTGGAATTACCCTTGCAAAAATGTTTAGAATCCATAAATCATATACATTATTTTAACAAGAACTCAAAATCAGTTAATGGTAAAGTATACGTCAATGGCAACAACTCCAGAAATAATTTAATCAAAAGCTCTCTTTAATCTGTAGATGAAAGTGTGGACTGGTGGAAAAGGGAGACATTTGATTGCAAAGTTTCAGTGATGGGGGTAGTAATAAGAAAATGTTGAATTTCTATAGGATTCTTCATTTCATTGACCATAACTCTTAGACAACTGATGGATGGATGGAAGGTTGACAGCAATATACCAGCCTGCAATGAAATGTACCTGGTAGTCAGTAATAACAATATTTTTCAACAACAAAGTTGTTAAATCCAATAATATACCTGCAGTAATGCTATTCCTACAGCTACTCCAGCAACTGGTATTAGATTAGATTCTAACCACTTCTCTCCAGATGGTATACAACCTAATGTATAAATCTTAGTTGTCCTGTGATAATCCTATTAAAAGAAAACATTAACATGAAGATAATAATGAGAAAACCAAACACTATCTTAAAGGGCCAACCCCGATAATATTTTGGAGAATAAAACTGCTTAATTTTGTGTTAAAATCCCTTATTATCCTCTACATTAGGCCGAGCAAATAACTCTATATATGTGATACATTTTTAAACAACTTAAGTCTGCAGTCTTCATCTGTAAATGAAGATCGGTGTCCCAAGCTGTATTATGTGTTGTTTCGATAAAACCAGTCTTTTATTTTATAAAAGTAATGCATAGGTGAAATTTCCCATTCGTTATCAAGTACAGCATATGGGTCATGCAATGTATAGACTCTAAAGGGACAGGAACTGATTATCAGTTAACCCAACAATAAAATTTACCCAAAGTCCTAAAAGGGTTACGTGTACAGATAAGCGGTATTGACTACTCAACATTTTGAGCTGAAATTTTGAGACAAGGTAAATACACCATTCCTCTTTATTTCGGCGCTTTCAAACGTACGCACACTTTTATTTTTGAGACTCTGTTAAAAATCGAGATATCAATACATAACTAACATCACCAATTTACAACTTTAAGTTCAGTAACTACCAGTAAAACATAATTTCCTAAACATTTAAATCACTCCATTTGCCATTACGTTCTTCACACATTTACTGTAAACCTCATGCAATGACATTTCTTAGGCAATCAATTTATCTTCAAACTAATGAGTAATTTCAATACATTTGTAATTTTCTTACATGTGATGTTCGAAGCATATCATATCCACAATGTCGATTTTTAATCACATCCTGTAATATGGAGAAAAAGAAAGTAAGGAAAGGCTAATTAGTGCCAATACAAGTTGACATATTGTATGTATCGGTTTAAATGTGATACATGATGCTGAACTAAAGTGATAACAATTAATGGTGTGAAATTGAACACCATAAGTATACCAGTACTGCACCAATATTTCAACATCAGAGAAATGGAGATTTACTAATATATTCTATACCTGTACACAATTAGTTCTTTCAATCTAACTAAACCATTTGTGAAAACTGCAGATTAATATTACATGAAAAAATGTTCATGACAATTGATGTATTAAATTATACTTTGAAAGGGCTTACTTACATCAGTAGGTTGACAACATGAAAATGGCACACCACAAGCTTCAACACCTGGTGATGAACAGTTGAAATACATATTACTCTGCCAGTCATTATATGCATACACTCCACAACAATGTAGCTGATGAAATACAATAATAATTAACATTAAATGATTAACTAATTTTACATACATAAATGTATTTACTAGACAGATTAAATATGGATACCTGGTGAAAACCTACAGGGTTTGACAAACACTCCCATTCTTTATAATACGCCTAAAAAGGTTGACTAAAAAGTTTTGTGAAAGACCTGTACAAAGTCAATAGCTTCCATTTATTTTTCTACATATTCCACTTTGTGGTGTACAGTTTTTTGCCAACAATGCCACTCTAGACGAAATTTTCTTCAGCCACTCTAAAGAAGTTGTCCACAGCTGACATGACAGCTAGTTCCACTTCCATTTATGGAAACAGGTGGAGGTCTGATGGGGCAAAATCTGGCAATGGGAAGGTTCACAAGATGGTCTGGTGTAAAGACAATAATAACACTACAGTTGCAGTTCTTACGTCTATGATTCATTCAATGATTGAATTTGTTGGTGGCAAACATTTGCCATCACTCGTAATATTTATGGAAAGAAAAGAAATACAGATTTTTAATAACCACAACCAAGTCATCTTATGCAAAGTAGTAATGTGTTTTTTACAGGGGGAGCTCTTTTCCAAGATACAATAAACACCAACCAAAGATTTTATGACAAGATACATGAAAATAAAATCTTTATATCAATAATTCTCTATCACACACAGATATCTAATAATGAAATAAAACTGAGGAACCAGGCAAAAAAATCCATCCCCCAATATATTAGAAATTAGTGAGAGGCATAAAACACACATTAAATTAGTCTGTAATTTGTAAGTGATGGGAGAGTTTCAAATATATCAGTAATCTTACCCAATCTCTCTGAACCCAGTCTACAAGATTCTGTAGATCATCATCTTCTCTATAATTAACTATCATATTCTGTACTTGTCCTTGTATCTGATCCTTTACCCAATCTTTATAAACAAATCCTAATATTCCCAACAGTAACTCAATAAAAAAGATCAAACCAACTGCTATCATAAACTGAAATTACAAACACATTGCTATTTGATATTAGATGATCATTAAGTGATAAAGTAATAAGATGAGATGAATAATGCAATTTATTCCTTTAACAGTAATTGTACAGTATCTAATATAGGCCTATCCTGAAGAATATGTATTACTGTAAAAGCTAAAATTCAAAGCTATTAGTTGCTGTGTACCGGTATTCCCAATATGTAATAATAACACATTTTCAAGTTATGAAAAAAGATCTATTCAAATGTATTGATCTTCACTTTAAAGGAGCTAAATCACTATTCTTTGGCAACTAGAAATAGACACAAATGGGTCTCAACGCATATTATAACAATGTAATACGAATGTATTTAAACTGATTTACATTCAATCGTCTCTGTTTTTAATGTAATTTCTAATCAGTTATGTTTGGGTGAAATATACAAAGAGTGCAAATTGAATGGCAGTCTTTGGAGGCTGGTTATTCCAGTCTACTCAAGTAGTCTTCCCATGTGGGATATGTTTAGCCTTGTTCATCCACTCACTTCATTACAAAGGGCGCTCGAAAGCATTTTTGCACGCGATTTGTGAGTCATGTTTAAAATTTTCATTGTGTGTTAAATTTTGGATAGCAGAAGCCCGTCTTTTCATGGTAAGATGACAATATAAATGTTGATTTAAATTGACCAATAAGTCTTGTCTGCAATGTAAAAGACTGTGGATCATGCCGAGTTAAAGACTTAGCTACTTTAACTGGATTAGGAAAATGGAAATTCTGAAGCTGAAAACTTGAGAAAGGGAAGCTTACATTTACACTTCAGTGATTGTGTGTCTTCTAAATATTCAATAATAATTACCAAACATAGTATTAAGCAGCTGACAGTAATTTACATTTAACGGACAATATCAAATTTTTCATAGAATAATCTATGTTAAAATGTACTCAAACTGATTATTTAACATTTAATTAAGAAAACAAAACCAAAATCACAATGTTTGATAATCTCCTAACTTTGAACAGTTCTTTATTATTCTTACTAGAACTTCTATGTACTTAAAACAAAGATGACCACTTGTGAGTGTAACACAGCCTTAGTTCGAGTTATGTACAGTCTCTGTGTCAGCATCATATAAATCAATAGAAAGCAGTCAGTATGTGGAGTCCATTGTGGACATAACCTAATCTTAAAACAATGACTGACACAGACTACAGGCTCAGGTAATCTTAATCTTTGAAACATAGTGCCCAGGACATTTTTACACACTCATGATTTATTTAAAGATACATTACGGGGGATTAGATAACGAGTTGGCAGTACTCAGCGCTCGAAATTAACCACGGCAAACGGCAAAGCCGTGGTAAAAGCCGACGCAACTCCCGTCTGCCACGGCATAATTAATTTTTTTTTGCCGTGGTAGATCTTACGATCCCAAAAATTATAATGACTAAATGTACCAGTTATAGAATAGTGCCAGGATGATGTCGTCTAACCGTGTAATAAAGTGACATATTTATCATTTTGTAGACGAAAGTCTGACAAATATATTGCAATTACCGAATACAGATACACTTTTAACCGTGTGCTGTACGTAGGCGTATCCATGCTTTACCGTTACAGTGGTGTTTTTTTTTCAACGATCATAAACTAAAAAAGACACAGATGATAGAGAGCACGGACTGTTCCCTAGTTAAACTAGCTAATGCATGAACAATGTTACCATTCTCGTCATTTGTATTTTTAACTGTATCGTTTGTCACATACGATGGACCTGGACCGATTTACACCCTTTGTTTATAATTACTACGCCCTATGTAACGGAGAGTAATAGCCTCAATAATAGGTAGCGACTGATTGACAAAATATTATTTATTAACCTCGACACTCTACAAACCAAGTTTCAACAGGAAACAGAATAATTTGTTGTGATAAAATCATATTAAAATAAACATACAAGACAAGACAGTAGCAGTCAAGCGATGTCATGTGGGGGTCAAAGTAGACGACCTACATACGGGTCAGTACTACCATACAGCATGGCTATAAGTGAAAGGAACACGTGCAGTAAATTCTTTGGAAATATAGCTGACATGTTTAAATATTTATGGCACTACTAATCATTTAAAGAATTAAGGCTTGGGGTATTTTTAAATCAACCTGCTTACAACTGGTCAATACCTGATCTCAAAAATACGTCATCTGTCAAACTCAAAGTACCGGTAAGACTGATGGAGAAATGAAATGGCAAGAATGAAGAATGAATGAATTGAGTTTGTTGTATAATATTAATAATTTAGACCAGTGTCACAAAGTCATCCTGTATAAATATTGATCAAATGTGAATAAATTTGTTAATGAAATTTGTTACGGTAACCGATCTTTCAATTTGCGTAACCAGGAATTCGATCACATGTTTTTGAACTGCATGGTGCGGCCACACGTAACCGATTGGTATCATTTGCGTCAAATTTTGTGGGGTGAATAAATAAGTTTTATCCATCTTGAAAAGTTAAAAAAAAAGCATTGATTTTGAAATACCAAAAAATGCCGTGGTGCCGTAGCAGTACTATTCTGCCACGGCACTTTTCATTTTTTTTGTGCCGTGGTAGAAAATTCTTAATTTCGAGGACTGAGTACTCATTATAATATTTAAAAACTAGATAATGTAAAGGCAATTTGCAGAATATTTCCGTCGAATTGATCAACTATGAACTGAGGATTAAGCGAATAAAAGTGACGCCTAGCCTCGACCATCATTACTAAAGTCGGTATGACAAAAATCATAGTCTTGATTATCCATTTAACCATTAAATCATGAAAGAAAGTTATGCAGCAAATCGGATCATAATCCAACAAATATCGCAGCCTAGCATTGACTTCGAGAGTTGATTATGGTCTAGATAAGTTAGTTAATGTCTAATTATAATAACAGACAGCTTTATGGATAACATAACATTCCTCAAAACAAAAGTATCTTCAATTTAATTATTGATGAATTTTTCTTCAGATGCCTGGAAATCAGTCTAGTGTACCAGATTAAAAATTCTAATACAGCTATAGATTTTTATAGATGATACTGAAAAAAAGTGACCTGAATATAGTATGTAGTTGTTACTTGTTTCCATGCCCTATTTCAAAGAAATAATTTAAAGGTATTGTTACATTAATTGGATTTAGAATTATATTCGAATTGATAGTAATATCCATATTGATACTTACAAATAAAAGTAGACATGAATTCTCCCTGAGTGATCCAATACAGCCAGCAAATCCAATTATAAACATAACACCACCAGATATAATGAATAATAGAGCTGGATCCAGAGCAATGTTTGTTAATTTACTGATATTCTGAAACATGTCCTTTTCAGTCCATGCCCATAATCCTATTCCTAGAAGTCCTGCACCAATAAACTGAAATGCAAATCCAATGAAACATTTATCACTGCAAATTGAAAATAATAAATTAATATGTCATTCATTAATGGATTACTGTCAGATTAAAGGGAGATTACAGTAGAGTTCAGTCAGGATCATATCTGTTGCGACAATCTGATTTCTATTTAATAACACCATTACCAATCGATTAGTCATTGTTAATAAAAAAATTAAAAAAAATAATCCTTCATCTGCAGACACACATTAACATTATGAGCTGTTGATAAGATATATATAGCACTCTGAAAATGATACTTGTAGACTTTTCATCTTTAGTCTGATTGAAGTCGATTATCTCCCTAAGAGATTTGTTGATCAAAACCAATGTCAAAGACAAGGTACCGGCACAATATCAGTTGCATATTATTATTATCACTATGGTTTTTATTATACAATGGAGGCTGAAATCTGTAGTGAAATATCTCATATGTACCAAGCTTCAAAAGATCTTTTTTTTTAGTTACCCGGAATTCCATAAAATAACATCTAAGCATCAGATCCTATTGTTTTTAATTAAAAAAGTCTCAGACCTATTGTTTTAAATTAAAAGATATCCCATTCTGTAGTTTTGTCTATCTGTACATGTACTTAAAACTGACAAGACATGTTTATTTATGCCATACACTATTCACAATGATTATCACAGTTCAGACCATGGGGTGGGCAGTGTGGGCCGTGGCGACTACTTTTTCTGACAGAATTCCATAATTTAGTAATATAGTTTCTATTACTGAGAGAGAGAGAGAGAAATGGGGTTTAACGTCCACTCAACAGAAACTAGGTCATTTCGGACTAAAATATGGTTCAATATTTTATTTCAATAATTCGCATGCGCGTAGGGGCCTTTAGCAGTTTGAGGAAACCAGAGGACCCTGAGAAAACCCACAAGGTTGGGTTTCTATTACAATAACTTACACTTCACTTATGTATAGAATATATACGTAGGATCAACACTTCATGGAAACAATTTATTTTTGATAAATTAAAAGTGCCCGTTTGGAATGTTACATGTTAATAATAAAACTGGATAGAATAATTGTCAAAAAGATTACATGTACCGGTACACTATTTGTCCAGGTTATGTCATTCTAGTCTAATCTTCTGAATAGCTCTGATGAAGGTTTCTAGATACATGAGCCTTAAGCAAATTTACTCTCAAGATTTGAAGAGTTGCCAATTATTTCATCTTCTTGTCTTCAATAGGCAATGTAATTGGACGAAACTCAAAAACTTGGAACTGGAAAAGGTGCAGAGGTCAGTGATCAATACTATGATATTGATTAATTCTAGAGTTGTTCTTAAATCAACCAGTCATACAACAGAAATTGCAAATTCTTTAAATGGCGAGCAAAAATGTGAATATTTTACAATCCCTGTGAAATACTGACAATGCTCTAAGCTTTCAAAACTAAGCCTTGAATAATCTTCATTTGTAAGCAAAAGATAGGACACCAGAAGCTGATATTCATACTATAACAAACCAGATCAGAGAATGATTTCATGTAAGCCTTCTAGAAACCTATGAACCGATTTTTGGTTGTGTAAAATTAATAAATTGTTTTCAATTTTAATATCTAATAAAATAGAAATGCTACTGATAAAATGCTGAAAACAAAAAATTGTTGAAAATGTTAATTATGTGCATGAAAAATCGACATACGAATGTAGAAACAACAAACTTTATAGTTATAGGATATAAATGATATGAAATGAAATTGGGTTTAACGTCCTAATGTTCTGTTCCAAACTGGGCTAATGAAGACAGACACATGCCATACAGTGTGCTATGAGGGAAATTTTGTCCAGTCAGCGGAGCTACTGTCTACTCTTATATCAAATTCCAACTGCTAATGGATCTTTTATGTGCAAACAAATGTGTATACGGAACCTTGGTTTTTCATCCATTCTGAACGACTAGATAGCTGTCTTTTTAAGGCCCTCTGTCTTGCATCAAGGATAAACCAGCCTGGAAAATCTGGATAACCTTCCTCGGCCAACTTATACATGTATGTGAACAATATACATTATATAAGTTTCAAACTGATTATAATAAATGTAGTCGGTAGAGTGTTCACAAGAGAACAGAGGCGAATGCAATATATAGCCACATTTCCATGTACTCTATGTAGGCGTATTAAAATAAACTAAAAACATAACCCTGTTACAAAATGAATAATGAATGAGTACACCAGAAATGATCAATGAGAATGATCTGTTATTGAAAAAAAAAACTATACATGGGTAACACTATAGATTTTAAGATCACAAAAGTGAATGTGCCACAACAGAACATCAACAGATCAATTGTCAAATATAATCTCTATTGTTTACAGTTCATACTGTGTACATAGGATCAACCCTAGCAACCAGAAAAAGAACAACTCTTTTACAAAGAACAAACAGTTATACATGTACCAACAAACAAAGGAGAAACCATTTTCCTATATAAGTAGACAAAAATCAATACTAGAAAGGCATAATATCCACAAAGACATTATAGCAATATACTTGTAAATGTAAGTTTGGCAGTTTTGTGACACAGGCAATTCATAAACAGCTATTTTATTGGGCTTATTATATAATTAATAAATGTTTCTGAAAGAACCGAGGCTCTGATTAGCATCTACTCCTGCATGCATGTATTACATATGTACACAACTTTACTTTGTGATAATCAATGCGCAATCTCTGTTATGTATTACCTTGCACAGTGGCATTGGGCTATTTGGCATTCAATAACAATAAGATATGTTTCCGAGCATCATCAAAATCATTTGCTGGAATCGGTCTCGTGTAGCACTACCGCTGCCACATATCTTTGTTTTTGGCCTCATCGTCTACGGGTTGCTTGGCTCTAGACTGGCTTCTGTTGTATCTTTCTTCTCAAGGACTTCACCATTGTGTTTCAACACGATACCGAAATTAAATAAGTAAAAGGAACAGCGATTGTGTTTTTGCTAAACGTTTTTATGTGACAACTACACAATAGTCTACATTACATAACACATCTTTCTCTACAAAACCAGTTCTGTAAAAGTCTACCCAGCGTGGCTAGACACTGAAAACCACTACATACTGAAACGGTCGCCTAATAAAGAACCCAATGCAGGTCTTCTCTCTAAAGAACCCAATGTGCGTCTAACTATGCTTGAATCTGGGTACGGGACAATTCGTCCCCGGACAACTTGTCCCCTGACAACTCGTTCCCGGACAATTCGTCCCCAAGGACTATAAGTCCCCGGATAATTCGTACCTGGACAATTTGTCCCCGTACTATTCGTCCCCTAGGACTATTCGTCCCAAGGCAATTCGTCCCCTAGGACTATTCGTTCCCTAGGACTATTCGTTCTACATGTTTTTGAAGGCCTGATGAAGGAAGAAATAAGTAGCCCCCCTTCATGCCAATTCTGAAACCTCTTGGTGTAGGTGTGCGTGGGTTTGGGGAGTCAATCCTTTCAATTTTTCCCGAGTAGGGTAGTCTGTCCAATTTTGTGGGTGTTATCCAGGTCCTCTGGTTTCCTCCCACTGCAAAAGAAAGACCCCTAGACGCAAGCGAATTATTGAAATAAAATTGAACCTTTTGTTTCGAAATGACCTAGTTTGTGTCAAGTGGACGTTAAACCCTATCTCTCTCTCTCTGTCTCTCAGAAAAATTGTCGAAGCCACTAGAATGGAACAATAATATGCAGATGCTATTTCTAAAAGTTTTTTTCATAAAACAATAACATAAAAAGAACCTTCGTTTTATAATGTATTTTTATTCTAAATATAAAATATTATTCAAAGTCTAAGATTGTCCAATTTCATAAAACGTACATTATAAATTATCTACAATCCGAGATTGTGTGCACTAGCATGAAGATAAGGGTAATGTCATTGTATATCAATTAGCCCACAAAAACTTCAGGAACCATTTGTAAAATTAGCATCAAAATTGAGATTTAGGATAAAAAGTAAAGATTAATTCAGGGTTGTGTATATCACTTTTGTGGAAGCGGATGTTAAAACTACCAGATTAGATCAGTGTAAGCAAAAGTTAAATAAAGCTATTTCGAACACTTAGGACAGTTTTTGATATTGGAACCACATGTACCATTATTGTCAGTCAGGAACAAATTGTCCTAGGGGATGCATTGTCCTAGGGGACGAATAGTCAGGGAGCGAATTGTCCATGGGGACAAATTGTCTGGGGACGAATAGTCCTAGGGGACGAATAATCCTAGGGGACTAATAGTCATGGGACCAATTGTCCAGGAACGAATTGTCCTTGGGGACGAATTGTCCAGGGACGAATTGTCAGGGGACGAATTGTTCGGGGACGAATTGTCCTAGAGCCCTTGAATCTACAGGTGTCCGACTATTCTAGCCTCGCTCCCTACTTTATAGGGGACCATTCATTCTTTATTCTTTTGTCTGTGTTATTTACGCAAACAACTGATAACAGCTTAATTCCAAATATGGAATGGACATTCAACCCACCATGAATATCAACTGGGATTTTTACCTAATTTGGTCAACGGGTACGATATATTATGTTTTATAACAAAGACACATGTAAATGACCAACATGTTCATTAATCTATAGCTCAGAATAACCAGCAGATACTTTTTCTATTCCCTGCATATGAATAAAGAATCAATAATACATGTATATGAAAGATAACAATATTATTCCAGCCATCATACATGTATTTCCCCATTCCTTGTCTATGAATTTGAAAACAATAGGGTAGACAAATAAAACTTGTTTATCAAATTATATATCATGTCCTCTGGTGTACATTTGCCTAATATTTCACATAAATTACTTATTAATATTACACATGGATGTTCCTTGATTGCCAGGGTCCAGGTGTCAATTTTATTTCATGTTCAACAACATCATATATTCATGTTTGCAAAAGATATGATACGATTCTGATCTGCTTTAGGAAGATTAGGACCAAAGTCAAATTGTAATTCTGAAGGCTGTGGATCTATCTCACTATTTGCATCAGAAGATTCTTTGTTGGTTTGCTAGACAAAGTTAAGAAAATTTGTACTTGATTTTATTTTATCTCTAACATTGCCTAATGATGAAACAATTTCAGATGAATATTAGACAATGTCATGATCTGTTATATTCTGAACCAGACCTTGACCGTTTGGAATAAATAGTTTGTAGTCTGATAAGTCTGAGATTCAGGATTCTCCTGAACCATTAATAAGTCCTGTGACAAAGAATATTTAAACCTATAAAATCATTTAAGCTCAGATAATTTTTTATTTATTTTTTTTTTTTTTTAAATTTTAATATTTCCATTTTTCCATCAAGGGTTAGCGAGAGAGAGAGAAATGGGGTTTAACGTCCACTCAACACAAACTAGGTCATTTCATATGTTTTTTTTAAATTTTATTTCAATAATTCGCTTGCGCGCAGGGATCTTTAGCAGTGGGAGGAAACCGGAGTGCCCGGAGGAAACCCATGAGGTTGAGAAGGCTCCCCTATTTCCATGCCACATACGCTCACACCAGGGCTCGAAACCACAGCTGCAAGCTAGAGGTGACCGGCCAGTTATAGGTCGAAGCGCGGCACTCTAGTCCACTAGGCCATCCGAACCCCCCTCAAGGGTTAGCATTAGATTTACCATGAAAATAGACAACATTGTTTAAATTATCAAAAAATGTATTCTTATCATCAATCATCCGAAAAGTATTTGTAGCAATTAATACAGAATATTTTTCGTGTAGTGTTTTTCAGGACACACAAGGGCAAGAGTTTCTAACTGTCTTGCATACACTAGAGATATCATCTGGGAATCCAATATCTATCTCAATAAAATCATCACAAGATACCCTCTACCTCCAGCACCCTCGAAAGTTCCATCCATAATTGAATGCATTACAAAACAAGGTAGTTTTTATTGCAATATTGTCTAGTCAAAAAGATTGTAGTAACTTTTGAGTCACTGTCCAATAAAGAACAAGTTTTCAATCCATTTATCAACAAAAAGATTCACAGGAAATTTCCTGGAAAGGTCTTGCTATGGCCTTTTAATGATGCTTGTTCATTTCATTAAGTTTCTTAAAAACAAGGTTGGTATTATGTGTGCTGCTTCAGTTTTTTATTTTAAGTGATCTTTCTCACCACAATTTTTACAGAATCTGCTACCACTTTCTCTTTAGTTTATGTCTGTCAAAGAATAAATATGGGCTTGCATTTGGGTAAATTTGGGTGATGTCTGATCCAGGATCCAGGATCAAAGTTGCTACCTAGCGGGTATGACAGATTTGGGTTATTTCCTTCTGGTGTTGTATGTGGGTAATTTGATGTCCAGTGAATCTTCAACTTTATATACAACCTTAATCAAACTATGGTATGTAAAGTTTGAGTGTCATGTCACCACCACTAACCTACATGTAGTAGCGAGTAAAAACTGCTTGAGAATGGCATATCAAACCAATAAGTCGTGTTTACAATGTCGAAGACTGTGCATGATAATGATATTGAGTTAAAGATTTGCTTCCTTTATTAAACTTAAATATGGGTAAACTTTAATACTGTGCCATTTTGCTGAAATTAGGTATTGATTTTATTAAAAATAATGGTAAAAAAACTAACAGGCACAATCTAATTAGATTGGTTTCAGGTCCATGAATAGGCCAAGCAATGTTTTTTTAATCTTAAAATCTATGATGCATTAATGGGGGCAAGAAGTCAAAAACCTACAATACATAAATTTTTTGGTTTACCTGGCCTTAATGAAAAGTCTGAATTTTACTATGATGAAATGATTAGAATACATGTAACATCACTGATCGAGGACAATATCTCTTAATTAATTATTTAACACAAGACAACAGTGTGGCCGATGTTCCCTGCTTCAATCCAAAAATAAATAGACAGCACAATGTAGATTAATTACTTGCGGTTATCTTTTTTTATAGAGTATTGGTAAATCAATTCAGAATCGAATAGTAATTGCAGGGGGACTGCACCACACATAATTTACACAAAAACAAATATATGGACAAGACATCATACTCAGAGACCACAAATTAACAATTCAAAAAGAGGGAATGGATCGAGGAGGTAGCCATGCATCCACTGCGCTGTGCAGTTCCGAGCCTGTTTTGACACAGACTTCACTCAAATTTGAAAAGAATCAGGAATCAGATCTCTGATATATGTGGTGTACACTGTATCGTATTTGGTAGAATACTAATACTATACATGTAGGTCCTAATGTTGATATATTTTGCCAAATAAGTAGGCTATAGTAGGCCTATCTGTAGTTCAGCTCTGAATGTATGTCTCATTATGGTACACTAGCCCTGTACATACATTCAGGAACCGTCTTATTGAATCCTTGTCGCAAAAGTATCGACCCCCAGTCAATTTTACTGGGCAACTTTTTACTGCCAAATGGTTGTGTGTTAGTTTCTGTTATAAACATCTTAGTGGGAAAATAAGACCTTCCTTACCTCGCTTAAGTCAGTATGCATATGCGACACAACATGCTGTTAAAAATACGTCCCCTTCTGCTATTTACGGCTTGGAAGAAGCTATTGAATCTAAATACATGTATGTAACAGAGAGAGAAATGGGGTTTAATGTCCACTCGACACAAACTAGGTCATTTCAGAACAAACATATGGTTCAATATTATTTCAATGATTCGCTTGCGCATAACACTGTGGGAGGAAACCAGAGGGCCCAGAGAAATCCCACAAGGTTGGAAAATATAGGGTAGGCTAACGCACAAATTTACATAACTCTGCCATATAAATGAGACGAAACGAAATCTAGGTAAGCAGGTAAAACAGAATTGGAATTTTTTTTTTAAAATTGATACTGTAGCCTTGTAGCCTGATTCACAAGCAACAAAATAAATGACTGATGATTCTTAGTCAGTTAGATAAATAGATTCTCTATCAATTTTTCAAAGATTCCATGCTTCCCCTCACCGCCGCCTACCTAAATTTGTTTTCTTTTCTTCCAATCTAAAAAAAAAAAAATTGAAATAACAATAAAAGGTAGATTTTGATATTGTTGTGTCTCTTTAAATATGCAAGCTTGTCTGTGGAATACTCACCCAAAATAGCACATTAAATCCGAACATCAGATATTTGATACAGCAACTGACTTCAGATTTATCTCTTCGTCGTTTTCGTGGCATTTTGATTTCTTTTAATAATCCAGAATTATTCACTAACTACTGAAGATGGTACACATAATGTATCCTAGTGCTGAAGAGTGTTATTCAGAAGGAACACCATAGACATTTCATTTCCTACTTACAGATACTTCTCCTTAACTCCATTTTGAACTCGATTGACCCCTCATTTATTTTCATAACAATGATTTCCGAACTGTTCTGAATGACAAAAGTTATTAAAAACAAAAGTCTCAAAGGGTTGATAGCTGATTATTTTTCAAGTTGTATGATAAAAAATCTAAGATATATTCTAAATAAAAAAAAAATCTCATCGATCTTCAGAAATTATTGTGTGTGACGTCATAAAAATAAATATGGCTTCCAAAAGCGAAGAAAAGTCTTCTGCAGACCCAAATTCTTCAATTTTGGAAAGATTTAGATCAGTTACATCAGATGAAGTTTATTTTAAGATATTGCCAACGATTGGGGGTGTTAGCTATCAGTTATTTTCATGCAATATAATGCACCCAAGGAGTTTTTCAAGGTTAGGTGTTAAAACTTTGGAACGGGACACCGTTTTGTTTTTTACGAAGGTCAAGGGAGATTACTCTATTAAAATTAACAATCTCCAAGGTTATTATTTTATGGAGAAAAAGAAGATATTAGCCTGTCCAACCATATGGGTTTTCTCAGGATCCTACGGTTTCCTCCCACTGCTATAAACCTCTACGCTCAAGCGAATCATTGAAATGAGGTTGAACAATGTGTTGCTCACAAAAAGACCTAGTTAAGTTTATGCCGAGTGGGCATTAAACATTCCTCCATGATGATGAGTCTAACTAGGCCTAATGACAATGAGTCAATGAGTTGAGAATTGTGCCGTGGGTTTGAAGCTATTTTTAATTTTTGTGGAAAGAAGCACAATTTTAAAACAAATTCATTTATCTTGGATGGAAAGTGAATAGAAATATAATTTTTGATAAATTAACATAGCAGTCAGAATTGTGAAATATAGCTCTTGAATGACACCTAGTCTTGATTCGAGCCCATAGCATTTAGAAGCTGTGAAAAGATTCACAAGATTCTACCAAGATCTATATTTAGCCTATAAGCTACTGACATTTTATTAGATTGATAGGCCTATTAGTGGAAGTATGGTTTAATTTTACTTTTCCACTTATAAACTATTTGGTCTTTCATGTTCAATGTGCGGTACCATACAGTTCATCCTAACAAAATCTGCATACTGTACCAGTACGGTCCAGTATACTATGTTGTAATTTTGATCTTTTTGTTTCAGTCTGTTCAATAATCAAGATTTGATAGTAGCCAACAGTTTATGGTTTAATGCACATGTGGGAATTGGTCTTTACCTTTATGGTTCAAGACATCTGCAATCAGCAACCCAAATACAGAGAGTGCAATACAGTGTTTTTGGATCCTTTTTGTTTAACTTTGGATCCGTTTTATTTTGGGCAACTTGCAAGTCCATACTTCCTAGAGGTGCAGCTTTAAGAACTTTATTTGGTCTTGGATCTGGCCTTGTTCTTCTTTACATAGGAAAGGAATATATAGATTATATAGATAAAAAGCTTTTGAAATAAAATTTGTTTACAGAATTCTTCATAGTTATTTAGTAAGGTTTTGTTTATATTATAAATTAAATTTATTTTGTTATTTGAACCAAATATTAAACGTAGTCTCTAAGTGTGCCATAAAAGATCATTAAGTAAGTGCCATTAAACTATAAGCTGGGAGTGTATGCTAAATTTGCTTGCATGCTGTTGTGTATCGGTGAAATTTTAAATAAATTTTGTTTATATACTAGTATACAAGTCAATCGTCTGAATGGTTAATTCTCGAAAAATCTTTTTAAAAATAATTTAAATCAACTATAACTTCACTGAACTGAAAGTATGACACTGACTTTTGTATATTAATCAATTTTAAACTATTTGAACATTTAAGTCATTATCTGTTCAGTTCAAATGTAGAAAATTTTGCATGGTTTTTGTATAGATTTATTGACATAATAAGACATAGTAATATAAATATTTTATCTTTATCAAATTTATTTTGTTTATTTTATAATTACCTCTGCAATTGACATAATACCACCGAAATCTGAATGAATTAAATTCAATACCCAAATTTAGTAAATGTTAAGATGTTATTGCAAATGGTCATATGTTTATTTACATAGACGTGATGTAAAATTATTGTATATTCTTATATTTACCAAAATTGGTTAACACCTTATTGTCAGGAATAAGCTACTTTTTTATGATAGAATTGTTAATTTTTATAATATTTACCAAAAATATTTCTATTGAATTGTTGTAGTCCTACTAGCATCACATAAAATTATTGTATGATTGATTTGAGATGTTAATAAAATAATATTTATTGAATCATTATCTTATTTTGTTTTGAGTCCAAACAATTGTCATGTAGGCCAATCGATTTATGATTTTGTCCCTACACAATAGCAAGAAAACATTTCTATGCGTTATCGTATTTTGGTGTACCGTATAGCATTCCAAAAGTTTACAAAATTTTGTGCACAGGAAAATGGTAAAAATTAATAAAATCCAAGATGGCCGACATTCTTCTAATTTTGAACAGTTGGTTCAAGGCAATATATGGATTGTGAACATACTGAAATATGATATCAAATGGGTCCATTGAAATTAGTATGACACCATTAAAGTATAATACTATGATGATAGGCACAACTGTACATACTAAAAACATTTAAATTTTGGCTTTATTCCATATATAAATGTATATTGAGAGGTTTATATTAGAACCATGGACCTTATAACACATGTATTATAGGATCCATGTTAGAACATAACATCGAAGGGTCTTCAGAACATAAAAATTACACCTGACATTACAATGACACAATATGGACTGTTTATGATGTACTTTTAAATATGTCTTTTTGTGGTTGTCATCTTATAGTTATTGTAAACTTTCCCGGGACTAGAGGGAGATGCTTCTAGCGTATCATGATCATTCCAACTATAAGATGGCGACCACAGAAAGACATGACATAGTATTAGGCATGTGAATGGTCAATATTGCACATTCTGTTATTCCAGGATCTCCTTTAATAAGCTATTGGAATCTGGATTTCTTGCCAAAGACATGTATCCTAGGTTTGCTATCACAGCCACTGAACGCGTGAAGAACAAGATTTAGGAATTTTTAGAAAATACTTTAGATAAAAGAATTTTCTTGAGACAAACTGTATCATACACCACCTTGAGATATGTCGGAAATAGTCTTTTTTTGCATGTATGTTTGCATTCTCCACCAGCAGTACCATATTATCGAGTCTCCCTGAATACAACTCTACCTCTTCAGTAGCTACCTTTACCATATCAAGATCGGCTTCTGCAGATGCTAGTACAACATTCCCCCATCCCAACCCATTTAATTTATCACATATTGAATTTTGCCCTTTAAAATGATATGGATGTTTAATAGTATATCTGATGCGACTATGTTGTATAGCCCAGCGAACTGATATTGGCATTTATTTTAGCAAAAATTGCTCAGTTAATAAAAGCATCCTGTGTTTCTTAGAAACCATTTAGATGACAGCACGTTTCATTCTATATAAAGCAACTTGGTAAATGATTCCTTACACAGCTATTATCTTGTTTTGCCTGGCTCATTTTCCATGACAGCAGGTTATGGGGGCAAAGGCATCTCCCCAAAGCATGTAGCCTACATACCTTCATAATGACTGAGACACTAGTTGTTGAGTCGACCTCTTGCATGCATCATATATCAATTCAAAGCAAATCAAAATTCATTTAAAGGGTTGAAATATCAATGTACTCTGTAAAATAACCAGAGGGTCTATTTCAAATGATATCTAGTACTAATCATAATAGTTTTCTGTTTCTTTTTGCAAAAGAACCCATAAATCTGCATGTAACTTGCTCCATTTGATTTTAAACGGCACACACAAGGCTTGCTTAACTTTTGTTTCGCTGGGAAGATGGATAAGGAAATGTATTGAGTTTAGTGAAGGTCGTGAGCTTATAACAGATGAAAGAACAATGTCTGCTGGGCTGGGCACTTATATTTGAGTTGTGTGGTTCTTGTGTTGAGTTCTAACCTCATACATTTCTACATTCAACAGACAATTAATCTTTGCAATATACTTTAATCTGTGTAATAAACTCGAAGCAAGCAAATTACAACAAATGAAAAAGAAATCTAATATATATTTATATATATATATTCCATTATTTGAAGTAATAAACTAGTTGGTGCAGCAATCCTAACATTTTTACTTGTATCTCAACGGAATGACATAAGATTGATATATATATAGATGCAGAGTTCATATTCTGCATTAAAGCTTCTTCAGGAATTTCATGTAACAATTAAATAGCTTTGGAAATAATGATATTATTGTTACCTCACAAAATATCAGGAACTGATCAACTTGTACTTGAAATCAAGAACTTCATGTCTGACATGTATAATATACATGTACATATATATTAAAAACACTGATAAAAAATAAGTCTGTGCAAGATCAAATGAACTGACACCCGTAACAAGTCCTTTTTTCCCAGAATTGACCTTCCAGTGAATCACACTGCATTTCAATTTTGGTTAATGAAGAAATTATGTCAACAAATCATTCTTTAAATTACAGTTTTTTTGTATCTCCTCTATCTCTCTGTTGAGAAACAAGAAAAATGGCTGCCGCACCGTTTGAAGCCATACATATGGGCAAACACCATAAAACCTAAACCATATAGCCCTTCAAAAATATTCTCTACATATATGTATGCATGTCTTTCTAAATAATGACTTGCATTACATTTTAACTATATATATATAAAATGGATTCAAATAACATCCCAAATATAAGTATGAACAAATTAGTTCTTTGTTATGAATATACAAGTCATCTTTAACTGTGACAAAACATTCCATTTTACATCTTTTATATATGAATTATAAATATATATGTTTATGTTTTCAAATATATGTTAACAGTGAATTTTTCAGGTAAATATTTCAAAAAGCACATTTAAAGTTTCTATCAATTATGCAATGCAGTATCTTTTACAACACTAATAAAATATGTAGGCCTACAGAAATATGAATTTTTAACTGATGTGACAACCCTACTGGGAATGGTTTTTTTGAAAATAGAGCAGAAATTTTGTTTAAACAAAGTGAAAGAAATGCACAAAAGCAACACACACAAAAACAAGATTTTAAAAATAGATGGAAAAATTAAGGAAAAACAATAGCGACATTTATTGTAGAAATGGTTTCATTTTTAAAAGAATTAACTTAAATTGGACATTTTGAATAAAACAACATATTAATAATTGTTTATTACACCCTTGTTAAATGTTATATGAAATCAATAACAATTGAAATCAATGGAATTTATATTTATCCTTAATGATAACATCATAATGGCTAACAAAATTTCTGCTCTTTTCCTACCTTCTTGAGCTCATCATTTTTTTTTTTTTTAAAATGGATATATAAATATAAAGGAATTTTTATCAATAGGATAGGCACAGCCAATATTGAGTAAATGTAAAATAATGATAATTATTTAAGTACCATAATTAAAATGAAAAACATTATTTTGTGTTTAATTACATCATAAATTATCATCAATGATTTAGAAGTCAGTATATAAATAAAATTACTTGATTCTTGAATATAATAGAAGTAATAGTAAATGACTTAAATACATCATAAAATATTAGATGCCCATCCACTTGATAACCTCTATATACTAATAAACAATAGCTTACAAATAACAACACTAAAATATCATAGCACTTCTAAATTAGAATACATAACAAAATAGAAAAGTTCTGTCAACAATAACCACACAATTTATTGTAAAACGTTAGGGCTAAATCAAATATTTTTATTTATCTCTTTACCATATCAAGATGACCTGTTTCATATTCATGATCAACAGACAACTTTTAAATATACTGAATAAGGACCCAACAGAATGGATCGGATTAGGAACATATATAGTGTTATATACATGTCTCTAATTGGTACCAATAATAGATATGACTGTCTATCATACATTCCTTATTAATTGAAACACATTAGACGAAAAATGAACAACATTTAGCCAAGGAGAAAAAACTAGATGCTGACAACAAATAATATTAAAGGGTCATTATGGGAAATTAGATAAAGAGCTGACAGTTCGCGCTATAATAGTTAAAAAATAGGGTATGCTGAAAAGTTCAGTCAAATTGCTCTACTCTGAACCAAAATATTAATGATTGAATTTAAGACATAGTCTCGATCATCATTACTACACTTAGTATGATAAAAAAAAAAAGCCCTGATTATCCATTTCGATGCTCCATCATCCATTACAAAATGTATTCAATTCCAGTAAACATCGCAGGCTAGCCATGGCTTCTAGAGTTGATTATGGTCTGGATAAGTTAATTAATGCCTAATTAATAATTTAGATAACATAATGCATGTTTAAATATGTCAATAGAAGTTACAAGGTAAGTAATAACTGTTTTCAATATCCATTCCATCTATACCCATCAAGTGGCATCAATCATTACAAATAAAATGAAAATCTTTTACTGTATAACATAAAATTACTGTGCCATGAAATTAATGCAAAACATATGTGATAAACAAGATTATTATGGAATTAATGCAAGCCAGTCAACAACTAGCAGGTTATCATCCTTTACTTAGCAGCATCTTCCCAGATATTTATATTATTACATGATAACAATATCCAACTAGGACATATGACCAAAATACCATCTATTGTATCATGCCATGGTCAGTACATATGATCCATGTTGTCTATGCTGTGACTTTTGGAAATGTTTAATAGTAATTTCATTCCACAAGCGGATTCATGTTATACAGTACAGACTGGTAGATAATGTTATTAACTAGCTACACAATTAGAGTAATAGTATAAAACATAAATGAAAGTTAGGTGTATATCGCATAAAAAGCTAAACATTACATGACAGAAAGCAATTATATACATCTACAAGCTTGATCTAATAGATAAATATTAAACTTTAAGTTTTAGTCTACAAAAGAACATATAATTGCCAACAAGAAATTATTATGATCAGTTGTTAGTACAATTTTATTCCATGCTATAATAAAAGTTACATGCATTAAAATGTTGTATATAATAATCTGCTACAATACATATACATCTAGCAAACAATTCAGTAGCATTTAAAACAGAAAAAAATGTATTCTTCTATCTATTTCTGTACCTATACAAATTCAAATGCCTGATGACAATTAGTAGCTATGCCAAACATCAGTAAAATATAGTCCAAATTATTCTAGTATTTTTCAAATATCAGGTAGCCTTCTAACAGTCCAAAACAGAAGTCATGAAAGCTGATAATTTTGGATAGGACTACAGAATAAAAGGTTGTTTTATGTGGCTATATTTTGTGGATATATGCAAAAGAAGGTTCAATCATATAAATCCTGGAAGTACCGAAATGTCCCATTTTAATTTATGTTACTAATGTATATAAACATAACAATCTGATTTAAATACAAATTAAATGATTTTTTCCAAATAGCTGTAACTTGCATTAACAATCCCTTACTAAAAGCCTACCAAATATATGAAACACGTCAACAAAAAGTAATATATTTCAATCAGAATGATGTGTATCTATACCCCCTGCCCCACCCCATCCACAAAGTCAAATAAATATGTACCTTAGAGAATGATAAATGCAGAAAATCAAAAAATGCTAATCTTAATAAATTCTAAACAAATTTGAGATTTCATTCTAAAAAAAATGTAGACACAAACTAAAAATGTTGAAAGCTTCTATGTCGTGGGGCTGGTTCAATATTCAAACTCTTGAGAATTCCAAAAGGATCTATATTCATATCCCCTCCAGGAGTGATGAATCCTGATGGTGTTCTTGGTGTTTGAGGTTCTATACCACTCAGCGGATCAGCATTCGGCTGTGGAGAGAGTGAATTTGATGGCTGTTTTCTTAAAACTCCAGCATATGACAATTTGCCTCCATTATTTGAGGTTTGTGCTTCTCCGCTATTCGGTGGTGTGAAATTTAACTGAAATTTAAGCGGTGGATTAGAACTAGCTGCTGCACCCTTTTCTTTTGATGTCTTAGTTTGTGTTTTGATCTCTTTTGAAGCCGAATCAATAGGCAAGGGACATGGTGATTTTTCTTCATGAAAGTCTTCAATCATTTGAACAATATCTTTCACTTCGGTAGGAGTGGGTAGATCATCATCAAATTGTGTACTAAATCCTGTACGTAAATGCAGAGCTTTACCACTTCTTCTGTTCTTCAAAGTTTCTTGTTTTTCTACAGACTGCTTATCAGGTGCAGGACTTTTGTGAAACTTACGTTGGCTAAATGGACCTTGATTGTTAGAAAAAGGACTTGGTTTTGGAGGCAGGTCAGTATTCATGTCCTCAAGACCTGGAGTAGAAGAACGATCCATTCCATAGTTGGCAGGACTGTATGGTCTGTCGGACACATTTAACCTTCGTTCTTCTTTCTGCTGTTTTTGTCCTTTGTTTGCTCTCTCTAGGTTATTATTTTCCAATGCATCACCTTTAGTAGATTGAGGTCCACCAGTGAACAGATGTCCTGGGATATGTTTTACGTTTGGCAGAAGTTGGATCTGCTGGCCCGAATTAGTACTAGGTGATACTCTGGCATCAGAACTGTCTGATTCAGAATCAGATTTGTTATTTTTCTGAGCAACATTAGGACCTATAAATGGTTGAGGATACATACGTTCACTTCCAGGATGGTGGATTAAATGAGGCATAGATCTATGTGGTACATACTGGTTTGGATAAACAGCCACCCTTGGATCTTCTGGTAAATAATAAAATCCTGGATAATGGGGTACAACAGGGTAATAATGGGGATAATGAGGAGCCATTAGCACCCTTGGCGGCACATACCCCATCATCCGACTTCTAGCTGGTTTATGAAATGGTTTACCTTCAACATTCTTTATACCATCTTTACTGTGTTCAGCACGAACTTTCTGACTATTTGGAGATAGTTGTGATGGCGAACGAGTCGTTTTGGGTGATGCACGACCACCAGCACCAGGTGGAGATGGTTGTTTGTACATAACACGGTTGTACATGTTGGGTACGTATTGACCTTGATAAGGATAGGGCATCATAGGTTGGTACATCTGCAAAAAACAAATTAAAGATACATTATGTAAGATTTAGATAAAGAACATTCTTACCACAATAGTTCGAAAGTAGATAATGTAAAATGAATAATTTGAAAATTTCATTCAAATCACTCTAGTGCAAGCGAAGATATTAGCCTTTGAAGGTTTGACAGAAGTGTGCAATATTTCAACCACTGTACTGGTTGATTGAAGCTAAGTCTCGTTCCTCCATATTTGATTAATCAAAGTATCGCTGAACCATTCTAATCTGTTTAATATCAAATAAATCGGATGCCATCGAGAGTTGAATAAGGCCTGGATCAGTTAATTAATGTCTAATGTCAGTTACAATCAAAATTATCTTGTTCCAAAGTATTGACCAATGAAATGACTTAGCTCTGCTTAGCTCTAGCAAGAAATGTTAATCATTGAAGTCAGTCAAGATGTTCACCTAATGAACATCTACCTCAATTTTGAACAATCAAAGTGCTTTTCGCAACTTAGCCTAAAGGCCCATTCTCACGGTGCGACTTGTAGTAACTACTTGTAGAATCGACCCGAGTTGCAGCGTGAGAACACCCTAGTCGTACCAACTTTTACAAGCTCCCAACCAGTTGAAAGCGAGTTGGGTGAAATAGAAACTTCCCTATTTCAGTCAACAGATTGTATGAAATTGACCAATCAGAGACGTTGAGTATTAATACAAACACGAGTTCTCTACCCTTGTTGTTTGTAAACATGGACGCGAAGCGCACCCATCAAGAGCCGCTCAGCAAATCTTAGACAGAGAATTTTGTCAATTTTTACCTCGCACAACCTAACCCAGACGGATTTGGGTTTTCTCTTTTTCA
This sequence comes from Patella caerulea, assembly GCA_036850965.1. Taxonomy (NCBI): domain Eukaryota; kingdom Metazoa; phylum Mollusca; class Gastropoda; family Patellidae; genus Patella; species Patella caerulea. The sequence goes on along the minus strand of JAZGQO010000014.1, from coordinate 17,235,099 downwards.
TTTTGATCTTATTTATTAAATATACGGCAATAATAGTCAGTGTCTCTTCGTCGCTTAGTAATAGACCTATTAGGTCAAAACTGAATACTGTCTTTAGTAATTTGGGTAAAAAGTATTTTGCTCAGAATTAATTAGTTAACTAACTGATTAGGACATTTTCTCAAATCGTACAAGGCTGACAACGATCTTTGTTCCATAAGAAACAGTTGAGAAAAAAACTTACTCTCCCAAACAAGAACTTATTAACATTCAATTAAAATCAAGTTGTCGAGCTTGAGAGTCTCGACCAATCAACTTGCTTATAGATCTGTTTACCCAAAGCCAAAAAAATGCTCCTTATCGAAGTAGTAAAGGTATTGATGTGTTGAAACTATACACCAAGTTTCATCACTCTTACTTTAATTAGAACCAAAGATATCAAGTTACAAAGCAGCAAGCAATCAAATTGCTTATCTCTGCAGGGATTGCTATCTTCGAACTCCATCTAGTCATTCACCTAATGAACACCTAAATCAATTAGAAACAGTTATTGTGTTCTAAAGTCTTGATCAATCAAATTGCTTATCAATGCTTATGATAAGCATAAAATGCTCATCTTTTAACTCCATCAGGGACTGACCTAATAAACATGTGCACCAAGTTGATACATTCTAGAAAAAGGTGAGTTATTGTCCCAAAAAGTGTGACATCCAGACAGACAAACATACAAATGGGTAGACAGATGACCCATTTTAATAGTCCCCTGTTTTCTTTGAAAGGTTGGGGCCAATTAACTTAATTAAACTATGAGTAATACAACATAAAATTGTTAATATATTAAAGAAATTACCGGGTAAGCAGCTGGATTATAACCTGGCACTGAATATGGACTCATGTGTTGCCATGGTGGCACTGGCACCTGACTGTGGAGATTCATTCCTATTGTTTCTGAAGCTGCCCTTGTAATATGGTACAGTCTATTAGGTATAAATTCTGGAGCAAGTGGATTTAAAGTATAGGTTTTAGTCATCTCCACCCCTTCCAGCTGAGCTCGAAGTTGCGTCCATGTCATACCATGTAAACTTCCATGCTGATTACAAATCTCCAAAAAATATTCCCAAACTTTCCTATTAAAAATACAAATTTATTCATTTAAAATAGTATTCTTGCAACATATTCAGCATTTCGTATCTGCATGTCTTAATATTTATTTAAAAATTTATTCTATTTTTAAAATTTGAAAATACCCAAAGTCTCACGAAATCTTACTACAATATCCTTGCATTAATTTCATGATGTATTCCAATCACCATAAAAACAAGCCAACAGTGAGGCTGATGTCCCCCGCCGAAATCCCGAAATAAATTGATGACACATATTAATTAATCGCACATTTATTTTTTTCAAACGTATCAAGCAATCAAACTGTACACGAAGTGTCATCCAAAAGTGTTTTATAAAGAAAATGAAAATGTACCCTAGTTAGGAGGACCCTAAAGGCAGACAAAAGGGCCCCTCTGACCAAGGGAAAGGGCCCTCGTGTCTGAGTCAATCGTTTCTATACACTGTTACTGTCGAATCCATTACTGAATGAGAATGCAGTCATTGTATTGGCATAAAAATCATCAATCAAGATGAACCTAAGTTATCTTGTCCCAAAGTATCAACCAATCAAATTGCTTATCTCTGCCTACCCTAAGCAGAAAATGCTCATCTTCGAACTCCATCACCTAATAAGCATACACACCAATTTTGAACATTTTAACTCAATTAGAAGGAGAGTTATTGTGTTCCAAAGTCTCGACCAATCAAATTGCGTATCGCTCTGCTTACCCTGAGCAGAAAATGCTCATTATCGAACTTAGTCAAGGTATTACTGTAATGGGGGGGTTGGGATGGCCTAGTGGTCTAGAGTGCCGCGCTTCGACCTCTAGCTGGCCGGTCACCTCTGGCTTACGGCTGTGGTTTCGAGCCCTGGTGTGAGCGTATGTGGCATGGAGATAGGGGCGCCTTCTCAACCTCGTGGGTTTCCTCCGGGCACTCCGGTTTCCTCCCACTGCTAAAGACCCCTACGCGCAAGCGAATTATTGAAATAAAATGAACCATATGTTAGTCCCAAAATGACCTGGTTGTGTCGAGTGGACTTTAAACCCCATTTCTCTCTCTCTCTCTATTACTGTAATGAAACTATACACCAAGTTTCATCACTCTCACTTAATTAGAACTAAAGTTATCGTGTCCCAAAGCATCAATCAATCAAATTGCTTATCTCTGCTTACCCTAAGCGGAAAATGCTCATCTTCGAACTCCATCAAGGCATTGACCTAATAAGCATATACACCAAGTTTGAACATTTTAACTCAATTAGGAGGAGAGTTATTGTGTACCAAAGTCTCGACCAATCAAATTGCGTATCGCTCTGCTTACCCTAAGCAGAAAATGCTCATTATCGAACTTAGTCAAGGTATTACTGTAATAAAACTATACACCAAGTTTCATCAATCTCACTTAATTAGAACTAAAGTTATCGTGTCCCAAAGCATCAACCAATCAAATTGTTTATCTCTGCTTACCTTAAGCGGAAAATGCTCATCTTCGAACTCCATCAAGGCATTGACCTAATAAACACATACACCAAGTTTGAACATTCTAGCTCAATTAGGAAGAGAGTTATTGTGTCCCAAAAAGTGTGACGGACAGACGGACAGACAGACAGACAGACAGACAGAAGGACAGACAGACAGACAGACAGACGGACGAACCCATTTTAATAGTCCCCCAACTTTCTTCGAAAGGCAGGGGAAAAAAAATGTTAAATATATATATAGTAGATTACCATCACGCGTGTGACTTTTCAAAATGTTGCAAAATACAGTATTATTCTTAGTGCCACTGTAGACTAAGAATAGATGTTGGGATGAGTTCAAATTCATATTACAGTGGCCATTAGGGCATACACCTCAATAACATGGTATTATTATGACACACTACAAAGAAGTGATGTTAGTGAATTACGCCTGTTCACCTGGTATGTCACATATGGTCAAGAGAGTCATACCTTCTCACTAAAGCAAAAGGAGGAAAATAGGAGCTTCATGGGAGGAATCTAAGATGGTTACTTGCCACTCTTTAGATTTTAAATTTTATAAAAATAGTACTATGACATATTCAAGTTTAACTGAGACCTTGATTGGATATTAAAGAAATATATTGTGGTTACCTGCATTTTCCTACTAAACACAATGATACTGGATCACCTACTACCATAACCAATGACTGTGCTCGTGTTATGGCTGTATTTAACAACTTAACATTTGACAGAAAACCATAGTCTATAAAATCTTCTTCCCTACTGTCAGATCTACACGTATTCTGGGTTCTTACTGTACTTAATATGATGGCACGATACTGTTTACCTGTATATACACATACACACTAAAATTATATTCTCTATAAACAGAACAACATCTACCAGTACAATACAAAAATATTTTTCATCCTAGTCACTGTTGCTTCCAATATATCACTAAATATCCATATAGAAATGTCTCCAGTATACTGGCATGCAATAGCAGAATTTACACATGTTGTCATTACAAATATAAACATTACATAATAATACTTATGTATAGTATATAACAAATATATTTACACTGTACTAAAAGTCAGATCATATGTAACAGGAAGTACACACAGCAAGTAATAAAATTTTTTCATCCATAAATACATTATAAACTGAAAAAAACTAAATTACATCACTGCGGGTAGTATTTTTTAATATTCTTTTTTTCAATTTAGTATAACTATATAGGTGTAAAAAAGCTGTTTCTGCCTTAATTACCTTGAACATTATGTACTCGTTCAACAGAAATACGAAATAATTTCTTTCTTCTTAACTCTGCCCGTATTCTCCTCACCTGACAAACAAAAATTATATTAATGAGGGTTACACCTTAAAAGAAATTATGTTATACATGTAAGTCATAGGTCATCACATACAAGGTATTAAGTGCAAAACAAAAATTGTAATCAATGATTAATAAATTGTCATAAATAACAATTTAGGATATTATAGGCCAAAAGGGTTGGCTCAGTCAGTAAAATGTTGGCTCGATCTCTCTGTTGACTGAGTAAGTTCATCTGATTATCTAAGGTGGTTTCCCCTTGTCAATGGTGCAAAACAGAGGGCCTGGCAAGGGACAATGTATATAGTCTTTCGTGTTGGATGAAAGAATCAAGATGCAGTGTACACATGGGCTTGCACATTAAGATCCCTTGGCATTTGAACTTCGATATAAAAGTAGGCTGTAGTGCTGCTGTCAGCGAAAAAATTTTCCACATAGCACAATGTATGGAGTACGTCGGTCTTCTTTAGCCCAATTGGAGCAGAAAATTAGGATGTGAAACCCTATTTCATTTTATGGGCCTTAACTAGTTTCTACTATTGAATAATAATCTATGTAAATATTGCCATGAAAGCACGCAGAGATCACTACACTATAAATACTACATTGGAATAATAATGTATGGAACTTCTGGGGTATGGATAATTATTTTACTGTAGTTTACGAACATGTAAGAAATTAACAGGAAGCCTATTTTGTAAATCTGCAGGAATATGTGTCATCAAAATTTGTAATAAAAGGTTTTATGTTGAAATAGAATTTTACTATTCCCTGCAAACATCTGAAAGACTGACAGCTATATGTACTAGTGTATCGAGATTTGATTTACCGTTATTGAGAAAATATTAAATTTCTGAAACGTAACATCGAATATAAATTCCATAACAATCTTATGTTTTATCTGGTAAGATTTTTTTGATTAATTTACTTCAAGTACGCCCATCTGCAATAGGTTTTGCATAATGCATGTTTAATTGACTTTTTTGAGCATTTTCCGATTGTGAGTTGTGAGATGCAAGTTCTAGAATATAGAGCTGCAATAGAAAGTAAAGTTAGAACTTCACAAAAAGTAGTCTAACTATATCATACTTTTATTTTTCATCCACCTCCCCCCCCACCCCCCACACAAAAGACCTTGCAAATCTCTAAGAGGCACAATTATAAACATAATCATGTATCTCACTTGATCAGTGTAGGGTGTAACAACACTAATAGCATCTTCATCTAATGGTCCCCATTCATCAACCAACCACTTTTTTTGTAGATCTTCAACTCTTTCAACAACTTCATAAACCTGAATTAAACAAGAAAACCAATCCAATCAATTCCTTGATAGCTATTCATGGACGTTTAAAAATACATTTAATTAAATCAAGGAACTCTTTGCAAGTAACATTTGCCAAAGTCCAAGCCCTTTACCTGCAAATTTAACAAATATCTACTTTGAAGATTAGGTCATACAAAAAAAATATTCTGGTTCTTAAATACCCCCGTGTCATCAAAAATTTAAAAAATAAAAACAAAATCAATAATTTCTGCTCGTTCATATTTCCTGTGATCAAGGGAAGTGACTCTATTGAAGGTTTCCACTCAGCCAATCTCAACAGATTTCGGAAACCTACATCTAGTCTCGGCTGTATGACAGTAAGTGATATGTACCTACGCCCCTACGCCCATACTTTTGCGATGCGGCTGCTGGTTTACTTCAACAGGAAAACTTGATGCTATTTCAAACAAACAAGACCCCATGCGCACCCATTTTTCATCCGGGACCTTTAAAGTAGTTCCAAGACACCATGGGTGCAGCCATGTTTCATCCGGGACCTTTAAAGTAGTTCCAATATGGCGGAATTCGTCATACAGCCGAGACTAGATGTAGGTTCTGAAATCTGTCGAGATTTGCCGAGTGTGAAGGTTTCTTGATAACAGGAAATGAACACTAAATGCGACTATCAAGTACGTAACCAATTCGAACACTACTGACAATCACAAATGTTAATTTACTATTTGCAACAAAGACGGCAACACTTTTGCTAAGACTTGTCTTTCTGATGATTAAAATGCCTTATTTTCACTGAGAAATATGACCGCTAAAGAGATGATCCAAAAATATTCGCTGTGGGTAGATTGAGGTCGCAGATAATTCAAATCGCCAGCAAAATCCATGCTTTAACAATGAGTATGGTAATGGTCGCAAAAAAAGCAGGGGATTTGAAAACATTTTTCAAGGAGTTAGTCAAGATAGATGAAGTCACAAATTATTTGACCATCATTTCAAATTTATACTTATTTTTCTTATTAAGAGTTGAATAAATATTTAATTTACAATAATTTTGTGTCATTCTTAAAATGAACAAGCCAACAGTGTGGCTGATGTCCCCCGCTGAAATCCCAAAATAAATAGATGACACATATTAAATAATCGCACATTTATTTTTTTCAAACGTATCGAGCAATCAAACTGTACACGAAGTGTCATCCAGAAGTGTTTTATAAAGAAAAATGCTAAAACTGAAGAGAAAAATGAAAATGTACCCTAGTTAGGGGGACCCTAAAGGCAGACAAAAGGGTCCACACGCTTGACAAAAAGGGCCCCTCTGGCCAAAGGAAAGGGCCCTTGTGTTCCGAGTCAATCGTTTCTATACACTGCTACTGTCAAATCCATTACTGAATGAGAATGCACTCATTGTATTGGCATAAAAATCATCAATCTAGATGAACCTAAGTATCAACCAATCAAATTGCTTATCTCTGCCTACCCTAAGAAAAAATGCTCATCTTCGAAGTCCATCAAGGCATTGACCTAATAAGCATACACACCAATTTTGAACATTTTAACTCAATTAGAAGGAGAGTTATTGTGTTCCAAAGTCTCGGCAAATCAAATCGCTTATCGCTCTGCTTACCCTGAGCAGAAAATGCTCATTATCGATCTTAGTCAAGGTATTACTGTAATGAAACTATACACCAAGTTTCATCATTCTCACTTAATTAGAACTAAACTTATCGTGTCCCAAAGCATCAACCAATCAAATTGCTTATCTCTGCTTACCCAAGGGGAAAATGCTCATCTTCGAACTCCATCAAGGCATTGACGTAATAAGCATATACACCAAGTTTGAACATTTTAACTCAATTAGAAGGAGAGTTATTGTGTTCCAAAGTCTCGACCAATCAAATTGCATATCCCTCTGCTTACCCTGAGCAGAAAATGCTCATTATCGAACTTAGTCAAGGTATTACTGTAATGAAACTATACACCAAGTTTCATCACGCTCACTTCATTAGAACTAAAGTCATCGTGTCCCAAAGCATCAACCAATCAAATTGCTTATCTCTGCTTACCCTAAGCGGAAAATGCTCATCTTCAAACTCCATCAAGGCATTGACCTAATAAGCATATACACCAAGTTTGAACATTTTAACTCAATTAGAAGGAGAGTTATTGTGTTCCAAAGTCTCGACCAGTCAAATTGCGTATAGCTCTGCTTACCCAGAGCAGAAAATGCTCATTATCGAACTTAGTCAAGGTATTACTGTAATGAAACTATACACCAAGTTTCATCAATCTCACTTAATTAGAACTAAAGTTATCGTGTCCCAAAGCATCAACCAATCAAATTGCTTATCTCTGCTTACCCTAAGCGGAAAATGCTCATCTTCGAACTCCATCAAAGCATTGACCTAATAAACAAATACACCAAGTTTGAACATTCTAGCTCAATTAGGAAGAGAGTTATTGTGTCCCAAAAAGTGTGACGGACAGACAGACAGACAGACAGACGAACACATTTTAAGCGGGGGACAAAAACAAGAAAGATTCCCCCCTCTTCACAAAAATAAAAAAAACCCTCCCACATCATTTTTTTAATAAGGATTGTCTTAGAACGAGAATATTTTTTTTTGTGTGGCCTTAGCTTACCTCGGCTGTATTATAGAATCCTGTACTATTTTGATGTTGAACTTCTTCACCTTTAGCTGCATAGAAGGTCAAAGGGTAAAGTTTATTGTGAGCCTTCTGTTTTCCACTAGGTATCAATTTGTTTTCATAGAATAACTCAGATGTAAAATCAACAATAGCAGAATGAGATCTGTAATTCTCACACAACATTACTTTACATCTGTGATCTTGTGGATACATCTCATGAAGTCTCTCTAAAAATGACATATGAAAACCTTGTTGACGACAAAAGTCGGCACTTACTTCAGGACTTAACTACAAAAAATGAAAAAAAAAAAAAAATTAAGATGATAATAAACCAAAACAAACAGATGCAAAATATTCCATTTATGTTTTTAATGATCTTTTCAGAAGAAGAGTTTCCCAAGTTGGAAAAGTCCCTCCAAATTTCATCTACAGGCATGCTACAATGGGTTCATTCTAGTTGAATAAAATGCTGTAACCAAGTGTCTAGAATCAAAGTATTTATATGCACAGTAATTGGTCTATTTTATGTAGTTATTATAAATAAATATGTTTTTACCTGCATGTGATCTCCAGCCAAAACTATTCTTGTTGATTCTGAGGCCATAGATAATGGAATCAATGTTTCACATTCTAAAGCTTGAGCAGCTTCATCAATAAAGATATGACTGAAAAATTCTGAAAATTGAGAAAAAAAAATGTCTTATGCCAAGCACATAATCATTACACCATCAAACAACAGAATACGGTACCTTATTACAACCATTTGCTGAATATCATTTTACAATTCAAAGGGATATTTAAAAATATTACAGCTGTGTTTGATATGCAATTAACCTTGGAGTCAGAAGCTGGTGCTATTAGTGGTTAAAAGAAGCATAATAGCTGTGGACCACAGGCTAATATTTGTATGATAGCAACGACTCTGACATGTGGTATGGATAATATTCTGAATTAGCAAACACCTTGTTTTTCAAATTACAGGATATTATCAGTCAATAACCCATCAACAACAGGATTTTACGTAGATTATGCTGTTATTTGCAAACAAATTAAAGGGAAATTTATGTCTTTTACAAATTTGGGCAATATCTTTGTTTACACAGTTTCCATATAGGGACTCTAAGATAAAGTCTTGACAGCCTGACCAATCAAATAAATAGTACATGGTTATTGTCTGGGGGGTCTGTCTTTAAAACAGCGAAGAGATCTTAAAGTTGGTTCCCAAATCAACTGGCTAGGAGGAGCAGCATCGAGAAACGTCATTTAGAGCCATTGCCAACACTTAGACTTATGCTTATATATGTAATATCATAGCTGTTGTGAATTTTATATGAGTGATATATGACCTGAACTTACCTTTTGATACATTGATATCACTAATATATCGCGCTGTACTTAATGTTGTAATTATAATTCTGTGTTTTTCCAGGTCTTCTAGTGTAGGATGTTTAAAGATACCGGTAGACGAATCATAGAGGGTATATTTTAAAACAACATCAGATACTGTTTGTATCCAACGATGTTGATATAATATACGTAGTGGTTTAATATCTTCATCACCTTCTTCAAAACATGGATGGAAAAAATCTTTAATGTACAGATCAGCAGCACTGAAATATTGCAATGAATGAATGAATAAAATAGCATTTAACGTCCTACTTTTCTGCACCAACTGGGCTAATGAAGACAGGCATACATCATACAATGTGATATGAGGGGAATTTTGCTCAGACCGCAAATTAGATCCAACTTCCAAGGTTTCGTTTACATACAGGCCAATGTGTACAGGGAACATTTGTACAACCAGGGGAAACTAAACTGTTGTAGTATAATAGTGCTGCAAATCAATTTCACCTAGGGTGATATGTATACCAGTGGCATTACCCAAGAAGGATTGATGATTTACTGTCTGTTCAAGTCCAGAAGATGATATTACCAAAAACAATTAGTTATAACCCACAAGAAAAACACCCCAGAAAAGACTAAAAAGACATATATACCAACATGGCAGGCGTTTCCATGGTTTGGTTAAAAATATGCAGAATTACAGAGGTTGACAGAGTTCGGGAAATTGTTACTTGGGTCGGTAACTCGCTTACCAGCACTGTACAGATGTTGACAACTTGGCGGGGTTTGCAAATTTGTTACTGTGGTCGGCAGCTCGCTTACTGGGGTTGTGCAGAGATTAAGACTGATCGTTAAGACTGAAGTGCTAGTGTCCATGATTTTGCTGACTAGGATGCCCTTAGTTGGCAGGGTTTGCAAATTTGTTACCATGGTCGGCAGCTCGCTTACTGGGGTTGTGCAGAGATTAAGACTGATCGTTAAGACTGAAGTGCTAGTGTCCATGATTTTGCTGACTAGGATGCCCTTAGTTAGTTTGTAACATTGTTACTCATCAAAACAATAGAAAGGGATAGGGTATATAGATAAGGGTGTTGAGGTAACATCCGTGACAGGATTATAAGGCTAAATATAATTACCTGTTTGAATGTGTGCAGATCAGAATACGGCTGCCATCATTTTTTAAGACTTGTTTCACTGCCTGAGCTAGTGTGTAGGTTTTACCTGTGCCAAATGGACCAACCAGTAGTAATGGTGGTAGAATTATCTCAGTGTCAGCAGTAATAGCCAAGATTGCTTCCTTCTGTTTTACATTTAATTTACAATCCAGTTCTTCATTCCACTGTCTAATAATCAAAAAAAAATATCAAATAGACAAAGACAAATTTTCAAATGAATTCATACTTGTTTGCTTTCTGTGTCAATCATGTATCTAAAATCTCTTGCTCAATCTTTCTCAGAGGTAAAATATGTATAAAATCATAATTACCTATCTGGTGACCAAGGTATGTTTTGTAGCTTGTCTAAGTTAGGAAAGACAATATCTAAAGTTGGTAGTTTATCTACAGCAGCATGCATTTCAACTTTAGGTAGTCGGTTTAACTGAAACTGGATCTGAAATAAGAAACAATAAGTAATTATAATAATATTATTTTCAAATAATTTTGAAGATTTTTTCTTGTGTAACTTCAATTAAAAAGGTACATAAATGTCATGTCTATACAATAACATTTACGATAGTACTATATGGACAATTGACAGAGCATTTTCTTGGAATCGTGACATCTTATCAAAAATAAGGTCTGTCGATCAATGCACAAATGTCCAAGGAACAAGCATGCCTTGTTTTATAGGCTTTTTTCAAAGATCATCGACCTCAGGGATAAGAATAACAAGAAGATAAGTAGCGATGAGGGCCCAGTTCCCTGATCAACAACTTTCACACTGCATAAATAAAGATCTTATTACAGTCATACAGCTAACTTACCACGACACAAACTTCTTCATCACATGACAGCTTTAATTCATCAACACAATTCTTAGATAATCGTAAAAATATAAAATTCTTTCCTTTATCTTCTATAACAACTTCATAAACCTGTTAATATAAAATACTTCACATAGACAATTGGTTCAAATTTAAATATTTCTGAACAAAATGAAAGAGGAATTAACTCAATTTATGGTGGAGCCTATCGGGTATGTCCACTGCACACAATAATCCACAGGCTGAGAAGGAAGCCTCTATTATCATTTGAACTACCTACGCAACAGCATAAATAGGTCAGATATAATATTTTAGTTGGAAGTTTTTACAAGTAATAAAGTAAAATATTAAATTGAAATGGTTGACTAACCTTTTTTGGTAATGGCGGTGGCTTATCACTATTTGATTTACATAAAGCTATCCAAGCTATTTGAGCATTCTGTAATATTAATCTTCCTCCTATACTATCTTCAGACAAATCATCTTCTAACTTCATCTTGGCAAACAATTCTCCATATTGAGCATATTTGGCTGTGGACAATGCTCCTGGCATCAATAAAAATCTGTTCACCAATTGTAAGGATGTCTTCACATTAAATCTATAACATAATAAAAATACACTGAATAAAATTGTTAACAAATGAATAAAATTGCTAACAAATGAATAAAATTGCTAACAAATGATAAAGTTACAGACATACATGTAGGTTGCCGGGCAACAAAACATCTAGACACGGGCAGCCTTGTCTTCCAGAACAAAACAGAAAACTGTCACAATATGGTTAGGGAGCCAGCGTGGCTCCTTCAAACAAAGGTCCAACATACCCTGATATCAAACTGTACTGTGTCATCTCTTCTAAATATAACATCTCATGCATCCACAGACGGTAATTTTCCTTGGACAATGTCTGCATAATGGTAGAATATTTCTCAGCACGTGGTAATGTATACTTGGCCAGCAAGTCTTTCTCTATAGCACTATGATGCTGCAGTCTGAAATATAATCCATCAATGATAGTTATAAATATCTTTATAATTATAGAATATTACACATTGGTGGCATTTAGACTGCACAAGCCATTTTATCTTCTGTGATAAGTTTATTCCACAACACCAAGTAGCTTCGGCTTCTGGAATCAAATCATTGACCCAGTCTTCAGCTTCAGGAATCTAAATTGAAACTATTGCACCAGTAAATTATAAAGAGTGATGATATGTGTGCACACAAAATTTATTACTATTTGCTGCAGTCAACAATTATTCAAATCTGAATATTCTGACCTACATAAATAACGTAACTGTGCAATACAAAAGAAACACAAAATATTTTATTAATGTGCAACCCTCAAACAGGACATTTCATCAAGTGATCCAGAAAAGGTTAGCATATCCTGCCTTGAACATGACACCTATCACTACTAACAGTTTATTCATAGATAAATGGATGTAATAATTAAAATGATCAAAATATGACTAATCAATATTAATATTCTGTACATACTTGGGTTGATAAGGAACAATTTGAACTTTTTCTTCTGTCCATCTTGCTGCTTCCAATATCAAGAGATCATTAGTCAATTTTCCTGTATCCAGCACAGGGGCTGAGTCAACTTCCATTTCACGACGTAATACAGTTTCTAATCCAAAATCAAACACTATTGACTGTCGGAATGTACCAAATATATCAGTTTTAAAGACCACCTGAAGAAACAAATAGAAACAATTGATATTTTCTAGATAAAAGGAATAAATAAAAATTGTCCATTCATGTCAAACCAATAAGTGATTCACAGAATTTGTTATAACAGCTGGTATATTTAAGTCTTGACCAATTATGGCGTATCGTCTTGTTTTTTGACAACTCTGCAATAGAAAGGAAAACTAACTGCCCATAAATGAGTTTATTATAGTTTAGAATTTGACCATTTTTTTACCTTGATTCTATATACACATTCTCCGTGAGCCTTTACACTAACATCCTGATTAGTCCATTCCTGACAATTGTTCTCTAAATTCTGATACTTTTGAGTTTTTTTCGGGCCAACAGATATGGATGAAATGCAGAAATATGATTTATTTACATCATCTAAAAGGCATACATTATGTAAGCACATCTGAAATAGGAATGAAGTATTTTGATGATACAATCGAAATTATTGAAAATAATAAAATTACCATATGGACAAATGTCATTGGAGTCTAAATAATGTAAAAAGATAGTGATTACTATCCTCAATTCACCTGAGTTTGAAAATAAGGAGAGCAACATCCATTTCCCATCGCCATAGTATAAATCAATGACTAGTATACAAACTGAAAACTTAGTAAGTTGTGAAACTCATTTACTTGTCTCAAATTACATCTTTATTGTAAATGTGTCTTTTTGGAGGGTATCCGGGGATTGATTAGTGCAGTGGGTGCTCATTGCTAGCTCCCAAATCCATTCACTTAATTTGATATATACATTTGTTGTTTATTGCTTGTAATATCTGTGTAGGTTATATGTCTTTTCCACAGGTTTGACTTAAAGAATTTTGTGTGTAGTGTTGTATTCCTGCACTTATTAATTATTAAGAGAGTAATTCTTTATTCTCCCCATTTTTTTTTAAATGGCATGGTCTGGATTTGAGAAATTGGAACTATCAATCCCAATGACATGAATACTACAAAGGAGTGGAATTTAAATGATACACACGTTTAATTTCACATTAATCTCAAGTGCTTTATAAGTGTGTTAGGTTTATTTTCTCAGTTAGTCAACAACTCACCTTACTGGTAACAGTAAATGTCCAAGCATTTGTACAGCGTTTATTTACCATGTTAACTTTTAAATCCGAGTTAATATGTAGTTTTACAAAATCCATAGACTGAACAAGCTAAAGTATAAAATGGAATGAAATAAAGTTTAACAATTGGGCGAATGAAGGCAGGCATACACAATACAGTGGCATACAACTGAAATTTTGCCTGGATAATCAAATTGTAACTGACCATGTTCCTTTATACGCATGCCAATGTATTTCATTGATGTTGTTGCATTTGAAAACTAGCTCTATCCTGTCCACTAACAAAAGGAAACTAAATGAAATGGGGTTTAACTCCCTACTGTTCTGCTCTGACTGGGCTAATGAAGGCAGGAAGGGGAAACGAGGCATGGAAAATCCAGAAAATCTTTTGCAGCATACATCAGTATCAAATCCAGGAGATGGTTAGTGAGCCAACCCCATACTCACTGAGTGACTACATTTGAACATAACAAATTAAACAGCTTGAAAATGAAGACAAAACAAGATTTGCAGTATCTACATAAGGGTCTTTCCGTGTGAAATCACCCAATGAGTTAAACCAGGTTCAATTTAGCTGAAATTTGGTGTATATGCTTATTTGGGCAGGAAAAACTGATATTTCAAATTTTAGCTTGATCCAACCAACTGTCAAAATAAGCATTAACACCAATTTTCAGCTAAATCGAAGGGGGTACGGTTTAATTTTTACATTTTTGGGTGTGATTTGACATGGAATTACCCATAAGTGTGACACAAACTAATTTAATATATTTACTAATTTCTCAAGAAAAACTTACAATAGCAGAAGGATTTTCCGATGACATCAATCTTTCCATTAACTTCTCCGTGTATGAGTTTCCATGTAGAAGTTTTTCTCTAGCTTTTTGCAGTTGTTCTCTGCGATACTTAAATCTCTCTTTCCATTCATTCAACTCTTCTTCAGAATGAGCTTCCGTACATTTTTCTCCAAACGTACACCTCCCATTCTCAGAGAATCTGTATTAAACAGAAAAACACTATTACAGATTTCTCTTGCTTGGGTAGCATCTAGGGATATGTTTTTGTACTTTCCCCTGCATTTGAAGTATTCTTATAATTTTCAGGGGGTTTTTTGTTTCTTTTTATACAAGATGCTGTTTTCAAATATTGATGAATGTTTATTTTCTAAAATTTTTACCTCTGACAGAGACAATACTCTTCACTTGACAGTCCACGAGGTGGAGGCCTAAATTGCCAGTCTTGTCCTTCATCTGATGTAAGGCGTTTTTTATGCAGATCACTTCGACAATGAGTATCAAGTTCTCCCTTTTTCTTGAATTTTATATCACAAAATGTACATTCATATCCATTAGAAGTACCTGAAAATAGAAGAGAGACCTATAGCTCTAAAAACAACCAGATAGTACAGTAATAATTCTCTTTAGTAGTAGTAGGAAACAAGAGAAGCCAGAGATTTTAATCAGGTGCCCACACTCATTGACACATGCAATTGTGGCATCAAACTCACAGCTTGCACGAGGGGTTGGATGGCCGAATGGTTAGTATGTGCAAACCATGGGTTCCATTTCGGCCGTATATGCCGGTCGGGACCTACGGCTTTGGAAAATGACCGAATTTGGATCAGACCTGTAGGTCATTTTGCACGCCGGAAAAATAGCATATTTTGTGCTAAATCATAAAATCCGAGAGACGATGAAACTCTGTGCGTGTCGTGATGTAAACTATCGGGTATAATAAAATTAACAGTGTTCAGTAGCCCATGAATGGAAACCACTGCCAATCAATTATCCTTGTGTATATTGCTCTAATCACAATTAACAAAGGGGCTACATCAAACAGATTAAATTTAATCAATTTACTTAGTTTTGTTTTGTTTTATAATTAGTAATACTGTGAGCGTGATCATTCTTGAGTTGTTGTTACAGCATATTTACCGACTTTCATCATTCGTGCGGCAATTCACTGTTTGAACATCAAACAAATTAAAAACTTTTCTTTGATGTCTTCACTTGATCACAAGAGTTAATCATGTCAATCTTGCAAATGATAAATATATACAAGAATGTTAGCATTCTATATATCATTTCAAAATGTTGAAAATCCTCCCCTCCCAGAATAACAAAAGAAAGCGAGATGATGATATTGCTGTCAATGAATCCGATCCCCCTTCTTCAACATCGAACCACAAGGATGTCAGTTCCGGCCCGTAAATTCTCTACTAAATGGTCACAAATATTCCTGTGGTTAAGATATGATATTCCCACACAAAAAGATGTATTCCCAGATGTGTTTTTAATCCATTTATTCCGATTATATAACAATTGATAGACGTCATTTGGTTAAAACAATGAGCTTTTACGATCGCTGCCATTTTGAAATATGTGCAAATATCTTTGCATGTTATAGAGTTAAAATACTAGCACAATATTATTTGAGCTCTCAAAATATCAATACGAGTTAATAAATTGATAAGTTTAAGAATTATGTTAATTATTGTACATGTGTATTACTTTGAATTATTTATGTGTGCTAATCATTCGGAACTACTTTTCCCCCATGTATGGAGAAAATAGTCAACCGCCGAATTATGTCACGTACGCACTGAGAACCGGGATTTTAGCACCAAATCATAATTAAAACCAAGTTACGATGTTCCTTGAGCATGAAAAATCTTGACGAATTAATGAGAATTTCTATGAAGGGGCCACCACTTGCCGAATTTCAATCGGCACATGCTTTACAGAAATGGAAATCCTGTAGAAACCGACGAGTATATACGGGTGATGTAAACAAATTAAGAAAATACCTTACTTTCGATAAATGAATGCATCTTGTTATTGTTATACTTTATGAATGTATAAATAACTAAATGATAATAATTGATTACATGTGTTCTTTTATTTATTAGGGGGATAGGTGGGTGAGTATATAAATGTCGATGTGAGATTGACTTTTTGTGTGACTGTCCTTGACCCAATTAAAGTCGATCGACATTCCGATAGCATGTAGTTTTTGGCTTCTTATTATGTGCTTAAAATAGCACCACTTTCTCCGTGAGAAAAATGACCGGTTGGGAAAATTTTGAAGTGGAAGCCCTGGTGCAAACTGTATCATAAGCTCTGTCATTGAATAAACTAGCATGGGTTATCTCCAGGTTCTCCAGATTCCTCCCAATTTAAAAAAAACCCTATGCTCAAGCGAATTATCAAAATAAAATTTTAAAAACATGTGTTAGTCCCAAAATGACATTGTTTGTGTCAAGTGTGTTTTAAACCCCATTTCTCTCTGTGTCACAGCTTGCACAGATGTCAAATTTTACAAATCACAGCTTTAGACTACTCAGTCATCTAGCAGCAAATTTAAATAAAAATGAAAATGCAATGAAATTGGGTTTAACAATGTACCGACATAATTAAGACAGGTAAAGGCAATCCAACAAACTGCTTCAAAGTAATAATGCTAAAGACATTGATCCAAAATTTTTCACTGTCTCCAATAAACCAAGTACTCAGTCTATCCACAAATTGATAATAGATGAATTAACAGGGGCATAGTATAACAAAGTATCAAATAGTAACCTGTTAAAAAACAAAGAGCCAAAATATACTAACCGTTACTTTTATGTTGATTACTGGCTGACAGAGCTGTATTTGAGGCCACCAAAGATGATTTTTTGGAGTTTGTTTGTAACTTGTTTTCTTTCACATCGCCTACATTTCGATTATTATTTTTGGAGGGAGAGGGGGAAACATCATGTGCATTATGGTTTTCATCTTGTTTAAAGGAATTAACAGACGGTTCTTCCTCCGAATCCTGGTCTTGTAGAGATGCCAAAACATCTTGTAGCCTTTTTAGTTCCTTGTTGGCAACAGGATGCTGTAATGAGAGAGAAATACAACAGTAGTATAATTATGTATGTTATAACCATGATATATATTGTATTTACATGATGATATTGATTACTGATGTAATATTTACAATGTTTACTAATTGATATATATGGTTATCGATCTGACAAGGATCAATATTACCAGATACTGTTGAATACAGCCTACAGTCATGAATATAATAAAATACTGATAATGAAATCCAAATTATAGGGTAATAATGAACAGAAAAAAGCAGTGGAACTCATAATTTTTCTTTATTTTTCAGGTGGCTATTTAAGAATATTTCAAAATAAGAGCAGAATCTTATTGCTCCTCAATTCGTTCATTCAATATGAGTTTCCACAAACGATACATAACTTTAATTTAATACACACATTTCAATGAGTATACATTATCTCTTTTCTACAATCAGTTCTTTTCAATGAACAGCCAACTTTTTTAAACTACAGAACTACAGTGCTAATTTAAACCCTTTCATCTAACAGACAGAAATGAATTGAAATGAAATGGGGTTTATGGAAATTTAAATGAAATGAAATGGGGCTTATGGAAGACTGGCATACGCCATACAGTGTGCTATGAGGGAAATTTTGCCCGGGCAGCGGCGCTATGGCCTACTCTTATATCGAATTCCAACTGCCAAGGGATCTTTTACATGCACGCCAATGTGTACACGGGAAGTCGGTTTTTCGTCCAATCCAAACGACTAGCCAGCTGCCCTTGTCAGGCCCTCCTTCTGTATCACTGACAAGGTGAAACCACGCCGGAAAATCGAGATGAACTCTAACAGACAAACAAATACATATTTAATTTTGATCTTTATTTTACCAAATTTTTTTCAATTTAATGAATGTATATCAGTATGAATGCAATTCATTGTTATTCAATAATTAGTCTTTACCTGAGGCTGTCTCTTAGTCCATTGTGTAGCCAGAGTATAAGCTTCATTTAACTGACCTAAATTGCATAATATTTTAATCTTTTTCTCCAAAAGTTTCTCATGATGAGGCTCGAAAGCTAAACCTATACATAAACCAAAGAAAATGGTCAATTATTGGTTCTGAAACATTTTCAGGACTGACTTGAAATAAATAATTTGATCAAACTTTGATGATAGCTCTAATATTCGCATAAAATAACCAGCAAAAGATTCAATAGGCAATATTGAATCAATAATATATAACATACATGTATATAAATTTTCAAAAGAAAAGAAGATATAAATGTAGTAACAAGAAATTGTGGACGATGGACAAATTGATGTATAAGGGAGCTAAAACCATCATTTGAACAGCTTGTGACTACATTTGAAGTTGATTACCCTGACAAATTTTTTAAAAAAAAAGTTGTGCTTCATTCAAAAGAGAGTGAAACACTAAGCAACATGAATATTTACATATCAAAACTAATAAGTTGTGTTTACTATGTCTGGCATGAACTCAATAAGGTCCACATAGGCAAAGTAATGCTTTAATCACAGTCAGAATGGTGAATATGACATAATAAAAACTGAATATTTTACCTTTATTGCATTCAGCTAAGGCCTCATTGTGTTTCCTCTGTAAATAAAAATGTTAAAAGAAAAGATAATAACTGATCTTCATAATTATAGTCAGTGGTTGATATCATAATACAGGTTAATCTATAAAACCGTCAGTTTAAAGATACATTATGGGCGATTAGATAATGAGTTTGTAGGTCTCACTATAATAGTTAAAGATAGGTTGCCAGGCAACGAAACATACGCCCACAGCAGCTAAATCGTCTGGGCAGTCAACAAGGGTTGTCACATATTTTTACTTTTTATGATAATGAATTATTTGTAATACACTAAAATCTGATTAAGAATAACAACTCATTATGTAATTATATATATAATCTGAAAATCATTAGAATTTGTTTGCTTTTCATAAAAGTTTTGCCCCACACTAACAATTAGTATAGGAAACATTTAATATCATGGATTTAGCAGTTCAGTTATCAAAATTCATTGAAAATCAAAATACTTGTTCATTTCAACACCTTAAACTCTGTGTATCAATCTGAAGTCAACCAGATGATAAGTTTGGCCTCTATAGCATCACAAGGTTTTTTGAAGTGATCAAGGGAGACAACTCTGGAAGTAATTATTTGAAATTGCTCAAAATCAACAGGCTTCTTCATCTCATTAATTTAAACAGTGTGTGTGTATTTAAAGTCAATCGGGTATTAACTTTGGCCTCTAGAGCGTCCACAGGATTTTTTGATGTGATCAAGGGCCATAACTTTGGCAGTAATTATCAGAAATCGCTGAAAATCAATAGGCTTTTTCGTCTCATGACCTTAAACAATGTGTATAAATTTAGAGTCAATCCGATATTAGCTTTGGCCTCTAGAGCATCCACAAGATTTTTTGAAGTAATCAAGTTCCACAACTCTGGCACTAATTATTAGAAATCGCTGAAAATCAATAGGCTTCTTCGTCTCATGACCTTAAACACTGTGTATAAATTTAAAGTCAATCGGATATTAACTTTAGCCTCTAGAGCGTCCACAAGCCTCTAGACGGACTGCCGGACCGAAGGACGGACGGACGGGGCGATGACAATATACGACCACATTTCAATGTGGGCATATAAAAACTAGATAATGCTGATAATGTAAAGGTAATTTGTCGAAGTTTTCAGTCAAATTGATACACAATAGGCAGATTTAGCTCTTGCATAATGCATTTTAGAAATTGAACGGTTTATTGTGGATGGTACACTAGAATGAAATTAATAACAAGATAAAAAAAAACAACAACAGGTTTCTGGCTTTCAATATCCGTTTGAATTTCTAAGATAGAATTTACACCAATAATTCACCCCTCAGAAATATTATAAGAATTGAAATAAATGTATATATTCAATTTTTTATAAAATCTTTGGAAATGAATGAATATTTTCAGTTATTTATAAAAAGTAACGTACATGTACATCATTACATGGGCAGTTTAGAGTCTATGCATATAAACATATTTATAATAGCAATTCTTTAGATGATATTCTGTTCAAAAATTACGGAAACAGAGTTAATCTGGTCCACCAGTGATTGGTCCCCAGTTTGTTTTATGAGAGATATAGATTCCCAAATTTACATCTTTAAAAAAAGGCAAAAATGGAACTAAAATTAGTTGACAAGCCTGCTACCACTTAATCTTTCAAAATAAAATTTTTATCAGTATAGAAACTTATTTTGTCCCATCCTAATATCAACCCAATTCAATATCCTATTTTCACCTACAGGGATAGTCCCTTTAATCATTGAAACCCTTTTCAAATAATAAATTATTGTGTATATTTAGGACTACCAGCACTTACTTGTTTTACATAGCCAGATATTTTTCCTATCACTTCACTTAAATTGATGTTTCCATAATTGACATTGTCCCCCTCCCTCTTCACTTCTACATTGTTAGTTACTTCACTGTCATTTTTCAATTCACCTTCATCCATTCTAGGTCACATGACCCATGTGTCAGTCAGCACAGTAACAATGCCTGGGGAAAAGAGATGTAATATAAATAGAATGCACAGACTGAACGAAAATAATAAATCATACAAACCAGGGATTGCATTTCGAGTATATCTGCCAGTCCATCTCAGAAAATCAAAATATCCAGTTTTAATACTTTATAAATGAAAAATATACAACCCAATGAGGTAAATAAAAGAAATTGTCATGTCTTGAGTGTAGAAATGTAGAAGTCAGTATATGTATATCAATATAGTTTATTTAACTAAAATGTAATATGACAATTAATGTTGAGTGTTCGACCTCTGCATTGCCCAAGAAAGTTCATCAGGATTTTCTAACATGATTTCCCCTTGGCCAGGGACAGCAGTCTGGATGCTCAAATGGGACAAAAAACTGAGGGCCTGTGTATACATTGGCATGCATGTTAAAGATCCCTGGCAATTGAAATTCAATATAAAAGTAGGCCAAAGTGGTGCTGCATGGGCAAAATTTCCCTCATAGCAAACTGTATGGTGTATGCACATTTTCATTAGCTCATGCAGTTGGAGCAAAACAGTAGGATGTTAAACCCCATTTCATTTCATTTCAAGTATAATTAAAGTTACATTGTATGCAAATTTAAAATGAATGTAAGGCTTAGATAAACAGCTGGTCACTCTGGTTATAATCTTTAAGTGGCATTTAGTGATTGGAGAACACAATAACAGAACACAATTTTTATGGGAAACAATCACTGGTTTTATTCTAATATCACGACGTTTCGACAAGTATCCTCTTATCGTTATCAAGCACAATGACTCTGGTTATAATAGTTTAAAAATAGGGTATTGAAAATTTCAGTCAAATTACTGTAAATTGAATCATGGTATCCATATGTTGGCAAGAAATAGACTGTACCTAGTGCCATTGCCATGATAAGCCTCGATTGTCAGTATCTTTATTGAATGACGTCCATTTTAACATTAACCGACTGTATCATGCACATAGTCTAATTCACTCAAATTCTCAGAAATTCAATCAGTTGATTATGGGTTTGTCATGTGAATAAATGTCTAAATAATGAAGTCAGAAAACAGACCTGAAACAGGCAAATTTAGCTCTTGAATAATGCATCTCAAAACTGTCTTCATAAATTGTAACTGAATCGCCACTTTTCTATCATAATCTATTTTTGCTCCAATCATGGTTAATTAATTTGGCACACTTGTCAGTCATGCATTTGATTTAATTAACAAAATTCCCACTTTTCACAGTTCTTCGAATAGATTTTTGCTACAATCATACTTTGAAATTATAAATTATTATTATTATAAAATAGATATAGACTCTCTTTCTTTTACATGTTCATGAGAACTTTACAATGTTACAATACATGAAATCAAACCAAGAGATCATGAAAGGTATTAAACAAATCAAGACATAAGATAGGTTGCCAGGCCATTAAACATAAGCCCAAAGTTGTTTAAGCAGTCCACATATTTATTTTTTTGTTTGTAAAGTTGGAGTATTTACAACTTATTACAAGACTCTGACCTAGAGTAATTACCAAAATATTTTAAAATTTGATTGACAGCTAGTTCTTCCTAATTCTAACATGTATTAAACAATACATTTACCAGTAATCAGCTAATAAATTTAGCTGTTGACATATAAAATTAATTTGACAACAAGAATATAACAACAAAAGAAATACTATTACGACTAAAGATTACCTCACAGAAAAATCAGGAAAACTTGGAAAACAAAATACATGAATGAGAGAGAGAGGTCATTTCGGGACAAACATATGGTTTCATTTTATTTCAATAATTCAATTTCGAGTAGGGTCTTTAGCAGTGGGAGGAAACCAGTTCTATATACTAATAGATATGTTTTCAATTTTTTCTTAAAAATATAAACAGTGGTACGTACGTACAAGGCAATTAAGTCAATAAAGGAGAGGCTTGAACAGTAAAATATTGGCAGGCTTTGGTTTTAAAAGAATTTTATCATCAGATGATCTAAGACTTCCACTGGGTATTATACATTTCGAAAATTTCAGATAAGTGAGCTGGAGATAAATTGTTTATAAAAATAGTCAATAGTAAAATCCTTTCAAATCAATTCTAACAGCAGCTGGTAACCAATGTAAATGTAGGATAATAAAGACATTGTGAGCTAATTAATTTGATATAGTGTTTTAACACTATTAAGATTACTTTATTAATTCATTAACAATGTCCCTATTGATCTTCTTTTACAGCTTTTCTGATTGATTTATCACTGAGGTTTATTACTGATCAATTAAAAACTGCCACTTTACTTTAATAAAGTAAACACCTCCCTTGTCCAGACAAGAATAACCAATTTAATCACAAATTTACATCTAGGATAAATTTTTCAAGTGTCAATAAATTTTCTGTCAAAATTTATCATCAACAGGACGTTTTGAATGCTCAAAAGGAAAAAGGATGCATAACACTATAATATGTAGGCTCGTCATAGATAGTCTATTCCAAGTATAAGTAATGTTATAGTAGACAACTTAATGGAATAATTAGGTTAAAAGATAATTATTCATGATGTATAACTGTGAAATACTATATAGGACTGGACGGTAATTTCGATAAATCAATATATTGCGGTTTGGAAATTATATTGACGGTAATTTTAAGACCCTCAGAAAAACCGCAATATTCCAATATATCGTTTGACGCCATATACCGCGGTATGCACTGCAATATTCTCTTAATTTAGTCCGGAACTTGCTTTAGAAACCCCCGAATAACTAAAGTTAATTGGACTAATTAGAAATATACATATTTATCGGGTAAATCCGGACCAGTCGATGTCCAGTCACACAGTATACAATGAGATCTTGTGGCTGGTACATCGAGACAACAAAAAAGTCGAAAGTGAAAATAAAAATCCTCGGAAAAACCGATGCTATTTTCGGCATTTATGTAGTCTTGATTATCAATGTTCAATTTTAATTTGTAAAATTGCGGCTGGTCGTCGACATCAATAGCTATCGGTAGATTTACAAAATGGCAGACGACGTAGTTGAAGCGACAACTTCGGAGTCCCGAAGAGAAACTGTACCAGCCAGATTCGGCATTAGGGCCTACTTCGGATTGATGTAAACGATACTGGTCAAAATAAAATTTTATGTAGACTGTGTAGAAGAAACGTAGCTACCAAGAATGGAAACACAAGTAATTTGTACGCTCTCTTCTCGGGTTTTAATATTTTGAAGAAAACATAATTTATCACGTCTTGTGTTATTTCATTTTAAAATCTAAGATTAACAAGCGTGGTTCGTAAACTGGGGGTTTACTCCAGTTCATTACAAAACTGTAAATGGTAATTTTTTTTTTTTTTTTTTAAAAAAACCTTTTAAATGATTTAATTGAAAGTAGAATTTAATTTTATTTTAAAACCCTTCAACTGCAGTCGTGTTTTAATTTTTTGTATAATTGTTTGGTGATACAAAACTGAAAATAACTGTTAGTGTGGATGAATTATTGATAAATGTTATATTGTAACAAAATTAATTTCATTATTCACTTTTGGTCATATACATGTGCTGATTATAAAATAAAAAGTGTTTTGTTTCTGAAGTAGGCCTAATTGGCTGTAATATGATCAACTGTTTTTCTAAACTCGAAACGGAACATGACATGGTTCTTGTCAAATAAAATATATATTTAGTATGATGCAGGATGATTGATTAAAACAACCATTAAGGTAATAAACTCAAGGGGTGCCTCATTGCTGTTGGAGAGGATTAGCACCCCCTTTTCTAAGGCTTTTCGACAACACTTGCTTGGTGCACCAAAATATTGCAATACTGACAATATATTGAGGAATTTTGAAAAAATATCGCAATATTGAAATTTTCAAATATCGTCCAGCCCTAATACTATATAAGCAAGCTTTTATCGTTTATGGATTTTTTTTTACAACCAGTGACAACTTAAATAAATGTAATTGCTGACACTCACATATTTCTGATTTGTGGTGTACCACAAAATATTAGTAACTATGCTATTTATAGATATAATGCCATTATCTTCTAAATATAATGTCTAGAGGTTAGCAAATAACAGAATACTCTCTATCTCACTCAGACATACTCACATAGTGACTTATTATGAACCACACATTTTCTAATATTGTACCGTAATATTGGTAGTGTATTTAATTATTAAAGAAATTGATTGATTTTTTTTTTAATTTCTGTGTTTCATAGAGGGGATACAAGTGTTCAGTATACAAAGTCAAATTAAACCTATTAACTAATAATATATGTATTATCTGGAGCGGATAAACACAAATAAACAACATTCAGTAACCTAACACATTTTTCATTTGACGTATTTCTTGCAACGTCAGTCGTCATCGCGAATGATATATTATTTCATTTAACAAAAACAACCGTTAAATCCTTTAATATATAATTCCTGCGTCAGAAGGAGTGTATTTAATATCAATAATTAGTTACCATCAAGTTTTAAAATAGGTAATATTCTGTTGTTTATCACTTCAAATGAATATCAACAATCACCTGTTAGATTGGTACTTCCTGTAAAGACAGTACGTCATGTGATTCCGAGAAATTACGAGAAATAACGAGACAATTATTTCAGACCGAGGAAGAAAGAAGAAGAGATTGTGAAATATTCGTATGATTTAGATAACATATTTATGAGTTTTCCTATACGATACCTTGATTAATCGACGAGTACTTGAAAGCCAGATAGAATTGGAGGAAGAGGGGACGAAAGAAATATATATTTCAGAAGAAATTAATCATGAAAACATACACTTACGAAAATTTATCATTCTCACGCGGTTAGAAGAAAATAAACATGGCCGCCAAATATTCTAATCAATCAGAAGAAGGTAAAAGAAACACCCGAGGAACAACAAAGCACGCCAATTTACGCGTTTCTTGTTGTGTTAAATTCAACAAACATTTTAATTAGACTGTGATCGTCAATTAGATATACAATAAGACGACTGTCCTTGACACTTGACCCCCGACGTGGTGGTTTTTGTTATCAACTTCCAATCCAGTAAAACCGGTCAGGTGAAGCCATTTTTAAAGGTTACAAAACCTTACCAGACATCCTGCATCGTTTGAAGTATCAGACGCAACAAAATCGGCAGAAATGTCCTGTATTCATTATAAATTCAAGACGACTCTGGACTACAGATCAATATCATTTGATGGAGTTGCTCTATCGTTGGCAGACCTGAAGAAAGCCATATTTCAACAACGCCGTATGAAACCAGGAGAGATCGACTTGGAAATAACAAATGCACAGACTAAAGAAGGTTAAAATATATGTATATAGTACTAATATATAATTATCTGTATCTTTAAATCTAAATGATCAATAATGTTATTATTTGTATCTTTAAAACTATTTGAACAATAATATATATTTGCCCAAGAAAATGAATCAATAGTTTTAAACTGCTGCTGCTTCTTGGCATTTACTACCGGCTGTTTTAAGGATGTGTTGTTGTGTCAAGTATTTATGAGTGATATCTGATGCTTTTTGACAGTGGTCGATCCCTGCATTGGCCGAGAAAGTTCATCTCGATTTTCCAGTGTGGTTTCTCCTTGTCAGTGATGCAGAACGGCAAGGCAAGGACAGATGTCTAGTCCCATTTACACATTGTATTAACCCAGGTTAGGTGCAGAAGAGTAGGGCGTTTAACTACATTTCATTTCATTTCTTATGCTATTTGAAGAAATTGATACATTATACACAGAATTTATGTAAAAGAGCTGTAATTAATTTTCCTTAATATATTTTTTTTTGTAGTATACAAAAGTAATGATGACATGATACCAAAGAATTCCTCAGTGATTGTTGCCCGTGTACCTATCCCAACCTCAACCAAAAATAACACTAGCAAATCATGGTAAGTTTCACATATCAATTTTATCTAGGCATATAAATTATTTTATTTTAAGATTAACTAGGAACAATTTAGTGAAATCTGAAACTGCCAGCAGTCTCTTTTATTACATACCTAATTGCACATAACTGTAGCTGTGTAGAAATCATGACTAAGCTTACTAGTATCAAATGTTGATGCAGTAAAACACATCAGCCGATACAGATACGATACCTGTACTTCTACCGATAGTGACTCATTAAAAAATAGAACCCATCAAAATGCCTTGAATATATCATGATAATGTAGACATACATGCATGTCATTGTTTTTCGGGAAATGCAGTATACTATTTTACCTTGGTAATTAAACGAGGTTTATTGAAGGAATGATCAGTTACACTTCCAATTAAGTTTAAAATAAACACCACATACTGAGAACTTCATTATTTGTTGCATGAATAATTAATTCGGATTGTATGAGGCACCAAAAAGCTGAAAATACTGTTTCTAAAAATGAGCTCACTGCCAGGGCACTACAGCTATTTCTGTAAATAAAGTTGATTCGACTTTAATATAAAACCATTATGGACCAGTGAACCACCCCTACTTCAGTGTTATTGTTTTACTAAAGCCAAGGATATGACTCAAAGACCACATTTGTTAAGGAAAGGAAAAAAAAAGTACAGTGATTCACTATTCAATATAGCAAATTACAATTCAGTGATATGTACTAACATGTATCATGTTGGCACAAATGGACATTACTTGTTATAAATATAAGTTTTGTTGTTAGGGCTTAATTATTTTCTTTTTTTATTTCAGGGAGGCTTTCAAACAGGAGTGTGCCAGAGCAGTACGTTTATCATTTTTATACATCCTATTTTAATCTGGTAAAATGTATCTTGTTTTACTTTCATATTGTTTTGTTCATTTTCAGCTGTACAGGTATTTTTCTTTATATTTAAATTCATCGTGGTGGGTGATATATTTCATAAAAACAGAAAAGATAATTCATAATATAATATGATTTTAACATGTCAAGTTTTATAATAACATTCTATTTCAGTTTATGCATTCAACAATGTTTATGTTCAGTAACCTTGAATGATAATTTTTTGACAAGTTAATAAACAAAATGATATCACTTTCTACCAATTCTTATCTGTATTTGTTAGATAGGTGTTGGCATAGAAAGAAGTATTAAATTCAAATGTAAAAGATGTAATTGTTAGCTGAAATACATGTATATAATACATACTGTGTTAGTAATTGATTTTATTAGAATTCTTTATCTTGTAATGTTAATGATTTTAATTAAGTTCAATGTACATTTAAAACCAACCACAGGTCTTTCAATTTTATAATCTGCATGAACAATATTAACAAAATTATTGTTTGAATTGCTGCACCGTTCCAACAAAGTTAGAAATAAAGTGAGGTTTAGCATCCTCCTTTTCTGTACCTTCTGGTCTAACAAAGACAGACATGTGACTTTTGGTAAACCTGGGCAGCATCATTTCCTCCTGTCAAAGGTTCTATAATGTGCATACTAGCAATACACATGATCTCTTTTTGTTCTCCCTACCAAATGGCAAAACATTGTTCCTTGCCAAGCTCTCCATCCCACACCTCTGACTAACGGAAACCATGTTGATGTATTTTCTGGCTATGCTATTATTTATAAATTTACAAAATTTGAAATAATTCTTTTTTAAATTATTGTTAATCCATTATTTTTTCAATGAAAAATCTATAATGAAATTATATTCAAAAGATAATATCAGCTTTACATGTATATACTTCATCTCTCTCTCTCTATCTATATATATATATGCTATTAACATATAGATAGATTATGTGAAATATCTAGATCTGTTTGTTTCATTTCATCGTGTTCATAATTGGTAAATTATATTTTGATAGTTAAAGTATAAATGAACATGTATCTTGATTTTGATGGGAAATGAATGTTGATCTATTTTCATGATTGAAACTCTGTGTATGAACTTATTTCAAACCCAAATGGAAATTTTATACTCTTTTGAAAATGTATTACAGCAGAATTTCAAATGGTTGAGCATGGCTAGGATAAGGTCTTGTGTCAGTCTTACATCCAAATAGAGCAGTTTTATTTGCTATAACATCTGGGTTCTTGCATCACCACTCTGGAAATATCTTCAGTTTTCTCGACTGACTTATTATTGAACCAGCACTTTGCTCGCTTAACCACTGTTGTGAGAAAAAGTATTAGCTTGATCATGTTAGCACAGATTGTTAATAGGCATATTTACCATATTGTTTATAATTTGGAAAAAAAGCAACAAGGTTTTCTTTAACACAAATCTGCTAAATGTAGATAATAAAATGTGTTAAAGCTGATTTATTAATGATATTTAATGATTGTTGTCTTGTATCCTTTATATTATTTGACCATTTGTATAATGTTACCAGTTATGGCTAAATGAGACACATAGGTGAACACATAAAATAAAAATTTGGTGTAAAAAAAAAGAAATTTTAAAGAAATGTAATTTTGTGTGCGACAAAGGAAATTATTTTACATAATTCAAAATTGTTAAGATATGAGGCTTTGGTATACAAAAAAATTGATCGGTAATTAATTCAAACTAATCAAGCACAACTCTATAATATAACACCAGTAAATGATGTCAAATATTTCTCATCTTAAGGCAGTGGGGAAATAGAAACGGTTATTTGGTTTTGTATTTTGTACATTTCGTGCCTGATCAGAAGTAATGGGCCTGTAACATGTCTTATATATCTAGAGCTGGTTTCACATTATTTTGTATGGTTATTTTAGATAATTAATATATGTACATTTTTATGTGCCCTATTTATAAAGTTATAGATTATATGTCAATTTAGATACGATATTGGCCACTTGTTGACTAAATGTGATTTATTATTATTTCGAGGGAAGACTATGGCTCAAACTTAAAAGTTGATGCATCAACTGTATATGTTTACTATATAACACTCAGAAATCTTGATTGTTATGCAAAGTAGATATATATATATTGCTACATGTAGTTGGAGATCATTCTCTCAAAACAGCTATATCTCACCAGTTGCGTTACTTCCATTTTCAAGGCTTTTACTACTGAAGATTTTATATTATATAGTTATTTGTTACTACAACTGGTCATACATGGTTGTTTGTATATTTAATTGTCTGTATCACACTAATGGATGGATCGTTTTTATCTATAATAATTTTTTTTTTTATTATTCTAAATATACATTATTATTGATACTGTTGTATTAGTGCAAACTTTCTATATCGCTATAGATTATGCCTACTTTTTTATCATTGATCTCATAACATATGTTGCTAAGAAATGTTATACAAAACTTAGATTTTTATATATTTTTATTGTTATTTTTTTATACATTGTTATTGCTTTTTAATACATATTTTTGTTAATTTTATTTGTGTTTATATCTTTTTGAAATAAACACTCGTTCTGGTTGGAAATTTGTGATTTTTCAAAGTGAAAGAAGTGTGAATTGGATCCTTTTCAGTCACCCCAATTTTCCCAGCTACGATATTATGGTCTTGAAATTGAATGACAAATAGCATCTTGCAGAATGCATTTTGTTAGATGGATCACAAAAATTAAATCCCATGATTATGTTAGGAAATGAGTCTTAATTACTACAAATTATAATGTCCTTATTTATTCCATGGGTAATAACTTAATTACTGTAATGAAAAGGGTGTGAATGAAGATATGATTATTCCTCTTGGTAAGTATGGACATCAGCTTTAAAATACGCAAGTTCTCTGAATGGTAAAGACTGCAGATAACTACAGAAGACCAAGATGAAGAAGATCTCAGCTGATATCCCCACAATACTGTTTTTAATACAGATCCTATGCTATTTGCCGCCTGATTTGATACTTTAACAGAAATGCTCTCAATTCCGACTTTTAGAGTACTCATTGTTAAGCAATTATTTTTCTATGACAAATGAACTGTAGGACTAACAAGTACAGTTGTTAGCATTTCTGTTCATGTTTCAATTTTTTGGACTGTGGCTTGTCTTATTTTCTCCAATGAATTAATGCGATGAAGGTTTCATAGTTGGAAACTATCCACGGTATCATAATCATGTAAAGTGTTCATAGATTTTACATGTGTAATGGTGTTGTATTATTGTTTAGCATGGTTTGTGGGCATTTATTTTCAGATGAAAGAAGAGAAGGAGAAGGAGAGAGCTGCTCAGGAACTGGCCAATCAGCAGGTAATGCTTATATCTATTTTTCGGAGAAGGACTGTATGACGTTAAAACCCCATTTCATTTATAATTATTTTGATATATTTTTCAGCTAGCCTAAGTGTGTAATCCTGAAATATTCAACTAGGGTGCATGCCTAAATAAACTAATAATAATATAATAAATGTCCATATATAATATATATATGGCCAAATGGGTACAATACTTGTATAAACTAATAAAAATAATAAATGTCCATATACATTATAATATAAGGCCAAAACTTCACATAATGTCCCTGAAGCAAGTTAAATCCTACCCTAAAAGAGTATTTAGAGAATTATACCTTGTTTGAACAAATGAGTTATTGAAAGTTTCTTGAATGACAAGAAGCAGGTACATTGACATAAGTTACATTTGAGAAGTTTTACATTTCCACCAGTAGGTACTTTAGACCAGCGATAACCAAACGATTTCGGTCTCAGATTTTATGATCAAATGTAACATTTAGAAATGGGGTGATGTGGGTGGATCTGGGTCATCTGATAACCATCCTGGAAGTAGGTGTTTTACTACGGTATAGATTTGTAGCAGTGTCTTTCAGGGTTTGTTTTTATGGAATATTGGGTCTTGAGATGTGCACAGACAAAAAATGTGAGGGTATATATCCCCAAAAGGCAGTCTGTCTTCTCGAATGACACAAGGAGCTTTTCTTATATGTTGACGTAATGACTAATGCTTGTGGCAACATGAGATAATTTAACATCCAGTAGACTTGGATTGAACAGGGGTAAACGAAAGTTGCAGAGGATAATCCAGGACTTAATTAGAATTCAATATTTATGGTAAATGGACAAATACAAATTAAAAATGGCTTCTCCCTCAATCAGGACGTTAAACTCCATTTCATTTCTCAATCAAGTCATGTAATAAACAAGGTCGATAAAAAAAAAAAATTCTCATATCATTGGGTAGTTGTCTTCAGAAAAATGGTTTTAAATGGATCTGAAGCAAGTACAAAGATATACCATTAAATCACACAGTTTATACAGAAAAGCATCTTTAACGTTTGACATTTTATTCTGCCATATAAAAATGGACTTCAGAAAGTTTGAATCAGGTTGCTCTACATGTATATGCTTTCATTGTTATTTTTTTTTTATAAAGGGAATTTGATTAATTTTCAGGCCGGGGATATAGCAAATGCAAAGACGTCGGAGATTGATAAAATACGTGCTATGATGAACCAGTCTGGTAGAGATTTTGACCCAGCAAGGTGAGAAAATTAAATCATTTGTAATGAAGACTTGGTCTGGTCACATATATTTTTTTCAAATGAAAGAATTTGGAACGTAATTTATATTATATTCTATGGTTGATGCTACTACTAAATAATAATGTACTTTTATTTGTATATTTTATTAAGCTACAAGAATAAAGTTCCACTTGGACAGCCACCAGTAGGATATAAGTGTTATAAATGTGGTAAAGGGGGACATTATATTCATGGCTGTACAGAAAAATCAGTAAGTTGGTCTAATTCTTGTGTGAATCAAATTGGTAAAATTACCACTCTGTATCCTCATCTCAAAAGGGGTTAAATGACATCATATTCCAGACCTTTCTTTACAATTTTCTATGGCTTAATCCATGCCAAAATGTATTCAAATTAATTGTTGCGTTTTTAACTAATACAAATCAAAAAATATAGGTTGATAATATCCCAGCATGGGTTAAATGTGGCACTGGCTTTTGATCATATCAAAATTATCACCTAATATCTTTGTAAAATACTGAATGGCATAGTTTTTGGACCAATATTGCTTTTAGAGATTTCACAACTTTTGTAGTTTGAAAAGGATTCCTTACCCCCCTCCAACAAATGCCATTCTAATGTCACAAATGTTTAAGGGTGTATAGCTTCAAAACTATCACATTTTGAACATAACACGGTATGCTTATTTTGTACGATACTGAAAATTGTAGATATGTTTCAGTTGGCTTTATTTCATCTTTGGTAGTGTGTGTCATAAAACAATGGCAACATTAAGCTTCATAAATAATGTTCATTCTCACTCTTTTTTGAAATTGGGTCCAATATTTTAACTATCTTCACAGACCAGGATAACATATACCTTGTAAATTGCAGGAATCAAATGTAATTGAACCAAAGTTTAAGAGAAGTACAGGAATACCAAACAGTTTTCTAACTTTAACCGATGACCCCACTGTACCAGGAGCCTTATTAACTTACTCTGGAAAATTTGCAGTTCCTACCATTGATAAGTGAGTATATTTTGGAATGACTTAAAGTATTAATTAACATTGAAATTAAGTTGTCACATTTGTGGATAGACACTTTTTCAAGTTGACACACTTTATGATTTGTGAAACGGTTTATTGATTTTTTTCTACGAATACAAATGCTGTATTGTCATACTTCATGATTGGTGCCATAAAAATTACCACTTTTTTACAGGCATGCTTATGCTACTGGTAAAAAGGAATTGCCACCATTTTTGCCTGGTGTGAATACTCAAGCAGTAGTGCCTAAATCACCTGGAATTCCTCAAGAACTAAGATGTTTAATATGTCAAGATTTACTGAAAGATGCTGTTCTTATTCCTTGTTGTGGAAACAGTTTTTGTGATGACTGTAAGTTTTGCATAATTTTATTATTACATGTAGGTCATTAAGTGAAGATGTTAGAATTGTTTCAGGTAGCCAAATTGCATCCTATTGATTGTAATGATCTACAGTCTCTATAGTTTACAGTCTCTCACTATTTCAACTGAGTAAAGATGTACCTTATACTATACATTGTTATGGAATTGTATGATTATTGCTCTTGTTTAAAAATATTGAAGAGATCTCTCAGTTCACATTTTCTCTAAATGTGAAAACACTAACCCAGGTAACATATATCACATTATTAGAAATTAAATGTGTATTGATTACTCTGTGTCTGACATGACTTATTGGTCAGATATTCATAAAAATAAAGGAACATCATCATAATCATATGTTGTGTTGAATAATAAAATTGTGCTTGTTTCTTTTAATAGGTATAAGAAATAAACTGTTAGAAACAGAAGATCATGAATGTCCAATTTGTCATGAACAAGATGTCTCACCTGACAAACTCATACCTAATAAGCTGATGAGAAAGGCTGTTATCAATTTTTTAAACGAATCTGGCTACACTAATGTCATAAATAAGTCTGTAGAACGGATGAAGGAAGAGCGTAGAAGTGCCAGTCCAACTTTGCCACCAGCCCCCACACCTCCAGTACAGGCTCCACAAGTCCAGAAACCTGTTCAGACTCAGAGGCCTGTGAATATTCGACAGGCTTGGCAACAATATAAAAAGCCTGCTTATAATAATCAAGTTATTCAGACTCTAACACCTAGTCAACCGAATGTCATACCTAGCATTGTACCTGTGACTCAACAGGTACCCAGTATCCAGCCAGCTGCTCATCATTTTACTAACACCATATCCTCAGTAAATCGAGTAGTTAATGATGCTGTTCCTGTACAAGCAGTAACACGATCACAACCACCACCACCAATGCACATGGCTTCTACATCTGTACAGTCAGTTAACAGCCCTATTTTATCACAACACTCAGAAAGAAGGTAGGGCTCACATACTTCCATTTTATTGATCATTTCTTTTTACAATTCATACTGCTTGTATTAGGTGATAAAATAGGTTCATTTGGTAATAATTCAACACCATCTTATCTCAAATTTTTCATTTGTACTAATGCAGTAATTTATTAATTTAGCAATACGCCTGAAGATCGAGCACCAACTCCAGTTAAAGATGAACAGCCCAATCCACCAGGTGTTGATGAGGCAGCAGTACGTAGTCTTTTATTACATTTTCACACTTTGTTAGTGGATACACTACAGGTCACAATTTGTATCCAATTCTGATGTAACTTGGAATATACTATATAGGTTTATATCCCTAAGATCTCAGTTTCTGTCGATATTGGACCGTAACATCATGGATTGTAGCTTGTGGACATTCCAGAGGTCAATTTTTTTATCATATTTAGATGAAACTTAAAGTATATGTTTATGTCCCAAAGATCTTGGTCCCTTTCATGTCGGATGTCGGACCATAACTAACTGGATTATGGCCCCTGACTGTAGGAATGATAACTTCTCTTTTTTTAGCTTGTTTTTGAAAGGTATTGCCCTCAAACCAGTATTAAGATTATTCTAGTCATACTTTTGATTGTGGCCAGCGAAATAATGCTTTTGGTAGGCTTGGTGCTATTAAGTCATGTCAATCTGTACTATGCATTTAGTTGGCAGGAAGTAAATTAGTCTTTTCATTTTTAAGTGGAAATCATTTTATGCTTTGTGTTGGAATTATAATGTGAATAATTTTATTCTAGATATCTAGTTGTACATATTTTTAAAATAATATTTCATATTTTTAAGGTGAATGTTATATCAGTAGTAGGACAGCCTCCTCCAGAAGTTCAAACAGTACAAGGTATATAGTATAAATTAATTTGTCGATTAACATAATGTAACCAGCTGTATGTTTGAAACAACTGCAGTCTACTATTGAATTTGATGTAGTAGTAATGGGCATATTTCTTGTTTTACTTTAAAGTGGGAGCCCTCGTGGTTCAACCACTAACAGGGCGAATCCAATGGCATTCAGTCCGTCAAATGGGACAACAACTAAAACGAAGTAGGCAGAAACATTGTTGCAAGGACAAATTTCCCTCAGAACACAATATTGCATATGCCCATTTTCATCATACTGATTTGTACATAAAACTCCATTTCATTCATATATAAGGCAATAATTAATTCAAGATGCTATTATTAAATATTATCTGTTGTATAATTTAACACTTCGTATATCATCTTTGCCTTGCAAATAAACAAAAGTGAATTGATATATTATGGAATGAGTTTTTTTTAATGTGTTTTTTTTTTTTTGTTCCTTTCTTTCTAGCTGTACAGACCACAAGGTAAATTTAATTTATCATAATTGATTTTCTTAATTTTCTCCTGTTAAAAAAAAAAATGTTTCATATAAGTTTTAAAACATATTTCAGAACAATAAATAAAATCAATCGATAACTGATATTAATAGAAATATTGACAAAACAATAATTATAATAGAAATATTAACTAATATTAGTATTAATTATCACTGTAACAATCAATAATTAATGTTATTAAACATACTGTGAAAAGCAATATCTCTGGGTGATCAAAGACATTTAGTTATAAGAAACTATCTCCTTATATCTAGTTTATTTCTAGAAATATGTTAGATAAAAAATTAAACAAACCAGCCTTTAAACTATATGTATTAACAGACATAAGCAAACTATTTGAACAGGTTGTTCATTTTGAATTAATAATGTTTTGATTTAGATCTAGTACTGTTCCTTCATGGCAAAATCTGAAAGCTCCAGGAAGTAACACACCGCCATTATATGGCTCATTACCAGCAACAACCAGTAATTCGCACCCTTCATCTTTATTAGGTGGTCCACCACCAATATATCCAGGTAAGTTAGTTATACAGGATAATTGTTTATATTATATTATAACATTATGAAATCAATTCTTTTGCATAGAATTAAAATACACGTGAAAACTGTTTACAATAATCGACATTATAGAGAGATAAGATGTGGTCATTAACCTGTTACAATTTCTAAATTGAATTGAATTTTAAACAATAACGGTGATTGAAATTAAAAGCTGATTAATGATTGTAAATTATCATGGCTTGAAATGACTTACTGTTGCTGTAAAGCTATTCATGTTGATAGTTCATTTCCTCCGTCATGTATTTGCCTGAACAGATTATTAAACAACATTCTTGAATTGTCATGGTGGTTTGTTTTGTTTTGACTAAGTAGAAATTTGATTTCAGTTTCAATATTGATTCCTATAGTCAAGATAAAACAGCAGAAAGAATTTAGACATGTTTCCATGAAGGATGTGATTTTTTTTTTTTTTTAATGGTCATAATAAACTTAGTTCTAAAAAATCATTCATATTTGTTAACAGGTATGCCAGGACCTATGATTGGACAACCTATTACGCCAATGAATTTTGGCCTCCCTCCATTTGGACCTGGACCACGACCTCCATTTCCTCCTTTTGCTCCTCCAGTTGCACCCATGTCGAAAGAACAGTTTTATAGAGAACAAAAGAGAATGAAAGAAGCTGCTAAGTAAGTTTAAACTTTTCAATTTATTGCACAATACATATCTAAATGACATGTTTTATCTTGTTATCAACCCTGTTCTAGCTTGTTTTAATTGGCCTGCAGGTTTCCGTCCACAATTACTGAATACTCCTGAGATTTGACTTTTTATCGTTATTAAAATATATCCAAAGTGACTGTCGGTGTTTATTTTCATAAGACAAAGACAGATAATGATCGAGTATCAACAATATCTGCTAGCCACAGTGAGAGAGTTAATGCCCTTGACTAAAGAGTCAAGTTATCAAATTGACTTCATATTTTCTACATGGTGTTTCTGTTTATACGGTGAAATGGCTTGCTGGTTTTCAACAGTTGTGATAACACAAACTGCCAAAGTTAACATCTTATCTATTATTTGAATTAGTAAAAAGAGAAAGTCTGCCCAATTTCAACATTTTCTTTTAATTTCTTCTAGAGTTATGGCCCTTGTTTCACTTAAATGAGTGAACTCTCAAACGGCGATGATTATAATCTGATCTGTATGAAATTGTCTTGTATTTATCCCCAATTCCCTTCAAAAGAATAAATATGCAACAACCCTTGTCACCTGCTCAGATGATTTAGCTGCTGTGGATGTATGTTTTATTGACTGGCTACATACATATTTTTATAGTATTTTTAAATTGTTAATCATTGCAAAATTTAAACTTTTTCAGGGAGAAAAAGTATGATGTAATGGATCATTTTACAAAAGATTTCTTAGAGCGCAAAGATCGTGTTAAGAAAACCAAAAGTAAATCAAAAAGTCGTTCAAGGTAAACTTATCTGCTGTGTCTTATAATAGATATGATTTATGTCACCAAGCTATTCTATTATTGGTGAATGATAACTAGTTTTATTGCCATCACCCCTGTCCAAAAGGCAAACTGTAGCATCTAAACTGCATTGTTTATATTAGTGAAATAAAGAAGCTTCTAGGTTCATTGCTATTGCTCACTCTCATAATTACTTAGTTATTTTTTTAGGGGGGGGGGATGCCGATTGGTTAGCACTAGTGATGTGCGGTTTTTAAATTTTCTTTCGGTTTCGGTTTTTCTGAGGCAAAAAACCTCGGTTTCGGTTTTTTTATTCATTTAAACACTGTGGTTATGTATGTACTGATTTATGGTTATTTTATAGGAATACTTGGAAGCCAGAAAAAATATCAAAAATATTGATGTAAATAATAAACAAGGTTTTTATTTTACTGTTATATGGCTAATTATTACTGGTAGTAATAACAAAGTTACTATAAAAAAGATCTGACACACAATACCATAGGCATAATCATAAATTAACATAAAGACATAATATCAATAACAATAAAGTTACTGTATTATTTTAAAAAAAAAAAAAATTCAAAAAAAAAAACAAATCCGTTGATCATTGTCGAACAGCAAATTAAATTTGCATAACAAAATAATACCAATCCAACAAATCGAAACATGTGGTCTTTCATTTCTCGTCTATAGACTTAAATACAGAACTTATACTCATTGCCGTTTTCGGGTGTTGTTATAAACACTAAACCTGACTCAAAATTGTTAAATTATATTCTTTGTCATGCTTGTATTTTAAGTGCGCCTTCAAGTTGGATGTGTTTCAGAATGCAGCAGAAATATGTTTTTTTACAAAGATTAAATTGACATTTTGTGTCATCTAATCTTTCATAGTTAATGAAATTGAGAAAATAAATAGTCTAGGCCATCCAGACTGATTAAACACTCTATTACTCTATACATACAGGCTCTGGTTGATCGAAAATAATAACAGAAGTGGTGGCTACATTAAAATAACGGAATTATTAAGTAAACGAAATACGGCTACATAAAAATTAGGAATTTGGAAAAAAAAACAAAACGCATGGTTATTTTTTTTTTAGCGGTTTGGTTTTCGGTTTATATGTCAAAACCGATACCGTACCACACATCACTAGTTAGCACATAAAGCCTGTCAATGAGTCAACTGACAGGGTTTTTGCATGACAAGAGTAGGGTCATCTGTCCAACCTCGTGGGTTTCTCCTGGTCCTCCGGTTTCCTCCCACTGCTGAATACCCCTTCGCACAAGGGAATTATTGAATAAAATTAAACCATATGTTAGTCACGAAATGTTCAATCTTTTTACAGGTCCCGTTCGAAGACACCTAGAAGATCGCGGTCAAGAACTCCAAGAAGACTTCGTTCATTAACACCTAGGAGATCAAGATCAAGATCTAGACCACCCAGATCTCTTACACCAATCAGAAAGAGGAGTAGATCCAGAACCCCATATAGATCACGTTCGAGGTCTCGGTCACCCCCTCCTAGACTAAGGAGTAGATCTCGATCAAGGTCCCGGTACAGATCTCGTTCTCGTTCAAGATATAGGTCTCGATCTAGATCTTTTGCCAGATCTTTATCTAGAGGTAGATATAGATCTTATTCAAGGTCTCCAATTCGTAGTTACAGAAGATATTCAAGATCACGGTCTAGATCTCCATATAGACGCTACTCACCTGTTCGTAGAAGATCACCAATAGGCAGTAGGAGACGATCTTTAACGCCTCCTGGAAAATATTCTGACAGTAGAAGATGGTCCCCAAGACCTGGTGCTAGATATGGTAATGATAGCCCTGGAAGATATTCTCCACCTCCAAGATACCCTCCTGATTATGGTTTCAGTGGTCCTCCAGGTCCTCCTCCATTTAGGTAAGTTATGCCACATGTACATAAATTATAAACTGGTTCTCACAGACATTAGCAGAATTTGATCCTTGAAGGAGGATCACTACTGAGCTAAATGATTTCTCACAAACATCTTAGTTCAAGGCACTACATTTACCTCATTGTTTATAGGACTGTATGATTATCCAGTATCATTTATGCTTGTTGTTTTTAAAACATCTATCAGTGTTACGTGCAGTAATTAATTAATGTGACTTTTTATTTTTGAAATAAGAACAGGTCATGGCTTTAGTCTAAATTTATTTTAGGGTTTCCATTTGCCATGTTATACAAATCTATTGAAATAATATAAATATAATATTGTTACAGACAAATGTTATTAATATAATATTGTTACAGACAAATTAATGAATATGATTATGATTTCAATAAAATAAAACCAAGTATGAACAATCCAAACCATTAGTCAAAATTATATAACTAATAATGTGTCCATATATTTTAAGGTTTGATGGACCTCCTCCTCCTCACTTCTTTGGGAATCCACCTGGATATGGAATTGGACCTCGACCACCAATTGGTCCACCAGGAATGCCAGTTGGTCTCCCACCACCACCACCACCAGGTTTTGGAATGTATCCTGCTCCCCCAGTACCAACTATACGCAATCGTTCAAGATCTCCGAAACGTCATGGCAGACCTTTAATGGGTACTCCACCAAGAGGTAGATATGATCATGATCGCCCTCGTGATAGAAAAGATTATGGTACAGACAGGACATCTGATAGACCTCGAACACATGATGATAAAGGAAGATATCAGAGAGATGGACATGGTCGCAAAGATTATCCCAAAACGCAAGATGGTGTTCGGTCACATGATAAAGAAAGAAATAGTCAAACATCAGATTTGAGTAAAACTTCAAAGGATAAAAAGGGTAAGGAGGATAAAGAAAACAAGGAAAATGGAAAGGGGTTGAAGTCTGATGAAAAAACAGAAAAAGAGAAGAGTAAGGAGAAAGGTGAAAGTAAAAGTAAGAAAAAGAAAGAATCAAAGAAAAAAGAAAAATCTGAGAAAAAGAAGCGAGATAAATCTAAAGATAAGAAAAAGGTAGAAACAGACACATCTGGTGATGTTTATAAAAATGAAGAAAAGAAAGACAGCACAAAAGTGTCTACCGGTAATACTTACGCTAGATCATCCAACTCTACATTGATATTTTTAACTGGTGGAGGTGATGAAGCACCAGAAAACTCTGAAGCTAATACTGTTGCAAATACTGCTGAAACTACCACCGATGCTACAAATGTTAAAAAAGAAACAGAATCTTCTCCTGCCAAAGAAATCAAAAAGATAAAGAAAGTGAAAAAGAGAAGCAAGAGTTCTAATGTAGCTGAAGATACAAGTGATTCCACAACTGACAACAAATCTAGAACACGCTCAAGTAAAAAGGCTGCTGCACTAGTGGAATACAATGAAACCTCTGGGGATGTATCAGATAAACCTCCCAAAAAAAAGGGCACATCAAAGAAAGGAAAAGCTAAAGTAAAACCGGAAGATTCAAAACAAGAAGATGAAGAAACACACAGCAAGGACCCAGATGGAATTGAGACTAAGGTAGAAAAGGAAAATGATGAAATAGCTACCCTAGTTAATCGTGCTCCACCAAGTCCGCATGATCAGTTTCCTAGTAGTCCTATGGAGGCTACTGATGGTGTTCATGAAGATGAACCATCCCCACCAGGTGTTAATGATAAACCTGATTTATTATTAGATAAACCTGAGTTAATGTTAGATCTACCTGAATTATCCAAGTGGGAGAGAGATGATATAGATGAAGAATCGGAAGAGGAACCACAAAAAATTGAAGTTAAAAAATCCTTGCCAAAGTAGGTTATTTACCTTTATCTTTCCTATTTAAAACTGAAATGTTTCTATGGTACAATATATCATTGAATTGATGTATTACGATTCTTCCTCTTGTGATGCTTATTGATCCCCAAGATGCTAAGTCGATGTATCCTGATCCTTTTTATGCGCCCACATTTACATGCGGAAACTTGTATATTGTCGTTCCGTCTGTCAGTCCACTCTACTGGACACAATTCTCATCCAATTTTGACGAAACTTGTTATATAGATTTTTGTATGAAAGATCTCGGTTACTTTCTATATTGCCATATATCGGATCGAGACTCCATAATCACATGTTAAGCTTGTGGACTTTATAGAGCTGGTCACAATTTTCATCTGTTTTAACAAAACTTGAAATGCATGTTTATAACCCAAAGATCTTGGTTCCTTTCGATATTTGCACATATCAGATCGTAATTTCCTGAATTATGGCTCTTGATTGTACAAAAAATTGTGTTTTTAGCTTGTGGTGCATCTAGATGCCACAATTTTTGTCTGGTTTAAAAAACTGTTACATCACTCACAGTTACACTGTAATGTTGGTTGAGTTCAAATATTGTGAAAATTTGACCAAAACTGCTGGACGCATATTCTAAGGCGCTGTTTTATTTGTGTCTTATCCTTTTGTTTGCAAATAAATAACTTGCTGTTAATATTAGGCTTTTCCACATCTTCTTTTTTGTCTTGGATGAATTATATTAATAAATGCAGTCCTTCCGTCAAATGATTCTTGAATTGATGTTTTGTACTAGGAAATCCAATTATTGTGGGTAAATGTTTAATAAATATATTTCCCATTTTGTAGGTCTGTGATAGAGAAAGCCGAGAAAGCTTTGACTCAAAAACCACCCAAAATATCTTCAGTGGCATCTGCTATAACTTCCCCAGTACGTAATACAGCTAAGAAACGTAGAGTGTATTTAGATGATGGAGAGGATGAGAAAAAGCCAGTTGAATCGTATGAAGACAATAGGAGAGTTCATACAAAACAGAAATCAATGCAAATCACAATTTCATCAAAAGATAAACAAAGAAATGAGGAGCTTGAAAGAAGGGAGATCAGAAAGGGAGACAAATCGAGGCAGGAAGAGAAAAGGGATCGAGAACCAGAACGCAAATCTGTATTCACTAGAATGAAGTTAGATGATCATGATAGGAATTCGGATAAATATAAAGATAGAAGAGATAGAGAAAGTAGAAGTAGTTTTGAAGATAGTGGTAATAGAAAAGATCGTGAGAGCAGAAAAATTAAAGATTTGAGAGAAAAACTACCAAATCGAACAGATCGGAGAGACCATGAGCGATTTGAAGAGAAGAGGGAACGACATCGCGAGAAACCATCGAGAAAACATTCTGATTCTAATCACAAGGACAATGATATAGGAAAAGGTTCTAGTGATAAATTACGTAAAGTTAATAGTAAATCTGTGAAAGATCAGGATAATCATAGTGATCAGGAAATAAACGAAACTAGGAACCCTAATGAAAAAACTGAATCTAAATCTAAACCTGTGATAGATCGTAAAGAGTCATTATTAGATGAATCATTGTTCGAACCTGATTACAATGAAGAAGTTAGTGAAACAGAAACCAGCTCAGCAGACGAGGCCCCCGGCAAAGTCCAGAAAGAAAAAGAACCCAGTCCAAGTGCCAGTTCTCATGAAAGTAGTCCAACTCCTGCTAAAAAACGGAAACGACATGACACAACAGACGATGAAAATCAGTCCAAAAAATCTAAACATAAAAAACATAAGCACAAACATAAAACTGGTAAACATAAACATAAGAAAAAGAAA
Organism: Patella caerulea; assembly: GCA_036850965.1. Classification (NCBI taxonomy): domain Eukaryota; kingdom Metazoa; phylum Mollusca; class Gastropoda; family Patellidae; genus Patella; species Patella caerulea. Next base: position 17,191,034 of record JAZGQO010000014.1, on the reverse strand, counting down.
CATAAGAAAAAAGAACAAGAGATAGAATAGTTAGATAAACCAATCACTCAGGCCTGGATATAACGGTTTTAGTTATACATGTACCTGACAAAATGTCAGACACTTCTCAACTAGTTCCAGACTTTTTCAATTTAGTGCCAGATAAAATAACACAGAAAAAATACAAAATTGTGCAGGAAAAAATGACAGGTAACAGACTGACAATGGCTGACAATGTCTGTGACAGGTGCCTTATATCCAGGCTTCATCAATCACATATCACAAATAAACATCATTGTATTGTAATATTAATCATGTAAGCTTATTATGATTGTGCATCTAAACCTTGATAAGATAAATTGTTTCAGTGGCATTTAGCAATTGAACAGGAATATACAGGTAACAATTCTATGAAGTACAATTATTGCTTATTATTACTGAGCAAAGTTTTGACTTGGCTTCTCTAGACATTATCAAGCAATGATAAAGATAGCTGCCTTGATAAAACGTTAGTCTGTAAAAAGCAATAATTGTATTCCAGAAAATTGTGACCTGTGTTTTGATAATGATACAAGACAAGAGAACCCTAGTTGAAATGTTGCTCAGTGATAAGCAATAATTGTATTCTATATAATTATGACGTGTGTATTGGTGCATCCTCCATTGATAACTTGATTAATGAAAAACTTAGATCTCTATTGTATAAAATCAAAAGTGTTTTATCATTGAATGTGTATTTTTATACAGGCTTGGACCTCAGAAAATGTTAAGCAGCACTATACGAATACCTGACATTTTGAACTTTTTCTCGGTCATGTACGTAAATAAAAACACAAAATCTATGCCAATTATGACAGGCACCAGTTTTTATTGTTCGTCACAATGTCTGTGACAGGTGCTGTATTTCCAGGCATGGGTTTATCATCTTTGCATGAAACCTTACTACTATTGATAGCTCAAATATAGATGCTGTTGTAGTGGCTTTATATATAGCTTAAACATACTTTATGCAAGAGCAATATCTTACTATTGTAGGTCTTTCTTTAGGCCTGAAATGTTATAAAAACTATTAATTAGACATTGATTAATTTATCCAGACCATAATCGACTCTCAATGTCAAGGATAGCCTGCGATATTTGTTGGATTGTATTTTGATTTGCTTAAAATTTTCCTTCATGATTAACTGACTTTAGTATAGTAATGATAACCTTAGCTTAGTTTTCGGTTCCTAGTGGATCGATTTGAATGAAATTTTCTGCAAATTGCCTTTACAGTAGCTAGTTTTTAACTATTATAGTGAGAACTACCAACTCATTATCTAATCTCCCATAATATATCTTTTAAAAATAGTTTCATAACATGATATTGGTAATGATAATATTTTATTTTTATTTTCAACAATCAAGTAAAACACAAACAGTATTACTTAAGTATGATTATATTAGTGTATATAAATGTATATTGAATTAAATTGTCATTAAAATCATGTTATTGGACATAAGTGCTACAAATTATTAATCAATGTCATTCCATCTAAATAATTAAGAATACAGAATGATGTATAAGATGTTTTTGATTGAAAATATTTTATTTAGTAAGTATTATTTTCAACTTGTCATCTAACTTTATTTATAATTTTTTATCAGTATTTTATAAAGTACTTATTTCCTGTAGGATTATGAAGATTGATGCAGTTAAGTACTTTAAAGTAAACTCTTTCCTCTGTATATAAATACCCTGTGTCTTAAAAATATGATTTCAGTCGAAATGTCTGCAAACTTAGGAATTCTTCGAAAAAAGATGGTTGTATGTGGATGTTTCTTTGCATAATTACATTGAGAAGCTTATTACAATGTACCAGCTTGCATTTGATTTATGATTTCCCTACATAGATGAGGTTGTTTAACAACAGTTATTGCTATTGAAACGCCTTACTATGAGTTTTGTACTTATGTATATATTATAGAAGAGAGTGGATGAAAAGGTTTGTGGAGTTAGAGAGAGTGTAAATATATTATTTGATTAAAGATATTGTTAATCTTTATTGTATATAAGTATAAGTGTATATTTCAAATTCTGTACATGTATTTTAATTTTACTGTCAGAGATAAATGGCGGATTAAATGTAGCACCACAGGTATGGCGCCTTATTAGAAAATTGATTCCAATAAAAACCATGAAAAATAAATCTATTGTGTGGATTTTGTTGTGATGGAGAACAAGAGCTAAGTTATCATAAGTGTTGATAACACACCATCTCAAGTCTAAACTTCAATGCCATTTTTCTATTTAGAATTAAAATTAAAAGACCTGCATACCGTAAATGATATATCAATATATTTTTCGTCAATACTGAAGACCCTCCTACCCCCACTAAACTGTAAAGAGCATTGTAGTCCTGTCAATACTCTTCGTCTGTGAGATGTTCTGGTGGTGTATTTTGTTGATAACTCTTGTTCTTTATTTAACAGTCTTTATGTACTAAGCAGTATTGTAGCCAGAAATTCATTGGAAAACCGGATTTCTAACAGAAATAAACAAAATGAGGTTTAACTTTCTGTACAGCAATACATAAGCAATGTTTAAATTCTGGCTACAATATTCCTTTCTGTTGATATTTATTAATTATGTTTATTGGGTAGCTTCTGAAAGCTCACTGTAACGGCATAATTAAATAAAAATGATGGATACAGCTTTAATCTAGGGTTGGGGATCATCAGATACATTGTGCCACAAATTATTAGTCATCAATTCAGTTGTGGGTAGGAGTTCCATGATATTACACAACAAGAAGTAGGTTAACCCTCACATCCTCAAATATTGAAATAAATATAACCTTATGTACAGAGTTACCGGTCGGTGCCACAAATAATTAGTCATCAATTTAGATTTGGATCCAATGATTTTAGTAACAAGGAGTCTGGTCACCATTATAACCATGTGGTGTTTCTGTGGGGTTTTTTTTCAAAATATTGAAATAAATACAACCATGTGTGGGATTATAAACAAGTTCATGTCAAAAGACTTGCAGGATTTCTTTCTTTGGTCTTGGAAAGATCAAATTGTAACCCTGTTGCACATGGATACATTGACAATACATGTGTCTTTCTATTCTTAATCATTCTAGAATACCAGCTTCTTAAAAGCTGGAGCTTGGCAATAAAATTAAAACACATTAAGCAAAAGTCTCACATTCCCCAAAGTAATCAAAATCATCATGAGATGTAACCACTGGCATTTCATTATGTTTTACTTTTAAGAACTGGGCATATGCCATATAGTGGGCTGTGAGGGGAAATTTTATACGGATGGCAGTGCTATGGCCCACTTTTGTATTGAATTCCAACTGCAAAAATACAAGTGTACTTTTACATGCACACCAATGTGTACACGGGATCTCAACTTTTAGTACCAAGAAGATAAAAACTATAGCCCTCTCTCGTCTTCACAAGATTTTTGAAAAAAGGGGTATAACTCAAGACAAATAAGTAGTGGAATGCTAAATATTTATAGGGTTTGTACTCTTCTGATCACAATACTTCATACCAACTTTGAAACAAATCGGTTGAGATCTGTTGCCTCCATGGTGGACACCAGGCAATTGTTGATGGTGGACGAGGATAGAGGGGACAACATATAAAACAAAATTCTGATAAGTAATTTCTTTATTTTATATACATTTTTTAAAATATTAATTTTTATAATATAACACATGTATATAACAACAATTACAAAATCCTGAGCAATAATATAAGTTGTCAGGCAACAAAATATACACTAACCAGTATAGAATACTTTGTCAAGGTTTTTATTTTAAAAAATCAGTGAATGTTTAAAAAAATAGGTACAAACAGACAATTAAAGACAAGGACTTTGTAGTACAAAGACAAGGACTTTGTACTTAAATTGTCTGTACCTATTTTCACACACCATTTTTATGGTATGGTACAAAGTTTGTACCATACCATAAAAATGGTGTGTGAAAATTGTTTAAGTCAGACAATATATAAACGGCGCATGGAAGATAATATGTTTTATGTCTAACAGAGAGCACTCCATGCCTTAGAAGTATAAGGGTTTTACATGAATATGACTTTGATTTTTCGGTATGTATCTTTCGACAAATTGTACCTTTTTTGTAAGCTCATTATAGATGGTGTTCACCTCAGTGACCGTATTTTAGTCAATCTCACCTATGGTGGGTTATTCCTTACCCCACCTTTGGGAAGCGGAATATTTATTTAATTATTCAATGTCAATATATGCCTCATTACATATTTCAGTATCTTAATTTTGTACCACAATCTATTGTTGTTATATTAGTGTCGTTATTTTATATATAGTACTTCTTTGTCCTTTGTCATTTTCCGTCTTCATTAGCCCAGTTCGAAGCAGAACAGTAGGACGTTAAACCCCATTTCATTTCTTTGTCGTTTAACGATAATAAGTGTCCTTTTCTTTTGTAAACCATCTCATATATTTGTCTACCAAATAAGCTTGGTCTATGTGTATTGTCCCACCTTTGTGTCACCTTAAATTATCTTTTTGGTATTTCTACTTTCATACCCATTAATCTGAATGTAAATGCAGCTATTTTCTCATATGTTAAAAACATAAGTGCTGCTGTCAGCACTGTTTGCAGTAATTTGGCCTCCATTCCTTTATATAAAGCTGGGATTCCCCTGGTGCTGAAAAATCAAAATGTAAACTTCTTGTCAAGCTGAAAACTATTCCTGAGAAAAGAGATAAACATGACTAGAGTACTTTTCTAAATATTGGCAAGCGAGTGGTTCCAAAAATCACAAAATTCGCCAACCCAGAGGTTTTGACGATAAAGTGCAATCAAATGTTAGAATCAAAGTTATCTTGTCCCAAAGCATTGACAAATACACAACTACTATACATTAACATAATGTGTATAAAAACAATCAATATAAGTACTTACCTTATTAAATGCAATATATTACCTAACATGCTTTTTGACTCTTCTTCCTTTGAAAATCCAGCCTGAAGATAAAAAAAATACTGGGTTGCTAGAAGAAACAAAGAGAAACCTACAAAATAGATTGTATACTCAACTTTTACTGTTAAGTATTTGGCATTAAGAAAAGAGAGAGAGAGAGAGAGAGAGAGATGAGGTTTACTAGGTCATTTCAATAATAGCTTGCGCGTAGGGGTCTTTAGCAGTGGAAGGAAACCGGAGGACTGGAGAAAACCCACAAGGTTGGACAGGCGACCCTACTCCTTGCCACGTATAACCAGGGATTTGAACCACGCCAGTTGACTCATTGAAGAGAGCAGAGAGAAATGGGGTTTAACATCCAGTTGAAACAAACATTTCAAGACTAACATATGGTTCTATTATATTTCAGTAATTCGCTTGAGTCTTTAACAGGAATCCCGAGGACACAGAGAAAACCCACAAGGTTAGACAGACAACCCTATTCCGTGTCATGCACAAGTGGTGAATCGAAACCTTGCTACTTGACTAAGTGACAGACCTACTGATACAAAGCGCATGCATTAACCATTCGGCCACCCAACCCCCTTTTGAGCATTAAAACTAACTAGGAACATTTCAAAATTTCAATATGATTGACTGGCTACATATCACAATTAATTGCTACTATTAAGCAATAGCTTCATCCGTGACACCAAAACAATCTATACATAATTATCATCAAAAGTTATCACAATCTTAATTCCTTTGAACCAGAATTTGCTAATTCAACTGATTAATTTAAGATATTGTAACATAGGTAAGGCTGGTAAACTAACCCTCATTCTAGATTGTAAAACTTGTAATGGATATGTTATTACTGTAGATACAGCTTTAGCAATAGCACCCATTATAAAATACAACACACCACTTAACTCCTGTAAAATATAGCACACAAATAGATTTAGCTTTATATGACAGAATTATATTTTCATAGAAATATGAAAACACCTACCACACAACATGTGCATCATTCAAGATTGGGCCTATTTTTTGTCCCCCGCCTTTCCAAGAAAGTTGGGGGACTATTAAAATGGGTTCGCCTGTCTGTCTGTCTGTCTGTCTGTCCGTCACACTTTTTGGGACACAATAACTCTCTTCCTAATTGTGCTAGAATGTTCAAACTTAGTGTATGTGTTTATTAGGTCAATGCCTTGATGGAGTTCGGTCCGTCACACTTTTTGGGACACAATAACTCTCTTCTTAATTGATCTAGAATGTTCAAACTTGGTGTATGTGTTTATTAGGTCAATGTCTTGATGGAGTTCGAAGATGAACATTTTCCGCTTAGGGTAAGCAGAGATAAGCAATTTGATTGGTTGATGCTTTGGGACACGATAACTTTAGTTCTAATTAAGTGAGAGTGATGAAACTTGGTGTATAGTTTCATTACAGTAATACCTTGACTAAGTTTGATAATGACCATTTTCTGCTCAGGGTAAGTAGAGCGATACACAATTGGATTGGGCGAGACTTTGGGACACAATAACTCTCCTTCTAATTAAGTTAAAATGTTCAAACTTGGTGTATATGCTTATTAGGTCAATGCCTTGATGGAGCAATTTGATTTGCCAAGATTTTGGAACACAATAACTCTCCTTCTAATTGAGTTAAAATGTTCAAACTTGGTGTATATGCTTATCAGGTCAATGCCTTGATGGAGCAATTTGATTTGCCGAGATTTTGGAACACAATAACTCTCCTTCTAATTGAGTTAAAATGTTCAAAATTGGTGTGTATGCTTATTAGGTCAATGACTTGATGGAGTTCGAAGATGAGCATTTTCTGCTTAGGGTAGGCAATTTGATAGGTTGATACTTTGGTACAAGATAACTTAGGTTCATCTTGATTGATGATTTTTATGCCAATACAATGACTGCATTCTCATTCAGTAATGGATTCGACAGTAAGAAACGAGGGGCCCTTTTGTCAAGCTTGGGGGCCCTTTTGTCCGCCTTTAGGGTCACCCTAACTAGGGTACAATTTCATTTTTCTCGTGGGTTTTAGCATTTTTCTTTATAAAACACTTTTGGATGACACTTCGTGTACAGTTTGATTGCTCGATACGTTTGAAAAAAATAAATGTGCGATTAATTAATATGTGTCATCTATTTATTTTGGGATTTCGGCGGGGGACATCAGCCTCACTGTTGACTTGTTTAATATAAAACTCCAAAATTTTGCATTGGACCGTTTTCAATACTGGTAACTTTTGAAAGTGAACTGGTCGAAACAATTGAGGGAACTTGATCAGTTTGATGAACAAAACATATACTAGGGTAAATCAACTGTGAAGCCAAGGGTTTACACAAAATTGGTAGAATGCTAGTGGTGTTCTTGGAATGCCCTTGAAATATTATTCTTATTTGGTCACTCATACTTTGCAATAAAATTGGTCATAGTGCATAATTTTTTGTAAATGCATTTGCAGAATCACCATCTTTCCATGAAAAACAGCACTGTTTTCTAACATGTGTACCATCACTGCATATCAAGGCCAGTTGACTAGTGGAAAGTTAAGAAAGAACCAGGACTGTCTGATTGGTCCATGAAGGAGTCTAGATTAGATAATCACCTGTCAGTGACTCTTGCTGTGGTGAAATAAATCTGGCAGACACAGCACTAAGTTAACCAACATTTTTACATGGAGTTAACCACTGATTATACACAACAAAGGCCTTGTTTCATATTACTTTAGTTACAGCAATATTAATTTTCAATTACTATATCTCTTAAATAAAACAAAATAATTATAAATCCAAATGTATCATTGGTTTCCTATAATAGCACTGTTTAAACAGTTTTGTAATAATTTCTTAACAATGACATAATTCTTAGAATTAGATTCTGATGTTCAACAAAATAACTAGTATTCCTGTTATTACTTGCTTTATATTCTGAAATGTAAAATTCCAACCAATTCATGAAAATGAATTGAATATTTCTCAACTTACAGCTGTTTTGAAAATTCTCTGGAAATATCTTTTGAGTGTCTCATACACCATAAACTGTATGGCTGGATTTGATGCTAAGACAATTGAAGGCATGGTTCCATTCCACAATGATCTGGCACCTTCATACCTTATAATCTTCTTAATACAATCTGTTAATGAAGAAAATCTCCAGTTACTGTTCAAATGATATCAAACTTTAAGATAATTCTAGATGTAAGAGATCTGACAAGTGCCAGGGTTTACTAAGAAGGACTCAGTGGTAGGCATCGGGGCCCCTAAAGAAATTAACGTTCTCAAGTAGCTTGGGGGCCCTTTGTTAGTTTTGGTCCCTCATTAATTTTTTCTGTCGTTTTGTTGATTAGTGGCACTGCCACACACTAAATAAGTGCATAAGCTAGAAACATCAGGATATACTCAAGAAACAACCATACCGCTCCCCCGACACCACTGCCCTCCACGTTAAGAGTAGATACTGGGGCCCTTTCACTGGGTTCGACTCAGAGCCTCATGGGCCCTACTCCACCCCTGGCAAGTGTCCTTCATTAATTTATAAATTCTAGTGTAATATATTTATAACTGTCATGCCACTACTCACCTACAATGCCATTATATTTTTGTTTTGATTGATCATCATATTTTTTGGTTTGTAATTTAGCTCCTTGTAGCCTTAATCTTGTATTAACTACCCATAATGGCGTTGTAACAATTACATTGATAACACCTGAAACAAAATCACAAAATTTTCACTTGCCAACATTTCCTGTTCCTCCTGCTCTGAAGGCCTTCTGTTCGACATGATTTACAATTAACAGTTTAGTAATGATAGTAATACAGACACTGCTTTACTGCTACATATTTGTCACTGGAGACATGTGCCTAACATTATAATTAGTATTGCACTAATATATCATATAACATTATGTTTTGTGTGAGTTTCTGATAATCAATATGCAAAAAATTAAAATAAATGTAATAAACTGTTCAGTGAAATTTCCTATTTCCCAATTTTCTCAAAATAATTCCCTCAAAGAGGATAAGGTGTTTTATGAAATCTTTCAAAGAGCTATAACTAAGGGAAGATAAAATATATTTTGGCAATTCTTAGATTAGGCCAAAAGATGTCTGCACATGTACAACTTATGAATATACTTCATTACTATAAAACACATACATTGATAGACACATGAATCAAAAGTTAGAAAGTGTTGCTTGCATTAATTTGAATGAAAGTGTCAAACTCTTTTACCTGCTACAAATGCTAGCGTGAGGTCTTTTAAGGGGTCTACTTTTCCTGTTTGTTGTAACATAACAGCTTTTAACCCATTAAAAACATAAAAGTAAACAAAGTTTGAACAACATAAGGCTGACACAACTGGAAACAATCCACGATATAAAGCTGATCTACAAATATTAACAAAAAACACATTCATTTTCAACTTGTAAGTCTCCATATAAGCATGTTTATATGCCCACATTAATGCAGATATATAATTAAATTGGTATAATTAAATTCCCAATTTCAGAGTGTGCCCCCAATGATTTTAGATTCAGCACTGGGTCTTATATATAGGGGGGTTAACATGTCACTGTCTATGTTTCATAATGTGCTTAACCAAAAGAATGTACCATAATACTTGAAACAGCATACACCCATTGTTTCAGTATTCAAAGAATTGCCCAATCTGACATCAATACATGGTAAATCAAATATTACTGAGTAACCATGTGCTTATTCAATGATGATTGCTTCAAACATGGTATTGTCTTGAAAATAATGAATTTTCTTTCAAATATGGTATTATATTGGAAATAATGGAAATTCTTTCAAATATTGTATTGTATTAGAAATAAAGGGTATTGGAGGGCAATTTAGATACTACCACACTATCAACCATATATGATATTGAAACATCTTCAAAAACCAACACCACGACCTAAATTCAAATATAAGACCCAAAGCTGTCACTGTATAACTTACAATCCTTCATCTTTAGCTATCTCTGCCATTATAAAAGGTGAATGTTTAGCTCTTCTTTGATCATCAACTACAAATAGAATACCAGTAAACATTAAAATACATTGTAAACTGCAAAATCAAAGAGATCATGCTAATAAGTTTATGCTTTGGTTAATCGAAATCTCTTATCACTCTCTTAATTTTTGAACATGATTGATCATGCTGGGAATATTTCCTATTTGAATAAATAAGGTAAAATAGAGAATTCATAGAGCATGACTGTGTTATGAAACTGTTGCTAATTATTCAGTCCATTAGTTATTGAAACAAATTATTCTTAAGGTAAAGGATAATGAATGGTTATGATGACAAAGTAATTAATTTTAAATGGCATTATAAATATCAATATTCCAAGGCATCTTTCATCAATCTTTTAAAAGATCGTGCCCACCATGCTTAACTGATATATTGTTAATGTTGTGTTATTGAACTGCAAATTACATTCTTTCTTTTAAGTCTTACTGTTGATATAGGCCAAATCTTCCAGACCCACCTCAACAAGTTAGAATCAGAAATCCTACATTTAATATTTAAGCGGATGGGGTTGCTCGGATCAATGTCAGTTGAGCATGCAATGCCACAACCACGTGAAAAGGCAGAGATTAAGTTCAATACAATTAGAAACAGAATGAACAAATGCATAATGTTTTTAGCCAATCAAAAAACCCATTACAATACCCCCCAATGAATAATTTTTTTGCAGAAATCTAATCTGTGAATTAAAGTCTAGCTGAATCAAAACATTCAAATTGTCGTCTGTACTTTTCATATTGCCTGCAAAATTTCACATGATGATCTTATAGAATTATGATGTTTATTGTTATCTGTGACGTCACTTTGTCACTGTCTTTAGGCCTACTTGGTGAACATTGCCAATGGCCTTGATAAATTAAACTGAATATATATACAAAGTTACCTTGCAATCTTGTTCTAGCTGTATCTAACGGAAAAAATACAGTCAGAGCCACCACACTTCCCTGTAGGATATAAATTTCATGTAATGAATTATATCTTATATTGTCTGACCAGTTGAATCAAATTATTTTTAATGCCAGACAAGAATTGATGATTATATACAAAAATTCTATTGATAATAATAAGAATCACAATAATTATAATCTATTAAAGGAGCTAAGTCTTTAACTCAATATCATCCAAAATCTTCAACATAGAAAACACGAATTATTTGTCAATTTAAATCAAAATTGATGATGTGATCCTACCGGGAAAAGGTGGGCTTCTGATATCCAATATTTAAGACAAAATAAATATTTTACCATTGGTACACGAATCGTGTACCATAATGCGCTTCAGCCCCAGTTCTAACAAGAGACTCGAGGAACGAGGCTAAAAACATTGTACCAAATCAAACGGCGCATGTAGACTGGAATAACTAGACGCTAAAAAGAAAATGCCTTCGGTTGACACTTCTGGTTTATTTTGCCGAACATAACTGATTTGAAATTAGAGTAAAACGGAAACAGTTGAATGCAAATCAGTTTATATACATTCATATTACAGTATTATATGCGTTGCGACCCACTTGAGTCAATTTCTAGGTCCCAAATGTTAGGGATTTAGCTCCTTTAAATCAATTCAATTATCAATATTACTGTACTTCAAATGAAACTATCGGTCCAATTGTCAACAATATATCAAAACAACACTTAAACATATACATTATGCAAAAATTAAATCTGCCGCTTGAAATGTTATCTAAATTATTGATCTGCTGACTTGTCTATTTGTTGGTCTGCCTCCGAAAAGTCTATGTATCATGGATTTTATTTTAGTAGCATTGGCTGCTGCTAAGTGAAACCATAGATAATAATTGTGAAACTTACTATTTCAAACATTTATCTAGAATTCCTGCGACCATTCAAATAAAACCAATTAAAGATTATTACTGTACCATACCGTATTTAAACCTTTTCTAAAAAAAAAAATATACTCACAACTGCTCCTGCCACAGCATGCACCAGATTTGAATAAGACATCAGTCCTGACAGTGCCATCCATTTTCCTGATGTCATACTGGTACTGCAAGAGGACAGATTAAGAATCACTGTTTTGGCACTGCATTGAAAAGAGTTTAACCTGCATGTTTGACTTAATGATTTTGCTCGAGTGCAATGAACGATTGCCGGATATGTGTGGCTTATCATTGCAAATACACGTTTGTGATAAGGATATAGAACGGGCTGTCACCAAAACATCCCGGATCCTAGTTTATAATATAAATATGAGATCAGTGCCAGATGGACTGTCACCACCAAACCAATCCGTTCCTGGTTAAACAAGACACATTTGCCACGCCTATTTTTATCACTTCCTGTGCCAGTGGGTCATGGGTCAATTCAGTTTAGAGAATGGAGAGATTGTATTTTCTTTCAGTGTCGTCTCTAATAATGAAGTTGTGATTATATCCATGCTTACATTTGGAAAATAATGGTTACATGAGCGTGCATTTAACAAGAAATTTCAAAGTGAAATTAGGAATAAACATTATTAATATCGCAATTCGTATTGTATTGATGATAATATTGATAATAAGTGAATGAATCACCAAATCAAGTCTCTGGGCCACAGATTTAAAATACTGAATAGACTAAAGTCTTAGAACAAAAACATTATTAAAGGCAATATTATTGTGTGTAGAATAGTTAATGGACATATCAGTAATTATTGATAGACAATAGAGTGTGGATCAAAGATTATGATCAATGATGGATAAATTGGTAGCACTCTCAGGAATATTATTTTTTACTGCTGATATTTTTGCAATTGGCAGTTTAGCTAATCCTGATTGGATTATTACAAATGTTGCTGGTAAAATATCATTACTTATCTTTAATAATAAATGATATTGAATTGTTTTTCTGAAGCGCAGACCATTAAAATTAACAATTAACGTCTTTCATGTAGCTTCTGTAACTGAAATCAGAGGCTATTAGTAGTATTATGTTATGATGTTAACTTAATAAGCAATCTGATATATCAGAAACATAGCAAGCTGCATATTCTTATGTCAGTTTTATGAGGCATTATAATTTATAGTTTACTGCAATCTCTATTCTTTGACTCTGTTTTTCCTTTTATTTCACTGACAGTACAATTACCTTAAGTATTCAACTTTATTGTATCCACAACTCGATCAGTGAATGTGATAATGCCATGGTCCATTACATGCAACTTGATCAGTGAATGTGATAATGCCATGGTCCATTACATGCAACTCGATCAGTGATAATGGTCCACATGCAACTCGATTAGAAAGTTTCTGACGGGGAGGACATAAGTCTCACAGTTTGGTTGCTGTTCTTATTTTTAAAATGATGACTATTTCAATTTATGTGACTTGTATATTTATAAACTATTTTGATATTTTAGGTCATATGAGATTAGGATTAACAAGACAATGTCAGATTATACATGGGCGTCCAGAAATATGTGTATTTCCAAATTTATCTAAAGAATGGATGTTTACATTTATTTGTATATTAGCTGGTATTCTGTGTATAACATTAACATGCTTCTTACTCTTCGCATCTCACTGGAAGAGAGAAGCTACAAAATATGCTAGATGGATAGCATTCATAGGAAGTAAGTTGGGTTATTGTTGTATTATTTATTTCGTAAATGAAATGGAGTTTAACGTCATACTGTTCTGCTCCTAAACTGGACTAATGAAGACGGACATTCCATACTGTGTGCTATGAGGGAAATTTTGCCTGGGCAACGGCGCTAAGACCTACTCTTATATCGAATTCAAACTGCCAAGGAATCTTTTTTTACGTACACGCCCATGTGTACACAGGACCTCTGTTTTTCGTAACCATCCGAAAGACTAGACAGCTGTACTTATCAGTATTTGCTTGTTACTGAATTTCTTAATATTCCAAATAGTAGTTATTTAAAATATATCAGATGCATGTATCTTTTTACAAATTATTGACAAGTGCAATTTCTTTATTGTTATTTCAGTGACGTTATTTTGCTTGGCAGCAATAGTGTTTCCTATAGGATTTCATATAGATGAGATTGGTGGACGACCATATAAACTACCCAATCATACTCAAGTTGGCTCTTCTTATGTCCTCTTTATACTGGCTATTTTCTTCACTATAATATCAGAATTATTCACAGGAAAAGTTTGTTTACCGGTTCTATAGCAATTATTTCCATGTAGGTGATTGAATTATCGGTGTTCAAATTTCTACCTACATGTAATTATATCATATTTGTAAATACATTACGACCGGTATACCAAAATGTAAATATTTTTACCCTCGCCATGGTTGTGACACTCCATCAACAATGGCTCAATTAATAATGTATTAGAATCTAAGGTAAAAAATTATTTTTGTTAAGATTTTGGTAAGATCTTGCCATTTTCAAGAAAGTCCCCTTGAACCTGTGTTTATTATCATAATTTACTTATGTAGATCTGTATTTCATAGAAATATTAATTTATTTACTAGTTTCTTAATTAAAGCCCCTGTGTTTCATTTTCATTTTTCCAAAAATCTCAGACTTAAATGTATGATTAAGCCATACTAAAATGCACCATAATTAAATGACATTTGTTTATAAACAGCCTCGAACCAAAACAGACCAATTTTAGGGTCAAAACATGCATAACTTACAGTCAAAATGACCACAGATTAGTCATAACAAGATATTTTTTATTTGATCAGAATCCAGTTATATTATTCAGATAATTTTGATCACACTTTTGGTCGTTTTAAGTGAATTTTTGCTCTGTAGTTTATGTCTTTGATCATATCCAATTTTTATTGTCTGCAGAGGATTTCAAATGTTGTGAAATTTTCAATTCATAATATCTTTGTAAATACTGAACTGAATTGAACCATTTTGGACCATTGTATTGTACTTCGCAACAGATTAATAATTCTTCCATGGATGTTCAGAGACTTTAAGGGGAAGCTCCAGCCAACGAAGAATCACAGTAACAAAAGTTTTTTAAAGAAAGATTAATCAATATCAGATCTATTTATTATGTTTATTTACATTTTTATTGCCTGTATACTTGAATAAACTTATCACATTGTTGGTACAGTATGTCAAGATTCAACATTCATCATGTTCTGCAGCTGATGATTAGCCGATGTTCTTTGTTTGTGTACAAACTTGACATAATTTGTAAAGACTATGTTACTGTGCAGTCAATCAAAACCAATTGAAATGTTTCAATGTTTTGATTTTTTTCCCAGTTGATCAGCTAATGTACTCTGTATGTAGAATTTTGATTCTGCAGACGATTGCCGCGATCTTTTGAATGTTGGTAGTACAGTCTACATGTAAAAGATCTTCATTCTGCAGTTAGAACTATTACCTCATTGATATTGTACGAAACTTGCCAAATTCTATCATTTGTATTTATTAGTATTTATATAGCATTTTAATTTTTGTACATATATACACAGTCTTATGACGCTAAGATAGGTCAAAGAAATTTAAAACTGAATATGAAAATATGCAATCAACAACAGCCTTTAACACCCAACCATTTATTATCCCTATCTAGTCTTTAAATAATGGTACAATGAAGAGTGTTACAAAGCTTAAAAATTACTATAAAAGAGGTAGTAGGGGTATAAGGCCCACAAAAGTTAAATACCCCAAAACAGTTATTTTGGGGTGATCAAATCTCTGTTTTTGACCATATTGGTAAAGGGGAGTAGGAGACATGACCTAAATCTCTCACCACCATCCCCCATTAAATCTGAATATGTCACTAGACAAAGTAATTGATATGTCCCCCACCAAATCAAAGTTCATTTCCTATTTTGGAGAAGAAGAAACCTCACTTGAAAAGAGTATATAAATATGAATGAATGAGTGTGTAAGTCACTGTAAGTCAGTGCAAGGGTTTGTATATTAGTATGTATAAAAATCACTATATCAAAATCAAATTTTTCAAAATTAAGTGATCACTGCGTCATCAAATATTAGTATTAAAGATACATTAAGTTGTTTTTAGTTTAATTTGCCAAATCTATTTGTTGTAAATGTTATGTTTGGTTGGATAGCAATATGTAGGTACAGTAAATATAATTGACCTTTATAAAAGGACCCACTGTCAATCTAAATGCTGTAGATTAATGGATGATAATATTTGCTGTATGTAGTAGTTGTTTTATTTTTTTTATACACTAATGTGAGTGACAGCTGTTGAAAGCAAGTAACTGGTTGGCAGAATATGATATTATTAGCTTAAAAATCATCCTGTCTATACTTTTATTTTTGTAATGTTTTGTTTGAAAAGGTAAAATAGATATTCTGATTAAATCTGATAAATCATATCTTCAACATTGCTTTTCAATATCCCATAAATGTATATTATCTAAGAGTAAGCTTTTTTTATGAAATAGAAACAAAGTGTTATAAAATGCACACAAGAGAAAATCACAATTTGTTCATCAAGTAAATTTATTGAAATTGAATAAACACAGTATATCAAGTCCAATTGCCAAATAGCACCGAAAAAGTATATCATAATAACCATATTGTGAAAGAGGTTTTACCTAGGCTGTATATATTTTTCCAAGGAATACTAGATTGTTGATATCACTTTAGTTATTCCAGTTTTAACATACTCCAATATACCACTATTTTAGTGGTATTGTAGTTTTTAAGTGTTGTTGTCTTTCCATCAAATAAAACATACCCAAATTGTTGCACTTGAGGTGATTATGCCAATATCAGTGTTCCAAAAACTGTCCTGTATGGTGCAGCTAGTCTGTATACTACTTAAATTCTTCAGCTGGCAAATGTTTTAATGTAGATGGCAAATAATTCTCTGCATATATTTATTTTCATTTTGCTTTGTTATTTTAATTACTTGTTTATTATATATATTATAATGCTCAACAATTTATATATTTGTATGTCATAATTTAGAAGACGGCTATGAAATTAATGTTGATGTGGCAATCATGTCAAATTAGGCAAAATTATATATGCTTTGATATATTTTTTGAAGTATGAATAAAATATACGAGCAATGAAGTACATTATTTTCTGAAAATGTTCTTTGTATCCACATTTTGAGGTTCATTTAATCTGCGACACTGATACGTTCTGAAAATAGTGGAAGTTTATCTGGTTGAAGTAACAACTAAGAGAGATGATTCAGCTTTCTGTGCTGAATGAATGAATGAAATAGTGTTTAAGGTCCTACTTTTCTGCAAAAGCCGGGCTGGGAGATCGTGATGGAGTGATTTTATGCAGTGACAAGGAGTAGGGGCATGTGCTTCATATCATAAGTTCTCCAATTTCCTTTGACTCATAATGATCTCTATGTGAATTGTCATGAACCAAAGAATTGCCACATGTTAGTCTCCAAATGACAAAGTTTTGTTAAGGGAAATGAAGCTGATCACAAAATATTCTGAACAGCAAAAGAATGGTAAGAAAAACATCCTTTTTATTTAGTTGCTTCATTGCGTAAAGTAGCTAAAATTATTTATCAATTTAAATCAACATTGATGCTGTGATCCTACCGGAAAAAGATGGGCTTCTGATATCCAATATTTAAGACAAAATTTATTAAACATTTTACCATTGGTACACGAATCGTGAACCATAATGCCTTTCAGTCCCAGTTGTAACAAGAGGCTTGAGAGACGGGGCTAGACAAATTGCACCAAATAAAAAGGCGTATGTTGACACCAGAAATTTGCATTCGATTGAGAATGCTGGCTTATTTCCCCAAACATCTAATTTAAATTAGAGTAAAAACGGAAACCATTGAATGTAAATCAATTTATGTACATTCATATTACAGTATTGCATCCAAATTGTGTCAATTTCTAGGTCCCAAATGTTAGCAATTTAGCTCCTTTAAAATTATTCTTCCGATCATTGATTTCAAAGTTGCCGAAATCTTTCAGACAGGAGGAATTCTAGCAGAGCCATAGATCAATTTATCAACCCGCTCACCCAAGCATTGTGAATACTCTAAAAATCAATGTTTCAGACATAAAATTCCTGCTAATTTGTATTACACAGTAATATACTGCTCCCCATAAAAAAATATGTTTTTATACAAACAAGACTGGAAAAAATATAAGTCAAATACTAAATATGAGTATCAGTTTTTACAGAAAATAATTACAGAGGTTTAGGATTATATTGTCCTGTTATTATTATTAGAAATTCTCTAGAGAATTCCATAAATAAATAATAAAACAGAAAACCATTACAATTTAATGAACAATTTATTTTCCACTAATCATTTACATGTTATTTACTGATCTATTTCAATGTTATTGACAAAAATAAATCATACATCTCAATACAACTTGAAAATTAGTTCCAGTGATGTGCTTAAATTAATGAAAAGATAGGCTGACACTGCCAGGCAGGATACGCCCACATTTTCGAGAGATTGGTTGGTCAGTTCCAGTCTGATATTCATGAAATTCGAAGCCGACAATGATTATGGTGTGACGGTACATAACCTAGAAATGTGACTTTTCATCAAAATCAGATAAGAATTGTGACCTGTAGAGAGTCCACAACCATGATATACCATATTTTTACACTATTCGCGTACAAACGCGACCATTTCGTCCGGCAATTTTGGTACGATTTTCACGAAATTAGAACTCAACCTTCCTCATCCAAATTGAATTAAAATTGTGACCTATACAGTTTCCACAACCATGATATACCATTTTTTTTTAACAGTATTCGCATACAAACGGCGGCCATTTTGTCTGTCAATTTTAGTCCGATTTTCCCGAAATTCTAACTCAACCTTCCTTACGGTGTAACAGTGATATAATCAAACGTTTTTTTAAATCGGATAATAATTGTGACCTCCAGAGGGGCCACAAGCTAAAGAAAGGGGGATTTTGTGTATAACCAGGGGCCATAATTCAGGAAGTTACGATCCGATATGCGCAAATATCGAAAGGAACCAAGATCTTTGGGTTATAACCATGAATTTCAAGTTTCATCAAAATCGAATTAAAATTGTGACCTTTACAGGGTCCACAACCCTGATATACCATTTTTTAACAGTATTCGCGTACAAACGGCGGCCATTTTGAATGGCAATTTTGGTCCGATTTTCCCGATATTCGAACTCAACCTTCCTTACGGTGTAACGGTAATATAATCAAACGTTTTTTTTTAAATCGGATAATAATTGTGACCTCCAGAGGCACCACAAGCTAAAAAAAAAAAAGGCGATTTTGCGTATAATCAGGAACCATAATTCAGGAAGTTACGATCCGATATGCGCAAATATCGAAAGGAACCAAGATCTTTTGGTTATAACCATGAATTTCAAGTTTCATCAAAATCGAATTAAAATTGTGACCTCCACAGGGTCCACAACCTTGATATACCATTTTTTAACAATATTCGCGTACAAACGGCGGCCATTTTGTATGGCAATTTTGGTCCGATTTTCCCGAAATTCGAACTCAACCTTCCTTAGGGTGTAACGGTGATATAATCAAACGTTTTTTTTTAAATCGGATAACAATTTTGACCTCCAGAGGGACCACAAGCTAAAAAGGGTGATTTTTCGGACAATCAGGGGCCATAATTCAGGAAATTACATTCCGATAGCCGCAAATATCGAAAGGAACCAAGATCTTTGGGTTATAAACATCCATGTCAAGTTTCATCAAAATCGGCTCAAAATTGTGACCTCTATAGGGTCCACAAGCTAAAAACGTGATTTTTCGTACAATCAGGGGCCATAATCCATGAAGTTTTGATCCGATAAATGCCAATATTGAAAGCAGCCGAGATCTTTTGGAGATAAACCTATATTTCAAGTTTCGTCAAAATCGGATAAGAATTGTGACCTGTAGAGAGTCCACAAACAAATTGTGGACGGACAGGCGTCCGGATGGACAGGGGCGACGACATAATACGTCCACATGAAAATGTGGGCGTATAAAAATTATAAGATATAAGCAATAACATTTAATTGTCATAGTCATCATTAACAACATAAAACAGTGCTATGATGAATTATAAGCCTCCATGGGTATTAAAAAAAATTATATGGCAGTGCAAAGAAAAACAATAAACAGTGTTCCAAAAGGTGTAATCACATTGCTCATAGCCAAAGTAAGTAAAGATATTCACCGAATCAACATCTACACTAGAAGTCTCTGCTGTCCCTTTCCCAAATGCAATGTCTTGCAGGGAGTGTGAAAGGCCCAATTTAAAATCTCATATCTATGAATAGATTATTACTAACATCCGTGCTGAGCAGATAATAGTAAAATAAAAGAAGTTCGGAAATGGATATGAAACCATATTTGACTAAAAAGATTGTAACTTGGCCTGAAATATTAGAAGTTGTAAATTACAACAATGAAATAACACTAGAATTCTCGTTAAAATAAAACAACTAGTATATAATCTGGCAAGAACAAATAAATCATATTCAAGAAGCAATGGTAACAATTACTTCCTTAACCATTTGACAACTTAATAGCATGACGTGTACAAGCAATTTCATTGGCTTACTGGCAGACACAAGCTCTGATGTTTTACTTCCTACTTCCATTAAACTGGTGATAAAATGGGGTTTAACAACTGGGCTAATGAAGAAGAGCATACACCATACCGTGTGCTATGAGGGAAATTTTGCGTCCACACCGGGGCTACGGCCTACTCTTATATCGAAGTCCAACTGTAACAGGTTCTTTTATGCACAAGCCAATGTCTACACTGGTCCTTGCTTTTTGGTCTCATCCAAATGATTAAACAGTCGTCCTTGTCAGGCCCTCCGTCCTCCACCACTCACATGGGGATACAAAGTGAGAAAATCCCCTGGAATTTTCTTGGCCAACTCTGGGAGCAAACCTCACTGAGCCACTGTGGCTCCTTTCAATGGAACTATTATAATTCCCGGTAGGAACTAAACCCTAGGGAAGTGTAGTAATGGTTAATGAGCAGACAATGCTTGTAAGCTTTGATTCTAGAATATATAAATAAATCTGATTAAAAGTAAAGGAATGTTCTTGACTTCATAATGACTAGAAAAGAAGATAGCAGCCACTAAACAATCCCATTAAAAAAATTTTGAATAAAATATACAGCTCTTCATGATAAAAACCAGTGCTTGCCAAGCACAAGATAAGCCTGCATTTTTCAATAGATGGATACATAACAATGTGATTTTTTGTACAATCAGGGGCCATAATCCAGAAACTTATGGTTTGAAATGCACTAACGAAATGAAATGAAATGGTGTTTAACGTCCTATTGAAATGCACAAACATCAAAAGTGACTGAGATCTTTGGGATATAAAGATATATCGTAAGTTTCATAAAAATCTGATATAAACATAGTGACCTGTTGATGGTTCACATTCACAAGCTTTATATTACATACTTTTACACAAATTTTTGTACAAATTAGTTTCGAATTTCCATTTATTACAGTGGAATGATGATTATATTTTAGTTTTTAAACCATAAAAATTGTGACCTCTAGAGAATCCACATGCTAAAAACACTTAATTTGGTAAAATCAAGGGACAAATCCAGGAAGTTAAAGTCTGATATGCGCGAATATCAAAAGGGAACAAGATCTTTGGGTTATAAAGATGCATTTCAAGTTTCATCAAAATCTGATGAAAATTGTGACTTCTAGAGTGTCCATAAGCTAAAAACAAGAGTTTTCATACAATCAGGGGCCATAATCCATGAATTTATGGTCAGATACATGCCAATTTCGAGAGAAACCAAGATCTTTGGGAGACCTATATTTCAGTTTTAGTCAAAATCAGATAAAAATTGTGACATGGGCATAAATAGGGCATATAAAAATAATTCTGTAGTATTATTGTTACTACTATCATTGAAAAATTAATATTATTAGTAACATGATTCCTCTCATGTGACTAAAGTATCTGCAATAAACAGCTTGGTGATACACCTATTGTAACATTGTTACCCAAACTTATTAATACAATACACTCATCATACTCTACTCAGAAAAATCAACATAGCCTCTACATAAAAACATGGCTTAAAGGAGGTCAACTTTGGTAGAGGTGTTTTTATATCTTTTGGATGTTGGTCTTTTAGAATTATTTAATTGTGTTAATGCCAGGAAACGTAGGTAGATCCCCATAGTTTTTATTTTAAATTTTTATTTAGTTGCAAATTGTATCAATCACTACTAAATAAAATCCCATAATGGAATATAAAAAGACGCTTTCTGAATAAAAGAATGTATCATATCACCTTTAGTTCTAACCCAGTTAAAAATCATAAATGAATAAAATATCACTTGAGTTAAAATGAACATTCAACATAAAAAAAAAACAATTTCAAACTAACAAAAGAATAAGATTTCAAATTGTCACTATACTATAATTTCAACATAACTGAGTATGCACCATAAAATGAGAAGTAAACAATATTGTAAATTTCAGAGGTAGTTAAATCTTTCTTGTTCTAATATAGGGTCATGTAAGGGAGTTTGGGGATTGTTATTGTATATTTTATGCATTAAAATAAACGTCTCAAAAGATTATCAGGATGCTTGATTGTGAGTAAGGAATTTCAACAGGTGACATGGAATCAAGTTCCTGATTTACTTCAATTCAAAATAATGAACTTGATATTTTGCCGATCAACATTTTTACAGACAAAATATTGGAACAAACAACTTTGATTTGGATCAAGTCTCTACATCATTTTGAAAATATTAACAAAGTTTTAAAATATGGTGGTAGTCCCTCAAAGGATATGTCAAACTTGGATGAGAGAAAATATAATCTCCCTTACAGAACTGTTCGTTATCAGTAGAGGAGCAATGTGTGTATCTATCCCAAAGGATACGTTCCTTACTGTATCACAATTTCATTTTTTACCAAATTGAATAAATTATATTTTGTCAATGTTTATTATTTAATTATTAATATTGCTTTGCATGCTAGAAAAGACACCACTTATCATAAATTGGTCTGCTAGAAGCAGCAGAGGGTGAAAATATGAATCATGGGATTACATGAATAAGTATCATCCATTTCATCAATATATCATTAATGCCTGCTTATGACAGTTATGGATTGCTCACATGTCATTTTAAACAATTTATAGCTTAAATTATTACAACTCTTAAGGTATATATAGAAATGAAGGCAAATGTAATGGTAAGTGAAAATATCTTGTCTCATTTCTAGTAAGTGTTTGTACAAACAAAAGTTTAAGAATATGTAAGACCTTTGTCCCAATGACATAAACACATTGGACTTCATAATAACAATAACTAAATATCAAAATAATTTAATTATATATCTATATTTACCGTACCGGTACCATATTAAGAATACAATCTCACAGCCATCTATACTACAATATTTAGACTCAATCACAGACTAGCACAAATATCTCATCTTGGAAATACAAGGATCAATTATCACCTAATCATTTTTGCATTTATAATCAAATTTGTTTTAACTCTTGGTTTCATAGTAAGAATAAATGTATTACTGGTTTTAAGTAAAAATTTGAGTATTCTGAATTAAAGATAGGTTGCCAAGCAACAAAACATACACCCAAAGCAGCTAAGTCATCCACACAATCAATGAGTGTTGTTGCATGTTTTTTTCTTTTGTCAGTAATGAGAGCATTTAAAACACATAAAAATCTGATTATAAGTATTAACGCATGAAGTAATTATCAGAAAACATTCAAATTTGTTTCCATTATTTGCCTCATAACCTTATACAATTTATATCAACTGTAGCCTCTAAAGCAATAAGAGAGAGAGAAATGGGGTTTAACATCCACTCGACACAAACTAGGTCATTTCGGGACTAACATATAGTTTAATTTTATTTCAATAATTCGCTTGCGCGTAAGTGTCTTTAGGAGTGGGAGGAAACTGGAGGACTCAGAGAAAACCCACGAGGCTGGACATGCAACCCTACACCTTGTCACATACAACACGGGATTCGAAACCACGCCAGTTGACTCAATGACAGGCCATCCAACCGCACAGCCTCTAAAGCGTCCACAAGATTTTTCAAAGTGATCAAGGGCCTTAACTCCAGCAGTAATTATTGGAAAATGTTGAAAATGAATAGGATACTTGGTCTCATGACCTTTAACACTGTGTATAAGTTAAAAATCAATCAGATATTAACTTTAGCATTTAGAGAAGTGGTTCTCAACCCTTTTTTGCCAATGGCACATCTTGGAACATATGAAAAAATATGGGCACAACTGGCTAATTATGTATGAAAAATATTTGTAAAATAAAAACATGGTAAGTCAGATGGCATACAACCGTAGTCATAGACACATAGACTAAGTCAAAGTAAATATAGGAAAAGACAGCTATGAACTCATCAGTAGGCACTAGTGAATACTCTATTGGATCTCTGGTTTTTCACATTTTCTTAGTGTGGTACACTTAGGAAGATAACATTACAAATCAGTGACAAGACATTTAAAAGAGATCGAGGGGCATAACTATGGTGCGTCTCATGATCATAAGCAGTGCATATAAATTTAAAGTCAATCCGATATTAACTTTAGCGTCTAGAGCGTCAACAAGATATTTAAAAGTGATCAATGGTAATAACCCTGGGAGTAATTAAAGGAAATCGTTGAAAATCAATAGGTTTCTTCGTCTCATGACCTAAAACACTGTGTATAAATTTAAAAACCAATGGAGGGGGGTAACAACAACATACAACATTTCAATGAGGGCATATAAAAAGGAGAAGTATGTTACTTGCGATAATAAAAAATCAATGCACACATCTTTTCAAAACTATAAACATTCATTTTTCATTATCTATGTTTGAACTGTTACAGCAAGAATGGCCAGCTCTTTATATCTAAATCTTACATAAAGTTTCTTTAATTTTTAATTTCGATATGTGGTCAATGCAAGATTTTTTCTAAATTGACATTTTTGCTGCCAAATTAGCTTGTTCCAGCAAACTTATGTTAAAAATTTGACGAAAAGAATTCGAAGGGCTTTGGATGGAGATATCAGACATTAAGGCGATCGTGTCCCATGCTACTGTAATCACAACTGTCAACAACAACATTAAACCAATCCAGCAGATTTAGCCATACTGTAAAACAATGATGACTCATCTTTTAGTAGCTCCTGAGGATTATCAAATTCCTTTACACAGCCAGCATCTAACACCATTATTCTGTAAAATTAGAAGAAAACATATCTTAGCATAAACATTTCCAACGTACAAAAATCTATAATACCTCTAGGATTTGAAACAGATCTGCCAATCCATTACATGTTCTATTTATTAAGAAGTTCAGTAGACACACGTTATGTTATAATATCAATTACATTCATTATTTTGATGAAAGTGAACTAATTAAATCATATTATTGTGTAGTTCTATGATAATTAGCGCTAGGTATTGCCACTGTATTAACGATACAATATGATTTGTATCACAATTCATAACCAGGTCAATATTTCCCAACAAAACAGCAGAATAAATGAATAATCTATATCTTTAGTTTTGCTGAAGGCGTAGAAATAAAACTGTTTAATATCATGATATTGATGTGGATCAAAATATAAGGAACAAAACAATTTAAGAATGTCTGTGTACCCATGGATAAAATGTGACATCAGTAATAAAGAATGACACGTTTCTTACTGAAACAACAAATAAACATACAAAAGTAAACGTGATACATCGATTTAGCATCTTGCGATTCAATACGAGTATCATGATACAGTGAAATATCGTGCCAGCATGAGTGATAATCTACATTTTATTTCAAATTCTAGGAGTTAAGACCATTTCTATGACAGCAATAGGTAAAGCACACACCTAGTATAGTCTAATATTGTATTAAGACGATGCGCTATAGTTAAAACTGTACAGTCTTCGAATTCTGTTCTTATAGTAGCTTGTATAAGATCATCTGTTTCTAGATCTATAGCTGCTGTAGCTTCATCCAATATTAATATTTTAGATTTACGCAGTAAAGCTCTTGCTAAACACAGTAACTGTCTCTGTCCAACACTACAATAAAAAATACATAAAAAATTATAACTTTAGAAAATAATATACTCAAACTGACAATAACCACCATTTATATGGCTGTTCTTAACATTTCAGCTCTGAGTGGTCAAAGTGCATGCATGCTTTCAATTATAGGTAGGGTCACCAATTCAAGTGCTGTATTTATCCTGTATGGGGCAAGGAGTAAGATCACATGAATAACTTTAAGCAGTTTCACTCAATGTTTTGCTTTTCTTTGAAGCGAATAACACAAAGAAATGACCATTTTAACATGTCTCTTTTTAATACCAAAGAACTAGTACAAAAATCATTGACAGTACATTACATAGGGCTACATACAGCTTCCTATTTAATATGCTAAGATAAATTTGACTATAACAACACTATCAGAAAAACCCCAACAATCCTTCTAATCAAACTCATTTAAAATAAACACATTTAATCTTCATTTTTACCTGAGATTCTCTCCTCCTTCACTACATTCATGATCTAATTTTGTTGGAAGACTATTAACAAATGTCTTAAGATGAGCATGGTCTAATGCTTGCCATAAAGCATCATCTGTCACCTCTTCAAACGGATCTAAATTCATTCTAAGGGAACCAGAAAATAAAACTGGATCCTAGCGAGAAAGAAGAAATAATGTTTAGTTAAGCTTAGTTATAAATGTCTTTACAAAAACCAGGAATTGGATGTGAATGCAATATACACCCTACTAATGACTGTAAGAGTCAGATGATATTCTAAGTCATACAAACAATAACTTTAACTTATCTTCTATTTTATGAATTTCCGAAATATCCCATTCTTCAATAGCCAAGTGACAATTTAAATTTTCACTTATAGCCAATTTTTGATAATAATGTACAAAATCTTACCTGAGGTATAATAGTTAGCTTTGATCTTAAATCATGTAATCCTATTTCAGCTATATTTATACCATCTATTGATATACTTCCTTCAGCTGACTCAATAATACGAAATAAAGCTAAAGTTAGTGAAGACTTTCCTGCACCTGTTCTTCCCACAATTCCAATCTAAAATACATCAAAAAGCATACATTATGCAAGTTAAATTTGCCTATTGCAGGTCTTTCTTTGGGCCTGAAATGTTATATAATCTTTTAAATTAATTAGACATTTATAAACATTAAAAGACCTTAATCAACTCTCTATGACATCTTATGTGTCAGGTGTTCACAGGATTTGAATTCAATTTGCTGCTCAACGCTCATTGATGATTTAACCCAAAAATGGATAATTGAGAGTATGTTTTTTTATCGTACCAAATTTAGTAATGATGACCAAAGATAAATTAATGTGATATGCTAGAATTTTAGAATCAAATTGGTCCATATAGAAAACATATATCAAAAAAACAAAACTTTACTTTTTCTCCAGATTTCACTTTGCAGTTGATGCCCTTTAATACAAGATCCAAACCTTCTCGGTACCTGACTTTATAGTCAGAAAACTCTACAACTCCTGATGTGGGCCAATCTTTGGGTGGTCTATTATTTTCAACAATCCACTCAGCCTGAAAAAATATACATTAAATATACTTTTTTCAATATAACATACTGCTAACAAGTAACCATAATAACTTTTTAGACACTTTTATTAATGGAATAGAGCACTAAACTTTAACACATACTTGTGGAAAAACCGCTACTAATCCATTGTCCCATTAAAAAATATGCAGCGTAAAAATATAATACAAATCACCGTTCAACAATACCTTGCAGATTTAAACAATTTAGTGGTTGGCCCCATTTAAGTTTAAGACAAATCCTCTGTCAATTATCCTTTTTAAGGTAATGAACTCTTTATGGAATCAAAGTGGATTTTGATAAATGAAACTACCTCAGTTGGAGTATCAGCATATTCCTTAACTCTTTCTACAGCAACTATATTTGTTTCTAATTCACAAGTCATTCTGACCATCCAATTTAACGTCTGTGTTACCTGTCAAAATAAAATATATCAACTTATCAATAATAAACGATAAAATAATATAGAACAATAAATGATTTAAAGGATGTTTCCTGAAAAAAAAACACATCATATGCCCCAATTTAAAGACAGATTCCCTTAAGGAAAAATCTTTTCTTTATTTCTGTTAAAGTGTTTAAATGTGAAATACTGTTTCTTGACCACTTTAAAATCAATTTCAATTTTAGAGCCACCTGGCTGGGACCCTCCTATTATCCATGCCATATGTACCACATTCATGAATATTAACTTTGTTGACTTCACGATCCCTACTTTTTGAAAAGGCTAGATTCATTTCAATGCTAAAAATTCTTACATTGTGAAATCAGTGTAATTATCAGAGATTGCTTGCGCTAAACTGATTGTTCTCTACTTCAGAACCTTACTTTAAAAGTGTCTCCTGATAAATAGAAAGTGTAAGGAGACCGCATCACACAAACAATTACACAAGACAAACCTACAGAGGGTAGTCACAGGACAATTTATACTGACACCTCAAACAACAAATGTATATCAGTTAATTTCATCATTCCTACTTAATTAGTTAGAATCAAAGTAATGGTGTCCCAAAACATCAACCAATCAAATTGTCTATCTCCCAGAAAGTGTGGCAGACAGAGTAAAGACCTATATTAATATGAATAGTCCCATGTTGCATCAAAAGACTGGTAACAACTAACAATAAGGAAATAAATTTTATCAAATTTGTTTATCGTCATTGCATATATTTCTATAGAATCATTAATTAAATGAACAATAAAGAGATATAATTGTACTCACATTTAAAGCATAGGATATTGACAATCCAACAATACCGGGACTTAAATTGTCTCTACCTAATACAGCAAATAATGAGGCAAAAAATACAATCAAATTACCCAGAAACTCTAGTCTTATAGCCAACCATCTGAAATATATATGTGCATGTAGTTAATATGGCTAATAACAGGAATGGTATGTTATGATCAAAAGCCATATAGCTATTATAGCTAACCACATGCCTAATAACTGGGCCCTGTTTCACGAAATTTTAACTTAAGATAAAATCCAATTTTAGTAGTTACTTCAATTTTGATTGGATGAGCACTAAAATCAATCTAATATTATCCAATCAAATTACTAAAATTGGGATCTTATCTTAGTTAAAATTTCGGAAAATAGGACCCAGGAATGGTATATTATCATCAAAAGCCAAACTAAGGGGAGCTGCAGCAAAGGCACAAAGTTGAGGTCCATTGAAATGTCTCTTGTTAGTATGTTAGCCTCTTGCTAACTCACTTACCTATTTGATGTTATGCTAGGATAGTAACTGACTTGATTTTCATCCACTTTATTCTCAGATTCCGATATAAATCTTTGCTGTTGTCCAAATGCTCGAATAGTTGAGGCACCGGTAAT
The DNA here is from genome assembly GCA_036850965.1 of Patella caerulea. Lineage (NCBI taxonomy): Eukaryota > Metazoa > Mollusca > Gastropoda > Patellidae > Patella > Patella caerulea. The sequence goes on along the minus strand of JAZGQO010000014.1, from coordinate 17,161,664 downwards.
AGTTTCTCCAAAGTGAGAATAAATTGGAGATCTACTGATAGATTCTAATCTCTTCAACTGTCTGGAAGTGGCCACGTAAAAACGCTGAAATTAAAATCAAATTATTTATATTATACTGCAACAAAACTTGTGTCATTGCAACAGGAGAAAATTATAAAAACATATTTCAGATTTATTTTTAAACATACTCTTACTTTAAATTCAATCTAGAGTTTATTAAATGTATCACAATAAAACTGATTTTTTTTTTTTAACATAACTTAAATAATACATGAGCTGGATTAGACATAAAAACAAGCAAAAGAATGTGAAAGCACATGCAAACAATAAATAACCTAAAAGTCACTACATATAAAGAAAGTAATCTAGTGTTAATGTGTCAATAGTAAAAGTGAGTAAAACAATATTAATAAAAGCAAAAATAAACTACATGTTAGATTTAGTATGCAATATAGAACCAAATCATCTAGCTAAGACAAATCTGTAAAAAAAAAAAGTGTCATATAACCCTGACAAATAAATATACAATAAAAGAAGCACACATTCCCATAAAAAAACACACAAGAATCAACCACTAACAGCAACTACAGCCATGTAATCATAATGAGCAGTAAAATAATTGCAGCACTGATAGATCCATACTAAACAAGAGCACTGTAACTAACTGTACATATGGGTATTTAACATATGTAAATGTTCAATTTCTTTCGCAGAGTTAATGCCACAGGCGTCTTTTATCTCGGTCTACAATGACTGACCTTTAAAAGCTCAGACTGCTATAGTTCTACAGGTGACGTCACATCATAATGTTTACCATCAAAGCAAGTTTAAAAACACGATATATATGAAAATCATTAATCAATCATAAACGGTCTTCAGTTCAACAAGAAAATAATCTAAATGTTTCAAAAGCAAACAAACTGAAAAAATCTAAAATTGATTTGTCACACGTGCATTGTTTACATTGAACGTAGTAATAGGAACTGATACAGAATTATATTTCTTTACCCCCTTTACTCCTCCACATACTACTGTATCTTATGTACCTATTTATGCTAAATATGGAATATTTCTTATCCAGATATACTTCAGACACCTTTATTTATTTTTCTAATACTTCAAAAAAAATGTTTTAGAATTTATTTTATCGGAGGAAAAAAGTTAATATTTCTGACTCATTAAGTTGCATTCACGTCATCCTTATCAGTGACGGTAGTGACGGTAGTGACCAAGCGAATATGCGACAAAAATGTTATACAAATTTATAATTGCCTGCATATTTGAATCATATTCATTTTTGTTACATTGTATTTCATACATTGTCTGCTGGGGCTTTCTTTATGAAGAATGAACCAACTATAATTGCAGGCAATTACATGTTTTCAGCTTTCACTCTGTCTTGTATTTTACATTTGATGGAGGCATTGCGGCTGACTTTTGGTTTAGGTCTCATACCTAGAAGTTGTCATGGACATCATGGCATCATACCTCTTTATAGAATACCTATTACCAATTACTCATGGTTAAGTGCATTTAGCTAATAGATTTGGATTCAATTTGACATTTGAATTAAGCACCAACAATTGCTGAAAAGCAGTATCCATGCAAGATAAACTCACATTTTCTAACAGGGAAAATTAATTGGGCTGATAATCTTTTTGTCCCAATGCTTTACATTAAATTTGACAAAAAAAAAAATGTTAAATTTTTTTTAGCCTCTATAGTGTTCAGGAGCTTTTTGGAAAGGGGTGTTGGTGATTGTTTTAACTCTGAAGAAGAAATCTCAATATTGATATGGTTCATCCTCCCTTGACCCCAATGCTTTACACCAAATTAAAAAAAAAGAGTAGAGACAAAAAAAAATTGGAGCCTCTATCATATTAAAAGGTTTTCTGAAAAGGGGGTTTACTCTGGAACAGTAACACTGCAGAACATTGAATATTGATAAGGTCTTCTCATGACCTGAATGCTTCCCACCAAATTTGAATGATAACTTTACTGTAGTCTCTATTGCATTAACAAAGTTTCGCGCAGATATCTATATCTTATATAATATAATATTATAAGTCATTTTATCAGTGCTGCAATTAAAACAAATGTATAAAACAGTTTCTTTAATCTTATTTCAAATACATCATTAATTCAGTACCAATTTACCTAATATCAAATACAACAGACAGTATTTACTGCATATTTAGTACTTATTATATATATTTTTAAGATATTATAATACAAGTTTTTCTGTAATAAAAAGATATATAGTGAAACTGTTATATAACAATATAATAACTCTGAAGCCATCATGCTAAAGCTAACATTACTGTATATTCAAAAAGATAGCATGTGCATACTAATGTTTACATGTATATATTCATACAATAAGAAATCCTAATAAAATGTCCAATAGGAAGGTATTCTGTTGGATATTACCAAATATTACATAAACTTCAGTAATGGTAGGATGACCCATGCACGGCGATTGTGCATACTTCAGTGGCTTGTCCCGAAGTGATTTCTATTTAACTGCGCAGTATAATACCCAGCACTAACGACCTATGAGACTATAAATATCCATCGCATGCGCAATTCTCTACACATCTATCAACTATTACAGCCATAAAAAATCTGTTGTTGTTGACGATTTTGAATAGCAGTAAAATTGAGCTTTTTGGTTATTACAGAAGCTTTGGAAATTATGTTTGTTATATTTTTTAAATCAGCTTTATTATTAAATGTATGAGCGGCATCTTTTGCTTTAGTACAAATAATATCTCTGAAATACTTTCATTCGGCAAGAACATGATACTAGCTAATCTTACTTTTACTTTTACAAGGCTCTTAAAACTATTGTTGAGTTGCCTAACGTGCTTTTTTCTAAATTCAATTTCTTGTTCCAGCTGTTTTTCTAAATTTAATTTCTCGTTACAGTTTTCTGTTATGTTTTGTAAAAAAAGCACACTTAATTATCCTGACCTGTTAATCAGACATAGAATGGTTGGTAGACTGGTTAAGCGAGACTAATTTCAAAACAATGGCACGCAACCTATCTTTTACTCACAAGTGCCAGGATGTTATTGCCGACACTCATAAACATCTTTCAGTGTATTATTTATAGATGGCTAAATGGTCAGAGCTTATTAAATACAATATGACCGTTTATTTAGTGACTATAAATATGGGAAACTGATTTAAGGTTTGGTATATATATAAATATTGTGGTGTGATTGTCGAGATATTTGGAGATATTTATTTATGGTGGGTCACCCTAGTAATGGCAACATTAATTTCTTCAGCTAAAGTTAGTTTTATGAATCAGTAATTTCTAATGACTACCTTTGGCTTTAGATATTAAACATTTTATCAAAATTACTGGAGTAAGACAGAAACAAAAAAAAAAACCCCAAACAATATATAAATAAATATCTGGTAACCATGGATACCTGTATAAAATAGTATAATATAAGTAGTGGTACTATGATCAGTAGAAAGTAAGGAGTACTGATGGAAATCACAAGTACGGTACTAATAACATGTAGTAAACAATGTAACCACATATGAACTGTTGCCGGTATGGTTATATCTATAATATCAACATCTTTGGCAAATCTATTAACGAGTCGTCCAAGTGGAGTTGTATCAAAGAATTTCATAGGAGATTTCATAATGTTGATGAGGAAATTTTGATGAAGAATTTTGGATGCATCTCTGGCTCCGACTGCTTTTATCAATACTGCTAGAAATACAAATATCCCTGTAGAAACAGAATTACAATATGTGTGAGTTAAAAATACAAATTTTTTTTTGTGCATTAAAAGCCAAAATCATTCTAAATAATTGTCTTACTAATGATCTTAAATGAAATAAATGGGACAAAAGTTTTGTTTGTCAGTTCTTATGCATGCATTTCATATTTCAAACTTTACAATATTATATATTGTCATGCCAAACCAAAAACAAATGTTGTAAAATCATAAGCATGACGTACATCAACTGATTTGTTGCGGTTCATCCAAGCATTTGATGTATAACATCAGTAAAACATAAAAAGGAGTGCTTCTGTAGGTCATGTGATCTTTTCAGATTTGAGAGAATATCTATTTTGTCCATGTGTGATAGGCCATTAGTATTTTTACTATGAACCTTTTCACTAAGCCTTGTGTTAATTATCTCATAGAGAAAGACCTCATAATAGAAAGCATAACAAATTTCCATATTTTTTTTCTTTCAGCTAGTGGCACAGTAACATGGATATCATTTTGATAATTAGTGGTCCATCATTTAAACCATAAATTCAGATATATAAAAGATTTTGCTTTGGCTTGACATAAGTTGACAACAGCTGTCATAATGTCTTATCTAGTATGAACAATTGAACGCCTTCACTTCCTGCAAGAAAGATCTGTTACCAAATAAGCTGCATTGTAATCAACTAGATATTATAAAAATATAAGTTTGATTATAGAACATGAAAGAATTGATATTATAAATGCAATTATATATCGTCGGTGAAGTGTCAAAAGGGTGTATCTCGGGAAATTAGTCAAATACACTTTTTTTGCATTTATTAACTCTCCCAATTAATATGCACATTTCTATCTAAGCTGTGTACCTCTACACCAGTTAGAACTGTTCTTGGTATCATGTGTCCAAATGTTGTATCTTTATTTGTGGGAATTTTGAAATGCAGAAGGTTCTATTTCTTAATCTTAGAAATTCTGAGATACACCCTTTTGACACTTCACCGACGATATGTACAATATTTTCTGGTGTAAAAGACACATGTTGAGTTTATCAGGGTTGTTCTAGGGCAAAATAAAGATCCTGTGTTTAAAACACACTTTTTCTTCAGGCAGCAGCAAATATCTTATGCTGACATGCTACCTGTAGGAAGCATAAGCACCAATCCTGGTAATACTTGAACGATGGTATCACGAAAGCTCTAAACTGACTGGGAAAAAAACAGATTAGATCTATTTAAAGTATAGGACACACATCTAGAAAATTCAATAACTGCTAAAACCTGGCGTTACCGACAAGATACGCCTGCATTTTTAGCTTATACAATCAGGGGCCATAACCCACATTTTTAGCTTATATAATCAGGGGCCATAACCCAAAAAGTTATGAAATATGGGAATATCGAAATGGACTGAGATATTTGGGATATAAAGAAATATTTTTAGTTTCATCAAAATTGGATAAAAATTGTGACTTCTAGTGGGTCCAAAAACTTTGGTATTACACTTTTACACTATTTGCGTACAAGGAGCAGCCATTTTGTCAGTTTTGACCTCCAGAGGGTTCACAAGCTAAAAACATGATTTTTCATATAATCAGTGTCATAAGCCACAACAATCTAATTAAAATATAGATCTTTATACTTTCGATGGCCTACACTCATGCAGATCTAACAAGTTATAGTGGGAGTTCACGCTCTATGATGTCAGGAATCAAGCACGGGACATTTGACCTGATAACAACAGTCAGTCGATTAACCAATTAGCAACCGCCATCCTTTTTAAAATCTACTTTTGTTTTGTTTTGATTCTATCCGCTGGTAATATTTACCCACAGTTCCAGGCATGAAAAGGTCAAACGGTCGATTCGACAGACCATTTGATTGGCTGACCCCTCATTCCAGGCAGAACGCGACTTAAATAACAAGTTTTCCAGATCAAAGAGTAGTAAAGACAAGTAAAAACGAAATTTTGAACTACAAAAAACGAAACGAAATTGGATCTGTGTTTTAATCAGATTGAAGCCACAAAGTCATGATTTGATTTTTGATCTCCAAAAACAAGATAGACTGGCACTGCCAGGCAGGATACGCCCACATTTTCGAGAGATGGATAGAGAACAAGCAATACCGAAAGTGATTTTTCCTACATCATTTAGTCTTGTATTTCATACTGTATTGGGAGCAGCCATTTTGTTGGTCAGTTCCAGTCTGATATTCATGAAATTCGAAGCCGACAATGATTATGGTGTGACGGTACACAACCTAGAAATGTGACTTTTCGGCAAAATCGGATAAGAATTGTGACCTGTAGAGAGTCCACAACCATGATATACCATATCTTTACACTATTAGCGTACAAACTGCGACCATTTTGGTACGATTTTCAAGAAATTCGAATAATTCAGGAAGTTAAGATCCGATATGCGCAAATACCGAAAGGAACCAAGATCTTTGGGTTATAACCATGCATTTTAAGTTTCATCAAAATCAAATTAAAATTGTGACCTATACAGGGTCCACAACCATGATATACCATTTTTTAACAGTATTCGCGTACAAACGGCGGCCATTTTGTCTGTCAATTTTGGGCCGATTTTCCCGAAATTTGAACTCAGCCCTTCTTCAAGGTGAAACGGTGATATAATCAAACGTTTTTTTAAATTGGAAAATAATTGTGACTTCCAGAGGGACCACAAGCCAAAAAGGGTGATTTTTCGTACAATCAGAGGCCATAATTCAGTAAGTTACAAATCAATGAGCGCAAATATCGAAAGGAACCAAGATCTTCGGGTTATAAACATGCATGTCAAGTTTCATCAAAATCGGTTCAAAATTGTGACCTCTATAAGGTCCACAACCTTGATATAACATATTTTCACACTATTCACGTACAAACGGTGGCCATTTTGTTTGTCAATTATGGTCCGATTTGAACTAAACCTTCATTACCATGTAACGGTGATATAATCAAACGGTTTTTTAAATCGGCTAATAATTTTGACCTCCAGAGGGACCACAAGCTAAAAAGGGCGATATTTTTCGGACAATCAGGGGCCATAATTCAGGAAGTTACGATCCGATGGGCGCAATTATCGAAAGGAAACAAGATTTTGGGGTTATAGACATGCATGTCAAGTTTCATGACAATTGGTTCAAAATTGTGACCTCTATAGGGTCCACAAGCTAAAAACATGATATTTCGCACAATCAGGGGCCATAATCCATGAAGTTCCGTTCTGATACATGCCAATATCGAAAGGAACCGAGATCTTATGGGGATAAACCTATATTTCAAGTTTCGTCAAAATCGGATAGGAATTGTGACCTGTAGAGAGTCCACAAACACATTGTGGACGGACGGACAGGGGCGACGACATAATACGTCCACATGAAAATGTGGGCGTATAAAAATGTGTATGAACAGACGGACGGACAGGAGCAAAGGCATAATACATCCACATGGAAATTCACTGTGAAACTGACATCGTTTAAGATGGGGTTTTTTGACTTTAAAAAATGCTATAGAGTTTGATTTCAAAACATCGTTTGATAATTGACAATAATCGTTTGAAAACTACAAAAATGGTTTAATTAGAACCATAGTTTAATTTAATGGTACAGCGTTTGATATCTCCGAGTGGGGGTTAAAAATGGACGAACCGTCGAATTATGTAATGCGTTTGATTACTAGACATCGCTTTAATTTCCGAGCTGCCGATTAATTTATCAAGTGTTTAAATATTAGACGAAAAATTTATTTGCTCGCGAGTCGTTTATCCGATCGGTTCATTTTGATTACGATTATTTACATATGAAATGAAGTACGAATAAAAAGGGTGGATATAAAAAAATGCACACGAAGATATGCTAAACTTACCGTGGTCGTAGTATTATTATCCATTAAAAATAATGATTCACGGTACCATTGACAAATACATCAAAAATCGGTACGTCCATTGTTATTATACCATCGGAATTCGGTAGAGCACATTCCCGGTGATGTATTTTTCTTTAAATCACAAATGATGAAAATAGATTTCCACGTGTACACGTGACTAGAAGACCTGGCAATGATTCCACCATTGACAAATACATCAACAATCGGTAAATCACGTCCAATGTTATTATATCATTGGAAATCGGTAAAGCACATTCCAGGTAAAGTATTTTCTTTAAATCACTAATGGATGAACACAACTTTTCATCTGCACATGTGGTCGTGTGATAATCTCGCGAGACTTGTATACTGGCGCCAAACGTCGCTATTCGTCGATTGCCATAGACGAGCTATCGCTCAGGGTGGTGCGGGTCTGTTCATCCCACGATCTTTTCACCCTGGGCTGTTTCATCCCAATGTTGTTGTATATTACAGATTTAACGTAAAATACATTTAATATGATATTAAGTTGATTAAATTAAATTATTTACACTGCGTGGGTTGGAAGTTGGTAAAAACATACAATTGGTTAACACAAAAAAATAAAAAGTCCTTGTTTGTTAAAAAATCAATTTAAATCACACTTATAAGACCGCTCCCTTTGTCGTAACAAAAACATGTTTCACCTCAACGCAGACAGGTAAATACAAGTGGGAATTGATAAAACAATAGCATTTGACCAATCAAATAATGAATGTAAATAAAAAAAAACACATTAAAAAGGACATTTATGACTCAACTGTATATTCAAAGACATGATTTAGTGTGGCACCCAGACAGGTGAGCACAGGTGATAATTAATAAAACAACATCTTTCGACCAATCTCAGGATTAACCCATACTGTACTAACATACATGTATATTGAAAATATGCATTTCATATGGCACCCAGGATTTGAAAAACCTAAGCATTCGGCCAAACAGATAATCAATCTACACTTATAACGGACATTTATGACTCCACCGTATATTCACCTGGCCAAAAGGTGACTAGCTCAGCATACCGTGTATACACAGACCATTTCTGTAATTAATGTACATGGGGATATATATTAAGAGGTTTGCATGCCGCTAGTTCTTGCAAACGTTATTCATATGTATAAACCATGATATTCCAATGTTCGATTTCTTTTTAATGTGCATGCTGCAAATAAATGTCTTTAAAACGTTCTTTATAATAATATGTATAAACTAGTGATTGCATGCAGCAATTATTTTTTTTGAATCGTTCTTTATATGTGATTGTTTTCCAATTTTATATCTGTGAACCAGTCTCTTCCAGTATTTTAAGAGTTCATGTTATTTTTTAGTGTTTATTTTTTAGTGTTTATGTTATTTTTTAGTGACATGGATTCCACTAAGTAAAAACACGTGTCCCAAATCATGCTTTATATTTATTGTATAAGTCTATGACACTGCCGTTCAGGCGTCGAATTCGGATTCTAATATATCGGTATAAAAATGAATATCAAACACGACGTCGCGCCTGTACATGACACTATTCTAATCACGTGCAGAGGACAGCTGATCGTTCCCCCTGGAATTCCTTTCTCGCATTCCGACTAATTTGCGATAAAAATTATATGTGAAAGAATGATATTACAGAAGAGCAATGAAGACATAGATCAGTAATTAATTTTAATTGTTAGGTTATCTGGCTTCTTACTTAAATGTGTGAATACAACTCAACCCTCGCCGCATGTTTTTATTACTAATCCAAAACAAATAATTACTTGTTATTAAATAATAAATAAAAAAAAGTACACGTTTGTTTAACTATAAGTAAGTGCTTAACAGTTTATTTAACAATAAGTACAGCTTAGTTAATTAACTGCTATTCTAATAACCAACATTCAACCTATGAAGTGTAAATAATTTAATTTAATTAACCTGTCCATAATATCATATTAAATGTATTCGATGTTAAATCTATAATAAACAACAATAACAAGGACGGTGGGGGGGGGGGTGAAACAGCCCGGAATGAATAGATTACTTGTCATTTCGATCCCGCGTCATTTCGGACTCAAGAATAAAACCTCGACGTTTCAGACTCAGGTATGTGACATTTCTGACTTGGGTAGGTGACGCTTCTGACTCGGGGAATAAGTTTAAAGGAAAGGTTTAACACAACTGTCAAATCAATTTATAATAAGCCCCCCCCCCCACGCACAAATAACATGCAGGCTAAATTATATAATTTACACCTCGCCATCAAGTACAGCACCTGGAGTTGTGCATAACGAACCTACGGCAAAATTTCAAATGTTGAATGTTTACGAAAAGAGCGTTTTATTTTTTTTTATATCTGTAGTATCTATATAAAAATGTTGTTGATGAATTTATTTGAAATAGGCCAATTCAAAACACGAAAGAAAATATTTATTAACACGAAACACGTGATTAGTAAAAAGGCTCCACCAAACGTTAAATCATTAGTGAATAGTTGCACTTGCGGTTCTTTGATAATCATCGTTTCCCGTAAAAAGTAATGCATTTGTTTAAAACGAATAATATGCTGATGAATTGATTTGAAAATGACCTACACAAAAATTAAAATAAATATTTACACGACATGCACTCTTTTTACAAGTATCTAGAAATTGTTAACTATAATCCGCGAGCTGCACGTTGACATGCATTATTCCTCGACAAGCTTGGCAATACCATTCGATAAATTTGTGCGTACAAAGCAATGTTTTTCTATGGAAAATATTAGAAATAGCAACGATCAAAGCGGAATAATTAAAGCTGATTAGCCGATAATCCCCATGTTATTGTTGTGGCTTGTGGCTGTGCAAAGAAATCTTACGGTTGTTTGGTGGATGAGGAAAAACGTGAGTTGTCAATCATCGATAATGGCGGCCGTGTGTTGATTGCAATTATTCCGTTTCACAAAAAAACCCAATAGCAGTGATTGGTCAATCAAGGTCGTTTACTATTTGATAAAAGAAAAACAATGAAGTATTACTAAATATACACAAATTTTCAACAATATTTTATTACCTAGTTTATTACTCGCCGATGAAACAAAACAAAAGATAACTAGCAATGTTAATCGCGATCTCAACAGTCGCCGATCAACTGAATAAGGCAACTACCAGCCTCACATAAAACGAAAAGATAAATGTCTGTACTATCACATAAATTTTCCACAGTCTTTTAATTATTAATCCGAAACGTCGCTAGCCGAATCCGAAATGAAACAGCCCGGGATGAACAGTCCCACTCGGCAAACCTCGGTAGATTTCGGGAATCTAAACTCGGCTGTATGACGAATTCCGCCATATTGGAACTACTTTAAAGGTCCCGGATGAAACATGGCTGCGCCCATTCCAAACACAAGTTGGCGACCTATTTGGCTAGCGACCTATTCGACCGATCCAGCTGTAAGATAATGACGAAATTACACTTCTATTCTGAGCTGAAGGAATGGATAAAAAATAATATATTCTACTTTCATTTGATAGACATAACGTTGGATTTTATTGGTTGATAAGTAGAGACTGTTGTCTTTACTCTAAATAGGTTTCCAACGAACAGGTTGCAGCTCGATCGGTCGAATAGGTCGCTAGCCGAATAGGTTCCCAATTTGTGTAATAGCGTCAAGTTTTCCTGTTAAAGTAAACCGGTAGCCGCATCGCAAATGTATGGGCGTAGGTACATATCAATTACTGTCATACATCCGAGACTAGATGTAGTCTACGTAGTTTACGGAATCTGTCGAGATTAGCCGAGTGGAACAGTCCGATAAAAAATAAGGTTGAGATGAAACAGCCCAGGGTGAGAAGATCGTGGGATGAACAGACCCGCACCACCCTGAGCGATAGCTCGTCTATGGCGATCGACGAATAGCGACGTTTGGCGCCAGTATACAAGTCTCGCGAGATTATCACACGACCGCATGTGCAGATGAAAAGTTGTGTTCATCCATTAGTGATTTAAAGAAAATACTTTACCTGGAATGTGCTTTACCGATTTCCAATGATATAATAACATTGGACGTGATTTACCGATTGTTGATGTATTTGTCAATGGTGGAATCATTGCCAGGTCTTCTAGTCACGTGTACACGTGGAAATCTATTTTCATCATTTGTGATTTAAAGAAAAATACATCACCGGGAATGTGCTCTACCGATTTCCGATGGTATAATAACAATGGACGTACCGATTTTTGATGTATTTGTCAATGGTACCGTGAATCATTATTTTTAATGGATAATAATACTACGACCACGGTAAGTTTAGCATATCTTCGTGTGCATTTTTTTATATCCACCCTTTTTATTCGTACTTCATTTCATATGTAAATAATAGTAATCAAAATGAACCGATCGGATAAACGACTCGCGAGCAAATAAATTTTTCGTCTAATATTTAAACACTTGATAAATTAATCGGCAGCTCAGAAATTAAAGCGATGTCTAGTAATCAAACGCATTACATAATTCGACGGTTCGTCCATTTTTAACCCCCACTCGGAGATATCAAACGCTGTACCATTAAATTAAACTATGGTTCTAATTAAACCATTTTTGTAGTTTTCAAACGATTATTGTCAATTATCAAACGATGTTTTGAAATCAAACTCTATAGCATTTTTTAAAGTCAAAAAACCCCATCTTAAACGATGTCAGTTTCACAGTGAAATGTGGGCGTATATAAAAGTGTGTCTAATACATCAGAATATACTGTTTAAAGAAACAAGACCTTTAATTCATGAAAATCACACACATATATAGCTATCAAATCAATTGATTTGATGCAAGGTAAGCCATAAATATTACAAACAGTTATACCGGTAGATGCCTTTTAAGTTTTCATGAAAGTCCACAGGTCAAAGCATATAAACCGCAGGCATTATTCTCAAAAACTTAATGAAAAAATCCTAAGGATGTAGCCATTTTATTGGCTAAGCGCTAGAATTTGTACTAGGTTTTCAATGCTCAGTAAACAAAGATAGGTTGCCAGACAACATAACATATGCCCACAGCAGCTAAATCATTCGGGCATTCAACAAGAGTTGTCGCATATTCTTACTTTTTTCAGTAAGGAAAGATTTATAATACATTTAAAAGTAACAACTCATTAGGTAATTATCATAAATCTGTCCCATGCTAACGTTTAGTATACAAAACACTATCACTATCACTGATTTAGCTGTTTGTTATCAAAATTCACTGAAAATCAATAAACTTGTTCCTCTCAAGACCTTAAACTCAGTGTACCAATCTGAAGTCAATTGGATGATACGTTTGGCCTCTAGAGCATTCACAAGAATTTTCGAAGTGGTCAAGGGCCATAACTTTGACAGTAATTATTGCAATTTGCTGAATATTAACTTTAGCGTCTAGAGCGTTTACAAGATATTTAAAAGTGAATTTGCTGAAAATTAACTTTAGCCTCTAGAGCATTTACAAGATATTCAAAAGTGATCAAGGTTCATAACCCTGGCAGTAGTTATTGGAAATTGTTGAAAATAGGACTCTTCGTCTCATGAGCTTAAACACTGTGTATAAATTTAAATTCAATCGGATATTAACTTTGGTCTCCGAGTGTCCACAAGATTTTTTTTAACTGTTCAAGGGCCACCACTCTGGCAGTAATTATCAGAATTTGCTGAAAATCAGTAGGATTCTTCATCTCATAACCTTAATCAACTGTGTATAAATTTAAAGTCAATCGTATATTAAAGTTGGCCTCTAAAGCGTCTACAAGAATTTTTGTATCGATCAAGGGTCATTACCCTGGCAGTAATTATCAGAAATCACTGAAAATCAATAGGCCTCTTCGTCTCATGACCTTACACACTGTGTACAAATTTAAGGTCAATCGGATATTAACTTTGGCCTCTAGAGTGTCTACAAGATTTTTTGAAGTGATCAAAGGGCATAACTCTGGCAGTAATTATTGGAAATTGCAATCAAACTGATTATCAATTAATGTATACACTGAAGTTTCATCACTCTTTATCAGACAGAATCAAAGTCAAAGAAATTGCATTGCTCTGCTTAGCTTTAGCTGAAAATATTAATCAATGAACTCAAGTCAAGACATTCACTTAATCAACATCAAATTTAAACATTTGACCTCAATTAGAAGGAAAGTTATTGTCTTTCAAGTCAAATTGTTTATCGCTCTGCTTACCCTGAGCAGAAAATGTTCATTATCAAACTCAATCAAGGTATTGATGTAATGAAACTACACACCAAGTTTCATAAACCTCACTAAATCAGAACTAAAGTTATCGTGTCCCAAAGCATCAACCAATCAAATTGCTTATTTCTGCTTACCCTTACCAGAAGATGTTCATCTTTAAACTCCATAAAGGCATCAATCTAATGAACATTCTAGCTCAATTAGGAGAGTTATTGTGCCCCAAAAAGTGTGACAGGTACACAGACAGACAAACCCATTTCAATAGTCCCCTGCTTTATTCGAAAGGCGGGGGACAAATATACCGATAACTGCTATAGAAAGTCAAAGCTGAAGCTAAGCTACAAATAAAGGAAAAATTAAAGGAAAAAAATTGAAGAGAATAATAATACCAAAACAACTAAATTGATTTTGATAATCTAAGTTATATAAAACAAAAAATTATAGCTTGAGTTGATTTACTATTTAACATTCATAGTAATAATAGAATAAATAGACTTCTAATTTCAATAAATATAGTATACATGTACTTCTAAACTTGTTCATATTTTATAAATGCTTACACTCTTTCTGCTAGACAGCAGCAAATATATTGCTTGAGTGGAAAGGTATAAAGATGTATAATGGAATCACACCAAGCACTTACCAGGAATCAGTTTTTTGTAATTCAGTCAAAATCAGGATACTGTTAAGTAAATTTGAATAGGGACCCATTTAATTTATTAGTAACAATAAGGACCAATTTAATTTATTAGTAACAAATAGTTCAATATTTCCTTGCCGTCCTTCTTCTGGCAATTTGGGTGTTACTGTTTAGTAATTCAGTTTGTAAAAAAAAGAACAGATTTTGTGATAATATAACCAATGTGGTTTTGTGATAATAGAAATAAGGCTTTGTGATTGATTTATAGTAAGGTATAAGTTTAATCTGGTTTTGAATAAATTGTAAGAATTTAGTCAGATTTTATTGTTTTTGACAGGGAATATTTTGAAGCTACTTTAAAGGAGCGGTCCCAGACTTCACAAGCTATACCATGATAAAAGTGGCTTTAAGTAAGCAAATAAAATGCCAAATCAAAATACTGTTGCATTCAGATGTCAAAATTAGATTTGCTTAGCAAGACTGTAAATAATTCAAAAGATTTCCTTCTTCAGTTGTATGATCAGTGACTTGATAATACAAATGCCAAATATATGTTAGAATAATAACTTCTATAAGTCTTTCATAAAGAATAATCCAGGTTTATTTACAAAATATATCTGAGACAGCTCATTTAATTATTCCATATAAGAATCACCTGAATGGGTATATAGAAGACTGTCACTACTGGTAATATTAAGGTGAAGTAAGGTGTGGCATAAATTATAATAGATAACGTTGCTATTGCCATCAAAATAACATTAATCATTGATCTTATCGTGTATGGCACAACCAGATCCAACTCTGCAATGTCTTGTGAATATCTGTTGATGATGCGACCCATTGGTGTACGATCATAAAAGACCATGGGTAAACGTAGCAGATTGTTGACAAGATTATAGTAGTAACACCAAGATGCCTTGAGTCCAGCTATAGCCATTATCAAAGAACTACTAAAAGTAAGGATACCTATAACGGAAATAGAAGTTTGTTAATAGAATATTAATTATCAATACAGACTAGCTCTAAAACTGTGTGCCATCATTATTCTTATAACACCTGAAAATTAGAAACAAATAAACAATATATTAATAAACACTGATGATAATTTAGAATTAATGTTTTTAACTCAGAAATGAATGAACATATGTACTGGTACTTGCTTTTCAATTTGGACAGTAACTACAACTATTTATTGCTTTAAGGAACATAACATTTCGAAAACCACAATTGCCATTGTCAAAAACTTCAGGAATAACAAACTAAAAGACTTTAGAAATAGCAGCAATTCCAGATTTCTTTAAGCATTTAGGAATATGAAACCTGATACCATTATTACTGTTTAACATTAATTGACAATTGTTGTCAAGCTAAAAATTTAATTTTAAACATTAGCATAAAATTTGATGAATAATTAGAAGTCTGTTACAGTGCTCTTATCAAAATAAAAAAATGAAAAAAATGACAAAATATAAACTTAATCCCAGTAACATGTGCGCTTAATTCTAATAATGTGTGCTATCTTTTATTTTATGTTATCAGAGTATAATTAACAACTGTAAACAAGATTCCCAATCTAACTTTGCAACCATAAATACACTCATTTCAAATATACTGATTTTTAAAATTGGTTGACATGATAGCAATACCAGTATCAAACAAATGTAGTTAGCCAATTTAGATTCAGAAATAGCTATGGCTTTGAAACAAATTCAGTTAAAATTGTAAACCGTATCACCAACATCAATAATCACCATGACTTATTCGAAAATTTGTGCCATACATACTTAAAGGAGCAATCCCAGTCAGATTATGTGTGGTTGATTGTCACTCTTTCCACCCAATGCCATATTCTAATCTGAACGAATATATTTATTGCTTGAGAATCCTGATGTTAAAGGTAGCTCCATGCAGAGCAGCTAATTAAGTTAAGTGACAAAGGCAATAACACATGAAGTAGTTATCAGAAATAATCAGAATTTGATAGGCTTCTTAATTCCTAGTGCTAACATAATCAAATAGTTAATCTTGGAAAATCAATAGGCTCTTTATTCATCTCATAAACATAGGCACTATGCATGAATATCTAATCAAATGTATGAAAACCTAAGTCTCTTAATATGATTTCTGCAGTTCATGAACATAAACATTACGTCTAAATTTAAAGACAATTACACAAAACTTTACTTTAGTCTCTGTGGGTGAAGGACTTACTGACAGCTGCATTTATCAGTTCAAAGAAAATTGGTCCATTGCCTGGTAATAAAATAATGCCAGTCTGTTAATAAAGCAATATTAAATAGCTCATTACTGATAAGTAATTTCTTAGCATTTAACATTGATTTCTATAAAAAACTTAAATCCACACTTCCGTGAATTCTGGGACTGCTCGTTTAATGACCACAAAGTAAAAGTCCTTGAAATAAAAATCAGGCAGAATAGCTACTTAAAACAAGCATGCTGACCCTATGAACAAACCTGCATAAGAACATATACCACGGCGATTGGAATTACAACCGTCAAAAACAGGGGGGTTCCAACAGATATCACGACCATTACAGAGACTAATTTCAAAAAATTGACAATGAAATGACGGATATTACTGGGCAACGTCACATCTATAACATCTATATCTTTTCCAAATCGATTGATTATTCTACCAACAGGTGTTGTGTCAAAAAACAAGACGGGTGCTTTTATCATATTTTTCAGCATTGATTCATGAAATCTTCTAGCAGCTAAAATATTGCTAATGAGCATGGTAGATACGGATGAGAATATAAAAAAACCTGAAAGTCAAATAAATCCACAAACATAATTATACAACATGCATCAATCAAAGAATGTTCAGACTAAAATGAAACATAATTCAATTTGACGACCCTATGTATAATAAAAACCATGAAATTTTTTCATGCAATATATTGATGATAATGTTCAACATTTTGACTTAAAATGGACAGTTGTTCTGAATCAGGAAGGGATACAGAAAATTAAATTAAATACATTGTTGTTTCATATTGTAATGATTACTGATCATGATTACAGCAAACACCACTAATTCTCTGGTTATCTATTTTTAAAAAATACTTTTGGGGTTTTGCTATTGTGTACATGAACACATAACAATGTATTACAGTACAGGTTCAAAGGGGCAAGGTATTAAATTTCATTAGTGCCACGATTGATTATTCAACAACCTTACCTTGTAATATGCCAAGACCGCCATAGACACCTAACCTCATATCTAAATTATCTTTAAATGTAGTTGTATTTGGTTCAGATGCATCCTTACTCCATTCACTTAACCATACATTAGAATAAATACTAGCACCATTATATAATACAAAGAAGAGTATTATAAATACAGTTAACATTGGTCCTACAGCCTTTACATATGAATAAAACACAGACAGTTTTACCTGCAATAATATAAATTGGTATATTATATTTTAAATGACAACTATTGGTAAGCCAATAGCAATATATAGTTTGGTTATCCTTATAATTGATCATTTTGTTACATTTGTGCCTTGTTTTGGCTATAAGCAAACTGGTAGTTTGTTTTGAACATCTTTTTTATTGAAACAATAAGCATCTAAGAATTATCCTCACTTGGCCAGTTTCAACTGTTTCAGCGAGTATCAATTTATCATCTTGTTTAACTGTTTTAACAGATTCAGATTCACTTTTTTTCTGTTTTTTAACTTCACTGGAAACAGCTTCTTTTAGAGACTTTTTACTATTTGATAGTGATGTCTTGGATTGAGATAAATTTTGAATACTTCTGAAATTAACATTCATAAGCATATTATGCACATATCACTATGAACATACAAAAAAAAAAGACTTCACAAAGTGATGCTTTTGGAAATTAGTTGTTAATTTATTACACAAATGAAATTTTAAAGTACATGACAAACAACTATAAAAAAATCATCATATTAAGTGCATTAATGGATTCTTTATATTTCTAACCATTTCATGCTATATTAATCAGATATATTTATATTTATTTTTTAAGACTTGTACACAGTATACATTGTAAAATCCATAGTATGGAGTTTCAGTCCTAAATCTGATACATGCATTTCAAGTTACCTTCTCAATAAAACTGAAGTTTCGCTTTCTGAACAAGCTTCCAATTGAGATAAAATTTCTTCTCTTAATTCTACATCTGAAATGAACCAAGAGTTCAGCCATTAATACACTATGTACACACAAAGTCACACTGAGATTCAACATTTATTCTTATACTGTATTTATTTTCCACTCAATGCCTGACAAAAACCTCAAGGTCAAGCACAGTTAGTTTTAACAATAGCACTGATTAAAACTTAAAATATACTACTATGAATATCCAGTTTCATTAGGAATCAAATGTAGGCAATAAGTCATACAAGTAAAATGAAGTAAATCTGTTAGAAATAATAAATTAGTTTATCTATTTGTCAACATTGCTATTATATGTCAAATATTATGTAAAACTTTTATGCATGCCAGACAACCGACTTCCTATAACATGCATGTAATGTCATGTGACTTTGATACAATTAGTAGGAAAACACTGGTAAGCAATGTAATAAATCTTGTTGAAGATAGTTTCTGACTAGGGAAAAAGTATGGACTTATACACCGAAAAATATAGTACTTCCTATATTATCTATCTGAACATCTCTTTTTGATACCCACTAACAGATTCAAATACTAGTACTTACTTTCTATATCATCTATCTGAACATCTCCTTCTACTTCTTCAAGTAAATAATTTTTAAGAAAAGTAGCAAAGGCCCCATTAAGATCTAGTAGTTGTCTATATGAACCAACTTCTGATATCTGACCATCAACTAATACTATTATATTGTCTACTTTAGGTAAATAATTAATACCATGAGTTACCAATATTCTTGTCTAAAAAATATAAATCATAGAAATGTTAAACAAATGTTTTCATCTCTTCTCTAATTCCTAAACAAATTAGAACTGGTATCAGGCATTCTAGAAAAGGTGATATACTCCCCTTTTAAAAGATATAAACCAAAAATGACTTGCCATACAAGATCTAGAGTGGATTTATTACTCAAAAATATGTTGAATCTGATTGATATTGTTTCTATATTAAAAGTTAATATATATAGATAATTCAAAACTTGCCTTGTTTCGTAATAAGCCTTCTGGGCCAATAACATGATCAAATATATGTTTTCCTACATGAGAATCAACCGCACTTAATGGGTCATCAAATAAATAAACATCAGCATTTTGATACAAGGCTCGGGCTACACTCACTCGTTGTTTTTGACCTCCGCTCAAATTTATCCCCTGGAATAAAAATGCAAATCATTTCATAGTATTATATGCTAATGGTTACATACAGCTTAATAACATGTTTCACAATCCAGCACCTAATGTCATATAGTAATGTCACTTTCATGTAAGAGTTCTCTCCCCTTTGGTATTAACTAGAGTATTGGAGAGTTATCTCCCAGATGTAAAATCTTTAGTCTTAAAGAGAGGTTAGAAATAAAGCATGGCCTAGCTATACATGTGGTTTTTCTTTGAACTCAATTAATCCATGTCATCCATGGAGTTTGAGAGACCTAACCCCCACAGAGCATGGTGGAGATGCTAAACCAGAGATCCATCTACAATATTAGCTGTGTTCCAGTACAATTGACAACATGTTCCAGTAAAAGCAGTAATTTTTCAATAATAGAAGTTTGAATGTTACAAGACTTTGTACTTTCACTTTGTCAAGAAATCATGACATGTGCTTTTTTTTTTCAAATGTAACCGCTCTGAAACTTTTTAATATGGAGCAAAGTGCCTACAAGTACAAGCCAGACATTCTGATTACAAATTAGAGCCATCAGTGTATGTGATTGCTGCATTGTATCTATATAGAAGAACCAACATTTTCTGTGTTTTGGTATGTTGAAGTCCAGTGATGCAGACAGGCCTACTGTGTGAATTTTTAAATTGATGATCAGCATTTGAGACTAAACTATAAATTAGGCCTAGCCTATTAGACTGAAATTATTTTTCTATTGATAATTAAAAACAGTGTTTTTTATTTTTTTTAAAAAAAATAATTGAACTATTGTTTGTGAATATATAGTATTTTGAAATTCCTTTGAACGTGTGTGTATGGAAATTTTGTTATATTGTTTTCTCATACTTATTTAGGCTTATATTATAAGTTATGTTTTGCAAGATAGTATTATTAGTACATTTAATATTTTCATTTTTACTTAACCATTTCCTAATTTTGCATAATGTCTTATAATTAATATAATTAAGCATTTTCAGTATTTGATTGCCTAGAATTTTTCCTACACAATTTAATTAAGGCAAATTAAGGTCATAATTTTGTTCATGTTATTCATCACACATGGTTTGTTTTTCTGTAACGTTTATAGGCCTTCTTTTTTACATTTTTCTATCTGGTTCTAATCTCGTAATCATGGCTTCATTTAATTCATCAGATAGATTTGAGGGTACAACCCTATCCAGAGATAAAGCCTCTGCCCATTTTCTGTCATTTATTGATTACTTAGAAGCTAATAATCTTGATACAGAACCAACAAGTGTGCAAGAAATGACACAATTTTTAGTAAGGTTCAAACAAACTCTTAAAGGTTCAGCACGACTTTGGATCGAGGGACGAGTTTTTCGTAATTTAGAAGATTTAAAATCTACATTTTTAAATAGATTTTCAGAAACCAAAACTTCATTCTCATTACATCAAGCCTATCAGAATTTCACCTATGATATGCAAATTTCTGCTCAGGAAAATCTGGAAAATTTGCAGAAGTTATCCAACCATTTGGGTTTCAGAGATCAGCAAATCAGACATAAGTTTATTTCTATATTGCCAGAACAATGTCGTCAAGCCGTGGTGATGTCTTTAAATGACAATGTTCCGATTGATAGGATTCCACAAAAGGTTCAATGTTTTTTTGACGTTTCAAAACCGAAAGAAGTAACTTTTTCACATTCTGAAGTAGACTTACTTCATAACGAATTGCAATCTTTGGAAATAAATAATTCTTCGAACATGCCAAAATCACGTTACAAGTCGCCTAATAGACCACCAAGAAATTTTCGCTCAAATAGTGTTACACGCGATACATATAGGCCTGAACGTCGTGATCCGAGTCCGGATAATAATCATCGCCAAACTCGCAGTTCTTTTGATCACCGTTCTTCACGAAATTATTATCGAACACGTGATGATTCTTTTAATAGCCGTTCTTCACATTATTACAGAAGAAGATTATTCTGTGATTTTTGCCTTAAACCAAATCACACTTGGCGCAACTGTTTTCAACGTGAACGTGAGTTGTCCTGCAGACGTAATAGACAACCTAAAAGATCTGACAATGGCGGTCAGGATTTTTGAATAAGGGAACTTTTGATTCTGCTCCTCGTGAGTTCCCTGAAAGTAATTCCAAACCAGTTGTTATTAAGTTGGATAAACGCAACTATTGTAAAGGCAGTTTTCAGGATAGAAAACCTGCATTAATTCTTTTTGATAGTGGTGCATCAAGATCACTTATTTCATCGTCAGTCATTCATTCTTCGCCTTATCTTAATAATTTGCCTGTAAATAAGTTAAACAAGACCCTAAAGTTTCGTATGGGTAATGGAAATTGTTTAGTTTGTTCGTATTTTATTCGTTTTGAGATTAGTATTCAAGGTCATGTTTTGGAAGTTGAAGCATACATTGCTAAAGACTTAGTTGGAATTGACATTATATTAGGTCAAGAAACTTTATCATCCTTAGATGGTAATCTCAGTTTTCGTGACAATATCTTTCAGTGCAAATCACGAAAAATTTGTTTTTCAACTTCTCACAGTATTCATATAAAGCCTAATCATAGTCGTTTCGTTACTGTGTATGGTAAAGTTCCAGCAGTATTTAAGAATAGAGAAGTGATACTTTATTGTAACAAAACCATTTCGAATGCCTGCCCTTCGTCAGTTTTAGTAAAACTAAAGCGTAACAAGGCTGTAATACCTATTAGCAACACAAGCGATAAAACTTTGCATATTAATGCTTCAACACCTATTTCTTTTATGTCATTGGATGACATTTTTGTTTGTGAAAATCCAGATTTATCTAGTCATAAGCCGTCCAAAAGTATTTCAAACGAAGCAGTTCGAGATATTTTCAAGGAGAACATTGATTTGTCTTCAAGTATTCTTACTAATAATGCCAAAGATGGATTTTATGAACTTTTATGTGAGTATAAAAGTGCTTTCAGTTTACATGGAGAGATTGGACATTGTCCAAATATGTCAGTTGACATTGAAGTTTCAAATGAAGACCCATTCTATATTAGACCCTATCCTACTACTGAAGCTGAGAAGCAAATCATTGACGCAGAGTTAAATAAATTGGTTAAACTTGGCATATTGGCTGTAGGTCACCAATCCTACACTTCGCCAGTACTTGTAATTCCAAAGAAAGGCACAAGTGAAAAGAGAGTTGTTGTGGATTTCCGATACCTTAACTCGAGGATTAAACGATTAAATCATCCATTTCCTTTACTTTCTGATACTTTAAAGCGTATTGGTAATTCTAAACCAAAGGTTCTTAGTTGCATTGATTTAAAATCCGCATTTTTTACTTTACCTTTGTCTCCCAAATCTCAGAAGTATACAGGTATATCGTCATACTATGGTGGAAAACATTATTATTTCAAAAGACTAAGTCAAGGTCTAAGTGTTTCACCTGCTGTTTTCCAATCTAAGATCGATGAAGTGTTATCCGAAGTTAAAGATAGTTATCATTATTGTATTGCCCATCATGATGACATCATTGTCTTTAGTAAAGATCAGAAATCTCATAAACAACATTTAGCCCAAGTATTTCAAGCCTTAATAAACAACGTTCTAAAAATATCGCCAAAGAAATGTTCTTTTTTTCGTAATAATGTTGTTTACATGGGTCATCAAATCACTATTTGCGAAAACGGATTAGCTACACTTCAGCCATTATCTGATAGATGTCATGCTATTCAAAATTTGGCTCGCCCAAAATCAACTAAGGATGTTCGTAAATTCATTGGTGCTGTGAATTATGTATCTAATTTTCTCCCTAAACTACAGCTTGTATTACAACCATTACATAAGATATCAAATAAAAGAGTTGAGTTTCATTGGACAGAAGAACACGAATCTACATTCAACGAAGTAAAGAAACTTCTAATTCAGCCGCCCGTTCTATACATGCCATCTGGTGATGGTAGATTCACGCTATACAGTGATACATCGAGAACAGCAACCGGTTCATATTTAACTCAAGTGATTAATGGTCAAGAAAGGTTATTAGGTTATTATTCTAAGCGACTTCCTAAGGCTTGTGAAAGATATAGTGTAACTGAGTTAGAATTATTCGGATTATTAATCAACATAACTAATTTTCAGTATCTACTCAAAGGTGTTGAGTTCGATGCATATGTCGATCATTCTGCAATAGTCCAGTTATTCCAGTCTAAACGTGAACCATGTACTAATCGTTTAAAGAAGCTATTGGTTAAATTATCTCATTATGCATTAAAAATAGGATATAAGAAAGGTACCGAATTGGTCTTAGCCGATTTTCTTTCTCGCAGTCCATTAGAGGACGATTCAGAAATAGATGCTGTTGTCCCAACTGCATTTTCTACTGAAGAAATTAATCCTGTAAGTGAGCGACCAGTTACAAGACAATGGGCTAAACAACAAAACATACAAGTTCCTGATGTACATCCAGTTGTAAAGCCAACTACTTCTTCATCGTCTACCGCTCATGTTCCTCATATAACTAACGATAATAACAACATTCCAGTTCCTGCTATATCTAATTCCCAGACATCGCATGCCCAGAATTCTAATAATTCTGAACCTAGGCTAGTTGATAAATCTCTAGTATCTGAAGATGAGGAAATTGAAGTTCCTATTGAATTGTGTATTCCTCCACGACCTGTTATTCATAATTGCGAGAATATTATTCAAAAGAATTTTCCAAAACAACAAGATTTGAACAAACTCCTAAATGTTATTAAAAGGAAAATGATCAGAGATTACAATCTTTCAATAGATGCGAACAAATTACGCATCGAACAAGAAACCTCTCCATATTTTAAGCCAATTTACGATTATATATGTCATGACATTTTGCCAGCCAATAAGAAGTCAGCAAAGACGATTCAATTAAAATCTGAAGAATATCTTTTATGCGATTCAGTTTTATTCAGGCTTATCATTCATAAAGATGACACATTCACTTTACAATTAGCCATTCCCGAATCAATGTGTCATAGCCTTATAAATATCTACCACGACAGTCAACTTTCAAATCATCAAGGTATTGTTCGAACTTATTTGACCATGAGAAAATTATTCTACTTTCCTAATATGTTTGACACTATTTCTTCCTATATCAAATCGTGTTTCAAATGTCAGCAATTTAAAGGCAAAACAGATAAAGTTCGCATGTTTCATAACAGAATCCCTACACATTATAGAACTTTCGATAGATTAAGTCTTGATTTCAAGAGTATGCCATCTTCATCCACCGGATTTAAAAATCTAATGGTTGTTTGCGACGAAATAACAAGATTTGTTGTTTGTGTTCCTTTAAAATCTCTAGACGCTGAAACTATATGTGAAGCAATCATACAGAAGATAGTTTGTACTTTTGGTCCACCTTCTGTTCTTATTACAGATTGTGCTGCATCCTTAACTGGTAAACTTATTAGTGTACTTTGTCAAGCTCTAGATATCGATCAGAAACTTATCAGTGTGGAAAATCATGGAAGTTTACTTGTTGAAAGACATATTCAGTCTATTTCTAATTTCCTCAAGTACAATTTAAATCAGTTTGGTACAGACTGGGTACGATATGTTTCAACATGCTGTTACGCATACAATTCATTTGTTTCCCCACAACTTGGAAACTATTCACCATATGAATTAGTTTTTGGTAAAGAACCGAAGAATCTAACTTCCTTAAATTGGTCATTTTCTGGAATATGTAAATCTTATGATGAATATGTGTCACACCTTAAATCTAAATTTGATGCCATTTCATCAACTATTCTTAATCTACAAAAGAGACAACAAGAAAGTCAAAATATGAGTATTGCTCATAGTCTTAGCAAAAATCCAATTTATAGTCTTGGACAATTGGTTTTTGTGTTTAAGCCTTCATCTTCAGCATTAACTGCTAATTCACGGAAGATCAAAGCAGATTGGTGTGGTCCGCTAGTAGTTCATCAAATATTAGATAGGACACATTACATTCTATCTACCCTTGAAGGAAAGGTATTGCAAGAGGTCTTTTCTATAAACAGACTCAAACCTTGTTTTGTGAGATCTCATGAACCTAACAAACAAATAACTCATATAGATGCCTTAAGAAAGAGTTTAGGTAAATCAGATGATGAAAATGTACATATTGTTAATTGCAACAATTTCTTAAAATGTACAGATGAATTAGGTATTGTTTTGTCTACATTCGATGATAGCAATGTTGTATGTAATAGACTTACTACACCTGTAGATATAGCTCAATGTAAAGTAAATATTATTGAGAATAGAAACATTGCATCCTTAAATAAGTTAAGTTTAGGACAAATTGAGCAACAGTTCCATCAAATAGTTGATCTTAGTAATGAAGATTATATGGAAATAAAGAAAGCTCGATTCAAATTTGGTTCCTTAGAACTTTTAGTTGAGATTCCATGTCAAAAGAATAAGGAATTTACTTGGATTAATGTTGATAATTATCCTTATTTGTATCCAGTTGTTGAAAACTTACAATGTGATCCAACATTCCATATTACAGGAAGTTTAAGAAAATACAATAAATATTATTGTTAAAGCAAGTTTATCATAAACCTAGTGTTTTGATGTTATGATTTAATAAATCAACAATCGTTTTTATAGGTAAACCTTATTAATGCCATATCATCTTCCTTTTTAAAAACTCTTTGAAGTTGTATTCAAATCGGTATTAATCACGTATTTGATGTTGGGAAATGTATGTACTTGCATATAATTTGTGATATTAAGCATTGAGGTTGGAGCAATACTTGTAAAATCTATTGGTAATCAAACATCTTATAAGAATTTCATACTTGCAATCTATATATTTGATATTGTGGAGAAGTTTTAGCTTGTTTAAACATGCTGTAGCTGTATATATGTTTTTGAAGATTGTTACTACTTATTTTTATGTCAGACTAATTTTCACTTCACTAATTTTAAAGTTTGATATGTTAATTGCTATTTCATTGCGTGTGTTTGATTGATTGTTTCTGTGAGTGATTCACAAGGAATTTTATTTCTTTTTTTATTATAATGTAAACTCTAATTTATCAAAGGGAGTTCACATCTTTCAAGAGAGGGGGATGTCATATAGTAATGTCACTTTCATGTAAGAGTTCTCTCCCCTTTGGTATTAACTAGAGTATTGGAGAGTTATCTCCCAGATGTAAAATCTTTAGTCTTAAAGAGAGGTTAGAAATAAAGCATGGCCTAGCTATACATGTGGTTTTTCTTTGAACTCAATTAATCCATGTCATCCATGGAGTTTGAGAGACCTAACCCCCACAGAGCACTAAAATGAATTTGATTTAATAACCATGTCATACTGAATTACAATTTTTTTAAAATACCGGTATATATTAACCAAGAAATTAATTTCTGTAAAACAGGTTTTAAATCATAACTCATTCATAATGTCTGATAAAACTTTGTCTTTCGATTTACAATATATATGGATTTTTGATTTTGGTGGTCTAATTTTTTGTATCTGAAAGAGTTTTGTAAATCCTCTGACAGAAAGTTGCGATTGCTGCACGTGCCAAGGGCATTTGGACTGAGCAACAAACCAAATATATTATTATTATTAGCTTGGAAAGGTAAAAAAAAAATGGTCATACAATTGTATCAATATGCAAAACAACATTCTAGTAATTCTACATCCACTAGGGCGACCACTCAAAAAAACAAAGATCACAACATGTGCACAAATAGGAAATCAATACAGTGCTTTTTTTTAAAATCATGTACGCATAGGCTACAAATTGTTTACAGCTTTTTTATTACAATATATTCTATATGATTAAATTTTTTCTTTAATCACTCAAAAAAATTTGACTTTACGCAAGCGTAGCGTGCCCGCAAATAATTACTTGCATCTCACTGCAAGCATGGGGTCCCCAGGTTAGCAAGTTAATGTCCAACTAACTGGGCGACTGGGGCTCCCTCCTCCCAGTTACAGCATACACTTTGGTATCTGGTTCTTGTTTCTATAAGATTTTCCCTAATCAACTTACTTTTTCTCCTATTTCTGTTTCATCACCAGCTGGTAACATTTCTAGATCAGGTTGCAAAGCGCAAGAATATATTATTTTATCATAATTACTTCTATTAAACGATCTACCAAACAGTACATTATTACATAATGTCTCGTTCTGTATCCATGGCTGTTGAGCAACATACGCTACCGATCCCTTCAATAAGAAATTATTTTATCGTTATTCAGAATTACTTCCTTATATAAATGTGGATGTTACAGGTCTAATTCACTTTAAATGTGATCTAAATTTATGCTGGCACAGATGATTAATCTTGAGCACGACGAATCATTAACTAAAATCGGAATTTCAAAAACAATACTTACTTTTACACTAACAGTACCAGATAATTTATCCATTTCTCCTAGTAATGAGGATAATAAAGATGATTTACCAGAGCCCACAGCTCCTACAACTGCTACTAAAGATCCCTTTTCTACTTCCATATTAATACTACAAGTAATAAAATATAATTCAAACCCCTGTAATAACCCATTAACCATTGCAGACATGGAGGAAACTGACTTGTAAAAAGCTAGGATGTAATCTATGGCTGTTTGTATTGTAACAAAGTTTTGATTGTACTTCAGACTTCAGACAATTTACACTGGCATGTAAATGATTTAGTACAATCCTCACATTTATTAACGTTTCCTCCTCTCTGCAACACTAATAAATGTATATGTATGTACATAGATAATTACAAGCAAGATTTTTAAAATTAATGATGAATAATTGAATGAGCTTTATGAGACACAAACTACAGTAATAGGTTGATGTATGTACAAAGTTTCATGAAGATATAAATTGTACTCAAAAAAACTAAGCCAAATTTGTTTCAATGGAAACACAAAAACTGTAAATCCCAGAAATTCCTAAATAGCAAAAGACACAACTACTATAATAAGTTGATGTGTGTACAAAGTTTCAAAAAGATATCTTGAACAGTTTTATGAGATATGCTCCGGCAACAAAATTATACATCAAAAGCTAAGTAAAATTTGTTTCCATGGAAACATTAAAAATATAAATCCCAGAAATTCCTAAATAGCTAAAGGCACAACTACTGTAATAGTAATAGGTTGATGTGTGTACAAAGTTTCAGAAAGATACGCCCCGGAAACGAATTCGGAATGACAGATGCACGGACCCTGTTTCAATATCCCTCCCTAACTTCGTTCCGCACGGGATAATAAGAAATCATAAAAAAAGAAAAACATACTCTCTCAATGTGGGTTCAATATCAGCCTCCCATGTAAATGTACCATTCTTCATATTTATGCATTCTTCTAAACAAAATAGAACAAGCTGTTGACATGCAAGATATTAGGGATACAAACAAACATTCTAAGTTTAAATCATATACAAACTGTGATCTCTTGAGGTAAAATTTGATTTTTTGTACACTTAGGGGTAAATATCCGGGAAGCTATATGCCAATATCGAAAGGGACCTAGATCTTGTGGAGGCAGACTCATATTTCAAGTTTCGTCAAAATCCGATTAAAATTGTGAGCTGTAGAGTCTCCCCCAAACAAATTGTGGACAGGCA
This sequence comes from Patella caerulea, assembly GCA_036850965.1. Lineage (NCBI taxonomy): Eukaryota > Metazoa > Mollusca > Gastropoda > Patellidae > Patella > Patella caerulea. The sequence goes on along the minus strand of JAZGQO010000014.1, from coordinate 17,132,287 downwards.
GACAGGGGCGAAGACAATATATGTCCACATGTATATAGCACAAAAGATTAGAATTGTTTTCAGAACTCTCTCTGTAAATATGAAGACAACTACTTACTTGACTCTGAATATTTATTAACAGCACCAGGATCAAGTTCTTTTTGACTCAGAAAATCATTCAATCGTTTCAATGAAACACTAGCCTAATAAAATAAATAATTGTATCTAAATTTGTCTACAATTTACTATAAATTGTCAATCATATTGAATCAAATGTTCATTTCTTGGTCTCTTTAGTATTTTTATTGATATTTTTGTGACATTACTCAATATATGTCCGCATGAAAACATGGACGAATAAAAATAACCAAAAAATACTTAAATTATATGAACACATCATTCATGTTATCATTATAAAGATACATTTAGATTCATTTTACTTCACACATAAAAAGGCTGGGAGTTGTTCTACCAGCAATCTGTCGGCAGTTGTCTGCCAGCAGTTGTCTCAGATCCTCATTAATAAGAAAATCTATATCTACCTGCACAATACTTGTGATGACTTGCGGTAGCATGGACAGTGGAAAACGTAATATATTAAACAGAGACAGACTAACAAAAGCTTTCTCTGCATCTAATATATTATCTGGACTAGATAAAGTATATACAGCAAAAGTCGTTAAAGAAACCTAGAAAACAAAACATGATAATAATTTATTTCATATATCAAATTTACATGGTTAATCATTTTCATTCAATAGTTTCATAAACAAGGTGATAAAATGACGATAAGCAGCTTTCATCAACAGGTAATAACAGATGTGATCAGGTGAAATCATTTACTTACCATTACTGGAGCACAAGTCCAAGTAAATGATGAACAAGCACTTAAATAAGCTGCCTTTTTTAATACAGTCAACTCCTTATTTCTAATACCCAAAACCTTTTCTTGAAAGGATGGCTCCCAAGCATACAATTTCAAAACCTGAAATGCAGTGAAGAATAATATTTTATATAAAAATGTCCATTCGATAATATAAAAAAAATGGGATAAAAATTATGACCTGTATAGTGTCCACAAACAAATTGTGGATGGATAGAGTGACTGCAGACATCCAGATGGACAGGGTCTACGACAATATACTTCCAGATGTTGTGTCATCGCATCAATAACCTATGAGATCATTTAAAGAAAGTTTTAAGATCCATCCAGCAAAAAATGTTCCCCCAAAACACAAATTCTGATTATTCAATAACGGTCACATATAAAATGTATTATCTAGAGGAAATTTACCTTTATACCATTCAGAATTTCATTCATTAGCTTTATTCTTTGATCTTTCATATTCATTTGTTGCAACTGTATGAAACATATAAAAATTTAATAGATATAGAAACAGTTAGATATAGAAAAAATCTGACTGAACATTCTGAAAAAGAAATTTTCTCAATCAAAAGAAAAAGAACTGTGGAGAAACATGTAATGTACCAACATAATATGAAAATATATCGACCATCACAACAGCTGCGACCTGTTATAATGTAGCTGTGTTGATTAAATCACAATTCTAACAGGGAATATTTTAACCGGGTTCGTATCGCAATTTGCGACTCCAACGTCCGATTTTGCGAATCAGATTCATATTTGATTAGCATTATTAGCATAAAACCCTGCTTCAGCGCGAATCAAAGTTTTCAAAATTAATTTTAACTTTAAAACCATGCAGTATCGTAAAACACATCAAAACAAATCTCAAATCTCGCTATTTTATTGTCTATATCATCAAGACTCATTACGTGCCTCTGCAACGGTCCAGTGGAATCGAGAGCAGTACATGTTGTGGTCTGCTATTTATAGACGTAAAAGGTTTTGATAGAGATTACAAATTACTTGCTACAACACTACATACTTTCTATCATTCTCCACGCAAGTCTCGCTAGCCAGCATTCGACTCTAACGTCGCCTCGCGTACTATAATAAAGGTTTGACCCGGAGGTCATCGATCACGTGATTTACTACCAGATCAAAAATGGCGCCTGTCAGACGAATGTTCTTGGCGTTATAAACGCGCTATGACTTTAGTCAATTCGAAATGTTTATCCCGCAAAGTGATTTTTTTATCATATTTCAAACATATATCGATAATTCTTTGATTAGGATTAACTACAGACATTTCTAAATTAATTGTTGGGCGTGTCGATCGCATAGTAGGCCTACAGATAAACAAACTCACGTGTGTTAATAGTATTATATTCTAAAATTAGCATGGCGACATACGCAGTTCGTATTTCCGACAATTTCACTCCGTAATCGTACGCAAAAGAGTTCCCTGTAATATTTGTAAATACATTGTTACTTTGCAATTGTGACCCCATTTCTAATTCAATATGGTAATAGTATTAAATATATTATCATTTATTTGTTTTAAATCGGTTATATATAAATATAAACAACAGTTTGGTAATACAAATAATATGGGTATTGTTTTTGTCACATAATTATGTGAAATAAGAATTCTATTACATACTAAAAAAACTGCTAATCAATTGGTAAATTTTGCTACTCAATTATGCAATTGATTAGCATTCTTACACAATTTTTCTAGAAACTGCTAATCAAATGTAAAAAAGTAAAATATTCCCTGAATTCTAATCATCTGTCGATTTGGATCACTCAATAAAAATTATTTGTTTCCACAAAAGGAATATTTCTAATTACATGTACAATGAAAATGATATTGTCAACTTTGTAAGGGTATTAAAATTTGAATTTACCAAAAAAATGTTCCCTTTGAATTATATAATTATGATTTGCAATCAATAGTTATGTATGTTAAAAACAAGACAAGTAATTTTGACTTTTTAATTACCTGTAGACTTTTTGATTTACTGGCAATAAAAGCATTAATAGGTATAAGGAGAATCATAACACCTAATCCTGCTAATACAGATGGTCCAAGAGTCTCCCATAAAAAATACAATGATACAGCTATTTGGAAAGGTCCGGACCAAATAGTATGAAAATATGTCATTAGATCCATGAAACGCTGAGCATCAACGGACATAAGATTAACAATCTCGCCGACTGTTGAGTGTTTTCGAGCTGCATTGGATAATCTTAAAGTCTAAAAAAAAAAAGAATTTATAATTGTATAAAGCGAACTGAAAATAAAATCAAAACTGTTCCCGAGAATTATGTTGTGATTGAAAGATCCTAAATATTTTCAAACAAAGGTTATTTAGGTTAATTCTACATTCATATGAAATCTCTTCAGGATGCATGTTAACATTATACAATGATCAGATACTAACTAACTCTAGCTTTGATAGTTACAGTTTGAATGCTTTGGCTTTATGAATTCATCTAATTTCAAGAGTATCATACCTTTCTATATACAGCAGCTACAATAGCTGTACGTAATCTCATTCCTAGTACAAAACAACCATGAAAATACTGATGTAATATCAGTGATTGGACTAAAGCTACCACAAACATACAGCCAGCATATAGAAAACCAATCCATAAATAACTATCTTTATTTTTAGTAAACTTTATCAATAATCTGTAAAATAAGAAATATAATTCAGGAAGTTATGGTTCGTTCTGTGCCAATATTGAAAGGTATGCATAATTCAGGAAATAACGTTCCAATATGCGCGAATATGGACAGGAACCATATCATACTCAAATAAAAATTGTAACCTCTAGTGTGTCCTAAAGCTAAAAAGGCCAATCCATGAAGTTATGGTCCGATACATTCTGATCTCGAAAGGAACAGAGATCTTTTGGAGATAAATCTGTATTTCAAGGTTCGTCAAAATCGGATAAAAATTGTGACCTGTAGAGGGTCCACAAACTGTGCATGGACATTATAGGCAACAACAATATACATCCACATAAAACTATAGGCATATAAAAAAAGAAAGGATCGATATACATTCATATTACATGTGTTGCAACCCATTTTTGTCCATTTCTAGGAACAAAAGGATGAGGATTTAATCCGTTTAATTACTGCCTATACTAAAATTTAAATATCCTAGCAGAATTCAGTAGTACTTTTATTTGAATAGGCTGAATATAGATCAAATAAAAAGAAACAGGGTCTAATGTCCTACTGTTCTGCTCTGAACTGGGCTAATGAAGACAGGCATACATACGCCATGCAGTGTGCTATGATGAGAGAAATATGTATGGACTAAATCGATAATACTTACTTTAATAACTGTGGACTAACAAATTGCAAAATGTCATATATGAGCTTGAAGAAAGCTGCTTTTAATCCAAATAAACCAAATGTTTTGATCAAAGAAATCAAAAGACTTGGTGTATACTTCTTATTCCCATCTGCTGTAGTGACCTTTGGAATGACCTCCGAATAAACTTCACCATCTTTGTATTGAGTTCTGGGATATGCACCATTTATTGCTGTCGAATGATTTCGTCTGAAAAAAATATCATTACTCAAAAAATGTTCTAAATTGAAACCATAATCAGGTTAATATTGCAAACTATGTTTTCAAATTATACACTAAGGACACAATTTTCCTAAACCTACTATATTAAATATCAATCTCTCCCTCTCAAGGCAAATTTTATTAAGACAAAATCTACAATTAACTGGAAAATTGTATTTGGAAAGACAACATGCAAACAAGTATGGCCGATTGGCTTATAAAGTTGACTATCAAAATAATCTTGTTGACTTAATTGAAATTTGTATAAATCTTAAAAAGCTTATTTTTAGATACTAAATTAAAACATATTTAAGAACAGAAGTTATAGGTGTGTCAATATCATAAGCATTTACACAAATTATTCCTACCTTTCAGCTTTATTAATTTCTTGTTGCCAGTATTTATCAAATGTAGGTACAACACTTCCAGATGTATCAACATCATTCAAAGCCCACAGATCTTTTCTTTCTAGAGCTTTTTTATAACCATCTATAACTAAGCTATAAAAGTATATTTAAAAGCTATAAAACAAATCCTTAACATAATATATAAATTGTATAAGTATGTGGATTAGTAGTGGGACATTTAAAGGAGCTAAATCTCTAGCTCAATATTTTCCATACTATTTGAAATTAAAAACATAAAGGCCATTTTGTGATGAACAATTAAAAATATATCCTACAAGACGATATGGAAGGAATTGGTAAAGTATGATTCGCAAACGATAAAATAATAATTAAACAAGCAGTTGCCATCATGCAAGAGATGTAACAGACAAGCTAAAAAAACAAGCCAACAGTGCAGTGCGACTGATGTTCACAGCCGAAATCCCAAAATAAATAGATGACACATATTGATTACTTGCACAATTATTTTTTTTCGAAAGTATCAAGCAATCAAACTGATTATCACTCTTTATCAGATAAAATCTTGTTCCAAAGCATCGACCAATGAAATTGCTAAGAACTTTTGAAATAAAAATTTATTTCAAGTTTCGTCAAAATCAGATAAGAATTGTGACCCGTAGAGTGTCCACATACAAATTGTTGACGGACAGGGGCTATGAGCCGGCAACAACATACGTCCACAAGAAAATGTGGGCGTATAAAAAATGAAACACACTATAGATCTGTATTTTAATCAGATTGTGCCTTACTCTCACGAATTAAATTTCAGATTAAATATAGCTTTTTGTAGCAAGGCCCTAGTATATAATATATTCTATTTACCTTGTAAACCACCAGAATGTTATTCTAGATAAAAATGAGGCACTATTTTCTGGACATGGATTCTGAAATTAGAAAAGTCTGTATTACATATACATTACATATCAAACGACATGATAACTTATAAAATCTTGGTCAATTTATTAGCATTTGTCTCATAACTCTAACGAAAGCATCAACCAATCCAATTGCTTATCTCTGCTTACAGTAAGCAGACCACTGAAAAAAATAGTAATGTAATGTAAATCATTCTGCATCAAAGGGAACAAGATGATTAGTCATCAAACATCCCGTGCCCTTGCACTTGTTTGGAAGAAATCAGGAAAAATAACTTCTTTATGCTATTGATAATCAATATAAAGATAGGTTGCCAGGCAACGAAACATATGCCCACAGCAGCTAAATCGTCCGGGCAGTCATCAAGAGTTGTTACATATTTTTACTTTTTTCGTTAATGAAACATTTATAATACACTAAAATCTGATTAGAATGCTAATGTTTAGTATACAAAACATTTAACATAATGAATTTAGCTGTTCAGTTATCAAAATTCATTGAAAATCAATATACTTGTTCGTCTCAAGACCTTAAACTCTGTGTATCGATCTGAAGTTAATCCAATGATAAGTTTGGCCTCTGGAACATAACAAGATTTTTCAAAGTGATCAAGGGAGATAACTTTGACAGTAATTATCGGGAATCGCCGAAAATCAATAGGCAACTTCGTCTCATGACCTTAAACACTGTGTATAAATCTAAAGTCAACTGGATATTAAGTTAAGCTTCTAAAGCATCCACAAGATTTTTCAAAATGATCAAGGGCAATAACTCTGGCAGTAGTTACAAGAGTTTGCTGAAAATCAAAAGGCTTTTTCGTCTCATGGCCTTAAACACTGTGTATAAATTTAAAGTCAATAGGATATTAACTTTGGCCTCTAGAGCGTCCACAAGATTTTTTGAAGTGATCAAGGGCCATAACTATGGCAGAAAATATCGGAAATCACTGACAATCAATAGGCTTCTTCGTCTCATGACTTTCAACACTGTGTATAAATTTAAACTCAATTGGATATTAACTTTGAAGTGATCAAGAGCCATAACTCTGGCAGTAATTATCGGAAATCACTGAAAATCAATAGGAATCCTTGTCTCATGACCTTAAACACTGTGTATAAATTTAAAGTCAATCGGACATTAACTTTGGCCTCTAGAGTGTCCACAAATTTTTTTAATTTTTTAAAGTGATCAAGGGGCATAACTCTGGCAGTAATAACCGGAAATCACTGAAAATCAATAGGCATCCTTGTCTCATGACCTTAAACACTGTGTATAAATTTAAAGCCAATCCGACATTAACTTTAGCCTCTAGAGCGTCCACAAGCAATTGTGGATGCCGAACGGACGGGGGCGAAGACAATATACAACCACATTTCATTGTGGGCGTATAAAAATGTATCATATTTCACAAACAGTGTCATTGATCCTAATATTGTGGCCCTGTTTAGTAGATATTGGTCCCTATTTCTGAAAACCAAAAAATGATTGCTATTTACTCGAAGTTTGAGATAATTTATGACATCAAGCTTTGGTTTTAAAAATTAGACATGACTACATAGCAAATGGTGATATTTTGAAAGTGAAAAGGACTGAAACTCAATTTTAAAAAAATCAGTTATATTATGTAGCTTGTACATATATAAATATATATACATGTATATGTCTTGAGGACACTATATTCTCCTTGTATTCTTATAAACAAGCCAACTGTGAGGCTGATGTTCCCTGCCAAAATACCAAAATTATAGATAACTAGAGCTGCAACGATTCAGTTCGGTGCACCGATAACCGACACTAGCCGTCTCGGTTCGATCCACGATCTTCAACGTTCATATTTCGATTCGGTTCAATTGCAAATTAAATTTCAAATAAAAACAACGTACACCTTACCATATGAAAAAAAATGAAGTGCCAGTAGCAATTAAGTCCACTTAAAATTAAATAAAAACTTTTAATTTACGTTATTTAACAAAGCACGAATGCCACTCGAAAACATAACTAAAACAGAGTGACCTCCCTTTAAAACAATTTCCGTATGCTACGAAAGTTAATTTATTTAAAATTGGTGACCTACCGAATGTTCATTGGATGTTAATTTAGGTCAAAAGCTTCGGTAATCGTTAAATTAATTCCAAAACGATCTCATTAGCTTATAATTCAGGTCATTATCTTCGGATATTTTCGTGTTTAGCGATTATTACCCATAGCCAAGCAAAGACTGGAAGGTAAAATTATGGCAGACGACGTACTTTCTCGACCACCTGGTCATTTGAAATCTAAAGTTGGGAATCATTTTTGTGAAAGAAAAAACTCTTTGAGTAGTGATAATGTTGACATATTTTGAATACATGTATTACAGTGAAATGTTTTCACAGTTAACAATGTTAACATACTATGTAGTATTAAATAAAAGTGTTCAAGAGAATTTTAGTCTTGAGTTTTTATTGTTTTTTATGAATTATATACAGGAAAAATTATTGGTTACTATAGCTGATAATCGAATCGAAAATAATCGAATCGAATGGTTAAAATCGATAATCGAACCGAATCGAGGTAGTTGTGAATCGTTGCAGCCCTATAGATAACACATATTAATCGCACATTTATTTTTTTCAAAAGTATCGAGTAAGTTTCATCACTGTCCATCAGATGGAATCGAGGTTATCTTGTTCCAAAAACAATATGCTTCTTCATCTCATGACCTTAAACACTGTGTATAAATTTAAAGTCAATCGGATATTAACTTTAGCCTCTAGAGCGTCCACAAGCAATTGTGGACGCCAGACCGACAGACGGACGGACGGGGGTGACAACAATATATGACCACATTTCAATGTGGGTGTATAAAAAGGCGATTTTGCTACAATCAGGGGCCATAATTCAGGAAGTTACAATCCAATTTGCACAAATATCGAAAGGATCCAAGGTCTTTGGGTTATAAACATGCATTTCAAGTTTAATTAAAATCGGTTCAAAATTGTGCTCTCTGCTGTGTTCACAAGATAAAAAGGTGATTTTTCGTACAATCAGGGTCCATAATCCATGAAGTTACAGTCCAATATATGCCAATATCAAAAGGAAACGAGATCTTAGGGTGATAAACCTTCATTTCAAGTTTCATTAAAATCGAATAAAAATTGTGACCTGTAGTGAGAGTGGACGAACAGGGGTGACGACAATATACGTCCACATGAAAATGTGGGCATATAAAAATGAGTGTGGATACTCTGTAATGTGCAAAATAAACTCTCACTTACAAAACACCTATCATAACTGGCAACATAAGTATATGAAATCATATATTTAGAAATAAGAATACACTTACTAAAGGTTGTTCTACTTCTGTCATGGGCTCTTTATCAACAAATATAGATAAGACTAGTTGTATAACAATAACAGGATAACAAATAAAAAACAAAGCAAATCTCACTGGATCCTCAATATTTCCCTGCAATCAAAAATATATTTTTTTCTTAAATAAAATCAAAATCATTTTGTCATTTCATTGGACAGGGATTATTATTTAGACTTATTCATATGACAAGCCCATAGACAGCTATGTAGGCCATCAGATGGCTTGTATATAGAGTGGATTAAACAGTGCCTGCATATCTTCATTAAACGAGAATAATATGGCTGCCACTCATCGAGAATGCTGATAGAATGACTGAAAACTGAGACTTTGTTTATTGTCAATCAGCTAGTACTACTCTACATGTATATGAATCTATTTACTGGTGATGGTACATACATATATATCTCAACGATAAATTGACAGATTTGTACACAATCTAAATTGAATATCCATGACGCAACCGTAGAGCCAATTTTCAAGAACAGCATAGATTTTCAATGCTACTTTAATGTTTCTAGTTCTACAAAGTATAAGAATTTAAATTCCATGTACTTACATCTAGGACAGCATGTCGTATCTTTGATCGAAAAATAACAACACCACATAAAGTAAACAATAACCAGAATAAAAACAAAAATCCGCAATTACGAATTCCTTTTCTTCTTTCAAACTCAACAACAAAACAAAACAGAAGCTGTAAAAAGTACATAATAATCTTTTTTAAAATATGTTTTTAATGAAAATAATAGCTTGTAAATGAGGCATTTATGCGGTTTCATTAATATTAGGTATTACAATTCTGAATTTCTGACGATACATGTATGGTATACAGTAAAATCTGCATTAAGCAGCCACCCAAGGGAATTTTTACGATGGACCAGTTTACGGGAGTGGCCACTTAATAAAATTTCGTGTTTTTTTGTGCGGACATCAATTAATATTACGCTTGAATGCATTGGAAGCAAACACCATTACTTGCATCGGTAAATTTGGCGTCACTGAATCTCGGACATAACTTCTGTAAACTTGTCATTTTGTACCAACCTTCAATACTACTGTCTATCATTGTGATGCTTTCGATAATATTTATCCGTTTTTGTGAAGAAAATCAATGAATTAATTTTATTTTATCAAAAAAGCATCTCTGATATTGTCACCAAATCACAGGGGGTGTAACTCTGAATGTACATGTAACTTATAGGAGGCGCTACAAACGTCTTTTTAACAACATAGTGGCAATAGAAAAGATATCCTAGATGATCGGGACAATTTATTCATTCAGTATCAAATAATGTTCCGTTACATATGAAAACAATGATCAGGTTAGTCGTTTAATAAAACAAAAGATTAATTAACAGATAATCCCGGGTTAATTGTTATTTTCGCATTTCTTTTTTACCTTATCAGTGGGGGGTGTCCAGTAATTGCTAATCCTGTGAGTGGTAATTAAATTTACTACTCACAGGATTAGCAGGTTTTTTAGGGTGAACGACAAGATGTATCATTCAACCATGGCTGTTGAATGGGCGATGTTTTGTTTTGTTTTGCTAGAAGATCGTGACAATTTATTCAATCAGTATGAAATAATGTTCCATTACATGTGAAAACAATGATTATGTTAGTCGTTTAATAAAACAAAAGCTTAATTAACAGATAATCCCAGGTTAATTGTTATTTTTACCTTATCAGTGGGGGTCCAGTTAATTAATTACTACTCACAGGATTAGCGGGTTTTTTTACGAAGGACGACAAGATGTATCATTCAACAATTGCTGTTGAATGGGCGATGTTTTGTTAAATCTATAAGCAAAATAGTGACCGCTGGCAGTGTTAGAGGAGTGACCATTGAATAAAGAGATAGAATTTTTACGAAGGGAATTTATTGTGACCGCTGTCGCTGAATAGGAGTGGCTGCTCATACAGATTCTACTGTATAAACCATCTATTTTTTTATAAACAATTTTCAAACTCACAGACTTACCATGGAAAAAATAAATACCACCGGTGTTACAAAGTTCACAGATGGAACATTTTCATTATCTGCATACTGTTGTATCGTAAATAAAAATTCCATCAATTGTATAATCCCCAATAGTGCACCAAATGCCTGCAAGCCAAAAAACAATCACATGGTACTTAATCCTTCTCAGTCTTCTCACGTTCAACCGTGAATTTGAAACCATGCCATAAGGTTTCGCGTCCACGTACATGTAGCTCACTGACAGGCAATATGCGATCACATATGCGATCCGGTAATAATTTTGACCTCCAGAGGGACAACAAGCTAATAAAGGCGATTTTTCATACAATCAAGGGCCACAATTCAGGCAGTTACTATCCAATAATCGCAAATATCAAAAGGAACCAAGATCTTCAGGTTGTAAACATGTATTTCAAGTTTCAGCAAAATCGAATTAAAATTGTGACCTAAAACAGGGTCCACAACCTTTAAATACCACATTTTTACACTATTCGCGTACAGGCGGCGTCCATTTTGTTCAGCAATATTGGTCCGATTTTCAGGAAGTTAAGATCTGATGAGCGCAAATATCGAAGGGAACCAAGATCTTTGGGTTATAAAGGTGCATGTCAAGTTTAATCAAAATCGGTTCAAAATTGTGACCTCTATCTATAGGGTCCACAAGCTAAAAATGTATTTTTTTGAACAATCAGAGGGCCTAATCAATGAAGTTTAGGTCCGATACATGCAAATATCGAAAGCAGCCGAGATCTTATGGTTATGGGGATTAACCTATATTTCAAGTTTCGTTATAATCGGATAAGAATTGTGACCTATAGAGAGTCCACAAATAATTGCGAATCAAAAACACAACAAAATCTAAATTAGTTAACAAAACATTTGTGTTTAAATGGCTGAAATACCAATCTTCTGGGGATGGAGTACATTTAATTTCTGAAGCAATTTTGTATATTTCTACATTTTCTTCATTTGTGCGTTAATGAAATAAAAATGAAGTCGTCTGTCCCATTTAGCAAGCAAATGTCACAATCATGATGGTTCTGTAGCTTAGACATGCACCTTAAAAAACAAAGACTCTTATACATAATCACTTGCCATACAAGATACACACACATTTTTCAAGAGATGGACAGAGACCCTTAAGCTATAAAAAAAAGCGACTTTTCATATAATCTGGAGCCATAATCCAGGATTTTACGGTACAAGCATTAATATCGGAAGATTTTGGGAATATAAACATATATTTTAAGTTTCAATAGAATCGGATAAAAATCGAACAACCTTGGTATTTCATGGTCCAATAAACATATCAAAATGTGATGAAAAAAATATGACCTCTAGAGTATCTCTGCAAACTAAAAAAGTGATTTTACATACAATCGGGACTCTGGAGTCATAAGTTATATGATTCGATAAATGAAATGCCAACATCAGAAGAAACTGAAATCTTTTAGATATAAACCTATTTGTCAAGTTTGTATACAAAATCTTAACAGATGTCCAGAGTCCAAACACACCAGGGAGATGACAATATATTTCTACATAAAATTGTGGGCGTATAACAACTGTTGAATAGTTTGGATAAAGAAAAGGGAATGTTTAATAATGTTCTATAATGTTTCATTTTAAGATTCTTTGTTGCACATAAGGCTGATACTAGCCTTTAGTGATTTGGCATGTGAAATAGACAGATCGTACACAACTGGTATGCCGCAATAAACATTGAATGATTTAATTATAGAACAGACATACATTCTTCTTGACTAAATGACATACAAAAATCAAACATGTTTTGAGGATGGTTAATCTACCTTTAGTACAATGTAAATAAATGAAACACAAAATAAACAGTTTTATTCATAGCCATTATGCAACCATAATTGCCACACCCACACCTTTGAAAATATTCTCTTTACAATTCATCAGCACAGATAAACCAGTATTCAAATTATTACATCAAATCTAAATTAAAGTAGACAGACCATGAAACCAATATAAACCAAGACAACAGCGTAGAGTTAACGAAAATTAGAGTTTACACTCATCACATGACAGTGTGTCGACATGGAACCTTGTCGGCAATGTTAGTTCTGGCGAGTTGACCATCGACATGCATTATATCTTTTAAACGAGTAGATCAATCAAAATTTGGCTCATTTTTCCGTCACTAGGTTTGAGTCGACCTCTGTTGCCAATGTATACAACGTCAATGACAGTCAAATTATATCATTATTTTTATGTGAAGATATATCCTAAATGCCATTTTAGAGTTAACAAGCCAGCAACGAGGCTGATGTCCCTCGCCAAAATCCAAAAATAAATAGAGGACACCTTTATCCTTTTCAAAAGTATCAAGGAATCGGACTGACTATCAACTATACACTTACGACAGAGTCGTCACTCTCTATCAGAATTAACCTAATGAACATCATGATCATATTTCTGAAGCAATGGCCCGAGAAATCCCTCTGACCATTGCTGGAATAGCGTCTGTTTCTTGAACTTATGCGGGAGTGTGTCTATTCTTTCCGTTCAATGAAAGCTATCACTTAAGTACAGCAACATGACAGTCCTTCGTTTAATCTGGGTCTTCCCTAAAACTTTAGACAGTGATTTAAGGTATTAAAAACGGTAAAAGTATGTTCGTTTCCAAACAGTATTGTTTACATTTCATTCGACTAGCCTCGTTTGTCACGCAATTAGTTTTACTGCAGTATTCTGCTATGCACGGGTTAATTAGGCATAATAAAATCGTGAGTCATGACGTAACGTTATGTAAACATATTTGGTCCAATATTGGCAGCTAGTGATTGGTTGGTAGACAGACTACTGACAAATCAAAATTTAAAACAACAATATCCACTCATAATAGCAGTGCGTAGTTGGATTACCTCTAATCAAACGCAACACTGCGTGGAGTATGCATCATGATCAACTTCCAAAGTCTTGACCAATCAAATTGCTTATTGCTCTGCTTACCCTCTGGTGATAATGTTCATTCTCGAGCTTAGTCCAGGTATAGATGAGATGAAACTATACACAGAGTTTCATCATTCATACTTAATTAGAACTAAAGTTATAGTGTCCCAAAGCATCAACCAATCAAATTGCTTACCCTAAGCAGAAAATGCTCACTCATCTTTGAACTCCATCAAGGCATCAACTTAATTAACACCTAAGTTTGAAAATTCTAGCTCAATCAGAAGGAGAGATATTGTGTCATCTTGGAACTCCACCAAGGTATCAACCAACTTCACACCTACACCAAATTTGAACATTCTAGCTCAATTAGGAGGAGATTTATTGTTTCCCAAAAAGTGTGCTTGATGGACGGACAGACAGACCCATTTTAACAGTCCCCTTCCTTTCGAAGAAAGACATTTAGACTAAATCCTTGTAAGAAGTGTAAGACATTTTGATCTTTCTAAACACAAACAAGTGAAAACAAACAAACCAAACATCTCACAACTAAGCCTGAGTCTAACCCCACTAATTTGAGATTTTTATCATGCTTTTTAAAAAAATTTTGTTTCAAAAATAAATTTTTCTTTAGCATTAAACTTGGCAGTAATTCTGTGTTTTTCACCTGTGTTTATTTGATAAAAATCATTACACAGGCCTAATAAAGTGCAGCAAACTTTATATCAGGCTCTCAATCAGTGTCGGGATACATACATGTAGGCCTAGAGCTAGGAATGTTGTAAAGTTACGTTCCGATATCCCAAGGAACCAAGGATCTTTGGATTATAATCATACATTTCAAGTTCCATCAAAATCAGATAAAAATTGTGATTTCTAGAGTGTCCACAACCTTGGTATTACAATACATACTTTTACACTATTTACATACAAGGGGCATCCATTTTGTCCGGCAGTTTGGGTAAGATTTTTACCCTCAGCAGATAGGCCCTAATGCTCATTAATGAACTTAGTCAAAGTATTGGCATAATGAAGTTTCACCACTACCACCAAGTTTAAACATTCTGGATTAATTCGAAAGATTTCTTGTGTCCTAAAATGTGATGGACAGACTGTCAGGCCCATTTTATCGGCAATATTTAATTTACTTCCCTAACACGGTCTTGTGATATATGAATCAATGATTTTAATGAAAACTACGTACCAATTTTGTTTTGCTAAGACATGACCATGGTATGGAATATTTATCAACTCCATATAGAAATATTAATCGAAGAATCACTGTTAAGAAGAGAAAGGTACAAGGTACCCATATTAAAACTGTCTTCTGGAAGCAAGACGTAAAATCGGGATCAGATGTATTGACAGTTAAGTGGTGATCCTGGAAAAGAAAATAAAAATATAATACCAGTAGATTTTGTACAGAGCTTTACTAACTGATATTAATCATAATTTCCATACTACTTGGCCTGTATACTGCTACAGTCGTAAATTACAAACAATCTGGTACCGGTACTAAATAGTACATTTTTCAATGACTTTCATCAAAGTATATATATATGTATAGCCTATTATATATTTGAATGAAAAAACAACAAAACAGAGTAGTTAGAATCTACTATGTGTTAGCAAAAAAAAAAACCTAGTGCTAAATGCTACGCCTATCCACAGAGTATGATGACCTCGTCAACACTATGTCTTGACTTTTCTTTGTAATGGTGTTTCCTGAATATTTAGGACAATATAATGCTCGAGTAATATTTATGCTTCAATTAAATAGTTAAATACTGTTTATTTTCGTTATCTGGATTTCTATGAGTATGTACAAATAGATTCATCTTTATTGTCTGATGCTGTAAACATGTTGATTTACACATGCCTAAAAAAGTTGTTAAGAAGTGTAAGATGTCTGGGAATAGCATCCATGTATGCAAACTTATTCAGTAATCATAATATCCTCATATTTATCATAATGGTAGATTGCCCTAGATTCCTTCATGATTTCTATCTAAAGAAATATTTAATTAGACAAGTATAATACTGATAGTCAATTGCACTGTGTCCTGTTGTTGAATGAAATTCAAAAATCTTATTCACCAAATCGATGCAGAATTGTTAAACAGAAAGCATGTCAATTTAAATGTCCATTGGACTTGAATAAATGGAGCCTTTGGCTTTTTCTAATAACCTTACCCCAACAAGACAAGAAGTTACTGACCAGTTGTTTGTCCACAAATGTACTTTAAAGACAGACAGCATGATAAAGCAGAATTTTTTCTTCAACAGATGCCAAACAATAATGGCAAATGTCCAGATTAAAAATTAAATCCAGTGTAATTTTGTGAATATTTTATGCAATTTAAGTATTAGATTTTTTCAGTGCTTTATTATTTGATGCTACTGTCACTGATTGTGATTGATTATTTGATAGAACTGTAGTAGTACACTGTCACCAGACCAAGAATGAAGATCTTTCTGTAGCTTTAAAAAAGCTGACGTATCGTAGCTGTTGCTTCTTTTATCACTTTAAAAACTGTCATTTTAGGTTGTATTAGAGATTATATCTGGCTGTGTGGAGGAGGGGGAGGGGACTAAAAAAGGTACCAAATTGTATCATCCACTGCGGTACAGTGGAATCCCGTACAGTGTGAGTGTGTCTGGTGAGGTCAACGCCGACAGGGAAATATAAATACAAAATGTTGTCAAGAATGAAGATCTTTCTGTAGCTTTAAAAAAGCTGACGTATCGTAGCTGTTGCTTCTTTTATCACTTTAAAAACTGTCATTTTAGGTTGTATTAGAGATTATATCTGGCTGTGTGGAGGAGGGGGAGGGGACTAAAAAAGGTACCAAATTGTATCATCCACTGCGGTACAGTGGAATCCCGTACAGTGTGAGTGTGTCTGGTGAGGTCAACGCCGACAGGGAAATATAAATACAAAATGTTGTCAAATAACCACAATTAATTTTATAACAAAAGAGAAAAATGGGGGCGGAAGAAATGTATCTGTGCCATACTTTTTCGGCAGTAATGTGTCATCTTACAACATTCCTGCAAGAAAATGTATAATTATATTTCATTGATAAATCTTACCCAAAGCGGCGAATGACAAAATCCTTTCGCAGTGACCGCCATGCTGGATCCTTTAAAGGGAGGTAACTACCGCCGTCGTACCGATTCCTCATTCGACATTCGGCAAACCTCGGTTGACTCCGGTCAGTGTAGGGTACCGGAATCTGTCGAATGCCGATTTCTATTCCCAACAACAGTTGAACATAAATATTGAACGAACATACCCATCAGATTCAGAAATAAGAATGCCACGGACAGGTGCCATATACATATAACTTGTAGTAACAAAATGCACCTTTGAGATTTGAGTCGATTTTATGGTGGTTCTTTTCTCGAACAAATGCAACTGCGGCATTCTCATATTATTAGTAGAATTAAGCCGAAGGTCGGCATAGAATGGGATTTCAGTTTCAACTGTTGGCGGTAGGTCCTAGGCTATACATCATTGTAACATGTTCAAAATATTCTCCCGAGCGAAGCAGTCGCGTCCCAGTACCAGTGGCCTAAGCAATTTTGGACGACGGACTGGAATAACCTGATTTTAGTGGTTTTGTATGCTTTTACTTCATCGGGTGAAAGTTATCAAAAGTGGCGTATCCACGGAGGTGGGCGTATCGTTATAAAGACAAATTGAGTAAAGCAAAGTTATTTCCCTTGAACAAGACTTTAACCACAATGATAGTCCAGCGATTTTATAGGAAGGCAAATATTGGTCTCTGCTCACACATTGAAATTGAAATTATACACACACACTGTAACATTTAATCTATATACAGTTGTGAAAATATTATCATTGTTGTATTACCCTTTTCTTCTTGTATTTTATTCGCCAAAACTAGTAAAACAGACCGAAATTATAAACCCGTTGCGCCAAAAGTTTCTTGTCTATATAAAAATGTCATATATATACGCGGCGTCCGCCTTTATCTGAAATTATGATTTGAACAAATGCATGTATGCATATGAAAATATGGAACTGTCGCACTACTCATTTCAGTCGAAGGGATTATTACTATTAGTAGGTTCTGAGACCACAGTCGAAGTTAAAGAAGGGCGAAAACAGATCGCATGACAGGTTTGTCGCGGTGTTGTAGTTTCTGTGCTGAGCTTAAGAATGGAGATCCAAAACCAATTAGTACAATAAATTTTGATATTCTCATATAAAAACCCTTCACAAATAGTGGTAGGCCCTATCTGTTTGATAATTATTCTGAAGGACCTTATCTGATCTATGACTAATCTTCCTCTTCGAAATCTAGATTTTTCTGTCTTCTTTTTTTTGCGGAGAGACAACTGATATGTTAAATATGCGTGATGTTTTATTACCTTTTCCATGCAAACACGATTTGTTTTGTATGTTCATCGGGATTTTCCGGCGCTGTTTCTCCTTGCCAGTAGCGCTGGGCAGGAGAACTGACATGGACAGCTGTCTAATCGTTTGGCATGCACGTAAATGATTCCCAAGCAGTATTATAGGCCGTGGCGTGTAAAATTTCCCTCACATATAGCACACTGATATAGCGAATGCCCGCGTCTTCACACAAGTTATCAGTTATCAAAATGCCCTTCGCTAGAGCATTCACATTCCCAATCTAATTAATATATTTCGTTTCGTTTTTTATACTTTCGATGGCCTACACTGCACTGAGATCTGACCGGCTGTTGCGATAGGTCTCGTCCGAGCTCAAATGAGCTCCTTTTGACCCCATGACGTCAGACATTTGATTCTTGGTGTTACTAGTGGATTGCCCACAGTTCCGTGCAAAACACATCTATCTAAAGTTCGACGTAACAGACCGTTTGATTAGCTAATAGTTCGCACCAGGTCCTTATAATGTTAAAGATAAGTAAAACGAAATTTTGAAATATAAAAACGAAACGAAATAGGATATGTGTTTTAATCAGATTGTTATATTCCCAACATATTCTTACACGTAATAAATTCATGTCCAGTGCTGTAGCTCCAGACTTTGGCATCCATATCCCCCTTGTCTATCTGTTGTATTTTTCTATAGTATTTAATCAGATACACACCAATATTCTTCATAAAATTCATCTCTCGCAAAATAATCGGCAAAGGTTGGTTGGCGATTAGTAATACCTGATGGCAACTTTATGGAACTATCCTCAGGATACATTCACTGTTTGGTTCCAATTTTACTTGCCTTACTTGCAATTGACCCAACGGCCCTTTGCTGTGATGTTTCATGGAGAAGTCTTAATAATAAGACAACGGCGTGAACAGAAGATAGAGTAGAGTTCACTTTTCTTCATTCATCCGATTTCTATCTATCCATCTCGTTAGTAACTAATGCTGTCTTTCCTGCGGCGGCTTTAGTAAGAGACCCTTCATTTGATAATTTCAGTACAGTTATCAACGTTTTTGGCGTAACTTACCAGACCATTGTTGTCAGTAATGACCGATGCTGACTTCATGTACCGGAAGGATATAGAGTTGACTCGTATAGATTCACTGTTTGGTTCCAATTTTTCTAGTCTTTCTTGCAATTGGCCCAACGACACTTTTCTTTGGTGTTTCATGGTTATGTCCTGATAATAGGACAACGTGTACAGAAGATAAAATATTCCTTATTTCATTCATCAAATTTCTATCTATCCATCTCGTTAGTAAATAATGCAGTCTTTGAAGTCTTTCCTGGGTCGGCCTTGGTAACAGACGGTTCATTTGATAATTTCAGTACAGTTATCAAAGTTTTTGATATAACTTACCAGATCACTGTTGTCAGTATTGCCAGATTCTGCCTTCATGCACCAAGAGGATATAGCGTCGAATCCTGTAGATTGAAAAAAAAAGGAAAAATAATATTTTAGAAAAAACTTGAACTCCTTGATCTGTTTTTGAAATTGAGAATGGAACTAAATAATGCCCCTGGTGCTTGATTATTGATAACGTTGAGAGAATACATGTACTCTTCGAAACGTTGCCTTAAAATACACCGTGTATATGTGTTTTTGTTGTAACAGATTATTTATTTTACAGAACAGATTCAATTAGGTCAGCATTCCATCTATCTTTGACTCCCGGTCAACCATTCTTTATCCAGATTTACCATTAGCTCCTATTATTCCATATTCCCGTCAGCGAGTTAGATCGCATCTGATTTGGTTACATATATTATTTATGATTCTTCCATATAAACTAATGTTTTATTGCTCTTTAAGAGCTGAATGAGACCAAAGACGGCAGTTAAGTTCATTGGTATCTTGTATTGATTGAGTTGATAATACCGCAACAATTTTGTCGTATATTATTCATGTATCAGTGTTTGAACATGCATCATGACTAATGATTCTTTTGACGAGAGATTATGTGGTCTCCGTGTGCGCTAAATAATACTATTTTCTCCGGAACGTTGTTATTTTATCGCATGAGCATATTTTGCCAACTTCCCCCTCCCCAATGGTACGATATGCAGTAATTTTGACAAAGGTGAGTTTTAATAGACGGTTGATAGCCGTATTTGAAGCAATGGTTTGTGACGAGCAAACCAAACAAAATATGGGGTCATAACAGATAGACGATTAAAACCCACGACGCATTTCTTTTAATATTACAATTGTATCACTGTGAAATAATTACTTCAAATAGCAATTCCATGCCGATTGGTCTTATGTCGTTTTATTGAACAAATGTTCCCAATGTATTTTCCCAGATAGACGATTAAAACCCATGACGCATTTCTTTTAATATTACAATTGTATCACTGTGAAATAATTACTTCAAATAGCAATTCCGTGCCGATTGGTCTTATGTCGTTTTATTGAACAAATGTTCCCAATGTATTTTCCCAGAGAATATACATTTTGACCCTCATAATCAATCTCCCAAACATAGTTGTCTTCTCTTGCAGTTCAACGCTGGATTGAAGAAAAGGATACCCTCCAGGGAGGCGTTTTCTTAATGTCACACGTGTCGTAGTGTCATGTTTATACATTTAGTGCAATATGTCTATAAGCACTGTAATCAGGGGCGTTTTAAAGGGACAATAACACTCTTGCTGGCTTGGCAGCTCCAGAAAATAAATAATAGCCTTATTCTAAGTACTAGATGTTTAAGTGTCCTACCCGTTGTGTAAATTATCCATTACAAGCTATTTTACTTGTCCAGAGGATTCGAAAATATTTTAAAATCCAAGTCACATTTGAAAAGGTTTACGTTAGACTTTTCAAATCAATTGGTTGAATTTTTCCAATATTTTAAATTAGGTGTGTTAAGATGAAATTCATATCATGATTTAATTGGAATATTCTAAAATAATACGATTTGTTGACCAGAATGAAGATTGGGACATATTATTCAGTTACAACAAGAGTGTTATTGGGGCTTTAAGGTTTATCATGGCGGAGGCTATACTATTTTGAGGGCCCTCTTTCGGGGGCGGGTGCGGAGGTCGAGAAATTTTGCAAAATAAAAATCATTCTGGTGCATTCTGACATATCCTCCAGGCCCTTCGAGGCCGGTTTAATCTGGGGGCCGGGGCCTAATTCAATACTCGTCTGAAGCCTGAATGCGAAACAAATCATTTGTATCGGGAGCTCAATCAAATAATAATTAATGGAATATGGTGCAGTGGGCCTATTGTGCAAGCAGCACGCGTAACCCCGGAAATCTATACAGCAAAAAAATGATTGCTCCGCCAAGCCAAATCTCACTGAGCGGCCTAGCCATCTCTTTCCTGAATAGCTTATTAGTAGATTTTCAGAAAAGGTGATTTCTTGATTGATGATTTTCATGCAATTGCAATGACTGCACGCTCATTCAGTAGTGGATTGACTTGGGCTCGGGGGCCCTTTCCCTTGGTCAGACGTGGGGGCCTTTTGTCTGCCTTTAAGGCCCTCACTAACTAGGGTACATTTTCATTTTTCTTATCGGTTTTAGCATTTTTCTCCCCTTTTATTTTTTCAACTTCTTTGATTTTTTTCGCGAGGAGGCTGGCGCCTCCAGCACCTCAGCTATAAAACGCCTCTGACTGTAATTAACACTAGTTGGACTCCCATTTGGTAACAGCGTATCAGTTCGATGAAAAGTTAATAGAAATATTTGATACATTATTTGAATATTTTCACCAGTCCAAGTCCAGAATAATTGCTGATTACCAAGTAAATGACCCGAATTCGATTGACAGATGGTTTGATGTGCATCAACTTTGGGTTGTCATATTCCAATTAAAAGCAGTCTTTAAAAAGAAAAACAGATATTATAGGCCATAAAATAATTGCTATGCTAGAAAATTGGAACGTATTAATCTTTGTTATCCAGTACATCATGCGTCTGAAATCATGAAAAAATTTTACAATTATAATAATATATACACTGTAAATGTACTTAAAACTATAATAGTTTGTTGAAAACGTTTTGATTAAGATCTACTACTGGCGTACTGGTAGATATTTCCTCGTATTCTACAAAAGCTGACTATATCATAGTGCCATTGTAATGTAACCAACCAAAGCTAATGGTTTATAAACACCAAGCATTCAGAACCCTGTATAAGTTGTATTATAATCTGTTGATAGATCTTCAGTCTGTTGAAAATCGAGATATAGAGAAATGTTCTGGATCACTTAATGTCTAGGAAATACATAATTTTCTTTTAAGGCGGATCGATATATAACACTGATAATTTATATATAAGCGCATAGTCTATACTTGTTGGCACATCATTTTTATAACAGCCACGCACAGAGTTATTGGTGTGAAGAAGTGCTCTTTAAGAAGTATGTCAAATGAACCATTTCCACTATTGCTTTGTTCTGTAGAGTAGGCACAATAATTGTTGTTTTCCCGTTTGGCTATTGTAGTAAGCTTATAACTTAATTTTGTGCCAGCTCAAATGGTTAGAAACATAATGTCTGAATTTAACGACACAAAGGATACGGAATGATAGTCAGTAACCCGTGTGTACACCTCTGACGTAACAACACCTCACCAAGTGGATTACTGCCTGTGGGAACCATGTCCATCTTTGTTGCATCACAACGTCCTGTGTGATTTAAAGGCCACGTATTTTACCCCAATGTTTGCACTATATACATGTATAAAATCGTGATTTTCAACACTTTCAAAGTTTTGCACGAACCTATAATAGACGGAATGGCTGGCAAGGACAGCTGTCTAGTCGTTCGGATGGGACGAAAAACGAAGGTCCCGTGTCCACATTGGCGTGCACGTAAAAGATCCCTTGGCAGTTGGAATTCGGTATAAGAGTAGACCATAGCGCCACCGCCCATCAAAATTTCCCTCGTAGCACATTTAGATAAACTAACCCGAAACTATACTGCACATAGCTTAACATATAATATACTCTTCAAAAAAAGAAACGCCAACCCATTTTTCACCATTTTGTTATTTGAACAAGGTCTTTGTTTCGGTAAATCTTACTTGTTTTTAATGCCATTATGTAAGGATAAAAGAAATTCATTATTGATTTTAATGGTAGGGTCACGAATTGTGACTGGTCATCCTTTTTGTCGAAATTTTTTATCGCTTGATTGCACCAAGAAACATGAATTTAACAACTTCGCGCGCTTTTCGCATGGAACCTAAATCTAAGGTCTTTAAAATCCCGGGGTTCTCGGTTTCCAAATCAGTTGCACATGTAAACACTCAAAGACCCAAGTGATGCTACATCCGAACGAAGACCAACGCAACAACGTGGATTACAAGCAGGTGACTCCAAGACAGATGTAGGCCGGCTGCTGAATGTTTCCCTTAGTTCCATTTCTCGCCTTTGGGATAGGTACCGACAGCGAAGTTCATCACGTGAACGCCCTAGCTCAGGCCAAACAAGTGTGGTCCCACTTGTCCTGGATCGTCACTTCCGGTTACGTCATTGGCGTAAATGGTTTTCAACCGCGACCTCTACTGCAGCAGCAATTCCCGGACGGCGTAGAATCTCGTACCAGACAGTAGGCAAACGCCTACGTGAAACCGAATAACGAGGCAGACGTCCCCTTTGGAGCTTCTGTCTTCAAATACGCCGACACCATGAAATCCAACTTTAATGGGTTCAGGCACTAAGGGTATGGTCATAGCAACACTGGAGAGCAGTTTGGTTCAGCGACGTGTCGCCGTTCATGTTGCAACCAGGCGATAGGAGAGAAGATATACTGACGACGAAATGTAACGTTGCGTTTCTTTTTTGGGAGAGTATAAATCAATTCCGATTGAAATAAAGGTGAAGTCTTACCGCATAATTATATGTATTGATGAAACCCAACTGCTACGCGAAATTTCAACTGGCCGGTGTCATTAGGCGTACAACATAAACATCGCTATGCAAAGAAAAACTGTTCGGTAACTGTACTGAGCACCGTAGAATACGAATCACTTAGTTTTTCGTATAACAAAATGATCCTGTAAACATATCTTATTTATTTTGCTTCTTATTGTGAACAATATTCAAATAGGAACACGTCAATAAAAACACATTTGCACACTTATGGATGTTTAATCTGTAATCAACGGTACAAAGTTAGAGGGGTCAAAACCAAAAGTACGACACAGATGTCGGGCTCTTACGCACGCTGTGCAGCGACCTCGCATGGAATTAACCATCTGTGTCGTACTTTTGGTTTTGACCCCTTAGGCTGTATCAATTGTAACCTTAACACAGTTTAAGGTTGCAAGAATAGTAACTATCCTTAGCCCAGTTCGGGGCAAAACAGTAGGAAGTTAAACCCTAGATTAACAAACCTCATTTCTGAACTATTAGTAAATCATTTAATACAGGCATATTCCCTCTCGTCGCCAGTCAGTATACGACCAAAGAAACGCAGCACGCCTGTACAATTGTAGGATAACCGTGTTATGATTCAATGAAATATTAAAATCCCAACTACATGTTGTTGATTTCATGTGAGGGTAAAGCGACCCACACACGCTCAATATTATTGTCAATATTGTTGATGTCAATTTTATTGAAGCAAATTTCTGTTTCCCACACACGTTCAATTATATTGTCTCAATATTCATTCTGAGGAAAGCAGCCATCATTGACGGAACTACTTGTTTAGCATTAGCTTTGCGGTTTCAAGTCCCAAGAAAGGGAAAATACATCAAAAATGGTCATAACCGTAGGTGTATTAGAGGGAGAAGTTTGGGCACACGAAAACGAAATATTGCGTCAATATTATTGATGACCCACACACACGATCAATTGTTGCACAAAAATTAATATTATTGACATCATTCATTTCGAGCTTTCAATATCACATACACACACTCAATATGATTGTCAGTATCAAGTATATATTGACAATATTATTGACAATTATATTGAGCGAGTGTGGGCAGCTTAACCCGTATCTGCAAAGGATTTCAGACAGATTTTAGATGAAGTAAGCCTTGTGTAATTTTACTGTAAACTAGCTAGAAGGAAGTGGAGATCGGAGTCTTGACAAAGGGAGTCTATAAGATGCCGCCCCACCCCTTCATTCATAAAACATTATTTGCAGGTTCCAAGCCTACATGAAAAGATAACATAATACTTTGTAACGCGAGATGATGTCCCCAGGCACAAAACACCGCAACTTAAAACGTTTATGTAAGTTTTATGTTGCGGATGCAGTTAATGGGTTCGGATTATAGATTACAACTGACTTTTGATGTAACTTCAATTATAATGGATAAACGTGATTATAGCAGAACCCCTTAATCTGGACTTAATAAGAATAGACGTAAAGGACAATGTAAACAGTACTCAAAGTGCCATGCAATCAGGAAGAGTCCACATAATATAATCACAATTATTGCCCGACTGATGTAAGATTGTGTACATGCAATTAATATGATACTATATGATAAATAATCGATATTTCAAAGACCTCCATAATACTATAATAATGTGATGAGAACAACGTGCGCAAAACAATTGTTTTGGGGATTTTTTTTAATGATATGAAATGAAATAGAGTTTAACGTAATACTTTAATAATATGATATTCATATTCCTGAAGCAACGACTGTGAGTTATAATCCATTAGAATATTTGTATCACCGTTACACCGAATGTCTGTTGAGTTCGAATTTCGTGAAAATCAGACCAAAACAACTGGACAAAGTTGCCCGCCACACGTACGCAAATAGTGAAAACATAATATCTGGTTCATGGATCCTCAAGGGGTCACAATTTTGATCTGATTTTGATGAAACTTAAATTTAATATATGTAACCCAAAGATCGTAGTTCTTTTCGTTTATAGCGCATATCCAAACGTAACTTGAAATACGTGTTTATAACCTAAAGATCTTGGATTCTGTCGATATTCGAGCATATCGGATTATAACTTCCTGAATTATGGCCTTTGATCTTAAGAAAGATTAAATTTAGCGGATAGAAATTTAATTTTGTATAGCAAAGATCTTGGTTTCTTTTAATAATTGCGCATATCTGCGCGTAACGTCTTGGATTATGACCCCTATATGTGATTGGTCAGTAAAACGCATTTTAGCTTGTGAACTTGTTAGAATACATAATTTGTATTCATTTTAAAAACTTTTTTAATATATCACCATAAAGCAGAAAGGATGGATTCTCCTTGTACGCAGATGGTGTAAATGTGTGTAATACCATAGTCTCAGTTACCCAGAACCCTATAAGTCTCGTAGAATATTTGTTTATCCAATTTTGGTGAAACTGCCGCCCCTCGTACACAATTAATGTAAACTTCGGGTATTTCTAATTTTGATGAAACTTGAAATGTGTATTATTTATAATCCAAAGATCGTGAATCCTTTTGATTTTTGCGCACATCGGACCGTAACTTCTTGGATTATGAACTTTGATAGTCCGTTTTTAGCTTGTGGAGCCTAGAGGTCACAATGTTTATCCAATTATTGTCTGACAAAATGGCGCCACGCAAATAGTGTAAAAGTATAATGCCACCAAGATTGTGGACCCGCTAAAAGTCACATTTGTTATCAGTTTTTGATAAAACTTAAATATATGTTTATGGATCCTCTAAAAGTCACAGTTGTTATCAGATTTTGATGAAACTTTTAAGATCCCAGTTCTTTTCGCAATCTGCGCATATTTGTGTAACTTCCTGGATTATGACCCCTGATTGTATGAAAAATCGTGATTTTAGGTTGTGGATTCTCTGGAGGTCACAATTTTTTTATCCGATTTTAAACACTGTGAAAATATATCACCATTCCACCATGAAGGTTGAATTCGAATTTCGGGGAAATCGAAATGAAACTTCTCGTCAAAATGGCCGCTCCTTGTACGCAAATTGTGTAGTAGTATGTATTACGAAGGTTGTGGACACTCTATTATAGAGGTCACAATTTTGATCTGATTTTGATGAAACTTATCCCAAAAATCTCAGACCATGGCTTTCTGGATTATGATTGTAGGAAAATCTCTCTTAGTTTTTAGTTTGTTCTCTGTCCCTCTCTTATCTTTCCTGGCAACAGCTGGTTCAAAGTGTTGCGATATATCTACCACAGACTGTACATTGTCAGACAAGACATATCGAGGAAATTGAAATAAGATGAAATAAAAGAGATAGGAAAGACAGAACAAGTAAATGTCATACATTGCGTGCTGTTTCAAAGTAATCTGAATTGTCAGTCATGTCTAAAACTCGGGGGACTTTTCTCAACTCCTACACGACGTGAACAGCTGCTCATATAATATCATTAGCCATCCCCAGTGTTACCTTAATAATAATTATTGTCTCAATCGTATTATATATATTTATAACGATCACAACACTGTAGAAGCAAACCTACATTTTATACCATCGCAGAAAGGAATGAACGAAGCACTAAAATATTTTTCAAATACTATTTATTCATATGGTGCATATTATGTCTGGGTTCAGGGATGTTCTGAATCCAAATGACCTCTCTGGTCTTCCGGATAAAAGTGGTTCGATTTCCATAACTCTACTTTAAAGGAGCTAAATCGCTAACTTCTGGGACCTAGAAATTAAAACAAGTGGATCGCAACGCATACAGTAATATGAATGTATATAAATTGATTTACATTCAATGGTTTCCGTTTTAACTCTAATTTCAAATCAGTTATGTTCGGCAAAATAAGCCAGCAGTCTCAATCGAATGCAAATTTCTAGCGTCTGGTTATTCCAGTCTACATACGCCGTTTGATTTGGAGCAATGTTTCTAGCCTCGTTCCTCGAGTCTCTTGCTAGGGCTGGGGTTGAAACGCATTATGGTACCCGATTCGTGTACCAATGGTAAAATGTTTATGTTGTCTTAAATATTGGATATCAGAAGCCCATCTTTTTTCCGGTAAGATCACAGCATCAATGTTGATTTAAATTGGTAAATAACTCGTGTTTTCAATGTTGAAGATTTTGGATGATATTGAGTTAGACTTAGCTACTTTAACCCTGGAATTATCACACATCTTCGAGTCGCTTTCGATTAGGACGGCGGAGACGAGAGAATATTTTACGCAAACCACAGTAGTACTGGCTAAAATGGCATTCGCGTTTTAGTGGAGACTAGAAAGCATTCTAGACGACCCGAAGTACTAAATAACTCGGTAACAGCGTTCAAATAACGACATAGACCATTATTATTATACGGACATTCGAAAAATAGTACAATAAGCATTTGCATTAATAAAAATGTGTGACATTAAAAATCACTTTGACTATAATGTATTTTTGGAGTATTCATTTCGTTTACGAGTTTGTTCATTTATCCAGGGATAAATATATGTAGATCTACAATGAATGATGCACCACTAACAACGAGAACCAACATGTATAGTTATGTGTAAGAGCTATTCATTAAAGGGGAATTGGATAAAGACTTGGTCATTATCGATGTAATATTTAAAAAAATGGATAATGCAATTTCATACAAATTACTTTATTGTGAGCGAAGTTGTTAGTGGTTCTAGTTTTGACAAATTTGCCCATTGATTGTAACCATCGCACTGGCCAGTCGAGTCTTAGCCTCGCTTCTCTATTTTTAAATGACATCATTAAATGACCTAACGGCTCTAATCTGCTAAAATTCGACGCCACCCGATAGCACCGATGATGGATTATTGTCTTGGCATGTTAATAAATGTCTAATTAATAATGTATATAACATGGCCTAAACAGAGGTCTGTAATTGGCAGATTTAGCTCTTGCATAATGCCTGTTAAGAAATATTCAGACGTTTAGTTGAAGTGTTGTAGACATTGATCACAATAAAGGTTTGCTCTTCAGAAAATTTACATCAACACCTAACAAAGCTTTTCATACTAACCGTTGTTATATGTAAATATAACTATTTATGGTTTCGTCGAGTGCATGATAACCTCATTCCACATGATGGAGCCACGGTGACTAAGTGTGTAAGACGCTGGCGCTCTAGTCTTGAGGTCACGTGTTCGATCCCTGCATTGGCCGAGAACGATTTTCCTATGCGGTTTCTCCTTGTCAGTGGTGCAGGACGGATGGCCTTACAAGGACAGCTGTTTAATCGTGTATACATTCGCATTCCCTTGGGAGTTGGATTTCGATATAAGCGTAAGCCCGGGCAAAATTTGCACTATATGGCGTAACCTTATTTTTATTAGCCCACTCGGAGCAGAACAGTAGGACGTTTAATCACATTTGACTTGATTTCCATTACCATGATAACGATAAGAAACAGACCAGTAATGCTATTCAAAAATATTTTATTATGATGTAGGGGTAGCTTATAAACTTTATTTGTAGAGATTATGTTCACAATGTAAAGAGCTTATTTTATTCGTGAATATAAAGGTCATACAAGTATACTATTCACATGTTAGGTTATTCAAGCTGTAAATAATAAGGTGTTAAATATACATAAAACATTAACAGGTATTACACCTATGGCATTAATATTATACACATTTTTTATATCATATATCTAATATATGCACACGCATGTTACAGTTCAGAATTTATTTGATATGATATACTATATCATGATAAATAAATAGACAGGTTGACATCCCCGCAAATAAATGATTCCTGTCATTTATCATTTAAAATTCCGTATTGGGTACAATATAGTTTCATTGAAATTTTATTCAAACGTCGACAGGGTTAGTGTTAATCATTAAATTTATCAGATTACAATACATGTATACAGGGGCGGATTGGGACCGGGAACCGGTCCGGGCTTCCATGTCGGAGCGGTCCCTTTTTCTCACCCCGGAGCCAGGACGGGGTGGGGGGAGGTCCATTGGCTCTCCCCCTGGAAATTTTTGAAAAATGAACCTCAAATATGCGATTTGGTGGTATATCTGATTATAATCTCAGTTAAATAATATTTCATAAATCGATTAATTTAGGCCAAAACCCCGACCTGCAAGTAATTTACAACCATCAACCTGAGAAATTATCATATCGTCATATTATTCATTAACGTATTATCATTGTATCGTCAAGAGTCAAGAGGTTAAAAAATGGGACTAGTTGAGAAAATTTTGACCATTTGATTAACCAGTTAGGAATATTGAATAAGTAGGAATATTTTCATTGAAAAATGTCCCATTTCTGTTGCCGGGAGTGCTAGTTGATTCCTCGTGTCATGGAAGGTCAGAAGACACATTGGTACAGAGTGACGAAAGTGAAATTCATAAAAGCTGCTTTTTGAATTTTGAATTCTGGCGTATCCCCCACAAAGAAGGTGCAGGTGATTTAACAATTAGTAAATTTGCGGGCGACAGTGTCAAGTGAATCCGATGAAATTTTCAGATTAAATTCAGAATCCCCACTACAGGATTCCGAATTCTAGCCCACACCCGGCCCAGAAAGTCTGTTATACCAGCCCATTCCAGACTCCAGTGATGGCGTGGTGGCCCGTTAAAGCCACCGGTCACATACAACATGATCATCATCGCTCCATGGCCGGTCCAATACCCCCACACCCATATAATGTTCAACAGAAAAGGGTTGTTTTTTGGGTTGTTTTTTTTTTTTTTTTGATGAATTGGACAAAATTATTTTTTCATTTTTTGTCCGACCGGCCCTTTCGGCGATCGTCCGACCGGCCCAATCCGCCCCTGCATGTATAGCACTATCGGTATTTAGACTAATTAAATAAATGACAGTTCTTGTGGTCGGCTGCTGGATTTTCTCCTGCTTAAGATCCTATAGCATGACAATTAATAAAATATAGAACTTTGGTTTGTGGTTTTCCCAAAATGACGTACATGTATAGTTGGCAAAAGTTTATAATATGGCTTACGGCGCCTTTAATGTTATCATTTATAAAGTGGCATGATTAGTCTATATCAGAAAGAGTTTATTGTATCGCCAATTTATTCGGACATTACTCTGTCTCTAATCCTATTATTGATATAACAGGTGCCATTTGTAGCCAGACAGTTGCCAATATCCCGCAAGTTATTCTTCACTTCTCGCCTTGTAACGCGCCAGTGGTCGTAGAGTAGTAGAACACAGGAGCATTACCCAATGATTGACAATCGTCATTAGCTCAAGATTTGTAAATAGAAAAATTCCATCAACACTGAAAGACGGTTATATATGTCATATCATTCCTGGTTTATTTCTACCAAACTGACAATTTAAATGCTAATTGCGTTCGAGAACTTTTAAATTAGATATAGAACTGAATTGAAATGATTCTTTCTTCTCCTCATGTTTTTCAGCGAAATTTGTTTCGCATATATTTAATGATTACTGTATAAGGGATTCGTGGACTGAATTTAAAATTTTATCAATTCAGAGAATTAATGAAACAACGCCCCCGATTCAGATAAGAAAAGTGGGAAATAGAATTATGCCATATACATAGATTGCGTGGAACTGTCAGCATCCCAATGCACTGCAAACATTAAGGAATCCACCAACTTAGTACTAATAATGACAGTGCAGCGCCCATTTATTTTTCAGACCGTAACAGAAAAACCTGTCATGGCGTCATCATGGGTTGATATATTCGGTTCATATCAACCGCTGATGACGTCATAACAGGTTGATATTTTATATCAACCGCCCATGGCGTCATCTCAGATAGATATTCGGCTAATATCAACCGTTGATGACGTAGATGATCGAAATAATACAAACCACACAGAAATGAATTTTTATTCTTTTGACTATTAATAATTGTTATGGTAGCCTACAGTTCGTAGCATTCAGGACCGAAATAGGGGGCGTACATATATCGGCATATATAAATTGGTTATCCATACTCCAGGTCTAAGATATCTTTCAGAATTTTCATTCCATACACATTTCGATTATTTCTCCACACACCCCAAGACTTATACGTATTTGGGATTACGTGGCTTTTCGTATTTTCTTAGTTAGCAGTTCAAAGTTTAGCGGTGAACTTAGGAAGAGAATCATTGTTCTGGTGGGACCAACATCAGAGGTTCTGCTAACAGGAGGGGGGGGGGCACTGCGAGTATACCCACTGTCCGGGCGAAATAAAATTTCTCTCAGAACGTGCCCTTCCTCACTAGTTTGATTGGTGCAGATCGGGTGTTAAACACGTTTTCATTTCTTTCTGATATCCCATTTACTCATTCAGTGACTGAAAACCATCATTAATACTGCCTATATTTCTTTCATGTTATTCGCCAACTATCAAATTTTGTTATATGAATAAATATTTGCTGATTATAACGGCCTACAATATTACCTATTCATAGGTGTTTACTTGTAATTATCTGTATGCTGTTAACTGTGCTTATTCAAAACTCAGAACTTATTATACATGTAGTGAGTCATGATTGTTCTATGTTTCCCAATGTTCGGAGACAATCGTGCATCACATTTTCACCAGAGTTGGATCGACCTGGATTTGAAATGTTAGATATATTTGATGAGAGTTACCCAGTGGTATTTAGGATATTGTAAATGTAAAAGTTGGAGGTTTCAGGTTTTATATTTCGTATTGTATATGTTCATGTTTCAATTATTAGATAAAAGACTGTATACAATAGAATGTATTATTATTCTATTCACCCGTATATTGTTAATGTGACTGTGCATTAAAGTAGCACTGTGGCTATCTCGACCACGCGTTACCATATAAAATAAAATAAAATCCTGTTCGACACTTTCATACTTATGTTTCGCCGACTTAGAGATAACATTATAAGTAGTAGACGCAAATTAATATTATGTAAGAGCTAAATCTACCCTTTTCTGGCTTGAAATGCTATACCTGTACATTATTATTCAAACATTTATTTACATGACATGGCTCAAAGTTTAAGTAGATTAGAATACCGCGGTCAATAGATATAATAACCAAAACTTATAACTTCGCACGGGAATTTTCAATATACATGTACATGTATTTATTATCACTATCTATTTGTAAAGTATTTTTTAGCTAGAGCGGTCAACTCTTTGTCTAATTCATACATAATGTATATTTAAATACCTTATTTAATTCACTGTAATAAGGTGTATAATTTTGTTTTATTTCAGATAATTACTATACCGTTAATAAAGAAAGCATCGTGGAATATAATCCTTTGGTCACGTGTCGAGTAGAGTTCTCTCTCTCTCTCACACACACACATACACACGCGCGATAGCCTTTGTCATGACAGAGACAGTGGTGTTTCAGTCTACTAGTTATTGAATTCAATGCAGATGTCAAAGTTTCTTTGACGTGCATACAAATAACGGGTGGACCTCGTCTATTTTCGCGCTGTCCGAACGACAAGACAAGACTACTTATCAACCCCGCCAAAACTATACCCCTAGTTATTAGTCCAGTTGCCAACCCCATTTTAAGCCTTAACCTCGAAATATATTCCACCTCGTGTTTTTTAATGGATTATAAGGCTTCAGCATGTGTAGATTAAGAATT
This sequence comes from Patella caerulea, assembly GCA_036850965.1. NCBI lineage: Eukaryota > Metazoa > Mollusca > Gastropoda > Patellidae > Patella > Patella caerulea. The sequence continues at coordinate 17,098,419 of JAZGQO010000014.1, read as the reverse complement.
CGGATGATGCCACCCTGTCACCCCTGTGAAAATTTAAATATTCAATATGGCCGCCATGGGTGGGGTCAATGTGTGACAGATACTCTCGAACCTCGGGTTGAAGATGGTTTTTGTAAGAATTTGACCCACTGACTCCAATGAAAATGGGTATTCCTCCTAAAAGTGACGTCTATGTCCGCTATAGGGGCCAAATTCAAAATGGGGGTTTATTTCAGCAGTAAATGTATACAGATCCCTAAAACGATGTGTAATACATCGAAATATAGGTTTTTGGTGTATTATATATCTTCAATATGTGTAGTTTCGGAATCCGGGTGATTTAGGAGGAATACCCATGCTCATTGGATTCAGTGTGTCAAATTCTTACAAAAGCCATCTTCAACCTATATTTCAATATATTAGACACCGTTTCGGGGAACTTTGTAAGTTTCAAGCCAAAACAAGCCACCATTTTGAATTTGGCCCCCTATCGCGGAATTAGCCGGCTTTTTTAAGAGGAATATCCACGCTCATTGGATTCAGTGGGTCGAATTATTGTGAAATTCATCTTCAAACCGAAGTCCTAGAAAATCTGTCACATATTTTATTCCACTAAATAACCAGAAAATGCCTCATGGCGGCCATCTTGAATAATTGAATTTCCCCAAGGGTGCTATGGGTGGCATCATCCGGATTCTTAATTTACACATACTGAAGATATATAATCCATCACAAAACATTAGGTTCACTATATTTCCAGGTTTGTCGTCCTACTGCGCCGCCGGACTATAACAATTGGGAAAATTTAACAGGGCTAAAAAAATTCCAGAGATTCGAACCTGTAACATTCTAGTCGGGGGGCAAGCGCTATATAGCGCCGATCAGATGACCTAATTATATTGTCTACGCTATCGCTCTTGGTGGAACTGGATGTTAAACTCCAGAAACGAGCGAACAGCCTATTTATGCTCAATGAGCCATATCTTTAATTATTAGTTCACTTCACTGAAGATTTATAGAAGAGTGGCTATGCGTTATGTGTACTGACATTATTTATTTATACGGTCGGTCTGAAATTAATGTTCGTCTCCGATCGTTAAATTTACAGTATATACAATTGTATATAGATAAGTCTTTTTGGCATATGGAATTCCAGACTATCTCCCTTCTTCCCTTAATAAGAAAGGGTGAACGTTAATGTCTGTATCTGTTTTATCGCTCCTTTGCATTATTGTGTATAATTTTCTTATATGTATATTCACTAATATATGTATGTTTTATTTTATGATCGCTTTTACTCTTAAAATCGATAAAACAGTAGTAACTAATATCCTGGATCAATACAAAATACAATTATAAACCAGTTTATTAAACAACATACAATTCTCTCGAGACATATGTTGATATAATAAATAAATCAGACTCCGTATTGCTTCTCTATACGTGCTTAAATATTTTATTGAATGCTGAAATCGCAATATTATATTATAAATTCCACATCCCAGGCATACATCGACCTGCTATTACACATACTATTACACATGGGAAATTTAGAATAAGACAAAGGGGTGTCACATAATCATTCTCGGTAAATAATGTGATTATTTGACCAGTGACACTGTACTGGAAAGGAAATTGGATCAGGCCCCTACATTTTGATTCCTAAATCAAAATATTCTATTTCGATAGAGCGGGGGGGGGGGGGGGGGCAAGTAGAACTCGGTTATGGACGTGATTGTATTTCTAGGCTATAGTTTTAACTCACTTACATTGTATCAATGCATAAATTGTAGCCAAAAATGTATACTGACATGCATAATCCGAATCGTTGTGACTTGTATCGCGGATGGGGGTCTCCGTTGGGCCATGTCTAAGAATTGAATAATAATTAAAGATACATCTTTTAAAATGTATCGAAAAGAAATTCGATGTTATTTTATTTTTTGCATTTTTATTTTACTATTGTTTTTGTTAAAATTATTATTCTTATGATTATTCTTATTATTATTCAGATTCCAATTTGAATAGATCTCAGCAACTACGTGTCGCATCGTTACGATTTCTTCGGTTCTACTGGGAAAGTGGGTGCGACTTAGAGGGTAAAGCTATTTTGAACGGTCTGCGACAATGCGAACTTTACACCATGTAATACCTTATGCCATTTAGGATTTCATACAAGTAATTTAAGATTTTCATTATCCCCGGAAGTAACGTCATTTTGGTAAAAACTGTATTTTTAGCCTTCAAAACAGATATTTTATTCAAATGAGTCTGTTTTTAAATCTTTTTCAAATTATGGTATTTGATGCCAATCAACAAATAGAATGAACCCATATGATCATACAGACACAACAAAATGGTTCCTAACTTGTACGGTTGCAGAGAAATAGACGATTTTCTACAAGTCACTTTTTAAGTTTTTTGGTCTTTAAAAGTGGCAATTATTATTCGATTTACATAAAATTTTCACTATATGATATCGTATGCCATTTCTGATTTCATAAGACTAATTGAATATTTTCATTAACACCGGAAGTAATTTAATTTTGTCAAGATCATTTACAAGTAACAAATGTATAAAATGAATTGATATTGCTGGATTTGGTTGATTCTGCGTCCATTTTATTTGTGTGCAATGTTAATTTGGAAATCTGTTTAGTGGTTTCGTTGGTACCGGAAGTGACATATGTTCAAGGGTAACTTGGTACCGGAAGTGACATGTTTAAGGGTAACGTGGCACCAGTGAAACTCGTCATTCCTGCATGCAGGTCTAGTTTATAATTGTTTTTAAAATTGTATGCATTGAACATAATTTAGAAATTAAATGGGGTTAACGTCCTACTGGTCTGCCCCGACTAGGCTAATGAAGACGACGAGCACATAAGGAATAAGGAAATGCATGTTGCTGTGACCATACAGTGACCTATTTGTTCCGGGAAACGTAGTTTTACTGACACTGTGCATAAAGCTGTAACACGATCCCTAATAATAATGTATAAAAAGTTTCGGTGACATTTAGAAATCTATCATACAGACATCATTAGTGCATTAGTGTCGCAAATGGCCAGTCCTGTGTAGAAGAGATATTCACCGTTTTAACCGTGGCATTGAATTCGCAATTCACTTTTAAAGGTGCTAAACCTTTAACTCAATATTTTCCATAATATTTGAAATTAAAATCACAAATTATAATTCAATTTTGGAAATGTAGGATCCTAATATCAAATATCAAATCACCGTTTGACATGTCTAGCCTAGTTCTTCGAGCCCCTTGTTAGAAATGGCGCTGAGCATTATGGTACACGATTTGTAAACCAATAAATGTTTATTTTGTCTTACATTGGATATCAGAAGCCCATCTTTTACCGGTTATAATATTGCAAAATAAGTCTTGATTTAAATTGACAAAATAATAATTCGTGTTTTCAATGTTTATACATGTAATATCATGTTTCGAATTGGTTTTTATTATTTTGTCAACGTGCATGCATTTTAGACGTGGACAGCTATAATATCTGTAATGTTCCTTTAAGTGTCACATTTTTGTATAATATAGTACGGCATCGGGAAACCGGTTGCTAAATCTGTAAGCAAATTACATAAAACAGATTGGCTAAAACTCTAAAAAAAAAAATTAAAAAAATAGGTTGCCAGGCAACGAAACATACGCCCCACGATAGCTAATCGTCTGGGCAGTCAACAAGAGTAGTCGCATATTAAGTAATTACCAGAAGATCATTAGAATTAGTTTGGTTTTTATAAAGTTCTGCCCTATGCTAACGTTTAGTATACGAAAGATTTAATATTATGGATTTAGCTGTTTAATTATCGATTTTCAAGAAATTCAACCATCGTTAATGTGTAACGGGGATTTAGTCAAACGTTTTTTTTTTTTTAATTCGGAATGAAATCGTGACCTTACGTTGGATGATAAAGGACATGAAAAATAATATAATTTGATTTTTTTCATATTCACCCAAGTCAATTTTAATATAATTTGTTTTTTATAATTTTCACGCAAGTCAATTTTAATTTAATTTGTTTTTTATAATTTTCACCCAAGTCAATTTTAATTTCCACCCAAGTCATTTGTAATATAATTTGTTTTTTTATAATTTTCACCCAAGTCAATTTTAATTTTCACCCAAGTCAATAATAATATAATTTCGATTCTTTTGAATTTCCACCCAGCGCATGATGACATCGGAGAACGCTAGATCGGATATGATGACGTCATATGTGGATTGTGGGTTAGGGTAAGGGTAAGGGTTTTTTGTCCCTCGCTCACGTTTTGTGATCGAGAGATAGTGTTTGTTAGCGTTGCTGGTTCATTTTTCTCCAGGTCACTTTGAGCGGGAGCATAATCTCCTGATCCCCCCCCCCCCACCACATTTCATTAAAAAATTGTGTGTTAACCAAAACAAGATTGGAGTTTTGTCCCATTGGGTTCCAGGGATGATCAGGGCAAGTTTTGAGGGATATGGGGTTGTATTCCCATATCTAGGGAGGGCATGCGCAATTTTTTTTTTACCTTTGGTCACCTACTGCATTGTGTACACCCTGAAGGTGTTACGAAAAAAAAATTCGAGGGGGGGGGGCCATGCTCCCCATTTGTGTTTTATTTTAATCAAAAAATTCGAACGTCAATTTTTTTTCTGAACTCTCGGGCCATGTCCCTCCCAAAAAACGAGATTGCACGCCCCATAGGAACCATTGTATGGGCTTTGAAGTGATCCGGATGATTTGGAAAGCCATGTTTGGGATGTCCCTCCGCCCCGGTGGTTGTGCTCAGTGACTTGGAATTCTAATAAATGGAGGATAATACGCCTGGTTACTGGTCCTAAAGAAAAGAATGGATTCTGATTTATATAGGGGGCGAAATATAGGGCCCCAAACATTGCCCCTCGTTTCAGGCAATCGCTCAAACTTTGCCAATTTGGACCAAAAAAACACCCGATTTCGTTCTGTAAACACCCAGATGCACCCATTGGTAGGTTCGGTTTGGTCGAAAGATGGGTGCTTGGGTAGAATACCTGCCCAGAAAATTTGGTGTATATTGACCCTCGGGAAGGGTCGGGCATAACAATAATCCACATGAAAAATGTGCGAAAACAGAAAAAAAAAATCGATTTTGTCATTTCGGTGCCCCTTAGAAAAAGCCCTTAACTCAGCCCCCATGGGCAGAGGGTCCATGAAATTTGGAAGGCGCCGGCCAAAAATGAGCAGGATCGACCAAGGGGTTCCGATTTTATTCAGGTGTCGTCGGATCAGAACTCTACTCGACCTGATCCCCCCCCACCCCGATCTCTTTCCAAAACATTTGTCATTTTAAGAGAATTCAGGGGTTTAGCCTGAATATTCATAGGCCAAGGTGGGATGGGGGGTAGGCTACCCCTCCTCAAACCCCATATTCCCGTTTCTACCCTCCGCCGAGACATGTTTTTCTCAAGGTCACGTTTTTCTAAACCCTGCCCCTCCCCGTGGACCCACGGGCCACAAATTTGGCATGAGGGTAAGCCTTGGTAATGCCATCTAACATTCTGGGGGTTTGGACCCGCAAGTCCGAACCCTTAAACCTTTTTTAAGGAGCATCCTGTGGAGGAAATGGAGAACTGGGGAGATATGATCAAATTTCCTGGTTGATGACGTCACGCGCTGAGTGGAAATTCAACAGAATCGAAATTATATTACAAATGACTTCGGTGAAAAATAAAATTGACTTGGGTGAAAATTAAATCTGACTTGGGTGGAAATTAAAATTGACTTTGGTGAAAATTATAAAAAACAAATTATATTACAAATGACTTGGGTGAATATTAAAAAAATTAAATTATATTATTTTTCATGTCCCTTATCAGCCACCGTATGACCACCATATAGGGTAAAAAAAAAACAGGGGGCAATGGCATAACATACATCCACATGAAAATGTGGGCGTATAAAAATATGTGTGGCTGATAATGCGTTCTATAGAAAAGGTAACCAGGCCTCTCTCGGTAAAATCGACAAAAATAACAAATGATTCATCATACACTTTTTTAAACATTCCGCGGACATTGTTTATTGAGCGACCAGTTTGTAAAATAATTCGGACGGAGTGATAAATTAAGAAGTATGATGTAAATTCCCGTTCGAATATAAACGCGCTAAAATTGCCTTCAAAAGCATGAAGATGGGTCGGATGATAATTGATAGTAAACAAAACTAATTTTTTCTTTATTTGAATAAATCTAGTTTAAAACCCGAGGTACGTTACATTGGAACAGATAAGGCTGAAATCAATGTGGTTGGGTTTGTGGATAAGGATCGAGCGAAAATGGTGGGCATGTTTAAGTATACTCCGAATGTTGATTTTGAATAAAAGGGAGAAATTCACATGACTTTGTCTACATCTGCACTGCATAGTTATATATACTTCACTTCATAGAAAAATCTTAGAAATAAAAAAAAAAATACTTCTTGTATTGAAAATATTGTTTTATGTTGACAGTGATGGATCTGTGCGTTATATCTTTAATTCAAAGGGTTGAACATTGTTTTAACATGGAAGGTTGAGCATAGAAAATTTATTGGACACGGCGCTTGAATTGCATACCACCATTCATTTACTGGTGTTGAAATATGCATTCAAATTTGTAGTTGTCCCGATATGTTTGCCCCATGAGTTCTCACGAATTGAGCCAAACGCTTCTGGTTGGCCGGCTGTAATACTGTAAATTGTCATTAATGCACATGTTTTATTTGAACATTATATTTAAAAATAAATTGTATAGACATACTTCATACATAAACTGATTATTTTTGTGGCAAATAAAGTATTGAAGTAGTTAACGTTGAATACAACAGAAACAAAACAGAACAGAACATAACAATAATATATACAATGAATTAACAATGAGCTAGTGGATGTTTTGTGTTCCCATGTCATGTATAATATTGATTTGCTGTAACATTATCATTTAAAGGGCGAGTATAATGTTAAATTTTTTTTTGAAATCGTCGGTTTAACATCGGGTAGTTTAAAACGATACCCTAAAAATGAAATGGTTGTCACTGTCGACAATAGTCTATATTTGATTTAATACCCATGACCTTGCGAGAAATTAAAGTGCAAAAACGCTAAACAATTTATCAAGATACTGTGTATCTGACATAATATATTCAAATCGCTCTCCCATACCAAATACCACCCCAACCGATTCTTCCAAACCAACTCACGACAAAAATATCCAAACACCAAAATAAAAACATACCCACTGCTCTCAGAATCCCATAAAACAGAAACGTTTCCTTTAATACCCATCGTCCTCGCATGAATTATTTTATATACCTTTGCTGACATCCCTATATCGATTTTAATTTCTATAAATCAATAGTTTGTGATAGGTTCCGTGACGACTACAGAGATAAAAAATATTATGCAATCAATTTGTTCAGGAGGGTTATCCTAACCTCGAAACTTGATTTTAAAAAAGTCTGCATAATATCAACATTTTACGATATTTTCTTTATTGGATATAATATAGTTGTCTATGTATATGTTTTAATAATTTGATCATGGGCGTTGTCACTATACGCTTATGAATCATGGCTTTTTCCAGAACACCATATACCAGTGTCAATGAAATTTTCTCACGTACCTTGTCCTCTTACTTATTGTTGCTCAAATTTGTTTCGTATTATGTAACATACATGTATTACTTTATAAATTTATATAGTACATGTACGTGCATTCATGGTTACTAGTATTGATAATGCTAAAGTATTAATTTAGAACAGGAATAGAAGTTATATACCATAGACCAATTCCCTTGGGCATCATGATTCACCAAATGTCTTCCAGAGGAAACATTGGCGATCCTGAGAAATTCTCAGTGAGAATTCGTTGTTTCATGATAATAAAATATAAATGACATAAAAGTGTCCTTAAGTTTGGTACGGGGAGTAAAAACCGCGATAACACAGAGTAATTGTATTTTTATAAGATCTATCACTTCGATGACAGAAGTTGTAGAATACGAGTTAAATCAATACCTGTATCTTGTCTATATTGGCAACCAGGCTACAATTCTCAATGGACTCACAGTGGATTTATCATATTATACAAAAGACTGAATAGGCGACCAGAAGAGCCATTGGCATTGTGTATAGCGTTCATTCAGCAGATTTATAATATATAGACCTTGGTTCTTAGGAAGGTAAAATTCTAACTGATATTCTACACTGGACCAAGTCACTCTATAAACGGGTTTGAACGTTGAAATGTCCACTAAGTCCCCATCCCTACAGTTATCATTCTTTACATTACTGCGCAAATTTTATCCGTCTTTATATTTAAAAAATATACAGATATCGATATTTTTTTCGGCCTATCAAGTTAAATGATCTTTATAGGCGGATCATCTTTTCGATAGTCTCACTGGCACTTGTCATCAATTCTATATAGATTTTTAAAAAAGAAAAACCCTTAAAGTTCCAATTCATATTTTGAAGTTATATTTTTAAAATGTATCAAAATAAAGCCCTAAAATAGATTGTATCTATAAACAGTCCTATTTGTCCTATAATTCACTATTGCCATTTGAGAAATGGGCAAAAATATCATTTTAACTTCAAACGTTTGAAGATAGCCATTGCATGGAGGGGAATGGGAAAACAAGGGAGGTAATTGTGTTATTATTTTCTGTGTCTGTGATTTTAATGCGTGTGAAATATTGCCCATAATCGTATAATAGTGAGTTGACAACATTTTGAGCAAAAGACATAGACATAATTTTGTTTTGACTTTCTTCGAAAATATGAAATTCCCGCTTTAAATCCATGTAATATGGGATTTGATACCTCGTATTGTTATGTTGCCTTATTTATTATGGGGTCAAATAATACCCGTTTAACAAACCCTTTTATACTTGCACGCGCGCTAACCAATCAGCGCCATTAATCTTTTACCTTCTGCAACTTAAATTCTACAACATTTTTGTAGGTATGACAAAAATAAATATAAGTGTAAATGGATATATTAAATGAGTAATCGGCATCATTATTACATGAGTAGGCTAATCGGCATCATTCTGTCCAGACCAGATTACGTTACTACGTTTTATGTGAACAATGCACTCGCCATCGAGCCAATGATTGACACCGTGTAATGTGGTCAATGCATGGCCTTTCTCAGTTTCGTTTTTAATGATCGGATATCTGGAGCGGTCGTAACCACGCGCACGCTTAATTACTGGCGGCAGATCGCGACACTGTGGTGCAATATCCACCCTTGTCAATCTGTTTCACAGAGAATTACTTACGAATTATCTCTGTCACAGATGACTGTTTTCAACACTTGCACTGACATCACATGGCGACAATCATTGGCTCAAAGGCTCGTGCATTGTTTGCATAAGACGTAACTGCTCCGGGCAAAATGTAGTTCAGCTCTGAACGTCGGTCTCATTACACTCACCCTGAACGTTCAGGGACTGGCCCATTTAATCAATGTCGAAAAAAATTTGACCCCCAATTTTACTGGGCAACTTTTCACTGCTAAACGATGGGTGTCACTTCGTGTGGACGCGTGTACAGTGTAAAGGAACATCTCAGTGAGAAAATAAGACCTTGCTCATTTCGCTAGAGTCAGTATGAGCATCACAACACGTTGTGTCATGGTGGCAAAAGGATAGGAGGGGACGTATTTTAAACAGCGTGTTGTTTCGCTCATACTGAGTCTAGCGAGGTAAGCAAGGTCTTATTTTGTCACTAAGATGTTCCTTTACATTGTATAGACGTCCACACGGATTGACACTCCGAAGTTTCGCAGTGAAAAGTTGCCCAGTAAAATTGACTGGGGTTCAAATTATTTTCGACATTGATTGAATAGGCCAGTCCCTGAACGGTCAGGGTGAGTGTAATGAGACCGACGTTCAGAGCTGAACTAGGCAAAATGATGCCTCATTTTAATACCCATATACACTAAATAGGAAATTCTTTTTACGTACACATACTTCAAACGTCTTTGCTTATTTTTTCTAATGTTAGTTTGGTCTTTACTTTCAAGCGTAATATTAATTGATACGAGATTTTATTAAGAGGTCATTCCCGTTAAGCGGTCAATCGTAAAACTTCCCTTGGGTGGCTGCTTAATGCAGATTCTACTGTACATACACAAAAATGTTTTAGAATTTAATTTGTCGAAAGAAAAAGGTTAAAGGAGCTAACTCGTTAATATTTGCGGCCTAGAAATTGACACAAATTGGTCGCAAGCCATATAATAATGTAATGTGAACGTATATAAACTGATTTACATTCTTGAAATCGTTTCCGTTTTACTCCAACATCAAATAAGTTATGTTTGGCAAAGTACACGAGAAATCAATTGAATCACAATATATATATAGCGCCTGGTTATTCCAGTCTACATAGTTTTATTGCGCATGTTCACCGTTTGAGATGTAATGTGGGGTCAAGGAGTTAATAGCAATGACGTCTATAATATAGACGTCATTGGTTAATAGTCTTATACTCCTCGTGTGGGGTATACCAGCCTTGCTCTTTGGGTCCCTAGCTGAAAATGAGTTTGGAACGCCGTATGGTACACGATTCATGTACCAATGGTAAAAAAAAAAAAAAATATTTCGTCTTGAATATTGAATATCAGAACACAATCTTTTCCTGGTAAGACCACACCATCAATGTTAATTTAAATTGACAAATAATTTGTGTTTTCAACGTCGAAGACTTTAGATGATCTGATATTGAGTTAGAGACTTAGCCACTTTAATATCGGAGACCAATTAAGTCGCGTCGATGTCATCCTTGATATACCTTATCGGTGATTGTAGCGGCCTAGCGAATATTCACTGCTGATCAGTGTGCATCCTTGTAGCGTTTTACAGGCCCGGGCTATAGACACCGATTATTTGCAGGGCCTGGATACCCTGTGTGACCGTGACGAAGGCCTCAAACGGAATGGGGGTATATGGGCCGAGGCCCCGAGATGCGAAGGCCGAGGCGGGTGGCTTATAGTTTTCAATTCACCAATTTTATTTTGCCAAGAAAATGGACTAATAAATAGAATCCGGTTATAATCCTGACCAAGCCACTAGTATATGTAGGTACCCAGTGCCGGTCTGGTGGCCAAAGGCTCACCTGTCACGTCATTGACCAAGGCCCACACAAGTACGCGCCGACGACGTGTCACGAGGTCTAACCCAGGAAAATTTTGAAAATTGACAACCGCAAACTCATTTTCCAAGCATTTCAGGCCAAAGCATAAGAAGGCAAATTTTGGATTTCCTGATACAATTAGATAACAGAATGAATGACCTAAGAGCAGGTGGACAGGTGGGCCCAGTCCGGCACTGTAGGTGTCACATTCAAAAAAGTCACTGGTTCTTTATGTAGGCCTATTTTACTTCGAAGTAACAATGCAGTTTTTTACACGCAGATATTTTCGTGTGGGCGTCGTCCATGCCCGTCCACGATTGTTTGTGGACACTCTACACGTCAAACTTTTAAACTTGAAATGCTTGATTCCAATTTTAACGATCTTGGTAGCTTTCGATATTCGTGCTGGATCCTCATGTATGGGCCTACCTGTGTGTATTGCATTGCAACTTCCTGAATTATGGCCCCTGATTGTACGACAAATCGCGTTTTTTGGCTTTGTGGTGGTCCCATTGCATGAGTGAGGGTCCCAATTATTATCTGATTCTCTGAAAAAATGTTCGAATATCACCGTTACACAGTAATAAAAGATGAGTTCGAATTTCTGGAAAATCGGACAAAAACCTCCGGACAAAATGGCGCCCTTTGTGCCCTAATAGAGTAAAAATATGGTATATCAATGTTGTAAACCCTCTAGATGTAACAATTTTAATGAAACTTGAAACAACGATCTTGGTTGCTTTCGATATTCGCGCATGTCGAATCGTAACTTCCTGAAATTATGGCCATTTATCGTACCTAAATTCACATATTTAGTTGTGGTTGCTCTAGAGGTCACAATTATTATCCGATTGAAAAAAAAAGACCAACCCGAAACATTCGAATATATATCACCGTTAAAGGCCCCCGCACACGAGCCGAAAACTGCGTACGCAAATGACGCAGCGTCATTTTCGGCTCGTGTGCGGGGGTATTTTCGAGCCCATTTTGACGTTCGCCAAATATCTGTCATGTTTGATATTTTTTGACGCAGCGCCAACTGCGTCAAAAAGGCCCCCGCATACGAGCGCATTTTGCGTACGCATTTAGCGCCGCGCTAAATGCGTACGCATTTGACGCAGAAATACGGCGTCCGCACACGAGCTGAAAACGACGCTGCGCGAAAGCTACTGCGGCAAGTGTGTCGTTCACGTGACCACCACTCATCCGAAAATGGCAGCGGTCTCGAAATTCTACGCATTTTGTATCATATAGGCAAGGATATTCTTGCCATAAATTGACGATATTATCCTCTAAAATTGAGTCACTGAAGAACTCACTGGGTGCCGCCATTTTGCAGTAGTGATGACGCAAGCGCATTGACGACGAATGAAACGCAAATAGCGCTGAGTCGCCCGCACACGTCAAAAAATATCAAACATGACAGATATTTGGCGAACGTCAAAATACGCTCGAAAATACCACCGCACACGAGCCGAAAATGACGCTGCGCCATTTGGGTACGCAGTTTTCGGCTCGTGTGAGGGGGCCTTTACACCGTAATGAGTGTTGCGTTCGTATCTCGTGTAAAATGGAGCAACACTGGCTAGGCTATGTAAAACGTGATATATCAAGGTTGTTGACTCTCTACAGATTTCAATCCGATTTTGATGAAACTTAAAATGCATGTTTATAACCCAACGGTCTTGGTTGCTTTCCATATTCGCGCGTATCGGATCGTAACTTCCTGAAATTATGGCCCCTAATTGTACGAAAAATCGTATTTTTAGCTTGTGGATTCTTTAGTTTAGACCTCACAATTGGAGGTTGAAGGGGGAATAAACATAACATTTTTTTTTACGTATAGATTCTGATTGATTTAATAGAAATTTTAGATAAAATGATAAAAGTATGAAAATTGTATTCTAAAATTTCTTTAAACATAAACAATCAACTGAGCACACAGGACTGGCAGTAAGCCTAGACAGCACTGAACACAGCAGTAAGCGTATGGGCAATAGGGGCGTGGGGGTCACTAAAACTTTTGTCTGGGGCGCCACTTAGGCTTGTGGGGGCCCTGAGAAACCTTCATCCTTGTTTGTGCAACTATCTGGAGACTTGGAGAAAACCCAAGAGGTTGGACAGGCGAAACATGGGCGGCCATATCGTCACTTTTTAGGGTGTAGGTGTAGGGTAGGCCCCTACTGTGAAATCTCGGACTTCCTCTTTAAATATTATTGATCCATATATATTTTTTGCGGTCGGGCTATAGTCATCACAGTGCAGAAAAAGAAAAGCAAAACGTTGCCGTTTCTGGAAGGGGGCCTCGATGGCCTAATAATAATTGTGTTATAGTCCACGGGTTAGGGACACTGGCAGCGGGGGCCTTCTGGAAATCTGTTTCATGGTTTATTTCTAAAATTTTCGCGACTTGTACTTGACAGTATTTGTCTTTTTTCTTTCTGATCTGGTATTCATATTTTATATTCACTAGACTGGTGCGCCGATTAAACAAGCAACGTCAAAATGCCAAACAAGCCACATTAAGGCATACTTTGGTAAAAGGCAATAAGATATCCATAGTCTTTATTAACCAGCCTTTCAAAAATGTTGATGAGATTGCGAATAAGGAAGTAGGTCATCTTGTATGCCTCCCGATTCCTGACAAACCTGAACGTCAACGATGATAATATCTTTTTGTATTTTGTACAGCTATTACAATACCAATTGTTAATAAAATGTTTTCGTGTGTTCTAATCTAAATGCAAGTCCGTTCTTTCTGATTGACGGTAGAATTAAAATATTTTATGTTATTTTATCGGTTAGTAGCGCCATCCAATATTCCCTGGGCGATGGTAAAGTTGCGCAAACCAATGCGCAGTAATGCATTTCTGTATGCAAATACTATGTTGTGAACGCCATCTTGAATCTGATAGGAGAGAGTAGTTGTTTTATCTAGAAAATATCGTATCAATAGAGTGCCATCGACGGCACATTTACTTTTCTTTTACTGTAGGTGAGCCCAAAGATGGCTTCTACAGACAGTAAGCTTTCGACGACGGAAAGGATTGTCAAAAGTAAGTTTTATATCTCGCTGTTTCTCTATGGTCAGACTCTATCGCCATGTTAGCCTAGTTGTCAGCCATTATCATAAACGCGCAGATGTTAGAAATGTCAAAAATATTCCGAAACTGTATAACGTTTTACACCAAAGTATAGTGCATTTTGAAGTAACATGGCTATTTTCTATGTTAAACAAATTTAGATTTTTTTATGTAATTAAATGATCCGATACTGGAGTGAAGGATCTATTAGTATTATAACTAGTAGGCCTAGTCAACTCAATGAATAATTACAATAATACCGTAACTGGACTCATAACTATTGCCAGTGACAGGACAACACACCGTCTGACTAGTTCAGGAATACGCTTTGCGAAGCTATTCCAAAGTATAAAATCTGGGTTTACTATTAATATTAGCGGTACTGAGAATTTAGGGAATTTAATTTGATGGTAATTAGGAAATAATAAATAGCAGGTATCTTCATATAAAGTTCCACGGAATGAATACATGACATGTACCGGTACGGTAGTTACTGCATACCTAGTATTATTTCCCTTTTTTATATTTATAACTTGGCATTGCCATTGGTTAAGTTCTTTTCACACACAAATTAAGTTTAATGCTTGTCCATGACATTATGTTGTTTACAAAATTGGATTTTGTACTGTTTTCTGTAACGGTTGCCAGGCAATGAAACCTAAGTCTCTTAACTCAATATTATCCAAAATCTTCATCATCAAAAGCACAAATTATTTGTCAGTTTAAATCAACATTGCTGTGATCTGACCGGAAAAAGATATCCAATATTTAAGATAAAATAAACATTTTACCATTGGTACACGAATCGTGTACCATAATGCATTTTAGATCAAGTTGTAACAAGAGACGAGACTACATACATTGCACCAAATCATACAGCGTATGAATAACAAGATGCCAGAAATTTGCATTCGATTGAGACTTGTTTTATTTCACTGAACATAACTTTTTTTGAATTAAGAGTAAAAACGGAAACCATTGAATGTAAATCAGTTCATACATGTGCATATTATAGTCAGTATTATATGCGTTGCGACTCACTTTTGTCAATTTCTATGTCCCAAATGTTAGCGATTTAGCTCCTTTAAGCTTGATGTCATTATAAGTAAGCTTAATAATTTTCTTGAATGTCAATTATGGCAATTAATTGTGCATTTAAGAATTAGATTAAAATCTCTAAACACCCATATTTCTGAAGCAATGGCCTGAGAAATCCCTCTCTGGCCATTGCTGGATTAGCTTCTGATTCTTGAACTTTTGCGGGAGTGTGTCTATTCTTCCCATTCAAAGCTATCACTTAAGTACAGGTACAGCAACATGACAGTCCTTCGTTTAATCTGGGTCTTCCCTAAAACTTTGGACAGTGATTTAAGGTATTTAAAACAGTGAAAGTATGTTCGTTTCCAAACAGTATTGTTTACATTTCATTCGACTTGATAGTCCCGTTTGTCACACAATTAGTTTTACAGCAGTATTCTACTATGCACAGGTTAATGGGGGTGAACCATGACGTAACGTTTTGTAAACATATTTGTTCTAATATTGGCACTCGTTTTAAATGTAAAGCTTTTGTAGAGCAACTAGTCATTGGTTGGTAGTCCAGGGTTGGTAATAAGTGGCGAACGGTCGTTTGGGTTACCCGGAGGTCGCCATGCTTAGAAAACGGGCGAACAACCCTTCGTTCTCGTGTAAATCGGGAAAAAAAAACATGCAGACGGCGGGAGAGATTTCCCCGTACTCCACGCAGCAATCCACATCTAGATTTCCCCAGCGAATAAAGGGGTATTCCGATCACGTGATAATCGTTGACGCAATTGTACTGCCTCGTTTTCGTTCGATTTAAAAATGGCATCCCCCACAATGAAATGGAACCATGACACAATGCATTCACTCGGCAAACCTCGAAAGATCCCCGTACCCTACATCTAGCAAGATACCGAGATCTGCTGACATATCATTAAAATTAAAGACGTTTGTCGTGGAGACGTCATTATGACTTTTTGGGCGAGGTGAACGGCAATAAATTGACAATACTGATATGTAGTACGTACATGTTCAACAATGAAGTAGAATATGAAGCAAGGTGACGGGTCACGGTTTTGACTCATTGCTTGCGTACCGGTACATATTTCACTATTTGTTGACACGGTTAACTAGTAAACTACTTTATTAACTACATTTCTCGAGGTATTCTGTTTGTGTTACAGTGTCTCAGTTTATATTATATAATCAATATACATATTGTAATATAGATTTAAACAAAGCAAAGAAATAAAAACTTGAATTCTCCGTTTTATTAAATTCTGATCTTTTACTCCCCAATTCCTATAGGTCACTATACAGACGTTCTCACATAGCACTACTCTGAAAACTTAATGGGTTACCATAAATCATTTTGAGGCAACCTGTGTGGTAACCTGTTAGGTTACCATCCGGTATTTTGTGGTATCCCTTAACCAGGTTCCCAGGTCCGTCCTTAATTCCAGGCCTGGTAGTCGGACTACTGACT
Source organism: Patella caerulea (assembly GCA_036850965.1). Taxonomy (NCBI): domain Eukaryota; kingdom Metazoa; phylum Mollusca; class Gastropoda; family Patellidae; genus Patella; species Patella caerulea. Next base: position 17,081,691 of record JAZGQO010000014.1, on the reverse strand, counting down.
AATCAAAATGTAAAACAACAATATCCACTCACTACATCAGTGAGTAGTGGGATTACCTCTAATCAAATCAAACACTGCGCAGAGTATGCTAAGCCCCAAACATCATTTGAGGGATTAAGATTGAGGAAATCCTTGAAAAAAACTAGTGTTGAAACTATTACTATTCGGATATCTGTTAACCGATACAAAATAAGGTTTATCTGAATCATTTACTATCTGTTATAATATATTCTGACATTCCGTATGCTCTATATTATTTATTATTTAGCCATTTTTACATATGATTACGCAGCTCTGACCATAAATATCAATATGCGTATTATTTCGAGATACATGTAGTTTAATAGTTACTAATAAAATTATTAATGCAGTGCAACGAAAACGGTAGTTTACATGTAAATAAAAAAAATATTCATTCATTCCCTCTTCTGGTTTACGGGATAGGAAACCAGGCCATGTTTTGACATCTCGCAATGAAATTAAATTCATAAATCCTAGGTCATGTATGTTCTCATTTACTGATTGGTTCAATTGTAACCTACATCAAGATTGTACCGAAATCTGCCAAGTGCAGAGTAAACCAATCTCGATACCAGAACATTTTTTGAAGAAATTTCTCTGGTTAATCAGGGTAGCCATTTTCCAGGAAAATGACAAGTAATTGGTACGCGCGAAATTTCTCGTTTATTTGCGCCGTACGCCCCTGATTTTACGTGCCTGGATGACCGAATCACTTAAAAATATACCCATGCGTAGAAAAATAGATCTTTTACAAAAACTTGAATTTGTACGGGATCCAATTTTTTATGTCAGCGAGTTGACATTGACTCAAGGATCATTTTATAACAAACGAAATGACGATCCGACCAAGTTTTCGAGAAATTGACCCAAAAAGATTGACCAGAGGTCAGAATGGGCGGGGCTTAGGTTTGAAAAAAATTGGAAAAAATGGACGGTCTAATGTGCCAGAGGCCTTCGACTCCGTGGCTGCCTCTGGGAACGAGATTGGGAGTAAACGTGACATGATTTTATATTACCGGTACTTTTGTTATTCATGCTGATTGTGCAAAATGATAAGTTTGAGAGCTACTGATTACAAGAGTAGTTATACATAAATGTCTTTACCTCACTACTGATTTTTTGGGATATCATGGATAGTATTAATAATTGCGGCTAAAGGTAGGCACGTTTTCTTCATCGTGGATCAAACAATTTTCAAATCGAAAGTACGATTTCATACTCGAGGGGGAACCACGCCAGAAAATCTTGAACACCCGACCTCCAGGTTAGAGAGCCAGCTTATTATATTTGCATCATAATTTATCTTTAAATAGGATATGCTCAAAACCCTTTTAATTTGATTTAAAGACGCTAAATCTTAATTCTTTTGGAACTGGAAATGGACACAAATTGGTCACAACACATATAACATAATATGACTGTATACAAACTTTATTTACATTCAAATGTTGTTTTTTTTTACTGTAATTTTTAATCAAATTTTTTTTGTGAAATATGTGAAGACTTTAAATTGGCCGCCATTGGTGTCTGGTTATTTAAGTCTGGCACGCCATTCATCTTGTCATTTTAAAATTGTTCATCGGTGTCTTAAATATTATGTAACATCAATGTTGATTTAAATTGATCAATAAGTTGTATTTGAAATGTTGATGATAATGGGTCAGCGAATTATTTCCTTTAATCAATAATCTAACTAGTAACATTCATATTTTGATTTTATTTTCTGAAATATACATAAGCATGTTAGTTAATCAATTTTTAGTAGATGTACATTTTACTGCTAATTATGCCCTGATTGAAAATAAGATATTTTCCAAAAAAGGCAAATGATATGAGACACTCAATATTGTATGTACCAGGGTTCTTAATCCCTTTTGAAATGAACTGGCCACGGGTAGGCCTAACGGGTGGTCATATTTTCAACAACAGACATGTTGGTTTATGCATACTTTATTCACATCAATAATTGCATATTCTGAATAATAATTGCATATAACATGTTCTGAATATACCGTAACATATTCCTAATTATAATAGCCAAAACTTCGAATAAACTAAACCTTTGTTGTATTGCATACTTGTATTCAAATATCAATACTAATATTGAAATTTATAGTCAGATATCAGCAATTTCCGTAATACATATTCCTACCCTACGTCGGGCCTACGTCTGCTTTCATCCAACCAAATGGAAGTTCTAATTTAGTAAAAAGAAAAACCAGAAGTAAATGCAAATAAGTTTGTTTTAAATTATTTTATACGTAGTGGCTTACCAATCAGGGCTGGGGTAATGGTAATGGAATGTAATCATTACATTTTTTAAGTAATGGCCATGTACTGTAATGAGTAATGGAAGATTTTAAAAGTAATGAGTAATGGAAATGTAATTAATTACATTCCAAATATCATGTAATGGTCAATTACATTTCAATTACATTTTATTTTATGGCACGTATAAATATTTCCATTTGACAAACATGAAATTTTATAGCACCAAAGAAGAAAATTAAGTGTACCTGACACAAATCCAATTTATTATAATTTTCTTTAAAAAAAAAGATTTAAATCAGTTTTAACAAATTATAAAAAGAAGGCATTCAACATTTTCTTTTATTACTTTTTATGTAGGACCCTTCTTTAGACACGTAACCTAATAAGTGAATCTTTGAAAAGAAGTATACTTTAATTAAAGATTAGTGTTAATTTACAGTCAATCATTCAGTCAATCAATCAATCAGTTAAGATTAAAAGACAATAGTCTTACTACACTTTAATCTTAATCTCAAGGTAACAAGTGACAAACTGAACAATGGCTTTCAAGTATCTCATCATTTTATGGATACTTCATAATAAACAATCATTTTTTTTTTAGAGTCATGCTAAATAATTTACCAGTTATACAATATATTATAGACAAACTCTTTGGGTTGATTAAAAATCGGATAAAATTACTTAAAGGAGCTAAATCGCTAATTTTCTTGACCCAGAAATTGACACAAATGGATCGCAACGCATATAATAGTGCAATATGAATGTATATAAACTGATCAACATTCAATACTTTCTGTTTTTGCTGTAATTTCTAATCAGTTACATGTATGTTCGACGAAGTACAGCATTTTTTGGTAACCAATAACCGTCACTTGAATATTATGATTTATAGAAATAACAATTCATACACAAATATTGATTTAACTGAAAAAAGGATTATTTTAAGTTTGGTTTTGTAGGCTCTTCATGGCAGAAAATAATGTTGTCTTTTTAATTTCTATGTGAAAAGTCATAAAGTAATGGGTAATGGTAATTAATTACTTTCAATGTAATGGGTAATGGTAATTAATACATTGCTAAAAATGAGAAAGTAATTGTAATGATTACATTTAAAAAGTAATGGTAATGGTAATGTAATTAATTACATTCGTAAAGTAATGGCCCCAGCCCTGTTACCAATAAGCACATGTCAATAATATGACAAAGTAGCACAAATTATTTTTTGTGTATATAGTCAGAACTCGGAAATGTGCAATACGTGCAAAAGGTCAGGTGGACAATTATAATTCAGATTAGTTTTATTTTTAGTGTTACCCGCAAAGAAGTAGGCTTTAATAACTTACAAAACAAAACATTTTTTGTGAATTTTTACCAAGCAAAAGCTAGTTGAAAGTGTTGACCATTCTGTTCCAAAATATCTTCTGGACTTATACTTTGGTTGACCTATATTGGACGTGGGAGGATCTCCAGCTTTTGGAACTTCCAAATGCAATGACGACACTCATGCTTGAAGTCGCTATTTTCGGCTATTCTTTTACTTGGCATGAAATAAATAACTAAACCAAGTTGTTTTTACAAAATGAGTCAATAAGGATTCACACAGAAGGTATTCATTGCATTGACCCTTTGATAGGTTAATTAATCAACCAGTAATAATTACCTCTTTGTAATCGGCTGGAAATAGATTGATATATGACATCATAGTGGCTGATCATCGTTTTATCATTTGGCATGATAATAATTAACTCTTTGTAAATCTGCCGAAAGTAGATTGATATGATACCATAGTGGCCATTTCATTGTTTAATCAATCGGCTAGAGTAAAGATCAATTGGCTAACGACGACAAAAAAACAGCCGATTAAGATCCCTGGTATGTACATAAGACAAGTTGGCGGCACTTCCAGGGTTAAATAAATTAGAAGCGATTCTATAAAGATTTCTACATTAAGATACTTGTATCATTTGTATTGACATAATTTGACGTGATGATTCACTATTTCGATTCTTTCCATTCCAGGTGTACCCTTTCCACCTAGTCATAAGCTTACTATGAGTGAAGTATTTGATGCCAAAGGTAAACCAAGGCCAGATGTTTTAAAACAACATTTTATCTTAGAAGGTAGAGTAACAGAAGATGTAGGAATAAGACTGATCAATGAAGGAGCTGCTTTATTACGACAAGAAAAGACAATGATAGAAATAGAAGCCCCTGTAACAGGTATATTATTGTGATCTTTTTGAAATAAGTATATAATGTTGACACGCATGTCCACCCGGTTTTGATGAGATGGCAAGTCTTGACATTGTTTTAGACTTGATTTTAGTGCCGATATAGTGGTTTAGTGTGTATGGATTTTGTTTTGTTCTTTATATTTTCCAACCAGTGATGTACAGCAGGGCCAAGTGGGTCTACAAAGAAAAAGACATCATTCCATATTTTCTGCAATACAAAATTTAAAATTTACCGGTCTTCATGAGACTGTTTGTTGCAGAAAAGTACACGTAAGAACTGAAATGGAGAGTTAAAGTGCTACTCTGCTGCACCGATATTGTACAATTTTAGTGGTTTAGTACAACACAACAAACAGCTTCTAGTTGAGATTGTAGCAAATATTTGAAACCTCATTTTTAAAAATTTAATTTTCAGTATGTGGTGATATTCACGGTCAGTTTTATGACTTAATGAAATTATTTGAAGTTGGTGGCCCACCTTCAACAACTCGCTACCTCTTCCTAGGAGACTATGTAGACAGAGGTTACTTTAGCATAGAGGTAAGTTTCATTATTATTTCGCATTGAAATGGGGTCACATGTTGTTGTCACACACACCAGGAATCCCATTAATTTGAACAAAGATTTCCAATAATTGCTGCTGAAAGTCCTTGATCAATTTGAATAATCTTATGGAAGCTCTTAGAGGCTAAAATTATATGAATTTTAAATCGGTACACACTAGTAGGGGTACAAAAAAATCAAGCTGTGGACAATATGGTGGCTGTGTTGACTGGCTTGCCCTAAATTCTTTGTGTTGGCTGAGAAAGTTCATTATGAAATGGCTTTACTCAATATCCGCTTCCACCGAAATGAATTGGGCGAAATAAAGTAGATGTATATATTGTCAAAGCGGCGATTTTTTTCTACGACTGCTCAAAATCTCCCTCCGACCTATATTGTTTACGTCATAATACATGTACATTGTTATCATATACCGGTGACAGTCAAGATTTGCTAAGAATATAGTCCCCGCGTCGAACCCAACAGCTCATGTTTTCGCGCGTTTCTGACCACGTGACTAACGCATTGCGGAAGTGATTTATGGTGCTGTGCTTTATGGAGCGTTGATTTAGATTAACTGAAGCTGGGAGTAATAAAGTAGTGTGTAAAATCTCATCGTATATAGTATATAATTTAAAGTTTGGATTTGATAGCAGCCAATAATTTGTTGGTTACATCTTATATATAGACGAAGATGTAATGATACGTTTAAAAAATTGTAAGTTGTTTATTTTGGCATACATTTGCCGGCGTTATGTATGTACATGTATACAGTGCGTTGAGGAAAAAAATCGTAATCGATACAGAATGCCGGTAAATGTCTTCCCGAGATTACCTAACTCATTTGTTATTCAAACCGGCCTGTACTTTATACATATATATGGGTCACTTTTTGGTATTGGGCACTTTTTGAATGCTTTAATATAAATTCAATTTATAATTAAAATTTTGATATTTCAAATATTTCATTACTTTCCATCCATGCATCAATACCTGCTGTAACATTGGAAATAAAACTGGTGCAGTGAATATTTAAAAAAAAAAAATATGTATCAACAATTGTCAAAATTCGTTATTTTCAAACCGCAAAATTGTGACATGGAAATCTGAACCTTTTCATTCTATGATTGCTAGTATTACAGGCAAAGAAATGAAGCATGCTGGCTTTTAATGAAATAAATAATTGTTCAAATCATCATTCAAAACCGTATTTGACATTCCCCTGTTTATTGAATTTTTTTTACGTTCATCTGACTATGAGGTTGCGTACGTTACCTTTCGTGTCCATAAAATATTGAAAAATTGTTTTTGTGATGGAAACCGCAATGGCCCGATAAACCTACGAATGATATTTTAGAATCTTGAATTCGGTCGTTCTAAAGAATATACCTTTGCATGACAAGCCAAAATTAAAATGTAATAAAAAAAACAAAGGTCATTCATTGCTACATTTATTCGTGTCCTATTTTCATTTGTAACGTCGGTAAAACATTTACTTCCTTCGATCACCCATCCATCGCTGTTGGCTGTCCTTTGCTTCTAAAAATAGATATTTACGACATTGGCTGTAGTTTTGTTTACTTGGAATTACGTGATGACGGCGGACGGCATTTATTTCATCTTTGGTCTTGTTGTGTCCCGTGAGGTGTGAAAGCTGTAACGTCGGTAAGAATTGTAAGTATACATTAACAAATGCCTAATAAATTAAAAGAACGTTGTATGTTATGAAAAAACAGACGATGTGATGGAAGATAATTAAATTGGTTACTGAAAATCACTGTGTATGTTCACCGTACGAGTGCCGTGTGAAGTACGTCGAACGATATTTCACATTTAATGCTTTGCTTCCGTGTAACGTCGGTAAATCACTTTTTCGTGTTCTATTACAAATATAAAATAAATCTTCTATATTTTAATTGGTAGAAAGGGTTCATAGACGACCCCATTTCCGTGCATCTACTTAAATTTTAAATACTGACGGGACTTTGTAATGTTGCGAAAATATTAAAATATTGGAATGACAGAAGTCTTACATACCGATGTTACATGGACGCGACAATCTTTGTTTCTCAGTAAAAATAAATCAAATCTTAATACTTCTTGCTTGTTTAAAGTTATGTGATATTCTTTTGGCAAATTTTCGGTATTTAATTATTTTTCAAGTCTTTCATCATATTCATATTTTTTATTTCAGAAAAATGTCTAAGATCAAATCTACAAACTGTCTAAGGGAGGATCAAAGTTGGGAAATGGTTAGTCCATAACAAAAAAACTAAATCCTCCTGTAATTGCTGAAAATAAAAATTGTAACTGGTTTCAGTTATTTAAATTTGTTTAATGCATTATTGGCACCAGTTTTTCTGGATTTGTTTTTGTTATAATAAAGAAAACGTGAAATGTAATATTTTTTTTTCTATTTTGGTGTCCATCATAAAAATGTAACATACGCAACCAATTAATTTTCCTGAAACCAAGAAAGACAAATGGGAATTAAAACCAGTAACATTGGAGTCCATTATAAAAGTTATTATTTAACACTAGAATTGATAAATATAGATTAAATGTTATGGCCATGGTAAAATGTGAGAAAACACTGTATGTGCAATGAGGTTTGTAGTTTATTGTTTTGAAGTATTTTTGGCTTAAAAGCGTAAAAAATCTGGATTCTGTTGTTTTATTTTGGGTAAGATGAACTGAGTTCTGATATAGGACATGAAAAATGGTGTATAGTTTCAAAAATTGTACAAAACCTGAGTCACTATTTGTGTCCTGTGTAACATGCGCAACCCTTAAACATTGAGGCATAAAATCTGATTTTTTTTAATTCTCAGAACTTACACTATATTTTCATTCTAAAATATGAAAATGTCACATATTTTTCTTTCTATGCAGATAAATTTAAGAAAAATCAGTGAAGGTTTATTTTCTGGCATTTATGTCACACTTTAGTGCCCAATACCAAAAAGTGACCCATATGTACACGTTTTCCCGGGAGCATTACTATATTACAACTCCTTCAATTTACAAATGTATTATCAGTCCTCGAAATTAAGAATTTTCTGCCACGGCACAAAAAAATGAAAAATGCCGTGGCAGAATGGTACTGCTACGGCACCACGGCATTTTTTTTTATTTCAAGATCAATGCTTTTCTTAACTATTCAAGATGGATAAAATTTATTTATTCACGTCACAAAATTTGACGCAAATCGGTTAGGTGTGGTCGTGCGAGCTCAAAAACATGCGAACGATCTCCTGGTTACCCAAATTGAAATATCAGTTACGTTAACAAATTTATTCGCATTTGATCAATATTTATACAAGATGACTTTGTGACACTGGTCTAAATAATTAGATTATACCATAAACTCAATTCATTCATTCTTCATTCTTGCCATTTCATTTCTCCATCAGTCTTACTGGTACTTTCACTTTGACAGATGACGTATTTTTGACATCAGGTATTGACCAGTTGTAAGCAGGTTGATTTAAAAATGCCCCAAGCCTTAATTCTTTAAATGATAGTAGTGCCATAAATTTTATTAACATGTCATCTATATTTCCAAATAATTTACTACACGTGTTCCTTTCACTTATAGCCATGCTGTACGGTGCCGGTGGTACAATGGCCCGTATGTAGGTCGTCTACTTTGACCCCCACATGGCATCGCTTGCCTGCCAATGTAAACGATATTACTGTCCTGTCCATTTTAATATTATTTCATCACATCAGATTATTCTGTTTCCTTTTGAAGCTTGGTTTGTAGAGTGTCGAGGTTAATAAATACTATTTATTTTGTCAATCAGTCGGTACATTGAGGCTATTGCGCTCCGTTACATATAGGGCGTAGTAATTATAAACAAAGGATGTAAATCTGTACAGGTCCATCGAATGTGACAAATGATACAGTTGTCTGTTAAAAATAAAAATGACGAGAATGGTAACATTGTTCATGAATTAGCCAGACTATTGGCAACAGTCCGTGTACATATATGTCTATTTTAGTTTATTGTAATCGTTGCAAAAACCCCACTGTAAACGGTACAGCATGAATATGCCTTCAGCACATGGGTTAAATGTGTACCGGTATTCGGTAATTGCAATATATTTGTCAGACTTTCGTATACAAAATAATAAATTTACATGACGTTATTACACGGTCAATCGACATACTCCTGGTATTATTCTATAACCGGTACATTTTGTCACTATAATTTTAAGGATCGTAAGATCTTACCACGGCAAAAAAAAATGAATTATGCCGTGGCAGATGGGAGTTGCGTCGGCTTTTACCACGGCTTTGCCGTTTGCCGTGGTTAATTTCGAGCGCTGATTATAGACAATATTAGTTCGACCCTAGCTTAAGGTAGAGTCGCGAATTCCTTGTGGGAAACACGATGTACTTTTATCGAAACATGGTGAATTCCAAGAGAAACACGGTGAATTCCAAGAGAAACACGGTGAATTCCTAGAGAAACACTGTGAATCTTAGAGAAAAATCGCTGCAGAATAAAGCGAAATTTCACCGTGAAAACTAAGAATTCAGAGTGTTCAGAGATTCTGGTCCCAAAAATTTGGGAGGGATTGTAAGTCCCATGTAATGGCAGTAAGCCTTCTATACGTTCATGTAGCTATCAATACACCTCTATTTTGCCACATTGGAAGTAAGGTTGCAGCGATAACCCGGGGATTAGGTCAGGCGATAAAATTATCGTCTGAAATCTTAAATATCGCGATATGCACGATAATTTTAAAAAATATTGCGATACTGAAATTTTAAGTGATGATTCACGTAAAATCTGTTCAAAATATTGAAAAATGGAGAAGAAATCAAATTTCAACAAGTGCCAATATAATATGATATACGAACGAGATCTTTTCCATTTTGCAGAACAGGCGTCAGTTTTTAACGCAAGGGGTCGACATGTTTCGAGTAGGACTATATTTCACTGAATTATAGTTTAGTATAATAATTTTCCACGTGTAGACAACAGCATCCACGATATTTATAATTGACATACTAGGAATGATGCATGTGACAATATACGTCGCCATAGTAGCAGAAGTTGTGGTTTATCTTTGATTACCCAGTCCGTTGAAAATTAAATTGATAACGTACATAGAAGAACCGCCTGGATAATATTTCCTTTATTCTTTGAATAACATGGCTTCTGAGGCATCCCAGATCGAAAATGCCTATGTTCCCGGTGATAGTTCGACACCGCAGAAGCTGACAATGAAAAATAACACATCTTCTGTGGTGTGGTTGCAACGATATATCGCGATATTGTTAAAAAAAAAATTATCGCGATATCATGGATTATCGTCTGGAGTAAATTATCGCAATATTATAATTATCGTTGTTCAAAAATTCATTATCATGATGATTTCAGATATATACTTGATACATAATCCATTTATATACCTGTTACACCACACTTATGTAAATTTCACATCAGTAATCAGATTTCACATCAGTAATCAGATTACTGATGTGAAATTTACATAAGTGTGGTGTAACAGGTATATAAATGGATTATGTATCAAGTATATCTGTTTCCTATTTAGCAAATGTGAGTTGCATTGATAGAAGTAAAACCTTGAGTAAGAAAATTCATGCAGGTGTCGTGACCGCAATTCTATTCTAATCAGCTGGCTTAGTTCGCAACTGATGCCAAAGGTTTGACGTATTTCCACCGGACGTTTAAATTTCCTTCTAACACACTTTACACATTGCCATGTCCTTGCCACAGAAGATGTGTTCTTTTTCATCTTTTGGCACCTGCGGTATTGAACTATCACCGGGAACATTGGCATTTTCGATCTGGGATGCCTCAGAAGAAGCCATGTTATTAAAAGAATAAAGGAAATATTATCCAGGCGGCTTTTCTATGTATGTTATCAATGTAATTGTCAACGGACTGGATAATCGAAGATAAACCACCACTTCCGTTACTATGGCGATGTATATTGTCGCGTGCATCATTCCTAGTCTGTCATAATTATTAATATTGTGGATGCTGTTGCCTACACGTGGAAAATTATGATTACTATTATTAAACTATTATTCAGTGAAATATAGCCTACTTAAAAATACATGAGGTGAACTAGTGACAGTCGACCCCTGGCGTTAAAAACTGATGTCTTTTGTGCACAATGGAAAAGATCTCGTTCGTCGGCACTTGTTGAAATTTGATTTCTTCTCCATTTTTCGAGTATTTTGAACGGATTTTACGTGAATTATGACTTATAATTTCAATATCGCGATTTTTTTAAAAATTATCGCGTATATCGCGATAAGGCGATATTTGAGATTTCAGACGATAATTTTACCGCCTGACCAAATTATCGGGATATATTGCCATCCCCGGGTTATCGCTGCAACCTTAGGCGTGGGAATATTTTATTTTGAAAAACACCAATGTCAAGGACGTGGCAACGTGTAATGTGTGTTAGAGGGAAATTTAAACGTCCAGTGGAAATACGTCAAACCTTTGGACTTTGGCATCAGTTGCGAACTAAGCTAGCTGATTGCGGTCATGAACCTGCATGAATATTCTTACTCCAGGATATACCTCTATCAATGCAACTCACATACATTGCTAAATAGCAAACAGATACACTTGATGCACCCGTTACACCACGCTTATGTCAATTTTACATCAGTAATCATCATGATAATGAATTTTTGAACCACGATAATTCTAATTATCGCGATAATTTACTCCAGGCGATAATCCATGATATCGCGATAATTTTTTTTAACAATATCGTGATATATCGCGAAACGTTTTTTCAGTATCGTTGCAACCTTAATTGGAAGCGATAAAGCACATTTTATACGAGACTTTCTAGGACACAATATAGTGTTTACTTTCAGCCAATCAAATGAAGCCTTTCATAGCGATAGTTTATACACCCACCTTGAAATGTAGTCGTATATTGTCGTCACCCTGGTCTATCCTTCGGTCAGGCATCCACAATTGCTTGTGGATGCTATAGAGGCTAAGGTTAATATCTGATTGACTTTGAATTTATACACATTGTTTCAGGTCATGAGACAATGAAGCCTGTTGATTTTCAGTGATTTTCGATAATTACTGCCAGAATTATGACCCTTGATCACTTCAAAAAATCTTGTGGATGCTCTAGAGGCCAAAGTTAATATCCGATTGACTTCAAATTTATACATAGTGTTTACAGTCATGAGACTAAGACGTCTATTGATTTTCACTGATTTTCAATAATTGCTGCCAGAGTTATGGCCCTTGTTCACTTTGAAAAAATCTTGTGGAAGCTCTAGAGGCCAAAGTTAATATCCGATCGACTTTAAATTAACACACGTGTTTAAGGTCATGAGACGAAGAAGCCTATTGATTTTCAGAGATTTCAAATAATTACTGACAGAGTTATCTCCCTTGATAACTTCAAAAAATCTTGTGACACTATAGAGGTTAAACTTATCATCTGATTGACTTCAGATTGATTCACAGAGTTTAAGGTGTTGAAACGAACAAGTATTTTGATTTTAAATGAATTTTGATAACTGAACAGCTAAATCCATGATATGAAATGTTTCATGTATATACTAATCGTAAGCGTGGGGTAACACTTTATAAAAAGCAATCAAATTCTAATGATTTTCTGATAATTAAGTAATGTGTTGTTTCATTACCAAAAAAAGTAAAAATATGCGACAACCCTTGTTGACTGCCCGGACGATTTAGCTGCTGTGGGCGTATGTTTCGTTGCCTGGCAACCTATCTTTATGTTTAGTCATTGAAATAAATTTAAAAACAAAACGACAATATTTTTGTATTCAGTGCAGGTATATTTTTCTGTAGAACTAGCAAAATTTGTCTTGACACCTATCCATGGGCTAGTGGTTCAAAAGTGAAATAGCGCACCCCGTTATACATTTGAAGCCAGATTTACATACATGTAATGCATCTTTAAATCTATTGATAGGGTGCCCCACCCTAAATGAATATCTCCAAATATCTCGACAATTACACCACAATATTAATATATTTAGAAAGCCTTAAATCTGTTTCACACATTTATAGTCACTAAATAAACGACCATGCTGTGATCATTAAACCATATATAAATAATACTGAAAAATGGTTTGGAGTGGCGTCCATAACATCAAGACACTTTTGAGTAAAAGAAAGGTTATGTGCCCTTGTTTTGAAATTAGTCTCGCTTAACTAGTCTACCGATCATTCTACATGTACGTCTAATTGACGGGTCGGGATAATCAAGACTACTTTTTTACGAAACATGGAACAAGAAATTGAATTTAGAAGCACAAACATCAGGCAACTCAACAATATTTTTAAGAACCTGGTAAAAGTAAAATGAAACTACTGCTAGTATCATATTCTTGCTGTACGGATGTTGAGTCAGAGATATTATTTGTACTTAACCAAATTATGCAGCTTCTAATGGTACAGCTAATTATAAGGCAATTTAAAAAATAAAACGAGCGTAATTTCTAAAGATGCCATAATAACCAAAAAGTTAAATATTATTGCTATTCAGAATCGTCAACAATAGATTTTTTACGGCTGTAGTAGTGTTTGGTGTTTTGAACATTTCCACGTGCTGTTGCTATTTATAGCCTCAACGAGTGTGTTGCGAGACTGTTAGAAATCAGTAGTAAGTCATTCAACAAAAACGTGCAGGATCAACGTGTCAAGAACAACTTTTCAGTTGGCACATGGGGCACCCTACTATTGAGTTTAGGCTTGTGACGATACACTCAGTGTTAGCTTGTATATTTAGATAGTCCTGAACATTACCTGTCAATGAAAATCTGGAATTGATAAAAGAAAACTAGAGAACTATTAATTTGTGGACGCTCTGGATGCTAAAGTTAATATCTGTTTGGCACAGTGTTTAATGTCATGAGACGAAAATGGTTATTTTTTTTTATTGCCTTGCAACCTATCTTTGGCACTTCTTGATATTTTAGAAAAAAGTCAGACAGTTCTTATGCTTTCTTTGTAGAATTTAAATTTAAAGTTTGCAGTCATTGTTCATTCACCATTCGGTTTCATTAGAAAGTCACCCCTGTTGAAATTCATCAAATGTTATGGATATGATGCTGAACTACCATTTTGTGAAGATCACTGTGACTTTGAAGTGTGAATAAACAGCAATATGATATCTTTTCTTTCCTTTTTTTTCAGTGTGTATTATATTTATGGGCTTTGAAAATACTGTATCCCAACACATTTTTTCTTTTACGAGGAAATCACGAATGTAGACATCTAACAGAATATTTCACATTTAAACAAGAATGTAAGTATATTTTTTGGAGACTGAAGATATTATTAATATTATTTTTATATGAGCTTGTTAACATTGTCCTTTATGTCATGTTAAAAACAGAGCCATTGATTTACTCCCTAGACTAACAATTATCATTCTTTGATCATCTTCTGGAGTTTTTCCAATGATCAGATGTCATGATTTCTAGATAAAAACCTGCTTGATAACGCAAAAGCTGACAGCACTGAATTTGAAGTGGCATTTATTGAATTTCTACAATTCTAATAATGTATTATGTCCTTTAAATATATAACCTAGTTAATGCAATTATTTCAATAGCAGGCCTTGGCATAAAGTTAAATAAGGGGATCAACAAATCGTTCTCCTGGTTTTTCAATGTGATCAGTTTTATGATCGCCTCAAGACACAAGGATGATCACCTAATTTTAAGGTTTAAACAATATTTTTTGATAACAAACTTTAAATGTAAAGAACATTATTACATTCTCCAACCGGCTTCAACATGTATCACTCACTGACAGATAACTTGAACATATGTTGCACTGAAGTTTGCTAGGAATCTCGCAAGAGCTTACGCTGCAAATCTACAAGGATTCAAATAAAAATTTTCTAAAAAGATTTGCTGATATACAGTTTGAATTGACTTCATTGTGTTATTCATATCATTAGAAATAATGTGATTTACTACTTATAGGTAAAATAAAATACACAGAAAGAGTATATGATGCGTGTATGGAAGCCTTCGATTGTCTGCCATTAGCAGCTTTAATGAATCAACAGTTTATCTGTGTTCATGGTGGATTATCACCAGAAATACACACATTAGAAGATATTAGAAAGGTAAACTTTAAGAAATGAAATGTTCACAATTTGTTTGACTTTATATCTTGGTGATGTACATGTATTTTAAATTGTCATCATTTGCCTTGAGAAGAAAGCAGGGGACTTTTAAAATGGGTACGTCGGTCTCAGTCACACTTTTTATCACCAGAAATACACACCTTAGAAGATATTAGAAAGGTAAACTTTAAGAAATGAAATACTAACAATTTGTTTGACTTTATATCTTGGTGATGTACATGTATTTTAAATTGTCATCATTTGCCTTTAGAAGAAAGCAGGGGACTTTTAAAATGGGTACATCTGTCTCAGTCACACATTTTAGGACACAATAAATAAATGGAGTTCCAAGATGAGCAATTTCTGCTCAGGGCTAAGCAGAAATTGAGCTAGTAGAATGTTTAAATTTGGTGTAGGTGTTCAATAGTTAAGTGACTAAATGCCTTGATGGAGTTCCAAGATGAGCATTTTCTGCCAAGGGTAAACAGAGATAAGCAATTTGATTGATTGGCTGACGCTTTGGGACACGATAACTTTAATTCTAATTAAGTGGGTGTATAGTTTCATCACATCAGTACCTTGACTAAGTTCGATAGTGAACATTTTCTCTGTGGGTAAGCAGAGCGATTGTAGTAATATCAGACTTTCTTTGTTAGCACTAGCTTCTAAAATTCATAAGCCACTGTGGCTAATGCATGAAAAAAAGTATTGGTGACAGGCCTCGTGCTGCCAGTCGCAATTTGCGATAAAAGTGGCGATTAAAATTTGATTTTGGCAATAACATTTTGTGGTGCTGGTGATACTTTCTGAAAGATGTTTCAAATTCTTATCGTATTTATCCTTGATTAATTTTTACAAATACACGAGTGTCAATCACGTGCCAGCAGATTCTATAAATTAATCAACTGGCTGATGATCTGTGTTGCGTAATGAGTAATACTAATCAATCGTCTTAGATTAATGATCAGTTGATTGATAATTGCCAGTGTTATATATAATGCTCATCTCAAGTCCCTCTAATGATTAATCCAATGAAATGGTGATATCTGTGATGTCTTTAACAAAAATGGCCGACAGTACTTTTCAAAAAGAACAAAATATTTTTGATAGTTTACTGTGACTTGATATGGCATGTAAAATAATCAAGCTTGTCTATCGGATATTATTATTTCAAATTATATTATCACCACTGGTTGGAAACGTAAAAACCGGTTGAATAGCGATGCTTCTTGAGCAAGAAAATAGTTCACCATTTGTGTCCTATTACCATCACCGATATGCTCTAAAAGTACAATTCTAAGCATCTCTTATACAAATATAACTGTAACTTATATCATTTTGTCAGGGATTCAGATTCTGATACCTTTGCTGTACATGTACCTCAAAAAAACACAATAAATTTAAAACTAAAATTTGATACCTAGTGGCTTCTTTAAGTTTTATTAAATGAATTAAATTTCGAAATGTTCAATTGAGTTTCCAATAGATACCAATCCACATCTTCAGTACAATTCTCTGGCCATAGATCAGCTTCATAACTACATTCCAGTCAACAAAGATTTTTATTTGTCGGATTATATAGTAATTTTCATTGCAGTTGGATAGATTTAAAGAACCACCTGCGTTTGGTCCCATGTGCGATTTGCTGTGGTCTGATCCTTTAGAGGATTTTGGAAATGAAAAAACATCTGAACACTTTACACACAATACTGTAAGGGGTTGCTCATATTTCTACAGGTAAGATTAACTGCAGTAAATTACAAATGTTTGAACCGTTTGAATTATTATGTAAGTTAAAAACCAAGATAAATGGTCAATTAATGTTAATCTCAATTTTATCCAATCAGCCATTCAAATTTAGTATGTCCCAACATTAAATTATAATAATAATGTACAGATGTATGTGACCTCATAGTTAGTGAAAAAAGAAACTTGTTTATTTCTACACCAGTTAGACAAAAAAAGGGTTTGTGTGGTTAGCTAATTTAGAATGATGCCATATTTAATAATGGATTTGTGTGTACATGTATAATAGTACAGATTGAAACCAGCCTGGCTAGTTAATAGCCTATTTTAAGATCATAACTGACTGTCTAAGCTACAAATCAATCTGTCACCTATGCTCAATATTTTATTCTTGGATGCAGTTAAGTTTTCGTGCTTTCTTTAACTGGGCTTTCAATTCATTGGATATTTTTTTATGATGCAAACGTCATTTAAGATAGGAAAACCAGGATGTATATGACGTGACTATTGATTATTCTTCACATTATCTCTAGTGTTCAATGTGAGATCGTGTTTACTAATTTTATCACAAAGGAAAAACAGGATTACCATAAATTGTTGTGTATCATAATTTACGTATTCTTGAAGTTTTTTTTATTCTCAACCTAGGGAGGAAGAGCAGTTGCTCACTGAAATTCTACTTGAAATGAAATTTATAAACCTATATTGTCAGAAGTATCTGTTCATAAACTTGGAAGATCTGTCCCAACATATTTTCCGAATGAATACCTGATACAGGTTTGATTTTTTTCTCTTCAGCTATGCAGCATGTTGTGATTTCTTACAACAGAACAACTTGTTGTCTATTATAAGAGCACATGAAGCCCAAGATGCTGGGTAAGTGAGTATTATTGTTCAGGCAAATAAGATTTTGTATAATCTTTATAAGCAGTGGGTGAGGTTAATCAGATATATTTTATTGCCCTAAACAGTGTAAAGATACATTATGGGAACTATAATAGTTAAAAACCCAATAATGTAAAAGGGAATTTGCTGAACATTTCAAATTGATCCACTCTGAACCAAGATTTTAGCAATCAAATTTTTGTCCAAGCCTTGATTATCATTACTAAAGTCTGTACGATAAAAACATAAAACATAGTCTTGATTATCCATTTCATTATAAAATCACGAATGAAAGTTGAGCAGGATATCAGATTCTAATCCAGTAAATATTGTAGGCTAGCGTTGACATCGAGAGTTGTTTATGATCTGGATAAGTTAAAGATACATTATGGGAGATAAGATAAAGAGATGGCAGTCCTCACTATAATAGTTAAAAACTAGATAGTGAAAAGGAAATTTGCTGAAAAATTCAGTCAAATTGATCCACTACTAGCAAATAACGAAGCAAGTGAAATATTCACATAGCCTCGGTCATCATTAATAAAATCATTAATATAAACAGCATAGTCTCGATTATCCACTTGATTGATTTAATTATCAATTGCCATTAAGCGGCATATAAGAATTTAATCTGCCACCATCGAAGGGTAGCCTCGACATCAAGAGTTTATTATGGTCTGGATAAGTTAATTAATGTCTAATTGATTATTTCGATAACATTTCAGGCCTAAAGAAAGACATGTAATAAGCAGATTTTGCTCTTACATAATGCTATTTTAATTAATGTCTAATGGATAATTTAGATAACATTTCAGGCCTGGTGAAAGACCTGCAATAGGCAGATTTAGCTCTTGCATGATGCATGTTAAAGGTGCTTCTAAACACTCAGAGGCTAAAATTGATATCCGAATGACTTGAAATTTAAACATAATGTTAAAGGTCATGAGATAAAGATTAGATAAATATATTACAGAATAGATAATGTAAAGAGAATATCCTGAAAATTTCTGTCAAATTGTTCCACTCTGAACCAAGATATTAGAGATTGAATTTTAGGCCTAGACTCAATCATCAATACAAAGTCTTGATTATCCATTTTGAAATTAAATCATCAGTCACAAAATGTATTTGAATCCATAAAACATCGCCAGAGTATCAAGAGTTAATGTCAAAATTAATTATTTAGAAGACATTTCAGGCCTAAAGAAAGACCTGCAATAGACGGATTTAGCTCTTGCATAATGTACGGTTGTTGAGTTGTTTAAAGTCGTGATTAGATTTTAGTGTGTTGTAAAGTCATTACTGACAAAAAAGATACGTGACAACCTTTGTTGATTGCCAGGGAGACTTGGCTGCTGTGGGCAAATATTTTGTTGCCTAGAAACCTATCTTTGAATTAAATCATTAAATCATTTGTTGCCTGGCAACCTATCTTGAATTAAATCATTTAATTTTAACCTTATTCAATTCGTTTACATCTGCAGCAGTCGATGTTCTAAAGAGTTGATTATTGGCTTGTCATGTACTGTAGATAAATGCCTTTATAATTTACATAGCACTTGAAGCTAAAATAGAAACTTCCAAAAGGCAATTTTGGCTCTTGCATAATGTATCTTTGATATAAAGTAAATGCTCGTTTGCTAGTGTGGAAGCAAAAAAAAAAAAAACCCAATCTCATTAGGGAAGCACTGGACTGGTTAAAACTCTGAATTTGAAGAAAATGATAGTGAATGTAAATTCCTAATGAAAGTGAATGGTAGCTATTGAAAGTTGTTGCCTATAAAGATCGCATGTGGTAATATTCCCAGATAAAATTTAAATTATCTCTTATATTGTTTGAATGGTGCCAATAACATCTATGGATATGCTGATGATGCACTTGTCAACATGAATTATAGATATTATTATGTTGATCATTGTTTAATTGTTCAATTTTATGTTTACTGTTTGATAATTCAGATATAGAATGTAAAGTTAAAAATTGACTTGTTAATCAACAGGTAATGAAGAATTCAACTAATCCTTTAATCCAATTACTGCTAAACCTTCTTAATCTGTTAGACCTATAAAACATTGTCCTTGTCCTGAGAAGATACCATCCATTAATCCAATATGTTTTAGAGAACACAAAATGACACACAAACTATTATTTCAGTCAAATAATATTCTTTATATTAAATGAAGATCATAAAATAAGGCATCACCTTACAGTAGTTTAAAATTGCCTTATTTTTTTGAGAAAAATTTGAAAAAGTAAGGCTGCACAAACAATTAGGTGCTTGGGAAATTTAATGTAGAAAAAAAGGAATTCTCAGAAATTTCTGGTGAAAGTAAAATTTACGCAAACACATATTCAGAGAAGTTGGGCTAAGAGTTAATAGCACATATTACTGCACTGTGCAATAATAATAATGGTACTGGTATTTTAAAAAGCATTAAAATCAGATATTGAATTGCCATTGAAATATTGCTTCAGTTCAAACAGCTGTATAGTACTCCGACAAAAGTTAGAAGATACATAGTTTTATTGTATTTTGAGCTTTGTCAGTGCATACATTCGTGGATGGAAATTTGTAGATTTTAAGTAGAAAGTTGTTACCATCAATACTATAATCACGAATTGTCAGTCCTTGTCATCATATGGCAAGTCTGGGTGCTATTTATTAAGTGATGTACCGACATGGCTTCTATCAGTTTTACGGAAATAACATGTTCACATTTTTCACATTAATGTCTTGAATGTCATGGTAATTAATGTTGATATCATTAGCAATCACGAAATCAAAGACATAACACAATATTTATCGAAGGAATTATGTGGTCATGCTTCCTACAGAGTTAAAAATAGGTTGCCAGGCAACAAAACATACGCCCACACAGCTAAATTGTCCGGGCAGTCAACAAGAGTTGTCGCATATTAAGTAATTATCAGAAAATCATTAGAATTTGTTTGGTTTTTATTAAGTTCTGCCCCATGCTAATGTTAAGTATACGAATCATTTAATATTATGGAATTAGCTGTCACCTCCACTGGATACGAAACATTTAATATTATGGCGGCTTTTCGTACAATCAGGGGCCATAATTCAGGAAGTTACGATCAGATATGTCCAAATATCGACAGGAACCAAGATCTTTCAGTTATGAACATGCATTTCTAGTTTGACAAAAATCGAATTAAGATTGTGACCTCTACAGGGTACACAACCTTGATATACCATATTTTTACACTATTCGTGTAAAAGTGGCGGCCATTTTGTTCAGCAATTTTGATCCGATGTTCACGAAATTCAAACTGAAAATTCATTACAGTGTAATGGTGATATAATCAAATGTTTTTGAACTCCAGACCGATCACAAGATAATAAAGGCAATTTTCCGTATAATCAGAGGCCATAATTCGGGAAGTTACAATCCGATATGCGCAAATATCGTAAGGAACCAAGATTTTTAGGTTATAAAAATGTATTTCAATTTTAATCAAAAACGAATTAAAATTGTGACCACAGCCATGATATACCATATTTTTACACCATCTGCGTACAAACGGCGGTCATTTTGTTCGTCATTTTTGGTCCGATTTTCATGAAATTCAAACTCAACCTAGATTACCCTGTAACGGTGATATAATCAAACGTTTTTTTTTTTTTAAATCAGGTAATAATTGTTACCTCCAGAGGGACCACAAGGTGATAAAGGTGATTTTTTGTACAATCAGGGGCCATAATTCAGGAAGTTACGATCCAATATTCGCAAATATTGAAAGGAATCAAGATCTTTATGTTATAAACATGTATTTCAAGTTTCATCAAAATCGGTTCAAAATTGTGACCCCTATAGGGTCCACAACCTTGATATAACATATTTTCACACTATTCGCGTACAAACAGCTGTCATTTTGTCCGTCAATTTTGGTCCAATTTTCACGAAATTCAACATCTTTTATAACAATGTAACGGTGATATAATCAAACGGTTTTTTAAATCGGTTAATAATTTTGACCTACAGAGGGGCCACAAGCTATAAAAAGGCAATTTTTCGGCCAATCACGGGACATAATTCAGGAAGTTACGATCAGATGGACGCAAATATAGAAAGAATCCAAGATCTTTTGGTTTTAAACATACTTGTCAAATTTCATCAAAATCGGTGCAAAATTGTGACCTATATAGCTTGAAATAAAATTTTTTCACACTATTCGCGTACAAACGGTTGCCATTTTGTCTGTCAATTTTGGTCCGATTTTCACGAAATTCGAACTCAACCTCCATAACCATGTAACAGTGTTATAATCAAACGTTTTTTTTAAATCAGATAACAATTTTGACCTCCAGAGGGGACCACAAGCTAAAATTGGTGATTTTTTGGACAATCAGGGGCCATAATTCAGGAAGTTACCATGCGATGGGTGCAAATATTGAAAGGAACCAAGACCTTTGGGTTATAAACATACATGTCAAGTTTCATGAAAATCGGTTCAAAATTGTGACATCTATAGCTTGAAATAAAAATTTTTCACACTATTCGCGTACAAACGGCGGCCATTTTGTCTGTCAATTATATATTAGACTCGGATATTGTCTCTACGAATCAACAAGCAATCCAATGTTTGCAGTCTTCCATCGGTGGTTGCTATGAGCGGTTGCTACGACAGTGTGATATGTATAATCAGTAGAAATAAGTCATAAAATTTCCTTAGGCTATGCCATAGCTTTCTGTAATAGTAATTTCAAGCACTATCTGTATGATCGAGATAACAATTTATTAAATGTTGATTACAATATTAATATTAATCCCCAAATTTATCTGAACCGGTAGAAGGGTTCATAGCTAAAAATGATAACTTCTGTCGTGTTGGTCAAACCGTCAAAGTCACATGAAACTATCCCTATTTGTATAGAGTTAGAAATACATTTATCTGAAAATCTAGTCACACACACAGCAACTTAAATAAAAAGAGTGAGTGGCAAGCAAGAGAGACTGATTTGTTCACAATTTGAATAATATTTTAAAGGTATTTGACAAGACTTTTTATACAGATATTTTTTAGACTCAAATATCGGCAAAATGGCTGTCCATTGGCAGATACTAATTTCCACTGATAAGCCACATAAGGGCAAGTTACAAATGGTGAAACCGATAATTGGACTATCACTACTATTTTAGGACAATAAAACATTTTCAGGAATATACGAGTTATATCCCCATGTGACAATAACATAGGCCCCACATAACAGACATCACATTGTAACACATCTCTCATTGAACTAGACTTGATGTAATTCTGGATGCGTCATGCCAAGCCATTGGGGATATAGCTGTATTAATTGGCTAGTCAGGTTCAAAGAGTTAATCAAATCTTGTTTATGAATTAACATTTTCTGATTTTCAGGTATCGTATGTATCGGAAAAGCCAGACTACCGGTTTTCCATCTTTGATAACAATATTTTCAGCACCGAACTATCTGGATGTTTATAATAATAAGGGTAAGATGAATTAACATTTTTTAATTTTCAGGTATCGAATGTATAGGAAAAGTCAGACTACCGGTTTTCCATCTTTAATAACAATGTTTTCAGCACCGAACTATCTGGATGTCTATAATAATAAGGGTAAGATGATGGCTTTATCATTATGTACCCATATTATTTTATTGTGACCATGTTAAAAGAATCAATAACTATTTCAACATTTGTTGTTTGATAATAATTTTAGAATGTCACATACTTGATAATAATAATAGTTGTTGAAATTAACATTTATTGGTGAAATGAAATGTCATTCAGTGTATAAAGTATAACAAGTAGAATCGTGCCTCTTCATAACTTCTGTTCAAATTACAAGAACTTTCAGAAATCTTTGGTGGGGGGGGGGGGGAAATGGTAAAATGGTTTGCATGTGCTCTGTACCGTAAGTTCTGTCATTGAGTCAACTGGCATGTTTTCAATACCCCGGTTGTATGTGATAAGGAATAGGTCCAACCTCATGGGTTTTCTCCGGATCTTCTGGTTTCCTCCCACTGCTAAAAATGCCTATGAAGAAGCAAATAATTGAAATAAAATTGAACCATGTGTTAGTCCCAACAAATTGTATTGAGTGGACGTTTAACCCTGTTTCTCGCTCTTTGAAATCTTTTGTAAGGAGGCCTTTGATAACTTCATGGCTATTTGACTAAAGTATGGCTTCCCCCTTATTAGTGGTTCAGGAAGTACGGCCTTGCACAGTACATTGCCTGGTCGTTGGCATGCATATAAAAGAACTCTTGTGATAGCTGGAATTAGATGTATAGTAGAACTAAACCCATCTGTGAAGGCAACATTTCCGTCCTAGAACACTGCATGACATTACCTGTATTCATTATCCCAGTTGGTGTTGAAAAGTAGGATATCAAATAAGTATTGAAACTAAACCCTTTAAGAAAAAATGTAGAAAATGACCTTTTTTCTTTAATTCTAACTTTTACATTGTTTTTCAGCTGCCATTCTTAAATACGAAAACAATGTAATGAATATAAGGCAATTTAATTGTTCTCCTCATCCATATTGGTTACCAAATTTTATGGATGTGTTCACATGGTCATTACCATTTGTAGGAGAAAAAGGTAAATTACAGTTTGGGTTTTTGTCCTGTAAAACCAGTGCTTTCAAGAAAAAAGATGAATATCACAGTGAATTTTTATACGCCCACATTTTCATGTGGACGTATATTGTCGTCGCCCCTGTTCGTCCGTCCGTCCGTCCACAATTGTTTGTGAACAGTCTACAGGTCACAATTTTTATCCGATTTCAATGAAACTTGAAATATAGGTTTATCACCCTAAGATCTCGGTTCCTTTCGATATTGGCATGTATCGGACCGTAACTTCATGGGTTATGGCCCCTGATTGTACGAAAAATGACGTTTTTTAGCTTGTGAACAGTGTAGAGGTCACAATTTTGAACCGATTTGGATGAAACTTGAAATGCATGTTTATAAACCAAAGATCTTGGTTCCTTTCGATATTTTCGCCAATTGGATCGTAACTTCCTGAATTATGGCCCCTGATTGTCCGAAAAATCGCCCATTTTAACTTGTGGTCCCTCTGGTGGTCAAAATTGTTATCCGATTTAAAAAACCGTTTGATTATATCACCGTGCCATGGTTCTGAAGGTTGAGTTTGAATTTCGTGAAAATCGGACCAAAATTGACGGACAAAATGGCCGCCATTTGTACGCGAATAGTGTGAAAATATGTTATATCAAGGTTGTGAACAGTGTAGAGGTCACAATTTTGAACCGATTTGGATGAAACTTGACATGCATGTTTATAACCCAAAGATCTTGGTTCCTTTCGATATTTGCGCCAATCAGATCGTAACTTCCTGAATTATGGCCCCTGATTGTCCGAAAAATCGCCCATTTTAGCTTGTGGTCCCTCTGGAGGTCAAAATTGTTATCCGATTTAAAAAAACGTTTGATTATATCACCGTGCCATGGTTATGAAGGTTGAGTTTGAATTTCGTGAAAATCGGACCAAAATTGACGGACAAAATGGCCGCCATTTGTACGCGAATAGTGTGAAAATATGTTATATCAAGGTTGTGAACAGTGTAGAGGTCACAATTTTGAACCGATTTGGATGAAGCTTGACATGCATGTTTATAACCCAAAGATCTTGGTTCCTTTCGATATTTGCGCCAATCGGATCGTAACTTCCTGAATTATGGCCCCTGATTGTCCGAAAAATCGCCCTTTTTAGCTTGTGGTCCCTCTGGAGGTCAAAATTGTTATCCGATTTAAAAAAACGTTTGATTATATCACCGTTTCATGGTTATGAAGGTTGAGTTCGAATTTCTTGAAAATCGGACCAAAATTGACAGACAAAATGGCCGCCATTAGTACGCGAATAGTGTGAAAATATGTTATATCAAGGTTGTGGACCTTATAGAGGTCACAATTTTGAACCGATTTGGATGAAACTTGACATGTATGTTTATAACCGAAAGATCTTGGTTCCCTTTGATATTTGTGCCCATCGGATCGTAACTTCCTGAATTATGGCCCCTGATTGTCCGAAAAATTGCTTTTGTTCCCTCTGGAGGTCAAAATTATTATCCGATTTAAAAAAACGTTTGACTATATCACCGTTACATGGTAATGAAGAGAGAGTTCGAATTACGTGCAAATCGGACTAGAATTGACGGACAAAATGGCCGCCGTTTGTACACGAATAGTGTGAAAATATGTTATATCAAGGTTGTGGACCCTATAAAGGTCACAATTTTGAATCGATTTTGATGAAACTTGACATGTATGTTTATAACCCAAAGGAGGTCTCAATTATTGTCTGATTTAAAAAAAAAACAGGTTTGATTATAAAAACCAAACAAATTCTAATGATTTTCTGATAATTCCTTAATATGTGACAACTCTTGTTGACTGCCCGGACGATTTGGCTGCTGTGTGGGCGTATGTTTCGTTGCCTGGCAACCTATTTTTTTGTATTCTAAACTGAAATCTTAACTATTAAACACTTCAGAATGTAGTCACTTTTGGTTTCTTCGTTAATGAAAAGTGCCATGATTAGTCTATTGCGGAATTAACGTTACTTAATACAGCATGTTGATATGATTGCTGAAAATGTTCTGGGGTTCTTTTTTCACAGTAACTGAAATGCTAGTTAACATTCTCAATATTTGTTCTGATGATGAACTGATGACAGAAGGAGATGAAAATGTTGATGGTATGTTTAATTATGTTTATTGATTTTCTATACTGTAGATCAATGCAATTTGATACAATGCTGAATTGATGCAACATGCTCTTCATATATGAAGATCACTTTTCTAGGGGATATTGTATTCAGTTTGCAGTTATAGTATTTGATAATCAATTCTAAAATCTATTCTAATGACTGTTTTGTGTTTGTTTTGTAATGTTTGTTTTAAAGGCTGGAGAGTATAGTATGTAATATATAATATAAACATCAGTCAAGGTAATCTTAGATAATGTTACAGGAATAAGTCCAGTATCATTTATTTTTATACTCCAACATGGAAATGTGGTGGTTTATTGCCTTTGCCTCCGTCTGTCGTCTTTAATTTCTTGTGATCACTCTTTAACATTAGTGAGATGAAGAAGCCTTTCATCAAATTTCAGCAATTTCCCTCAATAACTTCAAGAGAAGTGGCCCTTGTTTCACTTTGTTGTCCCCCGCCTTTCAAAGAAAGTTGGGGGTTGGGGGGGGGGCTATTAAAATGGGTTCATCTGTCTGTCTGTCTGTCACACTTTTTGGGACACAATAACTCTCTTCCTAATTGAGCTAGAATGTTCAAAACTTGGTGTATGTGTTTATTAGGTCAATGCCTTGATAGAGTTCGAAGATGAGCATTTTCCGCTTAGGGTAAGCAGAGATAACCAATTTGTTTGGTTGATGCTTTGGGACACGATAACTTTAGTTCTAATTAAGTGAGAGCGATGAAACCTGGTGTATAGTTTCATTACAGTAATACCTTGACCAAGTTCGATAATGAGCATTTTCTGCTCAGGATAAGCAATTTGATTTGTCAAGACTTTGGAACACAATAACTCTCCTTCTTATTGAGTTTAAATGTTCAAACTTAAAGAATTCGAAGATGAGTATTTTCTGCTTGGGGTAGGCAGAGATAAGCAATTTGATTGGTTGATAACTGAAGTTCTAATTAAGTGAAGGTGATGAAACTTGATGTATAGTTTCATTACATCAATACCTCGACTAAGTTCGATAATGAACATTGTTTGCCTAGGGTAAGCAGAGCGATAAGCAATTTGATTGGCCAAGAATGACTCTCTTTCTCACTGAGCTAGAATGTTAAAACTTGGTGTAGGCGTTCATTAGATGAATGCCTTGATGGGAGTTCGATGATGAACATTTTCTGCTTACAGTGAGCAGAGATAAGCAATCTGATTGATGCTTTGGGGCACAATAACTTTGGTTATAATGAAGTGAGAGTGATGAAACTCAGAATATGGGTTCATTATATCATTACCCTAAGAATTTTCTGCTTAGGCTAAGAATAGCATGGCCACTTGAAAATTAAAGCTGTGAAGGACAGACCCCTGATTTAAGCCATTGGAAAGGGCTTAAAAAATGCAGTCTGGTGGTTTTTGAATTTTAGAAATCCGATTATTCATTCAGAAATTGTGATAATCTGTATGGGTACATTTTCATGACTTTTTCATACGTTTCTAATAATTTTCGTAATGAGAATTGCATTAGACCATTGATGTCAACATGGTAAATTAAGTAACAAAAAACAAACAATTGAAATTATATTACATACTAAGTAATTGATTTAATGTAAAACAAAAAATGGCAGGTTAAGTCATGTTACCGTTCCAAATATGAAATTTTCATTTTGTCGTTTTCATATAATTATATAATTTGCATATTTAATTAGGTAATTTGCATATAACCATTGTCATGGTAACATATAATAAATTAGTACGTAAATTACATCAATATTGACATCAAGATAAAAACTATCATGTAATATATCAAATTAAAGCTCTAAATACCTGGAACTTAAATATAAATTCAGGTAACTTGTAAGTTTAATTAGATTGCGTATAATCGTTGTCATGGTAACAGAAATTAAATTAGTACTTAAAATTACATCAATGTTCACATCAAGATAAAAACTATCATGTAATATATCAAATTAAAGCTCTAAATGCCTGGAACTTAAATATAAATTCAGGTAACTTGTAAGTTTAATTAGATTGCGTATAATCATTGTCATGGTAACAGAAATTAAATTAGTACTTAAAATTACATCAATGTTCACATCAAGATAAAGAATATCTTGTAATATATCAAATTAAAGCTCCAAATGCCTGGAACTTAAATATAAATTAGGGTTACTTGCATATTAATTAGATTACATATAATCGTTGTCATGGTAACAGAAATTAAATTAGTACTTAAAATTACATCAATATTCACATCAAGATAAAGACTATCATGTATTATATCAAAATAAAGCTCTAAATGCCTGGAACTTAAATATAAATTCAGGTTGTCTTTTTAATTTCTATGTGAAGTGCTATCATCAGCAACACCTTCTTTTGAATCCATAATCTGAAAAATTATAGATAAAGAAAGCAGGTAAATGGTAAACAAAATTTGAAACTATTTTACCCTAAGTTAAATTTGATGACAATAAAAACCATAACAGAGTATTAGGCCTATAGGGGAAGATGATAGGCCTAGGCTATCTTGGCCACATGTTTATTAAAAAAATAAATATGGATGCTAAATTGCCACGGAAGTTGATTTTGTCTGGATTTATTTATTTGTATATGGAAATACATGTAATTAACACCAAGGAAATTCTACCAATTGTCAATATATGGGCAAATAAACAAATACAAGCTATTTCTATTACTAACTAATAATATTATAGTGTTGCAATTCAGTGTTCGGGATAGTCGGTATCTTTTCGCATTTTGCGATGGAAAATGGCCCATTGCAATGAACTTGTTCCGAGTTTCAGCAAAGTGATTCACTAAATTTTATTAACGGTTGTTATACTCTTGGAAGACGAAAACGATATGTCAAACTTCGACAAGAACTCTTGAAGCGAAGTCATTCGCAGGCTGCTGTGAGAGGAGATTCCGTGACGTGTGCCATCGTTTATTGGTCAATTACAGAAAACACCCCTGAATCGTCCAATCATAACGAAGCTATATTTAGCCAGATGATGGAATTCTATTATTGAACGGCAAGCTTCGCAAACCTTTTGTCATCAATTTTCAAATTGAAAACAAAATATAAATGTTAAAATTGTACCGCACGCTTATCAGTTCTTTGATATATCAGCTTTACAATGATATGGCAGTACATATTCGTGAACGATTGTATTTTTTCATGCCATGCATTAACACGGACCCTATGCGTAATGCCAATGGCATGGCAACCAAGTTTCCCGGTTTAATTAGTAATTACACTATTTCGTTATAAATTTCTTTACGCACTTTTAATGAAATCAGTTAACAACGTGCCTGCATATTTTTTAGATACGGATAAATTATTACTGCGGTTTTTAATAATTTGTTTAGTGATGCCAGTTGATAGAAATCGGTACGTGAAAAAATAAACGTACAGCCCGTGCGTATGGGATATATATTATATAATATACAGAAGAAGATTGGTAATTTCATCATAGGCCTAAAAATAACAATTTTGAACCGATTTCATTTTATAAGATAAGGATTTTGAAAAAAAAATATGTGTATTATTATGAGCCATACATAAAATCTCTCTTGATATGAATTTTTATTATGTAGGCCTTTGGAATGATTAATTACCTGATCAACTTGTTAAAACTAATATTTGAGATGAGAGATATATAACCGTATTGTCGGTGTTTAATAATGTAATTTTTTCAGTTTTTAACAAATCTGTATTTTACGATCATTGCTAATAATGCTATATGCAGTCGTAGAATTAAGTTTTTGCCGTTTCCCGAACACTGATTGAGATGGATTAAAATGAGGCCGGGTTTAGTCATATAAACAAAACATGTTATGGACTAGGCCACTAGGCCTACTTTGTCTAAATAATTTATGGTGGGTAGTGATTAAGTGAATACATTAGAATTTTTTTAACATTAATAATAATCTGTCTGGATTTTAATTAGTCATCAAATATTATTTTTCACTAATCAAATGAACTGGATTAAAGAAATTACTAATAGGCTATGGGTATGCTCACCATACTAAATAGTAATTCATAGGATCGTCATTCGGTGATCTATTCTAAGTAGGCTACACCAGCCAGAGCCAGGCGCCCAGGGTAATTATGATTATTTCCCGATATTGTAGAAATTCTATGTTATCAATATGAAGATACCAATTTGAAATACGTGGATATTCTCAAACGGAAACACTTATTTATTTATTCATGATTTATTTCTAAAATAATCCATATGGGCAGCCTTGTTCATTCAACGAGTGAATGTAAACAAATAGCCTACACACGAATTCCCCTTATGATGCTTATGCAAAACAACAATGACGTCATGACCCGCTAAGCGCTCTTAAAATATATCGTCTTATGACTTTGGATCTATCTCCGCAGTGGTATTTTTTATTTAACTTCCATGAAACCGGTATCAATATAATTTTTAAAATATTATTATAAGGGTTAGGCACTTACATTATAAGAATAGTGAGTATTTTCCGAGAATCTTGCGTCAGACTTCAACCAATTGTATCTCAGTTCGTAGTAGACGACGGAACTCCGGTGTTGCGTCGGGCTGTAGGGGAATTCCTTCTTTGATTGGTTGGAAAATATTGACGTTATCGAGCTGCGGCGAGATGACGTTTTGACACCGAACGGTACACCCGGTTAACTTGATAATTGGTTCTTAATGAAACCATTCACAGCAATATAATGTATATATCAATAAAAAGAATATTTAATTACGAATCCAACAATGCCGGTATGCCGTTGTTTGAGCGTATGGTTCTGTAGTTACAGTAAGTTGATTTCGAGAGAGCCGTTTCTCTTTGTTTACGCTCGCTAGAGCGTGTTGATGAATATTGCGTCATAGGGCGGGTGGCCATGCTACTAAGAATTGATAAACAATTTGATTGGTCAAGATTGGTCAACAACTCTGCTTGTATTTGAGGTAGAATGTTTAAGCTTTATGTAGATGTTCATGAGGGGAGTGTCTTGAGTTGACGGGGTTCAATAATTAACATTTTGAGCTGAAGCTAAGTAGGGCTAATCACTTCTATTGGTCGATGTTTTAGGACAAGATAATCTGCAATTTATCTGATAGTAAGTGATGGCACTTCGTGTACAGTTTGATTGCTCGATACTTTTGAAAAAAATAAATGTGCGATTAATTAATGTGTCGTCTATTTATTTTGAGATTTCGGCGAGGGACATCAGCCTCACTGTTGGTTTATTTAACCCCTGTAAATGCTTTAACTACAAAAGCTATTGTCTGATCTGTATTAAATTAACATGCATTGTTTAACAGAAATTTCTGTGTTATGGCTCTTGTTTCACTTCGTTGAACCATGTCCATAATAGCTTTCAGCATTATTTATATTAGTGAAACGGAGGGGCCTATAGAATTTCAATAATTTCCATGAATTACTTCCACAGTAATGGCTCTTGTGAACATGCGACCTGTATGAAATTGATACTAGTCTCTCATAAATGCTTACTATTATCTACAAAAGCATATGTGTGTGACAACCCTTGTCAACTGCCGAGACGATTTAACTGCTTTGGGCATATGATTTGTTGCCTGGCAACCTATCTTTTGGGGAGCCAAGGGGATAAACCAGCATGGTGTTAAGTAGATTTAAAAATTTCTATGAAGTTGTTTTCTCCCTGTAACATTTCTTTTCATATACAAAATACTAAGACACCTTCGCCTTTACTAAATACGTAGTAATTGAGGTATCCAGACATAATCATAATTTATTTTGTACAACTTGTATAAATCTGTGACGGGATATATAGGATATTTTGGTAATGAAATTTCAACACAAGTTGATAGTTATATCCTCTGCTTTTCTACCTTTTCTGCTGTTCCTGCATTATTTAGATCCAAAGGATAAACACTCTGGTAAGTGGACTTCTATACAGCCACTGTTATTTAACGATTGTACGCTGCCTCCTATTGTCTTGATTCTAATCCAACGGTATTCATGGTGTTTCGTGAAAGGCACTTTTCTTACAAAATAAAGTGCTTGCCTGCGAAATTCCAGCTGTCGTCCAAACCTGTTTGAGAATGTTAATAACTACCATGTTCTGTGGTTTGCTGTAAGATAATTTACCTTAGATGTCCTTACTCGACTAATGTTTCTGTAATGTGCATGCCCCTATGCTCTTCTCTTGGACCTAAACAAAAAACTAAAAGTTATCCCTTAATCCATGATATTCAAGTTGTTGTGAGTTGCCCCCTTTCTTACTGTAATAACATCCAAGCTAACTGTTCCCCGTTTTGATTAAGTGTGTAGAAGTTAACATGGTGGGTAATGTATAATGGTGTTTTCATGATATGAAATGGAAAAAGAATATATGGGAGGTCAACTACAATCATTAAAAATATAGAAATTAAAATGAACGACAGTAATACAGTTTGCATTGCTTGTTGAAATTAGACGTTTGATTGTTGGAGACATTGCTAAAACCAGTTTTACGCTAATTAAAGAAATTGTCATGTGAAATAGAAAACAAAATTTCATTCAAATTTCTAATTTGTATGGTTGTTTATGGAGAATGTGTTGATAGTAAAACAGCAAAACATGGACTTTTTATATTGAACTGGTTTCAGGAATGTCACTAGGCTGTGATGCGTATATATTTACTTTGATTTAATTTTTCAGTTTAGGCAAACTTCTAATAGAATAGCTTGCTTGTCATCCATTATCTTTATTTTGATAGTCACTATATTATTATTAGTAGTATTATTAGAAAATGTTAGGGTAGCTCAGGGGTTGAAATATTTGTAAAATTTAACTTGTCTCAGGTGACAAGTAGAAATATTTTTTACTTGTCACTTGGTCATTTCATGTTGTCACAATTGATTTTTGGTTTTAATCAAAAAAAGTAACATTTTGTATTTAAATTATATGTACAATAAGACAGACCGTTTTCGCATTTGGTGTTCCTGTTGATAATATAATTTGAAATGATAGCCAATTAAGCATATGTGTGTATATTTTTACATGCCCACAGAAACCACAGTAAACGGAATTACACTGTCAAAATATTTAATTCCCTTTAAAGAGAATTGTCTGCCTTTCTTTTTATTAAAGACAAAACAAAACCTCAAAAAATAGGTTTCCAGTAGATCAGATTGGCAATTATCAATCAACAAGAATCATTAGAATTTTAAGATCTTTTTTTGCCAAATACCCCAAAACATTGGAAAAATCAAATTTTAGTCACCACTTCAATTTTAGTTATTGCAAATTGCCACTTTGGCAACCGAAACCAGAGTCCGAATTGCCATGGAGTTAAGTGATATTACCTGTGATTGGGTGATTAGGAACGAACACCCAATATCATTACGACTTTAATAGAATCATTACCGGTAGTTTTACTATTTTAATACAAAAAAACTTTTCCAGACATTGTCTGCGAAAGTAAAATACAATTATAAAACAAACTTAAAATGACCATGTAAGATATCTGAGAGAAATTCAACACCACACTACTATTGAGACAAATGGACATCTATGTTGCACGCTGTTAAATACCATCAAATTTGTTTAAGAATGAAAGATTCCTGTCTTCCAACTTTACTGGAATGGATAAGTTAGACATTTTTAGCCAGAATTTTTATAGACCTTGGATTTGATAAGTAGACAAGCATTATTTCAACCCCTGGGGTAGCTCTATGATTCAATTGGCTTAAAATTGACAAAATCTTGTAAATTATATATTACGATTAATCCAGCCTCTTGTAATGTTTGTTGGTATATTCAAAATGTAGATCATAAAGATCAGTATTATTTAGATATTCATTTAAACTATTTGAATGTAGATATTTTTATTTTATGCTGTGATAGCTCCTGTGGTGTAAGATATTTAAATGACAAACTTTTTATTATATTTTGCAAGTATATTTGTCATCTTGCTGCATCAGCTTAATTTGATGATGTCGTTTGTCAAAGTTTTAAGGCTTGTAGGTCATCTGTTCTATAAAAGAATGTTTGTT
This sequence comes from Patella caerulea, assembly GCA_036850965.1. Lineage (NCBI taxonomy): Eukaryota > Metazoa > Mollusca > Gastropoda > Patellidae > Patella > Patella caerulea. The sequence continues at coordinate 17,047,148 of JAZGQO010000014.1, read as the reverse complement.
AATTATTTAAGAATGAGTCCGAATTAATAAGCTTTCAGTCTAACTTCTGTGAAAGTGAGAAAACATGATCTATTATGTTGATATAGTTCACATTATAGGACTCTAAAAGATATATACTTTGCATCAATATTAAAAAACAGTTTACATTACTTCCCCAGATGGACAGTATTTTTAACTGATACTTTTGACTAGCTGTACAAAAGTGGGGGATATATATACCAGAATTACCGTATTTATAATGGTATTACAGTGGACTCTGTCACTTCAGACATCTGAATAATAATACAGCATTCTATGAAATCTGTCATCATTTTCATGTCCCGATATATTTCCTTATTACTTCAATCAAAAAAGGTTTGAGTGATCCAGGAATATATTAAGATTTGCGTACAATTAACATTGGTTAATCCGGCCTTCGATCAGGTCGGTGTATTCTAGGATGCATTATGGTAAAATGCTATCTCTCGTATAATTGAGGCAATTGAGTATTCTGACATTCTGTCAAATTCGCCATATTGTATTGATACATGTACCTAGCGGGGTTGAATGGTTAACATGCACGCGATGTCTCATACGGCCTGCGATTGAGTCAACTGACGTGGTTGCGAATCCCTGGTTGTACGAGCAAAGGAGTAGGGTCGCATGTCCAACCTCGTGAGTTTTTTTCAGGTACTCCGGTTTCCTCCCACTGCTAAAAACCCCTACGCCCAAGGGCCAAGGGAAAGATTGAAATAAAATTAAACCATAATATGTTAGTCCCGAAATGACCTAGTTTGTGTCGAGTGCACTTAAGCCCCATTTCTCTCTTTGTATTGATCCAGTAAGATGTGGGAATTGACGAGAGTCCACTATATCTAAAAATCGATGAATTTTAAAGATTAGAATTTAATTTAATTGTGAACAGAAATATTCAATATATTTATGAATGCACAGACTAATTATTGTTGGATGTAGTAAAACATTTTTAGTGACAAATGTCTGTAACTGAATCCATTTCCATAGCACAAACTGTATGGCACACATACGCCTGTCTTCATTAGCCAAGTCGATGCAGAAAAGTAGGACAATTCAACCAATTTTAATCGAAGAATTTGGAATGATCTTGAAAGTGGTTTCTGGGATAAAAAGACAAAAGCAAAAAACAAACATAGCTGAATACTGAGGTCAACTATGTCACATGAAGAACAGTTTGAAGTGTTTTGTTGTCGCATAATCAGATAGAGCTTCAGATGTACCTTGGTAATAGTGCTTGGATACCAATATAAATTAAGACATATTTTAATGAAGATTGTGAAATAATTTTTTGGGGGAATAAAGTGTTTAATCAATTCTGATTTTGAATTAATTAAACTGTAATTGATATTTATTAACAATACATCATTGAACTCTGAAAATCAAGGATCACAAGATATCACATCACGCTTACATAGTTCTAGTCATACCTTTTGATGTAGATACAAAACAAGACTTTCTTCAGATTTTAGTGTTGAAGATATAGATAAAAGCACCATGGACACAGATTTATTGATAAACCTATTAAACCTCATACTGAATCTGCTTTCAATACTTTCATACATATTTTACTTTTCAAGTTTTTACTTTTATGTATTATAATGCCTGTTGTCTATCAAGGTAATTATTGACATTATATAGGCAAATGGGGTTTTAGTGTGATAAGTCAACTGACAGATGTACAGGTTGGCATTATGTTTTCTTTGATTTGCCTCATTCATTCCGAACTGATCATATTCTATTCTATTCTTCAGTTGCAGCAGTTGAAGCAAGGAAAGATGTTATCAGAAACAAAATTAGAGCCATTGGCAAGATGGCTAGAGTGTTCACAGTTCTCCGGTTAGTTTCAATGATGAATGACTTCAAAATTTTCAAAGAATCATGTTTACCACCAATCTCTCCTTTGAATTATATACCATCAAAGTCTGACGAAAACAATTTAATTCATATCATGACTTCTGAATACTCCTCTGGCCCTTCAAACCCAAATCCAAACTACCTATAGGTAGTCATTGTTGTCATGTATGGGGCAGAGGTTTCTGTTCTAGATATGTTGCAGTCAATCACCCACCAATGGTAGTTTTTTGCAGAAAATTGTTCAAACTATGCTTTTTATACGCCCACATTGAAATGTGGTCGTATATTGTCGTCGCCCCCGTAGAGGCTAAAGTTAATATCCGATTGACTTTAAATTTATACACAGTGTTGAAGGTCATGAGACGAAGAAGCGTATTGTTTTTCAGCGATTTCCGATAATAACTAACAGAGAAATGGCCCTTGATCACTGCAAAAAAATCCTGTGGACGCTCTAGACGCCAAAGTTAATACCCGATTGACTTTAAATACACACACAGTGAAAAGGTCATGAGACGAAGAAGCCTAATGATTTTGAGCGATTTCAAATAATTACTTCCAGAGTTGTCTCCCTTGATCACTTCTAAAAACCTTGTGACGCTATAGAAGCCAAACTTATCATCCGATTGACTTCAGATTGATACACAGAGTTTAAGGTGTTGAAACGAACAAGTATTTTGATTTTCAATGAATTTTGATAACTGAACAGCTAAATGCATGATATTAAATGTTTCCTATACTAATTGTTAACGTGGGGCAGAACTTTTATAAAAAAACAAACAAATTCTAATGATTTTCAGATAATTACATAATGAGTTATTACTCTTAATCCGATTTTAGTGTGTTACAAATGTTTCATTACCAAAAAAAGTAAAAATATGCAACAACCCTTGTTGACTGCCCGGACGATTTAGCTTCTGTGGGCGTATGTTTCATTGCCTGGCAACCTATCTTTAATTTCCTTCTTCATAAATTTTGATGCTGAATACGTTTAAGTAGCTGAGCTTAGTTCTATAATGCAGTTATCTACAATGATCACCATCAATACTATTCTTTTCAGAAAGTTTATATCCCTTAATGGAACTTATCACGAAGCAATATAGATATGTATGATGGGAAAAAATCCCTGTGCCAAAAGTCTCTAATATGTTGAAGCCTATCCACCTACAGCACCAGAGCAACGGTTGCTAAGTTAGTAAGGCGCTAGCTTGCTAGCCTAGAGATAAGGTGTTCGATAACTGCATTGGCTGAGAAAGTTCATCGGGTGTAGGCCACAGTGCTGCTGCCCGGACAAAATTATAGAAATTATAAAATTATAGAAATATTGTTAACAAATGGTAAATTTTAATTGCAGAGAAGAGAGTGAAAGTGTTCTACAATTAAAAGGTTTAACACCAAATGGTCTATTGCCTCTAGGAGCTTTATCAGGGGGTAAAGAAACACTTAGTACAGGTAGGTTTTTTTTATGTTAGTGATTAGAAAGCAGTGTAAATACTATATACCTGGTATCCAAAGTGAATAGATACAACTAGTCTGTAGATATTTAAACGAATGTGTACATTTGGCTGTATTTGTTTATGGTGATAACTAATGTATATATTATGGGGTGGTTTCTCAATCTAAGACATTGACGGTTGAATATTTATCACCTAAAATTATACAATGAAATAAAAGCTGTTGATCCCCGATTTCACCAGTGTAAGAAAAAGTTGGCAGGTTACATGTACTTACTGTATGAAAGTTTTAACGGCACTATATATCTGTTGTGATAATAGCCTTGTAAAAGAAACACATGGTATGAAATAGTGCCTTGAGCTTAGTCATTGTTAAAATTTTGCTGTTTTATGTATATATTATTGATATTTGTTTTTCATTTTTTTTTTTTTTTTTTTTAAGCTTTGAGTGGATTTTCTCCTACGCACAAGATCAGTGGTTTTGAAGAGGCTAAATGTTTAGATAAAATGAATGAACGTATGCCACCTCGTAAGGAGGCTTTGAATTCTAACAATAAAGATAAGGCATAAAAAAGGCTGTTTTTAAAAATAAATAAAAATAGATAGAAAAAAAAAATCTGGATGGAAGGGGCTACATGTGTGAAGTCCCTGTCGATCAGTCACTTGTGCGCCACAGGAAGCTGGCTTCCTCGCTTATTGACCCCATGTACATGATAAATGTAGATTTCTTTTTCTTTTTTTTTAAATTATTTACCTTTTGATCTCGACAAGGTGTAATTTATTGTTTCTATTTAAGAATTTAAAAAATATATATAAGAACCTTTGAATATATAATATATAAGTTGTTTGTTTCACTTTATTATGTTATTTTTTATGTGCTTACAATGACGTCCTTGAACTTGTGATAAGGAATTCTGTTGTTAAATCTTCTTTAGTTTACTCAATCTAGTCAGTTGTTCAATAATTAAAAAAAAAAACAGGAAGGACAGCTTTCTGGGCTACAGTGACTGGACTCCTTCAACTCTCCAAACCACATAATACATTTATGTATGTATTGAGGTCATATACTGGTTAACCGGTGCCAAAGGCCGAACTGTACATGAATCTACCTTTGCTAGTTATACTTTATCCCAATCTATCAATGACTGGATGTTGCTTTAACAAAGGTTTTTTTTCTTTTACCATTATAAAGATTACCAACTGTGTTTTATGGATTGAACACTGTGTTTTATTCTACAGTGATATATATTACTAATGAGTGATCTGCTATGAAATATTTGTGATCAATCTGTTGGAGTTCAATGGAATCTGTGGAGAATTGCTCAGCTGTGAATACTAATTGTGTTTTACGTGGAGTAACTTCTACATATTTCGGATTATAATTCTATAGGAGCTTGATTTCATTTTCCCAACTAAAAGAGATCTTCTACACTAGCTCAGTATTGCTCGACTAAAAATTATTTTGGCTCCCTCTTTTTTTTTTCATCGCAGTTATTGTGTGTGCTATAATTACTTTATAAGGGGAAAAAGCCTTTCTGTTTCAAATTTGATATTCATGCAAACTATGCGTGGTGTTATAATTGAAATCAAAGGATAACTCTATTTCCATTGTATTGATATTGCACCAGCATTACTAGCACATTTTAAACATTTCCATGTCTCTATATTTTTGTCTTTTAAAAGAGAAATGTAGTCTAATTTATTTCCATTAGTGCTATAGCTATTTAATCCTTGGAACAAATGTCCTTTTATTATTATAATATATATATGAATGAATGAATGATTTCGATGAATATTAAAACTTGTATGTGTGACATATAATATGAAATAACTGCTATATCCATGAAGCTGCCTAAATATTTTGGCAACAATAGATCTGTTACAAATCTTTATTATATATTCAAGAACAAATTTTTTTTTCTTTGTTTTATAAAATATAGAACAATTCTTCCCTAATATAGCAGAAGATAACTGACTGCTACCTTGGGTTGTTAATGTATGTTTGTTGTATTCAACTGGGGTTAAATTTTTTTCCAGTGTTCTATAAATGTATGTTATAAATTCCCATTCCCATTGAAACCTTAATGATATTTTCCTATGATGAATTCACGTTAAAAATCCCTTGTTTGCTCATTAATCTGTAAAATCTAATTGATTATTCCTCAATTCAATGAATTTTTTATACCCTTTTCTCCAACTTTTGCATTTCACAAAGCTTTTTGTATTTTTGATCTGTAGATGTTAGATTCAATTTTACATTTTTCTTAGAACTGTAAAGTCACAATTTAAATTAAAATAAACACTTGCATACTTTTTTCCCAAAACATTTTTTTAAATTTCTTTTTGAATGTAGTTAAGTATAGATATTGCCATTGACAGTAGTGGACACCATATGAACAAAAAAAAATACAGTTATTGTGAAATGACACCTGCTTTTGATGTCAATTATAATTTTTGCCATTATTGATTTAAATAATTCATTACTGCAAATTGTAATATTCTGATTATTAGGGTTTTTTTAATATCGCAAATTTTGATATTCTGAATATTAGTATCAATAGTGAACTTCTTTTAATTTAGTTTTAGAATTATTATTAGAGTCCTGTTTCACTTATATTAAGATTAAATGTTGCATCATTTCAAAAAACTTTTTGTGATAATTTCATTTGACTTGCAAGTACATAAAACAGAAATTGATGAAAATCCTGTATTAGAGTTATAACATCTATGTATGTAAAAAGCAGCAAGAAAAAGGAATTTAAATTTTATATAATGCAAATTGCATAAGCTTAATCTTACTAAAATTTCTTAAGGTGAACACCGGTTTACAAAGATCTGAAAGTAAAATTTAAAATGAGAACAGAAAAAGAGGGGCATTCAACATTTATAGGTTACTGAAAGAGTCGAACATATTGTATGAATTTTGGTTGTGAAATGAATTGAATAAATGAATGGTTGAAGAAGAAAAAGGTATTAAATATTAAAGTTAAACTATAGCATAATGATGTAACAGGGAACGATTGAGTATCTTCTTACTGTATATTTCATAATACTGACTGTTTATTATGGTGTGTTAAAATATACCCAAGTGAATGATATATCATCCATGCATTTATGATATGTATGGATTTTTTTTTATGAGAATAATATTGTTGAAACTTCTATGTTTACAGCTCTTTATAAACGTTCATTTTCTTTTGGTTTTTTGTCAGTTGTCAAGACATTGTTGTAAATCATGCATGTATTCATAATTGTACAATTTGTGTTAAAAAATTAAATTTTAAAAAAGTCAAGAAAAATCTAATCGAAATATATTTTTGTTGTTTTCTTTATAATATTCTGAACATGTGATGTCGGCAGATCACTTAGACGAGTTTCTTAAAATGTGAAGCCCCAATCTCCATGCAGTGTGGGTGTATGTATACTGTTGCACCATAATTATTTTTATCCGATTAAAAATTTAAAATAAAAAACAGTTAAATATACACCGTTGCACTATAATCACGGCAGAGTTCTAATTTCATAAAAATCGGACCGAAACTGGCCCACAAAATGGCAGCTACCCCTTACACAAATATAGTTAAAGCATTTTATATCTGATTGTGGACTTTGGTTAGACACACTGAGAATGTCCTTATGAAAAGTGATACACTTAACTGCATCACCAGGTAGATTTTCTGAATTGAAAGTTTAATCCTGAGAACATGGATTTGGAGGTCACAACAATTTTGGGTCACTAATAGCTTTCCATGAACATGTATTGGTATATAAAGCTGAATAGCTGGTTTCTTTTCTAAATTCTAAACAGGGGTTGGGATGGGATGGCCTAGTGGTCCAGAGTGCCGCGCTTCGACCTCTAGCTGACTGGTCACCTCTGGCTTGCGACTGTGGTTTCGATCCCTGGTGTTGAGCGTATGTGGCATGGTTATATAGGGGCGCCTTCTCAAACTCGTGGGTTTCCTCTAGGCACTCCGGTTTCCTTCCACTGCCAAAAAGACCCCTAGGCGCAAGCGAATTATTGAAAGAAAACTTTAAACCATATGTTAGTCTCAAAATGTCCTACTTTGTGTCAAGTGGACCTTAAACCCTATTTCTCTCTCTAAATTCTAAACTCGTGAGCACGGCAAGATAAACTTAACACTTTGAGATTTACTTTTATAATTGTTTGTACCTTCGCTTATGTGCTTCTCTGGAGTTAGGGAATAAAAACGTTTGCTAGCTCTAGGAAATACTAGATTTCTTTTTATTTGTAGTCATTGTTTTCCAGACACTTTTCGGTAACTTAGGTGTAGATCATGTTCATATGGTATCTTATGTAAAATTTCATTTTTTTTCCTCGTGTAGCGGACGGGACTCCATCGGCAGCATTGATTAAATAAAATATAGAGACTGACATCTGGCTGATTTGAAAAGAAAAAATATACTGAGCGCCATAGAAAACGCATCTCTTAGTTTTTCGTATAACAAAATGAACTTGTAGCCTAAACATATCTTATTTATTTTGCTTCTTATTGTGGTCATTGTGGACAATATTTAAATGGGAACACATCAATAACAACACATTTGTACACTTACTGATGTTTAATTTGTAATCCACGGTACAAAGTCAGAGGGGTCAAAACCAAAAGTAAAACACCAATGTCAGTATGCGCGTGTGTCCCCCACTGGCTCTTATGCACGCTGTGCAGTGTGCAGCGACATATGGAATTAACCATCTGTGTCGTACTTTTGGTTTTGACCTCTCTGACTTTGTACCGTTGATTACAGATTAATAAACATTTATAATAAGTAGAATTTGGCGATGAAATAAATATGCAGTTTGCGCATGTTCGAGTCTCGTAATGCCTGATCAACAGAAACGGTGTTTTTTTTTTTGTGTATTCTACTTGCAAATAGTGTTGAATCATTATAAGTGTGCGCCAGCTGTGGCAAGAATTGATTCCGTTGGCGGATAAAGTAGAAATCACGTGAAAAATAGTTGGCAAGGATTCCGAAATAGCCTGGGCGTATGTTTCGTCTTATGGCAACCTATCATTACTGTAATTTCTAATTAGTTATGTTCGGCGAAATTGAATGGCAGTCTTTGGCGTCTGGTTATTCCAGTCTATACCGGTAAGATAACAAAAAAATGTTGATTTAAATTGACAAAAAAATCTTGTCTGTAATGTGGAAGACTGGATAATTTTTCATTATATACTTGCCTCGAATGTGGGTGTATGATGATGAGAGATAATTTGTGTTGTTCAACTTAAAATGAGGTCGCAGAGAAACCATTGACATTATTGAAAGAGTAGGCTATGAAATATGATTAGTCCATTGTTATCAGATAAGAAGTGGTAGCCTTTTCACATTCTATTCTTAAAAAGGTAGGTCTAACGATAGCTATACTTTAACCTTCAGGTAACATTGACACGGTAGAATTATGTTGTCCGAAAAATTGCTGATCTCGCGAGCCATTGATAGATTGGCTATAATTATGTGGGTCTTAACCACAGATAGGTCAGATAATTTTGACGACAATACAATAATTTTCATAAAAAACATTTTATATTGACCCACTGGTGTAGTGGTTTTCATGGGAATTTGCTAAAAATTTAAGTCGAATTGCACCACTTTGAACTGATATTTTAGCGATTGAAATTTTCACCCAAGCTTCGGTCTTGTCCACAAGACGGAATGCCTGACAGTGCGAGACCTTATGATACAGCGCGCCACACGGATCAGGAATGAATATCTAAGCCGCTACAATAATATTAAAAGACGTTCGTAATTCTCTGTGAAACAGATGGACAGCGCACACGTGCTAACCATTCGGCCAAACACCCCACCCCACTCCCCAATAGCAAAGCATTATATTATTCATTATTTATTTGTGCATCTAAGAAAGGATTTGGTGATAAATAAAATCTCCAACTGTTTTTTATACGCCCACATTTTCATGTGGACGTATTATTTTACACCAAAAAGACTCGAAGGAAACGCACGAATTTAACGTGTTAGTAAGAATTTACATGGATAGACGTAAATTAGCATAGACCTACACATTAGGCCTACTAGTTACTATAAGATTATGACTTAAAATTCTGAGGGAAAGTCCCCATGCACTGACCTCGATAAGTAACGTGAATATTGCGTCAGACAGACATGCTTGTCACATTGGGGTGATCTCTTCCTCTTTGTAAAGATTGGGTCGGCCGTTAAAGTAAAGTTATTCTGGCAAGTGATATTTGATACATATTTTGTTCGTTTATCACAGGTTTTGACAATGTCGGATTCGGGTATAACACTTTATAAGTTGGATGTGTTCGCGGACACAATATTTGCGGGGAATCCAGCAGCTGTGTGTGTTTTGACATGGGGATTGGTAAGTATAATATTATTACTCAAATAGATCTGCAGAATTTCATACGGACAGAGCTCTTTAAAGTCTTTGAACATCACAATTAAAGGGAATATCCGTCCAAAAATGATTCAATGTCGTTTGTCACTATAAACCAGGTGGAGAGTTGTTCATCGGAATTTTCCGGCCTGTAAACGATCCCTAGGCAGTTGGAATTCGATATAAGAGTACACTGTAGGCCTATGAGCTATGTCCGTCTTCAATAGCCCATTCGAGGCATAATAGTAGGACTTTTTATAAAGCATTTTATTTCATTTCACTTCTATGCCATTAACCAAGTCGGTATATGAATAGTACCCCATTTCATTTCATTCATTTTAAAATCCAAACCAGGAGATTATATTATGTTTCCATAAGTAAATGTTAAATAATCAATTTTTATACATTTTAACTTTGATAAAACCACGAAAAATCAGAAACTATCCGAAAAATTAAAATGACAATCAGCGATCGCTTCATATGAAGTCTATGTTCACAGAATTTATCGGATGAAACAATGATGAAGATTTCTGCTGAAATGGGTTCCACTGCGGGTTTCCTATCCAGAATAAAGGAACAAGATAGTTTTAGTACAGGTTAGTCTGAATATGGTGTTGACCGAGAAAGGTTCCTGGTTAATGGAGCAAGATAGGGGGGGGGGCAAGAAACAGTGACAATGTCTACTCAGTCGGGTGGGAGGATAAAACTAAGGTCATGTGTGCCCGTTGGTGCGCACGAAAAGGAATGCGAGAAAAGAGTAGACCGTAGCACAATATCTCTGGGGAATAACACTGCACAAACTAAACCGAAAAGAGACCCCAATGGACAAGACACAAACTACACAGCAATAAACAACAAATATCAAACAAGTGAATGGAGCCGGGGTCCAGCCGTACACTGCGCTAGTACAGTCCCTGGTCTGTAATGATACAGGATTCACTAAAAAAAAGGCGACCAGTCTTGGACTGCGACCGGTTTTGGATCCCAGAATTGGATCAGAGCGATACAGGAAACTACACTATTATTGGAATATCGTATTTACAGCTTAATGCAATAGGCTCCAAATAACAAACTAAAGGGGCAAATTCTAGTGATATATCATTTCCTTTTAGCCAATAAGTTTAATCTACGGTGGTTCACGTCAAAAAGTGAAGTAAAATTATGCGGACATGCAACATTGGCCACGGGAGCAGTACTCACGCGTTATTATGGTAAATAATAAACTTTTTATATCAAAGCATCGATACCTTTGTCTTCAGATACGACCTTCGAGTCGCTTACTAACATTCTCATTGTAGGCCAAACGGGTTGTGACCATATTTGATTGTATGTTTTAGTTTTTTATAATGGGCGACTCTGCAGGTCACAATTTTTATCTGCTTTTCACGAAGTTTTGAAATATGTAGAACCCCAGTCTTGTCTCTTTTTTGGGAATTCATTTCGGTATATAGTGGGATTTCGGTTACAAAACCATTGGACTAAGTTGGAGTTGCTTAACTCACAGGCTAGAATAGCAGATTTGCGGTAGTTACATTTTCAAAATTTTTTCCGAGAGGGTGAGGCCCCTATAACTCGCGACTATTGATTGGATATTAAATTTTGAGATTCAGGTCATTGAATTTATGATTTTTTCCAGTTATATATGAAGTTATGGCACCCCCCCCCCCCCCGCCCTCTTCGTGAACGTTTTTTTTATACCTTATGGATGTAAAGAGTGGATGATGATACAAATGTTGAACTGACAATTACTTTTTAAGCCTTTATCTTGTAGATAACCAATCTGATGGTATAACGTTTATAACAAGTGGTGGAGACCTGGTTGTCAGAAAAGAAGGAAGCAAAATTAGTATGAATCTCCCAGTTAATGTGTCTACACCACAAGTAAACAAAATATCTAATGTATTATTGATTTGGGGGTTTAAACGGGGATTAGAAAAAATCAAATCGTGACAACCTCCTTCTCTGGGAAATATGGATCATATCTGAAATATCTGACTAATGTGCCTAACATTTTCCAATCGAAACTCTTCCCATGGTCATGTAGCAAAGTAGACGGGACCGATCACCATTACAAAATTTTTGAAATCGTAAAACTATTACCAATTTGACATTGTAAAACTATTAACAATATTAAAGTTGCAATACTTCTTACATTTACCATTTAAAACAATGGTGATTATTAGAAGTTATTAAGAATTAATTTCTGACATTTTTTTAAATATATTTTTTAACAGAATAAAGAAGATTATTCTAAGCTTATATCAGTAAGTATTAGTGTCCTTTATTTATTTATTAAACAATTAAATGATCTTTAAATTCGATGATCCGTGTATGTTTGTCTGTCATTAGGCAAGACACAACGTTTGCGGGAAATGGAAATTATGACATGAATTAAGTGTGCATAAGATCACTGAACAGTGTGAGTTATTTCCGAGATTAACAGCCGCGATTTCATTTGGTTAAAACATGTTTTCGTCCATCAATTAGTAACTTGGTAACTCCAACGCACAAGTTAGTCACGCGACACCAATACCCATAGACCAGTTATAGTACTAACCGATAATTATAACTAATAGTTTTCTTTTTAAAACGGCATATTTTGTGTTGTTTTATTCCCATTCTTATTTTGTTCTTTATGTCGATAGTCGTTTGGAGATCTGCCTAACGTAGAGGAAGTTCAGTACTGTTCATCTTTAAATTATGTATTAATCGTCCTTTCTACTGGATGGACAAGGTAGCGTCTACTTTTCTATTTCTTAGTTTGTTTGGGTTTTTTTTTTCAATAGTACAGGTGCCATAATATCAAATGCAGAATATCATTTAAAATGAATGCCCACATTTCTCGTAAACGCCCTTAAATTCCGAATTCGTGATGCCGAGTTATGTTCCGGCCATATATTGATACAACATTGTTAATTTCGAACGCTTTTTTGCATATATCTTGCCAGTTCGGCCAGGCTTACTGAGTAACTATATTCTTAAATCGTGTTACTTATTAATGTAGAATTATTTCTTTTCTGACCGAGCAACATAATGTTTCATGCTGACCCCCTTCACAAAGGTTTGGTGGGTGTATTTGCGTTGATTGTCAACATTATAATTTTGTAATGCAGAAAAGAATTTGAAGAATGGCGGCCAGATATACCATCCATACATAAAGCTGGTGATAATGGAATACTGAAAGTTGCTGTTATTACTATGAGCGCTGATGGCGACACCACATTCAAAGATGCAGACGGTAACAGATATGATTTTGTTAGTCGAGTTTTTGGCCCGTGGCTCGGAGCGGATGAAGACCCAGTAACAGGTGAAACTACTATATAATATCAAAAATACTATCAACCCATTTACTCATTTGTGTTTTTTTTCAAATTAGTTTAAAAGTACATTATGTAATAGTTTCAAAAAAGATAATGAAAGCGGAATTTATTGACAATTTCAGTATAAATAAAATAAAACCAAGTACGAACAATCCAAACCATTAGACAGAATTCGAAGTCCTAAAAGCGTCAAATTACTTCAATCTGAACCGGACTTATAGTCATTTGGAGAACAGTGTAGTTTCGCTTGTCATTACCGTTGTTACTATAGTAAACAAAGTCCCGAATACCCATTTTTTATTTCAATTATTAACTGTATTTAAATCAGTTGAAAATCAAAAACATCTGATGACATAGAGAGTTAATTATGGGCTTGGCATGTGAAAATGTGAGGCCAAACCAAAGATCTGCCTAGTCCTTACATAATTCATCTTTAAATCTACAAGCTACTTTATTTGCAATCTACCATTAATTATTTTCAGGTTCAGCACATACTATATTAGCTAACTACTGGTCAAAGAAATTAGGAAAAAAGGACTTTTATGGTAAGACAAAATGCGAGTCTTCCCTAGATCTTTATATGTTCAATCTTTAACATTGTTATATGTTTGGGTATTGTGGTGTGTCCTCAGATGTTGAGGTGTTCTGACCTCTAAAACCTGTCACATATGGGCGATTCAACAGATGGCTCATACGTCAAGTGTCGCCAAGGTCTATATATAAATCACTGGACTGTCAATAGAAGACGGCGCAACAAACAAACCCATTGGAACTTCGCGGTGATGTTCGGTCATGACAATATTTGCATTTCAGAAACATGGCTTAGAAGAAATTGCAAACCGATGAAATTAACGTGAGGATATAATTTCCGACAAATTTAACAATAACTGTAATGTTTTCTTTTACAGCTCGACAGTGTTCTCCAAGAGGGGGAGATGTCAATATCCATTTACAGGGAGATCGTGTTGACTTGAAAGGGAATGTTATTAAAGTTTTACAGGGAACCATGGATCTATAATAGTTTTAATGGTTTTACCATAACCATCTGCATGTGAAGACTTACTTTTTATACGCCTCCATTTTCATGTGGACGTATATTGTCGTCGCCACGTCCGTCCGTTCACATTTTTGTTTGAGGACACTCTACAGGTCACCATTTTATCTGATTTTGATACCACTTGTATGGAAGGATAACGTTGCCAATATTATTTTGATGTTCACGGTGCAAAATACAGATGTCAGCAATTCAAAATACGTATTTTAGTTTTGCAACTCACATTGTGCCACAATACCAATGCCACAGTGTTAAAATACAGAATACACTTTTCAATAATACTAAATAGAGTATAATAGTTATTTTGCACATTACACTTCTCCATTTTGCATAATAGAAATCTGCATATTAGAATACCATTTATGGTCCCTGATTGGACGACAAATCGCTTGTTAAACTTGTTCTCAGTCCATTTGTTGTAAAATGTGGGTGTATGTTACATGGCAACCTGTTACTTTCCCATTTAAAACATTATACATTAATCAACAGGTTGCTCACCCAAGCAGCATGTTCTAAGACAAAACCGAAAACTAATGCAAAGTGTCTCTCACTATCCAGTAATAATTATTGTATTGACCGACAAATCTCGTACTCGTAAATTAATAGTTATACATGTAAAGAAGGACGCTTATCGCTTTTGTTTTAGAAAATATGAATACTTATATTGTACAATAAATTACAGACTGATATACAACATATTAATATATAATAAGTTTGCATATTGGTAGTGTTTAACTACTAATCTCTGGTTGACCAGCATTAACTAAGTATTGTTGTGCACATGTATATATTGTCTTGTCATATTTTCATATTTTATTAGTGACTAGAGAAACCTAGTCGTAATAAGCAATAATTATATTCCATGGAATTGTGTGACCTGTATAGAGGCTACTCCAGTTCAATTACTAAATGCCATTGAAACAAAATACCAAGCTGTTAAAACACGCGAGAGTACTGGCCAATGCTCTCGAACACCAAAAAATTCGACAGAATGGGAATGTTGAACACCATGATTTTATGGTGCAGACATGGGGGTAAAAAATGTGGCTTTTAATAAATTAGGATCAGCATAACTCCCACAGATATGAAGACGACGCAACCATATTTGTAGATCAGCTGAAGGTGGTTCTGTGTCCATTTATATTTCCCCTCCATTTGACTCTTGAATCATGCTGGGGACCCCCGTATGAGTAAAAAAACAATAGCATTCGGTGGCCCTCTAAAAAGGATGAAATTCAAGATGGCGTCCAAGATGGTCTCTATTCAATTTAACTCATCATAACATCTCTTCTTTTCATGTTGGGATTTTAAGTGTCAAGCAATACAATGGAAATCACGTGACGTCATCGGGAAATCCGAGATGAACTGTCACAATTTTGTTCAATTTGGCATTACAAATTCGAAATATTAAAAACAGTTAGCGTCATTGTCCAGTCTAGGATGACCACCATTACTGTATGTATTTTTCCATTCAAATAACTTGCAACTTACCGATTTATACTTATATACTTTTGTCATCCATCGATATAATCTTTGATAGGCACGATCGTCTTAACCAGCAGTTCCTTTTATTTCTGGAAATCTTCACCCGGTTCGCTTTTCTTGAATTATAAACTTATTACTCTTGGCGAGAGACAAGAAGAGTTGGTAAATTAGACCAATCAACCATGAGTTTGCGCAGAAGCCGTTGATAAAAGAGTGGAAGACGAATATTTTAAATGAATTTTAAAGAAATGTCTTCTATTCACTTATATATATGTGGTAATAATTCTACGCTGATGAAATAACAATAACAAAAACTTGGACGAGAAAGAAGAACCACCAAAGAAAAGGCAGAAAGTAAATGTTTGTCTCGTCAGTGCACCAAATGATGGCTGTTTTTAGACTTTTAACTATTGTAACCACCGGCACGTGAAGAGATTATATATTGAAGTAATTACTGTAATACATAGTCAAAGGTAGTAAGTTTTATTTTAATTACTGTAATACATAGTCAAAGGTAGTAAGTTTTATTTTAATTACTGTAATACATAGTCAAAGGTAAGAAGTTTTATTTTAATTACTGTAATACATAGTCAAGGGTAAGAAGTTTTATTTTAATTCCTTCAAGTGCCTGTGATTGTAACTTAGTTGAGATTCCTTAAAAGAGGCTATTTTAACACATTTGTTTTCGAATTTGGGTTGAAGCACAGGGGTCATAAGAAGTCCGCCCCTTTATTTATCGTTGTTGTTCGTAGTGTTTCGACACATACTCCGCGCAGTGTTTCGTTTGATTAGAGGTAATCCCACTACTCACTGCTATAATGAGTGAATATTGTTGTTATAAATTTTGATTGATCAGTAGTCTGACTACCAACCAATTACTAGCTGCTCTACAAAAGCTTTACATTTAAAAAGAGTGCCAATATTGGACCAATATATGTTTTCATAACGTTACGTCATGGCTCACGATTTTATTATGCCCAATAAACCCGGGCATAGCAGAATACGGCAGCAAAACTAATTGCGTGACAAACGAGGCTATCAAGTCGAATGAAATGTAAACAATACTGTTTGGAAACGAACATTTTCACCGTTTTTAATACTTTAAATCACTGTCCAAAGTTTTAGGGAAGACCAAGATTAAACGAAGGACTGGCATGTTGCTGTACTTAAGAGATAGCTTTGATTGAACGGGAAGAATAGACATACCCCCGCAAAAGTTCAAGAATCAGAAGCTAATCCAGCAATGGCCAGAGGGGGATTTCTCGGAATATGATTGCGAGCGAGGATCATAGCCTTTCCCAGACAAGTCTCTTTTTTTATTATCTTATTAGCGATATCGACTGTGGGAGTAAACCCACAAGGTTGAGAAGGCTCCCTATCCCCAAGTCACATACGATCACACCAGAGATCGAAACCACCACGCAAGCTAGGGCACGAAGCGTGGCACTATATATCAGTAGGACATGGCGGGATAAAAATCACTTTCTACAGTACATTGTAGGCTATTCAGGTGCGGATCCAGGACTTTTTGCAAGGGGGGGGGGTAACATATTAAGGGGGGGGGGGCCCTCACCCAGAAAAATTTGGTAAATTAGATTCAATTTGGTTCATTCTGATGTATTTCCAGAAGGTAAATTCCAAAATTACAGGTTTAAATCGCCAATAAAATCGTATATAAAAAAAAAAAAAATGTTTCTTTCAAGTCTGAGAAGAGGGGGGGGGGGTCTGGATCCGCGCCTGATATTTTAAAAGCATATTGGCCAGTTACTCGTGATTTTAATACAGGCTATGTTATTCCTATTTCAATGAGACTTATTTTACAGGTCAATAGTACAGAGTCAGATAGTAGGATGCGTCCATCGACCTGTAGGAGAGTCCACAAACAATTGTGAACGAACGGACGGACGGGCAGGGGCAACGACAATATACGTCCACATGAAAATTTCAGTTTCAATTTGGCAACCATGGATTGAAATGTGTAAAATCGTATCTGTACTTTAATAACAACTGATTAAAGCCGATATGTCTGATCTAAGTAAGAGACAAGAAGCGCTTGGTTTTCCATTAAATATACTATTCAAAAAAAGTAGGGGATATTTGATTTTTAAGTGTTATTAAAGTCACCTAATGAAACTGACGAAGAAACAAGTGACAAAATGAAATGAAGTTCACATTCATCGATTTATTCCAAATGATCGTTAGACTAAGTAAGGCACAGACTGACCATTATAAGGGTAAAATGATACCCGGGGTCAAACAGCAAAGTTACCACAGCATCACAACAAAGTCAGTAACGGGTAAATCCTCCTCTGTTTGCCAAACAAGCATTGATCCGACGTGGCATACTCCTAATGAGACGTCTAAGGTCATTTTGGTCCAGATTGTCCCATTCCTGTTGCAACGCAGCAGCAAGTTCTTGGACATTGGCAGGACGCTGTTGACGTTGACGTAACCTCTGTCCAAGCATGTCCCAGACATGCTCGATGGGGGAGAGGTCGGGACTCAGTGCTGGCCAAGGTAATGTGGTGATGTTCTGTTGTTGGAGGTAACCTGTAACGATCCTGGCCCTGTGACATCTTGCGTTGTCATCATGGAAGATGAAACGGCGGTCATGACGTCGTGCGAACGGCACAACATGGACTGCCAAGATGTTGTCCCGGTAGTACTGGACTGTAACACGCCCTGCAACAACATGTAAAGCCGTTCTTCCAGCAACAGTGATGCTTTCCCCCACCAGAACAGAACCACCCCCAAATCGATCATGTCTCATGACGTTATAACGTTAACGTCTTGGAAGCGCTCGTTTCGACGACGCCACACCCTCCTACGTCTGTCCAAAAAATCAACAGTGAACCTTGACTCATCTGAAAACATCACATTGCTCCAGCATCGATTATCCCAGTGTTGACGATCCCTACACCAACGACGTCTTGCCTGAATGTGATGATCTCTCAAACAAGGGATCACGCGAGGACGGCGGGCGCGAAGGTGACCCCTATGCAGTCGATTCCGAATCGTCTGGCCACTCACTCTCACACCAGTGTCTGTTTGAAGACGAGCGCTGATCTGATTTGCTGTGATGACACGATTTCTCAAGGCCAAGGTACGGATAAATCGATCCTGGGCTTGAGTTGTCGCCCTTGGTCGACCTGAGCGTGGTCTGTCCTGTACAGATTGTGTATCACGGTATCTGGCCCATAGCCTGCTTATGACAGACTGAGAAACATTCATCGTCCGCGCCACAACCGCCTGTGTTGTGCCGATCTGTAGCATGCCAAGGGCACGTAACCTTTCATTTTGGGTAAGCCGACGCATATCAAAATTTGTTTTTTGGTCACTAAAACAATTAAACTGATGTTTCCACCCTGGAATTCAATGCCACAATGACTGTAACATTCAAAGTCAGAGTCGTGCAAATCTTGGGTTGGACCCCCATGATAATCCCAAGCATCACCTGCATTCCATGCGGTAGCTATTGGTGCGTTTGGGCGTCACATGTAACTGGAAATGTTTCTTCTGTTAGGTTCTATAGTGACTTTTTTCGTAGTCATTTGCATAGTATTATGCCCCAAAAATCAAATATCCCCTGCTTTTTTTGAATAGTATATAATGTGTGTACTCCAAATTTCCTACACCGATTTGAATTTTAATTCTTCGGGATTTGTACTCTTGACAGTTGTGTAAAAAGGTTATTTTTATACTCCCATATTTTTATGTGGGCGAATATGAAATATGGTGTTATCTCCCTCAAAGATCTCGGTTCAAAGATCCAGTAAGTGCTCCTGGTTGTACAGAAAATCACGTTTTAGCTTGAGGGCACGATATTTAATTTATCAAACTCCATGGATTACGACCCCTGACTGTACGAAAAATCACTCTTTTTCTTGCTTGTGGAACCACCAGAGGTCACAGTTTTTATCCGATTTTGATGAAACTTAAAATATGTTTATATCCCACAGATAAATTTTTAGCTTGTAAAATTCTCTGCCCATCTCTTACAAACTGTATCTAACCATGACAGTCGCTTTTGTTCCTACTTTTTATTCTTTATTAAGATACTCAAATCACGTGACAGTAAACATTTTCTCTTGAAATGATGATCTATGAGCTTCCCTGAGATTGGTCCGTCGTTCCACTTTTGATACGTTGCATACAAAATGTTACAGACCACAGGGCCGTATCTGGCCGGGGTGTAGGGTGTACATTGCACCCCTAGAAAATAAGGCGTCCCGAGAAATGGCGACCCCTCAAAAAAATTGACAACTTTTTCGTCAGTTTTGTCAGCCATCTTTGAACTATCCCGACCGTGCTTTATCTTCATCGCATGGTACGGCTGGTCACGATGGTTCGACTATAGTACGAAAATACGTTCAACCGAAGGTCGCCCTAGTGTGCATGTTATGTTAGCGTGATTGTTAGTGTGGGAGGAAACCGGAGTGCCCGGAGGAAACCCACGAGGTTGAGAAGGAGTCCCTATAATTATATCTCCCAGACGCGGATCCAGGATTTTTTGCAGGGGGGGGGGGGGGGGGGGCTAGGTTTGATAATTGCTTAACTAATTGCGCTTAACCGATTAACGGGGGGTTTGGGGATCCTCCCCCAGAACAGACAAATTTGGTAAATTAGATTCAATTTGGTTCATTCTGATGTATTTCCGGAAGGTAAATTCCAAAATTACTGGTCTAAATCGCCAATAAAATCGTATAAAAAAATTTCAAGCCTGAGCGGTGGGGGGGGGGGGGGTCTGGACCCCCTCTCTGGATATCCGCGCCTGTCTTCATGCCACATACGCTCACACCGGGTATCGAAACCACAGCCGCAAGCCAGACGTGACCGGTCACCATTAGGCCATGTCAACTACCCCCCCCCCCCCCAGTATTATATAGATCAGTGGTGCAGATTGACAGGTTTCAAGGCCATTTCAACTAACCCCCCCCCCCCCCCCCCCCCAGTATTATATAGATCAGTGGTGCAGATTGAGAGGTTTCAACAACAAACTGGATAACTAAGTCGACAATTTTAAGGGGAGATAACTATAACGTCAATTCTTGGTAGGCCAAAATTTCGGAGATTACCTCTGCAATTAGTTCCTGTTTATTTCTTAGTTGTAAATATTATAAAGCCATCCAAAATAATGTATGATTTTACAAGTTCTAGAACATTCAACAACAGCAAGAAATAAAGATCTAGTAAAAGGTATTGTTTGTTTTGTAGTGTTTAGGTACAGTAGCGTCGCGATTCATTATGGGTGACTGCTGACACTTAATAATTATGATCATGATCATCATGATGATGTCTTAATTTTGATTTTATTCATTACCTACTCTAAGTAAGGACTACAGTCCTCTTCTAGGCAATGCCAAGGATTTTGATAATGTATATATATATATATATATTTATATGACAAAGTGGCAGAATTTTAATGAAAGATAGACTATTATACTATACTATAGAAATAGATAATATTATTAGCTATATAAATTATTATTGTTTAGGCTAATAATTAGCCTTTTTATACGCCCACATTTTCATGTATTATGTCGTCGCCCCTGTCCGTCCGTCCTATCCGATTTTGACGAAACTTGAAATATAGGTTTATCCCCATAAGATCTCGGTTCCTTTCGATATTGGCATCTATGGGATCGGAACTTCATGGATTTATGGCCCTTGATTGTACGAAATATCATGTTTTTAGCTTGTGGACCCTATAGAGGTCACAATTTTGAACCGATTTTGATGAAACTTGACATGCATGTCTATAACCCCAAAATCTTGGTTCCTTTCGATATTTGCGCCCATCGGATCGTAACTTCCTGAATTATGGCCCCTGATTGTCTGAAAAATCGCCCTTTTTAGCTTGTGGTCCCTCTGGAGGTCAAAATTATTATCCGATTTAAAAAACCGTTTGATGATATCACCGTTACATGGTAATGAAGGTTGAGTTCAAATTTCGTGAAAATCGGACCAAAATTGACGGAGAAAATGGCCGCCGTTTGTACGTGAATAGTGTGAAAATATGTTATATCAAGGTTGTGGACCCTATATAGGTCACAATTTTGAACCGATTTTGATGAAACTTGACATGCATGTTTATAACCCGAAGATCTTGGTTCCCTTCGATATTTGCGCTCATTGATTCGTAACTTCCTGAATTATGGCCCCTGATTGTACGAAAAATCACCCTTTTTAGCTTGTGGTCCCACTGGAGGTCAAAATTATTATCCGATTTAAAAAACCGTTTGATTGTATCACCGTTACATGGTAATGAAGATTGAGGTAAAATTTCGTGAAAATCGGACCAAAATTGACAGACAAAATGGCCACCGTTTGTGCGCGATTAGTGTGAAAGTATGTTATGTCAAGGTTGTGGACCCTATAGAGGTCACAATTTTGAACCGATTTTGATGAAACATGACCCAAAGATCTTGGTTCTTTTTGATATTTGCGCCCATTGGATCGTAACTTCCTGAATTATGGCCCCTGATTGTACGAAAAATGACCTTTTTTTTAGCTTGTGGTCCCTCTGGGGTCAGAATTATTATCCCATTTAAAAAAACGTTTGATTATATCACCGTTACATCGTAATGAAGGTTGAGGTCGAATTTCGTGAAAATCAGACTAAAATTGACAGCTGTTCTTGTCAGGCCATCCATCCTTCATCACGAACAAGGAGAAACCACGCTAGAAAATCTAGATGAACTTTGTTACCCAATGCAGGGATCAAACACCAAACCTCAAGGCAACCAAGCCAGTATCTTTCCCACTTAGAAACATGATCCCCAGTCGAATTTGAAGCCTACTGAAATGAACCTTTATAACCCAAATATCTTAATTCATTTCAATATTTGCACATATCAAATTCTAACTTAATGATGTAGGAAAAATCACTTTCGGTATTGCTTGTTCCCTATCCATCTCTCGAAAATGTGTGCGTATTCTGCCTGACAGTGCCAGCCTATCTTTTAGCTTTCCTAGTCTTGTCATAATATGAATTTGCCTTAGCCTATTGCACTAACTTTTCAACACCAATCTTACTGAGACTTTGCTCACTTGTTCCATTTGTAGAGTACACACTGTTCTGAGTTCATATCATCTGCATCTGCAGTAACTTGAAAAAGCAATCATGGCATTGTCCACCTCTAGCAGCAATGTCACACTGGATCATTGATGTCTATCTAACTTTATCTATGAGGTCAGAAGCAATTCCCTAAGCCGCTATTATCCAGGTCTACCATCTATCGTGACTGAAACATGGCTGTTATTTCATTTTTTGATAGTCAAAGACATTTTTGAATGTATAAAATTATTTTGAGAGTGGCGGAGTAGTGCACTTAAGTAAATATTTACTTTTTACATTCGAATTGTCGTAAAACTTTTTGTATAATAAAAATTAACCATATCTTGTAGGCATATCTTGCCTGGCAACCACTGGTTTGGCATTTCCATGGATACCAGACAAACCACAGCTTATAATCAAAAATTGTTCTGTGGCTTTTAATACGCCCACATTTTTATGTGGACGTATATTGTCGTCACCCCTGTCCGTCCGGACAATTTGTTTGTGGACACTCTACAGGTCACAATTCTTATCTGATTTTGACGAAACTTGAAATATAGGTTTATCCCCAAAAGATCTTGGCTGCTTTCGATATTGGCATGTATCTGATCAAAACTTCATGGATTATGACCCCTGATTGTACGAAAAATCACGTTTTAAGCTTGTGGACCCTATAGAGGTCACAATTTTGAACCGATTTTGATGAAACTTGACATGTATGTTTATAACCCAAGGATCTTGGTTCCTTTCGATATTTGTACCCATGGGATCGTAACTTCCTGAATTATGGCCCCTGATTGTCCGAAAAATTACCCTTTTTAGCTTGTGGTCCCTCTGGTTGTCAAAATTATTATCCGATTTAAAAAAAACGTTTGATTATATCACCGTTACATGGTAATGAAGATTGAGGTAAAATTTCGTGAAAAATCGGACTAAAATTGACAGACAAATCACCCTTTTTAGCTTGTGGTCCCTCTGGAGGTCACAATTATTATCCGATTTAAAAAACCGTTTGATTTTATCACCGTTACACCCTTAGGAAGGTTGAGTTCGAATTTCGGGAAAATCGGACGAAAATTGCCATACAAAATGGCTGCCGTTTGTACGCGAATACTGTTAAAAAATGGTATATCAAGGTTGTGGACCCTGTAGAAGTCACATTTTTAATTCGATTTTGATGAAACTTGAAATTCATGGTAATAACCCAAAGATCTTGGTTCCTTTCAATATTTGCGCATATCGGAACGTAACTTCCTGAATTATGGCCCCTGATTATACGCAAAATTGCCTTATTTTAGCTTGTGGTCCCTCTGGAGCTCACAATTATTATCCGAGTGAAAAGAACGCTTGATTATATTACCGTTACACCGTAAGGAAGCCGCCGTTTGTACGCGAATACTGTTAAAAAATTGTATATCATGGTTGTGGACCCTGTGGAGGTCACAATTTTAATTCGATTTTGATGAAACTTGAAATGCATGGTTATAACCCAAAGATCTTGGTTCCTTCCGTTATTTGCACATATCTGATCGTAACTTCCTGAATTATGGCCCTGATTGTCCGAAAAATCGACTATGGTCCCTCTGGAGGTCACAATTATTATCAGATTTAAAAAAACGTTTGACTCTATCACCGTTACACCCTACGGAAGGCTGATTTTGAATTTCGAGAAAATCAGACCATAATTGCTAGAAAAAATGGCCGCCATTTGTACGCAAACAGTGTAAAAATATGGTATATCAAAGTTGTGAACCCTGTAGACGTCACAATTTTAATTCGATTTTGATGAAACATGAATTGCTTGTTTATAACCTAAAGATCTTTATTCTTTTCGATATTTGCGCATTTCAAATTGTAACTTAATGAATTATGGCCTTTGATTGTAGGAAAAATCACTTTCAGTATTGCTTGTTCTCTGTCTATCTCTCGAACAATTATTATCTGATTTAAAAAAAAGACTCTGATTATGTTGCACCGTAAGGAAGGTTGAGTTCGAATTTCGTGAAAATCATACCAAAATTGCCGGACGAAATGGTCGCCGTTTGTACGCGAATAGTGTAAAAATATGGTATATCATGGTTGTGGACTCCTAAAGGTCACAATTTTATCCGATTTTGACGAAAAGTCACATTTCTAGGTTGTGTACCGTTACCCCATAATCATTGTCGGCTTCGAATTTTATGAATATCGGACTGGAACTGACCAACAAAATGGCTGCTCCCAATACAGTATGAAATACAGGACTTAATGATGTACATAGGAAAAATCACTTTCGGTATTGCTTGTTCTCTATCCATCTCTCAAAAATGTGGGCGTATCCTGCCTGGCAGTGCCAGCCTATCTTTTTAATTGTAAGTAGCATTGTTTATGCCAAGTTTGATGAAAATCCATGCAGGCATAACTGAAAAAGTTTGACTTTGGTTGTCATCAGTGCTCGTTATTATCATGCTTATCATGCTCATTGTCCTTCGAACTTAGAAAAAAGCAAGGTACCCTACTATTAAAATGTATACTTTGATCACCATAGGCCTTTTCAGGATGTAATGAATTTAACCGTAGAATATTAAAGTAAAGATATTGTCGTCGCCCCTGTTCGTCCGTCAGTCCGTCCGTCCGTCCACAATTGTTTGTGAACAGTCAACAGGTCACAATTTTGATCCGATTTCAATGAAACTTAAAATATAGGTTTATCACCCAAAGATGTCGGTTCCTTTTGATATTGGCATGTATCGGATTGTAACTTCATGGGTTATGGCCCCTGATTGTACGAAAAATCACATTTTTTCGCTTGTGAACAGTGTAGAGGTCACAATTTTGAACCGATTTGGATGAAACTTGAAATGCATGTTTATAACCCAAAGATCTTTGTTCCTTTCAATATTTGTGCCAATCGGATCGTAACTTCCTGAATTATGGCCCCTGATTGTCCGAAAATCAGAATTGACGGACAAGATGGCCTTCGTTTGTCCATGAATAGTGTGAAAATATGTTATATCAAGGTTGTGGACCCTATAGAGGTCACAATTTTGAACTGATTTTGATCTTGGTTCCTTTCGATATTTGCGCCCATCGGATCGTAACTTCCTGAATTATGTCCTCTGATTGTCCGAAAAATCGCTTTTGTTAGCTTGTGGTCGTTCTGGAGGTCAAAATTATTATCCGATTTTAAAACGGTTTGATTATATCACCGTTTCATGGTAATGAAGAGAGAATATGAATTTCGTGAAAATCAGACCAGAGTAGTCGGATAAAATGGCAGTCGTCTGTACGCGAATAGAGTGAAAATATGTTATATCAAGGTTGTGGACCCTATAGAGGTCACAATTTTGAACTGATTTTGATGAAACTTGAAATACATGTTTATAACCTAATGATCTTGGTTCCATTGCATATTTGCCCATATCGGATCGTAACTTCCTGAATTATGGCCCCTGATTGTACGAAAAATCACCCTTTTTAGCTTGTGGCCCCTCTGGAGGTCACAATTATTATCTGATTTAAAAAAATGTTTGATTATATCACAGTTACACCTTAGTTATGGGTGAGTTTGAATTATGATTTTCTGATGATTACTTAAAATGCAACAACTCTTGTTGATGGCTGCTGTGTGGGCGTATGTTTCGTTGCCTGGCAACCTATTTTTAACTGTTTAATTTAATTATATTTCAGATTAAATGTGTGAAATATAGCTAGAAAAATGACTGGTATACTGTGCTGGGGTAAAACAGATCATGGCCAGTTAGGTGTTGGAGGAGTGGATGGAAATTTATTTTTACCAACATTGTTACCCACATTATTTGATTCTCCTATAACTGATTTATCATGCAGTGATAAACATACTCTGGTATCTTTAGCTGATGGTAAACTCTATAGTTGTGGTAATAATGACCATGGACAACTCGGACGGAATACACAATGTACTCGATTAGGTAAACTATAAATACTTTGAAAAGGTCAAGAAGATTCCATTATTAAAGATATGTTTCCTAGATCATATTGCATTGATAATCTTAAATTAGCTGCCATTATGAATGATATTTGACAGTTGTTGCAAGACTTGTTAATGAATGATGTCTGTCCTGATTGTTCTTGAAAGAACCAGACTATTTATTGATGACAGGAATACACCATCCATGTAGATAGTCTATTAGAGAAATTTCACAGTGTTTTCACCTACCATAATTCTTCACCAAATTCCAACTGCTAAGGGTTTTTTTTATGTGCTGCCTTTTGTCTCATTCATACGACAAAACGCTATTCCTTGACAGTTTACAGGGGAAATCATGAGGAAAAATTCAGACTTCCTGGTTAATGAGTTAGAGCCTTACTCTCTGAACCACAGTCGCTCCCACTTAAGTAGACTGAAGTAAAAAAAAAATGATTTATCTAATGTAGTTAATGTACACTTTGAATATCAGATAAAGGATATATTATGTGGAAATGTAATGGGTTTAACATCCAACTTTTCTTCACCGACTGGGGTAACAGGATCTTTTGAGGAATGTGTAGGGTTTTTTGTTACGATCTTTTTTCAAAAACAGAACGAGTGGATAAGATACAGTCACAGCATGTATTAAAAGTAGAAGCAGGCTTATCACACAGCATGGTATTAACTGCAGCTAAAGAGGTCTTTACATGGGGTAATAATTCATTTGGTCAGTTAGGAAGAGAAGGTATTGCTGAAGATCAACAAAAAACACCAAAGTAAGTTTTTGCTGGTTCTTCTACTCTATTCATGCACAAGCAGATGATTGAAATAAAGAAAAGAGACCTATTTAATACCTCTTTGGCAATTTGACAGTCCTAGAGAGATATCTTTATTTACATACACCAAGAGTTAAAGGGTTATGTTTATTTGATATTTTTGAAATCAATTAATGATGATTCATTTCTTTCCTTCTTAATTGAGGCCTATTCACTGTTTTCAGAAAAGTAATTGAACAAAACATAATAATATGAACATTAGAATACTAATGAAATGCATTGAGTTGCTTTCGCTTTTGTTCAATTTGGATTCTCCATAATATGATGTTTGTATCGTTTGTAGATTAGTGAAAACACTGGCAGTATACTCTGTATTACAGATAGCTTGTGGTAATAATCACTGTTTAGTTCTGACTGCAGGTAAAGTATTTATTTGTCAGTTTTACGATTTCTTTGCATAAACAGTATTAACAATAGTATATTTAGATACATATTTAATGTATCCGTCTGATAATCATTTGAACTTTGTAGAACTTTGAAATCCTTTTATTTGCATTAATACATGTTTAAACATTTTACAGAACATAATATTATGAGAGAGAGAAAATTGGAGTTTAATGTCCACTCAACACAAACTAGGTCATTTCAGCGCTGACATATGGTTCAATTTTATTTCAATAATTCGCTTGCGCGTAGGGGTCTTTTAGCATTGGGAGGAAACTGGAGTACCGTAGAAAACCCACGAGTTGGACAGGCGCCCCTACTCCTTGCCACATACAAGCGGGGATTCGAAACCACGCCAGTTGACTCAATGACAGGCTTTATGATACAGCACGCACGTTCTAACTATTCAGCCATTCAAACCCCTAGAATATTATGAAGTATGAAATGTTAGTATATAGATATTGTTTGTATGATACTATATTGATAAAGGTAATAGGTACATCACTAAATAAGAAAATGTATATTTTAGCTAGAGTATATTTGAAAAATTGTTAAATTTTCTAACACTTTTAAATTTGTTAACACTTTTAATTAAATTTGTTAACACTTTTAAATTTGTTAACACTTTTAGCAATAGTTTAAAAAATGCTAGAGTTAGTAATTTTGTAAATACATGTTATACATCTTCACCCTGCCAATGTAGAACTACAAACATCTGATACTCCTGCTTCCTTTCCAGAATTTTTGTAGATTGAGGCCTAGTTTTATGAAAAGAAATTAGATTAAAGTTACATTATGGGAGATAAGATAAAGAGATGGCAGTTCTCACTATAATAGTTAAAAACTAGATAGTGTAAAGATAATTTGCTGAAAATTTCAGTCAAATTGATTCACTATTAGCCGAGAAAAAAGCGTTTGAAATATTCACATAGCCTCGGTCATCATTACTCAAATCATTAATATAAACAGCATAGTCTCGATTATCCACTTGATTGATTTAATTATCAACGGCCATTAAGCGGCATATAAGAATTTAATCTGCCAACATCGAAGGCTAATATTGGACAATATTGGTGCCAGTCATTATCACATATGTGATAGAACTGAATAAACACTTTCCAAATATAATATTAACACAGAGATCATCGCTACCATAGAGGAGTAATAAAGGATTCATGAATCGGAAGTGACGAACGCCAAAGGAAAACACGAGTTATCTCTCTATGTGACTGACTGAAGTGACGAGTGATGACAGATAAACGGCCGAATTTCTGCTCACTAATAATTCCTTCGAAGACAAAAAGTTGTATATGGGACCGCAAGAGGTTATCTGACGATACAATAAAGTAATTAAGCGTCATAAGATAAGAGAACACGGGAAAAATAGAAATACTACGTACAGCCCCTTGTTTTTTATTCATTCTATAGGGGAGACCGGGGCACATTGAACCACTTTGTTCACATACATGTTTGTCCTCATTTCATATAAAATGTTTTTATTAGAAGGTCTCATGATCAAAATTTAAAAAAAAAATCAATATGCCCTCTTCTATGGATCAAACCCCGGTTTATCTGTATTGTATAGATTAGACATAAATGAACTTAAGTACAAGAATTTCCTAGGTTAAGAAGTTAACATGTATGGAAATTTTTTTCTCTTTTAAGCGCTTTTTTGAAAAATCCACAGCCTAAGAAAATAATTGACAGCATGTGGCTTATTGATGGAGAAATGGGTCTAAGAAGTTATCTCATTTCTGTATAGTGTTGGGTTGTATAGCATTATTTATAAAGGATATATCCATGGTGGTTCAATGTGCCCCGGTCTCCCCTACCTTATAAAAACATGGTAATGCACGGGCTTTTAATCTGTTTTTCTTTCCCGATCTCTTATCTAGTGGCAGTCAATTCTTTTTATGAATTGTAAGATATTCTCTCACAGTGTCACACAGCAACTTTAGGTCTCCGAGGGAATTATTAGTGAGCAGATATTCGCCCATGTATTTGTTATCACTAGTCACTTCAGTTAGTTATATAGAGGCATAACTCGTGTTTTCCTTTGGCGTTCGTCACTTCCGATTCATGAATCCTTTATTACTTCTCTATGGTAGCGATGATCTCTGTGTTAATATTATATTTGGAAAGTGTTTAATCAGTTCTATCACATATGTGATAATGACTGGCACCAATATTGTCCTATAACATCAAGAGTTTATTATGGTCTGGATATGTTAATTAATGTCTAATTGATTATTTAGATAACATCTCGGGCCTAAAGAAAAGAATTTAATAGGCAGATTTTGCTCTTGCATAATGCTGTTTTAATTTATAAATATGTAATTTTGATTTGATTGCCATTTTTCCAGAGGGATTGGTAGCTAGTTGGGGTGCCAATAATCATGGTCAGTTAGGATGTGACCAGAATATAAGTTACAGAGCAAGTCCTAAGTTTATAGAGTGTTTAAAGGGTATACCAGTCGCCCAAATAGCTGCAGGAGGCAATCATAGCTTTATATTATCTCAGTCTGGAGCTGTCTTTGGTTGGGGAAGGAACAGGTAAATACTAAATACTTACTATCTACCCATATTGATTTGTGGTTGTATATAGCTATCCCCTCCATCTGCCTACATCATCCACAAATGCTTTTGGAAACTCTAGAGAATAATGTCATCATCTGATAGACAGCATTTATGTTCATGAGACGAAGAAGCCTATTATTTCAGCAATTTTATTTCCTTTATATGTTGGACATATCTGCCTGCACTGGAAAAAATCTGCAAAATCAGACATCAAGATAATGTAAATCAATTGTTGACTAGAAATATTGAGAATACCGGTACCATTTAGGCATTACGAAGAACTAAAAGACTGTCACATTTAATTGTTTCTGATACTTACTTCATGGGTACATAGTTGCCATTGAACAGCTTCTAGTGTCTTTTAAATGCTCCTGTTATCTACAAATAATAACATGTTGTATGTCCTGCTCAAACGAATTTTCATCTGTAGCTCGATATTTTGTTATCTGATAATCTATCTATAACCGAATTTAGTGTCTTTTAAGATATATTTAGTAATAAATGAAATTTATAATATAGTAATACATGTAATAGTTAAAGCATAACATTAACATTGTCGTTTCTGGAGTTTAACGTCCACCAGGGGTGATATGGTTAACAATATAGCATAACAAATGTTATTTATATTTATAGTTTTGGTCAGTTGGGTGTTAACGATGAAAGAGGTAAGATTATTAACCAATTAGATTTAACTAAATTTACATATCTTCAAAAGTAGTTGGATACGGTTCTGTGATTTGTGATATAGTCAAATATAACTCTTCAAAAAGATTTGCTTCCTATTTATTAGATTTTTCTTTGAGAATAATGCTTTGAATTTAAACATATCTTGCAGACCGTCCTTTTCCCACATTATGTAAATCATTAAGAAATCAAAAGATAAAGTATTTAAGTTGCGGAGAAGATCATACTGCAGCTTTAACACAGGTAGTAATTTATATTTCATATAATTTAGTTTTAATATGACTATTCTGAGGCTTCCGCAAGGATATTAATTGCCCACATCATGTTGTCTTGTTATTGGCATGCTGTCTGGCAAAACCAACAATTCATTTCAGAAATCCAGATTGTCTTCATCATTATGGTGATGTGTATTAAAGTGTGTACTGGCACAGTGTGTTTATTGTACAGAGCTGATTAAATCGGCATCGATCAAAGTATTAAATAGATTATCTCTACAATCCAAGGCCCAAGGTAACCCTGATGGTGTTGCAGCAATTGATTGTATTTTAGTAGAGAAACACGGGGTCAAGCTTTCAGGTTGTAAACATTACCGCAAACCAATTGCTGATAAATTTTCCTTGGTGTGTGAATGCCATAAGATCAGTAAAATCAGAATTCAGTTTCTGTAGTGAAAGTAGACTTGACCAATCGTAGGAATATGTTATATTGATATGTTTGTCTATACAGCAGTATCTATGATATTTTACTTCTTGTTTTAAAAGACCTGACCGCGAATTGAAAAAATTTCTTGTCAGTTCGCTATTATATTCGTGAAATGAAATGAAATGTGATTTTAACATCCTACTGTTCAGCTGTGAATGGGCTAATGAGGCCGGGCTATTATGTTCATACATTCAAATGATTATTTTGTTTGTGTAAGAAGAATTTTAAGATGTGCTAGCCAAATATTACTAACATTAATGTTACAAGACAATAGTGTATTCAATTCAAAGATACAAAGACTTGACATTGAGTTTGCAACAATTAACTACTGCATCATTTCTGTTCTTATAATAATGACTTGTAATTTAAATAACTAAATCAATACTGTTGTGTCTATTTGTTTGTTACTTTTACAGAGCGGTGGTGTTTTTACGTTTGGTGCTGGTAGCTATGGTCAGCTAGGTCATTGTAGTGCACAGAATGAAGTTTTACCAAAACAAGTTATGGAACTAATGGGAAGTGATGTCACACAGATTGCCACTGGCAGGTAACAAATTATCTCCATGTTATGGCTTCCTTTATTTTAGCTCAGAAATGGTTATTTAGGTCCACAAATTTAGTTATGGTTATTTGTTTACATGACTCGTTTTCTCCACCAAAATGAACCATTCTAATTAACTTTTGTAGAAAGCAGTTCAAGTTTATGGGCATGTGCCATTTTAGCTACAAAGTAGTTTGTTGGGCAGGGAAAAATTAAACTGGTGTGTATTAGCTAATAACACAGTGTATGATTATAGCCTACAGAATATTTTTTGTTTAGTGAATGGAAAATAATTGAAGTTTGTTGGGCAGGGAAAAATTAAACTGGTGTGTATTAGCTAATAACACAGTGTATGATTATAGCCTACAGAATATTTTTTGTTTAGTGAATGGAAAAAAATTGAAGTTTGTTGGGCAGGGAAAAATTAAACTGGTGTGTATTAGCTAATAACACAGTGTATGATTATAGCCTACAGAATATTTTTTGTTTAGTGAATGGAAAATAATTGAAATATTGTGCATTGTGCGATGGCAAATGGAATGCCAGGTTGGAAAACATGGTCAATTCCTATGAAGGGAAATGGCTACAGATAAATAATTTTGTGTTGTGAATAATTATGGAGCTTGTATATTTATCAAAATTGCTGTTTGGACGGAATGGTAGTTAAAGGTTAGCTTACAAGTTTATTGACTAATCTTTGACTACTTTTAAATGAAATGTCTGACAAGGGAGTAACCACAAATTGTTTTCAGGATTACCATATAAAGAAAATCAAGGCAGAATAAACAGTTCATCTACTGAGGTGATGTTTAACACCATAAAAGGGTTGATCACTCTCAATTACCTAACCAATCCTGCCTATTATCTACGAAAGTTGAGATGAGTAGTAGTTATACACTCAGTATAGTCAATATATTGTGGAATTTTGAATATTGTTCACCAATTCCCAGTTGGCACATTGCTGGTCTTACGTTTGGAAAATCATGCAGGACATGTCCGGAAAATACAGGCAAAGTACCATCCCTGGTGTGTAGCATCCTTGTATGAAAATATGTTTTTTTATTCCATATCTGTCTTTGCAGACGACATACCTTAGCTTTTGTAAGAAATAGTGGAAGATTATATGCATTCGGACTAGGTGGTACTGGTCAACTTGGTAATGGCTCCACTGACATTAAATGTTCACCTTTTCCTGTACAATGGTCATTTATACCTCAACCTACTGTAAATAGTATGCAAGTTGATGAAGACAAGAAATCTATGATAATTAAACAAATATTTGCTGGTGGTGATTCAAATTTTGTCATACCATTAAATATAAAGGTAAATGCTTTTTATACGCCAACATTGATATGTGGCCGTATATTGTCGTCGCCCCCATTTGTCAATCTGTCCGTCATCAACAATTGCTTGTCGACACTCAAGGAGCAAAAGTCAATATCAGATAGATTTTAAATGTATACACAGTGTTTAAGGTCATGAGATGAAGAAGCCTATTGATTCCCCAGGGATGTGCTGAGTGGTGGAAAAAAAATTCTGATCGAAGTGAGGAAAAAATTTTTTTGGATGGGGGACGTGGTCTTTTATGAAAATTCAATCCTTCTTGGTGTATTTTCAGAGCATCTGCTACCTTTTGTATTTGCTTCAGTGCAAATCAAATTTCCTTTTATATTTATATATTCAAATTTTTACCAAATTAACTTAATTTCATCAATGATATAGAGACTCTTCCGGGAAGCTAAAAAACTTATGTAAATGGTAATTGGTATTACATGTACCATTGCAAATTTATTTACTAAAAAAAAAAAGATCAGTTTCAAAGATTCTAATCTAAGTCAAAAGCCTCTCATAGTGGTAGTCGTACTTACATTAGGCCTATTAGTGACTAATGTAATAAATACTGTCATATATAGTGAATAATAAGTAAAACAGTACACTCGCCTTGCTGTCTAATTTATATTATTTTTTTGTGGCAAGTGTAAATAAAATGGACTGTAGCCCAACTGTCTCTCAGATTTAATTTAGATTCGGTAGAATTAACGCTAGAATGAGTACATTAAAAATTGGTCGTAAAATCGAACGTACGGCACCATTTACGACATCCAACACTTTAAATATACAAATTCAAAGACCGTAGAATCAGAATTATAAATTGAATACTCCTTTTTTAAACTAATTTGTGATGAAAGGGTTTACTACGGCAAACAAAATTAAATTATGCTGTGGCAGACGTGGTTTGTGTCGGCCTTTACTATGACTATGGGGGGTTTGGCATGGCCTAGTGGTCTAGAGTGCTGCACTTCGACCTCTAGCTGGCTGGTCACCTCTGGCTTGCAGCTGTGGTTTCATTCCCTGGTGTGAGCGCATGTGGCATGGAGATAAGGGCGCCTTCTCAACCTCGTGGGTTTCCTCCGGGCACTCCAGTTTCCTTCCACTGCTAAAAGACTCCTACGCGCAAGTGAATTATTAAAATAAAATTAAAAACCATATGTTAGTCCCGAAATGACCTAGTTTGTGTCGAGTGGACATTAAACCACATTTTCTGTCTCTCACTATGACCATGGCTTTGCCTTTGCCGTGGTAAATTACAGAGTGAGAGAAGGATGAATCATGAATGGGTTTAAATACGACTGGGCGGGTTTCCTTGATTTTTTCTTTGTGCAAGGCAGCAAGAAATAGTGTCTGGCGCAAGTGCCCGGCGCCGCCCAGCATGGCTACATCCCTGATTTCCTATAATTACTGCTAGAGTTATGGTTCTTGATCACATCAAAACATCTTGTGGACGCCCTAGAGGCCAAACTTAATATCGAATTGACTTTAAATTTATACACAATGTTTAAGCTCGTACAATAAAGAAGCCTCTTGATTTACCGCCAGAGTTATGGCCCTTGATCAGTTTGAAAAATCTTGTGGACGGCCTAGAGGCCAAAGTTAATATCCGAAAAAGCCTATTGTTTTTCAGTGATTTTTGATAATTACTGCCAAAGTTATCCTTGATCACTTTGAAAAATCTTGTGATGCTCTGGAGGCCAAACTCCAATTGACTTCAGATTGATACACAGAGTTTAAGGTCTTTAGACAAACAAGTATATCGATTTTCAATGAATTTTGATAACTGAACAGCTAATCCATGATATCAAATGTTTCGTATACTAAACGTTGGCATGGGGCATAACTTCCTGATAATTACTTAATGAGTTGTTACTCATTATCAGATTTTAGTGTATTTTAAATGTTTCATTACCGAAAAAAGTAAAAATATGTGACAACTTTTGTTGACTGCCCGGACGATTTATCTGCTGTGGGTGTATGTTTCATTGCCTGGCAACCTATCTTTGTTGATGTGTTAATTTTTTTGTTAAGAAATGTAGGTCTTTCTTTCAATCCTACCAAAACCTGTGAAAGAAGAATAAAAATATTTTCATTCATTTTCTTGATGCTTTCTTGAATGTGTACTAACAAAGCAAGTTTGTTTTTATTTTAAAGGAAGATAAAGAACCAGTTGACTTTCGTGTTTTAACTGTCGGAAGTCAAATTCTCTCACTCACACCTGCTCATATTAAACAGTTGTGTGAACTACAGTCAGCAGATACAGTTCCTATGGAATTGTCTGAGTAGGTTATATTTTTTTATATCTTCAATTTATAATGAAATGAAATGAAATGTGGTTTAGCTTTTAAACATAGCCATACAGTGTGCTATGAGAGAAATTTGGCCCGGGCAGCAGCATTTCGGCCTACTCTTATATCGAATTCCAACTCACAAGGGATCTTTTATGTGCACGTAAATGTGTTGACAGGACCTCAGTGTTTCGTCCTATCAACTAGACAGCTGTCCTTGTCAGGCTTTCCGTCACAGACAAGGGGAAACCATGCCGTAAAATCTGGATGAACTTTCTCAGCCAATGCAGGGATCAAACACCTGACCTCAAGACTAGCGAGTCAACTTCTTACCCACTTAGCCACATGATCCCCGTCAATTTATATCTTTTCATATCTTTAGTATACTATATATCCTTTATATCTTAATATCCTTTTACATCTTTAATATAACACAATATATTTTTTTATATCTTTAATGTTGCACAATATATCCTTTTATATCTTTAATGTTACACAATATATCCTTTTATATCTTTAATATGACGCAATATATTTATATTTTACTGTCTGTCTTTCCATCTTAATTTGCACATGCATTACTAAATTGTACAAATTGTTTTGTTTTTTTTATTTACAGAGAATTAACAAAAATATTTTCCAATGCATCATGTTTGAATGCATCATTTCTTTTAAGGTAAAATTCAAATTTAGAACATTTTTAACTATTTGTATTCAGATTAGATATTTCTGTGAAACCATTCCTGAAAATAATAGACAGACCCTTCCACAATTTGGACACATTTAAGTTCATTAGTATAATGGGTATTAACTAGCTTAAATCAGACTAGTTGACGTGGGGGTTAACACATGAATAATTTGGTTGTGCAGCACACACATGTATTTAACAGGGGAAGAAAACAAGAAAAGACCTTCTGAATCAAAAGATTTTGGATGTGTTACATGTTTGTGTGCATCAGACCTTCCATTAATGCAAAATGTGAAATATGTACTCTTCTGATCCCAATTTTAATCTTGATTTAGATGAAACTTAAAAATATATATTAAAGAGTTATGCACCCATTTCTGAAAACATAGTATATGGAGAGGATGAAATCAACCTATTGATTTCCTCTGTTCTCGGTCCATCTATTGCAAAATATGGGCATATCTTGCGTGGCAACCACTTGTGTTTAATGCAATACAGTACAATTCTAATTTTTTACATAATTTGTTTCAGTAATGAGCAACATTACGGCAGCAGTAGTAAAAATCATGGTGTAGATTTATTGTCAGTACGAAATAATTTTGAAAAAATGTCCAAAGCAACAAATGTGATAATTATACAAAGGGTAAGATATACAACCAAACGTTTTTTGTTTTTTTTTTCAAGACAAAACAGCAAATGTGATTTTTTCATTATTTATGCGAATGTGTGAAATAGTGCTGTTATTATACATCAATGTGTGGGTTATTTATCACTGCACAGCTGATGGTGCCTTAATTATGGAGGTTAATCGTATTCAGAATTAGATGTTATGTACTTATGTCTAATACCTCTTTTAGGCTCTGCCCACATGTCATAAAAAGATAATGCAGTCAAGATAAAACACGTTCGCTAATGCAATGTAGAAGTTACTAAGACGAAGATGTAATGTAGATAGTGAAATGTAGAAGATGCCAAGACAATTATGCTTTGTTCAGTGTTCAATGTTGAAAGTGAAAAGACATTGCACATATCATTTTAGGTATTGTGTCGATTGTTTTATGTAAAGTAACATTTGTATTTTGAATTAGCTGTATCATGACATAAGTAATAGAAGTATTTTGTACTGCAAAAGCAGTATTAGACATAAGTACATAACATCTAATTCTGTGTACGATTGACCTCCATACTTAAGATGCTTTGTTGCTATACATTCATGCATCAAAGAAATGATTTATGAAACTATTCATCTAAAATCAGGTTTCAGGTTTCAAAAATATGTTTGGGCATGCTTTTTGTGTCATTTGACTGTTCTTGAACAATCAACGAATTTAAGGACAAGCTTTCAAGAATCGAATGATAAGGGATCATTTTTCTGAATTAGTCCAATCAACATAGATTGATGAAATTTCAATTTATTATTTCTGTAAATATTGAACAGAATCGAAACATTATTGGACTAATATTCATGTTAGAGATTAAACTTTTACAACATTGTAATTTGAAAGGGATATCTCTAGCACTAAATGATGCATCAAAACTAAGTATCTTTATATCTAGTTTGAATCTTATGGTAGATACATTTGTAAACATCAGAGACTTTCTTGTATAATGTTGTTTATCATCCAAGGCACATGTTAAAACAATCTGATTTGTTCACAGATCTGTAAATGTTTAGAACATGATTTAATCCGACGATTACCTACTTCCCCACCTGATGTTGAAGCCTTACGTCTATATCTCATGCTACCAGAGTGCCATCTGTTTGATCAACCCAAGTATTATAGTAGTTTTATAGTGCCATTAGGTCATTCTATAATCAGTCTAGATAAAGCTGCTTCTAAAGTTATAGGTAAGTAATAATATTAAAGATGCAATATGAGAGAGCTATTTCTGCCTAACTGATGTTGCTTGTTACCTCAGTTAGTTTTATAGAAGGATAACCAATGTTTACCATTTTTTGCGTTACTTCTGTTTCTTCAAATCTTCAGTATGCATCTACTGTAGCAGTGATTTCTGTGCTAAAATTATATTTGGAATGTGTTTAACCAGTTCTATCACATATGTGACACCCATATTGTAATTAATGCAATAGAGACACTAAAGACAAGGTAATGTAGGGTGGATGGTTATTGTCGTCTAAATACTGCTCTATAAGTTAAAAGGCCTGTTATCTAATTATTAAAAATTTCAATTGATGTTATCGATGATAATGATAGTGATATTGGGTGGTAAAATAAAACCGTTATGTATTTATTGTAATGCTGTTATTTTATTTGTAGACTTATGGTGGTCAACTTTTCCAGCTTCATTTTTTAGCAGAGTAGTATATGTAAGTATTTTTTCTAGTTTGTTGTATTGTGAATTTCATTATCTCTAAAAAAAATATTGCAACATTTCATCAACTTTTGCTTATTCCAGTTTGTAGTTTGAATAAATATTAAAAAAAATTGTGTTTCAGATTTATAAACAGTGTGTAGAATTCATTTTGCAGTTACCAGCTACTAATGTATTAGAGGTAAATATCTTGATTACTTATCGACAACGATTTTAACTTTAATCTATATATGTATATATATATATATATATTAAAGTAAATAAAGTACAAGTACTTCTTTGTTTACGGTAGATAATGCATAAAAAAAATAGAAAAATACGTCCAGGTAAAAAATTCTCCACTTTACTTCATTCTGACATACATTAAATTATATAAGCTAGCTGTCTGCCCTCTATAGGCGTCTTCAGATATTAATAATGTATACAAA
Organism: Patella caerulea; assembly: GCA_036850965.1. NCBI lineage: Eukaryota > Metazoa > Mollusca > Gastropoda > Patellidae > Patella > Patella caerulea. The sequence continues at coordinate 17,007,811 of JAZGQO010000014.1, read as the reverse complement.
ATATTGCAAATACGATACATATATATATATATTTTCTTAGAACAATAGATTTCCATGACAATGGATTATAAATAATATTAAGTAACATATAACAAAAGGTTAAAGGTATATAATACATAACATGACATTAAACTACATAATCTTCCTGGTATAATTAGACAATAGAACCATACAGAAGTGAAGAGATTAAAAAAGTGTCAATAGATCAATTATGTAATATGGTTGTAAACTTGTTTATATCCACCTTATTCTCTAATAAACTGACTATAGAGAAATAAAGATATACAGGGTTTAAAATCCCCTTAAATGGTGTTGAAGTAAAAAGTGTAAAAATATATATTAAGATTTTATTTAAAATTAAAATATTAACATGGTGGGAAGGGGGCAAATTAAGCATTTAAATCCGGTTTGAACCGGTCAATAAAGTGTGATTCCATATTCCTTCTTTTGATAGTATTGTCAATATTGACTTTATAAAAAGGAAAAATACTGAATTTAATATTTAAATTCTTAGCACATGTATTTAGATGTTTGGACACTTTCAAGACCGGATTAGCTTGTAAACTCTGTTGCCTATGAACTCGGATACGTGCGCGTAATTCAGTTGAGCACTCGCCTATGTAAATCTTCATACAATTATTACAAATAAGAACATAAATTAAATTTTTAGTACTACAATTCATATTATGATTAATCCTAAATGTATAATTAGTATTAGAAAAGGTGAATTTACTATTAATTATCATATGTTGGCAACATTTACAAAGTGGGCTATGGCACTTCGAAGTAGTAAAAGTTCCATTATTAGAAGTTTGAAACTTAGCTCTAGTGAGTAACTTTTTAAGGCTAGGGGGCTGACGTTTACTATTAATTAATTCTATGCCGTGAAATTGATTATGAAGATTATCATTAGAAAGGAGAACATTCTTAGTATCATAAATATATTGAAAAAAATTATTATGTCTAGGATTATATGTCGAAATAAAGGTAATACAAGAAGAGATATTCTTTTCTTTTGGCGTTCTTAATTCTTCAGTAGTTAGGCCCCTAGCTTTATCAATACCTATATTAATAACCCCAAGTGGATAATCTTTTTTCAATAAATTGGATCTCAATTCATTAAGTCGTTGAATTCTGAGATCTTCGTTTATAATAATAGTGCATAGTTTTCTGGCAAGAGAAAAGGGTATATTATTTTTGACATGACGGGGGTGACATGATTTATATGATAAATAGTTTTTAGTATCTGTTTCTTTGGAGTAAATATCTGTAATGATTTGATTGTTAAATCTCTTAACGAGAACATCTAAAAAAGCAATTTCCTTATAACTAGTTTCAATAGTGAATTTAATATTAATATCTAAGTCATTTAAAATTTGGTGCAAATCTGCTATATGGCCGAGATTGGTTTTCCAAATGAGGAAGACGTCGTCTAAATATCTTTTAAAATTTTCTTCGATGTAGTTTCTATAGTTAATACCAAATTTGTTTTCAGTTATTGTATATAATTTTTCTTCTAAGAATCCCATAACGAGGTTGCTAAGGTCAGGTGAACACACTGAGCCCATAGCACAGCCTTTAATTTGTATAAAATTACGTTTTCCGAATTCGAAAGTATTATTCCTAAGAATAATATCGATAGCTTTTAAAATAAAGGTTTTTGAAAAACGGGGATTTCGAAGTACAGGTAATCTATCTATCCAATAACTGACTGCCTCTAGGCACAAATTATGTGAGATATTGCTATAGAGACTACAGACATCCAATGTTACAAATATTTCCCCATCGTTTATTTCCTGAGGTAGTTTATTAAGGAAGTCAATGTCATCCTTTATATATGATTTAACTCTAGGGACAAAGGGTTTTAAAAGAATATCAATTAAATAAGATAATCTATTTGTGGCACACGACGTCCCAGCTATAATTGGCCTAAAGGTAAGATCACACGGTCTATTGATCATAACATATTCGCTATTTTGTTCTATGACGCTCTTTTTAATTAAATCCGATTTGTGTATTTTTGGAAGGCCATAGAATTTACTAGCTTTACAATCAAATTTGGTTAAGAACTGTTTTTCATTTTCTGTTAAACCGTGGCCTTCTTTTTCAATTAAAATATTAATTAGCGTTAAGGTCCCTTTGTCCCTATTTGAATCTATTTCAAGATAAGTACTTCTATCTTCTAAAATATTGAGGATCTTAGATTCATAAAAGTCTATATCCATTATAACTATGGCCCCGCCTTTGTCCGATTCTTTGATGATAATAGAATCATTATTCTGTAAGCTGTTAATTGCTTTATACTCGTCGTTGTTAATATTATTTCTCACATTTTTCTTCTCTGGTAGGGGTAAATCATTTAGAAAATCGATGTATTTGTCTAAAGTTTTATCCTTTCCGCGACGTGGATTGTAACAACTCTTATTGCGCACTAATTCCTCTTTAGAATAGTTTAAATCCCCGAATTCTTCCCGCAATCTTAGTTTTCGACAGAAATTTTTTACATCACATTTGAGTTCACACATATTGGTTTTAGGCGTAGGTGTGAATTTCAACCCCCTTTGTAAAAGTAAAATTTCAATTTCAGTAAAATTATGGGAAGAAATATTAATAATTTTAGGATTTAATTTCTCCTTTTCGATAGATTCCGTTGATCGTTCCTCTGTTGAGATTCTTTCCTCTGATATGTTTCCTGTTGGTTCCCTCCTTGTTGATATCTCTTGTGTTTGTAGTCTCTGTTTTGATATTCCCTGTCTTGATATCTGTCCCATTGTTGATCCTCCCCTTGTTGGTATTTCCTCTGTTCGTATTTCCTCTGTTCGTATTTCCTCTCTTGGAATTCCCCTTGATGAAGTCCGTAGGGTGTCCGTCTCCTGCTCTGTTGATAATTCCCCTGTCGCTTGTTCGGGGGTCGTCGTGGTTTGTTGTGGCCCTGGTCTAAAAAAGGCCTATATTCCGACTGGTTGTGCTGGTTATGACCAGGAGTATAACCTTTGTGGTTATTGTATTTTGAGGTCTTTTTTCTAGAAACCTCCCTCCACTGATTATCACTAGGCGGACGAGGGTTGTTGTCCTCATTGTTTACCTCTGTGGAGGCATCCTGGATATGTAGATTAGTTTGTTCGAGTTCTTTGGTAGGTAAACTCGAAAGGAATTCTTTCTTTTTGTTCCAGATTCTGTTTGATTTATCTTCTTCCATTTTAATCTCTTTGGACCAAACTGACTTGAGTGATGTTTTGACCTCTTCGTTTGGATGGGTTTCGATCAGATTGGAAATATCGGTTTCCGCTTTGAAAAGGGTCTCTGACTCCTTTGCAGAGATTTCAAACAAAAAATCTATTTCATTCTCCATTCTCTGTATACTTAGTTCATTCCTTCTTTTAACTTGACTTTCCGTCTCGTAACTTTTGGGATTTTCCCGAAGTTTCCGGGGCACAAATGGGTTGACCATATTCAGGAAAACTTGGTATAGTTCAGCCTTTTCTTTACATTTCAGCATTTTATAGAAAGAGATTTTTCTTACCGATTTCAGTTTGTTCCATGTCTGCCGGTTATCCGATTTGAATTTGTGAACTTCCTTCTTGAATTCGGCTTGTTCATCAGAATTATTCATGACACTGGAAATTTTGGATAAGTCCTCGGTGATCGACTTCACTGCATCTTTAAGATTGGACGTGTTATTAACAAACCCCTCGTCAATTTTCTTAATAAGTAGGGTTTGATTGTCCGCTATTGTCTTCAACTGTTCTGTTAATTTGTTGAGTATTTGCATATACGGATCATAGTTCAGTGGTGTGGCTCCTTTACTTGGACGCATCTTCGTAAACAGTATAATATATATTAAAGTAAATAAAGTACAAGTACTTCTTTGTTTACGGTAGATAATGCATAAAAAAAATAGAAAAATACGTCCAGGTAAAAAATTCTCCACTTTACTTCATTCTGACATACATTAAATTATATAAGCTAGCTGTCTGCCCTCTATAGGCGTCTTCAGATATTAATAATGTATACAAAATATTGCAAATACGATACATATATATATATATTTTCTTAGAACAATAGATTTCCATGACAATGGATTATAAATAATATTAAGTAACATATAACAAAAGGTTAAAGGTATATAATACATAACATGACATTAAACTACATAATCTTCCTGGTATAATTAGACAATAGAACCATACAGAAGTGAAGAGATTAAAAAAGTGTCAATAGATCAATTATGTAATATGGTTGTAAACTTGTTTATATCCACCTTATTCTCTAATAAACTGACTATAGAGAAATAAAGATATACAGGGTTTAAAATCCCCTTAAATGGTGTTGAAGTAAAAAGTGTAAAAATATATATTAAGATTTTATTTAAAATTAAAATATTAACATGGTGGGAAGGGGGCAAATTAAGCATTTAAATCCGGTTTGAACCGGTCAATAAAGTGTGATTCCATATTCCTTCTTTTGATAGTATTGTCAATATTGACTTTATAAAAAGGAAAAATACTGAATTTAATATTTAAATTCTTAGCACATGTATTTAGATGTTTGGACACTTTCAAGACCGGATTAGCTTGTAAACTCTGTTGCCTATGAACTCGGATACGTGCGCGTAATTCAGTTGAGCACTCGCCTATGTAAATCTTCATACAATTATTACAAATAAGAACATAAATTAAATTTTTAGTACTACAATTCATATTATGATTAATCCTAAATGTATAATTAGTATTAGAAAAGGTGAATTTACTATTAATTATCATATGTTGGCAACATTTACAAAGTGGGCTATGGCACTTCGAAGTAGTAAAAGTTCCATTATTAGAAGTTTGAAACTTAGCTCTAGTGAGTAACTTTTTAAGGCTAGGGGGCTGACGTTTACTATTAATTAATTCTATGCCGTGAAATTGATTATGAAGATTATCATTAGAAAGGAGAACATTCTTAGTATCATAAATATATTGAAAAAAATTATTATGTCTAGGATTATATGTCGAAATAAAGGTAATACAAGAAGAGATATTCTTTTCTTTTGGCGTTCTTAATTCTTCAGTAGTTAGGCCCCTAGCTTTATCAATACCTATATTAATAACCCCAAGTGGATAATCTTTTTTCAATAAATTGGATCTCAATTCATTAAGTCGTTGAATTCTGAGATCTTCGTTTATAATAATAGTGCATAGTTTTCTGGCAAGAGAAAAGGGTATATTATTTTTGACATGACGGGGGTGACATGATTTATATGATAAATAGTTTTTAGTATCTGTTTCTTTGGAGTAAATATCTGTAATGATTTGATTGTTAAATCTCTTAACGAGAACATCTAAAAAAGCAATTTCCTTATAACTAGTTTCAATAGTGAATTTAATATTAATATCTAAGTCATTTAAAATTTGGTGCAAATCTGCTATATGGCCGAGATTGGTTTTCCAAATGAGGAAGACGTCGTCTAAATATCTTTTAAAATTTTCTTCGATGTAGTTTCTATAGTTAATACCAAATTTGTTTTCAGTTATTGTATATAATTTTTCTTCTAAGAATCCCATAACGAGGTTGCTAAGGTCAGGTGAACACACTGAGCCCATAGCACAGCCTTTAATTTGTATAAAATTACGTTTTCCGAATTCGAAAGTATTATTCCTAAGAATAATATCGATAGCTTTTAAAATAAAGGTTTTTGAAAAACGGGGATTTCGAAGTACAGGTAATCTATCTATCCAATAACTGACTGCCTCTAGGCACAAATTATGTGAGATATTGCTATAGAGACTACAGACATCCAATGTTACAAATATTTCCCCATCGTTTATTTCCTGAGGTAGTTTATTAAGGAAGTCAATGTCATCCTTTATATATGATTTAACTCTAGGGACAAAGGGTTTTAAAAGAATATCAATTAAATAAGATAATCTATTTGTGGCACACGACGTCCCAGCTATAATTGGCCTAAAGGTAAGATCACACGGTCTATTGATCATAACATATTCGCTATTTTGTTCTATGACGCTCTTTTTAATTAAATCCGATTTGTGTATTTTTGGAAGGCCATAGAATTTACTAGCTTTACAATCAAATTTGGTTAAGAACTGTTTTTCATTTTCTGTTAAACCGTGGCCTTCTTTTTCAATTAAAATATTAATTAGCGTTAAGGTCCCTTTGTCCCTATTTGAATCTATTTCAAGATAAGTACTTCTATCTTCTAAAATATTGAGGATCTTAGATTCATAAAAGTCTATATCCATTATAACTATGGCCCCGCCTTTGTCCGATTCTTTGATGATAATAGAATCATTATTCTGTAAGCTGTTAATTGCTTTATACTCGTCGTTGTTAATATTATTTCTCACATTTTTCTTCTCTGGTAGGGGTAAATCATTTAGAAAATCGATGTATTTGTCTAAAGTTTTATCCTTTCCGCGACGTGGATTGTAACAACTCTTATTGCGCACTAATTCCTCTTTAGAATAGTTTAAATCCCCGAATTCTTCCCGCAATCTTAGTTTTCGACAGAAATTTTTTACATCACATTTGAGTTCACACATATTGGTTTTAGGCGTAGGTGTGAATTTCAACCCCCTTTGTAAAAGTAAAATTTCAATTTCAGTAAAATTATGGGAAGAAATATTAATAATTTTAGGATTTAATTTCTCCTTTTCGATAGATTCCGTTGATCGTTCCTCTGTTGAGATTCTTTCCTCTGATATGTTTCCTGTTGGTTCCCTCCTTGTTGATATCTCTTGTGTTTGTAGTCTCTGTTTTGATATTCCCTGTCTTGATATCTGTCCCATTGTTGATCCTCCCCTTGTTGGTATTTCCTCTGTTCGTATTTCCTCTGTTCGTATTTCCTCTCTTGGAATTCCCCTTGATGAAGTCCGTAGGGTGTCCGTCTCCTGCTCTGTTGATAATTCCCCTGTCGCTTGTTCGGGGGTCGTCGTGGTTTGTTGTGGCCCTGGTCTAAAAAAGGCCTATATTCCGACTGGTTGTGCTGGTTATGACCAGGAGTATAACCTTTGTGGTTATTGTATTTTGAGGTCTTTTTTCTAGAAACCTCCCTCCACTGATTATCACTAGGCGGACGAGGGTTGTTGTCCTCATTGTTTACCTCTGTGGAGGCATCCTGGATATGTAGATTAGTTTGTTCGAGTTCTTTGGTAGGTAAACTCGAAAGGAATTCTTTCTTTTTGTTCCAGATTCTGTTTGATTTATCTTCTTCCATTTTAATCTCTTTGGACCAAACTGACTTGAGTGATGTTTTGACCTCTTCGTTTGGATGGGTTTCGATCAGATTGGAAATATCGGTTTCCGCTTTGAAAAGGGTCTCTGACTCCTTTGCAGAGATTTCAAACAAAAAATCTATTTCATTCTCCATTCTCTGTATACTTAGTTCATTCCTTCTTTTAACTTGACTTTCCGTCTCGTAACTTTTGGGATTTTCCCGAAGTTTCCGGGGCACAAATGGGTTGACCATATTCAGGAAAACTTGGTATAGTTCAGCCTTTTCTTTACATTTCAGCATTTTATAGAAAGAGATTTTTCTTACCGATTTCAGTTTGTTCCATGTCTGCCGGTTATCCGATTTGAATTTGTGAACTTCCTTCTTGAATTCGGCTTGTTCATCAGAATTATTCATGACACTGGAAATTTTGGATAAGTCCTCGGTGATCGACTTCACTGCATCTTTAAGATTGGACGTGTTATTAACAAACCCCTCGTCAATTTTCTTAATAAGTAGGGTTTGATTGTCCGCTATTGTCTTCAACTGTTCTGTTAATTTGTTGAGTATTTGCATATACTTTTAGGCCAATTATAGCTGGGACGTCGTGTGCCACAAATAGATTATCTTATTTAATTGATATTCTTTTAAAACCCTTTGTCCCTAGAGTTAAATCATATATAAAGGATGACATTGACTTCCTTAATAAACTACCTCAGGAAATAAACGATGGGGAAATATTTGTAACATTGGATGTCTGTAGTCTCTATAGCAATATCTCACATAATTTGTGCCTAGAGGCAGTCAGTTATTGGATAGATAGATTACCTGTACTTCGAAATCCCCGTTTTTCAAAAACCTTTATTTTAAAAGCTATCGATATTATTCTTAGGAATAATACTTTCGAATTCGGAAAACGTAATTTTATACAAATTAAAGGCTGTGCTATGGGCTCAGTGTGTTCACCTGACCTTAGCAACCTCGTTATGGGATTCTTAGAAGAAAAATTATATACAATAACTGAAAACAAATTTGGTATTAACTATAGAAACTACATCGAAGAAAATTTTAAAAGATATTTAGACGACGTCTTCCTCATTTGGAAAACCAATCTCGGCCATATAGCAGATTTGCACCAAATTTTAAATGACTTAGATATTAATATTAAATTCACTATTGAAACTAGTTATAAGGAAATTGCTTTTTTAGATGTTCTCGTTAAGAGATTTAACAATCAAATCATTACAGATATTTACTCCAAAGAAACAGATACTAAAAACTATTTATCATATAAATCATGTCACCCCCGTCATGTCAAAAATAATATACCCTTTTCTCTTGCCAGAAAACTATGCACTATTATTATAAACGAAGATCTCAGAATTCAACGACTTAATGAATTGAGATCCAATTTATTGAAAAAAGATTATCCACTTGGGGTTATTAATATAGGTATTGATAAAGCTAGGGGCCTAACTACTGAAGAATTAAGAACGCCAAAAGAAAAGAATATCTCTTCTTGTATTACCTTTATTTCGACATATAATCCTAGACATAATAATTTTTTTCAATATATTTATGATACTAAGAATGTTCTCCTTTCTAATGATAATCTTCATAATCAATTTCACGGCATAGAATTAATTAATAGTAAACGTCAGCCCCCTAGCCTTAAAAAGTTACTCACTAGAGCTAAGTTTCAAACTTCTAATAATGGAACTTTTACTACTTCGAAGTGCCATAGCCCACTTTGTAAATGTTGCCAACATATGATAATTAATAGTAAATTCACCTTTTCTAATACTAATTATACATTTAGGATTAATCATAATATGAATTGTAGTACTAAAAATTTAATTTATGTTCTTATTTGTAATAATTGTATGAAGATTTACATAGGCGAGTGCTCAACTGAATTACGCGCACGTATCCGAGTTCATAGGCAACAGAGTTTACAAGCTAATCCGGTCTTGAAAGTGTCCAAACATCTAAATACATGTGCTAAGAATTTAAATATTAAATTCAGTATTTTTCCTTTTTATAAAGTCAATATTGACAATACTATCAAAAGAAGGAATATGGAATCACACTTTATTGACCGGTTCAAACCGGATTTAAATGCTTAATTTGCCCCCTTCCCACCATGTTAATATTTTAATTTTAAATAAAATCTTAATATATATTTTTACACTTTTTACTTCAACACCATTTAAGGGGATTTTAAACCCTGTATATCTTTATTTCTCTATAGTCAGTTTATTAGAGAATAAGGTGGATATAAACAAGTTTACAACCATATTACATAATTGATCTATTGACACTTTTTTAATCTCTTCACTTCTGTATGGTTCTATTGTCTAATTATACCAGGAAGATTATGTAGTTTAATGTCATGTTATGTATTATATACCTTTAACCTTTTGTTATATGTTACTTAATATTATTTATAATCCATTGTCATGGAAATCTATTGTTCTAAGAAAATATATATATATATGTATCGTATTTGCAATATTTTGTATACATTATTAATATCTGAAGACGCCTATAGAGGGCAGACAGCTAGCTTATATAATTTAATGTATGTCAGAATGAAGTAAAGTGGAGAATTTTTTACCTGGACGTATTTTTCTATTTTTTTTATATATATATATATATATATATATGTACATTTAACTATGGTTTCAGAAAAATATATGTAGTTGCTGCAGCAATATGTAATTTATTCTTTTAGTCAGAGAAAAGAAAACATAGTTTAATAGTGTCCATGGAAATTTTGAAAAAGTTGAATTGTGTAAGTATGTTTTATAATGGTTTCTGTGCTAATTAATGAATTTTAGACTTACCTACACAGCTACTTGAATAGTGATAGTCGTTTATTTGAGTAATATAGTCCATATATTACTTAAAATACATTAAGACGTAGTGATCTGAAGCCTTCTTAAGTTCAAGTTGTTAAAATGAGTGGTTTCCATTTATTACTATAAGGCTTTAACCTAAAAAAAAATTCTGGGGATAGAATGAAATCTTAGTTGGCTGTTGAATGTTTAATTACTGCCATGTGTTGTAAATGTTCTCATTACTTACTGGGGGCCTATGTTTCCTTGCCTGGCAAGTTGTCTTTTTAAAACTGACAGCTGTTTTATCTCCTTATTTTTTCCAGGTAAATGAACAGAATGGTCAGATTATACCATATCACCAGTTTTATATCTCTATATTAAAAGATAAAGTTAATGTTAAAGTTGATTATGTTAGTTGGGTACAACAAACAAACAGAAATCCTAATGTAAGTTAATCTTAGCTATCAACATGTATAAATTATAATTATTCAAAATAGGAAAAGTAGTTGAGTACGGTACATAAATGTATGGTGTGCTGTGTGTTTCTCTTGAATTAAATACAAAGTAATAGTACAGTTAGAGAATATTATCAGTACATTATTTTCATTTATACCAGTTACTCAGTAGAATAAAAAAATTGCCTGAACAATCATCAATATAATTGTCTTGTATATAACCCCCTTCACTTCCGTCTTCATTATCCTGTTTTGTACGGAAAAGTAGGAGATTGACCCACCATTTCATTTTCTATGATATATATATTTATTTGATTTATTGTAAACTTGCAATCTTCAGGAACTTCATTATTGCAACTATCCATTCCTGTTTGATGCAGCAGCTAAAAGTATGTTATTACATACAGATGCTATGATGCAAATGCAGGTAAATAAGTATTAAAATGTTTGTATTTATGAAATATTCCGAGACGCAATGAGAATGCAGCTATTTTGATATTTGTACTAGTAGATTAATATAGAGTGTCTTTTGAACTTTCATTATAAATATGGTTGTAATGTTTTTGGTATCAAGTATAATTTTGCTGGTATGTAAGAATATGGATATGTTTTTCAATCATTGGTTATGATATATCTTTAATCTCAAAACCAGTTGTCTCTGAAGAATAAGAAAGCGTGTGTTGTAGTGTTCTTTTTCAAAACTCTTATGCTCTTTGAGAAAGATAACTGTATTTGTAAACTTTTAACTGGTTTGGAAGAAACTGTTTTCCTATTTTCTGGTTGGATATGAATACTTTTTTATTTAATTTGATTTATTTTATTTCAGTCTGCAATAGATGAAGTAGCAAGAGTAAATTTTAGTACATTATTAAATCGAATGCCCATAGACCCTATTAACCCTTGTTTAGTATTATTTGTTACAAGAGAACATATAGTTCGTGAAACGTTACAACAGTTAAGTAAACATAGCAGTGCTGATCTCAAAAAACCTTTAAAAGTAAGTTATTTATCATTTGTTATTCCGATGATAATTAATTTGTGTTGTAAATATCCGTACGCAGTGGCGGACTCATGCTATTTAGATTTAGGGGGTACTGTGGTCTTTCGAGGAAATTTGGAAAAATCCAGCGTGTCAGTGGTCAGTATAACATTCAATTTCATCAGTTACATCACCCCAGTCAATAAAAAATTCAGTCAACAGTGATACAGCCATTGAGTCATGATCAACATGTGTGGTCTGATTCCCCAGTTGTATGTGACAAGGATTTGGGTGCCTGTTCAACGAACGTCAAGGATTTTCTCATGTTTGTCCGGTTTTCTCCCACTGCTAAAGACTCCTACACGCAAGCAAATTATTGAAATAACATTGAACCATGTGTAATTCCCAAAATGACCTACTCTGGGTCAAGTGGATGTTTAACTCTCTCTCTCTCTCTCTCTCTCTCTCTCTCTCTCTGAAATATTATACATTGTTTTTCTCAATTTCATGTGTGCAGATACTATTTCATTTGGAAAGGTTGCTGTTGAAAATTTAAGAGTTTATGTTCATTTTGGACTACATTGGTTCAGATCTGGAAGGCATAACTCCATTCCATTTCATTTCCTTGTCAATGTAGATTATTTAATTTCAGGTTATATTTATGAGAGAGGAGGCTATAGATGCTGGTGGAGTGAAGAAGGTAAACCAATCTCATTGTGTGCACATTTTTTTTGCTTTTTTTGCTTTACTTATCTTTCTTCTGTAATTTTTCAGGTAGTTTTCCTGGGTGAAGAAGCTATAGATGAGGGGGGTGTAAGAAAGGTTTGAATGTTTCCTGTTATGTGTGGTTATTGTAATCATGTTAATTAAATGTTAATATTGATGAATATCATGAACTAATCGCATGCAAAAATACGTGATAATATTTGATTTTATATTTTTTTAAAATGTTAAAGTAACTTAAGAGCTAAGATTGATTTTAAAAAAATATATCCACAACATGTTCATGTCATGAAAGATCAAAAAGTAATTTTTTAAAAAAAGCAAGAAGCATTTAAAAACACAAATTTATCTGAGAACAATATTAGATAATCAATTACCATTAAACTGAAATAAGTTTGAAAATTTTGGCTTAATTTCCTACATAATATTTCATTTATATACAAATTTTCTCTATTGTTTTGATTTGAATTTCACATGTATTTACTGTGTTAAATATGACACAATCATGCCTATGCAATCATTTTGTTCTCAGATACAATGATAATTAATGGAAGATTTATATTTGTAAAAGATATAATGATTGATATTGATTACATGTGTGGTGAATGAATGAATCGCAGATCACTTATATTTATTTAATTTTTTATATTAAATTAAATGACTTTCTTGAATAACTAACTCATCACTTTTTATATTTTTAACTCAATTTCTCAATTATATTTTGGAGAATTAAATGCTTGATTTTGTATTAAAAGCTCTTAAAATCCTCTACCCTAGGGCCAAGCCACTAACTAAATATATGTGATACGTTTTCAAACAACTTACATCTGTCAGTCTTCATCTGGAAATGGAGACAGATGTCCCAAGCTATATTATACAGTGTCGGAAAAAAACAGACTTTTATTTTATAAAATTAACGTGTAGGTGAAATTAACTTTCCTTACCAAGTACAACACATGCGTCATCATCATAAACCTCTAAAGGAACGACAATAGATTATCAGTTCACCTGAATAAAAAAATTGATGCGAAAATCTTAAAAGGGTTACATGTCCGAATAAGCGGTTTTGACGTTCACATCCAAATGACTCAATATTTTGAGCTGAATTTTGAGACTAGGTAAATACACCATTTCTCAATATTTTGGCACTTCAACTTCATTTGTACAGAAGACTTTTATTTCTGAGACTCTGTTAAAATCAGGATGGATCCTTTAAATCCCATATATTTGTCCGTGCCACATGTTACTATTTTCAAACAATAATCACCAACAATATGTGCCTTTTGTTTTGAGCATGATTGTCAAATTATCTGCCAACTATTGGTAAATCACTGAAGTGAAAATCGTTATTCTTTCTACATATCTTAGTATAACTATAATATAAATTTGCCAGATCAGATATTAACACGTCAGACATAAGGCATACCTTCTGTAGTTATCTTTTATATGAGAGCCCCTTTTATATGAAGTCATTGTTTTTCAATACTTTAAACTGTCATATTGTGCTTATACATGATATACTATAAATTTATTATCATTTTCTTAGGAATTTTTTATGTTATTATTGAGGGAAGTTGTGGATACCAAATATGGTATGTTTAGGTTTTATGAAGATTCATCTTTAAAATGGTTTAGTCCACAGGTATAATATCTTTAATCCATTTTACTTGTCATCCCAAATCAGGGGTTGGATTGCCGAATGGTTAGCATATGCGTGCTGTATCATAAGGTCTGTCATTGAGTCAACTGGCATGGTTTTGATTCCATGGTTGTATGTGACAAAGAGTCACCTGTCCAACCTCGTGGGTTTTCTCCAGGTCCTCTGGTTTCCTCCCATGGCTAAAGACCCCCACACACACAAGTGAATCATTGAAATAAGGTTGAACCATTGTTATTCCCTGGGGGGGATGGGATGGCCTAGTGGTCTAGAGTGCCGCGCTTCGACCTCTAGCTGGTCGGTCACCTCTGGCTTGTGGCTGTGGTTTCCATCCCTGGTGTGAGCTTAGGTGGCGCCTTCTCAACCATGTGGGTTTCCTCCGGGCACTCCAGTTTCCTCCCACTGCAAGAGACCCCTCCGCGCAAGCGAATTATTGAAATAAAATTAAACTATGTGTTAGTCTCGAAATGACCTAGATTGTGTCGAGTGGACAATAAACCGAATTTCTCTCTCTGTTATTTCCAAAATGACCTAGTTTAATTGGAGTGGAGGCTAAACCCCCTCTCTCTCTCTCTCTCTCTCTCCTTTTTCACTCTCTCTCATCCCAAGTCAACTATTGCTTTAAGTGCTGTCCAGGACAAAAGTCTTCTCCCTAGCATTGCATATGTGATCATAAATGTAAATGCAGCTGTATATATTAGTCTGAAGATGACGCGAGGTGATATTTGATATTTTTGTGGATGATATTATTGTTATTATTTCAGACGTTTGAAGAGAATGATATGTTTCATCTGATTGGTATACTATGTGGTTTAGCTATCTATAATTTTACTATTATTAATCTACCATTTCCCTTGGCACTGTATAAGAAACTCTTAAAAAGGTACTAATATTATTGCTTATACTTTGGTTAGATTGATTCTAGTATATATTGTTTGTATTTTGCTACAATTTCTTATTTTCATAAACATTTAAACACAAGTCCTGATAAGATATTTCAAGGAACATGTTCTTGAGGCATTAAAAATAATATTTCAATATTCCAATGTGATTATGACTCTGAACCAGGGTTTACAAACATATAAATGACACATGGGCATTGCTAGAATGTAGGCTTAATAAAAAGACCCCTCGCCATTGCAGATTTCGGCGGGGGACATCAGCCTCACTGTTGGCTTGTTATCTCCTGTTATTGATATAATTCTACTATTATTTTAGACAATGTTAAAATCACTTGTCTTTAAAATGGTTAGCATTTCGTGTCATAAATATATGAAACCATTTTAATACTACATAATGAAAAAACAATACAAATCTGCAGTGTGGGAATTGAAATAACTGATTCTCAGTTGTTATATTATAGTTGTTCAAGGATCCATTTTTAGATGATAATGAATGTGGTTTTCTTTTTTGTTATATTTTCAGACCTGTAACTTTAGATGACCTAAGAGAATTATCACCAACAGTAGCAAAGTAATTAAAGTTATTATTATTTTTTCAGAAAAGTATTTATCAGGTGGTTATTTCCAATAAAAGTACGCCGATGTATGTTGAGGAACCAAAATAAAATGAGCACGAGTCGACTCAAAGCATTGCGTACGTGAGCGCGACAAATACCAACATGGTGGATAATTCGTTGTCGATTCGCGTGCAAAAACTATGGAAAAATGAATTGTCTAAAGTAAGGTTAAAGAGCTTGTTATCATAAATTGTCCATTGAGATTGGATTGAGACTTTGAAATATAAATATAAAGTGACCGATGTAGGCTATTGTATTATTATATATACGAAGGATAAGTTCACGGAAAACATCGAGTCGACTCCTCAGTCCCCTACGCACGCACGAAAAATAGACGAAGAGAACGATACTTGATAGTGCTTTTTGGCATATCTTATCAATACTATCGATTTGTATTGATATTTTACGAAGCTCTACCGATGATATTCACTTGATTTGATATTTTCCGCAGGTCAATCTTATAGGTTTTTCGTGTAGTGCGGCCCCCCTGCACTTACTTTCAACTCCTAAAAAAAATGCAGATTTTTTAAACATATTTTTTAGAATAAAAAATCGTACTATTAACAGTATGATAAGAGTTTTATCCCCCTCCCCCTAAACTGTAAGGATGGATTATTTTTGTAAAAGTAATAAATAACAACCTGTAACAACCATTTGACTGAGAAAAAAGATCTACAATAAACAGATTTATAACGTAATATTACATTTTAAGCTGATAATATAATAATTTATGACTTGGCCTTGGATTTTTAATTTTTGGCCTACGATCAAGGTTGCACTTTGGCCTATCGTAGGCCAATGTTGGCCTTCGATCGAAAAAACGAATTTCGAGCCCTGGTCAAAGGTAGCATGCCAATTTTGTCGAATCTCCGAAGCGTTAATGAGCGTTGATGTATATGTTCATAAACTTGATGGTACAATAGTTTCTGAGATAAAAACTATGGAAAAAGACTTGGCAGTGGATCATAAGATAATTTATTGGGCTTTGATATTCATGAGAAATAATCTTGTCTATGCAATGAATTCCCCTTTGGCTTTGCACCCATTGCTAGGTACTGAGACAGGCAAGTCACATGATACAAATATGACCTCTTTTGATCAATTTTTTTTATAGAAGGGGCATTCCCTGTTTTGAGAAGGATTTGAAGCAAAATTATGATAAATTAATTAATTTGAATATGTTTTTAGTTCAAATATATCATCAAATCACGCAGTTTGTATGCGGAAATGTATCTTGAAAAGAATAATTTTTTGGATTCTGTACGTTAACAAAAGATCAGTATATTATTAATAATTTGTAACAACACACCCTCTTACTTATCATATTGAATAACACTGTCAATTAAGTTTTGGAATTTGGGTCTTATCTAATTCTTGTACCGGTATAGTAAGTTAACCGTTATTTATGATGTGATGGTATTAATCATTATTAGACTATTACATTTCTTGTCCACAGAAGTCTTCAGAATGTCCTAGAATTTGAGGGTGATTTAGAAGAAACGTTCGGTTTGACTTTTGAGGTACAGTATTTTATAAATGTTATTATTTTTATACGCCCACATTATCATGTGGATGTATTTGTAATGTTTTTGATTACAAATACTTTTCCTGGTGCTTTGAATATATAATCCGATTGGCAATTCTATATTCAGGATCTCAGAGGAAGAAGAAGTATATCTTTAATCTATTCAAAAATTTTCACACTAATGAAAAACAGCAACCTCAATGGTTGATAGGAAAATGTAGCCTATGTATTAGTCCTTAGATCCTTCAATGCTATCAACCTACACTCATATAAATTTATTAACGTTACAGATAACTCAAGAAATGTTTGGGGAATCTGAAACAGTAGAACTATGTACTGGTGGAGCAAAAAAGATGGTAAATAAAGAAAATAGGTAAACTATGTATTTAATTAGTTGTACATGACTTCAAAACAAAGATAAATTGATCTAGATGCTCATTTTGTCAGGCACACAATTCTTTAAATAGAAAAATATATTACGAGAAAAAATGTAATTGACCAAAATGTAATTGACTGCACAGTTTTGGGTGTTTTTCTATTTCAGAAAGGAATATGTAGATACATATATTAATCATGTTTTTAATAAATCTGTTGAGAATCAATTTAGTGCCTTTAGTAGTGGTTTTCTTAAAGTATGTGGTAGCAGAGTTTTGGTAAGTTCTACAATTTGACTTTGTAATAATTATCGTTTCTGAACAGTTATCATGTGGCAATAAGTCTAGAGGGAAGTAGGGGGTTGGGTGTACAGTCCCAGGGGTTTTCTCCAGGTCCTGCGGTTTCCTCACACTACTAGAAAGACCCCTATGCGTAAACGAATTATTGAAATAAAATTGAACCATGTGTTAGTCCTGAAATGACCTAGTTTGTGTCGAGTAGATGTTGAACCCCATTTCTCTTTTTCTCTCATGAGTCCTCTAGATTTCTCTGCGAAATAAAGTTGAACAATATGTTAGTCTCAAAATGACATAGCTGCTCTCGGATAGACCCAATTTTCAGTACCTTACTACCAATTTTCATTTGCTAAATGATTAAACGGTGTTGGATACATACGCTTTGTGAAACAGAAACCTCAACAGTAATTCAAAACCAACAACTTTCTGTTATATTTAATTATATGATACTGGTGTTAAAATTGAACATCCTTTCCCTTTGCAAGAATGTCTGAAAAGGTCTTGTTTTATTTGCAATCAGAGGTCCCTGATAAAAAGTTTTAAAAACTATATGTTTATCTGTTAGTCATATTTTTTACTCTGGTCTTATGTAGGAACTCTTCCATCCATTAGAATTACAAGCTATGGTGATAGGAAATGAAAATTACGATTTTATGGAGATGGAAAAGGTATGATACATTTATTAAATAATAAAATAAGATCTGATTGAATAATAAAAAGATAAAACCATATATTTTAGCATTAATTTCTTCTGGTCAGTAGTGTAATTATTTGGACAAAAAACCAAAGTCCATCTTTGAAGAGGGGGCTGAAACTTTGGTGACCTATCAAATTTCACACATTAGCTGAAAATTCACGAGTTTCAAATTCTTCTTTTCAGAATACAGAATATAAAGATGAATATCATCGTTATCATCAAACTATACAATATTTTTGGGAAGTATTTTATGACATGAGTTTAGAAAACAAGAAAAAGTTTTTAAGTACGTTTTATTTGTTCTTTTATTATTAGCCCATCATGACTTATTGTGTCTGGTATAATCAATTTACATTTTTGATTTGTTGATCCTATGTGAATCCCTGGTTGTACGTGACAAGGAGTAGGGTCACCTGTCCAACACAGTGGGTTTTCCCCTGGTACTCCGGTTTCCTCCCACTGGTAATGACCCATACGCGCAAGCGAATTATTGAAATAAAAAAATTTTGATTAAAAAAAACTTGTTAGTCCCGAAATAACCTAGTTGTGTTGAGTGGACGTTAAACCCATTTCTCACTCTCTCTTCTCTTTTCCTGTATACATGTTAAATATTTGGGAAGAAACATGGGGATCATGGTGGCTAAGTGGGTAAAACGCTGCCTCGCTAGCTTGGAGGTCAAGTGTTTCCCCATGTCAGTGATGCAGGGCGGAGGGCCTGACAAGGACAACTGTCTAGTCATTTGGATGGTATGGAAAACCAAGATCCTGTGTACACATTAGTGTGCACATAAAAGATCCTTTGACAGTTGGAATTCGATATAAGAGTAGACTGTAATGCTACTGCCCAGGCAAAATTTCCCCCACAGAACACTGTATGGCGTATGCCCGTCTTCATTAGCCCACTTTAGGAGCAGAACAGTAGGATGTTAAACCTCATTTTATTTCATTTACAACTGAAACGTGATAATGTGTGCTTTACATTTACATAATAAAATGAGATAACAAAGATATTTGATAAAACATGTAAATAAAAATTGTTATTGTGATAAAATTACATGGAATTAAGATAGCAGTAGATAATCTATCTATTAAAAGGATCATTGGGTAAAGGCCTTTTTTTTTTTAAATACCTCTTTAGTTTTAAAAGTAGCAATAAAATTTTTTTTTTTAGAAATTAAAAACTAGGATGTTAAGTCACATTTTCTTTCATTTCAATTATTTTTAAAAAAATCTTTTCTAAATGTTGTCTTATTCAGTGTTTTTAACTGGTAGTGATAGAATTTCTGTGTTTGGAATGGAACAGTTGAAAGTAAGTAATTCCTAATGATTATAAGTAGCTTTCCTTTCAAAATTCAAAATTGTGCCTCAATGTCTTTGAAGAGGTATTGTACAATTGTTAACTAGATCCAAGAAGAAGCACTTTAGAAAGTCTGAATAATTCAGCAAATTATTGACCACCTTCAATTAAAACCTTGATAATACTCTAGAGGTGAGGATATTTGGAATTTTTGTTAGAAGAACATTATAGAAATTTAGATCACACATTGGATTTTCCTCTGTATTGAACATTGTCAGAACTACTTTCAAGATGTTCTTTTGACTTACATGTAAAGTATACTGTGAGGCTCTGGTCCTGCTTGCTTCTGCAATTTCATTGTCAGCAGGATTATCAGCTACTAGTGAGAGGATTTTATGAGATTGATGTTCATAATTTATGAGCCTTTTATTTTATAGATGGTGATACAACCAACGAGTGGAGGAGAAGAATTTCTACCTGTGGCTCATACATGTTTTAATTTATTAGACTTACCCAAATATAAATCAAAACAAGCACTAAAAGATAAATTAATATTGGCAATACAACATGCAGAAGGATTTGGTATTGTGTGATGAACAGAGAAACTTTATCAGCTAAGAGAGTGTTGTGAATTAAAGCCATTGTTAAAAGTATTTTGGTGTTTATACTGTAGCATAAATCTAATAGTGCTTTTCTATAGATAGCAGCTGATCTTTCCAATAGTCTATAATACTTTTCAGGTTCTTCATTGGCACATTTTATGGCATAAATAGCTCAGTTATGATTCTAGAAGAAAAACTTAATCTAATTAATCAAAGTACCGGTACTTAGTTACAGGTTTCGGAAACGTCGGTAATAATGTTTTCGTAATGGTTTTTGACAAACAAGAAGTGTTTTATGGAAGGGACAAAAAATAATCTCAGATTGCCCAAATCTCAGTTATTTCTCAATGGATTTTCATCAAGTTTTCATTTTTTTAATTCTTGGGATGAATCCCAAAGAAATTCAGAAGTTCGCTTGATAAATTTTTCATGCAACCACAATTCCCAAAATTATATTACGTATAATTTTATTTTTGTATGACACCATTCAATTATAGTCCCAAAATGTTAACTAAGATGCCTATAATTCCATTATTTCCTTACTTAGCAATCATTTTTTTACTTGTGAATATGGCCTTTATATCATGCTAGACTGGCTGGGAAAAAGTAGGCTACCTACATGTATTTCTTCATTTCATTTCTGTGAGGAAAATAATAATAGCTAAATAATTAGTATAAAGAAATTGTCCATGTTAATTAGAATTGAATCACTTGTGATATGTTTTTGTGATGTGCAATATTAAAATGTAATATTCTAAATATTAAAAACAAAAATTAGATTTATCTGTTTACAGTACAAAACCTAACTGTATTTTTTTTTTTTTTTTTTTTGATGAAGCTATTAACATTGATATTTTTGAGCTGGAGTGATATCTTGTATATTTTTATATGTCCACATTTAATGTTGATGAATATACATCATCAGGTACAGCTATTCCTGTGAATGCTTTACACACTACAGCCATGATCAGATTTTTTGCAAATTGGCAGAGATTGTTAAAAAATTTTCAATTGCCAATTTTAAAGTTACCTCCTTCTTTTTCGCAGTTATCTTTTCATTGACAGAATTCATAATGCAGTTTTTCAAAAATCTTCTTTGATGAACATCTACACTGGACAATATTAAGGTTGGGGTTTAGTTTGAAATATGTTGCTTGATGTACCAATATGTCAAAAATATATCAAGTATGGTACAAATTATATTAAGAATTTATTTTTTTACACATCACCAGTATTATTTTAGCTATTATCACATAATATCCTGGTACTATTGCTCAAATGTTATTGAATATTGAATCACTTACTTTTTTTTGCATCATGTTAATTAGCCCTTTATTTTAAATAAAGAAGATGCTGTTCGTCCGTTAATTAACACTTTTATAGACGGGGACTCGGGGAGCCATAATTATCATAAGACAATACTGAATTTTTAGCAGGATGTTTCAGGACAATGCCCATTGATTTTGAATGATATCCGAAAACGGTTTATGAAACTTTGTTTACACTATAGAAGCAACAATGAAATTATTATTTGTAGTAAAATAAAGATACATTGTTCAGCTTAATTAGAGATGGACTATTTCTGAAAATTATTCCCCTTGATTTGCAAAACTGTGTTTTGTAGGTTATAACTGATTGAACGTTCTGGAATTGAATTCTATCAATCCAAAAAAATATTAACAATCTAGTGAAAAGGGGTATTTCGGGCTATCTAGTGAAAAGGGGTATTTCGGGCTATGATGCATGCATTGACTGATACACATCTTAACCAACCATGCAGCCGAAACATATTCGTTGTGTTTAATTACATCATGATTCTACTCACACCATCTCCATTGTCGTGACTGACAGAACTGTGACCCGACTAATATATGCGTTACTCGATTGCAATTCTATCAATTTGGAACGCTCGGGACTGACATTCAAGCATCCTTGTAGGTTTCACATTCATCGCTGTTAAGTTTGTGGCAGATTTTGTGAAAATATTTTTCTGAGACTTCAACCCTGTAGTTGTTGGTATGTGTGTTTGTTTTGTTGCCTATTAACCCTTGTTTTTTAACTCAAATGTGCTCAATGTTGGTTAATATTTTTTATGCAATATTAAATGTGTTTTTAGTTGTTTATTATTATGTACAATGTAAATAGGTGTAACTAGTATTAAACCGTTGTTGACTTGAGTCTGTTTTATACACCAACATTTTATATGGTTGTCACTCCCATCCACCTGTCCAAATTCTTGTGTGTGTATAGATTGAAATATTTGAGAGGTTTAATTTTTCTGAAATGATTATTAAACTAATCATAAATGTGAATTTAGGCCAGTTAATAATATGTTAAAATTTAATTATTATGTTATGTCACATTTTTTGTAGGGTACCTGGATTCGGAGAAAGCAGTATCCAATTGAAATGTGTTTGTTCTTTGGTCTGAAAACTAACTCTGCTTCTGATTGTTTAAACTTGATGTTGTTGTTCATTAGTTGAATGTCTTGACTGAATTTAAGGATAAATATTTTCCACTCATAAATAATAAGGCACAGTTGTAAACATCAACTGGGTATTAGTAGCCATGGCTCGCTTACGTTAAATAACACAGCCATGGCTAATTACATTATGTAACTTACTGTCTGTTAGGAAAGAGATAGTTTTCTTCATTAAAATGTCTATGAATCTTTCCTTCATCAACAAAAGTAATTTGTGTTGTGGGATGAGGTTACATCCTACCTTCAATGAAAACTATACGCTTAGGCAGTATTTGAACTTTATAATCTTTCAGAACAAAAATTTAATCGTATAGGTGTTGTCACTAATGATAACACAATCCAGTCATAAGCATGTTAATGGAGCAGAAACTGAAATCGTTTTACAGTCCACGGAGATGGGACAGACAGGAGAAAATTTAACTGCTGCAAACGTATTTTTCTGCTATTTAAGCTGGTGAAACAATAACTTCAATGTGGTCCAATATAATATAGCCTAAGTATATACCTTAAGTGGCTGAATTGAATCCCAAACAACAAATCAATTTTGAAAGTTGAAGGCCACGATGCTTTCCGGCTATTATTGCCATTCAAGCAGCATTCACAAATAATAATTGATGCCCGAAAATTGTCGCTCCAAACACAAAGGCTATTCAGAGTCATTCAGTACAAAAAAAATCCGTGGTATTCAATTAAAAGAAAAGTAAAATTAGTGTTTTAATAGATTTCGGGCACTTTATTTTGCCAATTTGACTACCACCCCCACCATGGCTCGTACGCCTATGAATCCAATTCAAATATTCAATATAGAGGTTTGGTATTATAAATTCACACAGTGTTTGAAAGACGGACATACAACATTTCGTGTGCTACAAGTACAAGGGAAATTCGTCGAATTTCAAATGTTATGGGTTCTTCTACGTGCCAAGTTCCTTGTTTTCTTTTTCACTGTTTACAATTTCAACTCTTTTTTTTTTT
The DNA here is from genome assembly GCA_036850965.1 of Patella caerulea. NCBI lineage: Eukaryota > Metazoa > Mollusca > Gastropoda > Patellidae > Patella > Patella caerulea. The sequence goes on along the minus strand of JAZGQO010000014.1, from coordinate 16,984,176 downwards.
TGGCATGTTAAGAATTAAAATAATAACATTATGTAATTGGCATGTTAAGAATTAAAATAATAACATTTAAAATAATAACATTATGTAATTGGCATGTTAAGAATTAAAATAATAACATTAAGAATTAAAATAATAACATTATGTAATTGGCATGTTAAGAATTAAAATAATAACATTATGTAATGAAGTTGGGAATAAAATGAAATGGGGCTTAAGATACTACTTCTTACACTAACAACCTGGTCAATCGAAGCCTATGTCGGGCCTTTTGAACATGTGTTATGAGAGAAATTTGCCAGGGCACCAGTTCTGCCTACTCTTCATCAAATGCCAATGTAAAGGTTTCTTTTACATGCACGTGCATTCCAACAAGTACACAGAACCACCATTTTCTGTCCCATCAAAATCACTTGATGCTATGTCTTGCTTGGTCGTAGGTCCTGCGCCACTCAGGAACTTTCTCGGATATCAACGACATATCAACGCAAACTTTCTTTTTATGAGGCCAAACATTGGCCCCTTCAAGAGAAAACAAAGACAACACTTTTTGAAAAATAGCACAAACTGCCAAATGAGATATTTAGGTCGTGGAATGGGGTCTTTCAATGTTGTCGAAATTTGAACCAGGGTACATGGTCCTGTCATGCAGTAAATATAATAATTTGTGATATAAATGGCATGGATTTGGGTTACTATATGGACTTGGATAAATGTGTATGAATGATAAATGTACTAATAAATAATGATAATATTACCCCCCCCCCCCCAAAAAAAAAAAAAAAAAAAAAACCTTTAAGGAGGCAACTTATTTAGTTTGAAAAAAGATAATCTTCCATAAATCCCCTTTATGCCACAAAGACCTACATTTAAAAATCATTTGAAATACAGTAGCATTTTAAAGTGAGAAGTTTAGGTTAGTATGTCACTCCTAAGCTACAAAACATGTACATGTAAAACATAGGAAGAAAACTATGTAATTACACACAAAAAATAAGATAGAATTCAGTTGCAAGTTAAAAATACACGAACAATAATAAGTATACCATTAGTTGAATATTAGTTTTCCTTCAGTGCTGTGCTCAGTATAAACGAGTTTTCAGTTTAGTCTTGAAATTTTCAACATTTTTGCATATCTTTATATCATAAGGCAAATTGTTCCATAAAAGACATGCTGAATAATGAAAAGTACGTTTCGTGTATTCCGTTTTACATTTAGGGAGTAAAAGGATTTAGGCCTACTGGTCTGTGAATGGAGTAAGATATAAGTTTTGGAAACAATAGATTTTTTTCAGTAAAATAGTAGTTTAGATAAAATAAGAAATATTAACTCGAATGATTTTTAATATGACAATTTCATTATAAAGATTCATTTTAAAGAATCATCTGTGTAAACGAACCGAGTTTAGTATAAAAAAAAAGAGGTGGACGGAGTTTCAATTGGTGCATTTAGAATACTTCATGCTTTCCTCTTTTATAATATTAAAAGAATGTCTAATCTACTTTTAGTAGCATTCCCCAAATAATAAAGCAGTAGTCAAATATTGGTATGTAACGTTATATTATAAAACAAATTCTTGTCTCGTAAGGTAAATGATATTTTATCTTATTTAGGAGAAATACTTGGGATGCATTTTTTTAAAGACTTATGTGCTATCTGTGTTTCCAAATTGAGATCTTGGTCAATTTTAATTCCAAGTAACTTTGCAGAAGTAACCGTCTCAATTTTCCAACCATGAAGTGATAAAATTAGGTTTTTCTGATTCCTGTTGTGGTTTGATGAAATCAACATTGATTTTGTTTTCGAAGGATTGATTCATACCGATACCATTGTTTTCTCTTAACAACCCAGCAGAGTTCATTTAGGAGATTGTTGGGGATGGATAAAATATGTTTGTGTGAACAATGCAGGGTACTGTCATCAGCAAGCAAAGCTGTCTGACTTGATGCAATATTGAATGGGAGAGCATTTGTAAGGAATTGGGGAGGACCCAGGATCGATCCTTGTGGAACCCCGCATTTGACTATATTAATTGAGGAGGTAATTTGAACCTAATCAGACTTTTTGCTTCCATGCAATCAAAATTTGTGAAGTTTTATCAAACCGATAAAGATGTAGTTTTTCGATAATAAGCTTGTGATCAATTAAATCAAATGCTTTGCTAAAATCAAGATACACTATACCACCCATCGTACCATTATCGACACCATCAAGCCAATTATTTAGAACAAGAATTTTCTCTCTTTCCAGCAGGGAGTAGTCGGGTTAGCTGTAATCAAACGGAGCACTGCGAGGAGTATGGTAAATGTTGTGTATTATATAATAGATACAATATGTTAGATTTAGATATTATATTATACGATACTTTAGAGATAAAAAAAAAAGATGTCCTTTCTTGTTATAAAAGTTCAAAAAAGGATAAAGCAAAATGAATATATTGAAATTTCATTCAAATTACTTTATTCTATCACTGTTTGCAGTTTTGACAATATATAATATGTGCATTATTATTTTGTTAATCGTCGTAACCACGGTAGGCTACTGGTAGGCCTATATTCGAGTCTTAGCCTGAATTCTCCATTTTGAAATTAAAGTCATCAAATGACGGCAACATTCTAATCTAGTTAAAATTTTGAGCACCCTGGTATGGAGAGTTGATTCTAATCTAGTTAAAATTTTGAGCACCCTGGTATGGAGAGTTGATTATGGTCTTGTCATGTTAACTAATGTAAATGTTTAATTTGAGCTCGCTAAAGAAAAACCTGCAATGGGCAAATTTAGTTCTTGAATAATTTAAAATAAATGTCTATGTTGTATGTTGTCTCGTATGGCTATGTAGGCCTATATGATTTGTTGTAAATAATGTACTTTTATATGGAAATAAAAATTTGATTCATAGTAAATAACAAATATGTTTGACAAATAGTTGGGCCGTATTGACCAATATAATTGCCGTTTTGACTAAAACATTTGACAAATTCATTGGACGTTTTGGTTTATGGCCATTATGCCAAAAATTCTGGTAGACTCGGTTATCAAGAATGAATTTCTTGTTTGACAATATGAAATACTGGATTATTTAGGCTATTCGGTCTGCTAGCGGAAGTGGAAAATGCTAAATCTTATAAAGCGAGTAAGATATAGAGCGAGGAACATGTCAGTCAATTTGATTGACAGTTCGATGTACGGCCTTGACATTATGTATAGTAGAAGCTAAAATCAGATGTTGGATCTACGGTCTTGTAAATATTTGTTCGGCCTCGCTGTAATTGGGTCTGTTTAGATTAAAAGATTTTGGAATATTTTTTCAAGTAGTTTCCATAAATAAAATCACGAAATTTGAGTGATTTTTTTTTAAATTAAGAATATTATCGTATATGTCCTAGAAATAGAGAAAATCATCGCATTATATTTATACGACACATATAATCAGAACCTATCGGTTTCGCTTTATATATTGAGTCTTTTTCTTATATTTGAAAGAAATTTGGAGTATTTCTTTCTATTAATTTCCATAAAATAAAGATATTAGAGTGATTTTATTATATAGTCATAGATTAAGAATATTATCCTGTATAGGCTATCCTATGACCATATAATAATACAACCAAAACGGTCTCTCTTTATAGTGAGGCTTTTTCTTATGTTTAAAAGATTTTGATATGTCTTTCAATTAATCTCCATAAAATAATTATATTAGAGTAATTCTTTTTATCATATATTAATAATACTATCCTAGAAATAGAGGGAGAGAGAGAGGGAGAGAGAGAGGGAAATGGGGTTTAACGTCCACTCAACACAAACTAGGTCATTTCGGGACTACCACATGGTTCAATTTTATTTCAATAATTCGCTTGCTCGTAGTGTCCGGAGGAAACCCACGAGGTTGAGAAGGCGCCCCTATCTCCATGCCACATACGCTCACACCTGGGCTCGAAACCACAGCCGCAAGCCAGCGGTAACCGGCCAGCTAGAGGTCGAAGCGCGGCACTTTAGACCACTAGGCACCCCCCCCCCTTAGAAATAGAGAAAATCACCACACTATTACATCGGATCCAATCGAACTCGATTCTTACTGATATTTGAAAGATTTGGGGGTATTTATTTTTCAATTAACTTCCATAAAATAATGGCATTAGCGTGATTTTATTATATAAATTAAGAATATTATCCTGCATATCTTAGAAACAGAGAAAATCATTGATTAACAGTTCATTAGAGGCTAAATCAGATATTGCATCTTCCTGTAAATTTCTTCGGCCCCGCTGTATAGTGTGTCTGTTTAAAGGATTTTTGAGTAATTTCCATAAAACAAAAACGATGTTACTCTGATTTGATTTTATATAAATTAAGAATATCATCCTATATATCGTAGATATAGGGAAAATCGTTGCCTTATACCACACATTGAACCCAATCGTGCTCGCTTTATAGTGAGTCTTTTTATACGCCCACATTTTTATGTGGACGTATATTGTCGTCGCCCCTGTCCGTCCGTCCGTCCGTCCACAATTGTTTGTGAACAGTCTACAGGTCACAATTTTTATCCGATTTCAATGAAACTTAAAATATAGGTTTATCACCCTAAGATCTCGGTTCCTTTCGATATTGGCATGTATCGGACTGTAACTTCATGGGTTATGGCCCCTGATTGTACGAAAAATCACGTTTTTAGCTTGTGAACAGTGTAGAGGTCACAATTTTGATCCGATTTCGATGAAACTTGAAATGCATGTTTATAACCAAAAGATCTTGGTTCCTTTCGATATTTGCGCATATCGGATCGTAACTTCCTGAATTATGGCCCCTGATTGTCCGAAAAATCACCCTTTTTAGCTTGTGTTCCCTGTGGAGGTCAAAATTGTAATCCGATTCAAAAAAACGTTTGATTATATCACCGTTACATAGTTATGGGGGTTGAGTTCGAATTTCGTGAAAATCGGACCAAAATTGACAGACAAAATGGCCGCCGTTTGTACGCGAATAGTGTGAAAATATGTTATATCAAGGTTGTGGACCCTATAGAGGTCACAATTTTTAACCGATTTTCATGAAACTTGAAATGCATGTTTATAACCAAAAGATCTTGGTTCCTTTCGATATTTGCGCATATCGGATCGTAACTTCCTGAATTATGGCCCCTGATTGTCCGAAAAATCACACTTTTTAGCTTGTGTTCCCTGTGGAGGTCAAAATTGCTATCCGATTCAAATAAACGTTTGATTATATCACCGTTACATAGTTATGGGGGTTGAGTTCGAATTTCGTGAAAATCGGACCAAAATTGACAGACAAAATGGCCGCCGTTTGTACGCGAATAGTGTGAAAAAATGTTATATCAAGGTTGTGGACCCTATAGAGGTCACAATTTTGAACTGATTTTGATGAAACTTGAAATATATGTTTATAACCGAAAGATCTTGGTTCCTTTGGATATTTGCGCATATCGGATCGTAACTTCCTGAATTATGGCCCCTGATTGTCCGAAAAATCACACTTTTTAGCTTGTGTTCCCTGTGGAGGTCAAAATTGTTATCCGATTCAAAAAAACGTTTGATTATATCACCGTTACATAGTTTTGGGGGTTGAGTTCGAATTTCGTGAAAATCGGACCAAAATTGACAGACAAAATGGCCGCCGTTTGTACGCGAATAGTGTGAAAAAATGTTATATCAAGGTTGTGGACCCTATAGAGGTCACAATTTTGAACCGATTTTCATGAAACTTGACATGTATGTTTATAACCCAAAGGTCTTGGTTTCTTTCAATATTTGCGCCCATCGGATCGTAACTTCCTGAATTATGGCCCCTGATTGTCCAAAATATCACCCTTTTCAGCTTGTGGTCCCTCTGGAGGTCAAAATTGTTATCCGATTTAAAAAACGTTTGATTATACCACCGTTACATGGTAATGGAGGTTGAGATCGAATTTCGTGAAAATCGGACCAAAATTGACAGACAAAATGGCCGCCGTTTGTACTCGAATAGTGTGAAAAAATGTTATATCAAGCTATAGAGGGCACAATTTTGAACCGATTTTGATGAAACTTTACATGTATGTTTATAACCCAAAGATCTTGGGTCCTTTCTATATTTGCGCCCATCTGATCGTAACTTCCTGAAATATGTCCCGTGATTGACCGAAAAATTGCCTTTTTTAGCTTGTGGCCCCTCTGTAGGTCAAAATTATTATCAGATTTAAAAAACGTTTGATTATATCACCGTTACATTGTTATAAAAGATGATGTGGAATTTCGTGAAAATTGGACCAAAATTGACGGACAAAATGGCCGCTGTTTGTACACGAATAGTGTGAAAATATGTTATATCAAGGTTGTGGACCCTATAGAGGTCACAATTTTGAACTGATTTTGATGAAACTTGAAATACATGTTTATAGCATAAAGATCTTGGTTCCTTTCGATATTTGGACATATCTGATCGTCACTTCCTGAATTATGGCCCCTGATTGTACGAAAAGTCGCTATAATATTAAATGTTTCGTATCCAGTGGAGGTGACAGCTTATTCCATAATATTAAATGATTCGTATACTTTACATTAGCATGGAGCAGAACTTTATAAAAACCAAACAAATTCTAGTGATTTTCTGATAATTACTTAATATGCGATAACTCTTGTTGACTGCCCGGACGATTTAGCTGCTGTGTGGGCGTATGTTTCGTTGCCTGGCAACCTATTTTTCTGGTGTTTAAAAGATGTTGCAGCATTTTTTTTTTTTTTTTTTTCGATTAATTTTCATAAAAATGATATTAGGGTGATTTTATTATATAAATTAAGAATATTATCCCATATATCCTAGATAAAGAGGAAATCGTTGCCTTATATGACACATTGAACCCAGTCGTCCTCGCTTTATCGTGAGTCTTTTTCTTATGTTTAAAAGATGTTGGAGTATTTTTTTCAATTAATATCCACTCAAAAAACGATATTAGGGTGATTTTATTATATAAATGAGGAATATTACCCTAAAAATCCTCGAAATAGAGAAAATCGTTGCCTTATACCATACATTGAACCCAATCGTCCTCGCTTTATAGCGAGTTTTTATCTTATGTATAAAGGATCGTTGAGTATTTTTTCAATTAATTTCCATAAAAAAACCCCGATATTAGGGCGATATGAGTATATAAATTAAGAATATTATTCTATGTATCCTAGATATAGAGAAAATGGTTGCCTTTTACCACATAATATAGAACCCAATCGGCCTCGCTTTATAGTGAGTCCTTTTCTAATGTTTTTCAATTAATTTCCATTAAAAAAAAACAACGATATTACGATGGTCTTATAACATAAATTAAGAATATCATCCTATATATCCCAGATATAAAGAAAATTGTTGCCTTATACCTTACATTGAACCCAGTCGGCCTCGCTCTTATAGTGAGTTTTTTTTTATGTTGAAAGGATCGTGGAGTATTTTTTATCAATTAATTTTCATAAAAAAAACCCTGATATTAGGGCGATTTTATTATATGAATTAAGGATATCATCCTATATATCCTAGACATAGAGAAGATGATTGCCTTATACCACATATTACCGTGATGTTTATGAATTAAGAGTATTATCCTATACATCCTAGAGAAAGTCGTTGCCTTATATCACACATTGAACCCGATCGTCCTCGCTTTATAGTGAGTGTTTTTCTTATATTTAAAAGATGTTGCAGTATTTTTTTCAATTAATTTCCAGTCAAAAAACAAAAACGATATTAAGGTGATTTGAATATATAAATTAACAATATTATCCTATATATCCTAAATATAGAGAAAATCGTTGCCTTATATCACCCATTGAACCCAATAGTCCTCGCTTTATAGTGGGTCTTTTTTCTTATGTTTAAAAGATGTTGCAGTATTTTTGTCAATTAATTTCCATTAAAAAAGCGATATTACGATGATTTTATAACATAAATTAAGAATATCAACCTATATATTCGAGATATAGAGAAAATCGTTGCCTTATACCACACATTGAACCCAATCGTTCAATTAATTTCCATTTAAAAACGATATTATGATGATTTGATTATATAAATTAAGAATATTATCCTATATATCCTAGATATAGACAAAATGGTTGCCTTTTACCATATATAGAACCCAATCGTCCTCGCTTTATAGTGAGTCTTTTCTTGATGTTTAAAAGATGTTGGAGCATTTTTTTTCAATTAATTTCCATTCAAAAAACGATATTACGGTGATTTGAATATATAAATTAAGAATATTATCCTTTATATCCTAGATATAGAGAAAATGGTTGTCTTTTACCACATATAGAACACAATCGTCCTCGCTTTATAGTGAGTCTTTTTCTGATGTTCAAAAGATGTTGGAGTATTTTTTTCAATTAATTTCCATTAAAAAAAACCCGATATTACGGTGATGTTATAACATATTAAGAATATCATAATATATATCCTAGATATAGAGAAAATCGTTGCCTTATACCACTCATTGATCCCAATCGTCCTAGCTTTATAGTGAGTCTTTCTCTGATGTTTAAATAATGTTGGAGTATTTGTTTTCAATTAATTTCCATAAAAAACGATATTAGGGTGATTTTATAATATAAATGAGGAATATTACCCTATAAATCCTCGATATAGAGCAAATGGTTGCCTTTTACCACATACAGAACCCAATCGTCCTCGCTTTATAGTGAGGCCTTTTATGATGTTTAAAAGATGTTGGAGCATAGATTTTTTCAATTAACTTCCATCAAAAAAAAACCAAAACAAACGATATTAGGGTGATATTATTATATAAATCAAGAATATTATCCTATATATCCTAGATATAGAGAAAAAAGGGTTGCCTTTTACCACATAGAACCCAACCGGTCTGACTTTATAGGGAGTCTTTTTCTTACTTTTTTTTTTTTGGACCTAATTTCAATAAAAAATATATTTGAATGATTTCATTATATAAACTAAGAATATTATGCTAGAAATATGGGAATTATCATCCTATACCACATATCTAACCGGGGTTGTATGGAATGTTGCTAGTCTTTTTAAAAGAGACACATTTTTATTATAAATTTTAATTGTATATAATGTAACTTGTATTTTTCATTTTAACTTTTTATATACATAGAGGGGTTATTTATGTGATTTTTGTTTTTATTTATGTATGTTAAATGTAGTAGTAGTATTGTGATTATATTAAGTTTGCCGTCATCATATGTTTCGCGCAATATATCCCGGCAAAGCCGTATAATATAGATAAAGTTGCGACAACTGTGAAGCCAGAAATTTCATATGACGTCATGAAAATATGACGTCAAGTGTAAAAAGACGCCATGTTGGGTCCCAAGTCATTGCTTACTCACTATCTATTTTATGCCCAATTATATTGCTGTGTCGAAGTTGTCTGTCCCAATAGGTATATGAAATGTTGATCGATATGCTATAGAATTCTGCGAAAAAGAGTCTATAGACGATAAATCATACATGTTTAAAACGAAAAGTATAGATGAACATACTATCATTATTAATTATTATACCACACGAGTACATTATTGTTATATAGCCGAATTCATAAAAAAAAAGTAAAAGATTTCCCAGATAAAAGCGCTATCAAATATATTTAACTTGAATACGCTTTTACAAATCAGATTTTTTTGTGCAGACGGTTAAATTGAAAAACCAAAATATATATAATAATTTGGGAGATAAACCATTTTTCCTTCTAGCCTGAAATTGCGCGATTTTTTGGTCTGAAGCCATTCCTGTGTGTCAGTTTTCTGTCATCGATCATTAATTGTATCATCAATATTTCAAAAATCGAAATTTCTTTATGTCTATGCGCGACATGATTGTGTTTGTCTAATATATAAACGACACAAATTTAACAGATACAAATACATGTTATTCCACACAAATTTAACAGATACAAATACATGTTATTCCACAGGTCGGCAGCTGCCGCCCTCCCCTGGAAAATTTCGGCGCCCCCTATGGGCGCCGCAGGCGCCCTTTGGCCGTTGTGGAAAAATTGGCTCCGACAATGGGCGCCAAAGCGTGCAACACGAGGTCAACGACCAAAGTCTCCATATTTGTATGGGCGACACATAAAGCCGAGTGACATTAGTTGGGCGCCAACGACGAGATTGTCGCCCAACCAATGTCACTTTGTTTTATGGGCGCCTCGCTAATCATGTCGCTATATATGAGCCGTCTCATAATAACCCACACGATTAACACGACAACGCCCGATTTGTGGGGTGCCTTATCTCGGAGAGGCGCCCATAATAACATGATTGGTGCGTATAATGCCGAATTGAACTGGTTGATCAATTCATTGGCGCCCATATAATGCTAGTGAGATTAGTTTGGGTGCCCAAAACGGTTTGATCTGTGGATTGCCTTATCCCGGAGAGACGCCCTTAATTGTTGGTGAGGCGCCGTATGATGTCGAATCAGATTGGTTGGGCGCCCACAACTTGATCAACGGGGCGCCTAAAACGGCATGATTTGTGGGGGTCTCATTCCGGAGGGGCGCCCATAATACCGAGATCGTGGACACCAATAATATGATAATCTTAAAAATTCAAACGGCATGATTTGTGGGGTGCCTCATTCCGTAAGGGCGCCCATAATGACGAGATCACAGGCGCCCATAATATAATGCTAATGAGATACGTTAGGCGCCTACGAATGAATTGGGCACCCGAAATGGCTTGATAATCTTCAAAATTCAAACAGGTCGCTCTCATGTCGGTGGCAAAAAAAAGTACCTGAAATGTAATAAAACACTAATTCTAAATTTACTTTTCTTATAATAGAATATTGCGAATTAGTACTAAATTGACAATGGATTAAAACATTTTGTCTGAAGCCACGCTACTTTGTGCCACATATTTGGGCATCGGTTATTATTTGTGGATGCAGCTGCCACACTCCGATCGGATGGTTGGAATTCAGGTCGGAATAGAGTAGGATTTCGGTTACAAAAATATTGGAAGTTGCTTTTACTCTTTGGTAAGAATAGCCGAAAAAAAAACGCATAATAATGCGGCGGTTGTATTGAGTTCGGGTAAGCCACCATATTCCTGAACAATAACCCATGAAATCCATCCTTGTCCATTGCTGGCAGGCAACATGACAGCCTTTCGTTTAATCTGGGGTCTTCCCTAAAGCTTTGGACAGTGATTTAAGTTATTGTACCCGTTTAGATAGCCTTTTTTGTCACGCAATTATTTTTTCTGTAACATTCTGCTATGCACTGGTTAATGATAAAATCGTCCAATTTAGAGCTCTATTGAACGCGTAATGACATTGTTACGTATTTAGCTATTGGTTGTTAATCGGACTATTGACCAGTTATTATTTGGAGCAGAAATTTTCTTCCAATACAGCAGTGTTAAGTGGGATTAGCTCTAATCAAACGAAACACTGCAAGGTAGACTATATTGGATCACATTTCTGTTGCAGTATTCATAGGCTGAAATAGCAGGAAAACACGTTTGCGGCGGTCAAAATTTGCTCACGACCTCCCCATCTCCGTGGAATATAAACAATTGAATGGAATTCGGCCCAGCCACCATAGTAAGGTTATATCAGGCCACCCACTGAATTTAGGGACTGGAATAGCAAAAAAAAAAAATGCATTTGAGGTCGTAAAATTTCCTCAATTTCCCTTGGGGGGAGGGGGTGAGCGTAGGATCCCTTGACGTCTGTAGGCATAACCCAAAATTGGTTCGGGCATTCCAAATTCTTCCCCCTAACATACGCCTATGGAGAGCACCCTATAGATCTTTCCACGGTAGGTAGGCTACATCGGCGCCCACAGAAGCTCCATCGGCGCCCCCAGAAGTCTTTGCCCCTCAAACAATTTTGGGCCAGCTACAGGCCTGCTATTGTATCCATATATTTTAAGCGAGTTAACAATATATTCATTAAGAGAAACTATGTCATTTCAGGCTTAACATATCGTAAAATTCATATTCATTTGACGACCGACCTCCTATTTACATCCCAGTGTAAACATGGTTGAGACTCTATCTGAACTACAGGGTACATCATGTTTTAGAGACAGTGTAGATGATGGATTGGAGGCTATCTGAACTACAGGATAACACTAACTAAGAGGGGTACATCATGGTAACTTTCCCTATACAGAATTACAGGGCTTTGTATCCCGGTTGGTGCTGACGTGCCATTAAACACCACGTCATTTCATTTATACCACATTATTAGGTTAAATGCTCGTTTCCAATTTAATAAAAAAATTCTCATAATAAAATTCTTACGCCAAACTGTTTTAAACGAAAGAGGGGGTACAAAAGGGTACCAAAGTACAAAAATAGAAGTATGCCAACAGTGAAATTTTAACTAAAGCTTGACAATTTAGATTTAAATATTCTACGTGAGTACCGGAACGGGGTTGATTCTTTAATTGAAACTGACAAGAACGTAACTGACAACATTCCGTTAAACCATTGGCGTGATCATTTTTCTAAAATGATTGACCAATAGTTTAAAAAAAAAAATTTTTAATTTGATTCTCGAATCTGCATTTATTCCAGAGTCTTTGTCACAGTCTTTCCTTGTCGAAATTCACGATAAAAGCTGAAATCAAGATCCAAATAACTACAGGGTAACTGTTCTGGCCAACTGTTTGTCCAAATTAATGCTTTTTGACCATTCTTAATAAGAGAAGTTAAACTTATTTAGAAGTCAGTGGCATTATTGATCATGCCTAATGTGCAGGCGCGGATCCAGAGGGGGGGTCCAGGGGGTCCCCCCCCCCCCTCTGCTCAGACTTGAAAATTTTTTATGCGATTTTATTGCCGACTTTTTGACCTGTAATTTTGGAATTTACCTTTCGGAAATACGTCAGAATGCACCAAATTGAATCTAATTTATCAAATTTTCATGGGGGAGGGCCTCCCCCCTTAATTGGTTCAGTGCCTTTTATCAAATCTAGACCCCCCCCCCCCCTGCAAAAAATCCTGGATCCGCGCCTGATGTGGATATAGATCAAAGCATAGAACCACGGATAACATTTTTATTTTAAAAACAATCATTAAGGAATATTAAATATAAAAAAAAACAGCCTTTGTACATTTTTTTCATAGATTTTATCAAACCATTTGATACTCTCTGGAGAGAAGGGGGGTGATTTTCAAGCTACTAAAACATAATTTTAATGAAATTATTCTTAATTTAAATTTTATATAAGACAGCAACCTATAAATTTAAAACAAATTCCGGTATAAGTGATACCATAAGGTCCATGGTGATACTAGCATACAACCATCACCTTCAAAAATGTGGGAAGGGCCTAAACAACAAAAGGGGAGGGCTTAAATCATACTCGCTCTATAGAATTTAGCAAAATCGGCCCGGCTCTATACTATTTAGCACTTACCGGCGGAAGTTCTTGAACTCGTGATTTGCGATAATGAAAATGACAACAACCTCTTCGGGCTGGTGGATCAGTTATGTTCATGTAATAACTATAAAATATGTGACGAAGTTTAAATGCTGGTTATGATTGTCACACAATTCCGCAATAACCGGGGAAGAAATGACATTAATAAATATATTATGAATGAATTGTTAACCTAAAATCAAGTTGCTTAAAATATCTCTGAGTCTGAGTGCTGTACGTGAACCGATCATAATCGAGTTGGATTTTGGATGTTCTTCTGTTGTATTCTATATATAGCTTTAGTATAGAAAAAAGATGAATTTGAAAGGACAAGGATGCATATGTTTTATGTTACTGGCATTTCCTAGTATTGGAGCAATAAAGGGAACAAATGATAATGTGAACTCTGTAACTGTACCTTCTGTGAAAACGACTACAGTGTTCACTATGCCAACTTTTTCACCCAGTGAAAAAGGTAAAAGTGTTTCATTCATTAAGTTTTAATTTGGTACGGTAGGTGCTGTATACATTAGACTAGATAATCCAAACCTCATCATTAAATATTTGACATTTTTCCCCCCATAAAAACAGTGATGAGTTTGACTATTCGAAAACATTTTGTATAAATGTCAATGAGATTTAATTAAAGGAGCTAAGTCTTTAACTCAATGTCATCCGAAATCTTCAACATTGAAAACACGAATTATTTGTCAATTTAAATCAAAATTGATGATGTGATCTTACCGGAAAAAGATGGGCTCCTGATATCCAATATTTAAGAAAAAATAAATATTTTACCATTGGTACACGAATCGTGTACCATAATGCGGTTCAGCCCCAGTTCTAGCAAGAGACTCGAGGAAAGAGGCTAAAAACATTGTACCAAATCAAACGGCGCATGTAGACTGGAATAACTAGACGCTAAAAAAAATGCCTTCAGTTGACACTTCTGGTTTATTTCGCCGAACACAACTGATTTGAAATTAGAGCAAAAATGGAAACAATTGAATGCAAATCAGTTTATATTTATATACATTTATATTACGGTATTATATGCGTTGCGATCCACTTGAGTCAATTTCTAGGTCCCAAATGTTAGCGATTTAGCTCCTTTAAATTATTTGATAGCACGTTTCAATTTCTGGCTAAAAAGAAAAATTACAGCCTTAATCATGTTAATTGGCACGTAATGTTTCAGCGACTACACATCTTATCACCGTATACACAAACAATTCTCGTTTTCAAAAACTAGTGTCTTTTTAATGTTCAGCCTTGGTGAGTCCTTATAACCGAACACTAGGTGATTGGGTAGCTTACTGCAAGTGCAGTCACGGTATGATCCGTATCACGATTCACAACCAGGTCAATATTTACCAAGAAAATAAATGACTAATTGATATTTTTAGGCCTGTAGATGTCAAAGAAATAATATTGTTTTATATCACGATATTAGTGTGGATCAAAATAAGAACCAAAACAATTTAAGAATGTTTGTGTACCTATGGATAATGTGTGATGTGGATAATATTAATAAGAGTCATTTAAGTGTAAGATTAGTTCAGCTCTGAACGTCGGTCTCATTACACTCACCCTGACCGTTCAGGGACTGGCCTATTCAATCAATGTCGAAAATAATTTGAACCCCAGTCAATTTTACTGGGCAACTTTTCACTGCGAAACATCGGAGTGTCAATCCGTGTGGACGTCTGTACAATGTAAAGGAACATCTTAGTGACAAAATAAGACCTTGTTTACCTCACTAGACTCAGTATGAGCGAAACAACACGCTGTTTAAAATACGTCCCCTCCTATCAAACTATCCTTTCGCCACCATGACACAGCGTGTTGTGATGCTCATACTGACTCTAGCGAAATGAGCAAGGTCTTATTTTCTCACTGAGATGTTCCTTTACACTGTACACGAGTCCACACGGAGTGACACCCATCGTTTAGCAGTGAAAAGTTGCCCAGTAAAATTGGGGGTCAAATTATTTTCGACATTGATTGAATGGGCCAGTCCCTGAACGTTCAGGGTGAGTGTAATGAGACCGACGTTCAGAGCTGAACTAGTGTAAGATATATTGACTTTGGCCATTTATTTTGGGGTGGAGACAGGGAACATAAACCTTACTGTTTGATTGTGATTTGGAGGCGGGGAGGGGGGGGGGCAGGTTTTGAGGTTGGAAAAATGGCAGACTTGAGCTTTGGAAAATCAGAATTTTTCCGGAAAATATAAATGACAATCAGCGTCTTTACAATCATGTTGTATATGACATCTATTTATTTTGGGATTTTGTTGGCGGACATAAGTGTAATAATGGTTGGCTTGTTTACAAGTAGAGGGAGGGTGGATGGCAGAATGGTTAACATGCGCACGCTGTATGATACGGCCTGCAATTGAGTCAACTGGCGTGGTTTTGAATCAGGGGTGGGCTCCCGTGTTGGAAGAGCCCCTTTTATTGAACGAGCGATTGTCCTACGGCTACCAGCCCTGTTTTGAATCCCCGGTTGTACATGGCAAGGAGTATGGTTGCCTGTCCCGCCTCATGGGTTTTCTCCAGGTACTCCGGTTTACCCCCCACTGCTAAAGACCCCTACGCGCAAGCGAATTATTGAAATAAAAATTAAAACCAATTGTTTGTCTCGAAATGTCCTAGTTTGTGTCGAGTTGATGTTAAACCCCATTTATCTCTCCCTCTCTGTTTATAAGTAGATTCGCATTGAAGGCCACATGACTAACCATTTTTGTTTTACCATTACTTTTACATGTAGTTGTAGAATCTAAAAGATACATAAATGTTCAATGGGAGCAACATATCTGTAAAAAATTATATGCACAATTAAAACACCTGTTATTTCTATTTCTTTCAGTGAATTTTACTTTAAAACTATCAAATTCTGGACCTGCCTGTTTGGATTCTCAAATTATCTTCAATGCTTCCCTGTTGGATCATCAAGGTCGTACTGTTCAATCAAAGTTTTTCCATTATGAGTGGTTTAATAATGCAAACCGTTCTTACGAATATTCCAAAGGTCAATATCAGGCTGCAATAATAAAGACATTCGAGAGTGATAGTGTAGTTGCTGGACAGTATATAATGACTGTTGCTGTTTATGGAGACCATTCTTCTAAAAAGAAAGTTATAGCACATTCAACTACAACATTTATTTTAACAGGTAATCCACATCTTAATGTATGTTGCTTGTGGACGCTCTAGAGGCTAAAGTTAATATCCAATTGACTTTTAAATTATACACAGTGTTTGAGGTAATGAGACAAAGAAGCCTATTGTTTTTCAGCAATTTCCGATTACAACTACCAGAGTTATGGCCCTTGATCACTTAAAAAAATCTTGTTTACGCTCTAGAGGCCAAAGTTAATATCGGATTGACTTTAAATTTATACACAGTGTTTTAGGTTATAAGACGAAGAAGCCTATTGATTGTCTGATAATTACTGCCAGAGTTAAGGCCCTTGATCACTTATGGACACCCTAGAGGCCAAAGTTAATATTCGATTGACTTAGAATTTATACACAGTGTTTAAAGTTCCAATAGCATTTTTTTAAGTTATATTTTTAAAATTTATTAAAATAAAGCCCCAAAATAGATTGAACCTATAAACAGTCCTACCTTGTTAAAGAATAATCCTATTAATCCTATAATTCATTATTGCCAGTTGAGAAATTGGCAAAAATATCATTTTCAACTTCAAATTCAAACGTTTGAAGATGGTCGCCCATGGAGAAGAATAGGAAAACAAGGGAGGTAATTGAGTAACTATTTCCTCAATCAACCAGTGTCACCCTTTCTAACCCCTCCAAAATTTTGTCCATGATCGTATAATAGTGAGTTGACAACCTTTTGAGCAAAAAACATAGAACTAATTATATTTTGACTTTCTTAGAAAAAGTGAAATTGGAACTTTAAGGTCATGAGACGAAGAGTCCTATAGATTTTCAACAATTTCTGATAATTACTGCCAGAGTTTTAGCCCTTGATCACTTAAAAAAATCTTGTGGTTGCTCTAGAGGCCAAAGTTAATATCCGATTGGCTTTAATTTTATACACAGTGTTTACAGTCATGAGACGAAGACGTCTATTGATTTTCAGCGATTTCCAATATTTACTGCCAGAGTTATGGCCCTTAATCACTTCAAAAAATCCTGTGGACGCTCTAGAGGCCAAAGTTAAGATCCGATTGACCTTAAATTTACACACAGTGTTTAAGGTCATGAGATGAAGCAGCCTATTGATTTTCAGCGATTTCTAATAATTACTGCCAGAGTTATCTCTCTTGATCACTTCAAAAAATCTTGTGACGCTTTAGAGGCCAAACTTATCATCCGATTGACTTCAGATTGATACACAGAGTTTAAGGTATTGAAAATTCATTTTGATTTTCAATGAATTTTGATAACGGAACAGCTAAATCCATGATATTAAATGTTTCGTATACTAATTTTTAGCGTGGGGCAAAACTTTATAAAAAGCAAACAAATTCTAATGATTTTCTGATAATTACATAATGAGTTGTTACTCTTAATCATAATTTAGTGTATTAGGCCTACAAATGTTTCATTACCCAAAAAAGTAAAAATACGCGACAATCCTTGTTGACTGCCCGGATGATTTAGCTGCTGTGGGCATATGTTTCGTTGCCTGGCAACCTACCTTTGTATTTATTATGTGTGCCATGCCAATTGCTGAATGCTGAGCATCAAACAAGATTGCTAGTCAGAGTATTCCCAAGGTTCTTAATAATTGGATTAACTTTACTAATGCTAGCTTTTTATGAACCTGTAATCTGGAAGCAAATAAATAAAGTAGGCCCTATTTACCGTCCAGGCAGAATTTATTTATGTAACTTTCCGAATTAGTGTAAAGTTTGATTCTTTTTTTGACAACTTTTGTACATGTAAGTGATAATATGTAGAAACAATAGGTAGGTACTATCTCCATGCAGGTTTCATTGCACTATGGGGTCCTAATACACCAGATTCTGGCCTCATTCATGCATCGAATTTGACAATAGCATTGTGTATTAAATTTTCATGTGTAAGTTGCATGTAAATTATCTTGTAATACATGTATATATCTTTATCATTTTTCTTTTACAATGATCATTGATTTCTTTTTCTCCAGAAAGTTTAAATGGTGATTTCCAAGTAAACCAGAGTCTTCCTTTTCAAAGAAACAAGACTGTATTTGCAACAGACCATCCCATTGTTTTAAAACTAAATATGAAAGATAAATTTGATAAGAAGAGATACAGATTTAATTTTGAATGGTACAAGAATGATGAATTCATGAAAGCTACATCGATACCAGAATACACATTTCAGATAGCCGAAAAGGGTTCATACAAAATTGAGGCCAACGCATTTGTATATCCCAATGCTAAATCAATGGACAAAATAAATTATCCAGAAGTGCTTTCGGATATGTTATTAGTGGATAACAAATGTAAACAACGTAATTCATCCCCAGACAAATGTAAACGGTTTACTCAGACTATTAATACTAAAGGTAGGTATTTACATTCACAGTCTTGTTTATCATTCTACACTTCTTCTAAACAGCTTGATGTATTTCAACTATATTTGTTCGATGCCTGCATTGGCCGAGAAAGTTCACCTCGATTTTCTGGCGTGGTTTCACCTTGTCAGTGATGCAGAATAGAGGGCCTGACAAGGACAGCTGTCTAGTCGGTTAGATGGGACGAAAAACCGAGGTTCCGTGCACACATTGGCATGCACGTAAAAGATCCCTTGGCAGTTGAAATTCTATATAAGAGCGGGTCGTAGCGCCGCTATCCGGGCAAAATTTCCCTCATAGCACACTGTATGAGCTATGTCCATCTTCCATCAGCCCAGGTTAAGTGCAGAAGTGTAAGACATTTTACCCCGTTCCATTTCATTTCAACTATACTTAGTAAGGTTTCTTGCTTATATAGTACTTATTCAGATTTGTTCAGATGAAGTCATGGAGATGGGGGCAGAAAGGAGAAATTTATACATTTTTGTTTATTGATTCATCTATCTTACTTGATCTATTTCAACCAGATTTAGAAAGGTATTTTATAGAATCATTTAAATGTTGCTCAGTCCGTGCAGACCATGGACTAAGTTAGACCTTTTCAGATACTGATACTTGAAAAAAAACAATCAAAGAATTCCAACCAAATGATAGATATGATTCATGTTTATCTACTGACATTTGTTTTGGACTGATGTATAATGAGACACAAAGAAAATACACAAATTATTTGACTTAATTATGTTGGTACAATTGCAGGCTGGACAACACAAAGGGCAATAAACAATAATTTTATTTCTGCTGCTAAACATAGACACAAAGGGTAGAAATCAAGAGTCAATATCATGTCCACACTTAATCTAGCAGCATCATGCAATGATGCCACATGGCAGCAATTGAGATTCCCCTCTGGTGTCTTGCAATGGGAGCGATGTCCAACTTTGTTCCACAGATGCTCGATTGATGGCCTTAAATATAACTTGACCCACAATCTAGGTTTTGTTTTTTTAACTTGTCTCAGCTGAAAGGATAATCTCTATCATGTTCACAGCTTTCTGCACACATATGTTTATGGAACAGAGAGTCAAAGATTGCTGAAAATGAACAATGTTCATCTTTTCTGATACCAAATTTGAAAAGCAATAGGGTTAATCTTCTTGCACCAAATTTGAAAATAATCTGTTAAAAACTGTAGTCTCTAACACATTAACAAGGTTAACAGAAGAGGTTGAGTCCTAAATGGAAAATATCTGTAGGCTGAATGTTAGTAGGGTCGTTCTCTCACAACCTTAACTCCTTAAACCAAATTTTTAAAAGATCAGTAACCTGTCGTGTTAAAAAGGATTTTAGAAAGGGAAAAACAGATCCTTTATACACATTGACATGCACGTAAAAGAATAATTGGAATTCAATATAAAGAGTATGTCATAGAAATGCTGTGCAGACAAAATTTCCTTCATACCACACTGTATGGCATATGCCTTTCTTCATTAGCCAAGTTGGAGTAAGATATTACCTGTAAACCCAATTTCATTTCATTCTCGCATGACTCCAATATTGCACACCAAAAATGAAATAAATCAATAAAAACTGTAGCCTCTTTTGTGTTGACAAGGGTTTTGAACAACGGAACAGGGGATAACTTCAGAACAGATGGTTGCATAGATTCAATAAGGTTCCTCCTTTCATGGCCACAACTCTATAAGTCTTTTTTTATAAACAATATTCATTCAGAAACGGAATACTCCCCCACCCCCTCCTCCTATTTTAAACTGTGGCCTGTATCGCACTAACAACAGGTTTTCGAAAATGAAGATGGTTCCTCCTTTCATTGCCACAACTCGATAAGTCTTTCTTTTATAAACAATATTCATTCAGAAACTGAAGGGATATCATTGGGGAATAGGCAAGGGCAAGGCCTGTACCCACCCCCTCTCCTATTATAAATTGTGGCCTGTATCGCTCTAACAAGAGGTTTTCGGAAGAGCATGGATAACTCAACAACTGAAAGTCTCAGAGTGCAGAATATTGAACACTTCACACCAAATTTGAAAAAAAACCTGTAGCCTCTATTACAATAACAAGATTTCGGAGAAGGAGTGAGTAACTCTGGATCTTATCGCAGATACTGAATATTTAAGGTTCGTCCTTTCATGACCACAAGGCTTCACAACAAATTTGAAAAAAATCCATCAAAATCTGTAGCTCTAATAGCATTATGCGAAATTGCTATCAGAATGACAATGGTAGTAAGTCTATAGGTAAATAAGAGAATGCTTTGTCCTCCAGTATTTGTTTTGTACATGTAGGTAAAAATTATTTACTATCTAGTGTAAATGGGTATTAAAATGAGTAAAAGACAGTATTCTGCCCTGTTCAGTAATGTCTTTTGTAAACAATAAACGCGCCACAGAGCCAGTGATTGAAGTTGGGTGATGTGTGGTGAAACTTTGAAGGTAGTCATCTTTTACATAGTTGTGAAACAGATTGCCATGCCCTATTTTATAAACACAATGGGGTGTTCCCAGTGTTCAACTTTTGCATTTCAATGCATCTTCCAAAAAAACTGTAGGAGTTTCACTGGCCCAAGATTTTTACAGCAAAATATATAATTCTATAACCCCTATATCTGCACCGTAAAATAGTGTGTTTGAGAGAATTGATCTGTGATGCATTAACATGAACTGAAGACATCATTCTCATACCAAGATTACAGTTTATTTGGCAGAGAGATTTACAATCATCTATTTAGTGCTGCATTTTCATTGCGTCTTACTCTATTTCCCAATTAATTATCTCAAGTACAAAGGTTGTGACTGATTATCACAAGACCAAGCCTAAATTTTATGTATCAAGCTATTGCCAAGAAACTTATCTTGTTGACATTAAAAAAACAAACCAACAGTAATGGAATTTATTTTTATCATAAAATTTTTATCATTTCAAATGGAAGATAATATCAAATTCCCTCTCTAGTTATTGTAACTGTATTAAGTTTGAAACTGACAACAAATTGCATAATCGAAAGTGACAGGGATAGTCACTCAAGCCCTCATCTTATCAGTTGTTTAATGATACACATTTATCAAATTTCAAGTTTTGTTAACTGCATACCTATTATGAGGTTGTTAGATACTAGAACTTTGTCTTAGATATCATCAATATAAATATCAGATTTTACTAGTTTTTTGCTGTTGTGTCCATATTTGAGGAGCATGTACGAGTATGTTATCGTAAATTCCGTTTGTCTGTCCATTCTGACCACAGTCAACATTTTCTATCTGATTTTAATAATACTAGTTACGATACTTTATGTTCTTCAGATCTCGGGACAATTTCAGACTTTGACATGATAATATAGAGCTTATGTTAAAGTCATAGCAACTATATAGATGACTTACCTGCTTGTGAGATTATAATTCAATCTTCAGTCTTATACATGTCATGTATAATCCTTTAACCACTCCCTGTCTATCAGTAAACATTTGATCTTATATTATCCTTCAATCTTTAATATGTCTTTGTCAATTTCAATGTACTTATGTAAACTTATAGCACAAGTAGGTTTATGGTGTGTGTGGGGGGGAGGGGTGGTCACAGCTGGCCATGTTCAGCAATTTGAGCAGCTCAGAAGCTCTGAGGCAAGATTTCTTTTAAATGCATACATATATAGAATTAGAGTGGCAGTGGAGTGAGGCAAAACAGCGGCAATGCTTCACACGTTTGTTTGATGTTATTTGGATGAATGTTGTGGAATAAAGTGAGCAGGGGAGGATTTAGAACTGAGTCAGTGACAGTGAGTTTGTCAATATGAATCCCTTGTCTTATTATTTTTTCTGATCTGTATTATATTATTTTGAAAACGTTTTCTTTACTGGTATGTGTTGGGTTTTGTTTTTCAGAAAGACTGACTGTCTTAGACATTGAAGGTGGAACAAGTGTAGCTGTTAATGATGTCATCAAGCTTAATGTTAGCTGTTTAGGAAGGTATATTAATGTTTTGTTTTGGCATGTTACTGGTTATTTATTTCGAAACCCAGCAGTAAACTATTCTAAAACTGGCTGGATTATTCAATAATTATAAGCCTACATTTGCAGTTAGACATATGTTGTCAGCACCCTGTCCCCCAGACAGAAATCTGTCCACAATGCAAATTTATTTGTGGACACTACAGGTCACACAGTTTTTATCCGATTTGAACAAAAAATTGAAATATAGAATTATCTCTTAAAGATCATAGAATTATCTCTGAAAGATTTTAGCTTGTGAACACTCTAGAGGTCAGGGTATCTGATTAAAAAACGTTTGAGTTGGTCACAGCCACATCATAACATCGAAACTGCCCTACAAAATGGCTGCTCCTTGTACACAAATAGTGTTAGAGTATGATATATCAAGTTTGTGGACCATCTAAAGGTCACAGTTTTGATGTTATGTTTATAAATCAAAGATCACGATTCTTTTCGATGGATTATGGCTGCTGGTTGTTTTTAGAATTTTGTGAAAATCAGATCGAAACTGTTTGACAACATGGGTGTAGAAGTATTTAATACCATGCAAGCTTGTGGACCCTCCAGAAGTCACAATTTTTATCCAATATTATATCCATAAAATCTTAATTCCTTTTAATATTTGTGCATGTCTGACTGACTGTAAGTTCCTGGTTTATGGCCCCCGATTGTCCACCCATAGGAAAGACCATACATCAACGATAGCCTACCATTTACCAGCAACCACTCATAGACGATACCATTCACAGAATCAATTGTCCACCCATCGGCATGACCACACATCGACGATACCATTTATCAACAAATAATCATCGACAACACCATTTAGACGACATCATTCATCAGCGATACCAGAAGTGATTCAACCCAAGTGAACACTTAACATTTATCAGTAGGTACCCAAAGGGGACCTGTAAAATTAGTCCACATTTGTACATGAATTATTTACTCATACTAAAAAAGTTCATAGCATAATAATTTCACTCACCAATACCTGACTATACGGAAAATCTTGTTTTTAGCTTGTGATCCCTCTAAAGCAGTGGTTCCCAACCTTTTTTTCATAGCGTACCACCTGGAGGTCCCATTGTACAGTTACCGCATACCACATGGTTCTAGAGAAACTCAATTTGATCAAATATCACTTTATTTGAATAATTTTACAAGTAGAACATGCAAATGAACTGAAATAAACTCATCTCAATGTAAGGGCTGTATCTGCTTCTTCTCCACCAGCTTGTGTTAGGCAGTAAACATTTTTGTGAAGTAAAAAATAACTTAAAATCGTTCAATACCCCGAAAGTGCTCTAGAGGTAACATTTATTATCTGGTTTAAAAAAATGGTTTTGAATATATCACTATTATGTTACACCGTAATGTCTGTTGAGAAATTTATGTTACCTGAATCATCTGTATTATATTTTCAGTTCACCAACAGGAGTTTGTTGGAATGCAACATCATTAAACAGAACACACATGAATGACAATGTGACTTGCACACCAACTGTCTTCAGCAATACAAGTTGTTTCCATGAGATATTAGTACGACCAAAACAAAGTGGTTGGCATGATGTTGGTATTGCTGTTTATAATGATATAAGCTACATGCATGGAAATTATTTTGTATATGCATATGATCCAGGTAATTTTTTTGTTCTATTCTTATCAGTAGAATATTTAGGAATTTTGGCATTACTGTTATGAATTTAGGAACAAATAAAAAGTCTGTATTTGTCAGGTGGTTGTTTAAGTTATCCAATCCCAGGTTGAATGTGACAAGGAGTAGGGTCGCCTGTCCAACCTTGTAGGTTTTCTCTTGTTCCTCCGGATTCCTCCCACTGCTAAAGACCCCTACTCGCAAGCAAATTATTGAAATAAAATTAAACTAAATGTTAATCCCGAAATGACCTAGTTTGTGTTGAGTGTATGTTAAACCCTGTTTCTTTCTCTCTGTTGAGTGGACATTATACCCCATTTCTCTTTTTATATGAATGAATCATTGTATATGCTTATATTTGATACAATATTTGTTGATAATTATGATTAAAAACTTTTGTCGGCTGCTCGAACAACTAGCAATTGCAACAGTGGCATATAACCTTAAAGCATCAATATACAGTACAAAGATTTTTCTTTTTATGCACCCTCATTTTCATGTGGAAGTATATTGTCGTCACCCCTGTCCGTTCGAATATTTCACCGTTACACCAACATTATGAGGAAGGTTGAGTATGAAACTTCCAATTAAAAAAACAGGTAACACAGACCAATTATAGATGGTTTCATGGGATCAATTATAACTAAGTCAAAATGATGCATTTGACATTCAGAATTTAGATAAATTGATATACATGTACTCTATTAATTATTGTACATCACATGAAAATGTGAGAATATCAATAAAAACTACATTTTTAGCATGTGGTCCCTCTAGAGGTCTCAACTTTTATCTGATTTAAAAAAAACATACATGTAAGGGTATAAAAATCACATTGTTAGCTTGTTGCCCCTCTAGAGATCATAATTTTTATCGGATTTAAAAAAACATTTAAATATATTGCTGTTACACCATAATGATGTTGACTTCAAATGTCACTACTAGTACTACTCCCTAATGAAAGTTGCGTTTAAATTTCGTAAAAGTCTGATCAAAACTCCCTGCTTCTTGTATGTAATCCCTATAAAAGTCACAATATTTAGCCGATTTTGATGAAACTTAAAGATGGGTTCCCAATAAAATTATGACAATTTTGGTATGTATGGAAAGTTGAGATATCCAATCTTACTAGAAAAATTCTGGATTCCCTGAAAAACACTCATGGAGCGTATACAGGACAAAAATGTAAGGGTTCCCTTAATAGACAGCAGGACGATTAGGACTATCTGCATGCGTGACGTTGAAGGCTTTGTGTACATGTTGATAAACTTTATGAAGAGTTAGACCTACAGCACTTTCTGGGATAAAAATCAAGGAAAAAGACACAGGAAGTGGATAATCCGATAATTTAACTAGGATTAGGGCTGGGTATCGATAGTGATTTTTACTATCGATAATCGGCAATGAAATGTCGGTCGATAATCGATAGTATCAAAAACAAACTTAATTTCACGGTCGTCATCAAGACTGGATACAGTGTAAGTTCAAAGTTCAAAACCATACGAAGTTGCGAAAGATTGTTTGCTCCTGTCTAAAACCCAAAGTGCTTCCACGCAGCACTTTTAGCTTTGCCGGGAAAATCAACAAGCGTTGTCGTCCATGTGTGCTATTTATTGTACCGGCTACTCTATTACTGAGGCACCAAACTGATCCCGCAGTGAATATTTGCTTGGCCGCTACAATCACTGATAAGCATGACATCGACGAGGCTTAATGGGCACGGCATATTAACTTTTTTACTCGGACAAATTAAATTCTCAAACATTTTTTTGAGGTAAAAGAAAAATAAATAAAGACGTTTGAAGTATTTGTAGTTAAAAAATATTTCCCATTTGGTGTAAACGGGTATTAAAATGAGTAAAATGCATCATTTTGCCTGAAGCAGTTAGGTGTTAAGTAAACATTACACGAGCCGTTGAGCCAATGACTACGAGGCGTGCAAGTCAACGCACATGTTTTAGACAGCCATCCGTTACAGGGATAATTCGTTAGTAATTCTCTGTGAAACAGGTTGCTGAGGTACACATACAGAAATAGTGAACCGTACAGACAAATTCTGAAGCTTGCAAAGGGAAATAACTGTAACTTTATTTACACATCCGGGTATCTCTGATTTAGCGATATTCAACAATAATTTCTTCAAAACTTAAGTAACGTTTCAATGTGAGTGAATTTATGAAAACGGCTGTTCAATAAGCTGTCACAATTTTGTCATGTGTTACATTGATACTTGATAGTAATTAAAGTGAGCGGTGTATTATGATTAACTGAAAGAAAACATTAACATTTCAGACGCAAGAAAAATAGACGAAGAGCGATAATCGATAGTAACCCGCCGCTATCGATAGTGCTTTTCTGGGCCGCCCAATCGATACTATCGATTTATATCGATATTTTACCCAGCCCTAATTAGGATTTGATATTTGTAATAAATATTCAGCAATTACAGACAACATTGTCTTTGGTGTGCAATGAATTCTCCCCTGTCTTTGCCACTGTTGCTATAGGTATCCAATTTAAAAATAAAGTTTGAATACATCCCAATGATGGTTGTAAATCAGACTCAAACTGCCAGACAAAATGGCTGCACAGCGAACACAAATAGTGTAAAAAATATGCCACATCAAGCTTGTGGACTCTCTAGATGTCACAATTTTAATCTGAATTTATGTTTATATCAAAGATCTTGGTTCCTTTTGATATCCAAACATGACTTCCTGGATTATGCCCCCCCCCTCCCAGTGTTCAAAAAATAAAAAATTGCATTTTTAGGTTAAGGACCTGCTAGAAATCACAATTTGTATTCAATTTTAAAAACTGTTTAAATGCATGAAGGTTGAGTTTGAATTTCATAAAAAATTGACCAAAAATGGCCGCTCTTTGTACTCAAATTGTGTAAAAGTATGTAATACGAAGGTTGTGAACCCTCTAGAGGTCACAATATTTTTTATTTGATTTTGATGAAACATAAAATGTATCTTTGATATCTTTCTGTATTATGGCCCCTGATTGTACAAAAATCGCTTACGTTTTGAGTTTGTTCTCTATTCTTCTTTTGTAAAATGTGGCCGTATTTTTCCTGGCAATAGCTGATTTAGTTTTTTTTATAGAATGTACTGGTAGGGAAAATAGATTGAAAATGTACAGTCCATTTCAATCAGGTCATCTAAAATCATGATGCAAATATTGATTACATGTATTTATACCAACAGACGGAAAGTTACACGAGTTGTCAGTTTAACCACGTCAGATTCAGTATGGTCATATTACATATATATGGTGTTTTGTTTGCTGATAAAAACAATAAAAAATTAATATTTTCAGATTCATCAGGCTCTTCAATGGTAACCATACCACTAGTATTTAGTTTGTTAGCTGCTGTTATTGTTATTATTGGTGGTGTCTACCTCTGGAAATTGAAGAAAAAGCCCTACATTGAGGTGGCTGATTTTGAATTTCATCCTTCCATAGAGAGAAATGGAAGCTATGATGTTTTTGCAAATTTTTTGGTGAGGGTTAAACAATTTGTTAAAAGGAGCCCACAAAAGTTATCTGTTCAAAGTGACAATTCATTCCAACAAACATCCCAGAATTCAAATTCTGGTCAAAGTTTGTATGACAGTCTCTGAAATTATTATAAGACAAAGTGATCAGTGATATGTACATATGTTTTTTTATATTTAAATTTATTTAAATATTGTTCATATTTTATTAACTGTTATGGATCTGCGATTGAATGTTTTAAACCAAAATAGCTGAAGAAAGTATTATTTACATATGTTGACAACTGGTTGTAAAATCAGGAGTTAAGATCATACAGCAAATAACATGTTTCACTCTCTGGGGCCAGATGTTCAAAACCCAGATTTTTTCCATCATCAATTTCTTCTGAACTGCTCGATGTATTTCAACCAAAGTTAGGTATATCTGTAGGTATGTTACTCTGGTGGTGCATATTTATCTTTGTTGATATAAATTTGCCAGGCCTATAGAGGCAAGTGTGATGGCCCATTAAGGGCAAATTTAAACAGTAGAAATATTATTGTGATATCCTAACCCAACACACCTATTGGAAACCGATTACTTAGGATTATTTGACAACTTTACTGTGAATGGTTGTTTAGTGGACTCATATCCACTGATCTTGACAAAATACAACTTCATGAAAACTACATGTAGAGATTCAAACCGAAGGAATTGAAAATAATTTTATTTCCAGTTCATAATGTTATGTTTTTAGAGAAACACAGTAGATGTTGTTCTTTCTAATGACAGTCTTCATTAGCTGATTCGGAGCGGAACAGTAGGACATATAAACTCCATTTCATTTCACTCCAATGAAGAATTTAAGCAAACTGAAATATACAATTCTTTGATTTGATTCTTGGTGAGATTTAAGACTGATTAGAACCAAAACATGCACAATTGCAATTGTCACGCTTAGTGGGCATGGGTTTTACAAACCTGTCCTGTCAAAAACATATACGGTAGACATTAGTGATTATTACTATTATTAGTGCACATATTTTTGGAATTCTCTACTGTCACAAAATGGACTTTCGTATAATATTTTAAAACTGTGGAATTTGTAAATGGCTTTAAGCAATGAAAAATATAAATATCTGAAAAGGCTTAAATAAAAAAAATACCTGTGTTTATGGTTACCAGATCAACCATATTTTTCTGAGCCAAAATCTTTCCCAAGGCCCTATAACTTGATCTTGGTGTGATTTTTCTAGTCCAATTCCAACACTGAGATTTTTGTATTATTTTCAAGATTTTTGGGGGGCCCAGTAACAGTAAACACAGGTACATTTAGTTTTTTCTTGGCTTAACTTTTATGTATTTGATCTATATATAATGTATTAAAGCTTTACTTTTACAATGTTATCGTCTTGAAAGGATTGCAAACCTTTGTTATTTTGTTGATGTCGGAGACAATGTTATTGATTATCTGTTTTTTTAATAAGTTATAAAGCCTTTCAAATGTTTAAATCTTCTTTGTATGCACATATTTGGATTTGGATTTTTAGATTAAGATTACCTGGTACTGAATTTATTCAGCATTATTTGATTTAAAAACTGATTGTAAATATTTGTGAATATTAAAATTAATTTGTAAATAGTTGTGAATATCAAAATTAATTTGTAAGTTCAGCACAGATGTATTGAGTGAAATGAATTAACCTATTAATGCCTCTCCTATGCTAACTTCAGTTAGTTACAAAATTGGCTGTTTCAAAATTTAAGTTTTTATTTTAATCTATTTTCATTAGTAGGCTTAATTTATATTCATACCTTTATTATGTTAAACAGAATCTAACCTAGCTGTTTGGTTTCGCAAACATTATGAGGTTTCACACATGCTACAAGGCTCAATAAAAACAACAAAATTCTAACTCTCATTATGGTAACAAATGCCACTGTTTAAACATGTTATCAAATTGTTACCTAGGTGTTTTTCTACAAGACAAAAAAATACATGATGTTGCTAACTCATGACATCATTCAAGAAGCTGAATACATAAATAGACTGATACGGGTAAATAAGATATAAGGTAGCAAAAAGAAATATTACATCTTTCACGATTTCGTGATACACAAAATGTTTCAGGTTTTTGAGCAACTGGGTGGGGGGTTGTTTTGTCACCTGCATCCAGCATTATTTATTTATTCAGCTTTACCATGATGTTAATTTGTTGTGTCTCTGTCCTAATACTGCTGTTATGTATGGTTGTGAAAAAGCAAGATGTACATGCCCACTGTCAGCTACCATATAATTTCAGACAACCCCATCTCTAACCATAATTCAATTATAATGAATTAGAATTACATCATTTTTACTACATAATATTCATGAAATGTCAAAATACTCACAAAACTAAATTGACTGCTTTAATGTAACCATAGGACTATAAATTAAAAGTAATAATAAAAGTAGAACAAAATACAAATTTTAACTTCAATATTTAAGAAATAAGTCATAAATTAATATTTTTAGGTGTGTACAAAGCCAATTTACTACAGGCATTTAAGTACGAGTAGGCTTATTAGCATGTATTCCCAGATGAAGATTTAGAATTAGGTTGTGAATTCCCCTTTATACAAACTGATAAATAATTTTGTAATCAATTTCTGTTGTAAATTGTAAATAAGTGTTTGATAATAAATAACTGATTGAGAAAAATGAGGAAAAAAATATTGGGAAGTTGTGGGATAATACTTTGTCTTTAATAGTTATTTCTAATAAAAATATGGCAATTTTGGTACCAATGTTACTATAAATGTACTGGAGATCATGAAAAACACCCATGGAGTGCGCACAAGAAAAAAAAGTGATGTAAGGAGCACTTTTTGTGTATTGATCTGGTTGTGAAAATTAAAGCGGAAAATGGAATTTACTTAAAGTGGTGATTGGGTAATGAATTCTGCATTTGGCCGAAGGCAAGGCGGACACACTATGCAAATATAATTCGAGCGAATGCATCAAACATGACTTGGCTAAATGACAGTGGACACACTTGGCGAATTAGATGCTGTTTAATCGATTATTCGGGCGAATGAGTGGACACATTAGGCGATTGCTTTGCCCAATTCACAAGTTTACTGCACCACTTTTCATGTCATATGATTAAACATGGCAGCGATGATGTCTTCAAACAATCATGCGACTTTTCAATACGTGTGGATGATGAGTGGTGTTTTACTAATGAATTCAAAATTTGCCAAAAGCTTGGGCGAAGTGGACACACTAGGCGAATATAATTCGGTCAAATATATCAAACATTTGATTCAGGCAATCATTCAGCCAAATGACAGTGGACACACAAAATGGGCGAATTTCAACGCCGATTGATTCGGCAAAATCATTTGGTTAGTGATCCACATATTCTTGAAGCAACGCCCGAGAAATCCATCTCTGGCCATTGCTGGATTGGTTTCTGATATTTGAACTTTTGAGGGAGTGTGCCTATTCTTCCTGTTAATCAAATCTATCACAAGTACATCAACATGACAGTCCTGCATTTAATCTGGAACTTCCCTAAAACTTCGGACAGTGATTTAAGGTATTAAAAACGGTGAAAGTATTTTCGTTCTAAAACAGTACTTTCTACATTTTATTCGATTCGATAGCCTTGTTTGTCATGCAATTAGTTTTACTGCAATATTCTGCTATGCACTGGTTAATTGGGCATAATAAAATCGTGAGCCATGACGTAACGTTATGTAAACATATTTGGTCCAATTTGACACTCTGTTTTAATATTAATGCTTTTATAATGCATTAGCCTTTGGTTGTTAATTGGACTATTGACAAATCATAACTTATTACAAGAATTTTCTCTCTTTACAGCAGTGAGTAGTGGCTTCAATATTATTGTAAATGGCTAGCGACTAACGACAAATACAAGCTGGTCATGGATTCTCCCTCAATCAAATCATGTGATAAAAATGTTTTGAGAGGGATTTGAAGCATAATTTGATTTTTTTTTTTGGTGGGGGTGGGGGGTAATTCCACTGTGCCACAAAATCAATAGGTGTTATAGGGTAGTGGTGTGAAAATTTAAGTAAACAGAGGATTATAGACTGTTTCCTTATTAGTACTGTTCACCTAGTTAAGATTCAATTATTTTGATAATTGAAATATATAAGTTAAGTTCACAGGTCATTGGTTTCTCAAATATTATTCACGTAACTTTCATTCAGACAGTAATTGTAAATCAATCAAATATATGGTTAGAAACTCACTACCATTATTTAAGGATAGTTGTCATTTCCAATTACATTATATCTTTTAAAATGGCTCAAGTTCGCGTATGGTATATTCCTAATTCTCAAGGAGGTCAAAATGTAGTTAATTTGGGGTATAAGTACAGAGTAAGAAATACAGAACCCAATAACACCCATTGGCGAGAATGCCATTTGAGTTCAACAGTTTATTACCTCAATGAACACCAAACTTAAACATACTTGTCAGCCAATTCCTACCATTTACAACAAATGTTTATCAGGTAAGTTTACCCTTTTTAACTTAACAAATTTATGTAATTTATTGTGAATAAAGTTGTTAATTAGTTTAAACATAGTAGTTTAAAAAAGCAGACTATACTTAACACCATTGTATTCGATAATCCCCCCATGAGAGAACAATAACAGGTGGCACAGTGAGATGTCCCTTTTTTTTTTATCATGGTTGGATCTTAATTTTCACTTGTTAAATTCACCATATGTTTGGCAAAATATAGCCCTGATGGAGCTGACGTGCCATAATCTCCATTTCATTTCATTTGGATCTAAATTGTAAGAATGTTTTTTTTTAAATCAGTTCTGGAAATAATATTTTTTGTAGTTGTAATAGACAAAATGTCAGTTTATACTGAAATTGTACCAAATAAAAAGGTAAATGAGCAGTGCTAGATATGTGGCTTTTTCCAGACTAACTTGTTATACTCCACAAAAGTCACTTAGTGTTGGTTCTGAGTGTTAAATATCTCTGTTTGTGATAGTGTTGGATCGCCAAGTGAAATATTTCTGTTTGTGCTAGTCTTAAATCACCAAGTGAAATATTAACAGGAATGTTACATGATTTTGATCCAACCATGGTTGTATATTGTAGTCGCCTCTGTTTGTCATCCCCGATTTCTGGTTAACAATCGACAGACTAAAT
This sequence comes from Patella caerulea, assembly GCA_036850965.1. Classification (NCBI taxonomy): domain Eukaryota; kingdom Metazoa; phylum Mollusca; class Gastropoda; family Patellidae; genus Patella; species Patella caerulea. The sequence goes on along the minus strand of JAZGQO010000014.1, from coordinate 16,950,899 downwards.
TATCATGTTATCTATTTATGCTTACATCAGCAATTTCTGATAACTTCTATATAAAGTTCATAAAATCTTCTGAATGCTCCAGCAACAGAAGGTCACTTAAATATCACAGATAGTTTGTATATATAAAAAAAGAAAAAAAAAAAGATTTTACAGTTAGTTATCCTTTATAAAGATGAGAAATAGGAATGAACTTCGTTGTGGTCTGCCACCATTAAAGATAAAACCCTTACACTGATGCGCGAGTTGAATTTTTTGATCTGCAACAAAAATCAGTTTTTGATATTACAAAAGCAGTCAATTATCAGTAATGAACATGAGTAAATTGGAATAAATCATTGTACTTTGTTGTTTATTTAATATTTCAATAATAAACAAAATTAATATTTTAACATCAGAATCCATTCAAAAAATTTTATAAAAATCTATTACCTTGAATTTTATTTTACATCGTTCTAAAAGATAATTCCATTTTATTTGTGTTAATTTGTCTAGGTTTACTTCATTGATGTTATCTGCCTATTAAAAAACAAAATATGAAGAACAAATACAAAATTTACAATGTATTAGCTGACTGCATAATGGAAAGTATCATAACATATTTGCATGCATTCAACATTTTAAAAATAAATGTTTTACCTTAAACCCCAAAATATTTTCAGCAGCTGTTGATTGTAGTTGACAGAAGTCTAAAGTGCCAGTATGATCAGATATTGATACTGATATGTTATATTCTAACGCATTCTTGTTCTGGAATATAGCATTATCTTCATCTCCTGAACATGATGGATTTAAACAAATAAAATTGGATTCTTCCTTCATTGTTCGTCTACATTTGTTGCTGCAGATAAAAAATATTTCATTTCATTTGACTTTTCACTTAGAAAGAGCAGTCAGAATCAAAAGCCTCAGACAATGTAGAAGTAGAACTAGAAAATACATTTTAATATAAATATATTTTGCAATCAACAGACAAGGCAGATCGCAAATTCATCACCATGTAAACATTCCCTTTTTGGGGGGGATCAGCACATATATCATCTGTCGTGTCATAATAACAGTTACAATTTGTTAACATTTTCATTGCTATCAGCATGGTGAACTTATGATAAATATAAAACACAGAGAAATTTCACATACCATACTTGTCTAGTAATTAAATGGTCTTCACTATCAATATCAAATTTTGACAAGAAAACAAAAGCAACACCATAATCTGCCTGAAAATCAATGTTGTTGCATTTGGTCTTCATCTGTTCAATGGTGTAGATTTCCTTTATGCTTTCCACTGAAAGTTGTGTAATTAATATTTGGCATCAGTTTGGTGTATGATAATTCAAGTAATTTTGCAACTAAGAAGGTGATTCTGTAAAGAGCTTTTTCCAGACACATGAAATTATGAAAAAGATCGAAGCCATAAGAATAATTTTCATTGCAATTGTTCAACCAAACACGCATCCAAGGATTTAATAACACTTACTATAATGTATAAGACTGCTGTCACCAGTCATGTAAACTCGTATAACTCTATGGTCACCAGTTAAATCTCAAAGTGAATAATCCAGAAATCGTTGTGGATGCATTGAAAATCGATAGAATAGGTCCTCTCATGACCTCAATGCTTCACACCAATTCGAAAAATCCATTAAAAACTAAAGTGTACAGAAAAGGGGTGTAGTGCAACAAAAGGTCACAAAAATCTTCTCATTACTGATGCGTCAAACCAAAATTGGTTAAACCAAAATCTGTTTAAAAAAGCTTAAGGTGTGCAGAAAAGTGCATGCTAAAGGGGTGGAATGAAAGCTTATGAAAATCCTTTCGTAACTGATTCTTTAAACTAAAATTGAAAAAAAAAAACCCACAAAAACTTAGAAACTGTACAAGTTATTTGTTCATGGACCGACAGACGTGAGTGGCGACATAATTTCAGAAGGTGCGTATAAAATATATATCCAGGATGAATTTGGAATTAATCTAGTCATTTAATAATGAAACTGTAGAAACTGTGCAAGTTAATTGTTCATGGACTGACAGACGTGAGTGACAACATAATATCAGAGAGCGACGAGAGGGTGTGTATAAAATATTCTTCCAGGATGAATTTGGAATGATTCTAGTCATTTTATAATGGATGTCATGTCATTTACTGAATAAAGTGTACTTTATTTAAATATAAAGGTAAAGTCCTCACAATCTGGATCTATTTCTTTCACAAACTTCACATTTTCTCCTTCATTACTTGTATCATTTGTCCAGCTTGTATCTGACATTGCATAACTATGTAAACTGTAAGCCTCTGTTGTCTCTGAAACAGAAGTACAAAAAACATAACTGTCTTCTAAATATAATAATATACAATTTTAAAAATGTCCCTCCGTGTACACACTGAGTTATTTGATTATATATTTGGATTAAAAAATATTCAAACTAATTTATCCATTAAAAGGTTCTTTTCTTATTTGTGTTAGTTGCTGTTTATTTACCCTAAATATTCTTGGATTATACTTTGCCAAATTCTCTTTCCACCCTTTAAGCATTAGATCAAAACAAATTCTCCTTAAGTCACTATATAGCTGACAGATAGTAAGTCAAGAGCACACCTACATTTTTGTATTGTACGCATCGCCATGTGTTTTTCAGGGAATCTAGTACTTTTCTAGTAAGATTGTGTCTCTACTTTTAATACTTTTATTGGAAATAACTACCCGATAAATACTTACATGATTAAAGTAGCGTATACGTGCACCAATCAGGCTAAATCAAGACAGGGAAGTTCTGTTCATTTTATATATTTGTTTGATGCAATATGTTTTTTTTATCTGTTTTGTTTTAAACATACATGTTACACAAACCTGGATCCACTGTAAATATAGTTTTACTATCAGCCACAGCTATCATTGAAGACTTAAAATCACTGTGAATAATTTTTACATCTGCAGCAAAGATTACTGAAAAATATTTTTGTTTAAAAAGTTTATATTTAAATAACATAATTGGTAGGTGCCTATAATTTTTGTTTATAAGATTTATAACTTTCTAATGAAGTAACAGAATTAATAACTTTCTATCAAAATAACAAAATTTATAACTTTCTATTCAAAAAGCAGAATTAATAACTTTCAATTGAAATTATTAATAATCTATTAATAACTTACTAACAAAAATGATAACTTTCTCTTAAAATTAAATACAATCTTTTAATCTTTAACCAAATTACTATTATTATTAATACTTTTACATACCAGTTTGATGTGCTATCCAAGTCTGTGCTTGCTCAACATTTATATTCCATCTGAAGTAAAAATATAATTTTGTAAAAAAAATCATCTCAACTACCAATATCAATTTTCTTTTCTCAGTAACTAACATTCCAGTGTCATGTCATCAGACAACAGCTTTTGTCTTGTCATCATATCTTCTTATCTGAACTCACAATTAAACAATGGAATTCATTATTGACAAGAGACAAGGAATATTTTTATTGTACTTGGAACCCCCAGTAGATCAATTCAAGTGCCTGTTTAAATTTACAAATTTCAAAGAATAATTGCTTGGTAAATGCGGTCACAAATAAGTAAAGATAGGTTGCATGGGAATGAAAAATACACCGACAGTAATTATCAGAAATCGTTGAAAATCATTCGGCTACTTCATCTCATGATCACAAACACCTGGTATAAATTTAGAGTCAGATATTAACTTCAGCCTCTAGAGCGTCTGTAAGATTTTTCATGGTCAAGGGACACAACTCGGGCAGTAATTATCATAAATCATTGAAAATTATCATTTGGCTTCTTTATCTCATGACCTTAAATTAAACACAGTTTATAAGTCAATCGGATATTAAGTTTTAAGCACCTCAAGCATCCACAGGCAACAAAAATTTAAGATCACATTTCAATGTGAGTCAGTGGGCGTATAAAAAACTTCCTTGGTCCATACATGCATGTAGTTATTGCTGGAGTAAACAAGCTAACAGTGAGGCTGATGACCAATGGAATTGCTTAGCTCTGCTTAGCCTTAACAGAAAATATCAATGATTTAAATCAGATAAGACATTTACCTATTAAATATCTACACCAAGTTTCGTTTTAGCTCTCTCACTCAATCAGAATCAAAGTTATTGAGCTCCAAAGTCTCGATCAATAAAATTACTTATCGCTCTGCTTACACTAAGGCATTGATATAAGTTTCAGCTTTCTCGCTGAAGAATCAAAGTAATTGTGTCCAAATCACATTGCTTATCTCCGCTTAACCTAAGCAGAGGATGCTCATCTTCGAACTTCATTAAGACATTCACCTAATAAACATTCTAGGTCATTTAAGAGAGTTATTGTGTCCCAAAAGTGCGACAGACTGATGTACAGACCCATATGAATAAAATTTTGTTTCAAGCTTACAGATCTAAGGTAAAGTTTGAGCATGTTTCATCAAAAAGTAAAACTTCACATTTCTTTGTCATTTTTCCAGTCTTTGTGGTAATATCTCTGACTTTACCAAGCTGTAGCAAAATAAAGTAGAATTGGGTTATTTTTTCCTAAGCAAAAATGTATAAGCTTATGCATTGTGTCAATCTAAAACAGTTAAAGATAGATTATGTAAGATTTAGATAAAGAGTTAACCATTCTTGTCACAATAGCTAAAAAATATGTAAAATGAAAATATAGAAAATTTAATTCAAATTACTTATCACGGTTTTGTAGTTTTGACAAGATGTTTTTAAACAAATTTTATATATTTTGTACCATAAGAGTAACTCACTTTTTTGACAGCTGCTAATATATTTATGTGTTCTCCTTGTAAAGACATACCATTAACATTTATATCTTCCAATGTGTAGTAGTCATTTTTAGGTTTCGTTGGCAAATGTTGAAGACCCCGAAAATTTTCAGAATCCCAGCCCGAATATAACTCGATATTGCCATGATTTTCTGAAATATTCAGTTGATAAGGACTGGAAAAAAAAAATCAAAATTGATACATACACATAAATAATGCTTGTTTCCTTTAAAAGCTAATTTTTGTTTCAATCAAAAATACAATGGCCATGTTTTCCAAAATATTGAAAATCAAAAATTTTGAGCAATGGCCCCCATTTGGAAAAAAAAAAAAAGGAGTTACTAACTGGACTCATTAAATTGGATGAGTCTGTAATAAAAGAATATGTAATCTTCGTCATCAAACTGTTGTTAATAACTATAATATAATTATATCTTCTTCTAAACATTACAAGCCAATATTTGACATCAGCCAGTTTTATTAGTTATTCCAGATCTTTTGTCCTAAATAGATTGTAATTGGTCCTTATCATACTCTTTTTAGAATAATAACTTCATGACTTTTACTGAGGAATGAATCCATGATTTCTTACCTTGGTGTTGTGGGTTTATATTTATCATCCATTCCATTATTTGGTTTACTCTGAACTTGGGCATTACTAACCTGAACTGAAATGCAGATTAAAATTGAAATACAGGTAGGCTACATTATAATTTTTCAACTGCAACATTATCTTTTAAAGGGACAGTCCCGATTTGAACAGAGTCTCAAAAATAAAAGTCTGAGTACATATGAAATTTAAACGCCTAAATATAGGAGAATGGTGTATTGAACTTGTCTCAAAATTTCAGCTCAAAATATTGAGTCGTTTGTACGTGAACGTCAAAACTGCTTATGCGGACACGTAACCCTTTCAAGATTTTGGGTCAATTTTTTCGTTGTTGACCTAATAATCAATTCCCATTCCTTGAGAGGTCTATATATAGTGAATGGTACTTGTGCTGTACTTGATAGCGAAAGGTAAATTTCAACTACACATTACTTTTATTTAAATACAGCTTGGGACACCGGTCTCAATTTCCAGAAGGAGACTGACGTGTTTAAGTTGTTTGAAAATGTAACATAAATACTGAGTTAGTTGGTAGAGGACTTTTTAGGGATTGTAACACAAAATTAAGCAGTTATAGTCTTCAAAAAATTATCGGGATTAGCCCTTTAAAATACTATGCGTCAGCTTCGTTGAACTCCCGAAAGGTCATGTGTTTTCCTTTTAATATGTTATCTTAATTTGTGGTGCGTGACGATGTCTCTGATACAGTTTTTTTGCTAGTATGTGATATTTTAGTGTATCATAGCCTATTATAGAGTTTTGAATACGTTCCAAAAATTTGAAATCCTATCATTGTCAGTCTTATACAATGGTAGCGTATCTTGGTCAAAGGAAGCATGTGACAACAATCAGTAGCATTTAATCTGAAGTAGTTGGGGGGATGGTGGCCGAATGGTTAGTATGCGCGCGCTGTATCATACGGCCTGCTTGAGTCAATTGGCGTAGTTTTGAATACTCAGTTGTATGTGGCAAGGAATAGGGTTGCCTGTCCAACCTCGTGGGTTTTCTCTGGGTATTCTGATTTCCTCCCACTGCTAAAGACCCCTACGCGCAAGCAAATTATTGAATTAATTAAAATCATAACCATATGTTTGTCCCAAAATGACCTAGTTTGTGTCGAGTGGACGTTAAACCCCATTTCTCTCTCTCTCTCTGTGAAGTAGTTGCTACCAACTTTTGGAGATACGTCACTGCAAGGTCCAAACTTACACTGGGTAGAAAAACCAAGGCTCCATGTTAGAGTAAGCTGTAGTGGTAACATATATAAATGATATCGTTGTCGATGTGTTCCCATTGAAGGATTAATTAATTAAACTTGAAGAAAGCTGATCACAAAAGGCTTTTATATGACTTGATGACTGCCGTTTTAATTTAAATTAATTGAAGTCCCAAAATGACCTAGTTTGTGTCGAGTGGACGTTAATCCCCATTTCTCTCTCTTTCTCTGAAGTAGTTGCTACCAACTTTCTGAGATAAGCCACTGCAAGGTCCAAACTTACACTGGGCAGAAAAACCACGGCTCCATGTTAGAGTAAGCTGTAGTGGTAACATGTATAAATGACATTGCTGTCGATGCGTTCCCATTGAAGGATTAGTTAATTAAAATTGAAGAAAGCTGATCACAAAAGGCTTTTATATGGCTTGAAGACTGCCGTTTTAATTTAAATTAATTGAAGTCCAGTTTAATAGCATACTTACCCACATCACCAATTTGTATTAATTGTGCTGCAGATTGAATATAACTTTCATTACCCCATGATGTAACATTTATAAAACTTTCTTCAGCATCTCTTACTGTTAGTGCCAACAAGTATCTCTCTGTACCTAAAAGACAGAATAAAAATAGGTTGCCAGGCAACAAAACATACGCCCACACAGCAGCCAAATCGTCCGGCCAGTCAACAAGAGTTCTCGCATATTAAGTAATTATCAGAAAATCATTAGAATTTGTTTGGTTTTTATAAAATTCTGCCCCATGCTAACGTCTAGAATACGAAACATTTAATATAATTTCTAAAATTGGATAATAATTGAGACCTCTAGAGGGACCACAAGCTAAAAAAGTCAATTTTGCGTACAATCAGGGGCTACAATTAAGGAAGTTACAATCTGATATTATCTGTTGAATATCAAAAGGAACCAAGATCTTTGGGTTATAAACATGCATTTCAAGTTTCATCAACATCAGATTAAAATTGTGACCTCTACAGGGTCCACACCATATTTTTATAGTATACAAGCGGCGGCCATTTTGTCTGTCAGTTTTGGTCCGATTTTCACGAAATTCGAACTCAACATTCATTACATTGTAACGGGGATATAATCAAATGTTTTTTTTAAATCGGGTAATAATTTTGACTTCCAAAGGGACCACAATCTAATAAAGGCGATTTTTCGTATACAATCAGGGGCCATAATTCAGGAAGTTATTATCCAATATGCGCAAATATGGAAAGGAACCAAGATCTTTAGGTTATCAACATGTATTTCAAGTTTCATCAAAATTGATTTAAAATTGTGACCTCTACAGGTTCAACAACCTATATACCATATTTTTACACTTTTGTGGTACAAGCGGCGGCCATTTTGTCCGTCTATTTTGGTCAGATTTTCACAAAATTTGAACTCAATCTTCATTATCACGTAACGGTGATATAATCAAACAGTTTTTTAAATCGGATAATAATTTTGACCTCCAGTGGGACCACAAGCTAAAAAGGGTGATTTTTCTTACAATCAGGGGCCATAATTCAGGAAGTTACGAATCAATGGGTGCAAATATCAAAGGAACCAAGATCTTTGGGTTATAAACATACATGTCAAGTTTCATTAAAATCGATTCAAAACTGTGACCTCCATAGGGTCCACAACCTTGTGGACGGTCGGACAGGGGCCACGACAATATACGTCCACATGAAAATGTGGGCGTATAAAAAGATAATGAAATCTTTAACTAAAACCTGACCATACAACTTGAATTAACATCATTCTATTACTGATGCTGCTCATAAAAATATTTTTAAAAATTATTTTCTGAAAAAATAAAAATATGTTGATTGCAATGATGACTGGCTAAAACATAAGAATGAACCATGATTTCAAAACTGACAACTCTATGTGATTTTGTACACCACAGGGATGCAAAAACAGAAATAAATATAATTCCTGTACTAGGTAACGAAAATTATTCTAGAAATTGGTTACTTGTGTTTTTGAAAACAGATGTAACCACATCAAAATCTTTGTCATATATTGGATTTACAAGTTTTCATAAATATTTAATATTACTATGGAGATAACGCAGAATTTTGATTGGGTTCTTCTTTATGACGCCTGACCGGCTTCATTAGTTAAGTTGGTGCAGAAAAGTAGGATGTTAAACCCCATTTCACTTCTTTTCTTTATGACAAAAGTGAAAATTTCCTGTGAGTCATGTGTGTGCAACATTCACAAGAAAAGATGTATCGACAGATTCACATGAAAATATATACATACAGCACTGAAGTCAACATTAAATTTGAGAGTGACAACAATGAGTACTGTATTTGTGTCTTGAAATGTCAAAGAATGCCTGATTAATAAAAATATAAACTTTGATTAAATTGTATCAATTGACTTAAATTTTTATTTAATGCACAAATCGACATTAGAAAATCAGTGGCGAATATGAATAGACCAATCTAATTAAAATATAGATCTATATTTTGTTTCGTTATTTATACATTCGATAGCCTACACTCATGTAGATCTAACAAGTTATAGTGGGAGCTCACGTTCTATGATGTCAGGTATCAAGCACAGGACATTTGACCCAATAACGTCAGTCATTCGATTAACCAATTAGCGACGCCATGCTTTTTAAAATCTGGTTTTGTTTTGTTTTGATTTCTATAGACGTCATTGGCTGGTTATATCTACCCACAGTTCCAGACATGAAAAGGTCAAACGGTCGATTCGACAGACCATTTAATTGGCTGACCCCTCATTTCAGACAGAACACGAGTTAAATAAGTCCTCCAGATCCAAGAGTAGTAAAGACAAGTAAAAACAAAATTTTGAACTATAAAAAATGAAACGAAATTGGATCTGTGTTTTAATCAGATTGATGAATAGACATGAGAACTGCAGAAAACTTACCCTTTTTGCTTATGATTGACTTTGGACCATCTTTGCAAATAACTAAACCAATAATAGTCTGAAAAAGAATAATAATGTAATTTCAAAAGTTATATGGTACAAGCCTATGTGGGCATCCAGTAACGAGAAAATGAGTATCTAAACTGGTTCTTGTCAATATTTTTTTCACGTAAGTTTCACTTAAGATTGTAGACAAGATTTACTTTTAATACTAAAAGTTTACAATTGCAGAAACAAGTAGATTGGCTCATCAACAAGGGTGGGTCAATATATAAAGATATACAACTGGGTGTAGTTTTTTTCTTTGATGTCCATAGCAGTTGTATCTCATAACAACCTCTCATGACGTCATCATAGGTTGATATTCGGTTCATATCAACCGCTGATGACATCATGACAGGTTGATATATCAACCGCTGATGCCGTCATCCGAGGTCGATATATTCGGTTCATATCAACCGCTGATGACGTAGATGATCGAAATAATACAAAGAACACAGAAATTAATTTTATTCTTTTGACAATAAAAAAACCCATTGTTATATTACAGTTTGTAGCATTCAGTAACGAAATAGGCAGCGTACTTATTGGCATATTTAAATTGGTTATCCATGACCATACACCATCTAAGATATCTTTCAGAATTTTCTTTCTGCCAACATTATTTCTCCACACACTCGGAAGTTTTCCTCAGGCTTTGGATAGATCCTCATCATATTTGCATTCACATCAATTCTACCGTCATTATGGTGACTAAAATGGATTGATTATTCGTCTGGCTTCATTCGTTTTACTATCCCTTTTGTTTTTGCTTTCTCCAAAATGGTGACGTTTAAATAAACATCTCCACGTGACAGCTTCGGTAATTTTCGCATTTTGGCGGAAACCAACGAGCAATTATCCAATCACTGTTGGCTTTTTTAAATTAAATTTAAATTAAATTGCAGAAACAAGTAGATTGGCTCATCAACAAGGGTGGGTCAATATATAAAGATATACAACTGGGTGTAGTTTTTTTCTTTGATGTCCATAGCAGTTGTATCTCATAACAACCTCTCATGACGTCATCATAGGTTGATATTCGGTTCATATCAACCGCTGATGACATCATGACAGGTTGATATATCAACCGCTGATGCCGTCATCCGAGGTCGATATATTCGGTTCATATCAACCGCTGATGACGTAGATGATCGAAATAATACAAAGAACACAGAAATTAATTTTATTCTTTTGACAATAAAAAAACCCATTGTTATATTACAGTTTGTAGCATTCAGTAACGAAATAGGCAGCGTACTTATTGGCATATTTAAATTGGTTATCCATGACCATACACCATCTAAGATATCTTTCAGAATTTTCTTTCTGCCAACATTATTTCTCCACACACTCGGAAGTTTTCCTCAGGCTTTGGATAGATCCTCATCATATTTGCATTCACATCAATTCTACCGTCATTATGGTGACTAAAATGGATTGATTATTCGTCTGGCTTCATTCGTTTTACTATCCCTTTTGTTTTTGCTTTCTCCAAAATGGTGACGTTTAAATAAACATCTCCACGTGACAGCTTCGGTAATTTTCGCATTTTGGCGGAAACCAACGAGCAATTATCCAATCACTGTTGGCTTTTTTAAATTAAATTTAAAGGTGAACCGTTGTATATGTCAGATATAAACCTACTCTCCCTCGGATTGATATGATAGAGAACACTTGGGTAGGTTAATATCCTATACTTAATGCGGGTCCTGTCGACGAAAACCTTGCAAATACTCTACTTGCTGGAATCGCTTGGCTGGTCATGCTTTGAAGATTTTTTTTCAAATTTTCTGTGATTGTCCAAATTCAGACTTGATCATACTCATTACCTGGTAATGCAATGTTTACAATATTTAGTTAAGTCTTTTAAAATTATTACCGGGAAGTACTTACAACATAAGAATGACTGGATGAAATATCATAAATCTTTAAAATTTCTGTAACTTTGGAACTATTGGAAGTAGTGTCACTATTTCCATTGAAAGAATGTCGTTGATTATTTTGACTCTTTGATGGGTACCCATTTCCTGAATTGAAATCGTCAAAATGTCCTTTCCATGATGCCATAATGTAGTGTTACCAAGGAATCTGAAATGGGCAATATTAAATAAGTAGCTTTTATACATGTGAGTTGCTGATAAAAAAAACCAGGTTGCCAGGCAACGAAACATATGCCTTGAGCAGTTAAATTGTCCGGGCAGTCATTAGAATTTGATTTTTTTTATAACGTTCTGCCCCATGCTAATGTTTAGTTTACGAAACATTTAATATTATGAATTTATCGAGTTTCAAGAAATTCAAACTCAACGATTATTAATGTGTAACGGGGATATAGTCAATCGTTTCTTTAATTCAGAATAAAATTGTGACCTCCATCTAGGGTCCACAATCAGGGGCCATAATTCAGGAAGTTATGGTCCAATGCACCTGAATACCGAAAGGAACCGCAATGTTTGGTTTATAAACTTACATTTCAAATTTCATCAAAATCAGATTAAAATTGTGACCTCTACATACAGGGTCCAAAACCTTGATATACCATATTTTTACACCATTCGCGTAAAAGTGGCAGCCATTTTGTTCAGCAATTTTGGTCTGATGTTCATGAAATTCAAACCAAACATTCAAGGTAATTTAGGGTGTTGGGATGGCCTAGTGGTCTAGAGTGCCGCGCTTCGGCCTCTAGCTGGCCAGTCACCTCTAACTTGCGGCTGAGGTTTCGAGCCCTGGTGTGAGCGTATGTGGCATGGAGATAGGGGCGGCTTCTCAACCTCGTGGGTTTCCTCCGGGCACTCCGGTTTCCTCCCACTGCTAAAGGCCCCTACGAGCAAGCGAATAATTGAAATAAAATGAAACTATATGTTAGTCCCAAAATGACCTGGTTTGTGTCGAGTGGACGTTAAACACCATTTCTCTCTCTCTCTCTCTCAAGGTAATTTTTTGTACAATCAGAGGCCATAATTCAGGAAGTTACGATCCATTATGCGCAAATAATGAAAGGAACCAAGATCTTTAGGTTATAAACATGTATTTAAAGTTCCATCAACATCGAATTAAAATTGTGACCTCTACAGGATCCACAACTTTGATTTACCATATTTTTACACTATTCGCGTACAAATGGTGGCCACTTTGTCCGTCAATTTTGGTCCAATTTTGGTCTCAACCTAGATTACCTTGTAATGGTGATATAATCAAAGATTTTTTTAAATCAGGTAATAATTGTGACCTCCAGAGGGACCACAACCACAAGATAATAAAGGCGATTTTTCGTACAATCAGAGGCCATAATTCAGGATGTTACATTCCGATATGCGTATTGCGCAAATATCGAAAGGAACCAAGATCTTTAGGTTATAAACATGTATTTCAAGTTTCATCAAAATCAAATTAAAATTGTGACCTCTACAGGATCCACAACCTTGATTTACCATATTTTTACACTATTCGCGTACAAACGATGGCCATTTTGTCCATCAATTTTGGTGCGATTTTCACGAAAATTCGAACTCAACCTAGATTACCATGTAATGGTGATATAATCCAACGATTTTTAAATCAGGTAATTGTGATCTCCAGAGGGACCACAAGCTAAAAAAGGCGATTTATCGTACAATCAGGGGCCATAATTCAGGAAGTTACAATCCGATATGCGCAAATATGGAATGGAATCAAGATCGTTAGGTTACAAACATCAAAATCGAATTAAAATTGTGAACTCTATCAGGTCCACAACCTTGATATAACATACATGTATTTTTACACAATTTGCGTTAAAAGTGGCTGGCCATTTTGTTCAGCAATTTAACACAATTCGCATACAAACGGTGGCCATTTTGTCCCTCAATTTTGGTCCGATTTTCACGAAATACACACTCAACCTTCATTACCATGTAACAGTGATAAACATTCTTTTTTAAATCGGATAATAATTTTGACCTCCAGAAGGACCACAAGCAAAAAAGGGCGATTTTTCGGACAATCAGGGGCACTAATTCAGGAAGTTACCATCCGATAGGCGCAAATATCGAAAGGAACAAATGTCAAGTTTCATCAAAATTGGTTCAAAGATGTGACCTCTATAGGGTCCACAAGCTAAAAACATGATCCATGAAGTTTCGATCCAATCGAAAGCAGATAAAATCTGAATGGGGATAAACCTATATTTCAAAATCGGATAAGAATTGTGACCTGTAGAGAGTCCACAAACAAATTGTGGACAGACAGACAGGGTTGATGACATAATCTGTCCACATGAAAATGTGGGTGTATAAAAAAGAATAAATCAAAGGCCTACAAAGCAGAGAATGTCTGATGAACCGCTGTCATTTGACCCGTGAACTGTAGTGAACATGTGTCATTCTACTTGTTATTCGAACCTGTGTCATTCTCTTCGTCTATCATCTGGGTAACCTGTGTCCACAAGCTAAAAACATGATCCGTGAACTGTAGTGAACATGTGTCATTCTACTTGTTATTCGAACCTGTGTCATTCTCTTCGTCTATCATCTGGGTAACCGGTGTCCACAAGCTAAAAACATGATCCAATCGAAAGCAGCCAAAATCTGAATGGGGATAAACCTATATTTCAAAATCGGATAAGAATTGTGACCTGTAGAGAGTCCACAAACAAATTGTGGACAGACAGACAGGGTTGATGACATAATCTGTCCACATGAAAATGTGGGTGTATAAAAAAGAATAAATCAAAGGCCTACAAAGCAGAGAATGTCTGATGAACCGCTGTCATTTGACCCGTGAACTGTAGTGAACATGTGTCATTCTACTTGTTATTCGAACCTGTGTCATTCTCTTCGTCTATCATCTGGGTAACCTGTGTCATTCTAGCCATTTGTCTTGTGCATCTGTGTCATTCTCTTTGCAATCCAGCACGGTGAACCTGTGTCATTCTCTTTGATTAAGAACTAGTGAACCTGTGTCATTCCATCTTTCTTTGTCATTCGTCTGGTGAACTTGTCACTCTGTTTATCATTCATATGGTCAACCTGGCATTGTCTTTATCATTCATCTGGGTAACCTCTCATTTTCTGTGTCACCTGTTTGGATAACCTGTGTCATGTCAATCACCTGGTGAACCTCAGTCATTCTCTTTTCATGTTTCTGGTAAATATTTGTCATTCTCTTTGTCAATCGCCAGGTGAACCTGTGTCTTTCTCTTTGTCATTTGTCTGGTGAAACTGGCATTGTCTTTGTCATTCATCTAGGTAACGCTTCATTCCCTGTTCATTCGTTGGGAAAACTGTGTCATTGTCTTTGGCGTTTACCTGGTTAACCTCTGTCATTCTCTTTGTCTTTCGTCTGGTGAACCATCTCAAATGACCATCATCATTTGTCATCGTCTGGCGAACCCTTGTCATTCGTCTGGAGAACCTGTCATTCTATTTGTCATTCACATGGTGAGCCTCTGTCATTTTCTGTCATTCGTCTCGTGAAGGAGGATTGGGTGTCCTAATGGTTAATGCATATGCATTGTATCACAAGGTCTGTCACTGAGACAAGTGGCCTGGTTTCAATTCCCCACTTATATGTGACAAGGAGAAGGTTTGTCTGTCCAGCCTCGTGGGTTTTCTCCGTCTCCGGGTCCTCCGCTTTCCTCTTCGGGTAAACTTGTTCCATTCTATGACTCGTCTGGTGAAAAGGTGTCATTTGAATTGTCATTCGTCTTGTGAACCTGTGTCAATCTCTCTCTCATTGGTCTGGTGTAGGCCATATGTCATAAATCATTCTTCCATTGGGCTGTATAGTGTCATTATCTTTGTCATTCATCCTGTAAGCCTCTTTCATTCTCTTGGACACTCATCCAGAGAGTCTTTGTCATCCATCCAGTAAGCCTCGCCTCAGTCATTCTGTGTCATTCATCTAGTAAGCCTCCTGGCATTCTCTTTGTCATGCCTCCAGAGTCAGAGTCTAGTAAACCACTGTCACTATTTTTATCATTTTTGCAGTCATCTTCTGATCACAGACTCAATCTTTCTAGATCGACTAATCCCCAAATATAAATTTCATTGTGTGAGGGGCAATTAAATAGACCTATTCATTAAACCCATTCCATTCCATGAATTTTAATTGTTGTCCTAAGCGGAGAAGTTATTGTAACATTCTTTATAATTGGTCAGTCATCCTTTGGCTATCACGCTTTCTTCATTCAGATTAGGGAATCCTGATTATGGTGTCACTCAGCATATCTAGGCCAATGAAAATGACCACCCATAACATCATAATTATCAGTGTGCCAATTGTTAAATTATAACTGAGACGGCAAAGAGCAATAATGGTTTAAAATGGTTTAGAAACTTTTAGCCCTAGTAATATGATGCCATTAAAAATAATATTTAATCATATTTATATACAGGGATCACATGGTTAAGTCAAGTGGCTAAGGCACTGGCTCGCTAGCCTGGAGGTCGAGTGTTCGATCCCTGCAATGGCTGAGGAAGTTCATTTCCTTGTCAGTGATGCAGAACGGAGGGCTTGACAAGAACAGCTGTGTAGTCATTCGGATGGGACAAAGAACCGAGATTCTGTGTACACATGACATTCAACATTGGAGTGCACGTAAAAGATCCTTTGGCAGTTGGAAGACCACAGGTGCGGATCCAGGATTTTTTGCAGGGGGGTGGTGTGTGTCTAGGTTTGATAATTGCGGTGCGCCAAAGGCGCTCATCCAATTAACGGGGGGTTTGGACCCCCCCCCCCCCCGCAAAAAATTTGGTACATTAGATTCAATTTGGTGCATCCTGACGTATTTCCGGAAGGTAAATTCCAAAATTACAGGTCTAAAAATCGCCAATAAAACCGCGCCTGTGACCGTAGCGCCGCTGCCCAGGCAAAATTTCCATCATAGCACACTGTATATGGCGTATGTCCGTCTTCCATTAACCTAGGTTAAGTGCAGAAGCGTAGGACGTCGTTACTACGTAAACATTAAGCCTAATTTACCCTATTTCAATATTTCAATCAAACACACTTGACTTGTGGACCTAGTTCAGGTCTGAACGTCGGTCTCATTACACTCACCCTGAGTGTTCAGGGACTGGCCCATTCAATCAATGTCGAAAATAATTTGACCCCCAATTTTACTGGGCAACTTTTCGCTGCTAAACGATGGGTGTCACTCCGTGTGGACGCGTGTACAGTGCAAAGGAACATCTCAGTGAGAAAACAAGACCTTGCTCATTTCGCTAGAGTCAGTATGAGCATCACAACACGCTGTGTCATGGCGGCGAAAGGGTAGTTTGATAGGAGGGGACGTATTTTAAACAGCGTGTTGTTTCGCTCATACTGAGTCTAGCGAGGTAAGCAAGGTCTTATTTTGTCACTAACTTAAGATGTTCCTTTACATTGTACAGACGTCCACACGGATTGACACTCCGATGTTTCGCAGTGAAAAGTTGCCCAGTAAAATTGACTGGGGTTCAAATTATTTTCGACATTGACTGAATAGGCCAGTCCCTGAACGGTCAGGGTGAGTGTAATGAGACTGACGTTCAGAGCTGAACTAACTTGGACCAAGCGCCAACAACTTGAACAACAATGAACAATTTTGAATTCACACCTAACTAGGACTACAACACACCACTTACATTTCCGTTCAGTTATTATAAATATTATATTTAATAGTATTAGTAGATATTATAAGAAGATAGACTATTGTACGAGATTGTGAGATTGCCTTGCTTC
Organism: Patella caerulea; assembly: GCA_036850965.1. Lineage (NCBI taxonomy): Eukaryota > Metazoa > Mollusca > Gastropoda > Patellidae > Patella > Patella caerulea. Next base: position 16,933,633 of record JAZGQO010000014.1, on the reverse strand, counting down.
AGCTGTGGTATGCTCGAAGACTAAATTGCTAAATTCAGCAGACGACAAAAATAAGATGTCTGGTTAACCAGGTCTAAAAGCACTCACAGGATATATTTACAGAAACGAAATTCGTCTCTGTAAAATGTTTATAAAATATCGTATGAAAATAAATATTTAATGAATTCAAGTCATTTCATAAATTACCAATGGACGTGTTTTCGTATTTTTCCAATATATTTTCTGTGGACAAGCAATCGGTAGTTTCGTTTTAGTTTCCAATCATTAAAAAAATCCAAGATGGCAGACGAGAGCGACAGTGGATCTGTTCACAGTAATTTAAGTGAAGCAAATAACGATAAAAAAGCACCGTATAATAACTGTCTCAGATTTTATGCCTTATATTCATTTTACCCTAATAGGTAATTATCATTTTCGAATGAAATGTATGAAGCAAACAGTAATGATAATAGAAACTGGCCTTAAAATAAGTTCAAATTAATAAATAGTCCTACTCTACTACCTAGGAGACTTAGGAGTAGGACTCCTAGCCTAAGTCTAAGTGCCCTAGGCCTAAGTAAGCCTAAGCCCTAATTATTATTGGCATTTACCGCTTTAGCCATTAGCCTAGCTTAGTACTAACAGTAGTAGCTAGGCCTATTTCAAATTTGCAGAGTGAGAGTGGGAAGTTTTTTTGGAAATTTTCGTTTCCACAAATACAGCAATACTGACAGCATGTCATTAATTTAGCTAGTTCCTTAAAACTTAAAACTGTCTCTGATCGGACGATGTCCACTGTCTGACATTCCCGTCTATAGGCCAAATAAAGCTGCAATATGTCCTCAGTATTCGGAACCCTTACCTGTACCTTCTTTTTGCACCGTGGATCTTTTTGGCCGAATAGTTAGAACGTGCGTGCTATATCCTAAAGCCTGTCATTGAGTCAATAACCACCGCAGTTTTGAATCCCTGGTTGTACGTGATTCAAGTAGGGTTGCTTGTCCAACCTCTTGGGTTTTCTCTGGGTCCTCTGCTTTCCTCCCATTGCTATAGACCCCTACGCGCAAACAAATTATTGAAATAAAATTAAACCAAATGTTAGTCCCGAAATGACCTAGTTTGTGTCGAGTGGATGTTAAACCGCATTTTTCTCACACTCTTTCTCTCACTCTCTTTCTCCCTCTCTCTGGTCATATCTCATCTGACACAAATTTATTATAATTCAAGAAGAATTTAGTAATTAAATAAACATGTGATCTGCGCATGTTCGGGTCTCATAATGGTTGTTCACTTCAAACGTGTTTTGTGTATGTTTTCAATCGCAGAATAATACTTGAAAATAGTGTTGAATTATTATTACTGTGTGTCAGCTGTGGCAAGAAATGATTCCTTTGGCAAACAAAGAAGAATCTGGGTGAAACTGAAAAATAGTTGTTAACGATTCAGAAATAGCCTAAGATCAGATATTTTCATATTGCAGCTATATAGGGCTCGTTAGGAACTGTCAGCGGACAAGCAAATTTCAGTCATGGTGTGAAGGATACAGCTATACATGTACATCGTGCCAGTTAAATTACAATGTATTGACATTTCAACCCATACCTTTTTTCAGAAGTCATTACCAAACTGTATGATTTATTAACTTTTCATCTATTTTATATAACTCTATTAGGCAAGTAGTTTAGTAATAATTAATTATAGCCTAATAAAACAGTATTTGATATATAATATGAAATGGAGTTTGACGTCCTACTTTTCTGCTCCTACTTAGAATTAGATAAGAAACCTTTTTCTCAACCCTCTGTGTTTTGAGATGAGAAATGGTGCTATACATGTACATAGTACCATCTGGCAAATCCCGAAGGGGATCACATCATCCCCAGTAAGCAAAATTGCCAAAATTTTTCATCAAAACAACAATTGATTACTGTTATTCTTATATTTCTGCCACTTTCAACTACAATAAGCATAAAATCATTTCTTTTTAAATTGAAGCGATAATTTTCCTGGCTCTCTGGCATTTTAAATTCGATGTCATGAAGGTGGTGCATCACAACAAGCCATCAAAGTACTAACCTGATATGAGTTGTGCAAGAATATTACACCATAATTATGAATGTCAGTGTCTATTTTGATAAAAACAACACTTGATTTGATTTATTGACAATATTTGTAGATAAACCAAAATTGTTCCACATGAGTGGGATGCGTATGTTCCAAAAGTTCTAACTTATTTTCAAGATGTTACATGCATTGATATTGAAATTAAGTTTGACAGGTGAAAACTACCAGGTAGCCAATCGTAGGTAAAACAGTATGTGTTAATGTTTTAGATACGTTTTCGTGGGTAGCTCCTATTGGGCTCTTTTACGTGCGTACCAATGTGATCAATACCCATTTTCAGATATCTAATAAACATTAATGATTTTAGAAAAATACATGTAGGATGTAACAATGTAAGCTTATGCGACTAGTTTTCATCAAATATGTCTGCCTTAAATCAAATGCCAAGTTTTGATTCACCGGTTGTTGAAAGTTATTCAAAAAATGTTTATCTTAAAGTTGTGGTCAATGACCGATATCATGAAGACAGCTGCAATGGTTAATTTTTAGAATTGAGTAGACGAGAGAATTGTCATTGTACATGCGTTACCTACTACATGCAGACAGACTACGAAATATTGCTCATCCTCTCTGTGCACAGAATGGTATCTAAATCGGATAACCAAGCCTTTACCAAATAATGATCTTTTATTTTATTTCTACATGTATTCTCAATGTTATTTATATAAAACTTGTAAAAAGACACATCTACATTTTATTGCAGATCTAACAAACATGGAAATACAACACCAGATGCCAAGCCGAATGAAGATGAGTGTAATTTTAGTTTAAGCATAGCTGCTACAAATTTGTCAGCTTCTGCTGAAACAGATCTTCGTCGATGTCTGGCCAATAAATTGTCCAAGGGATCCTATATGCCAGGTTCAGGAAACTTTCTGTCATTAGGAATCAGGTAATGAAGCAAGATGTTGTTGTGCATTGATTGGGTTATCACTTATCAAACTCGTGAAACTGCATGTATGTGCAAAGCTCTGTTTTCATGCTAGGCACGGTTCTTTGTCACTGTAACATGCATTATAAAATGAGTTTGTGGTTGGTGAGGCTATTTTCATCTTTCCTAGAAAAATTATCTAATGGGTATAATGGTAATGTTAAAATGGCCAAAGACAAGTGTTGCAATGCTGCATGTGTGTGCAATGCTGCATGTGTGTTCAATACTGTGTGTTATACAGTAGAATCTGTGATACTATTAAGCAGCTACTATACAGCCACTCATTTTGAGCAAACATCAATACTTGCATCGGTAAATTTGAAGGAAGGTCACTGAAACATGCTTTGACCGGAAATTCTTTCACTCAAATCTCTGATGTAAACATTTTATTTATACCTTCATTTATTATACTGTTATGATGTAATCAATAATATTTATCCATTTGGTGAAGAAAATCCTTGAATTAATTTTATTTTATCAAAAAAGCACATGTCCAAAAAACATTGTTAAATTTGTCACTGATTTTCAAGGTGGGGAACTCTGTGTATAGGAGGTTCTAATGGGTTACAAATCTTTCATTTTTTACAGTTCAAGTGAAGATATCAGCAATTCAGCAGTTTGCTATTATAATGTTCTGTCCTGTGAACCTATTGAAATAGAAAACAATGTAGAACCTGAGTACAAACAATTTGTTGTGTGTTTTGTTTCTTTTTCTGATAGTTCTCTAGATTTATATCCTTTTTAAAAACCTAAATTTTCATGATGTATTATGCTGTCGCCCCTGTCCATTCGTCCACATCTGTTTTGTTTCTTTTTCTGATAGTTCTCTCTATATTTAGGCGTGTATCATTTTTGAACGCCCAAATACAATTGATATATGACATAACCTTGGGGTCCATGCATATTGGAAACTTAGTGGGTCATTGATTTGATCACAGGAAGTTGGCTGAAAAATTTCGTTAAAATATTCCTGACTGGATGTCTCGTCGTTCAGATGATACAAATAAAACTGAGGTCCTGTGTGCATGTTACCGTGCAGGTAAAAGAATTCTTGACATTTGAAATTGAAGATTAGGTGGACATTGCTTGGTATGTATGTCATTGTATGTCTATATTCATTAGCTTGTTTTTTACATAAAAGTAGAACATGTTTAATTCCAGTTCACTTCAAACTGTGGACGTGTCTGGTACACTGCATTTCTTTAAAAGATTTTTGTTTTGTTTAATTAAACAATCCAAGATTTCACAGAGTTTTTACATGTTTATTTAAGTATGCAAATTTAATGCTGAAATGCAAAGAAAAATTTTTTAGCTCCTTAACTTTATCCTAATGTTTCATCTCAAAATATTGTTCTGGTAGGGGCCAATGACAAACGTATTGACATGATTCTTTGGTCACTACTTTAGTTGGTTTGGAAATCTGTCAAACTCAAAGTGTATTTCTTTGAAAAATTATACTGATTTTGAAGTTGCATGTGACATTATTTTGAACATGTTGGAAAAACCCAGTTGACCATTATTTTTTTTTCCTAACTGCGGTTAAATTAATTTGAAAACCTGATATGATAACCTTAACCTATATACATTTAGATTTGAGTTGGATACCTATTGTAAAGGTATAACTAAACTTCTTGATGCTGAGGTGAGTAAAATACCTGTACATTGATTAGTGTATACAGTTTCAAGTATAATTGCATCACGAAAATCCCTTTAGTACATGTTTTCCAAATGGTCCTTAGCCACACTCCCGCCACACGTATCATATTGGTAATAAAATTGTGATTTATTACCAGCAAAGATACATTAAATTTGGTAGAGGGAGGTAACTGTGGCTTGATTCATTAGTGCAATATTACCTCCCCTTACACTACATCCAGAAAAATAACTCTAAATTATATTATTGTATGCTTCTAAAAGAGTATTTGTATTTAAAATATAATTTTCTTTTAAGATTAAAAAAGACATTATTTGTTTGAAGACATTTCATATAAGTTAAATGATTAATCTTTACTTAAATCAAGTAATTAATTTCTGTTCCAAGATTTGTTGCATTTTGAATACTGCAGGCATAAACAAGTTCAGCATGTTTTATTTTTTTTTTAGCAATTTATGCATTGTACGTTTTTTTCTAATATTATTCTTGTATAATAATAAGTTGTTAATTAATTGTAGTTCTAAGCATTTTATTTTTGCTTCAAATATTATTATCTTTTTATGAACTGTGCCCATCACGCATAAAAATACCATAAAACCAACCATACAAAGTGTATAATTAATCTTTTTCCCTTTTTCTGCATTTCCTTTGCTGTCTGCATGTGTATTACACAGTCCTCTGTTCTTGTGTCTGATCCAACCAGTCCACAGGTGAGCTGCATTGATTTAATTCATATGAAACTGGGATGATACATGTACAGGTATACAATAAATAATTTATTATTTGATAATACCATACATATGTTTCATAGTAATATTTGATGGTTGATATTACTGAATTTAACATTCTTGATTGTTGATAATGTACAAGGAGTGTTTGCTCATTCAATCCTGGTGTTAATGGGAAAGTTCTCGGGATTTTCAAGTTTGAATAAAGTATATAGCCATTTGGATGGTACTAAAAAACAGAGTTCCACCCATGTTCCTTATTGCTGTGTACCTTAATAGGTCTAGACTCTGTAGTTGGAACTACTTAAAGAGTGGGCATAAAACCCACTGTCTTGGCAAATTTCCCTCACAGCAGCTGCATGGCATATGCCTGTCTTCATTAGCTTGGTTTGTGCAGAACAGTAAGATTTCATTTCATTTTGATACTGTTTATAATAATACTAATACTGAACTTGTACATATTTTTGACATATGTTTTAACTTGAAATATATCTCTAGTTTAAAATTATAAAAAGAGAAAGATCTGAAATCACAAGTAATCTTATGAAGTAAATCAATTTTGGAAATGAACCTGTTTTAAAGCTCTAATTGATGACATGCACAGACATTTTTTAAATGATTATAGTTTTGTATGTTTACCCAAGTAATTATTTCTGTTGTTGTTATTTCAGTTATCACAGATTGATACTAATTTAAAAGATTATCTGGATAGTTGGCATCAAACAGTTTTAGAATATTTAACCAGATGCGTGAAAAGGCTTAATAAAAACATACATTATCTTATTTTTTCAGTAAGTCCTTTATATTTTGTTTTACACTACATGTAGCAATGAACCCTTTGTTTTATTCATCTGGAGTTTTCAAATGATACAATATAAATTTCTATGAAACTCACCATTAATAGAAGCATTATATTTTTATACACCCACTTTGAAATGTGGTTGTATATTGTCGTTGCCCCCGGCCGGCGTGACAATTGCTTGTGGCACTGTAGAGACCAAATTAATATCCGATTGACTTTAAATTTTCAGCAAATTCTGATTATTACTGCAAGAGTTATGGTCCTTGATCACTTCAAAAAATCTTGTGTTTACTCTCAATAGGCCAAAGATAGTATCCGATCGTGTTTAAATTTATGCACAGTGTTTAAGGTCATAAAACGAAGTAGCCTATTGATTTTCCGATAATTACTGTCAAAGTTATCTCCCTTGTGATGCCAAACTTATTATCCGATTGACTTCAGATTGATACACAGAGTTTAAGGTCTTGAGACGAACAAGTATATTGATTTTCAATGAATTTTGATAACTGGACAGCTAAATCCATGATATTAAATGTTTCCTATACTAAACGTTAGCATGGGACAGAACTTTATAAAAAGCAAAGAAATTCTAATGATTTTCTGATAATTACTTAATGAGTTGTTACTCTTAATCAGATTTTAGTGTATTAAAAATGTTTCATTACCAAAAAAAGTAAAAATATGTGACAACCCTTGTTGACTTCTTGGACGATTTGGCTGCTGTGGGTGCATGTTTTGTTGCCTGGCAACCTATTTTTATTTTATTTGCTAGCTGATTAATTAATGGAGCATTCCAAAGATTGAAATATTGCCATTGTTTAGTTAGGGAATTTCCACATGCGCTAATGATTTTACAATCTTGTATCGGGCTGTACTTGATAGAAATAAAACTGAATTCTCTCCTTCGTTTACATGTAGCTATGGCAAACACCTCATGCTTGGTTATAAACCATTTTATCTTTTTATACACATTGATATTAATTAACTTAATCAGTTTGTTTTGTTTTAGTCATTGCTTGATGCTCAGTTAGTTATAACAGGAGCTACTCCACAAGAAGAGGAAGACATCAATAAGTAAGTAATCAACTAAGAATTACAATTGTTTATAGTTATAGACAGGTTTAGAAGATTATTATTATTATTATTTTTGACCCGACCTATTTCAATAGGGGTCTATTAAAATGGGTCAATCTGTCCATCTATCCCTCTGTCCGTCACACTTTTTAGGACATAATAACTCTCTTATTAAGCCAGAGTGTTCTTCTTGGTGTAGGTGTTTATCAGGTGAATGCCTTGATGGGAGGTCAAAGACGAGTATTTTCTGTGTAGGGTTAGCAGAGATCTGCAATTTGATGGATTGATCCTTTGGGACACCATAACTTTAGTTCTAATTAAGCGAGAAAGATGAAACTTGCTGTATACATGTAGTTTCATTATTTCTACTGTGGGTAAGCAGAGCGTTAAGTAATTTGATTGGTTAGAGACATTAGAGCAATAGAACATTGCAGTGAATGTTTGTGTATGGATTCATAACAATTACGTTAATACTTTGACTGAGTTCAATAATAAGAATTTTCTGCTCTGTTTAAGTAGCGATAAACAATTTTATTGGTCAAGACTTAGAAACATAACAACTCTGATTTTAATTTCGTTAGAATGTTTAAACTTCAAGTAGATGCTCAATAATCAGGATTTTCCACTAAAGCTAAGCTGTTTCATTAGTCAATGCTTTAGTTGATAACTTTGATTCTAACTGATAGAGAGTTTAATCGTGAACATTTTCTGCTAAGATAAGGTAATCAGTTTGTTTTGGGATATCAGCAGGGGACATCAACCTCACTGTTGGCGTGTTTATATCTGATTTTATGCTTTTATTCACAGATTTGTTCAGTGTTGTAGTATAGCTCCACTTGTTGAACAGTTAAGACCAGAACTTGATGACAATCTCGTTGATATTAGAAATCAGCCCATTATCAAATTAAACTTGGATAAAGATTCTGTAACTTTTGACACTAACGGTGAGTGGGTTTTGATTAAAAGTTAAAATACAATGAAAGAACTGTCCTGCTTACATAAAAATATCTGAAGAGTACAGCGGAAGAATGATTAAGTCACATTTTTGTCTTTTCGAGTTAAACGCAAAACAGACTTTTGGATTAGAATATTTGACGCAAGCAGAATAATGAGTGGGTTTAAATACAAATTCAAAATGATGTTTAACACGAACTATAATTACCAGTACAACTGACTTCAACATTTCAGGCAAATTAAGGTTAAGTAAAGTGTCGCTACCAGATGGCGCCATTTACTTGGGTTTGTGGAAAAAGTGACTTAGATCCCCTGGACTCTACGTCTGTTGGAGCAAAATGTGAATGTCTCATACAATATTGGAAAATTGATATTGTTATCTAATTACTGTATGTTGTAAAAACATTATCTAAAAGCATTTGGATTTTAGAACCCAGGAATTTAAGTATTTTTATTTTCATTTTTTGATTAACATATTTACTTATTTGGGTTTTAAAGGTAACATTCCAAGTCAATTTTGTAAACTAGCTGGAGAACATCTTTTAAATATTGAGTCTCAAAACATAACAAAATTGCGTGATTCCCTGGAGTCAGTAAAGTTAGCAGTAAGTAAAATTTCTACTATGACATCTGATTTTTAAGAAATGTTATCATTTTATTTTGTTCGTGTGTTTTTTTAAGAATAAGATTATCTGCAATGTTAATGAACCTTTCTAGAAAGACTATACATATCCTGTCTAGTGTATGACACTTATAAATTTGCCTTTTGTATGAACATTTCACAAACTTCTGGCAATAAATCTTATAACAACTATATCTTGGCAATGGTTGGCATTTTGTTTTCTAAATTTGAAAACCATATTTTTGACAGATCTACTGAAAAGTCTAAATTTATAAGTGAATATATTGTTTGGAAATTGGGACATACCTAGATGTTATAGTTTTTTTACTTACAAAACTAAAGTGGTTGTATAGTATTGCGACCTACACCTTTTAGTTGACTTTGCCAAATTTGGTTTAATATCATAACACCCTGTATAGACTAAAGTTTGACTGTAAAGTGGTAGCCCAGGTGTGATTTATAACATTTACAGGTATATAGGTGTTGTATGTCTATCTAGAGTAGTTGGTAGGCAATCAATAAACTGTTGGATGAATTCCAGAATGTGAATTTTGTTAATTTGATATTAAGTGATTGTATTATATTTTACAGTTTATTCATAACTTGAACAAAGTAAAGAGATTTTTAAAACAAGCCGAAATTGATCATTATGCTTTATACAGGTAACATTTTAAGCTTACAAACAATAAATTAAGATGCATGAAATTTACCAACATGTGGCTATTATAGAAAGTTAGTTACTGGTAGACTAATATTTTTCCTTTTACTTTAATGAGATTTTTGTTACATTTAAATCTGGTTGTTCTTTTTCATATTCACTGTTTATCTGTATATGCTTTATAAGTTAGAATCATCAATAAATTTTGTTCTGACTGAACAAGACTGATATAAAGCCAACCCTAAAGCCAATGTGATAACTCTTATTTGCTGATCTCCATCATAGTTCAGTTATGATATACTAATTCTGAAAATACTGTTTTGTCTTTTTACAGATCTTATCTTTATTTACGTAAGTGTGGATCAGGTGAACTGTTAATAAGATATGTAAAAATTGATGCTACATCAGAAACGCTAAGTGTGTTAAAAACATTGGAAGAATTTATTCAGAAACAAGGGCATTCTTTGCAATAAATGTTTTTGAATTCAATAATACAACAGGGCTGTGAGAATATAAATATATAGTGCAAGATAACATACCTGTTTTACTCCCTTTTTTATTTATCATTCCAAAATATGTTATGGTATTATTTATTTTATATGAGTGAAAAATTCATTTTTCGTGTTTACAGTACTTTTATTTATTTCAATTGACTATGTTATTCAAAAAAAGCATTTATGAAATGTGACAAAAATGATACTAGTCAATACACAGCAGAAGGAGATGTTATTTGATTATTAATGAGAGACATTCATCTAGGGTTGTTACACATACAGTATAGTGCTATAAACTAGCAATAATGTACCAAGATTAATTTCAGCGTGGGACATATTACAGATGTATATTTATTTATTGTTCTAGCATCTAAATAATCATATTAACGTACTCCCTCTCTAGTACCTTGCTTTAACATAGCCTCAGTCTTCAAGACAATTTCATTTCCAAATATAACAAAGGCTGAATTACATGACGTGACAAATTGACAATAATTTTCTTTTTATCCTAATTGACAAGACTCCTGAATTCAATAGTGTAATACCACACCATCACAAGATCTGGTTGTATTAAAACATCTTTCAGTCAAAAGCATATATCTAACAAATGGACATTAACTGATCCTATTTGACTATTATTATTTATTTTTGTGATGTTTTAATTAATACAGTATAAACGAAAAAATGATCATTGAACAGTTGAAGACAAGTGTTATTCTCTATAAATCCTGGAAAAACTCAATCATTTGATCAAAATAAGATATTCATTTTTATCGAGTTATTTCTACTATTTTTGCATTATTATGTATTGTTATGAATACTTTGTCTTTGTATAAGAGTATTAATCATGCTAATGTTCTATTTTATCTTTCATCCAAATATTTTTTTCATTAATAAAATGTACAGTGCATGTTTTTGTTTTTTTTCCCTTCTTAAAAAAGTTAATTGAGTATAATTAATGTGATGTATTTTTGATTAACTGACTAAATTGGTTTGCCTTTGTGCAGTTTATCCGTCACTTGGAATACAATAAGTTGTAATTGGAGTATAATGCAGGGGCGGATCTAGGAATTTTGAATGGGGGGGGGCGCAAAATGAGGACACTGACTGTGGAGAACGGGGCACGCTGTTGAAAAATTATCCGTCCGTCATTTCCTTGCATCTGTAGACATTCCAAGAGCTATTTGGCTGATATTTTCCTCAAAGTAAATGTTCTGACAGACATATTATTTGGGTCTGAGAAAAGGCACTTCCAGCAGTAAAAACGGGCACTGTTGAAAATTAGGTGGTGCAAGTAATCAATATGTGTCATCTATTTGTTTTGGGATTTAAGCAGGGGTTATGACCTCAATGTTGGCATGTTATAACCAGCGCTTCTGTTAAAGTCATATATGCCAGACTTGAATGACCATAGAACTTTATGTAAAAACACTATTAAATCTGGATTATGCTGAACATTGTCAAATTCTTTTGAAAGCATCTTTTGCTTATTTGAGGTGAACAAAATATGTCAATTATTGACCGACTAGCAATTATTTTTTTAAATGAAAGCCCTGATATCAAAATAAAAGTGTAAAAAATTACAATAACATTATTACAATATGTATGTAAATTGAAAGTTTGCATCATCGATCCATTTGCTCTGATCTATAAATTCATTATATAGTTTGACTATAAGTTGGCTTAAGTATTCTCAGTGCAAGTTTCATAACACACTATTCAAAAGCAAAAAAAAGTTTATTGAATCAGGAGAACTATTTTCCTCTTAAATATACATAATAGAGAAAAAACATAATATTAAAGTATTTTATTATAAAAAAAGATCTGTACTAGACTAAAAAAAAGTAGTAAGATAATAATAATAATAACGAGAGAATTCTTAGACATTTTCTATGAATCCCGGTACTATAATACTCCAAATAGATCATATGGAAATTGTGGATTGAATTGAGATAACGTTACATTAGACATTCAATTTACTTCATAAATATGTACTAGTAATGAACAAGGGAAGTTAAAATACAGATGTGACGTCACCCTTTGACGCTGTCTGTCCGTCACACCTTTTGGGATATGTACTAGTAATGAACAAGGGAAGTTTAAATACAGATGTGACGTCACCCTTTGATGCGGTCTGTCCGTCACACCTTTTGGGACACAATAACTCTCCTTTTCCAAATTGAGCTAGAATGTTCAAACTTAGGTCAATGCCTTGATGAAGTTCGAAGATCAGCATTTTCCGCTGAGAGTAAGCAGAGATAAGCAATTTGATTGGTTGATGCTTTGGGACACGATAACTTTAGTTCTAATTAAGTGAGAGTGATGAAAGTTGGTATATAGTTTCATTACAGTGATACCTTGACTAAGTTCTATAATGAGCACTTTCTGCTCAGGGTAAGCAGAGAGATAAGCAATTTGATTGTTCGAGAGTTAATGGAACACAATAGAGAGCGAGAGAGAGAAACTAGGTCATTTCAGGACTGACATGGTTTTTAATTTTATATCAATAATTCGCTTGCGCGTAGAGGTCTTTAGCAGTGGGAGGAAATGGGAGTGCCCGGAGGAAACTCACGAGGTTGAGAAGGCGCCCCTATCTCCATGCCACATATGCTCACACAAGGGATCTAAGCCAGAGGCCGACCAGCTAGAAGTCGAAGCGCGGCACTCAAGGCCATCCTCCCCCACCACCCGGAACTCAATAACTCTCCTAATTGAGTTAAAATGTTCAAACTTGGTGTAGGCATTCATTAGGTGAATGCCTTGATGGAGGTTGATGATAAACATTTTCTGCTTACAGTGAGCAGAGATAAGTAATCTGATTGGTTGATGCTTTGGGGCACAATAACTTTGGTTATAATGAAGTAAGAGCGATGAAACTCAGAATATGGGTTCATTATATCATTACCTTAACTAACTTCAATAGTAAGAATTTTCTGCTAAGGCTAAGAATTGATAAGCAATCTGATTGGTCATCAGCCTCACTGTTGGCTTATTCTAACATTGTTGTACCCATTTTATAATTCTGAATGTAATACAATAAGGGTGCCTGATTGTCAGTCCGGGAAGTCCCAAATGGAGAGAACTGCAATCGAGTGACACAGAATTCAGCTCTGCCACAGTTCTGCTAGTCCTGACAGCTGAGGTGGTGTGAGTAGAATTGTGACAAGTAACAAATACATTTCAGTTGTTAATGAATGGTTGAGATATTTTTTATGCAGTCAGCACATGCGTTAAAGTAGCTTTAACTCAATATCATCCACGGCCTTTGACATTGAAAATTATTTGTCAGTTTAAATCATCATTGATGTTGTGATCTTACTGAGAACAGAACAGGTTCCAACAAAATAAACATTTTACCATTTGTGCACAAATTGTACACCACAATGTGTTTCAGCGCCATTTGTAACAAGGGACTCAAAGAATGATGCTAGATATTTTCTATAAGTCGTGTCAAACAGTGACACCATACTCTTATCTGAAGAGCATGCCTAATAAATACTACCGGTGTAGACTGTATCAACAAGGCGCTAGAGATTGCTTTTCTATTGAGACTTCTCACATATTTCGTCGAACAAAACAGATTTGAAATAAGAAGTAAAAGCGGAAACGATTGAATGTAAATCAGTTTAAATACATTCATATCACATTATTATATGCGTTGCCACCCATTTATGTCAATTTCTAGGTCTCAAATATTAGCGATTTAACTCCTTTAAAGCAACATTTCTAGCATGCTATATACCTTATGCTTCCAGATCCTAGTGTGGTGATGACAAGTAAATGAATTTTGAAATATAAACAATGCAACAGAATACGATCTGTTTTTTTTAATCAAATTGAAATATATAGATCTTTTTATATTTCATATATTTTATGTTAGGACCACTTGAATTTTAAGCTGTAATAAATTTTGTGAAGCAACTAATAGTGAAAATACTGCATGGGTAATAGATTATGAAACTCAGATGTATTTGACTAAATGATGTATGATGTTCGTGATGATTTTTTTGCAGAATTGAAACTAATTATGTTAATTTTTTAATTTGCATATCTTAACTAAAACACTGATCAAAAGCAAAAGTAATTATTTGAAAAACATGTACTATTAAAAAATTGTAATAGATAACATGGAGTATGGACCTCATAATAAGGTCCATGCAGATAACAACCATTCAGCCATTATTTTGCAAGTGACTGAACACTTCACACTACAAATATACAAAATGAGGTTTGTGGAGTTTGTAATGCCATGTATTAGTTTGATAGTAAGTTCAATGAGTTCATGTAATTTTTCAATGATTTAATTGGATCTTCATTATCACCACGTTGATATGATCCCCTTTTGAAGTTATTATTCGATAGAAAATTTTGTAAATCTGACAATGGACTTAAATCCTTTTTGTTTAATGTGTGTTGATCTTTTGGAATAGGTGGAAAAGATTGTGGAATTAAGGCATGGATGTCATCTATGGATTCACCATCAGAATCTGAACTGTTATCACGATTTCGAAAGATATTTGTCTGAACTGTTTCAGACTGTTTATTATTATTTTGTTGAATCCTTCTATTTTTTTGTAAGACTTTAGTATATTCAACAGACTTGGTTGAAATTTCATTGTCTTCTTTTTTATCTTGATCTACAGTTTGACTTGCTCTGTTAAAAACTTCATCATCCATGTTTACAGATTCATAGATTGAACTTTCTGTTTGGTTTGCCTCAGCTGTATTTGATTTACGTCTCATTTGTACCACAGCATCACATACTTCTGCATAACCATCCGACAATGATACAGACTGTGACTGAACTGGTTCTGCATCACTTGATGAATTTGATTTCCTGTAATGTAATAAATTTTATCCATTAGAAACAGATGGTAAGTTTAGAATATTTTTATGTTTGATTTGTATTCAAGAACCTTGCCCTTCTAAGGTAATATAAAAACAATACTGACACATTATTATCCTTTCTAGTCATAGCTGTCTGTAGATGTTTAACCCAGTCATTGCATTCTTCTTGAGAACTGGCAGTCTAAAAAAAGTAATGTAAAATAACAATAAAAAAGGATGACACTTTACTTTTGGTCATTAAAAATTGCTGTGACATGAAACAGACTGCTGTATGTGAGGCTAAGTAGCTTACAATTATTCTTTATAGAACACCCGATACCACACCTGACTGGATGGTAACCCAATGATTTGTGAGCCCCAAACTTGATAGAGTGTCCTCTTCCTCCTGTGTTGTGTTCACATGCATTATGGGTTTAAATATAACCTCAAAGATATCTTTGCAAGGCTTGTTCAAAAATTTATGAACTGAAATTAAATATGTTCTTAATTATGCCTATACAAAAAATCTTCTTTAATGAACTTAGAACTTATTCACATTCTAGCCTATTTGACTACATGTATCATAAGAAAATTTGGCTCCAGATGGTCAGGATAAAACCAATAGGAGAATTCATTGCAGACTCCAGCATGAACCACAGTTAACAAATGTAAGAGCTAAATCTACCTGATGCAGACCTTTCCTTTGGTCACAAATGTTATATAAGTCATTAATTATTCACATACAAATTCCATAATCAACTCTCTAGACTATCAGATGGTTTTGATTATCAACACCAGTTCATAATTTAATTAAAAAATGAATAATCAAGCCTTAGTTTATTATTGTAACAATGGTAGCAATGACAATCAAGACTACACTGTTCTTCAAATGGCCGTAACTCCAATCAGAATGAAGTAAATGGATTGAAAATTTCAACATTTTTGATTTTAATTTCTATACGCCCACATTTTCATGTGAACGTATATTGTCGTTGTCCCTGTCCAGCAGGGCGGACGTGAGTTCACAATTTTTATCAAATTTTGACGAAACTTGAAATAATAATTATCTACCAAAGACCTCAGTTCCTTTCAAAGCATTGTCAGACTTAAGTTAAGAATTTACTCAACTTTCAATCACTGCTTATCAGAAATATCTTTGATCCAGAAACACAAAACATGCACACGATTTTTTTGTTGATGTATTTGATACATTAAAACAAAAAAAGTTTTAAAATGGACTATATTTTAGTTAAAATATGGCGATCAATTTAATTAGAGTAAATTCTTAACGTAAGTCTAAGAATCGGTTGTGTACCCTCGACCATAACTTCATGGATTATGGCCCCTGATAGTACGAAAAAATCACTCTAGATTTTTATCCAATTTTGATGATACTTGAAATAAATTTTTATTTACATATTCGTGTGCATTGACCTAACTTCCTGTATTATAACCGCTGATTTTCCAAAAAATCATGTTTTTTTTAGCTTGTGGACATCCCAGAGGTCACAATTTTTATCCGATTCAAAAAATGTTTGAACATATCACTCTTACACCTATATGATGGCTGATTATTATAGCAAGAACTGTCAAGTTCTTTATCTAAATCTTACATAATGCATCCTGAAATAAATTTGTAATTAATTTTAAAAGCAACCAAGAAATGGTTACCGTAGATAGATTCTGACAACTTATTGTTATAGATCTAGTATTCTTCACAGAGATTATCTGCATGGAAATAATGATACTTACAAAGACCGTTGTTTTATCCTTAGTAGCAATTTCAAACTGCATTCCTGTTCGATCAGTCGTTACTTTCTTTATAGATTGAGCTTGTTTAAGGTCTATTGATGTAGCTACCGATGACTGCTGTAATATATAATATTTTACAGGTGTTGCAGAAAATAATTATACAAATTTCTTATAAGGAAGTATGATACTCAATATTTTATGAGTCACCATTAATTTCGAGAAAAGAGGAAGAAAAGAACAGGAAACATTACTTTTTCACCACTTTTTGCTTTCCATTGTAACATCATCTATTAACAATAATTGATCATACTTTATTTGTACTTTCTTGGTGACAATGAAGAGTTGAATCTATTAAAAAGCACCAGTTTCTCTTCTTAGGTAAAAATCTCTGAAGAAAATAAAATATATATCTTTAACATAATTCTTTGATAGTTTAGTAAAGATCCTCATTATATCAAAGCAGAATGTCTTACTCTACTATTTAAAGGGACCATAATGATTTCAACAAGTCTATATACATATGAAATTGAATTGCCAGAATATAGAGGAATAGTGTATTTACCTTGTCTGAAAATTTCAGCTCAACCTATTGAGTCATATGGACATGTAACCCTTTTGAGATTTCCGGTAAATTTTTGTGTGACCAGATGATCTATTACTGGTCCATTATAGAGACATAGAGAGAAATGGTGTCCCCTTGACACAAACTTGGTAATTTCGGGACCAACATATGGTTTAATCTTATTTCAATAATTCACTTGCACGTAGGGGTCTTTAACAGTGGGAGGAAACCGGAAGACCCGGAGAAAAACCATTATATGAAATACATTGTATTCCTAGTTTAAACTGATTTTGAAGCTTCATATTATCTGTCTCATTTAATTAGCTTACAGATACCCCAGTCTAATATGAACATATATCTTCAATTAAAGTTACATTCGCCGGGTACAAAATGGGTGATTGGATGATATATTAGGACTAAAAACATATTCAAACTAAGTAATTTATCACAATTTTGCTTCAAATCCTTCTCTAAAAATTGATCAAAAGAGGTCATGTTTGCATCAGGATGACCGATGTTTTGTTACCCTTCTTGAATTTGAATGATAAATGTTGCATTCACTATAATCTATCAAACATGAGAAAATTTAGATACAGCTGAATTCTCAGAGAGAGAGATAGAGAAATGGGGTTTAACATCTAATCGACACAAACTAGGTTATTTTAGACTAACATATGGTTTAATTTAATTTCAATAATTCGCTTGCGCGTAAGGGTCTTTAACGGTGGGAGGAAACCGGAGTGCCCGGAGGAAACCCACAACACTATAAACTGCAGATTGCCTCGTTTGGCATTTCTGTCCAAACGAGGTAAAAAAAAATGCCTCGTTGTCAAGAGTTCCAAAACGAGGTTTTTTAAATTGCTCCATTTTTGGAACGAGGTGTTTTGTTCAGAACGAGGCTTGGTAAAAATGCCTCGTTTACTAAACATGTTTTTTTCAAGATAGTTATTAGCAGTATTTCCTATCAGCGAATTTGTAAAAATTAAAATTTAGGTTATTTACTACGAAAATAAAACCAGTCCAAACTATGATATTATAATCAGAGAAATAGACAAGACAAGAATACACGCCATAGATGTAGGTGTAAAGCAACATCAGCTACCGTGATTGATTTATTGGCCCAATCAGTTATAGGTGTTAAGAAATAACTGTGGTGTTGTGACAATTTATTGGGGCCAATAAATTAATCAAGGTAGCTATGTGTCTGCAATAGTTTTACACCTAAACCTAACTGATATCGCAGACAAAAAATTAGTGTTTATCTGGTCTAAATACAACAAATAATCCATTCTTATTAATCAAAAAAGCATATAATTTCATTTCTTATTTCCAATACGCCAGTTTATTATTTATATTTATTGTAAAAAAATAACTTGACTATAGCATTGACTTTTTCTGTTGAAACCCCATAACATTGGACAAGATATTACTGGAGCAATATTACATTAACGCACAGCGCTGAATTTGTTGGCTTATACCAATTGTCAATTAAATGGGAAATAAAGCACACCTCATACATTAAAATTTATTTAAAACGTTTAATAATGAAGACATATGGATATTAATAATGCGAAAATAATTTATGGTATGATGAGTATTCTTGTCTTGTCTATTTCTCTGATTATAATTTCATAGTTATATGCTTTTTTGATTAATAAGAATGGATTATTTGTTGTATTTAGACCAGATAAACACTAATTTATTGTCTGCGATATCAGTTAGGTTTAGGTGTAAAACTATTGCAGACACATAGCTACCTTGATTAATTTATTGGCCCCAATAAATTGTCACAACACCACAGTTATTTCTTAACACCTATAACTGATTGGGCCAATAAATCAATCAAGGTAGCTGATGTTGCTAATAAATTGTCACAACACCACAGTTATTTCTTAACACCTATAACTGATTGGGCCAATAAATCAATCAAGGTAGCTGATGTTGCTAATAACTATCTTGAAAAAACCACGTTTAGTAAACGAGGCATTTTTACCAAGCCCCGTTCTGAACAAAATACCTCGTTCCAAAAACGGGGCAATTTGAAAAACCTTGTTTTGAAACTCCAGACAACGAGGCATTTTTTTTACCTCGTTTGGACAGAAATGCCGAACGAGGCAATCTGCGGTTTATAGTGCTAGGTTGAGAAGGCGGCCCCATCTCCATGCCACATACGCTCACACCAGGTATCGAAACCACAGCCGCAAGCCAGAGGTGACCGGACAGCTAGAGGTTGATGTGCGACACTCTAGACCACTAGGCCATCCCAACCCCCCAGTTGAATTCTCAAGTCAATTGTGCAATATACTTTTCTGTAAAAATCTATAGAAAAGTATTTTATTTTTTAGATTTTTTAATATCATTTTGGTAGTAATTGAGCTGTTACTACACAGGACCATTTGGTTGAAACATTGCTTAGTAATAAATGGTAATTGTATACCATAAAATTTGTTTTCTGAGTAGACAAGCAAACTGTATTTCTCTGTGGAATTTCACTGCAGAATTTATTCCTTCAGAATGACTGAAAACTAATCCATTCTACAGAATTCATTATTTGGACATCTGTTTACTACAGAATTTCACATAGAATATGTTCTTACAGAATGTGGTGGTCATGGTGATCCGGTATTATTTTTTGTTAGTTTAACAAAATATGTTTAACAAAACATTAACAATTGTAACTGGTCAGTCTTTGTAAAGCTGTGTAAACAGATTTGGCACGGTATAAATAATAAATTATAGGCAGCTACCAAATTTTTAAGCCCGAAGAGACCACAGACGTACTTTATAAAACTAAACCGACATCTTTTAATGACTGTCACAGGAAACTGTTTTTTTTATTAAGTTTTGTTACTGGCCGTGAAAAGGAAAACTGAACTGCTTTATCATTCTTTCCTTATTAAGTGTGCTAATGCAATAATGAATTTTTATACACAGCAGTATAAAATAAACCAACTTAGCATCACCAGTAATTTATATCACTATGGACTATACATAAGAATATTGTCTTCTTTGGAACCTTATTTATATATCTTACAGAGCAAATGTGGTTTACAATTCGTATTAGATCACAATTATTTTTTTCATGTAATTTAATTTCTATGTTGAGGGTCCCGGAACCTGAAGCGAACACCCCTAGATCCCCCAATCCATGTCTAAATCCAGCACTGCTGACACTGATATAAGTTACTAAAACGGAAAAGAACATGGTTTTCTTTCTGTCAGATATCTTTTTTTATTTTGTGCATAACACGGTAACAGAAACATGAGGATATCCTACTTTTCTGCTCAACAAGGGTAATGAAGACATGCACACGCCATGTAGTGTGCTATTTTAAAGTAGCTAAGTCTCTAACTCAGTATCATTAAAAATCTTCAACAATGAAAACACGAATTATTTGTCAATTTAGATAAACATTGATTGACCTTACCGGGAAAAGATGGGCTTCTGATATCCAATATTTAAGACAAAATAACAATTGGTAGGCCTACACAAACGTGTACCATAATACTTTTCGGGCCCATTTTTAACAAGGGACCTGAAGAACGAAGCTACACGGCAACGCATATATTCTTATCTGGAGAGCACGGTAATGTTGACTTAGACAACCAGACGCTAGAGATTGGCATGCGGTTGAGACCTCAGGGGCATTTCGCCAAACATAACTGATTTGAAATTAGAGTAAAGACGGAAATGATTGAATGTATATCATTTTATATACATTTAATTTACATTATTATATGCGTTGTGACCCATTTGTGTCAATTTGTAAGTCCCAAATATTATCGAATTGGTTCTTTTAAAAGGAAATTTTGCCCAGCGCTAGGCATACTCTTTTTTCAAATTCCCCAGGACCTCAGTTTTTAACCCAACCGAGCAACTAGATTATGAACCTTGCCGGCCATCTATCCTACACTACTGACAAGAAGTAGTTCCTGGACAGACAAAGTAGCCTACTTGGTCTAGACTCTGTGCCTTGCCAGGCCCTCTATAACCCCGTTTACATTACAAATTTTAAGCATGCCAGGTACCGTTCCTGGTACGGCACGGTTAATTATTTTGTAGTGTAAACGGGTCCAATGCAAGCGTGCCTTACTGAGTACCGTGCCAATCTGGCCCACTGAAATGAGGTGGTCTCAGAACCATACCAAGAACGGCTCGGTTTAAATTTACCTAGTGCAAACGCTAACCGGTCTGAGTACGGATTACTGTTGCATGCCCCAAATGAACCTTGACTTTTTTTTTCCTTGCAAACTTTGACAGTTCTGTCATCAGTTCTATCAAAATGACTGCTCAAACTAATTCAGTCGTCATAATTGTTTTCATCTGGAAATTAATTTTTCTGTGAAGAGTTCCACATTTGGCATGCTTGGCACGGTTTTGAGACCGGTTATTTTTTAGTAATGGAAACGGGTCAATTTCTTGAAATTTATCGCGGCCTGGTACCGTGCCCAGTGTAAACGGGGCTTATCATACATCCTCCAGAACAGTCAAACAGAAGAAGTAGGCCTACTTCATCTGTCCAATTAAATGCAGGCTAATGAAAGGAACTTAGGGGGAAACCGTGCTGTAAAAACCTGAGGAACTTTCTATTCCAACATCAGGGATAGACCTCACTGTTTTACTTTTAGCCTTATTAATTATTATTTCTCAGAAATATCTGAAAGGAATATATAATTATATATATAATATAGGCCAAAAATATCTTTTATTCAAATTAAAGCCTAGTACAATACAGCGATAATTTCAAATTTTAAAATTCCAATCTTTGATTGGATGCCCGCTTCCTGCACGCCACTTTTGGATCTTCGCATAACCATTATCCCAAACATGAGTGTAAATGTAATGCCTGAATAAATATTATAGACAACGCCCACTTACTGATACATGACCGGTCCCTTGTTTCTCTAGATTTCCCTCAATAGTTCTAACATTCGGTTCCATTCTAACTAATAGTGTGTATCATTTGTTTGTCACATATTTTAACGACACGATTGTTTTGTCCCAAGGCTAGTGACTTAATAAGTTATATTTCAACAATATTATAACACTTCCTTTTCGGTTTACTTTGCTCGGTTGTGTCAAGGGAGATAACAATAGAGGCGGAACGGGAATCAGCCTGGTAATCCTCAACAAAGTGACTTTAATGTTATATCCATATTATCCCTTGCCCTGTGATTTTTTTTATAAAAAAAAGTGCTAAAGAATTGATGGGTGGGGGGGGACTATCTCGATTTTCTGAGGTAAGAAATCTTTTCCTTGCCACGCCTTCTGTTCAGCACCACATAGGACTGACATAAAATTCATGTTCATGCTGCACCCTTGCAAATACTATCTAGACTAATTGTAGTTTGGTTATTCCATTTATAATATTCAATGGCAGAAAATATATCCACTAACTAATCAATCAAGAGATATCCCTAATGACTGACAGGTGGGGGAGGTGGCCGAATAGTGTGCGCATTGAATCATAAGGTCTGTCATTGAGTCAAGTGGCATGGTTTTGCTTCCCTGCATGGACTTGACAACCTTGTGAGTCTTCTCCAGATGTCCGGTTTTCTTTCACAGCTCAAGACCCTTACGGACAAGAGAATTACAGAAATAAAAAAATCAAACCACATTAGATGCGAAATGACCTTGTTTGTGTTGAGTTGTCGGTAAACCCCATTTCTCTCTCTCTAATGATTGACCAGTCTCATCCCAAGTTGAAAATATTTGTGTAGGGTAAACAATTTGAAATCTTCAGTTGATTTTCTTACCAATCAAATTTGACATCCAACTATTATGCTACACTTTCAAGAATTTCAAAGCTTTATCCTTTTTTTTCTGTCGATATTTATTTACTGGATCCACACAAATACCTTTTTCAAACATTTCAGTGTTGGGGATTTGTGATGGTATTCAACTATCAATATTAAAATAAATTTACTAAGTGAAAAATCCAATTTTTGAGTTTTATTATTTAGTTCAAATGCCAAATATACCCCCTGAGTTGGGGAGTATTATTCTTTAAATGACAAAATTCTTGATTTAATTATACTTTCCTGACATGAATTTGGTTAAAATTCTAAAATGTTGATCATACTGTTTTAAACAAAAGCATGAGAGCTGAAGTAGTTCAGTTGATAAGGGATGGCTCTTTAATTTGGATGTCCTGGGTTCAATTCTGTTATTGGCGGATCAAGTTCCTCAGGATTTTCCGACATGGTTCTTCATCAGTGGGTGAATGATTGAAGACCACACAGCGTCTGGTCATTCGGATGGGGTACCATGTACACCTTGACATGCACATACAAGAACCATGACAGTTGGAATTGAAATACCCACTTTGCACACTGCATGATGTATACTGGTCTTCAAAATCGGGTTAGAACAGAAGAGTAGGAGTTAACCCCTATTTCATTCATTCATTCATTATTAGTATAAAACTAACTTCATTTCACGACAGTTGGAATTGAAATACCCACTTTGCACACTGCATGATGTATACTGGTCTTCAAAATCGGGTTAGAACAGAAGAGTAGGAGTTAACCCCTATTTCATTCATTCATTCATTATTAGTATAAAACTAACTTCATTTCATTCATTACTAAAAAGTTGACAAACACACTTTTTTAATATTACTCATTTTATTGGGTGATGTATCTTTTTTTGTACAGATTGTTGACTTAAATAGTGAGGAATAATCTAATGAAATAAGACTGGTAACAAGAAATGGTATTGAGGGGGAGGAGGGGCGGAGGGGGAACTGGGGAGGGAGGGACTAACACCTATCATGTATATCATCATACTGTTGATATAAGTCTAACTAACATATATCAATGTAAAAAAACAAATCAAACATTCTATGAACACTGTTGAGAATTAATAAAAATTGCAGTAGACAGAATTGTGCAAGCATTTTCAGCTTAATTTTGAACAGAAATGATTTACAATGTATAGATGAAATTAATTATATCATGCACATATTGAATTATGCAAACAATACTTACATATAGAGTGATCAAGTGATTTACCTATATGTTATTTATATATTACATATTATAGAATTTTCAACAAAGACAAACTTAATATTGCTTATACTACAAATTTCATTATGATAATGACATATTTACAGTCTGTCATAATTTACACAATAATAAATAATATAATAAGAGTATTGTTAAATCTGAATATTTCTATATATTTAGTCAGTCTGTGCCTATAGTGCTGTAACTAATTAGTGCAAGGAAAATATAGGTTTTATACATATTTTTTGTAATTTTTGATGAAAGTGATCCAATAAGATCAACCTGACAACAGCACTGAAATTACTCTGTGCAAATATCATATAAGTAATATATAATGTGTCAACACCTGAAATCTACATCCTAATTCTAAAAGTATGATAGCGTTTCAAGATAAATTAATGAAAACACTATGGATGAAATAATTATGACATTAAGTTACAATCAACTGTCGATCAAGGATGACTCTTAGTTTTGAAATTTTTTGCATTCTGTTTCCTGTGAATCTTCACTAAGGTGATACCTAAGCATTTTGTAACACCATCATATTCATAGTGACCATTTTGTATGGACTAAATATTTTGATAGCACCCTTTTACAAAACAAGTATCACTGAATGTGTTGATCATTTGATTATTTATGATCATATAAGACCAAAAGTTTTAAGTACATTTTTCTCAGACAGCAGCATTGTCCACCCAAAAAATTAAATATATTTCATTGAGATAATTGACTGCAATACCAGAAAGATTATACCTAATAAAGTTTTAATAGTTGGGCATTAATTAATTTGAGAACTAAGATTTTAAAGGAGATTTTTTTCTCTCAATTCTTTAAAACCTGTTCAATCAATTGATTAAGTCCATTGTACGTATAAGCTTTACAGCCAAGAAAACAAGGAATGAGTAAAGCAACATGTTATTAAATAGTCTTTAGTTTGTAGCACTACAAATTATGCTTAGGATTTCAAAGATTCAATAAACTGAATATATTGTCACAGTATTATAATGATATAAATTATAATAATAAATGAATAAATATTATGATTGTAACTGAATAACCTATATTTCTAATTGAATAAATTATGACCATATTAATTTAATAAATATTTTGAATCCATAATAAAACAGTATAACATAAAATATTATTTTCACAGAACCAATTACATCTTTTTATCACTTCACAGAATAAATTTGATTTCCGTATAATTTTGAATCCCAAATTGATATACTCTTGAGGATAAATTTCATTTTTCTACGATATTTTATCAGAATAAATTACTACATCACATTGTTTTCACAGAATAAACATCATAAACAGTATTGTTCATTGACCATACAACCTTATCGTACTGCATGCAAAATGAGAAATGCAACAATAACTTGAATTGTATAATGCCCAATTCATCCAAACAATCTTTGGTTAGGATTGTAGAGAATACAAATGTAATAATATTCCTGTGATGACAAATTATATATCAATAAAATAACCTGAATTCTAAATTAAACACAAATGTATTTTGATTGTGTATACATTTCCATATAAATGAACTAACTTATTAACAACAATATTCAAATAATAATTAGAACATAAAGAGTTTTCTCTAAATTTAAACTAATATTAATGCCATCTTCAAACTCATTCTGAATTTAGAGAAGGATTTAATAATGTTAAAATGTTGTGTAACGAAAACCCTTCACAGATAAATTATTAATGTTCTACAATAATTGTGGTTGATAGTATTATTAGTAGCCGTTAATTGGTTAGCTGCGAATTGGTCCCACGCGAACATGGAATGCATTAATAAAACAAAATGTACAAAAATCTAACGTCTATATACAACATAAATAAGCTCTGTATGAACAAACAACACAATCACAGCCATAATAACATATACAATCTCTCTTAATACATATAACATTATAAGAGGAACAATCTCTACAGCCTAAAACAATGGTAGACCAATATGGACTAGGCAACATTTCACACAAATTGACAATATTGCACTTGTTTACCTTGTTGTGGTAGTATAATTCCCTATACTGTACTTCTAGTGTCACAAGACAGTACCTAATCACCGACTAAAATTCTAAAACAACACAAATAGACATAAACCCTTGGTGTAACATCACACTTAAACAACTAAATATACAAAATAAGGTGATTATAGTACATAGTTTACAATAATAAAACAAATCATGTTATCAGCATAACAACGAAAAAAATCATCACATAGTATCCATTCTGGAATGAAAAGGTCCCCAGTTGAGCAGATGTAGGGAAAAATCTAGAGGTATTTGATCTGTGTCGGCGATGCCCCTTCAGACATGTGAAACCCAGGAATTCTGTTGCTAGAGTTCAGCAACCGAAACGTTTGTTGCTGAACGACAAAACTTTCCACAGAGTTGGAAGAGGCGACAAGCCTGGCGGTGCCAACATGCACAGCAATGCTAGACTGCAACAACTGTAGTCTTCCTTGATGACTAAGCCACTGTAACTAATGGTGTGCAATTCACTAAAACTGGTACCACTTTTTATCTTTGTATTTGTTCATGATTTGATGTGCTGCTTGAGCAAAACTTTCTGCCTGGGCCATCATTTGAGCCGATCTATCATCTAAATCGCCAAGTTTTTCCCCTCTCTCATTTAAAGCCTGAAAAGTATTTCAATGTTCAAGAATTAACTTGTTTGGCAGAAAAAAACACAACAGGTAATATTGTAATACTACCAGAGATTGACAGGCAAGATAGCCCACATTTTGCAAGAGATCGACAGATAACACGCTAAAAACAAAAGAGATTTTTCATCTAACAGGAGCTATAATCCAGAAAGTTGTTTGGGCAGTTTTGTTTAGATTTTCCTGAAATTCGAATTTTTTTTGTACTATCAGAGTCATAATCCAGGAAGTGACTGTCCAATATGAATGCAAATATGGAAATAAACATTTATTTCAAGTATCATCACGAATATCGAAAAAAGAACCAAGACCTTTGGGTTATAAAAATTTCAAGTTTCACTAAAATCAGATAACCAGCAGCTGTCAGACAGGATACGCCCACATTTTCGAGAGATGGATAGAGAACAAGTCCGATACATTCTAATATCGAAAGGAACTGAGATCTTAGGGTGATAAACCTATATTACAAGTTTCAGTGAAATCGGATAAAAATTATGACCAGTAGACTGTTCACAAACAATTGTGGACGGACGGATGGACGAACAGGGGCGACGACAATATACGTCCACATGAAAATGTGGGCGTATAAAAATTGTGACCTCTAGAGTTTCTACAAGTTAAAAACGTGATTTTTTTTTTACAATCAGGGGCCATAATCCATGAAGTTATGGTCTGATACATGCCAATATCGAAGGGAATAAAGATCTATATTTCAAGTTTCGCCAAAATCGGTTAAAAATTGTGACCTGCATAGTTGTCCACCAACAAATTGTGTATGGATGGACATGGGCGACAGCACAATATGTCCACATGCCCCTTTTTTACCATCATGATATCTGCTTTACAACCTCTAATACAGTGTTTTAAATCTTGTGAAAAGAAAAATATCATGGTGAAGAATTGGTGTCTTTCGTACTTTTTTGCCAAGTTAACTGATTCGATTTATCTATTAACAATTTAAAATCTTATATATATAAAACTCTTTTATATTTTTTTCACTTACCAATCTAGTACGTGCCAAATCTCCAGCAATACCCGTACTCTCTGCTTTTAAATGAGCCATTCCTCCAGAACCAGGAATATGTTTGGCTAAACCTTTTGATGCTTTGCCACTAGACTCACCAACTAAAATGTTAATGAAACAATCTTAAATTTATTTATTTTCAATTGACTTGAGTTTACACTGCCTAATCCACTGTTAAATGCACTGATATTAATATAGATTATACTTAACATTTAATTTAAAAAAATAATTTCCAAATATCAATGGTAGATAATGTCCCAGCTATCAAAAGACTCCAGTTAAGGCGGTAATATGTTTTGACAATATCCTATTAATAAGCTGAGGATGCTGACCGTTTGTAAATAGAAAGCAGAAGTGAACCAATTTTGGCCCGATATTCCAAATAGATATCCAGCTTCCCAAATATTGCAGTGTAGGTTTAATCTTGTAGAACATTGTTTTCAAGATTGTAAAGTTGTCACAAAATGGTGATATTCATTCTAAACCCTTTTGTAATGTCATTATGTGTCTGTCCAGTAATTATTGAAAGAAAACTTACACAATTCTTCTCTATCTAGAACACCAGTTCCTCCTCCAAAAAGATTTTTGAAGAAGCTTTGTTTGGGTGCCTCTGGTGTTTCACATGGTAAAAACAAATCTCCTAACATTTCATTTAAATTGTCACTGAAATGAGACAAATTTTTGTATGTATAGACAAGAAAAGAATTGGATGCATTAAAAGACACTAGAGACTACCTCTGCTCCACCTTTCTGTAACAAGTGAATGATGGAAATTAATGTGTACACCATATGTAGGACACAGGTGTGGAAATATGCTCACATATAAGCTATGTTGTGAAAAAGAAGATAGCAACAGCTTATTTGAAATCTGATCGTGATCAGACCAAACATGAAGATAGTCAAGCAGTGAGTAGAAATAAGACCACACAGCAGCCATATCTCAACAGCAACTTATAAGAGAAGAAACTTGGGATGTTGACCTTGCCTTCAAGAAATATGATCTCGGTTGTGCTTACAGAGCTTGAAAAAATCTGTTAAACACTGTTGCATCTATGCTGAGAATTAATAGATATCATGATCACAATACTTCACACGATTCTCTCAGGACCCCATGCTTCCCACCAAATTTTGGTAAATGGGGCATAACTTTGGTACAAAAGGATGTAGAATATCGATAGAGTTCATCCTCTCATGACCCCAATTACTTCATATTGCTTACCATATTTCTGATGAGTAGGTTATTTTCTGTATTTCTGTAGGAGAACAAAGGTATAAGGCATGACCACTATTACTGAAACAGAATGTCCGTGCAACTCTGAAATACAAAAGTAGATTTTAATGAAAGTTCAAAATTGTAAAAAAAAGTTCAACAGGTGCCATTAAAGTAAATCAGCAAAGAAAGAAATGGGGTTTGATGTTCAATCGACACAAACTAGGTCATTTTGGGACTAACACATAGTTCAATTTTATTTCAATAATTCGCTTGCACCTAGGGGTCTTTAGCAGTGGAAGGAAACCAGAAAACCTGGAGGAAACCCACAAGATTGGACAGACGAACCTAATCAAGTACAACCAGTTGACTCAATGACAGACTTTATAATACAGTACACACAAGCTAACCATTCGGCTATCCACCACAATTCAGGAAAGTATTTTCATCATTTAATTCTATTGCAATGAAAGCATCTCTTCAATCAATACTTCATCACTTTGGCATTTACAACATCATCAATTTACACAAGTATACGTTTTCTAAATTACAAATAAACTAAATATAACGTTATCAATATCATTCAATTACATAACAATATAAAACATACCTGTAGTCGGTAAGAGGCAAAAAATCAACATTTAAAAGTGGTTTTAAACTGGGTAAACTATAGGCCAATATACGACCATTAGCAACATAACACATTAAACATACACTCTCTGAAATAATAAAAACCATAGATTAATTAAAATTTCATGTTTAAACTAGTATTACAGGCTCCAAGGCGGAATCGTTCCTGATCCTTGATTAACATAAACATAATAAAGCTGTGAATAATATTTGTTATGGTCATCTAATAACTAGTCATTATTCACATATGTATCAGTACTAACATCATTGTAAGTCCTTAAGTGGGTATGTAGTTGCCTCCCCTTAGTTGAAAATGCGCTCAAAGTCGTGCTCATTATTGGCGACTCAATCATGCTATCACTTGTTTGCAAAAGTCTCCAATTGTTGAATTTTTTGCCGGGTACTCTTGATTATCATACAAATACTTTTGTCTATTGATAGAATGTCACATATGTAGTGGTATCAAATATTAGCAGGTTTACTGTAATTCTAGATGTCACGTGATCAGGGGAGCCGATCTGTAATGGAGTTGGAATAAAGACAGTCACCAAGATTATGCTTATATCTTGTTATAACCATCTTCTTAATAAAGACCAAACAGACATGATGTATCATTACCGCATGAACAATACTGACATAGATATAATACTGGTGCTGACCACGATTTTAATAACTGATCATCTCGACTTTATTATTCACACTGCAAATGATTTCTGTTCATAATAGATTGAGTGTATTTTTGACTGCAGTGGTGTGTCCAAATTATCATTTTTTCCTTAAAACAAACATTGCTTTCCTGTTTGATTCTTGAGGTAAAGTAGAACCAGCTGTTTCCAAACTAACAATGACATGTAACTACGTGTATATCGATTATCATGACTTTCGAGACATTTTAACGTGTCAAGTTTTATATCCAACACTTTTGTTAATTGTATCTGTACGGGCCGATATATTTCGCTGTCAAAATCTGATATGGTAGGGTGCCCCTCCCCAAAGGAATATCCCCAAATATCTCAACAATTACACCACAATACTAATATATTTACCATTTATAGTCACTAAATAAACGACCATGTTGTACTTAATAAGCTATGACCATTTAACCATACATAAATAATACTGAAAAATGGTTTGGAGTGGCGTCCATAACATCCAGACACTTTTGAGTAAAAGATAGGTTACGTGCCCTTGTTTTGAAATTAGTCTCGCTTAACCAGTCTACCGATCATTCTACGGCTAATTGACAGGTCGGGATAATCAAGACTACTTTTTTTACGAAACATGGAACAAGAAATTGAATTTAGAAACACACACATTAGACACCTCATCAATATTTTTAAGAACCTAGTAAAAGTAAAATGAAACTACTGCAAGTATCATATTCTAGCTTTACGGATGTGAGTCAGAGATATTATTTGTACTAAACCAAAATATGCAGCTTCTAATGGTTCAGTTAATTATAAGGCAATTTAAAAAATAAAACAAGTGTAATTTCTAAAGATGCCGTAATAAACAAAAAGTTAAATATTATTGCTATTCAGAATCGTCAACAATAGATTTTTTACGTCTGTAGTAGTTTATAGTGTTTTGAACATTCCCGCATGCTGTTGCTATTTATAGCCTCAACGAGTGTGCGAGACTGCCAGAAATCTGTAGTTAGTCATTCAACTAAATCGTGCACAATCAACGTGGCAAGAAACACTTTTCAGTAGGCACGTGGGGCACCCTAGATATGGGTAAAACTGATAGTAGCCATATCAAACCTTCACTAGTTATTTCCCCTGAACATAGTTTGGGTTAAATTATTCTACTGTTAAACTTGATGACAAATGGCACTGAAAACAGTTTGTTGACATGGAGGTACAGGGGAGGGTGTTGAAGATGGAAAATGGTCTTAGTAAATACCTCTAACAGAAACAACTTCAGCACGGACAACAAAAGAATTTTCTGTGATCTGGGCCTTGTAAGCACATGTTTGGGAAGGTAATGACATCACCTGCAAATAATATTAAAAAAAAATCCTCATAAGAAGTTAGTGGTGACCATAATTTCACATGTCATGGATATCATTCAAACTTAACCTATACATCATGGTATAACACATAGCCTTATTGAGTACAGTCATGAAATGAATAAATAAATTCCATCAAAGCTTGTTCTGATGGGCCAACAAATAATCATTCTATTTTACAAAAAATTGATAGGCAAAATACTATAATTTAATAATTTAGATGTTTAATTATCAAATTATTGAACCATGTTTATATGAAAATATCATATAAACATAAGGAATTGTAAAAAAAAATGGAAAAGACCATAAAAATGTCTTATATTGATTGTATTATGATAAATGAGACTATTATTTCACCAGGTGTTACATCAATAGAATTATACATTAAATCATAAAATTGACAGTTTCATGTATTAATTTATTTTAAGTACACATTTTATTACATGTCAATAAATAATATGTATTCATACCCGAGCTTGTTTTTCTGAACAGATGATGCCAAATTGTCGATCACACAACTCAGTTGAGGATGTAGGCGATATCCTTTGTTTACTTGTAACAGACATCTGTCCTGAAAATGTAAAATATCACAAAATTAAAATACTTTATGGTTACTTTGTTTTATTGTCAACTATTCACACAACAGACTAAAAGTTCTTAAAAGATTTTTGTTCAATTCTGCAGTCATAGATTATTGTGTCAAAAGGAAGTACCTGCCTGTAATCTTGTACAATGCAGAACAAGGTTGATCACACTGTTTACAAAGTATTTTAACAGAGTGACATTTAGATTTTAAGGAAGCAATTTGAGTTTATTCCATATCTTTTTGGGTTTTGAAAATGGTGAACACAATACAGTGGCTTCACGTAACAACAGGTTGTGGCAAAAGTATGGAAGCTGGTGTCTATTTTAATGTGTTACTATAAATTATATTAAAATATGCTTTCATGAACATTTTATATATCATTTAAGTCAAAACAAGAAACACAAACAAGCGTACCAGACTTACTAAATTTTAAAGCTCTTTCATCTCTGGTCATATCTCTAGCTTCCTTGGGGTTTCCTGGTGATTCTTTCCAATGTTCGCATTGGGATGGTATTAATACTCCATTGCAGTCTAAAAATGACATGGCTAATATTGACCCTTTTAATCGGAATATGGTACCTGCAACACAAACAGAAATATTAAATTTAATTAATGACAATTTGTAATATGATAAGAGTACATAATGTTGTGTATCATTTGTATTTCTTCATTCTAACTGATTAAAGTTGTTATCTAGCTTGCTCGACTGACTGGCCAGACAAAACAAAAAGCGATATAGACAATATAGACAATAAATCATATATCTACTTGTATACTATCAAGATATGTCAATTAATTGGACCACTGGATTAATTGATTGAAAATATCTGAATATAGTACATGTATGTGTTAATTTATAATTGTTATTTGAGATTGCAGAAACCACCTGTAGTAGATCTATGGTTACATAAGCACAATGATAAAAATTATCCAAACATTTCAATGTTATTTTCTATAGGACATCATAATATCTGCAGAAATGACAGGAAAAGTTTCAAATGTCCTCTGTCATTGCTATGGATATATCAAGAATTGTGGTAGATGCAAATTAAATGGAGAACTTGCCACTAGGAGAGACAATCACTGGTTGTGTTGCTCTCTGTTCCTCTGATGTTGGTAAATTTAAAACTATAACTATCACAGACCCTAGACTGGTTCCCACATACAAACATGGACATGTAAAATTATCTGAAAATAAAAGAGAAACTATCAGGAGGGTGCCCCCCCACCATAGATATCTCAAAGTATTTTGACAATTATACCATAATATTTGCGTATAAATAAACGGTGGGGTTGTATTTAATAAGTCATACCCATTTTCAATAAAAAAAAAAATAGGTTGCCAGGCAACGAAACATACGCCCACACAGCAGCCAAATCGTCCGGGCAGTCAACAAGAATTGTCGCATATTAAGGAATTATCAAAAAATCATTAGAATTTGTTTGGTTTTTATAATCAAACGTTTTTTTTTAAATCATATAATAATTGTGACCTCCAGAGGCACCACAAGCTAAAAAGGGTGATTTTTCGTACAATCAGGGGACATAATTCAGGAAGTAATGACCCGATGGGCGCAAATATCGAAAGGAACCAAGATCTTTGGGTTTAAAACATACCTGTCAAGTTTCATCAAAATCGACTCAAAATTGTGACCTCTATAGGGTCCACAACCTTGATATAACATATTTTCACACTATTCGTGTACAAACGGTGGCCATTTTGTCCGTCAATTCTAGTCCGGTTTTCATGTAATTCAAACTCTCTCTTCTTTACCATGTAACGGTAATATGGTCAAACGTTTTTTTAAATCGGATAATAATTTTGACCTCCAGAGGGACCAAAAGCGAACAAAAGCGATGTTTCGGACAATCCGGGGACATAATTCAGGAAGTTACGATCCGATTGGCGCAAATAACGAAAGGAACCAAGATATTTGGGTTATAAACATGCATTTCAAGTTTCATCCAAATCCGTTCAAAATTGTGACCTCTACACTGTTCACAACCTTGATTTAACATATTTTCACACTATTCGCGTACAAATGGCGGCCATTTTGTCCGTCAATTTTGGTCCGATTTTCACGAAATTCGAACTCGACCTTCATAACCATGGAACGGTGATATAATCAAACGGTTTTTTAAATCGGATAACAATTTTGACCTCCAGAGGCACCACAAGCTAAAAAGGGCGATTTTTCGGACAATCAGGGGCCATAATTCAGCAAGTTACGATCCGATTGGCGCAAATATCGAAAGGAATCAAGATCTTTGGGTTATAAACATGCATTTCAAGTTTCATCAAAATCGGTTCAAAATTGTGTCCTCTACACTGTTCACAACCTTGATATAACATATTTTCACACTATTCGCGTACAAATGGCGGCCATTTTGTCCGTCAATTTTGGTCCGATTTTCACGAAATTCAAACTCGACCTTCATAACCATGGAACAATGATATAATCAAACGTTTTTTTAAATCGGATAACAATTTTGACCTCCATAGGGACCACAAGCTAAAAAGGGCAATTTTTCGGACAATCAGGGGCCATAATTCAGGAAGTTACGATCCGATTGGCGCAAATATTGAAAAGAACCAAGATCTTTGGGTTATAAACATGCATTTTAAGTTTCATCCAAATCGGTTCAAAATTGTGTCCTCTACACTGTTCACAACCTTGATTTAACATATTTTCACACTATTCGCGTACAAATGGCGGCCATTTTGTCCGTCAATTTTGGTCCGATTTTCACGAAATTCGAACTCGACCTTCATAACCATGGAACGGTGATATAATCAAACGGTTTTTTAAATCGGATAACAATTTTGACCTCCAGAGGGACCACGAGCTAAAAAGGGCAATTTTTCGGACAATCAGGGGCCATAATTCAGGAAGTTACCATCCGATTGGCGCAAATATCGAAAGGAACCAAGATCTTTGGGTTATAAACACACATGTCAAGTTTCATCCAAATCGGTTCAAAATTGTGACCTCTACGCTGTTCACAAGCTAAAAAACGTGATTTTTCGTACAATCAGGGGCCATAACCCATGAAGTTACAGTCCGATACATGCCAATATCGAAAGGAACCGAGATCTTATGGTGATAAACCTATATTTTAAGTTTAATTGAAATCGGATAAAAATTGTGACCTGTAGACTGTTCACAAAAAAATGTGGACGGACGGACGGACGGACGGACGGACGGACAGGGGCGACGACAATATACGTCCACATAAAAATGTGGGCGTATAAAAACTAGACTCATAAAGGTAAACAACAAGGATTTTTTGATTGCAAAATAGATTATGTGCCCTTGGTTTGAAATTAGTCTGCTGACTGTTCTTTGGCTTATTGACAGGCCAAGATAATCAAGACTATTTTCTACAAAACATTACAGAAAGCCAGATCATTAAATCTTATTTAGTAACTCTTGAGAAGGCAACTCAACAATTGCTTTGAGAACCATGTAAAAGCAAAAGGATAATACTACTAGTAGTATTCTATTCTTGCCTTGGAGTATCAGTCATTAATTGTACTAAACCAAAAGATGCCTATCTAACTAATTTTCTAAAGCTGCTGTAAAAAGCTACATATTACTGTTATTCAGAATTGTTAACAATAAAATATGTGGTGAGAGAAACAGAAATGGGGTTAAACAACCACTCAAAACAAACTAGGTCATTTCTGGACAAACACATGGTTCAATTTTATTTCATTAATACGCTTGCATGTAGGGGTCTTTAACAGTGGGAGGAAACCTACAAGGTTGGACAGGCAACCCTACTCCTTGTCACTGATAGTGTGGTGCAATCTATATATACGAATATAGTTACTGATGTGACAGGAAAGTAAATGAACAAATAATCATGTCATGAAATTCCAGAGGCAAATTAAAAACATAATTGTACCCTTACCATGCACTGAACATCTGTACTTACGAAATGTAAATAATAATCAAAACCAAGCAACTTTAACCATAACAATTTAAGAATTTTTACCTGTTTTGCGAGTATATGAGTCAGCAAATGTTAAACATTGAATGGCTTCTTTAGATACATTTTCTATACTAGACATACTAGAACTACGGGATCGAGAAAATGAGGACCCATCATTACGATCTTAAAGAAAAACACATATTACACAATTAAACAAAATTTCAAAAATGTATTTTAGTGTAAGCGTAAGCTTCCCAATGAGTCAGATAATTTGAGTGCAATAATAGTAATGTTAAAATTATTTATTGAAATTTCTAGATAAATGAAGTTTACATGTAAAAGTATTACATTAGGTTATCAGGGGAAAACAAATGCTATATACAACATATTATCATTAATAATAATCTGTAATAATATAAAAACCAATTAAATTCAAATCATCTTTAATAAAAAAAGATAGGTTGACAGGCAACGAAACATATGCCCACAACAGCTAAGTCGTCCGGGCAGTCAACAAGGATTGTCGCATATTGTTTCTTTTGTCAGTAGTTTTGATTGTTTGTCTCAAGGCCTTCGTCCACAAGATATTTCAAAGTGATCAAGGGTAATAACTCTGGTAGTAATAATAGGATATCGCTGAAAATCAATAGGCTTCTTCGTCTCATGACCTTAAACACCGTGCATAAATTTAAAGTCAATTGGATATTAACTTTAGCCTCTAGAGCGTTCACAAGATTTTTCAAAGTGATCAAGGGTCAACTCTGGTAGTAATTATCGGATATCGCTGAAAGTAATCGGATATTAACTTTAGCCTCTAGAGCGTTCACAAGATTTTCCAAAGTGATCATTTAGCATCTAGAGTCTAGAGGGTCAACAAGATATTTCAAAGTTTTCAAGGATTACAACTCTTGCAATAATCTTTGGAGTTATATACCGGTACATACTAATATAGAAAAGAACAGAGATCCTTGTGATATAAACATATATTTTAAGTTTTGACAAAATCATAAGATAGGTTGCCAGGCAACGAAACATATGCCCACAGCAGCTAAATCGTCCGGGCAGTCAACAAGGGTTGTCGCATATTTTTACTTTTTTCGGTAATGAAACATTTGTAATACACTAAAAACTGATTAAGAGTAACAACTCATTATGTAATTATCAGAAAATCATTAGAATTTGATTGCTTTTTTTAAAGTTTTACCCCACGCTAACAATTAGTATATACATGAAACATTTAATATCATGGATTTAGCTGTTCAGTTATCTAAATTCATTGAAAATCAAAATACTTGTTCGTTTCAACACCTTAAACTCTATGTATCAATCTGAAGTCAATCGGAAGGTAACTTTGGCCTCTATAGCGTCACAAGAATTTTTGAAGTTATCAAGGGAGATAACTCTGGCAGTAATTATTTGAAATCGCTGAAAATCAATAGGCTTCTTCGTCTCATGACCTTAAACACTGTGTATAAATCTAAAGTCAATCGGATATTAACTTTGGCCTCCAGAGCGTCCACAAGATTTTTTGAGGTGATCAACTGCCATAACTCTGGCACTAATTATCGTAAATCGCTGAAAATCAATTGGTGTCTTTGTCTTGTGACCTTAAACACTGTGTATAAATTTGAAGTCAATCGGATATTAACTTTGGCCTCTAGAGCGTCCACAAGATTTTTTGAAGTGATCAAGGGCCATAACTCTGGCACTAATTATCGGAAATCGCTGAAAATCAATAGGCTTCTTCGTCTTATGACCTTAAACACTGTGTATAAATTTAAAGTCAATCGGATATTAACTTTGACCTTTAGAGCGTCCACATGATTTTTTTAAGAGATCAAGGGCCATAACTCTGGCACTAATTATCGGAAATCGCCAAAAATCAATAGGCTTCTTCGTCTCATGACCTTAAACACTGTGTATAAACCTAAAGTCAATCGGATATTAACTTTGGTCTCTGGAGCGTCCACAAGATATTTTGAGGTGATCAAGGGCCATAACTCTGGCACTAATTATCGGAAATCGCTGAAAATCAATAGGCGTCTTCGTCTTATGACCTTAAACACTGTGTATAAATTTAAAGTCAATCGGTTATTAACTTTGGCCTGTAGAGCGTCCACAAGATTTTTTGAAGTGATCAAGGGCCATAACTCTGGCACTAATTATCGGAAATCGCTGAAAATCAATAGGCTTCTTCGTCTTATGACCTTAAATACTGTGTATAAATTTAAAGTCAATTGGATATTAACTTTGACCTTTAGAGCGTCCACAAGATTTTTTAAAGAGATCAAGGGCCATAACTCTGGCACTAATTATCGGAAATCGCCAAAAATCAATAGGCTTCTTCGTCTTATGACCTTAAACACTGTGTATAAATTTAAAGTCAATCAGATATTAACTTTGGCCTCTAGAGCGTCCACAAGAATTTTTGAAGTGATCAAGGGCCATAACTCTGGTAGTTATTATCGGAAATCGCTGAAAAACAATAGGCTTCTTCGTCTCATGACCTTAAACACTGTGTATAAATTTAAAGTCAATCGGATATTAACTTTAGCCTGTAGAGCGTCCACAAGCAATTGTGGACGCCGGACCGACGGACCGACGGACGGGCGCGACGACAATATACGACCACATTTCAATGTGGGCGTATAAAAAACTGACCTTTATAGTGTTAATAAAAAAACAAACAGACGCACGGACGGACCAGGGCAACAGCATAATACAGTCACATGAAATTGCTGGCATATAACAAGGCAATGTTTTATATTTGCTCTATTCTTGTTTAAACTTTTAACCGATGATGATAACGTTAGTTTGAACAAAAATATTTCATCAAATATTATTTCTGATAATTATAAACTATCTGACATTTCAGTCAATATACTATTTACAACAAACAATATAATGTGATAAATGTGTATAGAGGTGCCCATAATTACATCAAATAACCAAACTTTCATTTTATATAAAGTTGGATCATTTTGCTATTTGCAATAAAAACATGCAGCAGATCACAAAATAAACTGTAATAATTCTGTTTCGGTAATAGAAACTAGAGGTAAATAGAATTTATATAAAGAGGAGATAAAGAGAATTTAGAAATTTTACAAACTACAAAAGAACAATTAAATTATCTACAGTACATCCTCTTTCCTTAGAAAAAAAAAATCAATCATGTCTAAATCTTTTCTAACTATACATACACCTACATCAAACTTTCGAGTCCAGGCAGAAATTCACTCACAAA
The DNA here is from genome assembly GCA_036850965.1 of Patella caerulea. NCBI lineage: Eukaryota > Metazoa > Mollusca > Gastropoda > Patellidae > Patella > Patella caerulea. The sequence goes on along the minus strand of JAZGQO010000014.1, from coordinate 16,894,146 downwards.
TTTAATGTTATTATCTAGAATAAGTCAGTATAATGTTTTACAATTCTTTTTTAAATGGATGTTCTGACATCTGGTGTATTACCAAATAATTCATGTACAGGAATACAAAATCTGATGAACTGTAATGCAAGGCTTTAAGGACATTTGTCCAATCAATGCACGTACAGGTAGATTTGTTTTGGCAATGACAATATGAGATCACAGTCCACTGATATAGGTGAATAAATAACATAATTAGTGCTTTGTAGGCGTCATTCAATGTCCAGACACTCTTCTTAAAACTTATATAAATACAGGCTTTAAAACAATAAACCTGATTATAAAAATCATAGGAACACAGAGTGTTTAAATTCTTTTTTTTTTTAAGTCAAGAGAATGTATACATGATTTGTACCACAATTTATTAAGCCAGTTTGCTTTTCCAAATTTGAATCGTAGACCTTATAAAAGATCGAAGGGTCCATGATTGAACACAACCAAATATAAAGTACCCCTCTTGCAGACATGAAAGATCTTCTTTTTTTTTTAAATTGGAAGATGATGATAATGTAAATCGGCCTTTCACTTTCTAAAACAAAAAGGCCCCAATAATTCAAACAAACCAGCTATAAAAGAACACTAAAAAAAATATTTGAAAATAACAACATAAGGATAATACAACTATGAACTGACGGTGTGGGAAGACTCCTCATCAACAATATCTAACAACAAAATCCAATATTAAACCACAAGAGTTACACCACCCCATGATGTCATTCACATTACTACAAAGTGTGAAATATACATGTATGTATAAAGGTGAATCAAAGTTTGTAAAACACGGTATATTGTCTTTAGGAATCCACATGAAGTGATGTATGTACAATTAACTTTAAACTTGTTTCTAATTTAGTATAAATGTTAATATGTCAATGAAATTAAATGAGCAATCGCAAATATATGTGACAGAAACTGGTTAATTCTGTGTGAAAAACTCTTAGAAACGTTTATCCTTAAGAATTATAATAATCATTAAAACAAATACAATCATTTTTCAAGTGATAAGCTAAATCTTTTCTTGATAGCTGCATTTATCAGGTAACCTATTGCACATAATCTACAAGCCAAGATTCCTTTTCTGAGATAAGTAATCACACTAAGCAAATAAAGTAGTTCAATGTTCTGAGGTGAACCTTTCAGACAGATTTACATAACGCAATTTCTTTATAATTATATAACTGTTGTTTAAACGACACCAACTGTTTGTTGCCTATTTTTAACTTAAAATAATGTATGTCTTCTTAAGTGTTTTTATTGTATGTTACTATAAAATATATTACAACACTTTTTGAAACATTTAGGACAGTGTGATAAATGTGCTCATGTGTAAAAATCCAATCAAAAAGTTTCACAAAACACAACACTAGACAACATGAAACCATTTTGGGATACTTTTTTTTCTAAAAAAAAATAGTTAAGGAATATTTATAACTGTTATAATTTTAATGAATATTAAAAAGCTCAATTTAGTAAAATAATAGCCTAAACTGTGCAATAAAGGGTCAGTAGTCAAAAAATGAATCAACCAGATAATGTCTAGAAAAAGCTTGCTACCTGGTGATTTATTTATTTCTTTTAAAGTGACAGAATTGGATGTTTCGCTGACAAAAACTGACTTGACTTTAATCATGCCACATAGAGAATTACGTGTTATGGTTATGTTTAAGGGAATAGAGAAATATTACAAGAATAGGTAAGATGAACATCATGGGGTTTAAGTAACATTTCACTACAACTAAAATATAAAGCCGGGCACCTCCACCATTCGATTCCTCCACAGACGCCACACTTTGAACCTTCTTCAATTTTTGGGTGGTACCTTGAGATTTTGTCCGCTGTATTGCCGGAGGATGTTGTCTCTTTTGTTTGAAACTGGTGGGACTCAAACACACACCGTTAATCTAGAAATCAAGGTAAAAATCAAATTCCAAATCAAATACCGTTCAAAACCTAACACCACAAAAGAATACATGCTCATGCAAAATAAACGCATTGCCCAAATCCTACAGACAGAAACACTGAAGTGAATCTAAAAATAAGCAAGTATAGAAAACTGCTTGGAGTGTAACATAATAGATCTATCTAAATGTTCTTTATAAATACATTCTACTTTTTATCCAAATTCGAAATTTTGATGTAATAAGAAATTCTCCAAGAAGTTTCCTTCTGAAAGACTATACATGGAAACCAGATGAAACCCATATACAAGAGAAACATTCACTTCTCTCCCAGGTCTAGTGCAAGGGATACAAATCTCACCCTGAAAAAAGCCAAAAACATGGATAAATATCAAACACCATAGATAAAAACACTACCATAAAAATACAGACACAGGTGCTGGAGTATATACCTACCTACTTTTAAACTGTGTAAGATATCAGATACACTCATGCGCCTCACTGAAGGCTTGTGGGCATTTTCAGAACTTAAATCAACCACATCTACTTTAAAGCTGCTTTTCGGTTTCTCTTTTTCTTTTTCTGAATGTCTATGGGCATGAGAATCATCATTCTCTGTAGTTTTCATACCAGCTAACTGCCGTATTTTAAAGCTCATTTTGGAGCTCATTTTACGCATAAAAGTTTTAGAATGGTTATCATGACTAGTGGTATGTTTATCAGCGGCCATTTTATGATTATTATTTTTAATATCAAACACATCTTTACTTTCGGATTCACTGTCTTCTTCAGAAGTTATATTCAACTTTTGCAGTTGTTCGTGTTCAGAAATTTTCCTTGGAGGCGCAGGGATGCCAACACTGGGATCCGGGTCCGAAGAAGATCGTCGCAATAGAGGGTGTGGTTTATTAGTTATGACGGCTGTCGCAGGAGCCTCAATTTTAATGTGTTTATCTGATTCGTCTGATGATGACTTAGACAGAGGTATTTTTTGATTTATATCTAACTTTAATCCTTTTGATTTTTTCTCAACACAGCTTGTACTTTTTGATTTAACCTTTGGTTTATTCTTTATCTTATTATCATCTTTGGAACATATTTCTACTGATTCTGATATTTCTTTACTATTCTTGTCCCTGTTATTATCTTTATTTATATCATTCATAAAAACATTTGGTGTGTTTATCTCTCCATTTTTTGGAATAACTACATATGGTGTAAATGGAATTTCATTATTGATATCTTCATCGCAAATTTCACTAGTTACGGCAGGCATTGAAAGTTGATCCACGTCCGTTTTTTTAGATTTACGTCTAGGTGGTGGGATGGGTGTAACTAAATCAGGTTGACAAGGTGTCGACTGAAACCAACACCAAAACAAAACAACAATTACACAAAGGCAACTAAAGATAAAGAAAGAAAAATTAAAAAAATTAAACAAAAAAAACTGTTACAATTAACATTGAATTAAGGTGAAACTAAGCCGTGGGAAGAGCTAATCTGATTTTTTATGGTTTCGAAGCAATTAGAATGGAAAATCAAGGTAGAAATTTGAATAGTAAAATATCAGATTGGTTGCCAGGCAATGAAACATACGCCCACAGCAGCTAAGTCGTTTGCAGAGTCAACAAGGGTTGTCATTTTCTATTTTGTCAGAACAAACAAAATCTGAGTAGGCCCTATTTAGCATACAAAACATTTAATACCAATGGCCATATCATGGGAAATTGTTGAAAATTGAAAGGCTTCATCATCTACTGACCTTAAACATTGTATAAATCTAAAGTCAATCGGATATAAACTTTCGCCTCTGCTGAGGCATCCACAAGATTTTTCAAAGTGATCAAGGGCTATAACTCTGGCAATCAATAGGATTATTCGTCTTATGACCTTAAAACACTGTGTAAATTTAACATTATTAGGCAGTAATTATTAGAAATTGTTGAAAATCAATAGCCTACTTCATCTCATGATCTTAAACACAGTGTATAAATTCAAATTCAATGGGATAGTAACTTAAGCCTCTTGAGCGTCCACAAGCAATTGTGAATGCCAGAAGGATTACCACTTGACCGACAACAATCCACATTTCAATGCAGGCATACAAAAATCAATTTTGAAAACCAAATTAAACAAAAAATAATTTTCAAAATGATACAAAATCCGAAATAAATAAAAAACCCAACAAAAAATAATTGCGTGGTTTGTGGGTACGCTTCAGAAACGACGATTTACTTGTACGATGAAATTACAACATATATATTTCAATTACGATGAACAAGTATTAAAATACCATTTGGTGCAAAAACATCAATACAATATTAGATACATTTACTAGTACAACAGTCAATTAATCAATTAATTAGTAATCATATATATATTCATATATAAACAATATTTAAATGTTTGGAATTATGTTAGAATTTCACGTTATATCACTATCTAGAATCTCTTATATGTTCATGAGAGAATACACAGATAAATAAAAATTCATTAAAAAAAATATATAAATAATTTGAATGAAAGCTAAAAAGGGACTTGGGAAGATGGATATTTAAAGCAATTTTATTCAGTATTCTAATTTAATTTAAGGGTTAAGTTAGGAAATTATTACAGAAGTATGATTTTTGGATGTTGATATTAAACTTACTTGATCAGCTACAGGTGATTTACAATCTTCTGAGTTAATAACAGAAGCTGCTGTTTTATTTCTTGGTGACCGTGGAGCTCTTTGATATGGATCCATCGAACCTAGAAATCATAACATAAACATGACTTTGATTCATAATATCAGGTCTAAATATTTATAGATTTTCACAATAATTCACAAGTTGTCTCTACATTCAAATTGATTAGAGCATTTTTCAAAAACCTTCAATAAAATACTTAAGTTGAGATCTGATATCAATTATATTGTATTTTGATGTTGTATTCTTTGCAATCTGATAAAATGGTGAGGAGAGTAAAATATCAGTGTGAACCTGATCTTACCATATAAATCAGGTGTGCCTAAATTCAATAAGCAGGTTTTTTGCATAACATCTATGATGGCTATTCCAGATTCATTACCAAACGCCATACTGTAAACAAAATAATTATAAATTGATTTGTTTTACTTCAAGAAAATCAGGTTATCAATCTACTTACAAATGACACAATTATAGGTTAGATGGGAGAACCCTCGTCAAAACGTTGCTGAAATAAATCTTTTCAGTAACTTGTACTCCATATAAATTATAATGGTGTCATGTGTTATTCTGGTTCAGTTACTAAATGCCATTTAAATACAGAGAGAGAGAGAGAGAGAGAGAGAGAGAGAGAGAGAGAAATGGGGTTTAATATCCACTTGACACAAACTAGGTCATTTTGGGACTAACATAATGGTTTAACATAATAATTCGCTTGCGAGTAGGGGGTCTTTAGCAGTGGGAAGAAACCAGAAATTTGAAACCTTGCCAGTTGACTCAATGACAGGCTTTACGATACAACACGCACCCCCACCCCACCCCACCCCACCACTTAAACTACTTATGAAGATAGAGTTTGAATTTCATGCCTATCAACACAAGTATTCAAAGAACTTAGGTCAGATTAACCCACAGTGATTGGTCAGTACACTTGATCCTCAAATTTTTAGATCAATATTCATAATTCAAGTGATTAGTGAAAATTTGCAATGTACATTTTCATTTAAATCTGTATTTGTCAATATTTTAGCTGTAGTAATTGAAAATTAATTGTTACATTTAATGTCACACACAAATCTATAAGTACAGTATAACTATCTTTTTCCAATCAGACAATTCAGGTCAACAAGATCCTTCTCTCCCCCAACCTGTCCCATAATCTCACTACCTAACAATCTGATCAAAACACTATTCTATATTTTTCATTTTTGAATAGACTTCATGTTATTACTACTTATATTCTTTGATTTGACCTACCAGGAATCCGCATATTTAAGCCCTGCCGTTATGAGGCTCATGGGCTTAATAACGAGTTTAAATTCAAGATTTATTTTAGAGTGGCCTCCATTTTAAATTTTCAAACCACATCACTGAAATGGTCAAATTTGAAATTCAGCCCAGGGCTGAATACAAGAATTTACGGTAATTTTCCTTTCTGGAGACTAATCAGCTTGACTTATCAGCAAACAACTAATAATTAAGATTATTTTGCTATAACGGGACACAAACACCCTGTACCCTTTAAAATTAAAGATAGGTTAGCCAATTCAAAATGCTTGTACTGTAGTCATAAAAATTCATGTAAAAAAGATCAGTCAAAATGCTAACTATCATAAATTACTTACACTCCATATGATGAGTTTATTGATACACTGGTTATACTGCCTGGTGGTTCCCCATCAACAAAAGTTAAAACACACACTAAATCAGGATGATAACCCGATCCCCATTTTCTACCACCACCTTTAACTCGTACTAATGTCTGTGGTTCCTTTAGTAAAATATAAATATATAATTTAATATAAATCAACATTATATTTAACACAATGTTTGTTACATGCATTGTATATATTTTTCTAATTCGTTTTTTGTACAATTAGGAGCCATAAACCAGGATGTTATGCTCCAACATGCATCAATATCAAAAGGAACCAAGATCTTTGGGATAAATATATAATCTTCTATGAGTATTGTTTGATATCAAACAAGCAGTTGGCATTTTGCAAAAGATGGACAGAAAACAATATGCATCCCCATGAAAATGTGGGTTTAGAAAAACTGGATAGATCAACAGGCTTCAATTTTGATTCCTGATGATCTATATCTAAATTCACAAATAAAGTGTTTGACTTTATGATGTTCATTTGAAATCTAAAAATTGGTCACCTCATCAGGAACCAAACACAAGAAAGTATTTTAGACTTGACTCACTTTGCCTGAATCTGAAGTATTGCTGGAATAAGAACCCATGCTACCACTTTGTTGGGTTGCCACCACGCTGAGACTTGGTTTAGGATAGTCATATTCTGGTGAGTCCAGCTCATCATTAATCTCATATACAATCGATACTTCTAACATCTGAAATTATACCATATACATTATACCATTAATATCTACAGTCTACAGTCTTTATCAGCACCATGTGGCTTAATACGTAAGGAACTGGCTAACCAACTTCAAGGACCTGGGTTCAATCTGGGTGTTTGCTTGGACTAGGTTTGTAATTGTCTTTCCTTTCAAATTTTATTCACTAAAAAATAATTGAGAATAAGGTCATTGGTGCCTTAGGAAGATACATGTAGCTTACACAATATAGCTGAGAATAACTCATCCAATGACTTAAAATACATTAACAAGAAGAAAACATAAATAGTGTAGACTGTAGACGTACTGTATCTTATGAATGAAATAAAAAGTGTAGGATAAAATCTGTGTAAATGCCACATGGCAAGTGTTCCTATCTCTTTATTATGGACATTCTATATCGCTAGACTATTTTCATGGTTCATTGCCTTTAATCTTATTGCATTCATGCTATCTGGTGAAGAAACAAGAAAAATCTGATGGATTCAGTCCCAAGAGAGATTTTTATTAATAATCAAATACTTGTACTTCACTTGACCTAAAAATAATGTCTAAAATGTGTCTGATAGATAGATTATCTTGACACGGGTCATAATGACCACAATCTTTAATTTTATCTTTACATGCATAATGAAAGTACTTCAATACATTGCAGAAATACATGTCCCAAGTTCCCATCAAATTTTTTGTAAACTTTGATTGAATAGATAACAACCCAAACATAAGTCACACAAAATCTAATACACCCACTAACAGCTAAGTCATCTGTGCTACCACTAAAATCAATGTTATCTTAAAACCCACTGAGGAAAATTGGAACAAATTTATTTAACTTAGTTTTAAAAAATCCCCCAAAGAACTGAATTGCACACACAAGTATAAAAGGTAGATTGCATATATTATGTCATCCAAGCTATCCATTATAAGGGTTATTTTATATTTATTGTTTTGTTGGTAATAAGCGAGCATTTACAAAATACTACAAACTGATCAAGAGCAACAATCCATTATTAACTAATTGTCAGAACAGCATATTTATCTTGTTCTAAAGCACTGAGCAATCAAATTTAGATAAGCAAAAAATGTTCATGATGGAAGTTTAAACTTAATCAAGCTGTTGTAATGAAACTATACACCACATTTCATCAATCTCACTCGGAATTGAAGTGCCCCAAACTCTTGACTAATTACTCTTCCTAACCTGAACAGAAAATGCAAATTATCGAACTTTGTCAAGGTATAGATGTAATGAAACTATAAACCAGGTTTCATGGCTCTCATTTAATTAGATTCAAAGGGTTAGTAGTATGAAAAATATTGACCAATCCAATTGCTTATTGCTCTGGTTCACATGCTCAGAAAATGCTAATCATCGAACTTAGTCAAGGGATTAATGTAATTGAACTATACACCAAGTTTCATGGCTGTGACTCAGAATCAGAGTTATCGTATCCCATAGCATTGATAAATCAAAATGCTTATCACCTGTTAGAATAAAAGAGCGGACAGACAAATCCATCGCTTTCACATGATTTCTTAAGTCTGAACGTTAATGGGAAGGTAATTTTTAATTTCGGTTCTAGGGTTTTTTCTTCCTAATGACTGAAGCATAATTGCAAATATGATATTGAAAAGAAATTAGACAAGAACTCTGATCTGAAGAATGTTCACAAGGAATTTTGGACACATGGACATAACTTATAAAAAAATTCCATTTTTAAAATACAATAGAAAAGAGTTATAGAAAACTATGTCTAAGTCCATTCCTGGGACCAGACGACCTACCATGGTGAAGCTATCCATCGTACATTTAAGAATCAATGTTGTCTCAAGATCTTGAAGAATAATGTAAAAAAAGGTCTGGAAAACTATTGCGGACGGTGTCGAACAGACAAACAGGCTGACTGAAGTGGAAATTTATTGTAAAGTCTCACAGTCAGTGATTTTATTTGTTGAGAAAAATTATGCGCCAGAGCAGTTTGCTATCCTATATGATGCACATGAATAGTGACTAGTTAGTCATGTGAGCACAACTGTCTAACTTGTCTGTCTGGTAACACAAGCGTGTTGAACGAAAGAACGAGATCCATAAAATTTATCTACAGTTGGGTAGGATTAGGATAGAAAATGGTGTTCTAATAGTGCCTTGTCATCTGCGAAGTCTAAATTTAAGACAATTAAAATGTATATCACAAATATATTTGAAATTCCTTTTGCATATTAAGTATTTGAAATTGCACCAAAGAAGGGATACCATCATTTGATAAACAATCTGTTAGTGTTATTTTTGAACTAGAAAGCATTGCTTGACAAGACACAATCATAATATTATGTAACCTTCTTCATGTTAACATGGACATAAGAAACTCAGTAAAAAAGCTAAGCTCTACTACAAATCAATAATATGAATTTAAAACATGTTGCTAAGTACATATTTCTAATAAAATAAAATGATAAAAGTTAATAAATCAATAATATTTGTAAATACCAGTACTCCTGTCTATACCATACAAGGGAAAAAGACACATCTGCTATAAATTTATACTTTCCATAACATTTACTATGGGTGCATTCTTAATTTAGTTTGGGTATCAGGCTAGTGGTTGGTCCTGTAGCTACAAGTTGTGACAGGTGTCATGTACAAGACAGGCTTTATTTCCTCTTTCCATAACACAGATAATATCACATCACTATGAATGACATGTTGTCATTTGGTTAACAGTATTGTATTCTAGCACTTAATACATTTTTTAAAAGTTGTCTGTCTATTTCTGTGTTTTATTGACAAAGTGCCGCACAAAGTATACATACTTTAATTTTCTATCATACAGTGCAATAAAATGACAAAAGTTCAATAAAAGTAAAATATCTGTGAGAAACTACTGATTGCTACATCTACTAGACTTTGATTCACCACTTTCTCATTGTATTATTGAAATCATAGCCATTTGAAAGTTTACTGTTCTACATGGTGTCAATTTTAATTTCAAATGTTCAATTTCAGCAAGATCACCACATCAGATAATAAATTTCATGCTTTTGATTCAAAGCATCGAAATGGTTTGTTCACCAAACAAAATATCAGCTGAACAAGTAATGCACAGCTTGAATTAACTGATGCTAGTGGCAATCACTCTAAAGAAAATGCATTACACATGCATAATAATCCAAGAATTTCACAACTCTAGTACAAAAATGTTATCAGCAATTTCCAGAATTATGAAAATGGCTAACATATAACATAGAAAACTTACTGGTATATCTATTGTGTTTTCATGTTTACAGAACTTGCATAACATGACATGAGTTGCTCCTGCTACACACATCCATCTGCTCTCTTGACATAAATATATTATCTGTATAGCAAACGGATCTTCATCTTGAACATCTACATTTCGCTTTGGTTTTTCAAACATTTTGGCAGTTTTTAATTTATATAAAATTTGTAAAGTCACTGCCGAAGCATCCCAAAACTTAAGGGAACCATCTGCATGGCTGAAATGTATAAATATTTATCGAATTAAATAATTACATGTTGTTTACAAAATGTGTAAAGATTTATAGGTTGCCAAGCTACAAAATAACACAGCAGATAAGTCGTCTGGACTGACCATAAAGGTTGTTGCATTGTGAATCTTTATGTATATAAAAACAAAATCTTTACATTGTACAATATTCAACACATTCACAAGATTATGACATAATCAGAAGCAATAACAATAACTGAAAAATTGTTAGTCATCGCAATAGTTCAGATGATAACTGCATTCACAAGTTTCTACAACATGAGTAAGTAACCATAACTTTAGACACTGTTAACCTAAATTCTATAGTTTTCTTCGTTTCATTAATTTGTATAATGAATAAAAACTTCATAGCAGGGCTCACACTGGCTTTCAATTTTTTTCCGCCAAAATGGATGATAATTTTTATGTAAAGAAATGTTCATATATTTTTTCCGCCAACTTGAATATTTTATCCGCCAAAAATATGTGATAAAAAATTATTCAATATCTAACAATTCTATGTCTCAACTAGGATTATTATAAAATCATTACTGATATATACAATACAATATACAACAACTTTTAACAAATCTGTATTTGCATAATACATTTAGTACAGTTTTGGTTTACTAAGATCGGATTTTATTTTTCTTAACTTTAGGCAATTTGTACATCGTCGTATTGCACTACATATTCTTTATTTACACGTCAAATCTTGTCCAAGGGTTGCGTGTAGAATAGACCTATTGTTATTTTCGGGTACCTGAATCTCTGATATAATGATATGTACTTCAATTATATTTGTAAGAGATGCTTACAATTGCATCCGTCGTTCACCTTTAGAACATTATAGCGACGATAAATATGATACAAATATCAAACCGTTTTCTTGCTCAAGAATCACTGATATTCAAGTAGTTCGTACATTTTCGACCAGTGGTGATAAGATAATTTTAAATAATGATATCCAATAGGCATACTTGTATGTTTTACATGCCGTATATGATGTCACAGTAAACGGAATTGAACTATCACAATATTTACTTCTTTACGATAGAACTGTCGGCTATTTTGGTTACATGTATTATACAGGGCTTGAAAGGAATAAAATCATGGAGAGCTCTAAAAGCTGCACCTAAAATTACAAATTCAGAAAATCGCTCTCCTAAAAACCCGCACCTCAGATATTCTAGGAGAGTGTTTTTCAAAAGCAGATTTTGCTTATATTAAGTGCCCAAATATGTAATATTATGTGATAAATCTGTTTATTTTACATCTTTTTTTCTCAGTCAAACGGTAGTTATAGGCCTGACGATCACAACCCGTTCAATATATTTATTACCTTTACAAACATATATAAATGCGTTCTTCGTGCGTGCGTAGAGGATTCGACTCAATGTTTTCTGTGACTTAATCCTTCGTATAATAATACAATAGCCTACATCGGTCACTTTATATTTACTTCAAAGTCTCAATCTCAATGTAGCCTTTTTTCCCCCAAACGATGTTGAAATAAATTCGCCCTCATTTAAACAATACTTTCATTAGAAGCAATAATCGCCATATCATGGAATTCGCTAAATTGGATATACCCAGATGTGTAAATAACCCGGAGTTTTCCCCCTAAACTTTCAGAATTCGTCTGCTCATTATAAATGACTGATAGAAGACAAAAACGTTTGTATCTTTTATTCGGAATCAAGGCTACATTATTTTAATAATAATAAACAATTTACGAATTCGTGATAACAAGTTATTTAGGCTAATAAATTTTCTTTAATTTTTGCACGCGAATTGACAACGAATTGTCCGCCATGTTGGTATTGGTCGCTCTCACGTATGCAATGTTTTGAATCGACTCGTGCTCATTTTATTTTGGTTCCTCCACATACATGAAACGTTTTATTATTAATTAAACAAACAAAAAACATCTATCGCAACATAGTATGGTTTTGAATTTAAATTCAAAACCCATTCTTGGTTACGACCGTGAAAATAAGATTGTTTCGATACTATCAATCAACATTTCAATGCCGATTATCGATATTAAAAATAACTATTGATACCCAACACAAATCGGTGACCATACATGGCCGTTGATAGTTGAAAATCTTTCATGAATCTGCGGACAAAAATTCTAAAATTCGGAGGCCATTGCCGCCGAGGCCGACGGCATGTCGAGCCTTGCTTGAGACAGTTAAATAAAAATAGATTATTTTTACGAGAATTTTATTAAAAGCAAAAGCGTTCACGTTAATTCATTTAAAAGGTCGGGTGATATTTTAAAAAGAGAACCGCGAGTTAGCCTTCGGTTCGAGGAGCGTTGTTTATAAAATCCGGGTGCGTTTAAAAATATGTACCTGGGTTTCACTTTAGGTGCGTGAGCGCTTTCGCGCGGCTTTCGTTTCGAGCCCTGATGTATTACCATTTTGCGTTTTAAGACGAAACAAAACATCAAATAATCATGAAGATTAAATAGTGACTTGAGATAGGTTTAATATAGGCTACATCAATCAACTAATCATTAATCCGAGACAATTGATTAGTATTACTCGTCGATGCGATCCGGATTATCAGCCAGTTGATTAATTTACTATTGTGTTTAGCCACGTGATCGTCACTGATCGACACCCAATAATGTACAGGATAAATACAATAAGAATTTTAAGATTTTTTTCTGCCAGTTCTCAAAAAGAATCGCCAGTACCGTAAAACTTTATCGCAAAAATCAAATTTTAATCGCCACTTTATTTTTATCGCAAATTGCGACTTTGGCGACCGACAGTGTGAGTCCTGCTTCATAGATTGGGTGATTATTTTTGTTGTTTTAATCTATTCACAAGATACTACCAAGTTAAAGTTCCAATAGCATTTTTTTAAGTTATATTTTTAAAATTTATTAAAATAAAGCCCCAAAATAGATTGAACCTATAAACAGTCCTACCTTGTTAAAGAATAATCCTATCAATCCTATAATTCACTATTGCCAGTTGAGAAATTGGCAAAAATATCATTTTCAACTTCAAATTCAAACGTTTGAAGATGGCCGTCCATGGAGAAGAATGGGAAAACAAGGGAGGTAATTGAGTAACTATTTCCTCAACCAACCAGTGTCACCCTTTCTAACCCCCCCAAAATTTTGTCCATGATCGTATAATAGTGAGTTGACAACCTTTTGAGCAAAAAACATAGAAATAATTATATTTTGACTTTCTTAGAAAAAGTGAAATTGGAACTTTAATCATGGGCCACAAAATATAAAGCACGTAACAAGGGCCGCAACTATAAAAGTCATAATCTAAATTGTTGAAATTCATTACGATTTTTTGGTTTCACTAATCTCAAAAACTTTTTACAAGTGGCCAAACATCCAGAGAACCAACAGGGTCGACGGCCTAAATAGATCCAAATGAAAATGTGATGGTGTAAAAATGGTCAGTTGATAAAGTACATCATGCAATCTGCAGTGTGTTCACAAGAGATGTTTATCAAATGGATAAAATGTCAGGTTTTATATAATTGTTGACAATAAGTCTACATCCAAGAAAAACAGCTTGCCAGGCAACGAAACATACAACCGCCGCAGGTAAGTCATCCGAGCAATCAACAAGTGTTTTTGCATATTTTTTTCTTTTGTCGGTATTAAGAAGAGTAATAAATAACCCATGAAGCAATCATCAGAAAACATTAGAATTTAATATTAATCTTGGTCTGTAGAGCACCCACGTGAAATTGTTGATGGTCGACAGACAGACGGACAATGAAAATATCCACATTTCAATGTGGGCGAATAATAAAAACTGTAAATAGTTTTACCCCGTTATTATAATTTCTGGATAACTACAGGTTGTGGTACCCCATTCACCACCTTGTATTGGCCAGGCCTGTAATAGAAATTTGCATCAAGTAAAACTCTAAAACAATTAAATGAGTATAATTTTTCAATTGATTTGTAAGTTGCTCCAATCATGTCGAAATGTCTTCTAAAACAAGAAACCATATAGCCCCAGCAGCTTTTTCACCTTGCGCTAGGCTTTAACCAGTTGTTTGATCTCATTATGATGATAATGATCAAACGTTCCTTAAAATTGACTAAGAACTCATTTAGAATGTAACTGGAAATACATAGGACACAGACTAGAGAAGCCTAGTCAATGCTGTATTATTGTATTCCATGCACAAAATTATAATGAGTATATTTTGACTAAGCTTATTCGGAAATATCGATCAAACACAATTTTAGTTGGGTTTTTTTCTGTTTCAAATTTACTTCTCAGAGAATATATCTATTGTGAGCGTCAGGATGCATGGTTTGTTCTGTATGAATTTTATTGTGCAGTCATCCTACATTGTCTTTTGAGGAATTAAGTTCAAAATAATTATGTTCAATTATAAAACATATATAGAAATGCTTCTATAATATGAGGTGCCTGTTCAGATCTGTAATAAAATTGTTGTGCTATTCAGATCTAATTTAACTACAGAGCTAGAATAAATAAAATGAATAAAAGACAAGCAAGTGTTGAATTTAGTTAACATTCTGATGTTTTTGAAGTTGTATTTTTTTGTATTTCAAGAGAAAAAAATAAATCAAATTTGATCTTTCTTCTTAGGAGAGAGAAATTGTCTTATGTCTATATGAAGCCTGCAAGTTATCTGAAGTTTAAATTGATATCCCAAGAGATAAAATAATCCATACAGTCTCAATTACCAGTATTAACTCGAGATCTCGCTCACTAAAAATAAATTGATACTTTGACACACAAGTTATTTCAGGGGATTTCATTAAAATCCTAATTTGCAAAAGGGTAAAAATCTTTGTTTACGCACAGCTGAGCACTTACAACATGATATTTCTATAGAAAGCCTTTTACAATATGTTGACATTTTAGTCCTGACATAAAGCTATTCTCCATGATCTGTGGTTAAGGTATATTTGAATATGGATTAACATGGAAAAAAACTCGGCTCTTAGTGCTCTAGCCAAATAAGGCTTTTAAATAATGGCATTATGATTGAAGAATTATACTCCTGGGTTTTACAATACTCTGTGATTTATGTGCACGACAATACTGAAGTAGGAGAGGTTACAACTGCTCTGTCAGCTCAACTATCTTCTTTAAGACTTAGCACATCTTACTGTCATTTCCCATATATTTAGAACCAAATTGCCTCTAGAGAAAAGATTGCTAACTAAAGCAGTTTTATGATAACAGGAAAATGGTACATTTCCATGATGATATTTATCACAGTCCCGAATATGACAGATAAAAACTGACCTATTATTCATTGGCCATAAAAAATAGAAATGAAAGTTAAAGACTGAAGAAATCAGGTTTGTTTTATTTAAAAGATTGCACTTGAAGTCACCAGGGATAATCTGTCAATATTCACACGTTAAACAACATTTACACAAATTGATATATAATTTATCTTTTAGTAGCAGTCAAGATTCATCTCAAAATAGAGATCGAGAGAGAGAGAGAAATGGGGTTTAAACGTCCACTAGACACAAACTAGGTCATTTTGGGACTACAATATGGTTAAATTTTATTTCAATAATTGGCTTGTTGCATGTTTATCTATGTAAGGAAGAGGAGGACCAAGAGAATACTCACATGGTTGGACAGACGACACTACCTATTGTCATGTACTAGCGGGGTATAAAACACATGCCACTTGACTCAATGAAAGGCCTGCTGATATAATGTGCACATGTTTAACCATTCCGCTACCTACCTAACCCCCCAATTTCATAATAGCAGCCATGATTTAATTTCATAACCATAGGCCTATCTAAATTCTTGTGATAAGTTAAAGCCCCAATAACACTCTTGTTGTAACTGAATAATATGTCCCAATCTTCATTCTGGTCAACAAATTGTATTATTTTACAATATTCCAATTAATTGATGATATAAATTTCATTTTAAAACACCTAATTTAAAAAATTGGAAAAATTCAACTTATTGATTTGAAAAGTCTAATGTAAACCTTTTCAAATGTGACTTGGATTTTAAAATATTTTCGAACCCTCTGGAAAAGTAAAATAGGATGTAATGGATAATTTACACAACAGGTAAGACACTAAAACATATAGTGCTTAGAAAAAGGCTATTATTTATTTTCTGGAGCTACCAAGCAAGCAAGAGTGTTATTGTCCCTTTAAACTAGATGAACCTGGGCAAGAGTGTGATGATTTTATTTTTGTGGGCAATAACAAACCATATGAAGTTATTTATGGATTTAAATACATGTATGATGGGTTCAATAAAAAAATATTACTTTACTTAATCATATCATTCAAATGTAAACTATGAGTAATTTATTATTTCATCTATATCCGTAGCAATTTATTTCGAGTTTCAATTCAAACTACTTAATTCACTAAAACTATTGATTTCACATAGACCTTTAATTTTTCTCTAATCTCTAAATTCAAGCTGACCCAAATAAACTAGGTAAATAAGAAATGTTCTGAGATTATTTGCCCATTATAAGGGTAATAGAATATAACATACAGCAGCTCAGTCATTCTAGCAGTTCACAATTAAGTTGACCAATTGTGTCTCTTCAGGCAGGTGAAGCAAATTGTTTATACTGTACATCACTGGTTCTTTGATAAGATTCTATTACACAATGAAGGACAATAAATTGTTACAATGCCTTAACAGTGCATTGTGCATATCAATTTCAAGTGAAAAAGGGCGAAAACTCTGGAATCTATCATAAAATAATCAAATTCAAAGATCATTTGGTTCTTGTTAAGAACAAATCAATTTTATATACATCAAGCTTTAAATGTAGTCTGTAGGTAGAGTGTTTACAAGAAATTGTGGACGACATACAGGCAGACAATAGAGATTGGATGATAACTTTTGTCTTTAGTGCGTCCAACAAAGTGAAACAAGGTTTATAACTCTAGAACTAGAACTAATTTACAGAAAATAATTTCAAAAAGATCGGATAATAAATGTAGAGTGTTCACAAAAAATTGTGTACACAGACAAGGGAGATGGCAATATACAGCCACATTTCCATTTTTAACTTTGAAACAGATGTATAATTACTATAAAACAGATCCACAAAAACATTAAAAGATAGGTTGTCAGACAACAAAAATATACCCACAGCAGCAGCCAATGCTGAAAATAGATAAGGGTCACCTTCTTATGGACCCTATGCTTCATACCAAGTTTGAAAAAAATCCTTCAAAAAATTCTATTGGGCCAAGGTATTTTCATGATGAATAACAGGGTCAGGCCCGTAATAAATAACTCTGGAACAAAATGTCACTGGCTCGTTCACATTTCTTTTTCATTGAAAACCAAAGGGTAACCAATGTCCCTGATTTATTCATATTTAATAATTTAAAAAATATCTATAAATATTTGTTGCACAATATTCAAACATTGGAAGACTTGGTCATAAAAAATAAGTTTGATATTAGTTAACAGATTTGAGACCGTTGCTCACGTAAATAAAATAAATTAGCAGGAATTTAAAGACATTATATCTTTCTGTAAATTTTATTACAAATGACAAGTGCCTTATAAAGTATATATGGGCTTTGGTGAATGTTGCAGCTACAATGCCTTGGTTTGGATAGCAGATATTATACGCATGGCTTGATCACATCCTTTTAACTTATCACCTACGGTGTCATTTTCATCGATAAATAGTGGATTTTAATTCAATTCATTGTTCATATTCAAAGGCAAACAAATATTGTTTTACAGGACAAATTTTTGACCTCACTAAATTTGACCAAATAATTAAAGAAGTGTGTAATTATTACGATGAAAGCTGACATTCAGGCAGGTCATGAGAAACAAACAATTAATTAACCGCAGCCTTATAATATAAGATAAAAAAATCTCCTTTATAGGTTATTAACTTTTTCATGTAGATGATTATGATTATTATGTAAATGTTTTCTAATTAATATGCTGTGAGTTTATCACTATGTAATTGTATACGTTATGTATAATGTGTTTAACAGTTGCTGTTCAAATATAATTAATAGAACCATATAGACACTGTTTAATTCCAATTGTTCTATAATTATTTATCTACATTAGATAGATATCATTTTGTCATTTGAAGGGTAAGCACAAGTAAATGTTTCCTCTAATCTCCTAACAAGCTATGTTTTAATTTTAACTAGGTTTATTAAAAACCTACTCTTTAACTATATCTGTATATCATAATAATAAAATATAGTAGAATCAATCCTAAAGGGCAATAAAATTCTATACATATAAATACAAAACCCAAAATACAAATAAGTTTAATGTTTAATAATGAAAATAAATCATTGCCGAAATTCTGCTCGTCATTGATAAGTTTTGTCATTCTTAAAAAAAAAATTAACCAAATATGTCTCTAAAAAAGGCTTAAAGAAAGGATATAAAAAGAGAAAAGCGCTTATTTAATTATATTCAATTTCATTATTGTTGACAGAATAATTCCAGATTAACTCATGTTATAGTTATAGTATAGGCATTAATATATTTGGCTATTTCTACAGGTGTGGTACAATAGCTTCGATTTTTCAACATGTAATGAATAATTATGATGTTATTGTGTTATAATGAGTATACATATAATTATAATAGTTGTAATTAATTAATAACTGAATATAGTTAACATATAAGTATGATGAGTAATCATAATAATAACTCTAACCTTTTCACTGAATCCAGATTTTTTCTGCGTTTTGGATCCGACTGAGTAAAAAGCTGGAATGAGATCGGGAGGACAGTCGGCATAATACTGACAGGCTGTAACTGGGGACTCATGGATATCCATAGGATACGGGTTCTCAAAGCATGGGTAACTGAAATTATATAAAATTCTTATATACATTTCAATGGTTTAAAACTCATTAAATTTAACATTTTTAATCCAACCTCTAAGAGGAGTTGATGTTAATCAGGTCAAATTAATATTGTGGAATGAAAGATACATTAGAAACCGATACTTGATACTTCATCTAAATTTCCTAACTGAATATCTTTCTACAACTAGAGAAATATGTTCTGTCTTTTCTAAAACTTACTGATCATTCTAATTATCCCCTCAGATTTATACTTTACATTAATCTGTATAGATTTATCATAAACAAAAAAAATAGGGATCAATCTGCTTGAAATGTTATCAAAATACATAAATAATTTGTTTCAATTGTGTCTTCATTTCTTTGACTAAAAAGGTCAAAATATCAATGATTCTAGTTGAATACAATACACACCATTTGATTCATGATTCCAAACAGTTCAAATAATTGCACATTTGTTTATTGATTTTTGCTATTAATGGCCTAATACATGTGAAAATTCCTATACTGTAACAAGACAAAATCACACCATTTGAATTATTTGCGGGGTTTATTCAAAATATTGTAATAAATAAAACATTACTTGACTTTATTGACATTTCTTTTTTAGATATTAAGTTTATGTTGGTGTGAAAATTGTGTCTAAAATAGATTTTTCGTTTTATTATTAATTTCTAAAGTAAACCCAGTAATATTCAACAACATAAAATTCAACTCTAGAAAAATGGTTTGATCAATCGTAGACTATATTTCAGATTGTTTGTTTAAATTATTTACCCTTGTGTTGTCAGATCTACAACAACCAAGTCATTTTGCAGCAGCACAACAATAGCGTAAGGATCCTGGAAATCTGTAAAGGATTTAAAACTTTTAATAATTGAATGTCAGCATATTAATTTAAATGAAAGAATATGCAAACAGGGATAATAAAATAATGTGTAATTGTTTTAGTAACAGTTTAATGGAATTCTAAAAATAATGATTTTAAAATGGCACATTGATGCACTAATCATTCTGTCACAAACAAGGTGTTAAATTTCTTTGAAACTTCGAGAATTTTAAAAACAAGATATTGATTTAATGATAAGGTCAATAGAAATAAGAGTACTTATTTTACAGACAAATATATATAAACCACAATTACAGAGCATAAAATATTTATATTATTGATTGATTCAATCCAGTCTACACAGCTCTAAAACCAATCTGATTAAAACATAGATCCTATTTCGTTTTTTATTTATAGTTCAAATTTTCGTTTTGCTTATCTTTATTACACTAGGATCTTGAAGAGTTGTTATATGACCCAAGCATGTGTTAGTGATTAGACAATAAACAGTCTGTTACGGCAAGTTTTTGAAGTGAAATACACGGAACTCTCTAGAAATGTCAACGTTGATATCTGACGCCATAGGGTCAAAAGCTGGTCGTTTGACCCCTGACTTGACCTCCCACTACAACTTGTCAGACCTTCATGACGTAGTGTGGATCAACGAAAGTATATAAAAAAAAAATATCAAAATATAGATTTGTATTTTAATCAGATTGCTCTAAAACCTTATAAATCTGGACAAAATAATTGTCAAATTATATAATTACCATTAGCCCAGGGTGTCTCACAAAGAACAACAAAATCAACAACATTATGTTCCATTTCTAATACAGTGGTACTCTTGCCATTCATGACAGTAATACATGGGGTTCGGCCAGCTCTGTCATATGACATACCACCAGAAAATATGATAAGACCTTCACTGAAATACAGAAATATACACATCTAGACGAGCTAAAAAATTTAGCAATTTTCTTAAAGGTAATACTGAAGCTAGATATAAGTTTGCTTTAATACTAGTAGTGGAAATGCTCTGAGAGGCTAACCCGATCATTAAAAATCATATGTTAACTGAAGTCAAACACAAGCTCTTTCTGCAAGCTATACTGAGTCAAAGTTAGATATGCAAGATGGTCCCTACACTTTCATGTTGTTGATATTATTTAAATATTAATATCTGTCAATTGTGATTACTCAATCGTCAACATAAAAGATTTATAAGACTCCTTTCACATTTTACCTCCAATTCTTTCTTAAATAGACTTTAACAAGTCTGTAAATACCAGGAAACACATAATCTAACTTACCCTCCATTTCTAACAGATTTCCAGTCTATTTTAGTTATAGGTTTACAAGGGTCAGGCTTTCCATCTTTACCTATTTTAGCTACAAAATATGGATAGAGGAAACTTAATGTACAATTGACTAAACTTTGACCTTTTAAATGATCAGAAATATTTCAATTATAACAACCCTCCTTCAATTCATTGGATTTTTTTTTTCTAAATCAAAATGTGTGGTGATCACAGTCTGTTATTCAAATCATTCAACAAAAATTATCAACTTTGAGAATCAGGTCAGTAATTAGGAAAAAATTAAATTCATTCTGCTACTAAAAAGTGTGAATATTATCATTATCTTAAATTTTGTATCAATTGGAAATAGTTACCCCCTGCTTATTCCAATTTCCGATGTATTCAAAAACAACGTCCTACAGTTCAATGATTGACAATAAAAGGGTCTACTGTTTAAATAAATGACATTCTACAGTAATAAATGCCATCGTCTAATCTGGAGTTCAGAATGGTCATCATTCCTTTTTTAAACTTTTATCTCCAGACAAGACATATATCACAAATATATTGAAATTAACAACCTGTAGAAAGTGTGCTAAATATTCATCTATTTATAACATTGTAGGTGTTGCTAGGAATCAGAAATGAATTTCATTAACCAGGAATATTGTATAAAGTATCTCTGATAAAAATCAATTTGAAATTTATCCTAATAGTATTACTTTCCCTCAGGGTTTATGACATTCTTTAACGGAAGTAAATATTCACAATGTGCAATAGTTGTCTATTCTTTACTTTTAAAACCAAGCCAACAGTGAAACTTATGTCCTACGCCACTTTGAAAAAATAACACTTTTTTTTTTTAATTGCATATATTTATCTTTTATAAAAAACATCCATCATTTTGGTTATCAGCGCTTAATGTGTGAAGTGTGCAACTAAAAGGTATTGATGTAACAATATGTACCATGTTTCACAATTCCCACTCATTGGTCTTGAACAATGAAATTGCTAATCTCTCTGCTTAACCAGATCTGAAAATGCTTATTATCAAACTTAGTCAAGGTATTGTTTTAACGAAACCATACACGAAGATTCCCAACTTAATTAGAAGCAAAAAGTTATTGTGATCTAAAGCATCGACAAATCAAATTGCGCAACTCAGTCAAGGCATTCATTCACCTAATAAACACCTACACTAAGTTTGAAAATTCTAGCTCAATTGAAAGTAGAGTGCCCATGGCCATACTCTTCTAGAGGGCACACCTTTCCAAAAATAAACTTACTTTTTTTAAAAAAAACACAAAAAAACATCTTGTCTTCAAATATTATCTAAATATTCTAATAAAACTTGGTTCAGGTTTTAAGTATGGGATATTATCAACTGCTTCTGTTTCTTTTGTTGTTAAATGCTATTGGTTGAAAATTGTGCCCTAATTATTTCTTGACTAATCAAAACCACTGCCTTGTGTTTCAATTCTTGATCTAAAATGACGGTCCCCTTGTAATCTGGGATCGCAAAGGCTCAAAATGGATTTTGCTGGCGATTTAAATTGAAGTCTGCGCCCTCAACCTCCCCTCAAATAATACTTTCTGTCATATCTCTCACAGATATCAGTTGTAGTTTTCAGGAAATATACTTTGGCATTTTGAATTTTAATAAATAATAGCAAAAATTAACAACTGATTATCCTGTGCCGTTCATGATTGTTAATGTTGTAAATATGTTGTATGACTTTTATTTCAAATTTATTATTAATGTTCTATTGTTATAAAAGAAGAAAATCAAAATTCTATTCCTATGAATGAAAAATGTTTAACATGAAGAATTAGACGATTTATTGTTGAATTCAAGAGTTTATTTTTTCCATCAAAATTAAATTAGACTTTGTTTGGGGAAAGCAGTGGCGGAGCTAACTATTCTAAGGGGTGCTCATTGTACATGGATAGTCAGCTCCCCCATCACTCCCTATAGATAAAAGATAGGTTGCCAGGCAACAATAAAACATACGCCCACAGCAGCTAAATTGTCCGGGCAGTCAACAAGGGTTGTTGCATATTTTTACTTTTTTTGCTAATGAAACATTTGTAATACACTAAAAACTGATTAAGAGTAACAACTCATTATGTAATTATCAGAAAATCATTAGAATTTGATTGCTTTTTATAACGTGTTACCCCACGCTAACAATTAGTATATACATGAAACATTTAACATCATGGATTTAGCTGTTCAGTTATCAAAATTCATTGAAAATCAAAATACTTGTTCGTTTCAACACCTTAAACACTGTGTATCAATCTAAAGTCAATCGGATAATAAGTTTGGCCTCTAGAGCGTCACAAGATTTTTTTGATGTTATCAAGGGAGATAACTCTGGCAGTAATTATTTGAAATCTCTGAAAATCAATAGGCTTCTTCGTCTTATGACCTTAAACACTGTGTATAAATTTAAAGCCAATCGGGTATTAACTTTTTGAAGTGATCAAGGGCCATAACTCTGGTAGTTATTATCGGAAATCGCTGAAAAACAATAGGCTTCTTCGTCTCATGACTTTAAACACTTAAAGTCAATCGGATATTAACTTTAGCCTCTAGAGCGTCCACAAGTAATTGTGGACGGACGGACGGACGGACAGGGGCGACGACAATATACGACCACATTTCAATGTGGGCATATAAAAATAATACAATATCATAACTAACCATTAACTGCACAAAGAGTAGGAAATGGTGCTTATTTTATAAATGTTCCACTTAATGAAATCAGGGATAGTCAATGGCTCTTGTAAACCTTTTCAGGAGGAACATCAATGGTTTTTCGACGCCAAGGCCTGCATATGTATCGTGCAGAATATGTGAACATGCATGCACAAAAGAATTGTGCATATTTATTGTCAAAAACAAACTAATTATTAATCAAGCTATATACCGTGAGGCAGCATAATATTTGTTGGTTTCTGTGGTGTTTTGAAGCCCCATGTGGTCAGACTTCCATCTGAATGACTACACATAAACTGTTTGCCTTCATGTTGCCATGCTATCGAGCGGAGGGCCTAAAAGTACATTCAAATAATATTGTACAGTATTAAAGCCATAATATTGTAATAGTTTCACTCAATCAATACCCTAAGGACTGTCAATATTTTCCTTATTTTTCACATAATCTTAGATCTGCGAGTTTGGCACACACTTAATATTTTCTTCCTAATAATCAGAGAAAACTCTTAAAAATATACTGGTAGGTAGCTGTATACATTAACTAAAACGACTTTCTATTTTTTTTTTTTTTTACTATTTTTCCACCAACAATAATTTTAACACATTCCGACTCATTTAATAGGACAGTGACACAGTGTAACATCTAATTATTGTTTATACTAAAATCATATCTAGATAATTTTATATTATGACTCACCTCTGGTGTAGGGAATCTATGTTCAGCGACTTTAGTTTTTAAATCCCAAAGTACCACAGCACCAGATTCAAAACCGATTAAAAGCTAAAAAAGTAAAATATTGATTGCATGTAACAAATCAATCTGTTACATTATACACTCTTTACAAATATAGTCACTAAGTAGTGCAGTAATAATGCAATTTTATGTTGTTAAACAACAATCATAAAATGGCAAGCATATCATCAATATTCCAATATCTGTTAGATAATATTATTCTTTACAGGTTGTGTCAATTTAGCTAGGAATTAAATGCAAAAAGAAAAGTTTCTATAACGATTGAGTAATAATTCTAGGATCAACAACAAAGGAGCAAGCAATTATTTCTGAGCATGAGGATGAAGAAAGCATATTCTATTGAAGTAATACATAGGGTAAGCCAAGATAGTTGTAATGACTTATTGATTGACTTGTTGCTAGACCATCAGTAGCAGGAGGAACAGACAAGAGAAAACACATCTTTCAAAGTTATCGTTCAAGATTTTAGACTCACAGAAGCCCCATCAGAAAATACATAGTATTGATTAGAATTAAATTCTGACAAAAGCAAACTATTACAGTTGATAATACTCATGAATCAAACTATCCTTGTTATAGTAACCATATGTTTAAAATTTCCACTTAAGGACCAACGTCTCTTCAAAATAAGCATTCCTGTAACTTCTCAAACTTTTACATGCTAATGGTGGGGGTAAAAGACTGCTCAGTTTGTTACCTTTTGTGGAATAAAAATCTATGTATTGAAATGACACATCTAGGAAATGATTTCTATAAAATTATTGGTCTCTTCAAAAATTTACAATGGTTATATTGGGGTAAAAATAAAGTTTAATAATTGTTACACATGCAATGCAATGGGATGGAGAGAAAATTTTGCTGGGACAGATGCATTTCCACATACAGTTTTTCATATTTAAACTTTAAAGGGACTTTAGATTCCCATAATTTCAGAAAAGAGATGTTTCGCCAATAACTGCATATAGTCCATTAAAATCATCATCTTCATATACACACAATAATTTACCTTGCTAGAATCCACGGGATTATCACTAAGGTGAACAACAGGACCAGGATGGGTTTTACGAGATCTGTCAAAATAAAGTCAAAGATGTGTAAGTACTTGTTAGCTTTCTGTCTTGATCGATCATTTAGTAAAATTGATTTAACTTATTTCAGAAACATACTCTTAGAAATGGTATGCTACATGTAGGCAGCAGATTGTAAAATTTATAGCTTGTATGTAAAAAATACATTTAGTTCAGAGGACTATCAAATTCTTATTAGTTTCTATTTTGAGGTATTATTTGCATTCAATTCAATAATATACCAATTAAATATTAATAGACAATACTGGCTAAGTCAGGTATCTCGATTAAATGTGCAGGAAAAACAAATTTTACACTTACAATTCAATTGCTTTATTCCAATTTATAACATAGCCAGAAAGGATGAAAGACTCTATATTAACTAAATGGACATTTCCCCTTTCTGTTCCTATATACAACCATTTACTTTGAAAAGGGAGATGACAATATGTAATTCTGAAAAAAAAAAGAATATATTTAAGGATGATGACCCGTAGATATTTTCTGTAATTTTTGGAAATAGTGTTGACAGTAGACTTTTTTATTTCTACATTTATGGTTTGTTGTCAACTTCTGAGATACTGGTACTGGTATCCTGAATTGTCTAAAAGTATTGCTATACACATTTAAATGTTTATCAACGAAACATTTACAGTGTTCTGCAACATATTCAATGTACAAAGGCTACTTCACTATGGTAACTGAAGCCTGCTTCAAAACCTGAATTTTCCAAAATAATATCACGGAGAATGTGGTAGTGATAGCATTTACCCAAATAATATGAGTGAAGACTTATCAAACACTTTGATCCATACATTGAGTTCAAGGATGCAGTAACAAGGCACAATAAATTTTGAAAAGGATCCACTTTTGTGATTAATTCAATAATTTTTTTGACAGGTTTGCTGGCAGGAGCAGTAACACTTTAAACTAACAAATCATTGCATTTGTCTGAATTTCGATTCAGTTCCTCCGTAAAACTACAAGTCAGCAAGCTTGAAAATGTTTTTTCAATAACAAAGGTGTGAAAAAACATTCCTATTTATGGTTAGTTAAAGAAAGGAAGAAGGACAGTTTTACATATGAAATGTGGATAGATAGAGAGTCAAACATTATTACTACAGGGGTGATACAAATTTTGAGCTAAAATGGTAGGTGCAGGAAAACCACACCACACATAAATCTGTAATTACTAAGTTGTACAACAGAAAATGTCACGCAAAACTTTCAATACATATAAATAAAGAACCATGTAGACCAATATTGAAAACCAATATTGAAGTCATAGAAGATAATCAGTGACTGAGGAACATAAAATTCTATTGTAGTCAATAATAAGAACCACTGATCTCTAAATTGTGGCAAAGTGGCTTAATCAAACCAATGAAATGAGTCTGTCACTTGAATTACTAATAGAGCGCTAGACTGACGTCTGTAGATAATGTAGTTGACTATATGTATGTATATAAATTATTAAATATCAATACTTATATACCATGTACACATACATATTTCTGAATATTAGCATAAAAAGATCCAAATTTATACCAAATTCCATCAACATTAAGCTGTGTATTATTAAATGTTCATTATTTTACCAATGTCAACCACAAAATTACAACCAACAACCCCTCCCCCCCACAAACATAAGAAAATATTTATTCATCCTCAATGTACATGTTCCAAGTGAATGTCAATGCTATTAAGAGTCTGTCCTGAAGATAAAATTAACTTTATTAGAATGTTCCATCTCGAGTAAAAACATTCATTACATTTACACTCAGTCTCATTTTCAAAACAAATTTGAACTAAAATGCTCAAAATATGTGTTCTTTTCATGTGTGTACCTAATCACTTGGATGTAAATGCCAATATTACACAATGTAACATTAGCAAGATTCATTTGTCGTTACAAGACTTTATAAGACAGATTCAGAAATCCAATCAAGATACTTGTCCTTTCTTTATTGACCATGTAAACAGAAGCAGAAGTCATGCCATTCACTATTTATCATGTTATATCAGAAATAGAAGTGGTAATAGCTAGAACCTCAGCAGACGAGTTTCTATTAAGTAGCCATTTTAGTAACAGTTTAATAACTAGATAAATCAATGTTTATTAAAAGCGTTTAACAATCTACAACCATATTCTACACGTAACTTAAGTATCTTTGGTGATTTAAATGGGTTGAAAATTAGGTTTGGTTACAACTTGTAATTTCATGAAGTGCTATGTCATCTTCAACATACCGGACAAAAAAAAAAAAACTTTTTTTTTTAGCCGTATCCTCAACAAGGTTCATTGGGTTTCGGAGAATGACTGTCAGAAATTGAAAGTGCAGGCGACATTTATAAATAATCTGTATACAGTATTCAAATCAATAAGCATCCATGCATGAATAAAAAATGTCACCACTTGAAAAAAATCAAATGGATGCTATAAATCACATGCATCAAGAATTCCATTCCATTACATGTAGCCTACTGCATTTTGTTTGTATGAAATTTTCTGCTTATAGTAATACAGCACAGGTTAACTTGCACATTTATGAGAAGTGATTGTATGATAATTTCCATGAAAATTCAAGAACTCCAAATAGCTTGAATATACCACTTGAGTATTTAATCAATTTATGATTTTCATGGAAATCTATGGGAGCATGGGCGCATACTGCTATTTGAAATTTGGTAGGTCTGTATGACGATGACGTGTAGAGGTTGCTCAATAGCTATCTATAACTATAAACCTTTTCATAAAGTTACATTAACCAATATGAAGATATTAATATTACTTTTACTGCAAGACCAAGAGTGTACCATTAACCGATACTGCTTTCCCCAGTAACTATTTCGCCACATAATTTCTGCCTGACAATCACAAACTTTATGTGCTTAGGGCAGGCAACAAATTGATTTGTGCACACACAGCTTTCTATTAGCAACTGTCTTGTCAGACTAAACTATGAATCAATAAATACTTGGCTAGTCTCTTGCCTTCATAGGCTTGACCTTCAAATAGTCACCTACTGTTTTTTATTCACTTGGATATGCAACATTTTGTCCTAACTGACCCTTTTAATCTTTGGATTCATTAGCTGTCAGATTTAGTTATTATATTAATCAGGGGAACTGAGTGAGGTTTATGTTGACCCACATTACTTGATAAATCTGTGTTCTAGTTACAACGTTTTTCAGGCAGCATTGCCTACTGACAAATTCTTCCCTCTCTAAATAATGACACAACCGGTTGCTTGATTGCTGAACTTTCGCATAGAAACTAGGACTTAGCACAACCAGTGTCTACAGCGGCTCCACATAACTTCTGATTGTCAGTTTTTACCATTCTATTAATGTCACTTGAAATCAAGACAAATGAATGAGACTAGTGACATAGCATTTACAAATTTTCTATCTCTCCCATGTTTAAAGATTTATTTATTCTGATTGAATGAATGCCAATATTGTGCTGACATCAGTACTTTTATTAATTCCTGACCTACATCTTTAACCATCCGTTTTTCTGCCTTCACAACTACTGGTACATGCAACCTGATCATATAATTCAATCAATGCAGTGCCTTCTTTTGGGGGTTTTCATTTATGTTA
Organism: Patella caerulea; assembly: GCA_036850965.1. Taxonomy (NCBI): domain Eukaryota; kingdom Metazoa; phylum Mollusca; class Gastropoda; family Patellidae; genus Patella; species Patella caerulea. Next base: position 16,864,537 of record JAZGQO010000014.1, on the reverse strand, counting down.
CTGTTTAAAAAAAGTCAATTTATCAAAAAATTTAAAACTGTTGATATGAAATCAAATTACCTTTCTCTCTGAAATTTCAATGAGTGGACAATTTCTGGTCTTTTCTGTCGAAGGTTCCATAAATGAAGACTATCATCTGAGCAAACAGTAACTAAAGCACCCTGTAAACAAAAGCAAATGCAACTCAGTCAAAACAATAACCCTCTGTTCTTTTCCATCCTGGTAAATTTTGAAATTCAATCCTGATGCTGCACCATATGAAAATATAACCCATGATTCTGAACTCCACAAAGTACACTAGGTGTGTATAAAAAGACCTTCATGTAGAATGGACTGTAGATACATGTAGCACCATTATTACTATGTTTGGAAGGGAGGGGGGGGTATAAACAATATTTTTAGTCATGCTGTCTGAATTGGATTGGGGAACAGACTTAACCTTACTAAAAATCCCTCTCCCCATGTTGAGGACAAACCCAATAACCACAATTATTTAGTTATACTCAATGTAGTCATTTTATCAAATATATATTGGTGTAGATCTCTTGGCATGTTGATATAATAACCATGCAACATAAATTCCCCTTAAAAGTAATTTAATTGCTAGCAGACAGCAAAATAAATCTGCCCACAGTAATTTTGTGTGCTATAAAGATGAGCATGTAAGAGGATTTGACATTATTGTTGTGATTTAATGTGCAGACTTAATATATACACCAAAGGATCGATACTTAAACTTCACTAGGCTACTATTTAATTTGGAAATTTGACAAAAGTCAGAACATTTCAGCGAAAATAGAAACTCAATCAAATAAAAGGTTGGTCCGTTCTAAAAAACCAAATATCCACATCCCAAAGACGTTATAATTATGAGGGATGAAGATTTACATTTACTGTACAATTTTCATCAATGTCAATCACCACAGAATTGTCTAATGGCTTTATTGATCGAATACTGATTTAAATAAAGACTGCATGTTATTTTTTTTTTTCATGAAAATACCAAACAAATTGTTGGAAGCAGTGTAATGGAAAATGTTAACTTGTGAGTTGACGTAAAAAGAGAGACAACTTATTAGACTTGTAGCTTAGGTCACCTTGTCGGCTTATTTAGCTTTACATATATTGAAAATCTAATAGCTATTTCACTGTCATGAAAACCATTAAGATGTTGAACAGGGAAATAATACAATTGGTTGCGATAGGCAGGCACTTTTTCTAAACAATTAAAGAGAAATTACTGGGCTAATCTGTTACAGGATGAGACTTTAATCAGATTTACTTGCTTTTCTCACAATCTGATGATGCTGCTGCTATCTTCAATCGTGAACGAGATCAATTAACTTTTAAGAGTTGTTTGAAGTTCATCATGATGATGTATTATTTATGTAGACAAACAATTGATTAAAAGCAGCACTTGAATAATATAGGTAATAGATATGACTTACCTCATTAGCCAAGAAAAGAATCTGTGAGACTGCTACATCACCAAAATGTTCACACTGACAATCAACACCTGACTGTCCAATACTGATCACAAGAGTTAAGAAAAGCAAGATTTTAAATTTAGAATTAACATTTGATTATCAACAATTAATTATATACAGGTGTATTTTCGTTCATATTCATTAATTATCAAAATATACTATTCAAAAAAAGTAGAGGATATTTCATTTTGGGGGCATAATACTAAAATATGCAAATGACTATGAAAAAAGTCACTATAGAACCTAACAGAAGAAACATTTCCAGTTACATGTGACGCCCAAACGCACCAATAGCTACCGCATGGAATGCAGGTGATGCTTGGGATCATCATGGGGGTCCAAAACAAGATTTGCACGAATCTTACTTTGAATGTTACAGTCATTGTGGCATTGAATTCCAGGGTGGAAAAATGTTGTTGCAGAGCGTGTTACATGCCAGTACTACCGGGACAACATCTTGGCAGTCCATGTTATGCCACGTCGGATCAATGCTTGTTTGGCAAACAGAGGAGGATTTACCCGTTACTGACTTTGTTGTGATGCTGTGGTAACTTTGCTGTTTGACCGCGGGTATCATTTTACCCTTATAATGGTCAGTCTGTGCCTTACTTAGTCTAACGATCATTTGGAATTTATCGATGAATGTGAACTTCATTTCATTTGTTTCTTCGTCAGTTTCATTAGGTGACTTTAATAACACTTAAAAATCAAATATCCCCTACTTTTTTGAATAGTATATTACAAAGGATTTGGTGCCATAAATGATATTGTTTGTTTCAATTACTAGGGTGTTGGTATTGGAAGGCCTACTTTCAAGTTTCAATGTTTGGAATGGCAAATCAAATTGTTTTTTTCGATTTAATTTCCCCTTCAACTATCAAATATATCTCAATTTGATCAATATAATATATTCAGTAAATAATGTGTTTTATATAAGGTATTGTTTTTTTACAACCATGGTTCGTGAAATATAAATTGTAATTAAATCAAACTAACGGCAATCCTCAATTGAAAATTAATTAGTAATTAATTTGTAATCAATAAATCACTCCATGTCAAAATCAAAATTAATGATTGTAACACAGTTTTTAAATTTCAAATCTTAATTTGTATGATCCTTGCTAGGGGAATCTTTTTTCTAAATAATAACAACACACAAACTAAGGTTGTAGGGTGTATTCTTATTATTACAATATTGATATTTTGTCATAGAAGAATCTACAGATCGAATATGAAGAACTGCAAGAGAATACAAATCACTGAATGCAAATGAGTTACAACACATTGTATTAATTAAAAATCTATTTAAATCCAATGTAATATATAAAAGCTGTAAATCAACTTGTCTTTCACATCTCTGATCAATAAAAACATAACAAATCATTTTATTGCAATTTACTATCAAGAGTACATGCAAAGATTAACATTTCACAAACAAAACAGCTCATCTTTAAATTGATTTTATCGACCTTTACAGGAATTGATTTTTAATAAAGCTAATCGATAAGTGAGCTAGTTTTACTACCCACTAACCAAGCTTTCCATGTTACAGACACAATTTATATACATTTCATGTTCATCTTTTTCTTATGCTTAATGTCAAACAAGTTGGTTTGGCCTTTTTCAAGCAACTACGTTTGATTACATATTGGATGACTTTCATGTGATTTGTGGGTGTATGGAGCTGTAGAACATTGCAGCTAGTTTTTTCATTTTATTGCATGTAATCACGAATTCCTTGACACATTCTTATAACAGTAAAAAATAAAATGAAACATGTCTTACATTTCAGAACTGTCATCATATAAAAGAAAGTTAAGAGAACCACTGAATACACTCACGGGCAAACATGAAAGCTTTATGTCCCTGGCCTACATATTTTTCCCTGACAGATATTATGGGTTTTGCATTTAAGTATGAAGTAACGGTCCTTATTGAATAAAAATAAGACAACACATTTTATCATCGTAAATGTAACAGTAATCACAACCAACCCATATAGTGACAATTTTCTTACTACTAAGTTTATCTCCACACTACTAAGTTTATATTCAGATTTCTTTCATAAAGCTACTAATTTTATTCCTTTGTGAATTTTTTAGGATCAAGTAAGAATGTGGAGTTAACCTGTTTCAGCAGAGACATTATCCCATAGAAAGTAATGTTCGAATGGGAATTAAGATCAACTTAATTTGATATGGATATTAAATTTCAAAATCTACACTCCAAAAACTAGTCAAAAGATGACAAACAATTTTCCAAATTTTTAGTTTTTAGTCATATGTACAATGCCTCAAGACAATCTACATGTATGCATCCCTTGAAGATGCTATGATTACACATTAATGCAAAGTCTAAAATTAATGATTCACTTATTTAACATAAAAATTGCAAAGCATTTGTTTTTTACTTCATTACATACCAGTACCATCACTTGTCTGGCATGCAACTATTTTTCCTGATCATTAAGATGTTGAGGCTTTGTAATGTGTTTGAATAAAGCCATAATAAAAGAGAAAAAATCATAATTGATTTTCCACATTAAGACCCTTTAAATATGGGAAAATAAAAATTATAAGCCATAACATAAATAAAGAATTAATGTTTTATCACAGTTCACCTCCAAGCTTTGTTATCACTGTTATACACGATTTGTTTAATATGTTTTTCATGAAATTAACGTAATATTATGAGATGTTATTAAATCTGCAAACCATGTAGGTCATTTTGACACATTGTTTTCTTTCAGAGCAAACCAGTGAGATCGACATCCCCTACTCAATTCCAAATAAATACATGATTTATATTAATTGCACATTTTTTAAAAAATAGAAAGGCCATATAAATCAATTGCAGCTTTATCTTTTTTTGCAATTAAAATAGAAAGATCAATCAACTACTAAATATATAGTCTAAGCTTGTATGCAGATAATAGTCTGATCGCAAATGTCATACACCAAGTTTCACCACTATCCCTCAAGAAGGCTCAATCCATCAATAAAACTGCCTCTCCGCTTAGCTTTAAAGCTAAAAATGTTAATCACCAAATTCAGACAAGACACCAGGTATGAGTGTCCACAAGCCAAAAACGTGATTTCGTGAACAATCTGGGGCTATCACCCATGCAGTTACAGTCCGATACATGCCAAATGGAAGATATATTTTAAGTTTTGACAAAATCTGATAAAAATTGTGACCTATTGCATGTCCACAAACAAATTGTGGACTGGACGGACAGGGGCGATGGTACACTGTATAACAAATTCACATGAAAATGTGGGCGTATAAAAATTAGCCTCTATAGAGCATAATTTTAGTGACAGGCAAACAACATGATATGTGAATGTGTAAAAACGAAAATACACACCCACATGCTAGTCACTCACTTAACACAATATTAATTTCAGCCTTTGTGTCATTTAAGAAGCATAAAAAATGTTAACATGCTTCTTCATGTTATTAGATTTTTCTGATAAAAGAACTGTTGGGAGTAGTTGCAACAGAAATAACTTCATACAAATTTATATTTAAAGCTGTGTTTGAAAGACAAAAGAACTGTCATTAATAATGGGTTGTGGAAAGAGAGACCAGATACTGTTATATTAAAATGGTTTTATATTCAGTAATACATTAACAGATACTTGTATTACAAGTAGATCAAATGATTTGTGCACAGATAAAAGCCGGAGTAAATGTAAACTGAATTTTAACTAAAGAATCAGGTTGAGTTAATTTTCATTGTAAAATGCATTCTCATGGAGGCTAGATCAATAAAGAGAAGTAGGCTCAGCAATATTACCACTTGAAATATGTTTCCTTGTCTGGCAACAGGTTTTGAATGTTCTTTAATGAAGCATTTCATTCAATTCTCCATCATTTGGATAAGTATAACAAAATTATAGTAGCTCTTCGTAGGTGATATATATTACATTTGTCAACTTTACTTGGTCTTATTGCAATATTGGGACAAATCATTCTAATAATGAATTCCCAGAATCTATTTTGCTCCTTTGGGTATTCTGCTATATATTGCAACGATTAGTTTAACAAGCAGTTGCCAGGCAAGATATGCCAACATTTTTCAAGAGATGGATAGAACAAACTAAAAACAAAAGTGATTATTTGCACGATTTGGGGCCATAATCCAGAATGTTATGGTCTGAACTACGCATCATTTTTATCAGATACTGTTACACAATTTGCATACAAAGAACTACCATTTTGTTGAAACTTTCATTTCCGTTTTTCACGAAATTCATTATGGTGGATTGGTGAAATATTTAAATACACACCACAACTTTGTTGTACCATATTTTTACAGTAATTTGTGTACAAGGGATGGCCATTTTGTAAAGCAGTTTTGATCCAATTTTCACAAAATTTGCCCTCAACCTACATTATGCTGTAATATGGTGATACTTGTATATTTAAATGCTTTCTAAATTGGATAGGAATTGTGCCCTCTAGAGGGACCACAAGCTAAAAGCACAATCATTACATACAATCAAGAGCCATACTTCAGGTAGTTACGATCCGATATGCACAATTATTAAAAGGAACCAAGATCTTTGGGTTATACACATGCATATCAAGTTTCATCAAAATCAGATGACAATTGAGACCTCTGGAGTGTCAACAAGCTAAAAATGTTATTTTCGTACAATCAATGGCCATAATCCATGAAGTTATGGTCAGATTCATGCCAATATCGAAAGGAACTAAGATCTTTGGGAGATAGACTTATATTTCAAGTTTTGTCAAAATTGGATAAAAATTTTGACCTGTAGAGAGTGCAGAAACAAAATTGTGGACAGACGCACATTAGTTTATAAAATAATAAGTTTCCAGGCAAAGAAACATAGATCCACAGCTAAACAATCCTTCAAAACAATCTACAGAAGTTGTCATTATTTGCTTGATAAAGACGAGATAACCCTTGTCGAAACTTTACCAGAAACAAATCTTATTGTATTCATTATAATAACTGTTAAGTATTATTGTCGTCATTCTCGCATGATTTTTCAGGCTGATCAAGGGTCATAACTCTGAAAGTAAATTCAATAATCAATCTGCTTCATTGTATCATGTGGCTAAAACCTCCACAAGGTGTTGCAAAGTAATCGAGGGTCATAACTTTGCATTGTAAAATCAATAGGATTCTTAATGCCTCAGAAAACTATTGATATGTATAGTATTATATCTATAAACTCTTAAACACAACAACATTCTCGTTTCCATATATCATTGAAAAACATCCTTCATTTCATGTTGTATTTCACAAGAATAAGATCTATTCATTTGTTTGGTTGTTAAGTAAGACTGCTTTTATTCACCTGTACAAGCCTTGATTGCATTATGATACTTTGCCCCAAAAGGCACAATCAAAATATTCTTTATTATATAAAAATGTAAAGGATATATTTGTATGTTAAATTATAAAGCTTCAATGAGCTAGAATTTCTAAAACAAATTTCAATGGCTGGGTCCACTCTGGAAAATACCTCTAGGGACAATATTGTGCAAACATTTGGAATATCACAAACTGTTTAAATGTTACAAATTGTAACTTTTAGTTTTAGGCCACTTATCCGTGGATTTTTCTCGGCAACCCTATCCAAAATTCCTGTCCGTCCATTGGAATGTCCTAAAGAATAGTAAAGTTTTGTAGTAGAGAAAATAATGTTATGTTATATAATTTTCAAAAACCATCTCATATATACGTTGCCTAATTTTAAGATTCTTGGCATTCCAAAAGTGGAAATACATGTATCCAAACAAAACACAGTTCCTGCTCATGGGTTTTCATCTAAATATATGACATTAAGCACAAATCTGAATTTCATAGAAAATAAATTGGTCATGTACAGACGGATAAAATTGTGCAGGAAGATATGATTACCCAGGCTCACCAGCTGTATAAATGGCTAATAATAGTTGTTCAAGTAGCCCCCAACAAAGCCAAGATTGTAAATAATGACAATAATTGTGCCATTATTTTGTTATTCTGTGCTTGAGGATTGATATTCCTACAAATTGATATGGTGATACTTAGTAAATACTTAATAAAGATTTTCTAGCATATGGTGTTTGTGAGTTGGATATCAGTTTCTAAATTCAATAAATCTGCTATCATGTCACATGAAAGCCAATATATTTTTTTTTTCTAGCTAGGTTACAAAAATGCTACACTTTTATGGATATCTGTTCAATATGAAATCACCAATTTGATTCTTAAGTTTATTCTTTCCAAACTCCCAAATTTGCTTGAATTTATAAATGTATGTTAAAATACCATAAAGATTATATTTTTTAAAAGTTTCTTTCCTTCATTGATATCTTTGGAAAATCAATGAACATCTTAGTCTAAAAAGCAATATGATGGTCTACTACAAATTGGATTTAATGACGACTGGAAGAGAAATACAGAGAGGCCAAAATACATTTGTAGTATTGATGTAGAGACTGGATTAGGTTAGGTTCAAGATGTTATTGTTGGCATCTACATGATCCCCACACTTGTCTTCATTTTAATTCATTAATTTCCTTGCCATTTCAATGTTCGCTTACTATATTTTATCACCAGTTTGAAGGTAGATTCACATTTCAAGTATTTATCGATATTGGTAACATGATGCCAATTTTATTTTCCCATGGAATTACCAACTCAAGATCTACAATCAAATTCAGCATTGATTGTAAGAAATTACATTCTAACAACGGTCTGGGATCTGCCAACTTGAAAATATAACAATCAGTATATTTCATCTCCATCTAATTATAACAAAAAAATTTTGCCAGCCCACATCAGGTACATGTAGTCACACAAATGACAGAATCAGAATGCAAAATAGCCACAAAAAAAAACAAAAAAAACATGCATGTAGACAAACAAATCAGAATGCAACATAGCCACAAAAAAACAAAACACGCAAGCTCCTTTTCACCGTAAGTCTAAAGAGGATGGGAGTCTGTAGCTGATAAGGTCTACTTTGTAAGCAATTCATCGGCAAAAATATGTGTTTAGTGTAGTAGTGGATGAATACTGTATACAGCCTATAACATATATGTATATAGGCACGTCAGTGTCATTCCAAAACCTCGTAAGACGGCATTTTTTCGAAAATCACTTTTTTGCATAATTTAAATTAATAACATGGAATACATCATATATCAAAAAATCAAAGTTCTGCAATCAATAGTTTTCATTTTATTGGCGCTTTAACAAACCTCGTATCACGATTGGACAGATTTTGTTCTTTTCTAAATGCTCGTATCTCTGCAACCTCTTATCGATGATGATGTCAAATGCCTTTAAGCGGTATATATGAACAAAATTCGCAGGATAATTATTGTAATAAAATGTTCCATAGTAAATATTATTTATAGGGAGCATATCATAACATTTGTTGTATTGTTTTTAAGGAGTGGATTAACTATTTTTAGTAACAAAATAAGGCAATGGCAATTACTACCGGTCGTCAGATATATCTTATATAGTGCCTATGTTTCTCTATGCTAGGCATTTATATAGAAATTATTAAAGCTACTGCAATAATAACAGCACACGATACATGTCTAGCTCAAATTTTACAATCGTCGAGAGAAAATTAAACTGTGTTTGGAGAAAATTTTAGAAATTCGACTGTGCCTAGAGGTAAATTATGAAAATTTAATTGCCGCAAACTTATTTCTTGTTTTTCCAACCCGTGATTACGGCAACTTCAATGTAGATCAATATACATGTAGCCTACCTTCTGACCTGAATCCCAAACAACCAATCAATCGTTGTGGGGTATGGGGGCCTCGCCCTCCGGAGTAAATTTAACAGCTGCAAATTCGCTTTTCTGCTATTCTAGTCTGACCTTTATGCAACTTTTAAGATTCAAATCGTTTCGAAACGGAAATCCCACTATGTGCCCATCTAAATTCCAATCATTCAATCGGATGGTTTCAGCTTAATTCACAAATAATAATCGATAACCGAAAAAATATCGCACAAAGTAGAGTGACTCTAGATCCACGTTTCTCAACCTTTTCTCACCACTCACCCCTAAATTTATTCTCAACCAACCCATTTACCCCCAGAGTTTTGAGGCGGTTACTGATCGCGGAGCTGTGGCTGTCGAGGAGGGTCAAGGGGCGACCCCCTAGGAAATTTTTAAGAAATTGGAGCCCGGAAATGTGTTTTCCAGCCATTTCAGGCACTCTTCAGGCATTTCATAGGAACTTGAATTTGAAAATGGCCTTTTCCGATAGAAGCCATCCGACATGAATCACGGATCCTTGCACAGGCCTGCACCCCCTGACCACATTGACATTGAATATGGAATGAATACAGATCGAAGATGAGATTCAATAATCACCAAATTTATATTTTAATGAAAATACGTTGTTTCCTGGTCAGTGCGAAATTTGCTCCTGGTGATTGTCACAAACGATTTTTTTTATTCTCAGGACAGTGTTTGAGAGTGCTAATCTCAACTGCACAACCTTTATATGGTCATTTTTGAAGTTACTGGGAGTGTGGTCATTCACCCCCTGGACGCGAACCATTCACCCCTTTGGGGTGAATTCACCCCAGGTTGAGAAACGCGACTCTAGATATAATGTTTTAGTCCATAGTCAATACAGTACAAATTCGCGGTAATCAATTAAAAGAAACGTAAAATTAGATTTTATTAGACTTCGGACACTTTATTTCGGCCAAATAATATATATATATATATATATATATATACACATGTATATAAATGAGATAATAATTCATATTTTTCTTTATTTCAACCAAATAATATATATATAAATGAAACAATAATTTTTATCTTCACTTTACACGTTTGCCGGAAAATATGCGGGGGGTGATGGATCTGTGAGCCGTAAGTTATCCTAATGAACATCTAGACCTACCTGTTGGACATACCCTTCAAGTAGGTTACCGTTCTGATTATCTTGACCTACCCGCGGTCAATGCCCCTCTGGTAATTGCCCCAACTGAGCATCTATACCTATCTGTGGGCAATAGCCCTCAGATAACTTATCCCACCAGGCATCTAGACCTACATGTGGGCAACACCCATCAAGTAACCTGTCCGACTGAGCAGAACCACTTGTGGGACAATAACCCCGGGCATCTTGACCCAACTGTGGGCATCTAAACCTACCTGTACACTGTAAAAAAAATTCCATTTTTTATGTCGCCGAATTACGTAGTTTAACACTTTTTTTCTGTTAATCGATGGATTATTTTGAGAAATTGTGTTAAAAGAGTGAATTATTTCTTCAAATTATGTGTTTTATGTAATTCTATGGAATATTCAGTATTAAACATGAAATTTCCATGAAATTTAGGGATAGATATTTTATTCCCTTCTATAACGGACTTAATTCTGTTATTTTACGGAATAAATTGTGGAATAACAGGAAAGTTACGTGAAATTTAGGGATAGAATTTTTATTCCATGATATAACGGACTATTTCTGTTTTCAAATGCAACGATAAGAAATCGAATACATATAATAATCACTCCTAATACTTAACATGTTATAGTATTCATTTCAATTTATTAACCATAATATGAAGGATCATATTGTGTAAAGTTTGGTATATTAATAGTCATGTATATCTAATTTCCATTATTTATAAGATCTATAAAGTGTTTTTTCATTCATCATACGGTAATCAGATTGTTAGTATTTTCATAATTGTGTAAACAAAATTTGCAACACCTAATGAATTAAGGTTGTATTGTCATATAACCGATTGGCCAGTATAAGCCGGTTTTTCTCTATGGCAGAGTTAACATATTTGCATATTGATAATACCGTAACTTACATCTGAAAGCCTCTCACCGGTTCTAACACTGACCATTAATAGTTGTTAGACACACTTTTCGCCATGAGGATATTCTTATATCAGCGGAAAGAGGATACGTATAAATATCGTCAGCGATAGCACTTCGGCGGAAACGGACGATAATTAAGATATTTCGCACGCGCATATAAGGTCAATGTTTAATTCAATGAAATTTTGATCATTTTCGACTCTAGGAAACTAAAATTACCTGGATGTTTCTCTGTATTTGAAAATGGAATTATGTTCATTGAGAGAATTTCTGTAAATTACAGTAAAATCATTACAGTAAAAACAAAATACAGATAAAATTTTCCTGGTAATTTTTGTTTCCGGAATTTTTTCTGTTTTTTCACGGATATTTTTGTTACAGTGTAGTTGATATCTTTGAGAGTTGGAACATTTTGACCTATCGGTAAGAAATACCCTTCAGGTAAATTACCTCATTGAGCATCTAGATCTACGTTATCAATGCCTACCTGTTGCCGAAATTCGCGCCTAACTTACCGTTCCTATCTACCTACTATCAACATCCAACTAGAAAATGGTATAATAAATACCTATATTGATTTCCCTACATATGTATGTCCCATTTATACTGTAACCACGAGAAAACAAAAGCTGGTAAATCATATAGTTCTAATACAAAAATGTTCAGAAAGCTTGTATGTCGTCAGGAAAAAAACAGTTAAGGGGATGAAAACCTTGAAACTCCGAAATCGTAAAAATGAACAAACGTCAGCTTATATGTCACAGAATATCTAACCGGGGTTATTTTCAAATGTACAAAAAGAAAATTTCAAGCAAATCCACCAAGTATGGCTGATTGATGTCGTAATCTAGAACATACAGAGTTCGGATTAACCAGAGATTTTTTGGCTGAAGTAATAAGGAAATAAATCGGGACGTGAAAATCATGTCGGATGTCACAAAGTGTCTGAGTGATCAGAGATCGGATGTGACAGAGTTCACTGTATCTGCAAAGTTATGAAATTTTTTGTTCCTCCTGTAAAATTTTGTTGATCGGACTTACGTGGTTTTAGAATGACACCGACAATATACTATTGTGTGAGTCGTAGTAAATAATAAACGGATTTCTACGATTATGAACAAACTACTCTACTTTGGTTATTATAAACTTACCTGTGTGTTTGAAACGACCTCCCGTTAAATAAAATCCATTATACAACTAAATATACCAACGGAAAAAAGGGGTTCTCTCTTGAAAAGTCAATGCCTTTGCTTGTATTTTCGTCTGTGTCCATCACAACATTATACATGTGACGTTATGGGCTAAACCATCGTAATTATGTTAAAGGGGGTTATTATTGATAACCACGTGTGTTACAGGCTAATCAAAACAGCACACGACCTTTTCGAGCGTTTGAGTTTGGGCAAGAAAAAAGCAACTCGAGACAATGACATTAATTTTAAACCAATTGATGGTCAGTCTACTAAATTTTACGAATACATGTATAATATTGCTTTTCATCTCATAATTTCACCCGTGTATATTATATTTTTATAAAACACATTACAGCCCAGTCAATAATAGTCAACTTTGTGGCTAACATATATAAATAAACACACTTATTTCATAATTTTAATTGATCATATTTCGTATGAAAAATGACCACCGCTTCTTAATTATTTCCATATTTTATTCACGTCCCGACTGTTCATACCATTAATGTTCCTGATTAAATTAATTTTTTGTTCATCGAAATCGAAAATTCTTGATAAGAACAGTTCGGGATGTCGAAACATCGTTTATCGTCTTCATAAAATGTATTTAAAACAAAAATATCACAGGTCAGAAGGGCATCGCAGATTGCGTGTATTATTGGGTTTTGTGTGTTAATTATGCAGACCGTGGGGGAAATTCGTGCAAGTTTCGCGGCACTAAATTTAACCATCTGTGCAGCATACAATAACTCATATGACATGGTACCTTTTAAGGTAATAGAACTCAAAGCGTTGATTAGCTGGGGCATGATCGCGATCTACGAAATGCCATCGGAAAATTCCACTCTCCGTGGATTTCAAAATAAGTAACAACTGACAGTACAATCATATGGATAAACTGCCTTGTGAATTTCACGATTATAGAATTCTGAACACACCAGAAATAACATTCAAAGAGAAATAGAAAGACATGAAACCATCTACCGATAATTAAACCGATGCGCGGTATGATTTGTTGATAATAATTATTGGTATTTATATATATATAAAAAAACGTTATATACCTATTCAATGATTCAATGGCCTCGGCTTTTAATTTTGCCGAGGCAAATGTAAAGTACATCGGAATTTAGGCCTACCTCGGCTACAGCAGATTGCCAAGGTTAATTGACAGGACTGCTTAAGTTCTTCTTCAGGAATAAATATTCAAGGATGAGATTCAAGGCCAGTGAATCAAATGTAATTCAAAAGAAAAAATCCCATCGAACTACCTAACCAAAACATTAATACAAGCCGGAAACAAAATATTGGACTATGGGCGTATTTATGTTTGTAAACGCCCAAACTCATTACTGGGTCTCAGAGAAATAGCTTATTCATAAATGTCGCGTTCGATTACTTGCCCCGTGCTTACTCGGCCAGGATCCTCGAGTACGTTTCGACAGGCGCAGTGGAAATGGGTAATGGAATGGCTTTCTGCGGGTATCAAAATGGAAAATAAACGCCGCCAAACAATTAATTATGCTCGATGTTCTAATAAATAACGCACAGACAATAATCCGTCAACAAACTTTAGACCTTTTCATTGGTATCTCATTGGAACTATTAAATTCAGAGAAGCGAAATAAAGCCCATATTATGCAGAACATACTTTAAATCACATTTTCGTTCAACCAATGTAACGTTTGTTAACTTTGTTAACAAGCTCAACGGCTTACCAGAATTGCAGTTAGGAGGGAAAGGTTATGATCGCACACTATGGATTCACACTTACGTCCCAGTGAGTTTAGTAGAGGTGAAACAATCTGCTTAGTGGACGAATTGGGCAATTGAAAGGACACTGAGTGGTCTTTTTTTTAATTCTTGGAATCGTTACACCAAGATGTAGAATCACTAAAACACTACTGTGGAACGTAAATATGTTATTTTAAATCCGAGAAAAATGTCAACAATAATTCTTCCGTCGCCTTAACTTAATCTGCAAATATAACTTCGATCAAATAATTGCATCCATATTGAATAATTGGATACTTCCACAAGTAACCATCTCCTTGGGAAGGTTACTTCGGCCTGTTGCGAGTAAGCCGTTCGCATGACATCATCGGTAATCCGAACGCGTCCGTGGTGGCTAGAGTAAGCGCGGCGCCAGTCAGTAATCGAACGCACCAACACAAAATTTGGATTGTCGTAAAATAGCTTTGACCCCCTTATATACGAAATGATCTATTCCGATAAGTGACGTAATAAGCTTCCATTTTTTATTTCTCGCTGTCAAAGTTTGTGAGAAGTTCAATTTTACAAGAGAGAACCCCTTTTTTCCGTTGGTATATTTAGTTGTATAATGGATTTTATTTAACGGGAGGTCGTTTCAAACACACAGGTAAGTTTATAATAACCAAAGTAGAGTAGTTTGTTCATAATCGTAGAAATCCGTTTATTATTTACTACGACTCACACAATAGTCATGGTTTCTATCCAAAGCTTGACAGAATAAGTACTCATTTTCCTGGGTTTCTCCAGCCTCTTAATAAAATCTTGCAAACAAGCAAATCACTGTGTTGGTCTCAATTAATGCTGAATGAAATTTCTATTCCAGTTTTCTCCCTCATAAGTTGCTGATTGTAGGAAGGAAAACCTATAGTATTTCATATTCTTCAATTAATATAAGCATTATAGACAGGTCACACAGAAGTAATAATCATTATGCACAAATTTTTTACGCCCATATTTTCATGATTACGTATTCTTGTCACCCCTTGTCCATCCTAATTTGTTAGTAGACACTCTGCAGGGTACAATTCTCCAATTTTAAAGAAACTCCAAAAGATCTAGGTTTCCTCGATATATGGGCATGTATTGGATCAAAATTTCATGGATTATAGCCCCTGATTGTACGAAAAGGTCATAAGGTCACAATTTCAATCCCATTAATATAAAACTTGAAATTAATCTTTATAACCCGAAGATCTTGATGCCTTTCAACTTTCAATATTCGCGCATACATGTATCTGACTGAAGTCACAATTTTTATCTGAAAAATGTTCAAATATCTTCATACATGTAGTTACACCATAAAGATGATTGAATTCAAATTTCGTGAAAATTGGACTGAAACTGCCAGACATAATGGCGGTTCCTTATACACAAATAATGCTAAAGTGTGTAATGGCTAAGTAGATAAGACCCGGGCTCGCTAGCCTGGAGGTCACGTGTTCGATCCCTGCAATGGGCAAGAAAGTTCATCATTGGGATTTTCCGACATGGTTTCCCTTTGTCAGTGGTGCAGTAAGGAGAGTTCAACAAGAACAGCTATCTAGTCAATCGGAAGGGATGAAAACAATGGCATGCAGGTAAAAGATCCCTTGGCAGTTAGATCCCTGTGTTGGCCAAGAAAGTTCATGATTTTCCTTGTCAGCTGGACTGAGAAAGGACATTCGAATGACATTAAAAAAACGAGGTCCTGTGTACATTTTGGACTGCATGTAAAAGATCCCTTGGTAGTTGGAATATGATATAAAGGTAGCCCATTGTGCTGCTGTCCTGGCAAAATTTCCTCATGGGACAATGTATGATGTATTGTCCTGTCTTCATCAACCCATTCGGAACAAACAGTAGGATGTTAAACCCCATTTCATTTCATATCATTTCAGTTTTCTTTTTGTTCCTTGTAAAATCTGAGTGAGCTTATATAGCCATATTTCTACATGTAACTCCAACTCATGTATTTAAAACAATGTGAGTGGCACAGGTGCTATTAATTTATAAAAACAGCAAACATAACAAATTCTCAATTTTCATTAAAAATAAACTCTGACCTACTGTAAAAGTGATGTCTTTCTCTATTTGTAAACGGAAATGGCAAATGAATTTTGTAAACTGGTTCATAAGATCCTTTCCGAAAATTAAATATTTTTATTTGAAAGTTGCAGACACTGCAAAGTAAATTACATTGTAGGCTACAATGTCATATTTTTAACCTTCTTTCAATTATGGCGTCTTAAAGAAGTTTCATTAAAATCTCAAGCATTATTGCTACAAAGTCAAACACAGAATATTTTATGTAGTTACTAGAAGCTTCATCAAACTGTAACCGGGTAACAGACATGATAAATCAAATTTGTCTTCTAATAATTATCTTAGTCTAGCTGTCAGACACATCTAATTCCCTTTAGAGTAGTTACACAAAGACAACACGAAAACAACGTGGCTATGGTGACTTAGCCCCCTTATTCCATTTGCATTCCCCTCCATATGAAGTAATTCATGCATGTGTCGCATAAAAACATGCATGTGTCGCATAGAATCAACACCTGAGAAATTTTCATTCCTATTTAACTGATCTACAATAAGTCAGATTGATTGGTGTAAACCTTAAAGGACAGCAAAGATTTGAAACAAATCTCCAAGCCTCCAACTAACAACATAACCAGGGAATTCAAAGATTTAACAAATTGCGGTGCTTTGCAGTAAATAGACATGAAACAGTTTCAGATCAATTAAATGGATAAACATACGATGTGATTTATCACTGAAGATATAGATCAGGTCAAGAAGTGAGAATGCCATCAGCTAAAATCCTTAATGTTTTACCGTGTTTAAACAAATGTTTTACCGTGTTTAAACAAACATAACTTGTGCTCATTGGAATCCTCAAACAAACACACCCGCATCGATCTGTTCATCAATTGATTTCTTTACTAACGACTGAAAATCTTATTACTCAGTGTAGTGTAGACTAAAATGTAACAATAGAGACAGGAGAGGCAACCAAATATTACTCTTCCGCTTAATATTATTATGATATTAATATAGAATGAGACAGATCACAGAAGAGCAGTGACAGTTGAGAGAATGAATATACTCTTGTGCTTTCTAAAGACAGCAAATAGTGCTTGTCAACTACCTGATAACTCATAATACTTAGGTGAATAAATCAATACACTGAGATAAAATATGAGAGAAGTGATGAGAAGGCAGTCAGTCAGACTCCCCTCCCCAACTCACCACAATGGTATATTCTACATGTATTCATATTGATCCACACTTCTTGTCTTCCCTACATCTTTTAATGGCATAAACTATTATATTGACTAATGGCTGAAAGTCACCATCACTGAAAGAATGGGTAAAACATAAATGTAGAGATTATAAAACCTCCCATTTTTAAATAATCAACATTTAGTACGAAAAGCTACCAAGTATAGAAGATCTGACAATTTTTAATGTCAAGTATTATTTGTTGCTAATGTAAGCATGAAACCATTATCTTAAATCTTGTAATTTATTCTGATGTGGCACAACTAGACTAATCTGGTATCAGTCTCATTAACCATTTACATTATTTATTGACATACTCAAATAACAAACATTAGTCATATAAACATTTTTATATGCTCACATTTTTATGTTGTCCTATATTGCCATCGCCCCTGTCCGTCCACATTTTGATTGTGAGACGGCCTGTCAACTCTACCGCCTCTTGTGGTAGAAAGCTGCGAAAAGGCCTCATGTGCAGTAATGGATTTTTTAAAAATTTTCCCGCCAAAACTATGGAACTAATTGCATGTAAACCAAAAAGATTGCAACTCATTCATTGTTTTTTTACATCACAAAAGTTTCCAACACATTTTAACACTCTTAAAATAGGCATTGTACAAATACAACGACCTGTTTCATGCAGCAATGACTGACATTTTCATTAATGCAAGTACATGTACAGCATCAAATACAGCTAGAACTCCGAAGGAGTACTGAAATATTTTGGTGTGTCAGGTTACGCCTTGTCATGTCAACAATCAAGTTTTTCCATGCATTATTGAGTATTAAAGTGGAGAAACTGTCATCTTGCAGGCCATGAAAATTCAAATTTTGGCGTAACCAGAAAAATGGTTGCAGGATTATGCTCTGCATACCGGTAATCATTTTCTTTGGTTATGCCAGATGACCATTGTGTAGCCAGTTAGATACATAAAATGGTGACTATTTTCATGTTTTATTCAGATTTATAATAAATGGTGCTATTATTCATTTTCACAGTGAAAGTATTTGTTAAAGAAATACATGTAACTTTACTAATATATATTCTCTATTTCTAATATTATTTTTTGAGGTTCAGTGTTTATGACTTCAATCCAAGTAATAATTAACCTGTTGTAATTTAGCAGAGATGGAAACCACAGGCGTTGGTACCAGACCCGTAACCAGCTCACTGGCTTCAGAGGGGCAGTGAAGTTTTTAGGAGGGGCATACTCATACTAAGAGACCACAAACAAACAATTCAAAAAGAGTGAATGGATCCGGGGGCTAGCCGTAAGCGTCCACTGTGCTGTACAGTCCCGGGACACAGACTTCACTCATATTTGAAAACAAGTTGGAAACATATCAGACACAATTACAAATTCATCGATTATTGCCCCTGATTATTTAAAAAAAAATCCCAGTTTTACTTCTAGCTTATGGAACTCTTGAGATCACAATTTTTATCTAATTGAACGAAACTTAAAATATATCTTTGTGTCTAACAGTTTTTGGTCCCTTTCGATATTCGCACATATCGGAGCCCCTGATTGTACGAAAATCATGTTTTTAGCTTGTAAACCCCTTAGAGGTCGAGGCATTTGTCATCTAGGCTTTAACTACTGGGATACTTGCGCACTAAACTCATTAAAACCTTTAAAAAGTTTTATGGACCTCATATTGACTTTCAAGATTGGTAAATATAACATGTCTCTCTCGGCTATTATTCAAGATATATTTTATTGACTCGTAAAGTATTACCTTCCTAATTATGTCCGTCTATTACATTGTTAACACTGTTCATCACATGCATTTTGTATACCAATAGTCCATTGGCCAATCATGCTATTTCATTGAGATTTCGTCTAATAGTTTGGATGCAGCGATAGCCGGTGTGGCACCAGGCAGGGTAAGCTTACTCTTCTGGACACCTGTTACCACTGTTTGTCGTGTATTTTGTAGACAGTGAACAGTCCATTTGCTGATTACACAATTTGGCTTCAACCGTTTTTATTGGACTTCGAATTTTGACTAATGGTTTGGATTGTTCATACTTGGTTTTATTTTATTTTTATCCGATTGCAAAAAACTTACAAGTATATCACTGTTAGACCATAAAAACAATTGTGGATGAATTTCGTGAAAATCGGACAGAAACTTCCTGTCTTTTCCCTATCTCTAAAAATGTGGGCCTATCTTGCGTGTCCACCCCCATGCCCTAATACCTCGTTACAAAAGCCCTAAAAAAAAAATCAGGTGTGATAATCGTCATGCCTTAATATATAAAAGCAGAGTTATTGTGTTCCAAAAGGTGCAATAGATAGATAGATGAATTCATGTTACTATATATATATATATGTATAGTCCTTTGCTCCCTACTAATGGAATTTGATCCCTTTTTTGGATTGCAATGAGCTAATATTCAAAATTAAACAAAAAGATAAAGGACAATATTGTGATTTGAAAGATTTATAGTTTCTAAGAATCTGACCATGCAAATAAGTTCTAGAAATTGATCATTTCAAGCGAATCAGAATCAAAAGTTTTCAAATAATAAAATCAGAGGCCGGGATTCGTTGTGGCGTGATCAGTACCGCACACTAGTGTTGAACATGTGGTCAGAAATACTGGTTGAAACGACAGAAATTAGTTGACATTTATCTGTAAATATTAAATATAGGGCGACATCTTTGCCATCAGTCAGTACTTGAATGCTCAACGATTGTGTCACAATTGTCTCAATGAGAATAGATTTCTAGCCTTATCATGAAACACAGCTCAATATTGGTGATAAAAATGTGTTTTATCTGCGAACTTGTAGCCAGTGATTTCAGCTTCAGTCCCATCATGGCTTTGGCTATCCCACATGTGATTTACTGGTATTAGACATGAATGATGGTAAATCTCTGTTAATACAAAACCAGCAATTGACTGGAATAATAGATGAAACCACAACATTTCCTTCATTTCCTTCTTACACACAATCTTGGTGAAACTTCAGTTAAATATTCTTTTTAGTTCCATTCAAATTTTATGGTACAATGTAATATTTAACATGGTACTTATTACAATATATATGACTGACCAGATTGACAGACAGAAATGGGGTGTAACGTCCACCTGACACAAACTAGGTCATTTTGGGACTAACAGCAACATGATTTTATTTTATTTCAATATATCGCTTTCGTGTAGGGTTCTTTAGCAGTGGGAGGAAAACGGAATGTGACCGAACAAAAAAGGGGGCAGAGTTGGTAGCGAAAAAATAACAATTGAGGCGGATGATGCTAACCTAATAAACCTATCGGTACCATACTGTTACATGCAGGAAAAAAAATACCCATAAACCCAATATACATGTACATGTACATGCCTTTGCGCAATAAATCAATTTTGGGGTGGGTAGGTAGGTACGTATCAGGTCAGCCATGTTTCGGGTAGAAAATATGTCAAAATAAAAGTGGGTTTATGTCCTACGCTCTGTTGCGATTAGAGGCTAATGAAGATGGCGAAGATACATGTATGTCAATCTGATTAAAACACAGATCCAATTTCGTTTCGTTTTTTATAGTTCAAAATTTCGTTTTGACTTGTCTTTACTACTCTTGGATCTGGAGGACTTGTTATTTAACCCATGTTCTGTTTGAAATGAGGAGTCAGCCAATCAAATGGTCTGTCGAATCGACCGTTTGACCTTTTCATGTGTGGAACTGTGGGTAGATATTACCAGCGGATAGAAATCAAAACAAAACAAAAGTAGATTTTAAAAAGCATGGCGGTCGCTTATTGGACTGGTGAATCGAATGACTGACGTTATCGGGTCAAATGTCCCGTGCTTGATACTTGACGTCATAGAACGTGAGCTCCCACTATAACTTGTTAGATCTACATGAGTGTAGGCCATCGAAAGTATAAAAGATAGGCTGGCACTGCCAGGCAGGATACGCCCACATTTTCGAGAGATGGATAGAGAACAAACAATACGGAAAGTGATTTTTCCTACATCATTAAGTCCTGTATTTCATACTGTATTGGGAGCAGCCATTTTGTTGGTCAGTTCCAGTCTGATATTCATGAAATTCGAAGTCGACAATGATTATGGTGTGACGGTACACAACCTAGAAATGTGACTTTTCGTCAAAATCGGATAAGAATTGTGACCTGTACAGAGTCAACAACCATGATATACCATATCTTTACACTATTCGCGTACAAACGGCGACCATTTCGTCCGGCAATTTTGGTACCATTTTCACGAAATTCGAATAATTCAGGAAGTTACGATCCGATATGCGCAAATACCGAAAGGAACCAAGATCTTTGGGTTATAACCATGCATTTCAAGTTTCATCAAAATCGAATTAAAATTGTGACCTTTACCGGGTCCACAACCTTGATATACCATTTTTTAACAGTATTCACGTACAAACGGTGGCCATTTTGTATGGCAATTTTGGTCTGATTTTCCCGAAATTCGAACTCAACCTTCCTTACGGTGTAACGGTAATATAATCAAACGTTTTTTTAAATCGGATAATAATTGTGACCTCCAAGCTAAAAAAAACGGCGATTTTGCGTATAATCAGGGGCCATAATTCAGGAAGTTACGATCCGATATGCGCAAATATCGAAAAGAAGCAAGATCTTTGGGTTATAACCTTGAATTTCAAGTTTCATCACAATCGAATCAAAATTGTGACCTCCACAGGGTCCACAACCTTGATATACCATTTTTTAACAGTATTCGCGTACAAACGGCGGCCATTTTGTATGGCAATTTTCGTCCGATTTTCCCGAAATTCGAACTCAACCTTCCTTAGGGTGTAACGGTGATATAATCAAACGTTTTTTTAAATCGAATAATAATTGTGACCTCCAAGCTAAAAAAAAGGCGATTTTGCGTATAATCAGGGGCCATAATTCAGGAAGTTACGATCCGATATGTGCAAATATCGAAAGGAAGCAAGATCTTTGGGTTATAACCATGAATTTCAAGTTTCATCAAAATCGAATCAAAATTGTGACCTCCACGGGGTCCACAACCTTGATATACCATTTTTTAACAGTATTCGCGTACTAACGGCGGCCATTTTGTATGGCAATTTTCGTCCGATTTTCCCGAAATTCGAACTCATCCTTCCTTAGGGTGTAACGGTGATATAATCAAACGGTTTTTTAAATCAAATAATAATTGTGACCTCCAGAGGGACCACAAGCTAAAAAGGGTGATTTTTCGGACAATCAGGGGCCATAATTCAGGAAATTACATTCCGATAGCCGCAAATATCGAAAGGAACCAAGATCTTTGGGTTACAAACATGCATGTCAAGTTTCATCAAAATCGGTTCAAAATTGTGACCTCTATAGGGTCCACAAGCTAAAAACGTGATTTTTCGTACAATCAGGGGCCATAATCCATGAAGTTTTGATCCGATACATGCCAATATCGAAAGGAACCGAGATCTTTTGGGGATAAACCTATATTTCAAGTTTCATCAAAATCGGATAAGAATTGTGACCTGTAGAGAGTCCACAAACAAATTGTGGACGGACGGACGTCCAGACGGACAGGGGCGACGACATAATACGTCCACATGAAAATGTGGGCGTATAAAAACGAAACGAAATATAGATCTATATTTTAATCAGATTGCATGTATGTCCAAGTTGAATGCAAACATAAGCTTATTCTAATAACCAATTGGAGAATAATATATCATCAACACCCAGGAAGACTCTCTCACATTAATGATATTGAAAATATCTCAAAATGTGATGACAACACAAACCTTTAATTTTCAAATGAATAATGATCAACACGAAATGGATGAAAGATAAAGAAAGAACATGAATAGTCTATTACTATAATGGATCAATTCAATAAATCTGTCTTTATAAAGACGGCAATCTTAAAGTTCGCATAAATACCAATATTTTGTGGCTAAAATCACCAAATTTATGCATACACAGTTTATCTATATTTATCTATTTATATGTCAAATATGTTAACATTTTCCAACTATAATCAGGGGTGTATCGGAGGGTAGGGTCAGGAGGCCCGGTCTATGTAGTTTTTTTTTTCTCTGTATGTTCATGCCATTTACATGTTGTATAATGGTAATAAAGACTTTACCTTCAAGAAATAAGGTCAATTTTGGTTTTGAATTGATATTATCATTATTTTTCATGCTGTATTATTCATACCACATATGAAGTGTTTTGTCTTGCCCAATCAGGTTTTTTTTTGTTTCAGTTTTATTCGGTTGTCTTTCGAGGGATGACAAAAAACTGGTCAACTTTCCATAGATCATTATCACTAACCAGTGACTTTTTTTTTAAGATAGCAAACATGATTTATTTTTACCCAAAATATACATTAGAATCCACTAAATGAATGGCATTGACTTTTCAAAATTTTCTGGGTCTCCCCAATCCCCCAGCAGCATGGTTAGCATTTATTACTGGACAATGCCTAACTTTTTCTTAATTTAGGAAAATACCCTTTGCTAAAATACTGGCATTTTGGTTATCACAGCTTGGGATCAATACACCTTTAATTGCCTGCAATGAAAAACTGTCAATTCATCTGTATTATGATGTAGGTGTAAGACTTCAAGTGAGGAGAAATGTTAAAGTTCGCCCAGTTCCGGCCAAAATAAAATCTATAAGCTTTTAGCAATTGCAACATCTTGCATCTGGCTCTTGTCTGGGGTTAAGTTTGTCCCACAGAACAATAAAATCTGGCCGAGAACATTATCTATTAATTCCTGTAAACATTTCCATAATCAGACTACAGTTGAAGTCAGTATAAGTTATCAAATATTCATAGCTAAATAAATGACAAGTTTCTCATTTGTGCAATGGGTGAAATATGCTATATATAGATTAACAGGGTCTGTGTAACTTTTTGATTGCTGCAATCTAGATTTAAGCCATTTTGAAATTATATTCTCATCTTTGTTTACCATTAATTTAAACTAAAATACACGATGAAGTAGTTGTATAAGAATGTGAGAGCAAAATAGATACATGTCAAAACAAGGCTATCAATTATACAATTTTTTTAGTCAGGCATCTCTATAGTTTTATTAGTTAGGAAACTTAAATCTGAAAATCCACTAATGGTAGGTGTTTGTTTCTTCCGATAAACCATTTTTATAATACAAAATACTACAATTTTCATTTTTTACATTATTTTCTTTACGGGGATGATTTGCTGATCAGATGTAAAATACAGTGTAATAATAGGACACTGGAGGTCATATTTCAGCCACAGGAGTCAAACTGTACTGATTTTGTCTTACAAAAGTTACATCAATTGAATATTTGGTTATTCCCTTTTCAATAGATGTACATGTACAAATGTACATGTTCCGCCATGTTCCATAAGCATCATCCACGTGTTTTACTACATCTAATCGTTGCTTCAATACTCAGCAATTTCCGAACTTTTGTGCCCATTGTTTTTACACTGACTAATTAGCATTGTCCAATCAAAGGTCATGGCACATAACACACAGTAAACAAACAGGGCTTACAGCCGTTGAAAGTTTTCTTGAACTTTGCAACTCGAACTTTGCAACTCGATTATCGCATTAAAAGGCATTAATTTTAGCTAAAAGTGTGAGACTTGGTATTCACGACGACCGATGAATCTGATAGGCTCCCAATCGAACTTAGTGGCGAATACCTGAAGGGCTTGATAAGATGTATGTAGTTAAGGCGAGATCAAGTCTTCTATTGAAGATGATGTACCTCATGCAGACAAGTTATAAGAAGAAGTATATGGAACAAGGAATTTTGCAAGATGTCAAAGCAGCTACCTTGGAATTGTGACATCATATCATAAATCAAAGTCTGTCAAGCAATTCCAATTTCCAACGAACTAAACCACCAAATTTCATGCTGATCATACTTGAATACTTGAAGAACACAACCCCAAGTATAAGAATGTTACCAAATGTATGCAAACAGTTGCTGGTTCAAATAGTTGTGACCAAATAAAAACCACCTATCAAAGATGTACCGTACATGTATATCAAAGAAAACAACTTAAGTTGCAGAAAGATATGTGAAAAGGTAAATGATTCAGACTTCTGTGTACAAAGTAAGGTAATGTTTCCAAGACTATATCTAAAACTGAGATTAAACAGTGCCTTTACTTTCTGACATGTCCCTGGCCACTGACCACCCCAACATCCATCAAATAGGCTGTTCAATGAGTAGGTATATAATTTGGTGTAATTAAGAGATGAAATAGCTGACAATTGTATTTAATTTCTCATACTGTGTACATTATGAAATCAAAGATAACTAATTTCTTAATGAAAGTACATATACCATTGACATTCAATGTTTAAGATAAAACAGACATTTACAGTACAGTAACAATAACATTCACCTAATAAGCTTATACATGTTTGACAAACTAAATATAGGAGGCAATGAACTATGAAAATGAAGCAAGAAGGAACATGTAATAAAGGAGAAAAAAGCGTTGACATTTTAATTGTGCCACATCAATCTTCTTCATTTTCATTCTACATCAAATATATTTTTGTGTTTGTTTATGTATCCTGACTATCTCAGGCTCTCTGACACACCATTATAATCAGTGTGAAAAACAATGTACATTTGTACAAATTGTTTCCTATGGGGACATACAAAAGACTCAAATTTTCACGATGAAAATATATCTTTTGACTACCATTAATACTTTATTCTGAACAAAGACGTTACTGTTTGGACTAGAAATAGGCATCATCCGTCTCCGCACCATCTCAATAATTGTCAGTTGTTTGATTGAGAGTAGAGACAATTACTCTAACTAAATATTATCTATTATTAAATAACGTTCTCAGTAGCTTCGGTACCCTCGATTGGCAGGCCTTTCTACCCTCGATTGGCATTGGCAGGCCTTTCATCGTCAGTCTCTGTAGGTAGTAACGTCAGGGATTAACGGTAAACGTTAGCTTGGTCAGTCGTTTATTGATTTATTTATTAAATAGTCGACTGTTTAAATCCAAGCTGTATCCAAGGCATCCAAGGGTCTACAGAGTTGATTTTGAGCTTGTCATGTAAATACATGTAAAGGTTTAATTCTAATTAATATAGCTTCTATAACATCTGAAGCTTAAAGAAAGACTTGCAGTAGGCAGATTTAGCTCTTAACTAATGTACCTTTAAAACTACATACATGTAAATGTACAAAATTATAAATTAGTCAATACGTATGTTTACGTACTTATATATTCATTATTCAACACATGTTTAGTGCATTAATAATTCATTCTTTTATTTAGACAGTCAAAAGTACACATGGCTTTCATAGTAATAGTATATGTACATGTATGTTAAATCTAAATAAATAAATTACTTGAAAATATAAGCTTATAGTATGTATAAATAAATTGGTACAATCTCTACAGGTGACCACTGTCATTATAAACTAATGATCGATTTGTTGTGCAAAGGGCAAAAAAAATCAATATGGCTCCTTTCCCCATTTCATCATGTGTAACTGTAACTCTTACATATATGCAGCAAACATCTACAAAACATGTAGTTATAACAATTAAAACTAAACTATGGGGTTGTCAATTGTCAGGTTTCAAACTCTTTTTCTCATATAAAACAGAATCTTCACTGCTGTTTAACTACATGTATATTTCCAAATTTCTTTTATAAAACTAATTCAAACTGTTACAAAATTACAAGCAATTACATGTACATGTATGTCGGGGACATGAATATCTAGGACGAGGAGGAAGGCGGCAGACATAATTGCAAACTAGTATTATGTGCACCAGAGTTGTACATTATAAACTTCTAAATCGTCGTTCATTTTACATTTGTGTAAACTTAAGTGCAGGATACATGTACATGTAAGTCTGAACATTTCAATGCAGTGTAATACATCATCTTGATGAGAAAAAATCTGACACTAAAAAGTGGCCATAAGGATTAGTGTGTTTTGACCCTTAGATTGCTGTTATTAAAACCAGGTAATCAATATCATTGGTGAAAAAAAGGCTATCAAGGATTCAAACATAATGTACACAATACACCCAAAAAATACAGGATATAAATAATAAACATGTGGATAAAAATGAGTGCAAGATATTTTGTTATAAGCTCTGATATTGTTCTTAACAAAATTAATAAACTTTTACTACGACTTAGTACAAGAGCAAAAAATCTATACCTGTAATGTCAACTGGTATTGATTCCCAAGTCAGCTTGTAAAATTATTTGCAATAGATATGACCTATTGATATTTATATTAAATTTGTAAACCTGTTGCCTACATGGTGTATTTCGGTATCATACAAATCACTACATCTACTAATCTTGGACACCTATTTTCTCTATTACTTTTATTAAAATTTGTACCCTTGAGTAGATAACAAATGCAATTTTGGCTCCCTGGGATGTTTGTTGAACCTTCCACCCACATATAAAGAGTTTTTCACAATGCAGTTTGAGTGGTACATGAATCATTTTATATTACAACTTAAGTATCCAGCATTGCATGGGTCACAGTCTTGATATAGTTTTGACATTTAGTTAAGAAATGAAATGAGATTTTACTTCCTACTGTTCTGCTCTGGCTGGGCTAATGGAGACAGAATTTTTTTAGTTAAGAATTTGCCAGGAAACTAAAGAGTTTTCCTGAAGGTAAAAATAGATCAATCTAGGAAAGTATGGTATGTTCTAGAATGTGTGCTTACATGATAATCTACACGTACATGTATCACCACACATCATAACATCCATAATAGTGCCATAAGCATTAAACATACATTACACAAGAGCTAAATCTGCTTATTGCAGGTCTTTCTTTAGGCCTGAAATGTTATCTAAATTATTAATCAACTGATCCTAGCCATAATCAACTCTCGATGGCATAGGATTGGTCTGATTTGAAATAGATTAGAACAGGTTCAACCACATCTTGATTAATTCAAATATGGACAAGCGAGACTTAGCTTCGAGCAACCAGGACAGGAGGGTAGTTGCAATTATCGCACATGTCTTCACCAACCTACAAAGGCTAATATCTTCCCTCACAATAGAGTAATTTGGATGAAATTTTCAAATTATTCATTTTACATTATCTATTTTCAAACTATTTTAAGAAGAATGACCAACTCTTTATTGAACCATTAACTAATGTACGGTATCTTTAATTGACAATTTATCAATTAACTACATGTACTGGACCAATTGCAAATTAAATAGCATCATTATTATCAAGCTCCTTGTAAAAACTGCTTATAACAGAAGAAGAAGAAGAAACTTTATTGCATAAAAACCATATAAGGTTATGTGCATATACAAATAAAAATAATACTAATAGAAATGAAATAAACAAAAGTTACATACATCTATATAATTATACAAAGATGCATAACTTTACAAAGAACGAATTGTATACAAAATCTCCTAGACATTTTAAAATTTCTACATTTTTATTCCTAATCATTATTTTAAATCGTTGTTAATCATTCTGTTTATAAAAATTTCTTTTTTATGTCTTTTACAATTTGTTATAATATAAATTTCTTTTTCTAACAACTGGCATATAATACACAAACGATTGTTTATGTCCAATTCTAAATATCTCCCAGTTCAATTAATGCGTGCTTATTCTTGGATTTATTAGTGTTTTTCTGTGTTTTCGAACTCTTATCGCATCTAAAACAATTTCATCATTAAAGATCCATACATGTGAAAACATCACATGGCATTGAGTACCATAATAAGCTTATTGTGAATTTTTAAAAACAAAATATCAAGAATCATCAGTAATTTGTTGCAATAAGCTTGCATGTGTATTTATACCATACAACACAGTATTACTACTTTTAGTTCTGGAAATAATGATTCATACAAACATTCTTCACAAATTAATGAACTATAATTACATTGTAATTATCAAAATGGTATAAGCTTATTATCATAAATACCAAATGCACTTACAAGGACCTTACAATAAGATAATCTCTACAGATATACAATATACAGACATGCTATATGGTTGAGTATGAGATCTTGACAGAAATTATGAATGACATTTAGCATAAATGAATAAAGTACAAAATGTACATGTTTTCAGGAGGCATGATATATCTTAGTGAATCAAATGATTTAATTGGAATCCCGTGTTATACTCTTAAAAACGATTATCCTAATAACTACAAATTTTCAGTTTATGCAAGTTCAAAAATTTGATACTATCCCAAGGTGCCTCAATAGCCATGTCTAAAGTAAGCATTCATTTATCAAGCCACTGCCACTTATATCAATTTGAAAACTGCTGACTCATAGATCTGTGTCAGTGACAACTTTTGTGTAGGAGGATATGCATGAACTAAAATTGTTTTAAAAATGTGTCTAATAAACACATGTTTGGGATTTCAGTTACTATCTTAAACATACATTATGCAAGAGCTAAATGAATCTGCCTATTGCAGGTCTTTCTTCAGGCCTGAAATGTTTTCTAAATTATTAATTTGACATCAATTAACTTATCCAGACCATAATCAACATTCATGGGCATTGGATTTCTCCGATATTAAATAGATTAGAACACTTCAGCCATATTTTGATTTAAGCTAAAAATGGAAAATGGAGGGGCGAGACTTAGCTTCGAACAACCAGTATGGTGGTTGAACTTATTGCACACATCTTGTCAAACCTTCAAAGACTAATATCTTCACTCACAATAAACTAATTTTAATGAAATTATTATAGCAAGAATGGCTAGCTTTTTATCTAAATCTTACATAATGTATCTTTAACTAAATACATGTACCGGTAGGTAGCCTACATGTAGAAGTACATTACAATTGGTTTAGAGTTTCTACTATTGATTTAAGTACTGGTATCCCCGATTTCACAATCTTGTTTGTTATTCAAAGTCAAAGGTACATTCTTACATTGTAGTAGTTTAGCAATCAAATTGGATTTGTTTGACAGTTATGAAAAATATAAGCATTTCAATTTTTATGTAGAATAATGTAATAGTAGTAATGCACAAACCATTCCCAGTATCCCTCCAGTTGTATCGTTCCGTTCTACTCTACTAATCCCTGGGTCCATTCACAGGAGAGACACAGTCAAATTATCTACCCGTGACAATTGTGCTATTTTCATCAACCAATCGTCGCTTATTATTATTTTTGTCGATAATGAAACATTTATAATACGGTACCCTAAAATCTGATTTAGTATACAAAACATTTTTTAATATCATGGATTTAGCTGTACAAGTTATCAAAAATCATTGAAAATCAATAAGCTTATACATATACTTGTTCGCCTAAGCAGAAAATTTTAATCATCAAGCTTATTCAAAGTGCTGATATTAGTGTTGTGATGTAATCATATATACTCAAAAGTTTCATTGCTCTCCCCAAATAAGAACCAGAGTTATTGTGTTCCAAAGTCTCAACCAATCAAATTGCTTATCTCTGCTCAGCCTTAGTGATAGAATGATTAAAATGTGCATGAACAAATTATGTCAAGGCATTCACCGTATATACTCCTGGTTTTCTTTAAAAGCCGGGGACAAATATTACTTAATAGTAACACACCATCTCCTGTGAAAAATGCATTTAGTACGATACTAATGCTATACATAATGCTATGAAATCTATATCAAATAACACAATCAATGCAGGGCAAAATTTCACAAACTACATAAAATGAATAAAAACACCCACCCTGGAATATATGTACGGAACCGTAACTCTATCAATACACATGATTGCATAAATTTAATATACATGTAGGCATAATGATACAAAATGGTTTGGATAACGAAGATTTTTATTTATTATTCAATGCAGCCATGATATGATTTGATGACGTCAGATACAATGTGCTTGTATGCACAATTTGTAGTCAATGATTGATGAATCCATGTCATTTTACTGACCTTGGCAATCAAGCTTATGATCATCATGGCACAATTATTTATACGTGTAATTACATGTATTAATACAATTGCAATCTTCATACATCCTGTATGTATCTGTTTCAATATTCAAAATTCTAAAATATACCTCTATTCATTCATTACTAGACCTACTTATTCATTCACATTATTGCTATTGTTTTATACTATTAATAAAGAATCTGACTAAGGTTTATATAATTAATATTGTCACAACTGACCAGTTGTACTTTACATGTAATACAAAAAAACTCCCACTCTCTTACACTAGAGGTTATTCTACATGTACACGTTTTAACTAATCATACAGATTTAGTAACATAAAGGACATGAAGTAAAGTCAGTGAATGATGTATATTTATTCTACTCTAGTAGGTAGTACCAGAAGCTAACTGGTCCCAATTTGCATGCATAAAATATCAAGTGGGAGCATTAAATTAAAATGTCATTGTCACTTACCTGAATTAATGATGAATTTAGCTGCAATACTCCAGATATACATTTATATAACATGTGTGTAACACAAACTATTATTGTTTCTATATACCACAGTATGATATAAACACATTAACTTATAAATGTTGAATATACATAAAAAGTAAGGATACATTCGAAGTGACCCAGATTTGGTACCAATAGCCAAAATATGCTGCACTGGATCAAAAGCTACAGCAGTTGGATGAAATGGGAATCCATATCGAACGGTCTGAAATGACAATAATAATGTTTATAAACATATATGCGGAAGAACAAGTGTCAACAGATGACAAATAACAGCAGTTATCTTCGGTTTTGACATTCCTACCTTGCAAATCTGGAAATGTTGCGACTGAAGCGATTCCTCTATCTCCGTCTCAGACTTCGGAGCTGTGCTAACCGACGACCGTAGACCATCAAGGACCCCCTTGAGGGTAAATCTTTTCATTTTTCTGTTAACTGGCGAAGCCATCGGGATAATGTTTGTCGAATTGACCCATGTTGTTGTTTACTTTCTCTTGTAACGAAACATTTTGCTTGGAAAAACTGTCATTACGCTCAGCAATCTGGGAAATGTTGAAATGCCCGGATTACAATCCCAGCAGCCTTTGGCTAATGATGGTGAATATTTTGTCGGGGTCGAGTGCTGAATTATTTCACGTACATATTGACCGGTTTTGGTTCTTCTAGCAAGCAATAAGCCAAAAGTAATAAATTTAACCAAAGATACTCAAATAAATCTAGTAAATGGGCATTGATAATATCACGCATGGATAAATATTGAATTATAATAAGTTCTTAATTATGCCCAGCCGAGGCGCGCGTTAATCAATTAATCCTTTCGCGGTTATCCGTAGCATTTAGCAATATTTTCTTCTCAGACAATTTGTTCAGATTTTTATGATATTATTTCACCCAATTTATTTTTTAGATTTCATATAATGTATTGTATAGAGTTGTTTTTGTTTTACATAGAATTGATATTGATTTTCGCGTTATTCTGGCCAGGGCAATGGAGAATTATAGGCCTCGGCCTATTCGACCCGCGCAGGCTGATTTGGAGCGGGTATAGTTTCGGGTTTTGTTTTGTAAGGTGTTTATCTTTTTGTATTTATCTATTTATTATTCGGTGGTTGGGTGGGTTGGATGGAAGGGCGTGTGTGTGAAATATTGGTGCCTTTCAAATTTTCAAAAGTTTTTTTTCTATTTAGCCTATTTATTTTACTTTGTTAATTATTGCTGTAATAAAATGGCTTGTCGCCATGTCATCATAGGCCAAAATTCACGGCTTTCTTAAAACGATTTATTTTAAATCGTTTTTGAAAATTAACTAGGTATTCACCTTCCTATTGGTAAGCCAATACTAAATATCCCGTCGTATTACAATATGGTGAAGGTTATGTTGACCTAACACATAAATAACACATTTGCAATATTGCTGAGTCCAACAAGTCATAATGCACCTTTTGGTTTAGTGTTATATATTTTTAAAAGGAAAAGTGGGTGATTTATTCATAATTGAAAATTATTTATTTCACACACCAAATTAGCTACCCGTATCATTTGCAAAGACAAGAGTATAGTCGAAACGTCGCTTATTAAACTCGGTAATTGTGTATCCATCGGCCTACGGTTATGTGCAATAACTAATGGCCAATCAAAGACAAATTAGCTACATGTTCATCTTAAATTGTATGATTTTAAATTGTATATTTCAAACCGTCTTTATATAAAAAAAATTCCAATTTTAAAGGATTTGGCTACGTATAGGGAGTACTATTCAAACAGTAATATTTTAGTATTAAATTAGATGTGGAATGGAAAGGGATTCAACGTCCCACTTTCCTGCGTCTAATAACCAGGGCCCTGTTTCTAGAAATCTATTCTTAAAGATAAAATCAACTTTAAGTAGATACTTCAATTATGATTGGCTAAGCACTAAAATCAATCTAATATTATCCAATCAAACTACTAAAATTTGGACTTTTATCTTAGTTAAAATTTTGTGAAACAGGCCAAGGGCCATGTATGATTTTAAAAGTTGGGCTGCAGCAGAGTGTTGGGGTGCCTGGGGTGCCATAGCCTCCAAGTAAGTGATATATAAGAAAGTTTAGTGTGGATCAGGGCAAAGAAACCATCCGCGTGTGGGCGCTCTTAAAACCGACCGACTGATCAGTGCCTCGAGAGCATCACTGCGTGTGATCATAATCAAGTATATTGTTTTATAATCAAAAGATTGTTAAATTATTCTTTTTTCTTTTGGAGGGGGGGGGGCGCCTTATTTTTCTGGGGGTGCAATGTACCCCTTTCACCCCGGGCTATATATGTAGATACGGCCCTGCGAATAGCTGGTATATAATAGTGAGATATGGTAAATTTCGCTAGACAGCGGTGATACGGCCTATTCTTGTTTCGATTTCTTCTGTAAGTAAAGTGTCAAGAGACCCGGGGATCTCTTCCCATCGAGATACTGTTCCTTGCGAGGCCCCTGAAATCAGTGCTGGATTAACCATAAGGCAAATAAGGCACGTGCCTTAGGGCCAGCTAAAAATCCAGGCCACAAAATAATAAAGTAAAATAAAAAAAAAAATGGCCTGTAGTGTCATATTGGGTTGCATTCCACTCACATATCTGTATTTTCAGGCCAACTATCAAAATGTGCCTTAGGGCCAGCAGAGCCTTAATCCGACACTGCCTGAAATGCCCCACTTATAAGGAGAATCAACTCTCGAAAATTCCGTGGAACTTTGTCGAACTAAAAACCGCTGTTTGAGACAACACTGATATAGTAAATTCTTTTGAGCGTGTGAGGAGGGGTCACCTACGCTTGTTCCTCAGTCCCTTCAAATGTCTAATCAAAATATTCCTTTTAAAAAAGAAACAAAAAATACATTTGTAATTAGTTTTAGCGTTGTAAGGCTATTGTAGGGCTATATTTTTCAAGAAGCCGCACCTTCGAACCAATCCTAGCAAATAAAAAAAAAAAAACAACCAGTAGCCAGGCGCGGATCCAGGATTTTTTGCAGGGGGGGGGGGGGGGTGTCTAGGTTTGTCAACTAATTAACGGGGGGTTTGGCCCTCCCCCAGAAAAATTTGGTAAATTAGATTCAATTTGGTACATTCTGACGTATTTCCGGAAGGTAAATTCCAAAATTACAGGTCTAAAAGTCGTCAATAAAATCGCATAAAACATTTTCAAGTCTGAGCAGGTGGGAGGGTGGGTCTGGACCCCCCCCCCCCCCTCTGGATCCGCACCTAGCTACCCGAGCTTTAGGTAACCGAACGGTAAAGGCTAACAACCATTGCAGATTTCGTCGTATGGGTAAGGTCACGTGTAAGTTAGCCCTAACCCGTGTCCTAGCCCTAATTACATCCCGTGATCTATGACGAAACCTACAATGGTTCTGGGATTTACTTAGATAACGCGGAAGGACTAGAATAAATCGAAAGCTGAAATGAATATAATAATCAGACTAGATATAGAAGGAACGAATGTGGCGCTGGTCACGCAGCGCATTTAGACTACCTTCCGGATTTGAAAACCAATTCTTTCCGGGCTTTATAGATATAGGCCTACATATTAGGCCTAGTAGGAGGTACAATTCCTCTCTCGTGCCCTCTTCTTTAATTACATACGGTAAATCGGCGAGTGTAGGCCTACACTGGTTCACTTATCAGAATGTCCCGGATTGGACACCGGTGCGTTGACCCTTAAAGGTGTCGGATGGTATGGAAAAAGAAGTAATATACTTTGTAGAGGTGTGTAGGTATTATTATATTCGAGTAAAGGTTACATCAATACTTTGCGGACATTAAAAAAAAACGATATATAGACTGTAGTCTCACACAAAATGTATAGTCTACTAAGATGCCACGAACTTTCTCCTTTGAACCCTTAATCCCGAACAAGAGCTATGTCCCTCTCTATTAATAGTTACTATTCTTGTAACCTTAAACTGCATGTGTGCAGTAAAACGGAAGACATCAGTATAGTGAAACCATTTCAATGTCCCTCTCATGCTCACGTCTCAGTTTTGCGGTGTCTGGTCTTTTGGATGGGAAGAAAAACTGGTATACCTTATGCACATTGGCGAGCACGTAATAAAAACACCTTGACAGTTGGAATTTGAAATAAGAGTAGGCCGCAACGCCGCTGTCCGAGCAACACTAATCTATATATACATAGGCTACGTTGTTACTGTAGGCCTACTCGATGAACGTTAAAATGAACACATTAATTTATGTTTTAACGCACAATCAGTGGTGGATCCAGAGTACTTTGCCATATAATTATATGATTTGATTAAACCCAACTGTTGTGCGAAATTTCTGTTCAGTTTTAAAATTGTCATCGAACGAGAACCATATGTCACTCACCCCCCCCCCCACCCAGAAAAAACTGTTCGGTAAGCAGGCGCGGATCCAGGATTTTTTGCCGAAGGCGCTCAACCAATTAACGGGGGGTTTGTTGGCCCTCCCCCAGAAAAATTTGGTAAATTAGATTCAATTTGGTGCATTCTGACGTATTTCCGGAAGGTAAATTCCAAAATTACAGGTCTAAAAATCGCCAATAAAATCGCATAAATTTTTTTCAAGTCTGAGCAGGGGGGGGGCAGGGGGGGGGGGGCGGACCCCCTGTCCCCCCCCCCCTCTGGATCCGCGCCTGGTAAGATAAGATTATGATTTCAGTGTTCCACTCTTCACTATTTGTAACATAAAAATACTATTATTTCCGTGCAAACTGTGGTGAAAATATGTTGAAAAGTTTGCAATTGAACCTAATTTTACTTTCTCAAAGTCTCGAATAATGTATCATTGCAGTCGTGGATAAGAATTAACACTGCTACAAATAGCAGCTAAACCCCACATTGCTCAGCTGCATATTTTTTTTTCTTTTTTTTTTTATTTCGTTAAACAACACTTTATGAGAAAAGTAGCCTAACGATTGTGTACTTTATATAGGCACTATACCATTTATCATCAGGTGGTGGGGTGGGATTGGCATTCAAAGCGCGAAATAGGCCTACAATTAATTGAATCATAATGTGATCCAACTAATTCATTATAAAAATTGACGCCAAATGTGTATGTATCATATGCCTACTTAATTCAGTATGTATCATATCTATGCCTACTTAATTCAACTGCCATTCAAAACTCCTTTACAGGAGCCGGACAGACACACTCCTGCAAAAATTCCTAGATCCGCCCCTGAGAGTCCCATCGTAATTAGTACATACGAATAAATTGAGAAACAAATAAAAAGGCTAATAAAACTTAAACACGCCAATTTAAACTGTAGCCGAAATTTTTAGTCATTAGGCATATCATTTCTTATAAGTTATAGTATTGTTTTTATTTACAACAAAACATTTTATTAACTTTTAATACCGGTACGATCAAAGGGATGCAACTCTGTTAACTGTCATTTACTCGATATATTTGTTTTCTTCCCATTCTAACATTATAATTGATGGAATTCGTACTTTGAGTATAATATTTGTTAATTTTGAAAGGAAGTTCGAATGTTGTTCTAAATGGAAGTGTGTACTACACAAGTACCGTACCGTTTTGGCCGATACCATTTGATGGACACGCCCACTTCCACGACCTGTCAACTTTTACCTTCACTTTGCTTTAGTTAGGGGTCAAGGTAAAAAAGTATGGGTCGGTTTACACGTCGTTTCTTGTGAACCGGTGAAAAGCTGGTACTCTTAAAATGTACTGAATTATTGATTAACTGGAAATCAGAATTGTAAGTACTGTTGGGAAATTCGAATGGTACCTTTTTTTATGCAGGCTTTCATGCCGGTGTGGTACCAAAGTGAAGTAAAGAATAGATTAGCATGTTTTGGATAAGAATGATTGGAAACAATTGTCCGTTAAATACCTGCTTTACTCCTAATTTGAGCTATTATGTTAAAATTACATCTGCAATTTTTTTTTTTTTTTTTGCGTCATCGTGATAAAAGTCACGTAATTTGAAAATCGTAAAATGTGTTGGGATGAGGGATTATGTGTACTGGTAATCATTATAAACCCCACTGATATTGTAATAATAATAGTTTAGTTAGGTATCAGTTATATTTATTAAGTGGCCAGTAACTTATAATTATAATATTATTTCTAAACTTCACTATATTAAGCAGCAGCGTTTTAAGGTTAATCATGGCTATTTTGAGAGCCCTCTTTTGCAGGGGGCCGGGGTGTCTTGATCGATGATTTTCATGTTAATGCAATGTGACTGCATTCTCATTCAATAGTGGATTTGACAGTATAAACTTTAGAAAACAACTCTGAAAGTAAATAGTTTAATGTTAAGTCACAGTTAATTACCTTCTTGATAAATGGCAAGTTTTGAAAATGAGTCGTCTTTATTTCTATTTATTGTAGAGAATACAAGAAAATGTCCAGATCCATGAAAACATGTTTCCAAACATTTTATACACTGTCCGTTGTAAGATCCAAGATGGTGCTTCAAACATTTAAAAATAATAGGTAAGTCATTTATTTGTCTAAATGTTACAATCTCCGAGTATCGATTGTAGTTTACAGTTTCACAAACCACACAATGTTTGTAGACAGTTCTTCACAGATGTCTTCTTGCCATTGCCGTAGTAATTCCAAAGTTGGCAGAATTACACGGGATCTTATTGATCCAAAACTGACAGTATGAATAATCCTTGGATCGTTATAATCCAACATGGTAATAATCCACAACAGTAATCCTGTGTGAAACAGAGAGATAATTTGTTTCAATACGGTACAGCATCAGTATGAAATAGCAGTTAATCTAGAAAAGACAACACTCACGACAATAGTTGAGTTTGGTATGAAGTGCTGAGAAGCTTCTGCCCTAGGATTGGCCTGTCTGTTCTGGCTTATATTTTATAATTTCGAGAAATTTTAGAACCTTTCAAATTTTTCTAGAACCTTCCAGAACCTTCCAAGTATTTCGAAACACTTGTTTCCAGAAGTCACAATTTTTATCCAATTTTAATTAAACTTGAAATATATGTTTATAACCCAAAGATCTTGGTTCTTTTCGAATTAATTAAGGCATATTGGACCGTAACTTCTTGAATTATGAACCCTGATTCTACAAAAAATCACATTATTTATTTAGCTCATTTTCTGTCCATCTCTTGCAATTTGAGTGCAGCTTGCATGGCAACTACATGTTAGTTTAATTCATTGTTGAACTTTTACAACGCGAATATGTATTTAGTTGTTGTTGTCCTCTCATAACCCCAATGCTTCACACAAGTTTTGAAACAAATATATTATAGATTGTAGCCTCTTATGGTGTTTACAAGGTTTTCAGTAAAGAGGACATAACTGTGGAACTAAAGGTTGTGGATGTCGAATATTGAATATCAATACAATTGGCTCATTCTCTCATAACCCTAATGCTTTGAACAAAATCCATCAAAAACTAGCATCTATTGCGTTCAAAAGTCTTTTGGAAAAGGGACATAACCCTCATATTATGGAAGGTCGAAGAGATGCTAAATATAGATGAAGTAAAATTATGAATAAAATCAGTTGTTTAAAGGCAAAATTTAAGAATCGTATTGGTCTTTTTATTGAAGTACTTACTTATTTATGTACTTTCATATGCTACAAGATCATTGTTATTTCAGGTACAAGGTTTTAGGTGTTTTAATTAGTGGTGGGTTATATTCTTATGTGGCAGATAGAAAGGTAAGAGGAAAATGTCCAATATTATGTCATATCAATTTACTGACACCTTTATGTCTCTAGACAATGAAATGGGGTTTAACTGTTGTGCACATGACCGAGCCATTGAAGACGGTCATACATAATGCTATACAGTGTGCTATGAGGGGAATTTTGTTCCGAACAGCAGCACTACAGCCTACTCTTATAGCGAATTTCAACTTCCAAGGGATCTTTATGTGCAAGCCAATGTGTACACAGGACCTTTGTTTTTTGTCCTATCCTAACGACTATACATTGTCCCTTGCACAGCCCCCTGTTCTGTACCATTGTCATGGGGGCACCACGCCGTAAAAATTTGGATGAATTTTCTCTGTCCAATATATCAAACACTCAACCTCCAGGTTTTCAACCCAACGCCTTACCTGTCTAGCCACCATGGCTCCCTTCTGGATAAAGAGAGTTAACAAAGGGACTTTCTGCTAGAAATACTCTATCTCCAATTCTGCATGCTTAGTTTTTAATCATTTGAATAAAATGGAATGGGGTTTAATGGCCATTTTGGAATGAAATTGTGTTTTTGTTATTTCTTTGTTTGTGGGTTTGCTGTCTTTTGTAGGAGAATTTGGCTGAATGCCAGTGTTTCTGCATATTCTTCCTAAATATCAAACTCTCAATTGTTCTTTTATGTGCATGGAAGTGTGAGATTAGGCTTGAATATCCTGGAAGGTTCTTCTCAGCCCATGCCACGAATTGAACCCGGGACATTCTAGTCGAGTTTCATTTGAACCCGGTACATCCTAGACAAGTTTCATTAAACGTGGACATTCTATTCGACTTTAATTTGAACCCTAGACATCGTAGTTAAATTTGATTTAAACTCAGGACATCCTAGTCGAGTTTGATTTGAACTAGTGACATCC
Organism: Patella caerulea; assembly: GCA_036850965.1. Classification (NCBI taxonomy): domain Eukaryota; kingdom Metazoa; phylum Mollusca; class Gastropoda; family Patellidae; genus Patella; species Patella caerulea. The sequence continues at coordinate 16,823,959 of JAZGQO010000014.1, read as the reverse complement.
TAGTCAAATTTGATTTGACTGCTGGACATCTAGTTTAGTTTGATTTGAACCTGGAAGTCGAATTTGTAATCAGTATATTAGAGTATTTGAAGAAAACAAACACTGCTATTTAGTCAAAATACATTTTGGATTTTTTAGGTTTATGCAACGGGACAAAATTTAAAAGATCTGAGAGCAGGTTGGATGACTGATTCCATAACAGACATAAAAACATTAGATGAGGTAAATATATAAATCTTTTTACTAACATGAAAGTATGGATGTTTTATCAGTCTTTCTTTCCCCAGCATAACCTCAGTCTCGTGCTTTATCCTACACATAAACCCTTTGCTACTTTAATAGAAATGATTTAATCCCTATTAGTTAAGATTTGGTATAATTTGGTGTCTTATTTGTAGAAATCTGATGATATGAGATACAGAATGGAAATGATGATTTTAAGGATACAGGTAAAGGCTTATTGAAATGTATCTCTGTATTCAATTCCAAATATCCCTGTATATAAATTCTATTATTTTCTTCATCCCCAAATCTACAAAATTGATTTGCAGTTCCAGAAGTTATTAGTGTAAAATAAAAAATATAATTAAACCTTGAATAAAAATAATTTTAGGGTGATGTTTGTCGTGCCTTAGAACATTTAGAAGGAGAACAGAAGTTTTTAATTGACAGATGGGAAAGGAAGGAGGTGAGAGAGAATATTATAATTTTGCAGGGATTTGCATGTGCCTCTGATATTTTTTATTAGTTCGGAATCTTGATAAAGATAAAAAATGAAAAATTTTCGTTCGTCCTAAAAGTATGAAAGCAGTTTATTGAAATAATAATATATTCCTCTATATGTGGTGACAATTCGGTTTTCTGATGGTGGTTGTTTATGATTCATGCACACTTTGTGAGTGTGTGTCGTACAATTCTTAATCATTTTGAAAACTATTTATTCTTATTCCTTGTACATAAAGGATGGCCTCCATTATATTTTAGTGCATGCCCCGGCCCCCTGGGACAGAGCCATGTCCAATTTTTTTGTCTGTGTGTCGCCTACAGGCTGGAATTCTTGACAGATCATTTTGAATATTTTGATACCCCCAAGGGCAGAGCCATACCCATTTTTTTGTGTTTAGTGTCTTGAAGGCCACAATTCTGTTGGATTATCTTGAAACTTGGTATACTTATTCCTTATACCTTAATGACGGCAACTATTGATTATAGTGCATGATACCCAACATTTTGTTAATAATTTGTCTGGTTGATTTGGATCAAATTCGGCATGATCCACCATGGGGTTCTACCTACCAGGGGCAGAGCCCCCCTCCCCCAATTTTTGTGTTTATCGTCTGCAGGCTGCAATTCTGAATGGATTATCTTGGAACTTTGCATATTTATTTCTTATACGTAAAGACAGCAATTATTTATTTTGGTGCATGTCACGATTCTCAGGAATGTGGATGTATATTGTTGTTTATTACAGGGAGGTGGAGGTATATCATGTGTATTACAAGATGGTAAAGTATTTGAGAAAGCTGGTGTTAATATATCTGTGGTACATGGTAAATTACCACCTGGTGCTATACAACAAATGAAATCCAGGTAATATTACTAGAAAGCCTACATGGGATATTTAACATTAAATAGGAGGTATTGTTTAGTAACAATTTAATATCATTGATTATCCAAATTGTTTAATTTTTTACATTAAAGGAGCTAAATTGCTAATATTGATACTAACGAGTCAAACTGTATATAATAATGTATTAATTTATGTATGTATATAAACTGATTAACAACATTCATTCATTTCTGTTTTCAATGCAATATCTAATCACTTATGCTCGTGGGGAAATATGCGAGAAGTCTCGATCGAATGGCAATCTCTAGTGTTTGGTTATTCCAGTCTACACAGATAGTATCTATTGCGCATGCTCTCCAGATTAGAATATGTTGTCACCATTTGATATGACTTGTGAAATATATCTAAACTTGTTCGCTCTGAAACGCATTATAGTACGTAATTAGATATTATAAATTAGAAGCCCATCTTTTCCTGGTAAGATCACAACAACAATGTTGATTTCAATTGAGAAATAATTTGTGTTTTCAATGTCGAAGACTGTGGTCATATTGAGTTGGAGCCTAGCTACTTTAATAATATGAAGGGATGACCCATCATACTTTTGTTATTAGCACATACTTATCAAATATTATGATTATTAACATATGTATTTCAGAGGTAAGAAAAATTTAGACGGTAAAGATCTACCATTTTTTGCGGCCGGTGTTAGTTCAGTTATTCATCCAGTAAGTACTTCATTTCATTTAAAATCATGTTTCTAAAACAGTAAAACTTATCCAGTATTCACAAAAAAACTTTATTTATTTACTATTGTTGCTTTTGAATTTTCTTTTGAGATTACTTATTTTTTATAACTATTTTTCAGAGAAATCCTCATGTACCTACTCTACATTTTAATTATCGTTACTTTGAAGTAGAATCTAGTGATGGCAGTAAACAGTGGTGGTTTGGGGGTGGTACTGATTTAACACCATATTATCTAGTCGAAGAGGTAAAACCTGCATTGCCAAAACCCCATTTAAATCAGATTCCGATAAAGCATAACTTAGCAGCCTACCAGGTCTGGTTCTGGCTGTGGGGCTATTTACAGTATTGGTGCCAGAACCATTTCACTGCATACATTATTATTTAGACCACACTGATAAAAAGTACTGGTCAAGTTAATTTTCTGTACTATGGTACTATGGTTGTCATATTTTGCTTGATAGAGACGGAAAAACCCTCGTTGAAACGTCACCAGAAATAAATCTTTCAAGTACTTTGTATTCCATATAATTGTGTCATGTATTATAATAATTCTTGTGACATAATCTAATATATTCTTTGTTTAATAATACATGTATTAGTATAATTGTTTTAGGATGTAAAACATTTTCATTCAACATTAAAATCAGCTTGTGATAAACATGGTAAAGATCTGTATACTAAATATAAAAAATGGTGTGATGACTATTTCTACATCAAACATAGAGGTAAACATGTCATTGAGCACTGAATTTAATACTGGAAACACATTGTGGTACCAATGTAATTTCAGATCATGTCAACATGTGAGAATGATGTCATCATAAACACCCCACAGATTACTTTCTTCAACGCACAAAAAGAGAATTCTATAAAATGGTAATGATGAAAATCATTTTGCAAATACTGGGTATAAAATGTGTCTTTTTTTAACGCCAGCGTCATTTAATCGTGTACTGGAAGCATTATTGCAATGAGATTGGAGAAGAATCCTACAAATAGCCATTTTGGCTTCTTTTTCTTCATTTACCATAATCGACCCTTATTTTACGACCTTAAAAAAATTCAGCCACTTGCTCAATACTGTAACCCTTTTGTTGCACTGAAACAGGAAAAGGTAGAAGAATTGTATGTTTACATGCTTTTTTTCCTTTTAGCATTTAAAACATTTGTTTCTTTCCAACTGCTGGAATCACATTAAAAGATTTGAAAAAGTATAAAGTTGCTTGAGTTTGCAAGTAAAAAAAAACAACCTGTAATGCATGTTATGTACCTGCTATTTTTATCTCAGAAATTCGAAATTACCATAAAATTAACATTATTTGATCAAGCAACCATTTTTATAGCTAATGATCTTTATTATTAAAACAGGCGAAAGTCGAGGTGTAGGAGGAATATTTTTTGATGATGTGGAAGATCCAAGTCAAGAGGAAGCTTTTAGATTTGTCAGAGTAAGTGTACTATTTATTAAGTGGTATTCGACTTAAAGTAACTAACTATATCTAAAATTCATAGACATATTATTCATCAATTGAGACTGAAAGATTTTTAATCCCTTGCAGACAAGAAATATTGGGAAAGAAGAATTTCAATCCATAAATGGTTCAGTTAGGTTTCGTATTCAAATCATAATTCAGCATCCTTTGCAGACCATTAAAAAAAAACAGTGCCATATATAAAATAATCTGATATGTCTCTTTGAGATCTAATTCAAGTGAATTAATAATGAATTTAAGATGTCTAATTATAATGCTTGTATATTTCAGTCATGTGCTGAATCAGTTTTACCATCCTATGCTCCTATTGTTAGAAAACATAAGAGTGATACATATGGAAATGCAGAAAGGTAACAATGTTTAAATATCTTAAAACATTAAAGAGGCAATATTCAACAGTTCAATCTGCCTATTGCAGGCCTTTATTTAGGTCTTAACTGTTATATAAATTATTGATTAGACATTAATGGACTTACCAAGACCATAATCGACTTTCGATGCCGTCAGATGGCTCCAATTTTAAGTAGATCGGAACAGTTCTGACATTTAATGGTCCATTTAATTGATGAAATTAGTGAGTATTAGTTACAAGGTTGCTCTCTCTGAAACACTGGATATAATTTATTTTGGATTTAATTGAAAGGTTTAGATGTCTAATAAACAATCAATAAAGTGGGGATGTGGCAAAGGCTTTCACAATGACAGGAGCAAAAATTAAATGAGTAGGGACAAACAAAGGCAAACTCAATTATGGATTTATATTTCATGAAACAATTAGTTATAGCATGCAGAATTTAAATACTTAACTCTTATCAAGGATAATAGTTTCATGACACTTTCATCACCTCATATTATATTGTGAACAGTGTTTATTTACATAGTATATTTTATAAATTGTGTTTATGATATATTTATATTTATGTATTGTAGAGAATGGCAGTTGTTGCGTAGAGGAAGATATGTCGAGTTTAATCTGATTTATGATAGAGGAACTAAATTTGGGCTTTATACACCAGGAGCAAGATATGAGAGTATACTCATGTCACTTCCATTAACTGCTGTGAGTGTTGTTGATTTTTATGCTGTTCGTAGAGAATTTCCCTTATAACTGACTTCATCAGGCACTGATACATGGAAATAGTTGGAAATGTCATCTACAACGTTGTATTTTTTCAAATTTTCTTGCAAAGGTTTCACCTTCAGAGCTGGCAAATAATAAAATCTTGAACCCCATTCATTTTGATTGTGGAGGGTTGGATGGCCAAATGGTTAGCGTGTGCATTTGTATTGTAAGGTCTGTCATTGACACATCTGGCATGGTTTCGATTTCCCCGGGTGTATGTGACAAGGAGTTGGGTTGCCTGTTTTTTTCTGTGTCCTCTGGTTTCCTCCCACTGCTAAAGACCCCTACGCACCATTGAATTATTGAAATAAAAATTGAACCATATGTTAGTCTTGAAATAACCTAGTGTGTGTTGAGTGGACATTAAACCCCATTCCTCTCTCTCTCTCTCATTCTGATTTTAGTAAAACAGAATAGAGCAATCAATCTAATGAAAAAGAGTCATGTTCCCAGTTCATACATAACCCTGACTTTACACTCAAAAAATAACTGTTGTCAATCCTCAATATATCTTTAAGTAGACTTTTACTTATATGTTTTGTTAATTCTGACTTTCAGAGATGGGAATATTGTCACAAGCCATCGAAAGGTTCGAAGGAAGATCAGCTTATGGAGGTACTAAAATCCCCAAGAGACTGGGTTTGAAAGATAGCATAGTGATAGGACGATAATATCTTATTTGAAAGTATTAAACATATCCATTGATAGCTACCAACAATATATATTTTTAAGAGCAACATTATTTTTTATTTTTCTTTAGAATATTTTAAACTTTTATATTGCTTATATAAAACTCAATCAAACTATTCATTCTAATTAAAAGGAAACAATGATTATAAGTTGAATTAAGTATATACAGCAAATGTCTAAATGTGAAAGTATAAACTATTTTGCCTTATCCTAAAATTTCAATCATAGAAATGGTATGCTACTAACACATTTAAGGAATTTAAATTCATACTTCAATTGTCTGAATGACTTGATAATATGTGAGGAACACTTATCATTATAACTTTAGCAAGTGTAGACATGGCTATCTAGGCACTTAGACATGATAGGAATTTGGGAACTTATGATCAACTCCACGTGGAAACTCAAAGTTTGTATATCTTATTAAAAGAAAAAAAAACGTCACCAAATTTCAGAGATTTGAATATGCCAAGTATAAAGATTTTAATGGGACTACTAACTTTAATGCCAGTATGAGAAATTGTTGTACTATTTGTTATATTCAAGATTTATATGTTTTCTTACTGATATATTATTGAAAATAAAAAAACCATTATTTTGCTTTAAAAGCTCAAATTTTTATTCAGTGAAGCTGACAAATACCCTGTAATACTGGAGTTGCTTCCCTTCGACCCATTAAGTTGTTCAATATAAAAATCGAATCCACATTTAACTGTCTATGAAAGTAAAGTGATGTAAAATGACAAAAAAATATAATATTTATTGGGAAACAACCTTTTTACCTTGTTATCCACAAAATAAAGTGCCCGAGATTCCATGACTTCTTGCTGTGAACTGCGAAGTCACTTTGCGTTTCTTTACATTGACTAATGGATAAAATATTGTCTAGGTTGCTCTATAGTTCTAAACACATGATTTTCTGGCTTCATCATCTGTTTCATCCACGAACGGTCTGACAAGGGACAAGTTATTCAGATGGGACAAAAAACGAGGACCTGTTTGCATTTAACCCTTGGCAGTTGGAATTTGATATAAGAGTAGACCGTAATGGCGCTGTCCGAGGAAAATTTCCCTCATAGCACACTGTATGCAGGTATGCCCGTGTCTTCATTAGCCGAATCGAATGAACAGGCTAAACCCCATTTAATTTGTTTCGTGTTCGTGGGTGGTATTTCTAATAGTCTCATCTTTGATGTAAACCCGTCAGCTTTTCGTGTAGAAATCGTAGAATAAGCTTTATTTTGTAGGTTTTGATGTTTGATGACAAAAAAACATTGTTGACATTGTTCAAACATCCAAACCTACAAAGCTTATTTCATGATTTCTACCCGAAAAGCTGACTAGTGGGAATTGTGTAACAAACCGAATCGGACTATAATGCTAATCTGATTTACTGGTTAATTGGAGTTCATGTGGGCTAGATGGGTCAAATTACTGCACATACGACACACCTGTGCTTGCCTACTCCATGATCAAACACGATAGCAGATGGCTTCCATCTTGTTTACTGACGGTATTACTTATTTTAAGACAGACTCGGCTTTCCAATTTATAATATCTACGTCATTGGGGATTTCCAATTTATACTCACTGGTTGCTATGACCCGCTATGGCGTTGTCTAGAAACGCGCGTGCTCGCGTTAGTTTAAAATTTTTGCTATACGTTTAACATGGACTATTTGATGTAATTTGCCTGATTTGATTTGGCCCCATTTCCATAAATTTAGGTTGTTTTTTAGAAATTTTTAGCAAATGTTAATCTTAGGTGTTTTTTAATTCTAGCCGAAGTAAATTTTTTTACAATTTATAGCGATTTAAGTTATCGTCTCTAAGAGGCGGGCGTAGTATTTTAAATGGCGGCCATTTGTCATCATGTGTATTCTTGAAGTAGGTACACATGATGTAATCGTATGTTTACTGCATTGACGGATTGAAATAACCTAAACTTCCCCAAATATAGATTTGATGTCTGCTGCACAGGGTGGTATTCATCTCCACAACCACATAAATAGGACTACATTGAACTACGTTGTTTTACTCATGGCCTGGAATTGCTGGAAAATGTGTTTGCGGCCATTGATTTCCACTATCAGAAAAACACAGTTATACTACATGTCGTTTCATTTTTTATAGTTCATAAATTCGTTTTACTTGTCTTTACTTTTCGAGGATCTGGAAGAATTGTTATATAACCTGCATTCTGGTTGCCGTGAGTGATTAGCCAATGAAACAGTATGTTACGGCAAGTTTTTGACCAGAGGTACGCGACACTGTGGGTAATCAACTAAAAATATCAACGCTTATTGGTAAATCAAATGTCTGACGTCATGAAAGCCCTGCTATGAGCTCTGACGCGACCTTCCACTAAAACCGATAATTGTGACATTATAATGGTCTGATTGAAGAGTGTTCTGGTTATGCTCATGTGCCGTGTGAACACATATTACCTGTGGGACAGAAAAGTTTGGAGTTTGTTACCTGACATTGGATCAGACATACAGCCGATTTTCAATTTAGGTTGTGAGGCTAACATAGATGTGAAGACAAAACCACAAATTTTTATAATGTTCATATTATAATATTCATAATATAATACTATTAATACGCCAATATCGCAAATTCAGCCTCCAAATGATATTTTCCGTCATTTTCAGATGCAAACTCTTTAAACTTCTTTTCCAAAATTTTCTGGGGAAAAGCAAAATAAATTCTCCGAAAACTTTAATTTTACTGTTCTTTTAATTGAATACCTCGAATTTGTACTGAATTGACTATGAGTTAAAACATTTTGTCTGGAGCACTTCTTCTTTGTGCCACATTTTTCGGGTATCGATTATTATTATGAATGCAACTGCAACAGTCCGATTGGATGGTTGGAATTTTCATTGAAAACTTTGAAGTTGCTTAACTCATGGGTTACAATGACAGAAAAACGCATGGGGCGGTTTGATTTTTAACATTTTCTCGGAGGTCTCGAGGCCCAAATACCCCGCGACGATCGATTGTTTCTTTGTATTCAGGTAAGCCATGCTAAGGTATACTATATTGGACTTCATTTAAGTTGCTGTATTCACACGCAGGAAAACACGTTTGCGGCAGCTAAATTTCCAAAATTTGCTCTCGGTGGACTATAAACGATTGATTGGTTGATCGGAATTCGAATCCGCCACCTACTGTTTGAGTCATTGTAAATAATAAACGGATTTCTACGATTATGAACAAACTAGTTAACTTTGGTTATTATAAACTTACCTGTGTGTTTGAAATGTACTCTCGTTAAATAAAATCCATTGCACCACTAAATATACCAACGAATAAAAACAGTTCCCTCTTGAAAATTGTGAATATTTACTTGTAATTTCGACAGAGTGGATAACAACATTGCTTTCGTCACATTTTGGACGAATCCAATACACTGAAGCGAAGTTGGTTTAAATTTGACGCATATTTTGGCAACCACGTGCTATACTCAAAACAAGGCGCCACCATTACGGTCGTTTGAGTTTGAGCGACGAAAATATCAATTGAAGGCAATAAATAGGAGCTTTATATAGAAACCATTGATCGCCAGTATATCAAATTTTAATTAACAATGAAAGTATCACTGATTGCACGGATACTCGTGTCATATATAAAATATAAATTTTAATATCCTATCTTTATGTTATAAATAGTTCAACACGGATCACGAAGCACACCTCCGAAATGTCTGAGTATTACTAATTTGATCTCATTCTTTCGATCAAATAATAACCGCTTCAGTAAAATTTTTATGCGTTTTGCGACTGCGTTCAAAGTGCCTATTGGCATTGGGTGGGTATACAATGTCGATAAGCCCGTAAGACCCAGCAAGAAGAGAAACATTAATTGTAAATGGCCTGCACATAATATGTTAAATAATAATATTATCATATCATATTAAAGATGGGTAATATTTAAAGCCCGTGAAACGAATGTAGTTATTTTTGTGCCTCGTGCGTGTTAAAGGAAATTATCCCAACCGAGTAGCTAATCAACTAATTAAGACGGTAACAAATTAAGAAAAAAATACATCTTGTATTGTGTGCGGACGCTCAAACTCCATGCCGAGTCGAAATGCGCTTAAACCAAACTTGAATTGTCGTAAAAATGACACATTTCCTATGCTGTCACCCCTAATACAAAGTGATATCTCCCGAGGTGTGACGTAACCAGCCTCCATATTGCTAATTTTCTAAGCCGAAAGTTTGCGGGATTTCAATTTTTCAAGAGAGAACTGTTTTTATTTGTTGGGATATTTAGCAGTGCAATGGATTTTATTTAACGGGGTTAAACTAAAACATCACACCAATGCAACGTTTATCATGTTTACAGACAGGGGCACCGGTCTTCCCCACCTAAGAAAACTTTGGAATATTTGACGACTGCAAAAACATTTTCCTGCTATTTCAGCCCATGAACAAAGCAATTTCAAAATGTTCTTATATAACCTAATTAAGGTGGGTTGCTGACTCGAATTCAAATTAATCGTTTACACCCACGAAGACGGGACCGTTGGGAGAAAATTTTGAGAATTTAACTGCCACAAAAGCGTTTTTCCTGATATTCTAGCTTGTATAGCCTGTGAACAGCAACTTCAATTTGGTCCAGAATTCCAAAACAACCAATCAATCGTCGCGGGCTATGGAAGCCTCACCCTCCCGGTGAAAATTTTGAAAATTTAAATTACGCAAATGCATTTTCTGCTATTCTAGCCTGTGTGAGCAACTCCAAAAGTATCCAATGGTTTTGTAACCGAAATCCCACTCTGAATTCCAACCATCCAATCACACTGTTGCAGATGCACTGACAAGTAATAATCGATGCCCGAAAAATGTCGCACAAGGTAGAGTGGCCCAGGACAAAATGTTTTAATCAGTAGTCAACTCAGTACAAATTCGTGGTATTCAATTAAAAGTAAAGTGAAATTAGTGTTTTATTAAGACTCGATGGCAGTTAGGGAAGCAAAACTAGAAATGCCTGAAGCAGGTTTACGGGCTGCGGCCAGTTTTCTTCGCGGAGCTGACCTTAAATGGCCCCCCCCCCCCAAGCAAATTTTGGAATATTTGATGACAGCAAACGCATTTTACTGCTATTCCAGCCCTAAAATTAGTGTTTTATTAGATTTCGGGCACTTTACTTTGCCAATTATTTTTTTTTGGGGGGGGGGGGGGGCAAGTATATTATTCCGCCCCCCTCCCCTTCGAAAACAATGTGTGACGCCCATGACGGTACCGTTCGCCGTTGAAATAATACACTTGATTATGATTACATATTACACAGGGGCTGGTCAGTCGGTCGGTTTTAAGGGCGGCCACTCGCCAACAGGTACCTGGTTCGGTTGCCCATATACATATCACTTACGTGCAGGCTATGGGGCGCCGCCACAGGTGCGGATTCAAGGGGGGACACCAGGAGCAAATACCCCCTCCTAAAAAATCTGCCGTCCCTGAAATATTGCGCCCCTGAAAAAAAATCGAACATGTAAGATACAAAATTGACTCTAAGACCACAGTCGCCAAAAACGCGTTTCCGGCAGCATTATTTTTCAAAATGTCACCCCCCCACCCAATAGGCCGAAGTGCCCCTCCCATCATTCTGGATACGCGCCTGTGCCACCACATGTGCGCAGTAACTTGGGCTTTATATTGTCGGCCCACCACTCTGCCACAACCCGCTTTTAAAATCCTACATACGGCCCTGGGCCGAAACTGTTGTAGATAACAAACCTCATCTCTCAACCTTCCGTGTTTCGAGATAAGACATTGTCCCATGTAGTTCAACGTTGCAAAGGCAAACGCGAATCACATTTGCTAAAAGTAACCAAAATTGACAGTATTTTTCATCAAGACAACGATGGTATATTATTGGTATATAACTACAATTAAGCATAAAATACTAACTAACACACGTACAAATCCCCTCTTTTTAAATCAAGGCGATAGTAATTTCCTTTTCCGACATTTTAAATTGACGTTGTTTACACATAAAGGCGGGACCTCGTGTGCAATCAAAGTACTAGTCGGATCAAAGTTGCACAGGAGTAATACGACATAATTATGAATGTCCAAATTAATTTTGATAAAAACAACGCTTGATTTACTTTATTGTCAATATTTGCTGATAAATGAATGTTGTTTCACATGATTGGGCTGCGTATGTGTAACAAATGCTATAGTGTATAAAATTAACCTATTTTTAAGATGGTACGTGCATTAATAAAGAAATTGAGTTTGCCACTTGGAACCAAAGGCAATACATCGTTGCTAAAAACAATCACATCAGTATATCTCAACGTTTTTAGTTACGTTCTCATATTATAGCTAAAACTGTTGTTGCGACTCACACATAGTTGCAAACACAACTGAGAAGCACTGCATATTTAAAACAAATAGACTATTTTAGATTTTGTAAACATGTTATTTATTATTTTAACATCAAATTATCCACGAAACAAACAGTTTTTAAAGGTAACAATGATAGAGGTACCGTTTTATTATCTTTGGTATGAATAAATAAGAACATCAAACAAAATCCACAGGCTTGTATTTTCATTAATTACTAATTAACAAGAGAAAAATTAACATAACATATATTTGTTTATAGCACTTTAATTATTTTTTTATCTACAAATAGAGCTCTAATGATTATTTACAATTTTTTCCAGACGGATAACCAAATATTTTAAGTGGCTGCCTTAACGTCCCTATACCTACTCCTGCCACCATTTTAGTTGGACTCGCAACGCTTGTTTTTGACAAAAAAGTTATTAGTTGTAGTTTGTCCAGTGTTTAAATTATAAACAGATACAGCAATGGCGGCAACATGATTTTCCAGTATGTCCTGGATAACGAACACAATCATCAGAAGTGATAGCATCTAACTATCGATCAGATAATATGGGAGTAGCTAGGATATGTCAGCTTCAAATGAATAGGCATACATTAATTTTTGAATTTTTATAGTCCGCCACTGCAAACTCCATTAGAAACAAAAAGGAAATTAAGTCTTGAATATTAGTAGTTCTACCTAATATCATATAACACACACGCGTTTGACAAGCAAGATACGTCCATATCTGACAAGAGATCGACAGAGAACAAGCTAAAAAAAAAACCGTGACTTTTCTTACGGTTCGATATTATATCAAAATCGGATAATAAGTGTGACCTCTAGAGGGTCCACAACCTCGATATCACATACTTTTACACTATTTGCGTTCGGGGGGGGGGGGCATTTTGTCGGACAGTTTTTGTCCGATTGCCTCGAAATTCGAAATCAACCGTTAAAAGGGTGCAACGGTGATATGTTGGAACGGGTTTTGAATCGGATAAAATATATGACTTCTTGAGGATCCACAGGCTAAAAAAGCAATTTTTCGTACAATCAAGAGTAATAATTGAGGAAGGTAGGCGCGAATATCTTTGGGTTATAAACATATATTTTAAGTTACATCAAAATCGGATCACAATATTGTGGCCTCTTGAGTGTCACAAGCTAAAAACTACAATCAGGGGTCATAACCGACGAACTTCTATCTGATACACGCCTATGTCGAAAGAAACCGAGTTTGTTTGGAGATAAACCTAGATTTCAAGTTTCGTCAAAATCGAATAAGAATTGTGACGTAGAATTTTCACGATTAAAATGTGGGCTATAACAATTGTGACTTTTAGAATGTCCACAAACGAAATGTAAACACACGGTCGGACGGAAAGGGGCGACGACAATATACGTCCACATGAAAATGTGGACGCATAAAAACATATTCGCCATGAAGTACAAATTTATATTTTCTGTATTCTCGAATCGCGGTACGAGCTGATTACTGTTTCTGGAACACCATATACCACTTTATGAACTCCACATAGCTAATCTACATGTATATTCGAAATGAATGGACATTCCATATACTTTTAAAATAATAGTTAATTATTATGTATATAAACTAAAATGGTACAGTCCAACAAACCACAATATCATAAAGTATTATAATTCTGTTAAAGAGTGCATTCTGGCAGTGATCTAATAAATATAAACTGACAGATGTTAAATATAAATTAACAGTTTAAAAATGCTTCCAGATTTTTGCAAAAATAAACATATCGGCTCAGTAATAAGCAGTAATTGTATTCCATAGAATTGTGACCTGTATACTTTACTTCACTAATAACTAACCGGTAATCTATTATAATGAACAAATATGCAGACCACGCCCCCACCCCAAAAAAGAGGCTGCCTTCCATTTCACACCATTCTTGGAAGACAACTTTAAATGATGTTTTCGGACCAACAAAGTCTCATGATTACGTTAAAGAGGGCTTTTTTTTATGCCAACAGTAGTAATCAATAACATTCATTTAATTATTTCACTTTCGTAATAGAAGCCCCAAAGGCATTTAAGGCCATGGTCAACAATTACTTTATTTGGTGCTATTTTTAATAGATATTGTGGGTGAATTATTACAAGAATCGTGTAAGGAGAAGTACCGAGAAAAGTTTAGGTGTTTAATTACTGTAATATACATCATCTGAGACACAAAACAACATTGGGCTATTCACGAATACCCGTATTATCAGAGGTATGTTCATATCCCTCCCCTGTCCCCCCTTTTCACCCAAATCATATATATATATATATATTTTCGTACTGATAAAAATCTAGATAAAAAAAGCTACCAGAAATGTTTGAAAACATTGAGGTAAACATCAAGCTACCAAATTCAACCTTACTTTTTAGAAAAAGGCTAACAATACCCTACGGAAAACAAAAACCAAACATAATCTCTGAAAAGAAAAATAAAGCCCTGTCACTACAAACAACGGGTAATTTCCTATGAAAATTCATCTTTCATTCCCTAAAACAAATAAAATTTAAAATTTGAAATTACGAAAGTAAACAATGATAACAAACAATAACACACGAACATAAGTGAAATGAACGAAACTGAGAATGCGAAACAACACATCCAGTAATATTGGCAGCTTCAATATATATGTATATATATCTATAGACATCCTTTATGTAAGTTACTAATCACAACCTAGTTTATATATATATATGTACAGTATTGGTTTAGTAGTAGTCATTGTCTAGAACGGGTCCTTTTTCACCCTGAATATGCATTTCAAAATGCTGCCACCATTTCTCGCTTTTCAATAACGACCTCTTCACTTGTAAATCCAAAATAGTTTCGTACTTTTTCTCGCCCGTTCTTGCGAGATTTCGAGGTAATGATGGTATGGCAATTTCGTCCAAACGACTGCATTGTTCCCGTTTTGACGTCCACTTATGCAATATGCAACAAACTTCAATAACCACACAAATGAATGTTTTCCATTTTACGTGGATCAATGCCCATCACAGTGGCAATGTTTTTCATGAAATACTGATTGACTTCGTTCATACTCTCCCATCGCCATTTTGGACAGGAACAGTTACAATGAGGCCAAGGACAGTTGTCCAATAATTGATGTTTGCATGTTGCTCGAGATGCTCGTCTATCTCTTTCACCACGGCGACCTGAAAAAATAATACAATTATAAAAATGCATGAACCTACGATATAAAAAACTGTTCTTGAAAGAATGCATCCATAGCCATAATAGTGAAAAAGGCGAGGTCATAATGCCATACAGTGTGCTATGAAGGAAATTTTGTCACTATCCCGTAAGTGCTTTTCAATGAAATACGTCACGCGTGTCCAATATTGGAAATAATGGTACGCCAACATCAAAGGCTGACGTCACATCTGTATTTTAAGGAGTAATATTACCAAACGATTGTTACACAATATATAGTCAAACGAATATACAGCTTACCACGGTTTTTCCGTCGTTTCCTATTTTTTCGTCTTCGTTTCTTTCCTTTATTCTTTTTTCTGTTTTTGTTTTTGTTTCTGGACTTAGGGTCATCTGATAGAGGTGTCTCATTACCACTTACTGGCGAACCAGTTAAACTGAAACATGATCTATTAGTGCATTATATTAAATTTTAAATGTATACAAATGATCAAGATTTACGAGTATTAACTGCAAGGTTTTGGAGACAAGATTTCATTTTTACAACTACATGTATTTGGGTACTGTTGTTGGTTTACACATTGGAGGTCGTGGCGGTTTGTCGTTCGTACTTGTCGTTATAAACCAGCAGCAAAGGCGATTGTTAACGACTCTATTATACTCAATCGGTTGATGCTTGAAAAGCAAAATGTATTTGGTACCGCGGTCGCGGGTTCAAATTTTATTGTGTTTCGAGGGCAGTTTATCTAGTTTTCCAGTTGGTACGAAAACCCATGTTCTCGGTCCAAATTAACAATACACGTAAATGATTACTTGGCAGTTTGGATTCGCCCTTGCAAAATCATCTTCCCCGTATTTCACACGCAACCATAGAAACAAGCCAACAGTGAGGCTGATGTCCCCCGCCGAAATCCCAAAATAAATAGATGACACATATTAATTAATCGCACATTTATTTTTTTCAAACGTATCGAGCAATCAAACTGTACATGAAGTGTCATCCAAAAGTGTTTTACAAAGAAAAATGCTAAAACCTACGAGAAAAATGAAAATGTACCCTAGTTATGGGGACCCTAAAGGGCCCCCACGCTTGACAAAAGGGCCCTCGTGTCCGAGTCAATCGTTTCTATACACTGTTACTGTCGAATCCATTACTGAATGAGAATGCAGTCATTGTACTGGCATAAAAATCATCAATCAAGATGAACCTAAGTTATCTTGTCCCAAAGTATCAACCAATCAAATTGCTTATCTCTGCCTACCCTAAGAAGAAAATGCTCATCTTCGAACTCCATCAAGGCATTGACCTAATAAGCATACACACCAATTTTGAACATTTTAACTCAATTCGAAGTAGAGTTATTGTGTTCCAAAGTCTCGGCAAATCAAATTGCTTATCCCTCTGCTTACCCTGAGCAGAAAATGCTCATTATCGAACTTAGTCAAGGTATTATTGTAATGAAACTATACACCAAGTTTCATCACACTCTCTTAATTAGAACTAAAGTTATCGTGTCCCAAAGCATCAACCAATCAAACTGCTTATCTCTGCTTACCCTAAGTGGAAAATGTTCATCAAATTGCTTATCTCGGCTTACCCTTAGCGGAAAATGCTTATCTTCGAACTCCATCAAGGCATTGGCCTAATAAACACATACACCAAGTTTGAACATTCTAGCTCAATTAGGAAGAGAGTTATTGAGTCCCAAAAAGTGTGACGGACAGACAGACAGACGGACAGAAAGACAGACAGACATTTTAATAGTCTCCCAACTTTCTTCGGAAGGTGGGGGACAATAAAATTTTATTGTGTTTCGAGGGCAGTTTATCTAGTCTTCCAGTTGGGACGAAAACCCATGTTCTCGGTCCAAATTAACAATACACGTAAATGATTACTTGGCAGTTTAGGTTTGCCCTAGCAAAATCATCTTCCCCGTATTTCACACGTAACCATAGAAATAAAAAAAAACAGTTTATTATCTTTATTATTCCCTAATTATTCCCAGGTGATCTAGGTTGGTGACACCATGACTCATTAAAAATAATACATGTAATTGATTGATACCTTCTGTTTAAAATGGAGCCCTTGTCACATCCGGTTTTTCCATAGTTTGTTTCTTCCCAGCAGTATAAAGATTTAGCCAGTGTCTCGCCTTGTATTGTCATAGTGTGCCATTCACTGAAATTAACAATGATTAATGTCAGCAATTGTCTCATGTTTGTAATTTGGCAAAACTGTTAATAAAGGTAGGTGTCTAAACTAATCGAATTCAACGGAAATAGTATATAAATGTTTTAATAAAATAAAACTATTCTAAAACCAAATACGAACAATCCAAACCATTAGACAAAATTCGAAGTCCTAAAAAAACGGTATAGGCCAAACAGAGTAATCAGCAAATGGACTGCTCAATGTGTACAAAATACACGAAAAATAGTGGTAACAGGTGCCCGGGAGACACCAGCCATAGCTGCACCCAAACCACAGCAGTCCAAGTCAATTTCGTCGTCAGTGTATCATTTATGATCACACCATGGAGAACAACGAAACAGACTTTAAAACCTATATTATAGCAAAACGAAAATGGTACCGGTAGTCTTAATATATTCCTTCTTACCTTTTCATAAGAATATCATGAGACACGCAAGCTGATGCAAACACAGCTCTGAAAATAAATGTAGGTCTATATGTAATCATATAATTTTTGCATTCTAAAAATCAATATATTTGTTAGAACACTCTATTTCGTAAATATCATATCAAATTTACATGAATGTCAATTGGTTTTGTATGTTATTTTTTCAGAGAATGTACAGGATTACCAGAGAATGAATTAAGTACCCAGACGACTCACGATGCATTCTGCAAGCTCATCTTCACCTCTTCTCCTAGACGTAATAAATACTGCCACTGATCATTCCCTAGATCTGATCTACCAAAACCACTAAATACATTATCCACTTTAATCTGAGCTGCATCATACAGATTCTGAATAATATATACTGGAGCTGCAACGATAAAAAAATAGGGCATGTTTTTAGAAAAGGTCACCCGGGCAGCAAAATGAAGGACGCGGATACGACGTTTCCCATTGTGCTTCAAGGAAATGTAGGTTATCGTTTCGTATTAACGATACTTCCAGCTTCTTGAGTATTACACGAAAGCCATGACTGAGTATAAGGCGTCTATGCATTCGCAATACAGTCATGACTGGAACAAAACCAGACATTATGATGCCTCGAATTGATGTGGAGCAACTGAAGTAAATGCAGAATGACGTTAACACTTACTTTTTATAGATGGATAAATACGATGCCCAAAATAACATCTCCATATCTCTGTTGGGTATTTATTAACACATGCAGGAGGTAGTCTCGGATCCCATACACTGCAAAACAATGGCAGAATTGCCATAAAACTAAACACATAACTGTACCAGAATCTTGGCAATCTTCTTCTATGTATTAATATTCAATTCTTTGAGGAAGTAAATCAATTGACAAATATGTGACTCATTTCTAATTAAATATTTTACAAGTTATACCGAAACTACTGTGTACATTTTGATACTGATATTTGCCCGGAAAGGTCTGGTGGAGCACAGCGGAACTCGATCCGTTTCAGGTAATAAACTGAACAAAGATTATGTTACTTACTCTACTCCCTTGCTGATACCAACTGTAGGGGGACAGGTATAGGCATCTCTACAATGTCTAGGTTTAAACGGTTCATTATCCATAAACCATCCAGCATCAACAACACCACGCACCTCAACTCTAGGAGCACTTTTTTTAACCTGTTCAGCTACTCGGTCTAGATTAATTAACACACCTGTACCACCAGCACTAAAATACACATTATAATAGCATACAAGTAATCTAAGGCTATGGACTTGAAGACGCGAAGCGATGCCGATGGGCTAGGTGGGGCTTTGTACACAAACCAAGTAGACTTTTAGTAAACAGAAACATCTATGGATTTGAAGTCGTGAAGCCATGGGGCTGGATGGGGCTTTGTGCAACAAACCAAGTAAACTTTTAGTAAACGGAAACATCTCGCAATTTCCTTATAAGACACTTACGTTTTGGTGCAAAATATAAAAAAAAAACAACAGAAATTTGTTATATCAAGGGTCTCAAAAGCTTCTCTGCACTCCACTGACCACCAACAATTGGTTTAGATTAGGGAATCGATAATCCGGTATCCAAATGACCTTGGGCAGGTAATCATTTCTCATGAACGGGACACGGACTTATAATTTCATCATTTAACATCAACTACACACAAAATTGCCAGTTCGTGTGGAGCTGAACGTGTGGGTGTTACTGCAAATAGTCTAAGTCGACTTTCAGTCATGAAATGGTAAATAACAATTTAACCACCATGTGTGGCTAGAAAGACGATTCTGGTTCAAATAGCGAATTGTTTGATGTTTATTGTTAAGTGATCTGTAGAACCTGACCTGCTTCCTACTAATAACATTTTCTTGGCATTTCTTAAACCTTTCTTTAACAACTCTTTTATAACTTCTTCCAGTATTAATGAACCCATGAACGAAAATTCACCTGTAAAGACAATGGAATGTAACATTTAATATCAATTGGCTTGAACTGGGAGTATAAATGCTTTATTCTCCAGGGTCTGAATGTAGCTGTGTATGGAGGTCATTATCCACTTTTCAAGAGGCGTTACCACATGATTTGTTGTTTAGATAAACATTGGGCATGCAGACCGACGTGTGGAATACAGAAATACAAAATGTCAACATGTCTATCCTTCTTTACTGCACATTAAAGCCCACTTAGTGCTATTAATTTAGACTTCTTTGTTGTAGGTGGTCTTCGTGACGAAGCATCCATAAATCGTGCATTTTACTTCGACAGTTAAAGGTTCCCACGGCTTCTATATCGAATTTTTACATGTTAACATTTTGCATATGGAGGAAAATATGACTATAACTATAAATATATAGGACTCACGTACTTTTAGAGGATGAATTTCTGGTCCCACTCCAGGAATCGCTGGAACAATATGGAACAATTCTAGAATATAAAAGTGTATGTTTGTATAATCATGGCATATGTCATAACAATAAACCTCCTTTGGTAGCAAAATATATAACCTAGTTTTAAAACGACTACATTTGAGGATTTATGGTTACGAAATTGTTGTCCTTTCAATGGGTGCATGGGCCTTTTCTTTTCAATTTAGATGGTAATTTCAGATAATGGGTAAAGAGTATGAATAATAGATTATGTATGTAGATTTTCTTCAAAAACTACTGAGTAGCAGGAATGTACTTACACCATGTTGGCGTGAAAATAGTAAGGATTATCTTCTGGATTCCATGACAGAATTCCACTTCCTGTAAACAAAATGTCCAGAATTCACAAAACAGAAGCCCATTTTATTATAATCGCTTCAGCTTGATATGGGGACGGATGCTAACGGCTAGTCCAATCCCGGTTCGAAGTCAGTCCCAAGAAGAGTCTACGGGAACCAATTTTGTAAGAGGATAAAACCTGCAACGCTACCAAGAAATGTGTACCTAGCCATTTGCATGGTAGAGAAGATGTTGAAATTCGAAAACGAGTGGGTCAATGTGTATACTACAATTTGTTTTCGAGAATCAAATTGTCCGTAGGAGTCTTGAGCAGTGGGAGAAAACCGGAGGTTTCCTGAGAAACCTATAGTCCTTGCCAGACTTGGGAACAAAACCACACTACTTGACGGGATACCATATCTTGTGATCTAAAGCGCACGCATTAGACCAATCGACCACCCAAATGGCGACAGGAAAGGAACAAAACATTAACCTCTTCATAGAGATGATCGGTAAAGACTGTCACGATAGTTCATGAATGAAACTTTTAGATAACATAGTAACTGAGCCCATTTTATTTGTCAAATCGCCAATTACATTCAGTTATACTAAGATTCCGTACATTGTTGTCGCGTGGCAGATCTGGATTATCTTCTTTTCCTTGACGCGTGTACATTTCAACGTCATTCTTTGATTTATATGTAAGTTTGTATAATATAACGCATCGGCGTTGATCATTTTTTTTTTCATAGAGACAAATGAATTCTGTCAAGTCATGAAGAATGTCTTTAATGTTGTAAAGCTCAACCATATAAGTGTCAATTTTTGTCAAACCAACCCTTATAACATTATAATTAGTTCACAAAGAATCCGGTTAATATGAATGTAGGTATATACGATGTCGAAACAGAAACCGACCAAGATTAAGAGAGATTGATAATAATCGTTATAATTATAGAATCGTTTTTAGAAGTATAACGTGAAGTAGTAGACACCGTCCTCTAATTAAAAGAGTCGGTTTCATATAATGTTACCGAGGTTATAGATAATAATCGGAACGAGTTTCAACTTTGAGTAAGAGATGTACACAACAACGTAATTTGTGAATGGCAAGCATCTTTTTATCGCAATCTGATTTAAATACATATCTAGAGTTCGTTTCATTTTTTGTACACATTTGATGGTCTCTTAGCTACTTGAAGATCTGACCAGTTGTAGTGGGGGTCACTTCAGAGGTTTTTGACACTATGACGTCAGACATTTGATTAACCAATCAACATTGATGTTTCTAGTGGATTTCCCACAGTTTTGTGAAACTCACGTCAAAGATTTGCCGCAGCAGACCGTTTCATTGGCGAATCCCTCACATCATTCAGAACGCGGGTAATATAACAACTCTTCCAGATCAAAACAAAATTTTGAACTATAAAAAAAACGAAACGAAATGGAATCTGTGTTTTAATCAGATTGTTTTAATTGAGGACTGTGTCACTGACTATGTGTCATTAATTATTGTTTATCCTTCTTTGAAAAATTTGAATCAAAAGATTAAGATTATGTTGTGATAAACGCTTCGGTTGTCGTTTACTGTGCTTTTATACGCGTGTGCCACATACATTTTACATTTCGTTCGGGCATTTTTGTCCCTTGGGCGGGAAGTTGTAATAGGTGCCATACATTGAACAACGTAATATGCTGAAACCAGTTGTCACTTTATCTCTTTACACGGCTACTCCAGAGATGACAGGTTCAGGTAGCTGAACGTTGTATTTTAATCATGACGTTTGAAATACTTTGGATTATCATAATTATTATGGATTAACTGCCAGGCGCGGATCCAGAGGGGGCGCACCCGGCGCACGCCCCCTCTATTTTTTGAGGTGGCGAACAATTTTTAGCTTCATATATTCTCGCGAGAAAGGAGGACAAAAATAGTTTAGGTTGGAAATCCTAATTTACAGTATTAGTGGTATGAAATTAGTCCTTATGGCATTTTTTCCACTCAAAATCACTGTTCCGGCCTTCGCACTCCGAAGTGGGTGCGGCACGCCCCCTCTTTCTGAAAATCCTGGATCCGCCTCTGACTGCTGTTTTGTATTTTCATAATTACGTCCCCTTAATCATTACAAACGGTTCTGATTGGCCCGGTCAGGAGCGGAACAGTAGAACGTTAAACCCCACTTCATTCCCTTTCTGATATCACATATTTACATATATATGACCACATACCATAACAAGTTATAAATGCTAATTATAATCATACTTCACGTCATCTTACCTTTCCGATGACGTGGCCATCCCCTGGAACTCATATAATCATGCATTATTCTTAACCTCTCTGAACAGCTGACCTGGTCAAAACAATACCATCCACCTGTTAAAATAAACATAAATATATACATAGGTCAATTAGAAAGTTGTTTGGACTTATAGCTACTATTTCTTATCTACATCAAAGACGGCCGACACAAACTTGCAAGAATTTTGGCACGACTGATGTACTTGTTGTCTGGCAAACGAAGACCGCCGATCTCCTTGCTATATTGTCTTCAAAGTTGCCCAAGAGCTTGTTTATTAATCTATTAATCGTAACTAATTGAAACTGTGTGCTATGCCATTCATTTACGGAAAATCAAAGGCGGTGTGGTGTGTCTGTAAGGTGGGCTCAGTGAATAACGATGCGATTATACGGGCCTTAAGGTTAATAAGATGAAGGCCAGTATGCACGTTAGTGAAGAAATTTACCTTCTAAGAAAACTATCCACTTTGAGCTGCCATGTGATTTACGTATATAATAACTGTAAAGAAGAAAAAAAAAGAAACTGATAAAAGATACGGGATAGGATTAAAATTCTTTCTTGTAACAAGTTTATAATTTTTCTATTGAACTTGGAACAAATTAATAATAAAAAGTGTTAATCAAATTTTACACTAAATCATAACTAAATCGTATTTAGTAACAACAAAAAAAGAGAACTTAAGGAGTGTTCTATTTTTTTATTATTTTTATATCATCTATAATTCAAAACTCTCGGGGTGTCGATAGTCAACAATTTCTCAAGTTCACTTGCCGGGGTGTCGGATCAAAGGTAACAACTTCAAAGAATAAGAAACGACATTCCGCTGTAATCTTCGCGTGTTAGACTCTTTATTTGGCACATTATCCTGACAAGAGTATGTTAAAAACACGTCAATTAGACAACATAAAATATTCACCGAAAGTTCGGCGCCAAACTCTTCATTAGATGTTTTAAAAGTGAATGTATTTTATATGTCTCAATAAAACAATCTTTTTGCACCTCAATCTTCACCTCCCTCTTTATGTTTTATCTTTATAAATATGTATCTAGATTAGTTTTTATCCAAAAATAAATTTTATTTTCAAAGCAATTGTGAAACTATTTGACTTTTATTTACTCGAACGGGATTTGAATGTCAGAAAACTGTAGATTTAAGAACATCAATGATATATTTTGTCGTCAGAGAAATAAATATCCACCCGATAAAAATATATAAGATTCAGCAATCCGGCAGCAGGGCTGTCAGGTTTGGCTGTTTTCAGGTATTAATCAATTACTAATTGTGAAGTAAAGCTATAGTTGGACTCAAATATGAATGAATATAAGCCTAGTTAAAGTTATTCATATCTTATAGTGTATTCATAACTTCGGGCCTCCCAAATTGGGCCCCGCATTTTTCAACCTGTCCTGGACGGACATAAGGTGACCGCACAATGCCTACAACACGACAATTTCAAGAGAGGCGTAATAACGGGGCACCAGGCCATGAAAATGCGCCCACAAACAGCTGCGTTGTCATAATTTACCGGGGAGGGTTATGTCGGTTAAGTGAATTGATTTTGAAAAAAAAATCTAAGTTATCAAATCCCATTAAAGTTTCGTGATAGAGTCTATGGCCACTGTGGGTCTGTTAATTAGTGTGCATATCTGTAGAAATTATCATTGAACATCAGTAGGAATTTTCATTTTATATGTGAACTCGTCTAATCCGTATTTATGTATCTTTATACCAAAATATGTCATATATATTATAATTAACTCTCTCTATATATATATATCTCACGATATTAAAGTCTTTATGCTAAATACCTGTCATTTTAATGTCATTAAAGGCTTAAGGTTGTGTCAGTTTATTTTCAGAGTCGTGTGTAAATTCGTATAAAATCAAAAATAGACTCTAAATTGCCCTGTGTGATGCCTAATTCCTTCAAAGATGAAGATATAATTGAAATTCTATTAATCCCAATAAACATCAATTGACTATATCGAATCAATGCGTAATAAATGATACAACATCATGATAAAATCGTGGTTGTTTCGTGTGTATTTATAGATTGCAAATTTTGTGCAATTAGCTGAATAACATTTGCGGGGGAGATCTGACCAAAGCTGTCTGTAAAAGCCGAGGCGTTGGGCCCTTTATCTAAACTTCAAAGTAACCGACAGTAAACAACCGAACATTATTATGGCACGAAATATTGGGATGCTTTTAATTAAAAGGAGTATTAAATCCAATATAACATGCGCGTATCATTTGATACGCCAACATTCATTTATTCTCGTGTAGGACGGAGGGTCTGTTACGGATAGGAACTAATCGTCCGGATGGGACAAAAACACAGAGTTACGTATATACACGTTGGGGTGCACGTAAACGAACCCCCGACGGTAGAAGTTCGAAGCGTAGCGACGTCGTCAGTGCAATAATATATCAATCACAGCACACTGTATGGCGTACGGTCTTCTTCTTTAGCTCAGTAGGTGACATTAAACCTCATTTCTTTTCATTCCAATTTGGAAGAGCAATTTTGGCCACGTTTTGGTTAACGCCATCTTTCCGTTATTATTTTTATGATAGAATTTGCTATATAATAATGGATATTTTGATATTGTAAGCCCGTGGGTTGTCATCTGCTAAATAATAAATCATGTTTGGAATTACTATAAACCTTATATTCCAGATAATTCACTATGCCTGATAAAAATCTGTTGATACTTGGACGTCATACACCATTATTACACTGAACTTTCACATTTCTCACAACAGATTATTGTTTAATCATTCTATATTAAACACGTTAATCGTTCATATTTTTTACAATCTGTATCAAATCTATAATTATAATCATACATCGGTATCTTTCATCCCTGAACAAGATGTTATGACATTTAGTTAACGACACGAGATTAAGCTCTGTTGTTTTAATAGCTTAGTTTCTATTAAAAAATAACAAAAAAAAGGCATTAGAAAGCCAATAAAGTGTACATGACCTCCACCCCACCCCGCCTATACATCCAACTTCCATATGACGCCCAGGAACGTTCAGATCTACGGCGGACCCCAGGGCAAAAGATAAGACTTGGGTACCCACCACAATCCTTTGATGAAATCTTCCCTGCAAAATTATCATAAAATGATTCTAAAAATTAAATTTTTTGTTATCTACTTTTGCGTCAAAATGGGATGAATGAAATACTTTACATATTGGGTTAACCGTTTCATGGGCATTTGCAACGGGGTCCCTGGCTGACACCCCACCCCCTTCTCGGTCGGCCCGATGCCCCGATAGCATTTCAGGAAGAGCACATTTTTGGTCTGAATTGTATTAGTCAATGCGACATTAAATTTCTTTGTGTTCAGTACTTACGAAGCCCGAAAAAAAAATATGAAGAAGTCCGATATAAGCGGATTCCAATTGTTCAGTTTCGATTTTAATGATCAATCCTGACCACTTTTATTCCAACATTAATTATCAAGTAATTATCTAATTAAATAAATCACCAACATCTTAATGGACCTCTAATCTGTATCGTTTTAATGCCACTTTTATTAGCCCATTAATGTATATAATTATAATTTAAAATTCAGTATACCCTCGTTATTTCTGATAACCTTCGCTCGTCAATAGATAGCAGTTAATTTCTTTCTAAGGGTTATCACTTAGAGCCACGTATCGGTGCCTTTTATGCTTACAACTTATTGACGAGTGTTCGTAAACAAATTACTACAAGTGCATGTTAGGTGTTCCTTTTCAAAGAGCTAAACGAATTAAGTGGCTTTTAATGTTCGACTTTTAAATAGATGGCGTTTACATAAGGGCTAATCACAGGCGATATTTCCGTATATTGATAACCTCACTCTACGCGCGCTCTTTTGAAGAATTGACCCAGGTGACAGATAGCTTATTTCTACTTGTCTATATATTTGTGTAAATGAAGGATTAGATGAAAGTATTTTGTATAATGTGAGGTAGATGTTTAAGGTAATTTAACATCTGGATTTAGAAATAGATAAAAATTAAGGGGGGAAATATTAATGATAAGCAGAATGGAAGACCGCTGAAAGGTGCGAATAGCTATTTCCGTTGATATGAAGGTTCATAAAGTTTAAATATTAAATAAATATCAAGCTACATGAATATGTCTTAAGAGTTATGGTAGTCATTTTGAAAAAGTAAGCATAAACTGTTTCGGACATGCTACTCGTAATCTTAATTGCTTTGGATTCCTTGGTTTTCATTTTATTTCAATACGATCGAACGAACTATTCTATAACCTATGCAATTTTAGTCACCCAATCTTTACAGTTTAGGGATTGGGGTGGGGTGGATGGTTTATCGATACTTAGCCTGAACAGAAAATTCTCACCATAGAACTTATTCTAGGTATTGATATAATGAATCTATAGTCCGAGTTTCATCATCCTCACCCAACTGGAACCAAAGTTATCGTATTCCGGAGTCTCAACCAATTCAGCCAAAGTGGAAAGGCGCATGGTCGAACACGGTCAAAGCATTCACCTAATAAACACCTACACCACGTTTGAACATTCTACCTCAATCAGAAGAAAAGTTATTGTGTTTTAAAATCCCGACAATCAAATAGTTTATCGCTCTGCCTTGCCTTACCAGAATCAAACTTAGTCAAGGTATTGATGTAATAAAACTATACACTAAGTCTTAACACTCTTTCTTAATTAGGAGGGTTTTCACAGAGTCCTTCAGTTTCCTCCCACTGCTAAAAATCCCTTCGTGCAAACGATTTATTGAAATAAAATTGAAACATATGTTAGTCCGGAAATGACCTAAATTAGTCCTATGTTAGTCCGGAAATGACATAAATAAATAAAAAAATACGTCCAGGTAAAATGTTCTCCACTTTACTTCATTCTGACATACATTAAATCATAGAAGCTATCTGTCTGCCATCTCTATAGGTGTTTTCAGATATTTATAATCTATACAAAATATTGAAATATCATACATATCATATAGATATATATTTACAATAATACAAATCCATGACAATGGATTATAAATGATATTAAGTAACATACAACAAAAGGTTAAGGCTATATATATATATATATATATATATATAAATATATATATGTATGTTCGCTCGTCTTGTTGATTCTAATTTCTAAATATAAAAATTGGTCTATATGATGATAAAAGAATATATAAAGGTTTATGAAGAAACTTGGTAATATGTTAAACTTGTTTTATAATAGCGCCTCTGTCCGAACGGGATATTAACGGTGACGTTTGACGTTACCTTCATCTAAGGCAGGTGCAAGACAGACCGCCTTTGATCTTTACCATAACTTCACGCTTTGAACTTGCCGACAAATAAACCCCCCCGATATCGAAGGTAAAGCAAAAGTGTTGATTTGTGCTATAAACATTATGTTCATATTCGACGGTTTAATTAACTAATTAAATATCTACACTAATTAAAGCTGTTTGATGTTCTATTTTTTTTAGGCAACTGTCTTTTGTCTCTTGTCATCTTGTCAATAAAATGACGATTAAAGGCAATGCGAAAATTTATCTTAATATCTTCAGTATGGGAAATTACATTTCCGTTTATTTCTTTCAAGAAATTCACTTTCAAAGGCCACGGTGTATAAAAGAGACGACTGACCCTTGGTATTGAAACAAACTCTTTATTGAAAAATATTGTTCCTTGGGGATTCCTTTGGTGCAACAAGCCACTGTTTTTTGATTCAACATTGTTGCTGTGTATCAAAGTCTTTTTGCCAGCATTTGTTAAAAGCTTTAACTGCTTTCGAATACCAATAATCGCCCCGTATTATCTTTTTGATGCTTTCAAATATACCTTGGAGACAGTTGGGGCTTCACGATTGTCAGACGCGCCATTTTTACTTTAAACATACGTTTTATCTATCTTTATCTAAGTTAAAAAGAAAATTAATCGACTACGTGCTTTTGTGTGGTGATGTATCATACCAGAAGAAAAAATGTTTGAAACTCAGAAATTGATACACCTTTCGTTTCAATAATTAACCATAACTTTAATAACACTTGATCGTGATAGCATACCGCGTGATAATACGCTTATTATTTGGTGTCGTAAAACTTCAAACGACGCATGAAAATACCGACCATACGTAATTACCGTATTTTAAAAATAGAAGGGAAAAAATACTTACCCAGCTGGGCTTCCGTCATTACATGTCGCCGAACTATGACGGAGGAGTTTTCGCCGTAACTTGGGGATTTCTGTAACTCCGCAACTGTGGGTGGTTAATGCTATATGCCGTAATAATAATTGTCCTTGGCTGCCCAATTGGTTTAATTTATCTGTATTTAATATAATGTCGTTTCTGCCACGAGTTATTTGCCCGGCAATAATCAGCACCATGTATAACCCAACTACAACACTTAAAACTTCCATCGTCTAGCTGAAATGAACACCAAAGCTTTTATGAATCTTTTTCATAAAACAAATAGGTATAAGTAACAAGATAAGTTTTCAATGCAGTCTATACGTAAATCCATTGGCGGAGTGATTTCTTTGATGGAATGTTTCCGTTGAAAACAGGTCGGCATCATTTTGGCCACA
The DNA here is from genome assembly GCA_036850965.1 of Patella caerulea. Classification (NCBI taxonomy): domain Eukaryota; kingdom Metazoa; phylum Mollusca; class Gastropoda; family Patellidae; genus Patella; species Patella caerulea. The sequence goes on along the minus strand of JAZGQO010000014.1, from coordinate 16,794,582 downwards.
AAGATAGCTTAAAAGATAAAGCGGTAAAGATCAAAGAAACTATGGACCCAAATGGAAACCAAATCTCTGTGAATCTAAGAAAGAGTGAAAAACGGTGAGACTAATGGAAAACTTTACAGATTGGAAATTCGTGTTATGTCTAAGACGTCTTTTTGTACTTCATAGTGCCCTTTGATTGTCGATCCTGCTAAAAGGATCAATGATTCTAAGATATGATTTGGCAAAGACTTTATTTGATTACAAACACAAGAAAACCTGTCTTAATCAACCGCGTGCCTTATTGGCTACAATTAAAGGATTTATATATACATACAACTACATATATACACAACAAACACGTCGTATTATATACATGAAAGGTCGGGTTCTTTCAAACACCCCACGGGTTCTTCCACTCATGGTTTTATTGTCATATGATTACATCATATTAACGGAAGCTACTTTTAAAAAATCTAAACGTGTTTATCATTTTTTTTTAGGATAAAAGCCAATAAATTAAACGATATTTAAATGGTGATTCGTAAACTTGAGATAAAAAAGTTAAACATCTTGAACCTTGTATATTTACGTAAGAAGTTATGAATGAAAGGGATGGGTAAATGTACCAAAGACGGATATTTAATCGACCCCGTGTCCATGTAATTACCTTGGTATTAGCGAGTGTTGAATGTGGAGGATATATTAAAAATAATAACTGATATGAAGGATGAGGATGAGACGGAGTTGGGGTATAAGCCCGCACCATTTTTTAGAGTCCAAATATTTTTTGCACTCCCGTACATAATAATCACAAAGAAAAGAATTCCAGGGTGCCGTATTAAAGCCAGAAAAGAATTCACAATGGAGGTCGAGAATCAGTAACACAGTTCAATATCGTCATTGATTATGAAATATGTCAATTGAAGTCCAGATGATCACTTTTCTCCAGAATCAGTTAATTTATTTAACATTTGTAGAAGTAAACTCCGCGGCCGAAACGTCGGTTTGCCCATTTTGATTGGAGTATATTATGTGTTGCTATTATTAAAGTCATTAATTGAGTCAATTTGTAATAAGACTATGTAATTTTGAAATCTCCCGAAGAACTGTAACCACAATTCCTTTAACAATGTTTAGCTGTATGTACACTTCGTGTGGTAAAGCAATATTTCTAATTAGTTGTCTTGCCCTTGACTCGGCTTCTTTGCTGATACAATTGCATGCAATCACCCTAATTTCTACCGTTGTCACTCGGATTCACACGAACTACAGACACCTGAAGAACCTATGAGTCAATGCCAACAGTAAGGCTGATGTTCCCCGCCGCAATCCCAAAATTAATAGATGACATATCAATTAATTGCACATCTATTTATTTGAAAAGTATCGAGCAATCAAACAGAAGCAGAAAATGTTCCCGATCTAACTCAGTCAACGGTTTGAAGAACCTTGTAGTGAAACCTTACACCGAGTTTCGTCGCTTTCCATAAATTAGAATCAAAGTTATCTTGTCCAATGAAAGTGTTTAGCTCTGCTTAGTTTTAATCATCGTCTCGGTTAAAATATTCACCTAATGAACATCTACACCAAGTTTAAACATTCTAGTTGTTACGTCGCAAGTCTTGACCAAGCAAATTGCGTATCGATACTTATACTATATAGTTGTTATGTTCCAAAGCCTTGACCAAGCAAAATGGTTTCAGAAACTTTGCCTAATCAGAAAACTCTCATCCTGGAACTCAGTTAACGTATCGATATAATAAATCGAGTTTCATCATCTCGCCAAATTCGAACCGCGTGAACGTTATCCAGATTCTCAACAAATCCAAATGCGCATGACCGGCGCATGATCGAAGACTGTTAAAGCATTGATCTAATTAACACCTACGCCAAGTTTGAACATTTTACCTCAAGAAGAAGAGTTATTTTGTTCCAAAGTCTCGACCTATCAAATTTTGTCACTCTCACTTAGTAAGGGTTGTTGGAAAGCCGAATGGTTAGCACGTTCGCGCTGTATCATAAGGTCTATCATTGAGTCAACTGGCGTGGGTGGTTTCGATTTACCGGTTGTACGCGATAAAGACACCTACGCTCAAGGGAATTATTGAAATAAAATTGAACCATATATTAGTCTCCAAATGACACAGTTTGTGTAGAGTGGACGTTAAACCTCATTTCCAACCCCCGCTCTCTCTCTTTCTCTCTGTCTATCAGTCTCTCTATCTCTCTACCTAATTGAAACCAGCAGTTAACATTCTAGCTCAATTAGAAGGAAAGATATTATGTCCCAAAAAGTGTGACGGACACACAAGCAGACAGCCGGACAAAGTTGATCATTTGAACAGTTCATAGTTTTCTTGGAAGGGAAAGGCGGGGGACAATAATACAAAAGGCAGCTGTATCGACGATTAGTCCGTTGGGGAACGTAGGGGCACAATATATAGACCAATGGAACCGATTGCCAATCACGTCTATCATTGATAACAATAGTTATTTGCTTTAGTAGTCTTAATGAACTTTGAGAATATGATCACGGGATGCTTTTCTTTTGACAATATAAAGTTCCAGTTAATCACTTTGGCTAAAGATTGCAGATACCCGATAAAAAAGATGTTAGACTTATGTGTACTGTATACCAACAAAATATTGCTCTAATTATATATATAATTATCTGTTGTAGTAATACATAAGCCGAAGTATCTGCGTTAAAGGTTAGCGGAACTTATAAAATTTGATTAATTCTAGCTTTCTACATTTGTTTCAGAAATTAAGACAACGTGATTTCTGTGTTCAAACACCCTGTAAACTATATAGATCTATTGGAAAGATGCCATTCCCCGGAACCCCATATCTAATAATATACTATTCAAAAAAAGTAGGGGATATTTGATTTTTAAGGGTTATTAAAGTCACCTAATGAAACTGACGAAGAAACAAATGACAAAATGAAATGAAGTTCACATTCATCGATTTATTCCAAATGATCGTTAGACTAAGTAAGGCACAGACTGACCATTATAAGGGTAAAATGATACCCGGGGTCAAACAGCAAAGTTACCACAGCATCACAACAAAGTCAGTAACGGGTAAATCCTCCTCTGTTTGCCAAACAAGCATTGATCCGACGTGGCATACTCCTAATGAGACATCTAAGGTCATTTTGGTCCAGATTGTCCCATTCCTGTTGCAACGCAGCAGCAAGTTCTTCGTCATTGGCAGGACGTTGTTGACGTTGACGTAACCTCTGTCCAAACATGTCCCAAACATGCTCGATGGGGGAGAGGTCGGGACTCAGTGCTGGCCAAGGTAATGTGGTGATGTTCTGTTGTTGGAGGTAACCTGTAACGATCCTGGCCCTGTGACATCATGCGTTGTCATCCTGGAAGATGAAACGGCGGCCATGACGTCGTGCGAACGGCACAACATGGACTGCCAAGATGTTGTCCCGGTAGTACTGGTCTGTAACACGCCCTTCAACAACATGTAAAGCCGTTCTTCCAGCAACAGTGATGCCTCCCCACACCATAACAGAACCACCCCCAAATCGATCATGTCTGATGACGTTAACGTCTTGGAAGCGCTCGTTTCGACGACGCCACACCCTCCTACGTCTGTCCAAAAAATCAACAGTGAACCTTGACTCATCTGAAAACATCACATTGCTCCAGCGTCGATTATCTCAGTGTTGACGATCCCTACACCAACGACGTCTTGTCTGAATGTGATGATCTCTCAAACAAGGGATCACGCGAAGACGTCGGGCGCGAAGGTGACCCCTATGCAGTCGATTCCGAATTGCCTGGCCACTCACTCCCACACCAGTGTCTGTTTGAAGACGAGCACTGATCTGATTTGCTGTGACGACACGATTTCTCAAGGCCAAGGTACGGATAAATCGATCCTGGGCTTGAGTTGTCGCCCTTGGTCGACCTGAGCGTGGTCTGTCCTGTACAGACTGTGTATCACGGTATCTGGACCATAGCCTGCTTATGACAGACTGAGAAACATTCATTGTCCGCGCCACAACCTATTGTGCCTATCTGTAGCATGCCAAGGGTACGTAACCTTTCATTTTGGGTAAGCCGACGCATATCAAAATTTGTTTTCTGGTCACTAAAACAATTAAACTGATGTTTCCACCCTGGAATTCAATGCCACAATGTCTGTAACATTCAAAGTCAGAGTCGTGCAAATCTTGGGTTGGACCCCCATGATGATCCCAAGCATCACCCACTCGGCTAATCTCGACAGATTCCGTAAACTACGTAGACTACATCTAGTCTCGGATGTATGACAGTAAGTGATATGTACCTACGCCCATACATTTGCGATGCGGCTACCGGTTTACTTTAACAGGAAAACTTGACGCTATTACACAAATTGGGAACCTATTCGGCTAGCGACCTATTCGACCGATCGAGCTGCAACCTGTTTCGTTGGAAACCTATTTAGAGCAAAGACAACAGTCTCTATTTATCAACCAATAAAATCCAACGTTATGTCTATCAAATGAAAGTAGAATATATTATTTTTTATCCATTCCTTCAGCTCAGAATAGACGTGTAATTTCGTCATTATCTTACAGCTGGATCGGTCGAATAGGTCGCTAGCCAAATAGGTTGCCAACTTGTGTTTGGAATGGGCGCAGCCATGTTTCATCCGGGACCTTTAAAGTAGTTCCAATATGGCGGAATTCGTCATACAGCCGAGTTTAGATTCCCGAAATCTTACGACGTTTGCCGAGTGAAGCATCACCTGCATTCCATGCGGTAGCTATTGGTGCGTTTGGGCGTCACATGTAACTGGAAATGTTTCTTCTGTTAGGTTCTATAGTGACTCTTTTCGTAGTCATTTGCTTATTTTAGTATTATGCCCCCCAAAATCAAATATCCCCTACTTTTTTTGAATAGTATATGTCCATCTTTTGTACAATAATGTAATGCAGACATTACAATCAATGAGGTTAGACGATTTTAAAAAAATCTAAAACGGTTTGAAAACTTTTTTTCCAAACCGTTCATACACACTATATCAGTGCGCTCAGAGTATAATATAGTGAAGAAAAGGTACACTACGGTCTTATCGGTAATAGCATGATTGAAGTCGTACTTAGCTTCATCACTAAATACAATCCCACGAAATTTAAAAAAAAGAAAAAAAAGATAGTACTTATTGACCTATCAAGACATAACGCATATATAGTTTTATCTACGCATTTGACATATCTTGTTTAAGTCTGTATGCCAATATTCGCTCCATTACATGGCATCAAAGAGAAGAACTGTTTTTATATTTAATTCTTTTTATAGCAGCATACCTTCATTCTATATATCTATGTCTAGATTCCCACATCTACCTTTGATTAGTTATAATTATCAACATCCTACAGGTAACGTGCGAACAGAAATAAACATACTAATATTTTATGGAGATTAATAAACTCCGTAATGGCCTTATTTTTGCTTAATTTCAGCCATTTTATTGGTATGCATTACAAAGAATATCGCTTTGAACTCACCTTTCTACCTATATTTATTCACAACTCCATAATTACATAATTAATTGCAACGATAAAGATGTTTTCACGGAAATAAATAGTTTTATGTAGCTTGCTGTCAATTTTAACGCCGTGTGTAGATTTCATGTCATTTTAATAGCGATAATAGACATATAAAACTGTCTAGCTAATCATTAATCTTTTACATTAGTAGTATTTCAATCATCTAGATGTTCTCAAAGTTATACTTCATGTAATATTAGGGGAGGTGTTAGTAAGTTACATTGCTTAAATTACGACACGGGTTGAACAAGAGGCTGTCAGTTTACTCTATGATGTTTTAAGTTTTAAGTTTACGATATTGCTTCGAAAATATTCATCATATTTTTTTGGGCATTTGGTATGATGAAAAAAACGACCATGTTCTCACCAATAAAGGAGTAAATGACAATACCAAAAACTGGCGTTCCACAAAATATGTGCGAAATTTACGTTTCTACCCAGTTCATTTTAATTAACATAATTAGTTTTACAAGAAATCATTATGTACGGCATGCTGTAAAATGCATCTATATATATCGATGTTCATTTCGAAGAGTTAATTAGACTCCCGTGTAAATCACATGAGACTGTCGTCACTAGAGATGTTTTTTATGCGCCCTGTAAGTGTGACTTTTCTGATCCATCAGGGCTAACCTTTAAAGGGACAATAACATTCTTGCTGGCTTTGTAGCTCCAGAAAATAAATAATACCCTTATTCTAAGTACTAGATGTTTATGTGTCCTCTCTGATGTGTAAATTATCCATTACAACCTATTTTACTTGTCCAGAGGGTTCGAAAATATTTTAAAATCTAAGTCACATTTGAAAAGGGTTACGTTAGACTTTTCAAATCAATTGGTTGAATTTTTCCAATTTTTTAAGATAGGTGTGTTAAGATGAAATTTATATCATAATTTAATTGGAATATTCTAAAATAATACGATTTGTTGACCAGAATGAAGATTGGGACATATTATACAGTTACAACAAGAGTGTTATTGGGGCTTTAAGATGCGTTAAAATATAAAATTAATATAGGTGACTCAAGGAGCATTTGTACCACAACCTGATGTACTGGGTGCGTTAGTCGATCATGCAAAATAGGTGGGGTGAATATGTGATTAAAGTTAAATGATCTGATTTTTTTCGACGGTTTAATTGGTGGCTAGTTTAAATATGTTTTCGCCGACATACTGCCCCTGCCACCGAATACTCTTTATGGGATTGTTTCCCGATTCCTAACAATCTGATTAAAACACTGATCCTATTTGGTTTCGTTTTTATAGTTCAAAATTTACGTTTTAAAACTTTCTACACTGGAAGATTTGTTATCATTGACGTATTCTTGGCCTTTTGATGCACTGAACTGTGGGTAAACCACAAGAAACGTCAACGCCGATTGATTAATCATTGTCTGGCGTCATAGGGTTAAAAACCTCTCGTTTGACCCCTGACGTGAACTAAAACTCGGATCTTTATGTAGTGTAGGCCATCGAAAGTATAAAAATAACGAAACGAACTATAGATCTGTATTTTAATCAGATTTAAGTCCTACAGGATAACCTATGGAAATTCATAACCGCACAACGTCCTTGGCAGAATTACCGTCCCTATACATATATGCGTTTTGAGTTCTGACGTTCGGATAACAATAAAGGTTTACTGGCCCCCGTGATCGAAACGTACTTGTTTGGCTAGTCACAAGGCGGAATATCAATCGAAATTGAGAGTCGCACAACAATCTGTTCACAGAAGTGCTGCCCTTGCTACCAAAACACTTGTAAGCGCACTGCGTGTGAGAGCTTTTGCTCCTGAAAATTTGAAAGACACTCTCAAATTGCAAGTGGTAGGCATATATTGGTTGTCCGTCAATGCTAGGTTATCATGGTGACAAGTCCATCTGAGAGACTATTTGAATAGATAGACAATTAACAAGATAAAGGTGCGCATTTAGAAAAAGAACAAACGATTCATAAAAGACTAATGTGAAATTTTATTTGTCTGTCTCTTTGATTTTCAAAAAGTGTACAAGGGCTTAAAGCCAAACATACTTACCTACTTCCTTTAGTTTAATATACTTGTACAAAGACAAAAATTAAAGAATTCGTTAAAGATGAAAAAATAGGATAAGAGTAGCACTTGTCTAGAATAAAGTTAATGTTATTTGCACTTGTAGACAGTGTATTATTTTGTACCGTCTTGTCGTTAAAACGGTTATGTCTGGTATTGTTCAGTATAGAAAGTTATAAAAAACAATCTAATGAAGTAGCATCAGCGTGGAGTTATTATCAGGCACACTCATCTCTCAACAATAATGTAGCAAAATAGATTGAAGTTATTGAGCGGCTAATCTTTAAAGATCAAAAGGTTTAGTTAAGTAAATGATGATAGATCCGCGGCTTGAACCATGTTTTTGATATGCCATCAAATGGAAGCAAAGTACTGCAACAGACGTCGAAATTTGCAAAACCCGATTGGAGATTTTGGCCTGGGATCAAAGTAAGTTGTTCGGTTGTCATACAACCTGCCAATGGGAAGAAAGGCAGCGTGTAAGGAACGTGGCGAAATCTTCTATAAAATATTGTTAATTCTAGAGTAAAGAGAGAGGTTATTTATCTAACAGTATGCTTCATTTCTTGTTCAACTAGCTCGATGATCTGTAGACCACCAAGCCTCATATAACGAATAAATATATAGAGGACTATTAAACATAAATAAAGTTTAACTTGAGCTTTTTAAGAAACGTGAACATTTTTATTGTGTATTTATTGTGTTTCTGTAATGACAAAGGTAATACGCATGAATCTAAGAACTTGATTTTGAAAGATCTCAAAACATCTATATAGGGGCTCGGTGACTGTGGATGTTTCACGAAAAATATGTTCCGGTGTGGCGGGCACATAATCCCAATATAGACTTATATATTATGACAAGGGGTAGTCTTGTCGTTCGGATGGGACAAAAACCTGTTGTAAAAGAACCCTTCACAGCTATATTTTGAAATAAGAGTAGACAGCACGCAGCTGTCTGGGCAAAATATTCCTCATAGCACACTGTATGGCGTATGTTTGTCGTCATTAGCCCGGTTGATACAGAAAAGTGTAACTTTATACCCACCTCGGACTGCGTCGAATATATGATTGTTTCGATTTGTAGCATATCGGAGCGGGGAAAACCGCATTGAAACCCACCAGATTCTGAACCCATGACACAAAGCACGTCGTTGCACCCTTTCACATATCCCCTGATTCCGTTGAGGCCCACAAGTTCCGTGGAAAAAAAAAAAAATAACGTATACCGAAACGCGACAATTATAATAATTCCCGAGATTACATGCATATAACAAAATTTTAAAGACAGGACAAGCTAGTAAATAGGTGATAAAGAAAGGGGATCGGTGATTATAGTCAACAGTGAAATGATAAAAGATATAAATGAAACGAAACGAAATGAAATGTGGTTTAACGTTCTACTGTTCTGCTTCTAAACTGTATTAATTCAGACGGGCATACGCCATACAATGTGTTGCCAGGGATATTTTGCCCGAGCAGTTGCGTTACGGCCTACTCTTATATCGAATTCCAACTGCTAATGGATCTTTTACGTGCATGCCAATGTGTACACGGGACCTCGGTTTCCGTCCTATCCGAACGACTAGACAGCTGTCCTTGTCGGGCCCTCCACCCTGCACATGATATAAGACAGATCAAACCAACCGACGATTCTTTCCAGTTGGTATAAAAATAAACATGATATATTACGTAAAACAGTAATAAATGGCAATGACATAATCGTATTTGTTCCAAGATAAAACTATTCATTTGGTTAAAATTAAAAAAAATTGTTTAAAAAAATAATAGACTACTAGTAACTTACCTGTTCATAATAATCTCTTAAGTAATTTTGTTCTTGGGAAAAGTTTCTTGTCAGAAATTAGAATGAATCTTCCGAATTAACTATTAAGAAAAACACAACTAAATGCCTCCAGAGAAATGTTCCAAACAGCTTTTACACAGAGAAAACACCTGCGTTATTTGTAACGGCTAACATATTACCAATTTTTAATTCATTCCATATTTGTAAAGTTTCTGTACTAAACGGTGCAATATTGACGGCACGTGTTCGCGCTTTTCTACTGAACCCTTGCAGACTGTTTCCACCATTTACATCCGAATCAAACACTACATATAAGTAATCTGTTACTGTGTGTATTTTACCCTTCCTATACACAAGACATCAACAAAGCCTAAAACAGGTAACGTAAAGTTGTGTATAAAATCACTGTTCCTTGAACATAAAACGTCGTAAACTACAAAGTAAAAAGCCCCTCATATACACCATAAGTCTTGACTTAACCCAACTTACGGCCTAAGGCAAGGAGTTCTTATCAGCTTAATATGAAGAAGGATAATTTTCCGGTGATTTTACTGCGAAAGGTAGTATAGCTTTAAGTATTAAAATGGTTGGGTGTCGGCTCTTTGATGTGTTATAATTGTTACGGCTCAGGTTGCACTCACTATGGACTATTGGTGAAGACTTGCCGTTGCTTTGAAGCTACTTTCAACTTAGCCTTTGAACGTCCGTAATTGGTCGCTGGGAATCGAGCGAGAAAAATAGCACAGTCTTGTTTTGCTTTGTCGCCCGTCGAGAAATATTTTTAAAAGGTTAAAGTTGTCGCCATGTTTTTTTGTAGTAGATAAATTTGTCATTGTGTTATGATTGCATTCTAGTGTTAAATCAAAATATAAGTAAAGGTATAGGCCATGTCGTACCTACAACATTTACCATCAAAAGGAAATGTTATCAAATTGTGTACAATATATAGAAATGGGTTTTATATACCAAATGAATCATTTGGCTTTTTTTTATATACGAGACATTTTGATACATGCAACTATGAAACCTTGTCGCAAAAGCCATTACAAACATAAAACTTCTCCAATTGCCTTTTAATTAAAAGAACAGTTCAACTTCATTTCCAGTTCAAGGTGCAATTTAGTATCTTATATCTAAATCATCACATCACAGAACATTTTAAATCTATTCAAACCTTAAAGATACATTATGGGAGATTAGATAACGAGTTGGCAGTTCTAACTACAATAGTTAAAAACTAGCTAATGTAAAGGCAATTTGCTGAAAATTTCAGTCAAATTGATCCACTATTAACTTAGAACTAAGCGATTGAAATTTCCGCTTAGCCTCGGTCATCATTACTAAAGTCGGTAAGTCAATATCAGTAGTCTCGGTTATCCACTTTTAGTGGTAAATCAGGAAGGAAAATATTACAGCAAATCGAACTACAGTCTACAATCCAACAAAAAAATCTCATGCTAGCCTCAACATCGAGAGTAGAATATGTCTGAATATGTTAATTAATGTCTAATTAATAGTTTTTATAACATTTCAGGCCTAAAGAAAGACCTACAATAGGCAGATTTTGCTCTTGCATAATCCATGTTTGAGCTTATAATACTGTTCGGTTGGGATACTCATATATAAAACAAATACAGTCGCCATAAAACGTGTGTCTAAAACGAATTCTTAAGACTAAATCGAGCAATATGTAAGTGAGCATCTTGTTTTTCGAAATTTGTTTTTCGTTGTATGTTGTAATGTTTTGATTTTGTAAATGTAATTTTATTATTATATTAAAATGCAATTAAATTAATCAAGATACAATTGATTTTATGATACAAATGTAAACTATGAGAGAGAGAGAGAGAGAGAGAGAGAGAGAGAGAGGGTGTTAACGTCCACCCCATATATTATGGGGTTAATTATTTTTTTCAATCATTCGCTTGCGCGCAGATCTGTTTAGCAGTGCGTGAGAACCGGAGAACCCGGAGAAAACCAACGAGGTTGGACAGGCGACCCTTGTCATGTACATCCAGGTAATCGAAATCACGCCAGTTAACTCTCGGACAGGCCTTATGATACAACGCACACGCGCTAACCATTCCGCCAATTGAATTAAAAAGTAAGAATAAAAAAACACCGAATAAAGAGCTGTTTGGTCTCCCATACATTTTCGCTGGAACCACGTGGTGGAACCGGTCTTGTTACAAAGCAAATGGTCCTAGAGAACACGAAAGCACAACTTTGTTGGCCGAATGGAGTTGATATTGGAGAAAATTATATAGAAAGAAGGGTGGTATATATGTTGTTTCTAACGAGTTATTTACCCTTGAATTGGATTATTTGCTTATATATTATAAATATGAACATACATTAGACTTTAGACAAATCACCTAGCTTAATGTTGTTTTAGAAAGAGGTTTTCCATGGCCGATCGTTTTCAGCAGGCGCATATACTAGAGATCACTCAAGATTTGTACGACAACGCGTGACCCCGGCTCGACAAGACCGGCATATTATCTGGAAACATTTTCCGAATCGCAAGCTACCAGCTTCTGCTGCTACTGTGGAGGTCCAAACTGATCCCGCAGTGAATATTCGCTTGGCCGCTACAATCACTGATAAGCATAACATCGACGACGCTTAATGAATACGGCATATTAACTTTATAACTCCGACAAATTAAATTCTCAAACATTTTTTTGAGGTAAAAGAAAAATAAATAAAGACGTTTGAAGTATTTGTAGTTAAAAAAATATTTCCTATTTAGTGTGAATGGGTATTAAAATGAGTAAAATGCATCATTTTGCCTGAAGCAGTTAGGTGTTAAGTAAACATTGCACGAGCCGTTGAGCCAATGACAGTCAACTGTTACAGAGATAATTCGTAAGTAATTCCCTGCTGGACTGGCCCAGTCTTGCACTGGACCAATTCTTCCATAACTTAATCTTATTTTTGATATATAACCATTGCTGCTGTTGAATTTTTGTGTAGTCAAATGGCCAACCTACAACACAATCATGTCAAAAATCAAATTTCAGCTGCATTATGCTTCTCCGACGCTTTCGGGTTAATCAGTTGTGCGTCTTAATTGCGTCTCAGTATATCAGGTTTAAATAATTGCCTGTGGCGTAATGGGGATAAGGTTGCATTGCCCCCCCCCAACACACACACACTTTCGACTGTTAACGTTTTTTTTACCAGGTATGCCCTATACAGGATTTAGTCAATCGAATAATACAGTTTTGGGGTGATTTTCTGTCACACTCAGCTCATCCCTTGTCCACACACGTTCCATTTGTTTGACAACCAACTGTTCCAAGATATTATGTGTTTACAGTATACCATCTCTTTTTTTCTTGGTGCATTGCACATCCTCGGCGCCGTCAAATTGATAATTAGCATATACATGGACCATCATGAAGTGTACACGGTTCAGTCACATGCACATACATCCATGCAGATGTTTGTACTCCAAGACTTTCAAAAATGCACTGACCAATTAATTACTTACGTATCATTATATTGAATAATTAACGAGGTGCGATAAGAAATAAACATGTATATCTATCCACCCTGCAGCTGATTTAAAGAAAAGAAAATAACTTCAATATCGCTATAACACTCTTCAATAAAGTTCATAAATCTTGGGTATCTGTTGAAACAAAGACAGCATCGAGGATATCATAATTATATAAGTACAGTAAACTTTGATTTTACCTGAAACTCATGATCCTGAAGCAACGACTGCGAGTTTTTACAGCATCTGGACGTTGCTAGATTATTTCACAATTTCCGAACTTATAGCTGTCCTATGTACAGACAAGTGAGTTATGGCATTGCGTCCAACATGGAAACCTTGACATTGAACGAACCATGAACATTTTAGCTTGAAAGCGCGACGCTTGTTATTCGCGACGACCGAGGAATCTGATGGGCTCACAAGCTGGACTTGTACCCACTCGTAATTAGTGCCGAACTCTACAGGGTATTACGTGATGGCATTGATAAGATGTACGTACATTTAGTTAAAGCGAGATCAAGCCTTCTATTGAAGATGTCTAAAACTAATCACCCAATAAAGTATATTGTATGTTTAAAAGTGTATCCCAGAAGTATATACGGCCCAGAAAATTCCAAATTTTGTAGTATTAGAAACTAACCAATACAGATCTATAATTCGTTTCGTTTTTTTACACTCTTGGTGACCTACATGAAGATCGGGCAAGTTAGAGTGGGAGTTCACACCAGCCAGAGCACGTCAATGATAAGAACTCTTCCAGATCCTTGTGTCGTAAAGACAAGTTAAACGAATTTTTGAACTATAAAAATGAAACAAAATAGGATCAGTGTTTTCATCAGATTGCGCCAAGAAAAATATTGTCCTTTACAGTAAAATAAAGAATTTCGTATTAACAGAGTTTAATTGTCCACCACAGTAACATCAAGTATATCATGTGAACATAACTTTAATTCCCATCACAAGTAAAACCGACACTGTTTACAGCCACGGAAATATTCGTCCAGTTATATTCTCAGGAATTTACCTTCCGGAAAGTACCATCTAGTGTTATCAACTTATCGTATTATTAGAAATTTAGCAACCAAGATACTGCCTTCAAGTTATCGAATTAAGTTCGTAAAGTTCAGGGGCGGATCCAGGATTTTCAGAAAGAGGGGGCGTGCTGCACCAGCTTGGGAGTGCGAAGCCCGGGACCGTGATTTTTGAGTGTAAAAAATGCCCACAAGGACTAATTTCGTACTAGTACTGTAAATTACGATTTCAAACCTAAACTATTTTCGTTCTCCTTTCTAGCGAGAATATATGGAGCTAAAAATTGTTCGACACCTCAAAAAATAGAGGGGGCGTGCGCCGGATGCGCCCCCCCCCCCCCACTGGATCCGCGCCTGAAGTTATATTTACACTGATTATGAAGTAATGTTCAACTCCACCAATAACCCTGTAATCGTAAAATTAATTGTATATAGTATCTTATCTTTAATTTTCTGACATTTTTAACGTAATTGTATAAGTATTCATTTAATGTTTTACTCTACTACGCTTCACTATACACTAGCCTACCTTTCTACTTTTACGTGGAGTGAAAACCTTTTCACTAAGGTACAGTTAGGGTTAAGTTATCGTACATGTCGATTCTTTTCCGTACCAGTATTCCAGTACTCCTTTATTAAAAGTAATATACATTAAAAAGAAAGCACACAGACACCAGAATAATTCAACAGAATAATGGTATAATAAACTAAGATTCCCATGGGTGACTGATAAAAAAAAAATCCCTCCGAACAGTTGAGGACTTTGAGAGTTACGACAAAACTAAATAATAGGTCTGGCATAGTCAACATTTTTTGATTCTGTAACATCGAGAACATCGTAAAACCTAGTTCCTTTAGGAACTGTCTTTGAGTAGACATCTACGCTGACAGTTCCTATCGAGCCCTATATAGCTGCAATATGAAAATACGGTGAAATATTACAGTTATATAGGGCTCGATAGGAACTGTCAGCGGAGATATCCGCTCAAAGACAGTTCCAAAAGGAACTACGTAAAACTCATAATTAAGAGATTAATGGTTCAGAAGTATACACCAAGAAAGAGTAGCCGGTGGCCAAAGTGTAGCACACTTGTTTTATCACTGTAGTTAGCTGAATTCAGCTTAATTTAATTCTCACGATCCAGTCAATGCAAGTCCTGTGTTAAGGTGGTGTAGTGTTTAATACCAGTTAGATCAGTGTAACAATATTGTAACGCTGCTAAGTCAATCTCATACCTCCTATGTATTTCAAATCAATCCAAGTTAAGATCTGTCGTATCTGGGTTACCCAAACACTAACTTATGCCCGAGCTCCTAACTTTGATATTTTCAATATCAAATTCCCAATTTAAGAATCAAACTAGGAGCTTTGAGCAATATTATTTCTACATGTACATAAAACCTTGTTTGATGATAATAGCATGATAATCTTGTCAAAAATAACTCTAACACTAAACCCTTGGTGTTAATTATACTATTCAAAAAAAGTAGGGGATATTTGATTTTAAGTGTTATTAAAGTCACATAATGAAACTGACGAAGAAACAAATGACAAAATGAAATGAAGTTCACATTCATCGATTTATTCCAAATGATCGTTAGACTAAGTAGGGCGCAGACTGACCATTATAATAGTAAAATGATACCCGGGGTCAAACAGCAAAGTTACAACAGCATCACAACAAAGTCAGTAACGGGTAAATCCTCCTCTGTTTGCCAAACAAGCATTGATCCGTGGCATACTCCTAATGAGACGTCTAAGGTCATTTTGGTCCCATTCCTGTTGCAACACAGCAGCAAGTTCTTTGACATTGGCAGGACGTTGTTGACGTTGACGTAACCTCTGTCCAAGCATGTCCCAGAGGTCGGGACTCAGTGCTGGCCAAGGTAATGTGGTGATGTTCTGTTGTTGGAGGTAACCTGTAACGATCCTGGCCCTGTGATATCTTGCGTTGTCATCCTGGAAGATGAAACGGCGGCCATGACGTCGTGCGAACGGCACAACATGGACTGCCAAGATGTTGTCCCGGTAGTACTGGCCTGTAACACGCCCTGCAACAATATGTAAAGCCGTTCTTCCAGCAACAGTGATGCCTCCCCACACCATAACAGAACCACCCCCAAATCGATCATGTCTGATGACGTTAACGTCTTGGAAGCGCTCGTTTCGACGACACCACACCCTCCTACGTCTGTCCAAAAAATCAACAGCGAACCTTGACTCATCTGAAAACATCACATTGCTCCAGCGTCGATTATCCCAGTGTTGACGATCCCTACACCAACGACGTCTTGCCTGAATGTGATGATCTCACAAATAAGGGATCACGCGAGGACGTCGGGCGCGAAGGTGACCCGTATGCAGTCGATTCCGAAACGTCTGGCCACTCACTCTCACACCAGTGTCTGTTTGAAGACGAGCGCTGATCTGATTTGCTGTGATGACACGATTTCTCAAGGCTAAGGTACGGGTACATCGATCCTGGGCTTGAGTTGTCGCCCTTGGTCGACCTGGGCGTGGTCTGTCCTGTACAGATTGTGTATCACGGTATCTGGACCATAGCCTGCTTATGACAGACTGAGAAACATTCATCGTCCGCGCCACAACCGCCTGTGTTGTGCCGATCTGTAGCATGCCAAGGGCACGTAACCTTTCATTTTGGGTAAGCCGACGCATATCAAAATTTGTTTTATGGTCACTAAAACAATTAAACTGATGTTTCCACCCTGGAATTCAATGCCACAATGGCTGTAACATTCAAAGTCAGAGTCGAGCAAATCTTGGGTTGGACCCCCATGATGATCCCAAGCATCACCTGCATTCCATGTGGTAGCTATTGGTGCGTTTGGGCGTCACATGTAACTGGAAATGTTTCTTCTGTTAGGTTCTATAGTGACTTTGCATATTTTAGTATTATGCCCCCAAAATCAAATATCCTCTACTTTTTTTGAATGGTATAATATCATTCATTACGACCTTGAAATAGCAGACAGCAAAAAGGGGAGTTCGTTTAAGGCTTTTAAATTTAGTTTTAAAGCTTCAAATGTTTTTTGCCATACATGGCCAAAACGCAAGACAAAGAAATGTTGATCGCAGACCTGATGATTTACGAGTAATTTCAGAAAGGAAATTTTGTCTGAATAATGATTAGATAATCAACATATATTAATTCTAAGTCACCGCTTTAATTTCCATATCAAAAATCTATATACTATTTCATTTCAAAGATTATTTCATCGTTTGTGTCTTGATGTTTACTAATTTGAAAACGGAAAGGTAAGAATTGAATCACAGACTTTAATATTTTTAGTAAGTCGACGGGGTGAGTAAGTGGGTTAAAATTCTATGAAATCGATATGCCTTTGTCTATGTAATTGCATTGTTTGACTCGTGGAATCACTTTATATCAAAAGACCCAGCTAGAAATGTAAAAAACGTGGCTAAAACAGAAAACATTTCGTTAGTCTGTTTTCAGTGGGTTTGATGAAAGCTGTATTAAATTAGTGGACAAATAGACTTGAATAGTTAAATGTTTAGTAACATAAACCATATTGATTAAAAAACAAAACATGAAAAACGGTTACCGAGTTCATATTCTTTACACGACAACACCTTCCACAATTTGATATTTAAGAATCTACATTATGTAATGTTTCTTAGACATTAAAAAAGTATTAGAAATACACAGGTGTCTAATAGTAAACAGGAACGGATCCATGTTTCTACCACCTGTCAGAAAGGCGACGATAGAAAATAAGTTTCCAATTCTGGCTTGGAATTGGAATTATTTGCAGGCACCAGACCCGGTTGCTTTCTGTGATGGTTGCAATTTCAATGTCATTTATTTGAAGGCCATTTCGTAGACTTTTAGGATATTGGACCAGTTCAATTTTAGAGTAACCCTTAATACTGGCAATACCACTTGGTCTACGATACTTCGTAATTAAACAATGACATAAAAACCTCAGCAAATAAATTAATAATGATATTATGTCAAATCTATAGAAACTTTTTTCATATTTCTAAATTATAAATTGTGCTACAACATACCAATATGAAGGGCAAATTGGATTAGTTTGTTAAATGTTGGAATAAACCCAATAATTAAGGGCCATTTACTCCCACACGACAAAATGGATAATTACAATATACACTGGAATAATACAACTTTTGGGAAACTTTTCCTTTTCATAATGTGTATTTTTGGGTTTGCCTCCCTTGTGAAATTGCTTTCGCGTAATTTTAAGTGAAGCTTGCAGGTTCGTATGTTCCTGGAGCAATGACCGCGATAAAGTGAGACCAAGCCTCTGCCGTATGTATATTGAAGATGGTAGGTCCGGGACTCTACAGCATGTGTCTTCTTCTTTCTTTGAAGTGAAAGTTGTTGAATATATTATATAAGTATTTTCTTCAGTGTCACAATCCACACAATTATTTGTTTGAAACCCTCCAACTCAATGGATTACATTGAAGAGATCAGTTTGTTTGACAACTTTTGAAGTTTTATCAATATTACTGGTAATCTATATCTTATCACGCATTTTTTCTTTATACTTTGGATACTAATATTATACATACAGTATATATACCACAAACAGGACAATTGTCACGATAATTCTAAGATGGGGAGATTACTATCATTTTGAAGGCGATCCTCGATAATCTGTTTGGGTTCAGGTCACTGCTGACCACAATGCAGTCATAAAGAAATAATTATAGATAACGTATGCATTCACATCTTGGATACTAATATTTATTCTGGACAAGCCCACAATTTCGGCTAACAGACGTTTCGTCCACGTTGGTTACAGGGAGCTAAGAGTTAGGGTTAGAGCAAAAAAATCACAGTTTACCGAAACGTTCTGCATGCATTCACAATTTGGGTAATAATATGATGATTTTCATATTTTAGTGAAATGAAATGGAGTTTAACGTCCTACTGTTCTGTTCCGAACCGGACTAATGAAGAGGGCATACAGTGTGCTTTGGGGAAAATTTTGCCCGGACAGTGGTACTACGGCCTTCTCTTATATCGAATTCCAAATGTCAGGGGATCTCGGTTTTTCGTCCCATCCGATCGACTATAGACAGCTGTCTTCAGGGGCAACCGTCATGCATCACTGACAAGGGTAATCTGAATGAACTTTCTCGGCCAATGAAGGGATCGATAACCCGACCTCCAGGCTAGCGAGCCAGCGTCTTACCCACATAGCCACCGTGATTCCCTGTTGGTTAGGTAGTTCCATCCGAAAATTTCAGAATGGAGTGGGGGCACATAGGATGGGTAAATGGTGACACATTGTTTCTCATCATTAGTTTTATATATATTAAAGTTCCAATTTCATATTTTCTAAGAAAGTCAAAACATAATTATTTCTATGTCTTTTGCTCAAAAAGTTGTCAACTCACCATTATACGATCATGGGCAAAACTTCACAGGCGTTAAAATTGCTGATACAGGCTAATTGAGGAAATAGTAACACAATTACCTCCCTTGTTTTCCCATTTCTCTCCATGGACGGCCATCCTCAAACGTTTGAATTTGAAGTTGAAAATGATAATTTTGCCAATTTCTCAGCTGGCAATAGTGAATTATGGGATTAATAGGATTATTCTTTAACAAGGTAGGCCTGTTTATAGGTACAATGTATTTTAGGGCTTCATTTCAAAAATAACTTAAAAATATGCTATTGGAACTTTAAATATCCGTCTTAAAATTAACCGATTTTATTTGAATGTACAGGTAAAGATTATACTGATAAAGGAAACAGCAAATTTTTGAGAGAAAATGATAGCCTATGCATTAAAATATAACCATCTATATTACTAATGTATCACACGCCATTGGTAAAAAAAAAAATATCTGTCCCTTTGATCTTTATATTTACTATATTCAATTTAATATAATATATAATTATGGTTCTCATTATCACATCAAAGTAGGTGTTGAGCTCCAAGGTAGGGGTTGTATTAATATCACCTAGATCACAGAGTACTCAACCGGTCTCGAGGCGTGAGAGAAAATTTCTTTAATATTAGAAAATAATTCGTTAGTTTGTGAAAGTAATGCGGTCTAGATATTCACTAATCACTTCATAGAAAATACATAAATAATACCCTTTACTGCGTTTCTATTCAGTCTTCATTCAATAGAACACCCAAATTCTATCACTGAAATTACCTTTTTTTCATATATTTCCTTTCGGGATGGTATGAGCCTGCATGCCTAATTACACCATGTCAAAAATCAAGTGTTTGAAGTCAAATTACTTTACATATTACTCAAAGAATGAACAGTTCGTCGCCCAGCAGGACCCAGTAAGTATCAAGGAAGATTTTGATGAGACAGTATTCAATCTTCACATCATAACACATGCATTTTTATTTGTAACAATATGCATAGAGTTATCTTCACGTGGTGGTCTCGCTCTAAACGACCACCTGACGTGTTAGCGGCCATTATGATTTCTCGGCGTTGTGTTGATTTAGTTCAGCCACAAGTTTCAAACTGTACTGATCAAAGATGAAACAACAAAAGGTTAAACATAAGTATGACAGTAAACCCGAAAATAATGTAAACACATATAGGAGGGGTGGCGTTTTGGGGACATGTAGCCCAACTCACTTCGCTTACATGTAACTTGTCCAGAAAAAAAGATACATTCTCAGGTGATTATTAAATTCAGTTAATCTTTTTACAGCTCGTATTTTATCGGGTCCCGTGTGACTTTATTTAGTTAAAACTCGCATCGTTGTGGATCGCATCGTTTGTGGGGTGCAATTTTGTGTCATGGGGGGGGGGGTCCACCTCTTAGAATGCTAATTTTTGTTGTTTGCGCGCTCGCTCTGTTGCCGATGCCCCCGCCCCCCCCCCCCCCGCTCTTAAAAATAAAATAGCCTACATCAAAAAACATTTAGCCCGGGTTTCAAATTAGTTACATAACAGTCAGAATGTAATTTCCACTTAAAAAGCAAACAGTGCTTTTGGGGTGAATTTCTGATGGTCCGTGCAGGGGCGGATCCAGAGGGGGGAGGGGGTCCCTGCTCAGTTACATAAAAAACAAATAATGCCTTGCATCAATGAAATTACATCACAAAGTGATCCTACATCAGTATAAAAATGATTTCTCTGTTTAAAAAGCTCAATTTGTACGTATGCCTATGTAATTTAGAGACGATGATGGCAGATTTCCGTGACAGAAACCTGGCAAACCCCCTCCTGCAAAAAATCCTGGATCCGCCCCTGCCGTGTAGCCGTAGGCAGTATCCCCATAGATTATTCCACTTTCTCGGAGTTCGGGATATGTGCGTTTTTTATGTTCTCGCCCCGGACGCAAATTTCATGACCCAGAATAGGATCACATGATCAGTATGGGACTAAGATGTGTTAGCTTTCACAACATAATAATAAAAGAAGGCTTCGTCTGACCCTATTCTATATAATGGCCTATCAAAATCGTTATCAGCATCGGAAATGGTTACCGTTTAGTATGTATGCCCTAAGATGACCCCTTCGGTAATTTCAAATCTGATCTTAAAGAGTTCTTAGAATGTTGTTAACATCGTTTCTAGTAGGCTATAGCTGTGATCAGTAAGTTCTTATGTAACATAAATCAACCACTACAAAGGTAGAACAAATCTAAAAAAATACGTGTAATTCTAACATAATTCAAAAACACTATTGATAAAATCACAAAAGTTCAAAGCAGTAAGATTAGTGTTAATGTTTTTGTACGTAGCTAAAGTAGTTAGCCGTCAGAAGAGATCTATCGAGTGATTGACAGCAAAGTTGGTGCTTTTATGTTTGAGTTAATGACGTAGTCAATTTATAGGCGCTAACATCTATAGGGTGCCTTTTTATAGCCTAATTCCTTTTTGTTTACCTGATAAATGAATGATGTAAAGCCACTTACAAGATAATCGATAATTTCAACGAGTACTCGGTTTTCCCTTTCCCCCCCCCTTTATATTGCCATGTGTGAATTTTAAAATCAGTGAAAGAACAACCATAATTTTTCTCTACGCCAACGAAAAAGAATTGTCATTTCTAAAGGCGTTTATAAGTTAGTTATTGTTCATGTTTAATACATGTACATGCATAAAGATAATTAGAAACATTATACATTTTAGAAGATCGGATAAAGAAAAAAACAATTAAATTTATCGAAAATACACGTAGAAATAAGTAATTTCCGTGTAAGTCTGATGATGAAACGTCCTGTTTATATTCACAAAAATTGCATCAATTTACGACAGGTCTCGGTGGCGTGAAAATAACAAATCGTTAACAAAGTTTGTTCAACTACCGTTTTGTTTTGTCAATGCCAACGACATGCAAACATGTTTATCTTTAAAAAAAACAAACACAGATTATAAGTTATTAAAATGTATGTATATTAAAACAATGTCATTATCATACGAAAAGTTCGTTATACACATGAATATTTTTCAAGATAAAAATATTCAAATAAAATGGATTAAAGCTTACCTCACACAAGTCATTACTCAAAAATCGTTGCGTAGAACCCGAGGTTTGTTTTCGTCACAAGATCCATTGATGGTTTGAGGCAAATGCTGGAGTGTTGAGTAAGAATATACTAGGGTTTATGCCGCCTATATCGAAGAGGTTTCATGTCAACTATTGGCTAGCGGTAACTTCAAAGCTATTGACATAATGGCCTCGGTAAACGGCGTAAACAGGCCTGTCTCATGCTTATTGAGTCAACAGGAGTTGATAATATTCCCTTCATTTCCAATCGACAATACAACTCTTTATCTCTACGGCTACTTATTTTTACAAATTAATTCACGAAACATTAATTTGGGGTATGCCTTTCAGGCTTTCACCCGATATATACTAAACATATGTGACCCCTATTACTATTGTAGTTTTTGATAGCAAGCAGAAGTCTGCAGGTAGCAGTAAATAATCACTAGACAAGCTCAAAAAGAAAAACGCTGGAGAATTCCTTTACTTTCTGAACTTGTCGCAAACAAGGCTGTGTCTTAACTTTTGTGTTAAGTCGCTAAGTTTTCCGTTAAATGTTTTCAGTCTATGTAATGGCTGGACTGTCGTTGTCGTTCAAAGGAAGATAAAGGAATTTTTTCAATTCTATTCCGTTGCCTGTGCTTGGCCAAATACGAAAGTTGTGCGACGGAGGAAAAAAAATGTTAGTTCCCGTTTCACTGAAAAGAAAGCTACTAGGAAATTGTTGACATCGTTTCAATACCTTTCCTCTTTAAACTTATTAATCAGACAGACCTAGATATGTGTTTAATCGTTGATTTTCCATTGTAAAAAGACTTGATAACCACATGTAAAATGGTTTGAATTTTGTCATACTGTATCAAAGCAACGGTGTGTGTGCTACGGTCTAAGAATAGTTGGAGAGTAATACAAAACACTTCTACTGGAATGAATCAATCACCCAACTTCTGTATTGAGGGATGTAGTGAATAACAAATGGTATAGTTATTCTAGATCACAAGACACCTCAAATGATATTAAATCTACCCTTTGGCCACGCGAACTTCCTTTTATAAAACGAATACTGCATTATAAATTGAATATATTATGATAGTATGTATCTTGTACCATATTTCCAGGCGTGGACCGAGACACATCTTAGGATTTTATCAAGCTTGGTTTCCACTTCCCCGAGTTAGCACCTGTTAATATTATTCTGTGTTGTATAGTGGTGATAGAATGTTCATATCGTTATAGTATCATGTTTTGTAGTTGTGATAGAATGATTAGGTTATACTGTAGCATATTAGTGATAGAACGATCATGACATATAGTAGTATATCCTATATTGGACCAGGTATTATAGTGGTGATAGAATAATAATGTTATATTGTAACATGTTTTATAGTGGTGATAGAATGATTAGGTTATACTGTAGCATATTAGTGATAGAACGATCCTGACATATAGTGGTGATAGATTGATAGCGTTATATTTTAACATGTTTTATAGTGGTGATAGAATGTTTATAGTGCTGATAAATATTATGGATTAGATTATACTTTACAATGTTATGTGATGATATAGGGTGTTAGATTATACTGTGATCGTGGAGGGGGTTACATTTATACTTGACATTCTATATCGTACCATATTTCATGGTAGTGATAGACAGTTAGAGCAGATTATACTGTACCATATTCTATGGGACTGGCAGAATGGTCATTATTATATTGTAACATGTTTTATGGCACTGACATAATAATCATGTTATATTGTGCTATGTTTTATCATACTAACCGAATATTATATCGTACCATGTTTTATGGTACTGACAAAATGATCATATATTATCCCGTTTATGGTACTGACAGAATTGTGAAGGACAGCTGTCTATTCGTTCGGATGGGACGAAAACCGAGGTCCCGTTTACATATTGGTGTGCGCGTAAAAGATCCCAGGACAGTTGGAATTCGATTTAAGAGTAGGCCATAGTACAGTTGTCAGGGTAAAATTTCCCTTATAGCACGCTGTATCGCGTTTGTCCGTCTTCACTAGCGCAGTTCCAAGCAGAACGGTATGATTTTAGACCCCATTTTACTTCATTTTCATTTATCTTGCTGTCACAAGAATTTAATTGTATTATACCACATTTATGTTTATAAGGGTGATAAAAGGGTCGTATTATATTGTATGATTTTTATAATTCTGGTCATTTTATCTTATTCTACTGTGCCATGTTTTTATACAGATGCTGAAATGAAGACAATGCTTGGCCTGGTTTTGTAACATAATACAACAGAAATTTTAAGTATGACAATATCTTCGATTCACCTGTTGATGGCACGAGTTGGCAACTACTCAAACAAATACTTTAATCAGTGGACAAAAGAGTAGCATTTTGAGATTTTTATAAGAATGTAAGTGTTAATGCAGTGGATCCACTAGTACACGCGAATTGTCTTTCGTGTCTTGCCAGGGAAGATCATAAAGGCTTGCACATAAAAAACACATATAATTCTTTTGTCACCTTATTTTAAAGTTGCCGCCAAATATTGCCCACGGGGTGACTATTTCAACCGAATTCGTGATCGATTTATGAATTTATTTTTGTGATAAGGAATAGGTTAGTTAGGATTTCCGAAAGCCAAGTCCAAACTATCTCCCCATAAGAATGAACGACGAGTGTCCTACAAGAACCAGATTTGAGCATCCTTTCTGGAACACGTGATAACATTTCCGATATGAATGTTTCATTTAGCAAATATTCTGTTTTTTTTATCTCGGGGACTCGCTCCCGATGTTTTCCGAGGCAGCTCCGTGGTGTTTTCCGTGTTTGATGGTGGAACTGATATATGGAACAGTGGAACGTAAAAACGAGGCCCCATGTACACATTAACGAACGCTGTAAAAACCCTTGACAATTAGAGTTCGAAATAAGAGTAGGCCGCTCAGTCTAAACTCAATTTCATTTCATAATATTTCCTGTAAACTAAAACAATATTTGGTTCGGGATGAAGCTTAACAATTATATAATTTGTTCTAGAAGGGTCAGGCTACGTAATTATCTAGTAATGTAAAGGCCCGGTCGATAAAAGACGTCTGGTGTTTAGAAACGGATCGTTTTAATTTTCTTGTCGGACAAGATCAAATGTCTTAAGATGATCCGTTTTATACTGTACTACAAATGATATTTATTGATATAAGCTAGATAATCGTTTCAGAGTTTCTGTCAACTTAAAATGAGATTATACATAGAAATCTTTAATCCGTACATATTAAACTTCTTATCACATAGATGAATCGCTATATTCCCGTAGACAAAATTAAAAGATCAAATAAAGCTAAGAGATTTTGCTTTGATGTCAGCCGCAAACCAAATATCATTTTGTAATATATACCTTATTATACGCTCTAACGATTCGCATGAATATTAAGTTTGTGGGCAAATAGACTAATTTAATTGGTTGGCTTTATTCTATGTCAGCGAGATATAGAGAAATATTTAGATTTAAGATTGTTGTTAAGGTTAGTCTGTGTTATACAAATCTTTAATGATTATTACTTTATTCACATTTTTTTAACTCGATAATATGGCGATAACACCCACATTTAGTCAAGTATGAAATTGGATATTTCTTCCGTTCGTAACTATGTGTATGTGCAGATTCTGTAGGTATGCTGTCGTTAATGGACATTAATTAGAGTTAATCGGATATATTCGGATGTCAGTCCTTGCACCAAATTTGGGGGCAAAGGCAGAATATGAACTTTTGGCTCCTACATTAGTGTTCTAATTCACAAGATCGTTTACTTCGACAAAGCCAATAACTAAGTAATGATATTGGTGTCCGATCTCGATATGTAAATATTATACAGATTTAACTCCAATATAATCACCGCTGCTAAATGAAGAATTGGGCAGAGGAAACAAATAAATACAAATCTCAGACCCCTCATGTATCAGATAAGTTTCGATACACCAAACACCCCAGTCTTACGCAAATTGTCTCAAAGCTTGTAATGCATATAGGGCCTATCAAGGTGGAGACCTTCTAGATTTAGACGAAACTTAAAATGTATGTATATTGATCAAAAGATCTTGGAAAACTTTGATTTCGCATGCACTTCTTGGATTATGGCCCCTGACTTTTACATAAATGTAAAATATAGATGTAACTTAACATGTACATGTATATTAAGGGTCTCAGGATCTTGGGCGAGTTAGGGGTTTGTCCGCAACTGGGTGCCAATTAACCATTAGACAAATAAGGCATGTGCCTTAGGGTTCGTGCCTTAGGGCTAAAAAAAATCCAGGCCACAAACAAAGTAATTTTTTTTCAATAATTATCAAATGACAAAAATGCCTTGGCTTATTTTTATGTAAATAAATGGCACCCTTCTTTGTCTACACGTTTGCCCCTGATACTCTGTGGGGGTATAGGTTATACTACAGGAAATAATCATAATATCTCATTTGAAAATAAAACTAAACTGACTTACTCTTTAGAACGAAATAAAAAATAATCACTGGTTAACCAATCATGATTCAAACAGCGATATTCAATCAGGAAAACATGTAGTCGAATGGGTCTTTGTTTATAGAATTTAGAATATATAACGTTTGTTTACAGACACCTGTGAATGAAATATATCAAGTTTGGGTGGTCCTGTAATATTCAATCAATCTGACATTTTGTGAAAAGTTCTGATAATTCATGTAGTAATTATACAGCAACACATAACGTTGATATAGGTCTAAATAAAACCCGGTTTGAATTGTATTGAGTTAATAGTAAGTGCAGGAGGACCACACTACACGCAAAACAAAAATCTACAAGATAAACCTGCGGACAAGACAGAAAATAGACAGTGCACAAAATAAAAGAATATTAAACCAAGTGAATGGATCCGAGGACCAAGGTGTTACCTTCATAAGTCAAGTTGTCATCGGCATAACGCTTCAACCCAACTCAGTCCCTTAATATTCCACACCATATTGTTCTAGAGATCAGAGTTTTCGAAATTCTTGGGAAAGTTGAGTCGCGAATCCTTTTTTTGCAGAGTTATTGCCTATCTCATCGAAACCAATAACACCCTAAATAGTCCTAAAAATTAGAATCTTTTGAAATTTGTCGCTGTTACCTATGTTCGTTCATTTCAATGAAAATCCGGACGCCAAAACTGCCGATAGGTTTAACTACTTTTATTACAGGTCTTTCGTTTGGCCCTGGAATCTTGTAGAAACCAATAATGAGACATTTATTAACATGAAAAGACCTTAATCAACCCTCGATGCCATCTTATGTGTCGGATTTTCACTGGATTTAAATACGATGTGCTGCTCAAAGCTTACTGATGATTTAATCAAAAAATGAATTATCGAGAGTATGTATTTTATCGTACCGACTTTAGTAAGGATGATCGAGGCTAGGTCTAAAATTCAAACGCTAATATCTCGGTTCAGAGTGGAGAAGTGTGACAGAAATTTTCAGCATATTCCTTTTACATTATCTTATTTTTAATCTTCCATAATTTATCTTTAAGTCCAAAATTTAAATGCGAAAATGCGAATCAGTTCTAATCTATGAAGTAAAAATTTACATCGATGTCAGTTTCCCACACCTGCGACCCCTAGACCTTGCGGGCGGGGGTGGGTGGGTGAGGTGGGGTCGAATGGTTAGCACACGCGTGCTGTATCATAAAGCCTATTATTGAGTCAACTGGCGTGGTTTCGAATCCCTGGTTGTGCGTGACAAGGAGTATGGTTACCTGTCCAACCTCGTGGGTTTTCTCCAGGCCCTCCAGTTTCCTCCCACTACTAAAGACCCCTACGCGCACGCGAATTATTGAAATAAAATTAAACCATGTTAGTCCCGAAATAACCTAGTTTGAGTCGAGTGGACGTTAAATCCCACCTCTCTCTCTCTCTCTCTCTCCCTAGATCTTGCAGCTCATCGTGGTCTTCGACAATTGACTATTTTAAAAGTTAGATGCGTTAGTCAGATAGTCATACTCATAAGGAGAAACGAATGGAAAAAAACCCGAGACAAGTGTATACACTGTCACCGAATCCTTGATAATATTTAATACTCAAAAAATGGGCGTTTCTGTAATTCCGTTCTCGTACGTTAAATACTTTAAAGCAAATTGTGGTCGTGTATTTTCTTTGTCTGGCAACGTTATGTTTGACAATATTCTTAGAATAACCAATATGGGCTTCGCTTTATCTATTCCTTACATATTGTGACATTTGAACGAAATTGGACCTTATTGTTCCCCCTGCATCTGTTAAGAAAAATAAAATTGTAATTCATTAGAAGTGTTCACTAAATTGGAATATGGACACTGCAGAAATGAGAGGCCACCTGAATCGAACCTTTGTTTTTACGAACCAGCAACGAGGAGTTTCAGAAACTGGACACGGCTTATCGGTATGTCAGTAGTTTACTCAAATAAAAGACAAGAGTTCTCTTTGCCGGTGTTATCCAAATCATTAATTCCCAGGGGTCTATTTCACAAAATTTTAACTAAGATAAGATCTGAATTTTAGTTATTTGATTGGACAATATTAGATTGATTTTAGTTCTCAGCCAATCAAAATTGAAGTATCTGCTAAAATTTTGATTTTATCTTTAGTTAAGATTTCATGAAACAGGGCCCAGGTCATATTTGTCAACATAGTAAACGACAACGGAGTACGTCATCGATGTAGTTCAGTTAACATCTCTATAATAGTATATTATAGCAAACGTACATTTTTAGGATTATGCCCATTGACTACCCTTTCTGAATAGTTTGACTACGGGTCAGGGCAGTGGTTCACAGCCTTATTTTGCCAACGGCGCAACTTGGAACACATGTAAAAAAAATAGTGGCACCCCCAATCTGATTAAAACACAGATCCAGTTTCGTTTCGATTTTTATAGTTCAAAATTTCGTTTTTACTTGTCTTTACTACTTTTGAATCTGGAGGACTTGTTATTTGGCCACAGATCACTAATTATTTCCCCATTGACTTTAATGTTAATTCTCGTCTCTTAGACCGGCTGTAACTTTTCCAAAATATTCGTTGGTTAGAACGTTTTCTGCCACAGATGGAGCAACATGTGGCAAACTCTGGCCCAAAAGCATGTATGAGGTTCACTATGAAAAACTTGAGATGCACGGGCTGGAGGTAGTGACAACTAAACAAGCAATTTTCGGCCCTTCCTTTCAACGTAACCAACCTCACAATCCTTGTATCCTTCCGCCTCAAAATCATGAATATTCACCAAAACCTGGCAGAAAATGTATTTTTAAACCCTTTTCTTCGATTCTACACCAAAAATTCAACAAAAATCGCCATGTAAAAGGGGGAAAAGGGAAAGGGAGAGAAAGACTAAAAATAACTTTCGCCCTACTTTCGTGGGTGTCGGCCCATGAATATTTAGTGCTGTGTCCATTTAACTCGTGTTCTGCCTGAAATGAGGGGTCAGCTAATCAAATGGTCTGTCGAATCGACCGTTTGACCTTTTCATGCGTGGAACTGTGGGTAGATATTACCAGCGGATAGAAATCAAAACAAAACAAAAGTAGATTTTTAAAAGCATGGCGGTCGCTAATTGGTTATTCGAATGACTGACGTTATCAAAAGTCCCGTGCTTGATGCCTGACGGCATAGAACGTAAGCTCCCACTATAACTTGTTAGGTCTACATGAGTGTAGGCCATCGAAAGTATAAAAAAACGAAACGAAATATAGATCTATATTTTAATTAGATTGTGGCACACCTGGCTAAATACATATGAAAATATTGAACTTTTGCAAAATAAAAACATGGTAAATCACAGACACAGACTAGTGATAGACACATAGAGTATGACTTACTTTATTGCAGTGTTTTATCAGTCACATAGTTGGCTTAAGTGAGAAATCTTTTTAGTGTGCCGTTGAAAATTTCGCGGCACACACAAGAATATATCGCGGCACAGCTGTGTGCACTTTGAAAAGCCAAAATGCATATTTCGAAACCGTAAACGGGTCTGCTTGACGACATAGGTAACCTTTCCCTCTTTTTTTTCTGCGGAACTGTGACTTTAAATATGTCTCTACCACGCCTTGTATATATATCAGAGATTTAGTACATTTTAAAGAGTTGTAACATTTGTTACAAATTGTTGCCTATTTGTTTCTGATGTTAAATCAAGAAGTATTTAACCAGTATTTACACTGTGAGGTGATGAGAACAGGCTGGGGGCGTGCATCCCACTGTTTCCTATTCTCTTTAATTTGTTTGATCCAAATAGAGGGGGTGTATTTGAGTAAGACCACGTGTTATCCTGTAACAATGGAATTTGGCCGTTTTGTAAACATGCATTTCATACATAGTCACATAGTTTTTAGATTGATCTATCAGGTTCTAATCAAAATCATGAAACAAAAGAATCATATCAGCCTCATAGAATATGAAAATCAAATCTGCTCTATTGATAATTTAAAGCAGAACAAATAATTAAAGAGCTAATAAATTACTTTTTTTTAGAATATTTATTTCATCTCCGTTTAGTCTATATATTCACACATGTATAGCATTCTGAATTAATGTAGCGAAGAGCTCCATCTACTTATCTAATTTAATTGGTAACAATTATTTTTAATCTGTTGTCTAGAAATAACTTCTAAAAACACGATATTCTTATTATTTTCTATAAAAAGAATTTGTTATCTAAAACGAAGCGAATAACATTCTTTAAAAGGAGTCGTTCAAAGTTGGACAAAATGTTGTGTTGTTGTTTTTGATAATGGTGGTTATTGGAATATGAACATGACTACCTGTTAGGAATGTGAAACAGTTCTGACTGATGAAAGATGAGTAAATAGATGAACAATGTGGATGTTTTCTAAGACAATAAACAATGTTAACACTGCACCGGCCAGTGGATTAGTCAATTATGTGAAACATGTACACCTTCCCGCCCATAACTTCACCTTCTAAACATGCCTGCAACACGAGAGAGATAATATAGTAAAAGTGAAGGACGAAATGGCAGTGGGACAAAATATGATTGATATTTACATTGGGATAAATAAAATCCTATTCAGTCACTAACCTAAAGAATAAGACAAGGGTAAATTGTCTTTCCAGTTCCCATCCTCCGAATAAAATCGCAAAACTCGGATAACTAAGTGGTGATTCCCAACATACTCCCGCAGTGTTTCGTTTGATTAGACCTTATCCCGCTCAAACACTGCCATACTTGACGCAAATTTTTGTCCCAAATTATGACTGATTAACAGTCCGACGAACAACGGGTATGTAACGATTAACCGTAAGGTGTCTGGTGTCAAACGCGGCTACATTACGTTAGAACGCGCGAAATTTATTATGCTCATTTAACTTGTACATAACAGAATATTACGGAAAACTAATTGTGTTATAAGCGAGGGTATCCAAAATAGCTACAATATAACCATTTATCAGTTGCCGCGCAATACAGCAATGGTAAGGTAGGGATTTCTCGGGACATTGCTTCCGGAATATGAAAACCCAATAGCCTGACGATGTCCGCACTTGGAATACTGGGTCGTCGTATTTTGACCAGCAATATTTGATGGGTTTTGTATAATTGTGTTTTTATCTCTCATTGTTTTATGTATTGGAAATTGGAACTACGTAGTACCAATTGTATATGTTCTCTAGAGTTACCATATTAGAATAATCATTTTATTTTCTGTACGCTATATAACCTCTGGTCGTGTTCTCTTTGATATCCTATTTCTTTGTTTATAAACAAAAAGCAAATTTAAGCAATTCTTATCAATTTGATACTGTGTATAAACACTGGCGGCACTGTTCGTTTTAGATGATAGTAGGTGGATGGTTATAAAGCCAGGCTAAATCAACTCCATTCAATTCAATATACCTACACACCGTGAGTCATATACAATGTCAATGTATAGTAAAACCCAGATCGGTATTTGGTGAAATAAGCTATATTCGATAGTGTTAAATTATAACGATAGGCTCGATATATTTTCTGTCCATTTTCATTGACGTGACACCAATCAATTCGCCACTGGAGTGGGGGCGAATGGTTAGCGTGTGCGTGTTGTATCATAAGGTTTGTCATTGAGTTAACTGGCATGGTTTCGATTTCTCGGTTGTTCGTGACAAGGAATAGGGTCGCTTGTACAACGTCGTGGGGTTTCCCAGGGTCCACCTGTTACATCCCACTCAATAATCACACATATTGGGACGTAACTTCCTAGATTATGGTCCCAGATTGCCGGATAAATCGCTTTTTGGCCTATGGACTTCCTAGAAGTCTCAGTTAAATAATTCACCGTTATACGCAAATAACTTAACAGTGTGCAATACTAAGGTTGTGGACCCTCTAAAAGTCACAGTTTTTATCCGATCTTGATGAAACTTAAAACCTCGTGGGTTTCCTCCGGCACTCCGGTTTCCTCCCACTGCTAAAGACCCCTACGCGCATGCGAATTAATAAAATAAAATTAAAACCATAAGTTAGTCCCGAAATGACCCAGTTTGTGTTGAGTGGACGTTAAACCCCAAATGTTCGTGTCCAAACTGTATTGTTTACATTTCAGTCGATTTGATAGCCTCCTTTGTCACGCAATTAGTTTTACTGCAGTATTCTGCTATGCACGGATTAATTCGGCATAATAAAATCGTGAGCCATGACGTAAGGTTATGTAAACATATTTGGTCCAATATTGGCACTCGTTTTAAACATTGATTGGTTGGTAGACGGACTACTGACCAATCAAAATTTAAAACAACAATATCCACTCATAATAGCAGTGTGTAGTAGGATTACTTCTAATCAAATACAACACTGCGCGGAGTATGATTGTGCCTTGCAATCGCTGATTCAAATTGATATAGGCAGTCTATCTTAATGAAAAACTATCGATAATTTTCAACGTCTTTCAATAATCACCTTCAGAGTTGTGGCCCTTTGTTACGAAATCTTGTTAGAACTTTATAGGCTGCAATTAACTTATATGAGTTGTCTATAACAAGGATAATCCTATTAATTCCAACAATTTCTGTAATAACTTCCAGGGCTATTCCTCTTTGTTATGAAATGACGTTTATTTTGTCAAATAAAGGACTTGAAAGAGACCAACAATGATATTTTGAAGAAACTATTTCAACTATTTAGACTTATAATCATGATCAATATTGTAGAATTGGGGACTGCCACCATGGGATACCAAATACATTCCCCGTCGATTTGAAATAACAGCTTGGAATGTTGGAATTTGATGGCGGGAAGCGGGTAAAGTTCATTCATGAGAGTAGCAGGTTGGAAAGATTCATTCACAAGAAATGTTCAATAATCAAAATGTTTATTTTCTAACTTGAATGTTTAGAATTATTGTCGTGCTTCCATCGTACGATATGAGAAACTGCGACAGATTGCTTTGTAAATGAAACGAAGACCAGGTAAAGAAAAACTTTAGTCACCTCTCTATAAACGTACATATATCACCTATTATAAACATTTATCTAATATCTGACTGAATGTTCAGCAGTTAGCCAGAACATTGATGGTCTAAAATCGTCTTGAATTTGTTGAGCATCGTGGTCATTTCATTAAACACTTTAAAAATCAACATGGAGTAGGGACTTTTTGTGGGAATATCATGAAGTGTAACTTTATCGGTTCAAGTTCAAAATCTACATTGAAACAAGAATTTACTTTCCATAAACGTGCAGGTATAACAAAAATGATTTGTCTCTTTCGGCCTTTCAGAAAAGGTTTAGCGCACTAGCATCAAATAAGATTTCCTCAGTGCAGGGAATAGTATTATCAAACACACCGTATAACAACGCTTCTCATCTGGCTTTCTACCACACAATATTACACCTCTCCTCATCTATTTTTTTTTTTTTAAATTTATTTGAATACTCATATTTTTTCTTTTCTAAAACGGAGAGTTTAAATATTAAGGGTTCCTGTCATGGCTTAATATATATAATCCTAACATACAATCCGCCACTCATTGCATGACAAATTGACTAGGACCAGTCACGTAGAATGAGTGCATGCTAAGGTGTATTTTAGTGTCTTTTTCACTTCACTTTGCCCTGTGTATAATTTACCCATAACAGAATACGCAGCTGTAAAGTAAGATTAGGGAATTGTGCATATTATACTCTAAACTTAAACATTTTGCCTTTAATCCATAAAGGGTGCAAGATATTGGATATGAAAGCATTTACAATAATGTGCTCCTTTATCAAAATTAATACCAGTCGTATCTTCTTATAAAACAAAACTTCACATTAAACTGTTATAATCCATTTTCAAACGAATTAAACCCCACTTTATAATGTGTTTTATCTACATAATTGTTTTATGAAAAGTAGGCCATTACTAACGGTATCACGAAATAGACCTGCCCACAAACATTTTTTGAAAATTTTTAAACAAGAACAATCCGTTACCGTATCCACCTGGATTTTAACAACGATCATATTTAACATTATTGCGATATTATCTTTTTTCTCGCTATTTTGGGCTCGAATGGATTGTTACTTATGCCAGCCTACGGGGATCCCAAATTGTAACATTCAATAGAACCGCCCAGGATTTGGTTTTACAGGTAAACAGAAGAATTCCTAATCCAACATCAAAAACATTGTTGTGAAGAGGATGTTAATTACATGTTGATAAATTTATTCGTCTACAATTGTTGCTCTTCATCTAATATATTTTAAAACTTGGGGTTATTTCAAAATAAATATAGCCTTGGCTAAAATTCGTACATAGAAATATCTTATTCGGTAATATCGCTAAAAAGATTGCTTTATGGAAGCGAGGGAATAACCAATCATAATTTATTTAAACCATGTAGAATTTCCCGTATAGGAATAGAAAAATACAGCAAAAATGTGTATTAGAACGTATGATAGAAACAGAACGCACGACACCCGAAACCACTTTATAGATAACTGTGGTGATGTGTTGCACTCGAATTTTAAAATCAGAAATATTTATTGAAATATCTAATACTGGTGCTACATAACATTCATTGTCTACTTTGACGAGATATGTTATAGTTCATTTCGTGACGCTACATTGTTAAACTGTTATAATTAAAAAATAATTAGAGCAAAGAATTTAAGAATTGACGAGACGTTCTTGTTATTGTAAAAAATATTTATTGCAAGACGTTCACTTTAAACATTATTCTTCATATAATCATGTTTTCATTATCAGAAGTACTTTCATCATTATGTTCGCTGAAAGAAAACTATTCAAATGATATACTTTTGTAGGTGTCACATAACATTTTTGTAAGAATATCGAATTTCTTCATTAATCCCCTTACTTTTGAAGGAATCACATATCTAACTATCAAAGACCATCAAACAAAACTTGTAATTCTTATTCAATAGATGGCAATGTTAAAAATAACATTAACATTTCACCTTTTTACTATTTGAGGTCAAACAAACTCTTACTCTACAAATTTCAGTTTGATGGATGGAAAACGAAACATTGATTGATAGTCATGTGAAAAAGTAAAGTATATTTTTCTACGATTTCTCTTTATGAAAATAAATAACAAAAACGAAACTAGTATTAACATTCCCAGCATTAGCATTCTTTTAACTCAGATAAAATGGAAATTCTAATCTGACGTTTCACTTATTATCAATTGAAGTTCTCTCTCTATATATATATATAATGTATATACACCCATCCAAAAAAAAAAAAAATAAAAATAAAAAAAAAACCTACAGCCCATATTTCATCATTTATTTATTTGAACGAGGTTGTTGTTTCGATAAACCTCACTTGTGTTTAATGCCATTATGTAAGGATAAAAGAAATTCATTATAGTTTTAAATGTAGGGTCACTAATTGTGACTGATCATACTTTTTTTCCGAAATTTGTTTTCGCTTGATTACACCAAGACACAAGAGTTTAACAACTTCGCGAGCTGTTCGCATCGCATAGAACCTAAATCTAAGGTATTTAAAATCCGGGGGTTCTCGGTTTCCAAATCAGTTGCACATGTAAACACTTAACGAACCACAAGTGATGTCACATCTGAACGAACGCAACAAAGCTATTGGTCGGTTACAAGCAGGTGAATCCCAGACAGATGTAGCCAAGCTGCTGAATGTTTCCCTGGGTATCATTTCTCACCTTTGAGATAGGCAGTGAAGTTCAACAGCGACCTCTATTCCAGCAGCAATTCCTCAACGGTGTAGAATCTCAGATCAGACAGCCCAGCCCGTAAGCGCCTAAGTGAAACCAGATTACGAGCCAGACGTTCAGTTTGAGCTGCTGCTGTTGTGAAATGCGCTGATACCGTCGAATCTGACTTCATTGGGTTCAGACCCGAGGTTATGGCCACAGCAACACCGGAGGACAGTTTGGTTCAGCTGCGTGTCGCGGTTCCTGTTGCAACGAGGGATTGGTAGAGCAAGGGTATACCGACGACAAAATGTGATATTGCGTTTCTTTTTATGAAGAGTATATAATATACTTGACAGTGTTTTAAGTGTATTTCTATCAGACAAAATATAAGTTAAGGGAACAAGGGGATATTTTTTGGCATACGATGTCAAAGATAGATTGTAAATTATATGCACTCAAATATATCGATACATTAGGTTTTATGTGCGTTGGAACTCCAATGGTTATTGCATTTTATTTTTCTGGGATGAAATTATGAACGAATGGAATGGGGTTTGACATCCTACCAGGATAATGGACAGGGGCATATGTCATTCAGTGAACTGTGAGGGAAAGTTTAAATGTACAGCAATTGAAATGCAGGTATTAAGGGTTAAGGTTCCGGCTCACTTATCAGGTGATCCTGGGTTAGATCCCGGCGTTGGTCCAGAAAGTTCACCGGGATTTGTTTGCTTACTTTATCGCCACAAACCACAGAGGGCCGAGACTCTGCAATCAAGCAGTTCATTTTGCGGCCATGGCTCACAGAGCAGAGGGGACAAGATTGACCAGTTCTCCAGCCTCCTAGACATCCTACTGAGAATGGAGGGTCCACATACACATGGTTAACTGCACAGCTTTAAGACGAATTCGAGGGTTGCTGAGGAAACTCACCAATTCAAGGCAACCCCTCACACGCGAATGGAAACTGCTATGAATAAAACCTGAACGGGGATGATATTTAACCTGATCTGGTTTGGTTAATGTCTCCATATAATATAGGCAAGTTGGCCAAATAAAATGACTTTTATTTTTCAAATTCACATAATTCATCATATTATTATGGTATCTCTCAAAGGCTCAAAGAATTACGAGCAAAAGCAAGTAGAC
This sequence comes from Patella caerulea, assembly GCA_036850965.1. Classification (NCBI taxonomy): domain Eukaryota; kingdom Metazoa; phylum Mollusca; class Gastropoda; family Patellidae; genus Patella; species Patella caerulea. The sequence goes on along the minus strand of JAZGQO010000014.1, from coordinate 16,756,868 downwards.
AGTAAAGATGTGACCTCTTCAGGTGTAGATTGTTGGATGAGGCGCATTCACTCTTCTCCGAAATCTACTCGTATCAACTTCCATCTTTTCGTGGGTCATTCGGGTCAGGTAGTGACCATTGGTATCCGACACAGCGTCATAGATCGTAGCAGATTGATGTTCATCTCGGCAGAGCGTGGTGTTTGTCCTCGCCAAGGCTGATCACAATCGCCACGGTTTGGAAGGACAAGACAAATGGCTGCACCTGGCTTCGTCATACATGTCTTATATACTGACCTTGTGATTATAACGATAAAATGATACTTGACGAAACGCCGTGCTTTTAGAATAAATCTAGTGCTTGGTTCCCATAAAAATTGTGTTCTGTTAACGATTCGATGCCATCTGTCGCAGTTTGTTACGATCTAATGCGATGATCACGATTGACAATTAATCGTGTTGATCGTAGAAAGATTTTGAACCGCCCAGCATGATTGTCAGGACTGACCTCGAGATACATTAAACCTGATAGGATCACCACGATTAAGACCACCATTTCAGTCGTAGCAAGAATCGTAATAGTGGTAACCTAATAGTGGGTTATAAGTAATCAACTAATTTTAGAGACTGTTGGGTATACGTTATAATATAGATCGTTTATTAACAATTGTAATATTATACTTTAGCGATTATTAATTTATACCACGTACGTGAAAAATACATTATGTTAGGGTGTGGTGGATTCGTTGTAAACGGTGACTTGAATCAATTGTGACTTATTTCTCTACCTTTTCAATGTAACATTTAATATAAATTCCGTTTGATCTTCCATGTTTAAAAGGCGTCAATTTGCTGAAATAAGATTCGCTATCAATATTCTTCTAGAAGGCGTCATTTTACCTGTATGGACGGCTACTTGTCAACAATTTTAACTTATCACAGCTTAAATGAACTACGACGACCCCTGACCCATGTTTCATTATGCCAACGAGGCCTTTAATTTTCATAATCTTCACTGTTGAAAACATCAAAGGAGAGTTTTGTAAACAGTGTTTAAAGATAAAATGATATCACACGTTATGGATGTGTGTTTAAATTCTCTTCGTTAAGGCCCCTTTATTCAGATCAAAACTCAGCGACAATGGCAATCTAAAGTCAAGTAGAAGACGTCTATCCTTTTGTATTTTAAATACTTATTTCGGTAATCTTCACGCTGTCATTTACTCGTGACATAAATCTATTATTAAGCGTTGATTATAACCATCGAAGTTGGTAGAAAACAGTATACAATTTTAATAGTGTTATTTATAAACGGTTATCCATCTTGTTAAGGTAAATCATACACCTCGACTACATTAGTAGTAGATTATGCTTGGGTTACTATGTATAGAGCCCGAGAGCGAGGGGTTGGGGGTAGGGGAATGCTGATGGTTTTCAAAAAAAATATTGGTATAAATTAATGAAAAAATGCAATGCTACTTGATGGTAAAGTAGAAGAAAACCGGTGTCTATTTTGAATGAGCACGTTTACTGGGTAGAGTTTCGTGGGTTGAATTAGAATCGGATTCAGTCAGTCCACTTTTTGGGGGGCAAATTTGAGGACTATGAGCCACCTGTCTGGATCTTCGCATCGTGGCGTCGCGGTCCGTACTCGTTCCGGTTGAATTTCTTTAATACAAAAAATGAGTATTCTATATTTTGTCTGTTTTTGTTTTTCCATTTGTTTGCCTGTGTAAAATCTTCTTTCAAAATCGTAAACATCTGATTATTGTAACATCAGTAAAACTAAACCGCGGTACATGTACTTGGTATATGTTGTTATGTTAAACCTCAGTTTCTGTATTTTAAAAAAATGACCCCCAATTACCCCAGATATACGGCAAAATGACACCACAGACCTTGTGTCTCCAAAATTTCATCACAATTATAATCCAGGTTAGCTATAACATTAAAAGATAGGCTGGCACTGCCAGGCAGGATACGCCCACATTTTTGAGAGATGGATAGAGAACAAGCAATACCGAAAGTGATTTTTCCTCATTAAGTCCTGTATTTCATACTGTATTGGGGGCAGCCATTTTGTTGGTCAGTTCCAGTATGATATTAATGAAATTCGAAGCCGACAATGATTATGGTGTGACGGTACACAACCTAGAAATGTTACTTTTCGTCAAAATCGGATAAGAATTGTGACCTGCAGAGAGTCCACAACCATGATATACCATATTTTTACACTATTCGCGTACAAACGGCGACCATTTCGTCCGGCAATTTTGTTACGATTTTCACGAAATTCGAACTCAACCTTCCTTACGGTGCAACAGTGGCAATTTTGTTACGATTTTCACGAAATTCGAACTCAACCTTCCTTACGGTGCAACAGTAATATAATCAGAGTTTTTTTTTAAATCAAATAATAATTGTTCGAGAGATAGACAGAGAACAAGCAATACCGAAAGTGATTTTTCCTACAATCAAAGGCCATAATTCATTAAGTTACAATTTGATATGCGCAAATATCGAAAAGAATAAAGATCTTTAGGTTATAAACAAGCATTTCAAGTTTCATCAAAATCGAATTAAAATTGTGACCTCTACATGGTCCACAACTTTGATATACCATACTTTTACACTGTTCGCGTACAAACGGCGGCCATTTTTTCTGGCAATAATGGTCCGATTTTCTCGAAATTCGAACTCAACCTTCCGTAGGGTGTAACGGTGATAGAGTCAAACGTTTTTTAAATCGGATAATAATTGTGACCTCCAGAGGGACCATAGGCGATTTTTCGGACAATCAGGGGACATAATTCAGGAAGTTACGATTCGGATATGTCCAAATAACGAAAGGAACCAAGATCTTTGGGTTATAACCATGCATTTCAAGTTTCATCAAAATCGAATTAAAATTGTGACCTCTACAGGGTCCACAACCGTGATATACAATTTTTTAACAGTATTCGCGTACAAACGGCGGCCATTTTGTATGGCAATTTTGGTCCGATTTTCCCAAAATTCATACTCAACCTTCCTTACGGTGTAACGGTAATACTATCAACCGTTTTATTAAATCGGATAATAATTGTGACCACCAGAGGGACCACAAGCTAAAATAAGGCGATTTTGCGTATAATCAGGGGCTATAATTCAGGAAGTTATGTTCCGATATGCGCAAATGTCAAAAGGAACCAAGATCTTTGGGTTATTACCATGAATTTCAAGTTTCATCAAAATCGAATTAAAAATGTGACTTCTACAAGGTCCACAACCTTGATATACCATTTTTTAACAGTATTCGCGTACAAACGGCGGCCATTTTGTATGGCAATTTTCGTCCGATTTTCCCGAAATTCGAACTCAACCTTCCTTAGGGTGTAACGGTGATATAATCAAACGTTTTTTTTAAATCGGATAATAATTGTGACCTCCAGCGGGACCACAAGCTAAAAAGGGTGATTTTTCGGACAATCAGGGGCCATAATTCAGGAAATTACATTCCGATAGGCGCAAATATCAAAAGGAACCAAGATCTTTGGGTTATAAACATGCATGTCAAGTTTCATCAAAATCGGTTCAAAATTGTAACCTCTATAGGGTCCACAAGCTAAAAACGTGATTTTTCGTACAATCAGGGGCCATAATCCATGAAGTTTTCATCCGATACATGCCAATATCGAAAGCAGCCGAGATCTTTTGGGGATAAACCTATATTTCAAGTTTCGTCAAAATCGGATAAGAATTGTGACCTGTAGAGTCCACAAACAAATTGTGGACGGACGGACGGACGGACAGGGGCGACGACAATATACGTCCACGTCATGTGGGCGTATAAAAAGTATGAAACCCGACAATACCAAAATGTGGTGTATAAAGAAACCAAATTTGTACAATAATGGATTCCTTATATAAAATCCCGGATAAAAGAGGAATATTTTTCAAATAATAGAAAAAGAGTGAAACTTTTTTTTTAAAAAGTTAATCAACAAAAAATGTGAAAAAACGCTATCAAATACAATTATAATCCAGGTTAGCTATAACATTAAAAGATAGGCTGGCACTGCCAGGCAGGATACGCCCACATTTTTGAGAGATGGATAGAGAACAAGCAATACCGAAAGTGATTTTTCCTCATTAAGTCCTGTATTTCATACTGTATTGGGAGCAGCCATTTTGTTGGTCAGTTCCAGTATGATATTAATGAAATTCGAAGCCGACAATGATTATGGTGTGACGGTACACAACCTAGAAATGTTACTTTTCGTCAAAATCGGATAAGAATTGTGACCTGCAGAGAGTCCACAACCATGATATACCATATTTTTACACTATTCGCGTACAAACGGCGACCATTTCGTCCGGCAATTTTGTTACGATTTTCACGAAATTCGAACTCAACCTTCCTTACGGTGCAACAGTAATATAATCAGAGTTTTTTTTTAAATCAAATAATAATTGTTCGAGAGATAGACAGAGAACAAGCAATACCGAAAGTGATTTTTCCTACAATCAAAGGCCATAATTCATTAAGTTACAATTTGATATGCGCAAATATCGAAAAGAATAAAGATCTTTAGGTTATAAACAAGCATTTCAAGTTTCTTCAAAATCGAATTAAAATTGTGACCTCTACATGGTCCACAACTTTGATATACCATACTTTTACACTGTTCGCGTACAAACGGCGGCCATTTTTTCTGGCAATAATGGTCCGATTTTCTCGAAATTCGAACTCAACCTTCCGTAGGGTGTAACGGTGATAGAGTCAAACGTTTTTTAAATCGGATAATAATTGTGACCTCCAGAGGGACCATAGGCGATTTTTCGGACAATCAGGGGCCATAATTCAGGAAGTTACGATTCGGATATGTCCAAATAACGAAAGGAACCAAGATCTTTGGGTTATAACCATGCATTTCAAGTTTCATCAAAATCGAATTAAAATTGTGACCTCTACAGGGTCCACAACCATGATATACAATTTTTTAACAGTATTCGCGTACAAACGGCGGCCATTTTGTATGGCAATTTTGGTCCGATTTTCCCGAAATTCATACTCAACCTTCCTTACGGTGTAACGGTAATACTATCAACCGTTTTATTAAATCGGATAATAATTGTGACCACCAGAGGGACCACAAGCTAAAATAAGGCGATTTTGCGTATAATCAGGGGCCATAATTCAGGAAGTTATGTTCCGATATGCGCAAATGTCAAAAGGAACCAAGATCTTTGGGTTATTACCATGAATTTCAAGTTTCATCAAAATCGAATTAAAAATGTGACTTCTACAAGGTCCACAACCTTGATATACCATTTTTTAACAGTATTCGCGTACAAACGGCGGCCATTTTGTATGGCAATTTTCGTCCGATTTTCCCGAAATTCGAACTCAACCTTCCTTAGGGTGTAACGGTGATATAATCAAACGTTTTTTTTAAATCGGATAATAATTGTGACCTCCAGCGGGACCACAAGCTAAAAAGGGTGATTTTTCGGACAATCAGGGGCCATAATTCAGGAAATTACATTCCGATAGGCGCAAATATCAAAAGGAACCAAGATCTTTGGGTTATAAACATGCATGTCAAGTTTCATCAAAATCGGTTCAAAATTGTAACCTCTATAGGGTCCACAAGCTAAAAACGTGATTTTTCGTACAATCAGGGGCCATAATCCATGAAGTTTTCATCCGATACATGCCAATATCGAAAGCAGCCGAGATCTTTTGGGGATAAACCTATATTTCAAGTTTCGTCAAAATCGGATAAGAATTGTGACCTGTAGAGTCCACAAACAAATTGTGGACGGACGGACGGACGGACAGGGGCGACGACAATATACGTCCACATGTGGGCGTATAAAAAGTATGAAACCCGACAATACCAAAATGTGGTGTATAAAGAAACCAAATTTGTACAATAATGGATTCCTTATATAAAATCCCGGATAAAAGAGGAATATTTTTCAAATAATAGAAAAAGAGTGAAACTTTTTTTTTAAAAAGTTAATCAACAAAAAATGTGAAAAAAACGCTATCAAATACAATTGTGTTTATTTCGTTTGTTATCGTTATCAAATAATTGTTATCGGTTCTAGTTAAATTTTGTATAAATTATCTGGTTATGTGGTTGACATCTGTTCCACACGTGGCCTCTTGTCTTCATTTAACTGAACAACAAGAGAAGTAAATACACCATAATAATTAACCTTGGCTGGTATTACTGTTTTAAAACTTTACTTCAAAGACTTTGAGATAATTCGATGTGCTTATATTTGACAGGTTCATGGAACAATTTATGCTATTACATTTGGCGTGTGTATAAATGTCTAATCTACTTAAATTGACATAAAGCAAAAATATATTAGAATTCTGTGGTAAACGTACTTCTTTATTGGTAAAATGAACAGGAATGGCGTGAACGTCTCGTATTAATATTAATACATCGATGTATCCCCTACTCTTCTTCGAATTCTGCCAGTGGATCTTTTATATACGGGTACTATATACCAATTTGTTTGTGCGGAGATACAATCTTTGTTCCCCTGACAAATATAAACTGGCTTTGGAAATGAAATGAATTGGGGTTTAACGTCCTACTGTTTTGCTCCAAACTAGGACAGCGGCACTACGGCATATTCTTTTATCGAATTGCAACTTCAAACTAGACAGCTCTCCTTGCCAGGCCCTCCGTCCTACATCGCTGACAAGGGGGAACAACGCCGGAAAATCTTGATGAACTTTCTAGGCAAATGCTGCGATCGAACACCGGACCTCCGGCTAGCGAGTCATTGTTTTACCGCTTAGTCTTTGGCAAATCTTGAAAGTCCTGCAACCTCTGTAAGGTATAAAAATGGTTCTAATACTAAGAAGGTAAAGAGGGGACAGATGACAAAATAACCCGGGCTATTATTAGGGGCGGATCTAGGAAATTTGAAAGGGGGGGGGCGCAAAATGAGGGCAAAATTGTTTTTGATCTGTTATTCAAAACGCCATTCGTCTAACTACAGCAAAGGTGTACTGTCAATTGGTATTCGAAGCCTTGGCTTTCCGTCTCATCCGAATAACATATCCCTCTTACTTGCATTCCCCATAGACGATACACGCCTTTGTCGTTAATCTTCTAAACATATATAACATTGGCCATTATACGTCTGTCTTTGAGATCTACAAATTCCTTTCTCTGAAATGGAAAATAAAAGCTGATTTTTTTTCTTTTCTAGGTTTGATTTTGTGAGACGAAAAAGAACCAGACAGATATACCACCTTTTGATCAAGAAATAAACCATTAAGAAAAGATGCGCTCAGATATCAGAAGGAAAACAGACAAATAGTCTGTCACAATAACCATTCCAACATCGCAAATTACCTTCTGTCTTTCTCTTTTCTTTCTTACATTTACTTTTAAAAGCCAAGACCACGCTTTGGAGATTTTTTTACTTCAAACAACCCCGTCTCTTTGTTTTTGATTATGTTTGTTCTTTTCTTAAGCTAAACTTTGTCTTAGATGAGTTTATTTGTTGTGAAATATATATGGAAAGCTAGCGCGAATATTAACGTGTGTGTGAAGTAAATGTCAAAAGTACCTTATATCCTTGCTATTTTCACCAAGAAAAGACCGAGTTTAACTTGGCTTTGCGAGATCACAAATAATGATTGATATTAAATTGCAACGTGAAAAGGTCGTCCAAATAGAACTTCACTTTGGGTTTACCTTAAAACAAACGTGTAAGAAGTGAATTTATTTAATATACAAGACGATATGCTTGAAGATCTTATCTTTATTCAAGTCTAAGATTAGCATACACTATATAGGAAGATTAACATTTGAAATATGTTACCCTTAGAGATGAGTCTGCACCACGAAGTTGCATAATGTCAATCTTATTATTTATTAGTTTTGAATGCTGTCATTATTATTTCTATCAATCAGATACCAATGGTAGTGGTTTTGACATAATCGCATCGACATGTAGACGTAACTGTCAATTCAAAATCGAAGAAATAAATATGTGGCAATTCTGATGACGATGACTAATTGTTGTCTTGCGTACATCATTATATAATATTTCGTTGTATTTGTGTAGTACCTCTTTTTAAGTTTTCACTTTTTCATTCGCGGGAGCTATTGTGGCTCAGTACACAAGGCACAGTTCGCTAACGCGGGGTGAGGTGGTATTCAGGATTTTCCGGCGCGGCTTCCCCTTTTCAGTGATGCAGGACGGACGTTCTGGCAAGGGCGGTGCCTAGCCGTTCGAATGGCGCGAAAACGCGAATTCCCATATACACGTTAATAGAATATACTGAAATTTTCATTCAAATTGTTCCACTCTGAACCAAGATATGATATAAGTGATTGGATTTAAAGTCTCTCGATAATCATTACTAATGTCGGTACCAATAAAAACAAAGTCTCGGTTATTCATTTTGACGTTAAATCATCCATCATAAAATGTATTCAAGTGCACTAAATATCGCTGGCTAGCGATGGCATCGATGATCGAATATGGTCTGGATAAGTTATAATTTAGATAACATTGCAATGGGCTCATTTAGTGTTTAACAATCAGAATTCATTTGAAGTCCGGGCAAAATTGCCATTGTGGCACAATGGCGTATGTCCGTCTTCATTATCCCGGCTATATATATGTGCAGAAAAGTAGGAAGTAAATCTCATTTATTTCATTCAGTATCTAAAGCATCGTACCGTATTTCCGAAGACTAGATGCCAATCTGTCGTGACACCTCTATGTCTATTGAGTACAACTTCAGTCTTAATTCGGTTTTACATAACTCAAGACGAATATCTTTGTCGTATTCTTCCTTCCATAATACGTTATTTAAAATGTTTTAAAGTCTCTGAACCCTATACCACCAATCCTCCCCCCCCCTTTTATTCTTTTCAAAAATTCCCTGTAACTCGTCCTTTCTACCAGAATTCAGAACCATTCACATCGAGTCGAATAAATGAAGTGGGGTTTAATATCCTACTTTGTTGCTCCAACCAGGATTTCCAAACATTGGTGTAGTATGACAAACGCTACACTATGCCACAACTTTAAACAATCTGATTAAAACCCAGATCCAATTTCGTTTCGTTTTTTATAGTTCAAAATTTCGTTTTTACATGAGTGTAGGCCATCGAAAGTATAAAAAAAACGAAACGAAATATAAATCTATATTTTAATTAGATTGCAACTTTAAACAAAATGTTTTACCTTTGGGCGTGAAATCCGTGATTTTAGACGATATTATAGACCAGATTTTCATTAAGGTTAATTGTATGTGCTGCGTGTGGAATATTTACAATCAAGGGGAAACAACTTCTCTTTTAGACTGTCTAGGCCCACTTTCTGCACCAAACGAGATGCGTGTACGGGTCACTACCAGGCTGGGTCCACCTGTCGGATAGGTGGGCAGGCTCATTTAAAAAGGTTGGCTTAAGCCTATAAAGAAAAAAAAGAGGGGGGGGGGCGGTGGAAAGAAAAGAAAGAAGGAAGGAGAGGACATGGTGCAGGACAGGAAAAAGAAAAGATAAGGACAAAAAGTGATGGACAAACAACACAAAAAATGTACTACAAGGAAATAAGAACTTTATGAGTTTGACCTTATTATATAGTACTGAAACCGTGCAATTAGGTCATTCTGTTATCTAATTGTATCGGGAAATCATCGAGAGTTTATTATGGTCTGGATAAGTTAAATAATGTCTAATTGATAATTTAGCTAACATTTCAGGCACTAGTACGGGTCGGGTGGGGATGAAGGGGGATCAGTGTTTGGTATCGACTTCTTGCATCACTGCAGCCTATAGAAAATACGGGGAACTTTTGAGTCAGGAACCCTCTGCTAAGACAGACTGACAGGGCAACGCATTTCGTGAAACGTATATGATTAACAATTAACCCGCTCAAAGACAGCTCCAAAGGAAACTAATTGATAATTAATAGCCGAACAAGCGAATATTTTCGAATTTCTGACGATGAAAAGCAGTGAAGTCGAGATACAATGAACTAAGTTCATATGGAGTAGGGGCGGGGCTGTCAGTGTAGCGCTCGAGCCCTCTGGAGATATTTTAATCTAAGGGGTGTGTTTTTAGTCTTTGCAGTTTTTATGAATAATTTATGAGAAATGTGTATGATTTCAGAGTCACTCCGCTTGTAATGTTTTTATTGACATATTCGAAAAGGGAAGGGGTGGGGCTGTAGTCGTGGAGCTCCCCTCCACCCCCTCCCCGCAATATAGGGGCCCCTTCATGTCTCGCGGAGGCGTTTACTTAGTCTCGTACAGGGAGGGGACATGGACATAGTTTTGTTATTCCTTGAGACACGTTATATAATTTGAATTGCATTGGCATTAGTCTATTTTTTTAAAATGCCGTCTTTTCGGTAAAGTATGCATAGAGATGTTGGCAATATAATATTATATTTTTTGTTTCTGGTTTGCATGAATAGGTAAACTTTGTTAGAAACATTGGGAATTAGTTATTGCTCTTTATACATGTAATTTATGAGCTAATTCAGAAGAAAGATTAATAATAAAAGATGTGTAATATCCATCTTTTTTTCTTTTCTTTTTTTTTTTTTTCATCTTTAATAATGTAAATAAACGAAAATGCGCTATACGTCCACTTTGAATACGCCACTATCTGTCTGGATAATAGAGTATAAAGCACCTGCACACACGAGTTATCTCTTTATTAAAGACGATAGGTGGAGTTAAAGTATGACAGATATCCGGCCACGTTAATAATTATTATCAGCAAGAAAACAAAAGCAGAAATTTATACTTATCTTGGTATTTTTTCAGTTTACATTAATAGTAAGTATATCATCAATTACTTATTATGACATCTTCTTGCTCTACAAAGTACTAGAAATAGTAGAAATTTGTTGGTCGCCATCATGCATCGCGACGTCAACATCATCGGAACATCTTGATTTTTGTTGACTTTCGTTTTTGATTTAGTTTAGCCTATGCCTACAGCCTATGTTTATATATGTCTCTTTGAATATGTAGTGATGATAAAGACAGCATGACTGTCAAATAAGAATTAACTAATGACGACCAATGTAAAAACAATCGGATTATGACCTAACGTTGGCGTTATCCCCTTTGTCAATTTCCAACTTCGTCAATTTCCAACTGCCAAGATTCAAGATTATTTGATTTGACTTTTTTGACATTTCTTTTTTGAGACTTCCTACCTAGGTCCTTAGCAGTTCTTCACGTTTATAAAATTGTGCAGAAGCCATAAAAAGCTCCTGGTACCTTGAATGTATGCAGTTTAAAAGTAAACACAAACTGAAAGTAGTTTATTAATTTCAATATTTAGGAGAGCGATTCAGCTAATTTGCAGGAGTCTTTAATGACCCTTCGAAGGAAAGCTGATGTGCGTTGAGAGGAGCAGGAGCAAAAGCTCACCTTAAACGTGAAGGACTGCCTTAAATTTAGGTCAAGGAACTGCACTGATCAGACGATGTCCACTGACAGTTCCAATCCCTACCTACATGTAGGGGGTTCAGGTCAAAGTTTCAAATGACAGAAAAAAATTTTTTAAAAATATTTTGTGAAAATATACATACAATGCTACCCGAATTTTTTTATTTCATCAAAATATTCCAATTAGATCCGAAGTTATGGAATTTTAAAATCCGAGATCGACGTCAAAAATGTAATCAAAACGCTCTATACCAGTCAATGTGTGGAATGGACCTAAACAAGTGCTTTTCAGTCATATCTGGGTGACGTCATAATGGGAATTTTCCCTTCAGAATCGCTAGTACCAATTTTAAAACTGAAAGCCGAACGTTATTGTCAGCTAAGATTTATTAAAATCGTAATAATTTTAATGATAATATGTCAACTATTTATAATCTGGATGATACCACAAAAAAATTAGGCTATATTTAGTCGAAATTTAGCAAATTTCAGTCATCAAAACAGATAAATCTTGTTTTCTCCGTTGCTTATTTTCAGATCACGTGGTATCAGATATCGGTATAATCCCTAAAATGTTATCTATCGTTTGATTGGTTCTATATGAAAATCGACCGGAAACTAACGGTCGGAAATCCAATAAAGTGGATCGTAGCAATGGAAAATTCTAGGTCGCGTGACGTCAGAGCGGGATTTTCCAGCTGGCGCCTCATGTAAACAAACGGTAATTTCGCTTACATTTCGATAATTTTTTAGCCTAATTCTTTGCAGATATCGAGATTAACATTAAACTATTACAATACAATTGCTAGTAATACGTTTACATAAAATAGTAATTCAGAATCGTAGATTGAACTTGGCTATATTTCAGCCATTTGCTGTTCGATTTCACACTCAAGACATGTGACCTGAAACCCATACTACATGTATTCCTTCCTATTGCTGCAATATGAAAATACTGTAAAATACTGCTCTTTCCCACCTCTGTTCTCAGCCTATTTTTGAACCTATACCTTCCATTTTTCACCGTGATTCATTATTTTTTGCAAAATCAACTATTCCACAACATATCGCACCCAAATTTATTTTCAAGCAGAATTTAGCAATTAAATAAACATAAGCCTATTTTGTGTATGGTTTAATTAATTGCAAAATTCTTCTTGAAAATAGCGTTGATTTATTATAAATGTGTGTCAACTGTGGCATGCAATGATTCCATTGGCAAACAAAGAAATATCATTATAGTTATAGTGAACTTTTACTTGTTAGCATTCCAAAATTTAGACTTAGACCAGAAGTGGGGATGAGTGGTATTTTCATATTGCAGCTAGACCGTACATAGGAAAGAATATGATCACACTCGAAAATTCAGAGGAACTTTCTTGACCAACCCACTGATTGATCCTGGGACCTCCAGGTTGTGGTTATTGATCCAGCATTTAACTCACTGATCCACAGGTTGTACATTTGTACCTCATGCTTTTCTGATAAATGAATATGCTGCACATTATTGCAACATTAAGGATATTGAATAGGTTACTACATGTACATGTATCTTTTTGAATTTTTGATGCTTTGAAGTGATTGTTGATAATACTGATTAGCTGAATAATAGTGCATGCTTATTTCTGCAATAAACAAATGCAATATTAACCAAATTTGCTTTTAGCTCATTATTACTTCATTGAGAATTATATGTACATGTTGTCACGTAAATTTATTTGTTATTATTGTTTTTGTTTGTTTCTTTAGCAGCTATTGGGTGGGGTTTCGAGGAATTCAAACTTGTAACATTAAAATGTTGTTGTTTATTATTGTTAAATGATTTTATGTAATTATAGAGATTATCATGTGAATCATTTTGTTTTAAAATTTTCTCGTAGCAGCAAGAAAAATGGTAAAGTAAATGGGTTTATTTTGTTGAGAGTTGAATATTTATTTTAGTTTCTATTTGTACCTTTGTAGCACAGGTTTTTTGTTTCACCATCCTGGGGATATTTATCATGGATACATCATATATTTAATGATACGCACATGTTTAATTAAGCCAGGAACCCTTCATTTTATAACTTTTAAACCTCCACATGTACATGTAATTAATACATAGAAGAATTTTTAATTTATACTTTTGCAACAGTGTAACACTGATATCAAGCACTAAAGGAAATGTCTGGTTGTTAATAGTTTACTAGTTAAACTTATCTTTTACATGTACATGTTGGCTTTATTAGTCACTTCCCATATAACATTGGTTTACATTGGGTGAAATCGCATTTAGATTGAAAGGAAGCCTGATAATTAGCTTTTAAAGATCGTTTTATTTTTATGCTTCACTAGAAAACCCTAAGTTATCTTTTGTTACTTATGTTATGTCTATAATCATTTAATGTTTACAAGAAATATTACGCAATGTACTATGTACTTCATTTGAATTAGATTAAGTCAAGTTGCGTTATAAGATGTTTGACTATTATTTTATTAATCTAAATTAATTTGCTTTTGATTATACTAATATTAATTATGTTATGGAGTAATTAATTAACAAATTAGTAATATATACAATTTGTTTTATTTCTCATTCATTTTTTTCTCTTCAGTCATTAAAAGACAAGATGTCACTTGCAGACCAAGCTTGTTACACGTTGATTAACGTGCCTATGGATGCAGAACCTCCAACTGAAATGCAGTTAAAACAGGACTTGGGTAAGAAATTGGACATTTACATGTTAACTATGATAATCGGCACATACATTTTATCTCATAAAGAGAGAGAAATGAGGTTTAACGTCCACTCGAATCAAACTAGGTCTATTCAGGACTAACACTTGGTTCAATTTTATCTCAATGGGGACCTGGGCCGGCCAGACATAAAAAAAAACCCACTCTACCAAATTTGGTTATTTGTGCCTAACTGTAAAATTGTCCAGCAAATAGATTCAATTATTGCAAGCAAATTGTTGAACAATTATCTATCATTGACTATTCTGCAAAATAATACTCTATATTTTCTGAATTGATTTCTTAATTACATCAACATATAGTTCTATGAGTATTGATTTCTGTATTAATGTTTCAGAAAAGGGTGATATAAAATCCAAGATTGAAGCTTTAAAGAAAACTATCCAAATGATTTTAAATGGGGAAAAGATGCCATCCTTATTGATGACAATCATACGTTTTGTGATGCCAATGCAGGATCATATGATTAAAAAACTCTTGTTGGTTTTCTGGGAAGTTGTACCAAAAACATTGCCTGATGGCAAACTCATGCAAGAAATGATTCTTGTTTGTGATGCCTACAGAAAGGTATGTAAATGACGTATTAAGTCAAAGGGATTTTTCAAATGTAAGAAATCTTTTGAATTATTTGCTAACATTTAAACTCAGAAAGAGAATAGAATATCTGCGCAAAATCCTTAACATGGTTTGCAAATGTAAACTAAAGTGTGTAAATTTATGGAATTTTATGAAACTTGGTTGGATAATTTATTTGGACATATGAATACTTTTAATTTGCTGCAGATATACTTTTGTAATTCAATAAACTTGTCATGTTTTTATTGTCCCCTGTCTTTTGAAGAGAGCAGGGGCCTATTTAAAATAAAGGTTGTCCATCACACCTGTTAGGACACAATAACTCTGATTCTAATAAAGCTAGAATTTATTAGATGAATGCCTTGAAATATGCGATTTGATTGGTCTTTAACTTTGCATCTAATTAAGTCAAAGTGATGAAACTTGGAGTATAAATTCACTCCATCAGTACCTTAGCTAACTGCCATAATGACAATTTTTGTCTCATATTAAGCAGAGTGATAAGCAATTTGATTGCTCAATGGTCAAGATTTTGAAGTTTTGACAATTTGATTTTAATTGAAAAGAGTGGTGAAACTGGGTGTATATCATTACATCAATACTTTGACTAAACACAATAATTGACAAATGTTTTGAGACATGATAACTTTGTTTCCAATTGGGTGAGAGTAGTGAAACGTAGTTTATAATTGTGTTTTTACCATTACAGGATTTGCAGCATCCCAATGAATTCATTCGTGGATCAACTCTGCGTTTTTTGTGTAAAATTAAAGAACCTGAACTATTAGAACCATTGATGCCAGCTATTAGACAATGTCTAGAACACAGACATTCATATGTCAGAAGAAATGCTGTACTTGCTATTTATACTATCTACAGGTTGGTGTCTAGTTTATAATATGGAGAACCACAGACATTTTGATAGTGTTGGCAGAAAGTGTTTGATTTTGTTGATGATTTCCAAATTAAATTAATGAATCAATTCTTTTTTTACCCTTTATAGTCACTTTGCATTTTGACTTTTGAGAGCATAGCACATCTTCTCAAGATCTCTAGCTTTATCCATTTAGAAATTCCTTGCTGATTTTTGGAATTATTTTTTTTTCAGAAATCATGATTTTCTGATCCCAGATGCCCCTGAACTAATTGCTAATTTTCTTGAAGGTGAACAAGACATGTCATGTAAAAGAAATGCTTTCATGATGTTAATACATGCTGATCAGGTAGGTTTAGTTATCAATAGAGATATTATTTTATTTAACCTATGTTTGCTTAAAGTTACATTATGGGAGATAAGATAAAGAGATGGCAGTTCTCACTATAATAGTTAAAAACTAGATAGTGTAAAGATAATTTGCTGAAAATTTCAGTCAAATTGATCAGTCAAATTATTAGCCTTGAAATAAGCGTTTTAAATATCCACATAGTCTCGTTCATCATTACTCAAATCATTAATATAAACAGCATAGTCTCGATTATCCACTTGATTGATTTAATTATCAACGGCCATTAAGCGGCATATAAGAATTTAATCCGCCAACATCGAAGGTTAGCCTTGACTTAAAGAGTTTATTATGGTCTGGATATGTTACTTAATGTCTAATTGATTATTTAGATAACATCTCAGGCCTAAAGAAAGACCTGTAATAAGCAGGTTTTGCTCTTGCATAATGCTATTTTAAGTGACGTTGTTAAATTACAAAGCATAGTGCATATTTTAATCTCAGTTCAGTGACGAAGATTGACATATTCTGTCAAGCCTGTTTTTTTGTCCGGAGAATTACTCTTTTAAGTGTTCAGAATATCTGTATGGATTTTTGTACACCTATATATCCGCCTATTACTGTACTTTTGCCAAAAGTTGAGTGGTTTAGGATCAGGAGAAAAGCCATCTGACAGACAATATTTGGGGTTTAAATTAACATTATATGATAAGGGTTACCATAAAAACTTTATTCATCAACAAGGAATGTCTGACCATGTTTGTTTTTTGAGGATTATAACCAGCAGGACATGTGCTTTTACATTGCTGAAAAAATAATCAACTCCCATTATCAAGGGAGTTAATTCTTAGTGATTAAACGAGTTGTAGTTCTTGGTTACATTATAGTTTGAAAGTTTGCTCTGGAACGAATAATTAGTTCAGAATTTTGATTGTATCCTTCTCTGGAAATATGTAGCAAGATATGTCATTGGCTGTCATTTTTATATTTTTTATGTGACCCTTATACTTAGTTTTCTTGGAAACCATCGTTAAATTAATTCTTTAATTTTGACAGGACCGAGCTTTGAACTACTTAAGTAGCTGTATTGATCAAGTGACATCATTTGGAGATATTTTACAATTAGTTATTGTTGAATTGATATACAAGGTAAGAATATTGAATTTGAGTATTTTAGCAATCAGATATCACTAATAAGACTTAGTTTCATGTATTTGTTAAATTTAAAATGTTAATCTTAATCTTCTTATCATCTGTGATTTTTACGTAAAATAGCAATTTTTTTATGGAATATGTATTTAATTAATGGTTTGAAAATAATTTTGTATGTCTATAATCTTTGAAATTGTTTAATTCCAGGTGTGCCATACCAACCCATCAGAACGTGCCAGATTTATCCGTTGCATTTATAATTTATTAAACTCATCAAGTCCTGCTGTAAGATATGAAGCTGCAGGTACATTAGTAACACTGTCTAGTGCTCCAACAGCTATAAAGGTATGCATATTTTGTTCATGATAGTTATTTTGCTTCTACTTTCATTTATAAAATTATAATAGCGTCATGTGTGAATAGCTTATCATTTGTAAGTGTGTCTTGACATGTTGAATACATTGACTATTTGTGTACAAGTTTGTTTGTGATACAAATATAAACTTTATTTTATAAACCATAAACTTGATATGATTGATATTGTTGTATTGTATATTTCAGGCGGCTGCTACATGTTATATTGAACTTATTGTTAAAGAGAGTGATAATAATGTTAAACTTATAGTACTAGACAGACTTATAGCATTAAAAGAAGTTCCAGCTCACGAGAAAGTCTTGCAGGTATGTCATATAGCTTTTACATTATGGATTGTGAATAAAATAGACAAATAATTTAGAAGATAAGTTAAGCATGCTTCTTTATTTGAGTGTTTCGTGGAATATGCAAATGACATCATTTGTACAATGCAAACTCTCAAGAAGTAATTAAATCGATCTCCGCTTGTTTTACTTTTAATATTTTTAAGAGGAAATAACTTTGCCCACTCCCGGGGTTAAAACATTTGTCTGAATACAGACCTAATTCTAAAATTGCCTGTATTATGCATGGGAATGCTGATTGCTTGTTCTTTTAGCTAAAAGTTCCCAAAAGCCTATTGATGTGTCTTCTTTATATATGAAGTTATATGTAACAATATTTATAATTTCATATCAGGAATTAGTGATGGATATATTGAGAGTATTAGCTGCTCCAGATCTTGAAGTGAGAAAGAAAACTTTGCAATTGGCTCTAGAACTCATTACATCTAGAAGTATTGAAGAGGTAAGAAAAATGTATGCCTCATATTTTTGGATATAGTCTTTCATTTGTTTTATGAACTGAAATAGGTTTATTGTTTTACTTTTCTGCACCAACCAGGCTAATGAAGACAGCTTTTATGCCATACAATGTGGACAAGTTTCCTCTTACAATGGCACTATGGTCTACACTAATTTCAATTTCTAAAAGAATTGGAACCTTTAATTTGTATGCATGGGACCTCAGTTTTTGATGCTGTCCTACCTGCACCACCAACAAGAGGAACTAGGCTGGAAAATCCAGTTAAACTTTCTTGTCAGTGAGTGAGCAAATGCCATACACACTAAGTCAAATTTGCTTCCTGTTTTTTCCCCCCTGAAGCATTTGAAATGCTTGGTGTGATGGGTCAACATTAATCTAAACAGCGGGGTTGGATGGCTGAATGGTTAGCATGTGCACGCTGTATCATAAAGATTGTCATTGAGTCAACTAGCATGGTTTTGATTCCCTGGTTGTATGTGACCCCTAAAGGCCCCTGCGCACATGCAAAGTATTGAAATAAGAATGAACTGTGTGTTAGTCCCAAAATGACCGTGTTTGTGTAGAGTGGGCGTTACATCTCATTTCTCGCTCTATCTTAATGTAAACAGTAAGAGATAAATAGTTTGTTTTGTTACATTTTCTACAATTATGATAATCTGAATTAAAAAATAACCTATACATATAACCATAGATTAATGGACTTTTTATTGTGTTTTTAAGATGGTACTTATACTAAAGAAAGAAGTGGTTAAAACTAATAATGTTGAACATGAAGATACAGGAAAATATCGTCAACTATTGGTCCGTACATTACATCAGTGTAGTGTTAAATTCCCTGATGTAGCTACATCTATAATACCCGTTGTAAGTATTATATCATTCATACAGGAATATAGAGAAACGTTACCTTGTTTTTATATAGGTGACCACTTTGTTTTTGTTGTCAAGTTGATAATTGCAGTTTATTGTTAGTTATTGGTATATAATCAGATGTTTAGATTAGGGTTATATATCGATGTACATTAATTATTCACAAAAGTTTAGTGAATTAACCAATGAATACTTAAATTTCTGAACTAAAATTATGGAAG
The DNA here is from genome assembly GCA_036850965.1 of Patella caerulea. Lineage (NCBI taxonomy): Eukaryota > Metazoa > Mollusca > Gastropoda > Patellidae > Patella > Patella caerulea. Next base: position 16,737,491 of record JAZGQO010000014.1, on the reverse strand, counting down.
TGTAAATATATACCAAATAGCTATGTGTGTCATGCATTAATTATTCACATATTTTATTTAATTCAGTGAATATTTAATGAATATAAATATTTTTGATTAAAGTTGATGGAGTTTTTAGGAGATCAGAATGAATTAGCAGCAGCCGATGTATTGGTTTTTATTAGAGAAGCTGTACAGAGATTTGAACAACTAAGAAATTTAGTTATGGCTAAACTGTTGGAAGTTTTCCCTACGATCAAAGCTGTCAAGTAAGTAAAATGTTAATTTGAAAACTGACAGTTTGTACAGTATTTGAATGCAATGTTATGAGCTTTGCACTGGAAAGTTAAGATGGGTGTTCTATAGAAAGGGCAAAAAAATCCATCTTTGGCCATTATGTAAACATGATGTAACATTGGAGCTTTGTTTAAAGCGTAATGGCATTGTTATGCAGTGAGCTATTGGTTGTTAATTGGACTAGTAACCAATCATAATTTGTAACAGAAATTTGCTATCGTTAAAGCAGTGTTTAGTGGAATTGGCTCTAATCAAACAAAACACTGCCAGGAGTATGACCAACTGGAAGATTCATCTGGGTAATCTTTAGACTTTTCCTTTGTGATGATATTCAATGATTTATTTTATAGACTCATTAATGGTGTATTTTAATTTTTTTTTCTTCTGTATTTCAGGATTCATCGAGCAGCATTATGGATATTGGGTGAATATTGTACTTCTGGTGAAGATATCCAGAGTGTTATGACATTAATCAGACAATCTTTAGGGGAGGTAATTAAAAGTATTTTAGTACTTCACATTTTAGTAGGTGTGCCATATGCCGCCATTTTGTTGTCTAAGAAAAAGAAAAAATATGGTTTTCCCCCTAATTAAAAGATCTATCACAAATACAATGGGCCTATGAAAATATTACATGTTACGTTTTTAGTACCAACCGCAAACGAAATTATGTTTCCTCGCGATATAAAATGAACCTGGATAGTTTTTAAAACTTTTAACGGCTTTTGAAAAACGCCCGTGACGTTCCGGTTATCGCTCAAATAAAAAACGACGTCAAAATATTTATTTATTCATAGTTGTAATCCAAGTTCGATGTCTTTTCCGCGGATGTTTCAAACCACTAACAATAACTATTTTGATATCATTGTTTAGCGGTAGTTTCGTATTATTTAATAATGACCTTGTGGTTGAATCAAATTACCGTTTTCGTCGCTAAATACTTCTTAGAAAACTTTAAAATAGTTTTCCCTTGCGTCAAAGAAATTAAAACCTGTGTTATGTCATATCATTTTGTTCGCCTTCATTTAAACTTTCTTCTGATACGAAAATAAATCTAGCATATCAAATCAAACATTAGCGGAATTCCCGTAAGAGTAGTGGGGTGTCCCATGACGTCAGTTAGAAGTTCCCCGGAAATTGACGTTGCGACACACGCCAAACAGAAATGGATTCCGAAAAAGAAAACATTGATAAACTTTTCGTTACTGATAGATGAACTCCTGCAGATATAACATCTATAATTGATAGAAATTGGAATAAAAGTAATATTTTCATTAAAATTAATCAAAATAAAGTATGAAATTGGATCATTGTAACTTATAATGTCAAATGTGTAAATCCGAAGTCCCGGTCACAACACTTATCTATAATAAAGTACCGTAACAAAGGTAAAAATTTGATTATTTCATTCATGAATAATGGTGAAGAAACTTACATGAAAAAATAAAACATGTATTTGTACAGGGCCCTGTTTCACGAAATTTTAACTTAAGATAAAATCCAATTTTAGTAGATGCTTCAATTTTGATTGGCTAAGCACTAAAATCAATCTAATATTATCCAATCAAATTACTAAAATTGGGATCTTATCTTAGTTAAAATTTCGTGAAATAGGCCCCTGATTTATAAGATCCATTTTCATATCTAGTCATCTATCTCTTCAATAGGAGGCAGGTTTCGTTAGGATAAGTGGACCCCCCCCCCCCCCACACTCCTCTGCTGCTCTTTCTCTTTGTTTTTCTAACTGGCCTAGAAAAAAGTAGGCCTACCGAATACTATGTTCTGATCGACCTGAACAAAAATCTGAAAGTTTGTTCCCAGGAGGGGCACTATGCCCAAATTTTTCTTATTATAATTTTAGACATTTTTTTTTCAAAGAAAAGTTTCTTATGCAATGAAACTGCTTCATATGAGGTTAAGTGCCCCCACCCCCCACCCTCTAATAATGTTACTATTATTTATCAAGTTATGTTTTACTGAAATCTGATTAATTATAAATTTAAATATTCATATGTTAAAATGTTATAAGATTAATTCAAACATGGTCAAAGTACTTCGAAAAATGAATCAGTATGGTTTTACCAGATTACCCATGCACTGCACAATTGTATTAACAAAAACAGAATTTCGTTGCCATGGTAACTAAAAGTAGCAATTGGAATGTTCAGGGAGAAAAAAGAATGTTTTTTTCAAAGAGATCATTATTTTAGACATTTTTTTTTTTAAAGAAAAGTTTCTTATGCAATGAAACTGCTTCATACGAGGTTAAGTGTCTCCCCCCACCCCTAATAATGTTACTATTATTTATCAAGTTATGTTTTACTGAAATCTGATAAATTATAAATTTAAATATTCATATGTTTAAATGTTATAAGATTAATTCAAACATGGTCAAAGTACTTCGAAAAATGAATGAGTCTGGTTTTACCAGATTACCAATGTACTGCACAACTATATTAACAAAAACACAATTTCGTTGCTATGGTAACCGAAAGTAGCAACTGGAATGTTCAGGGAGAAAAAATAATGTTTTTTTCAAAGAGATCAGCATGAAAAACCCCTAAGTAAGCATTTTCACTGCAAAATTCTGTATAGTAAAGAAATGATGACATATGCGCATATTAATTTGCTGTACTTAGTCATTTTCGCAGAAGGACATTAAAAAAATAAGCATTTATAGTAATAAAAACTGTCTTGTAATTTTAAGTAAAAAACCCTCAACTTCTGTTTTTGCTCTTTTATTTACAACATATATCACAAATAATTGAAAGCATAATATAATTTGTATTACTGATGATTAATTTAGAATTTATGGATGATTGATTTAGCTGAAAACTGCAATATCTGTTATAAAAAACAAAATGGCCGACATTTACTGTTAAAAAATTGGTGAAAAACCCAACTTTGACACTTCACTGTTCGCTTATTTTTTGGAGTTTTTTAAAGTGCGATACACCAAATTGTTCAGTTTGATTTGCTCTATCAAACAGTATTAAAATATCTAATGGCATTTCTTAGCACATATTTCATGTGGCATACCTAATTTTAGCGAGCATTGTCTCGAATATCTTTATATATGCATACTTTATATCTGGGTTGAGTTAAAGAAGAAAATGAACTAGGGTTTAATATCCTACTGGATGAGTAGAAGAGTAAGTGACGGTGGATATTCAGTGTAGAATAGGATGGATAAGAATGTATAATTTGAGTCTAGTTGGTGTTGTATAAACAATGATATAATATTTGTAGATACCCATTGTTGATGATGAGATGAAGAAAGCTGCTGGTGAAGTTCAAGATGAAGGTATGTATCTTCTTAAGTAATTTAATTTAGAACCAAATTAAAGAGAAAAAAAAAGCCTTTCTGCATGTAAAATTCCTGATGATTGTGTTTTCAGAAATTCAGTCTGGTGGTGCTGTTCAACGCCTAGTTACAGCTGATGGAACCTATGCTACACAGAGTGCTTTCAGTACAGCTTCAACACGTAAAAAAGATGATGTGTAAGTTAGCATATTATCAATTAACATTAGATTTTTTATATGACTTTATCGTCTTATAACGGTATAGAGAATAAAACATGCAAACATGCATGACTATTTATAAATGAATAAAAGCTACTGCTGACAAATGATATGCCCTTGATAATTGCTTGTTTTTTGAGGTGAAATGTTCACTGAAGTATATATATCTTCTATTTTAAAGTTTTTGTCTAACTTTGTAGGGGACCATAAATTATTTTCTTTTACATATATCTTATTTTCTTTTACATATATGGTTTCAGACCTCCACTACGACAGTATTTAATGGAGGGGGATTTCTTTGTTGGTGCAGCTCTATCTACAACCCTGACTAAACTGGCTCTTAGATATATCAATCTCCATAAAAATCCCAAAACTCAGAATGTAAGTTTCATCTGGATGATTAGATAAATATCAATAAACCTGCACTTTTATGTATTTTTTGCAAGTCTATCACTGTCAAATAGCAAATAAAACTGAATTATATGTTATTAATGAAAATATATAAAACAGCTGTATATTTGTAAATTTCAGGCATTCGTGGCCGAATCTATGTTGATTATGGCAACTATAATACATTTGGGAAAATCTGGTTTACCTGCTAAGGTGAGTTTTTATGCACCTACATTGAAATATTGTTGTATATTGCTTGTGGACGCTCCTCTCAAGGCTACAGTGAAAATCCAATTGTCTTTAAATTTATAAACAGTCTTCTTGGCTATAAGACAAAGAAGTGTATTGATTTTCAACAATTTCTGAATATTAATGTCTGTGTTATGACCCTTGATCACTTTTTAAAATCTTGTGGATGCTCTAGAGAGTAAAGTTGATATCTGATCGACTTCAAACTTATGCACATATTAAAGGTCATTAGTCAAAGAAACCTATTGATTTTCTATAATCACCGTTAATTATTGCTCGAGTTATGGCCATTGAGAATTACTTTGATTTTAGTGTATTGTAAATGTTTTTATTCTCTGGCAACCCATCTTTATTTGAACAATTGGATTATTTTTTTTTTTTTTTTTTTCAAAGTTATTTAATTTAGATTTTACCAACTGAAAATAAAAGATAATGTGTTCAATTGTTTTCTCTCTTCAGCCCATTACTGATGATGATGTAGATCGTATTGCTAACTGTATTCGTGTTCTGGCCGAAAGAACTGACTTGATGGATGAAATATTTAATAAAGAATGTCGTGGATCTCTTTCTTTGATGTTGGCCGCTAAAATAGAGGAGGAAAAGGCTGTGCAAGAAGTAGGTTACTTATCATTAATATTTTGTTATTATACAATGTCACTAAACAGAATATGTAAATATCACTTAAACAAAGTATGTATATATCACTAAAACAGAATATGTATATATCACTAAACAGAGTATGTATATATCACTAAACAGAATATAGAATTATTAATATTTTCTCTATAACCAGAACTTATGTTGTATGACACATCATTGATACATGTTAAATTATACTTGATACTTTTCAGGCATCTGAAAATAAAGTAGTGCGAGTACATGCTGATGATCCAATATCTTTTACTCAACTGATCAACCGAGCTGATCTTGGTACAGGAGAGGTAAGTTTCTTAAATGTAAATATGTGTTTTGAGATGTGTCTTGAATGGTTAAAGTAAGCGCCATAAAATTATTTTTTGTTTTGTCTGTCTTAACTGTTCATGGTTGATGGCCACAATAAGGCTACCCTGTGTATAAAATTTGATATATAAGGGCAGTTAAAGCTAGGGAGTCACAGTTTCGGGGTTATACTGATTTTGATTCAGGACTTTACCTATGCAACACTGAGTAAACAGCTAGTATTGTTTTTATTGCAGAACTTATTTGAGCTGACCATGTCCCAGGCTCTCGGTATGAATACTAAAAAGGAAACAGATCCAATGGGATCATCTAAACTGAATAAGGTGAGAGTGTGTGATTCCAACTAGAAAATATCAACAGTTTTTATACGCCCACATTTTCATGTGGACGTATTATGTCGTCGCCCCTGTCCGTCCGTCCGTCCACAATTTGTTTGTGGACTCTCTACAGGTCACAATTCTTATCCGATTTTGACGAAACTTGAAATATAGGTTTATCCCCCAAAGATCTCGACTGCTTTCGATATTGGCATGTATCGGATCAAAACTTCATGGATTATGGCTCCTGATTGTACGAAAAATCACGTTTTTAGCTTGTGGACCCTATAGAGGTCACAATTTTGAACCGATTTTGATGAAACTTGACATGCATGTTTGTAACCCAAAGATCTTGGTTCCTTTCGATATTTGCGGCTATCGGAATGTAATTTCCTAAATTATGGCCCCTGATTGTCCGAAAAATCACCCTTTTTAGCTTGTGGTCCCTCTGGAGGTCACAATTATTATTCGATTTAAAAAACCGTGTGATTATATCACCGTTACACCCTAAGGAAGGTTGAGTTCGAATTTCGGGAAAATCGGACGAAAATTGTCATACAAAATGGCCGCCGTTTGTACGCGAATACTGTTAAAAAATGGTATATCCATGTTGTGGACCCTGTGGAGGTCACAATTTTGATTCGATTTTGATGAAACTTGAAATTCATGGTTATAACCAAAAGATCTTGCTTCCTTTCGATATTTGCGCATATCGGATCATAACTTCCTGAATTATGGCCCCTGATTATACGCAAAATCGCCTTTTTTTTTAGCTTGAAGGTCACAATTATTATTCGATTTATAAAAACGTTTGATTATATCACCGTTACACCCTAAGGAAGGTTGAGTTCGAATTTCGGGAAATCGGACGAAAATTGCCATACAAAATGGCCGCCGTTTGTATGCGAATACTGTTAAAAAATGGTATATCAAGGTTGTGGACCCTGTGGAGGTCACAATTTTAATTCGATTTTGATGAAACTTGAAATTCATGGTTATAACCCAAAGATCTTGGTTCCTTTCGATATTTGCGCATATCGGATCGTAACTTCCTGAATTATGGCCCCTGATTATACGCAAAATCGCCTTTTTTTTTTAGCTTGGAGGTCACAATTATTATCCGATTTAAAAAAACGTTTGATTATATTACCGTTACACCGTAAGGAAGGTTGAGTTCAAATTTCGGGAAAATCAGACCAAAATTGCCATACAAAATGGCCGCCGTTTGTATGCGAATACTGTTAAAAAATGGTATATCAAGGTTGTGGATCCTGTAAAGGTCACAATTTTAATTCGATTTTGATGAAACTTGAAATTCATGGTTATAACCCAAAGATCTTGGTTCTTTTCGATATTTGCGCATATCGGATTGTAACGTCCTGAATTATGGCCCCTGGTTATACGCAAAATCACCCTTTCTTTAGCTTGTGGTCCCTCTGGAGGTCACAATTATTATCCCATTTAAAAAAACGTTTGATTATATCACCGTTACACTGTAAGGAAGGTTGAGTTTGAATTTCGGGAAAATCGGACCAAAATTGACAGACAAAATGGCCGCCGTTTGTACGCGAATACTGTTAAAAAAATGATATATCATGGTTGTGGACCCTGTATAGGTCACAATTTTAATTCGATTTTGATGAGGAAGGTTGAGTTCTAATTTCGTGAAAATCGTACCAAAATTGACGGACGAAATGGTCGCCGTTTGTACGCGAATAGTGTAAAAATATGGTATATCATGGTTGTGGACTCTCTACAGGTCACAATTCTTATCCGATTTTGACGAAAAGTCACATTTCTAGGTTGTGTACCGTCACACCATAATCATTGTCGGTTTCGAATTTCATTAATATCAGACTGGAACTGACCAACTAAATGGCTGCTCCCAATACAGTATGAAATACAGGACTTAAAAATGTAGGAAAAAAACACTTTCGGTATTGCTTGTTCTCTGTCCATCTCTCGAAAATGTGGGCGTATCCTGCCTGGCAGTGCCAGCCTATCTTTAAATTGTCCATAAAAGTAATAAAGAATATATTGCAATATGATTGAAATTATTTTAAGGACTGTAAGAATTATATTTTGTTTTTATTATGTTATATTTAACAGGTTACACAGTTGACAGGTTTCTCGGATCCTGTGTATGCTGAAGCTTATGTTAATGTAAATCAGTATGATATTGTATTGGATGTATTGATAGTTAACCAAACATCAGATACCTTACAGAATCTTACATTAGAACTTGCTACACTTGGTAAATATATTTTATTATGTAAGGCCATACCAAAAAAATATTCCTGGAAGTTTTATTTTGTCAAAAATTCATACTGCTAATTTGTTTTAAAGAATCTACATTTATCTCATCGTAATTTTTTTAATAGGAATTACATGTATGCAATAACATTTTCTTGTGTAACATATAAATTTATGTACAAGCAGTAACTAAGTTTTGTCTTGGGCTAAAGATTAAGCACAGATTTTGTATTTTTAATGTAAATGCTGCTCCTTCTATTTTACATCTGTATGGATTTTAATTTCAATCATTATTCCATTATTTTTTGTTTTTTTTAGGTGACCTGAAATTAGTTGAGAAACCACAACCACTGACAATGGCACCTCATGATTTCTGTAATATTAAAGCAAATGTGAAAGTAGCTTCAACAGAAAATGGAATCATTTTTGGCAACATAGGTAAATACATGTACATTTATCATTTTTATATTATCATCTGATCTTGTTAAATTTCTTGTAATAATTTTGTTCCAGAAATTCATGCATGATCTAGTGACAAAAGTTCTCATCTGATTGCTTGAAAACTTGATTTAAAGTGAAAAGAAATATTTTATTTATTTCAACAAATTCATGAATATAAATTTATTTTCTAGTGTATGATGTAAGTGGAGCTGCTAGTGATCGTAACTGTGTAGTACTCAATGATATACATATAGATATCATGGATTATATTGTACCAGCATCATGTACAGACACAGAATTTAGACAAATGTGGGCTGAGTTTGAGTGGGAGAATAAAGTAGCAGTTAATACGAACATCACAGACCTACCAGAATATTTACAGCACCTCATGAAATGTACCAATATGAAATGTTTAACTCCAGAAAAGGTAATGATTGACTAAATTAATTTAAGCTTGTACCAGTAATTAGTTAATTCATACTGAGAAACAAACCGCAAATTCCATTTTACGTTAGAAAAAGAAATATATTTCTGCAAGGAAAAAAAGTTCTTATTGAAGTTAAAAGTTTTTATGGTCTGATTTTTTTTTATTGTATTGTTTTAACATAAGTCCTTAGCTATTTTATTATTTGGTTTACACGTTTACCGACATCATTATTCATGATAATTAAATCCATGTATAAATATAAGATCACATATTCCGACTTCAAATGTTCCAAAAAAGGCATAAAAATGTCACTTGAACTAAAATGTAAACATTGTCAAGATCTGTAATGATATAATTCCGTGGTGTCTGGTTGACACTACATCTCAATTTCACACACATTACTGGAAAAAGTTATGTAATCACTTAGTGATTTAATTACGAGGTAATTATTGACAATGCCCATTGTCAGTGTGCTATGGGGTTGAGAGCACACTTAAAAATATATATATTGCAAATAATAGAATAAAAGCTGTGTACTCCAAGTAATGAAACAACTATGGCCTAACTGTTTCTGTACATCTTGTATTTATGTATGTTATTGATTTGTATTTCTTTATATTTAGGCTTTGTCAGGAGAATGTGGATTCATGGCTGCTAATATGTATGCTAGATCGATTTTTGGAGAAGATGTTCTGTCTAATATTAGTATTGAAAAACCTGCTCACCTTGGAAAAGATGCTTCAGTTCAAGGTCACATCAGAATAAGAGCCAAAAGTCAGGTATGAAATTATGTAAAGTTATTTAAATGGTGATGTCCCCAATGAAGTTGTGTTATCCCAGGTCCTACAGAAGCTTTAATATTTTCAATACTGCCTGCCACCTTCATTAGTTAAGTCGGAGACGAAAAGTAGGAGATAAAACCCCATGTCATTTCATTACTGCCCTTGATACAAAATAGCTCTGTATTATTGGATCTGTGTAAGATCAAATAATGTCTTTGTCTTTAAATATCTTGTAGTATAGTCAATGTAATCATCCAAGTTTTTAACTGTATTGAGCCATTTATGTTAAACAAGACTTGAGCAAAACAACATTTAAAAGATTGAAATTACAAGAAAATGTCTTTGCTTCAAAACTTGTAAGTGCCTTACGGGTAGAGCTGGGCGATATACCTAAATCGCGATATAATCACTATATCGTGATATTTTATAAAAGGGCAATACTTTCAGTTTATCACTTTTTAAATGTAAATAAACATGCATAAAAAGTTGGAAATACCCCTCAATAATATTATTTCTAGTCAATATTATTTTTAGCATTAATAGTACCAAATTAACAAAACATTAATTCAAGCTGGTTCAAACACAGATCTATTACCATGAAAACTTTATAAAGTTGTTCTTTATTACAATTTTAATATTCGAAATATTAATTATAATATTTTATTAAAATTAAAAATATTTCGAATGAAGGAGGCCCAAGCCCAAACAAGTTTGTGTTCTTTCGGCCGTGCATAATTAGCTACGGGTACAATTGGACTTTATTTACCCTTGCAAACTCGTTCTTTCCCATTCAAGAGTATACCTTCTTGCACCATACACTACAAGGATACTAAATTAAACTATAAAACATAAGTACTATGTCAAAAAGTGTCCATTTTTTTCGTCAAATATTTTTTCCCGGATCACGACTCCATGACACATCCGACGCTGAATGATAATCAGTCTACGGCCGGAACTCCCAATGTAATTGCCATTATTTATGCTTTACTAAAATTAAATTCAATCTTAAAATCAATGATTTCTTTCGAAAATCAAAGTATCGGTCTTCACCATTCGTCAAGATGTATAGCAATTGAACCGAAACAAGGATAATTCTAATCGGTTGAAAGGTGGACAAGAAGTCACGTGACGTAAAAAAAGCTCCGCATCGCCATTTGCAAATTTTGCGGAATGAATATTTTTTCACCATAAAGCAATAAAATATCGTAAATAACATTAAAAACATTTTGTTCAATATTTATGTAAAATATCATCCAGAAAAATCAAAACCGCGATATATCGCGGTATGTTCGGTTTTTCGATATTTTTCTGAAGACGGTATTTTTCACGGTTTTTATTTCCGTGACGGTTTTATATCGAAATACCGAAATATTGCCCAGCTCTACTTATGGGGGAGGGGAGGTTGGGATGGCCTAGTGGTCTAGAGTGGCGCGCTTCGACCTCTAGGTGGCCGGTCACCTCTGGCTTGCGGCTGTAGTTTCGAGCCCTGGTGTGAGCGTATGTGGCATGGAGATAGGGGCGCCTTCTCAACCTTGTTGGTTTCCTCCGGGCACTTTCATCCCACTGCTAAAGACCCCTACGCGCAAGCGAATTTTTGAAATAAAATAAAACCATATGTTAGTCCCAAAATGACCTAGTTTGTGTCGAGTGGACGTTAAACCCCATTTCTTTCTCTTGTAAGTGACTTTTGAAATAACAGAAATTCACTAAAACCCCATTTCTTTCTGTTGTAAGTGACTTATGAAATAACAGAAATTCACTAAATGGCCATTAAAGATACCTAATGAAGTGTTTTTGACTTATTACAGGGTATGGCTTTGAGTATGGGTGATAAGATTAATCTCTCACAAAAGAAGAGTCTTCGACCAGGAGGAGCCTAAATACAACACATCATAAATGAAAACAGATAATTATTTTCTCTATTCTTGGCTATTGCAATGTTGTTATTGTAAATATTTATCTCAAATTATTAATGATACGGCCTACACAAAATAAAATTAATAGCATGAGTGGCATCACTTCATTATGTCCTGTCATTACACATGCATATAATTATCTGAAATGTATAACTAAAGCGCTAATAATATTTTGATTAACAATTATCATTGTGACATTCCTATTCATGTATTTATTTTATGTAATAAAATGTTTGCATAGGAATTGGTATGAATTGGTATAGAAATACTTTATTCTTCATATTGTAAAACAGTTGTAGCTATTGTATTCATTTTCATATCATTAAATTAGATTAATATTTGATAATTGTTCCAGAACCTTTCAGATTAGCCTATCTTATGTTATTGTGCTTCAATAAATAATATTGTGTATCACTAACAAAGCAATAAATGCTTGAAACCATACTTACGAATTTACTCATTATGGAAAATGTTTGTCATAGCAAATGGCCTTGTTTGCAAGTGGTTTTTATTTGTTTTTTTACTAGTACCAGAAAGCAATGGACTAATTTTTTTCAAATCAAAGACTATTTCTGCTTCTTGCTTTATATCGATGTTGGATGAATTTACCTGCCAAAATGTATCATACAGGTGAGATTCAATGAAGTTGAGTGAAATGAAATGAAAAGGAGCTTAACGTCCTACTCTTCTGCACCTAACCTGGCCTAATGAAATAAAATGAAATAGGGTTTAACTTCCTACTCTTTTGCACCTAACCTGGGCTAATGGAAGACAGGCATACGCCATACAGTGTACTATGAGGGAAATATCGAATTCCACTGTCAAGGGATCTTTTACGTGCACTCCAATGTGTACATGGGACCTCTGTTTTTCGTCCCATCCAAACGACTAGGCAGCTGTCCTTGTCAGGACCTCCTTCTGCATCACTGACAAGAGGAAATCACGCCGGAAAATCGAGATGAATTTTCTCGGCCAATGCAGGGATCGAACACCCGACCTCCAGGCTAGCAAACCAGCGCCTTATCCACTTAGCTACCGTGATCCCCCCTGGCCTAATGGAAGACGGGCATATGCCATACAGTGTGCTATGAGGGTAATTTTGCCCGGGCAGCTGCGCCACGGCCTACTCTTTTATCGAATTCCAACTGCCAAGGGATCTTTTACGTGCACTCCAATGTGTACATGGGACCTCAGTTTTTTGTCCCATCCAAACGACTAGGCAGCTGTCCTTGTCCGGCCCTCCTTCTGCATCACTGACAAGTGGAAATCTCGCCGAAAATCAAGATGAACTTTCTCGGCCAATGCAGGGATCGAACACCCGACCTCCAGGCTAGCAAACCAGCGTCTTATCCACTTAGCCACCGTGATCCACCTGGCCTAATGGAAGATGGGCATATGCATTACAGTGTGCTCTGAGGGAAATATTTCCAGGGCAGCGGTGCTACGGCTACTCTTATATGGAATTTCAACTACTAGGGGATCTTTAATGTGCTCACCAATGTGTACATGGGACCTCGTTTTTTTGTCCCATCCAAACAACTAGACAGCTGTCCTTGTCAGGTCATCCGTCCTGCATCACTGACAAGGGGAGACCACGCTGGATAATCATGGTGAACTTTCTCGGCCAATGCAGGGATCGAACACCCGACCTCCAGACTAGCGAGCCAGCGCCTTACTCACTTAGCCACGTGATCCCCTCGATGAAGTTGAGGGCTCAACACATAATCTATTTGATATTAAATGAAACATGCATTATGTAAGCTAAATTATGATGGTGTTAAAAGGGAGGTAATTCAGCCTAGCCAATGTTACCACATATTATCTCCCCTTAGACCACAAAAGTGGTGAATTTTTTTTTTAAATTGGTTAACAAATAATCCATAAATGATGAAGTGTTCTGCTCCGGTCCGTTCAATTTTAACGTTACAAACTCTCAGGTATTAAAAGGAAGGTAATTCAGTATTGTTCATGGAGGCAGAACCCCATTAATTTCCCCATTGACTTAAATGTTAATTCTGGTCTGTGTGACCACCAACATTTTGAGATTAACTTGAAGCATACTAAGAACATGTAGCTATTTGCAGTACATGTCACCGTAACCAACCTGAACAGTTATCATTTGGACTCAAAATCATGAATAATTACAAAAACCTGTTAATTCAAACCCTCTTCATCCATTTTAGACCAAAAGGGGAGAAAAGAGACACAGAGAGAATTGCTATACAAAGACGAACTACAATTTGTGGTACCGAGATGGTGACATTTAATGGTGGTCAGCCTCCTATGATGTTAATCACATATTATCAAAGTAGGTTTTTAAAATTGGTTAAGAAATACTCCATAAATAAAAAATATGTACTTCTTCCAAAGAAAAGAAAAGTTTATTTCATGAAAATATTTTATTCAATTGTGAAAAACGTTGCAATATAATTCTGATCACAAACTTTAAATGATAAATTTACCAGTTTGAGTATGTATTATAAACTCCTTTTATTGTACTATTACTGATAACTAGAAGACAATTTCATCAGAAAATGCAAGAAATTCTGTGCAACTTCAGACATCTTTTAGTGAAAATAATAACATTAATTTCAAGACTAAGGAATGATTATTATGAAAGACAGACATGCATCTATACAATTCCTTTCAACGTATTTTACAAATATTTCAGTATTTAACTCCATTTCTTACTTCAAACATAATCATGTGTATAAAACAATTCATTGCAATGTATATAATATGTAACTGTTATATAAGATATAATACACAATACAAGCATATACAAAATATAAAATACAGTTACTATAATATAGTAAAAAATAAATACATATACAGCACTACAGTATAGACTAAAAGACCGTAAAATATGCATAAAAATTTCTAGATATGTAGAATATTAAAGCAGTTACCAGTACAACATGCACAATGATGTGTTTTTATTCAAAATTTAGTCTCTGGGCTTATAGTTGTCTAAGGACAAGTGAACAAAAACAAAACACAGAAATCATAATCATCTCTTGATATCAATGAATGCACAAGATTTAAACTAAATTAGAACAGATTGGCCATTTATGATTTAATTTAATTTACATAATGTATCTTTAATGAAACAGACTGACCGAGTCATATTTAATAAAAAGTTTAATTCATAGATTTGTTTAATTGTTTTCTGCACCAAATGGATGATTTAATCAATGATGATTATTAACGTTTTGAAAAACTGTTGGTTTTACACTAACATATAGTAGCACACACAATATTGCACATCTACATGAAATGAATTGGCAAGTTCCTAGACTCATATTCTTCTCATCAGTCATATTATGAATTTCATTCAGAGAGTAAATATCATGTTACAAAGAACATATAATTAATAGTCTGCAAAACTTTATATATATATCATAAAGTAATCAATCTTATTAATTATAAGTTATCAAACATATAATTATATAAAAATGTTAAATTAACTACTGTATAAAATTATAGTGTCTCCAATTGGATTTAATGTTATGAGAACCTTGGCACTAACGATTAACTAACCACAGAAGAATTGTGATTCTCATCAAGCTATAAGCAAAATGGAAATCCCATCTACATTAAATCTATGTCAATTTCGTTTCTCTAGATCAATTAAATTGGCAGTTAAAGTAAAAAAAGGATAGTACTATATAGAACATGAACCAAAAATGACATTGTCACCGCCATCTTGGAATATTGATGATCAAAGTCTGTCATTTGACGAAAATTTCCAAGGAATAAGTATGCTTAGTTTTATGTTGATCATATTTAAAATTAGCAGAGCCTTATTCTTCTCTTGAATAGCATCCCCACCCCCCAAAGAACAACAAAGAAGAAAATTAAAACACCTGGTATGTCAACAGACAAAATTTTTTGTGTATTTCGGCAAAATGAAAATTTTGATGTGAATCAAAGGGATGGTGAGTTAATAGTTTTGACTTATTTCGAGATCACTGTCTCCTATATAAACAATGCAGTTACCAAATGGTTATATTAATTTTCTATGAGTTAGTGCCAAAGTTCTCATAGTGTTTGAATCACAGCAAGTGTACAATGAATAAAGTGGATATAATAGGAATGATAAGTTTGTGTACAATAAATAGTATATATCAACAGGCAGTAAACTCTGATGAAAATATTATGATTACATTGAACAGTAAATACAATTCAAATAAATAGCATATATACATGTATATATTGTGTGACCATGATTACATATTATATATAATAATAAAATAAAACCCATGCAAATAAGTCATAATAATAGATTATACAAATTATAGATACAATGCAATGCGAAGTGAAAAATACTGTAAAAAAAACAAAACAAATCAACTTGAATCAATATAATGACTAAAACAATGCTATATTATATGTTTATTTAATGATATTCATTAAGTTTTTAAAATTTCTAATACTATGGCTGTGATATGTAAGTAATTTTACATATTTACATAAAAACTGACATACTTAATAAGTTATAAAAGGAGTGTTGACAATCTGATTCTGAAAACACATAAACTCTTGATTTGGAGTTATATAACAATATTCATCAAATTATTACCTGTCACATTATTCCAAAAAACTTTAACTAAAACATCAGCCTTGACATTGGGAGAAAACTAAATTTTGTGCAATAATATTAATGCTCAACCAATGCACAATCAATATTTAGTTTAGTTTTCCTGAATAGGGCTTATGGTTTATAAAACTCAATAACAGAACAAACACGCACACTGCACCAAACTTTATATTTCGATTTTTCTGATTTTCACAGATTGACTATCTTGATTAATGAACAAAAACACAAAATAATCAGATTTATATCTACTGACCATAGAAATAAGACACATACTGATTTTGACATTTCTTAGGGTTGGCAAACCTAACGAAGCACTGCAGCAGAAGGCCAATTAACATTTTTCTTATTTAAATTGAACAAAAAAATTGCACTCTTCAGATAATAATTTACAGGATTCAAATAAAAAAACGTTAGTTAGATACACCCTGTCTTGATGTTTGTGGATAGAAATGAGTCACCACTAAGACGTCAACAGACAATTGCAAAAATTAAAAATGTGAATTTTAAATGACTATAATTTATGTTAGGATTGATTGATCTTAATAATTAAGTCAATCTATATTTGCCATTTATTTTTTGAATATATGGCTTTAACCCTACTGTAAGAAGAAATGCCTCTTATATCTGGCTCCAACTTCACAAAGTTAAGAATTTACTCAAAATTGTTCGCCTTGTTTTAACTAAAATAATATAGCCTTTTATAAAACTCATAGTTTTAATGTATCAAATACATAAATAAGAAAATGTGTAAAAAGTTTTGTATTTCTGAATCAAAGATATTTCTCATAGGCAGTGATGGAAAGCTCAGTAAATTCTCAACTTAAGTCTGAGAATGCTTTGTGAAATCGAGGCCTGTACTATAAGAAGAAATGCCTCCTTTATTTGACAAACAATTCAATGCAATTATTCATGAAGCTTATTACTACGTTTATAGACCAGCAGTGAATAATCTATAAAGTTAACGGTTAAGCTGTTGATGTCAAAAATACAAGATCAAATGAATTCATGTTAACACTGATTTAACAAAGTAACACCAAATATTTATGAACACGTTTGTTGATTTTGAGAAATCGATGACTAGAAAACATTGAACATAGCAAAATCCTGTCAAAATAAACAAAAACAAAAACAACTTAAAACCAAAGAAAGTATTATAATGTAAGATATATGTAAGTGGGGGATTTTGTATCTACATTTCTAATCATTTGCCTTAATAAAGAAACATGTACATGTATTATAAAGAATTTCTAACACTATGGTCCTCTCCCTGTTTTATGGATATAATTTTGCCTCTGCAGCAGTACCAGCCACAATTTGAATATTTAAATCGTGTTCATCAGATTATCGTCAGAAGATCAACTGTAATGAAAGGAAGATTATCCTGCAATACTTGATGAAACAAGCCAACAGTGAGGCTGATGTCCCCCGCCAACATACCCAAAATAAATAGATGACACATAATAAATTAATCGCACATTTATTTTTTTCAAATGTATCGAGCAATCAAACTGTACACGAAGTGTCATCCAAAAGTGTTTTATAAAGAAAACTGCTAAAACCGAGGAGAAAAATGAAAATGTAGCCTAGTTAGGGGGACCCAAAAGGCAGACAAAAGGGACCCCACGCTTGACTAAAGGGCTCCTCTGGCCAAGGGAAAGGGCCCTTGTGTCCGAGTCAATCGTTTCTATACATTGTTACTGTCGAATCCATTACTGAATGAGAATGCAGTCATTGTATTGGCATAAAAATCATCAATCAAGATGAACCTAAGTTATCTTGTCCCATAGCATCAACCAATCAAATTGCTTATCTCAGCTTACCCTAAGCAGAAAATGCTCATCTTCGAACTCCATCAAGGCATTGACCTAATAAGCATATACACCCAGTTTGAACATTTTAACTCAATTAGAAGGAGAATTATTGTGTTCCAAAGTCTCGACCAATCAAATTGCGTATCGCTCTGCTTACCCTGAGCAGAAAATGCTCATTATTGAACTTAGTCAAGGTATTACTGTAATGAAACTATACACCAAGTTTCATCAATCTCACTTAATTAGAACTAAAGTTATCGTGTCCCAAAGCATCAACCAATCAAATTGCTTATCTCTGCTTACCCTAAGTGGAAAATGCTCATCTTCGAACTCCATCAAGGCATTGACCTAATAAACACATACACCTAGTTTGAACATTCTAGCTCAATTAGGAAGGGAGTTATTGTGCCCCAAAAAGTGTGACAGACAGACGGACGAACCCATTTTAATAGCCCCCCAACTTTCTTCGAAAGGCGGGGGACAATAATATATTCTAAATGGTTAGATTGATTCACTACATTCAGTGACTGATTAATAACCAATTTAAGTAAGACTTATTTCGTAAAGGCATTTTATACATATGATTTTCTGAAAATCTAAATTACTGTTAAGCTTGAATAAGATTAAGTACATATGTCAGGAAATTTGAAGCTTTATTTACATATGAACAGTATTTGATTTAATAACAGATTTATGAGGTCTAATGGTGTAAGATTACAGATATAAATAGTTTCTACATAAAGACTAACAAACTATTATTTAACATTTTGATACATGTAGATTTAATCAAACATGTATTGACTTCCTTGTATATTAACCATTCAATAGTGAATCAAAGGAAGTACTTAAGTAAATACAATTCAGTTAAGTTTCGTATTGATTATTGAAATTAATATTTTATTTAAAAAGTCAAAATCCTTGATTTTACTGTTTTAATTGAAGTAAACATCTAGATTCTAAAAGTAAAAGAATATTTACAAAGGTAATGCCTTATTTCTTCTCTTAAATATAAGAGAATTAGATTTATACACTGTGTAGTGCACTACACATAGCGATAATTAAACCAAAGAAATGTCTTTTTTAAAAAAAATAATTCATGTCGTAAGTTCTGCGGAGCTACTTTAACTTACTCTTAAAACAAGAGATAATAACAATATAACAGATCATCAGATCTTAAATCATTATAATATATAGGCCTTAAATAGGTATATAAATACATGTTATGTAAGTTCTTGTCAACTTGTTTAATACTTATGTCACATATTCCACCATATGCTGTGTATATTATTATTATGATTGTTGATTCAACATCAGATATATTGACACCAAAGAAGGTCAATAAAGCTGCAATTAATGAAGGGCGGTCACAGAATTGAACACTTCTTTTGCTTTTTCTTGGGAGTTTTAACCGGTGGTCGCTCTTCAGCCTGAAATTTTCTGTAAAACAAATCCTGAATGTTATTAGAAATAAAAAAGGGTTTTTACTCATACTCTTTGGCTCCAACTGAGCTAATAAAGAGGGCATACACCATTCAGTGTGCTTTGAGTATAAGAGAAATTTTTTTCATATGATCCGAATGACTAGACGTTGTCCCTTGCAAGGCCCTCTTTCCTGCATCATTGACAAGGGGGAACAATGCCAGAAAATCCACATTCTCAGCCAAAGCATCAATCAAACATGGGACCTCCAGGTTAGCGAACCAATGTCTTACTCACTGAGCCACTGCAGCTCTCTTGAAGGTTATTCAATCCACTACTATAGCAAGTTTTTAGAATATTTCTATTCTTGAGTCACCATAAATTGTACTAAATGACTACCATATATTTCGGATTATCTACAATTCACTTAAGATTAAGATCAGATGAATATGTTCTTAAAATATTTTCAAAGATAGGCTATGAGACATAAATACAACCCTCATTTGTGTTGTAATGAATTATTATTATCACATAGTAAAATGAATTAAAATTATATTCTATACCTGATAATTCTCACTAGTTCATAAAATGACTGATCTACATTTGACCTATTTTTGGCACTGGCTTCTATATAGCTTATTTTTAAACTTCTGGCAACCTCTGCTCCCTCATCATGTGACACCTAAAGAATATACATACATCATAATGGGTCCATGTATATTTATACACTGGAACTCTGGTATCATTAAATCTTGCATATTTAGCCCTAATTTCTTTCACATTCTTTCAATATCAAATCTTTGTTTGAAAATTCGTAAATACCATCTAAAATCACCCCAAAATATCTAGTTTGCATCTGTGTCCAGTTTAAAGCTGACTGTTCAGTATTTATAAAAGGAGCGTTCAATTTACTGGTTATTGCTTAGAGTAATGAACACCAACAATTCTGTTCATCCCAATTTTCGCAGAATATATTATGGGTTGATTTTTCTCGTTAACTGACATAACATTCACACGAAGGTATGAAATTTTTTTTTTCATGGTAAATAAATTTTTTTACCAACAACTTATGTAAACAGTCATTTAAGTATTATAAATGTCATGTAGCTGATCACAAAAATGATGAAATTGTGAATCCCCCGTTGAATGAAGTTGTATATTTCAATGCCAAGCATGTGATGAATTTTGTCATACAAAATAGAAATGAGGTCATGTACATGCAATATCATGTTCATCGTTGGGGTGGGGTGCACACTTCACCACAATTCTATTCATTCTCAGTTGACCTATTTTGCTATTTAAGAAATAATTTTTAGGACCTTCACAAAAATAATCACTATTCACTATTAGTGCTGACACGATAAATCATTGAATCGATGTATCGCGATTTACCGTCCCACGATACCTGTATTGAATCGCGGGATACCGAAACAATTTTTCTTGATTCTTTTTGCTTTTAATCAAATATATTATGAACTTTAAAACTTTAAATTATATCCTCAACCCTAAACTTTATTTGAAACAATGACACTTCGCAAACAATGTCCAGTAGTCTTGACATGTGTGTTACTATAAATACCGCACGACCGTAATTACCGTTAGTTTCGTGGGTTAAGATTAACAACATTTTAACGTCTTTTCGTTTTATTTCCGAATTTTAATGTTTGTTATAAGACGTAGATAATAAAACATACATATTTGCAGTCGCAATACCCAGCACTATTCACTATGTTTTAATTCATTGCATTTCAGTGGACATGTGCCGATTAATGAAGTTTGATATTGTATACTATTAGGTTGAGAGTATTACTTTACTTACCACACTGGCATTTTCTAAATCTGATTTATTTGCAACTAAAATCATAGGAAATTCATCTCTATCTTTTACCCTTAATATCTGTTTGTGAAATTTATATACTTCGTCGAAGCTGTAAAAAAGAAGAAACTATTATCCCCAAATGCTTATACAAGGTACACATTGGCATGCATGTAAAAGTACCCTTGCTTGACACTTGGAATTCAAAAGAGTAGGCTGTGGCGCTAACTTCCGGGACAAATTTCCCTCATAGCACACTTCATCCAAGTCTTCATTAGCCCAGTTGGTGCACAACCACATTTCATTTCCCTATAAGATACTCTAAATATGCTTATTACTAATGCTAGATGTCTAATTATAAAATGTTTTACATGTACCTGCTCCTATCTGTTACAGAATACACCAATAAAAAGCCTTCTCCTGATCTCATATACTGTTCTCTCATAGCACTAAACTCTTCCTGACCAGCTGTATCTAATACTGTAATATAAATACTTGTTCTTTAAATATACAATTATAAACTGGGCTGTAAAGCTACAGAGATTCACATGGTATTTTTAAAAATAAATACATGTAATGTAAATATTAGCTGAAGACAAGTCTGAAATATATGACAGCTAAGACCAGACCTACACTGCATGATAAGGTCTGTTCAAAATATCAAGTTCACAAAGATCAGAATCTTTAGTTCCAGTTTAAGGTGTCTGTGAGGATAAGAAAGGGGTGGGGGTAAGAAAAACTGCTTTTGTCTATTTTAAAAACAATTAGAGTATAGCCATAGCTCATAATAAATTGCCCTTGATAAAAAAGACAGGTTTACATAGTACTTCCAATGAAGTAATTATGGAAATTGTTTCAATTTAAAAAGCTTCCTTCCAGCACTAACATAAAATATACATTAAAATTTCAATTTGTTGATACATGTATTAAACAGGCTATTGCTATTAATCTCATGAACACTAAGATTACACATAAATTGCTAGTCCAAAAGCAGGGAGATTTTCAGAATGATAAAACTAAAAAGGAATAACTCTGAAAGCAATTATCTGAAATTGTTAAAAATCAATAGACTTCTTTCGTCATCTAAACCTAACTACTTTGTAATAATCAAGTCAATCAAATAATAACATATCAAGGGAATGCGCCAAGGATTATATTTCAAGTGACTTAGGTAACTCGGAAATGCATAGTAACAAGAAACTAAATGTAAGAACTGAAATAAGACTGAAACCACATACATCTTATCAAGCCCTTCACGCAATACCCTGGATATTTCGCCACTAAGTTCGATTGGCACAAGCCCAGCTTGGGAACCTATCAGATTCATCGGTTGTGAATACCAAGTCTCGTGCTTTTAGCTAAAATGCCTACATGTGACAATCGAGTTGCAATGTTCAAAGATCGATCAATGTCAAGGTAACTGGTTTTCCACGAGTTTCTCAATTTAAAAATCCCTGTTTATTTATAGTGTGTTAAGTGCCACGAACTATGATTGGACAATGCTAATAAGTCAATTGTTAAAACATAGGGCGCAAAGTTTGGGAATTGCTGAGTGTTGAAGCGACGGTTAGATGTTGTAAAACTCGCAAATGTTGCTTAAGGAAGATGACTAACATACTGAAGGGATGACAATATACAGCTGCATTTTAGTTTGGGTGTATAGAAATCTATCCTATAAGTAACAGTCGTATCTAATATCGATTGACTTTCCTGGCATAGCAGGCATATGCTACACACAAATATAAGTTAGGTGATTTTAAATAATTTAGACAACAAACAGGATATCAAATCAGGGCTTAAGATCGAATTCTGGATTTAAACATTTAAAGTTAAGTGGCTCTATAAATTATGTGATGCATGTGAAAACAGAGGCAAGAACTGAAAGCTGTAATCTGACATATTTCATGTTTCAGCATAATGTAAACATTTAGACAAATATAATAAACACATCAATTCAATCTCAATATGCAATGTCAGGTTTTCAGTTGCTCAATAGTCTAGATCAGTTATAAATAGAGGGAAAACAGTTGAAGTCATATGCCTGTTATCACTTTATACCTCTAATACACTAGTCTACCACCCTAAATCTCACATTTCATTCACAAGTCAGAATGACATGAAACTAGGTCATACTTACAAATCAGCATTTCCTGAGTGTAACATAAGTGGGGAACAGTATGTACATACGCACATTTAAAGCAAAAATATTTCCAAGAAACTTATATAATTTATATCAACATTAAATTTGTCATTTGAAATTAAAGACAAAGTGAAAACTAGACTTTGCCCTGCAATTAATTCATAAAACTTCAGGAAATAATTTTGTGATGCACGAATTGATCTTGTCACATGTCATTAAATCAGATTTAGACTAGTATCAGCCACACTTTGAGTTAATCCCTACTTATGGTGCAAATGGTTACTGTAATTTTTAATTTAATGTCTTTTCAGTAGAATTGAAACAAAAACCTCCATGATTGGCTAATGTGTTCAGGTTTAGCCTGATGATTTATAGAATAACAATAACATTTTAAGCATCACCCAGATTCATAATATTTTGCACAACGATGTACCGTAACACATTAATTAGGCTTATTTTATTTTCTACTTGATTATTTTTCTCAGCACTAACTACATTGCATACAACTACTTACTATCTAGACGAGCAACAACTTCATCAATAACACACTGTTTGGTATAGGAATCTTCAATAGTGGGGTCATAATCTGTGACAAAATACGACTGAAATAAACAAACAATAATACCATGAAAAGTAAGGAGAAAAAAATAAGAACACTTACAATATCATTATACCAGTTAATAAATTCCATAAAAATTGTGGATCTAAAATCTTTTAAAAGAAAGTATAAAGTAAACAATGTTACTTTCTCAATACTTCATAAAATTAATTATTAATACTAATAGGCTTGTTTATTTTTCAATTTGATTTAAGTACTTTGTAGAACTTTATTGTGATTTATTAAATCCTTTATTGTGCAAGAGAAATTGTGATCAATTGAAAACAAACGTCTTAAAAAAACACAAAACATGGCGAGGAGCCAACAATTTGATGTCTGGATATGGCCAATCTTAAATGAAATTATTTAAGTTTACTTTTAAAGTGGTATTATAAAGATA
This sequence comes from Patella caerulea, assembly GCA_036850965.1. NCBI lineage: Eukaryota > Metazoa > Mollusca > Gastropoda > Patellidae > Patella > Patella caerulea. Next base: position 16,713,174 of record JAZGQO010000014.1, on the reverse strand, counting down.
CAAACAGTAAACAAAATATGGCTACTTGGACTTTAATTCAAAGAGAAATTCTACATTTTTGCGAACAGAAAACATTTGACTCAAATATTATGGGGGTGTCCCCTTTCCCGCATACAATTATATTGGTACCAACTACCATAACACATTTGCAAAGCAAAGCAAACCATAAAAAATAATAGTGAGTCGGAATTAGTCTACGGAATAAGCATGCATTTAATAGTGAATCATGTTACATGTAGGTTTTGCACAGTTAAAACGTACATGTATGGGCAAAAAATGACCTTTGGGCTACCGGTACATCACTTGAACAAAATATATGTATGGATATATTGATTCTAAGGCCTGCTTTCCATGCACAAGTTTTTTTTTTATTTTCATATGAGAAGATTTCCCCTTACAGCATGAAGTCTGAAACTTTTGACGATCAGTCACTGCATTTATTTTATTACAGCATGTCGAAAAAATGTACCCTTTGCAGCAACAAAAGTGGTTGATTTACTTACTGGAAAAGACCACCTGTTTGTACACCTATGTACATGTACCATTCAAAATACAGTTGGGCACACATGCAGCTGTGCATGGAAAAACTATGAAAAAGTGGCTGATCCAAATGTTTACGGAAATACATGTAGCTCCATTACAATTGCATTAAACCAACTTTTTTGTTGGCCGAAACACATGGAAAGCAGGCCTTAGACATAATATATTTTTTTTCTTTTAATATTTCATACAAAAAATATTTTGTCATGGGAAATGATAATTTACCAAATCTTGTTGGTTAAAAAGCTGTAACTTGGAACGATAACCTAAACATCAATCAAGATATATGATTAAGACTTCCCGAAGAAATGATCATTCACCTACTCAAGGGAAAAATGTCACTTGACTGACTTAAAATAGCATTATGCAAGAGCAAAATCTGCTTATTACAGGTCTTTCTTTAGGCCCGAAATGTTATCTAAATAATCAATTAGACATTCATTAACATATCAGACCATAATAAACTCTTGATGTCAAGGCTAGCCTTCGATGTTGGCGGATTAAAATCCTATATGCCGCTTAATGGCCGTTGATAATTAAATCAATCAAGTGGATAATCGAGACTATGCTGTTTATATTAATGATTTGAGTAATGATGACCGAGGCTATGTGAATATTTCAAACGCTTTTTTCTCGGCTAATTTTCAGCCAATTACCTTTACACTATCTAGTTTTTAACTATTATAGTGAGAACTGTCATCTCTTTATCTTATCTCCCATAATGTAACTTTAACAAAACCGTATTTATACAGTAATTTTTCAGCTATACTAGGGTGGGTAATTAATTAGATACATTAAAGGAGCTAAATCACTAATATTTGGGGCCAAGAAATTGACACAAATGGGTCGCAAAACATATAATAATTTAATATGAATGTATATAAACTGATCTACATTCAATCATTTCCGTTTTTACTCTAATATCAAATCAGTTATGTACACCAGAAGTCTCAATTGAATCACAATATATATAGCATCTCGTTATTCCAGTCTATATAGTATTTATTGCGCATGTTTGCCATTTGAGATGTAATGCGGAGTATACATAGCCTTGTTCTTTGGGTCCCTAGATGGAAATAAGTCTGAAACACTGTATGCTACATGATTCGTGTACCAATGGTAAAAAAATTATTTCGTCTTAATATTGGATATCAGAAGCCCATCTTTTCCCGGTAAGACCACACCATCAATGTTGATTTAAATTGACAAATAATTTTTGTTTTCAACGTCGAAGACTTTCGATGATATTGAGTTAGAGACTTAGCTACTTTTAGTTATTTGGGATTGATATGTAGAAGCGATTATGTGAGATTCATCTCATAGTTTTTAGCTATTCTAGGTCATACATGTACAATGTAGTACTAGTGCAGGTATTACTAGTAATAATATATATGTGTTACATTTTACCACAATGGAATTTTAGGAATCTAAACCAACAGTAACATTCATCAGATGATCATCATGACAGGCATTACAATAGTATAAGCCCATCATTGGAATTTAGACATCTAAATTGTATGAATAATGAAGCAGCCTAGCTATTTGCTAGGCTATAGTCTATCACTCCCTACCCTAATATTATTTATAGTATTAATTATTACACGATAGAATCTTTTAGATGCCAAGCAATAATGTATGACTAAAAACTATAAGAGTCTAAGGTCGACCCTCCAGAGCCACAACCCAAGGCCTAGGCCATTTACTTTTCTTTTTTGTCTTTTTAAATTATTATATCAATCATGCTATCCGACTTCTACCCTAAAAAGAAATTGAAAAAAAGGAGATTTTATTATTTATAATTATTATCTATTTTGGCTTCGTGGCTACCGGTTATTGTAAATTACCTGAATAAATTGTATCGTTAAGGCACTTTTGCCAACACCTCCACCTCCAACAACAACCAGTTTATAGCTCTGGCTAAAGCCAGAAGCATCATTACGGGACATCGTATTCCCACCCAAAACCACTATCGTACACTCGTTCCGTAAGTTTTCATGACAAATATGGCGTAAATAATGGCAGACATGCGAAACAGTGGATTCGGGTTCTACTATTCATAAAATGGAAGTGTAAAGCAACATTTAGACTAAAAATCTTGCTTTAAAAAATTAATCAAGTATATTTTTTAATTTAATAGGGAAAATAGTGGGTTGTAACCAATACATGAAATACTAAAACACGGTTACTTCAGCCATTCCCGCTCTGCTCAAATGACGAAACGAAAATGACGCACTTTCATTGGTCGATTTAACCAAGGCGTACGAAGTTTGAATGATCAATGGCGGAAGGTTGATATTGTTCAGCGTGAGTATGAAATAAACAAAGCCAAACCGGCCTTCGTTTTGAAAATTATAACATAGTCAGTTGAGTTAGGTAGCCTATATATTTATTCATAAAAATACGCAAGTTGCTAGTCGTTACTTTACATAAAGAAGAGTAAAATATTGACAATAATATCATTGATTCGTTGACGTTATCCACAATAGCCTAATAATATCAAGATTCAAGATCAAGTCAGACATCATTCATTATCATGATATCACATGATGTACATTACACTGTAGGCCCTACATAATTTTAATCTAGATAGGCCTACTGTATACTTTCTAAAACCGTTCCTTCGGGAAACTGTAAACTTATGTGTATTGACAGAATTGCAATAAATGCAATTGAGTGACACATGATGTCATGATTGATTACCGTGTATGTATGTATAATATAGGCCTATATTTGAAATTTTAATATTATTTCAGGGTTTGTGGTCCGGCCATCCATTATAAAATGGCAGTGGATATTTAACCGAATTCGGCACTTCACTCTACTTCGCCGTACCTTCCGTTTGACATGCGCAGTTCTCTGATTTCTGGACTTAGCCGTTTTCGCAAAGTCAATTTTGCCGTCTGATATTAACACAAACCCTAACCCTAACCCAAAATCTAAACCTAATTATACAAACCCTAACCCTAACCCAACAGTTCTATTAGTCCTGTGTCTAACATTGCTTCTTTCTCCGTTTCTTATAAAGGGGCGAAATAACCTACTTGAATTTCTATGGTAGAATTTGATAGAGTTATTTTTAAAAGAAAATAAGATAATAAATGTAAATTGTAGAAAAACATTTAGAATATTACTCTATTTTGGTCAAGGGCGCATTTCTGCAGATTCTGTTTTTTAATTAAAGTACTAAGACTGTCAGTGGTGTTTATGTTTTTCCAGTAAAATCGTGCTTTGCGCCAAACTTGAAAGACAGAGTAATCGAAATGGTGGAATATATCAAGAATCGCACAATTGCACATGTCGAACGGAAGTGGATATTAAACCAATCAGAAACGATGTACGGTAAAACTTCGAAAGTAGATACTTTGCCGAATTCGGTAAAATATCCACTACGTTATAAAATGATATTATATAGAAAGCTTCCTATTGTAACTAAATACAATAGGCCTACATTTAATACATAATAGATGTCATTACAATGAGACTGAGGCCATTTGCAACTTAAAAGTTATATGGGCTATATGTCCTTGACGTTTCAGACTTGGGCAAGTGACGTTTCGGACATGGGAGTGGGAATAATTTGAAAGTTAAGATTTCAAGCACTAAATTGAAATTGGTTTTATAATAATTTAGTTAGATCAGCCCTGAACTTATGTCTCGTTACACTTGCCTGCTATATGATGCCCTCTTGACTTCATACTTCACACAGTTAATTTACTGGGCAAGTTTTTACTGTTAAATGGTTGCGTGTCAGTCCTTGTGAATGCCTGTATGTGATCGTGATGGAACAGTTTAGAGAAAAAATAACACCTTGCTTAATTCACTAGCAGCAGCATGTGCGACACAACACGCTGTTAAAAAAACGTCCCCTCCTGACAGGTAGTTTGTGTAGTCTATATGATCAGGTCAGCACAAAAATTTAAGAATGTCGGCAAGACAAATTGAAAATTAAATAACCAGGGCAAGGGAAATAATTGAAATCTTAGAAACGGAATCAAAAACAATTTAATAAAAGATAATGCATGTCATCAATGGAACAATTAATAGGACCTTGCGTACTTCGCTAACGTCAGCATGTGTGATATACAACAAGCTGAAAATATGTTGCTTGGATGCTGCCATTGCAGTCTAAATAAGCGCACATTAGCAAGACAAAATGAAAATTAGGTAACCAGGTCCAGGGGAAAATTGGAATCTTTGAAATGTAAAGAGCAAATGCTGTGCTGAACTAGTTTCTGCAAAATTGATTTTATAGAAAATAACATGCCTGTTAAAATTGCCACTCGTCACATGTGACATTGAATTGCAAGTCGATCACAGACTGTACATAAAGTATAAAGGAGTGGGAATATTGACAATGTTGAATGTTGACGAAAAGAATGTTTTAATATAGAGTTTCTTTGTACTATTTTTGTATAATTTTATATAAATAAGAATAGACGATGATTTTATTTTTAAATAAACAAACTCCAAACAGGAAGGAAAATATTAACATGATGTGGACGTAGTTATGTAAAGGCTCTACCAAATGATAAAGAAAGGCAATAAGTGCCAATAAGTTTTTTAGCTTTGATCATCATTACTAAAGTCGGTACGATTAAAACATAGTCTTGATTACCGGTATCCATTTTATGATAGAATCATGAATGAAAGTTAAGCTGCAATTATCCTAATCCAGTAAATATCACAGACTAGCAAAGACATAGTGTTGATTATATAGTCAGGATAAGTTAATTAAAACGAATAATTTAGATAATATTTCAGATCCAAAGAAAGACCTACAATAGGCAGATTTAGCTTTTGAACTTTGTATGATTGATTAATCTATTTTCATGGCTTTAAATACTTTGAAGATAAATTTTCTGATGAGTTAATGTTTCATGAGTTTTACTTATGATAAAATGTATGTCTTTGACAACCAAAAAACTTTTAACGAAGAATTTTTTAAATTATTAACATTTTTTGTGGAATGTCTCTCTGAACTTGTTATGGTGTGCAGCACCAATTTAAAGGGCCAATCCTGATAATATTTTCGAGAATAAAACTGCTTAATTTTTATGTTAAACCACATTAAATCCTCTACCGTAGGGCCAGGCAAGTAACTCTTTATATTTGATACTTTTCAAACAACTTAAACCTGCCAGTCTTCAACTGGGAATGGAGACTTTTGTCCCAAACTTTATTATTTGGTGTCTGAATAAAACCAAACTTTTTTTTTATAAAAGTGATGTGTAGGTGAAATTTACCTTTGGTTATCAAGTACAGCACATTCACTGAATAGACCTCTAAAAGAACGGTAATGGATTATCATGTCACAGTCACACAACCAAAAAATTGACCCAAAATTTTAAAAGAGTTATGTGTTCGGATAAGCAATTTTGACGTTCACGTCCAAACAACTAAATATTTTTGAGCTGAAATTTTGAGACGAGGTAAATACATCACTCTTGTATATTTTGGCACTTACATTTCATACAAATTCAGACTTTTATTTTTGAGACTCTGTTCAAATCACGACTGTCCCTTTAAAGGAAGTAGTACCCTTTTGCCATTGTACATCAACTACTGATTAGTCGATCGTGCTGTGCTTTGTCAGTCCTAAGATTGAAATCATTTTAATATTAGCAACTAGGTCTGCAATGATTCATTGATGAATCACAGTGTTTTAAAAATCCATGATGCACGATACATGTACAATCAATGTCTGTATCGCGATTCGTTATCCAAATAAAAATTTCGCAAAGATAGTCTACTGTTCTTTTAAATGCGTAAATAAGTACATGAGAAAAATAACTTTAACTTTCAGCGGGTGTTAAGGCGTTTTCGACACTTGAAGTGGATTATTAGTTGACCGAGAAAACGCCACATTTGAAGTATTTTTAACCATAAAAGAAAATCTATTTTTTAGATTTATTTCCTTATCACGATATTAATCGTATCGTAGACTATGAGTCGTGATGCTCAGTTTGGCCTGGCGTAACGTTGAAGCCCTATTAGCAACATATATAATAGTAATACCAGTAGTCAGGTATTCTGTCAGAAATGATTTTAATCTATTATTCCCATCTGGAAAGAGAAATAGACAGCACTACTTTAATAAAAGTCCTTATATGTTGAAATTCTTTGGCCATTATTAGAACTAATTGTGATGGTACAATGCTAACTTGTATAGATCTATTGTTTGATTGGAGCAAAAATCTTTATCTATGGTGTTTTCAGTTAAGCTGTCAGAAATTATCAAATAGTTTTTTTTTCTTCAGATTGTTTACAGAATTTGATACGGTAGGTATTGTGAACCTGTGACGATGGCGACACTGTATTCAAGGGTTCCGCACACCTTGGGTGTGTCTCACCTGGAAGCAGTAGAAGGAGACCTTGCCAATTTGATGCTGGACTATGAAGAAAATTTTTTGTGGTTGGATGAGATTTTAGAAGCATGCAAAAAAGCATTAGTTACGTAAGTATTTGTAACATTTTATCGTAATTCTCGGACTAAATTAGATTTACCCTGTATTCAGATATTGATTGAACTGTTCTAGATTTCTCTTATTAAAAATGTACCACGCCTCCATTCACACCCATTAATGAAATGACTGAATTTTGGGGGAAAAGTTAGAAATGAAGTGAATGGAGGTAATAAATAGTTAAGCTGACAGAGCAAAAAAATATTATTTTGAAATTTTGCACAATAAATTTGAGCATTTAGCTAGTAATCTTTTTTTTTCTTTACAATAAACATTTAGTTAGTTTCCTGTCTTTTCTCTATTATATTTTTGTAAATTTTCAATTAATCATGTTATTATAAGGATATGGTATATAAATGTGGTTTTATATACTTTTAGACCTGAAGTTGAGTTATTACCTAAGACTCCATCATCTAAGAAGCCACGGAAAAGAATCATTAAAAAGAAGAAGTAAGTTTAAGGACCATGAGGTTCAATATTTTGTAAAGATGCAGTAAAGCCCTTTGATCCTTGTGTTAGTGGAGACATTTCATCCAGTACGGTTTCTCCACAACAACCAGATCATGACTGACATTACCTGTATACAATTATTTCTTTGGGTTGTATTTCCTATTGTTTTCAAATATGAGTGAAGTCTGTGTCACCACAGGCCCAGGACTGTACAGCGCAGTGGACGCTTACGGCTAGCCTGCAGATCCATTCACTCTTTTTGAATGTTTGTTTTGTGGTCTCTGGGTACGATGTCTTGTCCATATATTTGTTTTTGTGTAAACTGTGTGTGATGCAGTCCCCTTGAACTTACTATTATAATAGTATGAACAGAGTGAAATGAAATGGGGTTTAATATCCTACTCTTCTGCACCTTACCTGGGCTAATGGAAGACGGGCATACGCTGTACAGTGTGCTCTGAGGGAAATTTTGCCCGGGCAGTGCCGCTACAGCCTACTCTTATATCAAATTCCAACAACCAAGGGATCTTTTACGTGCACGCCAATTTGTACATGGAACCTCAGTTTTCGTACCATCCGAATGACTAGGCAGCTGTCCTTGTCAGGACCTCCTTCTGCATCACTGACATTGGGAAACCACGCCGGAAAATCGAGCTGCACCTTTCTCGCCTCGGCCAATGCAGGGATCGAACACCCAACCTCCAGGCTAGTGAGCCAGCGCCTTGCCCACTTGGCCACTGTGATTCCCTAGTATGAACAGCATGGCAAGGAAAACGTGTAGTTGTTTAAATGGGGCAACTGAGGTCTCATATTACCATAAGCAGCGTGTTAAAGATCCCCAGACATTTGAAAATAGAAATAAGTGTAAGACTGTAGACTGGCCCAGTCTCTTCTATTTATTTTACATTTCGATTTATATAAAAGTAGTAATTTTTAGTAAACCAACACTTTCGTTTCCATTTGTATAAAAAAAAAAATTTGAGTAAACCTGTAACCAGCACCAGAGACTGGACAATTTGCGAGCTTCACAATAAAATGGGCGTTTCTTGTCCTGTTTTACGTTGTTCCTTTTTTGGAATGATTGACAGTTGTCAAACAAGCCCCGAGTGACGTGACACCAATTTGTAAATGTGATGTCTAAGATAAATTAAGTTCGATATTTACCTTCATGAATCATGCGTCTCGAATGGAGTGCAAAGCAGTCATGCTGAAACCGTCTGCGGGCTGATGTCACGTTTTTGTTTCCATTCGCCATTCGGCTTTGTCCCGATACGCATGAACTGGCTTCGTTAAGTTGTTATAATGATGTCGTGTGTAATTATTTATGTTCATTCACCTCATCCCATACGTTGTATCCGTTCATTCGACAGATATTGTCCGTCAACAAAATTCTTAGATCGTTAAAGTATCACTAAATAACAATAACTGTTATCCACAACAAACATCTCGCACCTACAGTGCAAATGCAGTAATCCGGTGCACGACGTCACACGACCTACATAATGCAGACTGATCTACTAGATGAGAATGAAGCTCTATTTGCCCAGTCTCTAGAGATTACGTTTTTTTTTTCTTTTTTTGTTTTTTTTGAGAGGACTGGCCAATTTTTGGTGTGTGGAGAAGACTGGCCACCAGTCTAGTAAGACTGTGGCACTGTTGCCCATCTGGAGTAAGATGTTAGAGCCCAATTTCATTTCAAGAAAACCGGAATACAAACATTGTAAATGAATTACGTACTGATACTAGTATCCAAATCAGTTTTTATTTAGTGCTTAAAGTTAAAGTTATAAACTTACAATACTATTTTTTCAGAGAAATAGAAACAGAAAGTGATGCTGATGATGAAGAAGGTACGCCACCCAGTCGTAAAACAAGACAGACAGCTCGACAAAAAGTACTATATAATAAAGAGAACAACAAGACCAAAGAACCTGCAAGGAAAACACGTGGAAAGAAACAAAATTCTGGATCGAATGAGAATCCCCGTATGAAAATATCCCCTAAATTAACATCTACAAACTTATCTAAAATGAGTGATTGTTCTGAATTAGAATTATCAGAAGCTGAAATGACACCAGTTGCCAAATCAACCAGCAGAAGTACACTAAACAAAACAGCCATTGGGGTTGCAAACCAATCAAAAAATTCTCCATATAATAAGGAAAAATATTCTGTCAAGCAAAGAGCTTCAGCTTATGAAGAGATGCTTGGTAAACGATCCAGTCACAGTCCAGCTATCACTCCTGTAAATAAGAATAAACATTGTACATCAATGGATAAAACACCAGAATATAATACACCAGACACTGTTAAACACTATAAAACAGTATCTTGTCTTGACAAAGCAAATGTAGCAAACTTGAACGAATCCATCATAAATGAGAAAACGGCACAGAAAAGACGATCATCGAGAAAATCACTGAAAGTATTGTCAACAAAAGTTAAACGTTTATCTGTTCATGGTCATCACTATACTCGACCAGTAGAAGCTGAAGATTCAGAAGAAGTCACTGAGGTGAGATGAATTGTATTTTTTGATTATTGAAAAATACAATGCAGCACAACTGCTATTAAAATGGACTTTAAATGGCATTTAGTAACTGGATAGAGTAACAACAAAACACCTACTTTTATGGAAAACAGCTACTACTAATGTACTAGTATTTTACATAAGACGTAACTGCTCCAGGCAAAATGATGCTTTTACTCATTTTAATACCCATTTTCACTTAATAAGAAATATTTTTCAACTACAAATACTTCAAATGTCTTTACTTATTTTTCTAATACATACAAAAAATGTTTTAGAATTTAATTTGTCGGAAGAAAAAAGTTATTATGTGGGACTAATTAAGCCACGTTGAAGTCATCCTTATCCGTGATTGTAGCGGCCTAGCGAATAATGACGGCTGATCAGTGTGGGTTAATACAGTAAAACAGGTATGAGGCAAACATATAGTCGTTGCCAAAAATGGTTTCAGTTATGTTATTGTATTTTGTCTATTATGTTTGCCTCGTACCTGTTTTACTGTATTAGCTTGATAACGTTGAGAGAATACTCTACGAAACATCGCCTAAAATACACTGATAGCTGTTTTCCATTAGTATGTGTTTTGTTGTTGCTCATTAAAAGATATAACTAACTGAACATGACTTATTCAGTTGAAGATGTCGTAATTAAATCTATTCTATACATACATGTATGTAAATCCACCACAAGGCATCTCGCACAGAGGAGCACAAGACTTCGCCCATAACACGTATTGATAATCACCGACCCAAACAGATGGAAATCTTTAAGAACCAGTCGAGTTCGTTCTTTGTTGTAGCACTGCTTCCCAGGCAAAAGGAAGAACAAATATCTGAACATTTCTGTTTTTTGATGGTGGTTATCTTTATACTGGAAAAACTTTGTATACTTATTCCTTATCCTAAGGATTAAAGATGATCACTATTTTTTTAGTGCAACCGCCGACCTCCAGATGATGATCCACACCAATTTTTATGGACTTATTCCTTACACCTAAGGATCACCCCTATTGTTTTGGTGCATGTCCAAGCCCTAGGGCCAGAGCCTTGCTCATTTTCTCTTTTTGTGTGCCCACAATTCTTAATGAATCATTTTGTAAACTTTTTATTCTTAATCTTATTTCCTATATACCCAAAGAATGACCTCTATTATATTTTGGTGCATGTCCGATTCTCTGCGACAGAGCCATGACCAATTTTTGTGTCTGTGTGTTGCCTACAGGCCAGATTATTTGTGGCTTATTACGAGAATAAAATTGAAAAGAATACTTTGATAAGTGACTACCAATAATTGCGCGATTATCTATGTTTCAAATCTGTATCAATCTTCAAAAAACTTTACTGACGATTATCGGCTATATAAATATTTTCTGCTAGCCCTAATGACACCAAGTTATTTGGAGGAAACAATGCCCCAGAAACCAGAATATCAATAATTCAATCAAAGAACGATTGGCATTGGAAATTTTCAGCCATCTAGAGTAATACATTGTAAATGTAGCTTCTTGCATTATTGATTGCATACAAATGTAACTATTATTAAAAACTATCTTTTAGGTTGTTGAAGAACCGAAACGTAAACCTAGAACACGATTACGTCTTAAAAAGAAGGAACAAGTTGAGGTACAGTGTGGTTATTCAATTCAGACATATTTTCTCTAAATACATGTATAATAGAGTCAAAGTGGCTAGTGGAGGATATCAGGATGTGATATGTTGACTTCCTCAAAATATATCTGAAAGCAAGACAGCGTTTGATGATATTGCCGTAATTATGATTTATAGAGATTTCGTGATTGTTTTCAAAGGTTTTTTTTTTTTACTGCTACATATTGTGAGATATCTATACATTGTACATGTGTTTATGCATCAGTTGAGGCCAAATCATCATGTTAGTGATTTCATATGCAAACCGGGTTTCCACTTGGCATTAGTTTTATCATTTCTTGTAAGTAAATTAAGTCTGCCTATTACAAGTCTTTCGTTAGGTCTGAAATGTTATCTAAATTATCAATTAGACATTAATTAACTTATCAAGACCATAATAAACTCTTAGATGTCAAGGGCTAGCCTTCGATGTTGGCTAGATTAGATTCCTATATGCCGCTTAACGGCCATTGATAATTAAATTTAAGAAGTGGATAGTCGTCACTATGTTGTTTATGTTAATGATTCTAGTAATGGTGACAGAGGCTAGAGGGTAATTTCACCCGCTTCGTTCTCAGCTCATAGTGGATCAATTTGAAATTTTCAGCAAATTACCTTTACACTATGTAGTTTGTGAAAACTACCAACTCTTTATCTTATCTCCCATAATGAACTTTAAATAATGTGCACCTTTTATGTATAAATGCTATACTTTTAGATGAGTACAGATGAATCAGAAAGTACATGCACGTCTGTTGATAAAGACAGTACTACAAATGATGGTGATGAAAATAAAAATGAATCAAAAGATACTGTTTCAACATATCAATCACCTGTTAAGAACGATGGCACACCTGTACCTCAGCCTCGAACATCTAAATCTACATGTAGAACTCCTCTTCAATCAGAAAAAGAATCATGTGATGAAATTATGAAACCAGTAAGCAAGAAAATCTCTGTGGATAAAGCGTGTTCGTCGGAGAGTGAGGTCGTAATGGATACTGGGTCATCGGATGATTGTGATACAGGACTTAAAACTAGGCGTGGCAGCAGATGTCGTAAAGACTCATCTCATCGTGATAGAGATTCAGGTATATCTGGAGTTTTAAGTGCTCAATCTAGTGCTGTGAGCTTGAGAAATTTAGAGATGGACAGTGAAAAGACTATAGACCATGAGAGTTTAAAGCCAACACGTTCAACTAGATCCCAATCTAAACAATATCATCAATCTCCAATCCTAGAGGCAAGTAATACAGACGAAGTGATCCATCCACCAGAAGTATCTGAACCAAAAAACAACAGGTACATGTATGAATATAATCATTTACACTGACATGACTTAATAAATGAAATGAAAGTTCAAAGTCTTACTTTTCTGCACCGACGTTAAATCCCATTTCATTTTTGTTCTGACTAATGAAGATAGCAAACAGTAACATAGTGTTACTTTAAGTGGTAGGGTTATATTACAATGCAAGTTAAATTAAGGACGTTATGGGTAATTTCAAATACGAGTTACTAGAGAAACGACAACAACATTCTACATCCATTCCAGACTAAATTATCCAGACACGTCAAAAGAAGTCCGCTTGAAAATGGCCTGGCAGTAAGTCTTGAAGTATTATTAGTAACAACAGGTAGCACTGGAAAGACATGAGGCCAGGCTGCATGCACATTTTTTTAGTATATCAATGAAGGCATACAAATTGTTTACAGCTTTTTTATTATTACGATATTTCATTATTTTTCTGATTGAATAATTTTTTATATTTGAGTGAGAACTTAATCACTCGCATAAATTTGGCTTTACGCAAGCGTAGTGTGCGCTCGAGTAATTACTTGTCTTGTGGCAAGCCCATATCGTTTTCAAGCAAATATCATTATTATTTGCTTGAAAACGATATCTGTATGTGTATCGAAACATAGCTTGTTAATAAATTCAGAAGTAGTATATCCATATAAGTGTGTTTATTTTTACAAATTATGTATTTCGATAAAAGATTGCTACGGTGGAGTTGACACATACATGTACCTGGCTTTTCGCGGTCTGCGAAAAATTAATAAGAATATTAATATATTACATGTAGATACAGGTTACGATATTGATTGTGAATTATTTTTTTTCGAGTTGACCATAGTGTTTTGTATAAGATTTTCTTGATAATCCCAAGCCTTCAACGAAGCAGTGACGGCTAAATTGAACCTTCATAGCCGAATGTGGAGATTGTACAGCTTAAGTGTATTTTAAATCTGTGGGACCTGGGTTTTACACAGGCTACCTGAAGTACAGGAAATTAAATAATATTATATTGCAGAAAACGTCAAGTTGATGATTGTGAAGAAGTGAGTCCTGCACCTAGAAGTAAAAGATCTTGTATTGGTATACAACAAGATGCCAAAGCTCATGAAGAGGTATTTTAGCATTGAACATTATAAATGTCCTATCTTTATTTGAAGGAAGAAAAATATACACCCATCACAATATAAACACTAAACTCTATACATTCCAAACTCTTTATTTTTGATATATCTTGGTCGTCTTCAGAGGAAAGATCTTTAAGAGCTTGATTTCTACCACTCTCATCCATGACAAAAACAACTGACCAAGAAATAGAAATACTAAGAGTAAGATGCCAGTAGTTTTATGAATAGACTGCCTATTGTTGGTTGTCTATGTTCTGGTTGTGAAACACTATTCCAAATATTCAGTTAATTTGTTTCTAATATTTTCATGGACTCGGAAGTTTAAAAAAAAATTTTTTTTTATTTTTTCAGCCTGAAAATGAATTACATGATACCCCCAAAACACCAGGTAAGATTTTTGTTCTTATGATAATGGGAAAACTTTGATTTTCACAAATGATTTATTGTGTTCTAAATTATCAGTATGATTAAAAGTATTGTGAATTTATGATGTTCCATCTGTAAATAATGATTATTGTGTTTTTATAATTTAAATTAAATATTTATTTGTTTTCAGGTAGAGCATCTTTAGACTCTGATCAGTAAGTATTTTACACTAAAGCGTTTATTCATTTGCTGCAAGTAAATCTAAAATTATCATTTTAATGTCTTTGGGTAAAAATAGCTTTCAATAGATGATACAGAATGGCTTGGAAAACTATTGTTCGGTGTAAGCTTCTTTGTTTGGCAACATATCCGGTTTTTCTCCCAATTGAAATAATAATTTTTCATATTTGATTTCTAAATAAATCACAAATTATTGTACAATATATAAGTGAAATTTGTATTTGGAATAAAACACCAATTATTGCTTTGGTAAATGTAATAAAATAATTATTTTATACAAAATCTATAAAAACCCATTATAATTATTATAGGTATGAAAGTATGGAGAATGATAGTGATGATTATACATCACCGAAACATAGAGCTAAAGTAAGTCTTTATTTTATTCCTGTTATTGTTAATATTTTATTATAGCGAGTGACTGATTTGAACTTAAGACTTGAACTGTTCATTAGGACGAGATTTTTTGTATGACATAAAAAAAATGATAGAAAATTCTTCCCTATGAAAAAGTATACTCCACAAATTGTATATGGTTAGACCAACTGCCTGGTTGTCCAGATGTATTAAATTGTTGCAAGCACTGTGAATAGTCTATTTTGGATGTTTTTACCTGGCTAGATTCAGGTAACTGGTATGATTCTAAGTGGTCTAATGTTGTCTCCGTTTCAGATGATGGGTGGCATATAAGTTTGGGAAATAATAATAGAAAATAATTTAATTCTGACTTATCTTTTGTAAGATAACTTACACAGACAGTTAAAAAAAACTCTTTGTTTTAGATTGTTCGACCTGTAGGACTCAACAATTCTGCATGTAGATCTGCCAATAGACCCAACAATTTATTGTCCGGATTTGTTAATTCATTTGTTAAACGGAATACTCCTGTGAAACCACTGGTAAGATCTATACTTTTATTAATCTGGATTATAAAGACTTTTTTTTAGGACGGAATCCTTTGAAAAGCAGTAGGCTACTGAAAAGCAGTAGGCCTACTTACTGCTAGATAAATTTAGAAAATGGAAGTTATAGTTTAGCTATATTGTTGTGAATAGATTAAAGTTATTTGATTGTTAAATGGTGAATGTAATATATACTTATTTACAAGGTTGATTTAATTTAAAATAAAAATAAAAAAACAATGTGTTTTAGTCGATTGATCAGAAAAAAAGAGAAATAATGGAGAAAGAAAAGAAAAATGAAGACAGAGTTCAGAGAAAGAAAGAAATGTTGAATAAACAGATGCAAGAACGTAAAAGGTTTGTTTACTAATTATACAATGAGATGACAAAACTTGTCATTTATTAAATGTTAATACGGTACTTAAATTACACAAGGCATTTAATGAGACAGTTCACAATCACATTACAATGTAATCTTTATGTGGCATGTAGTGATTGGGAAAAACATTAACAGAACACAATTTTTATTAGAAACAATCACTGGTTTTGTTCTAAAAGCTTGATGCTTCGACAAGTATCCTAGTATCGATGTTCAAATCTCAAGGTAAAAAGTGGCTATCCAAACAATTGTCTTCAGAATCTGACCTTTTCTTTAATACTTAAATTAGGTTAAGAGAAGAAAGAATGAAGAAAGCAGCAGAACTAAGGATGCAACAAGAGAGGTCTATATTCAATAAACAGCATGAAAATGTGAAGAAAATGGAAGAACGGTTAACAATGCAAGATAAAATTAAAGAAGAAAAATTAAGGGAGGAAAGAATTCAAAAACAAAATCAGAGGTAAAACTAAGCATTATTATTCATGATAGTTATTTGAGAAGTAATCTCTCTAATCAAGCAGAAATTGAAAATGAGTAAATTATAACTACTATACGATTCCTGGCACATAGAAGATCAAGAATTGGGGAACACCCTTAAGGAGACAAAATATGTAGCCAACTTTAAAATTGCATTATGCAAGAGCAAAATCTGCTTATTACAGGTCTTTCTTTAGGCCTGAAATGTTATCTAAATAATCAATTAGACATTAATTAACTTATCCAGACCATATTAAACTCTTGATGTCAAGGCTAGCCTTCGATGTTGGTGGATTAAAATCCTTTTGCCACTTAATGGCCGTTGATTTGAGTAATGATGACCGAGGCTATGTGAATATTTCAAACGCTTTTTTCTCGGCTAATAGAGGATCAATTTGACTGAAATTTTCAGCAAATTACCTTTACACTATCTAGTTTTTAACTATTATAGTGAGAACTGCCATCTCTTTATCTTATCTCCCATAATGTAACTTTAAGTTTAGCTCTGTTGTTCTGTATTCATAATGGCTTACCGTCTTGATTAGCCCCGGTTCAACAGTAGGACGTTAAACGCGATTTTATTTCATAATGGCTTAATTTATCAATCATAAATTTTATTTCAGACTTCAGAAACAGAAAGAAGCTGAAGAAAGAAGAAAACAAGATGAAGAAGAAAGATTAAGGAAAAAGGAAGAACAGGTAGAATAATAAATAGATCTTTTTACTAATTTGTAGTCAGAAAAGCCGAATTTCTTCTTGAAATAGATTGACTTTAAGATAATGGATATATGAACTTATTATAAGAACATCATCTTATTGTTTCAGAAGAAAAGACCAAATAGATATTTTTGGATGCTTCATTATTGTCAAACACCCGATCTCCAGGCTAGCGAGCTAGTACCTTACTTACTTAGCCACCTTGATACCCCTGTCTGAAGAAAGTTTCTTTTATTGGTTCCTTTGACATGGGCATCAAAATGGAAGAAAATAACCTGCTGATTGGTTGCAATATATTATGTGAAAATTCTATTCGCTTCTGAAAATTGAAAATATTAATGTATACTATGTCTGACTTTAGGAGGAAGAAGACAGACTGTTACGTGAATTACAAGAGAAAAAGAAAGCAGCAGAAGATCTGGAAAGACAGAAAAGATTGGCAGAAGAAAAACAAAGACATGACGAAAGAATGGCTGAAGCTGAACGAGAGCGACTGCAAGAAAAAGAAAGACTTTTACAGATAGAATTAGAAAGAGAAAAAGAAAATAGACGACATCGAGAAGAAAGGTAATTTTCGGTCGTGTTTCAATGGACATTTGCAGTACAAGAAAAGGATTTTAGTACATGGTTTTGACAATCCATGCATGCCACTAATTCTACTTTTGACGTGAGATGTGTGTTCTCAAGTTATTTAAGCCAAATATTAGTTATTAAAACCCCAGAGAAGATTAACTACAGATTAATCCACTTTAAAATAGACTGGAAGTTAATGATTTTTGCTATCTATAAATATTGACCAAACTGGTGCCACATTTGTATAAAATATCTTTTACTGGCTATTAATAGCAACATTTCAATGCTATATTTACAGAGAAAAACAGTATGCTAAAGAAAAAGCTGAGAGAGAAAAATTAGAATTGGAAAAGAAAAAAGAAAGAGAACTACAAATACAGAAAGAAATGATAAAACTACGAGAACTAGAGAAAGCCAGATTGGCTAAACAAGCAGCAGAGAAAGAAGAGCAACAAAAGGAGAAAGAAAGAGCCCAGAAATTAATAGAAAAACATAACCAAGCTACTAAACCATTAAATACAACTGTAACACATAATACATCAGTTGATTCTAATAAACAAAATCATAACTCGTAAGTTTATACTCCAATATCTTTAGTAATTATAATGAGAAATGTAAGCTGTATTCACTGCTGCCAGAATACTGTGATTCCTATCCCATCTGGATATAATCATAGCAAGACTGGTTACTAACTTATTTGAAGTGCAAATGATTGAGAATCTCAAATAGTTAGCAGTCTTAGAATATAAGATTGTTCCCATCTCTTGCATTTAAAATATTACTCTTTAAAAACTGTTGAATATTTATGAAAAGTTGTATATTGAAGCAAGCGATGAAGATGGAAGTAAACATCTTGAAATCGCAGGACATAACTATACGACATATCCTTTGTTTAACAGCTGTCTTACCTAAGACAAAAAGATAATCTATTGATCATACTAAACCGATAGTAATATTTTAAAACATTCTGTTTGTAGATATGATATAACACCAGCTAAGAAGAAGAAGGACAATAGTAATAATCAAGATTATAATATTAATGACCTTCATTCTGATGATTCTACGGACGATGAAGATGCTCCTAGAAAAAAGATACCTATGTGGGCACAAGGTATGGCTACTACTTTGAACATTAATTCCATGAAAAAGTCGCTGTGCATAATATATAAAATTGTCACAAATTTATAAATAACTCTACCATAAAAACAACCCTTGTTTCTAATTGAGTTGTGTAGGCCAAGGGAGTGGTCAATTGTCACAATGGGAAATAAAAATAGATCCCTTATTCAAGGTTCACAAAGATCTCTAAAAGTAAGAATTCAGTTGCCCATGAATATATTATCCTGTATTACCATTATTCACAAAATGACAGAGTATTATGTTCTGGAGACATTAAATCCATAAACCTATTCGCTGCTAATGAAACTGCTGCATGCAGGGCCGGCGGAAGCAATTCTTGATTGGGGGGTGGAGGGGAGATAGCGCAAACCCTCCCAAGATCTAGTCCTTGCCCTACTCCTCGGCAACAATCACGTGCCCTAGTCCTGATTACATCTTGTGACCTTGCTGAAATCTGTAGTGGCTTTAATATTTAAATCTGACCGTAATACCTAGGTTGTAGACCACCAAGCGGCTGGAGTTTTTTATCCAATTTTGATGAAACTTAAAATATATACATGTATTTATTTTACTTTTCCAGGAACCAATTTGAAAGCAGCTTTAATAAATCAAGAATACCATCCACCAAGACTAGATGTAATATTTCCAGTTTTACCTGATCTCGATCTCAATGATGTCTTTATTAAACGTAAACCGAGATTTAATAAAAGAACCAGCTCAGCTGTCTGGGATTCCCCTATGTTAAAACCATGTCAAACAGCCCAGTTTAATGTGTAAAGATATGTATATTTAATAAGCACCTGCTCTGTACATATTTTCATTGTTTATAATGGGGCTACCTAGGTCAATAAATATTGTGAATTTTAAATTCTCCTATATCTGTTTTCCATAATAAGCTTCTTTCATTACAGATTTTTGTACATAAAAACTTACCTCTTATTTCATACTTTGTTCTAAATTCTAATCTTTCCACCTTTGTTTTATTTTAATTTGTATCAAAGTTGAATAATATTTTTAATTTAATCATTAGTTTTAATATTAATATATTTCTATATTTTCATGTGTATAGCATAAATAGTGAATGTCATTTTGACTGTAATTGGTATATAAAAAATGTACAGTAGATCTTATGTTTATGAATAACAATTATTTTCTAATAGTAGATTTATTCCTTTATGAATCTATATGCAATTATATCAAATTATAAATAAATCACACAATGACCTTTATTTTATATTCAGTAAAAAAAACGTGATATGAAAGAGGGATTTGAATTTTTTTTTATTTGGTATATAAACCAAGATTGTCAATAAAAATGGATGTTATTTTATAGAAAATAGTATTATAATATTACTTGAGTTGACTTAGCTGCCTTCTATATTGATAAACCCCCAGCACTGATCTGACCAACCAAAACTACTTTGATGTACTTTGATATATCTGACCAGTTAGGAATGGTATTGATAAAATTTAGACCAGAAAATTATTCTAATATAGATGCTCAACAATAGGGTAGTGAAACCACTTCTAAAATTCTTGCTGCAGATTCTGAAATCCTTTCACCAGCAGACATGCGAACTCGTCTAAGCTAATGAAACTGCTGCATGCAGGGCCGGCGGGGGGAGATAGCGCAAACCCACCCTAGATCTAGTCCTTAACCCCACTCCTCGGCAACAATCACGTGCCCTAGTCCTGATTAAATCTCTTGACCTTGCCGAAATCTGCCGGTGGCTTTAATATTTAAATCTGATCGTAATACCCAGGGTTTTTTTTATCCAATTTGGATGAAACTTGAAATATACATGTATTTACATTCCAAAGATCTGGGTTCCTTTCGATATTAGCGCATATTGGATCGTAAATTTCTAGATTATGGCCCCCCTAATTATACGAATTATCACGTCTTTAGCTTATGGGCCCTCTGGAGGCCAAGATTTGTATCTTATTTTCAAAAATGCTCAAATAATAATATATCGTCAGTTCATGAACCAACCGACCAAATAGCCCCCCCCCCCTTAAGAAAATGATATACATTGCACCCCCAGAGAAATGGTGCCCCCCCCCCCTCAATAATACACTTGATTATTATGATCACACCGTCATGCTCTTAAGGCACTGATCAGGCAGTCAGTCGATTTTGAGGGCACCCACTCGCCAATGAGTACCTGATTCGTTTGCCCTGATCCAAGCTTTCTTATATCACTTATGTGGTGCCTTCACAGGTGCAGATCCGAGTGGGACACCAGGAGCAAATATCCCTTCCTAAAAAATATTCCCATCCTGAAAATTGAATATTTTTCAAAATTTGTCGCCCCTTGCCCTTGTAAGCGAAGTGCCCCTCCTATCATTCCTTTCTGGATACGCCCGGGTGCCACCACATGTGTGCAGTAACTTGGGCACTATATTTGCGCCACACCCCTCTGCTGCACCCCCTCTTTTAAAATGCTATATACTATATAACATGGCCCTGGACACGACATAGAGTTGAAATAAAGATCGGCTTTTCAGTTATCAAATCGCAACCCTCGCAACGGAAGGTCTCTTAACCCAGAGGTCAGTGGTTTCTTCTTCTGAAAGTCTGCGTTCTAGAAGTCTCACTTCTATGTTAAAATCAAGCCTCATGTTTTTATTGGATAGTTACGTGCGTGCAATAACCTAGAGAAAAGTATCCCCCCCCCCTACTCCGCCGGACCTGGCACGATTGTGCCTATCTCATTCTTACCAAGGGAAGACTGGGCCTTTATTGGAGAATTTTTTTTAAAAATACATGTTTTCAAAATCAAGAAGATTCATCTTTGCATAGAATAGACTGAGATATATAATCCGCGGAGAAAAATAATTTACGATAGTGGATTCCTCGTCATATATAATGACGTATTCTTCGGGGCGAAGGTCCGGGGACTCAATCAATGACCAAAACTAGACCTCAAAGATAAGTTCTCAGATGCCTTTTCATATACATGTATTTCGTTATTCATTTTTGTCGATGTAATAAAGTAAGTGACGTCTTCTTATTCACGAAAGTCAAGGACGTCGAGCTCAAATTTAAACTGGGATTATATTTTTATTTGGTATGACAGACATGATAAAAGCTGCTTTTAACTTTCCTTTAAAATATAAATTGGTGTTATCAAACACGACTGTGTTTATCATGAGATATGTTATCTTTATATAGAGTATAAAATAGCCTTGACTTTATCTTACTTTATAATTGAACACCAAGCAAGACAACACGGTAAGATTTTAACTTGTTAAATTATATGCATTTTTCGTTTACCGAATACACGTTGATACTTTTTATATCGAAAGTTTACTATATAATATGATGGGATCTGATATTTCATTGGCAATCACCTTAAATTGTTTAAAGGACAGCACAGTTAGTGTTGTCATTAGGACCCCTGGATACACTAATAAACAACGCCAATAACTTTTCATATGGAGGCAGTATTATGAATCAATAAACACAAATGTCCAGGCCATAATTTGGACTAACAGTGAACTAAATGTTAAAATGTTTATGTATATCAGTTTAATTGGACTGACTGGCATCACGGTTAAGAGGTATTAAGATTTCACTATAGATCATGAGGCAAATGAGATAACCAGGGATATGATATAATATTACTCGAAAGGAGGATAACAATTCATCTTTTATTGCATTTTAGAAACTTTCAATAAAATTTAATATGCGCAATAATGCGATGTTGTAATTTGACTTACAGGCTCCTTAGTAAAACCAAAGCTTCAACATGACAGATACCAATCTGTCCGCTATACTGTACAAGACAGGTGATCTTAGACTGGTAAGAACACACTTTCTGAAGGGGGAGGGGGGCTTTTACCCCAACTTTCTGATTTCTTAAAGATACATTTTGTAGGCAAAACGAGTAATCCATTCGTGGCCTGCATTCATGTAGAGCGAGTCCGTGTTTAAAAATCGTCATTCGATGTGCTTAATGGATATGAGACCTCAAAACAATTAAACCCCATGGATTAAACTTGAATTAAGACCAATTCTCATCATCATCTTGTTAGGGTTTTTTTTTTGGGGGGGGGGGGCAGGGCGGTGACGGCTAATTATGTTGTATTCATACGGACCTTGGTTCCTTTAAATCTGTCTAGGTAACCTTTTGATTTTTGTCATAAAGCAGGATTATTTAAATAAAAATATCAATCGATTCTCGCCATGGAATTTCATAAAGATGTTGTAAAAGTAATTTATAAAATTATTTTACAGGAAGATCGTCCTATTCCAGAACCAGGTCGAGGAGGTAAAGACTTAAATTTACTAACCAGGACTGATCATATTGCACCCCATTCGCAGAACTGCAGTTCATAATCAATTTTCTTGTTTCTATTTTGATGTTGCGTTGCTATTTTAATAAAACGCATTGTATTTGGCTATTTTAGAGGTTCAAATATCCATGCAGAAAATGGGGATTTGTGGTTCAGATGTGAAATATTGGCAGAAAGGAGCAATCGGTCATTTTATTGTAGTAGCACCTATGTTATTAGGACACGAATGTGCTGGAATTGTTAGTAAATTAGGCGAGGGTGTTAACAATTTGAAAGTTGGTAAGTCATTTATAATGAATGAATGAATGAGTGAAATGGGGTTTAAAGTCCTACTCTTTTGCACCTAACCTGGGCTAATGGAAGACGGGCATACGCCATACAGTGTGCTATGAGGGAAATTTTGCCCGGGCAGCGGCGTTACGGCCTACCCTTATATCGAATTCCAACTGCCAAGGGATCTTTTACGTGCACTCCAATGTGTACATGGGTCCTCGGTTTTTCGTCCCATCCGAACGACTAGGTAGCTGTTCTTGTCAGACCCTCCTTCTGCATCACTGACAAGGGGAAATCACGGATGCAGAAGGAGGGCCTGACAAGGACAACTGCCTAGTCGTTCGGATGGGACAAAACCGAGGTTCCATGTACACATTGGAGTGCACGTAAAAGATCCCTTGGTAGTTCTTTTTATATTATTTAAACACCTGAAGTAGGGCATATTGCTAACCATCAAAGAATAACTCTTTAAATTTTATGTAGGTTAATTATAAATGAAATCTTGAACCCCACTTGAGATCCTGAACTCGGCATATACAACCTTCTCCAACTATATACATTGTAAATCATTCAGGTGATCGTGTTGCCATAGAACCTGGTGTTCCCTGTCGTCAATGTGAATGGTGTAAAGGTGGTAGATACAACTTATGTCCTGATGTATTTTTCTTAGCTACACCTCCAGACAGTGGTGCACTGGCCAGATATCATGTACATGCTGCAGATTTCTGCTTCAAGTAATCATATCTATATTACTCACTGTATGGTGAATTGTTAACAGGCCAATAGCTTAATAATAAAAGATGCAGTTTGCCCAAAGCATCCCCAATACCTATTTATCCATATGGCTGTCCTGTGACTCATACATTATTATTTATGACCCATGAATTTGATTCACTGGTCGCCGTAACATCCCAAAAAAATAATATACGCCATTGTGCTGATTATAACTGTGCGCTACACTGATTGCCACATATATGAAATTCTTTGTCCCATAGCTCATTCACAAAAATTCAGTAAGCTTTCTGAACAAACTTTCTTAAGAATATATTTCTAATGGTTTGGCTCATTTTCAGTGTACAGTATATGAATTTGTTTGGATTACAGATTGCCAGATAATGTAAGTTTTGAAGAAGGTGCGTTAATTGAACCGCTTTCAGTTGGACTCCATGCTTGTCAGAGAGCTGGTGTTAATTTAGGAAGCAAGGTTCTTGTGTGCGGTGCAGGTACTATTTACTTTTTATCATACCCAATCCATATAAATAACATATTAATAACATGTACATCATGCACAATATAATATTGTACGAACACGGTAGCGAGTTCACGGTCTTTGTCTGAAATAATAATTTTATAAGCAATCTCCCATTCCCATGCCTCAATATGTTTTTATTTGTTCGAATACATAGCTTTATTCCTTTATCACTCAATCAAATGGAATATCTTTTCCACGATTTGCAGTCAATTTGTACCATGAAGTGTCCGTCAGTTTACCCGATGGCTGCTTTTGTCATATACTTTTATATTTAATCATTTATCCGTTGCAGGTCCAATTGGTTTATCAGCTATGTTATCAGCAAAAGCTATGGGTGCAGCGTCTATTTGCATGACAGGTGCGGACACACCTTTTTTCATCAGAATAACACAATTGTCATTCTTTTTTTTACATTTTCCAATGGTTAAATTTTAATGAAGTCCATCTTATTTATCTTTATCCTGGCATTAGGGTCACATGGCATCTATCTAAATGTGGCATCCGTAACCATCAAATAATGGCATCGTGAACAGCACTATACGGGAAAGACCAAAAACACCAGACTTGCAACTTCACTGTTCGCAAGTACGTCATGCATTTTTGAAAAACGATTTAACATAAGGAATTATTGTGTACTGTTAATTAATTTATTATTATGTCTCAGATATTGATGATCGTAGATTAGAGTTTGCTAGAAGTCTTGGGGCAACACAAACTGTTAAAGTTGAATCCACGGATCCCGAAGAAGTTGCGCGTCAAGTTAAATCTGCTCTGGGAGGTTGGGCTGATCAAGCTATAGAATGTAGTGGGGCGCAGTTTTCTGTGGAACTGGGAATACAGGTAAAGTTAATGAACCCTAAATTTAAAGATTTAGTTTACAGCGGGCAAAATGGGACAAATTAATCTGTTGCCTACTATGACGCATTACGTAATGTGGATTTCTTAACCGGAATACTTATTACAAGAACTATTAGCTGTGCAATAGTATGGAACAGTATACAATTGAGCTATAATTTTTTCGTTTTTTCAAATGTAATTCAAATGTTTACAAATACTCCCATTTTCAGTCAACCAAACCAGGTGGGGCCTTCGCCGTGGTAGGTCATGGTCCAGATAATGTTACTATACCCATAACTACAGCTATAGCCAGAGAAGTGGAAATAAGAGGATCATTCCGTTACGTTAACACGTAAGGCACTAACATCTTATTCATTTCATTAGCTTTGTCATCCAGAAAATTATTGGATTAGTGTTTTAAAATTTCATAGAAAGGATACAAAAGTTCTTTAGAGAAACTATTTGATAGAAACAAAACAGTTTTAATTCTAAATCATAGCTAAACAATATAGTATACATACGATATTTTATCATAAAATCTTTTAAATGTTGTCGTTTATCCAGTATCCTTATTCCGATTATTTCGTATTATACAACCTAAAAAAATTAATCATATTTCTACCCGACAACCGATCAAATCATGATCGTCTTTTCTTTGTTTGTTTTTACCTTCCTAGAATCAATAACACAATTTAACCCTCCACTGTGCCGGGTCTATTTGCTTTGTAATGGATCTGCGGATTTTGCGAAATATGTTTATCTTCTTTCTATTCTTTTTTTTTTTTACAGAAAATGCTATAACTAAATAGGCAGAACTATTGTTAAAATAGCATTATGCAAGAGCAAAATCTGCTTATTACAGGTCTTTCTTTAGGCCTGAAATGTTATCTATATATAATCAATTGGACATTAATTAACATATCCAGACCATAATAAACTCTCTATGTGAAGGCTAGCCTTCGATGTTGGCGGATTAAATTCCTATATGCCGCTCAATGGCCGTTGATAATTAAATCAATCAAGTGGATAATCGAGACTATGCTGTTTATATTAATGATTTGAGTAATGATGACCGAGGCTATGTGAATATTTCAAACGCTTTTTTCTCGGCTAATAGTGGATCAATTTGACTGAAATTTTCAACATATTACCTTTACACCATCTAGTTTTTAACTATTATAGTGAGAACTGTCATCTCTTTATCTTATCTCCCATAACGTAACTTTAACGTACGGTTTATTGTATTTATAATTTTAGTTGGCCTGCAGCAGTTGCAATGATAGCGTCCGGAAAAATCAACATAAAACCAATGATCACTCACAGATTTACCATAGAGGAAACCCTTCAAGCGTTTGAAACCGCCAAATCTGGTGCAGGCGTCAAAATCATGATTTCTTGTCATAAATAAGCTATACTCCATACTTGTTTAAATGCATAATTCATTTCATAGTAACATTTGGGTTTTCACACATAAGAAGTTACAAATAAAATTTCAGTTGTGACATATACATTTACTATTTAATTAAAATAAATAGATAGGTACAGTATCTTCTTAATTGTTCCTCTTTATGTACTTATGCAAAATATTTTATTGGACATAGTTATCTCCGATAAATGTGTGGCAATTTTGGTATACATGATGAAATGAAATGGGATTAAACCTCCCACTGTTCTGCTCCGACTGGACTATGAAGACGGGCATGCAGTGTGAAATTGGGGGGAAGAGTCCGCAGAGAGCGTTTGAACAAATGACTAGCGGCTGTGATAACAGTGGTGACTTAAACGCACAACACCGAGAAGACACCTGTAAAGGACTGTCTACAAAGTACAAACTACTATTTCAAACCAGTAGAACTTTTCAGTCAATCCACCTACAAGCTGAAAATGGATCCTCGCATAGCTAAGCTAGTTGCCGCGATAAACAAAGTTGCGTAAAATATATTCTTACACGGTGACGGATCATGGTGAAGGCAACACATGGGAATGTCTAGAACCCGGGCTCCGGCGATTTGGTGACAAAAAAAATCTTTCAAATCTAGATCGATACTAAATGCTTAGAACTAAGCACGACTTTCCGCCCTGGAAATAATGACTCAGGTCCCGGTGACCTCATGATGTGTCAGTGGCTTGGGGTTGTTCCTTGGGACTGAAGGCGGGGGAGGGGGGGCTGTTTTTAGTCCAAATATATTATCAAATCAACCAGTTTTTACATGTAACGCCATCTTTAGCTGATTTTTATACGACCGCATAAAAATGTGGTCGTATATCGTCCACGTCCGCAAATCGTGCACAATTTCTTGTTAACACTCTACAGACTAATTAATTGTATGATCACTTTGAAAGTGGCACGTGGTGATGGCATTTTCAGTAGCAGCACCCATCCAATGAAATAAACTCCCAGCAACATTAAAGTCCTTTAAAGTATCCCCAAGACTCGCTTAACTGTGAATACCAAACCTGTCAGTGCAGCTCAGTGCCATCGAGTAGAACAGCTCTAGATGAGAGGCGCTATACAAATTCATTATTATTATTATTATATATGGTTTACATCAGTGAGATGAAGAAGCCTATTAAATTTCCATTAATTACTTCTCGAGTTGAACCTAACGACTAAAGTTATCATGGGATCTATATGAAATTTACATCTATTACTTAAATCAATAAAACGAAGAAGCTTGTTGAATTTCAGCAATTTCCATTTATAAATTATAGAGTTATGACCCTTGTTTCACTTTGCTGAACCTTATGAACGCTTAGTCCACAAAAGTTATTATCCAATATGCATGAAATTTATATGCAGTAATTAGATCACTAAAATGTTTATTACTTCTAGAGTTATGACCCTTGTTTCGCTTTGTTAAACCTTGAGGGCGGTGCTCGATTCACAGTCCAGAACGTCCCGAATCGACCGAATTACAATCGAGTGACGCAGAATTCAGTCCTGTCATAGTTCTGCCAGTCCCGACAGCTGAGGTGGAGTGAGTAGAATCGTGACGTATTCCGTGGTAAAAAATATGTTTCAGCAGTCATGATTGGTTGGGATACTTTTTATACAGTCGACGCATGCGCTGTAATCCGAAATTCTCCTTTTCACTCGATTGACACCAGTTTTGGAATTCAATTCCGGAACTGTGAATCGAGTATCCCGTAAACTATAATATATAATATATCTGCATGAAATTTATATGCATTATTGAGATGAGTAAAAGGAAAAGGGGAGAGGAATGGGGTTGGACAGTAATCCCTACCCCTTGTCAAATACAACCGGGGAATCAAAATCACACCAGTTGACTCAATGACAGATTTTTTGATACAACCCGCGAGCTAACCATTCGGCCATCCATCAACTAGTAAAAAGAAGCCAATTCAATTTAAGCAGTTTCTCCTAATAACTTCTAGTTATGGCCCTTGTTTCACTTATAGAACCTTGTGAACATTCACTTTATATGAAATTGATATCAGTTTCTTGTAAATGCTCCCATCCCAGGAGTGATTTGACTGGTCGATAAAAATACCCAACTTTACACTCCACAGAGGAATTACTTGGGCCACTGCTTCAGGAATATGGAGAGGACCAACAAATTATTGATAATCAGTGTCCTGCAGACTAGAATTCTTCTGTTAATATAGCATCTAAACCATTCATCAAAATGGAGAAATATGTTCCACTTTTATTTTTTTTGTTATTTTATGTTTCTATATCCATAACACAATAATTTTAGTTGATGTTTGTCCAATGTATCTACAATATTTTCAATTTTGTTTGTTTACAATGTAAAAAGTCCTTGTAAATTATCACATCACATATAAAACTCTAGGCTGTTGCTTGTAGTTTCTTCAAGGTCTGTAAACAACTAGTTATACTTTCTTTTTCCTAAAAAATACAATTAGATTTCAATAATAAACACCCACGAGAGATTGGCCATTTTAGAAAAAGGTAAATTTCTTTTTATACAGCCATGAAATGAACTAAGTATAATCATGTCAAATCATTCATGCTCCCTTTGTTTTTAAAACTGATTTTAAATGACAAACCAAACAAAGCAGGAGCCTGGTACCATTGATTTTGCATAAGGAACAGGATCCATTGGAGGAAACAAAACCCCAATATTTATATCGATGTGGAGTCCTTTGGGGTTTCACTCTTTGGGATCAAAACATTTTGGGCTGTGTGAAGAGATGCTATATTTGTAGCATTTCTGACCCTTAGTATGTTTGACACTGGTTGAGCATAATCCTTATGATTGTAGCATTGAAACCACATGATTTTGCATTTGAGAGGGGCCACAATAACTTAAGCACGGTGCAAAAACTCAAAACTTATGATGCAAAGTGTGCAATTGTGCCCCTGTAACAATAAGATTGGAGGCACAAATCTCGAAAAATAGCACCTTATTTATAATTACAATCACAGATTGATTGCAAATGTTGTTGGGGTAGGATTTACAATAAACAGTACAGCCAAATTATAATCTTGAAGGGAATTATGGTTAAATTACCTGCTGTGGTGTGATACTCTTCATAACACCTGATACAATCCAATTAACCATATGTTCTTGTTCAAACTGTTTGTTAGTATTTAATACATCTACTTGATAATCCTAAAAAAAACAACATATACTTGACAATCCCAAATAAACCATCAATAATTAAGAATCTAAAGCAAGAGCAACCATTCTCTTGCATCACTTCAATGTCTCTTTAAAAGACTAACAATTGCAATAATTTTCACATGCCCATGTTAAATGTTGATGTATATTGTTACCACTTAACCTAACTAATATCTGTTCACAATCTAAGAATGAGATATTGACAATGCAACACAGAACAGATATTTTATGGGGCTAAAATTGCTGCTATATAAAACCCTAAAATGTTTTGGTATTCTCCATGTTCACATTGGCATCAAGAAAAACAAGTATAAATTCAGAGAGTTTTCTCAACCCCTCCGCATTTTTAAAATTTGAAGAGACCAACTTACTAGTCTTTTCTTGACATCAGTATAAACATTTTGTATTCTCTGTCTATATGCAGCTTCTAGTTGAAGATCAACATTCTCCTATAAAAGACCACAAGATGAAAAGCAAGAAGTGTACATGTATATCTTACAACATCTTTATCACTATAGCAAATATATATCATAGTATTCTTGAAATTTAATCTTTTTCAATTTGCATTACTGAAACAATAATATATGAATTTTTTTTATTAAGCCTGTCGCCAAAATGCTTTCTAGGGACCAAGTCTGATGGTAAGCTCCTCTTAGAAAGGAAACTGAAATTTCTATCAGTGGCTCAGATACTGATATGGTACCTGAAATTAGCAATAGGCCTATTGTACACACAAAGAGTAAATTTAAAGAAAACAAGAAATTGGGCTAATGTATCATGCAAAGAAGAATTTTATAAGTTGCTGTATATATATTTATATACCAGTAATTGGTTTATAACAGGCCTCCTGGGGAAATAAAATTGCTACATGTTTTTTTTTTTTTTTGGCAGATAAAATATTCCAGTGGGTGGCAAATAAATATGAAAACTTTATTTAAAAATTCTGATAAAATTTGATCAGAGAAAATTGAAAGTCAGCTTGAGCCCTGTTTCTTCTCATGAACATAATCATTGTGTATCAATTTCATATTGATCTGAAAATAGCTCAGAATTGTGATGACCCTGCAGACTTGCCGAATGTGGATGACCAGTGTCAAGATAGGTCTCATTCAATATTTTTCTATTACCTTTTTCTTGTATATCAATCATTGCTTTGAATTTCATTAAAGCTTAGTGGACACTTGATTTGATATTTTTTGTTTACTTCTTTCAATGTTGGTGTCTTGTCTGCATATTTGTCTTCACAGTTTTATTTGTGTGTAGAGCGCTAAAACAACACTTACTAATAGATGTAAGAGTGTAAGAGTATAATAATCCATTCCTCATGCACAAAACGTGCAGATAATGTATAAACTACAAACCTTTTTAGCTTCAAATAAATATTTTTGTCCTTCTGCACGCCAGATAGCTTTTTCATTTTCCTGAATTTCAGTTTGATATATTTCTTTGGCTTCTTGAACAGGTTTAACAAACCAGTCATTATAGTTAGTCTGTAAATAAAACATAGATACTTTATGTATTTTTGAACAGACATTTTAATATTTTTTCTACTAACACAGTACTATTACAGAGATTATATAGTGGTGCTGGTGTGATACATCCTTGAATCGATGTATCGTAATACACTATATTTACTCATATGGATTGAATCAATTCTGTTATTTCATTATGAAGTAGTCTGTAAATATTCCAGATTTACTAACATCAGAAAAGAGACATACCAATGTATGTATTTAGTATAATATTAGATTCTTGTTAAATTTGTAATCAGTGTTGTGATACATATCAAATTGTCACTAAATTCACTATTATATTGTACATAATTATCAAGACATATTCTTAAACTAAGGTCATAAAAAAAAATATTCTGGTTTTCAGCAATCTGATTAAAATACAGATCTACATTTCATTTTCTTTTTGTTTAATTTTAATGGCCTTTACTACACGAAGATCTGACAAGTTGTAGTGGAAGGTTGCAATGCATCAGGGGACGTATCAGCTGCTTTTGACCCTATGATCCCAAACATTTGATTAACCAATCAGCATTGATGTTTCAAGTGGGTATTTGAAAATACAACTTTTACTTTGTGTTCGCTGTAAATGTCTACCCATATTTCTGTGCAGCGCACTAGAACTCGCTGCAAAAGACAATTCCAATGGCTAATCCCCTAATTCAACCAGAATACGGTTATATTGCTTCTTATTGTGAACAATATTCAAATGGGAACACATCAATAACAACACATTTGTACACAAGCGCTACTGACAATTTAACCATCCTTGTCGTACTTTTGGTTTTGACCCCTCTGACTTTGTACCATTGATTACAGATTCAACATCCATTAGTGTACAAATGTGTTGTTATTGATGTGTTCCCATTTGAATATTGTTCACAATAAGAAGCAAAATAAATAAGATATGTTTATAGGATCATTTAATTATAAGTAAAACTAAGTGATGCGTTTTCTATGGCGCTCAGTATATGTTAGGTATATATTTCATGTTGGAGAAGTAGAGATTTTGTTTTTCTGCCTTTTTAACTCTACTTACCTCTCTCAAGCGATCAATATAATTACCAATCTTATCACCAAACTTATGATTTAGCCAAAGGATTGCTCCCCAGAAACCAAGCATTTCAGAAAAGTTATGGTCAATAACCCAAATTTCCTTGGAAAGAACATATCCAAGTAAGCCAACACCAAATAAATAAGGACCTGAAATATGCATGGATAAAACATGATCAATAAACTATCATCTGGAGGTCATATGAAGATCATATGTATTTAATCTAAATATAACATTTTGTTAAAAACGTCTACAAAATGACTCCTGTACTTATCTTTGTCAACTCATTCACTGATTTCCTATTAAGTATGTATGAATGGCAAGTTTCTGGTTCAAAAAATACAGACTTCTGCTTTTTGGATCGTTTCAAAACAATTCAAGATTTTGGAATTTTTTTTTCAGAGCTTGTCAAAAAACATTAACTGTATACATGTATGTAATGGCTTTGTGGCAAACCAGTTATTTTATATATTGTTCTGCTATACCTGTTACTCCTGTCCTCGGGTACAAAGTCTGAAACCATGATTCGGGGAGGAAACCTAATCGGACTGGAGGTGGTGTCTCTAATTGTCTCTGCGTGGGAAAATTTTTATAATCTCTCTCTGGCCCATAGAAAATAGCATTGGCTTTATCCCAGTCTTCAATCCTTTTAGCTATGCTTGAATTCTGTGCTGCTTGAACAGCTCCAAGACACCTGAAATTATTAATTGCCAGGGCTTATTATAGTACAAGGGTCAAACTAGGATTGAATTCCAACATCAATTGGAAGATTATTATGTGTAGGTTTATTGCATACAATTAAATGAAACTACTAGAACTTTTTAAAGCTTAAATCGGTGAATAAAGAATTAATCCACACGTTATCTTTCACCGTGAGAGCTATCAAAACAAAATTCCATAATGGTTGAAACTTTAGAAATAAATTTTATATGCAGAGAATATTTGAATGGTGATCACAAATTAGGCTATTACCTTTGAGGACATTTGGCACATAATCCTCCCAAAGCGCCTGAAATTAACAAATAAATAATATTAATATTGAACAATAATTTCATCTGAGCTATATTTGTGTACATGATACAGCCTGACATGAGTTGTACAAACTGGTACTTCACTCAGTGAATGCTCAATCATAAAATAACAATTTCTCAAGCACTTGCATTTTTAAGGGATTGAAAGCATTCACCCATAAATAACAATTCATTCTTTGCTAACACTGAATATCATCTGGAAATAACCTAATTAGCCTTTATAATATCAGGGGTAGATCCAGGAATTTTTGCAGGAGGGGGTTTGACAGTTGATAATGCATGATGCCATCATCGTCTCTACATTACGTAAACATACATACACATTGAGCTTTTTAAAGAGAGAAATCAAACACACTGTTTTATAATGTCAATTTTATAATGAATTACTGGAATCAGATTGTGATTCAATTTCATACATGTAAATACCGTAGAGCGGGGCTACTTTAGACACTTTTTCAAGGGAAAATGTAACTGACATTTTTGTAACTGTGTAATTAAATTTATTTTATTTCTATAATGTGGACATACCTTCAATGTTTCATTGTGTACAGTTTATGTTATGTTATATGTAGTATTCTGGTGTGGAGATGGGGATAAATGGAGGGCTAAAGTTACCCCATGGGGTGGTCTTACTTTAGACGCTTCTACCAAATTGGCTAATATCAGCTTGGGAGAGCAAAATAATACTAATTATGGGGCTACACTATCTATTTTAGGGTGTTTTAAAAAAATAAAACCAAATGTACAAAAACATTTCAAGAACAAAATACAAGTTTTCTTTAAAAACTTTTGTCAAACCCTGACTTACGTTTAAATGAAATTTTAGTGAACAATTTTAAAAACAGAAAAGTGTTCAAACTGGTATTTGAAACTTATAATATGTTTGAAAGTTAACAATGGTAAAACTATCATTTGTTTGTGTTATTTAAATAATAACTTAGGGCAACTCTTCACCATAGTAAATGCTTCTAGCTGATATCGAACAAGGAACATTGATCTTTTTTTAAGATTTGCGATATTGGGTAAGTAAGTATATCTCCTTTAGTTGGCTATTTCCAGTTTGTTTTTGATCTTTCCATTGCTGATGTTTCAGCTAAAGTTTCAGATGTTGAAAGAATTCTTCCAGGGAAATGGGTGTCATCATCATTGACACTGAGTTGACGTTTATATCTCAGAACCATTTTAAAAATGTTCAAGTGCATTAAAAATATCATCAAATCAATGTACCATTATTGTGTTTAAAAGATATACATGTATTTAAATGTAGATGATATTCAACTTCAAACCCTCACCAAACATTGACACGTCATTCCAACTAATTTGGAATATTCAACAGGGTCTAAAGAAGCCCCAAATCTGCAATTATTTCATTATTTTTCAAAACAATATATTTGTTAAAGTCAAGAGAAACCCTTTACCAGATGTTTTCTTGTGACAAATGAACAAAGAATTGTTACAGGTACTTCAACCGTTTGTGTCCCTTCAACTTTTTGCTTCACAGATAAAATTTACAGCAATGCCAAAGACTGTGAATTTAGCGACTATTGTTTAAGTAATTGTATAACATAGCATGTTAATATTAGGAATATAAAATATGATTGAAAATGTAGCTAAATGATTGAAAAAAACAATTAGTTAGTTACAAGTCCTGAAATTTTGACGGATTTTGTGAACTTTTTGAAATATCTTCAAAAATGTTTGTGGTCTAAAGTAACCCCCGGAATCTAAAGTAGCCCCGCTCTACGGTAGCATTCAATTTTTTTTTGTAGCTGAGCAGGTTGGGGTTAATTTATTTGCCTTTAATTTAATGAAGCTTTATTCGCGGATTGAACATGTGGACATCATTTTGTTTCTCCACTGGCGATTGGTTTTTTGATTGGCTTTTATAAAAGCCTTATATTTAGCCCTGTCTTCATGATGACACCGTCTCATACGTCTCCTGTCTAAAAAGATGGCGTTCTTAGTAACAGATTAATGCCTTGTTTTCAAATACGATGATCTATACCCGTTTGAGGTAGGATTATCAACATGTTTAATTGTAGTTGGATGTGGCAGAAATATTACAAATAACAATAATCAATAGTTGTTTTGATGAAAAATATTGTCAATTTGGCCTAGTAATGCCTGTTGTGATTCACGATGGGCTTTGCTACGTTGAACTACATGTATATGGGACTAACTCTAAATCTCGAAACACAGAGGGTTGAGAGATCTTAATGTATACATTTACATTACTATGTGTTGAGACTCATTTGGACATTTGTTTCAATTTCTACCACGAGCCAAATAATATTAGTAATTTAGTTTCTTTATTACTGTAGTTTAAGTAAAATTATTCCTTATATGGCTCAAAGTCGATAAATATTGAGACATTGGTCCCAGGATGACAATGATATTGATAGTTGATTTGATCATGGGCCTTATAATAAAAAGGTCCATGATTTGATATTGACATTCACATTGCCATGCCCATGTCATTGCCAACAAAAAAGGATTGCAACTGAAGGAAGTCCTAAGACAATTTAAGCGATTC
This sequence comes from Patella caerulea, assembly GCA_036850965.1. Lineage (NCBI taxonomy): Eukaryota > Metazoa > Mollusca > Gastropoda > Patellidae > Patella > Patella caerulea. The sequence continues at coordinate 16,676,950 of JAZGQO010000014.1, read as the reverse complement.
TGGCGTGAGCGGCATGTACACATTTTTCATCATAAGCTTTTAGTAGGCCACTGTCAACATAATCAGATACTTTACAATTAATCAAATTTATCAATGAACAACCTGATTTAACGACGAAAGAAGCTAGCATTCTGAAACCTTGTGTTCGTCCTTCAACCGGGCAACATGGACGTCAAAGTTCCCGGATGTAACAGGGAAGTGTATACTGGGTTATTTCCCTTTATCACACACACGTGCCAGAAATGCGCGGGAAAGTTTGGCATCGAATACGTACAGATTGAAACTGGATTCATAGATGTTAGCTTAACTACACATTTAGTTAAACATTTGGTCTTAGATAACAATGATAGCATTTTTACAACGCAAACATTAAAACCATGTTTTCATAGATGTTGGCAAGGTCTATATTAATTCAGTAAAAAATGAATTAGTCTCAAACGAGAATGATTTCTCATGATCACTCACAAAGAGTTTAACTTTAGTTAAAATTAAAGGGAGAGTGCCGGAAATTTTATTTAAAAGATTTGTGACTTGCGTAATATTAGTAGGCCTAATATTCAGTGCACCATGATCCCCATGCCCATTAGTCTTGCACTGCACAGTTGGATTTACCAGCTACCGGTACTGCAAAAAGCACCAAACTAAACGTGGTTTGGAATGTTGAAAGTAGGCTAAACCAGTGGTGGGTCTGGAAATCGTGCTTAGCATAGATCTGGGGTGATTTTGAACCTCTTGCTGTTTACAGTTGAACTATCCATGCATGATCAGTAAAAGCATCCTTTAAAACTCAATAGAACCTGTTAAAAGGTTTGAGATTAATCACTGCACCAGGCAGGCGCGGATCCAGGATTTTTTGCAGGGGGGGCCCTCCCCCAGAAAAATTTGGTAAATTAGATTCGAAATGGTTCATTCTGACGTATTTCCGGAAGGTAAATTCCAAAATTACAGGTCTTAATCGCCAATAAAATCGCATAAAAAATTTTCTAGTCTGAGCATGGGGGGGGGGGGCTGGCCCCCCCCTCTGGCTCCGCACCTGCCAGGGTTCCCATGCACCTTAATCTGGCACTGCCTGGTCGGGTTTTGTAGCTGCTGCAGAAAGCACCATGAACATTATGTGGTTTGGAAGATTGAATGTAAACCGGCAGTGGATCTGGAAATCACTGTAAGAGTAAATCCTGTGTGATTTTGAACTCGTTTTGGTGTTTATAGTTCAGTCCCTATTAGTGGAAGGATAGGCTACTTTCAGGCTCTGTGGAACAAAATTTTTATGGGGAGTGGGGGCTGCGACAATGCAATCCAAAATGGGTCTTCCAGGGGCTTGTCCCTAGGACACTTTTTGAACTAATGAACACATGTCTTGCAAATTTTGGTGGTGGGGGTGGGTGGGACTGTGATTCATCACAGATGCAGCAACATTTGTCAATTTCTTGCTCCAAAGCTTGTGTGAAGTTGACAATGGAAATTTTGAGATACACAAAATTTGAAGTACATATATTGTCATGATAACCAAACTCCTATCTCTGTTAACCTTTCTGTCTCTAACCCATGAATATTCACTAAACCCTTTCTTGTATTCTAAACCAAAAGGCAACAAAAACTAACATGCAAAGGTAGAAATAAGGAAAGTAATTTGTGGGCTGTCTCCAAACTCTTCTAGAGTTATGCCCTTGGGACAGGACACTAATTTGTTAGCCATTGTAGTCTTTAGTTATCAACAGATGTCACTGAAATTTTTAGTAATTGTTTCTCTTATTGAAGGAACAAATAAGTTGATTTTTGATAGGACCACATGCAGGCCTGTAGCTACAAGTAGCTAGCTCATAAAATTTGATGGGGCTACGAAATTTTTTGGAGGGAATGAGGATGTGGCGGAACACTCCTAAGAAATTATTATTGTTTGCGAAATATTTTTTTTGGCCCCCCCCCCCCCCCTATGGCTACGGGCTAAACCACATGTTAATGTGGATGTGTATTGTAATCTTTTCTGTTCGTCGATCTACACTTTCATGGGGGATCAAGTGGGTAAAACGATGCCTCGCTAGCCTGGAGGTCGGGTTTTCGATCCCTGCATTGGCCGAGAAAGTTCATCCATATTTTCCAGCGTGGTTTCACCTTGTCTTTGATGCAGGATGGAGGGCCTGACAAGGACCCGCTGTCTAGTTGTTTGGATGGGTTGGAAAACTAAGGTCCCGTGTACACATTTATGTGCACGTAAAAGATCCCTTAACACCACTTGGAATTTCGATATAAGAGTAGGCTGTAGGGTCGCTGCCTTGGCAAAATTTCCCTCATAGCACACTGTAGGGCGTATGCCTGTCTGTTAAAGAACAGTAGGACGTTAAACCCCATTTCATTTCATTTCATTTCACACTTTCTTGTCATCGCACTAGCTAGAGGCCCCAGTTTCAAAGGATTTTTTTATAGGATTATCTGATTTTTATGAGGCTTAAAATATAAGTTTATATCCCAGATGTGCAGGTTATTACGATATTGGCACATATCGAACAGCAGTTTTCCGACATGCATTGTTTCCCCTAATTGTATTAAAAATCATGATTTTAACTTTTCACAATTTTTATTCTATTTTGATTAAACTTTAGATATATGGTTGTTTATATCCCTAAGATCTCAGTTCCTTTCAATGTTGGTGCGTAACGATCCTTACTTCCTAAATTATTGACCCTGAAAGTATGGAAATTTGTGTTTGTAACTGTGGACCCTCTAGAGGTTGCCAATTGGTTTTTAATTTTAGAATCCATTCAAATTATGTTAATCAAACCACAATTAAACTGTAACTTTCTGTCAAAATGTCTTTTCCCCTTTATGCAAATGTGGCAAAGCATGTACCAAAATTGTTGATAAAAGAGGCCATAATTTATGCCTCTTGGTTATTATAAATTCTTGTTAGTACTCTAAATGGTTTGCCCATTCTATTGATGTTCATTTTAAAACATATTTTGGTTTTCTCTCCTTTAAGGTCGTCACAGGATTATTATACGTCTCACTTGATAAAGGGTATCTATACTCGAAACGTTGTCTGATTAAAGAATCTTCATTTCTACCAAGTCTGTTTGTGATACTGTCTGATGAGGATTTGTTAATTTTAAATGCAATAGTTAATTTAAGCATCTTTCCAAGGTTATTCCCCTTTGTTACAAAATCTTGTTAAAATTTTTTTTACCAATTTGTTCAAAATAAACTATTTGTGACTTTGTTCTGTATTGAGGGCTCTTGGGTGTCTGTCTAGTTAACTTAGTAACCTATACTTTGATTTAATAAAAAAACAATATTTTAACAAAATATGAATATATAGATCTTTAAGAATCACCGGGCAAATAAAACCCATTAGGATCTTGCCTTCTCAGCATTATAATGAAAAAAGCTGTATTCAAATGTCTGTTATTTGTAAAGTTTTAAATTTAAAATATTTCTAATGCTAAGCATAATTATTGTAACTTTTCTAATCAATAATGTTAAAAGTGTGACAGTAGCACCTCATATAGATTGACCTAATGAGGGTAGTCAGCATGGTGTGATTGTGATGTAAGCAGATATATTGATCTATCATTGGAATGGTTTATACTGATAGTGGAATGGACTCTCCTGTATTGATTCCTGTATCGCTATAGTATGGTGCTTGTACAGTTACTGTCTGTATAATCCATAGTATTCCAGCTTATTATCATGATTTTATATACGTCACAGTCTTCCTACATCCCCTCCTTCGCATAATTTATGTCTTCATTCATAACACATTCGTAGGATTGTAGGATCTCAGACAATATGGCTGCCATATGATCTGTATTTTATTATTGGGAAATTGATCATTTGGAAAGATTTTAAACGGATTGTGATATTTGTTATAATTTAAAATGATTAAAGTACAAAGGCCACTTTGTCCGGACATCACATTCAGGTGATAAATTTATTTCTGTATCTTGTTTAAGGGAATGTTTGTAGGCTACTTAAATGTCAAATCCGAATTCTGTAGGGTATGGAACTATATTCGAGAATGATAGATGGGAACCTAATTGTCAAAGTGTTGGAATTTTAAGAAATAATGATTTTTTAAACAATATTATTTATTATGTGGATATAATGATGTCTTACTGTTTACTGAATAGCATACAAAGCTGTTTTGCTGTTTGTGTCATTTCGCCATATTTTGGAAAAAAATCCAGTAGTTCCAGACCATGTGTTACCAAGCGCTTGTGCCAGTATCATGGAAACACTGTAAAGCTTTGTTTGGTGTCCCCCGTCTTTCAAAGGAAGCAGGGAGCTATTGAAATGGATTCATCTGTCTGTCACACATTTTTGGACACAATAACATTGCGTTTCAGTGACTGTCTTGACTGAAGCTAAGCATCTGTCCATTTGTCCGTCACACCATAACACAATCTGCTTCTAATTGAGATAGAATAAATATACTTGGTGCAGATGTTCAATAGGCAAATGTCTTGAAGAGTTCGGTTTTGCGGGTCTTCTGCATGGGCAAACTGTCATCAGTCTGTCTGTGAGTTAGAATGTTGAAACTTTGTGTATATGTTTATTAGATGAATATCTTGACTGAGTTCCATGATGACTGTTTTCTGTACAGGCAAAGCGGCTGTCAGTAGTGTCAGTCTGTCTGTGACACACTTTTTGGAATACTATAACTTTTTGGGACACTTATTGAATGTGTTGACTGAGTTTGCTGCCTTAAAAGGCTTAGCAGAGATAAACAATTTGAATGGGTGTAGCTTCTAATTGAAGTAAGGATGATGAAACTGGGTTTATAGTTTCGATGCATCAAAACCTTGGTTAAGTTCAGAATGACCATTTTTTGAACACGTTGAGGTGGGGGACATAGCCAATTTGTTAGCTTGATATGATGAAATATATTCGGCTAAGATGTGATCAATCACATGATCTTGAACATAGTTGTATATATTTGTTTCTTATTTTCTTCCAGATTAATCCATGACATAAGTCCGGATACATTAGGTGATATAACAGATGATGAAAATTTAAGTAAAAAGGATCTAAGAATTACAGATTTTTTATCAGAAACATACAGTAATTGGTTCAGATCTTCTGATTACAAGGATAAAAATGCAAAAAACAAGGAATATATTAAATCATCAAACAAAACCAGTGACAGTAACAAAAAAGAGATTGTATGTGAAACTGATGATGCTCTGAGATTCTTGGAACATGCATTAAAAGAAAAGAGTCCTTATAAATCAAGTTGTGTAAATATTGTAGATAAGATACCATCAAAGAAAGATTTTGTAAGTATTCTACTATTCTATTCTAATAAATGATACTACAGTTCGACAGTGGAACAGAATACAAAACAAAAAACAAATAGTACATAACTAGGACATTTACAATAAAATATCATAGTCAATGACAATTACAAAAGGTAGTCCGAAATAGTCTGAATATAAAAATAAAATGGGGTTTAACCCTTTAACTGTTGTATTGTTTGGGGGTTTCAACTAGGTAAGGCATATAGGTAGTTAAGAATATATATTATTAAAATTAAGAATCAATCATACAAATATATACATTTTTGGAAAGATCTTGAATTTAACATGTTATATCATTTTTACTTATTGGTCATTACCTGCAAAATGGCCTCCAGATTAACGTTCTATAGAACATCTGGCGGTTTCATTTGAGAAGACCATTAAAACTTATTTCTATAGTTACATTTGTCATGGTAGAAGGAGAACAGTGATATCGCCTACATTTGTTCAAATTCTAAAAGCCAAGGAATATTTTTCATCCATTACTAATATGAACACAATTCTTTGTTTTTCATCCCATCTCACCTGAAGGTCTTAATGTATTCCCTGACTAACAAACTGAAGTCCATTACAGCGACAAATGTTTTTTTGAGGACAAAATTTTAAAAGAAATTAATAATATTGATTGAAATCTTTAGCATTCTGTATGTAGTAGCATTCTGCAGGGTTCAAGGTATTTCTGATGATATATTATAAAAGATGTTTGTATATATAGTGATTTATATACTGTGAAATAATAAATTAATTTCTCATAAAATTAATGCATGCAGAATGGTTTCAGATAAATGGAAAAAGGGATTTAAATTACTGCAACATATAACATCCTACTCTTTTCAAAAATGACCATGAACTGGATCGTGTAAGTTAAGACATCAGTGTTCAGATAATTATAACATATCTACATCATCATTAGACTATACCACCTAATTAATCATGATTGATTATTTTATTGTTAAGTGGATCTGATAAAAGTTTATGTTGATTTGGTGGGAGACAACTACTCAACACATTCTTGCTTATTTTACAGAACTGAAATGCAATGATTATTTTCTTTTCCAAAGAATGCTATTCTACCATAAGATTCAAATGTAACTTAGTACATTTCAGCGCATTATGAAACAGTAATAGCACTCCTACATAAGAAATAAAAATCACAATGTTTTTCAAGGCACATATTAGTGAATTGCATACTGATGTAACGGTTATGTGATGAAAATAATTTCGTTTTAAAAAGTATCCTTTCCCTGTTCCTACAGCCCTTTTGTTACATATTATGTCTTGAAAAAAAAAGCAAACAAGGTAATGATAGAATTTTTACGCATATTGTCGTTAGCTACCTGGCAACCTGTCATTTAACAAGCCAGAAAGATTTCATAATACTGTCATGCAATATCTGATACCCACTTGTCATAGATAGTGTCTGTTTGGTTGAAAAGGAAAATGTGCATAGTCATTTAGATGGTTCAAAAAACTGTGGACACATTGGTTTGAATGTAAAAGAACCGTTGACAATTAGAATTTGAAGTAGAGCATGTGAAACTGCTGTCCTCTTGCACACAATACAATCAATTTTGTGGGGTACTTGTTTTTCTCAAAATTCCTGAAATGTTATATTGACGAAATGTTATTCCATTGCCATACCCTTTCATATAGAGCTGAATCATGTGGATAAAATTTGATAATGTCATGCTCATCATTACACTATATACACTGATCGAAATATTGGGTGGACAAGGCGTGAAACCACATCTTATTATGCATGTAGAGCATGGATCTGAGAAATCTGTAGTCTAAAATTGATCATATCTTGACCGTTATAGATTCTCTGTTCAATATGTATGTTATGGTGGTATTACCAATATTACCATAGACGTCTGCTAGTGGTTTATAAGTCAAGAAACATAATGCTTTAGGCAAGATGAGATATCAATAGCTGTTATATCATATCTACTTAAATTAGCAATCCATCAGACTTCTTGCTCAAACAATTAACCCTATGATCTTCAAATCACTTGTCATATTATGAAGATCATTTGTGAAGTGATACCACATGTGATGACTGTCTGATCTTGATATTGAAAATATCCCCAATTTAATCTTCACATGACAGATCTAAATCAAGACAGTTTGGTTCATGGTTTCAAATCCAAAACATTCCTATTGTGTGAGCCATGTACGTGCAAGGGCAATCCTGATGTGATTTGACCCTCAAATGATGTACTTTTAAGCCCCGAAAAGCTGTTTCTAAAGCACTGTTGTGTTTGCATATTATTTCCCTCCCATCTCCAATTCATTAATTGAAATGGAAAGTCCTAGATTTAACAAAACATTGTTATTATAAATAAGTTTAACTGAGTTTAACTACCGGTATGTTTATTTCTTGCATTGTCTGTGTAATTTGTCTTTTCCGCAGGTTTGTCTTGTCAGTTTTGTTTTTATGTGTGGTGTGGTTTTCCTGCAGTTACTACTGATTATCAAAACAATCACTTACCACCTTTATTTCAGCAAGTATATTTATATGATTTCTCGGAGCTGTAAATTGTATTTCTTTGAAAAAGGTATCACTTAAATAATTGCACAAGACTAGAAAAAATTCATAACAGTCTTTCATCCTAAATTAAACATTATTATTCATTAACAATACAATAGCATCTAATTATTTTTTTTTTGGTGGGGGGAGGGGTCTTTGCAAATAAATTCTTTTGAAATTTTAAGCATGTTTATCACTTTTATTTACTTGTGAAAGTAAATGTTATATATAATAATAATGGTCATGAACTGTAAAATATGTTGTTCTTATTGTTGTAACAAAATAAATAATTGTTCTCTTACATATTGGCACAGGACTAGAAAAAAGGCTCACAAGAGTCTGTCATCCTAAGTTAATCATTTTTATTCGCAAACTGTTTAAAAAGGTTAAATAATATCTTGACCAAGACATAAATTTCTCACATTACCATAGATTGTGACACAAGACATTAATTTCACAGTATTTTTTCCTTCTTAAAGGTCATTGGTAGGAAACGCCATTATTGCTGTAAATACTTTATATTCATGATACAAGATGGAAATGATTTATTTAATAAAAAATGGTTAGCCACTGGTGCATTCGTGGGTGATGATTCTTTTAATTTAATAATGATAGTTTTGTTCATTTGATATTGTGAGTTCAGTAAAGGTCTGACTACATTTAATGTTGCTGAGGGGCACCATCTTTTCAAAGCAAGCCTGCCTCGGTACATATACAAAATGTCCACTTTAGATATATTATAAATTGGCTATATATGCATTATTACTGATAAGTGGATTTAATCATATCTCTCTAGCTCTAGAGAAAAGTACAATGGGTTATATAATTTGATGGGTCTATATCTGGACTAACTTAATTTCACAACACTGAATAGCTTTCTGTGCTCTCTCCTACACAATCGATATAGTAACATAAATCAATAGGAAGCCAATAGGAGGCAAACAGACAATTTAGTGGTATTCTGATAAACCTAAATCTCTAGGATTCAGATCAATTCAACTTTTCTATTTCAACATGGTTTAGTTGTACACAGATTCTCTTATTTATGACTTCTTATGATAGCTATCTTCTGTATAAATTTCCATATGTTCCATTTTATTAAGAAAGCGATATTCTTGTTCTAAATTCATCTAAAGGGCAGTCATCAAGATTTCTAAATGGGAAGTTGTTTTCAAGAGCGTTGGGTCTCAATTATTTTGTCTTTTCGAAACTTTTAAGTTGACAGTTGAAAAAAATGTAGGTATTGCCAAGATTTTAAAATCACATTAGATATCGGCGTCGGTTGCCATATCTTCAAGTCTCTTGCAGCAAAATTCTTTTAAATGCCAGCCAAAATGTTTCATAAGTGAGGATTGTGGTCTGTGTTTCCCTACCATAGGGACCGTGCTTAGTACTTGTCTGAGGGTCTCATAATTCATTAGCTCGAGCTCCCTTGGTAGTATCATCATGGATTGTTCATTTTGAATTAGTGAGTTCAGACTCACACATACTAATATGCTGACATACTGTTTTATTCTTTAAATAGATTTTAACGCTTATCACCAATGATATTTTTATAAACTGGAATAGCATTTGATTTGGTACGGTAGTTCTATTACATAAATGCTGACAACATGTAAAGTTTGCATTTTGAATTATAAGTGCGTTCACACCCACTCATACTAATATGCTGATATGGTATCTTATACTCTAAATAAATTTTAACAGTTAACACCGATGATATTTTTGTATCTGGAATAACATTAGATTTTGTACCGTAGTTCTGTTACGTATTGCGGACTACATGATCTATTATGACTAAAAGGAAAAAGATTTTAACATATCGATTGCGACAAGTATTTGCTCAGCTTACCACATGTTTGATGTTTGCCAATTATCATGGTTAATTTTGAGCACCAAGGGAGATGTTACTGCAAAAATACAAAACATCATATAAAGAGTCTTGATCCTTGACATTCTGGGTATATGTGCGAGGGGATTGCGACTATAATGAAAGCAAATGTCAATGTGGGGGAGTTGTCAACAGTAATCTGTAGGAAGAAATACCATTAACAGACTGTCCATATCTTAATTATCATAAGACAGCATACACAAAGGAGATGATTCAGTGCTGAAACTAACAATTTAATAGCTAATTACTGTCATTTATAATACATTAAACATTTTAATAGCTAATAACTGTTGTCATTGATAATATATTAAACATTTTAATAGCTAATTACTGTTATGGATAATACACTATACATGAAGCTCTGATATTTTAACCAGTTTTTATTTTAAGTTTTTAATTTTCAGATATGTGCCAAAAATGAGTGGAATGAAAAACAATTAGATAATAGACATTCTCCAGAGGAAATATCCTTCAAAGAAAATAAACCACACAGACGACCACGCAAGCTTCCAGAAATACCAAAAAAACACCCAGGTATAATGTTAAAACATTATTAGCATGCAATAGAAGGTCTCCAGATTTTTACACAATTATCTATGGTTAAAGAACGTGGTTGTGAAAAAAATTGATTTTGTCCCTTAAATCTAAATACACCCAAACAGATTCATTTCTTTTATATCATTTCCTCTGAATGTTCTCGGGGGGGGGGGGGGGATGGCCTAGTGGTCTAGAGTGCTGCGCTTCGACCTCTAGCTGGCCGGTCACCTCTGGCTTGCGGCTGTGGTTTTGAGCCCTGGTGTGAGCGTATGTGGCATGGAGATAGGGGCGCCTTCTCAATCTCGTGGGTTTCCTCCGGGCACTCCGGTTTCCTCCCACTGCTAAAAACCCCTACGCGCAAGCGAATTATTGAAATAAAATTAAACCATATGTTAGTCCCGAAATGACTTAGTTTGTGTTGAGTGGACGTTGAACCCCATTTCTCTCTCTCTCTCTCTCTCTCTCTCTCTGAATGTTCTCATTAATGCAATTCGAGAAATTGCGTGATCTTCACAAAAGACAGTGTCAAAAACTAAAATGAACACTGTATCAGAGGGCTAAGTAATTTGATTGATGTTTTGTATTAATCTTAATAGAAAGATAAATGTGCAAGTAATTGATAAATGTTATCTATGTTTTTTTTGATTAAGTCAGGGGATATCAACCTCACTCTTGACTTGTATTATATTACTATAGGTCTACCTGCTGCAAATAACAAATCATTAGCTGAAGAATTAGGAGAGGTTCTAGTAGCTAAACTTGAAGAAGATTCTGATGATGTGTTCGATGATAATTCTGAAGATGCATTTCTACGAAGACATGCTGGTCACTTGTTTGATAAAGCTTTGAGAAGCAGTAGTTCTTCACCTAAAAACAATAGATCATCACGGTCATGTAGTAATTCAACAGATAGTGATTATTGCGCTGAAGAACCAGATATACTCAGTAGACAATCTGTTGTCTCATCTAATAGTGGTCGTGACAGAAAAGGTTCAGATGGTAATTTACACATTATTCTATGACACCATTTACTTATCAGGGGTAGGGTGGCTAAATGGTTTAATGTCTGCATTTTAGATCATACGGTCTATATAATTGAAATAAAATTGAACTATGTGTGAGTCCCAAAAAGTTTGTGTTGAGTGGACAGTAAACCACATTTCTCACTCCATTTATAATTGCTGAATTACAATGTTGAATGTTGAGTGGACAGTAAACCACAAATTCATGAATAATTCTTATTCATTCCATTACAGTTTGTATTATGTTCAACCATAGAACCTATTGATGGAATTACTATTCTACTTCACTGATCATTTTGTAGCAATCCAGTATTGTTTATCTAACTGTATGTGAGGGCTCGGACAATAAATTGCATTTGATGCTTTTTGAATTATTCATGAGTCCATCGTTAATTTATAGAAATCTAATGGAAGCAAGAAGAAAAGCTTATACTGGGCAATATGTTGTTGGGTCAATAAGGTCAATCTAAATAAATTGGGTTTAAAGATAGGTTACTTGATTTAGTAAGAGGATAAAGATAAAAGCAATTTTATTAACTCATATTCTACAATAACAGAGAGAGAGAGAAATGGGGTTTAGCATCAATTCGACACAAACTAGGTCATTTGGGGACTAACCTATGTTGTTTTTTTTTTTAAAAAAACCCAACTTTTATTTCAAGAATCGCTTGAATGTAGGGGTTTTTAGCAATGGGAGGAAACTGGAGGACCCAGAGAAAACCCACAAGGTTGGACTGGTGACCCTATATTCCTTGTCACGTACAACCAGGGATTCAAAACCACGTCAGCTTATGATACAGCGCGCATGTGCTAACCATTCGATCATCCCCCCCACAATAATAGTAAATCCCATGCTCTCTGTGGCATCCCAGCTTGATCTACAGCTTCATAGACTGGAATTCTCGGGTGTTTGTGAAATGGATGAAATATCACCACAGGTCCATGTTGTTTGTACATGTTTTGGACTGTAGTGTAGATCAGCTTTGAAAAATAGCTGTAATGAATTTTCTTTAACACATTTTGTGTGGGTTGGGTGGAGTGGGGGTATAGTTATTGAAGAAATTCATTGGTAACCATGCTAATGGTGTAAAGTCTAGACTTTGAGGACCCTACATGTATCAATGAAAGTGTATTTATTGATTTTGTAATATGTTATTTAAGGGTTTAAGAGACAGTCTACCTCATCAAGTTATATATGTCTAGAACAACATGAATTGGAAGTTACACATCGAGGTATGCATCGTTTTATAACACGACACGAGGATGAGATGATGATAGAAATAGGTGATCCTATACATGTAACCAAAGAAGGGGATGATTTGTGGTGTAAAGGTAAGTTTCCCAGTAGGAATATCTTCACAAGATTATATGATATGTATTTGTGGTGAAAAATGTGTGGAATTAACCTTGTTTTGGTTGAGTTAGTATTTTGAGTATGCCAGTACTGTAATACCTTGACTTTAAATGTAATATCTATATGACATATGTGTCAGTGACAATACTTTTATAATATCAGTATAAAGAAGACCATGTGTTATGAATTTCCAAAATTATTGGTAAAATTTTGTTTATTCTTTTTTATATAAATTTGTTTTATAGGCATTAATCTAAGAACTGGTCAGAAAGGACTCTTTCCAGCCATGTATGCCACTGATCTACATTTCCTGGAAGATGAAGAGGAATCAGAAGGTAAGGAAATTTTAATCACACAATGTACAGTCTCTGTAGTTCCATTATAGATGTAGTTTCCTTATTAATCAAGACATTTGATGTTTTACACTGTCATGGATTTCAGGACTAAAACCTTCCAAGTGTTTTATGTTATCCCAGTGCATATTTATATGTAATGTTTATGGGGGCAAATGGTTTAACATGTGTGCTTTGGATCATAAGATCTGTTATTGGGTCAAGTAGTGTGGTTAGATTCCCTGCGTGTACGTGACAAAAGTGGGGTCACCTGTTCAACCTCATACACTCAAGCCAATTATAGAAATAAAACTGAGCCATTTGTTAGTCCCGAAATGACTTAGAGTTTGTGTTGAATGAACTTTAAACCAACATTTCTCTCCGTCTATAGTACTCATTTTTTTGTGTATGTAAAATGTCAATGTGCAATCATGTTACTTGAAATTTGTTAGTCCTAAAATGACTTAGAGTCTGTGTTGAAAGAACTTTAAGCCCACATTTTTCTCCCTCTATGGTATGCATTTTTTTTGTGTATGTGAAATGTCAATGGACTATCATGTTACTTGAAATTGGAACTATAAACATGAATAAATTAGAAATGCTGTATTGTAATTTGAGACAAAACCACACTGGCAAGTTAATATTAGATTGCTATGTAAGATGGTTAAATTCAATATGGAAGGGGAAATAAAGTTATTTGGGGGGGGGGGGTGAAAGTGAGATTGTCTTTAAAAATTTACATTTTCTAAGAAAGTAGAAACTATTAAAATAAGTTTGTCTGCCTGTCTGTCTTTACATCTGTCTGTCGGTCACACTTTTTTAGGCACAATAGAATGTTCAAACTTAGTGTTGGTGTTTATTGAAGATGAGCATTTTCTGCTGAGGGTAACCAGAGATAAGCAATTTGACTGGTTGATGCAATGGGACAGGATAACTTTAGTTCTAATTAAGAAAGAGTCATGAAACTTGCTGTATAGTTTCATTACATCAATACCTTGACTAAATTTGATAATGGGCATTTTCTACTCGCCGTAAGCAGAGTGATGAGCAATTTGATTGGCCGAGACTTTGGAACACAATTACTCTCCTTATAATTGAGCTAAAATATTCAAACTTGGTGTACGTGTTGAGTAGGTGAATGCCTTGATGGAGGTCAAAGATTAGCATGTTCTGCTTAGAGTAAGCAAAGATAAGCAATCTGATTGGTTGGTGCTTTGGGGCACTATAACTTTGGTTATAATGAAGTGAGAGCAATGAAACTCAGAATATAGATTCATTATATCATTAGTGAGAATTTTGTGCTTTGGCTAAAAAGCAATAAGTAATTTGATTGGTCAAGACTTTGGAACATAACAACTCTGCTTTTAATAGAGTTAGACTGTTTAAACTTATATAGATCGATGTCTTGACTGAGTTTTATGATTAACATTTCGAGTTGAAGCTAAGTAGAGCTAATCAATTTCATTCGTGGATGCTTTTGGACAAGATAATCTTGATTCTATCTGATAGAGTGATGTAACTTAGTCTGATTTCTCCATATTTGCGATTTATTAATATGTGTCATCTATTTATTTTGGGATTTCGGCGGGGGACATCAGCGTGACTGTTGGCTTGACTCCATTTCAGATGAAGGCGAGTTTAGAAAATACAACCTACAGTTTCTGGGTTCGGTTGAAGTTACATGTCATAAAGGAGATGAAGTATTATGTCAAGCTGTTAATAAGGTTAGAATCCATATCCTGAAAAAAATAGTTACAAGTGATCTTTTTTTGCATTGAGTTTTGTAGCTCATTTTAAAAACAGACTGAAACTACTGTTTCCTATAAAAAAAAACCCTAGTATACAATCTTTAAATAGTTCACAGCTATTCATGTAACTTAGGTGGTAAGGGCCCAATGTTCCCCCTTAAATCTAGGTCTGCTCTGCTTCTTTTTGAAGTGGAAATTCAGTAAAAATTCTGGGGCTTTGTTTAGAAAGGCATTGTATGGTTTACTGTTATAAAATATAGATTTGGTTCTGATGTTATTATATAATTTAATAATAGGTTGCACTAACTAGAAGATCTAATTTAACCACATCACCACCACCTGTTTGTTCCCTAGAAATCAGTCAATATGGTATTAGAATGATTGATAAAAGTAAAGAAGGGGTAAGTATTATATGTCTGAAATAAAGTAAGATACCTATTACATATGTTTTCCAAAGAAATGCTTGATGATAATGAGCTTGTAATTAACACATTATTCATAGAGAAAATCCAATAATTCTGAATTAGCCGTGTGTGTATTAAAGCACGAGGTCTGTCATTGAGTCAATTGACTTTGCTTCGATTGCCCGCTTGTACGTGGCAAGGAGTAGGGTCAGCTGTTTAACTCTGGATTGTCTCTGTATCCTCCCACAGCTAAAGACCACTACCTGGAAGCAAATTGTTGAATACTAATTTGCAGCAATGAAACAGAAAAACATGATTTAAAAGACATTTGCTAATATCCATCTTTCACCACTACGAATGCTCATATATGTTTGTAAAGACAAAGGAATAAAGGGACAGCACACCAAACCCTCCAACAAATATTAACATCCACATTAACGAGAAAGGCAAAATCTTAAAACATCTATTATATCAATGATGTATTTTCCCATCTTTCTCAAATTTTGGCTGCATATTCAATTCCAGGTGTTAGATCTCTGAAGTTATAACTCAAATTCTGGCTGCATATTCAATTCAAGGTGACATATCCCTGAACTTATAACAACTTTTTAATTATTATTATTTATTTAATTTTCAGCATGAAAGTGATCATTTTTCTCACTTTTTTGCCCTGAAGAATATTTCGTTTTGTGGTACACATCCCAGAAATGACAGGTAAGGTTTGATGTATGGTTATATTTCTTGAATCATCTGAGAGCATCACAATAATTCTGAGGCTGGTTGGGTGAACGTGTGATTTAAAGCATGCGATTTATACAATAAGGTCTGTCATCGAGTCAAATGTGATTTCAATTCCTCGCTTCTATGTGAAAAGGTGGGAGTTTTCTCGAGATCCTGCTAGTGCTACAGACCCTGAAGCAGCAGCAAATTATTGAAATAAGATTTACCATATGTTTGTCACGTAATTACCAAATTTGCATCCCTCGTCTCATATATCAGATCATAACTTCATGGATTATGGCTCCCGATTGTTGAAAATCCCATTTTAAGCTCGTGGACACTCTAGAGATCACAAATTTCATCTGATTTTGATGAAACTTGAAATACATGTTACTTACCCAAAGATCTTGGTTCTTTTTAAGTTCACAATTTTTATCCGATTTAAAAAAATGTTTGAATATATCACCGTTACACCCTAATGACGGTTGAGTTTTAATTTAATGAAAATCAGACCAAAACTGCCAGGCAAAATTGCCACCCCTCATATGCAAATATGGTATAACATGGTTTTGGACTAGAGGCCACTAGAGGCCACAATTTGATCTTGGTTTCTTGTGATAATTGAGCATATCCAAATGTATCATCCTAGATAATGGCCAAATTGCTGGACAAAATAGCTGTTTTTCTTGTACAAATAGTGTAAAAATATGTAATACTTAGGTTGTAAAAGGATTGAATTTTGTATAAGGACAGTATTATATGATTTTTTAGGTATTTTGCATTCATAACTAAACACCCATCAGATCAGAGATTTGCATGTCACGTATTTTTGGGTGAAAAATCAACCCACAAAGTTACAGATGCTTTAGGGTAAGTAATGTTATAAAGATAATAACTGTTTATGTAAGTGGGCATGTATAGAAGACAAGACATTTACCATAATATAAGCTTTAGATGAATTCTCTAATACATACTGTGTATTTCAAAATATTATTACAGATTTGAGAAAGCAAAAGAATAGTATTGCATTGAACTTGCTTCATTAATTACTACCAGCTATTTTTTCTAGCCTAAGATTTTTAGTGCTTGAATTCAAGATTTTGGGTTCTTGACCATTTAAATTTATTATTTGTGGTCTTTTTTGAATTCTTGATTTATGGTACTTTTAATGGTTAAAATCATCTTAATTTGGCCTTAATTATGGCTCTTTTATTCTGTATCTTTTTCGTTAAGAGGGTAGTCTGGAGGTCGGGTGTTGGATCCCTGCATTGGCCGAGAAAGTTCATCCATATTTTCCGGCGTGATTCCCCCTTGTTAGTGATGCAGGACTGGAGGGCCTGACAAGGACAGCTGCCTTGTCATTCAGATGGGACAAAAAACCGATGTCCCGCGTACACATTAGCATGCAAGATTCGTAGACAGTTGGAATACGAGATATAAGAGTAGTTCGTAGTGCTGCTGTCCGGGCAAAAATTCCCTCATAGCACACTGTATGGCGTTTACCCAGTTCGAAGTGGAACACTAGGATGTTAAACTTCATTTCATTTCTGTACCTTTTTTTTTTTCAGCTTTGCCTTCAAGAGATTTTACCAAGAATACATGGCATTTACACATCCAACAGAAGATATCTACATAGATTAGATTATTCTAGTCTCTTTATACACATTACAAAACAGTATTTATATTATCGAACCATTTAAGTTTCTTTGAATATTTTGTATAGTTTGGTCTGTCAAGTTGTACCTCATATTTTATTGAAGATTCTAATTCAAACCAAGAATAACACCTGTGTGAGCTACCTTGTATTAAATCAAAATAAACATATGATACTAGATTTTACATAGTATTTGGGGCCTAATTGATCATTAAACAATTAAACAGTTAATGATTGTTAAGAATTAAACCACTTACATAATGCATCTAGATCTGAACATGGATTCAACAGATTTTATTTGGAAGTGCATTAATGATTCCATAATGTGTGTTTGATTAAGGCAAAGAACTTATCGTTATACCAGTACTAGTCCAGAATCCAGATGTAGAGTTTATTTGTACATTCATCATTTCAGTACCATAATCAAAGTAGTTTTGAACATCACATGAAAATTAATTGTTAATATTTGATATTGCCTGATAAAAATGACATCATACAACATATTAATGTATAGACTATCAGATATATATATACTGTAAATACAGTTCAGTTTAGTAATACTATGTATTTAATTTCATATTTAATGCATGTATATTTATGTTATATATATACTGGTATATATATTTACATGCTACTTAATATCCATAGGCGTATATATCACTATCTTCCATACATAATATAATCAACTTACTATCTATTTATTCTTTAATCCCTTTCAACCCCCCATTTTATTTTATTTCATTTATTCTTTAATAAAACTAACCAGTAATTTATAAATATACACATTTTTGTTTTGGCATGCTGTGAGTTCTTTTTAACATCTATGCCATTAATTACCAATGTTAATTTATTCTTAGACTACTCATTAATATATCAATTAATTTGATTAGATTGATAAGATATGTTGGTTTGATATAATATTGAACTGACCTCTCTAATATATAACAGAAGGAGGTTCCTATTATGGACAGATTCTGACAAAAAGTTTTGTTTTGTGGGATGAATGGTAGTATTTCATTCGTAAAATTTAATTATGTAGAAACACTGTTTCTAGTAGAACCTTTCCTTAGACACATTGCAGGTATAGTAAATTGATGGTAGGTGATGCCAATTTTTTTTTTGCTGATCTTATTAACCAAATAAAAGATACAAAGGGTTAAGTTGTGCCTGAAAAAATATAATTTTATGCATATGTAGAGATTAACAACCCATATGCATTTACATTTAAAGATATAGATTGTGGGGAAATTAAATATGAAGTGCTGGAGCATAGCCGTTTCTGGCAAAATTAAAATAAAAATTGGATAACCCAAAGTGATATGACATATGCATAATTATTGACATATATCTCTCCAACACAATCTAGACTTTACCATAGTATAATATTGGAATTTGTTTTATTATAATAACCATTGATTTTTATTTCATTACTATGATAATCAAAATGTATTATTATTTTTTTATTATAATAAACATTTATTATTATTTATATAGCGCTGTCTTCATCAAAGGGCTCTGATGAGCTGTATAAACAAGTAAATATTAATAAAATATTAAGTTGATAAAATTGCTTAAAATAATATGAAAAAAAAAAAGATAAAAATATTATGATGCATAGTTAAAAAAGTAAATGGATATCAATTAAAAGCCTGTAAACAAAAACAGGTTTTCTTAAATATGGTTATAGTTTGGATGTGGTATAAATTCAAAAGAAGACTATTCTGTTATATACAGGTCACAAATCTATGGAATGTAATTACTGCTTTTTACTGAGCGATGTTTCAACAAGGCTTTTCGTTTCAACAAGGCTTTTCGTATTCCATAGAATTTTGACCTGTATATTCCAGTTCAGTTACTAAATGCTATTTAAACAATTTATTCTGGAGTTAAAAAAACTTAGGTTCACATTATGAATTAAACAGGCCGCTGAAATATGATGTTAAATTTGTGGTGAATTTAACTTGCAGATTTCTCTACTCAATATACTGTTGAAACTCAATATAATTTTCACGGCAAACACAAAATATCTTTCTATTATGTATACCTAAATTGGCTTACAACAAGCCGATTAACATTTAAAGAATGAAAGTGAATTTTTTCTTTGATTGGCATTTAGTAATTGAACATATTAAACAATTACTAAGTATAATATGGATACACTATTACTAAAGTTACATTATGGGAGATAAGTTAAAGAGATGGCAGTTCTCACTATAATAGTTAAAAACTAGATAGTGTAAAGATAATTTGCTGAAAATTTTAGTCAAATTGAACCTCTATTATCCGAGAAAAAAGCGTTTGAAAATTCACATAGCCTCAGTCATCATTACTCAAATCATTAATATAAACAGCATAGTCTCGATTATCCACTTGATTGATTTAATTATTAACGGCCATTAGCGGCATATACAAACTTAATCCGCCAACATCGAAGGCTAGCCTTGACATAAAGAGTTTATTATGGTCTGGATATGTTAATTAATGTCTAATTGATTATTTAGATAACATCTCGGGCCTAAAGAAAGACCTGTAATAAGCAGATTTTGCTCTTGCATAATGCTATTTAAGTATAATACAAAGCGATGTTTCAACGAGGATACTCTCATCTTTAACAAGCAAATGATACAGGCTGTGAATAGTAGGCAGATATGTACAGAATCTGCCTAATATTAACATACCTGATAATCTTATAGTATTAACCCTTAGAACCTGAAATGCCGCAAAACCGGCTTGACGTTGTATCGCATATACCCGAAATGTCGGTTTTGCAGCTTGGGGTGTGTTCAAGCTCCAATTACGTTGACGTCATAATTAATATGACGTCCTGTAAATCCAGGGAGGGACGTGCAACACCCCATGTAAAGTCAGTGTTCAAAGGGTTAATCTCAGTAATTGTGTATCCATAAAATTGTACCTTGCGTTAAAATTAATTTCTTAAACCTGTTTATTGTTATTAGTCTGCTGTGTATCTATCTCATCTGACATCCATGTTGGAAAAAATAAAACTCATGCATTTATCATATTTATCATGAATGATTTTAC
Source organism: Patella caerulea (assembly GCA_036850965.1). Taxonomy (NCBI): domain Eukaryota; kingdom Metazoa; phylum Mollusca; class Gastropoda; family Patellidae; genus Patella; species Patella caerulea. The sequence goes on along the minus strand of JAZGQO010000014.1, from coordinate 16,656,425 downwards.
TACAACTATTATTGTGTGCACATTTTATGACATTATTCTGCAAATGTGTCTTTGTTGCTTTAAATGGTGCTTGTTTTCTGTTTTGTCACCATATCTACATAATGTGATATTGATGTAATTGTTGCTATCTGTTGTTTTACTATTAACTTATATATGTCAATCTCTTCCCCCCACCCCCTCTTTGTATCATATGTATTGATATCTTTTTCTTCCAAAAAAACATATTATAATATAAAGTATGAAATACCAAAAACACAAAAACACTGCTCCAAAAGAAGAATAAATACAGCATCTATAATCACTTGATTTAAACCCACAGTACAAAAATAAAATGTTTTGTGTGGTCTGATAATGGCAACATTTTGTCAAAGGCTGTTAATACTAAGCCAAGATCTAACATTATTCATATCATTGTGTAATGTTTTATTTTTGTTTTAAAGTCACTGAGCGTCATATGAGGTATTTTCAATCTATTGCAAACTACAGCATAGTGAAAATTAAATCTCTGAATATCTAATCCATAAAGCGGGGCTTATGTCGACTTTGCAACCAAAAGCAACTAGTTGCAGTCAGGTGCAAGAGTGCTTATGTCGATCATATCAGCAACTGAGGACAATTTGGAGCAACTGAATTCGGAGCGCTTATATCGACTCAGAACTGATAGCGATCACACTAACACGTGACTGTTAATTTATTCATCACGTGATCAACAAAATGGCGAATAACTTAAAAGAAGCAACACAAAGGCATGGTCGGTCTTACTACAATTCTATTAGTATATTATTGTCGACATCATCAACATTTTAAAAGTGGGTGTCTTCGTTTGCATCCATTTGCCTCTGTATAAAGTCACAAAACACGTCTCTTATCACGTGATGTTATTTCCATGGAAACAAGTTAACTCCAGTTGCAAGAAAGCTCATGTCGACTGCAACTAGTTTCCGCTAGTTGCAACGAGTTGCAGAAAGTTGAACATGTGCAACTGACTGCAACTAGGTGTAAGAGGCGCTCAGGTCGACTTTTTTCAGTTGCTCCCAGTTGCCGAAACACCAGTTGCTTTCAGTTGCAAGGTCGACATAATAAGCCCCTCTTTAAATATCACATCTATATGATGGTGTAGAGAGCATTGATTATGGTCTTGTCATGTGAATAAATGTCTAAATAAAGACATGTGATAAGTTGATGTAGTAGGTCTTACATAATGCATTTTTAATACAGTGTTAAATAATCAATGTCAGAACATTCAGCATAGATTAACCTATGAGAATTTAGATATTGTTTGAAAAATGGAAATGACAATCAGTGGCTTTAAAAAGTGTATTCGATAATGGAGAAACTATAAATTGTGCCCTTTTTATGTGCTTCTATTTTGTTTAGCTGGCCATTCTGTTTGATCTCAAATTGCACTATTCAATGCTAATCAAAAATATATGTCACTAACAGTAATACATAATTATTGTATCTATATGTAAAAGATTTGATGGACATTTCAGGGTGTAAATATCAACTGCCTATTCTAACATGCATTGCCAAGTTGTATTGCTACATCAATCTAATTGAAATTAGTTTACAATTGCATTTCGTTTATTTTTACATCATAATGTAATATTACATACTTTCTATCTCAATCCTGTTGTCAATCACAGATCTATGTTATTGAATATTAGAGGGAGAAATATGGGGTTTAATGTCAACACAAACCCGGTCATTTCGGGACTAACATTTGGTTTAATTTTATTTCAATAATTTGCTTGCACATAGGGGTCTTTACTTCTTTTCACATACAACTGGGGAATCGAAAATACACCAGTTGACTCAGTAACAGACCTTATGATACAACATGCACAAGCTTACCATTCGGCCATCCAAACCTATGAATCGGTACCATTTTATACCCTTGGATTTCAAAGTTTCCGTAATCACATTAATCCAAGAAATTACTTCTGATGTTAAAACAAAATGCAATTAACATCTGATTTTAACTAGATTGATTGCTGCATAATGTAATATTGCAAATTACATCTACAATTTTTATTTGGAATAATATGAATACTTTATCTATATTGTAACCTTCTGTACCATGTAACCTTGAAAGTCAAAGTAATTCTACTTTTACTATTGTCCATCAATTTAAATTGTACTTTGAGTATGATAATATTATATATGTTATCATGGAGAAATATTGATCAATCTACAAGATACGTGTACAGAACTAATAACCATTGTAGTTGTATCAACTTATCTCAAATATACACAAATTTATGCATTAAACCATTTGAAACTCCATGTAGTATACACAGGACAATGTTCTTCTTCACCAAAATAAATGAAAAATTTGAAATATTAATAATTATTGTTAAACTTAATACATCCTTAAATAAGGAATAAAATGTTGTTTTGTTTGAAATTTTTTTTTTTTTTTTTTATATAGCCCCTAGATACTTACCTTTCCTCTTTACAGATAATTTATTTTCAGACATATTTTTATATGCCTACATTTGATATTAACATTTAATTGCCTCAAATTTGCCGGATGGTTCATTTGGTCACAAAACACAATTGAAATTCAAACGTCACCAATCTGGACATCAGTTGCAGCTGCCTGATTACGGAGGTCCTTGAAGCGTAATGAAAACCATAGTACTTCTGTCTTTCGGTCATTCAATGATGGATTTTGTCTAAACACTTCTCGATTCAAGATACTACAGAATAGTCAGTTCAAAAGTCACAAGCAATATACAGCTGTGTATCATCTGCATAGATCAGGGAGTCTAAATCATGGCAAGTGATGATGTCCTGAGGGGAATCATGAACAAAGAAAGTAAGATGTAGATATCACAATGTCAGAATTTTATAAATGGTCAACATTTGTTATAAACCTTAGTTCAATGCCTTTTCTACCAAAAATAAAGCAATCCTTTTACATATATAGGTTTAACCGAGGTAGGTATAGGGTAAGGTAATCAAGAGTAATCAAGACTTATTGTATAAATATCTTTGGTTTGATAACTCCCAAAGTCACAATTAAGCATTGTAGGGATTCACATTCATCATCAGAGAGAGAGAACTGGGGTTTAATGTTCACTTGACACAAACTAGGTCATTTCAGGATAATAAGCTTGAGCAGTGGGAGGAAACCGGTGGACCTGGAGAAAGCCCATGAGGTTTGACAGGCGACCCTACTCCTTCTCACAAAAAACCAGGGATTTTAAACCACGCCAGTTGACTCAATGATTGACCTTATGATACAGCATGCACATGCTAACCATTCGCCCTCCCCCCATACATCATTAAATTGTAGCTCAACTACAAAAAAAGAAAATTCGTAAATTAGTACAGTTATATCAAGTATTTTAATATCTATATAATAACAAACAATAAATATATAATTCACAATATACAAAACATGAAATATTTATTATTTATTTTGATATACTGAATGATAAATGAGATATGTACAATAAACGAATCATAGGTTAAAATTATATTCATTTCTCCAATATATACAAATAATATCATCAAGATTCAAATAAACTTTCATAAATATTTGGAACCGGACACTAAATGAAATATAAAGAAATTTCACCTTGGTACTGTCTCTAAAAGTATGTTTACAAGTTTAAGAGTTTACATGTCCTCTTAAATCAACAAACAAGTTTGGTGGACTTAATTAAAAAGTGTCATTCACTTGTCAGAAAAAAGGGTTAATTAAAGGATTTAAGACCATACACCATTCAAAATAATTTAAAAAAAACCCCAACATATTTTGTTCCAGAAATTATTGGCAAGGGCCAATTCTCTTAAGTTATGGCCATTTATAGATTGCATTGGCTTCTTCTCATTTCAGACTGAAGTTTTAATGAGTAATAATAATACTGCAATCATTTTGAACCAGCCCATTCTTCATAACATTTTGTTTTCTTAACACACAGACATGTTGAACTACTAATATTTTGGAATTTTGTGACCTGTGAGTGAACGATCCGGTTTATAGTGCTTTTCATTATATTAAATATCGATGATACTAAAATACTGGTACATGTACAGAATTTGATTTAAAAAATCTGTAAAGACAAATTGTGTTATACTTTTCAAGTAGATAATTAACAATTAAAGTAAGTATACCGTATACATAGGTCATTATTTTTACATTTTTGATGATTATAAGCACTCACCAATTTCATACTTAAAATACACTGGCAGAGACAATTGCATTGCCCAATGTAAATACCTTTAAATGGAGGTACATGTACACAGTAATATTTCAAAATAATGATCAGTTTAACATCGCATGTCTATCATAAATATTTCTCCTTTGTTCTTGAACTGTTCCTTTCCACTTTTTTTGTTCATTAGTAACTCTGTTGATAATAGAACGCTGACGAGCTAAGGATGGATTGACGTGTGCCATATGAGATGAAGTGGGGTCATCCTGAAATTATAAATAACATGAAATGTTAATGATTAATTCCAAAATATAAAGCATTCCAATTTAAATATTTGTTTTGGATATTTGCATGAAATGGAAGGAAAAGAAAATTCATTTCGTGTTCACATTCACTCATATCTAAAAATCAAAATTGAATAAGAAAGCAAGTTTAAATGAAATCCAAATAATCAAATTATTAATCTTTTAACTAAGAAAATACAAAATAAACTTTTAATTTTTAAAAAAAAGTTTTTCACAAATACAGGGGTACACAGAGGGTAAGGCTTTGAAAGTATATGAGGATAAAAACATAGAAAGAAGGATTATACAATATTATAAATGTAAGTAGATTAAGATGTTTGTATGTATAATACAAATTCGTATCTAATAATTTTTGCTACATTTTGTGAAAAATTCAAACTTTTGATCAAAAGGACTTCACTTATTCAATTTAGATCGAATATAGACTAAAAATTTAAAAAAAAACCCAAACAGGTCTAAATATAAACTGAAATGAATAAATGTACTAATGAACACAAGAAAATACAACTTGATACTAAACATATAATTCCTGAGATAAACCCATACTCGTACATTCATGTTCTGCTGAGGATTGGTGAATCCCTACTGGAGCATTGCTGTATTGATTGATAATTTTACAAATGAGATTTACATTGTTTAAATAAATACCACTATATAGGTTAAACCTATCTAAGCAAATTGCAGTATTTATTTTTTTGCAAATCTGTGAGATGAAACTCTTTCAGGATTCAATAAACAGCAGAAAATGATAACCGAACATGGGGCAGGTAGAAAGTGGGAATAATGTAATACAATAATAAACAAAACTACATTGCATTATATATCCATGCAATATGTAAATACATGTATATATCCATCTATGTTAAAGTAGACTAACTGCTTAAACCCATGTAAATGTGCCATGTATGAATGTTAATTGTTAACCACAATACAATTTGCACTATAAGGGTTATTCCATTTAATGTGGGATTCAAGCCTATTATATTTCTCAGCTTTTCCTTAAATGTAATAGCCCTTACTGTATTCAGTTAATATATTGTCTATTATAGTATATATGACTAGTGTAAAACTATATTTGTTATGATATTACTTTATTAATATTACTCTTTGTTAAAATTTAATTTCTATATTATAAATATGGGTATGAGAGTATATTTTAAGGGTGGTTCTATAGTAATCTATTGCCAATGACCACATTATAAACAAAATAATGGAAATGCAGCCAACACTTGACCACCATATGGAAACTAGCATTCAGCACAAACTTCCCCAACTACAATGTAGCTTAGGACTGGGCCACCGCAAGTATAAACACATGCATTAATGTTTTAAAAGATTAGTAAAAGCCATTTGCCACAGCCAAAGGATTACCAAGTTCACCTCCTCATCTGCATGTTCTATGTAACGGGTTGGTCGATGAGCTATCAGTGGATCCAGACATAGTAGGAACAACATATAGACAAATAATAGAGATACCACACATATTATAAATATTACTACAACCTGAAATATACAATATATCAACTTTTATAACATTTTGTCAACACCAACACTAACCAATTCATAACCAAGAAGGGATACATCAAATTGATGTTTTCATATCATTAGGATGCATTCCTGTCACCTTAATTTGCAGGCATCAGCTAGTCCTAACATAGGAATCCCTAAAGTTCTTTTTGACCATGATCAATGTGCTCTCCCATATATCATTTTTTCGCTCTCTCCTTGTAAAAAGCATATGTCAGTCCTTTTATAAACTGAAATAATTTCAAGAGATGTGAACCATAATTCTGTTTCAGACTTTGAAATCAAAGTTCAAGCTTGAAAGTAATGTCATTCAAATCATGTCTGACATTAGGATCAAGATTAAATGATCAAATTTGGGTGTATTTCTGGATACTTATGTATTTTTACTTTTGTTCATGTTTATTCAGTTAGACCTACATATGCGAAGAACCTCAGGAAACATTTGAAATTTAAGAAAATATTGTACATTTTATGCTGAAATTAAGGTATAGACTATAATTAATGTTAAAAGAAATAGACCAAGTACTATATGCTTCACCTTTATGGTGGATGTGTTTCTGCTTTCATATTTACATTCACATCTAGGACATAATTCCTGTGGATTCTGTGGTCTGACTACATTATCACATGTACTGTAAACATAAAACAAATTATTTAAAAATACAAAGAACTTTGCTGATATAATTAACTGTACTCATCTCACACATTCTAATGTAACAATTTTGTAATACTCAACCTACCGGTGCCAGTCCATCATCAGGTTTTCAGTTAACAGTTCTGATAGTGAATCAGTTAATATATATCTGTGAGTGAGATGTCCTGTGACAGAATTGAATAACTGACAGTTCTGTATTCACCTTGTCTCGTATCTAGTTAAGGTCTGTGCCACTCAATTGACATATGAGATTGTCTGTGATTATCATTTAATTATTATTTAATGGAGTTGTTCAATTCCTATCAGCAAAAATGAGAAATATGAGCTCTGTAGCTCAGTTGATGAAGTTATACTTAATAATTGAATTAAATTGAACAAATTCATTATAACAGCTTAACATCTTTGATCAATCATCTAATCATCACTTTCAAGTTTGGAAAGAACGGCAGTTAAACTTACCATAGACTTGGATCAAAGTTATCACTAATATAAATAGCTTGGTTTGGTTTTGTACTATTTTTATCTGTTACTCTTGGACATACACACTTACATCTTAAATCTTCAAAACTGGCCTGAAATAATTTTAGCTGTGTAAATCAATCACACTAAAAACATGGTATAAGATACCATATATATATCATTTGGTAATATTGGGTCAGATACAGGGGAGGGTTCAAGAGTGCCCAACTCCATGTATCTGCACCTGTTGCATTATAATAGGGACGCTTCTCGAGATTAACAGTGTTAACTGGTACTGATCTTAAAACAGCGATTTAACCTCTATTGGAACCTAAAGTGAACGAAAATGGCCATACGTTTATATAATTAAAAACTGATTTACAAAATTGAATTGCAGTCGCTCATGCCAGGTTATCCCAGTATATATCGGAAGTACGGTTTGACATTTCACTAGTGACACTGACATATTTAGCCTGGTTAATTACTATTAGGGGCGGGACGTCATGAGTACGTGTATATCCTGGCGTTATTGCACTGCTGCCAGTCCCCTCCCCTCTCATTTTAAGGGTAAGACTAAGATAAAATACGGATATTGGACTGGTGATTGATTGAAATGGACAAATACTTTGTGCTCTTTGCAATATCAATGACTGGATAATAATAATTATTGAGTCAGAGCTTTATGCCCTTTAATCACTAGAAAGGTCTCAATTAAGTAGCCTATTTTTTATCGCTGAGTTCAGGTAGAATCTGGTTTGTACTGCTACCCCCCCCCCCCCCACACACACACTATTGAAATATACCACCATAGTGACCATGCATCCATAAATTAATATAAAAGTCAGCTACTTTATTATCACTCAGAGTCAGAATCTCAGATAGATTGAAATTACGTTTGTTTGGTCTTTTCTTACCTGTGATACAGCTACACATATTAACAGGAGATAGATAGTCGATTGTACTTGTAACATTATAGAGATTAGAGTACATAAAACACATTAGTCTGTGTCATGTGACAAATAATAATTTATCAACAAACATTCGTCAACATCTTACAGGTGCACCGGAGAATCTCAAACGGGAGACAACTCTTCTTCAATTTTTATTACCGTATACATCTCAATAAATCAATACGATGTCAACATAGTTACTGTCAATCTGTTTCACATAGAATTACTTACGAATTATCTGTGACGGATGACAGTCCACAACACGTGCGTTGACTGCCAGCCTCGTAGTCATTGGCTCAACGGCTCGTGCAATGTTTACACTAACACCTAACTGCTTCTGGAAAAATGATGCATTTTACTCATTTTAATACCCATTTACACTAAATAGGAAATATTTTTTAACTACAAATACTTCAAACGTCTTTATTTATTTTTCTTTTGCCTCAAAAAAATGTTTGGGAATTTAATTTGTTGCAGTAAAAAAGTTAATATGCCGTACATTAAGTCTCGTCGATGTCATGCTTATCAGTGATGAGTTACTGTATAACTCGACGAGTGTCCTTCCTGTGCAAGTAAATTTGCTAATAATTATATTACAATCAGTAACCAACCATTTACAAGAAAGATCTAGCTACGAGAACGTAACTAAAAACGTTGAGATATACTGATGTGCTTGTTTTAGCTACGATTGGACGCCCTTTTTTAGTTCCAAGTGGCAAACTCATTTTCTTTATTAATGCATGTCATAGACCTAGTTATTACACATACGCAGTCCAATCTGCTGAAACAACATTCATTTGTCAGCAAATATTGACAATATTGTAAATCAAGCGTTTTTTTTTATATCAAAATTGATTCGGGCAATTGCAACTAGCCCTACGACGTGTTACTCTTGAGCAACTCTGATCAGGCTAGTACTTTGCGTTGGCTAATGCACACGAGGCCCCGACTTTACATTTACGTGTTAACTACGTAAATTTAAAATGTCGGAAAAAACAATCTACCAGTTTCAGGTACGATTTTCTGCTTAATTGTAGTTGGATGTGTCAGAAATGTTAGAAATAAAAATGTTGTCAATTGCGCTTTAAAAAATCCGATGTATTTCGCTCCCTCACTTGCCACGTATATAGGACTAACTCACATCTCGAAACACGGAGGATTGAGAGATTAGGTTTGTTATCTAAATGATCGAGCCTCACATTTTAAAAACTAAACTAATATCGCTCTGTCACGCCATGGAGCTTTAAATTTTTATCTTGTACTCAACCCAAAATGTGGGAGGCCCGAGACCCCTCCCCCCCCCGGAACTGATTTTATTTCACCTTGTTTTTTCAAGCATAGCTATTTCAAAATATTTATCTGTCTTAAGTGCCTCCGTTGCCTACTGAAATAAATATCAATGATGTTTTCGCCAACAAACATTGGCTGGTGTTGATTATGTAACAAAATGATAAGAATTCTGTTTTTATCCAGTCACGTAGAATTAATGCAAGTAAAACCATGCAAGGTCACCTTGACCAATATATAGGATTACAGGTGAGAGCCAAAACGGCGTTATTTCCATGAATGCTGGAGAGAAAACATTATTCTGTTTGCCAGCAGGGGGTTCCAGCTAACTACATTTTAAAGTTCCAATTTCACTTTTTCTAAGAAAGTCAAAATATAATTATTTCTATGTTTTTTGCTCAAAAGGTTGTCAACTCACTATTATACGATCATGGACAAAATTTTGGGGGAGTCAGAAAGGGCAACACTGGTTGATTGAGGAAATAGTTACTCAGTTACCTCCCTTGTTTTCCCATTCTTCTCCATGGACGGCCATCTTCAAACGTTTGAATTTGAAGTTGAAAATGATATTTTTGCCAATTTCTCAACTGGCAATAGTGAATTATAGGATTAATAGGATTAGTCTCTAACAAGGTAGGACTGTTTATAGGTTCAATCTATTTTGGGGCTTTATTTTAATAAATTTTAAAAATGTAACTTAAAAAAATGCTATTGGAACTTTAATGCTTTCAGTCGAAGTTGTTTTCGTCAAAACGTGTTCACGATACAGTAACAGTGGATATTCTTTTAACTATCAGTCAATTCTCGAGGTATGAAGATGAAGTAGAGGCATCGCTGTGTGCAGTATGCTCTTTTAGCTTCAGTAATCTGGGCGCGTGCAGTTCCGTTCTTTGTATTGGTTCTACAGATTTAACAGATTTTTAGAGCTTCAGCGTTTTGGCAATATTTCATAGAGCCAATGTAAAGTTACTTACGCATGTAAATTAATCGTAATAATAAGCTATACAGATGCGGTTCAAAGGGGAGAGGGGACAGCTAAATAAAACATTTCTAATAGTAAGTGCAGGAGGGTTGCACCACACACAATTTTACACAAAAACAAATATATGGACAAGACATCATACTCAAAGACCACAAACATAAACAAATCAAAGAGAGTGAATGGATCCGGGGGCTAGCCGTAAGCGTCCACTGCGCTGTACAGTCCCGGGCCTGTGGTGACACAGACTTCACTCATATTTGAAAACAACTGGGAATGCAACCCAAAGAAATAATTATATAGTGTCAGCATGAGTCATGATCTATTATATGTTGCAAGAAAAAACACCTTTTGTGACAAATAATGTGTAACGGTCGTTTACTTTGTCCTTTATCATCAGGTGGTGGGGTGGGATGACATTCAAAGCGCGAGGTAAGGATTTAGATGTATGTGATATCACAATCAATTAATGCGTTGTGCATCAATGAAATTTAATCACAATATTCACAAATTGATTTTATTAATTCATAAAAAAAAATTGATGTTGCATGTCTCTCTCTAAAAATCTCAGTTTGTATGTAGGCTGTGCCTACGTAATTTGGAGACGATGGTGGCATCATAAGTGGGTACATACTGTGCCGGACTGGTGGGCCAAAAGCTCACACAAGGACGTGCCAATGGCGCCTCACGAGCGTGCCAATGGCGCCTCACGAGCAAAACCATTCTCCAAGCATTTCAGACCAAAGCAGAAGAAGGCAAATTTTTGATTTCCTGAATTAGATAACAGAATGAGTGTGAGCCGTCCTTTCCTCCCTTCTTTCTTTTCTTTCCTACCCCTCTCCTTTTTTTTCTTTTCTTTTTTTCTTTCTCTTTATAGGCTAAGGCCCACTTTTTTTAGCGAGCTTAGGCCCACGGACAGGTAGACAGGTGGGCCCAGTCCGGCACTGGGTACATACAATGATTAGTAGTGTACACCTTTGATCTTGATATTCTCATTGTGAAATAACCTGGGCCCTGTTTCACGAAATCTTAACTAAAGATAAAATCGAAATTTAGTAGAGACTTCATTTTTGATTGGCTAAGGACTAAAATAAATCTAATATTATCCAATCAAATTACTAAAATTTCGATTTTATCTTAGTTAAAATTTCGTGAAACAGGCCCCAGATCTAGCAGCTAAAATATACATTCCAACACATTCTATTCTAATGGATACAAAAGGTGGGGATATTTTAGAATGAATGCAAACATTTTATTCAAGTAACAAGCTATTTGTTTATTTGTAGTAACTACATAATGTAACTGAAAATAAAATAATTTATGAAATGTAAAAGTTACTTAAAATTGTGTAGGTGTATTTTTAAAATTAATTACCGGATACTATTTAGTAGGAATAAATCAGCTAAACATATTATTTGTGAGATTAAATACTATAATTTGATTTTGAATTAATAGAGAGAGTGTTAAGAATTTATGTATATTTAATAGTGTACATTTCTAATAATTTATAGATAGATATAATTACTTCTACAATATGTCAATATACATTTCTAATAATCTATAAATACAAATTTCTAATACAATAATGCTTTGTAAAATTATTTATTTATCTATTTCACCCTCTGAAAAAAATCCAGTAAAGTTATTTTCTCCCTCAACCAAAGAAAAAAAATGCTCTATAAACAACAGATCAATTTCACATCTGTTGGTAACACATCAACAATAGAATATTATTACTCTAAAACCTGCACAATCTAGATGTTTGCATATCAATTTTATCCAAATTCACATTGGACAAGATTACTCGATTCAAGTATTACAAACTTTGAACAAGACTAGACAAAATGTTTTTCCATTTGGCTAAGTATCAGTAAATCGAGAGGTGGGATTTACTATAATAAACTTCTGGAAAAAACATCTTTGAAATATCTAATTCCTGAATAATGACTTCCACTTTTGTCCAAGTTGATATAACATCAAAAATTCTGACATAAAAATTTGATAAATATTTCATTGCTTAGAAAATGGGCAGACATTTTTAGCTGACTTTTTGAATGTTTTACTGTCGTACCAGTTTATTATTGATAGTCTGAATCTTGTCTACAAGCTTTCCTTGTTGCTGGTAAATTTATTGCATGTTCATATTTTGGACAATATCTAATATTTCAGAACTTAAAAAGTCTTTGATCATCATTTGAGTTATGTTTAATTCCTTTCAAAATACAACAGGGTCAAACTTGGGTCTTTAAAAGTTCAAAAATGGATGAATTTCCAATTCATCATGTTTGTAAATATTGAACAGAACGAAATGTTTTTGAACTGATATTTCCTTCAGAGGTACAACTTTCACCATATTGCAGTTTACTTTGCAAGGAATTCAAAATCACTAAATGATGATTACAGACTTTATTAAGTGACCAAAAGCATGAGAATGAATGATGAAATATTGACTTCTACTGTGCAGCTATATCACATGACATCTCTCATCACCATGGGGGATTTCCCTTCTGCTCTCAGTTATTTGTATGGCTCATAAAGCATTAGCCATTGTGATCTCAACCATACTATGATAGACATAAAATATTATTTAGGTTTGCGTAAAATGAAGCCACAGCGAATTTGATATTTTTTCCAACTTTGGTGCGACTTCCATAAATGAACAAAATACATAATAATTTTTAAAATGACAGCAATAAGATAAACATAACGGGAATAAAAAACACGATGTGTGCAGTCAGGCCTCTGATTTCTACTTTCCGATCTCAATTTGAGTTGAGATCCTTTCAAAGAATCAAGAAATCTTGTGGACTCCTTGAAATTAAAAGAAAGCTTGTTAGGGAAAGTAGAATCATTAATGAGACCCCTGCACATTGTATCCTATAGGATAGGACGACTGTACATAGTGTAAGTCAAGTTATAATTCTTGAAGATACAGAATTGATGATCCTGACGGACATAGCCCTGTAGACTCTCTGCATCATTTATTTCCTTGTGACAATCTTTAGCAACTGATGCCTAGGAATAGAGAAAATGAAACCAGTTTATTATATATATACAACGTAAGAAGTAACAGGAAGTAGAAAAATACTGGGTTGCTATTTAACTGGACCAATGATTTGACTGGAAGTGCTGGCAAACAATGCAGCTGAAATGTGTTTTCTGGAATGATTGTAGGCTGGATAACCCAGAGACAATAAAAACTTTACTTGCAAATCTCGACATATGACAAGTGGCACAATGTGACATGTCCACACTGCTTCATACACTGAACTCTGTGTGTTATACTGAACCTAACTTCATTAAAATTTATAGCCCATGTTTGCACCATAAATTGTGATATTCAACATTTCTAATCTGTCAAATTCAATTTGATCTGTGTTGATTTTACATATTTGTGAAAACACATTCCTTAGTGTTATCGTTGTGATCTGATGTTATATTCAGAGATTATCCAGTTACAACATTAAAGTTTATTAATAATCATTCCTTCTCAATGTTTTTCACATTTACCTTATTAGCAAAAATGGTCATTAAAAATTTTCCTGGTCGAAAAACCTCCAGTACCTTCTTAACAAGTTCATCATAGGATTCCTTTAATAAATATTAACTATAATTATAACAGTGTGTACTTTTTATATGATTATAACAATGCTTGTATTTAATAAAATTAATGTCTTAAAATTGTTCTTTAAATTCTATTTAAACATCTATTAGAATAATTAGATACCAATTTGACCTTGATGTTTATCTGATATTATTTATTTTTGTATATTGTTTGGGGTAACTTTAGATTTGATTAAGATGAATTAATTCTTACCCTTGGAACATTGCTTTCAAAACTGACATAGCTAAATTCTTCTTCGGGTGTTACATGTATGGTGATATAATAACCCTGTAAAAAAACACTCTTCTGAATAACATTTCTCCCCATAAATCATTATCATATTGGTACATCAGAGCTATTGCTTGACATTATTTTTTTCAGAAATGCCAGAATGATATCAAAAGTCATAGTTATATAACAAATGGATAAAATAAACTTCAAACAACCCTGGCTTTTAAATACATACACAAGAGTTAACCTGTTAAATATTTTTTTTGAGTGTAGGAAATTTCTTAAAATAAAAAAAAGAATAAAGTTTTACCCCTGGAAGTAACCCATTCATAGAATATCCACAAGGTTCAAACAGAAATTCATCAATTTTGGCTCCAGGTATTATGTCACATATACCAGATCTCTGTAAATACAATCATTTAATATTGCTAGATCAATAAATATTTTTGTACACACAAAGGGCTAAAAAACAACACCAAATGGAATTAAAATAAGTTAAAGGCATTTTTCTGAATGTGTAAAGAGTTTAAAAGTTATTGCAGGTCATTACTTTTTAGCATTTAGTTTGTTTTTATTTAATATTCGGTTCATGCTGTGGTATTTGGTAGTATTGGGTAAATAATCCTGTATTCTAAGTCAAGATTAACAAAATCAGATGTACCTGAACTACTGTTGAATGTGAAATTTCTAAAAATTATGAAGAATGATTTTATTAGGCCTATTTATTTATCTATGACTTTCAGGTAATTTTTTTCCTGCCTGAAATTCACCTCAAATGGAATTTAGTGGTTGATAATACTACTCTAAAAATTTATTTTTTTGTTCTACGCTTAAAATATAAATACCTTAGTAGCATCCAATCCGTTTTCAGACACATCCTTGGTGAATACTCTCATCTTTTCACGACACATATCCCACATTAACAGGTAACAAAAGTTAAGGAAAACAAATGATTCACAAAGTAAAATTTTTTACATATTTCAAAATCATTTAATTGTTTCTTGTTAAAATACATAGTAAAACACATAATTGTCAATGTTTCACAAACGTGTGGATGAGATGCATAAGATTAAACTATGAACAAGTTTTCAAGTTGATTTAGTCATGACAAAACAAAAACACTAGTGCCATAACAATGTTATCAAGGATATTTCAAATGTTTGGTCTGGTCTTTCAACTCCAGCATTATCTAATGTATAAAGATACCTGAAAAACAAATTCATTAAATATGTTTACAATATATAAGCTTACATAATTTGTTACAGTCATATAAAAAAGTCTGAGAGACTTATGTGTAAAAATGCATATTAACTTTATCACAGATGTTGCCAGGTAACAAAATATATTTTTTAGGGCTCACAATGCTCCAGTCATTCCCTACATAGGCGATTTGAATCAAGAGTTACAGTGTTCCAAAATGTGTGAATAAAGATACTTTCCCAGAAAAGTATTTATCGGATGGTTATTTCCAATAAAAGTATGGCAAATTTTGTAAAATACACCCAATCTTACTAGGAAAATACTCGATTACCTGAAAAAGACCCATGGGGCAAGCACTGGGCAAAATTGACAGGCACTAACTGACAACCCGACGGCTTACTGTCTTCCAGCTTGATTTAGGGAGCGTTTGTTATTTCTTGATCAAAGAGGTTAGTGGTTTTGTGAATATTGAGGGGTGTCAATGTACAAAAGACTCTGCAATTAAACGGCGAAAAAATAAGGTGACGAAATTAATTAACAATTTACATAGCGTCACTGTTTTTAAGGTTTGAAAACAATTTCTCTATATCCCAGAAAAGAATATCCCTCAAAACTATGACTTTAATTACAAGGTTACAATATATTATAAATCCTGCAAGTTTTAAAACAATATCTTAAAAACTTTGTAGAGTTATTAAACAAAGTAGGATGTATTGACAAGGGTAATACTATTAAACACTGTAATATGTAACAATCGCTTACCAGCAGTCTTGATTAATTCTACCTAGACTATAAGCTGCACCATCTGTAAATAATTGGTAAATCAAAAAATAGGTTGCCAGGCAACGAAACATACGCCCACACAGCAGCCAAATCGTCCGGGCAGTCAACAAGAGTTGTCGCTTATTAAGGAATTATCAGAAAATCATTAGAATTTGTTTGGTTTTTATAATCAAACGTTTTTTTTTTTTTTAAATCAGATAATAATTGTGACCTCCAGAGGCACAACAAGCTAAAAAGGGTGATTTTTCGTACAATCAGGGGACATAATTCATGAAGTAATGACCCGATGGGCGCAAATATCGAAAGGAACCAAGATCTTTCGGTTATTAACATACATGTCAAGTTTCATCAAAATCGATTCAAAATTGTGACCTCTATAGGGTCCACAACCTTGATATAACGTATTTTCACACTACTCGTGTACAAACGGCGGCCATTTTGTCCATCAATTCTAGTCCGATTTTCACGTAATTCACACTCTCTCTTCATTACCATGTAACAGTGATATAGTCAAACGTTTTTTTCAATCGGATAATAATTTTGACCTCCAGAGGGACCAAAAGCGAACAAAAGCGATTTTTCGGACAATCTGGGGACATAATTCAGGAAGTTATGATCCAATGGGCGCAAATATCGAAAGGAACCAAGATCTTTGGGTTATAAACATACATGTCAAGTTATAAACATATAAATTTTGGGTCCGATATTCACAAAATTCATACTCAACCTTCATAACCATGAAATGGTGATATAATCAAACGTTTTTTTAAATCGGATAACAACTTTGACCTCCAGAGGGACCACAAGCTAAAAAGGGCGATTTTTTGGGACAATCAGGGGCCATAATTCAGGAAGTTACGATCCGATGGGCGCAAATATCGAAAGGAACCAAGATCTTTGGGTTATAAACATACATGTCAAGTTTCATCAAAATTGGTTCAAAATTGTGACCTCTATAAGGTCCACAACATTGATATAACATATTTTCATATTATTCGCGTACAAACGGCAGCCATTTTGTCCATCAATTTTGGTCCGATTTTCACGAAATTCGAATTCAACCTTCATAACCATGTAACGGTGATATAATCAAACATTTTTCTAAATCGGATAACAATTTTGACCTCCAGAGGGACCACAAGCTAAAAAGGGCGATTTTTTGGACAATCAGGGGCCATAATTCAGTAAGTTATGATCCTATGGGCGCAAATATCGAAAGGAACTAAGATCTTTGGGTTATAAACATACATGTCAAGTTTCATCAAAATTGGTTCAAAATTGTGACCTCTATAAGGTCCACAACCTTGATATAACATATTTTCACACTATTCGCGTACAAACGGTGGCCATTTTTTCCATCAATTTTGGTCAGATTTTCACGAAATTCGAATTCAACCTTCATAACCATGGAACGGTGATATAATCAAACGTTTTTTTAAATCGGATAACAATTTTGACCTCCAGAGGAACCACAAGCTAAAGATAGGCTGGCACTGCCAGACAGGATACGTCCACATTTTCGAGAGATGGATAGAGAACAAACAATACGGAAAGTGATTTTTCCTACATCATTAAGTCCTGTATTTCATACTGTATTGGGAGCAGCCATTTTGTTGGTCAGTTCCAGTCTGATATTCATGAAATTCGAAGTCGACAATGATTATGGTGTGACGGTACACAACCTAGAAATGTGACTTTTCGTCAAAATCGGATAAGAATTGTGACCTGTACAGAGTCAACAACCATGATATACCATATCTTTACACTATTCGCGTACAAACGGCGACCATTTCGTCCGGCAATTTTGGTACCATTTTCACGAAATTCGAATAATTCAGGAAGTTATGATCCGATATGCGCGAATACCGAAAGGAACCAAGATCTTTGGGTTATAACCATGCATTTCAAGTTTCATCAAAATCGAATTAAAATTGTGACCTTTACAGGGTCCACAACCTTGATATACCATTTTTTAACAGTATTCACGTACAAACGGTGGCCATTTTGTATGACAATTTTGGTCTGATTTTCCCGAAATTCGAACTCAACCTTCCTTACGGTGTAACGGTAATATAATCAAACGTTTTTCTAAATCGGATAATAATTGTGACCTCCAAGCTAAAAAAAAAAGGCGATTTTGCGTATAATCAGGGGCCATAATTCAGGAAGTTACGATCCGATATGCGCAAATATCGAAAAGAAGCAAGATCTTTGGGTTATAACCGTGAATTTCAAGTTTCATCACAATCGAATCAAAATTGTGACCTCCACAGGGTCCACAACCTTGATATACCATTTTTTAACAGTATTCGCGTACAAACGGCGGCCATTTTGTATGGCAATTTTCGTCCGATTTTCCCGAAATTCGAACTCAACCTTCCTTAGGGTGTAACGGTGATATAATCAAACGTTTTTTTAAATCGAATAATAATTGTGACCTCCAAGCTAAAAAAAAGGCGATTTTGCGCATAATCAGGGGCCATAATTCAGGAAGTTATGATCCGATATGCGCAAATATCGAAAGGAAGCAAGATCTTTGGGTTATAACCATGAATTTCAAGTTTCATCAAAATCGAATCAAAATTGTGACCTCCACAGGGTCCACAACCTTGATATACCATTTTTTAACAGTATTCGCGTACTAACGGCGGCCATTTTGTATGGCAATTTTCGTCCGATTTTCCCGAAATTCGAACTCAACCTTCCTTGAATCCATGAAGTTTTGATCCGATACATGCCAATATCGAAAGGAACCGAGATCTTTTGGGGATAAACCTATATTTCAAGTTTCGTCAAAATCGGATAAGAATTGTGACCTGTAGAGAGTCCACAAACAAATTGTGGACGGACGGACGTCCGGACGGACAGGGGCGACGACATAATACGTCCACATGAAAATGTGGGCGTATAAAAAGGGCAATTTTTCGGACAATCAGGGGCCATAATTCAGGAATTTACGATCCGATGGGCGCAAATATCGAAAGGAACCAAGATCTCTTGGTTATAGACATACATGTCACGTCTCATCCAAATCGGTTCAAAATTGTGACCTCTAAAAGGTCCACAACCTTGATATAACATATTTTCACACTATTCGCGTACAAATGGCGGCCATTTTGTCCGTCAATTTTGGTCCGATTTTCACGAAATGCAAACTCAACCTTCATAACCATGGAACGGTGATATAATCAAACGTTTTTTTAAATCGGATAACAATTTTGACCTCCAGAGTGACCACAAGCTAAAAAGGGCGATTTTTCGGACAATCAGGGGCCATAATTCAGGAAGTTACGATCCAATTGGCGCAAATATCGAAAGGGACCAAGTTCTTTGGGTTATAAACATGCATTTCAAGTTTCATCCAAATCACTTCAAAATTGTGACCTCTACACTGTTCACAACCTTGATATAACATATTTTCACACTATTCGCGTACAAATGGCGGCCATTTTGTCCGTCAATTTTGGTCCGATTTTCACGAAATTCGAACTCAACCTTCATAACCATGTAACGGTGATATAATCAGACGGTTTTTTAAATCGGATAACAATTTTGACCTCCAGAGGGACCACAAGCTAAAAAGGGCGATTTTTCTGACAATCAGGGGCCATAATTCAGGAAGTTACGATCCAATTGGCGCAAATATCGGAAGGAACCAAGATTTTTGGTTTATAAACATGCATTTCAAGTTTCACCCAAATCGGTTCAAAATTGTGACCTCTACACTGTTCACAAGCTAAAAAACGTGATTTTTCGTACAATCAGGGGCCATAACCCATGAAGTTACGGTCCGATACATGCCAATATCGAAAGGAACCGAGATCTTAGGGTGATAAACCTATATTTTAAGTTTCATTGAAATCGGATAAAAATTGTGACCTGTAGACTGTTCACAAACAATTGTGGACGGACGGACGAACAGGGGCGACGACAATATACGTCCACATGAAAATGTGGGCGTATAAAAACATGATAGTATTTTATTATGTACCAATAAACTAACAATAGAATAACATAATGAAATGTTTCCGAACTTTTAATAATAGAACTTTTAATCCATATTCCTGAAGCAATGGCCCGAGAATTCCTCTCTGGCCATTGCTGGAATAGCGTTTGTTTCTTGAACTTATGCCGGAGTGTGTCTATTCTTTCCGTTCAATAAAAGCTATCACTTAAAGTTACATTATGGGAGATAAGATAAAGAGATGGCAGTTCTCACTATAATAATAGTCAAAGATAGGCTGGCACTGCCAGGCAGGATACGCCCACATTTTTGGGAGATGGATAGAGAACAAGCAATACCGAAAGTGATTTTTCCTACATCATTAAGTCCTGTATTTCATACTGTATTGGGAGCAGCCATTTTGTTGGTCAGTTCCAGTCTGATATTCATGAAATTCGAAGCCGACACAACGTAGAAATGTTACTTTTCGTCAAAATCGGATAAGAATTGTGACCTGTAGAGAGTCCACAACCATGATATACCATATTTTTACACTATACGCGTACAAACGGTGACCATTTCGTCCGGCAATTTTGGTACGATTTTCACGAAATTCGAACTCAACCTTCCTTACGGAGCAACAGTAATATAATTAGAGTTTTTTTTAAATCAGATAATAATCGTTCAAGAGATAGACAGAGAACAAGCAATAATGAAAGTGATTTTTCCAACAATCAAAGGCCATAATTCATTAAGTTACAATTTGATATGCACAAATATCAAAAAGAATAAAGATCTTTAGGTTATAAACAAGCATTTCAGGTTTCATCAAAATCGAATTAAAATTGTCACCTCTACAGGGTCCACAACTTTGATATACCATATTTTTACACTGTTCGCGTACAAACGGCGGCCATTTTTTCTGGCAATTATAGTCCGATTTTCTCGAAATTCGAACTGAACCTTCCGTAGGGTGTAATGGTGATAGAGTCAAATGTTTTTTTAAATTGGATAATAATTGTGACCTCCAGAGGGACCATAGTCGATTTTTCGGACAATCAGGGGCCATAATTCAGGAAGTTATGATCTGATATGCGCAAATAACGACAGGAACCAAGATCTTTGGGTTATAACCATGCATTTCAAGTTTCATCAAAATCGAATTAAAATTGTGACCTCTACAGGGTCCACAACCATGATATACAATTTTTTAACAGTATTCGCGTACAAACGGCGGCCATTTTGTATGGCAATTTTGGTCCGATTTTCCCGAAATTCGAACTCAACCTTCCTTACGGTGTAACAGTAATATTATCAACCGTTTTATTAAATCGGATAATAATTGTGACCACCAGAGGGACCACAAGCTAAAATAAGGCGATTTTGCGTATAATCAGGGGCCATAATTCAGGAAGTTACGTTCCAATATGCGCAAATATCGAAAGGAACCAAGATCTTTGGGTTATAACCATGAATTTCAAGTTTCATCAAAATCGATTTAAAAATGTGACCTTTACAAGGTCCACAACCCATGATATACAATTTTTTAACAGTATTCGCGTACAAACGGCGGCCATTTTGTATGGCAATTTTCGTCCGATTTTCCCGAAATTCGAACTCAACCTTCCTTAGGGTGTAACGGTGATATAATCAAACGGTTTTTTAAATCGGATAATAATTGTGACCTCCAGAGGGACCACAAGCTAAAAAGGGTGATTTTTCGGACAATCAGGGGCCATAATTCAGGAAATTACATTCCGATAGGTGCAAATATCGAAAGGAACCAAGATCTTTGGGTTATAAACATGCATGTCAAGTTTCATCAAAATCGGTTCAAAATTGTGACCTCTATAGGGTCCACAAGCTAAAAACGTGACTTTTCGTACAATCAGGGGCCATAATCCATGAAGTTTTCATCCGATACATGCCAATATCGAAAGGAACCGAGATCTTTTGGGGATAAACCTATATTTCAAGTTTCGTCAAAATCGGATAAGAATTGTGACCTGTAGAGAGTCCACAAACAAATTGTGGACGGACGGACGGACGTCCGGACGGACAGGGGCGACGACAATATACGTCCACATAAAAATGTGAATACGAATGATAAAGTGAGAGGAATCCAAAACCATTTAAATAACATAAACATAGACAGGATCAAAGTCATAATAAACTTGATACAGTGACACCCGTAGTAGGAGTGGATAAAAAAAAATGTGGGCGTATAAAAACTAGATAGTGCAAAGGTAATTTGTTGAAAATTTCAGTCAAATTGGTCCACTATTAGCTGAGAAAAAAAGCATTTGAAATATTCACATAGCCTCGGTCATCATTACTCAAATTATTAATATAAACAACATAGTCTTGATTATCCACTTGATTGATTTAATTATGAACGGCCATTAAGCGGCATATAGGAATTCAATCCGCCAACATCGAAGGCTAGCCTTGACTTTAAGAGTTTATTATGGTCTGGATATGCTAATTAATGTCTAATTGATTATTCAGATAACATCTCAGGCCTAAAGAAAGACCTGTAATAAGCAGATTTTGCTCTTGCAAAATGCTATTTTAAGTACAGCAACATGACAGTCATTCGTTTAATCTGGGTCTTCCCTAAAACTTTGGACAGTGATTTAAGGTATTAAAAACGGTGAAAGTATGTTCGTTTCCAAACAGTATTGTTTACATTTCATTCGACTTGATAGCCTCGTATGTCACGCAATAAGTTTTACTGCAGTATTTTGCTATGCACAGGTTAATTAGGCATAATAAAATCGTGAGTCATGACGTAACGTTATGTAAACATATTTGGTCCAATATTGGCAGCTGTGATTGGTTGGTAGACGGATTACTGACCAATCAAAATTTAAAACAACAATATCCACTCATAATAGCAGTGTGTAGTAGGATTACCTCTAATCAAACGCAACACTGCACGGAGTATGCTTTTAATCATGTGATTTGCAATGTTAAATTAAATTTTCTCACAATGGGTACATCCTGGCTGTAAAACATGTTTACAGTACAAGTGAATATAGCTCCAGACATTTAATTATCTCTTTAAAAGCATAAAAAAAATATGGACTAATTTGGAACGTTTGTTAATTATTGACCGTGTGTTTCTTTTTTAATATATATTATCATACAAAATAATGTAATAGCGACACTGTAGTTAAAGTAAAAGTGTTTTATTAATTCATTGTCACATGAAGGCATAATCCTACTCTGCAATATATGTGTACTGTATGTATGATCAGTCAAATGTTTAATTAAATGTACAATCAGTTGTCAAGAACATCTGCTATTTTTTTTAGAAAGTTTTAATACTTTTGGTACAATGGTTCACATAAGTGTCTTATTTCAACCTTAATCAGGTGTAACTGGTTTGATAATGAGTGTCATTTTGAGATTGTTTCAAAAAATTGTTGGTGATAAGCACTTGGTGTTTTACCTTTTATTGGCTTAGTTACATAGAAGTTTTATCTTATCACCATCAATCACCGTCATACTTTCTATCATGTTACTTTGCATATAAATCTCTACAAGGCTATTTTAGAAAAACAATGGATTAATCACATATTTATCACATCTAGGACATTTTGTATCTTAAAGGGCTGCACGCTAATAATAATGTCTCTATATGTAGATTGTCAAATCTATCCTATATATCCAGTTGATGAATGATATGCTGTCTGTATCGATTTAGTATAGAATTTTATGAGAAAATAAATAAAAATAGGTTGCCAGGCAACGAAACATACGCCCACACAGCAGCCAAATCGTCCGGGCAGTCAACAAGAGTTGTTGCATTTTAAGTAATCACCAGAAAATCATAATTCAGACTCACCCATAACTACGGTGTAACTGTGATATAATCAAACATATTTTTAAATCAGATAATAATTGTGACCTCCAGAGGGACCACTAGCTAAAAAGGGTGATTTTTCGTACAATCAGGGGCCATGATTCAGGAAGTTACGATCCGATATGGGCAAATATGCAATGGAACCAAGATCATTAGGTTATAAACATGTATTTCAAGTTTCATCAAAATCAGTTCAAAATTGTGACCTCTATAGGGTCCACAACCTTGATATAACATATTTTTACTCAATTCGCGTACAGACGGCGGCCATTTTATCCGTCAACTCTGGTCCGATTTTCACGAAATTCAAATTCTCTCTTCATTACCATGAAACCGTGATATAATCAAACATTTTTTTTTAATCGAATAATAATTTTGACCTCCAGAGGGACCACAAGCTAACAAAAGCAATTTTTCGGACAATCAGGGGACATAATTCATGAGGTTATGATTCGATGGGCGCAAATATCGAACACACATGTCAAGTATGTCAAGTTTCATGAAAATCGGTTCAAAATTGTGACCTGTATAGGGTCCACAACCTTAATATAACAAATTTTCACACTATTCGCGTACAAACGGCGGCCATTTTGTCTGTCAATTTTGGTCCGATTTTCACGAAATTCGAACTCAACCTCCATAACTAAGGCTGGGAATCGATATGAAATTTCAATATCGATTATCGGCAAGAATTTGTCAGCGATTATCGATAATAATCGATTATCTTTCTTCCGGAAAAACCCAACTTTACCGACCTGATTTGTGTTGATCCAGTTATAGTAGTCTAATACTGTGCCGATGTGCGTATAAAAATCAATTAATGTAAAATAATTAGTTGCTAAATGTAGGATTAACTTGAGTATTATTCTAAGTTTTGTTCTTGATTTGAACCTTTTTTTTTTTAATTCCAATATCTCCGATAAATACAAAGACAATACATGGTTTCTCTTTGCAAGTTACTGGCGACCACACAGTGTTACTAATAATAGAATAAAATATAATAGAAGGCGTCTATTGATTGGACAATAAAAAAAACGCAGTGGCTATTTTTACGGGTCCGTAAAACATTTCATAAAGGCTATTTTTACGTGAGTTCCGGTCGCGCATGCGCAGCGCGAAAATTTTCCGACTTGGGTAATTTTAGTGCCGTAAAAATAGTCAGGTGCTTATTTTTACGTGAATCCGTCCGTAAAAATAGCCAGGTGCTTATTTTTACGTGACACTTTCCCACTGTGGACATGCAGAAGTCCCATTATGATAAAATATGGCCCTATTCTTATAGTTTATACTATAATCTATGCACCACCCGACGGTTATTTATTTTTATTCATGACGTTCACAAATCACAGCCGTCACAGGGCCGTAATTCCCGGGTGGGGGGGATCGGGGTCGCCAAAAGTTTGTAGGCTTAAACTTAATTTAATAAGTAAATTGGTAATTGTCCACATGGTGTCAATTTCAGCTCCGGCCCTCTAGGACTATTAGTAAGCCTTGTTTATAGTGGGTCTTGGTCTATAGTTTATGAGACACTGTATTCTGATCAATTAAAGTCTATAATGAACCCTGTAATAGGCATAAGGCCTACTTATTCAATTTACTCATTATTAAACCAGTTCTTCGGTAACAAGAGTCGACACGGATAGATTCATTTCATGGGGGGGGGGGGGTGACTGTGAAGTCTTGAATTTTGTTTTAAGGTGGGAATACAAAGAGGGAATAATTCCTTCTTATAATATGCAAGTCCTACTGTGCCCTTATCTCGTCAATATAAACAAAAAATAATATATAATGGTAAAAATCAATGCCAGAAGGCACCAAATAGCTTTATATTTATTTAAATGACGTAATGACGTAAAGAATGTTCGCTTATGGCCTTCTAACACCATGTAAAATGCCGCTGTAAGCATTTGAGAAGGAGTTCAAAAGAAAAACTAAAAGTATTTATGCTACAATATCGATAAACACGTTCATGTTTCGTATTTATCGGGGTTTATTGTATATTTAACCAGGCTTGAATTTTCCATTAGAACAACCCGACGCTGACGCGTCTCGTGTTCTAATGATCCAAGCCTGGTTAAATATACATTAAACCCCCTCTAAATACGAAACATGAAGTGTTTATCTTCTAATTCCTTTTCGATAAGAGGCAAATACAGGTATATAAGCTCTATAATATGACACAAGCTATGATGTGGTGAGAACAATGATCAGGAAGGTTGCTAAAGACCAAGCGACAAGAGTAATTAATGAACTTGTGCTTACGGAGGGGAAGCCTGTGGTGAACAATATTGAGGTTACTTTCATGTATTATGAGTTAAGAACACATACCTGGCCCTGGTCTCTCGGTCACAGCAGTGCCAGTAAGGGGCTGTCCATGGGGGTGGATTTTATGTGGACAAGGGGGTAGGAGGTGTAAAATTTTCCATATTTTTTGTGGACGTCTTTTATAGACAGCCCTTAAGGAGTTTCTCTGAGTTCTAGTAGCCTCAAAAAGAGGTGGGAGAGGCCATAAGTGGGTAAATATGACACACTAAATGAAGGTCCACGTAATGTCATTTATTAAAATGTTTTTAAAATGCAAAATGTCAAAAATACAACAACTACACAATCAGAGAATAAAATAAATAAATAAAATACAGTGTGTTAATCTTGGTATTAATCTAATCACACACAATGTGTCCTTAAACGAGGTCCGCGAATCATGACTGTGGATCCAGTAGTGCAGGAATCCAATAGACCCTTAGGGACCAGCACTCAGTCGGGGAACAAAATAACTTTCGGTAATTGACTAGAGGTTTGAACCCAATTTAACAAATTTTTGCTAATCAAATAAAGTTTTGATGATCAATTTTGATCATTTGAGGAGCAATTAGAAAAACTAACAAAAATGTTATTAGGTAGAGCCTAAAACAGCAGACATTAGCCCAGATTAAATTCAAACACATTATTTTTCGGGACTATTAAGAACAGTTGGTGGAGATTTTGAATCGCAATTTTATTTATTTAAGAGCAAATTTATGCTAATCAATATTTGGTTGGATTTGCAGTTGAGTCCAAAGTGGTTCGCAAACTGCGATGCGAACCCGGTTATTTTGTTCCCTGCACTCAGCAGTATATTTTCTTCATGAAATGTCAATCAAGTATCACAACCAGACTAGGTGATGAAATCAGCAGAATCATTGAACATTGCAGTAGTAAAATAAAGTTTTAAAAGAACAGAAATTGCACTACAAGCAATTACAAACAAAACTTTCATTTAGTGTGTCATATTTACCCACTTATGGCCTCTCCCACCTCTTTTTGAGGCTACTAGAACTCAGAGAAACTCCTTAAGGGCTGTCTATAAAAGACGTCCACAAAAAATATGGAAAATTTTACACCTCCTACCCCCTTGTCCACATAAAATCCACCCCCATGGACAGCCCCTTACTGGCACTGCTGTGACCGAGAGACCAGGGCCAGGTATGTGTTCTTAACTCATAATACATGAAAGTAACCTCAATATTGTTCACCACAGGCTTCCCCTCCGTAAGCACAAGTTCATTAATTACTCTTGTCGCTTGGTCTTTAGCAACCTTCCTGATCATTGTTCTCACCACATCATAGCTTGTGTCATATTATAGAGCTTATATACCTGTATTTGCCTCTTATCGAAAAGGAATTAGAAGATAAACACTTCATGTTTCGTATTTAGAGGGGGTTTAATGTATATTTAACCAGGCTTGGATCATTAGAACACGAGACGCGTCAGCGTCGGGTTGTTCTAATGGAAAATTCAAGCCTGGTTAAATATACAATAAACCCCGATAAATACGAAACATGAACGTGTTTATCGATATTGTAGCATAAATACTTTTAGTTTTTCTTTTGAACTCCTTCTCAAATGCTTACAGCGGCATTTTACATGGTGTTAGAAGGCCATAAGCGAACATTCTTTACGTCATTACGTCATTTAAATAAATATAAAGCTATTTGGTGCCTTCTGGCATTGATTTTTACCATTATATATTATTTTTTGTTTATATTGACGAGATAAGGGCACAGTAGGACTTGCATATTATAAGAAGGAATTATTCCCTCTTTGTATTCCCACCTTAAAACAAAATTCAAGACTTCACAGTCACCCCCCCCCATGAAATGAATCTATCCGTGTCGACTCTTGTTACCGAAGAACTGGTTTAATAATGAGTAAATTGAATAAGTAGGCCTTATGCCTATTACAGGGTTCATTATAGACTTTAATTGATCAGAATACAGTGTCTCATAAACTATAGACCAAGACCCACTATAAACAAGGCTTACTAATAGTCCTAGAGGGCCGGAGCTGAAATTGACACCATGTGGACAATTACCAATTTACTTATTAAATTAAGTTTAAGCCTACAAACTTTTGGCGACCCCGATCCCCCCCACCCGGGAATTACGGCCCTGTGACGGCTGTGATTTGTGAACGTCATGAATAAAAATAAATAACCGTCGGGTGGTGCATAGATTATAGTATAAACTATAAGAATAGGGCCATATTTTATCATAATGGGACTTCTGCATGTCCACAGTGGGAAAGTGTCACGTAAAAATAAGCACCTGGCTATTTTTACGGACGGATTCACGTAAAAATAAGCACCTGACTATTTTTACGGCACTAAAATTACCCAAGTCGGAAAATTTTCGCGCTGCGCATGCGCGACCGGAACTCACGTAAAAATAGCCTTTATGAAATGTTTTACGGACCCGTAAAAATAGCCACTGCGTAAAAAATAATTACCGGCTTTCAAAGTAGAATTTTTATGATTGGTTAATTTTGACGAAAACCAAAGTAGAATTCTTCCAAGAAATTACGAGAGGTATAGATATTTTCCTGGGAAGTCAAAAACTTGTTTTGTATGGGCTGTATCTGACATGATTTAGAAATAAAAGCTGAGTTGATCATTAATAATACAATTAGTTTTTATCGTGAAAGCAAATCAATCAAGAGCAAAGAAGGGAGATAATTCTAATTTTACTATATCACGCGTGATCGTCATTGTTCACAAAGTGCGTGAGCTATTTTAGTTTCAACTAGTAATAACAATAAAAACAACGAAAATATTAAAATAACGTATTTAATCTTAAAGTTTAGTTTTTTTTTTACAATAATATATATTTAAAATGTGCCAGTTTGTAGGCAGAGGGGGGAAATAGTTGTTGTGTTGACGTTGTATTCGTTCATTTGCTGCATGCCAGACTACGGCAAGTTCAGTCATTGAAAGTGACCGTAACTTGCCGTCAGAAGGTAAATATACCGATAATAAAATCGATATTTGAATTTCAATATCGATTATCGTATCGCTAAATAACTTCTACCGATTATCGATTATATCGATATTTTTGCACACCCTTATCCATAACCATGTAACGGTGATATAATCAAACGGTTTTTTAAATCGGATAACAATTTTGACCTCCAGAGGTACCACAAGCTAAAAAGGGTGATTTTTGGACAATCAGGGGCCATAATTCAGGAAGTTATGATCCGATATGCGCAAATATCGAAAGGAACCAAGATCTTTGGGTTATAAACATGCTTTTCAAGTTTCATCGAAATCGGTTCAAAATTGTGACCTCTACACTGTTCACAAGCTAAAAACGTGATTTTTCGTACAATCAGGGGCCATAACCCATGAAGTTACAGTCCGATACATGCCAATATCGAAAGGAACCGAGATCTTAGGGTGATAAACCTATATTTTAAGTTTCATTGAAATCGGATATAAATTGTGACCTGTAGACTGTTCACAAACAATTGTGGACGGACGGACGGACAGGGGCGACGACAATATACGTCCACATAAAAATGTGGGCGTATAAAAATTTAATTACTAGTCTCACATTTGCCAGGCAACGAACCATACACCCACAGCAGATAAATCGCCTAGGCAGTAAACAAGAGTTGTAACATATTTTTTACTTTTGTTGGTAATGAAATATTTATAATACACTAAAATCTGATTAAGAATAAGAACTCATTAAGTAATTATCATAAAATCTTTAAATTTTTTTTGGCTTTTAGGAAGTTCTGCCCCATGCTCACGTTTAGTATACAAAACATTTAATATTATGGATTTAGCTGTTCAAGTTATCAAAATTAATTGAAAATCAATGTACTTGTTTGACTCAAGACCTTAAACTCTGTGTATCAATCGTAAGTCAATCGGATGATAACTCTAACCTCTAGTGCTTAAAGTGACAATCCCGATAACTTTTGGGGGAATAAAACTGCTTAATTTTGTGTTAAAATCCTTTAAAATCCATAACCTAAGGCCCACCTACTAACCCGATATTTGTGATACGCTTGTAAATAACTTAAACCTGACAGTCTTCATCTGGAAATGGAGAACATTTTATTATACAGTATCTGGATAAAACCAGACTTTTTTCTATAAAAAATAATATGTAGGTGAAATTTACCTTTTGTTATCAAGTACAGGGCATGGGTCATTCACTGTATAGACCTCTCAAGAAACATTAATCAATTATCAGGTCACCCAATGAAAAATCGACCCGAAATCTTAAAAGGGTTACGTGTCCGGATAAGCAGTGTTGACTTTCACGTCCAACCGACTCAATAATTTGAACTGAAATTTTGAGACAAGGTAAATACACCATGCCACTATATTTTGATCCATAAATTTCATAAATGCTCGGACTTTAATTTTTGAGACTCTGTTCTTATCGGGACTGTCCCTTTAACAAGATTTTTTTAAGTAATCAAGGGCATAACTTTAGCAGTAATTATTGGAGATCGTCGAAAATCAGTAGGCTTCTTCATCTCATGACCTCAAACACTGCGTATAAATCTAAAGTCAACCTGATATTAAATTTAGCCTTTAAGAGTGCACACAAGATTTTTTAAAGTGATCAAGGGTCATAATTCTGGCGATAATTATCAGAAATCACAGAAAATCAATAGGATTCTTCATCCAATGACCTTAAATACTGCGTATAAATTTAAAGTCGATCAGATTTTAACTTTAGCCTTGAAAGCAACTGTGGACGCCGAACCGACAGACGGGAGTGACAACAATGTACGATCACATTTCAATGTGAACGCATAAAAATAGAATAACAGTACATAAATACTCACTTCTGAATTGCTTATCCAAGTGGCTGACCTGAAGTTAAAAGTAATAAAGTGATGAAATGTTATTAGTACAATTGTATGGAGGACTCATGTCAATTTACAATGATGATATTTGTAAAACTAACTGTAACATACAAGTTGTCGAAATTCCAAATCAGGGAATATTTTACTTTTTTACATTTGATTAGCAGTTTCCAGAAAAATTGTGTAAGAATGCTAATCAATTGTATGATTGAGTAGCAAAATTTACCAATTGATTAGCAGTTTTTTAGTATGTAATATATAGAATTCTTATTTCACATAATTAAGCCTATATGTGACAATAACAATAGCCACATTATTTGTATTACCAAACGGTTGTTTATATCTATATATAAAATAAAAATAAAAGTTTGTGACCACATGTTTGTTATTCTTTGTACGAAACCTGGACATTCTTTATTTACTTCATACTCTAGTCAGATCTTTTCTGCGTCATATTTCCTCACCCAATCTTGAACTGTTGCTAATTTTAATGTCGAATTTGAAGACAGAACATAATATCATGTGTTTGAATTTCGCGACGTACCCTCGATCATCCGGTAATTTTATCTTGTAGTGTTTTGAATGTCTGTCTTGACGAATGTGACTACCACAGATATAGAAAGAAAGTATGTAGTGTTGTCATCAAAACCTTTTACGTCTATAAATAGCAGACGTCAACATGTACTGCTCTCGTTCCACGGGAGAGGCACGTAAAGAGTCTTGATGTTATAGACAATAAAATTGCGAGATTTGAGATTTGTTTTGATGTGTTTTACGATACTGAATGGTTTTAAAGTTAAAATTAATTTTCAAAACTTTGATTTGCGCTGAAGCAGGGTTTTATGCTAATAATGCTAATCAAATATGAATTTGATTCGCACAATCGGACGTTTGAGTCTCAAATTGCGATACAAACCCGGTTAAAATATTCCCTGTTCCAAATGCTTTCAAGTTTATCATCTCTTTGACATAACTCTCCTGTAAACATACACGGAGACACAATGGTTTGAATGAGAAATAAAAATGCACTACATACCTCATCTGAAAAATTTCTATGCATACCAATTTGCAAATCAGGACGACTGAAATTTTTCCTTGAATAGAATATATCCTGTAAAATAAAAATACTTTTTTTTTATACATGCACACCAAACTTAATCAACATCTGACAATTTCAAGTTTGGGCTCAATTTGCAATTCAGTGTTGATAGATAAGAACTGTACAGAAATTTAGAACTTTACGATCACACACAGCAAAGTTTCTATCAATGGTTCCTTGTCTTAAAATAAATTATAAAAAAACCCAACTTAATGTGAATATTTTTTCAGTAAAAGCATTTTCCTCATAATATATAATTTACTATTTCTATTTTCTAGAAACATAATTCCGCACAGTCAAGTAATACAAATATTTTTAAACTTACAAGAATCTGTTTGAGTCTACACTTTTCTTTTACCAATTTAATGAGAGGTTTAACTGCATACAACAAGGTTGTAGTTCCACAGGTTTTTAAAATAAACCTATCTTTAGTAACAAACATACTACTCTCACTGCAATAAAAAAAAACCTTTAAGATATTTTTCAGATTCCTTAATATAACCAGGAAGCAAAGTAAATTTGAAAGTTTTACAAACCAATTACATTCTATGATTTGATTTATCAGCTTACAAATATTGTAGAACTACCATATATTCTGTTGGCATATTATTTAATCCATTCATACAAACTCAATGTGTTTATGCATTTTTGTTTACATTCTTGTAACCTAGTTAATGATTAAAGTTGTAACAAGAGTTGGCACACACTAATAAAACATACACCTACTTGCAGCAGTGATTACATAATTAATATGGAATATCTCATAAATTTGTTTGTCTAAATTAAAGTCTGTCTTTAACAGACCATTATTCACTTTACTCTTGAAAATCCATCATGGGTGCCAAGTTTCAGCAAATATCTACCACTTATATTGTATGAATGGCTGTAGTCTGTACTATAAACGTATTACCTTGTCAACAATATTTTGAATAAACTGACTGACCCACTTAAATAAATAACTTTGACTAGCTGCCAGTAATACTATTATAATATGTTAAACACTTATTTCCAGAAGAAAACAATTCTACTAAGAATCATGACATGGATCACTGATCAACTGAAATGGAACTCCTAATAAATAACATACATGTACATACTTAATGTTGTGTTTATCTCACAGGACATGAACCACTGACAAATACAAGAACACCCAGTGCAAGGTCATATAAAATTGTAAATAACAGGATGCTTTTTCTAAATCTACATGTACTTGAACTTCAAAATAACTTGTATAAGATGAAAGATATTCAACTTGGACAAAAAGTTGGGTGTATTCGGGTGATGTAATTGGATGAAGTCTTTAGATAATGTTAGGGTGCCCCACGTGCCTACTGAAAAGTTGTACTAGACACTCTGAATGCACACGCTTCACTTGGTTAACTACTACTAATTTTCTGACAGTCTTGGACACACGTAGAGTCTATAAATAGCAACAGCACGGAGAAATTCTCAACACACTATGAACTATTACAGTCGTAAAAAATCTATTGTTGACGATTCTGAATAGCAGTAATATTTATATTAGCTTTTTGGATATTACGACATTTTTAGATATTATGCTCGGTTTATTTGTTAAATGGCTTTATCCTTAACAAGACTTCAGAGCGACATATTTTGGTTTAGTACAAATAATATCTCTGAATAACGCGGGTTGGACAGGAATATGATATCAGCAGTAGTTTCATTTCACTTTTACAAGGTTCGTAAAACAATTGTTGAGTCTCCCACCGTGCGTTATTTCTAAATTCGATTTCTTGTTAAAGCTTTCTGTCATGTTTCGTAAAAAAGTAGTCTGGATTATCCCGGCTTGTCAATCAGCAAAGAATGGTCGGTAGACTGGTGAAGTGAAATTAATTTCAAAACAAGGGCACATGACCTATTTTTTACTCAAAAGTGTCTGGATGTTATGGACGACACCCCCGAACCATTTTTCAGTGTATTATTTATGATGGTTAAATGGTCATAACTTAATAAGTACAACATGACCTTTTATTTAGTGACTATAAATGTGTGAAACAGATTTAAAACATTGTGGTGTATTTGTTGAGCTATTTGAAAATATTTATTTATGGTGGGACACCCTAATAATGTTATTAAAAATAAAAAACCCCAGGTCAATCAACACAAGTACATGAACTTACCTCAATACATAAGCATCCATATCTTCATCAGCAGTACGGCTTATTATTTCACATTTAACAACCTTCAACAAATCTTCCCACACTTTTCTGATAAATAAAATATTTATAACAAAATTGATTATATAAATAAAAATTATCCATTTTTGTTACAAAAAATAAATCTTTTATCGAATTTCTGAAAAATAAAAAATTTAATTATATACATGTACATATAATAATTCGCTTTTCCATACAAAAATTCATTCTTTTATCATTAAGACTATAGGGCCACACTTTCTGTTCTTTTTCAACATTTGAATATTAAAGGGCCAATCCTGATAACTTTTTGGGGAATAAAACTGCTTAATTTTGTGTTAAAATCTCTTAAAACTCATTACCTAAGGCCGACCAACTAACACGATATTTGTGATACGCTTGTAAATAACTTAAACCTGACAGTCTTCATCTGGAAATGGAGACCGTTGTATTATTCAGTATCTGGATAAAACCAGACTTTTTGTATGAAAATAATATGTAGGTGGAATTTACCTCTTGTTATCAAGTGCAGTATATGGGTCATTCACTGTATAGACCTCTCAAGAAACGGGAATCGATTATCAGGTCACCCAATAAAAAAATTGACCCTAAATCTTAAAAGGGTTACGTGTCCGGATAAGCAGTGTCCACGTTAACGTCAAAGCGACTCAATATTTTGAGCTGAAATTTTGAGACAGTGCAAATACACCATGCCTCTATATTTTGGTCCATAAATTTCCTAAATGCTCGGACTTTCATTTTTGAGACTCTGTTCTTATCGGGATTGTCCCTTTAATATTATATTATGTACTTTGAATTTAGGTTTTATTTAGCGATCATCGATTTGGGAAAATATCTTTTGATAATTCGCTTGTGCGTACAGACGATCTCAATGTATGATGTGACATTCATACTGCAAAACAATCATAACACAATGTTACTGTAATCAAATTCACATTCCAATCTTTACTTCAAATTTTTAAGTAATACATACATGTCCTTTGAAAAAAGAAAATTCCACTGCCTACAGAATTGTATATTTATAATATTTTGAAAGGGCATTTCATTCAACTTGGGGAATAACAGGAAGCAATTATTGTGTTAACTAACAGGAAGCATGCAATAATTAGTGACATTTTAAAACATGATACCATACTGTTAACTGTTACTAAAGCGGTGTTTACATGATACAATGGTTTTATACTAAGCAGTCCTCGAAATTAAGAATTTTCTACCACGGCACAAAAAAATGAAAAATGCCATGGCAGAATGGTACTGCTACGGCACCACGGCTATTTTTTTTATTTCAAGATCAATGCTTTTCTTAACTATTCAAGATGGATAAAATTTATTTATTCACGTCACAAAATTTGACGCAAATCGGTTAGGTGTGGTCGTGCGAGCTCAAAAACATGCAAACGATCTCCTGGTTACGCAAATTGAAATATAAGTTACGTTAACAAATTTATTCGCATTTGATCAGACTTTCGTATACAAAATTATAAATTTACATGACGTTATTACATGGTCAATCGACATCCTCCTGGTACTATTCTATAACCGATACTTTTTGTCACTATAATTTTAAGGATCGTAAGATCTACCACGGCAAAAAAAAATGAATTATGCCGTGGCAGATGGGAGTTGCGTCGGCTTTTACCACGGCTTTGCCGTTTGCCGTGGTTAATTTCGAGCGCTGACTAAGGCCATATTCTCATCCCCAAATTTGTGTTGTTTTCATGCCACAGGTTCCACAATGACAAAGTTCATGCTTCCTATACAGTAATTAGATACTCTAATTAATTTAGTCACGGATAGGCTTGGATCTATTTCAGAGGACGTCAGGCTTGAAACAGCGTCTTTCCTTGTTGCCAGGCTAGATAGGATGCCATATATATCGTTTGTTGTTGCCTAATGTAATGCAAGTTGATTGCATCAGTTGGTCATATAATTATAGAACTGGGGCCTATTTCACGAAATTTTAACTAAGATAAGATCCCAATTTTAGTAATTTGATTGGATAATGTTAGATTGATTTTAGTGCTTAGCCAATCAAAATTGAAGTATCTACTAAAATTGGATTTTATCTTAAGTTAAAATTTCATGAAACAGGGCCCAGGTCTTATCCATACAACATCAGACAATCCGAACCATTTGTTTGAGTTTGTCAGAAATGCAACCGTTCCATCCAAAGGTTGTAAAGATTGGTTGTATGTGTAAATGCGGTTTAAGGCTATTTATTCTACCCCTTTCCGACAACAACTTAACAGCCTTTGATTTTGAGTGAGAAATTATACACTGGATTATTTTTTAAGTAGGTTGTATAAATGGTCAGCATGAAAAAAACATTATAAAAAAGTGGATGAAAAATACATAAAACAAATGAATGAAAATTACATGAAAGTATAAAAGTTAGTAGATGAACTAAACATTTGTATCCATACTCATGCTTGTACATGTTGTTGTGAATAAACTGTTATTATTATTATACAGTATAACATTTACATTGATTGAGACAGTGTGAACTATATTAGTAATAGATATGATGTTTGGCCTAACAAACACGTGTAAAACAACGGACAGATTTAGTTTATTAATAAATCTTATACCTATCAATGCTTCTTAGGCTAGACTCCAAACTGTCATCGTCAAATTCAAACCACACTTCAAGCAATTTTTCCGCTCCTTCAAAGAAAGATTCGCCGGCACTTGCCATCCTTTTTAGTTAGATTTGCTCTTGGTAACCTAGCCTACACAGACTATCTCAGGGGTGAACACTCTTTCAGAGCTACGACAAAGTGACAGGCATCATACACACCAGTGCAGAATGATTGACAGCTGTCAGCCTTCACCTTAGAAATATCAAGGGAAATAATTCTAACAACTGGAGGCAGACCACATAAATGTTAAAACCTGTTCTACTGCTATTCCAGGCCACGAATTTAAAGTAGAACCATAAACTAATATAGCCATATTTATATCCCTAACTTTGACAATCTGTCTTTCGCCCATAATGCCATTAATCCCCCTCCCCGCACATTCACAAAAAG
The DNA here is from genome assembly GCA_036850965.1 of Patella caerulea. NCBI lineage: Eukaryota > Metazoa > Mollusca > Gastropoda > Patellidae > Patella > Patella caerulea. The sequence continues at coordinate 16,619,019 of JAZGQO010000014.1, read as the reverse complement.
TCACGAAAGAAATAGATAAACATTCAATGTTTTAATTTTTCTATATATACCCCCCCCCCACACACACACGATAGTTATATTGGCTTTCACAGCAGGATTGTTATACGCCCACATTTTCATGTGGACGTATTATGTCGTCGCCCCTGTCCGTCCGGACGTCCGTCCGTCCGTCCGGACGTCCGTCCGTCCACAATTTGTTTGTGGACTCTCTACAGGTCACAATTCTTATCCGATTTTGACGAAACTTGAAATATAGGTTTATCCCCAAAAGATCTCGGTTCCTTTCGATATTGGCATGTATCGGATCAAAACTTCATGGATTATGGCCCCTGATTGTACGAAAAATCACGTTTTTAGCTTGTGGACCCTATAGAGGTCACAATTTTGAACCGATTTTGATGAAACTTGACATGCATGTTTGTAACCCAAAGATCTTGGTTCCTTTCGATATTTGCGGCTATCGGAATGTAATTTCCTGAATTATGGCCCCTGATTGTCCAAAAAATTCACCCTTTTTAGCTTGTGGTCCCTCTGGAGGTAACAATTATTATTCGATTTAAAAAACCGTTTGATTATATCACCGTTACACCCTAAGGAAGGTTGAGTTCGAATTTCGTGAAAATCGGACGAAAATTGCCATACAAAATGGCCGCCGTTAGTACGCGAATACTGTTAAAAAATGGTATATCAAGGTTGTGGACCCTGTGGAGGTCACAATTTTGATTCGATTTTGATGAAACTTGAAATTCATGGTTATAACCTAAAGATCTTGGTTCCTTTCGATATTTGCGCATATCGGATCGTAACTTCCTGAATTATGGCCCCTGATTATACGCAAAATCGCCTTTTTTTTAGCTTGAAGGTCAGAATTATTATTCGATTTAAAAAAACGTTTGTTTATATCACCGTTACACCCTAAGGAAGGTTGAGTTCGAATTTTGGGAAAATCGGACGAAAATTGCCATACAAAATGGCCGCCGTTTGTACGCGAATACTGTTAAAAAATGGTATATCAAGGTTGTGGACCCTGTGGAGGTCACAATTTTGATTCGATTGTGATGAAACTTGAAATTCAAGGTTATAACCCAAAGATCTTGCTTCCTTTCGATATTTGCGCATATCGGATCGTAACTTCCTGAATTATGGCCCCTGATTATACGCAAAATGGCCTTTTTTTTTAGCTTGGAGGTCACAATTATTATCCGATTTAAAAAAACGTGTGATTATATTACCGTTACACCGTAAGGAAGATTGAGTTTGAATTTCGGGAAAATCAGACCAAAATTGCCATACAAAATGGCCACCGTTTGTACGTGAATACTGTTAAAAAATAATATATCAAGGTTTAATTCGATTTTGATGAAACTTGAAATGCATGGTTATAACCCAAAGATCTTGGTTCCTTTCGGTATTTGCGCATATCGGATCGTAACTTCCTGAATTATTCGAATTTCGTGAAAATGGTACCAAAATTGCTGGACGAAATGGTCGCCGTTTATACGCGAATAGTGTAAAGATATGGTATATCATGGTTGTTGACTCTGTACAGGTCACAATTCTTATCCGATTTTGACGAAAAGTCACATTTCTAGGTTGTGTACCGTCACACCATAATCATTGTCGACTTCGAATTTCATGAATATCAGACTGGAACTGACCAACAAAATGGCTGCTCCCAATACAGTATGAAATACAGGACTTAATGATGTAGGAAAATTCACTTTCCGTATTGCTTGTTCTCTATCCATCTCTCGAAAATGTGGGCGTATCCTGCCTGGCAGTGCCAGCCTATCTTTTTTATTTAGAATGTCCCCAACAGTATTTTCTCCATTGGTCCCAACAACATGATTTTTTTTATTAGCGCCCACGGCACGATTTTTTAAATATTGCATGTTATAATAATATTAGTATTTCTGTGGTCCCAATGATGTTATATAGATTGCCGTCACAGCAGAATTTTTATTCGCATTAGCCCCCACAACAAAGTTTTCTTTAGATTATCCATCACATCGCGATCTGGCCTCGAGTTCACTAAGCATTCTCAGGCTTAAGTTAATAATTTACTCAACTTTCAATTACTGTTTATAAGAAATATCTTTGATCCCCAAACTCAAAACTTTGCACATTGTTTCTTATTCATGTATGCCTATTTGATACATTAAAACAGCCAAGGGCTATATTTTAGTTAAAATAAGGCGAACAATTTTGAGTAAATTATAAACTAAAGTCTGAAAGTGCTTTGTTCAGTTTGGCTTTCACAGCAAAATTTTTCTTAAGATTAATGCCCCCACCATTATTCTCTAAAGATTGCCCCACCCCACCCCTCAAAGCAGTAATTATTTATAATGGTTCCGATTTGCCCTCACAGCAGGATGTTCAATAGATTAGTCTCAACAATAAGATTTTCTCTAGATTACTACAGTATATTTATTACTAAATTATTACAGCATATTTATTACTATTACATCATATTTATTATTATTATTACAGCATATTTATAGTGCACCCTTTCATATTCCGTGTTTAGGGGCACTTTACAAAGTGACAATGTAATCGTATAAAAAAACACAAAAAAAAACAACAACCAAATTATAGACATATCAGTTGTATGCAGTGTCTGTTAAAGCGGCTTTAAATAAACATTTTAAAACGGTTTTTTTTTTATACTGCATGGAATATTATTCTATAAAACATACAGTTGAAAACTAAAACAGCCCCCATAAGAGTCTTACAGAAACTGCGAATGTTCGGGCCAGCAGAATTTTTCGTCGGAATAGCCATCACAGCACAATTTGTTTTCAGATTAGTTCCCACAACACGATTTTCTATAGATTGGTCCCAACAGAGGGTTTTTGTTTAGATATCCATCATATCAGGAGTTCCCCGTTAGATTCTTTAGAATATCAATTATATCAGGAATTTCTTTCTTTAGATTATTATCCATCACAGCAGTATTATTAGGCACAATAGCCATCACAAATTTTGGGTCAAAATAGCTATCACAGCTGAATTTTCTTTCGATTGGTCCCGACAGGAATAATTCGTTCTCAGCAGGATTTTCTATACATTGCACCCAACAACATTATTTTTTCGAAGATAACCATTCGTATCAGGAATTGTGGTTAGATTATTCATCTGAACAGCAGAATTATTCGGCATAATAGCCACCAAAACAGAATTTTTCATCAGAATAGCTATCACGGCAGAATTTTCTATAGATTGTTCCCGCAGCAGGAATTGTCATTAGATTATTTAGTATATTCAGCAGAGGAGGAATAGTCATTAGCATATCCATCACAGTAGAATATTTTCACCACAACAGCCATGGCAGCAGAATATTTTCATCACAACAGCCATACACAGCTAAATTTGTTTTTAGCTTGGTTCCAACAGCAAGATTTTCTATAGTTTGGTATAAACAGCATGCGCTTCTATGGATTGGTTTAAACAGCATGATTTTCCTTTAGATTATCCATCATATAAGGAATTTCGTTAGAATATCCATCACAACAGGTTTATTCGGCAAAAAAGCCAACACAGCAGACTTATTAGTCAGAATAGCTATCACAGCAGAATTTGCTACAGATTGGTCCTAACTGGAAGAATTGTGGTTAGATTATTCAACAGAGCTGAAATTTTCGTCACAGCAGCGGTTATAACAGCAGAATATTTTTATCACAATAGCCATGACAGCAGTAGTTGTTTTCTGGTTGGATATCTTCTATAGATTGGTTTAAACAGCTGGATTTTTCTTCAGATTATTCATCATATCAGGAATTTCGTTACATTATCTATCACAGCAATGGTATTCGGCAGATAACCACCAAAACAGTACTTTCGCCAAAATAGCTATCACAGCAGAATTTTCTATAGACTAGTCCCAACAGCAGGAATTGTGGTTAGTTTATTCAGCAGAACAGGAATTGCCGTTAGAAAATCCACGAAGGCAGAATATTTTCGTCACACTAGCCATGACAGCAGAATATTTTCATCACAAAAGCATAACTGGTTGGTTCCAACAGCAGGATTTTCTATAGAGTGGTTTAAACAGCAGGATTTTCTATAGATTGGTTTTAACAGCAGGATTTTTCTTTAGATTATCCATCATATAAGGAATTTCGTTAGAATATCCATCACAACAGGTTTATTCGACAGAATAGCCAGCACGGCAGACTTATTCTGCAGGATGGCTATCACAGCAGAATTTTCTATATACTGGTCCTAACTGGAAGAATTGCGGTTATATTATTCATCAGAGCTGAAATTTTCGTCACAGTAGTGATTACAGCAGAATATTTTTTATCACAATAGCCATGACAGCAGTAGTTGTTTTCTGCTTGGATATCTTCTATAGATTAGTTTAAAAAGCTGGATTTTTCTTCGGATTATCTATCAAATAAGGAATTTCGTTAGATTATTCATCACAGCAATATTATTCGGCAGATGTCCACCAAAACATAATTTTTCGTCAGATGAGCCATGACAGCAGGATATTTTCGTCACAATAGCCATGGCAGCAGAATGTCTTCATCACAACAGCCATATACAGCTAAATTTGTTTTTAGCTTGGTTCCAACAGCAAGATTTTCTATAGATTGGTTTAAACAGCAGGATTTTCTATAGATTGGTTTAAACAGCAGGATTTTCCTTCAGATTATCCATCATACAAGGAATTTCGTTAGAATATCCATCACAATAGGTTTATTCGGCAGAATAGCCAGCACAGCAGACTTATTCTGCAGGATAGCTATCACAGCAGAATTTTCTACAGATTGGTCCTAACTGGAAGAATTGTGGTTAGATTATTCAACAAAGCTGAAATTTTCGTCAGAATAGCGATTACAGCAGAATATTTTTACCCCAATAGCCATGACAGCAGAAGTTGTTTTCTGCTTGTATATTTTCTATAGATTGGTTTAAACAGCTGGAATGTTCTTCAGATTATCCACCATATCAGGAATTTCGTTAGATTATCCATCACAGCAATATTATTCGACAGATAGAAACCAAAACAGAATTTTTCGTCAGAATAGCTATCACAGCAGAATTTTCTATTGATTGGTGCCCAACAGCAGGAATTGTGGTTAGATTATTCAGCAGAGCAGGAATTGTCGTTAGAAAATCCATGACAGCAGAATATTTTCCTCACAATAGCCATGACAGCAGTATCTTTTCACCACAACAGTCCTATACAGCAAATTCTTTTTAGCTTGGTTCCAACAGCAGGATTTTCTATAGACAGGATATTCCTTTAGATTACCCATCATATAAGGAATTTTGTTAGAATATCCACCCCAACAGGTTTATTCGGCAGAATAGTCAACACAGCAGACTTATTCGTCAGAATAGATATCACAGCAGACTTTTCTACAGATTGGTCCTAACTGGAAGAATTGTGGTTAGATTATTCAACAGAGCTGAAATTTTCGTCACAATAGCGATTACAGCAGAATTTTTTTTTTCATCACAACAGCTAACAGCAAAATTTGTTTTTAGCTTGGTTCCAACAGAAGGGTTTTCTATAGTTCGGTTTAAACAGCAGAATTTTTCTTTAGATTATCCATCATATAAGGAATTTCGTTAGAATATCCATCACATCTTGTTTATTCGGCAGAATAGCCAGCACAGCAGACTTTTTCGTCAGAATAGCTATCACAGCAGAATGTTCTATAGATTGGTCCTAAATTGAAGAATTGTGGTTAGATTATTCAACAGAGCTGGAATTTTCGTCACAATAGCGATTACAGAAGAATATTTTTATCACAATAGCCATGACAGCAGAAATTGTTTTCTGCTTGGATATCCTCTATAGATTGGTTTAAACAGCTGGATTTTTCTTCAGATTATCCATCAAATAAGGAATTTCGTAAGATTATCCATCACAGCAATGTTATTCGGCAGATAACCACCAAAACAGAGTTTTCGTTAAAATAGCTATCACAGCAGAATTTTCTATAGATTGGTCCCAACAGCAGGAATGTGGTTAGATTATTCAGCAGAACAGGAATTGCCGTTAGAAAATCAATGACAGCAGAATATTTTCGTCACAATAGCCATGACAGCAGAATATTTTCATCACATAAGCATAACTGCAAAATTTGGTTTTTAGTTTGGTTCCAACAGCAGGATTTTCTATAGAGTGGTTTAAACAGCAGGATTTTTCATAGATTGGTTTAAACAGCAGGATTTTTCTTTAGATTATCCATCATATAAGGAATTTCGTTAGAATATCCATCACAACAGGTTTATTCGACAGAATAGCCAGCACGGCAGACTTATTCTGCAGGATGGCTATCACAGCAGAATTTTCTATATACTGGTCCTAACTGGAAGAATTGCGGTTAGATTATTCATCAGAGCTGAAATTTTCGTCACAGTAGTGATTACAGCAGAATGTTTTTATCACAATAGCCATGACAGCAGAAGTTGTTTTCTGCTTGGATATCTTCTATAGATTAGTTTAAAAAGCTGGATTTTTCTTCAGATTATCCATCAAATAAGGAATTTCGTTAGAGTATTCATCACAGCAATATTATTCGGCAGATATCCACCAAAACAGAATATTTCGTCAGATTAGCTATCACAGCAGAATTTTCTATAGATTGGTCCAAAAAACAGGAATTGTGGTTAGATTATTCAGCAGAGCAGGAATTGTCGTTAGAAAATCCATGACAGCAGAATATTTTCGTCACAATAGCCATGACAGAAGAATGTGTTCATCACAACAGCCATATACAGCTAAATTTGTTTTTAGCTTGGTTCCAACAGCAAGATTTTCTATAGATTGGTTTAAACAGCAGGATTTTCTATAGATTGGTTTAAACAGCAGGATTTTCCTTTAGATTATCCATCATACAAGGAATTTCGTTAGAATATCCATCACAATAGGTTTATTCGACAGAATAGCCAGCACAGCAGACTTATTCTGCAGGATAGCTATCACAGCAGAATTTTCTACAGATTGGTCCTAACTGGAAAAATTGTGGTTAGATTATTCAACAAAGCTGAAATTTTCGTCAGAATAACGATTACAGCAGAATATTTTTACCTCAATAGCCATGACAGCAGAATTTTTTTTCTGCTTGGATATTTTCTATAGATTGGTTTAAACAGCTGGAATGTTCTTCAGATTATCCATCATATCAGGAATGTCGTTAGATTATCCATCACAGCAATATTATTCGACAGATAGCCACCAAAACAGAATTTTTCGTCTGAATAGCTATCACAGTAGAATTTTCTATTGATTGATGCACAACAGCAGGAATTGTGGTTAGATTATTCAGCAGAGCAGGAATTGTCGTTAGAAAATCCATGACAGCAGAATATTTTCCTCACAATAGCCATGACAGCAGTATGTTTTCACCACAACAGTCCTATACAGCAAATTCTTTTTAGTTTGGTTCCAATAACAGGATTTTCTATAGATTGGTAAAACAGCAGGGTTTTCCTTTAGATTACCCATCATATAAGGAATTTTGTTAGAATATCCACCCCAACAGGTTTATTCGGCAGAATAGTCAACACAGCAGACTTATTCGTCAGAATAGTCAACACAGCAGACTTATTCGCCAGAATAGCTATCACAGCAGAATTTTCTACAGATTGGTCCTAACTGGAAGAATTGTGGTTAGATTATTCAACAAAGCTGAAATTTTCGTCAGAATAGCGATTACAGCAGAATATTTTTACCCCAATAGCCATGACAGCAGAAGTTGTTTTCTGCTTGTATATTTTCTATAGATTGGTTTAAACAGCTGGAATGTTCTTCAGATTATCCACCATATCAGGAATTTCGTTAGATTATCCAATATTATTCGACAGATAGCCACCAAAACAGAATTTTTCGTCAGAATAGCTATCACAGCAGAATTTTCTATTGATTGGTGCCCAACAGCAGGAATTGTGGTTAGATTATTCAGCAGAGCAGGAATTGTCGTTAGAAAATCCATGACAGCAGAATATTTTCCTCACAATAGCCATGACAGCAGTATCTTTTCACCACAACAGTCCTATACAGCAAATTCTTTTTAGCTTGGTTCCAATAGCAGGATTTTCTATAGACAGGATATTCCTTTAGATTACCCATCATATAAGGAATTTTGTTAGAATATCCACCCCAACAGGTTTATTCGGCAGAATAGTCAACACAGCAGACTTATTCGTCAGAATAGATATCACAGCAGAATTTTCTACAGATTGGTCCTAACTGGAAGAATTGTGGTTAGATTATTCAACAGAGCTGAAATTTTCGTCACAATAGCGATTACAGCAGAATATTTTTTTCATCACAACAGCTAACAGCAAAATTTGTTTTTAGCTTGGTTCCAACAGAAGGGTTTTCTATAGTTCGGTTTAAACAGCAGAATTTTTCTTTAGATTATCCATCATATAAGGAATTTCGTTAGAATATCCATCACATCTTGTTTATTCGGCAGAATAGCCAGCACAGCAGACTTTTTCGTCAGAATAGCTATCACAGCAGAATGTGGTTAGATTATTCAACAGAGCTGGAATTTTCGTCACAATAGCGATTACAGAAGAATATTTTTATCACAATAGCCATGACAGCAGAAATTGTTTTCTGCTTGGATATCTTCTATAGATTGGTTTAAACAGCTGGATTTTTCTTCAGATTATCCATCAAATAAGGAATTTCGTAAGATTATCCATCACAGCAATGTTATTCGGCAGATAACCACCAAAACAGAGTTTTCGTTAAAATAGCTATCACAGCAGAATTGTCTATAGATTGGTCCCAACAGCAGGAATGTGGTTAGATTATTCAGCAGAACAGGAATTGCCGTTAGAAAATCCATGACAGCAGAATATTTTCGTCACAATAGCCATGACAGCAGAATATTTTCATCACATAAGCATAACTGCAAAATTTGGTTTTTAGTTTGGTTCCAACAGCAGGATTTTCTATAGAGTGGTTTAAACAGCAGGATTTTCTATAGATTGGTTTAAACAGCAGGATTTTTCTTTAGATTATCCATCATATAAGGAATTTCGTTAGAATATCCATCATATAAGGAATTTCGTTAGAATATCCATCACAACAGGTTTATTCGACAGAATAGCCAGCACGGCAGACTTATTCTGCAGGATGGCTATCACAGCAGAATTTTCTATATACTGGTCCTAACTGGAAGAATTGCGGTTAGATTATTCATCAGAGCTGAAATTTTCGTCACAGTAGTGATTACAGCAGAATGTTTTTATCACAATAGCCATGACAGCAGAAGTTGTTTTCTGCTTGGATATCTTCTATAGATTAGTTTAAAAAGCTGGATTTTTCTTCAGATTATCCATCAAATAAGGAATTTCGTTAGAGTATTCATCACAGCAATATTATTCGGCAGATATCCACCAAAACAGAATATTTCGTCAGATTAGCTATCACAGCAGAATTTTCTATAGATTGGTCCAAAAAAACAGGAATTGTGGTTAGATTATTCAGCAGAGCAGGAATTGTCGTTAGAAAATCCATGACAGCAGAATATTTTCGTCACAATAGCCATGACAGAAGAATGTCTTCATCACAACAGCCATATACAGCTAAATTTGTTTTTAGCTTGGTTCCAACAGCAAGATTTTCTATAGATTGGTTTAAACAGTAGGATTTTCTATAGATTGGTTTAAACAGCAGGATTTTCCTTTAGATTATCCATCATACAAGGAATTTCGTTAGAATATCCATCACAATAGGTTTATTCGACAGAATAGCCAGCACAGCAGACTTATTCTGCAGGATAGCTATCACAGCAGAATTTTCTACAGATTGGTCCTAACTGGAAAAATTGTGGTTAGATTATTCAACAAAGCTGAAATTTTCGTCAGAATAACGATTACAGCAGAATATTTTTACCCCAATAGCCATGACAGCAGAATTTTTTTCTGCTTGGATATTTTCTATAGATTGGTTTAAACAGCTGGAATGTTCTTCAGATTATCCATCATATCAGGAATGTCGTTAGATTATCCATCACAGCAATATTATTCGACAGATAGCCACCAAAACAGAATTTTTCGTCTGAATAGCTATCACAGTAGAATTTTCTATTGATTGATGCACAACAGCAGGAATTGTGGTTAGATTATTCAGCAGAGCAGGAATTGTCGTTAGAAAATCCATGACAGCAGAATATTTTCCTCACAATAGCCATGACAGCAGTATGTTTTCACCACAACAGTCCTATACAGCAAATTCTTTTTAGTTTGGTTCCAACAACAGGATTTTCTATAGATTGGTAAAACAGCAGGGTTTTCCTTTAGATTACCCATCATATAAGGAATTTTGTTAGAATATCCACCCCAACAGGTTTATTCGGCAGAATAGTCAACACAGCAGACTTATTCGTCAGAATAGTCAACACAGCAGACTTATTCGCCAGAATAGCTATCACAGCAGAATTTTCTACAGATTGGTCCTAACTGGAAGAATTGTGGTTAGATTATTCAACAGAGCTGGAATTTTCGTCACAATAGCGATTACAGAAGAATATTTTTATCACAATAGCCATGACAGCAGAAATTGTTTTCTGCTTGGATATTTTCTATAGATTGGTTTGAACAGCTGGATTTTTCTACAGATTATCCATCAAATAAGGAATTTCGTAAGATTATCCATCACAGCAATGTTATTCGGCAGATAACCACCAAAACAGAGTTTTCGTTAAAATAGCTATCACAGCAGAATTTTCTATAGATTGGTCCCAACAGCAGGAATGTGGTTAGATTATTCAGCAGAGCAGGAATTGCCGTAAGAAAATCCATGAAGGCAGAATATTTTCGTCATAATAACCATGACAGCATAACATTTTCATCACAACAGCTAACAGCAAAATTTGTTTTTAGCTTGGCTCCAACAGAAGGGTTTTCTATAGATTGGTAAAACAGCATGATTTTTCTTTAGATTATCCATCATATAAGGAATTTCGTTAGAATATCCATCACAACAGGTTTATTCGACAGAATAGCCAGCACGGCAGACTTATTCTGCAGGATGGCTATCACAGCAGAATTTTCTATATACTGGTCCTAACTGGAAGAATTGCGGTTAGATTATTGATCAGAGCTGAAATTTTCGTCACAGTAGCGATTACAGCAGAATATTATTTTCATCACGATAGCCATGACAGCAGAAGTTGTTTTCTGCTTGGATATCTTCTATAGATTAGTTTAAAAAGCTGGATTTTTCTTCAGATTATCCATCAAATAAGGAATTTCGTTAGATTATCCATCACAGCAAAATTTTTCGGTAGATAGCCACAAAATATAATTTTTCGTCAGAAAAGATACCACAGGAGAATTTTATAGAGATTAGTCCCAACAGCAGGAATTGTAGTTAGATTATTCAACAGAGCAGAATATTTTGGTCACAGTAGCCATGACAGCAGCATTTGTTTTCAGCTTGGTTATGATAGGAGGATTTTGTATGATAAAATCATCATAAAGTGTTATGCTTTCTTGTGTTACAGAAAATATTTGTCTACACATTGGGTGTTTCCTTTAGAGGGGCCACGGTGTCTCAATGTTCCACTCAGTGTAGACTGACAAAGGTCATCATGGCATGCTTTTCCAATGTTGTTCCCCCTAATAGGTTAGGACGGAGTCGGGGGGCTTGGAATTTGAAATAAAGAATAGTATTTTGCAAAGGTCATAATGGCATGCTTTTCTGATGATGTTCTCTCTTGTGAATAGGTTAGGAAGGAGAAGGGGGTGGGGGCTTGGAATTTCAATCATATCACACTGCATGGTGTATACCTGTCCTAATATGCCAGGTAGGTGTAAAAACTAGGATGTTAAACCCCATTTCATTTCTTTACATCAGATTGGGCCCAAATGCAGCATTTCCCCATACCGCAGAAAACATTGGGACCTTAATTTGTAAAAGAAAAGAGGCATAACAAAAAGAGTGATTGAAACATGCAGATGTATAACTTTATTTTTCATATTTGGTCAACATAAAATTTGCCTCTCCACAGCATATATTTATTTTGTTCACCACAACAAATACTGAGGATTCTTTCAACAAAATGTTGCATATAAATTGTCAAGATTATAAACATGGAAGTTGCAATTCTGGAGATATGGTAAATGTAGCATTGCAAATAGAGAGTTTTTCTTGAATCTTCTTTTTAATAGTTTTGTACATAGATATACAACTAATTGGAATCCCAGTGCCTGAAAGAATAATGGTAAATAGTCTTCTTTAATAAATGAATTTAATCATAGTGTATGTGTACATAAATTAACTAAAATTACAAATTACCACCACTACCATCAAAGAATCAACAAATTGGAGACAGTTCCAGATGCAGGTTTACAACACAATGTAATGAAATTTTATAAATACACCTCCACATGACACAAACTAGGTCATTTTGGGAGTAACATAGGGTTCAATATTAGCAGTGGAAGGGAACCAGGAGAATCAGGATTTCAACAATTTGCTTGCGCATTGGGAGTCTTTAGCACCGGAAGGAAACCAGGAGAATCCAGAAAACCCAGGAAAAACCCAAAATAGCCAGTCTGAAAGTTACGTTAAATGGTTTATGAGATAATGCTTTGTAAATGAAATCAGGGCGGACAAACCTCGTACTATATTCGGCTCAGTATAAAAGGGTTTTACAAGAACAAGAAATTACCTTATTGCTGACAACTTTAAATCTGCAGCCTCTTTTCTGCTTTTCTTTTCTCAGGACCGCACGCCTATAATGTTAACGATTGTTATTGTCAATGTTATATACTACATGAAATAAACTTAAATGGGTTTTAATTTCCAATATGGAGCTAATGAAAACAGGCAAACCCCATGCAATGAGGTTTGAGGGAAATTTTGCCTGGACATGGGGGGACTGTGGGGGGTGGGATGGCCTAGTGGTCTAGAGTGCCGCGCTTCGACCTCTAGCTGGCCGGTCACCTCTGGCTTGCGGCTGTGGTTCCAAGTCCTGGTGTGAGCGTATGTGGCATGGAGATAGGGGCGCCTTCTCAACCACGTGGGTTTCCTCCAGGCACTCCGGTTTCCTCCCACTGCTAAAGACCCCTACACGCAAGCGAATTATTGAAATAAAATGAAACCATATGTTAATCCCAAAATGACCTAGTTTATGTTGAGTGGATGTTAAATCCCATTTCTCTCTCTCTCTTTCTCTCTCTCTTTTGCCTGGACATAGGTGCTATCAAACACAGGATGACCATGTCTAGCTATTGCACACACTTTACACATTGAGACTTTGGAGCTCCCAATATTATAGAAATAAAATGAGGTATAACGTCCTACTGTACTGCTCTGACTGCTATGAGGGATATTTTGCCTAGACAGTGGTGTTAGGGCCTACACTTATATCCAATTCCAACTGGCAAAGGAACGTCAATGTGTACACTGGACCTCTGTTAATCTTTGCATCCCAACAACTAGGCAGTTGTCCTTGTCAGGCCCTATGTTCTGCACCACTCACTAACAAGGAGAAACCACGCCGGAAAATCGAGATGAATTTTCTTGGTCAACACTGGGAACTAATGATGGGTACTTTATCATTTTTAGTATTATAGGCTGAATTGCTGTCAAAGGATAAAACCACTTACATCAATTTCTACTTTGACATTAGATTTTTTAATAGACTATCAGAGCATCATCCTGAAGAAAAATGAAAATAGAACAAAATTAAATAAATGAATCTTTATAAAGATGCATTGTTACTTAGACTATTTAAGCTTTGCTTAACTTGACCCATCAGCCATGACCCCTGTCAATAATAATAGTGCCAAATAACAATTGATACCTTGGGTAACATTACAAATTAGGTGAAGGTGAAAATAAAAATAAAAATGGAATTTTAACGCCACTCTTCGGGTAATGGCATAGCATGCCATTGCATTTTACTAGTTTATGCCCTATCCAGAAAAAATGTCAACATTTGAACATTGGTTTTTGAACTACAAGAAATCGCAGTTTGACTGTTTTTCATCCCATCGGAAAGACTACACAGTTGTCCCTGTCAGACCCTCCGTCGATCAGCACTCACAAGGGGAAGTAACGTCGGAAAATCTCGATGAACTTCTCAATTCTCGCCCACTGACCAATACCGCCCGGTACAATTATTGTATTACAATATGGAAAGACATATTTACGAACCAAACGACCGGATATCGATCGATATCAAAAGACACTTCCTACCTGGTACATTATTGAAATTCCTGGTGTTTCGAGTTATACATTGTGTCGTCACGTGTACTTTTGTCGCTTTCATTTATTTCTCAGCTTCCTAAATGCATTAAACAGCTTATGTCAATTGTCGGTAGGTAAATGGGTATCGCCATCAAATTCAAATTGATGATCAATATATCAATTCGCTGGTGAGGCGAGCTGCTAACGCGACCTTCACCGATCATGTCAAGGCGTGGTTATGCTTCTTAATTCCCTCCTACAAACGCGTTAGAATTACTGCTCATCTAGTTATTGGTAGCTCCTCCTCTTTTTTATATTTAGATAGATACGGTATAGCATCAACCTATCTCAGGAACCTGTTCACAGCCGAATAACGTCTGTCAAGGTGTTCTTCCGCAACAAATTATATGATTACCGCCAGTGATTAGTAACTCATTTTTTTTTAATAGTTGATGATTTGCTGACGTTTAAGTTTTGGATTAATCTCTACTCATATTGTAAAAAGATAGCAAAATATGGAACATAAAATACTGAACTAAAATAGATTTATAATATTATTGCGCCAATAACCAGCTGACACCGGCGTCGTAGTCACTGTAATAAATGCGCTATATACGTTTCAATAATTCGTTTCTTTTCCCATTGCGACCATAATCCATTTTAGGTTCCATTGTTTTACAACACCCATGAATCACCATATGAATAATATATATCTATATAACACTAAATCCTTTCAATAACATAAACTGGGCACTCTATATTAAAAATAGGATGATTTAGAATTTCCGCGTAAATCTAGATTATATCTATACATTGAGAAATTGCCGCATGTATGATTGACCATAACAATTCCAAATCATACCTAATAATTTTCAGAATCTGTTGGCATGATAGATCATTTGTTAGAAGCACCATTTGTTAACGTCGGATTTCAAACGGTGGCGGGGTGATTAGGCTACTGTGCTACAGCCAGGGGGCCAATAGGGACTACAGGTGCGCCCAAAAATGGTTTTAATTTTCTTATGTTATATTAAAATTGTATATTTGTGCCAAATAAATATCTACCACACAAAATTGCCTTTGTGTGGGTGTGAATGACCAGATAATATGTCCCTTATAACATGTTCAGCAAACTGTAATATTAGGCTATTATTGTTTCTCCGCTGCACATAATTAGGAAGTAGGCCTATGCCTAAATAAAGTTTGATCTGTAAATTTGTTTAGAACGTATTTTAGCGGAATATTGTTTTAAATGTGACTTATAACCGTTGACCCGTCCAAAATTAAATTCATCAACTCCTAATTTTTTGCACGCGTTTTGTTTTAAAGGAAGAAGACCTGCAGTCACTGTAGGACATGTGTTTCTAAAAGAGCGCGAACATAAATAGAAGTTTATCAGTAGGGCAGGCTTATGTTGTTTTCTAAGAATTTAAAAATTTAAACGAAGTAAATCATTATATCAGATGAAAACAAAACCAGAGCATCACCACTGCTGCAATATTATACGTCCATCCTGCTTTGATTGATATGGTACTTTTTAAAATGAAGAGAATGAAATGGAAGGGTCAAATTTACAATAGTTCCAAGATGATCCATTCAGAATTGCGACCTGTATCCGATAAACAGAAAAAAATGGCTGTGGCTTTGCACCAAAATCGACAGTTGCCATCATTACGTTATAAGGAATACATATAGGCCAACTAGTATTATGCACATTTACATATAGCGCTCATGAGCGTACGAGCCGGGGGGGGGGGGGGAAGGGGGCAGCTGGAAAAACGCGTTTGCGAGCGTCAATTTTTCAAAATTTTCTCCCAACGGTCCCGTCATCGTGGACTGTTAACGATTGATTGGTTGATTGGAGTTCGAATCAGCCACCTTAAATAGGCTGTATTAGATCACTTTGAAGTTGCTTTGTTCATGGGCTGGAATAGCAGGAAAACGGGTTTGCAGCTGTCAAGTATTCCAAAATTTTCTTGGGGGCCCACACAGTGTAAGCTCAAGAGAGGCGAAGTACACCGCCCTGCTGTCTGTAAACCCAAATTTTTTTCGGCTATTTCAGGTTCTGCCCCTGTCATCGAGGCTGTAAGCCTACGATAGCAGGCGCGGATCCAGGATTTTTTGCATGGGGGGTCTAGGTTTGATAATTGCTTAACTAATTGCGCTCAACCGATTAATTGGTAAGCTAGATTCAATTTGGTTCATTCTGACATATTTCCGGAAGGTAAATTCCAAAATTACAGGTCTAAATCGCCAATAAAATCACATAAAAAAATTTTCAAGCCTGAGCACAGGGGGGGGTCCAGACCTCCTGGACCCCCCCTCTGGATTCGCGCCTGGATAGCGTAATATTACTCCATACACAGATGCATGTTCACAGCGCATACAATTAAATTAATTTGACAACATTTTTATCAAAAAGGTGTGTTTTTAAGTCTAGATTTAAAGCAAGAAGAGTTTCGAGAATTTAATGACTTCTGTAACATTGTTCCACTGTTTTGGCGCATTCACTGAGAATGACCTGTATCCGAATGATTTTAGCTTCCACCTTGGGCCACACACCTGATGAAGTCCGTTTGACCGGATTTTACGTGAGGGAACATGCATTTGCATAAGTATTTTGGAGGTAAGCCATTCACACACTGATAAGGCAAGGAAGGGATTTTGAAGATCATTCTCCCAGTCCCATTTATCTGGTAACAATTCCAAGATGATCAATTCAGAATTGTAACCTGTAGGCAACACACATAAAGAAATTGGTGTGGCTCTGCCCCTGCGAGTTGGGCATTCACCAAAAACAATAGGGATCACTCTTAGGGTATAAGGAATAGATATGCAAAAATTCAAGAATTGTGGCCTGTAGCTCACAGAGTTGTGGATCTAGCTGTCCCCAGTGTTGGCCATGCACCAAACATAATACATGTAGAAGGAATAGGTATGAATAGTTGTCAAAATAACACAAAAAGAATTGTGGCTTGCAGGCGACATACATACACGTAAGGGAAAAATTGGCATGTACCAATTACAATAGGGCGATGCCTTGGGTATAAGGAATAAGTATGCAGCATCTTGAGGCGATATTTAATAATTGCAGACTGTGGGAGACAAATTCCGTTTTGTCTTATATATTTCCTTAATCGCCTGTCTCCAATAGTTTCTGTTTACACTTTTCATATCTTATAAATTATAAACCATTTTACATGGATTTACCCTAGGTAACGCATAGACCCAAACGAGAAACCTTTTTACAAACTTTCATTTGGAGATCATACCTTCCGATCAAATTCATGCGGACAAACCTTATGTACCTGTATTTGGACTATATTGTAGACATACATTTAATGACTATCCCAATGGTTTTAAAAAAAAAGGACAGGGTGTGAAGTGGGAGGGGTTGTACCAGTAAAAAGAAAAACTTTTGAAGTTTTGTTTTTTTCTGATTCATATAAACTAACATATACATACATTATTTACAATACAAAAATGAACCAAAATCCTATTACATATCACTTTACCAGGGTCACCTGGCTCCAACACACATGTCTACAATATATTATATAATCCATGATTCTCTTATTCACACATGGTAATTAAAATACTATAGTGTAAAGTATTAAACAGTTTTTCACATTTTGAATATTAGAATAGTATAAATATTTTTAGAATACCAGAGTCTAGAAGTGGTGTATGTAGGACTTCGGAAGATGGGGTGCACAAATCAAGATATTCCCCAAAGAAAGTTTACCATGAGTTACATACACAGCACAGACAAAAGTAACAAAAATTGTTTATGTTGCAATACAGTCAATTTAAACCTTAAATATATTGTATTTTGCAATGAGTGCACTATTATTTTTCAATGCAGAATAAACTGACATAATTCTCTATGTATAAGATATGATCAAAAGCAAATAAATTACACAAGTATTATGTAAATACTTTACATCAAATATCCACACTCAAAATTTTGGTTGAGCTTAAATTACACCATTCAATATCTTTAATAACATGAAATGTATGACAATCATAAAACTATTATTATTAATGTATTTTGATATAGTGGAGTGAATAATAATTTTTTGATGAATTAACTCAAAATCGACTGTATCCAGATGAGGCTGATCCTTGTGATGCATTACCAGAAGAAAAGTTCATCCCTTGTTGCTGTGATCCAGACTGCATATTATGAACATGCTGAAAAACAAAACTTTGAATTAGTAAATATATTTTTTAAAATTCCCATTTTAATTTGTTTTAAAGATACATTCCTCTGACTATCAGACAGTAATTATTCTGAACTATAGAACATAAATACGAGGATTTTTTTTTTGTCAATCTCGTTAAAATTGAAAAAAAAAATATATTACATTACTAGCTTTTACTTTTACAAGAGAGTTTACAATAAATTGTGGATGCACCACATGATGATAAATTATGGATGTAAGTGAAAACATTATAATAACCATTAAAAAGATCAAGTACAAAATAATGAAGTTTAAGGTGTTTTGGATAAGAGCTCCCCATCCCCACAACCCTATGAAGTGTAAAGTGGATTAGAATGCCTGCATGGCTAAGAAAACAATACTAAACTCCCTCCTCTTTGTCATACTGCTGACTAAGTATGATCCTTGCTGACTTCAGAATAATAACGGTGGACAAAATAGTATACCCCTGTTCATCAAAATGGTATACCATCATATTTACTGGTAGACCCAAAAAGTTTATCAGATAAAAGAATGTTTCTGAAGAAGCAATAAATAAAGTAATATGTCTTTAAAAAGGAAATACTAATTCTTTTGTTATTATTTTCTTTAAGAGAATAAACATCTCTTCATATTTAATAGGGAGAGAGAGAGAGAAATGGGGTTTAACGTCCACTCAACACAACTAAGCCTATTCCCGGACCAATCGAAAGTTTAATTTTTCGCTTGAGCGTAGGGGTCTTTAACTGTGAGAGGAAACCAGAGAACCCAGAGAAAACCACATACAACGGGGGATTCAAAACCATGCCAGTTGACTCAATTGCAGGCCGTATGATACAGCGCGCGCATGCTAACCATTAGCCCACTCACCCTCTCTTCAGATTTAATATAAAGAATTATATTGTGTTCAAATTATGTCGCAAATATATATGTATCGTTTTCAACTTATAAATGGGTTAGCCAAAATAACAACAAAAGTTATATATTATCACATTTAAAATTACAAAAATGTTGCGGATAATTCATGCTATAACAGAAAATACTGAAAATAAAAAACATATAAGATAATACGACAAGAACATAGTTTGTCAGGCAACGAACATACATCAACCTGTAGCTAATTCATCAAGAGAGTTATGAGCTAAACGACACATTTTTCGTTCAAAAAGATCAGATTATAATTAAAACCTCTTAATTGAAACCTCAATTTAAGATGGATATATTATGAATGGACACATGGATGTGAGAGTATGAAAAATGGAAAAATGTCAGATACTTGTATTATTCAACCAGTAATTAACACTCCATATGTAAAAATATCTATTAAATTACGCTATCTTTTTAACTCATATACACTGTTACTTCGCACTGAAATTATTTGTTTCATTAAAAATGTTCAAATCCTCAAAAGCAGTAATAATAATTCAATATTTCAAATGTGTTCAAAAATAGAATAAAGTTGGAATTAATACTTGCACAAAGAAAATGAAAAGCAATAATTTTTATATGATATCAAAAATTAATTGTTGGAAATCCTAACACTCATGATTTGGTGATATATTCACTATCATACTGATAATGATAATTTATCAAACTGCTACCACATATTCAGCATTTCCTGATATTTTCAAAACGCTGAGGAGAAAAAAAAAACATATCAGTCATGCTGATATATAAAGCTTACAATATATGTACAAAGATTCAACACAGTCACAATTTTATCAAATGAGAGAATAGCATTATTTTTGTCGAAAAAGACATTATTTCCTTCCATTTCCTTTTTTTTTTTGAGGTTATTAAAAAGTTATAATCATTGAAATGTTTTGGGTTTTTTTTAATAAAGATAAACAATGGCCAGTTTACTTTTTTTTTTTTTACACATAACAAGCTTAAAAAAAGACTTACTGTTTTAAAATAAAATGGTGTAGTTTGATTCAAAAACTTCTATGTTAATATGCGGACTGTAAGAAATAGAAGTTATTCTTCTATAGTGCAATTAAACTAAATACCGCCCCCCCCCAAAAAACAAAACTCAGAATGACGTAAGAATTAATTAAAGCCTTACTTTGTTGTATGAAATAAAGTATTGTCTTTGCAAATGTTTCTAAAATAAGAATTTTTCCAAATTATATAAATGTCATTTCAAGTGCAGCCTAAAAAATAATATGGCCAAGGTCCTAAAATTAACTGTCCAAATTCAATGCTATTTAATCCTTTGTCTAAACTATTTATACTTAGCTGATCCACAGATAATGATAAAAGGCATGCCTTTCTTACTTGAAACTCTCCCGATACCATATTACTACTACTCGTAGTAACAGGGGGCATAACTCTTACTCTTTTCTGCGGCGGTTGATCGGAATGGTTTGTATTAGCATTATTCTGAAATGAAGAATGTGAAAAAGAACCTACATGTAAGTATTACATTCTAATTACAAAATATGACTATTAAAATCTTCTTGTTTATATGAACAGTTCATCGTATTTCAGTAAAACAGTTATTATTTAATGTCAATTTTATCATATTCTATAGTAAAATTTGTCACTATTATTATTTTAAATCTATTTGTATTTACAGTGATATTAGACTAAACAAGCCAACAGTGTGGCTGATGTCCCCGCAGTTCCAAAATAAACAAATAAAAGTATCGAGCAATCAAACTGATTATCTATAATTAGTCCAAACAGAAAATGTTCACGGTCGAACTCAGTCAAGGTTTCGAAGAACCTCTCCATCGACTCCATCAGTTACAATCAAAGTTATCTTGTCCCAAAGTATCGACTAATGAAATTGCTTAACTCTGCTTAGCTGTAGGGGATAATGTTAGTCATTAAACTCAAAGACATTCACCTAATAAACATCTATACTAAGTTTAAACATTCTACCTCTCTTAAAAGCAGAGTTGTTATGACCAATCAAGTTGCTTATCGCTACTTAGTCAAGATATTCGTACAATGGATCTATACTCTGAGTTTCTTCAATAAGTTTGAACATTCTACCTCAATTAGAAGGAGAGTTATTTTGTTCAGATTGAAGTATCAACTTATACTAAGCAGAAAATGCTTATCATCGAATTTAGTCAAGGTAATGAGCCGTACACGAAGTTTCGTCACTCTCACTTCAATAGAACGAAAGTTATTGTGTCAAAAAGCAGCAACCAATCAAATTGCTTATCTCTGCTTACCCCATACAGAAAATTTTCTTCTTCGAACTCCATTAAGGCATTCACCTAATGAACACCTACACCAAGTTTGAACATTCTAGCTCAATTAAAAACAGTGCTATTGTGTCCCAAAAAGTGTGACGGACAGAACGATGGACAGACAGACTCAATTTAATAGTCGCAGGCCTGCTTTAAAAGGCAGGGGACAATAAAACATTGATTATATTGTCACCTTATTGTCAGATTTATCTTCATTGTCATCATCACTTATAAATTCTCTTTTAGGATATGGAATGGGAAGACCTTCAAAAACACTAAAAGTAAAAGTATAAATCTCAATTTTTCTTCAATAACAGTTCCATTAAAAATATTGCTTGTGTTATTAGTATGACCATTGTACTTGCTGCATTGAAATGTATTGTTTTAAAAATTATCATTATCTGTTATATACATGGATGGATATATCTGACTTTGTATGTTTACACACATATTATAAACTCTAAAAACTACATCACAGAGTATAATGTCAGATATCGATTGAAGACAGGAATTGGTTTCTTCTTTAACAATATAAATTAAACCTACTCTTGTGAAGGAACCGGATCTTCCAGAAAATACTGATCTTTCATAGCTAATTCTGATGTCATCCTCTTTGTGGGATCCATAGTTAATAATTTTTGCAACTGTAAAAAAAAATCATTTTATAAGTACAGGGGAAATTCAAATGTGAAAATAAACAAGTGTTCTGGAGGCACTATAATTGATAATGTAAATAAAAGATAGGCTGGCACTGCCAGGCAGAATACGCCCACATTTTCGAGAGTTGGACAGAGAACAAGCAATACCGAAAGTGATTTTTCCTACATCTTTAAGTCCTGTATTTCATACTGTATTGGGAGCAGCCATTTAGTTGGTCAGTTCCAGTCTGATATTAATGAAACTCGAAACCGACAATGATTATGGTGTGACGGTACACAACCTAGAAATGTGACTTTTCATCAAAATCGGATAAGAATTGTGACCTGTAGCGAGTCCACAACCATGATATACCATATTTTTACACTATTCGCGTACAAACTGCGACCATTTCGTCCGGCAATTTTGGTACGATTTTCACGAAATTAGAACTCAACCTTCCTCATCAAAATCGAATTAAAATTGTGACCTATACAGGGTCCACAACCATGATATATCATTTTTTTAACACTATTCGCGTACAAACGGCGGCCATTTTGTCTGTCAATTTTGGTCCGATTTTCCTGAAATTCAAACTCAAACTTCCTTACAGTGCAACGGTGATATAATCAAACGTTTTTTTAAATTGGATAATAATTGTGACCTCCAGAAGGACCACAAGCTAAAGAAAGGGGGATTTTGCGTATAACCAGGGGCCATAATTCAGGAAGTTACGATCCGATATGTGTAAATATTGAAAAGAACCAAGATCTTTGGGTTATAACGATGAATTTCAAGTTTCATCAAAATCGAATTAAAATTGTGACCTTTACAGGGTCCACAACCTTGATATACCATTTTTTAACAGTATTCGCGTACAAACGGCAGCCATTTTGTATGACAATTTTGGTCTGATTTTCCTGAAATTCGAACTCAACCTTCCTTACAGTGTAACGGTAATATAATCAAACGTTTTTTTTAAATCGGATAATAATTGTGACCTCCAAGCTAAAAAAAAGGCGATTTTGCGTATAATCAGGGGCCATAATTCAGGAAGTTACGATCCGATATGCGCAAATATCGAAAGGAAGCAAGATCTTTGGGTTATAACCATGAATTTCAAATTTCATCAAAATCGAATCAAAATTGTGACCTCCACAGGGTCCACAGCCTTGATATACCATCTTTTAACAGTATTCGCGTACAAACGGCGGCCATTTTGTATGGCAATTTTCGTCCGATTTTCCCGAAATTCGAACTCAACCTTCTTTAGGGTGTGACGGTAATATAATCAAACGGTTTTTTAAATCGAATAATAATTGTGACCTCCAAGCTAAAAAAAAGGTGATTTTGCGTATAATCAGGGGCCATAATTCAGGAAGTTACGATCCGATATGCGCAAATATCGAAAGGAAGCAAGATCTTTGGGTTATAACCATGAATTTCAAGTTTCATCAAAATCGAATCAAAATTGTGACCTCCACAGGGTCCACAACCTTGATATACCATTTTTTAACAGTATTCGCGTACAAACGGCGGCCATTTTGTATGGCAATTTTCGTTCGATTTTCCCGAAATTCGAACTCAACCTTCCTTAGGGTGTAACGGTGATATAATCAAACGGTTTTTTAAATCGAATAATAATTGTGACCTCCAGAGGGACCACAAGCTAAAAGGGGTGATTTTTCGGACAATCAGGGGCCATAAATCAGGAAATTACATTCCGTAAGCCGCAAATATCGACAGGAACCAAGATCTTTGGGTTACAAACATGCATGTCAAGTTTCATCAAAATCGGTTCAAAATTGTGACCTCTATAGGGTCCACAAGCTAAAAACGTGATTTTTCGTACAATCAGGGGCCATAATCCATGAAGTTTTGATCCGATACATGCCAATATCGAAAGCAGCCGAGAACTTTTGGGGATAAACCTATATTTCAAGTTTCGTCAAAATCGGATAAGAATTGTGACCTGTAGAGAGTCCACAAACAAATTGTGGACGGACGGACGTCCGGACGGACAGGGGCGACGACATAATACGTCCACATGAAAATGTGGGCGTATAAAAATTAGTGTAATAGTATGTAGACAGCACAAACATGCAAACTTGGTTTCAAGTGTCTCTCATATTCATATCTATATAGTGGTGTAAAAATTGATGTGCAGGATGAGTAAATGTATGTCTGTAGTCTGTACTTATCGCATTAATATAAATAAATATTATTACCAGGCTAAATGCTTTACTCTCTGACTTGACTTTATGTTTTTCCATGTATTTCATTAGATTACAATTACCATACCTGAAAGAATTATTCAAGTATAAATAAGATATTAATGTTTTACATTATCATCCATTTCTCAACCAAAGACTGACTATATTAAGGAAGAGGAATGCCTTCATAATTGGAAATCGCTGATGTATGGTAAAAGAGAAACATAACCATACATACATTAGAATATGATCTATAGTTTAGAGGGTTTGGTGTTTTGTTTGATTTTATGAAGTTTGAAGAATTAAAGTAAATAAATGTAAAATACTGAAAAAAGTACTTGTTAGTTTAATCAGTATGAATTTGTAAATTATATATATTTTATAATGATTTTACTTACGTTGATCTTTTAAAATCTTTCATCAATGTTTGATGTTCAGGCATCTTTCTTATATCTTCCCAATCTTTTTCTGAAAACAAAAATACAATGATACATCTATTGGTATACATACCACATAAAAAATGGAGCAGATAATTAAAGGTAGATGCTCTTTAGTCTTTGTCAGTGTTGGTTAAATCACTTTTATATACCTACACTTAAGGTGCACATATTTTCTTGTTGAAAATTTACTGTCTGAAATCTTTGAAATTCAATAGCTTATTGCCAGTTAGCATAAGCAGAAAATTCTCATCATTAAACTTAGTCTAGGTATTGATAATGAATCTATTTTCTGAATTTCATCACTCTCATCCACATACAACCAAAGTTATCATGTTCCAAAGTCCAAACCGATCAAATTGCTTAGCTATCCTTAGCCTTAGTCAAAAATACACATGATCGAACTCAATCCAACCATTCACCTAAAAAACACCCACACTAAGTTTGAACGTTCCACCTCAGAAAGAGATAAATGGAGTTTAACGTCCACTTGACACAAACTAGGTCATTTCAGGACTAACATATGGTTTAATTTCAATAATTCGCTTACCCGTAGGGGTCTTTAGCAGTGGAAGGAAACTGGAATGCCCGGACAAAACCCACGAGGTTAGACAGGTGACCTACTCCTTGTCACGTACAACCGAGGATTTGAAACCATGCCAGTTGACTCAATAGCAGGCCGCTTGATACTACGCATGCACGCTAACCATACAGCCATCCAACCCCCCTCTTTCTACCTCTTTCATCATCGAACTTAGTCAAGGTATTCATCACTCTCACTCAATTAGAATATTAATTATACATTTATTAACATTACAAGACCATAATCAACTCTCGATGCCATTGGATGCTCGAGATATTACCTAGATTAAAATAGTTCAGCCATTCAATGAATTAACTTAAAGATAGGTTGCCAGGCAACGAAACATACGCCCACAGCAGCTAAATCGTCCGGGCAGTCAACAAGGGTTGTCGCATATTTTTACTTTTTTCGGTAATGAAACATTTGTAATACTCTAAAAACTGATTAAGAGTAACAATTCATTATGTAATTATCAGAAAATCATTAGAATTTGATTGCTTTTTATAAAGTTTTACCACACGCTAACAATTGAATTAGTATATATACATGAAACATTTAAAATCATGGATTTAGCTGTTCAGTTATCAAAATTCATTGAAAATCAATATACTTGTTCGTTTCAACACCTTAAACTCTGTGTATCAATCTGAAGTCAATCAGATGATAAGTTTGCCCTTAAAGCGTTCACAAGATTTTTTGAAGTGATCAAGGGCCATAACTCTGGCACTAATTATTGGAAATCGCTGAAAATCAATAGGCTTCTTCGTCTCATGACCTTAAACACTGTGTATAAATTTAAAGCCAATCGGATATTAACTTTGGCCTCTATAGCGTCCACAAGATTTTTTGAAGTGATCAAGGGCCATAACTCTGGCACTAATTATCGGAAATCGCTGAAAATCAATAGGATTCTTCGTCTCATGACCTTAAACACTGTGTATAAATTTAAAGCCAATCGGATATTAACTTTGGCCTCTATAGCATCCACAAGATTTTTTGAAGTGATCAAGGACCATAACTCTGGCACTAATTATCGGAAATTGCTGAAAATCAATAGGCTTCTTCGTCTCATGACCTTAAACACTGTGTATAAATTTAAAGCCAATCGGATATTAACTTTGGCCTCTATAGCGTCCACAAGATTTTTTGAAGTGATCAAGGGCCATAACTCTGGCACTAATTATCGGAAATCGATGAAAATCAATAGGCTTCTTCGTCTCATGACCTTAAACACTGTGTATAAATTTAAAGCCAATCGGATATTAACTTTGGCCTCTAGAGCGTCCACAAGATTTTTTGAAGTGATCAAGGGCCATAACTCTGGTAGTTATTATCGGAAATCGCTGAAAAACAATAGGCTTCTTCGTCTCATAGACCTTAAACACTGTGTATAAATTTAAAGTCAATCGGATATTAACTTTGGCCTCTATAGCGTCCACAAGATTTTTTGAAGTGATCAAGGGCCATAACTGTGGCACTAATTATCGGAAATCGCTGAAAATCAAAAGGATTCTTCGTCTCATGACCTTAAACACTGTGTATAAATTTAAAGCCAATCGGATATTAACTTTGGCCTCTATAGCGTCCACAAGATTTTTTGAAGTGATCAAGGACCATAACTCTGGCACTAATTATCGGAAATTGCTGAAAATCAATAGGCTTCTTCGTCTCATGACCTTAAACACTGTGTATAAATTTAAAGCCAATCGGATATTAACTTTGGCCTCTATAGCGTCCACAAGATTTTTTGAAGTGATCAAGGGCCATAACTCTGGCACTAATTATCGGAAATCGATGAAAATCAATAGGCTTCTTCGTCTCATGACCTTAAACACTGTGTATAAATTTAAAGCCAATCGGATATTAACTTTGGCCTCTAGAGCGTCCACAAGATTTTTTGAAGTGATCAAGGGCCATAACTCTGGTAGTTATTATTGGAAATCGCTGAAAAACAATAGGCTTCTTCGTCTCATGACCTTAAACACTGTGTATAAATTTAAAGTCAATCGGATATTAAGTTTAGCCTCTAGAGCGTCCACAAGCAATTGTGGACGCCGGACCGCCGGACCGACGGACGGACGGACGGACGGGGGCGACGACAATATACGACCACATTTCAATGTGGGCGTATAAAAATGGAAAAGTGAGGCTAAGACTCAAATATATATCAATGCTGGGGTTACGATAATAAACAAATGCACACATCTTGTAAAAACTACAAACAGTGATAACTTGGCTCATAATAAAGTAAATTGAATGAAATTTTCAATATATTCATTTTGTATTATCTGTCTTCCAACTATTATAGCAAGAATGGACTGCTCTTTATCTAATCTTACTATAATGTATCTTTAACTAAAATGATGGGTACATAAAATTGTAAAATTACCCTGTGGAAAACCCATTACATTAAATATTCGATCTAGTTGATCATGATGATAAGGATTACTAGTCTTTATATCTTCTTGTCGACAGTGAAATATTGGTTCTGATGTCAACAATTCAGCAAATATACAACCTATAGCCCATATATCTGAAAAGCAAATTATTATTCAATACAGTCAAATATTATGAGGTATTAAACAAATGATTTTTAATTTAAAAGCCCAGTTAAAAACCATTAATGTTATGAGGTGTTTAGACTGGTGGCCAGTCTTCTCCACACACCAAAAATTGGCCAGTCCTCTCAAAAAAATAAAACGAAAAAAAAACGTAATCTCTAGAGACTGGGCAAATAGAGCTTCATTCTCATCTAGTAGGTCAATCTGCATTATGTAGGTCGCGTGACGTCGTGCACGTGATCATGACATATCTAACATCATGTGATAATAAACATGGCTGTCGACTAACTGGCAAACTGGTGTAGGTGCGAGATGTTTGTTGTGGATAACAGTTATTGTTATTTAGTGATACTTTAACGATCTAAGATTTTGTTGACGGACAATATCTGTCGAATGAACGGATACAACGTATGGGATGAGGTGAATGAACATAAATAATTACACACAACATCATTATAACAACTTAACGAAGCCAGTTCATGCGTATCGGGACGAAGCCGAATGGCGAATGGAAACAAAAACGTGTCACGTGACTCGGGGCTTGCTTGACAACTGTCAATCATTCCAAATAAGGAACAACGTAAAACAGGACAGGAACGCCCATTTTATTGTGAAGCTTGCAAATTGTCCAGTCTCTGGTGCTGGTTACAGGTTTACTCAATTTTTTTTTTATACAAATGGAAACGAAAGTGTTGGTTTACTAAAAATTAATACTTTTATATAAATCGAAATGTAAAATAAATAGAAGAGACTGGGCCAGTCCATGAGGTGTTTACAAAGTGAATTATATTCTTTAAGGCCAGGTAAAAACCATTAATGAAACCATTTACAATAGAATAGCTCACATTCATAAATGCTCTGACCAGATTCAGGTAAATACTCAATAGATTCATTCACTCAATGTCCAACATGGTAATGCTGATAAGTGTAACTACTTCAGATATAATAAAATAAAATATATTCAATTTACCAATAGCCTTTGAATAATGTCTTGCTCCAAGTAACAATTCAGGGGCCCTGTACCAAAATGTAACGACAACTGGATCTAAATCAGCAAGTGGTTTTAATGGAGAGTTAAACAATCTAGCAAATCCCATATCGGCTAAAAAATGAATATAAATCGATTTTTTATTAGTATTACTTCTACTATTTTACATTAACATTTCGGTGGCAAAAAAAATCAAGTCACAAATTAAATATGTTTTAGTGTTGCACAACAAAATAGACCCATTATGACTAACATCCAATAAATGTTTACCATTTAATGTTTCCATAACACACTACATAGCTCACTCGAAGACTAACAAACGTTCATTTATATTTCTATGACGATATGTTTCCTTTGCAGAATGTACCTACTCTTAATTGAATTACAACTGTCAAGGGATCTTTATCACCATTTTGTACATTGGGAATCATATTTTTCAATTTCAACCCATCTGAACAAAAAGAAATTCCCATCAAAATAAGTAAGTGCATGTTTATATAATATCTATCTTAAATGAAAGACCATACCTATTTTGACCCTTCCTCTTTCTGGGCCTTCGCCCATGACTAGAATATTTGCAGGCTTCTAAAATATAATAAAGGAGGTTTTAACTGACTTTCAATTAAAGTTGTTTCAAAATTAAAATATTTAAATATTCCAACTATGGGTACGAACGACTGCAAAATGAAAGGTAAGTTACAATATACATTTAAAGATTCCTATTATCTTCTCTAATTCCTCATACAAAGGTATAGTTATCTTTAAGCAAAAGTGGTCTATCCAGTATTTTGGAATAACTCTAATATACAGAATATTCCTACCAAATCTCTGTGTAGCACCCAGTTTGCATGTAAATAATGAATACCATCTAATATTTGAAATATCAGTGATTTCACCATATTTCGAGGTATATGTACAGGTTTCTTGTTGGCCTTAGCTGATCTGTGGAACTTAATGATGTGCTGAAAAGAAGTTTAAAATAAGTACACAACCATAAAGAGGAACATGAATATTATCAAATGTTAAAACAATAAAATCAATCAAAACCTATACAAGATTAAAATAATTTAAAGTGTCTTACCCATAAATCATGTTCTGCAAATTCGAACAAAAGCCAAACTTTTCTATCTGTGTGTGAAAGAAAGACTTTCTGAAGACTGATAACATTAGGATGTTTCAATTCTCGAAGCAACTTTAAAAGAAAGTAACAGTTCTTATTATATGCTTGCTTTAATACGGATATTACAAAATAAGTAAAATTTTGATAAATAGATATTTATAATTGTTAGGCAGAAGGTACAGAACATTGGGCTGGACCATTCTGTAGGGTCCCATAAAGAATTTTCTATAGATGTACATGCACAACTAATATATTTTGTATTTGATTGGCAAAGCAGACATTTTGTCTGAAGATGATTGAGAGAAATGGGATTTAACGTCTACTTGATATTAACTAGGTCATTTTGTCGAGTCACTAACATGGTTCAATCTTATTTCAATAATTTGCTTGCATTAGGGGTTTTTAATATGGCGGTATATTAGTGCCAAAATTCTAACATGCTATCGTCTAATTTCTTACTTCTATTCATGTAATTTCTAACCTCCATTCATGTAACTTCTAACTTCCATTCATGTAATTTCTAAATTAAGACAATGTATAATTCAACTTCTTTATTTGTTCAGTGTAAATATCAATTCTATTTCATCTTATTTCTAATATTGGGGCGACAAATGTCTACTTCATTGTGGTATTACATGTTAAGCATGAACGGCAAACAAATTTAGAATTTTGATACTTCTACCTAGCAACCATCATTAGGACATCGTTTGGTGTCGCCACCGTGTGCTCAGTTTGGCGATTGAGCACCTGATCGGGACCATTCTATTGATACAAACGACTCGCTCTTCGTCAGATTGAGTGGCTTGTCTGAGTGTTAAAATTGGAAACAACATCGGGAGAGAGAGATGGGGACATGGGGTTTAACATCCACTCGACACCAACCAGGTCATTTCGGTATTAACACCGTTAAATTGTATTTCAATAATTCGCTTGCGCGTAGGAGTGTTTAGCAGTGGGAGGAAACCGGAGGAAACCCACGAGGTTGGAAAGGCGGCCCTGCTCAATGTCACTTAAAAACGGGAAATCGAAACCACGCCAGTTTATTCGATGACAGACCTTATGTTACAGCGTGCACGTGCTAACCATTCGGCCATCCTACCCTCTAAACAACATTGAACGTGATATAAATGTATGGTTTGCAAATACTATTTCGAATACCGTGGCTAAGTGGGTAAGACGCAGGCTCGCTACGCTGTGGGTCGGGAGTTCGATCCCTGCATTGGTCGAAAAAAGTTCATCCAGATTTTCTGGTGTGGTTCCCCCTTATTAGTGTCTTGTCGTTCCGATGGGATGAAAACCCGAGGTTCCATGTACATGTTGGCGTGCACGTAAAAGATCTCGTGACCGTTAGACTTCGATATAACTCCAGGTCGTAGATCCGCTCTCCGGGCAATATTTCCCTAAAGCACACTGTATGGTGTATGCCCGTCTCAATTAGCCCGGTAAGGAACAGAACAGTAGAGCGTTAAACCCTCTTTCATTTCATTTCATTTTCTATTTCAAATATAAGCTCAACGGGATTTGGAGAATTTTATTTTATTTTTTTTTACGGTTGAGCCAATAATTAATATTTATATGCAGTTGGTCTATATTAACACAGGCAGGCGTGGATCCAGAGAAGGGGTCCAGGGGGTCCGCCCCCCCCAATGCTCAGACTTGAAAATTTGAAATGCGATTTTATTGGCGATTTTTAGACCTGTAATTTTGGAATTTACCTTCCGGAAATACGTCAGAATGTACCAAATTGAATCTAATTTACCAAATTTTTCTAGGGGAGCGCCCCAAACCCCCCGTTAATTGGTTGAGCGCAATTAGTTAAGAAATTATCAAACCTAGACACCCCCCCCCCGCAAAAAATCTTGGATCCGCGCTTGACAGGGTATAAATGTTATAAATAGGCCTACACAGATACGAATACTGAGTTTAATACTCTCTCTCTCTCTCTCTCTCTCTCTCTCTCTCTCTCTCTCTCTCTCAGCACGCCTTCCAACCTTCAACCAAACGAAGAATGGTTCGTTTATACCAAAAAATAGTCCCGATAAGGTGTGCAATCACCCAATTGAGCACACAGTGGCGACACCAAACGATGTCATAATGATGGTTGCTAGGTAGAAGTAACAAAATTCTAAATTTGTTTGCCGTTCATGCTTAACATGTAATACCACAATGAAATAGACATTTTTCACCCCAATATTAGAAATAAGATGAAATAGAATTGATATTTACACTAAACAAATAAAGAAGTTGAATTATACATTGTCTTAAATTAGAAATTACATGAATGGAAGTAAGAAGTTGCATGAATGGAGGTTAGAAATTACATGAACAGAAGTAAGAAATTAGACGATAGCATGTTAG
Source organism: Patella caerulea (assembly GCA_036850965.1). Lineage (NCBI taxonomy): Eukaryota > Metazoa > Mollusca > Gastropoda > Patellidae > Patella > Patella caerulea. The sequence goes on along the minus strand of JAZGQO010000014.1, from coordinate 16,586,542 downwards.
AATTTTGGCACTAATATACCGCCATATTTTAATAGTGGGAGGAAACCGTAGGACCCGGAAAAAAAACCCATGGGGTAGGGCCCGACACCTTGCCATGTACAACCGGGGAATCAAAACCACGTCAGTTACCTCAGATACACCAGGAACTAGTCAATAATAACAGTTCTATCACTAAAAGAAAAAATTTTTTAGGACTGAGATTCAAGTTTTACAAATAAATTAATAGTCTACATAATCAAATACCAGAACTTACTGCAATTTCTCTACATGCTGACATAGATATACCAGTTCCTTCAATTTGTTTTAAAGCATACTCTTTACTATCAGGACTGCAAAATATAGCAATTTTACATTCTTACAGTACCCAACAAGAAACACACATATAATAAGCAAATTGTGTCTGTACATACATTTATTAAAGTACCTGTTTGTTTTGAGAAACACATAACTCAAATAACTGTGAACATGTAAAATTTGATGAACTTTCTCGGCCAATGCAGGGATTGAATACATCAGTCGTCTAGATATGAAAACATGATTTTAAGTAGCCTAGGCCTACACAAAACAAATGGTCCTGGCTAAAATCTTACTGCTCTGTGAGTGACTGTTGTACTAAACTACGGACCTGGCCCTCACTGCCCTAGGCCTACCGTATTAGGCCTAAGTACCGTATTGATATTGTCAAGTTTCATTAAAATATAACATAGGTCGAGAATAATTTTGTCAGAATCAAAATCTAAACTAGAATTTACAATATTATTGGAATAGGCTAGTTGTTGACTTCCATTTTATTAAAGCGAGAATTTCATATTTTCAAAGGAAGTCAAAACATAATTATTTCTATGTCTTTTGCTCAATAGGTTTTTCTATCCCCAACCCCCCAATGGTATAGCTATCTTCAAATGCTTGAATTTGAAAATGATATATTTGCCAATTTCTAAACTGGCAACAGTGAATTGTTGGATTATAGGATTATTCTTTAAAGGAGCTAAATCGCTAACATTTGGGACCTAGAAATTGACAGAAGTGGGTCGCAGCGCATATTATACTGAATTACATTCAATGGTTTCCGTTTTTATTCTTAATTTCAAATCAGTCATATTGCAGGAAATAAGCCAGAAGTCTCGATCGAATGCAAATTTTTAATGTCTGCTTATTCCAGTCTAAATTTAAGTACGCAGTTTGATTTGTTGTAATGTGTCTATAGCATCGTTCCCCCCGAGTCTCTAGCTAGAACTGGGGCTGAATGGCATATGTGTACCAATGGTAAAATGTTTATTTTGTCTTAAATAATGGATATCTGGTAAGATCACAACATCAATGTTGATTTAAATTGACAAATAATTCGTGTTTTTAATGTGTAATATTTTGGATCATTCATATTGATATTGACTAATTGAGTTAGTGTTAGTCTGAGTTAGGTTAAGCTACTTTAACAAGGTAAGACTGTTTATAGATACCATCTATTTTAAGGTTTTATTTCAATACATTTTGAAAACACAACTTAAAAAATGAAATTGTAGCTTTAAAACCGACACTGGAACAATACAAAACAATCATCAAGATCAAATGACCAAGAGACTCAGAACAAACGATGAAGTATTCATGCAAGTATTATTTATTTCCATTATAATGGGGATACCTGGCTTTGCTCTTTGCCTTGTATACGTGTCCATATGTTCCACGTCCGACTTTGCAGCCTTCATATTCAAAGAGGTCTTCAACTTTCGCTCTTTCAGCAGCAGTTTTAACTTTATAATCATAATCCATTCTCCATTTTCTTATTGCAAACAAAAAGAAAGAAAATAAAAATTTAGAGTTGTCTCCCTTCGATCAAAAATAGTACTAATACTAATCTTCCTCATCTTTTAACCCTTGTACGTATACAAGGGTTTCAAGGGGTATGTTGGACCCCAACGACCATATCCTTAACGTTTGTGAGAAATTGGTTAATAATTGTCCAGCGACAATTTTATACATTGTCAGCTACTTGATGTCGAGTATGGACGTGAGGCAGTGGCAACATTCATCATTTGATAAGAAGAAACTATATAGTAATAGTACGGAAGCCCATAAGGTTCAATCAAAAAAAAAAAAAAAAATTCTGACTATATATCTTGTAATTACAAGATAGCTATCTTTTTGTTACAAGATAGCCTATCTTGTAATTACAAGATAGCATATAGCAAGATAGCTATCTTTTAGTTACAAGATAGCCTATCTTGAGCTGGAGGGTTGGCAGGTCGATTTGTTAGCACTGTATCGTAAAGTCTGTCATTGAGTCAACTGGCGTGATTTCGAATCAATAATTCGTTTGCGCGTAGGGGTCTTTAATAACATAATCTTCGGAGGTAGCTAACTCACTGGCGGAATCCCATGTGCTACAGTCTATAAATTCCATACCTTGACACCGCGAATGTAGTAAGATTGGTAGAATTTTTGCTCTTTAAATTAATAGCATTGTATTAATAATATATCTTTAAATAATTATTAGATTCACACATTGTACATAATATTAAACATAAGTCAGGCCTCATATGCACTAAAACAAAGATTGGCAATTTCGACATAAAAAGAGTTATAATTTAGAAAACGCTTAATTCTAGATCACGTGCCCCGCTCCCCCTGTGAAAAAATTGTCGACCATAAAAAAATATATATATACATTGTCCGTCAATTTCAGAGCACCCCTGACACACTTCCCACTATGAGCTAATTATGTACGGCCCTGGCCAAAGGTTCATGCCGTTTCCATAATGGAGGTTTTAGACTTTACGATTAAATTAGCAGCTATTATGAAGAAGGTCGGATAGGTAATTTGCGGGTGATGTTCAATATTAGCACAAAATTATAAATTAAAAACTGTTATTCGTTCAGTAAATAAACAGGAACGCCTCAACGAATTATTGATTCAAGATTTTTTTTCATAGTAGAGCCGATCCAATTTACGACACGTTACGAAAGTAACTTGGTAATTACCTGTACCTACCTGGATCTCGTTGAAATCAATAAGATTTTTTACCCGTGGAATTAACAGTGACATATATCATGGACCTTATTATACGCACACGTTTTCAAGTGGACCTATTAGAGACTTTTGGCAAGTGGCAATAGAGACTTTTGGCAAGCGTAAATTTCTGGTCCGTATCGCGTATCCGTATCGATTTTGTGTGTGACGTCAACAATGCTTGTGTATTTCTCATACGTGCTACGGCACACGGATACGGCAGCACGTATCGAACAGCTTTCATACGGAAAAGGTCCATATAACATCGTCGTCTTTTTACCATACTTTTTGCTACTTTTAGACGCTGAAATGTTGTGTTATAGTACACTTGACTAGTACTGAAGATCTTGGTAGATAACTGACATTATGCTGTAAATAGGACTAAGCTAGCCCAGTTACCCATATGTACACGCCGCGAAAATCTGCCCAAACTCTAAAACTACCTTGACGCAACGTATCACGTGGCGATACGGATACGTGATACGGAAAATTCCACTTGCCAAAAGTGGCATTAGAGACTTTTGGCAAGCGTAAATTTCTGGTCCGTATCGCGTATCCGTATCGATTTTGTGTGTGACGTCAACAATGCTTGTGTATTTCTCATACGTGATACGGCACACGGATACGGCAGCACGTATCGAACAGCTTTCATACGGAAAAGGTCCATACAACATCGTCGTCTTTTTACCATACTTTTTGCTACTTTTAGACGCTGAAATGTTGTGTTATAGTAGACACTTAACTAGTATTGAAGATCTTGGTAGATAACTGACATCATGCTGTAAATAGAACTAAGCTAGCCCAGTTACCCATATGTACACGCCGCGAAAATCTGCCAAAACTCTAAAAGTACCTTGACGCAACGCATCACGAGGCGATACGGATACGTGATACGGATGCGGAAAATTCCACTTGCCAAAAGTCTCTATTTTCCCTATCCGTATCACGTATTCGTATGGTATACGTGACACGTTGCGTCAGAGTAGTTTTAGAGTTTTGGCAGATTCTTGCTCCGCGTACGTATGCATCACTGAACAGAGCATAGTTCTGTACAGCATGGTGGCAGTTATCTACCAAGATCACCATCAGTACTAGTCAAGTGTCTTGCCTACAATATCTCGCAGTGCGTTAAGTCAATATGAAAGCTGTTCGATACGGGCTGTCGTATCTTTGTGTCGTATCACGTATGAGAAATACACACACATTGATGACGTCACACACAAAATCCACACGGATACGCACTAGAAATTTACGCTTGCCAAAAGTCTCTATTGTATCCCCTCTCCGTCCATGTGTCTGTAAACTTTGTTTATGTAAATTAAAATATAAATTTCGAATTTGTCACGTATCGGACCGTACCTACATAGATTATGTCTACAATTTTAAGAAAATTGCGTTTTTAGCTTGTGGACACTCTAGAAGTCGCAAATTTTATTCCATTTTAAAAACCATGTGAGATAATAATCACGGATGTGAAATCGGACAGAATCTTCCCGTTCGGTTAAATACCTCCTCCCCTCCTTATGCAAACACGTGTAGTTGCAAAGCATGTACTATATCAAGGTATTGGACCCTCTAAAGGCTACGATGTCTGTCTGATTTAGAGGAACCCTAATTAATGATCAAAAGATTATGAATAAAAATTCCGGACATCCGTTCATATTAGTTTATGGAGACTCTGCAGCTCACAATTTTTCTCCAATTTTCATGAAATTTAAAATATATTTGTATATCCCAAAGACCCTGGATGGGTTCTATTTTGGCACATATCGGACCAGGACTGCCTAGATTATTGCCATGATTGTACTAAAGAAAAGTCACAGTATTACATTATTAAGCTATGAGGATTTTCGTAAAATCATGGCGATAATTCAGTAGGTCCAAATCCGAAATGTAACTAAGTGTGTGGGCTTGGTAGTGTGATAAAGTGGGAAATAATAGTTTAAACCTATCAATTTTCGATATTATCTGTTCACCGTCAGGTATGAACCTTATCAATAATCAGCATTCTTCAGCCTTCTGTTCTGGAAAAAACCCTTTGGAACTTCCAGAGGCTATACATGTACGTAGCTTGTAACCTTTTTTTTAAACAAAAAATTGGTGTGAAGCAATGGTTCACCAGAGGACAAAATCAATCAATAATCAGTGTTCTGCTACCCTTTGTTTCAGAGTTATGTCCCTTCTAGCTGAAAACCTTGTGTACAATAGAGGCAACACATTATTACTAATATATTTCAAATTTGGTGAGAAGTATTGGGATCATGAGAGGACGAACCTTATCAATATTGAGTGTTTCATGACTTTCCGTTCTGAAGTACTGGCAACCCCCTTTTCTGAAGACCTTGCAAGGCAATAAAGCCTACAGTTTTTAATGGATTATTTTCATATTCGATATGAGGATTGGGACAATGAGTGGATGGATTACAGTAACTGTTTATTACTGACCAAGGTTTCGAAAGGCTTCTCTAGGTTCTCAATACCACTGGTATTGATGTCAGTGAAAAGATACTATTTTCATTAGCAACTGAAGATTGAGAGAGAGAGAGAGAAAGAAATGGGGTTTAATGTCCACTCGACACAAACTAGGTCATTTTAGGACTTACATGGTTTAATTTTATTTCAATAATTCGCTTGCACGTAGGGGTTTAGTAGCTGGGGGAAACCGGAGGACCCAGAGAAAACCCACGAGGTTGGACAGGCGGCCCTAATCCTTGTCATGTAGAACTGGGGATTCGAAACCACACTCAAAGTTGATGCAATGACAGACTTTATGATACAGCGTGCACATACTACCCCACCCCCGATTATTGATTTCCGTCTACATGTATATATACTATTCAAAAAAAGTAGGGGATATATGATTTTGGGGGCATAATACTAAAATATGCAAATGACTACGAAAAAAGTCACTATAGAACCTAACAGAAGAAACATTTCCAGTTACATGTGACGCCAAAACGCACCAATAGCTACCGCATGGAATGCAGGTGATGCTTGGGATCATCATGGGGGTCCAACCAAGGATTTGCACGACTCTGACTTTGAATGTTACAGTCATTGTGGCATTGAATTCCAGAGTGGAAACATCAGTTTAATTGTTTTAGTGACCAGAAAACAAATTTTGATATGCGTCGGCATACCCAAAATGAAAGGTTAGGTGCCCTTGGTATGCTACAGATCGGCACAACACAGACCGCTGTGGCGCGGACGATGAATGTTTCTCAGTCTGTCATAAGCAGGCTATGGTCCAGATACCGTGATACACAATCTGTACAGGACAGACCACGCTCAGGTCGACAACTCAAGCCCAGGATCAATTTATCCGTACCTTGGCCTTGAGAAATCGTGTCATGACAGCAAATCATATCAGCGTTCTTCTTCAAACAGACACTGGTGTGAGTGTGAGTGGCCAGACGATTCGGAATCGACTGCATTGGGGTCACCTTCGCGCCCGACGTCCTCGCGTGATCCCTTGTTTGAGAGATCATCAGATTCAGGCAAGACGTGGTTGGTGTAGGGATCGTCAACACTGGGATAATCGACGCTGGAGCAATGTGATGTTTTCAGATGAGTCAAGGTTCACTGTTGATTTTTTGGACAGACGTAGGAGGGTGTGGCGTAGTCGAAACGAGCGCTTCCAAGACGTTAACGTCATCAGACATGATCGATTTGGGGGTGGTTCTGTTATGGTGTGGGGAGGCATCACTGTTGCTGGAAGAACGGCTTTACATGTTGTTGCAGGGCGTGTTACATGCCAGTACTACCGGGACAACATCTTGGCAGTCCACGTTGTGCCGTTCGCACGACGTCATTGCCGCCGTTTCATCTTCCAGGATGACAACGCAAGATGTCACAGTGCCAGGATCGTTACAGGTTACCTCCAACAACAGAACATCACCACATTACCTTGGCCAGCACTGAGTCCCGACCTCTACCCCATCGAGCATGTCTGGGACATGCTTGGACAGAGGTTACGTCAACGTCAACAACGTCCTGCCAATGTCCAAGAACTTGCTGCTGCGTTGCAACAGGAATGTGACAATCTGGACCAAAATGACCTTAGACATCTCATTAGGAGTATGTCACGTCGGATCAATGCTTGTTTGGCAAACAGAGGAGGATTTACCCGTTACTGACTTTGTTGTGATGCTGTGGTAACTTTGCTGTTTGACCCCGGGTATCATTTTACCCTTATAATGGTCAGTCTGTGCCTTACTTAGTCTAACGATCATTTGGAATAAATCGATGAATGTGAACTTCATTTCATTTTGTCATTTGTTTCTTCGTCAGTTTCATTAGGTGACTTTAATAACACTTAAAAATCAAATATCCCCTACTTTTTTTAATAGTATAAGTAATGCAAAATAAACCAACTATATAATTTTGACCTGTGCAAAAGTTACAGTCTTTCCATTGGTATGGTCCGAGAACAACAGTATTAATATCTTAAATGAAGCTATTCACAACACTTCTATCAAATAAAGAAGAATTTGAACTAAAGCACATGTTTTATAACATATATATTGTTTTCTTATATACGTTGTGGCTGACATCATTTGCTACATTTTAAAATACACTAGGTCATTGTCCACTCAATCACAGATAAAGGTTTAATACATAAATTTCCAAGATCTTTCCCTGGCAGAAACTTCTCCACTTCGAAACAGCTTCTCTCTATCTGCCTGAAAAATTAAAATATTTAAATTGAAGTTTTGGGATATGCTGCTTGATGTTATCTAAAACAAGTCCATATTCAATGGATGGGAAATCTTCAAGAGATGGGAAAACATTCTGTAAATTAAAGATGGGTTCCCAGCAAAGTATTTATCGGGTGATTATTGCTAATAAAAGTATGTCAATTTTGGTATATATGGAAAGTAGAGATATCCAATCTTACTAGAAAAATACTTGATTCCCTGAAAAACACGCATTGAGCCTATACAGGACAAAAATGTAAGGGTTCCCCTAATCAACAGCCCGACGAGTAGGGCTATCCCCACGCGTGACGTCGAAGGCTGCACGAGTACATTGAGCGCTTTGTGTACATGTTGATAAATTCTTTAAAGAGTTAGACCTACAACACTCTCTGAGATAAAAATCACGGGAAGTGGATAATCCGAGAATTAAATTAGGATTCGATATTTGTAATAAATAGTCGGCGATTACAGACAACATCGTCTTGTATATGCAATGAATTCTCACCCATGGTTGCCATAGGGACGGAGAGGGGTAATCCCCTGACGCAAACATAGCCTTTTTTGATCATTTTCATATCAAGGTATACTTGGCAATTACAGTGTTTTGAGAAGGATTTGAAGCAAAATTATGATAAATTAATTAGTTTGAATATGTTTTAGTCCTAATATATCATCAAATCACCCAGTTTGTACCTGGGAAAGCAACTTTAAAGAAATATTGTTTATAAATTATTGCTTTTTTCTTTCACAGTTGAATCACAGTAAAATGAGTCATTTAAAAGTACTTACTTTACTTTTCCCCATCAAGTATGTTAATGTCAAAACAGGAAAAACAAAAGCAAAAAAACCATTCCATGTTGTTCTAGATGTTACTTTAAAATGATTTGCAAGAGTAGCATTCAATGAATTATACCTTTGGACAGCTGGATCAAACTGTGATTAAAAAAAATTGTTTTACACAAAATTAATACAAAATATTAATCCTCTGAAAGGGAATCTTAAACATATTACTTTTGACATTTTGAGATAAATATAGATAATTTTATTCCACAGGTGTATTTTTCTATATATTATATATATATCGATGTCATAGTTGTGAAAGGTGTTAAGTCTCAAAAATTGTTGGATTTAGTTTTTGAGATATGAGAGGAAAACCTATTCCATTCTTAATAACGCAATTAGGATATCAACATTTTTAAAAATAATTATTTGGTGGAAGTTACAACCTTGCATGGAGACACCCCTCCCCCCCCCCCCCCCCAATGTGATAAGTGATACTTTGCAAAAAAAACTACTGGGGTCATAAGTGGCACTTACAACCTTCCAGAACTATGGCATCGATATAGATGTCAGTTTATTGACCAGTAAACATAAACTAGGTCATTTTGGGACTAACACATGGTTCAATTCTATTTCAATAATTTGCTTGTGCAGTGGTATTTAGTTGGAGGAAATCGGATGACCAGGTGAAAACAAACAAAGGTTGGACAGACGACCCCACCCCAAGCAGGGAACTGAAACCATGGCACTATCGTCTAAAGTGCACAAGTTATTAGTAAACTATACTACAAAACAAGTATGAAATGATTGATGTGACTATAGATTTGTCATGTGATACATTCATTTCACACTCTCCTCTCACTCCTTTTTTTTTGTCTTTTTACTAGGAAACATATGAAACCAATGGTAGACAAAATTGTCTGTTGTGTTAATTTTGACAATCCTGCCTATGTTTAGGATGCAAAAAGTGCCTTCTATAATATGGTTTGCCTTTTTGAGTAATGTAAGAATAATGCCCCACCCAGATCAAACCCGGCATAATATTTTATAATCCACATTTTTTGATTAACTTACAACAAATGCTTTTCCTGATAGAGCTCTATATGGGTCTGTAACTTTTTTTTGAAATTCAGCTTTATTCGCTGCTCTAATTTTAGCTCGTTCTTGAATAGCCTTCATCTCATCTGATGTTACATGATACATTTTCCATGGATCCCAAGCTTTTTTTTCCATTACCCCAGTCATCTTAAATATACAATAAGAAATTGAATAGAAACTCTAATTTTTGAGGTTAGTGTAGCATATGACTAAGTAAAATAAAAACATAAACTAGGAAAAATAAACAATCGATTAATTGTACAAAATCTGCAGCTGTCTACATCTGTACCAAATTTCAGTAGTATGCACATGACATATAGTATTAGTATTATGCACATGACAATGGTATAGTAATGACCAGTCAACTCAACCTGTTAAAGGTTTGATGCAACAACCATCTCAACATTCGTTGTATGTTTAGACAATCATTGTAGGCATTATGCTCACATATAATTGATCAAACATATGGACATATTATAGTATACCAACTAGTAAACTTATAATATGACCAGTAAACCTTGATGCAACAACAGCGTCAACATATGTATTGTATGTTTGTTTAGACATTCACTGTAGTTCACATTAATCAATAGACAAATATGATACTACTGGGTATTATTATACCGAATATGCTACTGGACACACAACTCTTGCTCCTTTATGCGATGATTAATCACTTATAGTGTATACTAATTTGTTTTGATAAATGATTATTCCGACTTCAATTTCAAAGTTCAACTGATCTTTAAGACTTTATATACTGATCAATATACTCCAAAGATGACACAATGTTATGGTAAATCAAGTATGTTAAAATTATTATGGCAGGTCATGTTGTTGTGCTAGGCGGTCCAGAATATGGAAAGTTGAGGTTGTCACCACTGGCACTGGCAGTTTTTTTTATAGTCAGCCAACCCCCAAAGTAAAGTAATTCCCCACCCCATCCCTTTTATTTTCATTTATGGCGTAAGGCGTGAGTGTGGGCTTATATAATATAACCCAAGATTAAAATATTAATAGCCTTTGGTTTTAACTAATACAATGTGTGCCAAAGTCATGATTGCGATTGAAATCTTTGCTCACTACACTAAATGTATTATTTTTGAAAGTTTCACCTTGAGGTTTCAGAATTTCTGCGGAAGCAATGGTAGCGTCTATCATCCAGTCATTCACATTTATATATCTTTACACGCTATGGTAGGTGGTAATCTGGATAATCGGAACATGACATTGTTTATAAAAACAAAGGACTTAGATCGGCCCTACCGTTTAGCGGCGTCTGTATAAAAATAAAATGAAATTTAATGTCCGACCTGTATGCATGAATTAAGCGAATGTAGGGGCCTTGTGCTGTGGCGGAAATGTTGCCTGGGAAGCAATCAAATTCCAACTACTAAGTTCACGCCGATGTGCATGAAAAAAGCAACTATTTTTTCGTCCCATTCGAACGACTGACACTAGGCCTAGTCGTCGTTTCTTGACAGTCTCAAATTTATCAGTACCGTAGTTCCTTTTGGAAAACTGTCTTTGAGCCGCCGATGTCCACTCAAAGACAGTTCCAAAAAGGAACGAATTTATCAGCAGTAAATATTCGCTTGGCCACTAGACTATTACTGAAATGGATAATATCGGGGTGTTAATTAGCTCTCAATATTATTTTTTTTCCTTTTGCAAATCATATTCTAAAACATATTAAATGTTTCGGAATTTCTCGATAAAATAATACGCACAAAAGACGTAAAGTGGGTAAAACGCACTAAATCTGAACAGTTATAAACCAATTCCCATTGAAATAAGGGGTCCCATGTACACATTGGCGAGCTCAGAAAAGGCCTACTCTTAATCTTAGCCTATATCGAATTTCAACTGCCACTTGGGATCTTTTACGGGCGCGCCAATGTGTACACGGGACCTCGGTTTTTCATCCCACGACTATAGACAGCTGTGAAACCATACCGTATTATCATATGATTCAATTAAACACAACTGCTTTGCGAAATGGTCGGCGGACCAGATTCACGTGTTTCTCTGTTTCTCCAAAATACAGAAAAACTGTTCAGTAAGACATAAGATTATTTATTTTATTTGATATACCAGCTGATTTACTGAGATAGCAGCTGACTTACTGAGATATCGTCTGCGGTAATAATCTTACGCCTGTACTGATCCAGAAAAAAAGGGCAAGAATTATAACTAAAAATAAGATAAGAAAAGATTTTCTTGTATCATTGCATCCACCAAGGACAGCATACACATTTACAACAAAAGTATATGGGAAACTTACTAGTTATCATTACGATCATCGACCACTTTCGATTTCTATTTCAAAAGTTTTGTATTGTTGACGCGTATTCACACCACGTTCGAATACACGAAAATAACACAACAGAACGTTGTCAGGTACAGTTGACTACAGTGGACGGACGCATAGACCATACCCCCCCTCCCCCCTAGCAAATTGTTTCAACTCCACTGTAAAATAAAATTGACTTTGGTGTTTCTTTGGACTTTCAAAGATCGGGCGCCCCTATCTATGGGGGCGCGGGATACCCCCCCCCCCCCGCGTGAAATGCTCGCCCCCCGCTCAGAAATTGCTAACCATCATTAAAAGTATACACAGTTCCTTATATTAATCTAAAAAAGCTATTTTTTTTTGTTTGAATACTTATTTTAAAATGCTTATTAGACGCCTAGGTAACTACACAGCATGGTGATTACAACAATCTGTTAGAATGACCTCCGAAAATTTCCTCAAAATATTCGCCCCCCTACCGAAAGGTAATCTCCCCCCCCCCGCTTAATGGTGTCTCGATACGGGCCCGTCAAAGATACTAACATATGGCTATAAATATATGTTTATTTTGTTATAGTTTATAAGAGTGTAATTGTGATATCGTTTATCGGAAGTCAAATTCTGGACAATTTCAGCGAACCCCATAACACACCGGATACTATAATGCTTCGCCAATAAACCATAGGCCCTGTTTTACTGTGATTTTGTTCAAATTAAGGAAGTTTACATCAATTATACAGTCCTTCCCACCAAAACCTATACAAACGACAGGCTTACCACATAGAATAGTCTATATTTCTATGGCTTACCATGCAGCAACAACCTCACGCGTGGCGCAGGTGCATTTTCCTCGGCTGGTTACGTCATATTTTATATGAAATTCTTTGTCACAAAGCGTTAAAAACAGGGGAAATTTCAATATGATTAAAACACAGATCCTATTTCGTTTCATTTATAATTGTTCAAAATTTCGTTTTACTTGTCTTTAAAAAGCCGCTCGTAAGACCACTCAAGCGACCTCTCACTACAAATGGCTAGATCCTCATGTAGTATCCTAGAGGCCATCGAAGGTATTAAACGACGAAACGGAATATAGATTTGTATTTTAAAGGAGCTAAATCGCTAACATTTGGGACCTAGAAATTGACTCAAGTGGGTCACAACGCATACAATAAGGTAATATGAGTGTCTATAAACTGATTTGCATTCAATGGTTTCCGTTTTTACTCTAATTTCAAATCAGTTATGTTCGGCGAAATAAACCAGTAGTGTCAACCTAAGGCATTTTTTTAGCGTCTAGTTATTCCACAAACTGATCCCGCAGTGAATATTCGCTTGGCCGCTACAATCACTGATAAGCATGACATCGACGAGGCTTAATAAGTACGGCATATTAACTTTTTTACTCCGACAAATTAAATTCTCAAACATTTTTTTGAGGTAACAGAAAAATAAATAAAGACGTTTGAAGTAATTGAAGTTAAAAAATATTTCCTATTAAGTGTAAATGGGTATTAAAATGAGTAAAATGCGTCATTTTGCCCGAAGCAGTTAGGTGTTAAGTAAACATTGCACGAGCCGTTGAGCCAATGACTGCAGTCAACGCACGTGCTATGGACACTCATATGTAACAGAGTTAATTCCGAAGTAATTCTCTGTGAAACAGATTGGTTATTCCAGTCTACATACGCCGTTTGATTTGGTACAATGTTTCTAGCCTCGTTCCTCGAGTCTCTTGCTAGAACTGAGGCTGAAACGCATTATGGTACACGATTCGTGTACCAATGGTAAAATATTCATTTTGTCTTAAATATTTGATATCAGAAGCCCATCTTTTTCCGGTTAGATCACAGCATTAATTTTGATTTAAATTGACAAATAATTCGTGTTTTCAATGTTGAAGATTTTGGATGATACTGACTTAAAGACTTAGCTCCTTTAAACAGACTGAAAATGTTTACAGACCTTTAAAGATAATTTAAAAAACCTAGAACCTTTTCGACAGTCATATTGTCGATGACTTTCTTACGACATATTTGCGCCTGCGAGCAGTCCTTTAATTGGCTGAAATACCAGTGCTGTAATAATATGATTTTTTTAAAAATTAGATTATGGGCGGATTATCTTGAAATTGTTTTTATTTTACCCTTAGGTATTTGTGAGGGGGTAAGGAGAGGAAATAAATTCTACCGTGTGAAACCTCCCTATAATGAATAGGTGAGGATTGTGGCGTGCTTTAAAGTGAAGCTCAAATCAAATCTTTAAACTGGTATTTACAACCACTAGATCAGACGCGGATCCAGAATTTTTTGCGGGGGGGGGGGGTCTAGGTTTGTCAACTAATTAACGGGGGGTTTGGGGCCCTCCCCCAGAAAAATTTGGTAAATTAGATCAAATTTGGTGCATTCTGACGTATTTCCGGAAGGTAAATTCCAAAATTACAGATCTAAAAGTCGTCAATAAAATCGCATAAAACATTTTCAAGTCAGAGCAGGGGCGGGGGCGGACCCTTGCTCCCCCCTTTGGATCCGCGCCTGCTAGATATTCACTAAATTTATTAGTTATTTTGCTTGCTGAATGAATTTGTATAGAATTCTAGTCATTTAATGACTAGAATTCTATACAAATAAATTGGCTATATTACTGAACACCAGTTCTTTTTTTGTTGCTATCGTTCGGTTTAAAATTTTTGTTCGCAAATCTATTTTGTTCACTGTGATGAAAAGTTGATGAGAATGGTGAGCTTCTTTTTATTAGCGATGATCCCAGTCGAAAATTGAGACGGTCCTCCAGTTGCGTTATCGCTGAATCTCGCGTAATGGTCCGAGATTAACTATGGCGGCAGTATTTGCGGTTAAAAGGTAAATATGGCAATGATGAATAGCTGTAGCCAAAAAGAAGAATTGACGTCGTTATAAGAATTGTCAGAAATATATTTTGAAACACACCAATGAAGATTTTTTGTATTATATTGCCCCAGACAACTTAGCATTTGTTTTATGTCAGGGTAGGCATCGTCTTTTGTCGCAATGAATGATGATGTCATTTCTGCTGAAAGTGAGACAGTTAAGAGTAGCCTATTCAATCAGGGTCTTGATGCCCGCCCATTGACTCTTACTCTTGCCGTGTCATTATTATATAGTTATACATTATTCTATACATACACGTAACAAACTTGTTTCAAGCTAACTGGTTGGTTACAAATTTCTAGTTTGTGACACGAAAGTAGGCCAGGCAGGCTACAAACAGTGTATACATGTAGTGTATGAGTATTTACTGTGCAAATGATTTAATGAAATAAAATGGATATTAATGTCCTACTGTTCTGCTCCGATCCGAACTTGGCTAATCAAGAAGGCATATGCCATACAGTGTGCTATAAGGGAATTGTGCCCTGAAAGCGGCACAACGACCTACTGTTGTTATATCGAATTCTGACTGCTAATGGCTAAGAAATCTTTTATGTGCATGCCATGCCAGTGTGTACACTGGACCTCATTTTTTAGGCCCTTCCAAATGACTAGACAGCTATCCTTGTCAGGCCCACCATCCAGCATCACTGGCTAGGGGGAACCACGCTGGAAAGTTTGGATGAACATTCTTGGCCAATGCAGGGATTGAACACTCGGCCAATGCAGGGGTCGAACACTCAACCTCCAGGCTAGCGAGCCAGTGTCTTACCCAGGATTTAGCCGTGTAGGCTCCAGTACTAAGTAGAGTACACGTACATGTGTACATGTATGTAGGCCTATTTGTGTTTGACTGTTACTGGTAACATGTTCAATAATGTATCTGTCTACACCACCATCTGGAACAGTGTTATTTCTGTTGCCCTTCATCCAAACCTCTGCAATCGGTTGTCCCCAACTTGTGATAGTGTGTTTTTTGTAGAAATTGGTTTTACCATGCACATATATTTTTAGAGCGAAAACACCAAGACTAAAAATTGATTTAAGAACCATTTATCACTGATATTTCTAGCATTGTCGTCAGATCCTTACCTATGCTGCAAGTGTACAAGACTGTCATTGGTCATCTTTAATCCCAACATTTTTATGTCTACAGACTTCACCTTTTAAATTAGTAATTCAGATTAAGATTGTAATTTCGATTTTTTAAAGCTTGTACTGGCCTAAATACATGCATGTATAGTAATATTCTGTAGATACATTATTATCAGCGCTCGAAATTAACTACGGCAAACGGCAAAGCCGTGGTAAAAGCCGACGCAACTCCCACGGCATAATTCATTTTTTTTTGCCGTGGTAGATCTTACGATCCTTAAAATTATAGTGACAAAATGTACCGGTTATAGAATAATACCAGGAGTATGTCGATTGACCGTGTAATAACGTCATGTAAATTTATTATTTTGTATACGAAAGTCTGACAAATATATTGCAATTACCGAATACCGGTACACATTTAACCCATGTGCTGAAGGCATATTCATGCTGTACCGTTTACAGTGGGGTTTTTGCAACGATTATAATAAACTAAAATAGACATAGATGTACACGGACTGTTGCCAATAGTCTGGCTAATTCATGAACAATGTTACCATTCTCGTCATTTTTATTTTTAACAGACAACTGTATCATTTGTCACATTCGATGGACCTGTACAGATTTACATCCTTTGTTTATAATTACTACGCCCTATATGTAACGGAGCGCAATAGCCTCAATGTACCGACTGATTGACAAAATAAATAGTATTTATTAACCTCGACACTCTACAAACCAAGCTTCAAAAGGAAACAGAATAATCTGATGTGATGAAATAATATTAAAATGGACAGGACAGTAATATCGTTTACATTGGCAGGCAAGCGATGCCATGTGGGGGTCAAAGTAGACGACCTACATACGGGCCATTGTACCACCGGCACCGTACAGCATGGCTATATAAGTGAAAGGAACACGTGTAGTAAATTATTTGGAAATATAGATGACATGTTAATAAAATTTATGGCACTACTATCATTTAAAGAATTAAGGCTTGGGGCATTTTTAAATCAACCTGCTTACAACTGGTCAATACCTGATACTGATGTCAAAAATACGTCATCTGTCAAAGTGAAAGTACCAGTAAGACTGATGGAGAAATGAAATGGCAAGAATGAAGAATGAATGAATTGAGTTTATGGTATAATCTAATTATTTAGACCAGTGTCACAAAGTCATCTTGTATAAATATTGATCAAATGCGAATAAATTTGTTAACGTAACTGATATTTCAATTTGGGTAACCAGGAGATCGTTCGCATGTTTTTGAGCTCGCACGACCACACCTAACCGATTTGCGTCAAAAAATGCCGTGGTGCCGTAGCAGTACCATTCTGCCACGGCATTTTTCATTTTTTTGTGCCGTGGCAGAAAATTCTTAATTTCGAGGACTGATTATTGTACATGTAAATTGCAAATGTTATAAATGTTTATCTTTATATTCTTTACAGTTACAGTCATTAAAATAAGATGGCATATAAAAGAATAAATTCAATGAAAGAACCGAGAAAAGGTTCCTTTCATCAGTATGAATTTCAAGGTACAAAACAAATATTATCCTGTTATTAGAATTATATTCAGGTTTGTGGATGTCATAGAATGGCATAAATGATCAAAACATTCTGAGTGTTAAACCTGAACTTTATATGTTAGGAGTCACAAATAAAGGTTTATAGAATAACATGAATCATCAGGATATGAATTAATTCTGAATAAGTAACAGTTTACAAACAGGTTTGATTTAAATGTATACTAGCTGAATTGGATTTCCATATGATGGTACTCATTTCTAATCCTATACCAAGCATCAACATGGATCACATTCTTATTTATAATATACATGTAGGATCGCATAGGCCACTTCAAATAAAATGAATCTGCTCCTAAACTAGGATAATGAAGACAGATAGGCCACTTCAAAGTGCGCACTATTTTTGTAAATAATTCTATAGCATTATGCTATTTCTTTTGATTTCCTTCAGGTAATTTTTCCTGGGATTCTTACTTGAAAGATTCAGATGCCCCTCGAGCACCTAACAATTGCTTTAAACAGGTACATATGATTTTATATTTTTAAAAAAAGATTTGATAAGGCTAGGGCTGGGTATCGATAGTCATTTTTACTATCGATAATCGGCAAGGAAATATCGGTCGATAATCGATAGTATCGAAAACAAACTTATTTTCACGGTCGTCATCAAGACTGGATACAGTGTAAGTTCAAAGTTCAAAACCATACAATAACGAAGTGGACAAAGATCGTTTGCTCCTGTCTAAGGAGATTTCCTTGGAAAACATTAATAAAACTTGTTATATCACGTATATATACGTCAATCCATGTTGTTTATTATTAAAATAATGCATCCGTGTTTCCGAATGAAGAAATATCGTAAATAATTATGTTTTGAATCGGAACAAGTTCCCTTATAAGGGACCAAACTGAACTTGTTCCGATTCAAAACATTGCGTACGTGCGCGCGAAAATATCAATATGGCGGACATTTCTGTGTCGTTTCGTGTGCCAATAGAGAACCATTATTCGTATAATATATAAGTAAATCAACAAAAGTTTTGTCGTCCATGTGTGCTATTTATTGTACCGGGTACTCATTACTGAGGCACACGTAGAGAAATAGTGAAATGTACAGACGAATTCTGAAGCTTGCAAAGGGAAATAACTCTAACTTTATTTACACATCCGGATATCTCCGATTTAGCGATATTCAACAATAATTTATTCAAAACTAAAGTAACGTTTCAATAAGAGTGAATTGATGAAAACGGCTGTTCAATAGGCAGACACAATTTTGTTATGTGTTACATTGATACTAGATAGTAATTAAAGTGAGCGGTGTATTATAATTAACTGAAAGAAAACATTGACATTTCAGACGCAAGAAAAATAGACGAAGCGCGATAATCGATAGTAACCCACCGCTATCGATAGTGCTTTTCTGCGCCGACCAATCGATACTATCGATTTATATCGATATTTTACCCAGCCCTAGATAAGGCACACTGAAACAGAACAGTGTGTACATTTTTCTATGTGTATATATCATTTTTGACTAGCAATAGCAGTTTAAAGTAGCAGTCCTTGATTTCACAGGGTATTCATTTATGAAAGTGTGTTAATGTATACAAATGGATCACCAAAATGCGAATATCTCTAATTGATTGTCTTAAAGGGACAATAACACTCTTGCTGGCCTGGCAGCTCCAGAAAATAGATAATAGCCGTAGATGTTTAAGTGTCCTAACTGTTGTGTAGGTTATCCATTACATCTTACTTGAAAAGGTTTACATTAGGCTTTTCAAATCATTTAATTGAATTTTTCCAATTTTTTTAATTGGGTGTGCAAAGATGCAATTCGTATCATCAATTAATTGGAATATTGTAAAATAATACAATTTGTTGACCAGTATAAAGGTTGGGACATATTATTCAGTTACAACAAGAGTGCCAGTGGTATTGGGCCTTTAAGTTTAAGGGTTGCGCTCGCTATATTTAGCTTTTCAAAAATGATTAATAAAATGTTCAAGCACTTTTCTTGTATGATGGACATTGGACACTCAAGTATTTTCTCTGACTTTTAACATTGTTTTGACACTTGTTTTGGTATACATGTAGTTTTAGTTCTCCATAAGTTATTATATTATAAATATATGTTATTATTTTTAGCACTTTCCCCCACCAGCTAATGAATTTAAAGTTGGTATGAAATTAGAAGCTTTAGATCCACGTAATATCACATCATCATGTATAGCAACAGTTGTAGGCACACAAGGTCCAAGATTAAGATTACGACTAGATGGTAGTGATAATAAAAATGATTTTTGGCGTATGGTAGATTCATCAGACCTTCATCCTATTGGATACTGTGAAAAGCATGGTGGACTTTTGCAGCCTCCTTTGGGTATGTAAAATGCTATTATAAGGAAACATTATTTCAGTAGTAGATTGTTTAAATAGGAATTTTTCAGGTCAAAAGGAAAGAAGAAAAAGGGTGTTGTTCTAAAATTCTTGGGGGGGCTGGGATGGCCTGGTGGTCTAGAGTGCCGCGGTTCGACCTCTAGCTGGCCGGTCATCTCTGACTTGCGACTGTGGTTTCGAGCCCTGGTGTGAGCGTATGTGGCATGGAGATAGGGGTGTCTTCTCAACCCCGTGGGTTTCCTCCGGACACTCCGATTTCCTCCCACTGCTAAAGACCCCTACGCGCAAGCGAATTATTGAAATGAAATTGAACCATATGGTAGTCCCAAAATGACCTAGTTTGTGTTGAGTGGACGTTAAACCCCATTTCTCTCTCTCTCTCTCTCTAAAATTCTTCAGACTCTGCCTTTCAATCTTATCCAACTTAAGATGCATATGATTTCTGGTTGAATATTGGAATATTCATGTTTATTAAAACTTATTGTCTAATTTTAAGATAAACGATTAATATGAATACATTCAGAAGTAAGATATCATCACTATCATAAAATTCTTTACATGTGTATGTTCTTAAACTTTATTTATAGGATTTCGGAAAGATGTTGCATCATGGCCAACATTTTTAATGAAGACTATGACAGGTGCCCAAATGGCACCCCCTGGTGCATTTAAAGAGGTATTTATGGATATGCATTGACACTTTGAAATTATTTTATAGCATAAATAAAAATGAAAACACTTTAAATTGACTGAACATTTGAAAATATATTCTTAATAAATTTCTCCCTAAAGAGGCCAGCTATTTGACTGGTCTTTTTCTTTATTTAGTTTGATTCATTCTATGTTTCGTTGACTAGGCGGTGCCTACGGTTGTATTCCGTCTATAACTTGACAAGTTTTTATTTTGCAAACTTCAAATATTTTGCATATATTTAGCCAGGTGTTCTAAAGTGTACCGTTGCCAAAATAGGTTGAGAACCACTGTCCTAATCTTTGGAATTGTATACATTATTGAGATGATGGATGAATTGTGGAACTTGGATCTTGTGTCCTTTTGATAGAAAGTCTTTGTCTTCATTTTCTTTCAGGAATCAAAGACTCCCAAATCCAATCTATTTTCTGTTGGAATGAAACTTGAAGCAGTGGATAGAAAGAATCCTCAATTAATTTGTCCAGCAACTATTGGAGATGTGAATGAAGATCAAATATATATCTCTTTTGATGGTTGGCGAGGAGCTTTTGATTACTGGTGCGATTTTCATTCTCGAGATATTTTTCCTGTGGGCTGGTGTGCAACAAGTGGACACAATCTGCAACCTCCTGGTCAAAGAGGTATAATAATACAAATGATACTGCTAAAGTCTCATAATTTCTTTTTGTGGTTATCTTATATTTACAATTTATACGATACTCTAGGGTTTCAGTGATTGAAAATTGTGCAGAACAGAGAGGCTGGGACAAAAAGTCCCATGCACACATTGATATGGCAGTTGGAATTTGACGAATTTCTCACATGGCACACTGTTTGTTTGTCATCATTAGCGCTGTCAGAGTAGAACAATATGACATTAAACCCATTTCATTTGTAACATTGGGATATACTGCCTTCTCCAACTTACTAGATATAGTCTTTTACCTATATACATGTGTATTATACATACAGGTTTGATTATAGCATTTTGGATGCCACAATGAAAGCTTTATCTTGCTCACCCAATCATTATGGCAGCTTTATCCTGCCCACTGAATGATTACTTTGAATTGGCTAAAAGAAATAAATAATTGGATGATTTTGGTAACTTTTGTCCAAGTGATATGATGTTATTCATTTTATTTCAGGAATACCTCAGTATAAATTATCGAAATTAATGAAAGAACCACAAGAATTTTTACTATCAACGCCTCCATTGTCAAACAAAAAATCCAATTCCTCTAATCAAACTAAAACAAAACTTGAGTTAACAAATGTTCCAAATTCTAAAAATTTAACACCAAGTCCTACAGGTTCAAAACCCCCAGTTTTAAGTCCTGCTAACAAGTCCCCAATAAACAGTCCTACTGGCTCTAAAATCACCATGCCCACCCTTAGTTCAAAGGTGATGCCTAACCCCACAAGTCCAAGTATTACACCGGAAAAACAACAGTTGTCTCCAAGAGAAGCCACTTCTCCTGTTGTCACGGTTACAGAACCAGATACTAGTTCTGTTGTAGTTGGAATCTCAGGTATGTTGTGTTTTACTGTGCTTTAAAATCTTTATTTTAAAAAAAATAAACGTGTTCATATCTTAGACTTTGTAGAGCTGCATTAATTAGACTATCTTTTTTGTCCATGAGGTAAACATTATTCAAAGAGCGGAATGAGAAAAATCATATGTTTTACCGTACCTGTTGAGATACATCATTTTCAGAGGAACGTTTGAAACAGCTGATGAGGGAAAACATTATTCATTTAGTTACAAAGGAGAAAATAGCTAAAGAAAAACCATAAACCATGTTTTAAACTTCTATTTGATTGTTTGTTATTCCAATATGCAGATTTAGCTTCGCATAATGTATGTTTAAACATAGATTTTGTATTTTTTTAAAAGTTTGTGTTCATGTTAATACAACGTGTAATACTGGAACGTTTCTAAGTCATCGTAAAGTGTCTCAGCTACCTGCCAAATATGGTCCTGGCTCAATCAATCAGATATTACGTCAAGTAGTACAGTCATGTATTGAATGTGCCGTACAAGAAAAGGTTGTGTTTAATATGGTTAAAGATGGCAATGGTAAAGTTGTGGTATATGGTAAGTTAATTTTTATGTATCCACATTCCACAGTCTAAAAGTAAACATTATTCTGATATTTTATACTGAAATTCAGAACTACATGCAAATATTACCTTAATGGTAATCTCTAGCCATTTTAAGTATATTCAAAAATTACTAATAACATTACTTTGCTTTTTTTTTGTTTCAGCAAATCAAGGAAATATGACATATACAAAACGGTTGGTGACAGTAGAGAAAGTATCAGAATTTTGGAGTTTTATTGAGAGGTTTTTAGAAGATCTGGGGTGTTGTGAAAATTTTCTCTCCAGTCATTCATTAGATGGCGGGTGTACAAAATGTGTTAAGCTGAAAAATTCAGGTAAATTTATGTTTTACTTAATCAAAATCTCCCCCACAATACATTCATTTAATAAACATTTAAGAAGAGGTCATATTTCATATGCACACCGGAACACAATAAATTTGATGTGCTCATACTTTTCTGCAATAAAAATTAATTCAGTGGACTTAATATAGATAAAATCTGAAATATGCTTTATAGCTTCCATTGATTTGAAGTTCAGTGCTATTATTTTCCATTGACAGTCCATATATATGTACATACCCCTTCACGTCATAGGTTATAGTATTTATATGTTAATATATTGGAATTCAGTTTAACAGGATATTTATTTTTTATTTAGCTACAAATGAAAAAGATAAATCATTTAAATTACCAAAGCGTAGGTGGTCTAGTGATTCTGTAGATAGTAATAAAGGTTCAAAAGCGCCAAAATTAGCAAGAAGATATTCCACATATGAAGCAGAAGGTAGGATTAACTCCATTTTATGTCATCGCATCTGTCACATAGTCCTTTCACATTTTGTTTGTTGACCCTCTACAGGTCTTAGAATGTTCAAACTTGGTGTTTATTAGGTGAATGACTTGATGGAGTTTGGGGATGAGCATTTCCTGTTTTCCTGTTGAGGCTATGCAGAGATAAGCAATTTGATTGGTTGATGCTTAAGAACAGAATTATCTGTTCTAAGAGTGATAAAACATGGTATAGAGTTTCATTATATCAATACCTTGATGAAGTTAGATAATGAAAATTTTCTGCTCTGGGTAGGAAAGAGTGATAAAGCAGTATGATTGGTTGAGACTTTGGAGCTCGATAACTTTGATTCTAAAAAGTGAGAGGGGTGAAACTTTGTGTATAGATTAATTATATCAATACCTTGACTAAGTCGATGATGAGCATTTTCTTCTTAGGCTAAGAAAATTTAATCTGGTTGGCTGAGACTTTGGGACGCAATAAATCAAGTATTTTATTAACTTGGTGGTTACAAATCCCTTGTCCTGACTTAGCTGAATTGAATTTTAAAATTTCACATTTTATATGAATTTTAATTATGGTACAAAATGAATTACAGCTAGTTCAACAACAGGTGACACAAGAAGTAGATTACCTAGTGATCCAGGTGACTGGTCTATAGAAGATGTTATACAGCATATATCAGAAACAGATCCAGGTTTAATAACACACACAGAACTCTTCAGAAAACATGTATGTTTACCTTTATTGTTTGTTATAATGAAAATATCTGACCTGATTATTTGTTGACAAGAAGGGAGTGTCAACCAGAATGTCCTGAATGTGTCCTGAGAAGAACCTTCAGGATCATATTGGTCACAGGTGGCACATGCTGGGCTGACAAGTATCTGTCTAATCATATGGAGGATGAGTAAGTGGAAACACTGTTACATGTACCTGGACAAAATTCTCACCCCCTCACATTGGACACGTAACCATTGGAGAAAAAAAATGTTACTCTCAAAAGAATCTAAGTAGAGTGTTAACCAGACATAAAAACTTGTTCCAATCATTGACCAGTGATTAGACAAACAAGATAAACATAATGGACATCCATTAGATAAAACATGTACATTGTAATTCATGACATGACTATCAATTCACTGAATGTTCGAAGAGGAGTGTTATTAGATGTCAGTACTTGTATTTTGTATGAATTTTTATTTCAGGAAATTGATGGAAAAGCCTTGATGTTATTAAACAGTGATATGATGATGAAATATATGGGTTTAAAACTCGGACCAATACTTAAACTTTGCAATATTGTACAAAAACTTAAAATGAGGAAGTGAGATGATCTTTATCAAAACCAATAATGACTTTTAATTAATGTTAATATGAAGACACATTGAACTAAGCAATCAAATAAATTAAAAAAAGTATTAAGATTTTTACATTAAAGGAGGCAAGTCTCTAACTCAATATCATCCAGTCTTCAATATTGCAAACATGTTGTTAAATTACTGTGAAAAGATGTGTCGACTGGAATAACCAGACACCAAAGACTGTCATTCAATGTGGACTATTTGCGTATTTCGTCGCACATAACTGATTATATACATTCGTATTACATTATTATATGCGTTGTGACCCATTTGTGTCCATTTCTAGGTGCCAAAGAATAGAGATTTAGCTCCTTTAAGTGTATGTCTTGTTTATTATGTATTTGGTTTTTATAAGTTATCAAGTTTAATTTTGCTTTGTGTCTAGTGGTTTGTTTATGGCATTGTTACTGGTTAAATATTTTCAATGAATTTGCTATGTACATCTTGTTCATTCTGGTTGTGTTTTGTATGAAAAGAGTTGTTAAGGCATTCTTGTTTAATTGAATGTAAATCCTCACTTAAATAGAGGATCTTCATCGATTGTGTAGCGCTCCATTTTTCAGTAATAGTCCTATTCATTGTAATATTTGTAGTAGGAACAGAGGTCTGGAACCTTACAATATCAAAATATTTCTATACAATTAGTTTGTGCTTTGTCACATTTTGTTATTTTTCTACAAAACTGATATTATTCCTAATTTATATTGCTGGAATCGATATTATAACATATTAAGTTTTATTGGATAGAACTGAAGTTGTACTTTATGAATCACAATTATAAGATACTGTATTTTGATGAACAATCCCATAGAAATTAGTGTTCATCAATTGTGTTCTGTTCACTTTAGTATCACAGTAAGTAAAAGACTACTGTACAGTTTAAAAAAACCAAAACACACTAGATGATAAGAAATGTGGATTAATTACTATGTCAATAGTTAACTGATATTATATTCACATAATTATTAAATCCAAAAAACTACCTCTGTTTTGGTACCATTTAAGAAATCATTTACATTTCTATATTTACTTTACTATAAATATCTTATTCGTTTTATCATTCTGCATCAATGCATAGTTATTGTAAATATTTCTTAGTAAGCCTTATGTGTGTGTTTATGTATATGTATGTATGCATCCTACAGTTTTTAGGTCAGTCAAATATATTGAAGGCAATTCGTTGTTTATCTGGTTCAGATTTTTTTTTTTTACAATTTCATTATTTTTGACTATCATATGATTCAGCTTTATAACAAAAGTATATACAGGTACTTAAAAAATACTACCAAATACTGTAAACCAATGAATTGATGTGTCACAAAATGAATACAATCTGAAACAATGTATTTGTAACCCGCTGTTTTATCTGTTCTAAAATTATGACTGATATACTTTTAAATTGATTTGCCTCATCTAATCATAAAATAATCATTCTGGATATGTTTTATTGTTTTGAAGGGTGTTATGTTTGATGACATTGCTGATTTCGAGTATCAGTCCAAAAATGGTTTAATTTCTTTTACAAAGATATGATGCATTAAATTGGATATGGTGACGTTAAAACAGTGTTTGCCAAAATCCTGTTGTCGTCTTGATTAAATGTTCAATAATCAAATGGAGGATTAAGATGCGAAAAATTTGCTTCATAAGGAGACGTCAATTTCTTGTTCACCTCTGTTTTTTTTACAGTGTATGGTTTTGGATGTTTTATTAAAAGTATTCATAAAAGTACATGTACAATTTTCAGTGGCTTTAAATAATATATATATATATAATATGTTATAGTAATTATAATATTGTATTGTATTAAATTTTAGTATTTCCTGGTCAATTTATTTTGCAATGATTTTATTATATTATAATTATGAATTTTAAATCCGATTTTGAATATTTTTCTTGTCTTTAAGTGTGACAGATTAGACATTGTTAAGTCATGTTTATGTCTAATTGATGTCATTATTGCCAATAAGGTGTTGAAATATGGTCGACATAGATAAATAAAACCCGATTGACTGTCTGGTTTATTGATCCCAGAGTCATTGTTTGAACATTGTTTATACTCAATGTGGTTAATCTAGCAAAGAGGAAAAATTATGGTCATTTCCTTGCCAGTCCTAGTGGGGTTGTGTGGCGGAATAGTTAACCTGTGCGTATTCAATTATAAGGTCTGCCTTTGAGTCAAGTGTTGTGGGTTTGATTCCTGACTTGTACGTGACAAGGAGTATGATAGTCTGTCCAACCTCAAGGGTTTTCTTCGAATACTCTAGTTTCCTCCAACTAATCAGGACCCCAATGCTCAAGCAAATTATTGAAAAACTAGAACCATATGTTAGTCCTGAAATGACCGAGTTTGTGTGTGGATGATGTTAACCCCAATCTCTCTCACTTACTCTGAAAAATCAACATCTCTCCCCAACTGAAAGTTAGAAAAATAGAACAGACAACATTTTCCTTTACATGGCCTAACATTGCAAATTTTGCAAACTTTTCTTTTTAGAAGTATTTTACACTGAGGTCTACTTTTCTTATATACCATGGAATGTAATAACATTATTTTGGTATTTTTTTTCGACTGCTCTACACATCATTCAATATATATATTTACTTGTATACTGTCATATTTACACCCAAAATATTTACTGTACATTTTAAATTAATTCAATCACTTGAAGATTGCCTATAGTGATGTCCTCATCTCCTGCCACTAACCTGCCAACTTCTAGAATTGTTGTAACTAATAATAACATGTATATTCATTTTAGTGCAGGTCATATTGTTGTCTAAGCTTATGCAAATATGTTAATCATGTGAATTGTATATTATTACTTGTGTAGAAGGTATCATTCAAAGTTGTATATAGTCTTGTATACTATTATAAATCTCAAATACAAAATGTACATTTACTACAGTTGTCCTTTCTTTTTTTTTATCAAGGTGTATTTCAGACAGATGTTAACATTAGTAATCACCCTTATACATTCTGGATTGCACCCCCCCCCACCCTAGATGGCAATAAAACAATTAAGCATGGTAATTTATCCATCTGTATTGTTTAATGGTAGTGAGTGAGACATTAAGTAATATATTGTAACAACAAGACGGCTATAGGCCCTAATGATTTTAATATATATTACGCAATGTCTTAAGCTTGAGACTATTAAACAACTTAAAATACACACACTCCGCACATGCTTTTACAGTGAAATACGTCACACGAATCCAATATATCACTAGTATAAATAATGTTCAATTGGCAAGTTGCCCATACGAATATTTGAAATAATGGAACGCCAACATGAAAGGGTGAGGTCACATCTGTATTTTAAGTACTTTTATACCCCTCTATCTTTATCTGCAATTTCATTTAGTTTCTTGTTTGATGTTTTAGGATTATTAAACCTCCTGTCTCTCACTTCAGATAATAGAATGAAATCTATAAATATCACCAAATAATTTTGCAAACCAGTAGGCAGTTTATTAATTGGGATCTATATTTTTTGTGGATAAAAAAATCAATCATGAGACGTAAAGATTTTTATAGCTTTTAACAGAGAATATGTTTTTGTGATAACACTGTTCAGTTTCCTGAATAAAAAGTACAGTCTAAAAATAATGTTTTCAAGAAGCTGCAAGTAAATAGTCTGTCAATGAGATGATTCTGAACATTTTGGACAAATAAAAAAAAACATTTTTAATAATTGATAACTTTTTATAATATCTGAAAATCTTAAATCTAAATGTACATATTTTGCATTAAAGCTGGAAGAATTCTGTGAATAAAATGAGGAATAGTGAATCCTAACTTGATCTTTATTTGCCTTTGAAAACATATTCCTTTTTCTTGAAGCTTTTTTCATAAAAGACCTACTCCTTGTGGGGGTTGGGATGGCCTAGTGGTCTAGGGTGCTGCGCTTCGACCTCTAGCTGGCCGGTCACCTCTGGCTTGCGGCTGTGGTTTCGAGCCCTGGTGTGAGCGTATGTGGCATGGAGATAGGGGCGCCTTCTCAACCTCGTGGGTTTCCTCCGGTTTCCTCCCACTGCTAAAGACCCCTACGCGCAAGCAAATTATTGAAATAAAATTAAACCATATGTTAGTCCCGAAATGACCTAGTTTGTGTTGAGTGGACGTTAAACCCCATTTCTCTCTCTCTCTCTCCCTACTCCTTGTTAGCATCCCTCCGGAATGGGCGCCTGAATTAAACGATTCAAAGAACATAGTTATTAGGGGATGGTGAAAATACTAAATGCGTCATATTTTTGTTTATAAACCAATATGTTGCAATAGGCTTCAACAAATTTCCAAACGAATATTCTTATTTCTAGATGTGATATTTTGTATTCTATTGTTTTGAAATTGATATGCATTTTCTTACCACCAGAAGGCCAGATTTATAATGCCTTAGAGCAGAGGTTCCCAGATCACATTCTTTGATTTGTGATCACAGGTTTCCTTGATTCCTTCTCCATTTTGAATTGTCTAATAATTTATTTCATCATTATACTTTACAGTGGTGATAATTGGAACAATACATGGAACTAAATTGCTTTATTAATTGCAATCCAATGGTCTGAATAGTCAGAAAAAAAGATTATGTCCTGAAGCAGCCATTTGTTGTGAACTGTTTAGTCAAGATTTCCCTTATAGTTCCTTTAACATATATCCATTGTCTTTCCCAGTATATAGTTCATCTAACTCGGTTTCCTCTCAAATTCCACCCCCTTCCCTCTTAGACATGAAATTCATTACTTGAGAGCCAACTGCCCCCTATAGAGAGACACTATTTTAGAACAAGACACCAATCACATGATGAGAAATTTCAATTCCATACACCGGTAAATGGGAAAATATATTTGTCAAGAAATATTAACCCTACTTGTCTAAAAGGCTGTCTAAAATGCAGTTTGTTCACATATAAGTGGATTTGACTTAAAATTACTGTAAAATATGAACTCTTGAATTGGTTCATCTACTTGATATAGATAACATTTGAATGGTTTATAGTCCACTGTTGTTGAAATATGACCCTGTTGTAATACTTAAGTAATATTCTGGTATCATTTTCTTAATAATTGTATATGACATGTCTTGTCTGGACAGCCGTATGACAAACTATGTTCCCTATCGTGTCTTTAATAAATACATAAATTAGATCATAGACAGATATTGATGAAAGTAAAAAAAGACCCACAGCAGGACTTTTTCCTACAATTACTTAAATTGGTATTAAGTTGTTTATTTTCATAAAATGAGGAAAATTTAATTGCCAAAATTGGGTATTGGTGTTAATTATTAAAAAAACGTAGGTACTAAAGATAATGTATTATTGCTAGCTCAAAGAATGCATAATTCTACAACATTTTCTCATTTACAAGATAATACAATTTTTAATTATTGAAACAATTTATTAGAAAGTGTACAGGGAAGGGTGTATTATACAAAGATAAAGCAATTAAAAATGTATATGAAAATAAATGATTAAATCAACAACAAAATAATAATATATTGTTTTATAAACAGTAGTACTATATTTTAACTCTGTAATAATGCCCGTTGCCAAACTATTGTGGCATGGAATTGTTATACATTTCAATTTGAAAGTATCGCCTGAGTAATAGAATTATGAAAATAAATTATAAAATCTGAAATAATTATATAATATTTAATAATGCCATCTATCATAATCTCAAAGCAAATAGTACTTGTATTAATAAACATGAATTTATTTTAAGCACCAAATATCACACAGGCACATGAGGTTGTATGGCCGAATGGTTCAACGCAAGTGGCATGGTTTGGACTACCCCCTTGTATATGTGACTAGGAGTAGGGTCGCCTCTCCAACCTTGTGGGTTTTCTCCAGGTGCTCTGTTTTTTCCCACTGCTAAAGACCCCTGCACCCCTGCTCTCTCTCTCTCTCTCTCTCTCTCTCTCTCTCTCTCACACACACACAGACACAGGCACTTACTTGATTCCAAATTGAAATTTGCTTCCAAAGCCAAAAACACATTTCTTTTTAATATTGATGATTTATATGAAATAATGCCAGCTATGATATATAAATTGGATTTTGATTAAGTATTAGCTACCTGTGTTTCATTTGTTTTAGTTGATTACACTGCTTCATCTTGGTCTAAATAAATTTTGTTATAGAGCACCTTCAGTACAACTCAAATCAGAAAATTTAATAAAATCATTTGTACAACTATGATACAGATACTGGATTGTCTGTCTAATAGAGGTCAACTATATACACCTGTTGTTCCGTGTAAATGAAGTAACCAACCACATAAACATAATGAAAAATTATATTGGTGTTTTATGTGATTCTTAAAAGAAATATGATGTAAACAGTATACATTATAATATGTTGTACTTTGTAGTAAACTTACAGGAACCTTTGATATATATAAATAAGTGCCCAAAACATTGACTTCTTTTGTATCATGCGCATAACTCATACTTCATATTTCTTCATAATACCATTTAAAACAAACAGAAATCATTCCTGTTAAAACTTGAAAACTTGTAAGCATGGGCATCACACATGGGGGGGGGGGGGGTCCGGGGGGGTCGGACCCCCCCAATTGTTTTACTGGGGGGGTCTGAATATACTTGGACCCCCCCAAAATTTGGCAAAGTAAAGTGCCCGAAATCTCATAAAACACTAATTTTAGGATTGGAATAGCAGTAAAACGCGTTTGCGGCCATCAAATATTCCAAAATTTTCTTGGGGGTCCATATAAGGTCAGCTCCGCTTCTTCGCCCCGCGAAGAAAACTGGCCGCCCGTAAACCTGCTTTGGGCATTTCTAGTTTTGCTTCCCTTCACTTTTCTTTTAATTGAATACCACGAATTTGTACTGAGTTGACTATCGATTAAAACATTTTGTCTGGGGCCACTCTACTTTGTGAATGCAACTGCAACAGTGAGATTGGATGGGATTTCAGAGTGGGATTTCGGTTACAGAACCATTGGATACTTTTGGACCTGCTCACACAGGCTAGAATAGCAGAAAACGCATTTGCGGTGGTTAAATTTTCAAAATTTTCTCCGGGAGGGTGAGGCTCCGATTGATTGGTTGTTTGGAATTCTGGGCAGCCAGGTAGGCTATATTGGACCAAATTGATGTTGCTGTGGGTGTAAACGATTGATTGGAATTCGAGTCAGCAAGCCACCTTAATTAGGCTATATTAGACAACTTTGAAATTGCTTTGTTCATGGGCCAAACTAGCAGGAAAAATAGTTTGCAGCCGTTCAATATTCCAAAATTTTCTTAGGTGGGGGTAAGCCAGCTTCTTCGCCTCTCGGGGAAGACCGGTGCCGCTGTCTGTAAACATGATAAACGTTGTATTGGTGTGATATTTTAGTTTAACCCCGTAAATTATGCCAAACAATGTTTACAGAAGACTGAGACTTATGGAAACACCCCCCCCGCCGAAGTTGCGGACCCCCCCAATATATATTTCACGGCTACGCCCCTGCTTGTAAGATACTTTTGTTAATGAATGCAGAAATCCTAAATTAATATTCTTTAACAAAATTTTTAACAGCATCCTTATCTTTATAGTCATGTTAAAGGAATTATGCTTCACTAATACTGTGTTTGGTATCATTTTGATTGTCATCTTGTATCATTTTATCACTCTCATTAGTATAATCTTCCAAACCATCTTCTAATTGTAACTTTTCTAACAATTCTCCACCTTTAATAACTACAAGTTCTGTTTCAGCTGGTCCACCACCATAATAATTTCTGTGATCTTGATCTAAAAATATATTAATTGTAGTTTGTGAAGAAAAAGTTGATTCAAACAGAAAGATACAAGTGACAAAATAAACAGTTTGTTTTGAAAGCCTAACTGCCTAGGTCATTTGGATACAAGAAAACTCAACCCTTATTACAGTCTCTGAGTTCGTCTGTCCACATTTGACATTGGAGGGCAATGAAGGGCAGTAGGTCCCACACACACACACAAAAGAAAAAAGTGCTCAAAGGGTAAGGGGATTACAGTTAAAATCAATTTTTATTTTTGGGCTTTATTAAATGAACTAACATGTGTCGTTGATCTTAAATTGTCTTTAAAATAATGCAGCAAGACAAATTTACTGCTGAAATGATTTATCTTAAAAATATTATACCAGTATACTTGACCTACTTGTTGACTATTAATTATATTTCACAATTGTAATAGATAAAGATAATACAAAGTTATAGACATATAATATGTAGGCTACCATTTAGTACTGTATTCAAATGAATAAATGCACCAGAATTTGAAAGAAAGCTACCATTCAGTAAAATAAAGATAGACTACTATATACTGCATCAGAGGTTATATATATCAAATGAGTGCAATGCTTAGTGTACAGGAAAACAACAATCTTATCTTTTGTGTTATGTTTTATTCTGTCTACCTTAATATCTGGTATGAAATGAAATGGGGTTTAACCTCCTACTTTTCTGTACTAGGTTCCCAGTCACTATCATGATTCAATCGACGATTGAAATCTTTGTTTTAATCATGGAGTAATCCTGGAATGTTTTCTCATAGCATAAAAACGTACCATTTTGTGGACTCATAAGGGACAACCCTGTTGTAAATTATCACATGACAATGGGAGCATAAAAAACCTGGCTCATGAAAACAGGGACATCTGACATTTTCTCTGTAAAATGGTGTTCAAAATCAGATCACATAAAGTTATTGACGAGGGCTCCATTTTGTGGTAAACCGGTAAATTTAATGGGGTTTGGGTTATAGTATGACTGGATAATATAAATAGAATTGCAAAACAAAATCATAATCTAATTTAAATAAGACTGAGGAAAACAAATTAAGAAATGATGCATGTTGACCTACATAATTTTATTCAGTTGAATACACAGTAATCCTTTATCATTTTCCGACTATCATATGCCATTAAGGCTAAATAGTCTTAGTTTAGAAAAATAAATTTTACATTTGGTGGTTAATTGACCTGAAGAAATTTATTTAAGAAACCATTATAATCACCATCATTGACATTCTGTTACAATTTGTAAGATGAAAAAGTATATTAGCATTAGGGTATGAAATTGTTATTCATTGTGTTTGAAGAATCTGGTGGTGGGCGTATATTATGGGCTAGTTCCTTTTGGAACTGTCTTTGAGCGGACGATGTCCACTGACAATTCCTATCCAGCCTTCTATAGCTGCAATATGGAAATACCGCTCTTCTCCACCCTGTTCTAAGCCTATTTTGGAATCTTTAGCTAATATTTTTCACATTGATTCTACTTTATTCATAAAAGGAATCATTTCTCACAAATTTATAATGATTCAACACTATTTTCAAGTAGAATTCTGCGATTAAAAACATACACAAAATATATTTTAATTGAGAAGCCATTGCGAGATTCGAACATGCGCAAACCACATGTTTATTTTATGGCTAAATTCTATTTGAAAATGGTAATGAATTATTATAAATTTGTGTCAGATATTGTGATTGATGACTAATGAGGCCAATGTTTATGGACGAAAATGCTAGATCACACCATCATGTGCCATGGTTGATTTTGTATGTCAGGATGTCATTGCTAAACTACCTTTGACAGCCAGAAGCACTGACCTGAATCCAAATGAGCATATCTGGGACCCTCTTCAGGTGCCGGACGCCCTCTCTATTTTTTTGAGGTGACGAACAATTTTTAGCTCCATATATTCTCGCGAGAAAGGATAACAAAAATAATTTAGGTTTAGTAGTTTACAGTACTAATATGAAATTAGTCCTTGTGGCCATTTTTTCCACTCAAAAATCCTGGTTCAGAGCTTCGCACTTCAAAGTGGGTGCAGCATGCCCCCTCTTTCTGAAAATCCTGGATCTGCCCCTGGTCTTGGGCGTAGAATCCACCAGTGCAGATTCTTGAGGATTTTGATACGGCACTACACCAGGAATGAAAAGTCAATAAGTAGAGTTCAAAGGTGATTCAGGTTGGTGGGAGCTACACCAATTATTGCCTATTTTGAACAACTTAAACATGAAATGAAATGAGCTGAAATGTAATATTTTCTATTGATCTGTACCCCATAGATGTTTTGACTTGGTTTCACCAATAATAATTATTCCGTTTTATAATCAAGAATATCCACTGTAATGCTATGGTCTTAAGGGACATATTAACCGAACTGGTAACCATTAATCCCTTGTAAACACAAAGCCCTATATTTTGAAAGTGAGGTTAAAGGTTAAGCCCTAAATAGAGAGCATATTTTTGTGTGTATTAATAGTATATTGTTATGTTAAACAAAGCTTGCATCTTTCTAATTCTCATAACAGTAGATCAGTGATGTAATCAATTGACATGCGAATTATTTGATATCAACATAATATTATTAACAATAATTACACTGTCAGTTTAATACATACACTGTATTGAGTTTTTGTAAATACCCATACAAGAATAACATATTATTATGAATTATAATAAAATATATAGCATTTTTCAATTTGGACATGATGTATTAAGTGACAAGTTACAGTATTGTAGTTACCTGAGGCACTCTCTAGAATATTGTGAACAGAAACAGCTGCAAATTCTTCTACTTCTGTAACGGCTGGGTAATTCTAAAATACAAGAAATAAAGTTAATTAGCTGAATAAAAATTAGTATGTAACGGTAAAACTGATAATAATATCTCATAACAAATCTACAACTAAAGAATTTTATAGGTAGTTAGTTTAAAAGCATAAAAATTTTCAGACTGAGCAGGGGGGGGGGGTCCGGACCCGCTGGACCCCCCCCCCCCCCTCTGGATCCGCGCCTGCTTAGATGATATAGAATTATTAATTAGACATTATTATTAACGTGACAAGACCATAAACAACTCTCGATGCCATTTGATGCTCAAGATTTTAACTACGGTAGATTAGAACAGTTCGGTCATTTAATGATTTAGTTTTAAAATTCAGAAGTGAGGCTAAGACTCACATGTACCTGTACTGTGGTTACAATTAAAAACAAACAATCAATGCACAGATTTTGTCAAAACTAACTTAGCTCAGTATACAGACGCGGATCCAGAGGGGGGGGGGGGGTCCAGGGGGTCCAGACCCCCTCCCTGCTCAGGCTTGAATTTTTTTTATGCGATTTTATTGGCGATTTTATTGGCGATTTAGACCTGTAATTTTGGAATTTACCTTCTGGAAATACGTCAGAATGAACCAAATTGAATCTAATTTACCAAATTTTTCTGGGGGAGGGCCCCCAAACCCACCCCCGTTAATCAGTTGAGCGCAATTAGTTAAACAATTATCAAACCTAGACCCCCCTGCAAAAAATCCTGGATCCGCGCCTGGTATATTCATTTTGCATTATCTAATTTTGAACTATTACAGCAAAAGCGACCATCACTTTGTCTAAATCTAACATAATGTATCTTTAACAATTTGAAGCTTGTTAATGGTAAAAAAATTTTCTGACATCCATTAACTGCCTCTTTGTCAGCACTAATTAACGAGTGGAATTAAACAACGATACTTAAACATAGTGTGCTTTAAATGATGCATCAAATCACAGAAAATTTTAAGCATTATTTATCACCCTACCAATTCCCCATATACATGTAGTCCTACAACTATAATGCTCATACTAACCTGTTTAGTTCTAGGTATAAAGAACATACATATTGCACCAACTATAGGTGGTATCCCAGATACATGGAAAGCAATTTTATAAGACCCTAAGGAATCGTACAATAACCCTGAAAAAATAGTCAAAACAAAAGTGACAATATTTGGTCAATCTTAATAATAGTTCCAGTGATAAGTCTCTCATTACTGTATTTAAGATCTATCATTAACAAGATAGAACAAGATATTATATGGATTATCAAGCTACACTAATTATGTAGCAAATGGTATTATTTTTAAAAAGTTCAACACAGTAGAAGTCTTTTGGCTATAAAGAACTTATTGCTGATTGACCAGAAGATCTGAATTATGTCAAATTTTTACATCTTGATGATAGGTATCTTCTTGATTGTCAATCAAATATCAAGATGTCTTAAACAGAAACTTGCCATTCAATGTCATTTTTGATTAAATAGAAGACATGGACAAGAAAATAAGAAACTGTCAATGACATGTTGAAGTAGTCTTGTGATTAAGGAGTTATGAAAGCACATGCCTTTGTTTTTACTGACACTATATTATAATTACATGAAGATATGCAAGTAGGCTACATGTAAGTTTGTAATGTACCTCAGGCTACAAGCTTTAAGATATGAATTTTCTAATGAATGCTCACCAATAAAAGGTTATAATGACACAGACTTTCTGTGACACTTATATATACTATTCAAAAAAAGTAGGGGATATTTGATTTTTAAGTGTTATTAAAGTCACCTAATGAAACTGAAGAAGAAACAAATGACAAAATGAAATGAAGTTCACATTCATTGATTTATTCCAAATGATCGTTAGACTAAGTAAGGCACAGACTGACCATTCATTATAAGGGTAAAATGATACCCAGGGTCAAACAGCAAAGTTGCCACAGCATCACATCAAAGTCAGTAACGGGTAAATCCTCCTCTGTTTGCCAAACAAGCATTGATCCGACGTGGCATACTCCTAATGAGACATCTAAGGTCATTTTGGTCCAGATTGTCCCATTCCTGTTGTAACGCAGCAGCAAGTTCTTGGACATTGGCAGGACGTTGTTGACGTTGACGTAACCTCTGTCCAAGCATGTCCCAGACATGCTCGATGGGGGAGAGGTCAGGACTCAGTGCTGGCCAAGGTAATGTGGTGATGTTCTGTTGTTGGATGTAACCTGTAACGATCCTGGCACTGTGACATCTTGTGTTGTCATCCTGGAAGATGAAATGGCGGCCATGACGTCGTGCGAACGGCACAACATGGACTGCCAAGATGTTGTCCCGGTAGTACTGGCCTGTAACACGCCCTGCAACAACATGTAAAGCCGTTCTTCCAGCAACAGTGATGCCTCCCCACACCATAACAGAACCACCCCCAAATCGATCATGTCTGATGACGTTAACGTCTTGGAAGCGCTCGTTTCGACGACGCCACACCCTCCTTCGTCTGTCGAAAAGATAGGTTGCCAGGCAACGAAACATACGCCCACAGCAGCTAAATCGTCCGGGCAGTCAACAAGAGTGGTCGCATATTTTTACTTTTTTCGGTAATGATACATTTATAATACACTAAAATCTGATTAAGAGTAACAACTCATTAAGTAATTATCAGAAAATCATTAGAATTTGTTTGGCTTTGATAAAGTTCTCCTCCATGCTAATGTTTAGTATACAAAACATTTAATATCATAAATTGAGGTGTTCAAGTTATCAAAATTCATTGAAAATCAATATACTTGTTCGTCTCAAGACCTTAAAATCTGTGTATCAATCTAAAGTGAATCAGATGTAAACTTTAGCTTCTATAGTGTCCACAATATTTTTTTTGAAGTGATCAAGGGCCATAACTCTGACAGTAATTATCGGAAATCGCTAAAAATCAATTGGCTTCTTCGTCTCATGACCTTAAACACTGTGTATGAATTTAAAGTCAATCGGGTATTAACTTTGGCCTCTAGAGCATCCACAAGATTTTTTAAAGTGATCAAGGGCCTTAACTATGACAGTAATTATCGGAAATCATTGAAAATCAATAGGATTCTTCGTTTCATGTTCTTAAACACTGTGTATAAATTTAAAGTCAATCGGATATTAACTTTGCCCTGTAGAGCATCCACAAGATTTTTTGAAGTGATCAAGGGCCATAACTCTGGCAGTAATTATCGGAAATCTTTGAAAATCAATAGGCTTCTTCGTCTTATGACTTTTTAAACACTGTGTATAAATTTAAATCAATCGGATATTAACTTTGGCTTTTACAGTGTCCACAAGATTTTTTGAAGTCATCAAGGGCCATAACTCTTGCAATAATTATCGGAAATCGCTGAAAATCAATAGGCTTCTTCGTCTTATGACCTTAAACACTGTGTATAAATTTAAAGTCAATCAGATATTAACTTTGGCTTTGTTCAGAAGATTTTTTGAAGTGATCAAGGGCCATAACTCTTGCACTAATTATCGGAAATCGCAGAAAATCAATAGCCTTTTTCGTCTTATGACCTTAAACACTGTGTATAAATTTAAAGTAAATCGGATATTAACTTTGACTTTTAGAGCGTCCACAAGATTTTTTGAAGTCATCAAGGGCCATAACTCTGGCACTAATTATCGGAAATCCCTGAAAATCAATAGGCTTCTTTGTCTTATGACCTTAAACACTGTGTATAAATTTAAAGTCAATCAGATATTAACTTTGGCTTTTACAGTGTTCAGAAGATTTTTTGAAGTGATCAAGGGCCATAACTCTTGCACTAATTATCGGAAATCGCTGAAAATCAATAGGCTTTTTCGTCTTATGACCTTAAACACTGTGTATAAATTTAAAGTAAATCGGATATTAACTTTGACTTTTAGAGCGTCCACAAGATTTTTTGAAGTCATCAAGGGCCATAACTCTGGCACTAATTATCGGAAATCCCTGAAAATCAATAGGCTTCTTTGTCTTATGACCTTAAACACTGTGTATAAATTTAAAGTCAATCGGATATTAACTTTAGCCTCTCGAGCATTCACAAGATTTTTCAAAGTAATCAAGGGTCATAACTCTGGCAGTAATTATCGGATATTGCTGAAAATCAATAGGCTTCTTCGTATCATGACCTTGAACACGGTGTATAAATTTAAAGTCAATCCAATATTAACTTTAGCCTCTAGAGCGTTCACAAGATTTTTCAAAGTGATCAAGGGTCATAACTCTGGCAGTAATTATCGGATATCGCTGAAAATCAATAGGCTTCTTTGTCTCATGACCTTTAACACTGTGTATAAATTTAAGGTCAAACTGATATTAACTTTAGCCTCTAGAGCGTTCACAAGATTTTTCAAAGTGATCAAGGGACATAACTCTGGCAGTAATTATCGGATATTGCTGAAAATCAATAGGCTTCTTCGTCTCATGACCTTAAACACTGTGTATAAATTTAAAGTCAATCGGATATTAACCTTGGCCTCTAGTGCGTTCACAAGCAATTGTGGACGATGGACGGACGGACGGACGGACCAACGGACGGACGGACCGACAGACGGACGGACGGGGGCGACGGCAATATACGTCCACATTTCTATGTGGGCGTATAAAAATCAACAGTGAACCTTGACTCATCTGAAAACATCACATTGCTCAACATCGATTATCCCAGTGTTGACGATCCCTACACCAACGACGTCTTGCCTGAATGTGATGATCTCTCAAACAAGGGATCACGCGAGGACGTCGGGCGCGAAGGTGACCCCTATGCAGTTGATTCCGAATCGTCTGGCCACTCACTCTCACACCAGTGTCTGTTTGAAGACGAGCGCTGATCTGATTTGCTGTGATGACACGATTTCTCAAGGTCAAGGTACGGAGTTGTCGCCCTTGGTTGACCTGAGCGTGGTCTGTCCTGTACAGATTGTTTATCATGGTATCTGGACCATAGCCTGCTTATGACAGACTGAGAAACATTCATCGTCCGCGCCACAACCGGCTGTGTTGTGCCGATCTGTAGCATGCCAAGGGCACGTAACCTTTCATTTTGGGTAAGCCGCCGCATATCAAAATTTGTTTTCTGGTCACTAAAACAATGTTTCCACCCTGGAATTCAATGCCACAATGACTGTAACATTCAAAGTCAGAGTCATGCAAATCTTGGGTTGGACCTAGGGCTGTGTCGATACAGTTCATTTTCGATACGATACGTATTGGCGATACGGCAAACCGATATGCGATACGTATCGCGATATGGTGACGTCATAAATTATGCCAAAAATAATCCAAAACTACATTCTGTTTCAAGACATTGTTTGTGATGGGTAAGCATCGGGCCATCAGGTTTCCAAATCCATTTTAAAACGAAACGGTCATTGAGGTCCCGTAGGAAATGGGTTAATTATATGCTCCATTCCCTTTAAAACTAGACTTCAACAAAAATAATTCTTGGTAATTTTTTTATGGAGAATGTCGTATTTTAATGTACGTGATTACCACAAAAATAACAACAGGTACACCATTTGAATATTATCCATATTTAATTTACATAACATGTTGAAATTACGTCAGTAATATTCCAGAATAATCAATAAAAATTACCGTCTTCGTTTATTCGATGAAACATTGGCGTTTCATTTTTCATAAGTCGATGATCTAAAATATTAGCATTTTTCTACTACTGTCAATATCAGAAAATACCGTAGCCAAAATAAGCTAATACGGCACCATGACATTTCTTCATAACACAATTTGTAGCTTAAATCTATAACGTAACTAGTCACGTAACTTGAAAAAGTTTTTTATTCATTCGCCAATGATGATAGACACACGACACAATTGTCACGTGACAACCATACTTGAAATTGCTTTCAAAAATAAAAATTCCGTACGATTATGATATAGCCTTCGATAAAAACGACAATATTTATTAAATTAAACTTTTGTCAGAATGTGTATAAAATAAAAAAAAGTCACGGTAAGCGCTATTTAGAACTGGTTTATTGACCTAATTTGCAACCGATGTCACGTGTCATTGGAATTCAGCATTGGAGATGCCATCGGGAAAATATATTATAAAATGATTGTTTCTCGGTGTATTCGGTGTTCTATCAGGCGATTATATTCATTGAAGATTTAAATTTACCTAACAACTGGTCAGTGAATCCATCAATGTATGATCCAGTTATTATAATATTTAGCGGTACATGGAATTCATACGGGGAGATGAAGACGTTCGATTGACAAACCATCATGCCGAGATCGTTTTCTTTCGCCACGTGGGTTTCAATTCATGGTCTTTCTGAACTGAAGAATTTTTTCAACGATACGACGATACGGCCATATTACATATCGATATAAATATCGCTGGAACGTATCGATACATATCGGTGTATCGATATATCGACACAGCCCTAGTTGGACCCCCATGATGATCACAAGCATCACCTGCATTCCATGCGGTAGCTATTGGTGCGTTTGGGCGTCACATGTAACTGGAAATGTTTCTTCTGTTAGGTTCTATAGTGACTTTTTTCGTAGTCATTTGCATATTTTAGTATTATGCCCCCAAAATCAAATATCCACTACTTTTTTTGAATAGTATATCATACATGTGATCTCAACGTGAGACACTCGTTATTGATAATGATAGAATGATAACTAAATTTCAATTAAGATATCATACACAGAGCGATAATGATGATAACAAAGTGATAATTGATACAGATTTAGTGTATTCTTGATTTTTCTATACAATTATGTTATATTTAGTTTGTCTCATATAGATAAACTACATTTCATTCATTCATTGTGATAATAATTATTATTTGGCTTTGTTCAAAATGAACAATTAATATAAATTATGATTTGTCTGATTTTAGAAGACTGCAATGATATTAAGGAACTGTCTTGCAAAAAAGCATTACGGTATACAAAGGTGGAAGTATTTTAATAGCAATTCCACTTATAATATATGACCTAATCAAAACTCAATACATAAAATAGTAAAATGATTTACCTGCTAAAGGTGGTCCTACAGACAGTGGTACAGAGAAGATTCCTAATATAAAACCTATTGCTTGTGATGCTCCACTAGGTCCAACCAAATCAAAGGCTATAGGTCCAATTAAACATATAAACAAACCATCACATAATCCCATAACTAAACATATTGCTATTAAGCCGTAAAAATTATCCGCAAACGGAATACACAGCGTTGCCACACCAAAAATAGCAAAAGCACCCTGCTGCATTCGAATTCTGTTAACACATGGCATATCAGCAAGTTTTCCACAGACAATTCTTCCAACTCCAGATGTAATACTCAAACACATGACTAAATAATTTCCATTAGCATCTGGGAATAAATCTTTACAATGTTTCACCTGAAAAAAAAATTTTTTTATGCAGCTGCAAATTAGTTAAGGGTATGCTTACATGATGCACTAGAAATTTGCTTAAATTTAACCAGAGAATCTATTGAATTATGGACACTTTTTAGCTAGATAACAGAATCCGTCCACTAATGACCCACAGTGCATAGGTAAGGGATTTGGCTCCAACTCTTGTTTTAAAAGTATTTTAAAAATTGGTTTCAACTAGGAGAAATAAAATAAAACCAAGTACGAACAATCCAAACTATTAGACAAAATTCAAAGTCCTAAAAAATATTATAGGCAAAATAATGTAATCAGCAAATGGACTGTTCATCGTGTACAAAATACACAACAAACAGTGGTAACAGGTGTCCGGAAGAGTAAGCTTACCCTGCCTGGCGCCACACCCGCCATAGCTGCACCCAAACTATTAGTCGAAATGTCGGTAAAATAGCGTGATTGGCCAATGAACTATCGGCATGTAAAATGCACGTGATGAACAGTGTTAACGATGTTGTAGACATAATCAGAGAGATAGTAAATAGGATAAGCGTCAATTAAATATATCTAGAATAATAGCTGAGAGTGACATGTTATATTTACCAATCAAGTCAATATGACGGCCATGAAACTTTTTAAAGGATTTTATAAGTTTAGTGCGCAATTATCTTTGCAGTTGAAGCTTAGTTGACAAATTAATGTCTTGATTTACTTAAAAAATCAGAAGAAATACTTACCAGATGAACAAAAGGTACAAAGTAACCAAACAGCGACATGCCACATGATAGCGCCCATACAACATATCCTCTGTTTCTCCATATTCTTACATTTAGATATTTACGAGTCCATGTACAGAAGGAATTACAATGGTTATATACACTTTCTGTTGACAAGGCTATGCCAGCTAATGCAGACTCTGAATGTATCATAGGTTTCCATGTTAAAACACACCCGAATAACAACACATATAAACCCGAGAGAAAGAGAAAGGTGTATTTCAGGCCAACTTCTTCAAGTAGAAGCGGGAGTGCCAATGACAAACCTATGGTAAATATAGCACTACCAAAGGTAACTATTCCATTCACCAAACCCATGTGCTTTTTAAAATAATGTCCCAATATCACTAACGATGGGGAATAAGCAAAAGCTGATCCAATTCCAAGGATTAACCCATAGGTCAAATATAATATTTCTAACTGTTCTACAAAGGCACTACCAATAAGTCCTATGGTACCCAGGGCTGCACCAAATGCTGCTGTTTTTCTGATACCAATTTGGTCACTGAAGATACTGGCTATCATACACATTAAGAAAGTCATTCCGGTACAAACAGAACCAACCCAGGCTGAAATCAAAAATATATATCATGTAAAATTTTTTATACAAATGACGTTATATTTGAAACTGCCAGTTTAAAAAGGTTGGATATATACTGACATATATAAATGGTAAAGTGAAAACTTATATTCATACAAAAAGTATGAAATAAAATTTCATTATGGAACATATTGATTGTGCTCAACTTCTTCTGATATAAAACTAAGCGCTCCGCAAGATAAAGTAATAAGATAAGATAAGATA
This sequence comes from Patella caerulea, assembly GCA_036850965.1. Taxonomy (NCBI): domain Eukaryota; kingdom Metazoa; phylum Mollusca; class Gastropoda; family Patellidae; genus Patella; species Patella caerulea. The sequence continues at coordinate 16,542,208 of JAZGQO010000014.1, read as the reverse complement.
AGATAAGATAAGATAAGATTTTATTGTATCATAACACCCATTACGGGCCGCATACAATTCATATAATACGCTCCTAAGCAGTGGGGTATGGGTGGGGAGGTGCTTCAAGGCGACAGCTCCGCTCAGGCCCATAAACTTATATTGTAACATGTCATCACTATCATATTCACGGTTATAGTGAACCACCCAGTTAGTAGTACCACTAGTGCCTGGGTTGTCGGGTAACAGATTGTAAAAAGGTTCTGTCAACTCTAGCTAAACAGGCAGAATTGACAGGTGGGTCTCAAGAATCTGCACAATTTCTGATCCTCTTGTTCACAAGAATTTGCACCCAAATAATGACAAAAACAATAACAATCATAATATGACATGAACTTAATGTCAACTTGCATAAAAATTGATATTATCCATGTTTTACCAGGGTGCTCAGCATTAAAACCAGTATTTTGTTGACATTCATTATGGGGTGGGATTGTGGATGGAGCTCTAGATGTGTAACCCCCACTCCCCACCATTCACTACTTCTCGATGCTACTGTGTAAGCCTTTGATAATTTTAATTTATTTACCACCCCAGTCCTCTCATAACTGCCTTAATCAATCATTATATAACTCCCCAAAATCTGTTTCCTTAGAATGTATCGCTTTTAATAATCAATCTATATAATTCCTTGCTTTTTTATAAATCATTATATATTATGCCATGACTGATCATTTTTTGACAGTTGGAAAACAAATAAGAACACACATTTGTCTTAACTATCGTACAGATCATAGATTAATTAGGTCATTTCATTATCTACATTAATGTAATTTAGGTTAATAATGGCTACTTACATGTTTTGAAAGAAATACTGGGGTCATCCTTTGCATATTTTTCTCTCATAGAAACATACAATATTCCAAAAGTATTCAAAATACCAAATACTGTACCATTAACCCACAGTGAAGTGATGCATACCACCCAGCCCCACCCACCATCTGGCGGTGTGAACTCTGCATTTACATCGATTGTTCTTTTTGGTTTGGGACGGACTGTGGTAAATTCATCTTCAGGGACCTGTAGAAAATCCTTTTGTTTGCTTCCATTCGACGTCATTGCTTATTTATGTCTGAATATTTCTGGAATTCTGTTCTTCGAACTACCATAGAGAACTGCAACCAAGCATTCGACCAGTATATTGTGTTGATTCACGGTCACTCTATACGCCTCCCTTCCGAGATAAAAATACAGATATTGTTAATAAGATAATAATATATCAATGCATTTTATACCTGTCGACACCTACGGTTAAATATCAACGACATGTCGTTTTCATTCCGAAAAAGTCATTAAGAACATTATACATTCATTCATGTATGTATCATTATAACAGGCATCCAAAAATAAAAACCATTACTTCACGTTCAGCACGTTGTATTACATGTAATATAAACCTCATAGATATATAACGCCTTTTGTTGATCTTTGCATCACTATTTACGAATGGTATGCTAACCTTATAAACCTGACATAGCACAGGCATGATATATCTTATTTATTACAATGGTCAAAGCTTACCTTTCAGATAATGCCGTGTACTTGCGCCAGGTCAGGATTGTGATTTAACTGAATCGCCAGCTGACAGTACGTATTAAACGTAACGAGTTCCTCGATCAGCTGTTTGCGGCTTTCTTTATTGACATTGGCCTACTATATATATACTATATGTACGTGTTGGCAATCATATATATCCTTGTGTTAATTTGATCGAGTGTAGTCAGTGGCAACAGGATCTGAGCTCAGGATATATTTATAATTATGCATTCCCGAAACTGTTAATATGGTGCTAAATAGTCATTTGAGCCCACAATTCGAGGGTTAATAATCTTAGCGGGTCGACATGGGGTTGATTTGGTCAGTTCGCATTAAAACCGGTCGATATTCTAAACTCGTACATAGGAGAATATTGATTTATTTCTCTAAATTATCTTAACGGAATGGTAGATACCGGTACATATAGGTTAAAATCAATAAAAAAAAAATTGAACAGTCAGTTTTGAAAAGAAGAATATATTTTCGTACACTGTGGGTGCAAGGAATTATATTACATGTCGCACGTACACTTCTAATTCCAATGGAAACAAATGTAGTTCTGGTTTTATCTTTACAAGAATCCCGCAATGGAGCTAAAATATAAAAGAGCATGGATACAAAGAAAAACGTATTTCAGCTGAGATTAAATGTAAACATATTAGATGATATACCGTACCGTCTATATTAATGGAATAGGCTATCCGACTTAAAATACTTTCAAAACGTTGCGCTTACATTTGATTTATACGACCCGTTTGAAACAAGGCCCCGTTATAAACGAACTTGTCTCCTTAAACGATCACTTAGACCCACTTTTATACGTTATCAAAATATTTGCCAACAATCACAGTTCGCCCTTGCTTTTTTTTTGAGCGCCGACATAATGCTTAATTATCAGGACTCGTGAGAGTTGGGGTGGGGCTGATTTGACACTTGTCAAGGGGCCCGGGGCAGGGGCGGATCTAGGAATTTTGAAATGGGGGGGGGGCTGCAAAATCAGAGCACTGACCGCAGAGATTGGGGCACGCCGCTGAGAGGATGGTGGGGGCCCCCAAGAAAATTGTCCGTCATTTCCTTGCATCTGCAACCAATCCAAGAGCTATTAGGCTGCCATTTTTGCCTGAATGTTCGGCAATCGCAGAAAAAGAGCCTCAAAATCCCAAAGATAGTTGAAAGGCTCTTTCAGTAGTAAAAAAGGACACTGTCGAAAATTAGGGGGGGGGGGAGACTGCGGAGTCAAGAGGGCCGTGATGTCTAGAGGAGCCCGGTGGCATGCCGAATAATGTTTTCAAAGAATATTTATTGATATTTGATAAAATAAGAAACGTTAAAAAAAATACTCTGTTTTACTTGTCCGTAAAGTAGAAAAAACAATACCGACGTATTTTTTTAATGTGGGTAGGCCTACCAGTGGCGTAGATCAGGCGCGGATCCAGAGGGGGGCGCACCCGGCGCACGCCCCCTCTATTTTTTGAGGTGGCGAACAATTTTTATCTCAATATATTCTCACGAGAAAGGAGAACAAAAATAGTTTTGGTTGGAAATCCTATTTTACAGAGTTAGTATGAAATTAGTCCTTGTGGGCATTTTTTTCCACTCAAAAATCACTGTTCCGGGCTTCGCACTCCCAAGAGGATGCAGCATTCCCCCTCTTTCTGAAAATCCTGGATCCGCCTCTGTAGATAATAGTAGATAGGCCTATAAGATTAGAATCGGATTCTGTCCGTCCACGTTTTGCCAGTTTGGTAGAAATTGGCGAATTAAAAACTCTAAACCACCTACAGGGGTCTTGTTTGCGGGGCGAGTCTTTCCGTTTGTAACTATCGTCACCGACTGGGTAGCCGAGCGCGGTCAGGTAACCAGGACTTAGCCCGGGCCTAGACCAGTAGAACGCTATCAGTGCTGGCGAGAAATTAAACTCAGAACAAAAAGTTCCGTTTGAATCCAGTTCAACATGATTTTGGGTATTGAAAAAATAAACGAATAGGCCTAGTGATGCTAAAAAAAAAAATTATTTTTGCTATTTTGGCAAACTTACATCGTACTATTATTTGCCTGTGTCGGTGTAACTAAAATCTAGTAGCACCAGTAGGCCTAGTCCAGAGACTGTCCCACTGAATCAATTTTCAATGTCGAAAAAAATTGGTGAACAGTCAATTTTACTGGACAACTTTTCACTGCTAAACGACGGGGTGTCAATCCGGGTGAAAGCCTGTACAATGTAAAGGCTGTACATTTCGTTTCTTCTTGTATGACCGACATTCCTGAATGTGGACGTTGACCTACAGTTAGAGTGTCATGACTGCGAAATGTAATTTGATAGGAGGTGACGTATTTTTAACAGCGTGTTGTGTCGCTCATGCTGACTCTAGCGACGTAAGCAAGGTCTTATTTTCTCACTAAGATCTTCGTTTACTTTGTACATGCGTCCACGCGGATTGACACCCCGTCGTTTAGCAGTGAAAAGTTGCTCAGTAAAAATGACTGGGGCGCCAATTTTCTTTCGACATTGATTGAATGGGACAGTTTCTGAACGTTCTGGGTGAGTGTCATGCGACCGACGTTCAGAGCTAAACAACAGTAGGCCTACATCTAGCCTACATATATGTTTTTGAGTAAGCCCCTATGTCTGATGTTGTATTGTATTAAATCGCAATTGTCTGTGGTTTAGCAAAGTGAAAATACTTGGCGTCTGATGTGAATGATCACAAATATAGCGTATACGACGGGTTTTCTCCTACGAAGCTGTCCGGTGTAGACGCCTGCACACAACGTTCAAAAACATAGTTATCTCCCTTTCTTCATTACTGTCGTTATACCTATTTTTAGCTGTCACGTGACATAAACAAGATAGACAACGAGCATAAAACATGTGCTAAACGTATATAATCAGTTCTATTTGATGCATTGACGAAGACATGGAACAAAAACTATTAACTCTGTTATCGATTGTTAGCATAGTTCTCCATGATGGTAGTTATGCAGACTTTCCATTTAACAACCCTTCCTTACCATGGGATCAAAGAGTGGATGATTTGGTAGGAAGGCTGACTCTTGATGAAATTAAGTTACAGATGAGTAAAGGTGGGGCTGGTCCAATAGCTGGCCCTGCCCCAGCCATACCACGTCTTGGGATTGGTCCTTATTCATGGAATACAGAGTGTCTTAGAGGAGACGTTTCATCTGGAAATGCCACAGCGTTTCCGCAAGCCATTGGACTTGCTGCTTCCTTCAGGTTAGTGACTGCATTTGTGGCTCCACTGTACGTGATTTCAGCATATCATTCAAATCGCACTTCTACTTGCACGTTGGAAGTAGAAAACGACAAGATAAACACATGGCCATATATAACGAGCGGTGTAGATCCTGAGGATGTTGTCGCACAATTTGGGGGCCCTTTTTAGCCTAGAACTCAAGTTGTTGTTGCCTCTTGGTGCGAGAAGGGCGTGATTAACCGATTTATAAGAATTTATTCTCAGTTTCTCACGCCTGGTGGCCATCACTCCTAGAGTGGAGACCCCCTCACGGGGCCATTCTCGCCCCCTCGCCAAGCCGACGTCTTATTATGAGACCCACTCTTCTTTGGCCAGCCTCCGCACCCGAGGCAATAAATATCATGTCCATGAATCACGCCGAAATCTCCAGAGCCAGAGACATCTGCATTGGGAATATAAAATCTCACCGAGGGAAGTCGACTTTTCTTGAGAAGAAGGGCTTTATTATTATGCAGATTCTGAATAATAAATGGACTAAAACAAAATATAAATATTATTTTCTAGGAAACTAATTATAGGCCCATATCGGCGTAAATTTACCATATTTAGGCGTGTCATATGAAGTATTCAAAATATTAGGTATTGAAAATTACTGCCAAATTTCATAGAATAAGCTGCCTAACCATTCAAAATTATGACTATGCTTTCGTTGGTTGGGAATTATTTAAAATCTGATTAAGAAGTCTTTTATTTCAGCCCTGATCTCATTTACCGCGTTGCTGAAGCTACGAGTATAGAAGTTAGAGCTAAATATAATGATTATAATAGAAGGAAGATATATGGTGATCATAAAGGTGTTAGTTGTTTTAGTCCTGTTATAAATATAGTTAGAGATCCTAGATGGGGTCGAACACAGGTAAATATAATAGCCAATAGATTGATATTTTCATGTTGAACACTCCATATCACTTCCCATTATTTTGGCGAGTTAACATACATGTAGTTTTATTCATGGACAGCCTGGGGGCCTTATGCAGTTCGCCTGTAATATACCGAGTATCAAACTCAGTAGCATGAGAATGTGGCAATCTTACCAATTTATCGAAACGTCATTAAAATTCAAGACTAAAAAAGGCACCACGCGAGAATTGCGAGAATTTTGACTACATTAGGGACCTTCAAGGCTACCATACTCGCAGGTTCGTTTACCATCCATTCTTAGTTTTATTCCTTCTGACAACGACCCTCCTTAAAATACTGTTGGTAGGCGTATAATCATTGCCTGGAGTATATATAGTATGCATTAACAAGATTTAAACCTCAGGCTGATTATGTAATTTTAATATTTGAGCCAATTCGAGTGCTTTTATTTCAACTACACACTTTTAATCAAAATATTCATGCATGACAAAAGAAGATGCCCTGTTTCAAACTTGGTGTGCTTTTTTTTGTATCTTTTTGTAAGTTTAAAGCGATCATTTACCTTGGTTAGGATTATGACCTTGGCGACTACAGTCTATAATCAGGCGAGAGAACAAGACAAATGATAGGTTAATATTTGTATGTAATATTTAAAAGAAATAAGCTATCAAGATGTACGTGACCAAAGTTCAATGTAACCTAGATTTTCTTAATCTTATCGAAATATCCTTTAATGGTTCTCAAATTTGATCCTAGTTTTTATTTTCGACCTTAACTACAAATTTACCAAAACATGCTATGAAAATACACGCAATTCTTTTTGCTAAAAAAAGAGTTAAACAATATTCAACAATACATATATATGGATGTATTCAACAGATATATAATTGTTGTTCACATTGATTACAACTGAGTGAAAATTCTGACAAATTCGGAAGATTCGGTGATAAATTAAATAAACTTCTACCGGAAATATAAATACATTGGCAACGGCAAGTCAGTGTAATGACAGCGTGCGTGCATGATAACACCTTTATATCTCCATGTAAAATAATGTTAAATACAGTGCAAATAATATTTATGCTCACATCCTGTAAAGAGAATGATTCCTTGGCTCTAACCGCTTAAATATTTTTTTACTGCTACTGGGAATGAATCTAGTTAAAAAAATAATAAAAAATAATCAAATAAAAAAAAAACCAAAAACAAAAACAAAGAAAAAACAAAACAAAAACAACCTATAATTGTTTTTAATAGTTGGACTTTTTTTTCTTATTAAACGACTAGGGTTTTTGCTGTATAGAAAATATATCTCAAATTTTCTCTGAAATCCTGCTCTATTATTTCAGGATTATATGTATTTTATTGTAGGAAACTTATGGAGAAGATCCTTATTTAAGTGGTGTATTAGCTTCACATTTTGTAAAAGGTTTACAGGGAAATAATACAAGATATATCAGAGCTAATGCTGGATGTAAACATTTTGATGTTCATGGAGGCCCTGAAAATATTCCAGTATCAAGATTTTCTTTTAATGCTCAGGTAACTGCAATGATACTTGATATAATGGTCACATTTTAGTATATGTAGTTCATAATTCATTGCTAAACCCTTACTTACTCAACAGAATTACCCATAATTTCTATCTGATTTATAATACCCGAGAATACCCATCATTATTATTATTATTTTTTCCTTCATAAATTTTCTTATAATCAGGTATCAGATAGAGATTGGAGGACGACATTTTTACCCCAGTTTAAAGCGTGTGTTAAAGCTGGTACATATAATTTGATGTGTAGTTACAATAGGTGAGTGGCATTTTATAGAAGATTATCTTGGTTGACGCCCTCATTCAAATACCGTATAATCGAAGAAATGTTGGCGAAAATTCCAAAGCTTCGACAAATCCGTCACAGCAAAACTGGGAGTGATCTAGCGTACATATTAATAAGCCCGTCCACAAAGACCGTGGTGGTTATTTTTTATGACTGTCGATTTAAAACTGTTGCCAAAGCGGTGACTTACGATTTCTCCGGGAAAGAGATTAATAAATAAAAGAAACGACAGAAATTATTTTGAAATTGTATTTGTCTATTTTAGAATAAATGGTGTACCATCATGTGCTAACAAGAAACTATTAACAGATATATTAAGAAATGAATGGAATTTTACTGGTTATATTATAAGTGATCAAGAAGCTATTGAAAATATCATTAAAACACATCATTATTTTAACAATAGTGTTGACACGGTAGCAGCCTGTGTAAATGCAGGCTGTAATTTAGAACTTTCTTCTAATGAAGTGGACCCAGTCTACTTTGCAATGGGTGGGTTTTAATATAAATACATTATGATATCCAAGTCCAGTTCAGATGATCACATGTCCAGAACACGTTCATATTTTGTGTGATGGTGTACATAGGACAAATGTGTAATCGTTTGGATTGTTTCCTAACTAAGTCGTACCGTATAGTAAGTGCAGGGCACCGCACCACATGCGGACAAGACAGAAAATAAACATTGCAGAAAAAAAAAATATATATATCAAATCAAGTGAATATATCCGGGGGCCAGCCGTAAGCGTCCACTGCACTGTACGTAATTTTTCTTTTTCGTCATTAAATTGCAATATTTGATATCTATTTATGAAAGTCCGCATAACACAAGGTCCACCACACGTATAAATTCATTTGCTGTAATATTTCTCAAATTAAAACCACCCAACCTAATTCATTTTTAGAGGAAGCTATACAACAGGGTAAACTAACAGAAGATATGGTTAGAAGTAGAGTTAAACCATTATTCTATACCAGAATGCGGCTTGGTGAATTTGATCCACCTTCCATGAACCCCTATACCAAGTTAGATTTATCAGTTGTACAAAGTAAAGCACACCAAGCTTTAGCTCTGGAGGCAGCTCTTAAATCTTTTGTTCTGTTGAAAAATGATGGACAATTTCTACCCAGAAAATCTTTCAACTCTGTTGCCGTGAGTATATATTGTTAAACGGAAACCCCAAATCACGTGCCAACTACAATATTGTGAAAATTGGATCTCTGAAGGAATATCATCGGCACTGTGTTACGTTTAACGTCATCTGCAGACATATAAACAAATCAGTGAAAAACCTTTAGATGCCAGGAGATGATGTCGATATGTTTACATTTGTCGTTAAGTGGCTCTTCAAAATTATGAGTGGTTTAATAATAGCATTTTTCTAAATTTTTACAATTCTGGTTATTGCTGGAGGGGGGGGGGGGTGTATGCGAATATAATCAATTACAATTGGTAAACCAGCTTCAATTACAATTGGTAAACCAAACCCTGGCTGCAATTACAATTTGTAACCCATGCCTGGCTGCAATAGCACTTGCTTGCTTGAGACTTTGAGTGGGATGCTGCTACGCTTTTAATTATTTAAGTTTGGTGTAAATTTTGCCATTTCATTTTAAATAATAGGTTGTGGGTCCGATGGCTAATAACATACAACAGTTGTTTGGTGATTATTCTCCTGATGTTAATCCAGCCTTGACTAAAACACCGCTACAGGCTTTTCAACAAGTTACACCTAATTTACAATATGGGGCTGGATGTCAGGATAACAGATGTAAACAATATTCTAGTACAGAAATACAACAAGCTGTTAAAGGTGTAGAAGAAGTCTATGTCTTCCTTGGAACAGGTACACATTTTTATTCACCCACATTTAATATGGATCGTCCTGAATCCGACGCCTTTTTGTCAGATGGTGGTAATTGCTCTTGTCTGTTTATAAATTATCGGAACAATCGTGCAATGTCAAGCTTTAAAATTTTAAACAGAAATTCACATTTGGTCTGAACTAAGTGTGGTTTAATGGTCGAGAGCTAGAATATTAAGTAATATATTGAAACAAAAGGGGGAATGTCACTCCCGAGCGGTTGTTTCAATGTGGCTCAATGTAAATCTCGAGACAATTAAACAACATAAAATAAAGACACTCGCACTTGGTTTGCAATGAAATACGTAACACAGGTTCAAAATTCCAACTAGTATAAATAATGTACGCTTTGCACATTTCGGAACGCCAACATCAAAGGATGACGTCACATCTTTATTTTAACATGGGTAAAAACGAGAATAGATTCTTAAACATGCCGAAAATTACAGGAATTTATCTATAATGTTTTCTTGAAATAATATATATATTTTTTTTATAATTTTGGTTTATAGGACAAGAAATTGAGAGTGAAGGGAATGACAGACCAAATCTGGAACTACCAGGAATGCAAAAACAACTTCTTCTAGATACTATATACTATGGTAAACATGATTACTTTGTAGCTCTTTTAGTTGTTTATTTCTAATCATTACCAGCTCCTGGAATACTTGTCCAAATGATCTCTTTAATCATAAATGTCTGGCATAGATGACAAGATGCTCTTTCCGATTTGACATGTAGGCTAGAGAGAAACAAAACAGAGCCTGATTTGAAGCTTCACAGGATTTTATCTTTGGCTGTCCTTTACTCTAAGTCATCGGTGGACATACCAGAGTGAAGTGTCCATTTTGGCTCTTGTACACACTAAAATAATATTATTATATATGTAATATTATTATACAACCGTATGATAAATTAGCGGATGACTGATATAATGTCTTTGATAGTTTCATTTCTTATAACACATAAGATTCCGTTAGTCACAACCCAAACGTATGCGATCAGTTTACATATATATATATATATACAGTATAAGTCTAAATATTAAACTACCAGGTGCCATTAGCTATCATCCAGGAATTTAAAAAAATTAAAATATTCAGGATAACATAGTTACTTATAGTTTATCCTTGTGAAATATCCTGTTATTTTTGGATCATTTTATACCATATTGGAAGACAATTTATTACTGAGATACTTTTATTTCACTTACAGCTAATGGTACGCCTGTTGTGGTGGTATTATTTAATGCTGGTCCTCTCAACATTAGTTTTATTGATAAAATTACCCAGGTACCAGCTATTATAGCTTGTTTCTTCCCTGCTCAAGCTACAGGAGATGCTCTTATAGATATCTTATTAAACAGAAATGGTGCTGTACCTTCAGCTAGACTACCAATAACATGGCCAATGACCATAGATCAGGTATGTTACCAAATATATTATATATACACAGTAATTGTTCTATACAACCAGCTTATCCATAGGTTTTTATAGTTAAATATAACAGTTATGTGCCTTAAAAAACGAAATTAGTAAGGACGCTTGTAGGTTACAAACTATAACATTAGCATACTACTGTTCCATAATAATATTTATATCCAACGCTGCACTTCTTGGTTTCACGGTAAACGGTGAAAAGATAAAAGGTATGCCGACAAAAAATAATATCAACACTGGTACAATAGCAGCTGAACATTGTAAAGTACTTTTCGCTGATTGGGGATCTCTTCCAAAATAATGTCATATATATTAATACCTCCTATAACAAGGTATACAAATGGAACGTATAGATATTGATACAAAGTAAACCATGATTGAAAGACCGTAGACAAATAGAACGTATAGATATTTTAATATTGATACAAAGTATTCCTTGATTGGTAAACGTACATACATGGAAATTGATACCATATGCAACAAAGTATACCGTGGTGGATAGAACGTATATAGAAACGGAACGTATAAATATTGATGATATCTATAACGCATATTTAAATAGATACGAACCATTAAAGATATTTTATTATTATAGATACCACCTATTACAAATTATACATGTTTGGTAAAACTTATAAATATTTTATTATTACAGTTACCGTCTATTACAAATTACCATAGTTGGTAGAACTTGTAGATATTTTATTATTACAGGTGCCACCGCTTACAAATTATACCATGTTTGGTAGAACTTATAGATATTTTATATTACAGGTACCGCCTAGTATAAATTATACCATGGTTGGTAGAACTTATAGATATTTTATTATTACAGGTACCACCTATTACAAATTATACCATGGTTGGTAGAACTTATAGATATTTTAATGGTGTGCCTCTCTATCCATTTGGATACGGCTTGTCATATACTAGATTTGATTACAGTAATCTAAAAATACCAACAAGTATTATGGCAGGGATGGATTTAACTGGATCAGTTGATATATCCAATATTGGTGGTATGGCTGCTGAAGAAGTAAGTAAAATATATTTATTGACAGACTGTACTCTAATTATATCTAATATGCATTTTTACCTGGACATGGTTACATAACAATTAGAGGCAAATGTACTTCATCACCATGGAGTAAAGTCATAATTTAAATATCATCTCTTTCGAATTATTTTGAAATAATTATATATGCACACTTTTTTTATTATGTCAGGTTTACCAAATTTACATTAGGTGGATGCAACCATCTGTTACGGTACCTCATATTCAGTTGGCTGATTTTAATAGAGTAGCTATTGGTGTTGGTCAGACGGTTACAGTTAATTTTACAGTAAAGGCTGAAAGTATGGCTGTATGGATAGATGCTAATAGAGGTTGGGTGATCGAACAAGGTATATTTAATATTGTTCATTTTACTTTTTTAGAATATTTCTTTGATGTGTATTAATCGAATGACAAGGGATTTTTGCTATCATATTTGTGCAGTATTGGGTGACTGAAACGAACTGGCAGACAGAAAACTTCTCTATAGATGCGTAATTCGACGAGACGTTGTGAATACGTTAAATTCACAGAGATGAAAATAAGAACCGTAAAAGAGAAAGAAAAAGAGATATTATTTTATTAAAATCTGGGACAGCTTATTCGGTGGAGGTTTTGATTTTATATTTTAATAGCCTTCCTTTTGGTAATGTTTTGACTTATTCTACAGTCCTGGCCTAATATATCTTTCAGGTTATATGAGTTTATATGCTGGTGGTATACAACCTTTTCAGAAAGGAGCAAACGGATACCAGGAACTTGTTGCAACATTCCTAATTAAACAGTCCAGATTTATCGGAAAATATTAAATTACATATTATCAAAATGTAAATTCTACATAACAGTCTAGCCATATTACAGTTTCGTATTTGTTATGTATGTTACATTTTATACTTTGTTATTGTTTTGCACTGTATAAATAAACTTGTTTAAATTAAGAACCCCATTTTACCATAGAAACGATGGTGATACCGACGGAGTTTGCAGTTACACTTCTATACAAGATAGAGAAATCCCTTAAAATTATATTCTTTTTTCATATTATCACTTTCGCACGACACCTGGTAAATCTGTAAAATGTAGACGGTTTGGTGTATAAATGATCATGTTATAATTTGTTCCGTCATATAATGATCATAAGCTAACTTGATTTGTTGTGTTCTTGTCCCTTAATGGTCTAGCGTTGCAGTAAGAATGACCATTTCTGATGAAATTCAATATTGTTCTCGCATATTTAGTCCTGAATATAACGTTGCCACAGAAATGAAGCTTAACATTCACCCAATATAAACTTATTCGGGACTAATGTATGGTAATCTCTGTTTTAAATGAAATGAAATGAAATGGGGTTTAACGTCCTACTCTTTTTGCACCTAACCGGGCAGCGGCGCTACGGCCTACTCTTATGTCAAATTCCAACTGCCAAGGGATCTCTTACGTGCACTCACGGATTTAAAGTACTCATTACCAAGACTATCCTCAGCAAACCACAATAATTTAGAAAAATATATTGGAGTGAGGGATAAACCAGACAGCGGGATTAAAACCTGACGAAAGGTCCAATACTTTCCCAATTTTTTATCTTGTAAATTATAAAGACACAAACTAACTCTCATAGTTTTAGAAGATGTATATTATAAACTCTAATGAATATTGTGATTTCAATATTTGATTTACCTCCACGATGAACCTTATTGAAATGAATGAAATGGAGTTTTATGGCACGTCAGCTCCAACCCGTCTATTTTGCGTCAAAACCTTCTTGAAACATAATTACACTACATAAACGTTTTGTTCACTGATGTGAAGGTGAATAGTGCAAATGACAAGTTTAAAAAGGTGCAAATTTTAGATTTTTGAATGAATGAATAATTTCTATTTGACTGTTCATCGGAAAGATATATAAATCGCAATCCTTTTATGGGTTGTTAACAGGTGTCCTTTTAAAGTCTTGTGCAGATTAGTTCTTAAAATGTCACATGACCAGGGTGAAATTCTTAAGATATAGTCCACCTGTTAGCATTGTATTCACTAAGAATGAATCGATATAAACAATATGGCACTGAAGATTAGACTGTGGATTACATTAGTTATAATCATCTCTGAAAGCTATGCAGACTATCCGTTCAACAACCCAGCATTACCATGGAATCAAAGAGTCGATGATTTGGTTGCCAGACTGACTATTGATGAAATTCAGATACAGATGAGCAAAGGAGGGGCTGGTCCAAAGGCTGGACCGGCTCCAGCCATTCCACGTCTTGGGATCCACCCTTATTCCTGGAATACGGAATGTCTTCGAGGGATCTTTAGGGAAAATTCTACATCTTTTCCTCAAGCTATTGGCCTAGCCGCTTCATTTAGGTAGGACTCCAAAATTTTGTGTATCTCTGTACTCCTATTCTAGCAAATTAAGCATATTAATTTATCAATAATGGTAGTCTACGTAAGTAACCAAGCCAAAGAAGATAGCTTCAGATTTCCGGAAACACTATAATGAGTCTTAATCTAGACACATCATCATTTTTCAGTCCTGATCTGATCTATCGTGTTGCTGAAGCTACGAGTATAGAAGTTAGAGCTAAATATAATGATTATAATAGAAGAAAGATATATGGTGATCATAAAGGTGTTAGTTGTTTTAGTCCTGTTATAAATATAGCCAGAGATCCTAGATGGGGTCGACTGCAGGTGAGTTAATTAGGTAAGAATTAATTAGAGTCTACGAGAGGAACTGTTCAAGGTTGCCAGTTCAACATAATAATACTGATTATCGACTTTTCCATGACACTGTTTTGCGTGTGTAAATTGTATGTTTATTTATCTACACTGTGATAAGAACAGCATGTTTTTGATACTGAATAAATCCCAATGTAAGTTCATTTAGAAATTGTACAGTATGATTACATGGATTTAAAAATCCCGAACTGCTCTGTGCACTGTGTAATTACATATACTAAGTAGCAAAAAAACCGTCAGATTGGTATGTTACTCTGAATGGACGCATTGCATAAAACTTGTCAAATGTTTTTATTGTATATTACCTGAGCAACAGGGGTCCTTATCAAACACAGAATTGAACCCGGGAAATGTTCTCGATGATTTTCATGTAACTTCAAAATTCTGACCTGCTCTATGTGTATACTGTCTGACTTACTTTAAAATCCTGACTTTTCACTGTATAATGTATTTTGAAATCCTGCTCTGCGTACTATATGGTTACGTATATTTGTTTTACAGGAAACTTATGGAGAAGATCCTTATTTAAGTGGTGTATTGGCTTCATATTTTGTAAAAGGTTTACAAGGAAATAATACAAGATATATCAGAGCTAATGCTGGATGTAAACATTTTGATGTTCATGGAGGCCCTGAAAATATTCCGGTATCAAGATTTTCCTTTAATGCTCAGGTAAATTTAGTAATCCTTAGTATTAGCAAATGTGTGCTGTCTAACTTGCTTTATAATATGTTCTTGGCATCAAAAATAAATTCGGTTGCAATTACTATTCAGAAAACGAAAAGAACGGAAAATAAATAAACTATGAAGTATGGAACCATTTAAGACCTATTCTCCCAACCTATGCTGATATGATGGTTGGAACGAATAAATATTAAACGCCTGTGTCCTAGTCATCCGGGTGGGGTGGGTGGCCGAGCGCTTGATCACTGAGCCTAGTGGCGTGGTTGCGATGTCTTAATCCGATCCGAACATCAGTTGAATCGATGGCCAAGATTCACATACATGTTGTAAACACACTTTTATGAATGGTCGACTTTAATGTTTCAGGTATCAGAAAGAGATTGGAGGACGACATTTTTGCCCCAATTTAAAGCTTGTGTAGATGCTGGTACATACAGTTTAATGTGCAGTTTTAATAGGTAGGGTGCATTAAGCCTAATCTTAATAAGTGTGCTGCATTGAACTCAGTTTTAATAGGTATGATGCATTGAACCCAGTTTTAATAGGCATGATACATTAAGCTGAGTTTTAACAAAGAAATATAACACAATTGTAACAGGTTTTCCTTAACTAAAATTCAATATTCGTGAAACAAGTTTTACACAGGCGACTCGACATTATAAAATCACTATAAGAACGAGTATACTCACAGTCGTCTTGGAACAAACACACCAAGTTTCGTGTCGATCGTACTGGAATTGGTGGAGCCCTGGGCTTTGTGCAAAGAACGTCACCACTAAACAGACGAACACCAAGAAGAACACGACGGGTAATGTTTGGGTCCCAGCTCCTGGTCTAAAATATGGTTTACAAGACAAACGTCTGAATGATTCTTATAGACAAGGTATGCTTTATTATTTAACCCTTTATATTTCAGTATCAATGGGATACCAGCATGTGCTAACAAGAAACTATTGACAAATATATTAAGAACTGAGTGGAATTTTACTGGTTATGTTGTAAGTGATCAGAATGGTATAGAGAGAATTATGACTGAACATCATTATCTAAATAATAGTGTTGATACAGTTACTGCTGCTGTTAATGCTGGGTGTAATTTAGAAATTTCAGGCAATAATCCACATCCAAGTTATTTATACATGAGTAAGTATGACACGAATATTATCTTACTTTGCATATGCAAATCGTAATATACTCTCCTAACTAAAAAAGAAACGCAACGTTACATTTCGTCGTCAGTATATCCTCTCTACTATCGCCTTGTTGCAACAAGAACGGCGACCCGTCGCTTAACCAAACTGCTCTCCAGTGTTGCTTTGACCATACCCTCAGTGCCTGAACCCATTAAATTTGGATTTCACAGTGTCGGCGTATTTCAAAACAGAGGCTCTAACGGGGACGTCTTCCTCGTTATTCGGTTTCACGTAGGCGTTTGCCTACTGTCTGGTGCGAGATTCTACGCCGTCCGGGAATTGCTGCTGCAGTAGAGGTCGCTGTTGAAAACCATTTACGCCAATGACGTAACCGGAAGTGACGATGCAGGACAAGTGGGACCACACTTATTTGGCCTGAGCTAGGGCGTTCACGTGTTGAACTTCGCTATCGGTACCTATCCCAAAGGCGAGTGCCCATTGTCATTAGAAAAGGTTCCCTACTGATGTCTTCCGTCTTACTCCAGGCACAGTAGTGGCCTTTCCTACAGAGTTCCTTTGCGCTAGTTTTTTAGTCAAATGACTACAAAACGTTTACTGGCCCATAATACGTCATTATGCCTATATAAACTGTTCTGTCCTCACTATTTGTGATAGAATTACTTATTTTAATACAAACTGTAATGATATGTGTTGACAATTTGTGCGTTTGAACCTAAATGTATAATTTGAATGTGCGTAATGGTTCTTAGGCTGTATCAATTCAGGTTGTAGTAACTAATAGTCACGAGTTCTCGACAGTAATTCGCCAAAGTTCAAACAACAAACCAGTTCCAAAATTGGTAACGGAACATGCAATTGTTTTGACACACTTTTGGACTGCATTAATTTGATATGTTAGAGAGAAAATATTGATACTCCGTAGTATTTTATCTTAACCGCTAACAACAATCGATTTAAGGTCGATTGCAACTACGATGACTATGGAAATTCTAGAATGAAAATGGATTAAAACTTTTTTCTTTAATAATAAAAAATACATTTCTTCCAATCTCAAGAGGAAGCTATACGACAGGGTAAACTAACAGAAGATATGGTTAGAAGTAGAGTTAAACCATTATTCTATACCAGAATGCGGCTTGGTGAATTTGATCCACCTTCCAAGAACCCCTATACCAAGTTAAATTTATCAGTTGTACAAAGTAAAGCCCACCAAGATTTAGCTCTGGAGGCAGCTATTAAATCTTTTGTTCTGCTTAAAAATGATGACCAATTTCTACCCAGAAAACCTTTTAATACAGTAGCTGTAAGTATTCGTATTTACACTTTCAATCCGACAACCTGTCCTGTAAATCTAACCAATAAATCTATTCTGCAAAAATCCAACCATTTAGCACTTTCCATGTCTGCGAAGTTGTACCTGATAGATCAAATCAGTACGATTTTCTACGTTAGACCGACAAACTCACCCGTTAAAAAATCTATTCTGAATAATTCATTAAGCTTCCACATAACTATGAATTCTTTCTGTATCAATCCAATCACCGGACCTTCCATCCATGTATCCATCCTGTGAAACTGTGAAACTTTCAACCTGTGGCACCATCTCGCTTTATATCTGTATGATCTATGTATAATATAAACGTAACCTTTCATCTTTGAATCCAACCATTTTAAAATCGTGCTATCGATAAAATTATAGATATAATACTACTTTCATAAATTGCATATTTTGATGACCTTTTATGTACAAGATTGTAGGACCAATGGCTAATGATATTCAACAACAATTTGGAGATTATTCTCCGGACATTAATCCAGTACTGAGTACAACGCCGTTACAAGCCTTTCAACAAGTTTCATCAAGTATACAATTTGGGGCTGGATGCCAGGATAATAAGTGTACTCAGTATTCTAGTCTACAAATACAAGACGCTGTTAAAGGTGTAGACGAAATATATGTCTTCCTTGGAACAGGTAATTTGAAAAAAAAAATCCATTTTATAATAAAATACCTTTCAACATAGAAATATCATGAAAGCATTAACGAAACTTTCGTCAAAGAGTAATCATGAAAGTGTATTTAATCCTGTTTTCATCTTCAGGTCAAGAACTGGAAAGCGAGGCAAATGACAGACCCGATCTAGAACTTCCAGGAATGCAAAAACAGCTTATATTCGATACTATTAAATATGGTAAAACATAATTATTTTAGGGCACTCTGCCACTTTCTAAGCATTCCATATCCCCCTGGAATATTTGTCAAAAAGATCTCTCTTTAATTGTAAACATTGTTCCATGTCTTTCAAACAAGACAGGATTTTTAGACTTTGATATGAAAATAAGAAAAAGCATTGCTCGATTTAGAGCTTCTTATGCTAGGGAGAGGAGTTTTAATAGGGTCATATTTGATTTCAGGATAGTCGGGAGACGTTGTCGACAATTTAAAAAAAAAAAAAATAATAAACCCCACATAGTAAAGCATTGACCAAACTTTGTTGTTCTATATGTTGCTCGATGCCGGGGGTCAACGTATTTGTTTTTACTTACAGCTAACGATACGCCTGTTGTATTGGTATTATTTAATGCTGGTCCATTAAATATTAGTATGATAGATAAAATGACACAGGTGCGAGCTATTATAGCTTGTTTCTTCCCTGCTCAAGCTACAGGAGGTGCTCTTATAGATATCTTATTAAACAGAAATGGTGCTGTACCTTCAGCTAGACTACCAATAACATGGCCAATGACCATGGATCAGGTATGTTGAAATCAGTGACCATAGACCAGTTACGGTTTGATTAAAAAAACAAATATGATAATATTTGATAGATAATAAACAAATTAAAATGTGATATTATGTTATAGATCATTGTTCCTAGTCATTATTTTTTTATTGTACTATTCTAGGTACCGCCTACGACGAACTATTCGATGACCGGGAGAACGTATAGATATTTTCAAGGGATGCCGCTCTATCCATTTGGCTATGGTTTATCGTATACAAAATTTATGTACAGCAATCTAAATATACCATCAACAATAATAGCAGGAGAAGATTTAGTAGGTTCGGTTGAAATAGCAAATATTGGGGAAATGACCGCTGAAGAGGTAAATATTCAGCATCTTTATCACCAATATGAAGTAGATAACAAATTATATAACGAACACACCAATATATAAATATAGGTGAATGGGAAAGATATTAAGTAATTGATTTTGATATAAAAAAAATCATTTTGTAAGCGGTAGTCTGTACATTGATCTGACATTATTCGACCTCTGACGTGTACAATGGGAGTCTAGCCTTTGAAATAAACGTCATTGCAGTTTCTGAATACCCTGATGGTATTGTTTCTCATTATTGTTTTCCATGTATTGTACAAACTATCACATTATCTTTATTTAATTGATGTTTGAAATTTTGTAGGTTTACCAAATTTACATCGTATGGGAAAATTCATCCGTTCCTGTGCCACATATTCAACTTGCTGATTTTAATAGAGTTGTCATTACTATTGGTCAACCTGCTACAGTTAATTTTACAGTTAAATCTGAAACTATGGCTGTATGGATAGATTCTAATACAGGTTGGGTTGTAGAGCCAGGTAAACAACAAAACCTGTTCTAGTTTTGATTTAAGAATATATTTTTGTTTTAAATATTTACACATTGGACCCTTTGTTCTGACTCGAGTGTTCAAGTTACTGATCAACGTGTGTTGTTTTGTTTTAGTACGTGCACGGGTGATTATTTGAGGAAATGTCGGTGTTCATATTTAAAATAAACATCCCAACATACTAATTCAGTTATTGTCAAAACCAAGAAGCTTTAATGAACTGGAGAAGGCATGGCGGCATTTCATTATTATGACGATTGAAGCCAGTGACGCCATATTGGTTAACCTAAAACATTAGAATTAATTGGTTATGTGGAGAATCAGATAATACTTGTTAACCCAGTGGACATTTGTTTTACGTGAAAGGCAACACATGTACAGATATACATAATAAATTATTAAACATACACTATGCAAGAGCTAAATCTACCTATTGCAAGTCTTTCTTTAGGCCTGATATGTTATCTTAATTAGACATTAATAAACTTATCCAGACCACAATCATCTCGATGGCATTGGATTTCTCCCATATAAAACAGATTGGAACAGATCAGCCATATTTTGATTTAAGCTAAACATGGAAGGGCAAGACGTAGCCTCGAACAACCCGTACCGTGGTTGAAATTATTACACAAGTATTGTAAAACCATCAAAGGCTAATATCTTGGCTCGCAATAGAGTAATTTGAATGAAATTTTCAAATTATTCATTTGAACTATTATAGAAAGAATGGCTAGCTCTTTTTTAAAATCTTATATAATGTATCTTTAATTAATAATAAACCATGTAGGCGCTAATATCCATAAAGTTATAGAATGAAATATCATCTCAAACAGTAGCCTTATATATATATATACAACAGATTGTAGAATATTGCATTTCTTTCAGTTAAAGTTCAACAATAAAATTTCAGTCATACGAGACAACTTGCACCGCTCCCATGTAAATAATAGCTTTTGTCTGGAAAACCAAGTCACGCCAACTATTTTTAATAGTTTCGAACCTGTAAGTGGTTTCTAAGATCGTCAAATCGTTCCTTACAAAATCCTGTTCGCTTGATCCAGTGCCTACTTGGCTACTTTAAGAATGTCACACTGAACTCAACCCTATTATTCACCATCTCGTAAACTCAGCTATAACTGAATCAACATTTCCTTTAATTTTTAAGGCTGCTAACATTACTCCGAGCTAAAGTCATTCAGGCCGGACTCTAATCCAAGTTTTGTTTCGAAAATAATAGAAAAGTGAATAGCTAAGCAAATAACTGCACACGTTCGCGATAATAATCTGTTAGGGTCATTTCAGAGCGCTTACTGGAGGTACCATAGTACAGAAATTGCTTTACTTCGGGTAAATAACGACATCATGCTATCCACCGACTCTTAGAAATGGGTTATCCTTATACTATTGGCAGCCTGTCTTCACGTTTTGGTATTGTAGATAGTGATCTTTAACTGCTTAGTCTTATTCAACAGGGCGTCAGCAGTGCGTCTCGGTCAATGGTCGTTCGTCCAATGTAACTACTCTTGAGTATGGAGTTCTACAAGGGTCAATTTTAGGACTCATACTGTTTAGTTTGTACACTTCCCCTTTAGAAGATCTCGTAAGGAAACATGATGTTGAATTCCATCTCTACGCGGATGACACACAGTTGTACTTATCATTTAAACCGTCAACTGGTGCAGCTGTAACCAGGGCCCAGGTCGAATGTATAGGAGAAATTCATACATGGATGTCCACCAACTTTCTGAAACTGGACGCTGATAAAAACGAGTATTTGCTTTTGGGATCCGATAATTTACTATCAAAACTTAATGGTTCGTTTAATAAGGAAATTAGAATAGCTGAATGCAATGTGTCTCCTTCTCTTTCTGTTCGCAATATAGGCGTAGTATTTGATTTTAAGATGTCCATGAAACATCAAGTTAACAATATTTGTAAATCATGTTAGTCGTATTCGTAAAAGTATTTCCGAGGAAGCCACAGAGATTTTAATTTATTCTATGGTCACTTGGTAACTGTAATTCTCTAGAATAGTGTTGCCAGGAGCAAAAAATACATGCCTTAATCTCATGGCACTTTCTTAATTGAGCAACCTATTAGAATTATACATGTATACCCCTAGTCGTACTTTGTTATCATCCTCTGGTAATCTCTTAATTAAAAGACCTGTTCGACTTGTGAGCTATGGTCGACGATCCTTTGCCTTCCAGGATCCTTACTTGTGGAACAGCTTACCCCTGAGGGTCCGGAATTTACCGTCCTTGTCTACATTTAAAACTCGTCTCAAAACGCATCTGTTAATGAAGAATTTCAATAATTTTATTGTATTCTGACTAAAAGATGTTACAATAAAATCATAGCTGTGATAATTATCTTTTATTTTTTTGTCTTTCTTGTGTTTTACTAATTATCTTACTTTTATTTTATTAATTTTATTATTCTATACACTTGTCTATGTGGTGATGTTTTAAGAATTTTAAATGTTCGTGCTTTTCCTATTGTATGTTATACCTTACCTGTATATCCTTTTTGCATTTATTTTTTTTTCTATTTTCATATTTGCTTTTATATTTATATTGCAAATCGCACTAGAGCACAGTACCGTGGCGCTATATAAATCTATAATAATAATAATATTAAAGTAAAGACTTAAGCCTATATTTTCGAACAGCGCCTAAAATAGTCCGTGTTTTAGGTCTAGTAGTTGAGTAAGTTTAGCATGTAGGATGTAAGCAAAGAGAAAAATACATCCAACTGAATTAGAGTATGAAATGTTTGGTATTGTTAATTAAATTTTAGTATTGGGACAGTAAATTTCAGTAGTTGTGTATCCGTCACATTTCCCAGAAACGACATAGTTGGGTTCACAATGTAAATTAGATTATGAAATTTGTTGTGTTATAGATTTTTTGTTGTATTGGGACAGTGAATTTCAGTATTTATTTTCCGCCACATTTCCCACAAGCGACCTAGTTGAGTTCACAATATGGTGTGTGTGTGTGGGAAGGGGGAGGGGTGCAGTGGTGTAATTGTCTTAACTACAATAGAAAATTCTCTCTAGTATCAACATCCGAGTTTATCATTATTTGTCAATTTTGTATAAACTTGCAATATTTCAATTTAATGCGAACATCCCGGATTTGTGTCTATTTAATGTTTCGATGGAATTCAATTGGACTTTTAGATACTGCTTTTGCAATTTTTATAAATAAAATTTCACGAGATATATTAAATATAATATTTTTTATTATATAAAACATGAACAGCATATTTGTAATTATAAAGCTTCAAAGACTTAAAAAATACAATTATTGAGTTCATTTCGCTTTGAAATTGATAGTTTTTCATTCTTACATCTCTTTGTTGGGAATATTATGTGGACATATGAAACTGCAACATAAATATGTCATTTTTATGCAACATAAATATGTTATTTCTAGTCGACTTTGGCTTGTGTTGTTTTCTCTCTACAAACCCCACCCCACCCTTTTAAGGACATGAATTTGATTGGTCAATGAAAAAGAAACTACTTTCTTTTGTTTTGAAGAAACCACTTATTTTAAATAAGAAGTGACCTTTTTTGTTGAAAAGAAACTTTTTTTGTTGAAAAGAAACATTTTTTTTTATTCAATTGACCTTGAAAGAAATACTGGGTAATTATATTCAGCAAAAGTGAAACCTATACCAAAGAATTATATTTATTTATTTGTGATAATTAAAATCTCCTACTCGTGTTTTTTGATATCAAAAAATATCAACACTCGGCAGAGTCTCATTTTTTTCACTTTATCAAAATGTGTTGGAGATTCTCTATATATTTCTTTTTTTTCCACATTAGACGTCTACTAGTAGGAGTAGCCCGGCACATTGATCGTCAACAGAATTAGAAAGGCGTTGTTTTGGGGTTAACCAATATGGCGTCAATGGCTTCACCAAAAGCTTCTTGGTCAAAGCATACCATGCATTTCCGTGCGTGCACTGTATTAGAAATAACAAGAAACACCATGTTAATTAAAAAAGATAAATACATGTAGTTAAAACAATAAATAATTTTTTTTTTAAATGTAGATTGTGAAATAGTAGCATTAGCTAGAAAACGCACCCAATAGTTTTGTCAGGTTAACACCCAATCAGTGTTTTAATCAGTTCCGTATCATATAAAGTTCATAATCATCTCATTTTCTATTTAAGGTCTCATGACGTTGTATGCTGGAGGTCAACAACCTCTTCAGTTGAAATCAACCGGTTCTGACGTTCTTGATTCAAGATTTACCATCATTGACAGAAATACCACAGCTAGTTGAACATAACGTTTATTATACATTTAAAAAATATTTTTTCAATAAAGCTTAAAAATGCCATGTTTTATAACAAGGATTATTCTTTTGTTTTTAAGTGAATCCAATTTTTTGTCGTTTAAAGTAATTCATTATTAACATGATCTTATTTGTTTCTTTTATCCTTATTCCGATCGGCGTTCTTTATCCACTATGGGACACAAGGCCCCATATACACGTTGACTTGCAGGTAAAAAAAAAACTTGACACTTTGACGAAGTCTTCCTTAGTACTGTTGGTGCAAATCAGTAGGACTTGAATCCCATTTTGATTTCATTTCTCTCCTGTGAAATTTACTCTGTTTTATGGATTCGCTTGGTCTATATAACTATGGTAAATTTAACCACGATTAGCTAAGCAGTATTTATTTCTTTCGGGAATGATGAATTTTTTAAAGTTATAACCCCAATTATTTCTTTATTTTGATAACTTTTGAAAGGGAGAATTGGTAAGGGGTACTGTAAGGAAATATATTAGAAAACGCCTATTTTGTCCCTTTACGGTCTTATTTGCTGGGCAAGTTGTGTGGTACAGGCCTGTTTTATGTAATATGCACTGTGTTGGTGGCTATCCCTACTGTCTTATTTAGTAAATGGCATTGTGACAATAGGGAGATTCTAAATACACATTTTATTTGCTTGAAATAGTTTTAGCTTGTGGCGTAAAATACCTTTGTGTACAAAACCACGTGACATCATTCGTTATATATTATAGCTATACGTACGGTTACCATAATATAAATTACATGCAGTGTGTAAAGTAAATCAAAATGGAAATACCGTTTGTGACGTGTTTAGTAAATTGTGCTTTTATCATGGTAGCCTATGCAGACTTTCC
The DNA here is from genome assembly GCA_036850965.1 of Patella caerulea. Lineage (NCBI taxonomy): Eukaryota > Metazoa > Mollusca > Gastropoda > Patellidae > Patella > Patella caerulea. Next base: position 16,516,931 of record JAZGQO010000014.1, on the reverse strand, counting down.
ATTTAACAATCCATCGTTACCATGGGATCAAAGAGTTGATGATTTAGTAGGAAGGCTGACTCTTGATGAAATTAAGTTACAGATGAGTAAAGGTGGATCCGGTCCCCAAGCTAGTCCGGCCCCTGCTATTCGACGTCTTGGCATTGGACCTTATTCATGGGATACTGAATGTCTGAGAGGCGATGGTGTTGCTGGAAATGCGACATCGTTTCCCCAAGCAATAGGTCTGGCTGCTTCCTTCAGGTTAGTTAGCAATGCTCTTTAAAGTTACATTATGGGAGATAAGATAAAGAGATGGCAGTTCTCACTACAATAGTTAAAAACTAGATAGTGTAAAGATAATTTGATCCATTATTAGCCTAGAAAAAAGCGTTTGGAATATCCACATAGCCTCGATCATCATTACTCAAATCATTAATATAGTCTCGATTATCCACTTGATTGATTTAATTATCAACGGCCATTAAGCGGCATATAAGAATTTAATCCGCCAACATCGAAGGCTAGCCTTGACTTAAAGAGTTTATTATTGTCTGGACATGTTAATTAATGTCTAATTGATTATTTAGATAACATCGCAGGCCTAAAGAAAGACCTGTAATAAGCAGATTTTGCTCTTGCATAATGCTATTTTAATATAAAGTATCTTTTGTTGTTCACTTTGTACATAAATAGGGAAAATTAAATATAAAGTGGCATAATATCTAGAAACAAACACAGGTGTACTGTATTACTTTATAATTATCTTATTTGATTCAAATTGTCCTGGTATTACTGTATATACGGTGCGTAAATCCTTCATGTACTTTTTCGTACGTATATGTCAACAGACGACAGTTTGACAGTTAAATAAACACGAGTTAGTTTATACCAACATTATGTACACGTATAGAACACACCTATATAATACACACCGTGTGTTACTGTTAGGATATATACTGCCAGCAAACAACAAATTTTAATTCATGGTATTCGTGTTGTGTAAGCAATTTTGGACACCTATACGAAATAAAATGGGGTTTAATGTCCTACTTTCTGCCCCAACCCCTGGCTGATAAGATATCGTGGATTTATTTTTGTCGTAAGACGCATTTCACACAAATGAAATCAGATAAGCAGAAAATATTTTATATTCCTCCATGGATAAGTTCTTGGCATAATAAAACCCATTTCTTTAAATTTTTATTTCAGTCCTGATCTGATATATCGTGTTGCTGAAGCTACGAGTATAGAAGTTAGAGCTAAATATAATGATTATAATAGAAGAAAGATATATGGTGATCATAAAGGTGTTAGTTGTTTTAGTCCTGTTATAAATATAGCTAGAGATCCTAGATGGGGTCGAATACAGGTAGGTTTTATAGACTTAGCCCTTGAATGAATAAACAAACATAATCAAATTAGAGAAATTTGCTTATTTTGTGATATTACAGGACTGTAATATCTTTCAAATTGTTTTTTTTTTTAAATACTCAAGGCCATGACATTTTTTAAAATCCATATCTTATCAACCTGCATGGGTTTTATCATCAATGAATCTATATATTTTTTATAGATTTCTCCTGGAACCGTGTCTTACATTATATAACACGATAACAACTGACACGTGCTTTATTATTTACTTATCGAATTGATTTTTCACCTCTCGTATCTTTCGTACGTAATTATGTCCAATCTACATACACTATCTCTGAGTGCAGTGATTGTTCACTGGGTCCTAATGAGAAACGACCGGGTAGCAATTCATGCGAATATATTTTAGTTGGGAATCTGTACCTAAGTTATAACTTACCCGTTTATCCTTGAATTGGGGTCGTCAATTCAACAGGGTTCATCACCATTCCCAAATCATTGAACAACTCACCTAGAAACTCTAATAATCAACAGATACCTATACTAAAAGTTCTCGCAATTTAGCCTCCTAAAATATTGAAAATCGCATAGCGACCCAATGAACGACCAAGCGAATTTGAAATTATATTCATGCATAAAAAGGGAGTTTCGCTTTGGAAAGAAAAACATGAACCCCGACTCTTGACCCAAGCACTAATGAAATGCGTACACTTATATGTTGGGCAAGGTTTATTTTTTTTGTAAACCACCACTATAAACAATGCACACCCGGATTTTTTTTAGGTAAGTTATAGGATTTAAAACGAATGGAACATTTGCTAATACCCCTTGTTAAAATATCTTTATCTCAGCGAAAGTTATACAGATTTGTATCAAATTGAACATATCCGATGCAACTGTATAGCTTAAAGCACCCGATCCGCCTATTTTTAGCCTGCTAGTAGTAGAAAGTTATTAGTCATTTTTAGATGCTAGTTACAGTAACAAGGGCTGCCCCTGCGCCTCTAGGGTCTGTTGTTAGCTGCTACAGTAACAGCTAACAAAGGCCACCTTTGTTATCTACTAATACCAGCTAACAAGGGCCGTATTTATTTTCCCAATTTCCGATTAATCGAAATAAAATATCAGAATTGTGAAAATAATACATCTCTGACCTGCGGGGCGTTTACTCAAAATTTTTAAAATATGCATAACCACTGGGGGAATTTCTTGCAATTGTGATGGAGAAAAACACATTACAAAACATAGGAAATTATGTCGATAAACATTTGACAAAAACGCAATAATTCATGCACTGTTTGGGCTAGGCCTACCATTAAAATTAAAATAGGAATCGAAAAAATAGTGGCAAAGTAAATCCTTAGTAACCCACAATTCGTCCCATCAACGTGTTTTTAATAAGGACCCGTTCCAATATTATTACCGCCTTGAAGGGGCTAATAGAAACGAAATAAATCGGCCTTCAGGCGGTAAACGGCATGCCGTGTTTACCGTACGGAAAATTTATTACCGCCTTCGGCATAGACGAAGTTTACCAGACGTTTTGCAGATAGCCAAGAGTTATCTTTCCAAAGCGTTCTTTACTGTCGCCATGTTTTATTGAAATTCGCGGCCTGTTCCACATAATGACGATACGAAATAACTAAGTGCATTTAAGCCTATTCATAATGGCTGACAAAGAAAAGGTAGGTTGATATTTTCCACTTGTCTTTTGTCATAAAAACGAACTTCCAAAAGAAACGAAGCAGAAGACGAGGCCAATGTGAATGTCCGGACGGAATGGCGAAACCTGCTCGTAAATTTGTCAGGTTCTTAGCCTAGCCTAGCCTAAACAATAAATAATAATTTGACTACAGAATCAAGAATAGGAAGAAAATGAAATGAAATTGAGTTTAACTTCCTACTGTTCTGCTCCGAAAGAATAGTAGGAAGAAGGTCGTTGAATCCAATTATGAGCTAAATCGCGAATAATAATAATAGGCCTATACTTTATTATAATAATTAGGCCTAGATTTGCCAAATTTGAAATAATTTCTTGGCATGGGAGTGGGACCTTGAATTTTAGTTGACCCAAATGAATCGCAACCCATATAATAATGTAATCTGATTGTCTATAAATTGTTACCGTTTTGACTCTATAAACTCTAATTTCAATTTCAAATCAATTATCGTTATGTCCATGTCCAGGGGGCCACGGTGGATAAGGCGCTGGTTCGCTAGCCGGGAGGTCGGGTGTTCGATCCCTGCTTTGGCCGAAAAAGTTCATCTCGATTTTCCGGCGTGATTTCCTCTTGTCACAATGTCCTGCAGTGATGCAGAAGGAGGGCCTGACAAGGACAGCTGCCTAGTCGTTTGGATGGGACGAAAAACCGAGGTCCCGTGTACACATTGGAGTGCACGTAAAAGATCCCTTGGCAGTTGGAATTCGATATAAGAGTAGGCCGTAGCATCACTGCGCCACTGTCCGGGCAAAATTTCCCTAATTATAGCACACTGTATGGCGTATGCCCGTCTTCCATTAGCCCAGGTTTGGTGCAAAAGAGTAGGACATTAAACCTCATTTCATTTCATTTCATTTCATTTCATTTCAGCTATGTCCAGTGAAATAGTAATACAGCATGAGACACAACAGAAATTTCTAGTGTCTGGTTATTCCAGTCTATTGCGTATGCACTCCAGGTAAGTTTTGGCGTCGCTGTTTGACATGAGTTTTGGAGTCTAGCCTGTTTATTTTGTCTTAAATATTGGATATCAGAAGACTACCTTTCAAGGTAAGATCACAGTAATGTGACCTTCTATACGTATCGTATATATGCATACAAAACGATTTTATTGCCACTTTTGTCTTCAACTCTATGCGCTCACGTCATACAAACGTCAACAAACAAAAATAATCAAGAATAGGAAGAAAATGAAATGAAATTGAGTTTAACTTCCTACTTTTCTGCTCCGAAAGAATAGTAGGAAGAAGGTCGCGAATAGACTAATAATAGGCCTATAATAATCAGGCCTAGATTTGCCAAATTTGAAATAATTTCTTGGCATGGGAGTGGGACCTAGAATTTTAGTTGACCCAAATGAATCGCAACGCATATAATAATGTAATCTAATGTCTATAAATTGTTACCGTTTTGACTCTATAAACTCTAATTTCAAATCAGTTATCGTTATGTCCAGTGGGTCACGGTGGCTAAGTGGATGAGGCGCTGGTTCGCTAGCCGGGAGGTCGGGTGTTCGATCCCTGCTTTGGCCGAGAAAGTTCATCTCGATTTTCCGGCGTGATTTCCTCTTGTCACAATGTCAGTGATGCAGATGAGGACCTGTCAAGACAGCTGCCTAGTCGTTTGGATGGGAGTGCACGTAAAAGATCCCTTGACAGTTTGAAGGCAAAATTTCCCTCCTTATAGCACACTGTATGGCGTATGCCCGTCTTCCATTAGCCTAGGTTAGGTGCAAAAGAGTAGGACGTTAAACCTCATTTCATTTCATTTCATTTCAGTTATGTCCAGTGAAATAGTAATACAGCATGAGACACAACAGAAATTTCTAGTGTCTGGTTATTCCAGTCTATTGTGTATGATCTCCAGGTAAGTTATGGCGTCACCGTTTGACATGAGTTTTGGAGTCTAGCCTCGTTCTTTCTGGTCTCTTGTTACATATGAAGCTGAAACGCACTATGGAACATGATTCGTGTACCAATAGTGAAATGTTTATTTTGTCTTAAATATTGGATATTAGAAGCCTACCTTTCAAGGTAGGATCACAGTAATGTGACCTTCTATCCGTATCGTATATATATATGCACACAAAACGATTTTATTGCCACGTTTGTCTTCAACTCTATGCGCTCACGTCATACAAGCATCAACAAACAAAAATAATGTATATATTGGAAACAAGTAGCTATGATATCGTTTTGTGGGGAGTATTTATGCAAATCAAAACAGCAAGATTGAAAAAAAAAAAACATCTGAGGTTATATTATCTGACATTACGTATAGTTGAAAAAAAACCCGAAAGGAAGCGAAAGCAGATAATATTGAGGTTTCAAAAGGCATTGCATTCCTGTTCTGTTTTTTATATATATATTGTCTAGTTCGATATGGGGTATGCATATAAGGGATAGAACTTAAAAGGTCAGATACCTGTGGCAAGATAACCACATCATTGTCTATTTGAATTGACAAATAATTCGTGTTTTCAACATGTAAGACTTTGGATGATTTAGAGACTTAGCTACTTTAAGATTTAATTTTTTTTTGTTCGGTTTTTCTTACTTAAACTTACACACATATGTATGAAACTCTGCTAGGTGTTTTCAACCAATGATTTTGATGCGCCAGCCGCCTAGGCTAGTTCCTTTAGAAACTGTCGCTAATCTGACCAGACTACATAAAACTATTAGTCGAAATTCTGATTACCACTTCCAGATTTGGGTGGTGTGAATCCTAACCTGTAGGTCCAGGCCTATTTCCAGATTGTGATGAATTTCTGCAAATTACCATTATTAACGTTCTCAGACCATTCCTGGCAGTGTTTAGGCTACACTGTTTAAAATTTGACAAAAAAAGTTGAAAGCCAACACTGTCTTGTCAACAGGACCAACAGTTTAACGCATTTCATTGGTATTTCATGAAGGTATACCTATCCTATAGGTCCTATCATCATAATGTTAAAGTAGCTTTAAGTATCTAACGCAGTGGTTCTCAACCAGTGTGCTGTGTGCCGCAAAAACTTCCCAAGTTTGCCGTGAAAGTTTGAAAATGCGAAAAACCAGATGACCCTAATTGAGTATTCACCGGAATCTACTGTTCTTTATGTAGTTTTGTTCTTTATTTAGTTTGAGTCAGTCGATGTGCATATGACTAGTCTGTGTCTACGGTTGTATGCTGTGTTTTCATTTTGCAAAATTCAATATTTTTCTTATATATTTGTGTCCCAAAGTGTGCCATTGGCTTTAAAAGGTTGAGAACCACTGATCTAACGCAATCATCATTCAAAGTCCTCGACATTGAAAACACGTATTATTTGTCAATTAAGTCAATATCAATGTTGTGATCTTACTGGGAAAAGAGGGGCTTCTTATATCCAATATTACAAAACAAACATTTTATCATTCGTGTACCAGTACCATAATTATAATGCAATAATGGGTTTCAGCACCATTTGTAAAAAGGGACTTGAAGAATGAGGCTAGGCATATTCCACCACAACAATCTCCCAAACATAGTTGTCTTCCCTTGCAATTCCACAACATTCTCCCAAATAACTGATAAAACATTTATTACCATTACTATATTAAAATAGAAATGGGTTCATATTTATTGCAAAATACTAAAGTATATTACAAACATACTGGGAACTCTTTCGTGCAGGATTTCATGGTTAAATGGTCATAAATACTAATTTCGCATGTCAGAGTCATGTCACCGTGCTAATTTTAGAATACAATACATGTAGATTGGTTTACCTGTGTTAATAACGTGATCGCAAGGCCTTATTCATTTACACGTATGAAACTTGCAAAATTAGATTGTTTCTTTCGAAGGGGTAGAAGTTGATCATATTTTCCTCTGAAATTGACTAAAACTCATCAAGTGTTTATAACGCCAGGAACTTTTCTCACCTTAATAGTGATATGGTTAATTTGTTTTCCAGGCAAAAAGGATTGAGCTGACTACCGAAACCATTCAAATTCTAAATAAATCATGCCACGAGGGGATGATTTCCTGTGGTAAATCATGCAAATGAAAAGATTATCAAAGAGGTGCAATCCCAAACTGGATTGTCTCAAGAAAAGATAAAAGTAAGTATACTAAGTGATTTATGTTATTTCTTTCAACTATAAAATATTTTTTATTAACATCACAATATAATTATTTTAATAATATCATAATTGAACCCTATTGTACCAGCATTAAAAAGATTTAACAGTTTACAGTCTTTCAAAGTAGGTTTAGTTTTCAGAAGCACTATTTTTTATGTAATTGGGAAGCTACAGATTGAAAATGGGTACAGTCACTGTACTACAGTGACATATTTTGGTCCTGAATTATGACCTGTCCACTCCCTATAAGAGTTTTTATATACCCACTGGACGCATATTGTGATTGTCACTGCCCCTTTGTAGAGTTTTGTTCAAATTTTTTTTTCTTGTGGAACCTATAGATGTAAAAGTTTTCATCCGATTGGGATGAAATTTAAAATGTATGATTTTGACCATAACTAATAAATCTTTGATGAGTAGCATTTTGATACAAAGCGGGCATAACTTCATAGATTATATTATTGCTCAGTAGAATCAAATCGGCCCAGGGCCAATCTGGTTGAAAAGAAGCCACACATTCAACAAAGACACCTAACCGAGGGATGACAGGCCTACCCGTCAAGCTTAGACAACGAACAATATTACTTTGGTCTAGAAAGGCGAGACACGTAGTTGTTGCATCCCACTACTGATTTCCAAGGCATTTTAGTCCAGACCTTGACTCTCAAATATAAAAACTATTTGGTACCGTACTAAGTCATGCCTAAATATATTAAACACCTTGGGAGTAATGTTTACACAGATATTTATTGTTTAAAAACTTTACTTCTTTATGGAATCAACAAAAAATCTTAACTTGTTAAAAAAAAATAGATAATGTGCAGGGAGCATGTTGAAAATTTCAGTAAAATTGCTTCATTCTCAGTGGAGTTATCATCACTTGCAGAACACTGTTGTTCCGATTGACATTGTAACCGTTGTTACAATGAAAAAAGTCAGGCACCCAATGGGGAAAGAATTGATTACTGCAATGGGCGCCTTTGGCACCCTTTCCATTGCTCCTCTATCACCCCCCCCCCCCTAAAATTATGTTATTATTTTGTGTTTCTCTTTCAGAACATGAAGCTTAAAAAAATACCAAAGAAAAGGAAAATGGGAGTACCTTTTGAGGTGAAACAATTGTTCAACATCCATGGATTCAAGGCAAAGAGAGGAAGATATGAATGAAATACTAAGATCTTGTGCCAAACGTTTAAAACTGTATTTTTTTTCAAATTGAATCATGGCAAAGAGAGAAAGATATGAATGAAATACTAAGATCTTGTGCCAAAAGTTTAAAACTGTAATTTTTTTCAAATTGTGTAGATTATATTGTTAGCACTCATGTCGGATATTTATGATCAGTTGGAGCGAGTTCGCTGTTCAATTTATTCAAACATTCAATTTAAAAGTTATGTTACCTTTTATCGAAAATTATGATTAAAATCTGTATCATATTCTTATGAAACTTAAACTTTTATGAGTCAATGGGTCCAGATCTAGTTTGTGTTTAGTTTGATTACTTTGCCACATTCCATTCCATAGTTACTAAAAGTTATAATTTTTTATTGAGTAAGCCTATGTAGTTGGCAATATAATGTTTTGAATGATCTTATGCTATTATAAAGATGCATGTGTTCTACTCTAGTCCAGCAACCTCTGATACATTATGTCATATGGGTTTAGAAGTTATTATTGGCAGATCTATTGTTTTTGCTCATCAAATGTTATAAAGTGTTGAAAGATCAAATTAATGCTTTTATTTGCAGATTTCATGCTGAGATACATCTTTTGAGTAAAAAATGTTAGTATGAAAATACATGTTTGGCTGATCTGTGTATGGAATGATCTAAATTTAGTATTATGATAAATTTGTTGAATGATCTAATGTTTTACAGTTGACTATGTTGTTATAAAGATACATATTTTGATTAGTGTAATGTCAGTGTAAAGTTGTTGATGTTAAATGGCTCATATTTTAAAGATACATATGTTGAAAGGTATTGAATATGAGGTTTGTTTAATAAAGTTTAAGTGTATAGTATAGTTATTTAATTTTTATATGGCCACATTTTCATATACATGAGCTAGTGAACTCAACCGGGCCGTTACAGAATTTTATTTTTTAATTCAACCGCCAAAGCGTACTGTGATCGATTCAATCTTAAGACTACCATAGATGCAAGAAAGGGCTTATTTCCTTTCTGCTAACTGTGTCACATAACAAAACCCCATAGAACTTTACTTACTGTATGACCTCAAAACCTAGAGGATTTTTCCTTTAAGACTTTCGCTAGGGTTAATCACATTAGCAGTACTTAAACATTTCGAATAAAGAGTGAATTTTCATATCAAATGTTTGGATGGGGGTAGGTTTTAATGTCTCTCTTCAAGAGAGAGGTAGGTTTTGGGCGGTAAACGGGGCTCTGTTGGAGGCATAACGTGATGCACACCAAAAATATCTAGAGGTAACGGTGGATTTGGCTGCCAAGGGTAGCTCTGTTAGACATTATATATTTGTATAAAGCAATAAATTTTGGCACAATGTCAATGTCGCTATAGGTGCATACATTACAAATCTTGGCAAAAGCCGCTCGTTTCAACTGATACAGTAACTGACTGGTCCGGGGGGTGGGTTTTGGCTGTAAATTTTGTGCCATGGCCACACTAGTCGAATTAGTAAATTAAATGTCACTCAGTTATATGCATTTATATCTGAGTAAATGTCTGATCAGAGGTAGATCTTGTTTCTTACAAATCTTGGCAAAAGCCGCTCGTTTCAACTGATACAGTAACTGACTGGTCCGGGGGGTGGGTTTTGGCTGTAAATTTTGTGCCATGGCCACACTAGTCGAATTAGTAAATTAAATGTCACTCAGTTATATGCATTTATATCTGAGTAAATGTCTGATCAGAGGTAGATCTTGTTTCTTTCAAAAATCTTAGAATGCACCGATTTCTATTTTGTTGTGCAAGGATTGAAAATGGGTGAGGGCCGAAATTTTGAAGAGCTTGGACCATTTTGAAAAGAGAAATTAGGAATATTCAATTGAAAACGTCTAGAAGGGCTAGAATCCGACACTTTATAATTACCTACCCTCAATTCGAGAATTTTAATAAAATTAGAAACCCCGGGGAAGATCGTGTCCGTACCAAAATGGCAAAAAGCAACCTTTCCTTTTCGCCCTGTTCTCAGGTGGATTACCGCTACGCCCTACTCCTTTTCAGAGAGGCGATTGGCACCAAATTCTGAGGGCATGTTCCTCAGCCTTTTGCCCCTGGCTTAGACAAATTATGTCACCGCCATAGGACCCTCCGCGGGATTGCATAACACTCACTTCCAATTCTGAACTCTACCAGTACAGTCGAGCGGTGGCCATTTTCTCGAGATTACCGAAATGTATTTTTTTTTTCTCAAAAATCTTAGAATGCTCCGATTTTTATTTTGACACCAGATTCGGACGTATAAAGGCCAAAAATGGTGGGGTAGCCGTAATTTTGAAGAGCTTAGAATATTTTTGAAAAAAGTTATTTAAGATGTTGAAGTGAATTGTCTAGTAAGGTTCGGATCCGGTATATACTTACCTACCCAAAATTCGAGATTTGCGGAGACTTTTACTGAAATTAAAACCCCCAGGCCGATCGTGTCCATTTTCGGTGGGTACATGCCCACGGACCCCTACCGGGAACCCTCCAAATTTTATGGACCTACTAACCTATAAGGGTTGATTTATGGGCTTTTTCCAGGGGGTTCCAATATACCCAAAATCAACTTTTTTCCCTTTTGCCCTGTTATCGGGTGGAATTACCGCTACGCCAACCCCTTTTAGAAGGGCGATTGGCATTAAATTCTCAGGGCAGGTACCTCAGTATATCGCCCCTCGCCCAGACAATTGTGGATTGACTGGGTACCTGCCATTTAGGACCCACTGCAGGATCGCATAACACTCACTTCCAGTTCTCGGGGTTACTGAAATGATTTTTTTTTCCAAAAATCTTAGAATGCTCCGATTTTTATTTTGACATCAGATTCCGACGTACAAGGGTCGAAAATGGTGGGGTAGCCGTAATTTCGAAGAATTAAAACATTTTGAAAAAAGTTATTTAGGATATTCAATTGAAAATGTCTAATTAAGGTTCGGATCCGGTACTTACCTACCTTAAATTCGAGTTTTGCCTGAGACTTTTACTGAAATTAAAACCCCCAGGCCAATCATGCCCATTTTCGGTGGGTACCTGCCTACGTATCCCTAGCGGGAACCTTCCAAATTTAATTGACCTATTACCTATAGGATCTGAGTTACGGGCTTTTTCCAGGGGGGGTACCATATGCCAAAAATCGACTTTTTCCCTTTTCGCCCTGGATTATCGCTACACCCGACCTCGTCAAGAGGGGTGATTGAAATTATTATAATGGGTAGGCTACCTCAACCAATCGCTCATCGCGTAGCAAAAATATGGAACTCCTCACGGCGATAGCGGCTGAGTATACAAACCCTTTATCAGAGCTTAATTGGTCATGCAGGACAAAAGGTCAAAGTCCTGTGGGTGTGACCTCATCCAGGGCTCGCTAGGGGCAAAAATCAAAAATAATTCCGAGGCCCACAGCGGATCAATGTGACGACTTTTGGTTGACGATATTAAAAAATGAAGAACAATAAATGTTGTGTCGACCTATCAGGTAACCGAGTTCCGACCCAATCGGCCGACCTTGACCCACGACCCCAGTCTGGGTTTCGGGGACCCACGCAGTCAGCCTGGACCCACGCAGTCAGCTCGCGGCCTCTTAAACTAAATCGACCCCGGGGATGACCCTGGTGACCTAAATTTGACCTTTGAAGGTTAGGGTAAAGGTAAATCGCGATATTTTTATCGATTTCACCCACTTCCAGTCCCCGGAAGTCAATTTTAACGTCACCAAAAGTCTTCTCGGGGTCGATATAGTACAAGAATACCAAGCCTTAGGCCCAGCCCATGAGCCCTTCTTAGCGTTTGAGGAAATGCAACCTATAATCGAAAGTTAGTCGTGCACAGTGGTATACCCTTTGAACGAGTTCCTCAAACGATGAAATCTTTAGAGATTAACCTGAGACCTCCCGTATTATATTATTATAATATCTGAAATGCCCAAATAAAATGTTTCTAAATGTTTTAACGAAATCCACCAACTCGTTCTCTCGATATAGACGGAAAACTAAAATTCTCAACTGAAACGATAATCCCAATGCCCAATGTGAATGGAACCTCTCGTGACCTTTGACTGGTCGACGTCACGAGTCACGAAGGTGCAATGTCAGTCGTAAACAAGGGAATCCCGAAGACAATGGCGAACGCTGTTGTCGTTGACATGAGGCGTATTGCTTATGGCTGTGATAATAAAACCCAATAACGTTCACTCTATAATTAATTTCCGTTTGAAAATAACAGTTATTTTAAAACGAGAGGCTAATTCTTTTGTCGTGACAAATTCGAAATTACCGAAGAAAGTAGACGTAGAGACTGCACTCGCAGCAGAGAGCAAAAATAAGAGGGTAAGTCAAATTCTGATTATGATATGACAGACAGACAGAAATGGGGTTTAACGTCCACTCAACACAAACTAGGTCATTTCGGGACTAACATGTTTTTTTAAATTTTTATTTCAATAATTCGCTTGCGCGTAGGGGTCTTTAGCAGTGGGAGGAAACCGGAGTGCCCGGAGGAAACCCACGAGGTTGAGAGGCGCCCCTATCTCCATGCCACATATGCTCACGCCAGGGCTCGAAACCACAGCCGCAAGCCAGAGGTGACCGGCCAGCTAGAGGTCGAAGCGCGGCACTCTAGACCACTAGGCCATCCCAACCCCCCCTGATTATGATATAGGTTATGATATCTCTCCTATTTTGTTTGTAGAAAAGATATTTTGTATAAAATTATATTGTGCTATTTTGGTTTTGTTTGGTATTCAGCCCCTTGATTCCAGGTATAGGGGCCTATAATTTAATAATCAGTAGGCTAATTGATTGAAGAGACTTCTTGTAATTTGTATTGCATTAAATTAAATGTTAAGAAAAATTCTTTCCTTTTTTACAGACCTTTTTTTAACATGCTGGTGAAGAGAAATAAAACTCGAGTCCAAGACTCCACCACCAGAGACATTGAAGACATGTTGTAATGACAGTGCTGATGAACATTTAGATTTTTCAGTATAACTATAACTAAGTAGGCCTATCCATTGTGATGATACAAGGTAGATACAGTACATAATTATAACCATGATTTTACGGTGTGGTTCCATGTCAGTGGTGCTTGACGAAAGGCCTGGCAAGATACAATATCTAGGTACTGTGTAGAAATTGGTGTGCACATTAAAGAACCCCTGAACAGTTTAAGCTAAAAATAAGAATACATGTGGGTCATAGCGCGGCTATCTGGGCAAAAGTTTCCATGTAACTCTTTGCATGTTATTTGGCGAATGCGATCATTAGTCAGAATGGAGCAGGAAAGTAGGACGTTAAACTCCATTTCATTGAATAATTATATGTATACTTCGATTTTCATTGCCAGTCATACATTTATTCCTTTCCCAGTGAAAGTCACAATCTATATAATTGTGGAGTTCTGTGAGTCGTGACTAGAGAAGAATTCATTATATGTTCCTTTCTATAGATCAAACTTGTATTTTAATGTGTAACTGTCAATATCTTTTGCAGGAATAATAGTTGAGAAAGAACATTTGCTGAACCTCTGTTCAAAGTGCCATATTTGTGACAGCCCATCACTAAAAAAAAAAACATTTATCTCAATATAGTACTAAATAGTAGGCCTTCTTGCATGTGGTTGATTGATGTAATTATCATATGGGAATCCTGCAGATAAATAATAAAAAATTGTCTGAATACATATTGTTTTTATTCTCACTTAAATCCTACATGGCATTTTCTTATACAAAGTACAAAGGTCTCTCTGATAAATCTTTACAAATGGTATACCGTCAGCATTTTGTCTCCCCAACACCACCTGGCAAACTGTCATTTAACCATGTTCAGTATTAATGTCTCCTGAAAATATAATTATACATATTGGTATATTAATTTCACTCATATGGTTAATGTCCACTGCACAAGTTGGGTCATTTCAGGAATAACATACATACATATATGGTAGAATCTTACAGGGGTCTTTAGGTGTGGGAGGACCCAGTGCAAACGCACACAGTTAGGCAGGTAACAGTACAGATATGTGTGTTAAACAATTTAATCATTAAACTAGCTGTTTTAAACATTGTTTAATTGTCTTTTCTAAATTTGAAATTAACATATTATGTTTAGGGTCAACAACACAAATTAGGTAATTTCATGAATAACGTAATATGGTACAATCTTAATTAAATAATTCGTTTGTTTGAAAAAATGTGATTCAAATTTTAAAAATGTGATTAAAAAAACCCATAATTATTTTTCCCTAAAAAATGATTACAATTTTTTTTTTTTGACAAGTAATAACTTGGTTAATGATTGTTTAAAAGAATCCATATCAAAGCCAAAAGAACGTTTGAATTTCAATTTGATATAAACACAATATTACTGATAGATAATTCAGGAAAGTTGAAATATAAATTGTAATGTAGATAATAAAGATAGGTTGCCAGGAAACAAAAGATACGCCAACAGCAGCTAAATCGTCCGAGCGAAAGACAAGGGTTGACGCATTGGGAGGCATTTTCAAGAAATTTCTTACAGATCAGATTATTATTTTTGTCGTTTGAGGGTTCACAAGGTTCTACAAACTGAAACAAGGGCCTTAACTCTGGAAGCAATTTACAGTAAATTTTCAAATTTGACATGCTTTTCGTTTTACTAATTTGAATTAAAATAATGCATTTAACTGTTGGCGATAGAGCGTTCACAAGAAATTGTAGATGAAGGACGGCCGGATAGACGATGCCGACCGCAATATACATACACATTTCCATGTGGACATATAAAAAAACTTACCATTCATTGTAGTGGAATCCAGACGACCGTTGTTGCGTGGTTGTTCAAGCCGTTGATATCTCAACTTTGAGCGTGAATTTCTGGCGAAATTTTCAGGCCATTTTCGACCTCAAGGTCAAATTGGCCTTTGGGCCCGGGGTCACATCAGATGCACCGGAGTCGAAAGATATTTAAGTGATCTTTACCCTTTCAGATGAACTTTACCTACCAAGGTCACATGGGCCATGATGCCATGTCGGAAGGTCAAGGTCTGATGGTCCTGACTTTATTAGATGGGCAACAACCGAATTACTTCCGAGGAGCATAGCAGGTCAAGGTCCTGACTATTGGTGGGCAATTTTTAAAAAAGTGAAGAGCATATGTGGGGTCGATCTATCGGGCCACCGAATCACAGATAGATAGGATGACATTTTTTGGGCAATATTCCCTGAGAAATTCATTAGCCGTTTTTTTTAGTGATGTGGTCCAAGGACAGATTACTGGCCAATCCCAAACTGCATCCGACAATCTTGGTTTCGCGGCTTCTTCAACTAAATCTACCCCTGGGAGGTGCGTGTTGACCTTTAAAGGTCAGGGTCAAATGACCATTATTCGCCATTTTGTCGCTCTCTCCGGTCCACACACAAAATTCCAACTGCACCATGCGACATGTAAGGTTAGATTTAGTGGGGGTAGCCGTGAGGACTAGTTGTGCGGAAGAATTAAAAAAATTAGAAAAAATAATGATTGAAATAGGACGTTGTGGGACACCGGAACCTCAAGGGACCACAATTTGGGGCTTTAGAATAATGGGTCCAGATGGTGGGACCGTTCTGGGCCAGGGTCCTAAATTTCATACCTCTCGGACTTCCAGTTCCGAAATTTGGCCCAAAAAGACATAAAAGTGCACCTCACAGCTGTTTTTTCCAGGTCAAAGTTCAGGTAAAATGGCAAGGGTTCCGATCATCATTTTTAAGTGTCCGGTGACTTTCCGGGATGTTTTCAGACGAGCGTGTGTGTCTGGGAATTGAATTTTTACCTAAGTTGCCACCAGGGACAGGTTATGCCAGCCATGGTCATGACCTTGACCCAAGGGACAGCCCTGTCACCAGGCTTGTGGGTCGTGACCTTGATATTGACCTTGACATTTCTGGCGAAAGTCTGGATGGTACATGAAGTTTTGGGAATTTTTCAACCCCAAGGTCAAAGGTCAGCTCAAAGGTCAAGATTTCATATAGAAGGTAATTGAAGTGTCCACCCATGGTTATGACTTTTGACATGCCACATGGCCCTGGGGCCCAGCCAATGGTCTCGCAGCCCCCAAGTTGGTCGATATTTTGGTGACCTTGACCCGTTTAGATGACCTTGACATACCTGGGTCACGTGGGCCCCAATGACATGTCGTAAGGTCAAGTTAAGGTGGTTCTGACTTAATTAGTTGGGCCCCTGGGGGGCAAAAACCGAAATATTTCCGGGGCCGCTAGCGGGTCAAGGTCACGACTTTTGGTTGACGAATTTAAAAAATGAAGAACAAATGTGGGGTCGGTTTATCGGGTTACCAAATCTCGAGCCGATCGGAAGACATTTTTGGGGCAAAATTGTCTGAGAAAGTCAAATAGCTATCTTTTTACTGCTGTGGTCCAAGGGCAGATAACTGGCCCTTCCAGAATCGCATTCGACGACCTTGAGGTCGCGGCCTCTTCAACTAACTCGACCAATGAAAGTCGCGTGGTGATCTTGCTTTGACCCTTAAAGGTCAAGGTCAGGGTCAAATGGCCATCGTTGGCCATTTTGATCCATTCCCGGTCGCACCAGAAAATTGTCGATGGCACCACGCGACGCGCAAGGGAAGATTTAGTGGGGGTAGCCGCGAGGACCAGATCCTGAGAAGATCTTAAAAAATTAGAAAAAATAATTAATGAAATAGGACGTTTGGGGGCACGGGAGCCACAAAGGGACCTCGGCCGGGGCTTTAGCACCTGGGGCAAGGTGCGTGGGTCCCTTTGGCCCTAAAATCCAAACGTCTTGGACTTCAGGTTGAGAATTTGGCCGAAAAAAAAGGGGACCCTGCAGCTGCTTTTTCTAGGTGAAAGTCTGGTAAATAGGCAAGCCTCTCCCGCCCCTAAATCACTCTCAGTTAGGCCCAGAGACCCTTTGAGGCCTTTTGTTGCAAACAAAATCTAGATTTCACCCACTTCCGGTCATAGGGGTGACTTTTGAGGGGCCGGGCGAAACCCGGGGTCGATATACTTCAAGAATATCCAAACCCGCCGCCCCCCCCATCCACGTGGGTTCATGTGGGTGCTTACAGGCGGCAATATGGTGGGTTTTTTGTCAAAATTACACCCCCGCCCTTTTTGCAGGCCTACTAGAATGCTCCCCCCACCCAACTACTTAACGATGTTGTCCGTCTTTTACTATTTCCATTTGGATTTAGGGGCAAAGTGAGGTAGCCACGTAAAAAGTATTTGACGCAAAACAAGGCGAGATAACTCCACAAAAAGGAAAAAAAAGATATTGTGGATAACCGAGACTAAACCATACCTATACTTGTTTTGGGAAAGCGAGCCTTTATGTCCCCATGAAGGCGGTAATAAATTTACCGTACGGTAAAAACGGCATGCCGTTTACGGCCTTGAAGGCCGATTTATATCGTTGTTATTAGCCCCTTCAAGGCGGTAATAATATTGGAGCGGGTGGCAAATGAAGGCGGGCCTACGCCATACAGTGTGTTATGGAGGATTTATTCTCCGAACAGTTTGCGCCCCAGCCTGCTTTTGTTACGAATTCTATCCGTCCTCGAGGGATATTTTACGTGCAGACAAATGTGTAGCCTACACATGCTACGGCCTACACTTATATCTCTTATTTTGAATTCCAACTATCCAACTGGTTGTGTAGGGTCCATATGTACACGGGGTCTCGCTGTTTCGGTCCTTCCGAATGACTAAATGATGTTCTTACAAGACTCTCGGGCCTAAAAGAACAACGAACCAAACCAATCGTGTAAATTTTATTTAATATTTAGTGTTGGTCATGTAGGCTGCAAATCGGTTTT
Organism: Patella caerulea; assembly: GCA_036850965.1. NCBI lineage: Eukaryota > Metazoa > Mollusca > Gastropoda > Patellidae > Patella > Patella caerulea. The sequence goes on along the minus strand of JAZGQO010000014.1, from coordinate 16,498,759 downwards.
CCGAATCGGTACCTATATTTTACCAAAGTAACTCGCCAGGCGCTGTGTGATTTTCAGTAATAATTGTAACAACATTCCCTTGGTGGTCATGAATATTTTATAAAGACTGAATTCAATTTTGGAATGATTTTTAACCGGACGTTATCAATCCACTTTAACATTTTTTTGTAAGCGCTTTACAGGTCAAAGTTGTTCATTATACTCACAATTTGTTTGGGATTCTTGTTCCTGGCATTGAAATAAAGGAATTAGAATAGCGATTTTACCCAGAACTACTGATCTTTTATTTCGATTAATCGGAAATTGAGAAAATAAATACAGCCCTTGTTAGCTGGTATTAGTAGATAACAAAGGTGGCCTTTGTTAGCTGTTACTGTAGCAGCTAACAACAGACCCCAGAGGCGCAGGGGCAGCCCTTGTTACTGTTACTAGCATCTAAAAATGACTAATAACTTTCTACTACTAGCAGGCTAAAAATAGACGGATCGGGTGCTTAAAGATACATTATAGGAGAGTAGATAACGACTTGGCTGTTCTCACCATAATAGCTAAAAACTAGATAATGCAAAGGCAATTTTCTGAGAATTTCAGTCAAATTGATCGACTATAAAACGAAAACTAAGCAAGTGAAATTTCCGCCTAGCTTCGATCATCATAACTAAAGTCGGCACGGTAAAAACATACTCTCGATTATTCATTTAATAATTAATCGATAAGGAAAGTTATGCAGTAAATCGGATTTTAATCCACCAAAGATTGCAGGCTAGCGATGCGATCGAGAGTTGATTATGGTCTGGATATGTTAATTAATGTATAATAAATAATTTAGATTACATCTAAGGTCTACAGAAAGACCTGCAATATGCAGATTTAGCTATTGCATAATGTATGTTTAATCACCTCAATTCGAAATTATCCATTTTACAAACCGGTGAAAACACTCCATTGAATATTAATGTTATTGTAGGAAACTTATGGAGAAGATCCTTATTTAAGTGGTGTATTGGCTTCATATTTTGTAAAAGGTTTACAGGGAAATAATACAAGATATATCAGAGCTAATGCTGGATGTAAACATTTTGATGTTCATGGAGGCCCTGAAAATATCCCAGTATCAAGATTTTCCTTTAATGCCCAGGTACACAGGTATAGTAGAGAAGACGCCCCTTGTACACCACAAAATGCCTAGAAAAAGAAGCAACAAAATCAGCACAAAAAATTGTAAACGTAAAAGTGATACTTGAATTCATGACCTGATGGAATGCACTTACATGTTGTTCTTGCGGCAAACACGTGACGGTCATTATTACGTATACATGCAAGGGCGGATACTTTTGTCAGAAGATTGACTTCGATAAATGTTTTTCATTAAGTTCTTATACGTTTATTCCAATATGTGCAGGGGTTGACGTGGTTTGCCATGATATGTTTCTTGTCAGACATACTTGCGCTATTCGTGACTTGGAAAAGGCTTGAAAAATGCCAAGGGATTCTTATCCCTAACTTCCCAGAAAACTTATCTGAACAGATATTCTATGTCGTATTTATATTTTAGGTAATAGAAAGAGATTGGCGGACGACATTTTTACCCCAATTTAAAGCTTGTGTAGATGCTGGTACATACAGTTTAATGTGTAGTTTTAACAGGTAGGATGCATTAAGCCCAATCTTAATGGGTATGATACATTAAACTCAGTTTTAATATGTATGATACATTGAACTCGGGTTTTATAGGTATAATGCATTAAACTCGGTTTTAATAGGTATGATGCATTAAACTTAGTTTTAGAATAGCTTATACAGGCGCGGATCCAGGATTTTTTGCAGGGGAGGGGGTGTAGGTTTGATAATTACTTAGGTTTAATTTGGTTCATTCTGGCGTATTTCCGGAAGGTAAATTCCAAAATTACAGGTCTAAATCGCCAATAAAATCGCATAAATTTTTTTAAAAAACCTGAGCAGGGGGCGGGGGGGGGGGGGTCCGGACCCCTGGACCCCCCCTCTGGATCCGCGCCTGTTATAGAATGATTATAAGAAGATTATATGCGTGTATTAATAAAAAAAACTAAAAGAGTAAAAATGAATTAAACTTCATTCTATATCTATATAATGTATTGGAACGGCTTCCAATTATTTTGAAATTGTACACTAAATACTGTTTAAACATTTACTTTCAAGGATAAATGGTGTACCAGCATGTGCTAACAAGAAACTATTAACAGATATATTAAGAAATGAATGGAATTTTACTGGCTATATTATAAGTGATCAAGAAGCTGTAGAAAACATTATAACTTATCATCATTATTTAAATAATAGTGTTGATACAGCAGCATTATGTATAAATGCTGGCCTGAATCTGGAGCTCTCTACAAATGAAGTAAACCCAGTTTACTTCGCCATGGGTAGTATATTCTACTTTTGTTTAAGAACTACACATGTATACACACAATTCCAAGTACTTGGTCCAACTTACTCTTCTACCTCATTGCAAAACGTCACATAATAAAGAAACCTATAAAGTTAGATTTGTTCAAGTAATAATTTTGTTATGTTTGAAATATTTTATATTTCAAGTGGAAGCTATACAACAGGGTAAACTAACAGAAGTTATGGTTAGAAGTAGAGTTAAACCATTATTTTATACCAGAATGCGGCTTGGTGAATTTGATCCACCTTCCATGAACCCCTATACCAAGTTAGATTTATCAGTTGTACAAAGTAAAGCACATCAAGATTTAGCTCTAGAGGCCGCCATTAAATCCTTTGTTCTACTTAAAAACGATGAACAATTTCTACCCAGAAAATCTTTCGTATCCGTTGCCGTGAGTATATAATATATTGAATTAAGCATTAATCGTTTAATACCAGATTGTTTTCTGTCAACTCTGATCATAAATATACACTATTCAAATAAATTCGAATGACAAATAGACATCAGTCAGTACTATCAAATTTTGATATATTCAGCATACATATTGAACAAACTCTTATCTAAGACAATAGGTATGGCTTTTGGTTTTGAAGAACATAATTGTGTATTTTCACAATGATTATCTACCAAAATAATGTATTTCAATTTGAAGGTTGTTGGACCAATGGCAAATAATATTAAACAACAATTTGGAGATTATTCTCCGGATATTAATCCAGCAGTTACTACTACACCTCTTCAGGCCTTCCAAAATGTTGCTTCTAATGTAAAATATGCTGCTGGATGTCAGGATAATAAATGTACTCAGTATTCAAGTCTACAAATTCAACAAGCTATTAAAGGTGTCGATGAAGTTTATGTGTGTCTCGGAACAGGTTGGTGAGCGTTTTATAATCATGTGAGATATAACTTTGGAAATAGTACTTTCTATCGTTGGTGCTCTTTCCTATCCGGAGAATGGACTATAACTTTATTCAATAGACCCTGCTTTTCTGGGAATGGTTAGAATAATTTAAAATATCATTTTATTTACGATAATAATCAGACTTAGACGTATATAATAAATCTACAATAAATTGTCTTTTAGAATAACATTTTGAATATACCATCTTTCAGGACAAGAACTAGAGAGTGAAGCGAATGATAGATCTGATCTGGAATTACCAGGACATCAACTAGAACTTTTATTGGATGTCGTGAAATTTGGTAAGTGGTAATAGACAGTTCAGAATCAGGTCAAAGAGAAAGGTTAAATATCCCCATGTCCAAATTAAAATAATATAATAGAGATAAACTCCATGCATTAATTGAAACATTTTGCATAAAACAATATTGCAGAAAACATACTCGCATGTGGCTTTGAAATGCATAAACTTGTAGAAAGAGTCGCCATTTTAACTTCTCATAAATCATAGCCCTAAACTGTTTATTACTTTCATTCAACTGGATCATCCATTTTCACTAAACGTGGTTCGTTTTTATTTCGACAGCTAATGGTAAACCTGTTGTATTGTTATTATTTAATGCTGGTCCATTAAATATTAGTATTATTGATAAAATGACACAGGTGCGAGCTATTATAGCTTGTTTCTTCCCAGCTCAAGCTACAGGAGATGCTCTTATAGATATCTTATTAAACAGAAATAGTGCTGTACCTTCAGCTAGACTACCAATAACATGGCCAATGACCATGGATCAGGTATGTTATGAGTATGTAACATATGAAATTATGGTGGACATGACTCTTTACTATGCTTTTCTGTCGTCTTCCAGGCGATGCCCAAGTAGATATTTCAATGATGTTGATATTATATTGGTTCAAGATAAAAAAAAGAAGGCTACCTTGGATACTCATGACTAGTAGTTGCATGTTTCATCTATTACAAATTAGCACCTCCCCCGATCCTGATGGGTTGGTTATCGATTTTGTAAAAGCCTGCGCCGAACAGTTCATACCCATCCTTACTTTGTTATTAAACAATATCTTTGACGTTGGATATTTTCCGACTTCATTGTCCAAAGCACTGATAACTCCATTGCACAAAAAGGTTCTAAGGCAGAGGGATTCCGTTGTTAGATAGCACTGGTAAACTATATGCTTCGGTACTAAAAATTGGTCAGAAACACAGGGTAAAATTGATGAAGCCCAGGCTGGATATCGCAAAGGTCGGTCTTCTGTTGATCATACGTTTACTCTTCAAGGTCCTGTGCAAAAATATCTGTCGAAATCAAAAGGGAAGATATTTGTACTGTACGTTGATTTTAATAAGGCATAATATGATCGTTTAAGCAAAATTAAACTGCTATCTATATTAATAAAGGTCTTCATGGGCAAATGTATGTTACATTAACGTCTATGTATAAATCTGTTACCTCCAATGTAAAACGAGTCAGGTGTAAGGCAGGGGTGTATTTTAAGCCCATTGTTATTTTGTTTACATATTAACAATCTTGTTGAAATGCTAAATTCTTCAAACTGCAGGGGTATATTTACCATTTCAGAAGCACCACACATCGCTTCATTATCATATGCGGATAATGTGTTATTGTTCCCTGATTCAGTCGGGGATTTACAATATGAAATTAATTTGTTAGACAAATTTTTGTTCAAAAGTTTGATCTTAAAATAAATCTGGATAAAACCAAAATAATTGTTTTTGGAAACGGTGGAGTAATAAAGCAAAATGAGAAATGGTTCTTAAATAATCAACAATTAGAAACTGTAACTTATTGTGGGGTCTTAGGAATTCACAAGCATACATTATGTTCGTGTTGTATTAAATATTGGTGTAAACTATTGCGTATGTCCCTAGGTCGGTGCCCTAAACAAGTATTAATTATGTTAAAACAATTAGACAAAGCTGGTAGAGTTAGTTGAGTGACAAAGGTCAAAATTATGTTATATTCCTTAGAATTTGGTTATGTTTTTGAAGCTGAAATAATCGACAATTTTGACATGTTTATAAGTCAAATTAAGTTACGATTATCAGATATAAACTTACAAGAATGGTCAGATGAATTATCAGAAAGCAAAAAAGTTTAATAAATTATTGCAAATTCAAAATAAATCTAATTCAGGAATTTTATTGTCGATTATTCAATTAAAATACAGAAGAAATATTACAAAATTTAGGCAAAATCTATTACCAACACGTTTGAATTTGAATAGACGAAATCTAACTACTTTTCCATTGTGTCCATTATATCCTCAATTTGATGAAGATTTATTTCATATTATGTTTGAATGCAAAGAAACGAAGAACATAAGCGATATTTGTTTTGAGCGTGTTTGGTAAATATCAGTCATTGTAACTTCCTAAACCTGTCAAATTCTAGCGACCCTTGTATATTATTATAGATCTCTAATTATATAGAAAGGCTCACCAAGTATCGTTTATAAATTGCTGTAAATAATTATGCCAGTTGATTGTTTGTAAATATAATCAACTCAATTTCAACTACAGAAATATACTTATTCATACAGCTTATTTATACAGATATTTTGAAATGAAATAGCATAAACACACGTTTTAAAAACTTATCATCAGTCTTGCTTATAGTATTACATGTTAAATATATCATAATTGTATAAAAACCTTCAATTGTCATCATGGTTGGTATAACTTATAGATATTTTATTATTACAGGTACCACCTATTACAAATTATACCATAGTTGGTAGAACTTATAGATATTTTATTATTACAGGTACCATCTATTACAAATTATACCATGGTTGGTAGAACTTATAGATATTTTAATGGTGTGCCTCTCTATCCATTTGGATACGGCTTGTCATATACTAGATTTGATTACAATAATCTAAAAATACCAACAAGTATTATGGCAGGGATGGATTTAACTGGATCAGTTGATATATCCAATATTGGTGGTATGGTTGCTGGAGAGGTAAGATTATTTCGGCGTTTGTCACGAATTGCTATTTCTTTTTCGTAAATGATATATTGATTTGATATGGATCTAACTACTATTTTAGAATTTCCTATTCGTTTTGTTTAATTCTGGCATAAGTCATTTTAATTGATAAAATCCATTCTTGGCCAATGTCTAGATGAAAAGTCAGGTCATATCAATTGAACACGAACTTTTAAAGAGACTCTATGGAGTATGGTGCATGTACTTGAAAGAGACACAAAGAATATTGCTCTTTTGTAAAATAAATTTTATAAAAAATTTGTAGGGATACTTAAAAATAGATTACTTAGAAATATTTTTATTTTACTGGAAAGGTTTATCAAATTTACATCGTGTGGGCTAAAGCGTCGGTCCCAGTACCAAGCATTCAACTGGCTGATTTCAACAGAGTAGATATAGATGTTAACCAAACTGTTACAGTTAAATTTAGGGTTAAAGGTGAAACTATGGCTGTTTGGATAGATTCGAAAGGCTGGAAAGTTGAATCCGGTATGTTGTACAATATTTTTTAATTAAATGAAAGACACATCGTTTGAATAGTTTTATAAAAGCTAATGGGAGATAACCATGTGTTAAATCGTCAAAATTCTCAATCGCATTTTCACAACATCAATGCTTAAAAGATACCATACACTGATGTCAATATTCCTGAAATCGATTCAGATTAATGTGAATTTTATATAAGTTGAAATAAATGAACTAAATCTTTGTTAATCATCAGATAATTTTTCTGTGGTCATCTGATTTCAGTACATATTAGACAATGTATTTAGAGAAACAGCCCATGCCGACTCATATTTTATATAAATTAATCACAATTTGATTGTATTAATATCAAAATATTTTACATTTATAGGTCCCATGAAGTTATATGTTGGTGGTCAACAACCAAACCAGAAGAGGTCAACTGGTTCTAATATTCTCAGTTCAGCATTTAATATCAAACACTCTAAATTCATAGGAAACCATTGATATAGATATACAGTATATAGTTGGTGTCAATAAAAAATGTAACCAAGCAAAATGTTACATATACTATTCAAAAAAAGTAGGGGATATTTGATTTTTAAGTGTTATTAAAATCACCTAATGAAACTGACGAAGAAACAAATGACAAAATGAAAGTGCACATTCATCGATTTATTCCAAATGATCGTTAGACTAAGTAAGGCACAGACTGACCATTATAAGGGTAAAATGATACCCGGGGTCAAACAGCAAAGTTACCACAGCATCACAACAAAGTCAGTAACGGGTAAATCCTTCTCTGTCTGCCAAACAAGCATTGATCCGACGTGGCATACTCCTAATGAGACGTCTAAGGTCATTTTGGTCCAGATTGTCCCATTCCTGTTGCAACGCAGCAGCAAGTTCTTGGACATTGGCAGGACGTTGTTGACGTTGACGTAGCCTCTGTCCAAGCATGTCCCAGACATGCTCGATGGGGGAGAGGTCGGGACTTAGTGCTGGCCAAGGTAATGTGGTGATGTTCTGTTGTTGGAATGTAACCTGTAACGATCCTGGCCCTGTGACATCTTGGGTTGTCGTCCTGGAAGATGAAACGGCGGCCATGACGTCGTGCGAACGGCACAACATGGACTGCCAAGATGTTGTCCCGGTAGTACTGGCCTGTAACACCCCCTGCAACAACATGTAAAGCCGTTCTTCCAGCAACAGTGATGCTTCCCCACACCATAACAGAACCACCCTCAAATCGATCATGTCTGATGACGTTAACGTCTTGGAAGCGCTCGTTTCGACGACGCCACACCCTCCTACGTCTGTCCAAAAAATCAACAGTGAACCTTGACTCATCTGAAAACATCACATTGCTCCAGCGTCGATTATCGCAGTGTTGGCGATCCCTACACCAACGACGTCTTGCCTGAATGTGATGATCTCTCAAACAAGGGATCACGCGAGGACGTCGGGTGCAAAGGTGACCCCTATGCAATCGTCTGGCCACTCACTCTCACACCAGTGTCTGTTTGAAGACGAGCGCTGATCTGATTTGCTGTGATGACACAATTTCTCAAGGTACGGATAAATCGATCCTTGGCTTGAGTTGTCGCCCTTGGTCGACCTGAGCGTGGTCTGTGGTCTGTCCTGTACAGATCGTGTATCACGGTATCTGGACCATAGCCTACTTATGACAGACTGAGAAACATTCATCGTCCGCGCCACAACCACCTGTGTTGTGCCGATCTGTAGCATGCCAAGGGCACGTAACCTTTCATTTTGGGTAAGCCGACGCATATCAAAATTTGTTTTCTGGTCACTAAAACAATTAAACTGATGTTTCCACCCTGGAATTCAATGCCACAATGACTGTAACATTCAAAGAGTCGTGCAAATCTTGGGTTGGACCCCCACGATGATCCCAAGCATCACCTAATAAATGGCTGTAACATCACACGCTGTAGCTTTTTGCTGAACATTCTACTGGTCATACCCTATACTTAAGATTATGTTACAAAAATAAAAAAAAAGAGAAAACGAGCAAGGAAGATACAATACAAAGTGGGGTGTTAACTTTAGACGGTGTCATCAGTATTCCTAGTGGTATCCGTTTTACACCACTAACCCCTGGGCCAATTCACGGGGTATTTACAAATTCAAATTATTTGCTCTTGATGATTTCATTGGTCACGTAGGTACTTTCTACGAACCAATATCCCTCACCCCCCCCCACTCGATAAGATCCCAGCATTATTGTTTATGTTCGCTTATGAGAAAGTTTGAAAGAAGTTTAATATCAAAGTCACATGCACGCAATATGATGTCCTAAAGTATTTTGACAAAGTTTACAACAACGATTCGCTAATCTTGGTCGATAAAATAGCACAACTATCAAGAGCGGATAATTTAACCGTGTGTTTTCCAAGGAATGTACCCAGAGATCAGTAGAGTAGAACGGAACGATACCATTGAGAAAACCAAGGATGGGTTTCGTTAGACTTCAGAGAAACATTGCCTGATCAAGCCCCATAATTATGGTTTAAAAATATTTATATTTTAAAATAAAAGTATTTGGTATTCAGCTATCACCAAGTATGAATCTGATTCTAAGCACGGTACTAAATGTTGAATTTTAATATTGTGAATATTTTGTAAATAACATCAAAATGAAAAGAAATTAATTGTTTAACGTTCTAGTTTCCCGTACCAGTTGGGCTAATGAAGACGGGAATATGCCATACAGGGTTCTATGAGAGAAATTTTACCTGGACAGTGGAGTTTTCGCCTACCTGAACTTCCTAGAACTCTCTTTTACGTTCCAGCCAAAGTCTACATTGGACCTCGGTTTTTCGTCCTAATCTAACGTTAATACCCTACTCCTCACCAGGACCTCTTTCCTGTACCACTAACAAGGGAAAAAACCCAGTTTAAAATCCCAGGGAATTCTTCTCGGCCAATTCCGGAACGAGCCCCTTAATTCCTGGTAAGTGAGCCATCGCCTTACTATTTACAGTATGGTAAACATGTGTGTCGATAAAATGACAAAGGCGTAATTTTTCGAATTAAAATTAAATTATTTCGATAAAGATAGATGTTTTTACTGTACATATATTAAGCAGTAACTACGATTTGTTTCTTATCCGCCATTGTCATTAGATCGCGTGATGTCTTGTTTCAATTTTGTATTGTTTGTGTGGTTTTCTTTTGCACAGTTATTTAGATACGATAGAGGTTAAAATAGATTCACGGCATATCAGATCTAAGATATAATTATGATATCTTTGTACACAGGGCAGTAGATCAGTAGACGAATAATGACCTTCGAATTGAGTATATAAATATATGTAATTTTCACGTTTAAAAACTGGTCTGATATTTTAGCTTACAAGCCTATATGCAACAGCGTCGTTAAAAATGGCACAGTGGCATATTTTTGCAATACTACTTTTTTGTTTCATTGCCAGTATATCTGGAAACAGTAAATCAAATGCAGAGTTACCTTTTATGGATTATACATTACCATGGGAAGAACGAGTGGATGATCTAGTTAAACGACTTACATCTGAAGAAATTATGTACCAGTTAGCCTTTGCTGGACATGTACCGTTCGGTCCAGCACCAGCTATTTCACGACTTGGGATTAAACCCTACACTTGGGATACCGAATGTGAACGAGGTGATGTCGGCGCGGGTCCTGCCACAAGTTTTCCAGAAAATATCGGTCTAGGTGCTTCATTCAGGTATTATTGATTTTTTTTTCTCCATTTTTAAAGTGTTCTCAATGTCATTGAAAGTAGTTCCAAATATGGAATGGTAATTTACCATTGTTAAAGTGTCCTTTTTCATATAATGTAATTTTTGCAATCCGAGATCTGAAAGCGCAGCGTCTTTATCGTCGATTTCCTCCTTTTTCAGTCGAAGTTTGAATTATCGAATAGCTGAAGCGACAGCTCTTGAGGTGCGAGCTAAATATAATGACTATATACAACATGGATCTTATCAAGACCACCAAGGTCTCAGTTGTTATATGGGAACTAGTAATATTATGAGAGACTCGAGATGGGGAAGAAACCAGGTACAATCACATAATTATTTCATCAAAGTCTCAATTAAAAAGTGACATGCTGTGACATGTATAGATCCTGTCAAGATGCAGACACACGACTTTTAGCATATGTTTAATAACGTTCGTGTGTCACCTAGAAGGTCCACATACTATTGTTCAATTTTATCTAAATCGTCCAAAAGCATTATGTCGTTGACAAACAGCTGCGATCGAATTTATCTACAAACATAAATATTTCTATCTTTTTTCTATCACAGGAAACAAACGGGGAAGATCCTTACCTTACTGGAAGTATTGGTTCAGCTTTTGTTCAAGGTTTACAAGGAAATGATAAAAACCTGAGATATATCAGAACCAGTGCTTGTCCTAAACATCTTGCCGTTTATAGTGGCCCGGAGGATATTCCGTACTTTAGATACAATTTTACTGTCTCTGTAAGAAGTTTTTATAGTTTATATCATACATTGTCCCCCACCTTATCCAGTCAACATCATATCGGCTAGATCTGGGCCCGGTTCCTAGCAAATTCTTAAATAAGTAAGCACAAAGTTATGCTTCACTTTTTCTTACGTAAGAATCTTAATGAAATACCGTCTCTAGAAAATTCTCAAGACCGTTCTTACATAAGCACAAGTCTAAGCATATTGTGACTGGTAAAATGAGACTATGGTGCTCTCAAACGTTATAAAAACAGTTTTGGTATGCTAATTACATCATAAATTTGTCGCAAGCACTCTGAAAAATTGCGGGAGCGCCTGATCTTAAAGTAGTCCGTGCGTTTGTGTTCTTTTCTAATAATTGGTAAATTAATGAAATGGTTTCAGAGCAGAAGCGAAATTTTCTATAGCATACTTCTCGAGAATATGTTTCTAAGGGATTTTCCCTGCCTTTAAATTGTCTCCTACGTATCAAAAGATGTAGGAAATACCGTGGAATAACTGTCAGCCATCTTGTTTGAAGCAGAAACAGACTTAAGAATGGTAAACAAGCCCTATATACCTTGCTTGAGACTTGTGCTTAGATAAGAACAAAGTTGCGTTCAAGTTTTTTTATTGAAACACATAATAACGTACTTGTGCTTACACTGAAGTCTACTTAAGGACGTACTTAAGAATTTTCTAGGAACACAAAATGCGATAAGTTTACTTAAATGCAAAGTCTGCTTGAAATCTAAGCACAAGAACGTGCTTAAGAATTTTCTAAGAATCGGGTCCAGGGTTACCAGTTGTTACTAACAGAATACCATTCTTAAATGGGCGTTAAAATATCACGTCAGACTATTCTGAAGCGACTGGAAAGTTGAAACCAATGGTGTTAATGTCTCGTCAAGATAATGCTCCGTTAATTTAGACCAACATACGGTTGTGTGTATGTTGTGATTACGTGTACAATGTAAGAAAGCATTGCTCAAACAGCGACGTTTCCACTGTCGGGGGTTTTGTACACGGATGGACACTGATATATTTTCGTCCGATGCACTTTGCGTAAAAACCAGTTTAGAAAACACCCGAATCTGATTTCTTTTTTTTTTGAATGTACAATAGATTGTTTTGTTTAGCCCAGTAAACACTGATATTTCATAAATGACTGAGCTTTAACTTTATTTCAGCCAACACAAAGAGATCTGCATACGTCATATCTTCCAATGTTTAGACAGATGGTTCAAGCTGGCGCTTACAGTATCATGTGTACTTATACAAGGTAATTAAAACATACACAATCGAGTCTACACCAATTTGTTCGAATATATTTCAACAGTGGTAAAAATCTAGATTTAGTAATATACAATGATTGTTTGGTATTTTATCACAGTCTATATGGTGTACCAACATGTGTAAATAAGTTCCTGTTAACAGATATTTTACGAGATGAATGGAATTTTAAAGGTTTTGTTGTCAGTGATTCTGGAGCTTTGTTGGGTGTATTGAATGCTCATTTTTATGTGCCAACGAAAGAAGACGTGGCGGCTGTTGGTATCAATGCTGGGTGTAACCAGGAACTTGCTTCCCCAAATCAAGATAAACCACCATATCTATATATAAGTAAGTACCTGGGAATATAAGTTCATTATACCCATGTTGAAAAAATTATTTATATGCATTTTGGTGTGACCTATTTATATGCATTTTGGTGTGGCCTATATCATTTAACTTAGTATGAAGTCATATTTCAAAGGCATGACATAATGCGCCTGCACCGTCTGCCCATTTTCAAATATTATTTTTTTGGGTATTTTTCAAGGAAAGTAATCTAAAACAAATTGATTACGTATTAATTGTTTTGACTATTTAACATAATAAAACGTCACTGTGCTTTTAGTGGATGCTGTGAATGCTGGTAAAATCAACGAATCTTTATTAAGAGAAAGAGTATGGCCTTTATTTTATACTAGAATGCGACTTGGGGAATTCGATCCACCAGAAATGAATCCATACAGAAATCTTAATATATCTATTATCCAAAGTTCGGCCCAAAGAGATCTGTCATTAGAGGCCGCCATGAAAACATTCGTGCTGCTGAAAAATAACGGTCTACTTCCGTTAAAACAGAATAAATACGACAAAATAGCTGTAAGTATTGAAACATTTGCTTATAGAAAATTTAAATCATTTGAAGTGGATATTTCTACAGTGTTTTTTTTTTCCATTTTTGCACCGTGTTTATGTATTTTTGTAGGTGGTTGGTCCATTTGCTAACACAACAGGTACACTTTATGGAAATTACGCTCCAGATATGAATTTAGCATTTACATACTCTGTATTAGCTGGAGTAAAAGAACTGGCGTCTCAATCAAACTTCGCTGCTGGCTGTTCTGATACTGTTTGTGACCACTATAATGGCACAGAAATCCAACAAGCAGTTACAGGAGTGGATATGGTATTCATTGCAATGGGAACAGGTAAGGCCATGGGGACCAGGGGGATAAAGTAAGCTTTGTTCGCAAATAATCATATATTTTAGGCATAATTGCCAATGTTCATTGATAAGTATTATGTTTGACATAACATAACGGGTCTGATTGCAACGGGAACAGGAATCAAAGGGCTCCAGGGGGATAAAATAAGCTTTATTCGCAAATAATCTGATATTTCAGGCATAATTGCCAATGTTCATTGATAAGTATTATTTGACATAACATAACGGGTCTCCCCCACCACGGCACATTATCACTGATTCAAAACTGCGGTTTTGTGTATTCTAGTTTTACCCAGCTTAAACTGGATACAGACAAATATTGCTATAGATAAAATCAAAAAGTCCATTACAGATTTGATTGAATCGATTATGGCGACATTTTTTGACTAAATGTCTCATCCGGTCCTGCTAATCTGAAAGTTAAATTGTCATGGTCGTGCGCTTTATTTTCAGATGGGAAGATTGGATGGGCATTCAAAGAGCTAGACAATGATATAGACTTAGGTGATATCATAATTCATGTTTGGATCAATGAAAGTGAATCATAATAACGTGATCCTATTAATTCATTTTAAAAATTGACGTCAAACGGAGTGTTGGGTTTGACTTTAAAAAGCTCAGTGTTTAAGTATGCCTACTTAATCCAGAGACGATGACGGTATCTTGCATTGTCAACTGTCAAATTTCTTTAACCGCAATACTGCAAAAATTCACTTTTTGTAAACACAATTTTGTCCTGAAAACCCTTTTCCAAAACCTTTGGTATATACATCAAAGGATTTGGAAAAAGGTTTTTGGGACAAGAATATTCAAATAATGTGTTAATGTTGTAATTCAAATGGTTAAACATAACTGCATTAGATAACTTTGTTAAGATTACAAAATGTCTTCAATAGTAATATATTGTCTTTAAGAAACTTAACCTAGACGCAAAGGCTGAATCCGCTTTATTATATATCATAATTATAATAATATAGGTGTAGCTATCGAGGTAGAAGGTCATGATAGAACCAGTCTAGAATTGCCAAATTATCAACCACAATTAATCAAGGATGTAGTTTCAGCTGGTGAGTAGAGCGGTTATAATAATTATTATATTGGTTATATCATTGGTAGACATGCAAATCTGAATGTCAACTGTCGTCTTTTCTGGCCGTCCATTGTCATGCTTCGTTCTGTTCGCGCATTTCTCTATAGAGCGATCCACGCGACCAAAAGGGTATTTGAGGAATTCAATCGTATGTTGGGGGAGGGAGGAGGGTGATGGGTGAGGTGTTGCAAATTTCATAGATTTTTCTTTAAGTGCGCTGTGACGTTTTAAGGTGGGACATGCTTCCGTGTATCCCGTTTTGACTTTAGAGCCAGTGAATCTCATGGTTAAGACTAGTTTAAGCGTGAGTGGCTGTGGGTGGTGGGATGAGGAGGATCTGTAAAAATTACCGAATTTTTTCCTTAATGTGTTTTGATCTTTAAAAAAAAAGCAGTTCTGCTGCTCCCGTCTCACTGATTAAAAAAGGAATAGTCCTATTCAGAATTCTTTAGATATCTCCCCATTTACATCTTCCCGTTACAATTAACTCGAACTACTGTATCATTTTAGCGGGGAGTGCCTCTATCGTCCTTCTATTATTTAATGGAGGACCAGTCAACATAACATGGGCTGATGAGAATGATGCTATTGATGCTATAATGGAATGTTGGTTCCCAGCTCAAGAAACGGGTATAGCCATAAAGAAAGTTTTACTTAACGATGGTGCTGGTTCTGTTCCTGCTGCTAGATTACCATATACATGGTTAACATCAGCAGACCAGGTATTCAAATACTATAGATTACCCTATACGTGGTTAACATCAACAGATCATTTATTTTAATACTAGATTGTCCTATACATGGTTATATATAACGTCTGCAGACTAGATATTTAAATACTAGATTGACCGAGGGAATTAAATCGAGTGCACTACTCGTAACGGCGGTGTCGTTTATCATGCATAAATCTATAATGAATGAATTGTCCAATCACGTATTTTTAAAACATTTCTTTCTTATGATCTAGCTTCCACCAATGGCAGATTATTCTATGAAAGGAAGAACTTATAGATATTATGAAGGAGAATCACTTTATCCATTTGGATATGGATTATCCTACACTACCTTTAACTATAAACATATGGAATATAGTAGTGAAGTATTGGCTGGTATTAATGTACAAGGAACAGTTATTATAGAAAATACAGGAGATTATGATGCAGATGAGGTAGGTATACTAATTCTGCAAATGTTTAATGTAGGAGTTGTATTTACGATTTACGGGTGATAGTGTATTTGACAGACGATAAAGAATTTGTTTCTGGGGCCTAACCCATAAAGCTTGGTTTTTGATCGAATGTGCCTATCGCCCAATAAAATCTCTCACCTCGTAGTTGGATTCTATTCAGTTTGTGAATACCACTGATCTACGTAACAGTCAGACCCTTTAACCTGGGATCTTTCATGATGAACATGATGTTCGTTTGCATTACAGTGGTTTATTTCAAGAAGCTTTAATGAACTGGAGACGGTATGACGTCATTTTATCATTATGACGATTGAAGCCAGTGATGCTATATTTAAAAAAAAAAACAAAAAAAACAACAAAAAAACTTTATTATCCCAGAGGACATTTGTTTTACGTGAAAGTTATAATAAGCCATGTAGGTCCTAATTACCATAAAGTTACGAAGAAAAAGACATCCAACTATTAGAGCATGAAATTTTTAGTAGTGTAAAAAATGTTAGTATTGGGAAAGTAAATTTCAGTAGTTGTTATCCGTTACATTTCCGAGAAGAGACCTAGGTAAGTTCACAAGGTAAATTTCAATATGAATTTTGGGGTATTATAGAATGTTTTAGTATTGGTGGATTTCGCACAAGCGATTAAGGGTTCGATTCACTTTTTTTTTTTCGTTGGGTGAGCAGTAAGCAGTTTTATTCTCCAAAATAGAGTCGAAATTGGTACTTTGAATAAGACTCCAGGCGTGGGCCGGTCACCTGTAAGATGAAAATGTATCATATTTAATAAAGTTGTTCGATTCGCCCCGCTTAACATGTCATTATATAAACATAAATTGGGTCTTTTTCATGTTTTGATGGAATTTAATTTGCCGCTTAGATATTGCTTTTGTGATTTTAATGCATACAATTGAGTGTTAATTGCATAAAATTTCATCAGTTATGAAATATAACATCGTTTATTATATAAAAAAAACATGAACAGTATATTTGTAATTATAAACTGTGAAAATATGAAACCGCAACAAAGAATGTAACAATCTCTTTTAATGCCACAAATGTCATTTCTTGTCGATTTTGCCTTTTGGTTTTTTTACGCCCACCTTTTCATGTGGACGTATTATGCCGTCCGTCCGTCCGTCCACAATTAGATTGTGGTCCCTCTGGAAGTCAAAATAATAATCCGATTTAAAAACCGTTTGATTATATCACAGCAACAATGTAATGAATGTTGAGTTCGAATTTCGTGGAAATCGGACTAAAACTGACAGACAAAATGGCCGCCGCTTGTACGCGGATACTTTAAAGAAATATGGTATATCAAGGCTGTAGTAGACCCTGTGGAGGTCACAATTTTAATCTGATGTTGATGAAACTTTAAATGCATAATTACAATGTAAAGATCTTGGTTCCTTTCGATATTTGAGCATATCGGATTGTAACTTCCTGAATTATGGCCCCTGATTATACGAAAATTAGCCTTTATTAGCTTATGGTCCCTCTGGAGGTCAAAATTAGTACCGGATTTAAAATAACATTTGCTTATATATTTCACTGTTTCACCGTAATGAAGGTTGAATTCGAATTACCGGTACCTGATTTAAAAAAAAAGTTTGATTATATTCCAGTTACAAGGTAATGAATTTTGAGTTCGAATTTCGTGAAAATCGGACCAAAACTGACGGCAAAATGGCCGCGCCTTTACGCGAATACTATAAAAAATATGGTATTTCAAGGTTGCGGACCCTGTGGAGGTCACAATTTTAGTCTGTAATTGATGAAACTTGTAATGCATGTTTATAACCCAAAGATCTTGGTTCTTTTGATACTTGCTCATATGGGGTTGTAACTTCCTGAATTATAGCCCCTGGTTGTACGCAAAGTCGACTTTTTTTTTTTAGCTTGTGGTCTCATTTATTATTATCCGATTTTAAAAATAATATTAAATGTTTCGTATACTAAACGTTAGCATGGGGCAGAACTTTATTAAAACCAAACAAATTCTAATGATTTTCTGATAATTAATTGTTGACTGTCCCGATGATTTAGCTGCTGTGGGCGTGTGTTTCGTTGCCTAGCAACCTATTTTTCCTTACAAATGTGCTGTCCTCGATACGCTCGTAGCGAGAATCGGGGGGCCGTGGGCATTTTTTTTTTGCATGGGCTATATCATATCAAGGTTGTTGACTCTCGATCGTTGCTTATCCATTAGTCAATTTAAAGTTATCAATTCGGGAAAAATAATGAAATGAATAGCACGAAAACAATCGCAGATTTTGGATTTCGGACACTGTATTTTGTTGACTAGCAGGCAAAAGGATTTTCTCCACAAAATTTTTTTTTTTCACTTTAGACAGGTCAACAGAATCAGAAAGGCGCTGTTTTGGGTCAACCAATATGGCGTCAATGGTTTCTCCAAAATGACGTCATGCCGCCTCCACGTCATTAAAGCTTCTTGGTTTATTTTGGGGGAGATCCAACCAAAGGGACTCGTTGTCTATCCATCTATATACGGTCCATTGTACTCTTGTATTCCAGTGTGTACGTTTCAGTCGTTTTGGGTAGCATTCTTTGTCACACGGTTTTTCTGCTATGGTTTACACTGAGCTGCTTATTCGCTAATCCTTGACAAGAAATTTCGCACTCTGTGACGTAATTTAGGCACGATTTTTACGTTAACATTTTTAGAGCTCTGTTTGTTACGCTGTAACGGATTGGTTGTTATCTCGATTGTTAATCACTGATCAATTAGGACATGACTCATCGGTATGTCCAGCAGTGTATGAGTGGGATTAGGGCAAACGAAACACAGCGGGGGTGTAGGCCTAGCCGGGATATCCCCATTTTCCCTCCCTGGACTGTATGGCTCCAAAAGAAGTGTGTTTCTGATGCAAGTGGAAAAGTGTTTCACAAATTCACGCCATCTATAGTTTTTCCTTTTTTATACTTCAGGTTGTTCAAGTCTACATTTCCTGGATAAATGCAACACAAGAAACACCAAATATACAACTTGTTGATTTTGATAGAATTTTTATCAGGTCTCATTCAACTATGTCATATGATTTTACCATCTCACCAGAAAATATGGCCGTCTGGGTAGATGATAAAGGCTGGATTGTAGAATCAGGTATAAATTAACCAGTCTCTGATCTATGTCCACAAAAGTCATTTCAGAAAAAAAAAAAAATATTTTACGTATTAGAAGCACATAATTGTTCAGCTTTTAAAAATCAAAAGGATATTGCTATCGAAATATACTCATTAAAATTTAATGTGTCCCCAGATTGGCATTTTCTAACAAACGCAGCTTCATGGCTGGAGAAGGAACATTTCTTGGAACGTGGCGGGGATTAGAACAATCTAGTTCTCACATAGAAGTTAGAAATTTAAAAAAAAGTAAAAAAATGGTAATCATTATTTATAGTTATTCATTGTTTATTCCGCTTGTTTCCGTGGATTTATAACGACATTATCTTGTGTTTCAGGTAATGTTAACCTGTGGGTAGGAGGCCAACAACCTAACCAGAAGAAACAAATTCCATCTAATATTTTACAGGGCAGTTTCTCAGTTGTTGGTTCAAAATTTCTAGGATTTTATTAAACATAATTATATGCAAGAGCTAAATCTGTCTATTGCAGGTCTTTTTTTGGGGGGGGGGGACTGAGATATTATCTAACTTATTAATTAGACATTAATTTATTTATCCAGACCATAATCAACTCTCGATATCATCACAAGCCTGCCATATTTAGCAGATTTGAATACATTTTGATAAAAATAATTAAACGTAAAAATGGATAATGGAGACTTTGTTTTTTTTTATCGTATCGACTTGGGTAAAATTCAAAACCTAATCTCGGTTCAGAGTAGTGCAATTTAACTGAAATTTCCAGCATATTCTATTTACGTTATCTATTTTTAACTATTGTAGATAACTGTAAACTCTTTATCTTATCTCCCATAATGTCCCTTTAATCGTGTTTTATTGTTGTGTTTAATATCTGTTAGTTTCAAGTAAAATATTAGCATAATTTACTAGATTTATTGTGCGTGGGATGGTTAACAACGAATGCTATCAGAGAGGGGATTGGGAGACCGGAAATATCACGAGAGTAACCGAACTTTATAAGTATATAATTATGTTTGTGATAAAATAGGCTGTTTGTACGTTATTTATCTGCCTATACTCTCAATGAAATATGTGTCACCAGTGTAAAGACCATTTATAGATATGCTCGATGGTCGTGGATGAATCAACCATGTTAGAAATTACTAACACGTTGACTTTTGTTTACATGTGACTTACAATCGATGGGTATCTATTTACGATCGCGTTCATGATTTTAATACGCTTTGTTTGCAAAAGAAAAAACTACACACAGCTCCATATTAATTATTTTTACGATAAATCGCGAAATATTAAGATTAAAACTTCCAGTAATCATCAACGTTCCACATTTTATAATTTTTCTTATAAAATGGAATGAGAATGTGTTTTGTTGTTGCCATAATAAATACGAAAAAGATGTTCATTGTTTTGTTAATTTGTAATTCCTAGAAAATGAATTTTTTTGACCAACCCCATTTTAAAATCTATTTTATTTGTTTAGTCAATGTTACAATTGATTATTAATAAAAATATGTATTATAAAACTTATAAGGACATGAGAAAACAGTCGCCAGTCACTGATGTGATTTATCGCTTGGTTGAAACATTACAAAGACACATACAAATGAACAAAAGGATTTAGCCACTCACTCGATAATGGCCCAACAAGTGCCTTTATAATTCTGACCATTCAGTACCTCTAACCTAAACAATGCCCATAATTAAACGTATAAACCTGTCCGAACATGTTAAATTTAAACTCAGGTTGTAATAGAACAACTCCATTCCACGTCAACGAATATTATAACCAGATTCATTTGTATTCAAATTTATCTTTCTGTTTACAAAAAGGCACTTGGCTGTAGGCATGTTTTGATATAGATTTATATCATGGGTATCTATGGGATTTGTTTTCCACACGGGCGATTCAGATACTTTGTGCTACAGCCATATAAACAGACTGACTCAGACCTATCTCGAGTAGTCCACCCCCTCCCCCTCCCGACTTTATAACAAAGATGAAACTATGAATTATAAATAATCACATTGTAAATATTTTCACTATGTATAAATAACATGTTATTGTATGCGATATCACCTCGGTGGAAGCGGACGTTAAATAAATCTATTTCACACATAATTTTTAAATTTTGTGCTGCAAGATGTGCAGCATGGCGGAGAATTTGATCTCCATATTACCCAGCCTACATCAGACGTTATAAAATTAGACCAGAGGCTGTCGCAGTGACAGGACCGTAAGCCACAGAGCATTCAGATTTGGGAGCTCAGTGTTTTCCCAAGTAACTGAAGCGGTCGTTTCATTCCCCATTTTCAGGATGCCGTCTCCAAAAGAGAATTAAGACCATAACCAATCCAAAGTCCTGCTATTATAGAATTACTTAAATGGATAAATTCTTACGTAAGTTATGACCCTAAGTAACAAGTTTACGGAAAGTAGTGTTGATTTCAAGTCGCTATTTTATACTCCTGTAATAACGGAAATAATCCTATTTGATTTCTATCCGTTAAGGTCGAGGTCAATGGATTATCTATCCTGTATTTAACAATAACTAACATTTTCAGTTGGTATTTTTTGTTTTATTCAAACAATGGTATATCATTTTAATATAAAAGTTAAAAATGATATTGAATCAATCTCAATTAAAAAACTAGATTAAAGAGATTAGCGTATGTGCTATATAATCGTATCAATATGGGTGATAATGAACCCACTGAATGGATCTTGTTAACAGGCGAAATCACAAATATCTTAAGAGTCCCGTCTTGTCATGGTGGATGATTACGGTTTTATCTCCAAACAATAACACTAGTGGACACGGTCACTTCACCCAGGAAGGTCGGTCTTACAATACTGGGGTATTTAGCAAACAGATCAGAAGCACGCGTCATTTTTGGTAAGAACATCAATTGGAATAGCAGCATAATGCTGGGTGCACGTATTAAGAACATTCTTCAAATTTCGGTTGTTCGTGCCATTTTATTGACGCACAGCTTTTTGGCAATATGGCGGATGACAGACACCAAAAACAAACAGATGTATTGGTATTTTCTGGCTATCAATGTTTTAATGGTGGTGGAAACTTTCCACGAATTATTTGTCAATAAATCGAAGGGTTGTAAATGGTAAGTTATTGTTAGTTATTTACAATTTGAGAAAAAAGTTGTATATATAAATCGCCTGTGTGTTGGGGGTTTTAGCATTTGGAGGGAACCAGTATACTCGGAGAAAACCATCGACGTTCTGTAGGTGGTCCGACTCCTTGTCAGGTACAGACATCTGATCGAAACTATAACTGGTATAGGTAAATCGTCTGGTTCGTTTAGTCGAATTTCAACTAACAAACCCATCAAAGAAGATTACGACACGCGGATGTCCTGCCGACATTACTTATACTGGCCGTCTCATGATACTAACCATTGCCATTTGAAGTTTACTTACGGGCCCTTGATAGGTGGTATTAACCATAACCATTAGGTTTATCTTGCCGCTTTTTAATTGATGATACTCGTGACCATAAGATTATACTTACCACCTTTTAATTGGTGATACTTATCTTATCTCGTTGGTTTCACGTACTGATTCTTGATTGATGATACTTATCTTACCTCGTTGGTTGCACGTACTGATTATTGATTGATGATACTTATCTTAATTGGCTTTGCTTACTGATTCTTGATTGATGATACTCATCTTACCCGGTTGGATTTATTTACCGATTCTAGATATATTGTGTGCTGCTTACAGATGCATTATGTTCTTAGATAAATAACTCGCCTTTCTTTCTATACTTGTTCCAAAATAGACAATACAAACTGAATATATTTCATTCAAATCACTTTATTCTGAGTGAAGTTATCAATGTTTGTAGTTTTGACAAGATGTGCGCATTGATTGCTTATTATCGTAACCATGCTTAATAATGGCTGTACAGCTATATCTTCTAGAAGGGGTTTGTAACCATTTGTTAAATTCTTCAATAACGGTACCAAGATTTAGATGCATGTTAATAAATTATAGTGATGTATGTGAGCATACTGTTTTTCATTAAAGTTAATTCTTTAAAGGCTCAATACCACTCTTGCTGTAACTGAATAATATGTCATAATCTTTATTCTGGTCAACAAATTGTATTATTTTACAATGTTCCAATTAATTGGCGATACAAATTTCATCTTAACACACCTAATTTTAAAAAATTGAATAAATCAATTAAATGATTTGAAAAGCCTCACGTAAACCTGACTTTTTGTAGCATAATTGACTTGTGATCGTACAGTAGCAGCAAGACACCAATTATTTGAAAATCTCTTGAGTTCTATTTCTGATTCACTTATAACGGTGTAATCTGTGTCTTTTAAGACAGTTTATAATCCAGACCGCCCCACAATACCAGTGATTCAGATTAATAAACTCCGTGTCTATAATATTCCTTATTAAAATTTGTGCACAAAGTATTTTATTTCACACTATATTATTTATGTAACCGTCCCATGTCACATTCTAATAAACCTACCTCGAAATTAATTGATTTATCCGGATATGTTCAATCAAGTGTACAAGATTTCCTTCACGAATGTTGGCCAATCGTCTCCATGTTGACAACGTCGTTGTTTATTGTTCTGGCTACTATTTTGTACATACACTCTTCGAAATTCAAAATCCATAGCCACATTGTTTAAGATCTAAAAAAATACCAATGGGTGCCATACAGTGTTTAAAACATTTTCTGCGAAAATTTAACACAGGTGTAAAAATCTTTTGGGCACTATTTGGTCGGCTGTTGTTAATTGCGCATACAGTATTTGCAGTATGGAGGACAGTTGATTTAAAACAAGTGATCTACTGGTATTTACTAAAAAGTGTTTTCTTGCAAATTGTGGAAAGTATTTATTCTGTCTTCCGCAATAAAGGAGAAGAAAATAAATGGTAGGTAGATTATTTCTAGATGAATTTCATGTCTACTTTTGAAATCCCTAGCTTTATAGACCACCTAATCATGTCGCGTGGTTTGTAATTAATCTATTGTTAACTTTTAGAGAAGTATTATCTACCTGTTAGGTCAGAGTTGGAATTAATGAAATTAAATAGCTTGTTGTATGGTAAATACCTCATTGTGTCGATATGAATGAAATAATTAGAAATGAAAATGAAGGGGTGGGGTGTAAAGGGCAACTTGATTTTTTTTTCAATCCGTTAATCTAGCGATCAAATTTAATAATGATACAATTAAATTTAAACGCAGGCCTGTTAGTGATTGTACTTTGGCCAAATATACATTAGTATTACTGCGACCATTGCTATGGCATTAACAGAGGAGTGACGCGTTGAGTATCACGGCACAATTATACAAGCGCTATTTCGTTCTTTGAAAAAATATATTCGTCCTATTCAAATTTAAGATTTTGAAATTGAGATATAATCTGTAAGATTAATATAGACCGGGAGCCCAGGCGGTCAGTTTAGCTGAAAATTGTACCAATTTTCTCCTACATGTTATCGATGCATGTATGTCTGGCATCATCAAAATGTAAGTCTGCCGGGTTTCTAGATTAGCTCAAAAGTGTACTACATGAAATTCGCACAGCAGTGTGCCGTACATCTTCAGGTATCACAAAAACACTCTGTCAGACATTTCTAGTGATGGGGTACCCCTTATAAAGATATGTAATTACCAGACATTTGTAGTATTAAAGTATCGAATTTCTAGTCACCAGCTAGGCTGGACTAACTGAAATCTGTACCACCTAAAACAACTTTGGAGTTGTTCATTACCACCACAGGAGTCTTGAATGATCACTAATATACTTTTCAAAAAAAGTAGGGGATATTTGATTTTTAAGTGTTATTAAAGTCACCTAATGAAACTGACGAAGAAACAAATGACAAAATGAAATGAAGTTCACATTCATCGATTTATTCCAAATGATCGTTAGACTAAGTAAGGCACAGACTGACCATTATAAGGGTAAAATGATACCCGGGGTCAAACAGCAAAGTTACCACAGCATCACAACAAAGTCAGTAACGGGTAAACCCTCCTCTGTTTGCCAAACAAGCATTGATCCGACGTGACATACTCCTAATGAGACGTCTAAGGTCATTTTGGTCCAGATTGTCATATTCCTGTTGCAACGCAGCAGCAAGTTCTTGGACATTGGCAGGACGTTGTTGACGTTGACGTAACCTCTGTCCAAGCATGTCCCAGACATGCTCGATGGGGGAGAGGTCGGGACTCAGTGCTGGCCAAGGTAATGTGGTGATGTTCTGTTGTTGGAGGTAACCTGTAACGATCCTGGCCCTGTGACATCTTGCGTTGTCATCCTGGAAGATGAAACGGCGGCCATAACGTCGTGCGAACGGCACAACATGGACTGCCAAGATGTTGTCCCAGTAGTACTGGACTGTAACACGCCCTGCAACAACATGTAAAGCCGTTCTTCCAGCAACAGTGATGCCTCCCCACACCATAACAGAACCACCCCCAAATCGATCATGTCTGATGACGTTAACGTCTTGGAAGCGCTCGTTTCGACGACGCCACACCCTTCTACGTCTGTCCAAAAAATCAACAGTGAACCTTGACTCATCTGAAAACATCACATTGCTCCAGCGTCGATTATCCCAGTGTTGACGATCCCTACACCAACGACGTCTTGCCTGAATGTGATGATCTCTCAAACAAGGGATCACGCGAGGACGTCGGGCGCGAAGGTGACCCCTATGCAGTCGATTCCGAATCGTCTGGCTACTCACTCTCACACCAGTGTCTGTTTGAAGACGAGCGCTGATCTGATTTGCTGTGATGACACGATTTCTCAAGGCCAAGGTACAGATAAATCGATCCTGGGCTTGAATTGTCGCCCTTGGTCGACCTGAGAGTGGTCTGTTCTGTACAGATTGTGTCACGGTATCTGGACCATAGCCTGCTTATGACACACTGAGAAACATTCATCGTCCGCACCACAACCGCCTGTGTTGTGCCGATCTGTAGCATGCCAAGGGCACGTAACCTTTCATTTTGGGTAAGCCGATGCATATCAAAATTTGTTTTCGGGTCACTAAAACAATTAAACTGATGTTTCCACCCTGGAATTCAATGCCACAATGACTGTAACATTCAAAGTCAGAGTGGTGCAAATCTTGGGTTGGACCCCCATGATGATCCCAAGCATCACCTGCATTCCACGCGGTAGCTATTGGTGCGTTTGGGCGTCACATGTAACTGGAAATGTTTCTTCTGTTAGGTTCTATAGTGACTTTTTTCGTAGTCATTTGCATATTTTAGTATTATGCCCCTACTTTTTTTGAATAGTATACAATAAAGGAAAAAATTGGTACAATTTTCAGTTAGGTTAACCCCCTGGGCTCCTGCACTAATATCTTTTGTTTTAAAATATCCTTTAAACAGATTATGTTAGGAACAAAACAAATTCTGAATTCGACAAAGTTATATAAAATTGTATGATCCTTGCATACGCACAAACTGTGTGATTTGATGGTAAATTTGAATTAAAACATATTCAAACTGATTTATGTATCACAAATTTTCTCCAAATCGCTATCATAACATTTTAATCGAAATAGAAAGTATCCTTATCTCATGTAAGGGTCCATGTTTGTCACGCGACTTGACTGGAGTAGAGTCCATTGCATATGGCATTAGTTGTTACACCCTGTCCATTTACCTAAAATTTCGAAGTCGACGTAAATTCTAGAGTAGGACGTTGGCCGATAAAGTTCATCGGGATTTTCTGGCGTGGTTAACCCTTGTCAGTAGTGTAGGGATGAGAGAGAGAGATGGCATTTAACGTCCACTCGACACAAACTAGGTCATTTTGGGACTAACATATGGTTTCGTTTTATTTGAAGAATTCGCTTGCGCGTAGGGGTCTTTAGCAGTGGGAGGAAACCGGAGTACCCGGAGGAAACTCACGAGGTTGAGAAGGCGCCCCTATCTCCATGCCACAAACGCTCACACCAGGGCTCGAAACCACAGCCGCAAGCCAGAGGTGACCGGCCAGCTAGGGGTCGAAGCGCGGCACTCTAGACCACTAGGCCATCCAAAGCCCCAAGATATAAAGCAGAGAATAAAATGACAGACTGCCAGTTATTGAGACCCTTGCATTTTTTGTTTTTTTGGCCCACCCCCCAGTCAATTAATCTGGGAATCCAATATTTTTGTATTGTAACACTGCGCATACTTTTATTAAAAATAACTACCCGATAAATACTCCCGCGGGAACGTATCGTTAATTCTGTGGACTAAGACTGAGATAATTATTCTTGACTATAATGTGTGCCAAAGTAGGCTAAAGTGTTCTAAATTTTTGAAACAAGGATCATTACGAACCTTTGATAGCTGGCACAGTATTGTAAGATCAACAGTTCCATGCATATTGTTAACTGTTTTCAAATTAATTTCACTTCTATATAACAAAAAAAAAAAAAAAAAAAAAAAAAAAAAAATAGAACGAAAGCAACACTAAAGTATTGTTTGCCATTTTTGTCATGGTAACGACCCAATAGCAAGCATTTAATTGTCGATATACGTGCAAGAAGAACATCAATTACAGGAAGTGTGAAGTCCTGTACACGTGAAAGAGGTAATTTCATGATCTCTAGTATCATGTAAGGCAGAATATTTATTTTAATGTAAATTAATCTCGTTAAGGATTATTACGTTTTGAAATAGGGTTGTTATTATAAATTGCTTGTCAATATATTATTAACGGAAGTTGTTTGACTGTATTGCTGTATCATAAGCATGGTTTTTATGCTTGTTTTGTTGCTTGACTTTATTAAGAAATTTTAACAGCTGTTGTCGACAATAATCGATCTTTTTACGTGGTGGTTTTTAATAAATAAGGAGAAAAATATAATGTAATATCATTTTTTAAACAGGAAAAATATATTCCAATTTTCAATTCAGTTCGCGTATACATTCCCAGCATGAATTTGGTTGAAAATCAATAAGACTCAATTTGTTATGCTTTGTAACATTAGCCTATTATATCTATGTATACATGTACATGGAGCTTGGATACATTTCGGAAAAATTGTGGGCTTATTGTTGCAGCTGGTTGATTAAACTAGTATAACTTGTTTCGAAGAAGGAAAAAAGGAAAGAAAAGAAAGTGCATTGCCATATAGATTGTTTATATATTATATACTTGGGCAGTTTGGATGGTGTAACAAAAATGTGTTCTCAAGATTATCTGAGAAGTTTTATTAATATAATTAAGTATGGCTGGACAATGTTTTGGGCAATACTTGTTCGTGTTATTCTGATTTGTCATACAATGATTACAATATGGAGGACAGTAGATACGAAAGGAGAAGGAGTGTATTGGTATTTGTTAAATTTTGTTCTCTTACAACTGATTGAAGGAATATACACCGTGGTTCGAAAGAAAGGGGCTGAAAATAATTGGTAGGTGTAACTTAACCAAATTCTCACGGTTATTATGATATTTCATAATTATTCACACGGAAATTACATTTCGTAATTATTTTTTGTGTACTCTTTGATGGTAATAATACCTGGTATATGTTAAAGATGGTAATTTAACCGAATTTGCATTGCTGTTATAATATTTCGGATTATTCGCACGGTTAGGATGATATTTTGTAATTATTCGCATGATTATTTTTGATATTTCGTAATTATCACGGTTATAATGATATTTCGTAATTATTCGCACGATTATTATAATATTTCGTAATTATTCGCAAGGTTGTTACGACATTTCGAAATTAGTTGTACAATTATTATGTCATTTCGTAATTATTCGCACGGTTATTATGACATTTCGAAATTATTTCCACATTATTATGATATTTTGTAATTATCTTTCCTATACTCCTTGGGGTTATTAATGTTAGAAAATTCAGTTATGTACTAGATTAAATTCAAATATATGAGGAGGTGAAAAACGAAAAAGAAAAGTCGTGAACTTAGCATATTTTATTTATTTTATCACCAAGATCATATAAATCTTTTGCTTTTATTATAATAAAAAAAATATTTGTTTTGTTAATTAAAGATACATTATGGGAGATTAGATAACGAGTTGGCAGTTCTCACTATAATAGTTAAAAGCTACATAATGTAAAGGCTATTCGCTGGAGATTTCGCAGTCAAATTGATCCACTATGAACCGAGAACTAAGAGGATGAAAGTTCCACTTAGCCTCGATCATTATTACTGAAGCCGGAAAGACAAAACAAATAGTCTCGGTTATCCATTTAATCGTTAATCACGAAGAAAAATTTTTGCAGCAAATCGGAATATAATCAAACAAAATCACAGACTAACCTTGAGATCGAGAGCTGATTATGGTCTCGATCAGTTAATTAATGTCTAATTAATAGTTTTTATAACATTTCAGGCATTAAAAAGACCTACCATGGGCAGATTTTACTGTTGAATAATGTATGTTTAATACTTGTTAGAAAAACTTTGATATTATTAACTGACTTGGCGGAATGAGATTAAAATGAATACCATAAGATTTACTTCCCTTTGATAAGAACATGTACGAAATAATAAGTCGACCAGAATATGAAATTCATTCAAAACATTTATTTACGAGGATGGTGAACTGAATTATGCAGCATAAATAATAAAGTGTGGTCATAAGACTTCCAGAAACTTTTCATCTAGACGTGGTTGTGTTTTAGACGATTCTAATAAAGAAATATCTTTCGTAGTCAAGAAGATGTTTAGCACCAGTGACCTGTTGCTCAAAGATCCGTTGACTTTTAACATGGAGTTAACGGAGCGTTATCTTTAACTGAGAGAAAGTCTGTTTCTAGAAGCCCCGTTAACTTTAACATGTCGTTATATTTAACGGGTGTTTTGGCTTCGTTATCTTTTAACGAAGGCGTTTGTGGACTGTCAGTCGAAGTATACCCTCAGCAAAAAGTCATAGATTACCAGGGTGATTTTCTATAGAACTTTCAACAGGGTTGGATTAACTTTACACAGTCCGTTAGTTAACGGGAAATGAAACTGACTTCCAAGAAAAAGAAATTGAACAGACCGTTACCAAACGACACGGTAGCAAGATAACGATCCGTTAGAGATTAACGGATCGTTAAAATAACTTAGTTTTGAGCAACTGGACCCAGGTCGATAAATTCTTCTTATGAGTCAAAATGACCGACAAGTCATATGCATACATTCCACTGGTCTGTTCCGATTTTGCATACATTTTTTGTTCAATTTCGTTGATATAATTATTTGGTAATTATATAGTGACCATTTCAAATCAGCCCATGAATTTTTCTAATGTGTATCCCTTGTCTGTCTTGGATACAGAGGTTACATACCACAGTCCAGTGATTTGTAATTCAGTCAGATAATGTAGTTCTTTGATTCAATTTACAATCGCCATATTCATTGGAACAGCCGGAGCAGGACGTTAAACCTTATTCCATTTCATTTCTTTTCTATATAATAACATTTAGAATCTTAATATCAGGTTTTATTTCCGTTGCCCAACAGTTATTTTGAGTACAACATTTAACTGCTATGCTTATTAACAGGGTCAACAGGTCACGGGCATAAACTTGAAGACAATACAAAATAAAAAGAATTCTTACAAATAAAATGGAAACATATTGATCCAAAAGTTAATTAAATCGATCTATTCTAGGTTAAGTTATATCCATTTGAATTTTACATTATATAATCCTGGGATCTCTTTAAAATATTAGCTGCGGAAATATTATCTATCCTGCACTTTCCTTCTAAATGTCCAAATAACACATCCCACGCCTTATTATTTGTCTAGAAATGATTACGCAAACATTCTGCTTTTAGAATTATCCCAGACATATCACAAAGACAGGAGCGTAAATGTGGGGGTGTGAGGGGGTGGTAGTGGCCTGTCGAGACCCGCCTTCAGTACAATGTCTAAATGATCTTGCCCCTAAAACAATAGTGATAGGAGTTTCAGCGCTGGCGCACATTCTCTTTGAAATGGGTTACCATTAAAGTTTAGGGAATCTTCTTCTTAATGTGATTGTTATTGGCCATTTAGATTTGACACTAAATAAATAAAAAATCAAAATTAATTCAACTTTATTAGGTTTCATCAATTTTCTCTATTGATCTCTTTCGATATTTCTGTGTAGCAGACGTTAATTTGATCAATGATCGACAAAATATAATGTGTTTACCTGTTTTGTATTTAGGTTAAATTTATTTTACAAATTACTTTGTATGTTTGAATTGTAAGTGTTTTATCTATTTATGAACTCTTTGTTCTATGTTTTGGTAGTGATTTACGGAATAATTAATTTAGGTTTTTTTTATTAAATACAAAATCATTCCAAAAATCATTTTTTGTATGGAAGGTATTGATTAATATTAAAATCCCGATTTCCTTTACCCTTTTCTTAAATAAAAAAAATTAATTTTCGCTAAATCGTGAAATCGATGAAAGTACAGATAGTATTGAATTAAGTTTAAAGGAGCTAAATCGCCAATAATATTGGAATCACAAATGGACACAGATGGGTCGCAACGCATATTAAAATAATGTAATATGAATGTATTTAAACTGATTTATATTCAATCGTTCTGTTTATTAAATGTGATTTCTAATCGGATATGTTCGGCGAAATTCGCTAGAAGTCTCAATCGAATGACAGTATCTAGCGCCTGGTTATTACAGTCTACAGCAAAAGTATTTATTGCACATGCCCTTCAGAGAACCGTTTGACATGAGTTGTGGAATATGTCTAACCTCTATCTTTGAGTCTCTTGTTACAAAAGGCGCAGAAACGCATTATGATACATGATTTGTGTACCAATGGTAAAATGTTTATTTTGTCTTAAATACTGGATATCAGAAGATCAGAACATCAATGTTGATTTAAATTGACAAATAATTTGCCCTTTCAATGCCGAAGACCTTGGCTGCTACTGAGTTATACATTTGGCTACTTTAAGGCTGCTTATTTATGACAAAAATAATATTTTCTTGTTAACGAGGCAGAGTGACAAATTTATTTTGAGATTCGGATGCGTTTGCTCGGTATTTTTCCATTTTAAATGGATACGTTATAAATTCATCTAACCACAACAACAATATTAGTTTTATTGGCATTTTCATACTTTCTCGCAATCATTGAATGTATTTCAATGACGTCTTACGTATCTAATAATATTTTATACACAGCTTGTACATGACAAGAATTAGGGTCGCCTAACCAATTTCGTGGGTTTTCTCTGGGTTCTTGGGTTACTTCCCACAGCTAATTATCCCTACACACGAGCGAATTATTAAAATAAAATTGTACCATGCATTAGTCACCAATTTACTTACTTCAGTGTTGAGCCGGAAGTTATATTCAATCACCGAGTCTCTGACTTTAGCTAATAACAGATTGGAAAATGACGGGACTTGATGATCGAATAATAACTTTTGGTCCTTACAGTGAACCGACCGTTTTGCCGATTACACCATTTTTTCTATTCCGTTTTTTAAGGACTTCAATTTTTGTCTGATAGTTTGAATTGTTCATACTTGGTGTATTTTATTAGTAAAGAAAGTAATAACGAGTGATCTACTACATACTACAGTGAAATAGTAGGAAGACTTGATTTTTAGTCAAATTCTCCTGACTTTATGACAATAGCTACTTTATGATAGTCATTCATCAATTGATAATTATTATTTGCATTAGAATAAACAAAACAATGCAATGATAATTAATTTCAATAGCAGGTGGAAAATGAAGTATTTATAATTGTGCCTATTCAGGCGTTTAAGTGGATATGATGGAGTAAGGATTGGTTAGATCAACAAATTTATGCACAAAATAAAATAATTCCCGAAGAATAATACACCCAAGTCATAACAATACTATTGTTTGAAAGGTGTTTTCTATCATCATTATAAACGTGTAATGAATATATTCTCAATGGACTATATTGATATTAGTTGCAGGACTGACAGCTTAATGTTAAATGAGTAAACCAGTGATAGTTATTGTTAATTGAAACAGATTAATAAATTCTCTATTGATCTACAATCGATATTTTCAAAATGCACTAAAACAATCCAACCTCTTCAACAACTGTGCACCACAATTCTAAACATATCAATATCTCTTTGTCTATATTTTCACAAAATTTCTGCGTTAAATAAACACAGGGCTATTTTCTCAAAATATCATTTTAGTTCATCTCGGTTATATTAAACATGTACGCTATTGAAGGTGTTTTACTGTCACAAGCTAAAAAGTACAATCCCACTTCAGTTGCTTGCCGGGTGTGGGGTGTACATTATGGATCGATGATTAAAGGGTCAGTACTAGTTTTCAAATGTAGGATTTATGCACACCAGTCACCTAAATGTGAATATATAACATAATCAGCTTGTCTAAAAGATTGATATAAAAATATTTAGCTGTTCACATCGGCGTTACAAAGCTCATTTAAATCATTTCAGGAGTTTCATAAACGTATTGCAAAGTTCCGTATAACTGTTGGATGTACAGTTTTCGACCTGTCGTTTTTACTAACATTCCTCTTTCCTTACATTTTGTATTAGATAAAGTGCTGACCTTTCTTGCTATAATTGTTCAAAAATAGATAATACAAAAACGAAGTGTTCATAATAAATATAGTCGCGATTGTCAAGTACAATTAGTGTTAAGATACATCTCATACATTTTTGAATTGAATTATTAAATGACGATTGCGTTTCAATCAATTCATATGGAATTAGAGATTTAGGAAAGTACACAAGTTTTTCTTTAAAGGAGGTAAATCGCTAATAAATCGCTAATTGACACAAATGGATCGCATTGTATATTATAATGTAATATGAATTTATATAAACTGATTTATATGTACATTCAATCGTTTCTGTTTTCACTCAAATTTCAAATCGTTGTGTTCCGCGCATTCGCCAGAAGTCTCAATCGAATGACAATCTGTAGCGTCTGGTTATTCCAGTCTACATAGTATTTATTGCACATGCAAGAATATGGGTCACCGTTTGACGTGACTTGTGGAATATGTCTGGCCTCGTTCTTGAAACGCATTATGGTACACGATTCGTGTACCAGTTGTGTTTATTTTGTCTTAAATATTGGACGTCAGAAGCCCATCTTTTCCCGGTAACATCCATGTTGATAAAAATTGAAAAACAATTCGTGTTCTGAATGTCGAAGGCTTCGAATGATATTGAGTTAGAGACGTGGCTACTTTAAGAATTAAAATTACAATTCGGCTTCACATTACTTCTTTCTTGCACGAATCTTATGTAGATACTTTTTGTTTATCATAACACTTACTAGACTAAAGTTTCCAATGTCTCTTTGTTATGTTTGCTGTTAATTTTTTTCCATTACAGCGCAACGACAATATTGACTATTGTGCATAAAAACACAACAAGAACATTCTTCCCAACAATCAATTTCAATATATCTTCAGCTGTTTTGATTGTAAATTATGATTCAGTGTTCAAGTGTAATTATCCTTGACATTGCTAGATTTTATCTTGATACACGGCAGGTTGTGTATCCTTATATGCGGTTTTTCAAGCGGAAGAGCTCTCTTTTCAACATGGCGCGTGTCTAAGAAAGGGCGAAAATTGGAATTCCCCTACCTATTTTTAGCTTTTTGCCGTGCGGGTTACCCAGACTGTGTTTCCTTATGTGCGTTATGTGTGTTTCCAGACACGGTTCCGCCGCATAGAGACCCGCACACAAGGAAACACTCATACTAAAATTCTATGAAAGTAACCGGACAGGAGCCGGACCGGATCCGTACTAAAGGAAATGCAGCTTTACATGTTAACAACAAGCGGACAGATCGTCCGGTAGTGAATTCCTTACATTGTTGGCCTGTGCATGCCTTATGTTATTTTTGCAGGGAATTCGGTAGTTTTCTAATAAAACTGTGTATCTTCTTTCCATATTGACCGGATGGGTCATACTTTTATTGAAAAAACTAACATAACAAGTATGGTTGTACTATGTGCCAGGAACTGGCCATGTTATTGGGTGAAATTCGAAAATGTAATTCACCAAATTGACGCAGAATTGTTCAAAGAACAAGCTGGCCAATTTCCATGTCGATCGGACTTGAATTGAATCTGGGTTCGTTTCTTGTGTATTCGATTGCTGTTACAGCTTTCCTGGTCTGCTAGTGTCTCGGTTAGATGAAGAGCGGCTCTTCCGCGGAACCGCTCCCAATCCCATCTCACCAAGACTTTTAAAAGACGGAAGTGTGTTTTTAACACAACTGAACAAAGCCGAGAATAGTACCGGGTGTACATGAGACGTCTATAACAAATGCCAAAAATATAATTCCAAGCCTTTATATAGGTACATTCGGTACTCGATCTACTTAATGCGTGTTTATTAAAATAGTCACTCTGTGATCTGATATCGTATTTTAAATCAGAATTGTAACAATTTTAGACTGTGAAACCATTTTATATATTTCTATTTCATACTAAAATAGTTTAGTTTGACAAAACTAAGGTGTCGATAACAGATCAATTACTCTATTTGTACTTGATGTCAGTTTCAGACAGAAATCATTAGATCAATCAAAATTAAACATATACCCATCTGAACACATGATCAACATGTTAATTATATATTCCCAAAGTAAACATAGTCTAATTGATATTAAATATAATGTAAGATGTTTTAACTATCTTATGTAGACTGGAATGTATAAATCAATAATCGTTATGATAAACCCGAAATGATTTCACTAGAATTAACATGTAAGGTGAAGGGGGGGGGAGTAAGTTGCAATCAAATTAGAGACAAATACCCTTTCTTTTCTGTAGGTTGCTATTAATATTTTACTATAGGAATTGAAAGAAATCCGAAATTAGGATGACATACTAACATAATTATGACGTTTTACTCATATTTTCCCAAAACTTTGCTCTTCTCCGATATACTGTATGACAACACAAATCAGGAAATCAAATTATAATCTCAACTATAAAAAATGTAAAATTACAATGACAGTATGTTAACACCTAATCGTCGAGCAAGAAATTGATAGTATGTCGATATTTTCACATTAAGTGAATAAAATCAATGGATTTTTATGGGCTGAGAGCGACGATGTGAAAAGATAGCTATCTATGCTCGTACAAAGAGTGTACTTCCGGTACACTGTAAGAAAAATATCCGTGAAAAAACGGTGAAAAATCTGGAAACAAAAATAACCAGGAAAATTTTATCCGTATTTTGTTTTTCCTGTAATTTACAGAAATTCTCCCAATTAACATAAATTCCATTTTCAAATACAGAAAAACATCCTGGTAATTTTAGTTTCCTAGAGTCGAAATTGATCAAAATTTCATTGAATAAAACATTGACTTTATATGCGTGTGCTAAATACCTTTATTTAACGTCCCTTTCCGCCGAAGTACTATCGCTGACGATATTTTTACGTAACCTCTTTCGCTATTACAAGAATACCCTCATGAGAAAAGGGTGTCTAACATGGTCAGTGTTAAGACCGGTTAGAGGCTTTCAGATGTAAGTTACGGGATTATCAATATGCAGATATGTTAACTCAGCCATAGAGTCAAACCGGCTTACACTGGCCAATCGGTTATATTATCCAGATTAAAGCGTGCTAGGTTACCTGACAATACAACCTTTACTAGCTGGGCGTTGCAAATTTTTTTTTACACAATTATGAAAATACTTACAATCTGATTACCGTATGATGAATGAGAATACACTTTATAGATCTTGTAAATAATAGAAATTAGATAAACATTACTATTAATATACCAAACTTTACACAATATGATCCTTCATATTATGGTTAATAACTTGAAATGAATACTATAACATGATAAGTATTAGGAATGATTATTATATGTATTCGATTTCTTATCGTTGTATTTGAAAACAGAAATAGTCCGTTATATATTGGAATAAAACATTCTATCGCTAAATTTCCTGTCATTCCACCGTTTATTCCGTAAAATAACAGAATTGAGTTCTTTATAGAAGGGAATAAAATATTTTATCCCTAAATTTCACGGAAATTTCCTGTTTAATACTGAATATTCCACAGAATTACATAAAACACGTAATTTGAAGAAATAATTCACTCTTTTAACACAATTTCTCAAAAAAATCCTTCGATTAACAGAAAAAAGTTGTTAAACTACGGAATTCGGCGACATAAAAAATTGAAATTTTTTTTACAGTGTACCCTACCATTGCCATAATAACTGCTGATATAATAACGCCTTACTGAATACAAATGGTGTTGTAATGAATATTAGAGTTTGAAAAAGAGGCGAAAATTATGCTGGAGCTGCTTTATCAAAACCCATCGAGCCCAAACTTGAATTCAACAAGTAGGCCTAATGGGGTGTTCAATTTACACAGGGTTATTTTTTTTATAATATTACATAGGCCCACAACTTCTCATTCAAATTTCCCACATAAAAGTATTGTTTAATTTTTTTTTAAAAGGTAACTTGTAAACTACACCGACTTACGGGTGACCAGTTCTATGATAGTCTCGGTCACCCAGAACCCCCTAGTCTTCAACGCACGGAGGGTCTGGGTCGGTTCACAATTTTTGACGAAAATTACTGGATAATTTACCGCATAAAAAACCAAACTCCCGGTTACGCATGGGCAATGGAACCTTTTGGCTAAAGTCTCGGTAATTGCCAGATCTGGATAATCCAGACAATGACCTATTTTCCGTCAAATTTTGAGAACCCATCCAGACTAATATTCGTAGAATATTTGTATGGATGATAGAGACTAGTTCTATGATGGTATAATATTGAAATAATTCATAATGACGTAATGGCAACCGCAAACTATATTAAAGTGCCACCTTCTGAAAAGTATGGGATGTAAGTTGATATGTCACAGCCGGCGTCTCCACTGCTAATTAAATGATTTATATTTTTGAAACTATTTTGAGTTGATTTATATTTTTGAAATTAGTCAATAGATAAAAGGGTAACGGCTGTGGTTTTCATGTAATAAGAAAAGATCTGCGATCGATTATGGACAAGCATTAGATTAAAATTAAAGAACAGTTTTAATTCTGCCATGATTAAACAAATTTTAACAAATATTCTGATTGGTGAAATATGCATTACCAAATGGAATCAAAGGGCATTTTTTCTCCACTCGACAGAGAATGTTCGACCAATCAAAATTCTTGATACGCTTCAATCAAGATGCAGTCTTCAATTAAAATCTATTGCCTTGTCTTGTGGCAATTTAGTGATGTTCATCTCTTCCGTGATATCAAATTAGAATCCCGTGAAACCTCACTTCACAGGGGTCTCTTGATTCAAGAATACGTACTAAAAATGATATATGAATTTTTATGCACCGTAAAACGATTTCTGTTTACATATATTTAAGATGTACTTAAGAACAAAAAAACAAAAAACAAAACAGTATCCGTGTTTCGATTCAATGAGCGCAACTCATCAACTGACTGACAAGCACTGTCATTGTTTCATTAGCATCCACACGTCATTTGTCATTCTCTATAGATACGATGTATAAATATAGTCGATACGTTCACATGAGAATACAGAATAATTCATGCAGTAGATGCTGAAAGTTTGATTTCCATCTTTAGCAATAACTATTCTTAGTCGGTGATCTCTGGAGTCTTGGAAAAATTTCTAGAGCGAAACATTAATTTGATGGAGTGCAATATGGTTTAGGAAATGAACTATACGTATTTGTTATATGATTGTGACAGTATTTGAGATCGTATTATATCAATGTTCGTTCGATATTAGAAGAGCATGACGAGAATTTAGATTGATTTGTAATTACAAAGAAGTATTGGATTTGTTCACTAAGTCTTGTAGGACAGGTTAGTCTCAAGTGTACATATCATTTGAAAAACAAAACGTTAAAGACGATTCTTGTAGCAACTGTTGGTTAATGTCGAGTTCAGATGATGTGGGTGTGGAGATGACGTGGAAAAGTGAAGTTTGGTTTGCCTTGGGTGAATGCTGTTTCTATTTGATATCAATTATTTGGGCTTTATTAGTGAGGTTGATTCTTATTCTTCATACATATGTGTCATTATGGAAAGTTGTAACTCAAACAAATGACGAACAATATTGGTACCTTCTGGGTCTCGTGTTAATACAACTTGGTGAACTAATCTACAGGGTTGCTGTCTGTAAGGGAAATGAGGGGATGTGGTAAGTGTTTTAAACATACTCATATATCTAAAAAAAACTATGCAAAAGCGCGGAGAAATAGTATCATTTTAATAGCATATACCTGTAGTACGAATCAGACCACCAAAGAATGTTTCATCACTCTTTAATAGAGAAAAGCTTGATGTTTTAATCGTTATGTCATAAGGGTAAACTGTCTTGAAAATTATTTATTTATTTATTTATTACGGCCCTTCCTTTGCTTGAAAAGCGCCGTTAGCGGGTTGGGGGCGAGGGTCTAGGGTATTTATGACCGATTGAAAAGTTATTCTGAAAATGATTGATTGATTAGTATTTGGTTTAAAATAATGTGTTTGCCCATGGAATACGAATGGACCGCCGTTGATGGAGCACTTTATACCGCGTTTATAACGTTATCTTCTTTGATTATTCTCTAGCTAGTAGCTAGAAATGACGATACTGTCAAAATAACTGACTTTATCAATAGTCGAAATCTGCTTACACAGCATACAATACCACTACCCGTTTAATTTACAAGCTCAAATAACCGTCGATATATTTGTTAAAATCCCCGTATCTGTAAAAAAGTGATTTGTTACTGCATGTGACAATACCAATTAACAGGTATGTAAGGGAAACATGGGTTTCACAGAACGCGTTATGCTACCCAGACACGTACGGATTTTGTCACCGCAATGCCTGCAATAAAAGCATGCGTCGTTGCAGGGCGTGCTATTTCGGTTACAGCCGTATTACGCACTGTATACGAAATTAAATGAATTGGGGTTTAACGTCCTACTTTTCCTATCCGAATTGGGGCAGTGAAGACGATCTACGGCATGAGCGGCCAAAGATGGACTGTGCGCCATTGCGGAAACGAAAATCGTGTAACCAAGTAACAACAGTGTGGCTTTAGATTATAGAGACTTTTGGCAACCCTAAATTCCTAGTACGTATCGCGTATCCGTACGGATTTTGCGTGTGACGTCATCAATGTGTGTGTATTTCTCATACGTGTTACGGCACACGGATACGGTAGCCCGTAGTGAACAGTTTTCATACGGAGTAGGTCCGTATAACATTGTCGTCTTTTTAGACGCTGAAATGTTGTATCATAGCGTTTTTATGAATCAATGTGTATTTTAGAACACGAAGGTGTATATTTGATGTGAATTTAACCATAATAAAGACAGTAATATAATCATTATTTTTTATGGGTTTTTCTCGCAATTTTCATACTTTTCCTGTCTGTGTCTGTCTGTATGCTGGTTGAACTACGTGATAAAAATGGGAGCTTACAAATCAGTAAATGATGTGATTCTATAGTAAAGGCAGTTTAGTAAAGGGGTATAAATGATGAATTAGTGAAACCAAAAATTGCTGTCGAGTCGAAGTCAACGATTTTTTAAATAAGATGCGACATTATTATTATTTTTTTTTTAAATAGCTAACCGACTGTCGAGCGACTTCATTCACTTTGAGAAATTGTAGGCTAGGCACTTGACTAGTACTGATGGTGATTTTGGTAGATAACTACCATCATGGTGTAATAGAATTAAGCTCAGCTCAGTGACGCATACGTCAATCTGTTTCACAGAGAATTACTTACGAATTAACTCTGTAACAGATGAGTGTCCACAGCACGTGCGTTGACTGCTCACCGCGCCAGTCATTGGCTCAACTGCTCGTGCAATGTTTACTTAACACCTAACAGCTTCGGGCAAAATGATGCATTTTACTCATTTTAATACCCATTTACACTAAATAGGAAACATTTTTTAACTTCAAATACTTCAAACGTCTTTATTTATTTTTCTTTTACCTCAAAAAAATGTTTGAGAATTTAATTTGTCGGAGTAAAAAAGTTAATATGCCGTACTTATTAAGCCTCGTCGATGTCATGCTTATCAGTGATTGTAGCGGCCAAGCGAATATTCACTGCGGGATCAGTTTGGTGAAAATCTGCCAAAACTCTAAAACTACTCTGACGCAACGTATCACGTATACGATACGGATACGTGATACCGGTAGGAGAAATGTCACTTGCCAAAAGTCTCTAATACTAGGTTACCACTGTCGTACGATCCGTTACGATATAATTGTACGATTGCTACGACCGACCTCAATGTGTGACAGCACGGGTATTTGTGACCAATCTGGGCGACACCGCGATTCAACCCCGAATTGGCAACGAATAAGCCGAATGCGTTCCCGAATGGGCCCAAAGAGTCACGAAGTGTCTCGCATCGTTTATGATTTGTTTACGATTCCGTGAATCATCTACGAATCGACTACGACTTTCTCGCCTATATAAAGAAG
The DNA here is from genome assembly GCA_036850965.1 of Patella caerulea. Classification (NCBI taxonomy): domain Eukaryota; kingdom Metazoa; phylum Mollusca; class Gastropoda; family Patellidae; genus Patella; species Patella caerulea. The sequence continues at coordinate 16,457,039 of JAZGQO010000014.1, read as the reverse complement.
CGGTGTCGATTGGTTTCCAACCAAAAAGTGTCCGGAGCCCAAGTGACAACATCTACCAAGACTAGGATGAATTACCACGAATCATGATGCTGCGCAAACCCTTTTGGGTCCGCCAAGGCAAAGGTACGCGACAAGGCAATCGACTACGGCAACACGAGGAATAAGATGGCCCCATAGGTTCTACATCTTTACGGGTTGTGGCTGTGTGCTTGCCACCCAAGGCCGCATGGGCATGGGAGACATTTCACTGGTCATGGAGCTCCTGGGCAGTGACCACCCAGTTATTCTTGGTTCGGGACAATGGACTGACTTTCTCCTCCAGCCCTTCGATGATGGCCTGGTACAACTTTGTGACGATGTATCCCACGTTGCTATATCTGAAGTCATAGTGAAGGGAGGGTCTCCGGTAAGGTATATGAGAGTCACGGCCAGCTTCAGTCCATGGATGTGTGTTTCTTCTGGTCCCAAGGGCCACTCTTCAGTCGACTGAAGCGTCCAAATTCTATCCTTCTTTGACGTGTCAGCCATGGTCGAACCCACCACGCCTTTGTCTTCTCCTATTTCTTCTCCCCGGGTTTTCAACTTCCTGCAGTTGGTGTTAGTACTCTAGTTCCATGGTCAGTGTCAGATCTGCTCTCCAGTGACCCATGAATAAGCCGAATTAACACGAATAGTGTCATATATCGTAAACTTTTCGTAGCTTTATCGGCATCATTCGTAGCGAGTGTAGTGTATTCGTAACTGGATTCGGTATGTATGTAAACAATTCAGAACTGAAAAATGGTCGTTATTAATAAATGCGTTGTTTTGGAATCGTATAGTAACTCATACCCACTGCGCCAGATTATGCACACGTTAGTGTTTTCTTTACCAAATAATTGTTCTTTCGTTGAATTATTGATTATTAGAAGCCATTCGTTGGGTGTAAACAATGAAATCATCAAATAATAATCAAATAATGACGTTAAATCTATGGACTGTGTGAAAATCGGATCCACGTACATTGTATACATAAACTCATGTCAAGATAAAACATAATTTTTATTATCTCCTGGGACATCATTGAAATCAATATCAAAAATGGGGAAATATTATTAAGGATCGTCATAATAATAGTCTTCATAATTATGTTTATTTCGTTCCGGTTTAAATTTTGTTTGGTCTACCTACACTGTGATACAGTACACAAAGATTCTTTAGTCAAATTGATTAGTTATAATTGGTTGAAAGTTATTTTGAACGTGTACTCCTCAGGGCCATATGTAGGATTTTAAAAGTAGGGGCGCAGCAGAGTGGTGGGACGACATAGCCTCCACAAAAGTTTGGATCAAGGCAAACGAACCCATTGACCGGCTGATCATCATTGTGTATTATTTTATAATTGAAAGATTGTCAAATTATCATTTTATGGATGGGGGGGGGGGTGTATTTCTCGGAGCGCCTTGTTTTTCTGGTGGTGCAATGTACCCCTGCATCTCCGCTAGGTACACGGCCCTGGTACCCCTTTAACTTGCGATAAACGTTTACCGTGATTCCCTTGCGTCATGCGGCATTGTATAAATTAAATTAAATAATTAATTGTTCTCCTTGCAATACTTATTTGATCTGAATGGTATTGCATTAAAGCACAACAAGAGAATTTTTATGATATCTAGAAGCATAAAGCTAAAAAGTCATAAACATATAAACATGTATGTAGACAATTTTTTTTTAGTATAATAAAATATCATGTTTCTATTTTTGGAATTCGATGATAAAACGTCGATTTTTTAATGCTTTTGTAACAGGGACTAACAGATCTGAAATGTGGATTTTTTCTATATATCGACTGTTTGTTGTTTTGTGTATGTATTGTCTCTTAGTAAAACATGTATATCCCATAGTGTAGTTTACAGAGCAAAACGGAAGCTCTGAGTTCATGACGGTACATAGAGATTTAGTAAGGTTTCTGACGGTACGTCATGTGCCAAGAGAACGTTAGTTTGTTTGTTTATTTGTTTGTTGATTTCACATTGAAATTTTTAATCAAAGGCCAAAATGTGCTGAGGTCACCCCATTGAGCAACAATGAATCGATCGCTTTATTTGCTTGGTTACATTATGAATTTCGGTTTTCAGTTAAAACTGATAATCGCGTCAATTAATTATTGATAGACAGTTTATTAGTCTGGATACGTTGTCAACACTTTAGAAAATTCTGTTATTGAATAGATTATCTGGTCTTTTGAGAGAGGTAACTCGTCCTTTACAAGATGATGACGCCCATGAAATTAATTTAAGAATGCCATTTCAAATAATCCATTGTAAAATGTCTCTCTTCATGGGCCTTATCTATGTTTTTTTTAAAATTTTCATTCTAATTTGCCGTCACGATTCTTGTTTGTTTATGTTAATGCAAGAATTATGGGATTTATTGCGGCAAGGGGTGCAACTCTTACTTGACTTGGTCAGAAGATACTGGATAATCAACCACATTAAAAACCAAACTCCCGGTTACGCATGGGCAATGGACTTTACGTCAAACATTGACAACTTTTCCAGACCCTCCGACTAACAGCTGACAATAAAGTAGTTTGACTGAAATTTTTAATAGATTATCTATTTTTAAACAATAATAACGAGGACTTATAGCTCTTTGCCTAAATCTTGCATAATGCATATTCCAATAGGTTTGTTTACTGACAGATATAAACATTGACAACTTTTCCAGACCCTCCGACTAACAGCTGACAATAAAGTAGTTTGACTGAAATTTTAAATAGATTATCTATTTTTAAACAATAATAAAGAGGACTTATAGCTCTTTGCCTAAATCTTGCATAATGCATATTCCAATAGGTTTGTTTACTGACAGATATAGCTGGTACCGCACCTTTAAATGTGAAGTCTAAAAGAATGACTCATAAAGATATTTTAATGGCTTGTGCTTAACGATGTGAACTAGACAGGCGAAACTAAGAATATTTACATGCATATTTATTTAATATTTGTCCACAGAAAAAAAAATCATTACTTGACCGAAATTCGTTGAACTTTGTGTAGATATAAATTCACCGTATCGGTTACTTTATCTATATGTATTGTTTAATATAGAGATAAATATTAATGTCTGCAATCAAACATCAATAAGTTGAACATGGGAAATCAATTTATCTGAATAATCAATGATTAACAAAGGTTATCAGTTTCATGTCCGATAGTTTGTAGTTGATAACAGGTCAACTATCTATGAAGATTTTTCCACCGTATAAGCTAAAGGTTTTTCCCAAAGAGGGTAAACATGCTATCAATCGGGGTTCCCAAAGCCCACCCCCTTCTCTCTCTCTCTCGCTTTCTCTCTCTCCTCGCCCTCTCGTCCCCCCTCTCTCATGAAAGAGGCCTGGTGATAAAAATGAAATTCCAGGACAATGTACTCTATTTAATTCCTAGTTGCTAGGAAGTTGGGCTTTAGTTGGATAAAAAGAAAATTTCATCACGATCGATTATCCCATTAATATCACAATTTGTTTTAATTTCACATTCCACTAGGTATGAACATCCCCTTTAATGGCTTTTACTTCAGGTAAACATATTCTTACTTAATAAACACAACAGTATTCCGGCTATATTATGTTTGTCATAGTAAACACATAGTAAAGTGTGTAACATATGGGTGTTCATGGGAGTTTATTTCTTGAACATTGTTCTTGGTGATTTTTGGACGATTATATTTATCCATATTAACGGTTTCAAAGCTAATGTTGCGATGGCATCACATTTCCAATATAGTGCTAGATTTAATTGGCCCGGGGGACTAATCATTTGCCGTATTTAAAGGGACAATAACATTCTTGCTGGCTTGGTAGCTCCAGAAAATAAATAATACCCTTATCCTAATTACTAGATGTTTAAGTGTCCTACCTGTTGTGTAAATTATCCATTACAACCTATTTTACTTGTCCAGAGGGTTTGAAAATATTTTAAAATCCAAGTCACATTTGAAAAGGTTCACGTTAGACTTTTCAAATCAATAGGTTGAATTGTTCCAATTTTTTAAAATAGGTGTGTTAAGATGAAATTTATATCATCATTTAATTGGAATATTCTAAAATTTATACGATTTGTTGACCAGAATGAAGATTGGGACATATTATTCAGTTACAACAAGAGCGTTATTGGGGCTTTAAGTTTAACAAAACAGAGACATAAAATGCTTTAAGACAATAATCTGATCTGGGACATTGTGCGTTAATTTCTAAATAATTGAAAAAAGTCAAAGTTTATTTATAGGTATGGGTACGTATCAAATGAAACACTACAACAGTTTTAAGGTCAAATCTAATTCTTAAAAAAAAGGGTTTAAGACTTTAATTTGCAGAAAAAAAAGTTGATATTGCGTAAAAGTTAAGTTATAGACAGAATTTTTCTAGGCACGTGGCAACTCATCTTCAATAGTAGGCCTGATTTCGCTTTAACTATGTACATCTTATCAAGACCTTCACGTAATACCTTGCATATTTCAGCAGTAATTTCGATTGGGTACAAACCCAGCTTGTGAGCCTATTAGAGTCCTCGATCGTCGCGATGTCACAACCTCTGATTAGAGGCTACTGTTCGGGAACATTTAATCAAGTTCGGGAAATGTAAAGTAATCCAGCAACGTCAAGATGTTGGGTAAAACTTACAGTCGTTGCTTCAGGAACATGGTGACAACCGGGCATTTCTTTGAAAACGTATTACATGTAGAGTTTCAGTGAGTTGGTTGGGACCAAAACAAAGGGTCTTAAGAGCCCTCCACTAAAAAAATGTCCAAATTTCAGTCACTGAAATATCTTATTAATTTGATATTTTTATGTCGATTTGGTGATTTCCTTATACCAAAAGAAACACATAAACCTCACACGTACTTATCACCGTCTAACATCTCATTGAAACAATGAAAGATAATATAACAAGATACTAAGATAGATATTTAAGTAGGAATTATTTATTATAGATAATCGCGGTCTGATATTAAGAAACAGATGGTAGATCAGATATGTGAAACAAAAAAGATATGCTTGATAACAACTTACACCAGTTAACATAAAGGATAGGTCTTGAAGGAGACCAAGGGTTATATTATAATATTGGCCATAAATCTATCCCATAACTGTTTTATGAAACTGAAATATTTTGGATATTGAATCGTGGTTGTAAAATTCCACGTTTATTTCATATTTGTTTAACAATAATATATTGTTAATACACTCTAGATAAAATTTTGTTGAATAAATATAAACAAATTGTATAAATATTTATTTATTTATACTTTTTGTTAGTAAAAGCTTTAAAATAATGTATCAGATGTATTTGATATAGCACATTTTACTAAACATTCTCAATACTGTAATGCAAGAGTGTCATATTGGTTACTTTTTAAACCTATTAACTTATGGCTAATTTTAACATTAGAGGCATATCATTTAGTATTACCCCTCAGTATCGTCTGTGCAAATGTCATTCTTCAGATACAAAAATGAACCCTCCCTACTGCAATTTATTAACAAATCTTCTTGTTTTAATTCAGTTGTTTGTTGATTAGATTGCGAACATATCGTGCTAGCCAATGGAAGCCTACGAATCAAATAACTAGTCTCGGTCACCCAGAACCTCCTAGTCTTCAACGTACGGACAGTCTGGGAAAGTTGTCAAAATTTGACGTAAAGTCCATTGCCCATGCGTAACATAAACAAACAAGAATCGTGACGTCCAATGTTGGACATTGAACTGGCATGCAATCAAATGGAGTATTTGAAAAGGCATTCTTAAATTAATTTCATGGGCGTCATAATCTTGTAAAGGACGAGCTACCTCCCTTAAAAGACCGGATAATCTAGTCAATAACCGATTTTTCTTAAATGTTGACAACGCATCCAGACTAATATTCGTAGAATATTTTCCTGGATGATAGAGACTACAAATATCCGAAGGAGATTGCGCACTTTAGTCACGTGGTTAATAAAATGGTACTGACACAAAAATATACAAAAAGAAAAGTAATTCAAGAATAAATTGTCTTCAAAGGTAATATTATCTCAACCTGTAATAAAACAACGATTTTTATTTCTCTATATTTTAGGGTTTGTCCATGTTTCTTTTTTTATCTGCTGAGTACAGTTCCTTCAATCTGGATACTAGAATTGGACAGACTAGAACAGTATGATCAGATTTCCCAGAATGTAACAGCTTCAGGTGTGGCATTGTCATCGGTTCAAGGGGTAAATATCTTTAATAAGTCCGTCGTTATTTCATTCTGTTGATACCCTTTAGATTCCGTTCAGTATATGATATTGTTTACTTTTAACTGTGTCTTTTTGTCCAATCTGATTAAAATACATATCTATATTTCGTTTCGTTTTTTTTTTATACTTTCGATGGACTACCCTACATGAAGATCTGACAGGTTGCTGTGATAGATTACGTCAGACTTCATACGATAGGCTTTTGAACCTATGACGTCAAAATTGTATTAACCAATCAGCATTGATGTTATTAGTGGATTACCCACAGTTCTCGTGCAAAACACGCATAAATTAGATCGTTTCATTGGCTAATAAGTACAACCATTTAGAACACGTCACTGATAACAACCTTTCCAGATCATAGTGTAGTAAAGACAATTAAAACGAAATTTTGAACTATAAAAACGAAACGAGATAGGATCTGTGTTTTAATCAGGTTGTTTTTGTCGTTTTCGGTAAACATATGGGTCTAATGCATTATATAGAGGTTATAAAGTGCGAAAATACAAACTCAAAATTTACAATTTACAATGGATATGGCCAGTCTTTTAGACAACTACAATTAATGAGGTGTGAGTGTTAATTGTGTAGAAAAGCTACACACGTCTTATATCTTGGTTTTCAAACTAAAGGGCTGTTGCTAAAATGGCGTCTTTGGTTCATTCAAGGCATCATGCTATAGCCTCGGTTACCAAGACATTCACGGACACTGTATTGTACACACCCTTTCATGGTTCTATGTATATTGTTTTTATTTCTTACTTGATTTTTTTTTCAGATAAGTATACCAATAAAATTAAGTGCTGATGTCTGGGTGTCGGTCATAGAACAGTCTTTGTTGTTTCTGCTAATTTTATGTCGTTGGATACTTCCGCGAGGGGAGATCACTCGTGACCAACTTTCTCAACTCTTGTTCGTGTATATTGGTATGGCTTCAGATATTATGGAGTTATTTGTGTTATTTGATGAACAGACAGTGAGAAATGACAAGGTATTGGTCTACATCATTCTAGTGGTTTGGTCCATCAGTTTACTTCAGTTTTGTCTGGTTCTCACGGCCACTCGTAATCCCAAAAAGGCCAGAGTAGCAACAGTCCACCCCACCGAATCATCCGCACCAACGAAAGGCAAGAAAAAGAAGGATATATTAATAATGTGCCTAACGACAGAAGTGTGGAGTTTGTTGGTGACATTCCTCATGCAAGATGGCCCGTTTTTGTGCGTTCGGTTGTACGCGTTGATCAGATATACTCTCATAACTTACAATATTCTGTTCTTTACGTGTAAAAATTTATTGGTGGTGATGCTGCTGACATATCGCCTTATTGTCTTGTGTTGTCAAAATGACGAGAAGGAAAAGGATGACGATGAAGAAATTATAATTGGGCAACAGGAGAAAAAAGATGCTATAGAAGCTGCTGATTATGATAATGACAAACCGACCAATGGCAATTTCGTTAGTGTTATGAATGTAAATTAGCATTATACAATGATCCTCACTGGTACTGAATCTGTTCTGAGTCACTACATAAATGAAATTTACCTTGTTATTATGTATTCTTGTTTATTACTGATATGTCTTTCTGGTTGATATAAGATAAACTATAACCTATGTAGTTGTCTCCTAATTGTCAATTATTAATCTTGTGTGATGAGTTTGTCGACGGATATATTACTGTTATTTAAAATTTATGTGGTGTTGTTTTTTTTTAAATTTTGTTAAATGTCCTCTATCGACTGACTTTCTTTGTCTAAATGTGGACATAATCCCTTATATTAAACTCCCACGTCAATGACGTGTTGTATAATAAAGCCTGCCATTGGGTCAATTGGCGTGGATTCGAATCCCTTGTTGTACGTGACAAAGAGTAGGATCGCCTGTCCAACCTCGTGGGTTTTCTCCGAGTCCTCCGTTTTTCCCCACTGCTAAAGGGCCTACGCGCAAGAGAAATTACTGACATAAAATTAAACCATATGTTAGTCCTGAAATGACCTGGTTTGTGTCGAGTGAATATTAAACCCCATTTCTCTCACTCTTTATCTTTTTTAATGGTGAGGACGTTCAAATGAATATGTTGATTGCGAGATAGAAATCATTTTGGAAACACGCTAATCACCAGCATTCATCCCACCGCAAAAACTATATCAACACTGATATTGTTAAAATTCTTGTAGATATCAGTGGAATAATCGCATGCATTATTGATACTTTAAAGGTCCATTCACTGCTCTCTAATGTCCAATACGAAATCAGATTATAGAAAATATAACTGATGTAAGTGTTTGTAGATTCTCTTCCGTTGTCCCAATTACAAAACATAGATTCTATAACGTTACTATAATAATATAATAACTGATATCCTCTTTACTAATGTCCTATTCATGTGCAGACAAATAACAAGCACTCTATCCCGTATGAGGACACGTCGCACGAAAAACGTTGTCGGCAACAAGGGGTAATCTAAGACCCCAGATAAGTATTTTGGATGCATAATTTTATTCAGATACGATCAGACTGAATCATAAATACCTCTTGTATACGCACAACCACAAATTTCCCAACTTTCGAAAACAACAATCTTCTTTGATGAGTTCTTGGAATACATGTCATTGTCCTTAAAACTGGATGTTCAAAACAAATGGGGAACCTCATTTACCCGTAACATTGTCTATGGTTTTCTTTACACCGAAAACTTTTAATCATATACATATGATTTTTTTTATGATTGATTTAAGTAGCTTGGGGTGTCCTCTTTCAGAATTTGCCAGGCGAGTTTAGGATACACTTGAGCGTTTTGGGAAATTCAAGAAGACGGCCTCCATTTCAAATAATCCCCTATAACTCCCACAGCATTTAGTCTAGATTTCTATTTTTTTGGTGTTTAACCGTATCTTTTTGGGGCCAATGAATACACCGAAATCGTTCATTTTATCGTGGAGTGATTACATGAATACCTGATGCAAGACAATATAGCTCTTTAATTCGATCGCGGCGGTTTGGGTGATTATTTCACCAAACCAAACTATATCTAGAGACAAACTACATGGTTTTGGATATACGAGCATATGATTGATACGATAACACCACATGCATGCTTATCATGGGTCACAGGGCCACTACGGACGACCCAACACAAGCTGTGTTTTTGGAACATTTAAAAAAAAAAAACGAAATGTATCCGAAAAATACTAATATAACCCCCATAAAACCAAGTAATATTCAGTTTAATTTCAGAGTCCCGTGTCTGGTTGCATCCTGAGACAAAGCATGGGCAAAATACTGTACATTCCTAAAATTCCTAGTGCAGCTACAAGCAAGCGAGGGTATCACTCTTGTATCCACATCTGATGAGCCACATGACAGACCCCATATATGGCAAAACGATATAAACAATTTAAATATTCTGCCCTCTATACATACCAGTGAAAGCTGTCAGTGCACCACGTAACAAATCTATACTGCGCAAAGCATGAACCCGTACGTCAGGAAAAATATCTTTGGGAATCAAGCCATTGCATTGAAGGAAGTTATAAAAATCGTTGTATCCGCTGTCTATATTTCACAAAGGGTTCGCGACTACTCACTACAACAAAACAATGACAAGTTCTGGGGGCACGCATATTCCTGAAGCAATGGCCCGAGAAATCCCTCTCTGGCCATTACTGGATTGGCATCTGATACTTGAATCGGGGTCTTCCCTAAAACTTCGGACAGTGATTTAAGGTATTAAAAACTGTGAATGTATGTTCGTTGCCAAACAATATTGTTTACATTTTATTCGATTCGATAGCCTCGTTTGTCACGCAATTAGTTTTACTGCAATATTCTGATATGCACTGGTTAATTGGGCATAATAAAATCGTGAGCCATGACGTAACGTTATGTAAACATATTTGGGGCTCCGTTTTAATCACTCGGCAAACCTCGGAAGATTTCGGACAATCTAAACTCGGCCGTATGATGAATTTCGCCATATTGGAACTACTTTAAAGGTCCCGGATGAAACATGGCTGCGCCCATTCCAAACACAAGTTGGCGACCTATTTGGCTCGCGACCTATTCGACCGATCCAGCTGTAAGATAATGACGAAATTACACTTCTATTCTGAGCTGAAGGAATGGATAAAAAATAATATATTCTACTTTCATTTGATGGACATAACGTTGGATTTTATTGGTTGATAAATAGAGACTGTTGTCTTTACTCTAAATAAGTTTCCAACGAACAGGATGCAGCTCGATCGGTCGAATAGGTCGCTAGCCGAATAGGTTCCCAATTTGTGTAATAGCGTGAAGTTTTCCTGTTAAAGTAAACCGGTAGCCACATCGCAAATGTATGGGCGTAGGTACATATCACTTACTGTCATACATCCGAGACTAGATGTAGTTTACGGAATCTGTCGAGATTAGCCGAGTGCTGTTTTAATATTAATGCTTTTTGTAACGCAATTAGTCATTGGTTCTTAATCGGGCTATTGACCAATCATAATTGATAACAAGAATTTCCACTCTTTACAGCAGTGAGTGGTGGGATTAGCTCTAATCAAACGGAACACTACGAGGAGTATGGGGATACATGAGAACGTTTGGTATGTCAGTGAGACATGTTGCCCGACAGTTCGATCACCACCCCTCGACCGTTAGTCGATTATTGCGAAAACACCAATAGACTAATGACGTGGAGTACTGGGAATATTCTGGTTGCTCTCGCAAATCAGATGACATCTCTTGGCACGACTAATATGGTGTCGAACCTGTCCTCATTGGAATATCAAATGCAATGGAGTTTACCGTCATACATCTGATTTGCAGGGTCTTTTACGTGCACATCAATGTGTACATAGGACCTCGGTTTTCGTCCCCTCCGAACGACTAGAAAACTGTCCTTGTCAGCCCCTCCTTCCTTCATCACTGACAAGTGGAAATCACACCGGAAAAACTGTATGAACTCTCTCGGCCAATGCAGGGATCAAACACCCAGGGATCAAACACGCAGAAGTACTGCGTTTATTCCATTCTCGTATACTGAATCAGAGGCGGATCCAGGATTTTCAGAAAGAGGGGGCGTGCTGCACCAACTTGGGAGTGTGAAGCCCGACACCGTGATTTTTGAGTGTAAAAAATGCCCACAGGGACTAATTTCATACTAGTACTGTAAATTACGATTTCCAACCTAAACTATTTTTGTTCTCCTTTCTCGTGAGAATATATGGAGCTAAAAATTGTTCGCCACCTCAAAAAATAGAGGGGGCGTGCGCCGGGTTCGCCCCCCTCTGGATCCGTGCCTGAATCTCAATGTTTAGCGATATCAAAGGCGATCCCGGAAGGGTTGTAATGTCCCACTTTGAAAATCACCTTCTTCTCACATGGTCAATCTTTATGGACGACAACCCTAGAACGCATCGTGCGCGTGACGTTGTTGATTTTCTACAATATCTTAGCGAAAATCTGGAAGATTATGTAAAGTTTGTCAGAATGTTTAATATTTGGATGAAGCACTACACCGGGAATTGAACAGACAAATGCAGGCATAGGTCAAAAGACAGACGAGGACAAGAGTTCAACAAGGCCAAATATTGACTTTTCCATTGTTTTAACAGCTTTAAAGGGACAATCCAAATAAGAACAGAGTCTCAAAAATTGAAGTCCAGGCATTTATGAAATTTATGGACCAAAACATAGTGGCATGGTGTATTTACCTTGTCTCAAAATTTCAGCTTAAAATATTGAGTCGTTTTGACGTTAACGTCAACACTGCTTATCCGGACACGTAACCCTTTTAAGATTTCGGGTCAATTTTTTCATTGGGTGACCTGCTAATCGATTCTCGTTTCTTGAGAAGTCTATACAGTGAATGACCCATGTACTGTACTTGATAACAAAAGGTAAATTTCACCTACATATTACTTTTATAGAAAAAAGTCTGGTTTTATCCCTATACTGTATAATACAACGGTCTCCATTTCCAGATGAAGACTGTCAGGTTTAAGTTATTTACTAGCATATTACAAATATCGGGTTAGTTGGTCGGCCTTAGGTAATGGGTTTTAAGTTATTTTAACACAAAATTAAGCAGTTTTATTCCCCCAAAAGTTATCATGATTGGGCCTTTAACGTGAAATGAAATGGATAACTTTAACATGAAATATGTAGGATTTCTAATTACTTTATTGTTTTACTCATTAATACGATTATCACTCGAACGGTAGTTATATGCTTAAAATGTGTCAGTTTCAATAAGGCCTTTGTTTGAACTAAAGGGTTAACGGCTCCTGGAACCCTTTAAATCAAGTAGTTTTTTTTTAATTTGAGAAATTGTAGCTGTAGCTGTTAGCCTTGATGAACAAGCTGTCCTACTTAATGTGAATGAAAGTTCATTTCATCTGTGTTTACAAACATATATCTCACATTTCTTAGTACTGAGCCCTACACTTGTCTCTCGGAGACAAACTATCAAGAAATTGGCTCGGCCTTGACGATTTACCCGATACTATCACATGCTACCCAAAACTATACTATTCAAAAAAAGTAGAGGATATCTGATTTTTAAGTGTTATTAAAGTCACCTAATGAAACTGACGAAGAAACAAATGACAAAATGAAATGAAGTTCACATTCATCGATTTATTCCAAATGATCGTTAGACTAAGTAAGGCACAGACTGACCATTATATGGGTAAAATGATACCCGGGGTCAAACTGCAAAGTTACCACAGCATCACAACAAAGTCAGTAACGGGTAAATCCTCCTCTGTTTGCCAAACAAGCATTGATCTGACGTGGCATACTCCTAATGAGACGTCTAAGGTCATTTTGGTCCAGATTGTCCCATTCCTGTTGCAACGCAGCAGCAAGTTCTTGGACATTGGCAGGACGTTGTTGACGTTGACGTAACCTCTGTCCAAGCATGTCCCAGACATGCTCGATGGGGGAGATGTCGGGACCCAGTGCTGGCCAAGGTAATGTGGTGATGTTCTGTTGTTGGAGGTAACCTGTAACGATCCTGGCCCTGTGACATCTTGCGTTGTCATCCTCGAAGATGAAACGGCGGCTATGACGTCGTGCGAACGGCACAACATGGACTGCCAAGATGTTGTCCCGGTAGTACTGACCTGTAACACGCCCTGCAACAACATGTAAAGCCGTTCTCCCAGCAACAGTGATGCCTCCCCACACCATAACAGAACCACCCCCAAATCGATCATGTCTGATGACGTTAACGTCTTGGAAGCGCTCGTTTCGACGACGCCACACCCTCCTACGTCTGTCCAAAAAATCAACAGTGAACCTTGACTCATCTGAAAACATCACATTGCTCCAGCGTCGATTATCGCAGTGTTGACGATCCCTACACCAACGACGTCTTGCCTGAATGTGATGATCTCTCAAACAAGGGATCACGCGAGGACGTCGGGCGCGAAGGTGACCCCTATGCAGTCGATTCCGAATCGTCTGACCACTCACTCTCACACCAGTGTCTGATTGAAGACGAGGGCTGATCTGATTTGCTGTGATGACACGATTTCTCAAGGCCAAGGTACGGATAAATCGATCCTGGGCTTGAGTTGTCGCTCTTGGTCGACCTGAGCGTGGTCTGTCCTGTACAGATTGTGTATCACGGTATCTGGACCATAGTCTGCTTATGACAGACTGAGAAACATTCATCGTCCGCGCCACAACCGCCTGTGTTGTGCCGACCTGTAGCATGCCAAGGGCACGTAACCTTTCATTTTGGGTAAGCCGACGCATATCAAAATTTGTTTTCTGGTCACTAAAACAATTAAACTGATGTTTCCACCCTGGAATTCAATGCCACAATGACTGTAACATTCAGAGTCGTGCAAATCTTGGGTTGGAGCCCCATGATGATCCCAAGCATCACCTGCATTCCATGCGGTAGCTATTGGTGCGTTTGGGCGTCACATGTAACTGGAAATGTTTCTTCTGTTAGGTTCTATATTGACATTAATTTTCGTAGTAATTTGCATATTTTAGTATTATGCCCCCAAAATCAAATATCCCCTACTTTTTTTGAATAGTATACAATATAATGATGTAAAAGGGCAAAGATCTCTGGATTTTAAACATGCATTTCAAGTTTCAACAAAATCGGTTTAAAATTGTCACATCCACAGGGTCCACAACCTTGATATACCATATCTTTACACTTCCGCGTACAAGCGGCGGCCATTTTGTCTGGCAATTTTTGTCCGATTTTCACGAAATTCGAATTCAAACTTCATTACGGTGAAACAGTGATATAATCAAACGTTATTTTAAATCCGTTAATAATTGTGATTCCAAAGGGACCACAAGCTAAAAAAGGCGATTTGACATACAATCAGGGGTCATAATTCATGAAGTTACGATAACATATGTGCAGATATCGACAGGAACCCAGATCTTTGAGTTATGAACATGCATTTCAGGTTTCATTAATAGCAGATTTAAATTGTGACCTCTACAGGGTCCAAAACTTTGATATATATTTACACCATTCGCGTTATAAAAGTGACGGCCATTTTATTCGGCAATTTTGGTCTGATGTTCATGAAATTCGAACCGAACATTCATTACAGTGTAACGATGATATAATCAAAAGTAATAATTGTGACCTCCAGACGGACCACAAGATAAAAAAGGCGATTTTTTGTACGTTCAGGGGCCATAATTCAGGAAGTTACAATCCGATATGCGGAAATAATATGGTTATAAACATGTATTTCAAGTTTCATCAAAATCGAATAAAATTCTGACCCCTACAGGGTCCACAACCTTGATATACCATATTTATTTTACACTATTCGCGGACAAACGGCGGCCATTTTGTCGTCAATTTTAGTCCGATTTTCACGAATTTCGAACTCAACCTAGATTACCCTGTAACGGTGATATAATCAAACGTTTTTTTTTTTTAAATCAGGTAATAATTGTGACCTCCAGAGGGACCATAAGCTAATAAAGGCGATTTTTCGTACAATCAGGGGCAATAATTCAAGAAGTTACAATCCGATATACACAATTATGGAATGGAACCACGATCTTTAGGTTATAAACATGTATTTCAAGTTTCATCAAAATCGAATTAAAATTGTGACCTCTATGGGGTCCACAACCTTTATATAACATATTTTCACACTATTCACGTACAAACGGCGGCCATTTTGTCCGGGGGTGGCCTAGTGGTCTAGAGTGCCGCATTTCGACCTCTAGCTGGCCGGTCACCTCTGGTTTGTGGCTGTGGTTTCGATCCGTGGCGTGAGCGTATGTGGCATGGAGATAGGGGCGCCTTCACAACCGCGTTATTTTCCTCCGGGCAATCCGGTTTCCTCCCACTGCTAAAGACCCCTATGCGCAATCGAATTATTGAAATAAAAATAAACCAATATGTTAGTCTCGAAATGACCTAGTTTGTGTCGAGTGGACGTTAAACCGAATTTCTCCCCCCTCTCTCTCTCTCTCTCTCTCTCTCTCTCTCTCCATTTTGTCCGTCAATTTTGGTCCGATTTTCACGAACGTTTTTTTTAACAATCAGGAAGTTACGATCTGATGGGCGCAAATATCGAAAGGAACTAAGATCTTTTGGTTATAAACATACATGTCAAGTTTCATCAAACCTCGGTTCAAAATTGTGACCTCTTTAGGGTCCACAAGGTAAACACATGATTTTTCGTACAGTCAGGGGCTATAATCCATGAAGTGTCGATCCGATACATGCCAATATCGAGAGCAGTCGAGACCTTATGGGGATTAACCTATATTTTAGGTTTCGTCAAAATCGGATAAGAATAATATTGTGACCTGTAGAGAATCCACAAACAAATTGTGGACGGACGTCCGGACATGAAAATGTGGGCGTATAAAAAAACTGCGTTCTGTTAATGGGTTTCCAGGCGCGGATCCCCCCCCCCCCCGCTCAGGCTTGAACATTTTTTATGCGATTTTATTGGCGATTTTTAGACCAGTAATTTTGGAATTTACCTTCCGGAAATACTTCAGAATGCACCAAATTGAATCTAATTTACCAAACCCCTCGTTAATTGGTTGAGCGCCTTAGTTAAGCAATTATCAAACCTAGACTCCCCCCCCCCTGCAAAAAATCCTGGATCCGCGCCTTGTTTCCCTATCGCTAAATGCCACTAAAAGATTACGAATATTTTAGATTGCTACCAAGATTAATTATCTTCGTTGGCTTTGCAGTTGGTTTCCAAAACGATGAAGTTAAAACAAGATAAAAAAGTTTTGTTGCGTGTATTTTAATAAATGTGTATCATTATAATATCAGAAATAGTTAACTACTGATGGCCATAAAACTATGAGTATCGTCAGGTGGCGGTAATAACAAAAAGTTATTAAGGTGTCCTCGCTATAGTTATAATATTGTTATCATCCATTTAACATGAGGCAACTGATTTCCTTGGAAAAGGAGGAAGGTCTGTTATCAGATAAGGTGAGATAAGATTATATCTCTCAATTAATAGTAATGGGCATTATCATTTAGTGTGCT
Organism: Patella caerulea; assembly: GCA_036850965.1. Taxonomy (NCBI): domain Eukaryota; kingdom Metazoa; phylum Mollusca; class Gastropoda; family Patellidae; genus Patella; species Patella caerulea. Next base: position 16,440,269 of record JAZGQO010000014.1, on the reverse strand, counting down.
GCATTAGAAGCACAACTGGGATTCACCAAGATGTTAATATTAAAGTTAATGATAAGTATCCTCGCCATATTACAGGTAAGAATTGATGTATTTCCTTTTTATCTTTTTTGATTAAGAAATTGGTGTAATACAGTGCTTGGACTCACAGGGGTTAAAAAAAAAATTCTTACTACTGCTTGACTATAATAGTATAGTATTAGTATATAACTATATACTAATATAACTATTACTACTGCTTGACTATAATAGTATAGTATTAGTATATAACTATAAAATATAGTTATATACTAATACTATACTATTATATACTAATACTATACTATTATAGTCAAGCAGTAGTAAGAAGTTTTATTTTAATCCCTTCAAGTCCCTGTGCTTGGACTAAATCCGTAAGTAGATAGAATTCAGCTCTAGTGTCGCAAAATTCTCCTGAACGCATTGCATACAAGTAACCATCAAAATAAATTAAGTAATGCAAGAACACTTCGACTGAATTAAACCTTTAGTATCACCTTAAAACTATATCCAACATCATGACAATATTTAAAACCTAAAATGGTGAAACCTAAAATCCAGTGAAAGTAAAACTATAGTTGATAGAGCAAGTAAGGTACGTGTTTATCAAATGCTGATTAGTACAGAGCACGCGACGTGAAACGAGATTATTAAATCTGTGCATATCCGGACGCGTTATGTTTAATTTAATCGAGATAAGTCAACCCGTAAATATTTTGGGTTTGGTTATCTTCATTATTATAACAACACTACTTTTTTTTAAAAAACCGTATTTGCAAAAATACTTTATTGGTTTCTGCCTTTTTTATTTTGTTCCAAAAATGAAGAATGGTAGTATACTGCCTTATCGACAAGACCTTTCTAGTTTCATAAAAAGACACACTAGATCACCCCAATTAATAAAGATAAAAATATTCTGAAACACTGACCACTTGCAGTATTTTTCTTCAGGTTGTGGAATGCAGTAGCATAATGAATATACAATTTGTAAATTATACTTCGGAATCTAGACCTACTTGTGATAAAGGAAGCGAATGTGATCCAGAATTTGAGTTATGCTATGAGACATTACCAGACCAAGTCAGGTTGGGTTATAATATTCACTATGTTTTTAAAAAATATAAATGCCCCGACTTTGAATCCGGCCATGGGACAACAATAATCTTGGGAATGCCAGAGTCCAACTTGTCACGGGATGAATCGCCCAAAACTTCTATGTGGCAGTGGTTGTCGATAACCTTCGTTACGATTTCTCCAGGAATATGACTAACAGTTTAATATTACAATACTTAAAGCGGCATTATGGAAGATTAGATAACGAGCTGACAGTTCTCGCTATTATAGTTAAATAATGGATAACGTAACGGAAATATGCTGGAAATTCCAATCAAATTACTCCACTCTAAGCCGAGAAATACTCATTTTAAAAACATTGCGCTCCCGATTGTCATTGTTGCAGTTGTTACGATAATAAACAAACTCTCGATTATCCATTTTTACGGTTAATCACCAATGGCAGGTAGGATTCAAATGTAATGAAAATCGGACCCATCAGATGATATCGAGTGTTGATTATGGTCTTGTCATGCTCATAAATGTCTATTAATAGTGTATATAACAGTAAAGGCCCATCACATTTACATGTAGCTCTTGCTATATTCAATATTGTATGTTTAAAATTATTCAGAAATTGTCACAGAAGTAATAAATACTATAACGACACCAATACTATAGATTTTGGGGACGATGGATATTCATTAATACCTGATATTGAAATTCAAAGCTTACCAGTAAGTATATAGACCTTTATGCCACTAACTATTGAATCGGATATATCTGCTTTAGTATTTCAATTAGTATTATGGTAGTGTGATAGTATGTTTTCAACTAAACCATAATTTCACACATGAATTGTTCTGCTAAACTGTTTCTTTTATTTTTTGCACCAATATAAACGTATACCACATAACGAGAAAGGCCTTCTTGTTTCCAAATATTGATGTTAAGAACGCATTGTCCCCCTTTAAAAAAAAAAAACAAACAAAAAAACTCGTTGCATGATTCGCTGATATTACGATGTTATCTCAGAAATGGCTCAAGAGATTTGTCTCAGATTTCGCATGCAATCTAATTTGGATATAGTGTATTAGCAAATGTCGAAATTATTTTAACAAACCACATATGAATGTCTGTGAAATCCTGCTTAAAGTGCCAATCCCGATAACTTTTTGGGGAATAAAACTGCTTAATTTTATGTTAAAATCCTTTAAAATCCATAATCTAAGGCCCACCTTTTAACCCGATATTTGTGATACGCTTGTAAATAACTTAAACCTGACAGTCTTCATCAGGCAATGGAGAACGTTTTATTATACAGTATCTGGATAAAACCAGACTTTTTTCTATAAAAATAATATGTAGGTGAAATTTACCTTTTGTTATCAAGTACAGGGCATGGGTCATTCACTGTGTAGACCTCTCAAGAAACATTAATCGATTATCAGGTCACCCAATGAAAAAATTGACCCGAAATCTTAAAAGGGTTACGTGTCCGGATAAGCAGTGTTGACGTCCACGTCCAAACGACTCAATATTTTGAGCTGAAATTTTGAGACAAGGTAAATACACCATGCCACTATATTTTGGTCCATATATTTCATAAATACTCGGACTTTAATTTTTAAGACTCAGTTCTTATCGGGATTGTCCCTTTAACCTTAATGATAGATAAATATAATTCATAAGAGATGGTGGTGCCTTTAGTACAGTGAAAATCAGAACTAACGATAAAATACATGAATGTTATCCATTTATATACATCATGATATATTTTCAGATTAGTATTACAATAAGTGTAAAAGTGTACGACCATAGTAATTCAGCACCAATTAAGGTCATCAGCATTTTATCTGAAACAGTGGAACTTCATTACGAGCCCCAATCTGTTGTTCTAAACAACAAAACGACCAGGTATGCGCCCTTCTCTTTATTAACTATGGATTGCTGTTAAGTATTTTAACAGATTAGTAGCGCAACATATTAGGCATGGGGGGGGGGGGTTGGGATGGCCTAGTGGTCTAGAGTGCCGCGCTTTGAACTCTAGCTGGCCGGTCACCTCTGGCTTGCGGCTGTGGTTTCGAACCCCGGTGTGAGCGTATGTGGCATGGAGATAGGGGCGCCTTCTCAACCTCGTGGGTTTCCTCCGGGCACCCCGGTTTCCTCCCACTGCTACAGACCCCTACGCGCAAGCGAATTATTGAAATAAAATAAACCATATGTTAGTCCCGAAATGACCTAGTTTGTGTTGAGTGGACGTTAAACCCCATTTCTCTCTCTCTCTCTCTATTAGGCATGGCAAATCATGTCTGAAATCTAAGACTTACCACTTATTTAAATCATGTACATAGTCAAAACTAGTTTGTACTGGTAATCAGTATTCTCTGTACAGCGAATAAAAGAAATCACCACTTTTACTGGAATTGTTTAGTAAGCGTTCACATGCTGGTATAAATAAGGAAAATAATTTATAATATTGAAAATTATTTTAAAGGATAAATAAATCTTTTGTCAATTATTTTAAAAGATATATGTAAATAAATCTGTTGTCATTTCTCTATAAATTGACTGTGAGGAAATCTGTTTTATAGTTTGTTACTACATCTAACTACCTGTCCTAAACCAGAAACTGGTGATCATTTTACTTGCATTCTTGGCCGTACAGTGTTTGATAAAGGTAAGTGTATTACATATATTAAGACTTTCAGTCTTATAAACAACCACTCGGAGTCTCCTCACTCTGCAGCGGCATCAGTGTAGACGCACGAATGTATTTAGGTGAATGTATTATAGTATGAGAAGCCTACTCAAATTTGTGGATGAAAGAGAGGCGTAAAATCGCCGATATTTCATGTCTATCTGCAATGAAAGCTATTCGATTGTGTGCTGGTAGTATGGAAGCTATGTCAAGTTTTATCTCAGTCTTACAGAAAGCAGGTTTTGGTAGCCCGTTGGTACATAAAGATACTTGGTAAGTGATCCCAAAATGGATTTCTCAAGTTTTCATTCCTAGGGTTCAGTCGTCACACAGCACTCATGTGGCGCGAATTATTTTTAACCGAAATACGACGATTACATTTCATTCATGGCGTTGGAGTCATCGTCAGATACACTAGAATGTAGCTTTTGTTCTTAAGAAGGCACCAGTAGCAGCCAGAGCGGATCACATTTAATCCACGATAACATTTGATTCATGGGGTTTGAGTCATCAGATACACTATAATGTAGCTATAGTTCATAAGAAGTGGCTTCTGTCAGCTTCAATATATAAGAAGGCGACAGTAGCACCCGGAGCGAAGTCACATTTAATCGAACACTGTCGTAAACACTTATTTTGAACTAGTGAAACAACACTGCTTAAGCCCCCGTCAGACCGGAGTGGTGACCCTACTGCGCTCTGCGACCGAACGGCGACCTATAAATACACAAGGTCGTCGGCAAGCGTGAACACAACGCGGAAAAATGTCCCAAAATTACAACCTTAAAAAGTCGCGTTCTTACTGCGACCTGTGCGTTTATATAGAATTCTCGCGGCGGGTTCGTCACGATCTCTCCGTGCTTATGGCGTTTCGATTGAGATCTATAAGCGGTCACCGCGAACCCGCGTCGCTCAACCACACGTCTTATGTGGACTACACGTGCGTTTCCACCACGTGATCACGGCGACTATGCAAGCTGGTTTGATTTTTTTTTCGAAATTTCAAGATGACCTTTGAATCGTCCGTTTTCAAAGCAAGTCTTGCATGATATGCATGGTCGCCATAAGCGAATAATGCAAGCTTGGTAACCGCGCCATGGTCGTATTAAGAACTCCATACACGTTGTGGGTACCTCATAAATCGCCATATGCTTAAGAAGTAGCCCCATGAGGTCGTGATGCAGTCGCGCAACAGTGGTGGAATCATCGTAACATCGCTATGACAACGCCATAAGGACTCAGAGCGCTGGGTGGGGTCGCGGTCAACGCGTGAGGGTTGTGGTGAAGACGCCATGAAGGCACCGTTGCAAATGTTACAATTTTCGCAGCGTCTTTTCCACGTGTGTACTGCGCGTGTGCTACGTTCATAGAGATGTTACCACGCTTATCGCGCGACCCTCGCGACCCACACGTTCTCTCGGTTTTCCAGGTCATATGGCAGGACCTTGGCGTTTGCTTTGAACATACTCAAAACAAACGCCGTTACTCAGCGATCATTGGCGACCATGGAGACCACAGAACGATATCTTGCGTTTCCACAGCGCTCAGGGTGATCTTGGCACGCTCTGAAAACATTTTTTGTCGCCGTAGCAGCGCAATAAGGACTTTTGCGACCACATCACGTTCTCGCAGCTTTCCAGATCATCTGCGCATGTTCAAAACAAACGTCGTGGCTCGGCGATCATTGAGACCACAGCACGATATCTAGTGTTTCCACCGCGCGGTTACCACGCTTATGGCGATCTTGACACGCTCTAAGACCATTTTTTGTCGCAGTAGAAGCGCAGTAAGGACGCAAGTACGGTCTGACGGGGGTATTAATACATAATGTGCCGTGGGGCTTCCAGATGAGCCATAGCATAAACAAGCGTGCCCATACCAACAGTTATGAAGGGGAATGTCTTAGCTAGACAGTCTCCAGGTAGGTCTGCAATTTTGGACCAACAACATGACATTAACGTAATCTGCGATAATCCAGTATAATACAATGAGTTTTGCGCCTGGCTTGATGAACGGTTTTCTTGGGCATGGTAATTTTTTTCTCGGGAAATTCGACCTTGAACTCTCTGATGTAAGGGTTTATTATTTGTAATAGGAAGAATCTGTGATTGACAATTACACCTGTTTCCGGGTTAGTTGCGACGTATCGCCAATTCTTCACAGGAAGCTTCCCGTTGAACGATCCGTAATGTAACTGCTTCTTTGCTACCAATTACATTAGGTATAAGTTTTGTCTAACGAATAAACAAATTCAAGCAGGCGATATCAGCTAAAATAAGCAAGATGAGAACAGAGTATAATAATGGATATGGATTAGATGGGTATTCCTCTGCAACCATAAGACAGTAGAAAACCTTTGTGATTCTGATTAACATAAAAGCTAGTAGCTAAGGTACATCTATATCCCACATAATGCCGGATTTTTATTATCAGAACCTCAGGAGTCAATCAGTCAAGTTGTGCATAAGATCTGAACCAGGCGACAATTCTAAGTTTAAGGATTTTGCACCATTGTCCGAGTTTAAATCAAATCCAGCTGTAGATAGTAGATATTTTCAAACAGTTTCAATTATGGTGCAGGACCTCGTGAAGCAGGACCTCGTTGCAGTATCATGTTCATAATTTTAAAGTAGACCGTCTGAAATAAAATACATCTGCGTGATAATAGAGATTCGTTATATAGACAAACCGCACATAATAAATACGGCGTAGAAGCAATAACATATTTATATCAACATAAACATAATACATATACACAAGTATAGGATTATCGAGCATCGATTTATATCAACATATTTATATCAACATAAACATAATACATATACACAAGTATAGGATTATCGAGTATCGACTCCAGACTTACGGAAAGGACATCGGAGCTTCCCGATTACCAAGTGAGGTCTTACATTACGTATAAGCATGTGACTAGCTTGATTATGCCAAGAAACTTTACTTCTTCAGTTTCTTCAGTTGCACTGTAGTAATCTACCCACTTCCCAAACGGCTGAGTTTGGGTGCCATTTCCACCGATGCTACTGGAAAATGTTCTTCTCTGATAACCTTATGCCTCAAGGTTTCTTATGTGGTTTTGCTTCTCTAGTTAGTCCATCCACCAATAATGAAATGTTTGGGTCGTATTTCGATTATGATAAAATAACGCACCAAAATCAGTGATGTATACTATAACGGCTAAACTCCAACGAAAGAACATGTGTTATGGTCACTTACCAAGTTTCGACCAACAGGCTACTCAGACCTCGTTTCCACAAGTTTGAGATGAAACTGGGGCCAGTTCGCTCATTATGTGGACAAAACTCGATTTAAAATTAAAAAGAACCTTGTTATTGTAATTCTTTTGGTCGAAAGTCAAAGCTAACTCATTTTTTTTTTACTTCAGGATATATTGACAGTAGATACAGAAAGACAAACTATTGTTCTGGTGATCCCTGTATTCATGGTAACTGTACGTCTGAATCTGATGGATACACGTGTTCGTGTGATAACAATTATATTGGGCAGAATTGTTCACAGTATGATTATTGCTCAAAGAACATGTGCTTGAACAACGGTACCTGTAGTAACATGGCATCTGATTTCACCTGTGATTGTACAGGTGGATTTAAGGGTAAACTGTGTGATGTCGTTGACTATTGTATAAGTGGACCATGTCAAAATCATGGAAAATGCTTGAATCACCCTTCAAATTACTCCTGTCAATGTATCTACGGATTTACTGGAACTGAATGTGAAAATATTGACAACTGCGCAAATAACCCTTGTTTAAATGGGGGAAGCTGTATAAATAAAAATAACGGATCGACGTGTTCCTGCATTAAGGGATATAGTGGATCCAAATGTAGACAAAATGTTTGTCAGTCAGAAACATGTAGTGATCACGGATCGTGTATGGTTGTTTCTGGTGAAGCAAAATGTAACTGTAGTAAAGGATATAGTGGATCAAAATGTGAACACAATGTATGCGAAACAGAAAATTGCAGTAATCACGGCACTTGTACTGTTGTTTCTGGTGAAGCAAAGTGTTCGTGTACGACAGGTTACGTTGGATCAAAATGTGAACACGATGTCTGCGAAACAGAAAATTGTAATAATCACGGAACTTGTACTCTCGTTTCAGGAACAGCAAATTGTAACTGTACTACGGGTTATAGTGGACCCAAATGTGAAAACGATGTCTGCGAAACAGAAAATTGTAATGATCACGGAACTTGTACTCTCGTTTCAGGAACAGCAAGTTGTAACTGTACTAAGGGTTACAGTGGGCCCAAATGTAAACATGATGTTTGTCAAACACAGAATTGTAATCATCACGGAACTTGCGCTGTCGTTTCAGGAAAAGCAAAGTGTTCATGTTCGAATGGTTATAGTGGATCAGAATGTGAACACGATGTCTGCGAAACAGAAAATTGTAATAATCACGGAACTTGTACTCTCGTTTCAGGAACAGCAAGTTGTAACTGTACTAAGGGTTACAGTGGGCCCAAATGCGAACACGATGTTTGTCAAACACAGAATTGTAATCATCACGGAACTTGTGCTGTCGTTTCAGGAAAAGCAAAGTGTTCATGTTCGAAAGGTTATAGTGGACCAGAATGTGAACACGATGTCTGCGAAACAGAAAATTGTAATAATCACGGAACTTGTACTCTCGTTTCAGGAACAGCAAGTTGTAACTGTACTAAGGGTTACAGTGGGCCCAAATGTGAACACGATGTTTGTCAAGTCCAGAATTGTAATCATCACGGAACTTGTGCTGTCGTTTCAGGAAAAGCAAAGTGTTCATGTTTGAAAGGTTATAGTGGATCAGAATGTGAACACAATGTATGCGAAACAGAAAATTGCAGTAATCACGGCACTTGTACTGTTGTTTCTGGTGAAGCAAAGTGTTCGTGTACGACAGGTTACGTTGGATCAAAATGTGAACACGATGTCTGCGAAACAGAAAATTGTAATAATCACGGAACTTGTACTCTCGTTTCAGGAACAGCAAATTGTAACTGTACTACGGGTTATAGTGGACCCAAATGTGAATACGATGTCTGCGAAACAAAAAATTGTAATGATCACGGAACGTGTGCTGTCGTTTCAGGAATAGCAAAGTGTTCATGTTCGAAAGGTTACGTTGGATCAAAATGTGAACACGATGTCTGCGAAACAGAAAATTGTAATAATCACGGAACTTGTACTCTCGTTTCAGGAACAGCAAGTTGTAACTGTACTAAGGGTTACAGTGGGCCCAAATGTAAACATGATGTTTGTCAAACACAGAATTGTAATCATCACGGAACTTGCGCTGTCGTTTCAGGAAAAGCAAAGTGTTCATGTTCGAATGGTTATAGTGGATCAGAATGTGAACACGATGTCTGCGAAACAGAAAATTGTAATAATCACGGAACTTGTACTCTCGTTTCAGGAACAGCAAGTTGTAACTGTACTAAGGGTTACAGTGGGCCCAAATGCGAACACGATGTTTGTCAAACACAGAATTGTAATCATCACGGAACTTGTGCTGTCGTTTCAGGAAAAGCAAAGTGTTCATGTTCGAAAGGTTATAGTGGATCAGAATGTGAACACGATGTCTGCGAAACAGAAAATTGTAATAATCAAGGAACTTGTACTCTCGTTTCAGGAACAGCAAGTTGTAACTGTACTAAGGGTTACAGTGGGCCCAAATGTGAACACGATGTTTGTCAAGTCCAGAATTGTAATCATCACGGAACTTGTGCTGTCGTTTCAGGAAAAGCAAAGTGTTCATGTTTGAAAGGTTATAGTGGATCAGAATGTGAACACAATGTATGCGAAACAGAAAATTGCAGTAATCACGGCACTTGTACTGTTGTTTCTGGTGAAGCAAAGTGTTCGTGTACGACAGGTTACGTTGGATCAAAATGTGAACACGATGTCTGCGAAACAGAAAATTGTAATAATCACGGAACTTGTACTCTCGTTTCAGGAACAGCAAGTTGTAACTGTACTAAGGGTTACAGTGGGCCCAAATGTGAACACGATGTTTGTCAAGCACAGAATTGTAATCATCACGGAACTTGTGCTGTCGTCTCAGGAAAAGCAAAGTGTTCATGTTTAAAAGGTTATAGTGGATCAGAATGTGAACACAATGTTTGTCAATCAGAGACTTGCAATAAACACGGTTCTTGTGCTGTTGTTTCTGGCGAAGCAAAGTGTTCGTGTACGACAGGTTACGTTGGATCAAAATGTGAACACGATGTCTGCGAAACAGAAAATTGTAATAATCACGGAACTTGTACTCTCGTTTCAGGAACAGCAAATTGTAACTGTACTACGGGTTATAGTGGACCCAAATGTGAAAACGATGTCTGCGAAACAGAAAATTGTAATGATCACGGAACTTGTGCTGTCGTTTCAGGAATAGCAAAGTGTTCATGTTCGAAAGGTTACGTTGGATCAAAATGTGAACACGATGTCTGCGAAACAGAAAATTGTAATAATCACGGAACTTGTACTCTCGTTTCAGGAACAGCAAGTTGTAACTGTTCTAAGGGTTACAGTGGGCCCAAATGTAAACATGATGTTTGTCAAACACAGAATTGTAATCATCACGGAACTTGTGCTGTCGTTTCAGGAAAAGCAAAGTGTTCATGTTCGAATGGTTATAGAGGATCAGAATGTGAACACGATGTCTGCGAAACAGAAAATTGTAATAATCACGGAACTTGTACTCTCGTTTCAGGAACAGCAAGTTGTAACTGTACTAAGGGTTACAGTGGGCCCAAATGCGAACACGATGTTTGTCAAACACAGAATTGTAATCATCACGGAACTTGTGCTGTCGTTTCAGGAAAAGCAAAGTGTTCATGTTCGAAAGGTTATAGTGGATCAGAATGTGAACACGATGTCTGCGAAACAGAAAATTGTAATAATCACGGAACTTGTACTCTCGTTTCAGGAACAGCAAGTTGTAACTGTACTAAGGGTTACAGTGGGCCCAAATGTGAACACGATGTTTGTCAAGTCCAGAATTGTAATCATCACGGAACTTGTGCTGTCGTTTCAGGAAAAGCAAAGTGTTCATGTTTGAAAGGTTATAGTGGATCAGAATGTGAACACAATGTATGCGAAACAGAAAATTGCAGTAATCACGGCACTTGTACTGTTGTTTCTGGTGAAGCAAAGTGTTCGTGTACGACAGGTTACGTTGGATCAAAATGTGAACACGATGTCTGCGAAACAGAAAATTGTAATAATCACGGAACTTGTACTCTCGTTTCAGGAACAGCAAATTGTAACTGTACTACGGGTTATAATGGACCCAAATGTGAACACGATGTCTGCGAAACAGAAAATTGTAATGATCACGGAACTTGTGCTGTCGTTTCAGGAATAGCAAAGTGTTCATGTTCGAAAGGTTACGTTGGATCAAAATGTGAACACGATGTCTGCGAAACAGAAAATTGTAATAATCACGGAACTTGTACTCTCGTTTCAGGAACAGCAAGTTGTAACTGTACTAAGGGTTACAGTGGGCCCAAATGTAAACACGATGTTTGTCAAACACAGAATTGTAATCATCACGGTACTTGTGCTGTCGTTTCAGGAAAAGCAAAGTGTTCATGTTCGAATGGTTATAGTGGATCAGAATGTGAACACGATGTCTGCGAAACAGAAAATTGTAATAATCACGGAACTTGTACTCTCGTTTCAGGAACAGCAAGTTGTAACTGTACTAAGGGTTACAGTGGGCCCAAATGCGAACACGATGTTTGTCAAACACAGAATTGTAATCATCACGGAACTTGTGCTGTCGTTTCAGGAAAAGCAAAGTGTTCATGTTCGAAAGGTTATAGTGGATCAGAATGTGAACACGATGTCTGCGAAACAGAAAATTGTAATAATCACGGAACTTGTACTCTCGTTTCAGGAACAGCAAGTTGTAACTGTACTAAGGGTTACAGTGGGCCCAAATGTGAACACGATGTTTGTCAAGTCCAGAATTGTAATCATCACGGAACTTGTGCTGTCGTTTCAGGAAAAGCAAAGTGTTCATGTTTGAAAGGTTATAGTGGATCAGAATGTGAACACAATGTATGCGAAACAGAAAATTGCAGTAATCACGGCACTTGTACTGTTGTTTCTGGTGAAGCAAAGTGTTCGTGTACGACAGGTTACGTTGGATCAAAATGTGAACACGATGTCTGCGAAACAGAAAATTGTAATAATCACGGAACTTGTACTCTCGTTTCAGGAACAGCAAATTGTAACTGTACTACGGGTTATAATGGACCCAAATGTGAACACGATGTCTGCGAAACAGAAAATTGTAATGATCACGGAACTTGTGCTGTCGTTTCAGGAATAGCAAAGTGTTCATGTTCGAAAGGTTACGTTGGATCAAAATGTGAACACGATGTCTGCGAAACAGAAAATTGTAATAATCACGGAACTTGTACTCTCGTTTCAGGAACAGCAAGTTGTAACTGTACTAAGGGTTACAGTGGGCCCAAATGTAAACACGATGTTTGTCAAACACAGAATTGTAATCATCACGGTACTTGTGCTGTCGTTTCAGGAAAAGCAAAGTGTTCATGTTCGAATGGTTATAGTGGATCAGAATGTGAACACGATGTCTGCGAAACAGAAAATTGTAATAATCACGGAACTTGTACTCTCGTTTCAGGAACAGCAAGTTGTAACTGTACTAAGGGTTACAGTGGGCCCAAATGCGAACACGATGTTTGTCAAACACAGAATTGTAATCATCACGGAACTTGTGCTGTCGTTTCAGGAAAAGCAAAGTGTTCATGTTCGAAAGGTTATAGTGGATCAGAATGTGAACACGATGTCTGCGAAACAGAAAATTGTAATAATCACGGAACTTGTACTCTCGTTTCAGGAACAGCAAGTTGTAACTGTACTAAGGGTTACAGTGGGCCCAAATGTGAACACGATGTTTGTCAAGTCCAGAATTGTAATCATCACGGAACTTGTGCTGTCGTTTCAGGAAAAGCAAAGTGTTCATGTTTGAAAGGTTATAGTGGATCAGAATGTGAACACAATGTATGCGAAACAGAAAATTGCAGTAATCACGGCACTTGTACTGTTGTTTCTGGTGAAGCAAAGTGTTCGTGTACGACAGGTTACGTTGGATCAAAATGTGAACACGATGTCTGCGAAACAGAAAATTGTAATAATCACGGAACTTGTACTCTCGTTTCAGGAACAGCAAATTGTAACTGTACTACGGGTTATAATGGACCCAAATGTGAACACGATGTCTGCGAAACAGAAAATTGTAATGATCACGGAACTTGTGCTGTCGTTTCAGGAATAGCAAAGTGTTCATGTTCGAAAGGTTACGTTGGATCAAAATGTGAACACGATGTCTGCGAAACAGAAAATTGTAATAATCACGGAACTTGTACTCTCGTTTCAGGAACAGCAAGTTGTAACTGTACTAAGGGTTACAGTGGGCCCAAATGTAAACACGATGTTTGTCAAACACAGAATTGTAATCATCACGGTACTTGTGCTGTCGTTTCAGGAAAAGCAAAGTGTTCATGTTCGAATGGTTATAGTGGATCAGAATGTGAACACGATGTCTGCGAAACAGAAAATTGTAATAATCACGGAACTTGTACTCTCGTTTCAGGAACAGCAAATTGTAACTGTACTAAGGGTTATAGTGGACCCAAATGTGAACACGATGTCTGCGAAACAGAAAATTGTAATCATCACGGAACTTGTGCTGTCGTTTCAGGAATAGCAAAGTGTTCATGTTCGAAAGGTTACGTTGGATCAAAATGTGAACACGATGTCTGCGAAACAGAAAATTGTAATAATCACGGAACTTGTACTCTCGTTTCAGGAACAGCAAATTGTAACTGTACTACGGGTTATAGTGGACCCAAATGTGAAAACGATGTCTGCGAAACAGAAAACTGTAATGATCACGGAACTTGTGCTGTCGTTTCAGGAATAGCAAAGTGTTCATGTTCGAAAGGTTACGTTGGATCAAAATGTGAACACGATGTCTGCGAAACAGAAAATTGTAATAATCACGGAACTTGTACTCTCGTTTCAGGAACAGCAAGTTGTAACTGTTCTAAGGGTTACAGTGGGCCCAAATGTAAACATGATGTTTGTCAAACACAGAATTGTAATCATCACGGAACTTGTGCTGTCGTTTCAGGAAAAGCAAAGTGTTCATGTTCGAATGGTTATAGTGGATCAGAATGTGAACACGATGTCTGCGAAACAGAAAATTGTAATAATCACGGAACTTGTACTGTCGTTTCAGGAACAGCAAATTGTAACTGTACTAAGGGTTACAGTGGGCTCAAATGTGAACACGATGTTTGCCAAGCACAGAATTGTAATCACGGAACTTGTGCCGTCGTTTTTGGCGAAGCAAAGTGTAGCTGCTCTAAAGGATTTAATGGAGAAAAGTGCGATAAAATTGTAAGAATTCACTCATATTGTAAGAATTCACATTACATGTACTAAACCAACACAATTAACAAATTAAAATATGCGTCAATATTTGACATTTCAGCTGAATAACTATAATCATATTATTTTTTCAGGTCGTTAAAAGAAGTTGGATAGTCAATGTACAGTTTATGAATTATACTGCTACACCAAGACCTGATTGTGATAAAGGGTTCTTATTCGGTAAATCGAGTGAATGTGATCCATCATTTACGGTGTGCTTGGAGACTTCTGATCAACCAAGGTTAGTTTATTGTGATGTCTTTATAAATAGACATTATTTATTTATATAGTTAGGATCATTCCAATTGCATATAGTTAATTATGCGAGGTTAGATAGAGAGCTGTCAGTTATTAAATTAAAATAGTTTAAAAGTCGATCATCTTAAAAAATAAAATGAAATGGGATTTAATGTCCTACTGCTCTGCCCCTAAACTGGGCTAATAAAGATGAAGATGGGCATGCGCTATACTTTGTGCTATGAGGATAATTTTGCCCGGGCTACGACCTACTCTTGTATCGAATTCCAACTACCAAGGGATATTTTACGTACACGTCAATGTGTACTCGGGACTTGCGTTTTTGTCCCATCCGAACGACTAGACAGCTATCCTTGTCACCCCCCTCTCCCGTCCTGCATCACTGACAAGGGGAAACCAAGCCGGAAAATCTGGATGAACTTTCTCGGCTGATATAGGGATCAGACACCAAGCGAACCAGCACCTTACCCACGGTTATCCATTTCATGATTGAGCAGTGAATAGGATCCTAATCCAGTAAATATCGCAGGCTAGCTTTGGCATCGTGAGTTTATTATGGTCTGGATAGGTTAATTTGTGTCGAATTGATAATGGAGATAACATTTCAGGCCTAAAGTAAAGAAAGACCTGCAATAGGCAGATTTAGCTCTTGCATACTGTATGTTTAACAAATGGGAAAATAGTCTTTGTTTAAGTTCAGATTATTTACGTATCAACCATACCTAACCTCCTCTGAATTTACAACAATTGTGGGTTGCTACTAGTTCAAGGTTTACTATTAATAATACAATCTTTAATGTAATACCTTTGGCATTTGTTTCGTCTTTATAGGCCAGATCAAGGCGAGGGATATAATTTATAAAAAAAAATATCGAAAACAGACCGAACGTATCTATCAAATGTATTGGTGGGTGAATCAGTCAAAACTGAGAACAGTCATTTGGAAAATTCTAGCCAACTAGTTGTTTTCGGTTTCTTAAAAGATTATGAATCTCTTATGATTATTTGAATGCGACTCAATTTATACAACATGTATTTCATTGCCACAATTGTTATTGATAAAAGAGGTCTTGTACTCTAAACAAGAAATGAATTGTATTAAGAAGCTCGCTCACTCATTCACCTATACTTTCACCAAGTCATATTTACCTGTTTTTGTTTCATCCAGAAACTGCTCTGCTGCTTCGAAACCTTATGAAGATAAAAACATAATAAACTTTGGAGAAGACGGATATTCTGTGGTACCTGATATTGAAATAGACCTACCAGATTTACCTGTAAGTATGCTTGTCATCAGCTATATTAAATGTTTAATGGAGATAAACTTGGGTTCATCTTGTTGACATTTGGAGTTTGCACGACGATAATGAAATACGATTTGAAAGGCTTAGATTCATCTGATAAATATCAAGAAAGTGTATAGGTAGCTAACTGACGCGATTGCTGCGACAATACCCAGATAATAGTGATCTCGGATTATTATTAACGGATTCTTGGTTGGTATTTATCGCCATATATCGTCTGCAAAAATCTTCAGAATACAGCTGAACTAGTCATTAGCATCTCCAAATTCTTTTCACAGGCTTCCTGCACTGTAAAAAAACCTGCTATAGTTCAGCAGTGCATTAACAACACAGCATCAGAGTATGTTCCTGAGTGCCACAGACCATTGGTTGCAGATTATTTTCATATAAAGCAGCGCGACTGAGGTGGTCAAATAATCTCTTTACAATGAACCTATAGAAACACTATGATGCTTCTGTATTCTGCAAATGGAAATACGGATATATACTACCAGCTTTACGGATGAACAATCAGTGGCCGAACGATCACGTTACTTTACATGGAGCACAAAGAAACAATATAAAGTTTCTGTCTGAATATGTATTTCCTGATTTCAGGTTAATGTTACCATAGGTGTAGAAGTGTCTGACCACAATAATATTGTATCTAATAAACTTATTAGTAGTTTAACAAAGACGGTGGAAATAAACGAAGATGGAGATACATTATTGGTTCTTCTTACCGATGGAACTACCAGGTAAGCTCAGTATTTCAGTACATCAATGCTTCGTGTCCTTGTATTCAACATATCAGGGCTACTAATTCTCTAGCCATTAATTATTAGTCTTGGGAGCTGAGCTTTTGTTAAAAAATAATTTTTTTAGGCTATTCCCATGGTAATATTAATATTAATGATCAATATAGTCAGAACACAAAAAAATAATTATATCTACGATGCAGCAATTGATCAATCGACATTCTCTTTTAAAGTTTGCTACTAGGACTTCATTCCTGTCCAAAACCAGAGGCCGGTGCCCATTATACATGCGTGAATGGTGCAATAAGTTGTGATCCAGGTAGGTTTACTATTTTGATTCATAACATAAATGTATGGCTTAGTTAGTCGGTCATATTATCTGGGCAAGGGCGTTTCATGTAGAAATAACTTGCAGATTACAGACTGCTCGGGTGACTTCGTTGCGATGAGTGTGGTGCAGTGAGTAAACCACTGGCTCACTAACCAGATGACCCGGGGTTCAATCCCTTTGTTAGTGGGGGAAGTTCACAGGGATTTCAAACGGGGTTTCCCGTTGTTGATGATGCAGTACGACGGGCTTTGTTAGAGCGAGTGACTAGTCTTTCGGATGGTGCCAACATCTGAGTTAAAAGAATTGTAATTCGAAATAAGATGAGACTATATCGCCGCTGTCCCGGTAAACTTTCCCTCATAGCACACTGCATAGAATTGGTGAAAGCAAGTGGGGCTATCATTTCAATTAATTTCATATAATGTATTTTCAGTAAATGTTTTAGTAAAGTTTTCAGTGGTTGATCGGAGTGACTCCATTAGCCACCCACCAGCCGTTGTCGCTGTGCATGTAATAAGTACTAGTAGTGAACGGGTTCTTTTTTCTAGACCAATGGGGCTATATCACATTACATATCTAATACCGAAATGAATTATTGAAAATTGTGACAGCCGTCAGAACGGTTCATTTTAACATCGTATAAATTATTTTTTAGGTTTTATTGGCAGTAAATGTGAAAAGAGAAATCATTGTTTTGGTGATCCTTGTGATCATGGTAACTGCACCTCTGAATCTGGTGGATACACGTGTTCGTGTGATAACAATTATACTGGACAAAATTGTTCACAGTATGATTATTGCTCAAAGAACATGTGCTTGAACAACGGTACCTGTAGGAACATGCCATCTAATTTCACCTGTGATTGTACAGGTGGATTTAAGGGTAAACTGTGTGATGTCGTTGACTATTGTAAAAGTGGACCATGTCAAAATCATGGAAAATGCTTGAATCATCCTTCAAATTACTCTTGTCAATGTATTCATGGATTTACTGGAACTGAATGTGAAAATATTGACCACTGCGTAAATAACCCTTGTTTAAATGGAGGAAGCTGTATAAATAAAATTAACGGATCGACGTGTTCCTGCATTAAGGGTTATAGTGGATCCAAATGTGCACAAAATGTTTGTCAGTCAGAAACATGTAGTGATCATGGATCGTGTATGGTTGTTTCTGGGAAAGCAAAATGTAACTGTAGTAAAGGATATAGTGGATCAAAATGTGCACAAAATGTTTGTCAATCAGAGACATGCAATAATCGTGGATCGTGTATGGTTGTGTCTGGTGAAGCAAAATGTAACTGTAGTTTAGGATACAGTGGATCGAAATGCGAAAGCAATGTCTGTCAATCGGAGAAATGTAGTGATCATGGATCGTGTATGGTTGTTTCTGGTGAAGCAAAATGTAACTGTAGTGATGGATATAGTGGGTCAAAATGTGAACACGATGTTTGTCAACCAGAGACATGCAATAACCATGGTACTTGTGATATTGTCTCTGGTGTGGCTAAATGTATTTGTTACCAAGGATTTAACGGAACCAAATGTGAATACACTAATGATGTGGTTCAAAGTTCGACTCAAATGAGTAGCACAACGCATGAGTTTACCGAAAACCTAGTAACGTCAGCGAATCTTCCGATGCCAACAACACTAGCTGGTGAAACGGGTTTGTATTCAACTTAGATATGTGTTTATTTGATGATCAGACACATTCACGTTACCTGTATATTTAACGATGTTTCTTTTTTCATCAAGTCTTTTTCGTCTTAAAAATGTCATTGAAATAGTAATTATAAAGTGTCACAACCAATACGTCAGTCACGAACAATGAGTATGGCGAGCTGAACCGCCCTTATCCCTTTCCTGACTTCGGACCTGTAAACACCGCATACCAGTTAAGACAAAATTTATATTATACATGAATATGCTATCTTTTACCACCGTATTTGATACCCATAATTAACGAGGTGTCTGATACGTCTCTCAGCCATGCTAGTCTCTGTTTTACATTCTTATTACATATGGGGTGTAGACTTATCGGGGATAAAGTGTTCAATCATTTATTTTGCAGTTGCTGAAATAAAGATTGAGTTTTTGGTTAGCAAGTCGTCGTTTAACATTACAAGGCTGCAATCATATCTATCCAAATTGGTTTCTCAAGTCGACACATTTGTTTCTACTAAATTGGGTGATCAAACTGGCAAGAATGGGTGAGTATGTATGTATGTATATTAGTTTCAGATCGTCCTTCGCTGATGTAGTGAACAACCAAATTGTTTCACAGCTATAATGCAAAAAGCTTCAACTTCTGTACAAGATGATTGACATTTATAGTTCTACGTGTGACGCCACATTATATGACGTCGATAGCACGTGCTTTGCTTACATCGGATGTAGTAAGGCAAACTGGCTCCGACAGAATTGGAGCGTTTACTTCGCCTTACGCCCCCGCGAGCTATTTACCCATTCACACTAAATAGGAGGTAATTTTAATCCAGATACGCTTCAAACACCTTTGTATTTTTTTCTTACTTATTTATAAAACTGGTTTAGAATTAATTTGCAGAAGAAAAGGGTCAATATTAAGAGCTCATTAACTTCGCCGGAGGTCATCCATATCAGTTATTTATTTTGCGGCCAATCGAACATTTACTGCTGATCAGTTTGATAAACAACGCGTAGCCTACCAATCTCTATCCGATTCCATTCTTCTACTTAACCTAAAGGGTCGAAGGTAGAGACAAATAGCCTACATTTTGGGCTCAACCGTGACATTTCCCTGTGAAATATTCACACACGTGCCACACATCGCACACCTTATGAAACAAATTAAGATTAAGATAAACGTTTGGTTTCGGTGTGCCTAAAAAATCAGAAAGTGACGTTAAACTTGAATTTGAATTTCGTTTATCTCGATTCTGCGTATATTAAATATTTTTTTGTCTTTTGTCAGAGAACAATTAACTGAGGTTATAATTAAAGTATCTACCAATAACAGTGGAAGTGTGACTGAACTCCGTGAAAAATTGAAGAAGGGAGTACCCGCAGCGCTGCCTTATAAGGTTTATACCGGAGAGTTAAAAACTACCACAGAGAAGGTAATCTTCTGTAAAAAAAAAAAGGTGCATTAAGGGCACAACCCAGATTGAAAAGTAATGACCAATATGTATGATTTGAGGCAAAGAATTGTGGAATTAAGAACGTCCGAGAACAGCTTCACGAAAATCGAAGTTATGGGCTTCGATAATAGTGGAAGCTGAGAAAGTTCCTCGGGATTTTCCAGATTGGGTGTGTGCGTGGTGGTGTGTATTCCAGAAGAAATTCGTTCAAGATGTTGTTATGTCATTTTGTAGACGAGTAAGGCACCATTACTGCGCGGAGGTTCGATCCCTGCATGGCCGAGAAAGTTTATGGTGATTTCCCGACGTGGTTTCCCCTTATTAGTGGTGCAGGGCGTGGGGCATAACAAGGACAGCTGTCTAGTCGTTCGGATGGGACGGAAAACCGAGGTCCCGTGTATACATTGGCGAGCACGTATAATAACCGTTGGCAGTTGAAATTTGATGTAAGAGTAGGCAATAGTGAAGCTATCCGTTCAAAATTTCCTCAGTATTGGAGCAGAACAATAAGACGTTAAATCCCATATCATTTCAGTTCATTTTATGTCTGGACCCAGTTTGTTGATTGTTAACTATCCTATAAACAATGATCATAATATTGGTTTCATCGTTATAACCCGCAATGTTTCTTATGTGTGATACACGACCATTTGATACCACATGCCTTTTAGATTTACGCAAAGATTTTTCACAAAGTTACTGGTCCTCTCTGGTGGGTACCTTAGCAAACCCTCTGCATATTAAAGGATCTGTGTATGCCATATCCCCAATGTGGTGTTCCGCGCTCGTCGCTTGTTAACTTTTTTGATATCTGTGGGTGGTTAACAGTTATAATTATCCTTTTATAAGTATATTTTAACCCCTATAGTTTCTCGGATCAAGATGTCGTACACTAGTCTAGACCCGATATGCTCCTCCCCCAATTTTACCATTTGGGTAGTTAATATTATAGCTATCAAGTTTTCAATAACAGTAACGCTACGTTTTGTTTTATTTGAAATTTTAGTCTTGGTTGTCATCTCATAAAACAGAATTGATTGTTGGTGTAGCTGTAGGTGTGTTTGCTGTAATTGCTGTATTTCTATTAGTTTGTAAAGCGTAAGTTGAAAAAAAAACTTCATTTTCTGAAACTGATTTTTCGCTTTTAGATATTGCCCCAAACTTAATATTATCGTACGTACATTGTCGTTAAATAAAATAATTTTCGTTCTTTTTGATCACTATTTTTCTGTCCGGATTTCAAACGCAAAAATCATAGCTTTTATTCATTTACCTTTTTTGATCTTTCATAGAATAAACATTACCTGATGGGTGTTGTGAGGCAATTTGTTTGGAAAATTGACTAAACTAACCATTTTTTTCCCAATTGTAAATTAAAATGGCCTTAGGAAATGCAATAATGAACTGTTATTTTTATCTATTTTAGTGGCAATAAAACAAAGTCAGGAGACCAAATGAATTTCCCATTGGATGACACAACCTATGGAAATGGATTTTATGAAGGAAATAAAGAAGATAGAAATGGGGACAATGATGACGTGAAAATGGATTTTGATAATGAAGGTTATGTAGACATCAAAATGTAACAAGATCTTCGGAAAGAATTCATTCGTTGTTTATTTATATTTTAGTGTGTACTTGCATTGTTTGCTAGACATAAATTTATCTTTGAGATTGTATTTAATCATAATTATGATATATTCTAAATGTGATCTGGCTAGAAAGAGTTACCTTTGTTAAAGAGAGTTGATTGATTAAATATCCAAATCTAGATTCCTTTTATTACAATAAAGAAAATGCACTTTAGAGTCCTGGTATTTTGATTTGTTTTGAAATTCTAACTTCATGCGTTGTATTTTCATAGTTAAAAAGTTAGAAGTAGCTGTATTAAAACGTACCCTAATTGAGATTGGGTTAGTTTTCGCCCCGTGTCAGTGTCGACACTTAAAACGTTACCGCTGGTGGTAAGTGGAAACGGGGGGGGGGGGATGTCACAACTTCCGGTATCTAATAACAATCGTGTCTGATGATCAATCTGTTTCACAGAGAATTACTTACGAATTATCTCTGTAACGGATGCCTGTCCAAAACACGTGCGTTGACGTGCGTTTAATTTGTCGGAGTAAAAAAGTTAATATGCCGTACTCATTAAGCCTCGTCGATGTCATGCTTATCAGTGATTGTAGCGGCCATGCGAATATTCACTGCGGGATCAGTTTGTCTGATGATCCCGAGCAAACTGATCCTTAAAAATATTTCCTATTTAGTGTAAATGGGTATTAAAATGAGTAAAATGCATCATTTTGCCCGAAGCAATTAGGTGACTGGCACCGTCTGCAGTCAACGCACGTGCTGTGGACACTCATCTATCACAGAGTTAATTCGCATGTAATTCTCTGTGAAACAGATTGGATCCCGAGTGGAGGAGAGAGAGAGAGAGAGAGAGAGAGAGAGAGAGAGAGAGGGGGGGTTAACATCCACTCGACACACCTAGGTCATTCCGGGTCAAACACATGGTTCAATTTAATTTCAATAATTCGGTGTCTGTCAGCTGTGGGATGAAACCGGGGGACCGGGAGAAAACCCACGACACTGGACAGGCGACTATCGTCCTTGTCAAGTACAATAGGGGAAGCGAAACCACACCTTACTAACCATTCCCACCCCCAGCCCCCAGTGGAGGCATGTCACAATTAAATTGTAGCCCCCCCCTCCCTCTCTCCGAAAACCGAAGAAGAGGGTTAGAGTTGGCGTTATCTGCAAGGTTTCAGTAAATATTCATGGTTTAGATGAAAGGATAACGGAAGTAACAGGCTGGTTACAGTGAAATTAACGGTGGATAGTTACACGTTTTAATATCTTAGTCTTCAATCTTATTCAAAATTCGATTCAAAGGCATGGTGATGTGTTACTCTGTTGTTCAGCACAATGAAAAATTGGAGGAGGGTGAATTAGAGCTGGGCAAAGTCGATGGGGAAAGACGTTGTGGGTTGCATCCAGTTATTTCACAAAAGGTATCACTTTGAGCCTCCGCGTTGGGGTTATGCCGTTAGAATTGCTGGATTTGATTTCCCAAACTGGATCCACCGTAAATATTCGCTTGGCCGCTACTATGTTTGGAAGTTGAAAGTCAGAACATGGAAGTTGGAAGTTAGAATGTCTCTGTCGACCTTTGGCAACTTTGTAACAGTCTGTTTATTACACGTATTACACAGAGTCAAACAGAGGCCGACTCGTTAAAGGAAAGAAGAAGAAGAAGAAAAGTTTGAAAATGTGTTACAGCTTAGCTGGCCGACTAGCCGCTTCAATAAACAAATATTGGTGGTCTGGTACCAGTTATTTCATCTGGGTTAAAACCATAGTTGCATCCCCTTGTTCACCGCGGCGTCACGCTTCCATTAAGCATGCTATGGGCTTGAGTTTTCATTGTCTCAATATCTACTTGCCAACTATGGTGGAATTCATATTTGGTAATTTAGAAAATATCACTTGACTTTGAACACTAAGTAACTGAAGAATTCTTAATATTGGTGTAAAATGTCGTGTAAACATCATTGTGGTGGTTTTTTTCGAAGATGCCTTTTTATCCCATATTTTTGGAGTATTTTCGCCGCAGTCAGTTCAAAGATGAAATTCTTGAACTGAAATACTGATGTTTTAAAGTATATTTCGTGAGAAAAACATAACAAAATTTAAAAATAAATGGTCAGAAGTAATTAGGACCCAAGTAGACTCGAACATGGCAGCCATATATAATTATTATAGGACAAATTTTCGATGCCATAGTTCTGGAAGGTTGTAAATGCCACTTATGACCCAAATAGCATTTTTGCATATGATGACTTAGACTGGTGGCCAGTCTTCTCCACACACCAAAAATTGGCCAGTTCTCTCAAAAAAACAAAAACAAAACGTAATCTCTAGAGACTGGGCAAATAGAGCTTCATTCTCATCTAGTAGGTCAATCTACATTATGTAGGTCGTGAGACGTCGTGCACGGGATTACTGCATTTGCACTGGCAAACTGGTGTAGGTGCGAGATGTTTGTTGTGGATAACAGTTATTGTTATTTAGTGATACTTTAACGATCTAAGAATTTTGTTGACGGACAATATGATAATATCTGTCGAATTAACGGATACAACGTATGGGATGAGGTGAATGAACATAAATGATTACACACGACATCATGCGTATCGGGACGAAGCCGAATGGCGAATGGAAACAAAAACGTGACATCAGCCCGCAGACGGTTTCAGCATGACTGCTTTGCACTCCATTCGAGACGCATGATTCGTGAAGGTAAATATCGAACTTAATTTATCTTAGACATCACATTTACAAATTCGTGTCACGTGACTCGGGGCTTGCTTGACAACTGTCAATCATTCCAAATAAGGAACAACGTAAAACAGGACAAGAAACGCCCATTTTATTGTGAAGCTCGCAAATTGTCCAGTCTCTGGTGCTGGTTACAGGTTTACTCAAATTTTTTTTTTTTATACAAATGGAAACGAAAGTGTTGGTTTACTAAAAATTACTACTTTTATATAAATCGAAATGTAAAATAAATAGAAGAGACTGGGCCAGTCTAATGATGACTAATCACATTTGGAGCCTTCTCTATGCAAATTTTCAGAAGTGTAAGGTCGTAACTTTCATAAAAAAACATTGCTATTAAAATGTTGATATCCTTATTGCGTTATTAAGATTGGAATAGGTTTTCCTCTCATATCTCAAAAACTAAATCCGACAATTTTTGACACTTAAGCACCATGTTAGATTCAACTTTGGATTTTGACAAGTTTTTTGAGATGACTAAAATCGTTCTTAAATTCGTTAAATGTTACGTCACAATTAAAGCAAACGTTGAGATATAACCAATTTTATGTTTCATTTTGTTGACGATTTTCAAAATTTGAAGAATAAATTTCGAAATTTATATATTGTTGATTATTGTGAAATTCTGCATACATCAAAGATAGTGCGGACTGACTGTACGTACAAAGAAGTTGTCACATTCACGGAAAAGTTGTCAACGCCTCTTACAAAAAACAGCAAGTTATATATCCAGATTATGAGCCTAATGAACAAACTGTTAGAATGTTATCGAATATTATAGAATTCATTCGTTGTTTATTTATATTTTAGTGTGTACTTGCATTGTTTGCTAGACATAAATTTATCTTTGAGATTGTATTTAAACATAATTATGATATATTCTAAATGTGATCTGGCTAGAAAGAGTTACCTTTGTTAAAGAGAGTTGATTGATTAAATATCCAAATCTAGATTCCTTTTATTACAATAAAGAAAATGCACTTTAGAGTCCTGAAATTCTAACTTCATGCGTTGTATTTTCATAGTTAAAAAGTTAGAAGTAGCTGTATTAAAAGGTACCCTAATTGAGATTGGGTTAGTTTTCGCCCCTTGTCAGTGTCGACACTTAAAACGTTACCGCTGGTGGTAAGTGAAAACGGGGGGGGGGGGCGGGCATGTCACAACTTCCGGTATCTAATAACAATCGTGTCTGATGATCAATCTGTTTCACAGAGAATTACTTACGAATTATCTCTGTAACGGATGCCTGTCCAAAACACGTGCGTTGACGTGCGTTTAATTTGTCTGAGTAAAAAAGTTAATATGCCGTACTCATTAAGCCTCGTCGATGTCATGCTTTTCAGTGATTATAGCGGCCATGCGAATATTCACTGCGGGATCAGTTTGTCTGATGATCCCGAGCAAACTGATCCTTAAAAATATTTCCTATTTAGTGTAAATGGGTATTAAAATGAGTAAAATGCATCATTTTGCCCGAAGCAATTAGGTGACTGGCACCGTCTGCAGTCAACGCACGTGCTGTGGACACTCATCTATTACAGAGTTAATTCGCATGTAATTCTCTGTGAAACAGATTGGATCCCGAGTGGAGGAGAGAGAGAGAGAGAGAGAGAGAGAGAGAGAGGGAGGGGGGGGGGGTTAACATCCACTCGACACACCTAGGTCATTCCGGGTCAAACACATGGTTCAATTTAATTTCAATACTTCGGTGTCTGTCAGCTGTGGGATGAAACCGGGGGACCGGGAGAAAACCCACGACACTGGACAGGCGACTATCGTTCTTGTCAAGTACAATAGGGGAAGCGAAACCACACCTTACTAACCATTCCCCCCCCCCCAGCCCCCAGTGGAGGCATGTCACAATTAAATTGTAGCCCCCCCCCCTCTCC
Organism: Patella caerulea; assembly: GCA_036850965.1. Taxonomy (NCBI): domain Eukaryota; kingdom Metazoa; phylum Mollusca; class Gastropoda; family Patellidae; genus Patella; species Patella caerulea. The sequence goes on along the minus strand of JAZGQO010000014.1, from coordinate 16,414,033 downwards.
CTCTCTCCGAAAACCGAAGAAGAGGGTTAGAGTTGGCGTTATCTGCCAGGTTTCAGTAAATATTCATGGTTTAGATGAAAGGATAACGGAAGTAACAGGCTGGTTACAGTGAAATTAACGGTGGATAGTTACACGTTTTAATATCTTAGTCTTCAATCTTATTCAAAATTCGATGCAAAGGCATGGTGATGTGTTACTCTGTTGTTCAGCACAATGAAAAATTGGAGGAGGGTGAATTGGAGCTGGGCAAAGTCGATGGGGAAAGACGTTGTGGGTTGCATCCAGTTATTTCACAAAAGATATCACTTTGGGCCTCCGCGTTGGGGTTATGCCGTTAGAATTGCTGGATTTGATTTCCCAAACTGGATCCGCCGTAAATATTCGCTTGGCCGCTACTATGTTTGGAAGTTGAAAGTCAGAACATGGAAGTTGGAAGTTAGAATGTCTCTGTCGACCTTTGGCAACTTTGTAACAGTCTGTTTATTACACGTATTACACAGAGTCAAACAGAGGCCGACTCGTTAAAGGAAAGAAGAAGAAGAAGAAGAAGAAAAGTTTGAAAATGTGTTACAGCTTAGCTGGCCGACTAGCCACTTCAATAAACAAATATTGGTGGTCTGGTACCAGTTATTTCATCTGGGTTAAAACCATAGTTGCATCCCCTTGTTCACCGCGGCGTCACGCTTCCATTAACCATGCTATGGGCTTGAGTTTTCATTGTCCCAATATCTACTTGCCAACTATGGTGGAATTCATATTTGGTAATTTAGAAAATATCACTTGGCTTTGAACACTAAGTAACTGAAGAATTCTTAATATTGGTGTAAAATGTCGTGTAAACATCATTGTGGTGTTTTTTTTGAAGATGCCTTTTTATCCCATATTTTTGGAGTATTTTCGTCGCAGTCAGTAATTCAAAGATGAAATTCCTGAACTGAAATACTGATGTTTTAAAGTATATTTCGTGACAAAATTATAACAAAATTTAAAAATAAATGGTCAGAAGTAATTAGGACCCAAGTGGACTCGAACATGGCAGCCATATATAATTATTATAGGACAAATTTTCGATGCCATAGTTCTGGAAGGTTTTAAATGCCACTTATGACCCAAATAGCATTTTTGCATATGATGACTAATCACATTTGGGGCCTTCTCTATGCAAATTTTCAGAAGTGTAAGGTCGTAACTTTCATAAAAAAAACATTGCTATTAAAATGTTGATATCCTTATTGCGTTATTAAGATTGGAATAGGTTTTCCTCTCATATCTCAAAAACTAAATCCGACAATTTTTGACACTTAAAGGGACAATAACATTCTTCCTGGCTTGGTAGCTCCAGAAAATAAATAATACCCTTATTCTAAGTACTCGATGTTTTAGTGTCCTACCTGTTGTGTAAATTATCTATTACAACCTATTTTACTTGTCCAGAGGGTTCGAAAATATTTTAAAATCCCAGTCACATTTGAAAAGGTTTACGTTAGACTTTTCAAATCAATTGGTTGAATTTTTCCATTTTTTTAAAAATAGGTGTGTTGAGATGAAATTTATATCACCATTTAATTGGAATATTCTAAAATAATACGATTTGTTGACCAGAATGAAGATTGGGACATATTACTCAGTTACAACAAGAATGCTATTGGGGCTTTAAGCACCATGTTAGATTCAACTTTGGATTTTGACAAGTTTTTTGAGATGACTAAAATCGTTCTTAAATTCGTTAAATGTTACGTCACAAATAAAGCAAACGTTGAGATATAACCAATTTTATGTTTCATTTTGTTGACGATTTTCAAAATTTGAAGAATAAATTTCGAAATTTATATATTGTTGATTATTGTGAAATTCTGCATACATCTATATAGTGCGGACTGACTGTACGTACAAAGAAGTTGTCACATTCACGGAAAAGTTGTCAACGCCTCCTACAAAAAACAGCAAGTTATATATCCAGATTATGAGCCTAATGAACAAACTGTTAGAATGTTATCGAATATTTGCAAATGTACAGTCAATTTTCTTCGCCAATGATATCAGTCCTATCAATGCCATCGTAAAATAATGTATAATTTATGCATCAGTCAGACAACAGTGTTGATGCCTTCATCTGGCGAGGAAATGCTTCGATGAATTTCCTGCAAATGTCCTAAGGAGATCAACCGCGGTTTACGGAGTTAATTTCTGCCGCTGTAACATACATGTAGATGTTGATTGTGTGCAGGCGCGGATCGAAGGGGAAGCCCAGGGGGGGGGGGGGGCGTCAGCCCCAGTGTGAGATATATAGTTGATTTTCGTTTTCGTTTGCTTTGTTACTGTTGTAGTTCACATATCTGCTCTTTAATAGATGATTTAACATACATAATCCTGGATCCGGGCCTGGTGTGTCTGACAGATGCGCACCATGTGCTATATAATATATATACCACCATGCGTGTGCCATGCCCGGGTGGAAGCTTGTAGGACCCGGGATTCCTATACACCGGTGGGGAGGGGGTGACTAGTAACCCTAGCCCGACCCCCACTTGGATCCGCCCCTGGTTAAACCCCATTTCATTTTGCTTCGTTTAATCCAATGAGTACCGTCCCTTGGAGATTGATCACGTAAATGATTAATTTCCGTCATGTCCGGACTTTTTAACCGTATTTCGTCGCAAATGGCATTTACGGTATGTTCTCATCTAAGTTCTTGATGGTGTATAAATATATTATATTATAGGTAGGCTATATGCTTACTGCACCCCCCCCCTTTTATTTGAAGGTTATTAAAGTCGAGGTCGCAGAGTAAAGATGTATTTATAGAGGGTCGCAAAGTTTGAGCAATATTTTTAAGTACCGTAATAAACAGGTTATTCAATGAGGTTTTGGTGAGGTACGCGCGCTGGGCTCAATATGTTCCATCACTCTATAGGGTAAAGATTCGGACTGTCAACGATTGGCTGTAATTTTGTATAGCGATTGTGGTTAACTTTTTGGTGAAAAATCTAAGAAAACGGTCAGAATTTACATTCATTTCTCTCAAGAATCTACTTCAAAGTCATTGGGGAAATCGAAATAGTCATCGGTGTCCATATACCAGTAAAATACTAGAGATGGAAAAGTGCAGCAAAAGCGTTTCCAGAAGTTGGGTGGCCCTATAGAGTCTAATCCGTGAGCTTCGGACCACCAGGCCTGTCATTGTGTCAAGTGGCGTGGTTTCAACAGCTATAGGGGCGCTTGTCGAACCTTGTGGATTTTTTCCGGGTCCTCCGGATTTCTCAGATATAGCTAAATAAGTTGTTTAAATAAGTTTTAACCGTATGTACAGTGTATAAGTAACGATGTGTCGAGTGGGCGTAATCCCCATTTATTTGTCTCGATATACATATAGAATCGTTTCCTCTGTGTGATGGTGTGTGCGTGTGTGTGTGTGTGTGTGTGTGTCTGTGAGTGGGGGGAGTCGTGGGGGGGGGGGGGGGTATTATAATTTTGTGAAAAGCGTCAAAGCTCCCTGTTTTAAGATATTTACAAATGAAAACGATCAATTAATTCAACTGTGCATGGAGATAAACTTCTTGAATCTTACAAACCAAACATCCACGTTTCTCAAATATATAACGTTTGAAAACTCTAATCCTTAAAATGGTTGGCATTAAAAATAACGTTTGTTTTCAGTATTCAGTATGAGGTTTTGGACGGGGGGCTGAAATCGATATAATTTCAAAATTAAAATGCACATTCAACAGTTAATATGTATGTATGATAAAGGGCTATTTAATGGTGACAAATTTGTATGGCTTTAATGTGTTTAGTAATCATGTTTCGTAAATTGGTATATTATTACTTCTTTTATACAGTTAGGCAAAATAATTATTTTAACTCCTTGCTAATCTATGTTTCGAGTGCTGAAAATCAAACGCACCACACCATGATATCAGGAAATAAAACTATAATAATATCCATCTAAATTACAGACCTCAATATTTTTTTTTTTTTTTTAAATGGTAAATTATTATTCGGGTGATGCTTACTGAATATCACAGAAAACCCCCCATACAAAAGTACATTTTTAGCAAAATACTCTACGCAAATTGCAAATGAGTTTATCAGCCGATGTCACTAGTACTTTACCATATTCCAAATACACACCAGCCTAATTATCGTAAATGTTCTGTAAACTCAATTAATTTCTTTCTTCATTAAAAAAAAATATTGCCGATGTTAAAATTCCTCTTTCATTTGTTCTGTCACTTGTAACATACGCCATGACTTCCGTATTATCATTTTCGCCCGAGGGCTGAAATTAGATATATTCCCCTTTAAATAAATACAACGTTTTAAAAAGTTTAAAAAGGTAAACAGTGCTATATTATTGTCATTTTTACTTTTTTATTTGGCTGAAGAGGGCCTAAATCAATGATTAATCTCGCTGCCAACATTGTAAAACGGAAAATTTAAGGGTGCGGGTTCTCCGGTTTGCATATCAATCGGGTCTATTGCGCCTGCGCAATGGCAGTCTACGATGGGGAGGTCGTTGGATTGTACTACTGAGAGAAGTTTGAAGTATTTATAACTGTATTTAGTTTTCGGAATTATATTCAAATGTGTTTCAGTTTATATTGTTCGTATGAACGGAAATGGCTCTAATGTAATTTGGATATTAAGAAAAAACAAAGACTGTGGATATAACAGCCATCAGAATGCCACAGGTGAAGCCGTCGTCGGAAGACTTACAGAGGTTGAGTCAACTTATAAGCCAATGGAACGTTGATCATTACGATTTATTTGAACTAAGCAAACCAAACGAGGTACACGAACTATTTATTTTATAATCTTTGATATTTTGGCGTTTCTATGTAAATGTAGATGCACAGGTCCTATGGCGATTGCATATTTTACAATATCATCATTATTTACCTGTGCAGGAAAGCTGGCCAGGTGACACAATTACGTGCGCGTCAACAACAAACCAATATGGCCGACCTTGAAATTAGACGGAAACCATCGAGCAGAAGTAAAATTATTTTAGGGGTTTTAAATTTTGATCGTTTATTGACATTGAATCTTTTTTTCAAAACGGACACAGCTAGCCTACCTGTATAACACACCTTATTGATTAAAATACCAGCGTGACAGGTAAATAATGACCTCATGATGATCGGTTCAAGAATTCTTCTACTATGATTCACTTGTTGTGTGAAGATGGTGGCCTACATTGACAGTATTTTATGAACAGAAATATAATATCGATATGACATATTTTGGTACATGATTATACACATAATATGTTATTTCTGGTTAATAAATACCATGGAATGCAAATAGTGTTAACTAGTCACATATGTATTATAAACAATATTGTATTTGGGACATACCTTAAATAACAACAAGTCCATGAGATATGTCATATTGGTATAGTAAGCTGCAGTTTAAAATATATATTATGTCTGTTCAAATCTAAACTGGCTGATTAAGTTTATTCAATAAAGTACAATGTATACATGTATCATTGTAATAAGGTGTAATATAAAGGAAGATATCTGAGTGTGTGCGCTTAACTCTTAATAACGTTAATTCCAACCCTAGAAAATTTAAATCGCCCGCAAGAGTGTCTATAGTTTAAGACAGTTATTATCTCTCTCTTAAGAGCATACATGTACATGTATTAATAAAATTATAGGTATCGCTTAAACTCAATCTTTAGGCAAGGGTGCATGTAACTCTATACATGTACATGTATGCTGTACATTCTACCTAATACATAGATGTAAATCCCTAACAGTCCAATTAGTGAATATACATGCATGTAATAACCCATGTTTTATAATAGTAATACACAATGTTTAAACTTGTGGATTCTAAAATGAAATATATGTATGTTTATCTTTTGTAAGTTATACAAATATCAAAACATCTCATTATTTACTAAAGTATCCCCACATTTTACAGGTCTTATTTTCTTCAAACTCTGTATATATATATGCTGTAATTATGACCAGAGGCATACAGGCCTAGTTTCCGGGGGGATGGGGGCTAGGGCCTGTATGATTTTAGCCCCCCAAATATGTTGGCAATGCCCCAGGAATTAACCTACATAAATTTACTATTAACTGATAGATCGACATATATTGTTTAACATAAAAATTTTTCTGAAACAGCAGTTTGCATTTGAGAAATATACATCTTGAATGAAAATAGAATTGGGTGATTTTCTGGTATGGGGACTCAAACACATGGACCTTGAATGAAAATCAGAATTGTGTGGTTTTCTTAAAGCAGTAACGGGGTATATGTACATTACATGCCAACAATCTTTTCTAATTCAATAAACGATCCCTAATTTCTAACTTCCTGGATGAATCTAATTTAAAAATGGTAAATTCATTTATAGGTGAATTTGACATAGTTTTATCAAAATTAAAACATATGAAATAATGTTTTGTTTTCCTGTCCAATCTTATTATAGTAACATGTATATCATTGTTTTATTCTATTTTTTAAAAAAAATTGGTAAGCATTACCTGTTTTCAGTTTGCTGTACCAGCTGTACATGTACATACATATAATCTCCTAACAGTACATGTAGGTTATACATGTACATGTACGACAGATATTTACCTGTACAATATACATGTACAGTACATGTATGTTTTTCATTTAAATTCAAAGTCATACCGTACATGCTCTCATTTTAGGCGGTAACATACATGTACTTGTACAATACATATATATATTCATGTAATTAATGATATTTAGTTAAAGTCATTTGAGGCTGTAATGTACCGTACTTGTGCAATAAAATGTCCATGTACAATGTATATTAAATTGAATTTTTAAGTCATACTCTACATTTTACATGTCCTCTTTCAGGCTTTAGAGTTCCATGGAGTAGTACGATTTTTCTTCCAAGGTGGTGGTGCACATGTAGTAACAAAATGTATTCGTGTAGCAAGTACAGCTACCACAAAAGAGGTGATAGATGTCTTGATAGAGAAATTCCGTCCTGATATGAGAATGTTGACACAGAATCGATATGCTTTATACGAAGTTCACGTAAATGGAGGTAAGTTCATTGATGGATAATACTCTATTCTTCGGTGGATTTGAGGCATGCATACATGTACATACATGTATAGGTAAGGCGCAGAGATGTTTTACTGTGCCTCATGAAACATATACATGTGTCATACATTGTACATTTGTACATGTCCCAAATCCACCCATGATCTCCAGTGACTAGGTCAACCTCTTAACATCTACCATTACCGATATTTTGCCATATCAAACTTTATATACATGTACATGTACATGTATATATTTATTAATGACATACATATATAGTCAGACTCTACAATGTATATATATTTTTTTCAATTGCATAAGCGTTTATATTACATGTAGTTATATTGAAACAATATTTTGAAAGAATTTGATCCAATTTAAACAATTAATTTAGCATCAATTCTTGGGCTCGTAGTCAAATTGTTGAAAAAATTACAACTCTATCCTCAAAAATTACCTACATGTACATGTTAGTGAGAACAAAACCTTTATGGTCTGTGTACAATATTTCCGGAATACTTGAGTTCATGAGTGTAAACAAAACATTTATATAATACATGTATTTCCTGATTACTCGGACATCATTACACTGTAATGAACTCATAAGTTGTTTGATGTGATTTTGAAGAGAGGATAGTGAATATTGGTGTCATATGTATGTGTACTCTACTGTACATACATGTACCGGTAATTGGATGTTACAACTTCATAGTCAATCACCTTCGTACTGAAAACAATTAATGTGTACATAGATATACAATGTATATGAACCTGTATTTCTTTATCAAAATTCTTAGACATTCCGTAACCACCTAAATATGTTGAAAATTGAGAACACACCTGTTTGCAGCTGCACTGTGAACATGTCTAATATTGTCATAGTTGTAAGAAGTATTAACTGTACATGTAGTACATGTACATGTACACTGTGTTCCATTTACGTAACCCTAACCCTTACAATGTACATGATTAGGAGGGGGCTGTAAAAGTTTTGGGTGAATTTATTGATACATGTACACCTAGTTACAATACAATACATGTAATCTGATCTCGGAACTGACTGGTTTGATAAACCTCCCACCACCACTCTCAACCTCCTGCTGACTATGCCCATGTCAGTATTTGGTTCAAAATATTGTTGCATATTCATGGATTAAGGAAGAATATGGCTATGTTCGTGTACAAGTGAATACTATATTATTACTTCCAGAATATTTATTTGTACCTGGTATTAAGTTATTACCATAACAATGAAGAGAGGAAGTGATATGTCAATAGCAAAACAAGACGGTGTTTAGCTTGATATTATCATCTCTGTATTCATTCATGGTAATTGAATTATATAAAGGAAGTTTATCTGCAATAAACAACCAGTTGAAATGTATTTTACCTGATAAGGCCTATAATGATATAGAAACCACATACTGATATACATGTACTGTACATGTATATAATACACTGATACAGGCCTTCATATCTACGTAGCTCAAAAAATAACATTTTCTAAATGATACATTTATTTACAATGTACACTGTACATGTAGTTCCTTGTTTAGAACCAAACATCCCAATAATTTTAAAACAATCAGTACATGTAATATCACTGTATGTAGTTCTTAATAATCTTCAATTATTTTTGGTTTAAAAGCTTACAGGGTAAAAAAAAAACAACCCCCATTCTTTTCAGCAAAATGATCTTCAAAACACTCTTCACCAATTTCGAATCATTGAAAAGGGTATTTTGATGATGTACGTTTTTTATTGGTTTTTGTTTTGTAGAGGAAAGACGGTTAATGGATGAAGAAAAGCCTCTATTTGTCCAGTTAAATTGGGGTAAAGATGTGCGTGAGGGGCGATTTCTTTTAAAAAATGAAAATGAACCTACAATTCGGGTAAGAAATTGAATTTAGACATTTTCTGTTCAGTACATCTGGAAATTATGTTTTGCCAGTCTGATTTGGTATTTGGTGTGTTAGTATTCTTTCAAAAACACTTGACAGAATATTGGATAGTTGCTTGGGACTAGACTAAAACAGAAGTTAACAATTTCATTCACTTAAATATACCTGAGATTTCTCCTTTACGAATTCACAAATGGGGTCATTTCAAGAAATGTGTGTATATTTGGCCATATGCTGTATACAGTGTAAACACATTTCTTTAATTCAGTATATATGGTACCATAGCATTGAAGTACATGTACATGTAGTTGCTTGTACAAATGTACATGTAGCTTTATAGAATTAAATGTACAAACACATTAAGGTATGCATAAATGTTGATTTGACATTTCTTGAGATGAATTCCTCAGCTGGATATCTTCTATCTGTCTGAGATTGACATTTTGTATTCACATGAAAGGTCAAATTTTGATAATTTATTTGATCAATTTTTGTTGAAGGTGTGTGAATGTGTTCAGATTTCGTTAGACCGAACTAGTGTTTCTATTATTAGATTTTAACTGTTTATTTCTTCTACCTGAGTAGACTAGTTACATAGTTTAACACAGATCTGAAAAACTACCCATACTGTAACACATTCCTCACTATGATTATAAGCATTTACTTCTATCCTTCTACTAAACAGCATTGGTATTATTTTTCTTGATGTTTTTAATGTTAGAAATGTGCAAAGAAGGGTTTGATTAGTGTAACCTTCATTGTACAATTTACATGTAATCCTAACATTACTGTAAATGCATATTGGTTCCTGAAGAATACCATCTTGTAGATGTGTATTCATGCAATTATCTATTACACAAAGTACTGTTAATTCTATTTACCTGTATATTGTAGATAGATTTACAATTTACAATGGCCTTCTACTTTTGAAGTTTTACATTCAATAAAGTTTCTTCTGCCTTCTGCATTATTACTGACTAGATAGTGACTGAATCAAAAATATATTCTTACACTTCAGTACTGTTTTTTTTTTCTAAAGACTTTACATGATGACTAAAATATATTTATACTTGCACTGTACATGTATATAGTCCTAAATGTATGTACATTTAATTTAGATTTACAACAAACATCAATGGTTATGTTTATATCTTCATGAAGAATCTTCCGTACATGCAAGTGCGGCGGAGGGGCAGTGAAGTTTTTTGGGGGGTTGGGGGTGGGGCATACCCAGCACAGTCTACAGTAGTATTTTCATGTATTTTAGAGTTACATGTACATGTACTGTATGGTCGGCAAATTTTCTTCCGGGAGGGCAAAACATTTTTTTCAGGGGGTCATTGTCCCCTGCTGGCTATGGGCCTGCATTATTGAGAAGGAGATGCAATCCTTTCAAGATAATTGCTATATGTACACGACAACATGTACATGTACATAAGAATCAGAACAACAAAGATTTGATCGGTTACATTGAGCTTCCTTTAACTACGGTTCTTGACCAATCATCTACTGATGCTCTGATTATATTGAGGGAATGTAAATTATAAAAAACTTAGACTGTTAACTTTTGTCAACTGTATTGTTGACGTGTATTATTGTTTGAGTGCATGTCATTTGCTAAAGAAATGTACACATGTGTGCATACATGTATGGGGGTGTGAATTAAAGCCAGTATACATGTATTAGAACATGGAGGGAGTGATTGCAGATGAAATGAAAAGAGTTGAATATGTTAATAGTTATTGAAGTTTACACAGATGATAATGAATAACTTTATTGTAAATATAACATAACTTTATTGTCAATACAACTAACTTTAATAATACACATTAATAAATGTACATACATATATGGTTATTTAATTTTATAACAGTCATATTTACTTAGTCATGTATGGGTGGTACCACCTTAATGAACGATTCTTCTACCAAACCTTGATCAATTATTTATACGAGTATTATGTGTATTGGGATTTATATATATAAACATGTAGGAAGGACCTGGGGGCCAATAGTACTTAATTAATGATGATTAAAACTATGTCAAATATGAGTTGTTGTAATGCTTACTTAAAGTATTACTTAGAGCAATGAACCATATCCAACATTTCATCTAAAGTTTACACTAAGCTGGATGTTGTCATGGTTCAGTTGATTCAGTCTTTGTATACCATAATATTGATTATTTAAAGTTTGAGTTAAAGGGCAAAGTGATTTCCAAACTATTAAAGATAAATCAAATTGCCAACTTTACTGATTTTGTGTGGGTAGATATCTATATACATGTATTATTCATGCAAAAACTGTAAATTCTAAAATGTTTGTCAGTTCACTACAAATTTTGAAGATATTTGATTTTCCAAGTTGTATGGTGCTAGAGGTACATATAAGGTAGAAAATAGTTGTTTGAAGACTAATCTTGGCTTGTCGGGGAATTTTTTTCGACGTACATGTATGGGTCTGTCTTGAATATTGGAAATACAAGTCCATGTTAATGCCAAATTTTTACAAATGTCAGAATTTGCAGTAACCTATTTACATGTAGCTGTCACAGTGATACGTTCAGTCAAAATTGTAGGTCTTGATTATGTTGAATTGTACTTAAATTTTATCTTGATTTGTGTTGTAGCAAGGGCAAGAAGTTGAAAGAGAACCCCAGGGCTTTAAAAGAAATCTCTCTAAAAGGGAAAAGAAAGAATTGAAGAAAAAGCGTGAAAAAGAGAAAAAAGAAGCAAAAGCCACTGGAACTGGAGTGGCAGAAAAATTATACAATGATTTACCTGAAAATAGCTTTACCAGGAGTATTTCTAATCCTGAGGCTGTCATGCGTCGCCGACGACAACAGAAATTAGAAAAGAAGATGGAACAAATGCGAGCTGAGGAAGGAAGATCCGATGCTGTTGAAACAACGTGTAAGTAGATTTACTTCTACCATTAAATGATAAAGTCTCAAAAGAGATTTACAGATTATCAGTATCCAATTTGCTTGCTACACTACTAATCCCAATACCATTACTTTAATTAACAGTTTTGTCACCTTTAAATTTGAATTAAATCGTTAACTTAGTTTACTTAGTGTTCTGTAGGTGAGTCTGAGATTATTTTGATCAGGATATTATAAACTTATCATACACGTACTTATATGTACATTTATTTTTTCCTGGTGAGACTTCTAATTTGTTCTAAGCTTTCATGTATGACACACATGCACTTGTAGCTGAAGTTATTGAGGTGTAAAGTCATGTTCATTTCATTATTTTTACTTGCCAGTGGGTCTGTCTGATACTCTTTCAGTTGACCTAGATACACTTTAAACAAGTGTTGTACCTCAATTGGTTAAGTTTATAATTGAGATTAATGAGATAAATGTTAGAGGGTTCATGTTTATCTGAGAGGCTTAGATCAAGGTCTAGAACATTATATTCTGTTATATTATATATTCTATATGGAATGTGATAACATGGCTAATCATCTACTGTCAGGTCTATTTCATCTGACTGATTTATTTATGACATATTTTCATCAACATTGTATTATAAAACCTAAAATAAACCTATTAACTTTATACTGAAAAGTCAGTTTGTGTAGAATGCACATTTTTTTTTACATACCAGAAAACAAATGAATAGAATAAAATAGGACAGATTAAAACAAATTGGAGGTTGTGTGGTTGATTGTTGCATTGGATGAGAAAGTTTGTGGAGATTTTCCGGTGTGCCCCCCCCCCCCCTTGTCAGTGATGCAGGACTAAGGACAACTGTCTAATTGTTCGAATTGGATGAAAAACTGTGTATACATTTGCATGCATGTAAAAGATCCCTTGACTGTTGGAATTCGATATACATGTACAAATGTAAGAGTAGACCATAGTGCTGCTGTAGGGACAAAATTTGCCTCATTGCACATTGTATGGCGTATGCCCATCGTTACATGTATTATCCCAGTTCGGAGTAGAACAGTAGGATGTTAAAGTCTTGTTTGATTTCATACCACCCTATATTTAGCACTCACTGGGCTAATAAAGATGGAAATTGTTCTACAAAAGAAATTTTACCTGGACAACAATATTTCTGCCTACTCTTTTATCAAATTCTAACTACATTTGTATCAAGGATTATTTGACATACACACTGCTAACACTCTCTTTGCACATCAGTTGGTTTGTTCTTTACGAAACTGACTTATCTTGGCTGTCTGTAAGATGTATGCTCTTCTGGTCTAAAAAAATGCAGGTGTTTTAACACTAGCTTATACAATGTACATGTATATATAGATGTCTGAATGCCATAACTATACTTGCCAATCACGGAATTGTTGGGTAATATTCCCTAAATTTGTGCTTTTGCAGTCAAGAGGCAAAGATATTTGTTCATGCAAATGTACATTGTTTAGATAATTCAAATCAGGAGAGTCTTTGGACAGGGATTAGGGACCTTCCTTCATAATCATTAACTTGGTAAGAAAAATAACAGGTCCTAAAAAAAAGAACCTGGAAATCAGATGTAGTTCAGAATAATCCTACATCTCAATTTACTGATTTTTAGATTCTATGGATTTTACAGATATTTTTCTTCAAGATGCATACATATACATTGTGCAATGAATTTTGTAGATATTTTTCTTCAAGATGCATACATGTACATTGTACAAAATTAAAAAAAAACAAACTTCCTATCTGTTATATACAGAGATTACTTAAATTTAGAATGGTGGAACAGTTTGTACAGTTTATGACAAGTGAAAGTGCTGTACATTATATATTTAATTCTTGGAACACAAATGGCATAGTCACACAAATTTAAGATAAACATTTGCCAAAACAGTGGTGATATATTTGTTGGTGAAAGGAATTTGACAAGAATGTGTATGTGTACATTAGATGTATGATTTAGACTAACACAGACTGGTTTATATACTGTATATACTAGCACCTGTACCGGAAACTTATTAATATATACATAAACAATCTTATTATCATCAAATATATACATGTACTACCTGTTTCCCTTTAACCAATCTCATATTACTTATTAGAAATAAAATTTCATGTTAAGTCTTTTGATATGATTAAAATAGATTAAGTACATGTAGGATTGACAACGATTAAATATTGATAGATTATGGGTAAATAGATCTTAAAACTTTTAAGTGAATAGTACTCATGATATTATAACAGGGTGGACAGTAAAATTTAGATCATATTACATTTAATAACAGGGAAAAAACTCAGTAAAGCTTTGACATTTGATTATGGATTTAAATGCGTGCATTATTGCATATAAATCAGGCCCCGAGTTCACAAAGCATTCTCAGACTTACAATGTAAGTTGAGAATTTACTCAAAATTGATCACCTTATTTTAACTAAAAAAAAACCTGTATAAAACTTTTGTTGTTTTAATGTATCAAATACATCAATAAGAAACTATGTGCAAAGTTTTGTGTTTCTGTATAAAAGATATTTCTCATAAACAGTGATTGAAAGTTGAGTAAATTCTCAACTTAAGTCTGAGAATGCTTTGTGAACTCGGGACCAGAAGTTGTTGATATACATGTACAAACTTTTATCAATACATATAGGCCTATAAGCAGATCATTTTGTGTGTTGGGCTATACAGTAGGTGACAGGATAAAATTGCCTTTTTAATTTGGTTCAAATTAATTAACTGTCAACTCATCAGTCTTAATTGACTATCTAAAAACTACTCCAACCTACATGTTCATGCTATGTTCATATTGAGATTAATATTTAAAGTTAGTATTTTAAGTTAATTAGGAATGCAGATACAATGTACTTCGGGTATTGGAAGGGTACATGTACATACACATGTAAAGTGTAGAATCTTGGTTAGAAATTCAAGGTAGAAACTTTTAGGAAGCGCAATGATACATGTATCTTGTGAGACATCCTTTATTTTAGAATTATTACAATATCATCAAATGGATTGAACCATTCTATGTAATTACTCATATTCTGCTTGTGTTGACTCAATTGTTTGTGGACTGTCAGGATATTCAGGAATTGTGACATGCTGTGCGATTTGTTAAGATTCATTGACTTGTTATGTAGCTTACATGTGGTTAAATACTTATCTCACGAAACAGATATGATCAATTGCATGTACATGTACAAGTAAAAGATTTGGGGTTAGAGCATTTTGAAAATGGTTTGTCTACTTTATAACCTGCTCACTATACTGTAAGTTACTTTCAAGTAAACGTTGTTAGAGTAACTGATATTGGCTGACATTTGTGAACAAATGCTTTTTCCCGTCTAAGAAAGTGTAAAAAAATGTAATTATATGTACACCTATAGTGAGAGAAGTATGCAGTGTTTGTAAAGACATCTATTAGGCCCTGGCTTGAAAACCACGCCAATGTTAAGTGTAAATGTGACCTATATACAAAGTAGATATTTTAAGAGTTAGTGTGTTTGTTAGGAGTGGATAGTGACAATTTCAATAGGTGTCCTATTATCTTTTCCCTTCTTCTGCATGTAAATGAGTTTACTTTCCCTTACCCCTTACATATCTAAGTGCGAACCCAAGTATTGTTCGAATTTCAATATTTTAAAGATCAAATAAATGTAATAAATTAACATGAATATGTAAAATTAAAGATTTCCTAGAAGGATTGGAAAGAAAAACAAGAGGGGGTCAGAGCTGGTTTACTATGATATGTCGCCTATAATTTATAACCATGCCAGGTTTTGTTTGGCTTATTTCTACAATTACAATGTAGATTACAGGCTACATGTACCTTCAATTTTCTCATTTACAATTCTCTTTCTAGCTCACTTAAATAGCTCACATTCTTCTTCCCTGACCCTTAACACAATACTTTATCAGCCTAATTGTTTTCATGAGATACAGCACCCATAATGTCACATCCAATAGATGGTATAAACACTCTCCTAATTGGCCCCAGTAGAGTATGTAGGTGCACTGTTGACTGATATATGCTTGACTTACAAACTATAAAAGTTTTCTAATTGGCTCAGATTTAAATCTTTAAACACATGTCCCCATCAGACAGAGAATTTCAACAACTCGTGTTTGTCAACAAATACAAATGGCAAACAAATTAGATAAACAGACATGAATATAACCATAAAACTTGTAGAAATATTTACATTCTTTATTTGTTGTGTGATAATGTATATATTTACTCTTATTGGCTTGATTTTAAAAATTATACTCACTAAACTTTAATTCAGTTTTGTGTTACATGTACTGTTGCTATTTTTAATTTTTTTAAGGAAAAGCTTATTTTTTTTTTACATCACAGTTTTGCGAAAGTGCTCAGTTTTGGATTCATTTTTCTTTGACCTTAAATAAATAAAACACATTAAATTAAAAATACATAAATCTAAAAATCAACATGATTTATATATTTAAGAATTGACATATCTCGTTTTCTATGAAATGATAATCTTAAAAATATGTTAGATTTGGAACAATAATTGAATTATACTTTAAAAGTTAAATGATCAGCAAAGTCAAATAGTACGATGACTTGGAATACGATATTTCATTCCAACAAAGCCATATGACCAAAGATCTTCATTCAACATAACAAAGAGTATTGGAATTTATGAAAATGACCGTTGTGGTGTGATGGGACCAGTATGAAATGCTCTCAATGTTTATCTGCACATGTTGCTGATAAAATCCATCAGAACATTGTACTTTATGTGCCACCAATGTATACACAAGAACCCAAGATAAAGCTGACCCTTACTACTCTAGCTAGCATTATCTTGACCTTTCCTGATAGAAAACAGCCCCATCACTTGAACAATACAAACTGAAATCATTCCCCTTTACCATACATGTAGCACTTAAAAAAGACAAATTGTTTGATAACCTGACAAATTCCATTATAAAGAATGTATTTACACTTGTGGAAGAACACCAAATGTATCATGCCTCGAATTTCAAGATATTTTGCATATGCTAATATTTTAGTTTTTTATCTTGATCGCACACACGTGTTTTATAAAAGAAATTTGCAATCCTCGTGTATCTCCAAGTAGTATTTAAGAAAATAAACCAAATCACTATCATCAGGTTAGTTAGCTTTCAAAATACATTTATATCTCCATCATGCTGTAAAATTGTACGGTACATGTACATGTATATTAATCAAACTTGCGTGTATACAAATTCGCTGGGTAGAAATTCACAGCACCAGTCTTGTTTTATAGTTGAAAGCATATTTTATTGAAATACCATATTTGAATTTAGATTTTACAAGAAGATTGGAAAGAAATATACATGTAGATGTACATAATAACTAAATATCAAATATGTATACTGAAAAATATGAAAATTCACAAAATTCTAAGCGGAGAAAATAAATGTGTAACCTTTGTACTACATACTGTATATGTACGATACCAGTATTTGAAGTATGTTATTTATATACAATAAGTCTACCTGTTTGTCAACATAGTAATAAATTATTTACATGTAATGTAGGTAATGTACAGTGTTAATCTATCAGTTAGCTTTACCTGTTATACTAATAAAACCCTCTTCACATCTAAAACCTGTAAAATCGTTCTCACAGTTGCTGCACTAAATGTACATATTTGATCAGAGTTGAGTTGCCGCATAACACACTTAAAATACACATAGGTTCTTTTATTAGGCATGTTTCTTTCTAATACAAAAAAGCTTTTGTTTTACTTAATTGTTTTTCATTGTAATTTGATGTCAAATTTACATATCTGGTTTGTTATTGTTTTCTTGATAAGAATAAATCATGCTTTGTCTGTGTGCTTAATTCTTAAAGTAAGTTGAATAAGCACATAATTGACTGCTATTCTTAACCAGGTGTAGGTCTGGATGTCAGTTTATATGAAGAATTATTCTGAGATCTCTGTCTGGTCTGTGTTCTGGTTATTGTCTTCTTCACTACACACAAGGCACCCTTAATGTTTATTGTATATAAAATTGGACGATGTATTCTTTAGATCGATTGAAAAAACAAGATGGACAGTATGCACTTTATTCACAGAATGGTAGAAACATTACCATATGTAAAACGTTTGTAGAGTGTGGGGTCTTGGTCTAATCTACAGTAGATAAACAATAAATGTTGTTATATAGATACTAAGTGATGGGGTATACATATTGAATACTGTACCTGTATAGTAAGTCAATGATTGGATTATTGCCAGCCCCTTGTCTTATTGTCTATAATACCATTGATAACAATAACACTGTGTTATCATGTTGAAGTCTACCAGACGTTTGTTTTTTCTTGTCTTTTTCTAGTAAGATTATATCTATGTTACAACTTCTGACCTCAGTTATAAAAAAACAGTATGGGCCTGTCTTGAACATTCCATTAGACACTATTTTTATGCTATTGTCAAATTCATGGGTATTATTTAGTTTCATAATAATGCATGCGAACAGTCATAGCAAAGTCTATTCAGTATGTATAATATATATGCAATTAAATACTCATTTTATTATGTGATATATTGTTATAATATAATGAATGGAATATATGCAGGTTTTGTCAGAATTAGATACCGGTACAATCTGATTAAAACACAGATCCAATTTCGTTTCGTTTTTTATAGTTCAAAATTTCATTTTTACTTGTCTTTACTACTCTTGGATCTGGAGGACTTGTTATTTAATTCGTGTTCTGGCTGAAATGAGGGGTCAGCCAATCAAATGGTCTGTCGAATCGACCGTTTGACCTTTTCATGCGTGGAACTGTGGGTAGATATTACCAGCCAATGACGTCTATACTATAAACACCAGCGGATAGAAATCATAACAAAACAAAAGTAGATTTTGAAAAGCATGGCGGTCGCTAATTGGTTAATCGAATGACTGACATTATCGGGTCAAATGTCCCGTGCTTGATACCTGCCGTCATAGAACGTGAGGTTCCACTATAACTAGTTAGATCTACATGAGTGCAGGCCATCGAAAGTATAAAAAACGAAACGAAATATAGATCTATATTTTAATTAGATTGATACCGGTATTACCATATATATCAAACCAACTTGAGCTGTGTTCACATGCATTTCCTCACACCTTTATCTACACCTTTTAATTTGTTCATAAAGTTTATCAATTCATTCAACTGTCATCTGCTTGATTTGTGTTCATCCATGTAAGGATGGCAATGTGGAGATTGGAATATTCCACAAATTATTCCTAATTTTAATCTGAACTTACATGTATCTGTTCACATTTAGTTTTTGGGTTATCTCCTATAGTATTTGTTGAATTATTTGCCTTTCACTATGTACACGTCTAATACAGCTGATAAAGTGAATGTCTGTTTACTTTATTTATTGCTGTGACAAGATTATTTTTTTTATGAGATACATGTATATGTACATGTAGATTCTTAAATTGTTTTCTAGATTTTTTATGATACTTTTTTTCAGGTGGTACTTTGAAGATCTATGGAGAATCTGTACGACCCGATGTTCCGTATAAAACGCTATTATTGTCAACAGGAGATACCTGCTCTATGGTTGTTAAAGAAGCTCTTGAGAAATACAGTTTACCTAATGAAGATCCTGAACTGTATTGTCTCTATCAGGTAAACAACTAAATAACCATTAGAGTATAGACTTTATTGACGATTAACGATTAAATGACAAGCCCTGTTGGGAAAGGTTAAATATGAAAAGAGTATTTATTTGTTCCTCAAACTACTTGAGCATATTAAAGAAAATATTTATTTACCAAATTTCACCTATCTGGTATTTACATTGTTGATAAGTAATGTATATAATACAAACAATCAATTATTCAATAACTTAAAGTCTTAAAAGTGAATGAAAAAAACTGGATGGCTAGTTCAGTATTGAATTATATACTTTACTCTATAATAGAAGTACTATGATAGCATCCTTCTAGACAGTACACAATCAATACTTATAGCAAAATATTGGCCAAGTAATTTGTTATTGAACAAAAGCTCAACATTAAATATACATTACCTATTGTTTGAAACAGTAAACTGTGGTGAAAATAGTATCAATGAATGACTTAAGTCATGTTTGGATTAAGAAGAATTGTTGGTTGTTTAAGATGTATCAATCTTATCAAGATACAGATCTATATTTCTTGGTTTTTTATACGCCCACATTGAAATGTGGTCGTATATTGTCGTCGCCCCTGTCCGTCCGTCCGTCCGTCGGTCCGGCGTCCACCATTGCTTGTGGACGCTCTAGAGGCTAAAGTTAATATCCGATTGACTTTAAATTTATACACAGTGTTAAAGATCATGAGACGAAGAAGCCTATTGTTTTTCAGCGATTTCCGATAATAACTACCAGAGTTATGGCCCTTGACGACTTCAAAAAATCTTGTGGACGCTCTAGAGGCCAAAGTTAATATCCGATTGGCTTTAAATTTATACACAGTGTTTAGGGTCATAAGACGAAGAAGCCTATTGATTTTGAGCAATTTCCGATAATTAGTGCCAGAGTTATGGCCCTTGATCACTTCAAAAAATCTTGTGGACGCTCTAAAAGCCAAAGTTAATATCCGATTGACTTCATATTTATACACAGTGTTTAAGGTCATAAGACGAAGAAGCCTATTGATTTTCAGCGATTGTCGATAATTAGTGCCAGAGTTATCTCCCTTGATCACTTCAAAAAATCTTGTGAACACCCTAAAAGCCAAAGTTAATGTCCGATTGACTTTAAATTTATACACAGTGTTTAAGGTCATTAGACGAAGAAGCTTATTGATTTTCAGCAATTTCCGATAATTAGTGCCAGAGTTATGGCCCTTGATCACTTCAAAAAATCTTGTGGACGCTCTAAAAGCCAAAGTTAATATCCGATTGACTTAAAATTTATACACAGTGTTTAAGGTCATAAGACGAAGAAGCCTATTGATTTTCAGCGATTTTCGATAATTAGTGCCATAGTTATCTCCCTTGATCACTTCAAAAAATATTGTGGACGCTCTAAAAGCCAAAGTTAATATCCGATTGACTTTAAATTTATACACAGTGTTTAAGGTCATAAGATGAAGAAGCCTAGTGATTTGCATCAATTTCCGATAATTAGTGCCAGAGTTATGGCCCTTGATC
The DNA here is from genome assembly GCA_036850965.1 of Patella caerulea. NCBI lineage: Eukaryota > Metazoa > Mollusca > Gastropoda > Patellidae > Patella > Patella caerulea. The sequence continues at coordinate 16,393,000 of JAZGQO010000014.1, read as the reverse complement.
ACATCAAAAAATCCTGTGGACACTCTAGAGGCCAAAGTTAATATCCGATTGACTTTAAATTTACACACACTGTTTAAGGTCCTGAGAGGAAGAAGCCTACTGATTTTCATCAATTTCAAATAATTACTTCCAGAGTTATCTCCCTTGATCACTTCATAAAACCTTGTTGCGCTGTAGATGCCAAACTTATCATCCGATTGACTTCAGATTGATACACAGAGTTTAAGGTGTTGAAACGAACAAGTATTTTGATTTTCAATGAATTTTGATAACTGAACAGCTAAATCCATGATATTAAATGTTTCCTATACTAATTGTTAGCGTGGGGCAAAACTTTATAAAAAGCAAACAAATTCTCATGATTTTCTGATAGTTACATAATGAGTTGTTACTCAGATTTTAGTGTATTACAAATGTTTCATTACCATAAAAAAGTAAAAATATGCGACAACCCTTGTTGACTGCCCGGACGATTTAGCTGCTGTGGGCGTATGTTTCGTTGCCTGGCAACCTATCTTTTTATACTTCAATGGCCTCCACTAAATGAAGTGTAGTGAAGACAAGTAAAACAAAATTTTAAACTATACAAAACAAAACGAAATACGATCTTTGCGTTAATCTGAATGAAGCTGTTTTGATATTGGATGGATTATATCAGATACTTTGATAACTGAACTGGCTGAAGAATGTATTGAATGTACTGGCACTGTCATGATTCTCTTGGAAAATTTATGTACATTAAGATGCCTAACTTAGGCTAGTTTTGATAATGCTGGGATCGTTTGATTAATAGTGTAACTTTAATTTTTCAACACAACAATGCCTTAAATGATAGTTTTAAACTTCTGGCTATATTTGAGAATTGTTTGTTGTTCAAGCTGTCTTATTATTGATTATTTCAAAATTGCAGGCTTTCTTTAGATGAGGACTTGCACATTTTATTTCATTCTCAGGAATTTGTTGAACACCCCTAATTAACTACATAATCACTGACCATAACTGTCTGAACAATTAAGCTTGTTGGTTTCATGTCAGAGTTAGCACTACACTTGTCTAGGTTAAAATAAAGGAAATTTTAAAACTAATTTGTAATAATGCTATCTGGCTGGACTTGAGAAATGTGGAATCAGAGATTAAAGTGAAAAGTCTTATCTTAGTCACAGGAGTAAGTAAGGGACTTAACTATGATGATATCTATTTCTAAAATTGTTTTCTAAATCTCACATTGTAATTGGAAACGACCGAGAATAGCTAATCTAACTGCTATAAAACGGTGCGAGGAATTTATTATAGCTAATCTCAACTCGTCTGCCAACAATTTTATGTAAATGCTTATAAAGTAACTATGATAATATCAGGCAGGAAATCTAGAAGTAAGTAGTAGATAACCTGCTCCAACTTATCAGGTAAATAAACATGGCTAGGTAATCTAGACAACCGTTTAAATATAGAGATGCTAAGTCTTACATGTATATGCCTTATTGATTAATAATAAAATGAGAAATGTCTACCACATTATATCCACATTGCGTAGTAACATATTCTTATGTATTTGCGTGCACACAATTTCCATTGTTTATGTTTGACTAAAAAAATTACGAATGACGTCAGGTTACTTATGCTTCATTACTATGACGCCATAATAACAGAATGTATTCTAAAGCAGCATAACTTCTACCAGTAAGCTAAATACTGGTACTTTGAGTTCAAAGCAGATTTTGTGCCAAACTTTAAATACATTCATGTATCCAAGTAAACTTAGAATTTTTTTTATATTTTCTGATTTTTACCTAACTTTAACATCTAACCATACATGTGTCATCATCATTCAAAGTGTTTATGACTATTGTTGCTGTTTTATTTTATGCAATGATATGTATACGCTTAAAAATCAAAAGTAGGACGTTGAATCCCATTACATTTCACTTTTTTAAAAATCAAAAAGATTACAGAAAAATGTAATGTACATTTATAGTGTACCACATGTCTATTTCTTTATCCATACGACTCTAGAGTCATTTCCTTGATATTTTCTGATATACCCGAATTCTCTCCTGAAAAGATATATTTATGTGAGCTGATATACACGATTGTCAAACAACATTTCTGATCACTGGGAAACAATTTTGAACATATCGATCACCAGAATGATAACGCTTTAAATAAATCTACATGTGTATGTAGCTGATGTATTTTGATTCACAGATGGGATATTACTATTGATTATAATCTAAATTGTATGGCGTCTGTCTTATACATGATCCACCTCATTGTCTGATTTGAGGTTTTGGGGTATTAATGGCAAAGCCAAATTGAAATAAAATACTGCAAATTATCTGTTCTAAATATAGAAACTCTGCAAACACTTTTCTCTTCTCCCAACACAAAGACATATGAAAACAGAGAATCGTGTAACATGCACTTAAATATAGATAAAATTGGTTAAACATGAAACTGACAACCAGAATGACATGTAGGTCTAGCTATATGTACAATGTATGTGTATATACCCTCAAGCAATAAAAGTCAAATAATAAATTAATTCTAACCAAGGAAAATGTTAGAATAACCTAAGCTAAGAGTGTATTAATGTGACAAGATAATTCATAGACATAGTAAGAAATGTTACTAGAACCCATTTAAAGGTAAATTTCATTACTTTCACTTGAAATTTTATTTTTTGATATTGACTGGAAAAATTGTCCCAAATTGATCACTGAGGGTACACAGTCTAGGTGCATACTGTATACATTGTTTATGTTGAAAAGAGGCTGGTTGATCATTTTGAGTTGTATGAAACTCAAGTCAGAGAATTTATTTTAGCTAGAAGCCATGTTGATAATAATGAAAACTGACTTTTATAAATGTCAATGTATCTATTTTAGGTATTAATAGCTAATGGACAAGAATATCATGGAGGAAGTGTCGGAGAAGAAAGGTTATTGGATGAAACAGAATGCCCTTTGGCTATTGTTATGCAGCATCCTAAAAATAGAGGTATGGGGTGAAATAATCTAGTTCTTATAGTATGATTGATGGATCAGGGAATGTTGAATGTAGTCTTATTTTACATATTTAGACAAATCGTTGATATTTCTTGAAATTTTGATATCAGGATCGTTATTTCTGTGAATCATGTTAAGTTGAATATAATACAGATAGATGTTCATTATATAATATATTGAGGGAAAGAGTAATTATTTGTTCTCAGGCCGAACTTGTTTGAGGGGGCAGCATATTTTCCCGACAAATATATTTCTTTAGAGTCCGCGGAATGGCAGACGAGAAAGTCATCGGCCCGCGAGGGCCAGAGGCGTTAAGCGTCTGACGGGGTGGTCTGGGCCTCCCCCAGAAAATTTTGAAAACCAGACGGCCGTAGACGCGATTTCCAGGCATTTCGAATACTTTCTAGTAATTTGGAGTGGGTAATAAATTATGTCACTTGCAGCATAAAAACTGATAAAAAGTCATCAATTGAACTTGAAATTGATTAAGAGAAACTAATCAAATTTAATAACAATTTTGTAAAATTGGATTCAAATATTACATAATGTAATAAAAAGCTTATTTAATGATAAGCATTGTTGAGCACATTATCTTTGTATAACTCTTGCCAGTGGCACTTTACATTCACCTATGAATATTTATTTCCAAAGCAAAGGGCTCAATATCCAACTATTTAAGGCCTATTGAGCCATCATACATGTACATGTATATTATATGTGACTACAAGGTACAATATTATTACAAACTTATCAATTATTATTAAAGAAAATTTTCAGCTGCTCACTTCTATCACTGGGCTCGTCCGGTGCATGGAGTTGGATGTCAGTATACAGGGACACAGTGCTCAAGAACTGAGAAAGGCCATGTGTACGTGCTAGTTCTATTCAGATGGCGTACGTGTTCATCATTGACTGGACTGCTTTCTTTCCACTTCCATATTATTAAAAGTATTAAAAACCTGACAGACGGCGCGACGCTTCCCGACAAACTGAGCATTCATTCCCGACAAGACCATAGCCTTCCCCGACAAGGCCATACCCCTACCTCCACACCATTTTCAAAATCTCCTTGCCTAATGACCGATCTCACAATTCTGAGCTCTTATCAGATTTCAATTTTTTTCATGACAATATTTGGGGGGGGCCTGGTACCCCCCCCCCTCCACCTCGTACGCTTCTAGGAAAAATAGCCCAACTTTGTAAAGTCCATTGTAAGTTTTTCTAAAATTGGCACCTTTATATTTTAACAGGACACATAATATTTCAACTGCGTAGAAAACCAACTCATTTAAAGAAAAAGACAAAAAGAGCTGTGTCACATGATGATTTGAGACAAAATAACCGAGAACCTCAAAACCTCTCTCAAGACAGATTACCATATTTACAGGAACTAAACACTAGAGGTAAGAATAAAATATGACTTTGGGATGGAATGATGCACATATTGTATAAAGAAATTAGAAACAATATTTAGATTTATTGCATCCACTACAGTGTGATCATTGAGATCATATACATGGTGATATTAGAAAGTCCATTTTCACTACTTTGAAAAGTAAGTCTTTGCATAGAATAAAACTAATTTATTAAAAGTTTGAAAATTTGGATTCTATTAAATTTTATTTTAAAGGTTTTTTTTAGTAAAGCATTATGTTCATAAAATAATAAAAGAAAATTTATATATGGTTAATATAATGATAGAAATGTTTGATTTTAGATGGAAGAGGAAAGAGACACCATCTACCGTTAAATGTAACAGAAATAGGAAGTGAAAGATCAATGTCTAATAGTAATCAATATTTACAGGTATGTACCAAGATTTACATAGATAAGCTTAACGTTACATTCCCGGGTACAAACTGGGTGATTTGATGATGTATTAGAACTAAAAACATATTCAAACTAATTAATTTATCAGGACTCAAGTTTACCCTGCTATAAAATTCTATCAAAAAAGGCTATGTTTGCGTCAAAGGACAGGGAAGAAATCATTAAATACACAAGTTGTCAAATATACCCTGCTTTAAAATTCTATCAAAAGAGGCCATGTTTGCGTCAAAGGACTACCCCTCTCCGTACGGCGGTGGAATAAGGGGAGACTATTTACTACCATTATCGAATCCTAATTAAATTCTCAGATTATTCATTGTCTTCGTCTTTTTCCGTGATTTTTATCCTAGAATTTCTTGTATGTCTAACTCCTCAGAAAGGTTATCAACGCCATGCATGCAGGTATTCTTTATCGTCGGACTGACTATTAAGGGAACCCCTTACATTTTTGTCCTGTATTCGCTCCATGAGTATTTTTCAGGGTATTCAGTATTTTTCTAGTAAGATTGGATATCTCTACTTTCCATATATACCAAAATTGTCATACTTTTATAGGCAATAGCCACCCGGTAAATACTAATTTGGGAACCCATCTTTATGGGTCATTCAAATATTATTCATGCTGAATGTGTTATCTCCCTTCATTTAGAAGAAAATTTAAAGTCATTGTTCTTGCCGAATTCTTCTTCTTATATCTCTGTTAATGACTAAAGAAATCTTAAGGGAAGTATTGTGGTTGGTAATTTTGCCATGGTAGTGGTATTTCTAATAGCCCTTGCTAAGTGTAGTCCTACCCTAAACAAACAGGTCCTTATAGGTTTTTGTGCCAGGACTCAACCTGGACATTTTAGTTAATATTCCGGTACAACAACTAGCATACAACTACCATGCTAGATTCACTAAAAAATAATTTATTTATGAATTGTGATTATCTTAATGTTTTTGTGATTTCTAGCTACATGGTAATGATATTAAACCTAGACATTGTGTGGTAGCTCATACAGAAGGTATAGTAACTGTAACACCAACTAGCCGAGATGCAGAGACATATGTAGAGAATACCAGGATATTTGAGACAACCATGTTAAAACATGGAATGGTGCTGCAATTTGGTAAACATCATGTGTACAGATTCTGTGATCCTAGATTTGATGAGGTATGATTATAGATCTTAAAATTGGGATAAAAAGTCATGGGGAAAGCTAAATTTGGAAGCTTTTATGCTTCGCACAAATTTGAATATTTTGATTTTCAATACGTTTTTCAACACTTTACATAGGAAATACACTAAAGTTTAACAGTTTTGAAATTGTTCTCTTTATTTATTTCAGATGCCACCTGGTAGGGCAATGGTTGATGGTCCTCTACAGAAATCTGGATTTAGTCCTGGTAGACCGCATGAAACAAACTTTGATGTAGATGGTCAAGTAGAACCTATAAATAATCTCTCACCTAAACCAGCTCCTAGAAAACAAAACGAATGGAATGATTTACAGAGGTGGGCTGAAATATATATCTAATGACCTGTTTCTGATTGATAGAAAATCAATAGATTAAAACTGAATCTTTCCTGCTATCCTATACAATACATTAATAGAATACATTGCTCTGAATTCATTTGTGGCTGACAACAGATAATAAACTTAAACCACAGTTCATTTCAGAGTATAAACATAGCAAATGAGGAATCAATCTGGTTTAGGGTATTTGGTAAATATATTGAGTATCTTATATTTAGATTTATTGCATGTTCATTTGTAGATCACCACAGAGTCCGAGTCCTAAAGGAATGCAACCAGGTTTTGTACAACCAGATAATCTGTTACCTGCTACATTGGACTTCAGAGATGATGGTAAGTAACATCATTTTAATCCTAACAGTTTAGGTAAATATTAATTTGGGAGTCACAATGTTTCAGTGATAAAGTCCTAATTACAAGGCTCTTGCTGGGTATAGTTTGCTTTCGTGGGCTTTCGACCTATCTTTTATTTCATATGTTTTATTTTCAGCTGAAGATGCACTACTATCAGCAGTTATTTTAGATGTGAATAGTCGAGCTGTACAGTTTAAACTAGCTTCAACATACACATTATATATGGCCATGAGACATCTTCTAGCCCAGCGCTACCAACGGCCACAGAGAACTACAGATTTTGTCAGAAAAATTTCAAAACTTGTTCAAAGAGCTATTCAGGTACAGCATTTGATTTTGTGAAGTTTTTAGGGAATATCAAATTTCTGAACATATTTTGTTATACTGTAATTATTGCACACAGATTGATGTGGTTGGTGGTTTGTTTGGGGATCGACGGGAAGAGTTATAAATTCAGGGAAATCTATAAATAACAATAATATGTACATTTATACCACACATGTTAGTATGAATACTCATGATGCTACTTAGTCTAGGTGCTCATACATCAAGTTTTTAATTTAATTTTGATTGTTTCTAGGCTGAATGATAGTTTATTTTTCACAAATAACAAATTCCACAGAACAGACACGATGTGAATTAGCCTCCAGTATGTTTAGTTGACATTATTCCATCTTTTACAGGATCAACACAATGACCCAACAGCTCTAGCTTTTTGGATGGCCAATGCTTCAGAGATCCTACATTTCTTTAAGATGGATAGAGACACACATCAGTATAGTCCTGAAGCTCATGAGATGTTAGCTGAAGCTGTACAGATGGCATTTCACCATCTTGTACGATGTTTACAGGGTGATCTACAGAGAGTTATGTCAGCTTTTCTAGATCCTAGTGAAATGGTTGAAGATGAAAGTGAGTTGATTTATTTATAGAATTATTACAAACTATTAATAAGTTCTGTTTCTATTAAAATATATTTAATCCGCTTATCTTTATTTATAACAGTGACTAATATTTTTTTACTTGTTTTTATTTTGAAATTAGTGATGGATCAACAGAGAATGAATCCAAACAGACCAACATTAGGTGATGTTTTAACAACTTTATCTGCCGCTATGACGTTATTACGTAGATGTCGTGTTAATGCTGCTTTAACGATACAACTCTTTTCTCAGTTGTTTCATTTTATCAACATGTGGTTGTTTAATATGATCGTATCAGAACCTCAACTACAGATGTGTACAGCTCAATGGGGAATACGGTTAAAACGGAGATTGGGCAAAATAGAGATGTGGGCAGAAAAACAGGGTCTCGAATTGGCTGCTGATTGTCATCTGTGCCGCATAATACAGGTTAGATTTGTTTATTATTGGTCTATTTGTGAAAGTCAAGTTTTAATATTAAAAACTTTATATTATGTTCACCAGGTTTTAAATTCATGTAACTGACTGTAATTCAAAATGTTTGAAAAAACTTTTAAATAAAAGTAGATCTAAATTTAAAAAACAAAATTGCTCCATTTCACATAAGTTAAACAAACTATAATGAGATGTTTAGTAAAAATCCGTCAGTATGTGCAAATGGCTCTTTTTTTTCTAGTAAATTGTGATGATCACACAGGTAATGATTCACTTATCTCATGCTCAAATCTCATGGGCATATACTTCAGTCCGTTTTTCTTTAAATTGCTATTTTCTGGACTTAAAATTGAATTTATTGTCATTATAAAACATTATTTTCTTCCTTACAGGCTGCTCACCTTTTACAAGCTCCAAAGATGACATCTGATGATGTCACCAATATCAGCTCAACATGTTTTAAACTGAACTCGGAACAATTAAAATGTTTATTATCCCAATATATACCAGAAGATAATGAACCACCAATATCACATCAGTTTATACAACGATTGGTGTCTATTGCCGAGAGTATGGCCGATTTATCTACACGATCTGAGGGACGGGAAGTTATGTTAGAAGAAGATCAAGATTTACATTTACCATTTCTATTACCTGAAGATGGTTATTCCTGTGATAATATAAGAGGAATACCTAATGGACTTCCTGAATTTATTAAACCTTTGACTAATTCTGGTATGGCTAAAACATTATTCTTCTTATATCATTTGATTGAGTTTTCTAGCAATGCAGAACAGTTGTGTATCTTCTTTCGACCTTCGTTACACTATTAGAAAAATATAATTTTAACAGAATAACTGCAGGTTGTTTAATTAACCCATAAAGTTCTACATATAGACAGTTTTCGACATATTCTATAATTGTTTTAGCATTTCATTTGACCATATGTGTCACCATGTCTATAGTCAGTACTTGGGGAGTTGTATGTTTATCTCTTTGTCGTCAGTGTTAGCAATTAAAAATACCAGAATGTTGCTTTTGAAGAAATCTCATTAATTGATTTTCAAAACTTTGCAGATACATAGAAAATAGAATACAAACATACATTAAAAAAAGAAGAGTTTTCAACGTCAAGCATTTCTGACACTGAAAGGGTTAAAACAAGTTTTGCTATAAATGTTTTGACAAATGAATGTTTTACTGTATTAAGATATTTTATTATGAATATTTCTGTAGGTATTTGTCAAATGATACCTAACAATAACTCAAATGGTAGTTGGACAGTATATATGGGAGGAGAACCAAGATCTCTTGAGGTAAATGTTACATTCTGTTCTTCTGTTTGGGATTGGTGGCTACAATAGTGCTTACATGGGGCAGAAATTCGGGTTAAACATGACTTAGGGGATCAAGTGGCTAGGTGGGTAAGACTCTGGCTCGCTAGCCTGAAGGTCAGGTGTGAGATCCCTGCACTGGCTAAAAAAGTTCATCCAGATTTTCCCGCGTGGTTTCCTCTTGTCAGTGATGTATGACGGGGAGAGCCTGGCAATGACAGCTGTCCTGCGTACACATTGGAATTCAATATAATAGTAGGCCTCAGCGCCACTGCCCGTGCCAAATTTCCCTCATAGCACACTGTATGGCGTATGCCCATCTTCATTAGCCCAGGTTAGGAGCAGAACAGTAGAAAGTTAAACCCCATTTCATTTCATTTCTGTACATGACTTATGCCTGGTTGCATTGCACTACTTCTTCTGGCATCAATTAGTCCCGAAATGACCTAGCTTGTGTCAAGTGGATGTTAAACCCCATTTCTCACTCTTTGGCTTCAGAGTTACGATACTTCCAGTTTTGACTCTACACGTTAAACAAAGTGACAAGGTGTAATATTACCTTTATCCCTTTTGGGTTTTCTCCGGGTCCTTCAGTTTCCTCCCACTGCTAAAGACCCCTATGCACAAGTGAATAATTGAAATGAAATAAGACCATATGTGAGTCCCGAAATGACCTAGTTTGTGTCAGATTGAGGTTAGATCCAATTTCTCTCTCTCTCTCTGGGTAGACAACTAGTATGTAAAGATTCAGCAAGTATCTATATTTTCAATTTTGATATGCTACTATTTTTGTAGAGTACACCACCGAAGAGTCAGGGTATGCCATCACCTCTACCAGGTGTACAACAACAAGGACTACCAAGAGACCCAGAAATAATGGTTGTGGCATTTAATAAAGTCGACAGAAGTATGGGACTTAGTATTGTTGCAGCAACAGTAAGTTAACAAATATTTAGATTGAGTAAGAAAAGTAGGAAACCATTAAATTATCCTATTTTGTAAAAGTCATAGTACCTAGTAATAAGTAAGTTTAAATTGAACATTCCATAGCTTTCAAGTTATTGTTTATAATTATATGAAAGGGTTGTACACAATTTATAATATTTTCTAAAAAAGATTTTTTTTAATTATAGGGAGATAAACAGAGAGAAAGAGGCATTTATATCAAATCTGTTGTTGTAAATGGTGCTGCAGCATTGGTAAGTTATTGCCGTGTTCTAATGGGCTCTTTCCATTCAATTTTACTTTTTCCTGGTTTTGCTTCAAGACCCTCTCATAAACTGTTTAAAATATCTTTATGGAAATTTATACATTCATCAAACTTAGTTTTCCATATGTTTAGTGCACATTCATATGAAATTTGTTTGGCATTATGTAATAGAATAAGATGGTATTATTAAAACAACCCAATAAGGGTTTCAAATTTTGTAGGCCTACTTTTTGAAAACTTGAAATGTGTACAGATGTAAAATTAATATATTCCAATATTGTAGATACCTTTATATAATTATTTATAGGACGGTAGACTACAGACAGGAGATCAGTTATTAGAAGTAGATGGTAGAAGTCTAGTTGGAGTAACACAAGAAAGAGCAGCTGAATTAATGAGAGAAACTGGTGATAGAGTAACTTTAAAAGTAGCTAAACAAGGTGCTATTTATCATGGTTTGGCAACATTTCTCAGTCAAGCATCGCCAACTCTACAAAGGGGTATGTGTATAATATATTTAAGAGATCAGTAGCATATAATAAACCAGTTAAATATGTAACATCGAATTCCTTGAGATTGATTAGGGAAAATAAAATAGAAAATTGTCATATATTGCAAAAATATACACACTTCTATTTAATTAAGATGCATCAATGCAAAAACCAAACAGAATCAGATAGATATTCACAGGTAATAAAATTGATATGTTAGCAAATTTGTTGAGAAAATATCTCAAAATAAACATTGATGTCACATCTTTTACTACGACTTGGTTATTGATTAATTTAATGTACATGTATATATAAATGGGGTTTAGAAGAATAACTGTTACTGGATATTGGTTTAAACAATTAACCTGACATGTTTCTTCTAAACATTATGCTTGTCTTTATTGGAATGAAAGATGTACATAAATTCCTAATCTGAAATAGTTTGGAACTTAATATTTTATATTAAACAATTGTATATTATGTGCTGCAGCGGCTGGAACACCACAGAAAGGTGATCCGCAGATGAACGGAAGAAGAACATTTAATGAAGAGGCACCACCACCTTATACAGATGGTCCAAAGGACATGGGAAGAATGGAGATACCAAGGTCTCAATCCAGTCCTAGACCACAACAGATGCCAATACCACAACAACGTGCTCTTAAACCCCAACCTCGTAGTAAGTTTATTGATTTATATATCTCAAGTGTGGACATAGGAATTTAATTAATCCTGTGGGTATAAAACAGTACCAGGTCTTAGTTTTATTTCAGTGTAAATGAGTCACATACCATCCCTTAAAAAATGCATATAGTTTATAGTAAATTTTAGAAATTTAATTTTTTAGGTGCTGTGGAACAACTTATGGGACCGAATTCAAGTTCTCCTCTTCAACAGAGGCACCAGGATCCAAATTTTCGAAGAGACATGCAAGACATGGATCCTCGTTCCAAATCAACTTCCAATTTGGTTCAGGATCCAAGCTATAACAGGAATTATGATCCACATTCAATTAAACCTGCAGCCTCTGTAAGTGTCCTTCATCATCCACAAGGCCAAGGTCACTACCCACCAGGGGTTCGTCGGGACAATCCTCAATATGGAGATAGAAACCCAGATTACGAGAACCAATTGAATATCAGCAGTGCTCCAAATGGTCGACCCATCATCGATACACAGAAGGGTGGGCGAGATCCAAGATTCCAGGACATGAATCACAATCTGATGCCTGGTAAAGCACAAGGTCCACCTCCTTCTCAGGCATATCTTCACCCAAATCAACGACCCGCTGATCGTTCTTCAATGTCTTCTCGTACATCTTCCTCCAGCAATAGAGATAACATTAGACCACAGTCAGCTTATTTCGATCCTCAAAATAGAAATGAGGACTTATCCCAGCTGAGACCCAAATCAGTAGAAATTACTTCCAATAAGATTCAAGAATGGCAAAATAAGATGGAGGATACTCCACAGGTGTATAGAAATGATTATGACTCTGGTAAAGCTGAAAATTCTCCTCCTTATAGTAATATTGAACGAGATAGTAATATCAATGGGTTCACTAACAGACCGTATGTCAGTGCTCAAGACATTCCCAGAATTATGAATGATAGTGAAAGGTCTAATTTCTATGAAAATGCATCACAACCTGACCTTAGGAATTCATACAGCCAACCTCCAAGAAATGAAAATATATCTCAACCAAACCTAAGGAATTCATACAATCCACCTTCAAGGAATGAAACTATTTCTCAACCAGACCTGAGAAATCCTTACAATCAATCATCACGACCAGAGATGGATATGAAACCTAAACCAAAAGTAGCTCCAAAGCCTGCAGTTGTTCCTAAGCCAGGACCGATGCCTAATCAACCGGTTGAAAGTCCCTACGTTAGAGTTGAAAAATTACAACAGTCACCCAGTAATTTCAATAGACCTATTAATGGAGCTGGTCCCAATTTTAACACCCATGTTGTCCAACAGCCAATACCCTATAATCAAAGTGATATGAGAAACAGGCAAGATGGCCGTACTCAAGATCCCAGAACACCTCCAGATCAACGGAATCAACAGGGCTTCAACCAAAAATTCTCACCAGTAAGAGAAAATGGTGGATTGAATTATAGGGATCCTTCGGACTTCCCTCCCCCTCCTTCAGCTGAAACACCTCCTGATCTACCACCCCCTCCAATTCTTGATCATTTACATGAAGAGTCACCTCCACTCCCCCCTCCTCCAAATCCCCAAGACTTTATGTTAGATCAACAGCTTCAAGAAGAAAAAAGACGTCTGCAACAACAAATGAATGAAAATGAACAACAAAGACGTTCAGGTCCGGCTGCATACGCTACTGATAGACGTGGACCACAGCCAAGTTCAGATCAAGATCGCTATAAAGTTCAGCCAAATATTCCCAATTATCAGAATATTAACTTTAATAACATGAATGGTGGTAAAAATCAACCTCCTCCTGTTCCTCAACTTCCAACAGAGCATAATGTGTATGAACCGTATGAACCAAAGAAATCTCCAAACTTCCAGAAACCGAATCAGGAAAGACCAGCGAGTTGGCAGCAAGGGCAAGCAACCCATCTTACTGTTGGTGATCCAGAATATTCTGCTGCATCACCTTGGGTTAGAGAAAAAAAGGAAAAGGATGCTGAAGAACAAGAAGAACTGGCTTCCAGGTTACGTCTACAAGAAATAGCAGTGCTGGAATCAAAGAGTTACCTTAATATGCAAGAGCAAGAAAGGTTACGCAAGCTACGCCTTGAACACGAGTTTCAGAGACGTGTGAAAGAAGTTGTAGATAAAGGGGAATATGATGAAGATTCTGATTCCGAGTCGGCAGATAGAATTTATGTAAGTTAATTTCTTGCTTGTTAATCATCTTTTCTGGAACTGCCAATCAAACCACTCTATCTGTAAAGTCACAGTCAAGTAGTGTTGTGTGTAGTCTACAGCTGGAGGATATCCCTGGAAACAAATATAGCGATATTTTCCAAAAGTGTCTATAATTTCAGTTCATCACTTGTAGACGGTAAATAAACATACATGCAGAGTTGGACATGCCCTCTTGAGTATTCACCTTACACATTGTAGTCAACAGATTAATAGCAAAATCTGCCTATTGTAGGTCTTTCTTTAGGCCTGAAATGTTATAAAATCTATTAATTAGAAATTAATTAACTTAATAGTCCCTAGCGTTAGCGTAGTTCAAACACAGCAGTCCAAAAGTAGTCCTCCCACAGAATCACAACTAAGGTAACCACTGAAGAATTATCTGTTTACAATTCAACAAATCAATCTAACTTCACAAGACTATATTAATCATATTTATTATCATAATTATATTTCAGTCACGAGAGAGGATGATAGAACAAATGCAAGATGATTTGGCTAAAGCTAGATCTAGAATGGAGGAGTTAGATAGAAGACGTCTACATGATGATTTTGAGAAAGAGAAAGAAAGAATGCAGAGGTTTGTAAATTCTACTTGTGAAATGTTTGTGTTCAACTGCAGTACTATCAAAAGTTGTTTGTAGATTGATTTTATTACAATGTTACAGTTTTCTCTATATATCTATGAAGTGTATCTGTCCATACTTCTGTTTGGCAGGGGTACCATAACTGGACAACTTTTTTTTGGCTTCCATAAACTGCTTGAAATATGCTGTGCTGATGGATTAAATTACAACCAAAATTTAAAGATACATTATGCAAGAGCTAAATCTGCCTCTTGCAAGCTTTTCTTTAGGCTTCAGATGTTGTAGAAATTATTATTTAGACCTTTATTTACATGACAAGCTCAAACTCAACTCTGTAGACCCTCAGCATGGATTTAAACTGTCCATTTAATAGTTAAATCAATAAATGGCTGACCAAGCTGACTTTTAAGGTTAGTCACTGACGTTACTACTGGAGACTTTCAATGACAGGCCTGTCAATTGAGGGTACTGTGGCCATTGAGAATGTTACTTGATAATCGAGAGTATGTGGTTGGAGTTATCGCCTGTCAGTTCTTGGAGATGGTGCAGACTGTGGAGTATGGCCAACTCTATATTAAACTCTTAGCTAATGATGTGTTAACAGAGTGATACTTATTCAGTTTTGATCAATCAATGATGCCTTTGCCCATTTGGGCAGGGGAGTGGCAGCTTCAGTTCAGATTCTGATATGTTTTTATTTGATAAACAACATATATTATAGGTTAGAGAGAAGATTAGAAATGTTTGAGAAAGAAAGAGAAGAACAAAGACAGAGATCACAAAAACGTCAGGAACGAAAACAAAGAGAACATGCTGAACATTTGAAAAAACAAAGAGTAAGTCAATTTTATTATTACCTGGATGATTAATCTTGAGACTATTTATTGTTGCCAGTTTATGTATGTTACGCTACTTAAGAGTCAGATATATGTATAATGAAGTGATTTCAATGTTTAAAGATACCTTCCCGGGCACTAACTGTGAGATTTGATGATAAAGTTGGAGTAAAAAAATGTTCAAACTATTTGGTATTTCAAGCAATAAGAAATCTATTTTTAAAAGCCATGTTTGTCACCTAACTTGATTGAGGGAAGACCCTTTTTTTAGAATGTGTTTTTCATTACTTACTGTCTATTTATCATACATTCTTTTCTGCCTATTTACATTCTTTTCTGCCATCCTCTCTTCTTAGCTGTTTAATTGCAGAGTCTATTATAGTTTTACACCCCATAATGTTTCCAAAATCGTCGAACCATTCGATCAAGAAATAACAACAGCGGACAATAAGCTGTTCAGTTGATAGTTAGTTATACCGTAAAATATTGTTGTTCGGTGCTTGCCCCATGGGTGTTTTTCGGGTAATTCAGTATATTTATATTTAAAACAAAAATAAAAATGGTTGGAGTGCCCAAGTTTAGATTTGCCGTTGATTCCATGAAGTACCGGAAGTTAGGTTTTAGAACGTTAAATACTGTGTGATT
The DNA here is from genome assembly GCA_036850965.1 of Patella caerulea. Lineage (NCBI taxonomy): Eukaryota > Metazoa > Mollusca > Gastropoda > Patellidae > Patella > Patella caerulea. The sequence goes on along the minus strand of JAZGQO010000014.1, from coordinate 16,376,929 downwards.
CAACATGGCGCCCGAGGGGTTTAATATGATGAGGTACGGAACAGTACCAAATAGTTTATTTGTGTGAGTGTCAGGGTTGACTAAAATGCCTTGGAAATCGGAAGTAGGAGGCGACTAGTATGTGTCTATCTATTTTGTGGACCGATGTGAGATTGTCCGTTGTGTTAACTGGACGAGTAGGCCTATTCACCTTCGGTTATTTGTCAATGTCAAATAAGAGGCTTCTTATCGACACGATCGGCTCTGGATCAGTTTGATTCTACGTATCTCTCGTAGCTGGGAGAAAAAAGATTTTTTAGCCGAGAGAATATCTTCCGTCAAAATAGTGGTTGATTCCGAGGCAAGGGAAGGAATCACGACCGACCGGTCTGGTCAACAAAATTTGCCATAACGAGATCGTAAGCAGAGAGTGAGATAAAAGAAGAGATAATAGTGGCTATGAAGACCTGGTTATCCCGAATGTCAGTTAACTGACATTCGGGATAACCAGGTCTTCATAGCCACTATTATCTCTTCTTATATTTATATTTAGTAATGTCCATATATACCAAATTCAGCATACTTTTATTGGAAATAACCACCTGATAAATACTTTGGTGACAATGTATCTTAAACAAATTGTCTTCCTTTTGTGACGATGTATCTTTAACATAATATTGTCTTCCTTTTTCAGGAGTTGCATGACAAACAGAGACAAAACTATGAAGAACAAAAACGTTTATTGTTAGCTGAAGAAGAACGAATGAAACAACGGAGAGAAGAAGAAATCAACAAACGTAGATTAATGGTAAATATTACTTGTTTTTCTTTATAAAAAAAAATTGTTTATTGAATCGAAATCTGGTTAAAGTTATTCATAGGAAATTGAAAGTATTATATTGATAATAGTGAAGTTTGTATGATTTAAATGCAACTCACAGATTTATTATGACCAACACAATTTTCAAATTTTATAGGAGAGAGAACGTTTACAAGAACTGCAGGCACAAAGAGATATTGAGGAAAAACAACTCCGAGCAGAGGCACGTCAACGTGAGGAGGAATATTCACGACAACGATTATTACAACAGCAGCAACAGCGTATCCATCAACAAAGAGAGATTAAAGTGTCCGAGGAGCGGAGACGTATTGATACTATAAACACACAAAATCAAAGTCACAATGATGCATATCAACAATATGCTAATTTGCCTCCCAATTCTATTGGTAAAGAAAATCAGGCCCCTCCTCCTCCCGAACGTAATTCATCGTACGATTTGTTTAATCAGCAACGACAAAATGCCAACATGCCACACGATGATTACCAGGGAATGAACAGTCGTGATCTAGGCCCCCCAGGTTATCGTTCAGACCTCTCAGCTCCCAAAAAATCGGTATCTTTTAATACTCAGTTAGAAACCAATGTGTATAGTGATAATGAGAGGAGTCCTCTGAACTCACAATCGTCTTACAGGTCTTCACAGTCTTCAGAACACAACGTATCAACTTCAGTATCAGATTCATATAACACAAGTAGTAATGAGGTATTCGATAGCCCATCGCAACAAAATAACATTACTTATTTATCCTCTGAATCAACACCTGGTGTTATTGGAGCTCAAGAAGTGTATCGCGATCCGCGTAGTCGGATAATCGAGGCCAAAAAAGCCCACGATAACCCAATCAAAAAACAAGCGGACAGAATGTCATTTAGAGACAAAATGAAATATTTTGCGACTGAAGCCGGAGAAGATACGATAAAGAAAAGACCCAAATCTTCATCAACTCAGCGTGCTATCGAATCTCAGATGAATGGACAGTGACAGCATACAGAACAAATGTTCTCTCCACTATAATACGACATCAGTATGTGAGATACGCCATATATATTGCCCCATATATTAAAAACAATATAAAAACGTTGTGAACAGAGATGTAAATTTATGTGATGAATATAGCATAAAAATAGAATTATTTTATTATACTAAATTGTGCAATTATTTTTAAAAAAAAAATAGAATTTTACACAGTTAGTGCTATCTTATGTAGAATTTTAACCAAAATTTAATGTAATATTAAAGATTCCTTATGCTTGTAGACTTGACTTGTATAAATTTAGTCATGCCTGTTAGAAAACTTTCAAAATTTGAGGGATTTGTGCTCTAGCCTTCTTGCATAAAGGTTAAAGATTTAGCTTTCCTTGGTAGAGAGTGGAACAAAATTGGCTCAATAAAGTAGGATTGAATTGTATAGTGAAGTGAAGGGGGTTAAGAAGAATTAATGTGTTCATGTGTCACTATTTTTAATATCAGTACTTATTAAGTGTTTAACAGATCATGTTCACTGCAGACCATTCCATCTGTATTAATATTGTAAATAGATGTTTTAATATAATGTTTAGTAAGTTATAAATTCCATTGCTCATAACATTCATTTCATATCAACTTCCATTTAATAACCAAACAGAATTTGGTTTCGATAACTTGTTTTGCATTATTCATGTTAAAAAAATACAGATTGATATTTCAACATACAATAATATTAATTGTACCTTAACGATCCTAATTTAGATGGAGGGTTGATTTTAAAATTGAATTGACATTTGTGTGAATATTTTGTATACTTGTTGTCAGGTAGTGGTAGGGGGTTAATATATTGTTGGTTTTTCCTCCCACAAAATCAACCCTTAAATCTAGTAGGATGACATATATATGCTTTAGTATTTGCATACCCTTCCTTCAGAGAACAATGTAGTAGTATATAATATTTTGTTATATATATTTGTTTGTACATTGTTTGTAAATAGTGTATATGTATACTACGATATTATATTGTTTTACAAACCAAGATTTTATACTATTTTATCCTTTGTATTATTTCATTGTGCTACTTCACATATTCAATAATACAAAATTATCATATATCACTGTCTTTTTTTTATATATATATAATACTGTACAAACTGCATATCACTGAATATTATATAAAATGCTTTCTTTTTCTTATGTAATATAATGTATTTTATATAAATAGTTATTATTCTAGGCTGTTGTGCATATTTATAATAACATATATCTTGCACTATTATTGGTCAGGCTAGAAGCTAGATTATTGTCAACATTTCATGAAACTATGCAGCAATTTTTGAAAGTTATTTTTTATCTCCATTCATATGTAAAATTTCAGTCCATTGGGAATAAAAATTATATTCTCAACAATAGATGTTGTGCCTTTCAAACTTTAACGTCCATTTTTAAAACTGTCCATATCCAGAATGTCCATATCAGTTACAGAAATTCAATGGTTGTACTAAAATTAGTTACAAATAAAGAAATTATTTTTTTTACAAAATTATTTCGTCATGTCTGTTAATTAGAAGAATTTTAAATTTCTAAGATGCCACTTGCCGTTTATTTTAATTTAAAATGATCCATATCAAAATTAATGTACATATCCTTTCTATGGATCAATAAAGAGCCTAAGTTCACAAAGTATTGAGTTCAGTGTATTATATTTTATTTGTCAAAAGAAAATTTCTCATTATTAATTTAATTCTTTTATTATATTATTCTAGAGAACCTAAAATTTTCTACTGTATACATATTTATTTTTAAAAATTAAAATCTTAGTAATATTTTCTATTGGTTGTGAAAAATGTCATTGGGCAAGGTATTTTGTTGCTAATTTATCATTTGTATTTTGTCATAAGAAAACTTACTATATAACTTTTTTTATATATAGACCTAGCTTATCATTACTTTTCTAGTCAGAAGTCGTTGCATATTTCATACTGACAAAATTAGTGACAAGATAATCCCCGATTTCTGCCATATTGTTTATTATAATTATCATAGTATATATTCTCAGTATATATAAGGAGCAATAAAATTCTAACAAAATTTCAAGGCTTTTTTTAAATTTTTTGTTGTGAATTCAAATAGAAGATGTCATAGGAACTATAATCCTTTAATGGCATTTAGCAAAAATATTTTTTAATGTTGACTTGAAGAAGAGGTTATGACCTCTTTCTCAAATTACTAATATTTGTTCACTCTGATACTAAATTTCAGTACATAAAGTATGTCATGATTTAGGTTCAGTGTGTTTGAATGGTATCTATGGGGTGCAGTGCTGCCATCAGCTTTGACACAGTTTTATACTGGAAAAAAATAATCACAGATTAATGTGCTATTTTTTTTATGCAATTTCAAAAAATTTGACAGTTTCAAGATGTGTTTTTTTTCAATATTTTCTAGTAAACATATTTTTGTTTGAAAATCAATTGGTCAATTCTTTTTGGTGTGGGAAATGAAATGGGGTTTAAACGTCCTACTATTCTGCTCCCAACTGGGCTAATGAAGATTGGCATATGCCATACAATGTGCCATGAAGGAAATTTTTGCCCAGAAAACGGACCTACGGTCTACAATTAAATTGAATTCCAAATGTCAAGGGATCTTTTACACGCATGCTAATGTTTTAACGGGACCTCAGGTTTTCGTAGCATCCGAATGAGTACACGGATGTCCTTGTTATGCCCTCCATCCTGAATCACTGACAAAGGGGGTGAACTTTCTCGGCCAATGCAGGGATTGAACAGCTGACCTCCAGGCTAGCGAGCCAGAATCTTACCCACCGTCACCCCCTTTTCATTGTCTAGTACCCGTTTTGTTTGAGGTGTATTATAAATTCGTGATTTCAGTGCTAGCCTTTAGCACAGGGAGATCCTTTAGCCCTTTGTATTATAGATGATAATGTTTTCTTGATAAATGATCATCTAGCGATTGTCCTGAAACAGTTTTGATTTGCTAAAAATTAGACGATGATAAAGTCATAGACGTGGCAATTTCTATTATTTGTAATGTAACCGTTGGAAAAACTATATCACAAAGAAAGGGAAGTAAATCCATTTTACTATCCCGCTGTGAGGAGTTCCCAAATACTAGACCGCGCAACAAGTTTTTTTTTTAAGAACAAATTTTCAATTTTATGTTACATTTCTCATCATATTTAAATATGAATTACATGTATATATGACACACATGTATAACATAACGACCAATGATATACAGCACAATTCAATTTCACAATAACACTATAACAGTACATCACGTTATAAACATTAATGATATAAACCCAGGCCACTTTTAATAAGACTATTTGTCAGGGAGTGAGTATCTAATCTTATTATTAAAATTTACGTTATGATTAGGCATTTTTGTTTTTTAAATTATTACATGTACCAAGTCGAGCTCCATTCCAAGCCACCCCAATATTATAGTCCTAAAAGTATGTCATAATCTAGATTTCTTTAAGCAAGGGGCCGGGCCGTAAAGAATGAAAGGGGTCGATATAATGGATGGTATTTCGTAGAACGAGAAGAATCGAGGGTGTATAATCGACACAGGTGCATATACATAAACGTCGACGTCTTTACTGTCGGTTTAAATAATGTCTATCCTTTAAATACAGTACAGCTTTTACTGTTTTTTAAAATTGTATGAATTCATCACCATGGCAGCATCAGATTTAGGAGTAAACTGATCGTTTGGTCCAGGATACCTGAAAAAATCGAAAAACGAAAGAAATGATCATTTTTCCCAGCAAGTCTTAAAATTTGGTATATTGATTTTACTAAGGGCATATTGATTTTACTAGTATACAATTAAATATCATATCATAGAAACGGTCAAGTTGACTTATATATATGCACACTTATTGTGGCTAATCTGGTGACATATGAATAGAAAACATTTACATGTATAGTAATGGTCTATATTTACTCGAACAATTATAGTTACATCAACTAAATAATACTATATATATAATCCATAATTATTATATAATGTATACTATTTAGTCTATATTTATATCAAACCAAAATTTTTCGATTAGACTTCATGTAAAAGTTAGAGAAGTAGGCCCTAATTCAAAATGCAATTTAAAAAAAAAAAACCCAAAAAAACCCCAAAACCACGGACAATTAGGCAAATATTACTGTATCAAGAAAGATTTTAGACAAGTCTTTTATTTGGTGATATTCGTGAATATTTAACTTTATTATTACACAAGGATCAGATGACTGCCAGATGGCACCATCGACTTGAATAACATTCATAGAATCGATGAACAAGAATAATAAATTCACAAAATTTGATTTTCTTTACGAAGAACAAACCATTACACGACAAACTTACCAAGCATTTTGATACCGATGGGTGTGTCTGTTTTCACATTCTTGGCGAAACTGACCCAACTATAAAGATACGAACACACAATTAGTTTATGTAATCAATAGGTGTGAAATCAGCTCTTATAATATTGGAAAGAACGCTTGTGCAATGATTAAAAATATCTGAAATCTCTTTAATTATGGCGGTATATTAGTGCCAAAATTCTAACATGCTTTCGTCTAATTTCTTACTTCTATTCATGTAATTTCTAACCTCCATTCATGTAACTTCTAACTTCCATTCATGTAATTTCTAAATTAAGACAATGTATAATTCAACTTCTTTATTTGTTCAGTGTAAATATCAATTCTATTTCATCTTATTTCTAATATTGTGGCGAAAAATGTCTACTTCATTGTGGTATTACATGTTAAGCATGAACGGCAAACAAATTTAGAAATTTGATATTTCTACCTAGCAACCATCATTATGACATCGTTTGGTGTCGCCACCGTGTGCTCAGTTTGGCGATTGAGCACCTGATCGGGACCATTCTATTGATACAAACGACTCGCTCTTCGTCAGATTGAGTGGCTTGCCTGAGTGTTAAAATTGAAAACAACATCGGGAGAGAGAGATGGGGACATGGGGTTTAACATCCACTCGACACCAACCAGGTCATTTCGGTAGCAGTGGGAGGAAACCGGAGGACCCGGAGAAAACCCATGAGGTTGGAAAGGCGGCTCTGCGCCATGTCACGTAAAAACGGGAAATCGAAACCACGCCAGTTTATTCAATGACAGACCTTATGTTACAGCGTGCACGTGCTAACCATTCGGCCATCCTACCCTCTAAACAACATTGAACGTGATATAAATGTATGGTTTGCAAATATTATTTCGAATACCGTGGCTAAGTGGGTAAGACGCAGGCTCGCTAGGCTATGGATCGGGAGTAGTTCGATCCCTGCATTGGTCGAAAAAAGTTCATCCAGATTTTCTGGCGTGGTTCCCCCTTATTAGTGTCTTGTCGTTCCGATTGGATGAAAACCCGAGGTTCCATGTAGGCTACATGTTGGCGAGCACGTCAAAGATCCCGTGACCGTTAGACTTCGATATAAGTCCAGGTCGCAGATCCGCTCTCCGGGCAATATTTCCCTAAAGCACACTGTATGGAGTATGTCCGTCTCCATTAGCCCGGTTCGGAACAGAACAGTAGGGCGTTAAACCCTCTTTCATTTCATTTCATTTTCTATTTCAAATATAAGCTAAACGGGATTTGCAGAATTTTATTTTATTTTTTTTACGGTTGAGCCAATAATTAATATTTATATGCAGTTGGTCTATATTAACACAGGGTATAAATGTTATGGATAGGCCTACACAGATACTGAGTTTAATACTATAAGTGACCTCTCTCTCTCTCTCTCTCTCTCTCTCTCAGCACGCCTTCCAACCTTCAACCAAACGAAGAATGGGTCGTTTATACCAAATAATGGTCCCGATCAGGTGCGCAATCACCCAATCACCCAATTGAGCACACAGTGGCGACACCGAACGATGTCATAATGATGGTTGTTGAAGTATCAAAATTCTAAATTTGTTTGGCGTTCATGCTTAACATGTAATACCACAATGAAGTAGACATTTTTCGCCTCAATAATAGAAATAAGATGAAATAGAATTGATATTTACACTGAACAAATAAAGAAGTTGAATTATACATTGTCTTAAATTAGAAATTACGTGAATGGAAGTTAGAAGTTACATGAATGGAGGTTAGTAGTTACATGAATGGAGGTTAGAAATTAGACGATAGCATGTTAGAATTTTGGCACTAATATACCGTCATATTTAATAGCCGAATAATTATTGATGTGGTTTTTCCACGGATGCATAAGTGACGTTGCCTACAGAGTTACGAACTTATTCCATATAGGGCCTAGGCCTATTGCTACAGAATTCCAAGCTATTTTGGAGTCTTGTTCTTCGAGCATTATTGGTTTGTTGCCATCGACAGGAACAAAGAAAAACATAGAGCCAATTATGTGTACATATATTACGTAAAGACGAAGAAAACATTTGCATCTTTCGGATGGGGCGTAAAGTAAAACCGATGCCCTGTATATTATACCATTGGCAACACGTTAAAGGCCCCCGACAGTTGGAAATCAACACAAGAGTTGCTCGCAGAAGGGCGTAATATGTCCGCCTTCGTTATCCCGGTAGGTGCAGATAGGTTATACCTATTACTTGCAAACCATAAGTTATTTTGACACTCGCCCTTGCATAATGACTCGTAAATTATAGAGATTTATTTTGAAGTCGGAAACTCGTATGCATCGTAAATACCACTTGGTGGAAGTAGAAAAGATAGATTGTTTTCCAATTTAACAAAAGAAGACCAATGCGTGAATGGACATACCACAACTTGTCTGCCTGTTTTTGACTGGTTCCAATCTGTAAAATGAGATACACCCCATCCAATACCACCAACTTCCTGAGATTTTGCCGTTGGGAAGGGATTTCTCGGGTTGGTTCTCCATATATAGTTAGCGTCACTAGTTCTTTCTGGTGTCATGGTTCCTATACCAATAGCCCTGTGTTCATCTTGCACAGTTACTCGGTGATCTCGGTTTCCTTCTGGACCTATAATGAACCATGGTATACATAATTCATTTTTTGAAAAGACACTTCGTGGAACAAAGTGCCCCCCCCCGCCCTTTAATAAATGAAATAATAATAATACAAAAATCTCTAAACAGTAAACACACTAATGAGGTATTATCGACGGTTTGACGTATGTCGTGAAAACTATACTTATACCGTGGCTACAAGGTATTCATTACCCAATAAAACAAAGGCCTATTATATAGGGGATCAAGCAACAACTCATTATAGTTATAGGTGAAACTGACCGCCATAACCTGGGCAATGATTCGCGCTCTTTTCGTCGATATGTGAATTATGGACGGTCTGTAAAATTATTACATAATCATGCAGTATATTACAGTAACAGTCTATTAATCGGAAGTGTTGTTTTTGTTCATAATAACTCGATTTCCATTTTGATTAATGAAAATATGTCAATATATACAAATAAACTAGATTAAGTTTCCTCCATTTGAATTTGACAGTGTACGGTATTTATAAAGTATGGGTGAAATATATGATCATAGGGCAGATTATTTTGCAGTTGATGATCAGATTAAATTTACACAATGGCATTAATAATAAATTGCGATATCTTAATTAGCCAACTGGTTACACCACATATTGGTAGAATAATTAATAGCTATTGTCCCTACCTATTAGCAACAGTGTAACACTGGCAGTCTGCGTGTATCTTTAACTTAAGGTTTTATTTCGTAGATTTTATATACAAATTAATGACGCCTGTGAAATATATGCTAGTGTAAAACCTGTGTTGTTACGAGTTACGATTGGGGTAAATTGCGATATCTTAATTAGCCAACTGGTTACACCACATATTGGTAGAATAATTAATAGCTATTGTCCCTACCTATTAGCAACAATGTAGGCCTAACACTGGCAGTCTGCGTGTATCTTTAACTTAAGGTTTTATTTCGTAGATTTTATATACAAATTAATGACGCCTGTGAAATGTAGATGCTAGTGTAAAACCTGTGTTGTTACGAGTTACGATTGGGGTAAAAAAAAAAAGAAAAGAGGAGACTGTTCTAATTTTGACGAGAAAAAAAAAAAAAAAAATACAATGAAATGCAAATTCAAAATGATTTAAAATCATTCATATAAACCAGATAAAGTTATCAAAAAAAATATACATAGATTTAATTTAACACACAAAAGGCAAACTCTATCATATAACATTTAAACCTACCTGTAAAGTACATTCTTCCATTTTTCGGGTAATTTTCACACGGAAAAATATTAGAAATTTCATTTTGTGAAGCCATGATAAATGAATGTTGGAAGATATTTCACTAGAAAAATTTAATTCCTATACAAGTCTCTGTCCTATTTTCAGTCCCTGTGCCTAGAACGTGTTCGGCTTATATTAAACCCGATGAGCATACTTTCGTTGGTTTTCACTATGGTCGGACGCGACGTGAAAGGCTGGATGATCTAGAACAGAAACTGGTAACTATGGATTATAATTATCACTATTATTTTAGCACAAATCTTCACTACTGGTGAAACGCGACTTGTTACTAGGGAAGCCCACGCCGTTTTAAAGCGAGGCTGAAATAATAATTGTAAACAAGACAAAATGTTTGTTTCATTATTAATTTGATTTCTTCTCATTTTCAAGTCGGATGTTGACAACATTTCGGTAAGTTTCTCTCATTTATGTTATAGTTATACTGTTTATTAGAATCAGAATATGCGTGATCTGGCTGAATGATTCTTTAGTCTTTGAACTAATTTTGGACCCAGCTTGGTAGGCTTGGTACTAGTACTAGTAGAATGTATTACTACAAGATGCAAATTAATAGATGCAAATTGAAGTCCACAGCTTGCTATGATACAGCTTCACTCAAAATTAAACAAACCTACAACAAGGAAGGCAACATGCACAACACGAAAAGGGAGTATTTCCCAAAGTCATGAATGTTACTGTTGTTACATTGTATATAGTAGGCCCTACACTGGATACTTTCACTGAAGATGGTAGAAACATTAAATAAAAACATCTTATTTAAAGGGACAATAACATTCTTGCTGACTTGGTAGCACCAGAAAATAAATAATACCCTTAGTCTAAGTACTAGATGGTTAAATGTCCAAACCGTTGTGTAAATTATCCATTACAACATATTTTATTTGTCCAGAGGGTTCGAAAATATTTTAAAATCGAAGTCACATTTGAAAAGGTTTACGTTAGACTTTTCAAATCAATTGGTTGAATTTTTCCAATTTTTTAAATTAGGTGTGTTAAGATGAAATTTATATCATCATTTAATTGGAATATTCTAAAATAATACGATTTGTTGACCAGAATGAAGATTGGGACTTATTTTTCAGTTACAACAAGAGTGTTATTGGGGCTTTAACTGCTTAAATACCCTGGTACTTATAAAGTATTAATTTTTACAATACAAGACTAGGCTTACATATTAATATTCCACTCCCCTTTGTGAATTTTATGGTCAATGACAATACAGATTCTTGTATGATTGATTTACCTTGCTAAGTCCAAACAATTAGTATCTTCTTACATCATTAAATTCTATTAATTGTAGTCAGTGTATCCTTTTGTCATTGCAGTTATTAAAAAGAGTAATACTAATACATCAAATTAAATTGAAAATATGGATGCTGTGTTTTTGAGAAAACATATTGGCGAGTGCCTATCAACATGCTTAGCTGAAGTGGCAGAGAAACGTCCACAAGATCCTATAGAATACATTGGACAATGGCTGCATAATTACATTAAAAACCAAAAGTATTTAAAAGAGGTGAGCTGATGGAATTTGTTTATAAAAGTTAGGGGAGAAAGTAAGGTCATTATAACTGTTCTGCCTTTTTGACTTTTAGCCCTGTTGTTATAAGCTTATGTCAGCTACGATCAAATGAATTAATATTATAATAAGTAAAATTTTAGAATATGTATAGTTTCTGCAAAGGTCATTTGATTTAGAAATAGGGTTTTTTTTTGTACAGTAGTGTTCAGACAGGGTGTTTTATTCTATCGAACCATTCTGATCTAATTGTGGGAGGAAGCGACAAGCAAACTCCATCTGTTTTACCAGTATATTTTTAAATTCAGTGTTGATTTCCACTTAATGGGGCTGGATGTGCACCCATGCAAAAAACCGTGTCTAGTCATTAGCATGGGCTGAAAAACCAAGGTCATGTGTACACATTGTGTTGTTCACATCAAAGAACTCTTGACAATAGGGGGGTGGGTGGGATGGTCTACTGGTCTAGGGGTGCTTTCTCAACCTCGTGGGTTTCCTCCGTGCACTCCGGTTTCCTCACAATGCTAAAAACCCCTACGCGCAAGCGAATTATTGAAATAAAATTGAAACCATATGTTCGTCGCAAAATGACCTAGTTTGTGTCGAGTGGATGTTAAACCCCATTTCTTTCTCTCTCTTGACAATTGGGATTTAAATTTAAGAACCCTTGACGTTTGGGATTTTGAATAAGAGTAGGTCAAAGCGCCGCTGTCTAGTACACTGTATATGGTGTAGGATGTTAAACCCCAGTCATTTCATGTGGACGTATATTGTCGTCGCCCCTGTTCGTCCGTCCGTTCACAATTGTTTGTGAACAGTCTACAGGTCACAATTTTTATCCGATTTCAATGAAACTTAAAACATAGGTTTATCACCCTAAGATCTCGGTTCCTTTCGATATTGGCATGTATCGGACTGTAACTTCATGGGTTATGGCCCCTGATTGTACGAAAAATCAAGTTTTTTAGCTTGTGAACAGTTTAGAGGTCACAATTTTGAACCGATTTGGACGAAACTTGAAATGCATGTTTATAACCCAAAGACCTTGGTTCCTTTCGATATTTGCGCCAATCGGATCGTAACTTCCTGAATTATGGCCCCTGATTGTCCGAAAAATCGCCCTTTTTAGCTTGTGGTCCCTCTGGAGGTCAAAATTGTTATCCGATTTAAAAAACCGTTTGATTATATCACCGTTGCATTGTTATGAAGGTTGAGTTCTAATTTCGTGAAAATCAGACCAAAATTGACGGACAAAATGGCCGCCATTTGTACGCGAATAGTGTGAAAATATGTTAAATCAAGGTTGTGAACAGTGTAGAGGACACAATTTTGAATCGATTTGGATGAAACTTGAAATGCATGTTTATAACCCAAAGATCTTGGTTCCTTTCGATATTTGCGCCAATCGGATCGTAACTTCCTGAATTATGGCCCCTGATTGTCCGAAAAATTGCCCTTTTTAGCTTGTGGTCCCTCTGGAGGTCAAAATTGTTATCCGATTTAAAAAACCGTTTGATTATATCATTGTTCCATGGTTATGAAGGTTGAGTTCTAATTTCGTGAAAATCAGACCAAAATTGACCGACAAAATGGCCGCCATTTGTACGCGAATAGTGTGCAAATATGTTATATCAAGGTTGTGAACAGTGTAGAGGACACAATTTTGAACCGATTTGGAGGAAACTTGAAATGCATGTTTATAACCCAAAGATCTTGATTCCTTTCGATATTTGCGCCAATTGGATCGTAACTTCCTGAATTATGGCCCCTGATTGTCCGAAAAATGCCCTTTTTAGCTTGTGGTCCCTCTGGAGGTCAAAATTGTTATCCGATTTAAAAAAATGTTTGATTATATCACCGTTCCATGGTTATGAAGGTTGAGTTTGAATTGTGTGAAAATCGGACCAAAATTGACGGACAAAATGGCCGCCGTTTGTACGCGAATATTGTGAAAATATGTTATATAAAGGTTGTGGACCTTATAGAGGTCACAATTTTGAACCGATTTTGATGAACTTGACATGTATGTTTATAACCCAAAGATCGTGGTTCCTTTAGATATTTGCGCCCATTGGATCATAACTTCCTGAATTATGTCCCCGGATTGTCCGAAAAATCGCTTTTGTTCGCTTTTGGTCCCTCTGGAGGTCAAAATTATTATCCGATTTAAAAAAACGTTTGACTATATCACCGTTACATGGTAATGAAGAGAGAGTTTGAATTACATGAAAACCGGACTAGAATTGACGGACAAAATGGCCGCCGTTTGTACACGATTAGTGTGAAAATATGTTATATCAAGGTTGTGGACCCTATAGAGGTCACAATTTTGAATCGATTTTGATGAAACTTGACAGGTATGTTTTAAACCCAAAGATCTTGGTTCCTTTCGATATTTGCGCCCATCGGGTCATTACTTCCTGAATTATGTCCCCTGATTGTATGAAAAATCACCCTTTTTAGCTTGTGGTGCCTCTGGAGGTCACAATTATTATATGATTTAAAAAAAAAACGTTTGATTATAAAAACCAAACAAATTCTAATGATTTTCTGATAATTCCTTAATATGCGACAATTCTTGTAGACTGCCCGGACGATTTGGCTGCTGTGTGGGTGTATGTTTCGTTGCCTGGCAACCTATTTTATTTGTTTTTAAATAACTAGAGCTGTTTTGATTATAACGTATTTTATCTATATTTAAAGAAAAGTTTAGAAGACAAAAAGTTAAATGATGAGCGAGCTGAGTTTGAATTAGAAGAAAAGAGAAAGGCTGCCATGGCATCAGAAGCTGAACAATTTTCTAAAATAGAAGCTGAAGCAAAACAGGTATGGTTATATTAGTAACATATTCGGGCCTGAAACATTTCAGTATTTGTAAGCTTATGAGAAAAACTGGTAAAAAATTTTTTTTTTAAGAGTTAAAAGATAGGGCAAACATCGGACCACAAAGAGTTTTACATTTTTTCTTATTATAGAGTAGAGTCACACACAGACATGACATAACATAAGCTTACACAAAAGAATAAAGATTTATTTATGCTTGTCTTTTGGAATCCAAATTCAGACATTTTAAAAAGCTAAATTTAAATATTGATGTCTTACATTTGGCATGCTAAGCTTGACTACTTGCCACACTTTAACATAACATTTTCACATCATTTTAGTACAGCTAATATCCCTTCAAACATTGGAACTGATTTGAATTTCTAACATTACATATCTAATCTGATCCACCAAAAGTGATAATTTCTTATTTTGCTTTCTGCAATAAAAATTAAAACTATAACAACAAATGGAAGTGAATAGACATAACACTGTAAAGAAATACTCTATTTTACACACCGTTAGAGAAATGTCTTTTATTTCTTTTTATTTAATCAGGACAAAGGGCCTGGCAAGGAACAGTGTCTACTGTCTGTTCCAGGCAACACTACAACTCGAAAATTGCTTGCTATTTGTTCAGTTTTTAATTAAAATGGTTAAAACTTAACGACCTACCTGGAATGGTCACCCCATTACTTTCTTCGTTGAACCTTAACGTCAATATGTTCGATAAAATCATCCATTCTCTTGTAAATTTCACATTTTTCGAAACACTCAATTTCTCAGAACATAAACATTGACTCTACGCATGTGTAGATTGGTTCACTCGGATATCATGTAGGGGTAGATGGTATTCCACAAATCGGGTGCATTCGGTTAATAATACTTTGGGCGGGAGGTTTCGCACCGTCATTTTGCGGCAGTAATACTTATTTTCGATTATTTTTTTAGCTTTCTTTAAAACGATTCATGCTGTACGTTTATTGTTACAATATCAAGAATTTGTGTGTGCGTGTGTTTTGGTTTCCGGTATTTTAATATTCCTTTGCGATATTCACAGAAGTGCATGTCTTCTAAAATATTCCTCACAGAACACTAATTTTCAGCATTAGATAGCATGGTAACCTTTCGGATGAAGTGTAAATATTTTACGATATCTTATAATTTTATGGACTAGTATCGATTATCGGTATCCATTTTTATTTATTTTCCTATTCGACAAGCGGGGAGATTAAATGAAGAAGTACCACCAGTTGTCATTTCATTCGGAAGTGACATTGAGTTTGATTATGAGAGTGAACAGAATGTCAGTGGAGAGAATGAAAATGTTGCTGAGAATATGGATGACAGTGGTGTTGCGAATGAAGATTTGGGTGCTAATAATATAGACGTGTGTAGTGTATGTGATTGTGAGAACCCACCGGGAAGTGAGTCGGATGCGATTGTTGATTGGGTGGGCTTGCAGGGAGATTGATGTGAACGCCAGTGTTGTGAAATGTGTAGATTGTGTACGTAAATTGTATAATAATAGATAGCATGAATGTAGGCCAGACAACTTCAGTGATATAGTTAGAACATTTTCTGTGAATTTGTGTAAATAAATGACTTCTATAAAACAGCTTATTTCTGCTTTCTTGTTTGAAAGGTAGACTTGCAGAAATTTAATAAAGTTCAGGGTTAATCAATATGAATAAATTAAATGTAAATAAAAATAACTCGTGTTCTGAACACAAAAACGCAATGACGTGCCTTTGATCTAACAGAAGTTGACCTTGTGTCATGTGGCTACTACCCCTTTCCGTTTTCTGTCAAAGTATCATTTGCTTAGGGGCATTTCACAAAATACAACAAAAAAAAAAAAAAAAAAAAACAAATCAAAAAAGAAATAGACGAGAGTATCTAAAACAATACCGTATTAGCTAATTTAATATCTAAGGCAGTGGAACAAAAAACGTGGTCTGAAACCAAATAACAAATTTATATTACTTCCCTTAAATCGCTCTTTTAAGCAAGTTATATTCTACTAGGTCGAAACAACTATCTAAACATTCAGATAGGACGAAATGACTCAAAGGCATATCCACACCCCTGTTCGATTTGGTTTATCCCAAATATTTAGGTTAAGCATGGCAAACTTCAATACCGCGAAGTAAATAAAGAAGTATTTTTCAAGAGAGAAAGGCTTCATATCTTGATCTGAAATTGGTAAACGTGCGATAGAAAGTAACGGGATGACCATTACAGGTAGGTCCTTAAGTTTTAACCATTTAAATTAAAAATTGAAGAAATAGCAAGCAATTTTCGAGTTGTAGTGTTGCCTGGAACAGACAGTAGTCATTCAGATAGGATGACAAATCGAGACCCTGCCTTGCGAGTAGGTCAACAATAGGGCAGTGGCGAGGCAAAATTTCCCTCATACTATGGCATATATCTATCTTCATTAGCCTATTCAGTGCTTAGTTAAGGGAGATTTAACATGCAATTTTATGAGCTAAATTATTACTAAACCTACACATTTTAATCATGCAAATTGCCATGCTTTGCCCTTCGTAGGCCAGTGCTGGGATTTTTCGATAATTAAATACATTGATTACAATATTATACAAAAATAATTGACTTGACAGATGAAAAATCAAGAAAGATAGGTGAATAGATTATTTAAGAAGTAGATACAAACATGACAGGACACAACACCTGTTCATATTATCATAGTTTTTCTATGCAGTGTTAGATACATTCACTTCGATTCATTTTTGAATTTTATGGTAAATCTAATTTGTAGAGAAGCATATACAAACAAGGCACATTTGCCCGATTTTTCATCCTTTTCTTGGATCAAAGATACTGGTAAATTGAATAAAACTAAGTAGCTCAATGCATTATGTTTGACTGTTTAGGTTGAAGAAAGTAACAAAACTACAGATGATAATTCAACTTCTAAATTACCTACATTGGAAGAAGGTGATGAACCTAAATCTTCTCCCTCAGCAGGTCAGTATAGGAGAATGAAATTTATACCGTTTTGCGTTTTTTGTTTTGTAGTCCCTTTCTTACCGTTATGAAAATATTATTAATGAAGCGATTGGATAATTAAAATAATGCAGATTTTTAAAATAATATTTTACTAAATGAAATGTAATTAGTCTGCAAAGTAGATTATTGTAGAACAGTGGATACTCATGGTGAAACTGTACTAAATAAAGGGAGACAACTACAAGTTATCTTTTTCTGACCCAGAAAAAGACCCCCCCCCCTCTAAAGTGTTAATGTCTGATTAATTTCATGACACCTGGTGATTACTAGTTGTTTCATCTTTATACATTAATTAAACCCCATTAAAAACCCACACACAACTAGGGCTGCTACGATACACCAGGCCACGATACGATTCGCATCATGATTTTATTTATAGTCTATGATACAATTAATATCGTGATAGGAAATAAATTTAAAAAATAGGACTACTTTTATGATTTACCTTAAACTTATTACAAGTCTTTCCTTAGGGCTGAAATGTTATCGAAATTATCAATTAGACATTATAATTAACTTATCCAGACCATGATAAACTCTCGACGTCACGGCTAGCCTTCGATGTTGGCTGGATTAGATTCCCGTTTGCCACCTAACGGCCATTGATAATTGTATCAAAAAAGTGGATAATCGAGATTATGCTGTTTATATTAATGATTTTAGTAATGATGACCGAGGCTGTGCGGAAATTTCACCCGTTTCGATCTCGGCTAATAGTGGATCAATTTGACTGCAATTTTCAGTAAATTACCTTTACACTACATAGTTTTTAACTATTATAGTACAAACTGTCATCTCTTTATCTTATCTCCCATAATGTATCTTTAAATGTGGCGTTTTGTCTGTTAACTAATAATAGCCACTTGCTGAAATTAGAAAAGTTATTTTGCTGATGGACTTATTTACATATTTAAAGGAATATTACTCTATTTTTGTGAAATTTTTATTTGGATAACAAATCACAATATGAACATTGATTGTATCGTGCATTGTGAATTTTTAAAACTCTGCGATTCATTGATGAATCGTTGCAGCCAAACTTGCAGCCTTACACACAACATATGTGACCCGGCGCAGCTAAATGAGTCGGAAGTCGCAAAGCTAGATTCCGCGATAGAGTGCAATGATGGTTCAGTAGGTCAAAATTTTCAAAATTCAAATTTTCTCATTAAAAGCCTCAAAAGTACCTCTTTCGTCAATTAAAAGTTTAATTTTCATGAAAAGACCATCTATTAATGTTCAAAAATTACATTTTGTAAAAGGCAGTTAGCAAAGAAGTCATTAATTATCTTGGAATAAAGCAAAACAATCGTTCATTTACTTGCCATTTTCATAAAATGTCCAAGCAACCCCGAGAACACCATATTCGGCACTATACAAGCCGTATCCTATATGTTACCCAGAATAATGAAAAATCGTGACATTTTGGATTTCCGCCATCTTGGATTTTTTTATATTATATTTTATATTATATTTAAATTTGGCGTCACAAAAATCTCATGTTACAAAGCATGAAACATATGTATACCATGATCCGGACATAATATAGAGGAAGTTTCATATTTTTTCCGTCAATTTTGGCTACCATCTTGAATTTCCGCCATTTTGGATTTTTGAAATTGATTTTCAGTCCTATATTTGATTACAGCGACCCCAAGAACCCAATATTTGGCACAACACAAGCCATATCCTACCCCTGCTTCCCAAAATAATAGAAAATCGTGACATTTTGGCCGCCATCCTGGATTTCTGCCATCTTGGATTTTGGTCGCCATCTTGGATTTCCGCCATCTTGGAATTAAATTATCTTCTGTGCCCACATTTGATTTCTTCGAACCCAACCCCAAGCTATGTATACCGGGATCCAGACATAGTACAGAGGAATTTTCATTTTTTTCCATCAATTTTGGTCGCCATCTTGGATTACCGCCATCTTGGATTTTTGATATTTTATTTTGTGCCAATATTTGAATTCGGCATCCCCAAAAATCTCATGTTACACACCATGAAAGCTATGTATACCATGATGCAGACATTTTTCTGTCCATTTTGAACGCCATCTTGGATTTCCGCCATCTTGGAATTTTAAAAAAAAATTCATTTTCGATATTTGATTTCTGCGACTCTCAACTTTCCATGAGAGCTATGTATACCGTGATTCGGACATGATATATAGGAATTTTCATTTTTTCTTCATTTTTGCCCGCCATTTTAAAAAATGGCGCTGCACCATCATAAAAATAATTATTTTTTTAAAAAATTTTCTTTATTCGTTTTTTGTAGCCCATTTCGCAATTGGAAAGCATCTGACGTTTTATTGAGTTTCAAAATAAATGTTTATTGTAGCACAAATTAGAAATTTCCTCGATTCTGATTGGTCGAAAAGTGTGGTCGAATGGACAATAAACCCCCTCTGAATTATCAAGGCGAATTACTGCGTATAAATATTCCAGTGTACTTTTTTTTCATTTTTGTGCTCCATGATCTTCCTCAACTCAAATCTTTATTGGCAAATATCTTCAAGAAATTCTGCACATATGACTATCACACCATTTTCAAACATCATCTTTTATGAAAACACATTTCTGCAATACATAAAACAGTAGAAAATCAGTCCATATATTAATTAAAACCGTTTTCAGGTATCTAAATATATTCGTAACTAGGCTGTCACAGTATGGACAAATTTATTTTCTTTTTTGGTAGGATATAGCTTCACTCACCAATCAATTTTTACTTAATCAGGTGGATTTTTTATTAAATCACGGTTTGATCAAAGTCTGGCTAACATGATCTACCTAATAATACGCCATTAGTCACAAGAAACCGCTTAAAAATACAATGAGGGGGTCGAAAATAGCAGCTGAATATCTAAACATGCCAAAATTGACATTTGTTGACAACACGTCAGAATAGTATACATAGCAACCACTTGAAATCTTAGGCTAGCCACCACTGTCATAGTTTTATAAGGTACTTTTGCAGATGTAAGTAGGAAATGCAATTGTTTGAACACGAACAAGCTGTTGGGTTGTGATAAAAGTCTGCAAATAAAATAATAAAGACTGAAACTTACATGAAACTCACGAAGCGAAGAAACCTTTGTTGCCAAGAGTTACCCCTCTTTTAGTCTCGGATAGCAGGCCGGAATTATTTCTATCACGCTAACACCCGTCTCTTAAAATGACACAGTAAGACTAATTTCCCGTTCTTTTAAAAAAATCTTCAAACGTTAAAAAAAAATTATATCGATATCCGAATAACATTTTCTTTCATAATTCATTTACTAGACACTCGAGAATCCCGAATTTTAAATTTGAAGGAAAGCCAGGATGGCCTAAATCTGTGTTGAGAATATTTTGAAAAATGAACGCAAGCACGTGGGCAAATAACGGCTTTTTGAAATAGGTGTAAAAATGTTTCCTAAATAGTTCCTAAGAAAATCCCTAAATATTTGAGCTACAATATCGATAAACACGTTCCTGTTACGTATTTAGAGGGGGTTTATTGTCCATTTAACCATGCTTGAATTATCCATTAGAACAACTCGACGCTATCGCGTCTCGTGTTCTAATGATTCAAGCATGGTTAAATGGACAATAAACCCCCTCTAAATACGTAACAGGAAGTGTTTATCTCCTAATTGTCCCATGAATATTGCAAAAATCTAAGTGTCATTTTCAGAGGCCGTTTTCTCCGAATTTAGGAAACCATGGATGTCCAGACCACCCAACTTCAAATCGCAATTTCTCAGTGATGAAACGTCGTAAAGCAATGGTTAATACATCATTGAAAAGCTGAGAATAGTCTCTCTTTGGTTATTCCAAAACCTCACTTTTGAACAATTGGTCACTGTGACTCATTTTGCTATGCCGGGTCACATATAATTTTTAAGAACTTCATGCAAAATGATCGAGAGAGAGCGTGTTAAAAATGGGGTTCACCAAACAGGAAACCACACCTGAAAGTCACAAGGAACTTTCTCAGCAAACCCTGGTCTTCCTGCTTAGAAAGCAAGCACCCTACTCACTGAGTTATTGCAGCTCCTACAACCACAGAGGTTCTTTATATTTTTATATAAATCATTCAGGCATTTATCATTTAGGGTATTTGATGTTTATAATACTTTTCACTATTTCTAAGTATTCATTTTTCTGATTGTCTTTCATATTTTTTATTTCAGAAAAAGAATAGGCATTAATATTTGACTCCAGATGAACCAATTGTTTGATTTGTTAATACTCAAAGCACTTAATCAAAATGTCTCTGTGTTATGGAAGCAGACAGTAATCAAATGATATATTGTGTAAACTCTGATGCATAATCATATTTAAATGTTTATTAAAGTTTTAAAATTAGAAATTACATATTAATATATACAAATACCAGAAGTAGAATTGTCAAGTGAAAACTAAGACTTAATTAGTAAACTGTTTAAAGTATAGAGATTCATAATACCTAGTCAATTCCTTAATAACACCATCTTATCTCTAAAATTGTCTGAATAACTGAATAAAAACATTTTTAATATACATATATTTTCCAATTTTATGCCAGTTTAGACAGTCTTTGATCTTGACTGTTACTGTGAATAAAAAGATGATATTTTACTTAACTATTTTATATTAATGAAATCTGTTATATTTTGTTAATCTGTGATGTGCATAATATCTTCATCAAAGATTTAATATTTATTGACACTTTATTTTAAACATGGATCTAATCTATTAATATTTATTTTTTTATAACCAATTAAATCAAAATTGTTTAATGTGTTCAAATTGTTTAATAAAAAATTGTTTCTGTTTTTTTTTTTTTTTGTTGTTGTTTTACTTGTTTTAAAAAGAAAATAATTTATTTACTAATCTATCAGTATATCTCTGAGTAGGTCCATTCTTATCATCAGAAAATGTCCAAGGGGCATAAACTATTCAAAGTCAGTAATGGTGGTTCAAGATAAGTCTACTCTACCGATTGCATGACAGGCATCGCCAACTACTGTTACAGAGGAATTTCGCATTGGCTGGGAAATTTCATCAGGATTTTCTGATGTGGTTTCCTCTTGTCGGTTGTGCCGGATGGAGGGCCTGACAAGAACAGCTGTCTCGTCATTTGGATTGGACAAAAAACAAGGTTCTGTGTAAACATTGCATACACGTAAAAAAATCCCTTCGCAGCTGGATTTTGATCTAAGAGGAGGCCATAGTGCTGCTCTCCCGGCAAAATTTTCCTCATAGCAAACGCAAACTGTATAGAGTATGTCCATTTTCATTAGACCCAGTCGGAGAAGGACAGTAAACCCCATTTCATCGACAGTCTCCGGGAGTGATGTCCGTAATTAACGATAAATTTTTAATGTTAGCTTGGTAAGCCGTTTAATTATTAAATGGAATTCTCTTTAAATCCAAGCCAACGACGATCTACAGGGTTGATTTGGGGCTTTTTATGTAAATAAAAGTATATTTAAAGATACATTGTGGGAGATAACATAAAGAGTTCGCAGTTCTCACTATAATAGTTAAAAACTACATAATCTAAAGGTAATTTACTGAAATTTCAGTAAATTTGATCCACTATGAGCCAGGGCCGTAAATAGCAGGTGTACTGGGGCTACATCATACTCCGCGCAGTGTTTCGTTTGATTAGAGCTAATCCCACTACTCACTGCTGTAAAGAGCGAACATTGTTGTGCTAAATTATGATTGGTCAGTAGTCCCATTACCAACCAGTAGCTGGCAGCGCTACAAAGGCTTTACTTTTAAAACAAAGTGCCAAATTGGACCAAACATGGATAACGTTACGTCATGGCTCACGATTTTACATACTCCGAACAGTGTTTCGTTTGATTAGAGGTAATCCCACTGCTCACTGCTGTAATGAGTGGATATTGTTGTTTTAAATTTTGATTGGTCAGTAGTCCGACAACCGACCAATGACTATCTGCACTACAAAACATTGCTTCAGCATATGACATACCCTAGGACACGAAATAACGATGTCGTTTCCATTTGAAAGTTTTTGTGAAATTATTTTCAATACTTAGTTATAATAACATACAACCTTTAAACCTATATACCAGCAGTTTGTTGATACATGTTCCATTCCATTGCTCGAAAACTGAAACTAATAAGTAAGTAATGAATAACCAACAATTTTTTTATGTAAGCACGATTTTGCTGTTATATATTTGTTTTATCATACAAAATGAAGATATAACATAGAAAATGAAATCATCAAAGAATGGTATATAGTGCGTTTATGTTTTCTGTCAGTAATTAAGGATTGCCGGTTTGAGACAGAAACTATTTTTCAATGTGTCTGTCGTTTTTTCAACGATATCTTAAAATGTCACAAAAAATGAGAATTAACTCATACATGTCAAAACTTTTGCCGCCGTGACGTATTTTTACGCTTTATTAACCACATCTGACCACAAAGTAACTAGTGTTATTATAAATGAAATATTAAACTTGAAATAAAGATGTAATTCGGATTAAGAAGACAAGGCGTGTCAGAAAAATGTCCCGTAACATACGTCATTAAATAAAGGAGATTCGACCGTTTTATTTCCTGTATCATTTTTCTTTAAAATCTTCTGGGATTTTACTTCTATTTCATTTCAATATCGTTTTTGGTAGACTTCGTTTTCCATTAAAAGGTAGGTGGCTGCTGGCTGATTCTTACTTATTTTATTCAAATATACAATTTTGCTCACTATTATTAAGGTCATAATGCAAATATAATTATTATTTTAAATATAATTTGTTTGTGTTTCTTAAAATACGAAATGATTGATTGAGATAAGTACTATATCTGCTTTACAGTTTGATTAATTGAGATTAAAAAGAGAAGTCGTTGCTGTTTAGTGGTATAACCAATCCTATAAATCTAAAGGATTATTTTTTAAAAATATTAATAAAAAAAACTTTAATTAATCAAATCATATTGAGACAACACACCGAGTTATTTATTTTATTTTAGTTTTGATGTACAGCAATGAATCATTTTGTTTAGGTATATGTTCTATAATACCTGAAAGTATCTCGTAATAATACTGCGCTGGAATTGCCAAGGTATACAATACAATATTCATTGTAAAAAGATAGATTTTTTGTTTATTTTTTACGACTTAAACCCTTAAGATATATTAACAGTATGATGAATCACGCCTTTCTTGATGTAGATAACATACCATATGGATATTTAAAAAGTTTCAGTATATTGGGCATCTGGTTAAAGGCGTGGTTAAAACAGAAACAATAAAAACGTTTGGTATTTGCCTGAAAGGTATAGATCTATCTCCCACGATCCCACTGAAACGTGTGTCCAATCAAACCATTTCCTTTTAAGACGCCCTTATAGATCTGAAAACTTCTCTGATTGTAAAATCATTTACAGCAGTTGACTGACTAGGTTTCGCACATTTAATTAAGGTAAGAAAAACATTTTTTTTTTTGTTATGTATATATATTAAGATATCATCACTGTCTTTTTTTATTTTCATTTTATTTTATTTAGATCGGATCACTACCTTTTTATGTATATTTTATTTATTAAGATTGGATCACTGTGGATTTTTTGTGTTATTTTATTTATTTAGATACATGTACATTTAACAAGGTATATTAACATGTCACGCGATTAATCAGCCCCGAAAAGAGTCTCGGCTAGTTTTGGACAAAGCGGCAAATGGCACAGCGGAGAGCGAGTTAGACCAACGCTACATGGTGGCATGATCATGGAAACGAGACTTTATCTTGTAATCCAAAAAACCATATTGTAAATTAGTATCGGTAAGATCTGACAATGGAGAGAGAGAGAGAGAGAGAGAGAGAGAGAGAGAGAGAGAAATAGGGTTTAACGTCCACTCGACACAAACTAGGTCATTTTGGACTACTGACAATGTAATGTTGCTGTGACACGAATATCTATTTTCAACGAAATGCCTCTACCCGCCTTTTATTAATTCTATTAATTTTCTTTTACAACAATACATATGGTCAAATTTAAAAAAAAAAAAATAATTTCAGATTAATTACATTTCAGATTAATTATCATCTCTCTTCCCACCATGTTTAGACAGATACTTCAACTTCTTATGATGATCTCTCTATCTTCTGGGCTGAACGATATCACGATTGAATTTGAAGATATCGCCAAGGATACCAGTTCCGTCGACAGAATATTCATGCGATCAAAGGCTCATGGAAAGAAAACAGCGCTGATTTACACAGGGGAAACGATTGAGATCGACCTTTGTTTGGATGAAGAAGAAGTTTTCCTTATTAAAAAAATCGTCTATTCTACGGATGGTTATCCGGACCAAGTCGATGTTTATCTCAATAATCGACTTGTTGGTCAGTTTACAACTCACAGTGGTACCAACTGGGGTCATCTTTGGAACGAATTTCACTTTACAGGTGCCCTCGGTATGGCTTTTAACTTAGCTAGCGGGCAACACAAATTTCAAATTTATTTACGCTCAGCTGACATTTATGGTGTTGAACTGGACTATGTCGATTTCGGATTTTCAAAAAGTTCTTCTGCTGCAAGCGTTTTGTGCCCAAATCATGACCACACAATCAGTGTCGCCCAGTCTAATAAGGTTCCAGTTTCTGTAAATCTGGGAACACAGAAATCCTTTAAACGACAACCGGCACCAACAATGATCCGACCTTCAGATATTATAGCCAGAGAAATGCAGAAATATGAAGAGCAAGAGGCTACTGACATAAATGACGATTCTTTGGACGATTATATACAGTTATACAGTACCAGCAAAACTGACAACTTCTTGATTAATCGGATGTTAACTTTTCTGGAAGAGGGAGAAAGCAAAAAATAAGTTTAACAATTATTAATGAACGGTTGAATGACTTTAAGTTACTGTGATAATTTGTATATTTAGTGGTGGATACTTTTGAATTCAGGAGGAATATCATGGGCCGAGGTGTTCTATCATTATCCCGGTAAATCTGGACGTGGTGGTGTAATACATCAATACACAGACTATTATTATAACGTCACGCACTTTATCATTACTCAAAACTCACCCTATTTACAAGAGACAGAGAGCGTCTGAAATATTTTGCGCATTTCGTTTACATTTTCATACCACAATTTTCGATCTAATCAATCATAAAATATAACAAAGTGAGACCCACTGCCGAGATAAATAAGTTTTCAAGGTAATAAATAGATTTTACATATTACAAATCCAGATGGACAAGTTGTAATTACTATATCGAAATTCTGCTGGATAAAGTTTGATATTAAGATTCTAAAGAAATACATGTACAATGTAAATATTTCCTAGCTTCATTCGGTACAAGGTATGAGGTCAATATTGCATTATTGATGTTGATTTAATATATTCTTTTAAAAATTATGTCTTGACGATCCATTCATAAATATGCCGGTCTATATAGAGAGAGGCTTATCGCGGTTCACCTGAATACGTAAAGATGCATTGAAACATCCAATCGTACTATGAAATACTGGATTTCCTAAAAAAAACAAAAAAAAAACCAACAACAAAAACCAAAAAAAAAACAAACCTATGCAGCGCGCACCTGATAAAACTGTAAGGGTATCACAAACCGGCAGACTGTCGGATTATTGTTTTCGTTAGCAACGTTGGGAGCGCTTGTTGAGTGACGAGTTATTAGTTGTAGCTAGTTGTAGTTAAAAACTGTCCTTAGCCGTGGGAACAAGGAATGGGCCTGGAAAATCCAAGAATTGACTGAGGCTTCGATATATTTGGTAAATGAAAATGAATACTACCTCAGTGAAGTCACGTGATTTGGGTGATTTGGTATGTGTTTGTCGAATGCCCAGAGGATGTGAGAAAAGTGAATGCGTTGTCAGAAAAGTCTCGGTCACCCAGAACCCCCTAGTCTTTAACGTACGGAGGGTCTGGGTCCGTTGTCAATTTTTGACGAAAATTACTGGATAATCTACCTAATAAAAAACCATGGGCAATGGAACCTTTTGGTTAAAGTCTCGAAATATAGCCAACAATTCACTTGGCACATCTGTTTTTAGAAACAAAATAGAGAGGGAATAAACACGAATCGCGATGAAGAATTAAGAAGATTGTGAGAGGGAAAATTACCATTTCATTTAAAACCATTACAAACATAATTTTAGAGAGTGTTATTGTTCACAAGCGAGATGTTTTGGTAGATTTAGTACGTGGTAACATAAAAGACTGGATTATCCAGAAAATGACCTACTTTCCATCATATTTTGAGGACCCACCCAGTCTAATATTCCTAGAATATTTGTTTGGATGATAGAGACTATTATCTGAACCGTAAGAGAGAAATAGGGTTTAACTCGACACAATAATTAAGGTCATTTCAAGACTAACAATGAGTAAAACGGAGTGGGCAGATAATCCAATCGATATTTGCAATAAACTGAGAGCAAATATAATTTTTACCCCAGTCCGGCATGTGACAATCAAGTCTACTTGAAATAGATGGGGCTTGCAATTAAAATGTTTAGAGGGTGATTTGAAGCAAGATTTTGAGAAATTAGTTCGAATATGTTTTTAGTCCAAATAAATCACAAAATTTGTACGGAATTGGGAATCTTTAAAACTCTATTGTAAATTTCGGTATTAATAAACCTGTAAAATTTGTTTAATCATCGATGTGTGTGTAAATTAAAACCAGAAGTGGGACTGTAAATATTTAGTTTTAAATATATGTATATAACGGTTAGGCTATATATATTTATTGTCTATAAATGTTTCCATTGATGTAACAGATAAGATAAAGAAATCCTACAGGTATATTTTATATTTGGCATGATCACTGTTCGTTTTTAACCAGGCTGAAATTTTGAAGGTTAACATATGCGTTATCTTTGATGGCTGTAATATTCTGTGATGCTATTGGTATCCCGTACTTTAATTTTCACGTGTGCAAAGACAGAGAGGTGGACAGAGAGAGAGAGAGAGAGAGAGAGAGAGAGAGAGAGGGCATATTGGTTAATGTAACAAAATGATAGCCAAGGGAAAACGGTATATGAATCACATGACAGGCAAAAGTCAGCAAACTGATATTAAGAGGATAACGAGGCGTCCCAATTAATGGTTGCTGCCAATAAACACCCCCATAACCCATTTTTATCCGATGTGGACGCATATTTCCTTCGCCCTGTGTGTTTTTGGGTGCGTGTGTGTGTGTCGCCTTGAAGCCGAAATTATTAACTGATCTTCTTCTTGAAACTATACATACTTCCTTATATCCTAAGGATGATCCCATTTGTTTTTTTGGTATATGCCCGACCCAAGGGTTGAGCCACGCCCATTCCTTTTATTTGTTTGTCTTTTACACGCCGTATCATATTGAAACTTTGTACTTATTCTTTATTCCCTAATGAACTATGGAGGGGGATCCTCGCCAAAACTCTCAATTTGTGAAAATACATTTGTCGATTTGTGAAAGTACATTTGTTAATTTGTCAAAATGCAAAATACATTTGTCGATTTGTGAAAATGCATTTGTTGATTTGTCGTACAACAAAAATACATTTTTTCATGTGTGAAAATACACCTGTCGAACCTACAAAGCACAAATTTTGAAATAACACAGCTTAACTTTATAGTTTCAACATTTGTATTTTCAAGATATGTAATTTCAAGATATGTAATTTCAACATTTGTAGTTTCAACAGTTGTATTAACGACACTTGCATTATCGAGCCTTGCATTAGCAAGCCATGCATTAGCGAACTATGACCATATTTGGGTTGATGACGTTGATCATTATGGAGGGGGATCCTTGCCAACGATGCTGCAAGGCCTGGATGCCGGCCAGGAAGAATATTTTTTATTTTTTATCCCCTCCCCCTAAAAAATTTCACATAGCTGAAATGGCGTCATCTTAACTAAGAAAATGAGGGCTGACAAGTTACTTTTGTACTAGGGTTATCCTTTCAGTGGTAGGTATTTGATAGCTGCCCTATAGCCAGTTTTGTCCATTTCTGGTGATTCCTGATGGGTTAATCACACACCAGATGGTCTGGTATGAAAACAATATTAACACTACAGGTGCAGTTCTTATGAAATGAAATGAAATGAAATGGGGGTTAACGTCCTACTCTTCTGTACCTGTCCATGATTGTACTTTCTTGGTGTCAAAAGTCTGCTTCAATCTCGCCTCACAATACCATTTTATGCATTTTGTCAGTTTGAACCATCATCTTTTATGGGTCATTTCGTTATCAGCGAGATGCACACTTTTATTTAAAATTAAATTGAACTGATACCTCGAATGTGTGAATATAAATTTTTCTCGAGCCTCGGGGTCGATATTATGGTGTCAGCTTGGCCCCCAGGGCCGAAACCAACTGTTATGGACAATTTCAAACTCAGTGAGATGTACTCTTCCATTTAAAATTGGTTTGACTGATACTTCGAATATATGAGTATAACCTATTTTTGACCCTTCGGCTCTGCGGTCCATATTTAGGGTGTCAATTTGGGCCGTCCAAGGGCCATAAGCGTCTGTTATGGGCAACTTCGTACCTAGTGAGATGTACGGGGGGTCATATTTGGGGTGTCAGTTTGGGCAGTCCCAAGGCCAAAATCGTCTGTTATGGGCAATTTCGTACTCAGTAGAGTGTATTCTTTCATTTAAGATTGGTTTTGACCGGTACCTCGAATGTATGAGTTTAACCCATTTTTGGGGTCATTATAGGGGTCACCAGGATCACACCCATGGACTGGGCCCGACAGACGCCCACTTCTGTGCATCCCAGGTTAGTATGTAGATGCCTATATATATGGTCAGATATTGGTACCTCGTTCGTCTAGATAAAAAATAAAAGAAATTCTTCCTGACCGGCATCCAGGCCTTGCAGCATCGTTGGCAAGGATCCCCCTCCATAATGATCAACGTCATCAACCCAAATATGGTCATAGTTCGCTAATGCATGGCTTGCTAATGCAAGGCTCGATAATGCAAGTGTCGTTAATACAACTGTTGAAACTACAAATGTTGAAACTACAAATGTTGAAATTACATATCTTGAAAATACAAATGTTGAAATTACATATGTGGAAACTATAAAGTTAAGCTGTGTTATTTCAAAATTTGTGCTTTGTAGGTTCGACAGGTGTATTTTCACACATGAAAAAATGTATTTTTGTTGTATGACAAATCAACAAATGCATTTTCACAAATCGACAAATGTATTTTGCATTTTGACAAATTAACAAATGTACTTTCACAAATCGACAAATGTATTTTGTATTTTGACAAATTAACAAATGTACTTTCACAAAACGACATATGTATTTTCACAAATTGAGAGTTTTGGCGAGGATCCCCCTCAATAATGAACATCCCTATTGTTTGTGGTGCATGCCCGACATCAAGGGGCAGACCCACGCCTATTTTCTCTGTGTGTGTGTCTGTGTGTCTGCCGCAATTCTTAATCGATTGTCTTGAAAATGTTTCATACTTATTCCTTATGCCCCAAGGATCGTCTTGGTACTTGGTATATATAGTCCTTATAGCTTAAGGACGGCAACTATTGATTTTAGTGCATGCCCCGACCCCGGGGTAGTGTCACGCCAAGTTTACGTGTTTATCAACCGAGGGCTACAATTCTGAATGGATTATTGTCGAACTTGGAATACTTATTCCTTATATCCTAAAGACGGGGGGTGGGGCTAGTGTTCTAGAGTGCCGCGCTTCGACCTCTAGCTGGCTGTGGTTTCGAGCCCTGGTGTGAGCGTATGTGGCATGGAGATGGCGCCTTTTCAACCTCGTGGGTTTCCTTCCACTGCTATCGACCCCTACGCGCAAGCGAATTGTTGAAATAAAATTGAACCATATGTTAGTCCCAAAATGACCTGGTTTGTGTCGAGTGACCGTTAAACCCCATTTCTCTCTCTCTCTCTAAAGACGGCAACTATTGATTTTGGTGCATGACCCCCTCCCTCTCCCCTAGCCACGTTTTGTTCATATTTTGTCCGTAAAAGAAAAATAGGCGGCAATTATTAACAGATTTGAATCCAATTCGGAATGGTCCATCAAAGGGTTGTTAGTTTTTTTATATTGGTCCATGACGAACCCCCACGGGCATAGCTACGCCCCATTCTTGTGTTTTTGTCTACGGGCTATAATTCCGAATGGATCATTTTAGAACTTTACTTATATTTATTCCTTATTCCGTAAAGACAGCAACTATTTATTTGGTTGCATGCCTCGGTTTCTGGGACGGTGTTACATCAACTTTTTTTGTTAATATTTAGACTCTAAATTTTGCAAAACAAACCCAACACCTAGCCCTCTTTGCCGCTTGTCATATTCATGCAGTTTTCTAGCCACAGTACCGTAGTTTATTACACTGTCCACTGATTAATAAATACAACAATATTGTTAAATTTTATATTTTTTTATTTCCATCTCCGATTTGTCAGGTAAAAAGAGAACTATACACAACTTATATTAAACTTTATACATATGTATGTATAACTAGCCTGAAACTGTCTGATTAACACTATAAACGTGATATATTGTTAAGGCATATTAAAATTCGATCGTCTATCAAATACATTAAATGCACCGTAAGCGAACAATTTATTCACCGCCTAAATTTACAAATAGATGACAAATATTCAAGTCAAATACAAACATTGAGACGAAAACCAAAATTTTAAAAAAAATAATTAATAAACAATTTTTCTAGTTATTTCTAAAATTAATTAATTCATTCATTAATTCATTAATTAATAGAGCATGACCGCTGGCAAGACGGTTATGATTCTGACAATAATTATATAACATAAATATGCAAATATGTACCTGTATTTACAACACTGAACACATAATAAAAATATTTCTTTTGATTTGTGAAAATATATTATTATTATTATTAGTAGTAATATTATTATTATTATTATATAATAATCAGTCATCCATCTTCAAACAATTAACAATTACATACTACAAGGGTTATATCTATATATAGCAGTCGTCACTTATACTTTGTCAGTTATTTATTCATCTTTATAATATTAATTAAGTATTTTATCAGGACAAGTTACAATTCATCAATCTGGTGAAAGAACACGGAGACAAGTATAACGTTTTTTTGTCAAATAAATTAATATACATGTACCCTCAATAAACCGAACAGTTCTTTTTCCCCATTCAGCCAGACGCATTTAGGCTTACCGTAAAGAATCGTTTTTTTTAAACGGAAAATAGCCAACTAGAGGGTACCGTAAGCACCCCTTCACGTGCCCCACATCTAGGCATTAACACAATTCAGGTTAAAAACACAACAAAAAATATATATAAATGAAGTAAATAATGGAATAATGAGAGAATGATGGTATTAGGTGTAAATATAGCTAAATAACAGCTGTAATATAATTTCATAAATATCTTCCTATATATCACGTGTCATTCTGAATTACCATAATCAAGAAATACATATTATGTATTTCTCAAGGGCATTTATATCTTAATATTTGCCTAGAGATACAACTTAGCATAGACTGTTATAAGAGCAATAAAATAGAAATAAAACATACAGCTCCAGACCGCTGTAAATAAAACGGGATAGGACTGGTCTTCAATGTATATATTGAAAGCCTTCAACTAGTCCCCAATCGTAGTAGTAGGAGTATTTTAATCCATTTGTGAACATGTCTTTTTTTTTTAGAAATGTCTAAACCTAATTAAATATGTGCACAATCTCAAATAATATTGCTGAAAAAATACTGATTATACGCCATGGAAGAGAAAGTTAGAAATAATATTTGCCTGTCAGCATTATGTCTCCAATAATTTGTTGCACGATATTATAAAACAACGTGGCCATTGATAACTCTCTTGGTGAATAATATATATGAATGAAATACGAAACATAAAGATGACCTGGATATATATATATATATTTATTTATATATATTTTAAACATTTCTGATATATTTTATCATATAATCGTGATTCCCCTTTTTTTTTTACCAGACCTACGTTCACCTAGGAGTTAGCCCCCTTTAATTAAGCAATCTGGACAAAACGCTAAAATTCCATACTTAAGGCACGTAAATACTGATTGCGTAGATAGAATAGTTCAAAAATAATACAAATTTTTTATTAATATCTAAACCAGTCTTAGTTCTCCCGATTTTATCTTCAATATCATCAAAATACTTATAATATATGCATGAACACAATGACTCCTTAGCTGTTATTCTGCCCCAACACTAGCAAGAATATCCAGATATCACAACACTTTTTGTTTTATTATTCAATCTGTGGAAAATCTTAATGTCTATCACAGAGTTTTACATACACTTTTTGGTTTGTTCACACCAATTTTAAACGAAAAGAACCAGTCGTGTATTTGTCATGTTTTCATTTTCGATTGTCGTAATTAACAGATCCACCATTTTATAATTCCTTCTCCATTTCTTTCTCAAACCTTTGATCAGTACGATAGCTGAGGTAATTATCATCATTTAAAAATAGACATATGAAAAGACAATATAAATAAAATTGTTTCTCGTACGGGAGTTTGTCTACATTATTGAAATTAACGTATTTCTTCCCTGTTTAAATGACTATGGGTTAAAATTGCACCACATATTTTTAAATTTTTCAGAATGACTTTAAAACTTCATTAAATATGGTCTGTCGTTAAAAACTTAAGATCGCCAAACACACCCGATCTGGTATATCGTTAAAAGTCTTTATCCCAACCGGACAAATCGTCTGGAGGTGGACCGTCCTCATCTTCAGGATAATCGTCAAAGTTCGATGTATCTATTGGCGATTTAATCTGAAACAAACAATAACATCATTGTCTGAACAAAGACTTGGCGACAATAACACATAAAACATGATCTTATAGCTACACATACATGACCGGCATTGGGAATAATATAATATACGACCATGAATATACGAACATTATGGGAATAAAACCACGCCAATCAGTGGCAAGTGGTGATCATATAGTCAAAAGATACAAGACCATCAGTGGGAAATGATGACCTTATAGTCAAAAATTAACGACAATGTATAGCTACATATACAAGACCATTACCGAGTAAAATAAAAGAGAGAGAACTAACATATAGTTTAATTTCATTTCAATAATTCGCTTGCGCGTAGGGGTCTTTAGCAGAGGGAAGAAACCGGAGTGCCCGGAAGAAACCCACGAGGCGCCCCTTTCTCCATGCCACATACGCTCACACCACCAGGGACCGAAACCACAGCCGAAAGCCAGAGGTGACTAGCCAGCTAGAGGTCGAAGCGCGGCACTCTAGAACGCTAGGCCATCCCAACCTCCCACCATCAATGGGAACTGATAGTCTTATAGTCAAAATATATATAAGTGGAAAATATGATCTTGAAGTCATCATAGGAAATGACAATTGTTTGTTACAGAAACACGACCATCAATGGGAAATGCCAATCGCATAGCTATAGATACAAGATCAAATATAATTAATCAAGCTGTAGTTTATAACTTTGTTTACGAAAGGGATGCACGTAAAAGATACATTGGGATTCGACTGTAGTGCCGCTGTCCGGGCCAAATTTCATCATAGCACACATATTGCGTATGCACATATTCATTAACCCAGTCGTAGCAGAACAGATGGGAAGTTAAACCCCATTTCATTTCATAATAAATACTATATCTTACATGTGGTGATATTGGTGGTTTCATCGAACGGTTTCTTAATCCATCCCAGTTAAATCCTTCAAACCATGTATGTTTCTGTATTTCTCTAATACCACCTCTACCATAACCTAATCTCTCCATAGGATTATCCCTGATGAAAACATGGAAAAACAACCTTGTAGTGTTGATTGTAATAATGAAAATAGGAAAATGTGGCAAGGAATCGGATTGTACGGAATGCAACACCCTTTGTTCTTCTTTAATAGGCGATGACCTATTAGATGCCAACATCAGCTAAGCCGTCCAATTGTTGTTGTTGTTCTTGGTGTTTAACGTCGGCTTCTCCCAAGGTAATATGTATCGCATTTTTATTATCTTAGGGTACGCCCGGGGGTCTTTCCCGTAGAAGTAAATCGGATTAATCGAAAGTAAACCCACGAGTTTGAGAAGGCACATACGCATAAACCTTGGATCGAAACTAAAGCCGCAAACCAGAGGTGACCAGTCAGCTAGAGGTCGACGCGCGACACTCGAGTCCACAAGGCCATCCCTACCCCTTTCCGAGTGTCGCTTAGTAATGCTTTTATTGGTAACTGATGGGTTTACAAGACAATAAAAAGTGAAGAAGGGCTAATATTTAACTGCCTTCGTCCTTACGCAAATTTAGATAGGAGTAACGACAATTCGTCAATATAAAAATGATTTAACTTTTTCTTCGAAAACATTCTTTTGTCGGTTTTTGTTTTTCAAAAAGGATGTCAATACAAAATATTCGGTGGTGGTGATATATTTAATCGACGAGTTCTACAAATACTAACAACTAGTGAAGGACTACTGCCAAATAATACAGGATTAACATGGCACACTAAAGTGTTAACCCTAGAGTAAGATGTCAAAGTGAACCTAAAGCTGTTACATACGATCAAATTCTTTATTCCCCTAATAGACGTGCAAATCTACGCGAAGTGCATTTCACCAAACACAACGTTTTGCTTGGAAGCCAAAAGTTGAGAGACAAGTTGGATAGATTTTGGGTGAAGAATTTAATACTATAAATTCCAACGTAACAGACCCAAAAAGCACTTACGTCATGGGTCACAAAAAACGCACGTGAAAGATAATAAAAAAAACCCCCCACGTATGTCATAAGATGCTAAAATCCATTAAACGAGAGTGAAAATTTGGGTAAATGAACTTCCTAAATGCGGATATATTAAAATAATCAGTATCCAAAAACTGGAATTTATAGTTTTAGATGTTCTAGAAAAACGTCATTCATTTTCAAAAGGAATCCATACGTATACAAAGAACAGCATTTGGTATGTTACATTCTTAGACTATACATGCGATTTTTTTCAATTCAGATAACATATACATTAAACATTAACATTATTGCTACAATATGCCGCCTGTTCTCTAAGAAACATTTTAAAATGGCATCCGTTTCACATTTCCACTATATCTATTATTGATAATCCAACTAGCCGCATCAAATCTTATTTGTAATAGATAGATACTGATGTTTGCCAACTCATAAATTACATGGGTTTAACCTTCTCTTAGTCAGCTAAAGAGACGGGTAAACGATAAGCAATGACATACACTCAACTACTTTATCTGAAAGACCACCTTCCGGGGAGCAACAAAGCAATTAACTATCTTTTATAGAGATTTTTCATACGCTTATTGGGGAAACTTCAATTCATGCGGTCAGTCACCTATAAAATTGATGCCACGTCTTTGATTTTGTTTGAAGTATCTTGTTAACATTTGCTTTACAGTGGGTTGTTCCTTATTTCACTTTTGCAGAACATTTTGCGCGGGAAACAAAATGTAGCTGGCTCGTTTTACTGGAATTCCTGACAAGGTAGGCGACCTAGTACATGAGATACTATTCAATTACTGCTAATACAAAAGAACCATACCTGCATAGCTTTTTTATTAATATTTGCGCATTTTTGGTGATTTTCCTAGGAAAATCTATTGCATCAATGCCCTTTAATATGAGGTTATAGGTTTTCATTGGATCTGGGCCTGCAAATGGTGGGCTGAAATATAAGACAATGGCATACGTCAGAAACAGGCTTCACACAACATTAACGATAAATATTGAACTTAGCTAAACGAATAAAAAAATATTACAGCAAACAGTTATAAAGGCCAGCCTTTGGCGCAATTTAGAAACGTCAACATCAATCATTGCAGCATACTTACAACTTTACCCATTTCCGTTTTACTGATTATTGAAGCCAAATGTTTCAGACGAATTGATTAGTTGGGTGTTTGGTTTTTGCTCAAGAAAAGTAAAGCGGCCAGTAGCGTCTATGTTTGCATGGCTTCATTTTAATTAATAGTTTTAGACATGATTCATTTTAGGAATGACAGTTCCTGATTTACTGGCATTATTGTTTGAACAGTTCAACAATAATTGATTATGTCAACAACAAAAATCCTAAGCAACGTCAATAGACAACTCACAATTACAAACAATACATTGCTTAAAATATTTTGAATGAAACTGTGCCATTTTATCGAATTTGTAATCAAGACAGAGGGAATGCTTAAACAGACGTATTTTGCGTCAAACATTTATGGAAATAAAATATGATGGGTCTCATTAATTAGTCATTAAATTAAAGGATTTCTGTCTTCATTTCATTACGATAGTAATTAAAACATTAATGACCGGATAATACGCCATTTGAAATCATTACTATCAACGATAATAATATATTGAAATGGAATATATTACCCACTTTTCTAGTAATAATACAACACCTGAGTGGGTGTGTTCAATTTGTCATATCACTTAGTAATTACTGAAATTATTAACGATCGCAGCGTTTTTATGATTTGTTTAATAATGATTTTATATCATTTAAAGGGGAAATACGTGTATAAGAGTTTGAATAATTTGCGGTCACAAAACAGCTTTTAATAATACTAAATGTTATGCATATTATTTTAGAAATTTTAACAGTATAAGCTCGAATAATTGCAGCCGATTTGTATAATGCCCATTGTTTTCTCTACCATTACCAGTGGCGGATCCAGGATTTTTGAGGGGGGTGACAACCCCATGTTTTGTCTCACTTACCGCTAATTTCTGCCGCTAGAAACATAGATGCTGATTGTGTGTCTGATAAGATGCACACCGTGTGCTATATAATATATATACGACCATGCTTGCATGTCCCGGTGGAAGCCTGTAGAACCCGGGATTCCTATACACCGGTGGGGAGGGGGTGACAAGTCACCCCCCCTGAATCTGCCCCTGATTACTGTATATAAACTTTTTTTTGTAGCCAACCAACTAATTTATAATAGAGTTTTGTTTATCAAAATGTTGTATTTGAGAAAATGTGGATGTTTGCAAGATTCAAAACATACTAAATGACTATAACATGCAATGAATTAGTGTGACTGTTTTTTTTTTTTTATAAACAGTGAGTGATACTTTT
Organism: Patella caerulea; assembly: GCA_036850965.1. Classification (NCBI taxonomy): domain Eukaryota; kingdom Metazoa; phylum Mollusca; class Gastropoda; family Patellidae; genus Patella; species Patella caerulea. The sequence goes on along the minus strand of JAZGQO010000014.1, from coordinate 16,338,353 downwards.
AATTGAAGACCAAGTAGCATCAGTATTTCAGAAAAACATGACGCTATTTTAGGTTTTCATTCCGGATTAAAATAAACAAAAATGTTTTCGAGTTAAGACTGATTCTGATTTGGTATTCTAAAAGAAATCTAATCTAAACTCCATTGTGGTATCTGTTGACTTTGATTTCCTTTGATGCCTAATGTTGACAGAGTCCTTGTTAGTCATTAGTAAGTTTAACCACCGGATTAAATTAAATATCATAGTACAATAGACTCACCTTCCAGTAAGTAATTCAAACATGAGTATACCAAGAGACCAGTAATCAGCTGATATATCATGACCCTTGTTTAAGATAATTTCAGGCGCCACGTATTCAGGAGTACCACAGAATGTCCACGTCTTTTTACCGTGACCAACCTTTTTAGCGAAACCAAAATCAACCTGGAAGATAATGAATAAATAATGTAGGCTATACACCTTGCTTAAGAACGTAGAACAACTTTCAACCCCGCAAAGTGCTTTCATTTATCGAATTCGAGTGTACAGCTTCACTAATTTTTCCAAATTTAAAATAAATTTACCCATACTTTATTATTGTTTGGGAAGTTATTACTATATAATATGTAACATATAAGACAACCATGCTCCGAACTAAAGAAGGGATAATAATAGTTTTGGTTCCCTTGCAATTACAGAAACCAATAATGTGTTACGATAATTCCGATTAGAGTAAACCATATAGCAGTAGTGTCTTTCAGTTCTCAAGATAGTCGCATTCCAATATATAATTTGTTTACAGTGCATTCATTTTAATTATTTTAATAAACGGTTGTTGTGAAAGATATGAATGAATGTGTGGCTGTTTTCTGGATAAGACGAACTCGATATCAATTGACACCTGTCTGGGTAGAAACGCATCATGATAATAGTGGCACCAACGGTGTATCTAATATCATTATGTGCAGAGATAATACAAGAATGTTCCAAATAAATCTTAAACAAAAGAGTTATCTTAACAACCAAACAAGCCCAAGTTATATGATACAGGCTATCTTGTTTCTTAACAGTTTTAGACGAGGTTTAAACAAAAAAAATTGTACTTTTATCATTTTAAGTAAATACACACAACTAATTACAATCACATAATCCATGAAACGTCACAGTCAAAACAAAGTCTCTAGTTTCTAGTTCGTTTTCTAAAACATTTACATGTTTTTAAATTCGTTACAGGTAAGATTAAAATTGAACCGCTTCTTGTAATTGGTTTTAATGGATTCTTCAAAGTTTGTCAGTGATTCATGATTAGAAATAGGCCAGAGTGTTTCTTCAAGTTTTCCGGAAAAGAGATTTCGTTCCTATATGACTTACGTCGGAAGATAAAATGTACGTTTTACGGGTGATGTTTTATACTGTTTAACGATCAGTGAAATTTCAAATCCATTACTTTTCACGAATACTCAACTGGCTCATTTATAAGTGTCGGCTATGCAACTCTAATAAAACATGTAATCGAATAATACTAAGAGGTTTGTGTCACACTTTAGAGCAGCGTTACAAAAATACTCACAAGTTTGACGTAACCATTAGAATCCAATAGAAGATTTTCTGGTTTGAGATCACGGTAGACCACTCCTCGACTGTGGAGATAGTTGAAGGCTTCTACAACACATGCAGTGTAAAATCTTGTCGTATTATCGTCAAATGAACCTCTGAAAATCAAAATAATGTTTAATCGTGAACGAAATAATATTATTTCAAAGGACAAATAGAAAACCATATACATGTATCTAACTCTATATCAGTGACAACATTATAAGACAGCTTTAATATAATGTACAGCTCACATTAAATTGACATACATCTAAAGTTAGCAAAAGATCACGCTACGTCAATAACACTTTTTTTTTGTTTTCACCTCAAACAGTAATCAGGGTTTAATCAAACTGATTATAACACAGAACTTATTTCGTTTCATTGTATATATTGCAAAATTTCGGTTTACTGTTTTAACTGCGTGGGTGCCATTGATAGTATAACAAACAAACGAAATATTGTTCAAAAAGATGTATTATAATGAAGGATGTAGCAATTTAATGTTTTGATTTTGAAACCCTAAAACACCCGTCATTGTTTTTATGCATGCTTTAAGTGCTAGTTATCAACATTAAGCCAATCAAAGCTTTAAAACTGTCTAGATTTAACTTTACATTTCATCCAAACCGGGGAAAATAGATTGATAAGAAACAGGCCACATGACCAATTATTCTAAGCGAAGAAACAAAAATCAGTGATGTAAGGATAAAGGAATAATCCGTTCACTTTCTTGTTTACAGGCATTCAAAGACTAATTTCATCTCCCATTTTGCCCCCTCCCCCTACCGAAAATAACTGGTGGTTAACAAATCCCTTTAAGTCTCGCAAACATCAGTTAATCCCAGCTAGGAAAGGGAAGTAAGGAAGCTGCAAAACATTAGGACAAAGCAGAAACAAACACACACTAAACATGACTAATTCACAACAAAATCAGGTAATAATAATTAGAAAGATAAAGGGAAACTTTATATCTCCATGATGCAGTACTTTTTTTCACGATGACCACTTACGTTTTCTCGTTTTCGTGTACTTTACTGGTCAGAAAAAAACAGACACAGTCATTTAGATAGCAACAAAACAACATAGCGTTGCCAAGCAACAAATATATGCCCACCAGCAACTTTTTGAAGAGAGGAATGAACCTCCCATCCTCGTATGATCATATTTCCGAAGTATAACCATTGCTATTTTCACCAGTCTACTAAATTTACTTGCCGATAGTACATCTTCCAGCCGTTTTCAGTGAATAAGACTTTAGATTCTACGAGGTCCGTGGTTAATCCAAGTTTCCAGAAATAAATGTAAAACATTATGCAAACGGACGTTCTAAATAGTTCATTTCAGTCCGACCAACGGTAACAGAAGAATAATGGGTTGAAATCTGGAAGCGGTTATACGTGGTTGTAAAGTATGTTTTCGTGCTTCGCCTATCATCTAAGTCTACACAGAAACCAGACGAATCCGAAATCTCATTTTTCCATTTTAAGCGAAGCAATGGTTAATATAATGAAATGACAATGCATGTAGCCGTTGCTTTATGAAAATTCAGTATAGTGTGTATAAAAAAAAATGTTCTGAAACAACTATGTATCCCGATTTAACACCACATTTCATTCTTTCGGACGGATGGACAGGTTGACCTACAAGTATATACTCGCATAAAAAAAATATGGAAGGGGAGTATAATAATGTTATATTTTCGTATCTTACTAAAAAAAAAGCAAACCAAAGCTATAGAAAGAATTAATCGTTGAGAGGCTATAACCAGTTTTCATAAAGGCGCGAGAAAGAAATTATTCAGTGATAAACCAGTGAAATATTATATATTAATACTCACTTGTCTCTAAGAACTGTCCATAATTCACCACCTAAACATGATTCTAATAACATATATAAATATTTTCTATCTCGGAAAGTTCTATGTAATCTGCAAAAGAAATGAGAACATTTGTAAATATTCTGGGTCAAGAGTATAGATTGAACACAGGCAAGTTACCGTGCTGTTTATCTGGGGAGACTTTGACTTTTTGTTAGACATTATGTCCTATTCCTGCAACACAAGTGTGTAGTTTTCTGTATAGAACACTACATGTATGTATACACAACTATTCCATAGATACAGAACATTATCTACACGCACGTGTTGGGTTTTGATATAATATAGCACACGAGAATATTCATTCGTACATGTCATGTTTTTTACAGATGCAACAGAATTTTATAGACAGCGCCAAAGAAAATGGGAGAACTGACATCTATCGAACATGAGAAAACATTTGCAGATGACATGCATTATTCCATTTGTAAAATGTAACTTGATAACATTCCTATAACTGACTTTCATCTTTTACATCTTTTCGTTTGTGGAATTCTTCAAAGCGAAATATATGTGCCGTGACCAAAGATAGACCCCCTCCCCGATATTACCACCAAAATGCAGTTCATTAAGAGGTAGAGATACAACACTGGAGTGGCTGGGGTAAGTTTGGTGAAATCAATATTCTAATACAATTTCCTTAAGATTACGATATCAGAGGAGAACACCAAAAGTCAAAACATACTACAAAAAAATCCCGTTAGAGTAAGTCATGGTTTATATCAGCTTAAGAGCATCACCGCTGCGTATATTGTTTCAACTTAAACACCCGCGTCTCTTTATTACAGACTTTCACATCCTTAAGTATGCTTTATGACACACATAAATGGAAACTAATGGATTATGAGAATGTTAAAGAAGATTAGGACACGGTTAAAACCAGTTCACTAATTGTTGATTTCCTAATAAATTTTAGTTTGTCATAATAGGGTGGAGTGGGGAAGTACCATTATCGTATATCCAACCCATGCTTATTTCAAATAAGGTCAAAAGGGGGTGATTTAAAGGGATTTTATATCGATCTTATAGGCTGAAGTAGGAAAGTTCCATCCAGTAATCCACCCATTTCAAAGAAAGTGATTTAATGGAACGAACGACGTCTCTTATTAAAACAAACCGAGCCATACTTTAGCTGTTTGGTTCTAAACAATAAATAATTTGAGTAATGACAATTTTAAAATAATATCGAAAGATCGTCATTCATAAAACACAGAATCTCTTTTTTCTCGCTTCGTTGAAAAATTATGTGTTTTCCATCAACTTTTGAAAGCTTAAACAGTTTTTAAATTGCTGATTTCAAACGTTCGATGTTATTTGAAATTTGTAGCTGAGCACCGGTACTTTATTGTGCAGCTTCGTCGTTCTAGAGGACTTATTATCAATATAAGTAGTTATATATTGCCATACATATCAATATCTATTCACTTTGTGAAGTTTGAAATTGATACAGTTTACTAAGTGAAAAATTATGTAGGTTTATCTAATATCATCTACTTGCAAAGCAGAACTGAAAAGCAACCTGCTTCAAACCTATAAAGTAACCTGCTTAACGTGACAGATCTGCTATGAATCATGGTATTTAATGACTAATTTTATCTATATTAAAGACAAATATAGATACACACCACTAGTGGGCCTTTAATTGAAGATGTTTGAAGTCATGATTTTCCCATTAAAAAAATCTCATTAATCTGAAGCCATGACAACTCACGGAAGATTTCTACTAATAGACAATGCGTCGATTAAAAAATACTTCGAATATAGTGATTTATAGCCGAATCTATCGTAATTGTTTTAAAATAATAAAATGTAATGAAATAGGGTTTAACGTCCTACTACTCTGCCTTAAAATAATGATTTATTTCTGAAAATAGCAGTGAATACTTGATGTTTTTGGTTACCAGAAGAGACCAATAAGTATGTAAGTATGTGTGTATGTGTCTGGGTGGATGGGGGTGGTGGGTATATATATGGAGAAATAATATGATGATCCCTTAAAATGTGTGCCTCCAGAAAACCAGCATGTTTTATACATAAAGTTGTGAACTGATTATTGTTATTTTATTCAGTTCCCGACATGCACTAGACCCCCCCCCCCCATACCATGCCCCCACCCTATACGCGCAACCCCCCCCCCCCCCCCGCGACCCGTCCCGATCCAATCTGTCCAAAACAAAATCTCGCAATGGGCTTTGGGACTATTAGGTTCGCAGTAATTTTACTAATAATAATTAAACTAGCTAGAGGAATCAAGTAACCCCATCTGGTAGACTGTCGCGAAAAGTTTATCGTGTTTATATCTCAATGATGTAGCTTACTGTAACCAAAAGTCGTTTTAGGTGGCCAACCAATTTCATAAATTGATTTCATCATAGTAATCATTTCATAGATATCAACAAACACCTCTTTAAATAACTGCTTCTATTTCTGACATGAATGTGGAATTAAAAAAAAGTAATTTCAAAAGTTCTTTGAGACTATTTTATGTGTCTAGCTTTTCCAAATACAGGACACAATCACTCATTATTAGCTTCAAGACATATAAATATAATGGGATGACCTTCATTTCTTTTTGCAGGCCAACCGCCCTTCCTTCATGGTAAATAAATGTTATGTTTACCATAGTAAATAAAGTAGGAAGTAATCATTTGTTTTGTTCCATAAATATAAACAACACAAAAATCCCCCGTGCCAAAGGACAACAGATAAATGGGTTGTTCTGAAAGCCAAATAATACAAATTTAGGTTTATATTATTTTATTCCCCTATCCACTTATCCAAAAGATCTTTTCTGTAGGTAGCCTTCTCGACGTACCCTGACAGCCGAATATTACAATCTGATTAAAATACAGATCTATATTTCGTTTCGCTTTTCTTAAAAAAAACTTTCTATGGCCTACACTACATGGAGATCTGACCGGTTGTTGTGATTAACCACGTCAGAGGTCATACGAGGGACTTTTGACCCTGACGTCATACATTTGATTAACCAATCAGAATTGATGTTACTAGTGGATTACCCACAATTCTGTGCAAAACACGCCTAAAGCTCGCCGCAACAGACCGTTTCATTGGCTAATGCCTTACACCACTCAAAACATGTCAATGGAACAACGCTTCCAGATCCTAGTGTAGTAATAATATTATGTCCCATTGGGAAAGGCCATGTATTTAGCACGTCAACGGCAAACGACACTAATGATTGAAACTACTTCCGAAATATTTTTATGTTTCTGTACAAACTTTGGAAATTAAACTGGATCGGATTTTGAGTCGTTTAGAGACTAACATGAGATTACTCTTAAGGAACCGGTTTTACGTACTATGCGATCGGTTAGTATACCACTTCGTCAGGCCCTCAAGTAGTTCAATGAATTCTGTAACCTATCGAAATGTCTACCTTATTGTGGTTGATCGTTTGCTATATGAACATCTAGCGTTAATAATAAGGTCTGGCATGAAATATAGAGAGCTTTGGATTCTTATATTTTCATATGCCATGAAAAAATGACCGAAGGCTGAACAAAAATAATAGAGGGGAAATGAAGCATATAAAATTATAGAGATAATTCACAGAGAAACAATTACTTAATAGGGCGTAAAATAATCTTGATGAATAGAAATAATGATCTTTTCGTGCAGCTTTTTTACTTGATTTACCCTGAAAGTATCAATAAACCATAAACACCGTCATTAAATAAGAACAAGCATCGTTAGAATCTTCGAATTATAACCCACAAAGTTTCGTCGTTAGTTTTCGTTAACCGATTGGCCTCAGTTCTATAACCTGTTCAAATGTTGCCTCTGACAAAATTGTCTTAGCATTTACAAAGTCTATACTTTTTTTTTAAAAAATGAAAAGATAGTGGGGGGATAAAACGAGAAAAATACATCAGTTCATGCCAACCGACAAAAATTCGACTTGCAAGCTACAGCAGTATAATATAACAAAGTAGTTTTATTATTCCGGCAATATTAATGTCTTATACCGTGTTCATATATTTGTCAAGTATAATAAAAACGTGAACGCGAAAATAACCTAGAAACATCCCGGCGACCTCTATGCTCATAAAGTATATAATATAGATCTAAATTATATACTTTATGAGCACCGTTCCCTGTAAATGGATTTATGAAGCCGTGTTCGGTAGCTGTATGAAATTAATTAACTTTCACCAATTTATACCTACCTGTCATTACGCTAATCCTTCTAATCTATATTATGCCGTGAAAAATATTATAGTTTTCTTTAATCATCCTCGGTAGGCTTATATATTAATTACAAATTAAGATCAAAAGATAGTCGATTACGTACAGAGATTACATTTAGAAAGACGCTTCCCATATTATTGGTCCGTCTTTATACGGGAAATCGTATTTCCGTCTTAAAGTACATCCAAAAAGTGGAAGGTAGACATGTTTGTGAATAATGCAATTAACAGATAACTACTATACAATAAAACTATTAAGATTAATGTCTTCCTACAATAAAATATATCGACAATGTTTCTGATGTTAATCCAAAACATCAAAGAAGAATACAATATAGTATGTAAGCTTTTCAATCCTATTTAGACGGATTCATACAACGCATTAGTCTTCACATCCACCTTGACGTCATAACTTCAGATCTTTACTTCCGCTCTCATGCCGCGTCTGCGTATGAACCTCCTGGAGGATGGACCTTGACGGTAAACTGTAAAGATGAGGATGTCTATTATGATAATAATTTAAATAACTTACCTAACTATAAAGGCACATCTAGCTTCACTCATTATCCGTTTTTCATTCATGATATGTTCTTGTTGTCGCGTTTCTACTATATGATGTTTCTTTAATATTTTCAAGGCATAGGCTTTACTGTGATCGTTGTTTATTTGAACCTGAAATAAAGAGAAATTACTTTTCGCTAACATTTATGTAACAGACTGGTTTATAAGGTTTATAAGGTGCAGGGCATGAGCGACAAACAATTTTGGATATGGAGTACATGACTCAATAAACATTCAACTGGTGTGGTATTGATTTCCCTGTTGTGCGTGACAAGTAGACGGTCGCCTGTCCAACCTGGTGGATTTTCTCCGGGTACTCCGATTTCCTCGCACTGCTAAAGACCCCTACGGGCAAGCGAATTATTGAAATAAAATTCAACCATGTGTTTGTCCCGAAAATGACCTAGTTTGTTTCGAGTGGATGTACTCCCCACCTCCTCAGTGAAATTACTTTTTTTTCTGGGCGAAGTTATGAATTGTTCATGTTCTGGCAAGAAATAACCTACATGTAAATTGTGTCCAACCATTGACAGTTCAAATTTCCCATTGCCACGAATAATAAACAAATTCTCGGTTTCTAGTCCTTAAATAGGCCGTCACCGTAAGTGCCGCCATATTAGCGTTTAATCAACTCGGTATCTAAGCCATCAACTGGCCTTGAGAGTTGATTATGTCTAAATATTAGCATATATACCATTAGAGGTCGAAATGCCTCTTTAACATCCAAAATAACCGAATCTCTAAATAATTATCTACACGTAATAAGACACGTAATTTAGAAATTGAAACCAAAATTATGCCTATTCATTTCCAATGTTTATAAATTGTATGTTTTAAGCGTTTAATCGTTGGATATCATCGGACATTTTCAACTTTATATTTATTATTCTTATATATTTACACTCTCTCATCAGAAGATAAATCCGATTTCTTATTGCAATCAAATATTTTTCTGTACCGAGGTTAGATACTAACCAGCTTGATTAAGCAGGAGATGCGAGTACGCAAAGGTGTGTTGTATATTAGTTCAAGACACCCCGACGGTGGGCCGAATGTTTATGTAAGATTTAATTCACAGCGTCAATATAAATATTGATATGTTAATTCGAATTATCATCTAAAAGGTATATCATTTACATATTTATCTGAAATAATAAACACTCCAAAACGCCAAACTCATATATTTCTAACAAGCCAACCCAACAGTAAGCCCTTAGCTAAATTCCGGCACCTAATTCTCAAACCATATAGCTAAGACTTATTAATAACATTTATCTTCATATAATGCATCGATCAATCAAATTGTTTATCTTTTCTTTGCCAAAGCAGAAAATGATCAAGATCGAAGTCAAGGTAATAAGTCTCCCCCAATCGGAATCAAAGCACTAACATGGTCATACATCAGTTACTATGTTTCAAAAGGCGTCGCGGACAGACAGACATACTCATTTTAAGAATCTCCTATTTTCTTCATCTGACACTAAAAACCATCATATCTAACAAAGATATTTCAATCGATTTGTTAACCATAAACGTTTGCTAATTTCAATGTCAGTCATTAATTGGCTTAACTGTAATAACCAATATCATGATCATGCGATATCGTTGATGTCATTTCCGTCTTACAACAGATGATACACGATTAACTTTCAGATTGTAGAAACCAAAATCACCGATACACGTTAGAGTGAATGAAAAACTGAAGTTTTGCTACAGCATGTATTTGTATAAACTGGAAGCTCGCATGTTACAATTGGTTATATCTTTGTGATTATACAAAATTGGTTGATGAACATGTTTTTGAAAACTTAAATTCCTCTGTATTAATTTTCAGCTTAGTTTGGTGGCTGATTTAATATAATTTGTTTTAAAAAAAAGAATTTAATACCAACATCATTTGAGATTTCAATTTCTATATGTCTATAGACTTGAGAAAGTACTGAATGTTTAACAGCAGTTTTTTTTTTATCAGTAACGGAACATCTGTAAGGCGTATGTACAGATCAGACAGACAGGTTGAAATCAAAGATTAAAGAGAAATATTTGTAATTCTTTTCTTATAGTGTTCAAAGGATTGTGATAAATTGAAACTATAACCTGCATAAACCTACTGGGATTGATTTGCTACGAGGGCTAAGGTGTTATCATAATACATCTGTTAATTTTGTTAACATGGATTGTTTAAGGCAAATGTTTGGCAGTTAAAAACAGTCCCATCCCCAAAAGGATACAATCTAATTAATGATAACATTAATGGAACGTAGCAAACTCATTCTATTGTAACTTTGATGTGTAGGCATGACCATACATATAACAATCTATGTACGTGTTTTTAAATTAGATTCTATAGTTTATATTAATGGAATTTTTAAAATTTATATAAATGTTTTTGTAGATATGGTTGTTTCTAGGAAATAACAATGATTGTAGGCAGATAGGTATTTAAAATTTATGAGTCACATGATCAAACAATTCAGAAATTCTAATTAAGATATCAATCTAAATAAAATCTTAATTTGTTTTTCTGGTCATTATTTGTTATTTTGAATTTGATTTGGGGTATAGAGCATGTACTATGTGGGTACATAAGTATTTCTTAAAAATGATGCATAAAATAACCGTTTCGAAATGTAGTGCAAATTACACTAACCCCCGTAATGTACTTCATTTATCCCTTTTTGGGAGAACCACAGTGATCAAGTGAGTAAGATGTTGGCTTGCTAACCTGGCCAAGAAAGTTCAACGGGATTGTTCGTAGTCCCCCCCCCCCGTGTGGGACCAAGAATCTAGACCAAGTGTAAACATTGATGGGCACGTAAGAGAACCCTTGGAAATAAGACTAGGCCCTAGTGTCTTAAATCCAGTTCATTTCATTTATCCCTTTTTTGCGGAAGAATGTTTGACATGATCATCTTAAAGATACATTATGGAAAATTAGACAAAGAGCTGGCAGTTCTCATCATAATAGTGTAAAACTAGATATAAATAAAACTACTTACCAATTCAACTCGACCAAAACCCCCCACTCCTAACGTAGACAGTACATGTAAATCGCTGAGTTTAATTTTGGCGTACTCAGAATCAATTCTGTAATATAAAAAATACATAAAAAGATAGAAAGGGCATTAAAAATAAAATCCACGCGTGAACACATCAAGAAATCACTGATTGTAAATAACGAATACTGAAAGCTCGTCTGACTCTAAAATAGAAGTCAGCCATCTAGAAATATTACAACAATTAATAAATCAAACTTTGTCTGTCAGAAGACAAGCACTTTAATTCTCATTTCGTTTCTAACAGGCGACTTTAATCATAAAACGCAAGAGTTGTCAATAATGCATTAGCGGTTTAAAGAATAGCTTTAGCTAAAAGGGTCTAAGCTAGAAATGTAGAATATTTTTTTTTAAAAATTTTTACCCCAGTTTTTCTTCGTCGTCTTCATAAATTCGTTTGAGATCATCGAGGTTGCTAATGAGTTGAGAATATGCCCTGAAACAAATATATTTACAATCAAAATAACACTGAAACATAATTAGAGCACCTAATAATGTTTTGTAGTAGAGAACGTATTAAATGAATATGGAAGGATCGACAATCCCTAAAAAGAGTAGTAAAGGTTCGTGACGGTTGTTATATCCCTTCTATACCTTGCCAGAAACTCCATCCTGCACCATTGAGAAGATGAAACCACGCTTGATAATACTGCGGAACAATCTCAGTTAAAACAGGGATCGAGTCACCGCCTTACTGAGTCACATTGTCCTCCCTTGTTCTAACTTCCGCTGAACTAATTCAATAGAATAAAGTTGGCGTTTAATACATAACGTTTCCGGTCTTGCGACCTACCTCTGTTCATCTGCGGGGCTATCCTATCCCGTACTTGTCTAATTAGGGTACTCTAACAAATATGTCCTAATAAATACAAGTTTTAATGAACCAGGCTTCGTTGACACAAACATACGACTGTGTCCATAATCATTTGAATTTAGGTTATTAATAAAAACACATTCGGTTGGTTCTACTTTCGTTTTTATCAATTCAAACTACTCACTCTCGATCGATTGTTAAACAATCAACACCTTCAGCTTCATGTGCTATAATGTTAGCTGTTCGTACATCTTCTCTGAAAAAGAAACAACCCATCAAATTCAAGATTAATACAAATTAAAGTTATGAAATAATGTATTTCTTGCCTTTAACATTAAGCACTTATTGATGTGTTATTTGAGACAAAAATTTACGTAACAAAAATATAAATGATTTAATAACGAGAAGAATCATAATTTGATCATTTATCTTGACATGTAAAATATCACCCAGTTGACACAGCTAAATAAATATTTCACTTATACATGAATCTGTACATCATCAATAATTCAACTGTTGTATAACGGTATTCAGTAATAGATGATATAAGTATTATAATCCGCTTTTAGTCTAATTAAATCAACAGGTGCTGAAGTAAATAATTCATACTCAATAAAGGGGCATTCGAATAGAAAAATATGTTTGCTTGCCAACTGGATATTTTATATTCAATGTCGGCGATTTGGAACGATGAGCAATATAATGCATTATTTAAAATGCACCATTGGTCCGAGTGCTATCAGAATAACAGATGACAAGGTTTAAGCCTCTTTTAAATATAAAACTATCACAGTCCAGTAATTCGACAGTCAGAGTTCAAAAGAACACTCAAAATGATACACGCGTTGTTTGATTACAAAATTTCAAATAGATTGTAAGTTTTGCTGCTAGAACGTTGAAACCATTCCACAAGGACAATAACTTTGGCAGTAATCATTAGAAATCGACGCAATTAAACATGATTCGTGGCGAAATTAATGCAAACAACTGATAGTCATTTCGAATGTAGTCTCAAGACTAGTCACAGGATGTTACCAAGATGACCGAGGAAGAAAAATAAAACGGCATTGCACTGGTATTTGATCAGAAGAACAACACATAAAAACAATGAAGAAAATTGGATTTGTAAATACGTACCCTTGTAAGGCACGTTCACCGAAGAAGTCACCTTTCTGTAAATATCTCATAGTAACTTCATCTTGTGATTTAGAGCTGCGTTTTGTTACACGCACCTAGAATTTAACCAATATAATTTCACATTTTACAGAAGACATCAATGTGTAAGCAGAAACATGTACAGACAAGAAAGTAGATTATACTGAAAACGATCGTGTTATGCAATCAAAACGTAGATGGGTTTAGAGGGTGCCTTAGCTACAATGGGGTGCACGTGTTCACAAACGTTTAATTAATAGCTTTTTGAGTAGAATTATAAACATTTTGAGCCTTTTTACAGCAATATAATGACGCACACTTATATATAATATTGGACAGGTTGTATATTTGTACCTGTTAGTAATTACCCTTTGTTGTTTTATTCATTTAATCAAGGTGGAATAACGACTTTCATTTGTTGTTTTGCCGAATAAGTAAAAACAAATTTTGAAACAGAACTAATAACAGTCCCAGATGAATTTTAGACATTTCTTTCATCTGACAATATAACATCTTCAAATTACCATTTTTTGTGAATTAGCACTTGGTTGTGGTATGGCAGGAATGTATACTGGGTGAGACAGGAAGGTGATATATAAGTAGTGTGAGGTACTTACCTTGCCTTTTGCTATAATATAGAATGTATCACCTCTAGCACCTTGTCGAATAATATATTCACCATTATTATAATGAGCCTAGAAATAGAGAACACAAGTTACTTAATTTACAAATAAAACCTTCTAAACAAATAGAGTCAAAGAACCAAGCGAATTCTAATTCCGCGATAGTAGGCCTATAAAGTCATTTAAGAGATTAATCAAATAGGAAAGTTAGGGAAAATAGTATGTGAACTTCCAAACTCGAAATATGTCAGAATAACTGATATTAATAATACTGAAGTGGTATGAAGTGTTCTTAAAGGAAAAAACTGTAACCATACCCCGTTTTGCTCGTGACTGTTAGGAAAACTGTTTTGTGTTGCTGCTAGGGATTATATATAAGCTATGTTTTTACAACACAATTCTCATTCCCGTTGGATATGTTTAATGGTATTTTGGACGTGGTAGTCTCGGCCTAACTAGAGAACCAACACGAATGTACAAGCTCTATAATTATAGCATGGTGATTTAGAGGAGCAATGTAGTTTTCCAAAGCAAGTGACTGCCGTATGATAGAGCAAATGTGTGGGAAATCGTCCCGATGATAGTAAAATATTTAATATACAAGCCATACTGCTACTTGATGCCTTCAGGCCATAAAGATTATTTCGTCGTTGCTATTATTAATGACGTAACTTACTTCTTCTAAAACATCAGCTATTTTACCAAGTGTTTCTTCTGGAAGACCGTCGAATGTAGGAACGCTGAAAATAAAATGGCAAAACTAATTACAATTTACAGTATATTAAAACATTAACGCTCTTTAAATACAACAACTATGTTGCCATTTACGCTAAATTTAATTAAGGAAGAGATCGAATGACACGAATTTAATGGTTTCAAACGTCTTCCACGTTACTAAATTGAATGCTAATAAAAAACCAGTAGTAACCCGTATGGTTGTGAAATGAAGAGAAAACAGATTGGAAATATAATTACACTAATAGTGTCTCCATATTACCTGCGTAAAAATTCAAGGTGTTCAGAATGTCTTAGAAGACCAGTTCGCATCATTATACTCTGGAAACATGGTCGATCTACAGCCCACAGTTTACACGCTTGCAAAGCTGAAAACATATAGATTGCACTTTCAATTTTGTTGTTTATATTCATTTTAAAAGATAAAACATTTAAAAAATAGTTTAAGGACCGGTCAATCTCAATAACACTAGCTGATTATATTATTTAAATAAAAACCAGATAAAGATACATATCTTTCTAGTTTCTGCTACTCCTGGTGATATTCCTGAATTCATCTTAATATAATTTCCTGATTCAAGCGAATCGGTATTTTTGATTTTTCAATTAAACTGGGTTACCGGAAGTAACAGTTTACAAATTTTGGTTGTCTTTTTGAGGTAAACTGTCAACGGTTTGGATAGCAATGGGTTATAATAATCGTACCACTGACTCTACGAAGTATACAAATGGAGAAATATTTTAACCAAATAAAGCAAACGCATACATTTTAAATTTGGATCCCGATCGAAGAGATCGCATGTCTTTTCAGGTCAACTAAACGGAAATGCATTCATTATCCAGTTTGATTTAGTCGATCAACAGAAAAACGATTATGATACGTTGATTTCTCAGTGTAGCGTGATGGTGCGTAGCGAGTTGATTAAATGCATTGATAACATTAAGGTAATTAGTACGTGCACGCAATGATGTTTGAAATTTGGAACAAGCTTTTTTGTTATTATGAATCAGAGTATGTAAAATTTTGCGATTGATTTTTTCTAACACTTGGAATCGAATTAGTCAAATATCGACAGTAGTGTATAGATTCAATACAAAACTGGCTACCCTGGAGAGATCAAAGATATCTTTCTTCGAATACAAAGTAACATGTTATACGATGTTTGCTTTATCCTCCTTTTATCGTTCGTCTGATTTATATCTGAATCTTATAGCTTACAGAGCATATCTTATGTCTGCCCCTTAAGGTACAAACTTAGGCTTTGTCTTGCTGCTATTTTGTTTGGAAGTATCAATATGTATGTTTATTTCTCTATTGGTTTTTTCTCCGTCTTTCGGCCTGTCCGTCTCTCCTTCATTATTTCCGAAGAAGCAAATCATTGGAAACCTTTAATTTGTTACTGAGTAATGGCCCATTGATCCATAATGAATGAAAGTTCTGTTTTCCGGAGACATTTTAGCTTAAACTTTGAGGTGTTTGAATTAAAATTTAGTAGAATTTACATAGTAGAGTTATTGTCCAATCAGTTTTACATATCCACAGAAATATATTCGCACTATATGTCTCTTATAGATGAATGTATATATGTTTTAAGCGATACTCTAAAATGCCCCTTTCCCCTTTGTCTATGCAAGACTTATACTTATTGTTTGAGAGGCTTTGCTTTAAAGATCACCACCGATGCTAAACTTCCCAGAGATTTCGTCATCACTATATATAATGTTTACAAATTATAACGTCCCATCCGAAGGAATGGATACACTTTCCTGGCTTGTGGCGATATCACTGATAAGTGCTAACATTCTCATTGTAAAGCGTGTGCCTTACGCGCTCTGAACGAGAATGTGAAAATGTTGAATCAAATTCACTTCGGAATGTTTACCAATTTAATAGAAACTCAAACTTGGCAGGTGTGAAAAAGGCAACATACGATGTGATCAAAGGGCCAACAAAACACTCAGTATAGAAAAAACTCGAAACAAAATAACTGCAGTTTCTTTAGACTTTTCTTTTTAAATTTGAATATATTAAATATATAAGTTTAATTGTTCGTGTATAAACAAGAAAATGTTATATTTACAATACATGTCTAATCTATTATACATAATGTTCTAATCCGTGCTAACTTGTTGACACAAGGCGTGGAACTAATCGAAATACTTGAACTGAAAAAATCGACGTCTTTAATTCCTTTTGACAGTTGATTGGCACAAAAGTGACCCTTTAAATTACGAAGCAACGTAAATTACTTGTCTGTTCACGCTACATGTTAAGAGGAAATCCATTTCTTGCTTTTGGCACTAATTCACTTTTGTCTAATCTTAAATAACATGCATTTGATCAATCTCTTTATCGAAAATCAGCATTGCTTAATGATTTCTTCTCGAGTTATTGTTCTTGCTTTTAAATACTGAAAATCTAAAAACATAGGTGCAAAAATTCTACAGTTCAGATAAACTTTTATCTATCCATGCCTCAAATTGATCATTCAGTTAATAAGCATTACGTCAGATCTCAATGACCTTTCAATAATTGGGTGTTATTCATGACTATTTACACTAATGATAAATTTGTTAGCTATTCGGCGATGTCAGCATACACTTTCACAATTTCACGAAATTGTTTTTCTGAAGTTTTAATAACCAATTGTATTTATCCATGCCAAGTGTGTCAAAATTCAGATTGCACATTTAGTAACCAACTTTTGTATTGTGATTCTAGTTAACTAACGTGCATTTAACTACAAATTGTGTTTGGAACACTACAATGTCCCTAATGACCCCCGTTCTGCCATTAAGCCCAATATCGACTTCAAATTCAATAAGCCAGTACAAGGATAATTCGTTGGCGAGGTGGATTATATCTCGAGAATATATTCTCTTGCGATACGAGTTCATTTTGCACACGTAAACTTCGGCATTGATTCCAGAAATTCCATTGTCCACGAGGAAGCAGGAATAACGCCATGATCTAATAGCCGACCCGAGCTGAATCTTAACCCGCGCCTTTTGGTGTGGCAATTCTGATTGATGTTCGCTAGAGATCAAATTAATGGCATAAAGTTATTTTCGGAAAATCATTTGTCTCTTGCATGGCAATTGTAACTTGTATTAAGGAGGCACGCTCTTTCAGGATAAGCGCTAGAATCAAACAATAATTTAATTTCAGTGTGCTTAAACTTGCTATATGATGCTTTATTTCTCAGGGCAATGCTATTTAAGAAACTTGATTCGTAACATTCGATGAAATCTACTTTACGTGTCACTGCTCCTTTAGCGGATATCACCAACAGCCATTGTTACCATGGACGCTTAATGGCATCATAAATTTTAATTAGGCATATATAATTTGTCAGTGGTTCCCATAAAACATGATATTTCAAACAAGACTTCCATTGATCTCAAAGAAAATATTCAGTCTATGATCAATATAAAGGGAGAAGAAATGTTAATATTGGTATCCAGCATAAAACAAGATTGTCTGTCTGCTTCTAGTTAAACCTTACTTAGATGCTTCTGTAACTTACAATCAAATCGATAATTTTTGCCTATCATGTAAGGTTTTAATATGTGTTCCAATCTTTGTTTGGTCTTTTAACATTCAGATAGGACTACCCCTTTAGGATAATTTTAATATATATTTTCCAACAAATGCAACCGAGCGAGTTTTATAAAAGATCTACTATGAACTCTTGGCCAGAAATGTGAACGCAAAGGGAATTCAAGTTTAGCAATTCAAGTGTGATGAACAAACCAAAAACGTTTTAAAATACTATTCAGAAAATAGAGATAGCGACGAAATCTGTTATTGACGGGGCTTTGTTTATCATGTAAGAAATTCAAAAAGTAATCTGACAGCGTTAACAAGAAAAGTTGGACGAACTGACAATCTGACGGAAAAGGTGAACATGGCATACATTTAAACGTGTCTTTTATATAAAAAAAAAGTAGAAAAGAAAGTATCCGTGAACCGAATCTCGCAAATGAATTAGAACTGGTATCAGGTGTTCTATACATGGATACACCGAGCGATAAAATGGTAAAAATTGATTCAAAACTATATGTATCTGGAGAATTAATTATCACAAGTATTTGCTAGTGTCGCGTAAATAAACCCAATTAAAAGGGAAATATCGACATGTGTATTATGATTGATGTATTGGTATGTCGATATTAAATATTAGATATTGATATTACATAATTCAATAAGTTGATGGTAAACTCTGAAATATCGACACTTAATACGATGATAGAGTTGAGTAACATTAAGAGTATATAGAATGACATATAAAACAAACATTGTCTACAGCTATAATGCTTTCCTGCCATTGACATAAGAGTATAGATTTTCACTAAATGTCGGGTTGTTAATGGTGTAAATCAGGATGATTGATTGAAGACTGGCTCTTGAAAGACTAGCCGAAACATCTGTATATCTCTCATCAAAAATATTACATTTGTATTACATCTGTATAAAGTCAGAAACAAGCACCAAGCTTTATTTTATAGGAAAAGGAAAATAAACCACCAAAATTTACAATTAATTCAGATATGAAATACATTTCCCGAAAATGACCCTGGAATAAAAGTTTTATTGATTTCAAATCTACATGGTCATATTTGAGGGACTTCCTATCTTTTATCAATAGATAAATGATGAAATATTAAATACACCAGACCGTATCAGTAGATCCGTTATTGTGAAACGTCACAGTTGCTCAGACGTTCCTGTCGGTGATCATTCCACGGTGCATACCATAACGCGCTAGTCGCCTATCATTGGGGAAATCATAATATTAAGGAATCTGATTAAATTATCTCACAGTTTGTACTTTTTTATAATTTGTTTCAAAAGAAAATACGATTCGATGAATGAATGCAAGTCATTGAATACTATTCTACATTTAGTAGACTGTCAAATTTATAGTATCAGGAGCTCCAATTTGCATTGGCTCGGTTTCCGATTTTTTTCAGCTACTTGTAACATATCTATAATTAGACCCCTGTTTCCATAAGGAACGAACCCATTTTGGCTAAGCTTTTGGACTGACCATCACTTAACACTGAGTTTGCAAGGACAGTTAATATCCGGGTTACATCAGGTAAGGTATATAGTGTTAAAACAGGTTCTAATATCGCTCCTCTATTTTATAGTAACCGGGATTCGATTTATAGAGTTGTTTTAGCATTGTCTATACATTAAGCAACCTCCAAGAGACCTCATCAACACCCCAACTATTCATATATAAGTATAAATGAATCTTATTTATTCAAATATGTGTATTTATTAATAGGTTATTTGAATACTCAATTACACCAAAGTGCGTAACCAGAAAAAAGAGGTAAGGTGCAAATCTGAATACCAATTCAAACCGCGATCAAAACATCGCTTGAATATATTTTCCGTTTCAATGATTTTTCCGAATTAGGAATAGGTATTTTCTTTCAAAGAATTGGATTTTAGAATATGACTCCATCAGAAAACGCATCTATAATACAAGAAACTTGCTATTTACTCTGACAAAAAATTATTGATTTGCATTTAAAGATTAGCTTAAAATCGAATTTCCCCAAACGTATTATTAGTGAATTATATCTATCAAGAATACTTTATCATCTTTCCCTCCCAGGGGAATTTAAAGGAATGGCGGTTAAAATGTTCGATAAATTGTACTTTTTAGCCAATTCTCTAATATAACCAAAGAGGGGTTTAATCTTAATGGGTTCCAGAACTGATATATGGACACGACAGTCTTTAATAACTTTTATTGCACACTTGTTGTTATAATATAGATGAATACTTTTCCGGCACGCGAGAAAATATATTAGGGTCCATTTCAATCTTTAAGGGCAACTGTGGCAACATTCGGAAAGAATAATTACAATGAAGGTCAGGGAACAATGTATACTGGAATTATCGGTAACTTTGAAAATTCTACTTCGGAAACCATCATTGATTATGATCTGTAGACATGTTTTCGTGGTTCAATACGAGACTATCAATCTATTACCATTATCCAGAAAACTTTAACACTACCAAGATCCATTCATTTCATTTGATAGTTTTCTGATGGCTTACAATGTCCATGATTAGACTCCTTGCTATTTTATGTGATTGTTCTAAGATTGTCTCGGTTAATAAGTTCCTTTTAAGACAACTGCATACCATCACGTGTTACTGCACACCCTTCTTAGCGCGCACACTTTATTAAATTAGATCATTTCATTCACAGTATTTGTAAATGAAGCCAATATAAAAAAATAATAGAGATTGCAATTGATAGACAGGCGTTTCCGTATACATAGGATTGACTGTGTAAATCAGACACGCTACACCCCATGTAATATCAAAGGGCAAGAAATAACTTCTTCATCGATTTACAAAACCAATTTGACAAGACCGTCAAACTCTTTGTGTTGCATAAAACCACGAACTTATCTAACCGCGCGACTCTCGTGGTTATAGTTGAAGCCGCTTCTGATATCCAAAGACAGACAAGTATTCAGATTGTTGCAGATGAGAACTACTTCACATCGAACCAAAACGTACAGGGGAAATACTTTAACAACAAGGCTAGGCTCGCATGCAACCAAATATGCCTACCTACCACAGATAACTCGTCCTAAGTACACAGTGGTTATCGTTTTGGTGGGGGTGGGGGGTCAAGCAGACAACGATACTTACAGGAGGAAAGTGCATTATAGCACACGTACCTGTAGTGACCAAATTATCTTGATTATAGAAATTGGCTCTTACGACGACACTTTAATGAAAGTAGCCCTTAAAACTTAAACTCACCTTTAACAGTAGCTGTTCTTGTACAATTATATAAAATGGCCAATTCTCCAAACACCTTGCCTGGTGACATGGTGCATAGTTTTTGACCATCTTTTGTTACTTCCACTTTGCCATCTAAAATATAAAAAAAATACATCGGGCCTTTTAAATTAAAGTTCCAGTCTGAAGTAGCCACCCGTTTTTCTATGTGCATAAAGGTAACATAAACCGGCACCTTTAATTGTGTGTATAAAATGTTTGCTTTAACGGAGGATAAAGCAGTTGTTTTAAGGGGATTAAAGAATTCTGTGATATAACCCAAGGCTGAAAAGGGCCTAAGTCCATATTAAGTAGTATCAGCCCCATTCTATACAAATAAGTTTTATTGAGAGGAAATTTGAATGTATTTAAAATAATGTATTTACAATTGTAAATAAGAACCCCTCTTTCACCAATAATATGGTTATGAAAAATGGTTTTGAGCCCAAATGGGACATAATTTGCATTTTGAGCGAGGTTGTACGGACGCCACCGATGCTATTACAAATATAGTAGTCTTAGTCTTATAGTTCTGATAGTGATTTTAACAATAATGTTACCCTTTAAACATATAAAATACAGAAATGGCGAAAGCAGGTGAAACGGATTTATTAAGCTCTTAGTAGTTTAAAGACACCGACATATGGTGCCGGGCTCTTCTACTTACATTACATCTTACGATCATTCTAGGTGAATTCGTGTTGGCAGACACTGACAAACAAAGCAAACTTTTACATTTAATGGTCAGACATCAAATAAATGTAATCATTTGATATCTAAATAGTCTAATTGGAGAAAACAGCCCCCCCCCCCACACACACAAACAGCATTCCTTTTCTGAAGCAAGTTACCTGCATATCATCTAAAGAAAATAATGAGCAAACTCAATACAAACTGCCTTTGTTAATGATATAGTTCACGCCTAGTTATTTTTCTACAACCTTCCGTAAATTGCCATGAATAACACTTTTGAAACCTGTATACCAAGAATCTACTTTCAGGTGTTAAAGAATGTGTTAAGTTACTGCTTAGAATAGAACAAAATTTGTAAGTGTTGCATTTCATCTTAGAACAGCAATTTTCCATTATATTGGCTTTACATAATATTTCAATCAATATAGAACAATGATGTGTCGTTGAACAAAATAACACGAGTATACTTTACTAGCATCTTGACTTTGCACAAGTCGTTTCCATTGTTTGGTTCACAGTGGTTTCGAAAATATTTTGAATACATTTGTAGTAAGTATCTGTTTGAATGACAGTTAAAACATTACAAATTAAAAAGAAAGCATGACAACATACTTGTATCTTCTAACAAATGAATTGTCCTTTTAAAGTTGTTTTACATTAAAATTAGAGAGCATTCTGTGTAGAGCTATTTTGATTAGAATCCCAAGATTAAGTACTAGACACGATTAGTTTAGCGGGTAAAATCTTTGGAATTAAAATCGTGGCAGGTTAGAATGTGTAATCTGAAAAGGGTTAATCTGAAACAACACCCATTCCATGTGGTCTGGCACCTTGTCGCAACACCAACACGTTCATTATAGTCGCGAAGAGCTATACATAACCGTTCACATTGTTTAAATTTTCGACCACCACAATTTCCTCGATTTTGAATTTTGTGCCCCCGTGAATCTTAGTACAGGTTTATATAATGTATTGTGAATTGCTAAATTACAAATGATTCGTGAAACAAGTGGCTAAAAGGATGGTTTTGTTTATTGAGAATACAAATGCCTCAAACCTTTTTATCATTGACAATTAACCCTTATCTACACACTATAATATGGCATAATAAATATTATTATATACTGAACAATTTTGTTTTCAAACAATGTTCCCTCTTCAACTGCCCCTATCCACCCCATTGTTCAAAGCAACATTATTTAATCGAATCTGAATAAGCATCACCTAGGCAACATATCAGTCAATTATGGTCGTAATCTATTAAGTGGCTTAGGAAAAAACGGTGAAAATCTGGGACCTCCGGCACTGCCACTTTGTGGCCAATTAACTTTATCTTTATCTACATCAATTTAAAAAGCAAAACATAAAAAAACACAAGTTCCTGTCAATATTGTATAATGTCTATTTGTTCAACATAATGTAATTGGTTTATTGTTTGCTCAATGTATAACAACGATATCTGAACAAATCTTAAGAACCATTAACAGACCTATAAAAGTTGGATGAATTACGCGGAAATTTGCCCAATCAAGACTTAATGTCCTGCCCGATCCCTATGGCGCCAAGCGCATTTATTTGAGTAAATCTGAATAACCCGCACAATATTTACAAATATTGGTTGTAATCCATTGATATGGCTTGAATTCGATGTAGAAAACGTCTAAATATATCTTATACGGAGCATTCGCATTGTCCATTGGGGTCAAGTAACTTAAATTAGAATGAAGGCCATCCGTTCAAAATACCAACCAAAAATGATGAGAAGAAAATCCCGAAATGCGGTAAAAGGGGCGAAAAGAAACGTAAATGTGTCTTACCTTCCATAACGTAAACCAGAGAACCGACATCCCCTTCTTTTATTATGATACTGTCTTTAGTAAACTCTACCGGATACATACATTCAACAATTTCTCTAATCTGACCCATATCTAAATTCTTCATAAAATCATTGTCTAAAATAGCCTGTCGTATTAATTCTTTAGAACTGAAAAAAAATAGAAACATAAAACACTATTATTATCTTGGTGAGGAAAACACTTAGACATATTGATGTGTATCTTTTATAAAAGAAACGAGTGCAACATGATTTGATCGAAAAACAAATCAGATTTTAATCGATACAATAACGTGTTTCGGTATGAAAGGTTAAAAGGGTGTTTGTGAGTACATTTACCCCTAGCGCAAATGGGCCATCTTGACCATGGCTACTGTATAGTATAAATGTATGTCAGATTGCCATGCAGGCGTTAAAGATGCATTATATTAGCGTTATATCTGGCTAATACACATCTTTCGTTTGGCCCTAAATGTTGTCTAATCATTAATTAGACATTTATTCACATGCCAATCCCATGATCAACTCCCTAGCCCATCAGATGCTCTGGATCTTCATTTTTTTTTTCACAATTGCTATTTAATGACCCAATGAAAGAATGGATGTCAGAGACTGTTTATTACCGTAACAACGGTATAGCAATGACATTCGAGACTACAGGTTCTTCTCAAGGCAATAACCCCGCTCAGAATGAAGTAATTTGATTGAAATTTTCAACATATTCCCTTTTCGTCCTTTATTCAACTAGAATAACGTCACTATTGTCAACTCTTTATCTAAATCTGACATAACGCATCTTTAAGTAATATGCATATGGAGTGTTTTAAAATAATTTAACTGTGTTAAACATGTCCAGGCTTCTCTACATTATGCCATAAGATTTGTTATGCAAATAAATATTATTATTTATAGAGAATCCAAGTGCAAATCGTTATAAAAGATATATGTACATGTAGGTTTCTCTGTCATATATATATAATTATTTTTACACGACTGTCAGAATCTGGATTATTAATATTGGCTTTTTTCTTCATTACGTAGCGATTTATGTATAATAGCTTCGTACACCTGTCATAACTGTTATTATAAGGAATATTATTACGGTGTCTTAATTTACTAATTTCTACTTTTGCAGTTGCATTTTGGCAAGGTATGCACAGTGGTGCCTTCTTACTGACATAAATTAACAGAAAATATGACCCAGTCGGAAAAGGACATCACGTTACATAAGTCAACATGCAAGTCGAATAGTAGAAGTCAGGACAAATCGACGGGCACTCCCATCGCGGTGTGTCTATTTCTTAATTTTCTATTTTCGAGTCCAGTTTGACATGTGTAGCGTACTGCCGCCTCACATTTTGTAGTAACTTCTACTTCCGACTTTCGCGTTCAGAATGTGAGAAAAATAGAAATTACGAATCGCAGTTATAGGCTTCCATAGATTGAAAAGAGTTTAGCGGCCTACTCTTATATCGAATTTCAATTGCCATGAACTCTTTTACATACACGCTAATGTATACACGGGATTCCGGTTTTTCGTCCCATCCGAGCGACTAGACAGCTGTCCTTGTCAGCCCCCCCCCCCGGGTCCTGTTCCTGGTCTAAAAAGGAAAATCTACAGGTTGTCAGCATTTCCTGTTTATCATACGCTCAAAGGGGTGGGGTAGCAGTCTCAGTTTGCGGGATGGGAGGGACTGAGGGATTTTCACCCGAATTTTCAGGATGAATCAATCATTAACAAAAGGCGCGTATTCAAAATGTAAACAGCAAACGATTTCATTTTACAATTATATTTTCTATGATATACGGTCTGATTCTATGATGTGTGTACCCGAAAAACGAAAATACATTGCCCCTTATCTATACGTTCGTTATTAAATTAAACACACAAGACATTGAACGAAGTCGTTGTTTCGTTTTGTGCAGTATTTTAAGGAAGTTTAGAGGAGAAAAACTGTCCAACTTGAGATTTTCAAGCATTGATAGAATAGACAAGATGATTGACAGTCAAGTTGGACACAATCGTTACCAATGGATTTTAAAGAATGTAATACTCGTTAATAAAACAGCAGGTGGAGTACAGTTGGTTCTAGTTTCACACAGGATCCTAGTTTAAAGGTAATGTCTATAATTAAAAGTTACATAAATTGTTTTCACTCCCATATCAAACTACCAGATATACTATGAAACAAACTATTTTAGACAGCTGATTTCACGATTAAGATGTTTGATGTTCTATTTGGAGATATAAAACAGAATATAATAACTTTTTTAGGATTCCTTTTTTTGCGAGGGTCAACATGCTGGCTTTACCGGGCTCTTCGGTTTTACCTTCAACGTGTTCTTCGGTAAATCGTAGAAATAACGGGACACATTTTCAGTTGAAAAATGAGAGGTATATCAAATATGTTGAACATCAGGCAGTTAAAATATCAAACACGATATAATTCGCAGATTCCAAGAGACGGATTTCATTAATACTTGTATTCTCAGTTGGATAACGAGAACGTACTCCAGAACCTATCCGATCTGTGATTCTTAGCAACAGAGTTACAACATCTCTATTCTTTTTCAAATACTGTTCCTTTTCAAAGATGAAGGGTCGAGGTGACGTCGTTTCTTGTAATATAATGGCATATTTATCACCTTAATGTGAACAGCTATTGACGCGTGTATTTGTTTGCATTGGATTTCGAAATAGATTCACACTAAATTAAATGCATTCAATTTTATCAAATTAAAATGAATAACCTAAACACAGAACTAGAACTGTTTGACTGAACGAAGACCTCAAAACAGTTACGTTACGTCTATTAACACCAGAGTTAGTTGGGAACATTATGGTTTAAAGTTTAGGAAACCATTTTATATACAAATTTTGTAAGTTATGATTAAATGACTAGCTGCATTTATATCTTATATATACATGTTATATATACATGTCCGCCATAATACGTTGATATTGGATTTCATCCAATAGTGCCATATTACTCATTTAATGCACTATTTATATTCGGTAAAAAAATACAATAAATGACAAAGTTATGTTTAGGAATAACAATGTAAGGTCTTTGCAAAATGTCTAACTCGTATTGCGGAGTAACGGTGGCTAAGTAAGTAAGCTCATTGGGATGTACCTGCGTGGTTTCTCTTTGTGAGTGGTGTAGTATTAAGGTCCTGTAAACCGAGGTCCTGCGGACACATTGGCGCGCACGTATAAGATTCCTAAGCATTTGGAATTCGATATAAGAGCAAGCCGTAATAATAAGAACCTTTTCATCTCAGCATAATACATATTTATGCTAAATAATATGTTATAGTCTTATTACTTATTTCATATCACAGGTTTTACCATGTTATGTGGGGACGAGGTATTTTACTCGGGTGTATTTACTTTGACTGAACATCAGACCGGAAGTTGATGTATGTCATTACTTTGATATCTGGAGTCTTATATGTTTATGTAAAAAAAAATTCTGTTATTCATATCTTGTTTTCAAATCCCAGTCAGTTTTTTTTTAGAATAAATACATGTTACTATCTTAACGGTGATAAATGTGTTGTTTCAAACTGATTCGCCAAATTAACTCTTGAATGGACCATTTGGCATGTAGTATGTGGTCCCTGCTAAATTTCAGAGCTTAAAAGTAAGTTAATAAGAATGTTTTTTGAATTTAGCCCAGATAACTGTTTAAGAATCCTCAGAATATATATAAATTTCAAAGATAAATGTTGAATTAATTAGAAAGGAATCGGAAGGTATTAGGAGAACGTAATGCTGTATGAGATACAGACATGTGTTGTATGTAATCTAATACGTAGTTTTTATGGCTATAATATTATGGTAACGTACTGTTACAATAACAAGTTAATTTCTCCATTGGGATATCCAATGTCTTATCAGATAATGTGAGTATTTTCCCTAAATACGAGATGCGCGATAACTATAATAATATGTCTATGTTGGAACCAGTGCTATGATATTATGTATTACGTGTCTAACCTTAAGTGACGTCAAAGCAGTATTTCTTATGGTAGGTTATGGTAGGCTAATAGTATTAAAAGAAAATACACAATCAATGACACAACACCAGAGAAATGCCTCATTGTGTGGTGTGTTTGTCCTTGTTTAAACTCTTTTACATTAATTGTCCCCTAGACGCAAATTATAATATAATTTTAAACAGATTTGTTGATATGAATACACTTCTAAATGAGCACACTGAGCTGGCTTATCAAACAAATTTGTTTTTTTCAGCTTAATTACTTTTTCACATGATAGGAAAAAGTCTTAGAAATGTTGCGATATATTAAAATGAATTGAAATGGGGGCTAACATCCCAATTTTGTGCGCCGGCTTGACAAATGAAGATGGGATTGCGATATTCAAAATAAGGACTGAATTCTATGGATGTATATGGAAAATGCATAGATGGATTATGTATATTACAGAAATAGTTTATCTTTAATCACAAAATTAATGTTTTTGATCTTCGGATGTCTGTCGTTTCAATTGATGATATGCTTCATACCCGTCACAATGTCAAGGGTTATTTTAAGAGGCCTTCCAGATGAAATGATTCAACTGATTTACTCTAGTGTCTACCAGATGCAGAGCCTAGTTTTCTTCTGCTCTTTTTTCATCGGATTCCAACTGCCATGGGCTATGTAACATGGACATGAGCGTGTACACAGGAGCTTATTTTTTCGCATCAGTCCACATCACTTTCTAAACTTGAACCCGTAACCTCCTAGTTATTCATGGACAAGCGCCATAATTACTGGGCAACCTATACATGTATAGGTTCCTGCATTGGTTCTAAGTGGTAGATAGTTATAATAGCTTATATACAAACGTGTATAAGAGATATTTGCGTTCATATTTGTGTTCTGCTCTAATTTGAAACGGCATGATTAATATGTTTATTCAGACATAAAGTACACAAAATACATTACACCAATCTACCCAATTAATCGGTCTTAAAATTCATAACTTTAATGCTCGATTTCGTTTCCTAAATTCTTAAACAAACATTATGTAAGAGATAAATCTGCATATTGCCGGTCTTTCTCTGAGCCTTAAATGTTATACATGTATATATTATTAATTATAGACATTTTACTTTAGTAAATTAGAACGGTTCGGCAATTGAACGATCAAATTTCAAATACACATAATATGAAGTAAGTGAAGGGATCCGCTATAGGCAAATTTAGCCTTAACTACAATTTTCAACCAAAAATGGAACACAATATGCCGAGGGACTACCTCTTTAACACACTGATCAGTATCATTATTTTGAAGAATTTATTTACGTGTGTCTATGATATTTCTTATCTACACCCAAACATATGTAATTAATATTTCTGGCTTTTCCGCGACATGAAAGAAGAGGAACCGTTAAATAAATAATTTGCGGAATGATTTATAACTCTCATAAAATATCTACAAGCATTCTGTCGTGCACCTTTGCTTATATTGCACTGAGTTGCCTTGTTTCTCTTTGAACAAGCCCTCTAATGCCCAATCCGCAGTATATCGTAAAATCTGGTGATTTTGTTTTGAAAATATAAATATGCTTGTGATTACGTATGGAATACAATAAAGTAAACAATGTAATTTAATTCTTTTTAAACATAAAAATACTGTTTCAACTCTTTTCTATAGAAATCTGATTTGCAAAAAAAAATCTCTTATTACGCTTTTGTTATCTAAGATTTTTTCTTCTAATGTCAGAACGACCTTGATTTATATCTAATATTCAGCTGTTATTAGAATCAATTATCATATTATCTATAATTACTAGCTATAGTTCACATACACCTATAAAGATACTCCCTTATACCAATTTTAGATACACAGTCAGACTAATTTACTATAAATTATTGGAATGTTTGATCCAGTAAATTTATTTAAGTCAAGCAAGAGTTGGTACTCGTGAAAGTTTGATTAACGAAGAGTAAAGGTGTATGAGATGATGTTTGAGATGGTGTTCATCAACGTTAGCCCTTATTAAAACACAGGCATAAAACATATTGAGCTGCTACTAATATAATGACCATCATAAAGATTTCTGAATGTTTGGGTTAAGTAGATCTCTAGCAAATTGTGCATGTAATTTTACGCCTTGTCAATCCCGTTGGGCTTATTTTACCTAGAGAGAGTTCTATTTCCCTGTACACAGGTGCCTTTACAGGTTTAACACAGATACACTCTATTCGAATCCACACAAACCACAGTGAATGGTCGCATCAGGTATAATAAGGTTGTATAAGAGCGCTTACATTAGCAAACGGCAATGTGACAACCGCTACCAAGCGCAAGAAGCATAATATAATCTCTCCAAGGGTTAACTTTTATGTTGACTGAAAGTCCAAATTTAAATACAGGTTCTTGTTGGTGGCAACGATATTGTAATTTCTATTCTGGATATCTACCAAAATCTAGACGTTTGTCTTGTCCGCCTCTCAGGAATTGATCCCATCACCGAGTGCTTCTGATGAGTTTTTTTCTCACAAATTGGTTGGCACCTGATCAGTTATTGAAGCATTTGTAACCCTGGATGAACCCCGAGATCATTGCTAGTTAACTAACTACAGTAAATTACTATATAAACTATCCTTGTTTATGAGGTGCTTCTAAGAGCCGGCCACTTAATTAAATTCATCAAGTTTTATGTAAGTGGTGGCCATATAAAATCAATGTTTCCTGTTTACTAATTACCATTACAGGGAATGAATAATATTATATCAAGTGTCACTCTACAAATAAAACTTTAAACAAGATATCTGCAAATAGATTTTGGAGATTTTCAGCTCACGCTGGGATTTCTACTGCCTATATACGGATAAGATCTATGAACTGAAATAATAATTAGAAAGAAAAAACCCAAGAATCTTCGCATTATTAAAAGCCCCGGGTCTTGCCATAAGGGGTTTCTGAATGATCATAAAACAAATGGTGTTTAACGTCCTACTGTTTTGAACCAACCGGGATAATGAAGAAATGGAACACACCATCTGGGAATGTGTAGGCCCACACATGACTGGTTATCTGAAGGCATGCGCAAATAAAAGCTATGATTACTTTGGTACTTTCGGATATTGGTAATCTTTTTTCAGTGAACACATTCCAACGACAATGTAGACGCTTTTGACCTGCCACACCTTATGAGGGCAAAAAAGTCACTCGTTTATGTCTTAATAACTTGAAACTTGTACCATCATATTATACTATTGAACAGGAAGTGGGTATGACATCATCGCAACCATATTTGAAATATTTAAAGTTTTATGGCGACCGTACATGTATTAGAGGAGTTTTACACTTTTGCCGAAGAGCATCGCCCCTAGGAGCATGATGAAGAGCTCTTGTGGCCTAGTTCCTGGCCCAAAAGCCACAACCCTACAATCTAGTATGAAGATCAGTTTAATAGACCAGCTCGTCATCATTACCAAACACTATAAAGTATGATGTATTAGTATTTAACTTGAATTAATAGATAACTGTTTCTCTAAAACAGATGTCCATGGTGAATTGCTTTTTAAATACAACAGAAGACAATGTAATGCCCACACTAGTTTTTGTACATAAGAAACAATACGATAGAACTCGGCCATGAATAATTTATGGAATGATCTAGTTAAGAATGGGGGTCAATATTATGGACCTTAATACGTATCACGAAAAGTTAATTAACGCCTTATTAATTCATTCATTAAGACTACAGATCGAAAATAAAAAAAAAGACAGTCAGCAGTGATAATTGGAAGTGTTAGCAAAAAATATATTGTAATTTACCTTCCGTGGTCAATCAATATAGGATGACAGAGAGTATAAGAAAAGTACCGAGATTAAAAAGAAAATTCATTTTTTAATTACTGGATTGATCGAGAGTGCCGTATGGCCTTTACCAAATAAGCCCTAGGTGTGGAATAAAAAATGGCCAGATCTCTTTCAGCCGAGTCAATAAAAAAAATATGAAAATTTCAATATATTTTTTTTTGTTGATTTGTTTTGTGGTGTGATAATCTATCTGAGTCAACAAAAGTTACGTCTATAATAAATGTAGTGTTGTGGTATCACCGATTTTATATTCAACTGTTGTCTATAGACTACCGAATTGGTTTAAACATATAGATATTGCCATCGAAATACCCGACCAAATCGATCCAGTCTATATTTTACGTTCATATACATATACACCTGGATTAGCTACCTTAAACAAACTTTAAAAAATGTAACAAAAATATTTACGTGATCTGCATGTCTATACATCTGTTCAGATCTCCATAACTATGAAAATTGCTAGTTAATACTTTCTAACTCCCAATACTCTTCACATGTTGCATAACAACAACTAATGAATAGCCTTAAAATCGGTTAATTTTAGTCGTGAACTATCCCCAGTTTAATTTATTTACTTCAACATAGATTAACACCACCATGACCGATATATGATGAAACGTTTAGAGAACAAAAGAGTACCAAGGGATAACAGGCGCCTTGACTCACAACAACCGATCCTTAATATCAGAATGTAAACAGGTTGATTGCATTCAGATTATATAAGTCGTCGTAATGGACGAACAAAAAGAAGGCGATTAAAATACGGTTAGAGTTGGTAATAATAAACACCTCTTACAAAATAAACCTGATCCTAGACAACCATAGGTGATGATATCTTTACCTATTGTTATAATACGTATCCTGCTGATATGTATAGAATATATTTCCCTGTCATAATGAAGTCAATGCGATACGTAATTTAAATGTAAACAAAAAACCCCAAAATAATCAGCAACTAAGCAATTTTCTTAAAAAAAATAAATGTGTATATATTGGTGAATCCATTTTTTGAGAAATGTATTCAAATCATCTTTAAATTAATGTTTGTATACTAAAAGAGGATCAATATCTTTTTGACAATATTCTGTTGATCCTGAAACTGAATATTTTGGACCAAGAACTGGGCCTCAAGCGCTACTCATATTGTTGTTCTGTGGGACGACGCCCAAGGATCCGCCAATTCAAGTACGGCGGACATGAACATTGATATGCTTGTTTCTTGGATAAGTGTGCATCAGGTTCTTACATGACATCACAAATCAAGATGGCGGTGATGACATCATGCTCGACCCCTCGTCTATCCCGTAATTGTTTAATGGACACTATCTTTATTCATTATACGGGTTACGTTCGCAATGTTATGAGAGAGAATTTGGCCTTCGACGAATTCAAATAGTCTAGCAGAGATAACTTTCCATTTAGAACCAATGAACACAGGGCTTTGCTTTTGTGGCACTAGCGAAGGATTGGAGAGAATATTATTTCCATATTCTTTGTCGGGTGAATAGTCAGATCAGAAAGATAGGGAAAATACAGAATGAAAGCATACATTGCTTCAAAATAATAAATCTCCGAGTACAAATCTGTTCGTAGTTCTATTCCCTTTTCAGTAAAAAGTTCATGTTTGATAGCTTTCGTTATAAATATATAAATCTGCCTGTGTAAGGCATTCAGGATTCATATCAAGATTTCATGCATCTTTAACCGTCTAATAACACGTAAATGATACATGACTAAGGTTTATTAGCTTTGAAAATATATTTACATCGTCAATTCGATACAGGCGTAACAAACATTTGAAACCTTTCTATAAACATAGATAACGGTAACCGTAAACTAACACACAGTTTACAAAACATGATATATTTAGATAAGTAATAAACAATGGGTTGAACGAAGAAATTAATAATGATGCTGCCAAAATATATCTCTCACGGCATTGTACACATGTTAATGTGTTGAACGAGTCTTTTGTTGAATTGTTTCATGTGATAATGGCTTGCATGTTGGGTTGTATCTGTGTGGCAAATATTCAAAAAAGCATTCACCATATCCAAAATAAATTAAGTTATCTTTCTACGTACTGAAGTACCGTCCCATCTTATTCATTGTATAAGATGGTCTGGATGTTGTTTTAGCGTAAATTCTATCCTTTATCTCGTTTTAGAAGGTGTGGCATACCCACCCAATACCGGACTATCCTCTCAAACACATATGACAAGTCAGGTACGTATCTTACGCTCGGTGTAAGCTGACATTTAGTCAACAAACCGGCCTTAAATGTGCAATGCATCAAATAAACGAAAAAAAACTATAAGTAAATATGGTCGTCATATGTAATAAGTATATCACATTAAATCTAAGGACAGAAATAAATCAAGTCAATTTAAATCTCCGTCTATTAATATAGTAATCGCTAATGTTAAAATCGCTAACATTAACAATGGACTCAATAGCGATTGCCTAAAGGTGACATTAGACTGAACAACTATAGACACAAGTTGTGATTTTGCATATCAATTTACATACGCGTTAATTATATCTAACTTGAACCCCAGATTTTGACCAAGGTCAAATATGCAAATTAGAGCATTGGATGACCGCGTGATCGACACAGATGGACTATTAATTTTAACATTCAGGATAATACCTCACGTGATTAATTAAAATGATTTTGTTGCTGCGAATATGTAGCAATGAGAATACAACCCTTTTCGTCGTTATAACTGAGTCATTTTGAAATCTTATCAATAATTAATGCCTGGTGGATTATTAATTTAAACCAATCAATTAACACGACAGAAGTGAATAAATAATACCACGAGTGGTAGACGAATACATCATTATATAATAGATTACATCAGGATGTCATGAAGACAATAACTTTTTATTTTAGATTTGGTGATGTTCTTGAATGCAACTTTAACCTTGTACTATATCTAGGCCGTTGCCACATTTTGTACCATTATCAACTAACTCTATAAACTAATTAAGTTGCATATTATATGCATTACCCGGGCTAACTTTTATCTCGTGATATTGTTATACATGTGTAATTATGATTCAATGGATGTCTAATGTGCAACCATTATTAGCGGAGAAAAACACGCAGAAATAATAATTGTCCTACATTATACAAGAATAAGTCACATAATTATATATATGAACTAACTGTCATTAATGTATACGTAATGCACTGGATTATCAGATGTGATAATTCCGATTTTCAAGCGGTAACATAATGTACAGAAGAGTGCAGATTTGGATCAGAAAATATATATTCAATTACGATGATCTGATATTTAAAATTACAGTGCAAAGATCTTTAATCGTTCATAGGTTCATGGTAAAATATGTATGTAAACAACAATATTGTGTGAATCTTCACATTCATAGACATATCTATGTACTGTTACTGTATGTAAAGATAAATACACTAGCAGATACGATCTTATCTCGATTGTTAAATGGAGTTGTCGACCCGATTTCCATTTGATACCACCGGTCACTCTGCTGGCCATTGATGACCAAAGGCTATTAAAGAAAATACAGATGACCAATCGAGTGTTTCAAAGATAATATTTCTATCTTTAGATTGGCGAAATGCTTTTGATATCTTTAATGTTTGTCTGGCTGACTCTTTAGGTTGATGGACACGATCCCAAACACAATCAACAATTCTCATCAATAGAAACTATTTCTCTTTTACTCCCGGTAACAATATCCCAGACGAAACTCACACTCATAACTAAAGATATTTGTTTTAATTACTCGTGTAGACAAACAATATAGTGGGTGAATCTATTTGTGCATGGTTATAAACTAAGAATAAAACCTCTTGAATGGTAATTTACTTGAAATAGGTTACAGAAAAGGGTGTTGCAGATCCATATACGGTTCTTATAATGATATTCCATACGTCATTCAGCCATTGCCGATTACCCTGCTCGTAAAACTGTTTATTAAAGCCGCGGCAACGCAGCAACACTGATGTTTAGGATTTATTAAGATGAAAACCAATAGCCTATGTACAAAATGAGTCGTTTTCGTGACACTCAAGTTCCAACAGATTATATAATATCCCGTTTTCCTAGAACAATGTTAAACTCACTTCATTCAATTAATCATCTAATGTTTTAATTAATCAATTATTTGCATAATATACATGCAGGCTAAAACCCAACACGGATCTTGAAGTGTAGCTGATATTATTATTGACTTGTTTAATCTAACTCGACACATTAAAACACATAATGAAGTTTCGCCCCGATAAAAACCTCATAATAACAACAGCAATATTGTTTATTCCACTGATAATTACTAGCTGTACATACTAAATATCTGATTATGGACAAGAAATGGCACCAAAACATTCTTAACTGTCTTCCTACATGTAAATTAATGTCAGGAATGGCCATAGACACAGACTGTCTTTCATTCCCATATCGTGTCAATCTTACTTACAAGTTAAGATAAAAACGAGTAATTTATATAAAATCCTCTACCAAAACAAGTCTTTGAAGGTAATCATTAAAATCTGGCTTCAGGAGATATATACATTGCGGAGATAAAAGACTTGTGTTGCACATTTTAAACATTAACTGCCGCCATTTCTCTTTACCGTTAGATTTTTTGGACCTACATTGATTAAACTTTCTAAAAAGAGATTCAAACAATGATTTAATATAAAGTAAATCCGGCCATAGAAGTAATTATTTATAAATTTATCGCATTAAATAAAATTGTTTCAATTTTTAGGTAAATTGTATTAACACGACTTCAGCTTTCAGAAAAATAGGTCGTCAAACCAACAGGTTCGTTAAAGTTTTGTGTGGTAAATCTCATTTCATTTCATTTTAGCTTATATAAATTATATATTGTTTTTATTTTGTTGTTAATTTGTAAATAAATTTTAGTTCCAACATGTTTCATAAATTTACGGGCATTTGTGCGGTTACTGCTTTTGTGGAACAAATAGTACCACTGCATGATAACTACCGTTCGCTACCTTTGGCCGGGAAAGTTCATCCAGATTTTCCGGTGTGGTTCCCCCTTTCTCAGTAATGCAGAACGGAGGTCCCGTGTTCACATTGGTGTGCTATAAGAGATCTTTGAACATTTAAGCAGACTGTACATGCCCGTCTCCATTATCACAATTTGGAGCAGAACAGTAGGGCGTACCCCATTTCATTTTATTTAATTTCAGTTTATTGAATACTCTTTATGATCAGTTTCTAGAGGTTGTTTTTTCGTTTGCATTAACACTCAGTCATGTATGTCCATTCTGCTCAAATTCATGTATAATAAGGTGTATCTTGTTTAATTACAGATGTCTAGTAACTTTTAATGAAAAAACTAAACACCATAAACCAGGTTATCTTGACTCACTTCAAACGAAAAGAATCAAAGTTTTAGTGTTTGATAAATGAAGCATATGTATAATTACGTATAATGGCTGCAAGATCACTAAAATGAGAGAGAAAACCCCAGCTCCAAAATACACATCAGCGAAACGTTAAAAGTTTAACCAAAAAACATATGCATGCATATATGTTGGTAAACATTTTTAACAAAAAATCTAATATAATCTAATCTAGTTCAATGTAATTAGGTGAGGTAGGCACAGATCCATGTCATTACACATAAAACATGCAATTAATTACAATATATTTTATCTCTTCTCAAACATTATCTGACAAACGATACATAATATTTAATACTGGCTTCAAATCAATTTATTTGTGTGCTGTTTGAATGTTTATCAGTAGATATCATTCGATACCTTATCACGATATTGCGATCATGTGAGATGTGTCAATAAGCTGATACTACTAGGATGTAAATAGATATTACTGTGATAAAGATTGAAATTCTTGGGCTATCTCGTACAAAGCGAGATACATTTCTATACAAAATGAATAGTAAGAGAGGATGAATAACCAAAAGAGTGTAATCCGACACCACGTAATCCCAGGGGGTTACCTGGTACAAAACATCTCATAAATCCTACGAATAGGATGAGCTTACAATCATCAAAAGTGTATTCAAGTATCGTTTGGCACATTTCAATCAAATTACTATAAAAAATAAATTACCGGAATTGTCCCAGTGTGATGTTGCAAAGAAGCGTTATCGTAACCATCGTTATAATGTCGATCAGGGTAGACAAGGAAATAACAACTGAATGGAAGTTATATATACACATAAATTTGTCTGAAACTAGATACTTCCATTAATTAAAATTAGCAAGTTAAGACGACTCTCCTAGAGGTAAATTGGCGTTCTTCAGAATCCTAATGAACAAACAAGTTTAAATTTATGGTTGTCTGTTTAAATTTAAGGAAGCATCAGGGCCTAAATATATTGCAGGATGTTATATATGAAGGTAATGCATGAACAAGTTTCCAAAAATATAGCAAAGATTAATAGATTGTCTATCAATTAGTTGGTGTTTATATCAAAACAATTAATTAATTAATGGCACAATTCATAGATATAACCTAACTTAGGACCACGTGAATGAATACAGCAGAACAATAAAGACCAACGTTAAGCGACCGTTTATCTAAATGTTAAGAATAATCTTCTAAAGAAAATAAAAAGTTTCATCAGTACAGAAAGTCTACGACCAGTTTATATTTGCCTTAAAGCAACGTCTGCATGATCAAAATTCCAATGGAAAACAGCAAACTCATTTTCTTATTATTGAAAATAACATATTTAGTTCGTCTTTATCCGCCCAATAAAACTCATATCTTTCGATTATTGGTTCGAATGGAAATAATTAGTCAATGACAGACCACTGAAGTGAACATGTGAGCAGAAGAAACCTAATAACGAGTGGTCAATTGACCAATTGAGCCAACAATTAGGAATACAGTTCTGGTTTCTTGTGTGAGAAAGTAATATGTTAAGCCCATGGCTTGTCAATGGAAACCATGTTGTTTAATTATATAAGATTAATGCGTTAATGGAAAAGTCCATGAAGGCTGATCACCGTTTGAAACACATTTTAGACTTCGTTTAACATTTCGTTTGGAGACGACGCTGTCTTGGTATATGCTCAGTTTAGATATCAAATGTTTAGATGTTTACCACGTCGTTAATGCCTTAATAGAAAAGTCCACCCAGGGTGACTGAGCGCTTAAGAAAAGGATTTTGAAATTTGTTTTATATTTCGTTTGAAAACGGATCATTATTATGCTGCCTTGGTTAATGCTATATGCACTTTGGATATCGAAGTTTGTCTGATTACTTCCTCGTGTAATTAGAGGATTAATTCCATGATAGAAAAGTCCATCAAGTCTGACCTGAACATGGTATGGAACCCAAGCATTGTGCTTCTATGATTTATGCTGTATGCAGTCTAACATTTGAAGTTTGTTTAAGTCTTCAGGTAACGACAGTAGAATCAGTACATATATTTACCTACACGAAATAAACACTACCATAGAACACGATTCGGTGAGTTAAAATGAAGGAACACATGTGCGTTTAGTGCATAAACTGAACATTAACTGACACATGGAATCGTTTCATTGAGAAGCACATTCCTCTATTAATACCCTTGAAGGCATACACGCGGGTAATTTGCTTTATTTCTTCAGTTAAGGTCTTATTTTCTTCAGGTATTAAGTGATAGAAGGTTAAGATTGTTTGTTATTATAAACCACGTTGGAATCGCATTACTGTTCTATTATTATTATTATTGAACGAATGCCCTGAGGGTAAACGGTATTATATTTCTTTTAGTTATTTATTATTTAATACACCGTGTTTTCTTTGACATGTCAGATATATTTTTTTGTATTAATTAACACACTTAACTCCATACCTGAAGTTAATTTACTTTACTTTCAGCAACTAACGGCTTAATTTCGTCTACAAATCAACAGTTTAAACGAATACTCAAGGAAGTGTTTGTTATCTCAAACTTAGATGAAAATTGGACGTGAGAGATCATTAAAATGTTTAATAAGCTTGACAGAAAATAGACTTAC
The DNA here is from genome assembly GCA_036850965.1 of Patella caerulea. Taxonomy (NCBI): domain Eukaryota; kingdom Metazoa; phylum Mollusca; class Gastropoda; family Patellidae; genus Patella; species Patella caerulea. The sequence continues at coordinate 16,298,554 of JAZGQO010000014.1, read as the reverse complement.
GATTGAGCTTTTGCCACGAATGCCGTTTTACTGTCCAAAACTTGTACCGTGTTAAAGTTCGCAGGTTCAGCGGATATGGCCGTTCTTTTAGAACGTTCCTTAACCTGTGTTGTTGGGCCACCATGGTTATTAAGGCTATGGACAGCAGTGTTCTGAGTGGCAGGTTTTAAAATAGACCGGTATTTATCCAACTGTGTTTGCAACTTTTGTATTAAAGCATCTTTTTGATCGAGTTCCATCTCCAACTCGTCGATAAGTTCATCTCTTTGGCGTAACTCCTCTATTTTCTCTTGCAAAGCTAACTGTAAGTCGCGCAATGTACCCATACTGATTAAAGTCTCTTGATGTTCCGTCAACATCCAAAACTTTAAGAAATCTTTGTTTTCTCCCAAGTGCTATCCAACTTCTGACACTACTATTTGTATTACTAATCTAGAGTATATATATTTACAATAACACATCCCACTTCAATCCCACTTCAATAACCACACACTCCTCACTGATAGATAACAGTAAATGAACAACACAAATAACATAAAGAAGGCAATTTCATATATGTACATATATACTGTATCGGTTATTGCCACCACGCCACAACATTTTGGATTTTAAATTTCTATTTATACTACTCATAGAAACGGAATGTTGAACAAACTACACGTCATCCTTCCTCCCCATGCTATCACATCCACCAACTGAAATAATCCGTACTTTAGAAACTTCAGGTAATCTCCTTGCTATCATCGCATCTGGATTCAACTTTGACCCTGTCAGTCATAAACTCAAAGCGACAGGGTCCAGGCATCGAATTGTCATTCACTATTGGTCGGCGTTTACCGTTAGGCACGCGCGCACACTAGCAGCTTGTTTAGAGCTTGACTCGTGGGTAAATAATGAAACTTTTGCATCTACATACAAACTTATATACAAAGTCTTATATACAGCGATATATAAACCCACATACGATATCATCTTTCTTATATAAGTCTCGGGTGCCGCTACACTAAACACCGATTAATACTAACTTACATTGTATACTTTTAATGATAGGAAGGAGCTCTGTATGTTTCCTGTATGGGCTGAAAGAAAATACTATTAAGTAATCGGAATCTTTAGGTGGAATTAGTCTAGGAGTGTCTGTATATAGTGTATTGGGATTTAAAGCTATAATCGATTAGCATGGATTTTCTCACCGAGTGTACCAATTACTGAGTCAACTGTGTTATTCTTAACTTAGATTTTAATCAGTATAGTGTAAACAAATGTTTTACGCAAAGTTGAATTCGCCCTACAGATAATTTACATATGCACATCCGCGCTAATAAAAAATATCCGTTAATTGCAACCCTTTTAGCAGATTTTCTGCCACGGTGCAGGCAATCATTACAAGAAAATTCCATTATCCCCTGGCTTGAAAATCACTCATTGCGCACAGGGAAGTAATCTAAAGGTAAAAGCTAACTAGCGTACAAACACATTACGTAATAAATCCGTAGGGTTAATAAAAATCAAAGTTTCTATGAAACAAAAACGACAAAATCTTTATCCGTTAAAATTACTTAAAACATTAGTTCAACAATTCAATTTATTGACGGTCTATTTCATTCGACACTTAAATAGTCCCGACAAAAAAGAAATTCAAGTTTTACGACCCCATGGTGCAATTGTAGAATGAAAATTTTCACAAAATGTCCATGTCTTTATCATTCCAGAAATAAATTCTTCCAGAATAACAATTTCATTATATTTCTTTACGCATGTCTATCTTTTGTCTTCAATATTTCATGAGAGTATACTTAGATGTAAATAAGATAATTCGTTCTTCTATATTGGCAGTTTTCTATTCAACGTGCTGCGATCGATACAAAAGAACTTTAATGCCGACAATTATGACTTTATTATGATTAAAAATAACACGCACAAGATGAATTTTAATAACGATCCGTGTGAGTGTTTATTCTTTTGTCTTAACGTTGTTAACAAAAACAAGGAAATATATATTAAAAAGATAGATTATATTTTTTTTCTGTCGAAATAAAATCAGAACAAATCAAAGAAAAAGGTCTAGTTATTCATAGACTTCATCAATCATATTCACGATGCTGACAAAGATGCCATGACATCATGCACATTCTGACAGTTTATAGCCATTAAAATGACAAGTTTGAGGCGTTTGAATACATATTACTCATTTTCGCTGCTGGTACTTCAGCTAGTTCTCATTCCCCGTTTTGTTTTTTCTTGAGAATTTCTTTTCTTTTCGCGAACTGTAACAAAAACTGCTATTTCTAGTTTGAATAGTTTGTATACCCCTTCTTGATTTTCAATGCAAGAAATTATACTGGGTCTAAATAAAATGATGTCTTCTAACTATACAGCAAGTGTTGGTCCAATAATTTTGGATGGCGGAAGCAACTGAATAAGGCACATTGCCTGTTGTCAGAAATGAAAAGGATCTATTTGTTCTTCTTACTGACCCAATGTTGGTCCTGGAGAACAACCTACATTAATGCAGAATATTTAGTCCCTCATAATTGAATTTTAGCCTGCTGCCAAACCAAGGATGGCCCCACATATATACCACAAACTTATACATATACAACAAACTTATACAGATATATCACAAACTTTTAAGAAGCTTTTAATGTACAAGAAGCTTTTACTGAGCTTAATTCTTTCACTTAAAATCAATGAATGTTTGTGTCTTCATTATTTTAACCATAAAGAATATTTCACGCGTCTTTGTACATTAAAATACTTAAAATTATCAATATAAGTCATTCATGGAATATATCAGTAGTTTTTGCTGAAAATATGTCGGATATTTTATCTGGTGGTTAATTTACGGGATCTATAAAAGTTGTAGGTATAAAGCCTTGAGTTATCATACTATATAAACAATTTATAAACTCTTAACGTATACTTACCATACACCTGTCGTCTGCTCTTAATTCTATATACAAAAACCACATTTTACTTATCTAAATGAAAATAACCACCCAAATTGAATGATTTTTGACGTTACTCATACAGTTAATTACGCATTAAATGTTTTATCGCCAAAATTTAAAGAAAGTGTTCCTTAGAATAACCAAAATATGTAAATAAACTGTAATTAAAGAGAAGAATGGGGATGGATCGGACCAGGAAAGACTTTTTGGAGTTGCATTTGATTGTCCAAAAACCAGCATAATTTGGATTAGTAGGTCACTTATTGGACGTGTCTAATAAGACTAAACACATTACTGTTTCCATACTACCAATTTGGAGTTGGCTAAATACTCAGTTCCGAAATATCATTACGATAAATATCTTTGTGGAAAAGTCTATTACTGGGCCTAATAAATTGTTTTACTTTTCATACGAACATCTTTATCTCATTTGATGATATTATTGCATATTAAGTCTGCATATTAATTTTGTTATATTTGAAATGAAAACATAAGCTGGTAACTGGATGATATGTAAACTAAGAATACCTGTGCTAGACAGGAGACCGGTATAAGATGCCACTTTATGATAATCAAGACTATTGTAAGCTTCACCAAGAACAGGTTTCATTGACATATCTACTTTACATGTTATCATATTAATGGATGCCATTCCCATACTGCTCTAGCGCCTTCGTTAAAGAGCACCTAACATCTGTTTCCGAAATGTTCGTCCTTCAGTTTAATGACCTGGCTTATCTTAACGAGATAAACGCTTCGTGTTGATTCTCTAACTACTGGAATGACAGGTATTTATTTCCTGTGTGTTATTTCATTACTGGAAGCTGGCAATGGACTATTATTACTACTATTAATTAGCTAAAGACAGCATTCTTTATTTCAGAAATTGGTTCCGTTATTGTAGACGTCTGCTTTAAAGTAATAAATCCAAAAAACCTGTTTGTCATGTGAACTATGTGATCTTTCTGGACTCGATGACCACACCGTCAAATTGCACCCAAACAAGTTAACTAGATGAATTCAATAATTGAATGGCAAGGCTTCAATAGGTCTGACAATTATGATGAAGTTGGTCTGTTAGTTTCGATGTTTGCAACCAGGTCGTTGTTGCGGTGCCAATTTAAAACAAAATTATCAATGACTTCCAGTTAATGGAAATTTATAGTCTATCATACACTCAATTGAATAATCCCTGCAGAGCCAAAGATAGGTTGCCAGGCAACGAAACATACGCCCACAGCAGCTAAATCGTCCGGGCAGTCAACAAGGGTTGTCGCATATTTTTTTTCGGTAATGAAACATTTGTAATATACTAAAAACTGATTAAGAGTAACAACTCATTATGTTATTATCAGAAAATCATTAGAATTTGATAGGTTTTTTTAAATTTTACCCAACGCTAACAATTAGTATATATATATGAAACATTTAATATCATGGATTTAGCTGTTCGGTTATCCAAATTCATTGAAAATCAAAATACTTGTTCGTTTTAACACCTTAAACTCTGTGTATCAATCTGAAGTCAATCGGATGATAACTTTGGCCTCTATAGCGTCACAAGATTTTTTGAGGTTATCAAGGGAGATAACTCTGGCAATAATTATTTGAAATCGCTGAAAATCAATAAGCTTCTTCGTCTTATGACCTTAAACACTGTGTATAAATTTTAAGTCAATCGGATATTAACTTTGACCTCTAGAGCGTCCACAAGAATATTTGAAGTGATCAAGGGCCATAACTCTGGCACTAATTATCAGAAATCGCTGAAAATCAATAGACGTTTTCGTCTCATGACCTTAAACCCTGTGTGTAAATTTAAAGTCAATCGGATATTACCTTTGGCCTCTAGAGCGCCCACAAGATTTTTTTGAAGTGATCAAGGGCCATAACTCTGGCACTTATTATCGAAAATCGCTGGAAATCAATAGGCTTCTTCGTCTTATGACCTTAAACACTGTGTATAAATTTAAAGTCAATCGGATATTAACTTTGACCTTAAGAGGGTCCACAAGATTTTTAAAAGAGATCAAGGGCCAAAACTCTGGCACTAATTATCGGAAATCGCCGAAAATCAATAGGCGTCTTTGTCTTATGGCCTTAAACGCTGAGTATAAATTTGTCTAGAGCGTCCACAAGATTTTTTGAAGTGATCAAGGACCATAACCCTGGTAGTTATTATCGGAAATCGCTGAAAAACAATAGGCTTCTTCGTCTAATGACCTTAAACACTGTGTATAAATTTAAAATCAATCGGATATTAACTTTAGCCTGTAAAGCGTCCACAAGGGACGGATGGACGGTCGGACGGACGGGGGCGACGACAATATACGACCACATTTCAATGTGGGCGTATGAAAACAAATACTTTTATTTCATGAAAGTCAAATGCAATAAATGGAATAGGAGAAGTGGTATCACACGTTTGACAAGGCATAAATATTACTCGACCTCGTGTACGTATGACACGCGCCAGATTGGTCAGTGCTTGGTATTGGTATAGATAACATATGAAATGCACCAGTTGCACAAATGAAGTCATAATATGTGGATTGTGCGTTAGGTTAAGGCAAGGGCGAGACTTGGTCCAGGATTAGGGCGAGGGCTAGCCCTGTTTACATCTCATATGTGCTAAAATGTCCAGACAGATAACCCTGACACCTTAGATAAAAAGCAAAATATATAATTTCTCCTTTTCGTACAAGCCTGTCCATTGTAAATGACGTTTTTGAAACAGGAACTGGGTGCCAAGAGCTACTCATCTTGTAGTTCTTCTTCTTGGGACAGATGCCCAGAGTAAGGCTCTGCCAATGCAAGTGCCCCACATGAAACTGGACATGCCTGTTTTTTGACATCACAATTCCAAGATGACGTCATGCCCAGATGCTGCTGCATAGTACGATCATACTTGATTTTAATACTCGGATATATAATGTTATCGATCTGACTTACTATGCCTGTTTCGATTGTTATATTTATACGTACCACTTGTTCATGGAAATCAAACGAATGTAAAACAATTTTTCTCAACTTCCAATGGAAACAAACCACTTAAGACATGACTAATAATACTAGAGTTACTGTTATTACTAAATCATATTCCCTGAGCCATCCAAACAATGACGTATCGTCAACACATCTCACTCATAATCAACAAAACACGAATTTTACATTTATGCCAGACGAAATCAATGAAAAATATAACACAGAATATATAGTTATTCTGGATATCTTGTGATAAGAATAATGTATTAATAAAATATTAACAATTCTTCGAAACGAAAACATATGTCATTTTTAAAATATTGTTTGGTATTTATTTCTTTTAAACTTTCATACAATTTATTATGCGCATTGAGTGATGGTAGGTATAGAGCACGCGGAATCAATTGTTTTACAAAATGTCATAAAAGTAGCTCATTATATAAATTTCAAATTCAGCAAACCTTGAGGCCTTGGTTTCCATAAACAACAAAGAAATATTTTGTACTGATAAATGGTAAACTAAAATGAAGGGTTGTGTGCAAATGATGCTGGCATTTTCAAGCTGAAGATTAATGGTTGAAAAAGATTATATATGAGATAAAGCAAAGCCATTGTATTGCCATTTAATAGTTTTTCAATGATATACAAGTACACGGCTCGTGGAGTCAGACGGGTATTTCTCTTTCCATCGACTTTAACATTAAATCAGAGCCATATCCCGACATACGAAATTCTTTATAAACACAAACAACCTAACACGTCTTACTTAATTGGAGGTGGTCCGACGTTTCGATTTTTTTTCTCACTACGCGACGTCCATGACACTTTAAGGCTGCAATGGAGTTATTTTTATGTATGTTTACCACATCAAAACAAAGTATATACATCGTAACTGGATGACACATGTAAACTCAAATACTTTCTTCAGTTCTTCTAGAACAAACCTTCAAAGACTGGGGAAATAATTACCACTCACGAGAAGCCAAAGAAATGCCAACCTAGTACGAGTTATCTCCCTTTACTAATATTTTATTATCGAACCAGGGGTGTCTGTTCTGTGAATAAAGTATGGTCGTATTAACTTAATACTTTAATTTTATTTATATTTTTTTAAGTACTAGAAGATCAACCGTAGCAGTTGTCCAATATATATACTGGGCTTCTTTAATCTTAGATAATAATATTTTTACTACAATTTTAATGGTAATAGTAAAAACATCTTTCTGGGTGGCACAAACGCTTGGCCAGATTATGTTTTTATTACAAACGTTATGGGGATTTTTTAATAATGTTAATAAAAATGGTTACATGTGAAGCGAACTGGAAAGCGACAGTAAAGTTTTTATGAATTATTAAGTAGAACATTTTGATTTGGGTCAAAATTATAATGGTCAATTTCCCCAGATTTTGAATGTTGGTTTGTATGGGATGACAATCTGTCTCCTCCAAAATATAACGTTTACGGGGAAAATGAGTGTTGAGATAAACCGATTTTATGTTCCACTGTTGAAAGAATATAGAGCAAATAATGCCAAACAAAAAGTTAATCGTATATAGAGCGTGTCACAACATCAATCGAAAAAATACATCAATCAGCCTACATGTAATTCAATCCTTCATTTAAGTTTAGGTTTAGGTCCTTTAAATAACGATAAAGAAAGCGTAAGCAAGACATTAATATGAAGCTAAGTCTGTGTAAGAAATCTTTTTCGCTTTAGATGGCTAATGGCTTGTTTTCTTTTAGGATACTTAACATGTGTTACATTATAATCCAGTCAACAATTATTGAGGTTTCATTTTTTAAAAAGTTTTTCTTCATCTATATTCAACCTATTTGTCAGTCCACATAACTTCCCGAACGACGACCACACAGAGTTGGAAAAAGTTAATAAAATGTAAGACTTGTCTCCCTTTAGTTGTCCAACACCACTAAACAACCACATGGATAACTGTATAATACACGAATAGACAAAGATGGCAAGCCTAAGTGTAAACTTATACAAAATCCAACAAACGACATCCAGATATACAACAAATATAAGCGTGTTTATAGACGTATATTTGATATAAATTTCGAAATTTCGCATACGGACAAATTTCCAACTGCCAAGCTTTTATATACCCGATTTTGGGTTCCATTGGACAGACTAGACGTTTTTCATTGCCAAGCCCTCCCTCCGACACCAACAGAAAACATCGGGTTCAAACCCGAGATCTCCATGTTTATAAGTCAGCGCCTTACTAACTGAACCACCGTGGCTCCCCTGAATTTTGTGATAAAAACTGGAAAATATTTAGTAATTAGTATGGTCACATTCCTAATTTCGTGAAGTTTCGTCCCCACCACGGGACAGCCCACCCCCAGTGAGATTTCCGCGCAATCAAACAATTAGAATAAAAAATATACCATATGTTAGCACCGTTATGACATAGTTAGAGGGGATTGGGTATCAAACCGCATCTATTTATTAAGAAAGGTGGTTACTTTACGATATTCAAGCTTTAATTGTAGCAAGAACTGAATAGTTAGAAAATATTTTGAGCATCAATAAAACAGACAGGCAGAACATTAAGCCAAAGTATAAGGCAGCATTATATATAATTCTGTATTTATCATACCTGTTACAGAATAGTTCAGCTTTTTCATCACTAAAAACAAACAAAAGGAATTTATAGTCTAGAAGCTCACGGTTTAATAATCAGTGAAAACTAGAAACTGAGCCAACGGATCTCTTTTTATATGGCAAGATAGGCGATGTTAATAATTGTTACGATAAAATGGAATTTATTCTCGTTTTTGTTGTTTTATGAATAAAGTAAATATGCACTGAATATATATTATTTAAATAAGTAAACATATGTAATCAAAGATTATACAGAACATGATATAAGAAAAGTAATTGCATTGTCAAGTTTTACGTAATAAATTATTAAGAAAACATGTTCTTAGAAAGTTTAGGATTTTTACAGCTATTCCTGCTAATCTGATAAACAACAAACATTATATGTCAACTTTTTTCTTGGGAAAAGATGCACACCATCTTCATCAGCCAGTATTCTATTGGTCGTTGAATTCAAAAATATGTCCGTTTCGTTCACCTCCTGTTACAAACGGTTTCACAATCTGACATACGATTTAAATTTGAGTATTTTATTTCGCAGCTGGTCTTCATACAATTTTTTTTTTTTTTTTGTTAGAAATAACCATAATCGATATTTTAAATAATAAAGACCTACAAACACAGATGCAATTTTAAGTTCGCTACAGTGAAAAATTGAATGTTTTTTTATGACATTACGTGCACTTTGGAAACAAGCGTATGTGGCATGGAGATAGGGGCGCCTTCTCAACCTCGTGGGTTTCCTCCGGGCACTCCGGTTTCCTCCCACGGCTAAAGACCCCTACGCGCAAGCGAATTATTGAAATAAAATTGAAACCATATGTTAGTCCCGAAATGACCTGGTTGTGTTGAGTGGACGTTAAACCCCATTTCTCTCTCTCTCTCTCACTTTGGAAACAATGATCATCGTTATACTAAAACAAGCAAAAAGCAAACAAACACTGTAATCTAATTGATAATTGTAATCTACATCTGTTGTCAGTTTCAGCAATTGATTGACTGGCAAGGATATGATTTGTAATTAGGGGTATGTAGCAGTAAGAAATACTGATAGCATAAACAGATTTGTAAGTTATCATTACTTTCTTGAAATGCTGGCAAGACTTAATGTAGCTGAAATTATGCTTCTTGGCATGATATTAGACTGGACGTTTACCGACAACAATCAACAACCCACGGCGGCACACGGTGGAAAACTCAAAAGTGTATGTCCCCCTGTATCCGCAGAACCCGCCATTCAAACCACGTTAAGGACTCTGGATGACGGGTTCGAACCCCGCGGTGTGAACCTGGGGATTTTTCGAGCTTAGTTCTCGCTTATCAGGGGTAGCGTTATCGTGGTTGATAAGGAAAGGACTCTGGATGACGGGTTCGAACCCCGCGGTGTGAACCTGGGGATTTTTCGAGCTTAGTTCTCGCTTATCAGGGGTAGCGTTATCGTGGTTGATAAGGAAAGTGTTGGCTAGTCGTTCGGATAGGATCAAAATCTAAGGTTCACACGGGTACATACGACGCAAAATAGACGGAAAAGCCGCTGTCCACTCAAAAAATCCCCTCACCACTATTTAGCACCTGACATAACCGTATATTTGTCTCAAAATTGTTAAAAAACCACGTAGATAACATGTAAACCAAGAATCAAGCTTTCAATCCACAGCTCATTTTTAAGTGTTTTCTGAATAAAGTCACCTTGTCTACCGGATGGATAATGGTTTGGACTATGAAGAAATACTGCCTTTTGCTGTCTGTATGTCGTTTTAAGTGTGATTGATGTTCAAAATAATCATTTTTAAAATGTGACATACCTTGCATAAAAATTTGTTTAAATGATTGCCCTTAAGCGTTTTCCGGCAACCACTCTATTCTCAATATTACAACATATTACAGAAATAGACATTTCAACTGATGGTAAGATCTACATTTAAATCATTGCCCGAAGGTGAAACGTTTTTTTTTAAAAAACAATCTACCCACATAACGCTGTATATTTATATGAACTTTTATTTATTTTGTTATTTCTAAAGTAAATTCCTCAGGTAACTGATCAATGAACATTTATTAAGAAAAATACCGATTCTTTGATGTAAGTTAAACTAACTGCATAGATCTGTATGCATAGAACTAAAATATCCGATAATTGTTGAGAAGCCGTAAATATACGAAAAGGGTGTCCATTTTTCATATATTAAAGACACGTTATGAGAGATTAGATAAAGAGCTGGTAGAACTCACTATATAATAGTTAAAAACTAAATACTGTTAAGGCAATTTGATAAATAAAATGAGTTAAATTGATCCACTCTGAACAGAGTCTTCAGCGATTGAAATTTTCACCTAGCCTCGATCATTATTAATAGCACTAAAGCTGGTACGATAAAAAACATAGTCTCGATTATCCATTACATGATTATAATCATGAATGAAACTCGAGTAGCAAATCGGATCATTTTTCCGTAAATATCGTAGGCTAGCGATGACATCGACAGTTAGTTGTGGTCTGGATAAGTTATATTAATGTCTAATTAATAATTTAGATAACTTTTCAGACCAAAAGAAAGTCCAGTAATGGGCAGATTTAGCTGTTGCACGGTATATGTTTTATTAACAAGAAAAGACATTGAACAAATTTTTAAATTTTTAGTCATATCGTTCCATTAACACAGAGTCACCGAGTTGAATTAGGGTACAGATTATAACCGTGACGGTAGACGCTTCAACACACGGAGAATCATAAGAACTACATGTATTTGACGTTCAGAGCTCTGTGATATAACTATTATGGAACCAGACGTTAACCCACCAGTAAGATTACTGCGGACAATTTTATTTTTCTATAGCGATACTCCCAAAATAAGAAAAAAAAACTCCAACAAATATTGTATGGAATGATTTTAAACCGGCAATGTACACAAAATCACTTTCCTTTTGCTGCTTCCTTCTATTTGTTCGGTTTATTTTCTGTGGTGAATTCGATGTGTAAAATTACGTAAAACAACTGAAGATTTGTGCCTAAAATAAACGCGGTAAACATGGAATATATTACGTCAAAGGATGTTACTTGTTTGTAAAACACCTTCAAATGAATTAATAGAAAGGTTTAAAAAAAGCCATACTGTTTGTTAATCGATATCAACAACATAATAGGTAAGTTTGGTTTCAATAGTAATATGCTCTTCTATTTCTGGTATTAAATTAACGGAATCTAATAAAGTGGTTATTAAATTAAGTGGAAATGAAAACTGTGAACACATTGGTATTAAATTTCTATGGATTAAATGCCGGCATATTTGGACTTCAATATCTCGATTCCTAAGTTTAACACTCTTGGGATACGGAACAGCAATTTCTAAGGAAAGTGTATGGAGCAATAGGGTGGTCTAGGATTTTCAGCAGGTCAGGGTAAAGTGGGGGTTTAGTGGAGTAATTTTCCAGAAATTTCAGATCTCCATATGGAAGGTCGAAAAGCGCACAACGGGGGTCTGAAAAATTGGGAATCATTTGAGTATGAACAGGGTTAGGCGCTTCTCCATCCACACGGAAGTCAGAAAGTTATAATGCTTCTGTGGTGAATGATCTTTAAAATGGGACCAGAAATAAATAGAGCTACATTAAATTTGAACCTTAGTATTCTTGGCAAAGCAACGAGCTTTCCACAACTGCACCTAAAACCATTTCATGATAAACACAATTTATTGGATTGTTTTGAATTAAATCTGTCTACAAACAAAACCTTTTAGTTTCACAATAAAGAGTTTCTCATGTTACAATTTACCCGAACATAAGCCAAACTTTGACAAAGATACTATTTATTATGCAAGCTGTGAGGATGAAATGAATTATATACGCCGTTTCATGTTCGCCTACCGTTGCAAACAATTTTGTTAGCAAGTTAGTCGTACGGTTACCAATACAAGTGAGTCCCAATTTTACTATTTCGAAATGATTTCTATATTCGTATTGTTTGGGCTCGTGAACAACCGATTTAAAAGGATTCTTCCACTCAGTAGCAGACAACAAACCATTAACATTTCAGTAACACTAGCCCATAGTGTAAACAAGCCTCTGTGAAAGAAAGGTGCAGAACTCTTAACATAAGTCAGCCGGAATGGGGATCGAACATGCAATTGCGCGGTTGTAGGTTCAGCTGACTAACCAGTGCATCGTTTCCTTTCCCGAATACAAGCAATATTTCTATAACTGTGAACTGGATCATCGAAATTCGCAGAAAGGTCATACTGTTTTATTCATATACTTCTCGAGTCAAGTTCCATTATTATCCACATAATGCACTTTTCCCATACATAACTTTGCTTATGACATGCTCAGTGTCAATACTATTAATAACGATCTCAGTGCATACAGGTGACATAATATTCAATGAGCAGGTAAAATGTATCTGAAAAGTGTCATGGTAAATAAGATGAAGGGAGGAATTACCTACATAATTAAGTTTAAATAGCTTGTGCCATATCCAATTAAACGTAACAATGACATTGCACAAAAGACTCTTTAGAAGGGGTGATAGCGTGTGAGCCAACGCTGCATTGGTGAAATACCTAAAACAGCATCAAATGCCGCACTGAACGATGCCAATTCCACCATGGCAAGTGGTATTAAGCATTCCATAAACTATTTCTCAGAAAACTTAAATTTCGTGTAGTTATTCCGGATGACATCGATTATTGGTATCATTTTACATGTATATATTTTTGTTTCCTCGTGTAGCGATTCCACTAGTTTCTCTAATTTGTTGAATCTCTGTACCGGACTTTGTATTTAACCATTGATTTGAACCAATTGTGTTTCATTCTTATTTTATTTATGTATTTATTTAATAATAATAAAACCTTCAAAAGTTAAAGTCATGGCGACTTTTTCACTGATGTAATATTAAGACAATGCAATTTGTTTGTAGTTTGTCTGGTCGATCTCAAAGATAAGTCAAGATTTCAGACAAGGTGAAAACAAAATGGCGTTGTTAAAGGACTGCATTAAGAAGTAAACAATTTTAATGGTAGTAAACACTCCAGGATTTCTGCAAGCTTTTAAAGCCTAGGGATACGGATCAAAATATTTCATTACATATCAGGAAGATAGTGAGTGATTTGACCTTGTGTACCTTTAATTTGATGGTGTGTTTTATTCGCTTATACTATCTATCCCGTATCTCCCCTTACTCACATACTTACAATGACGTCATACTAATGTAAACAGGCCATAAAATCCCCCCCTTCCACTATGTTTTGGTTTTCAAGGTTTAAAGAGTTCACTTTCAGGTCATTGCGTTCAAATAGATATTTAGATATTTGTAGTTTATATATCTAACTATTGTCTACTTAATTATATTTATTTAGTATAATGATATAAATAAAAGAACATCAACATACTATAATGTCCTTCTACAGTATAAATATCATTACGTTTTAAAATTAGTAACACAATATCAACAACGGAAAATTGCTCTTTGAGTCGTACTTTAGTTTTCTGGTCGATACAGATCATGAATTGATTTTTTCAGGCAATACCTTATTATTATTTACGTATAATTTAGTTATGTCGAAGCTTTCTATCGATGCCGGCAAATTTCGAAATAAATGCCAGGCGAAAGTATTATTTTGGACAACATCCTTGAGAAAAAGAAGTCGTGTGTGTGTAAAACGCAAGTTCGGTGCAGACAGTCATCGATCCAGGCAGTCCAGTGCCAATAGCGCAACATATTACATTTGTTTGGTATTCCAGAAAGTCTATCTCGCCCCGTGCATGATGTTCTCTTTTTATTCCACTGCCAGGAGCATTTGTCAAGGTCTGTATTTTAGAAATCAAACCCTCAAATAAATACGATGAAATGTGTTAGAAAGAGCAATCAAACTAGAACGGACAAAATGGGAACAGCACCCCTTTATAATTTCATGCCGAATTATTTCTCATCGAACAAAAGTTGCCTTTCGAGAATTTTCTTTCTGATTGTATTATTACGTCACAGCGAAAAAAAGATGGCACGAATTAAACTTTCAGCACCTTATTTTTACTGATTCGGCAAATACAATAATTTTATGGCACCTCGATGAAGCATTACTATAAACAATAAAACAAGATGAACGATAACGGAAATAAAATCATTATCAAAAAAGTGTTTGATATGATTGGGCGTTCTCCGTATTAGATACTGTTAATATTTTTTAAGGTTCCTAGTTTCGCTTGAAATGTATACTTTCGTCTATGTTTAACTCGTCAATTTATCATCTCACGGTATGATTACCAGCACAGTGGTTGTTTGGAAAACATCAAAGAATAAGTCAGATATATTTCTAACTTCTGGGTAATTAAATAGTTGATGAGTTATGAACATTTTCATATTATATGATATTTCTTCTCAGTAAAATACCTATCGTTGTTACCTTTCACAGCTTGGAATGCGCGAAAGAAAATCTGACAATTGAAGTTTATATTTCTCTGACTACTTACAGATTCTAAACAGATTTCAACGCCACATTTATTCAGTAAAGCATGCGGTACCTCATTGCTTCCTTCGTGAATAATCGTGTTGTGTATCTTAAAGGGACAGTAATGCATTTAGTCCATCCTCGCGCAAACAGTTGTATCAAAAAGCATAGTTATATCGACTAATCCTCACATAAGTTTTGACCATCTAAAGTTCCCATTACATTCGGTTGATTTCGTGATGTTATCGTATTTTTTGTCCCAGACTATCAGTCAGTTGCTAAAGAATAACTCGATTCTAGCCATGCACATCGAGGTCAAGGTGTCACCAAACCCAGATTTTTGATTTAATCGTCTATATCATTATCAAAAGAACACTTTTGAGTCCAAACGACTATTACCCTATTGGTACAATAAGGTTGTAAGGCCAAATTGATTATTAAGATATAGATATTTGAATCATTATTACTATAGATATATCAACAACCGGAACGTAACAATCGTGATAAGGCAATCGTTCATAATGTGTATTTCGTGTCTGCAATTCATTGACGTATGTTTTTATTTATGATATAAATTGATATAACACCAATATCAATAGTGCCATTCTATTTACCCCCACTAAAATATCTATCCGAACTTCCGTTTTACCGACAAATGTTTCATTTGAAAGAACAGACATTTTGTATTAGATCCACCATCATGATGAAGAAGTTACAGTAACCTAGCTGATAAAGTCACCGGGTACATGCTTCACATTAGTTCATTTTGAAATTTTATCTGCGGTGGTTTTACAAGAAAAACGCCCAAGAGTCACTTCTGTATTACCATATTATTTTAATTACTAATTAAAAAACGGGTTTCACAACAGGTTCTTGGTAGCCAGTGACGTACATTGTATATGATTAACATTTTAATCTAACAAAACGAATCTTAGTCATAGTATTGTAAAAGAGATTGGCCAAATCCCGTTTGCTTGCAACAAAAATACCCCTCCCCTCCAGCAAAGCAGGAATATTAATAATAATTTTATACTTTAATACCTTATTAAAGACATTAGGAAAGCATCGGTATTATCTTTAGTTATGGATAACTATATCTGCCAAAATAATTCATATTTATTCAACAATTGTGCGATAATTTACAGAGTAGAGTATATCATCGATTCTAGTGAACTCCCAGAGCGCACAATATGCGGTAAGTCGCATCGGTGGTGGGTCGAATCATTGGGAATAAAGAAATATAAATGTCTATTGCGCCCAAACAATGTGCTTGTAGCCGTTGGAAGTCAAAAATTATTATTAAGTTGGTTTGTTTCGAATGATTAAACGTTGAACAAAAAAGTGTTACCGTCGTTAGCAAAATTGACCCAGGGCTTCAAGTCAGGAGTTTTTTCCGACAACGGTGGCGTTTTAAAGCCCTTTACTATAAAAGTAAGAGAGTGAAATTATCTCAAGGTGAAATTTCAGATGGCCCGGTTGCAAATATTTTAAACGTTAAAGTGTTTGTTTCCGTTACCGGAAAAAATTTAATGTTCTTGTCTTACCCCCACATATTGTTCATCGGAAACAGTAACAAGATTAACAACAGCTTTATTATAAAACTACGACTTATGCAAATTTTACAACTTGATGTATAATGACTACTATGTATTCACTGCAAATTCAGTCATAAAATACTATACATGGTTCACATGTTTGCCATATTGACGATAAATAACTCGAATTATTGACTTGTACAGACTAATTTGTGGTACGATTCACTTGCCAAATAAATTTAGACGTAGATGTATAATGAAGAGAAATCCCCTGAGTAAATTCTGCAGTATATCAAGCGTCTTTAATACGAAAGGTAGCACTGTGTATAGCCAAGACTATCAATTTGTTTTGTAAGCAGAATATTTATGGTTTGGCCTGGGGGTCTGTTTTCTACACATTCCAACTGAGTCAAAAATGTAGATTATCGGAGCTGTGAATGTAGAAGATATCTTGTTTTCTCCATGATCTAATAAATCATCCGCTGCGTTACTGATACTGACAATATCTACTAGGATACCCGATTATAAAATAATAAACGGTACCTAAATTGAATACGTGGGGTAGTACAGAATACAGCCGTTATCTCACCATGCGTCATGTCGAGTGTTATTAAAGGTTATAAAATAACATAGTAAGCCTACAAAAGCAAAACAAACCAAACTGACAAATTTCGTCTAATATTTCTATGTTTTAAGTACTATTTTTCATCATTGCTTTATAAGCTTTTGGTTTTTGTTAATAAACGACATAACCGGAACAGAGAATGCATGCCAGTAGGTCCAGAAGAAAAAAAAAGAAAAGAAATAAGATGAATATAAAGTCATCTAAATATATGGTATTTAAGAATTTTATTTAGTTGCCTATCCCTTTTCATGTTTGGCTCCCGATACAAATATTGAAATCCTACCAAACCGGTCGAAATTTCGACCTCTGTAGTCTCGTTAAAACGATCTGCACCCGGATCTCAAATATTAGGGGGCTATGAAAAACATGATTAACTAACAGTTTACGAATTGTTGAAGGATACATCTTTTGGATTATAGATGTTATCTATCTTAATTATAGCATTACCGGTTTGAGTACTCAGCCCTTCTGTATAAGGTCAATTGATTTATTTGGTAAGTAATTAAAACCCGATTTAAATGTTATTTCAAAGGATAAAATCAGTTCTATTATTTTATATGATATCGACTAAAGACCTAATCATTATCATCTTCTACTTATATAGATTATCAAATCTCATGGTCTGTCTGTATCTGTTATTGTTAATCAACTTACCTGTAATAGACAAGATTATGTATATCGCAAGGAAATACTCATAGCCCACGGCAGTAAGGTTATTAAGGTCTGCAAAATTAACATCTGCAAATGTCGCATTAAGAGGTTAATGTTTTTAAAACATACAGGTTATGATGGGGTTACACAAAAGACATCCCATCGCCTTGACCACTTTACGTCAGGAAGTGAATGAAATCTACCTTGGTGTACAACAACATGCATATTACAGCTTATTGTCAACATTACTTATCAACATCGGTATTCTCCGCGGATTACCAGTCAGTTTCCCCTCTCTTTCGTTATCGATACTTCCCTGATAGGACAGGATACAATATCCGAAAGGGACTTTAGTTTCTCATTCGCAATTGAACTGCAAAGTCAGTAAATACGTATTTTATTAACATCCTCCCTGTTCCAGAGAAATAACACATTAAAGTTTATTTGGTGCCACCCATTGGACTATTATTTATATAAACAACTGTAAACACAATATAATATATACGCTGATATACATATCACATTAATCATTTTGTTTTATTTTATTCGAGTTGGCCAAATATCAGTCTTTCGTGTGCCATTTCGCTTTTTATTCACAAGGCGGTTTCAATTTATACGAACAATGCCAAACTAATCTTAGCTTTTGGCAGGAAATCAGAAATTCTGCACCAATGTCATATAATGCACAGAATAAAGCAAGGCAAAGAAACGCGAAGTAATCAATATCAACAAAAAGGGTGATTATATTGGGTTTTTTAACAGGCGTATTAAAAAAGACTGGTGGCAATACAACACCTAGTGAAATGGTTACGACGAGGGCTCTCTCTTCCTTAAGAAAGTTGCCACCCTCCCCATGAAAAAAGAAACTCGCTTACAATTAGAAAGAGGAATTTAACAAAGGCATCCTTATTCATATACATGTATGTAAGACAACTATCGAAACCAATATACAACCACATACTTGACAATCAGTATTTACATTTTTGTAAGTCAAAAACATCTTTTTTCACCTAAACCCCACCCTAACTGGATCATTACTTGATACTACCGACTGTTAGTGCAAATGTGACAACTTTTAAATAATAACCTTGTAACTTTTCAAGAAGCACGTTTTCTCAATAGACAAAACTTACACATGAACGTGTTAGCCAGTTTCAAAACTTGAGCAATTTAACCTTTATACTTAAAACCATATTTACAATAACTAACGTTAACTTCTAAACACCCAAATAACCAAACGCTGTTTCAAATGAATCGAAACCAAATACAAAAGTTGATAAAATATTTTGGTTTGCATCTAGCTATATCAACACATTTGAATAATCAAATTAATAAAGATTTCAAACTGCAACTTTAACTAAACGATTACAGTTTTCCCCACGATAGGAATGTGTAAAATGAGCATGTAATAACATACCACATACGTCTTAAAATATGTAGGCCCTACGTCGTAAGCAGAGGTTTGTTGCCGCACAAAAACTGAAACTAATCATCTGGGTTTCCTCATTTTGGGGACGATCGTCAAGTCGGATGCAGAATTATAATTTCCAGGAGGATCCTTAATCTGTAAATCATTAGGGTTTATAAAATCTAAAACAAATATCACTAAAATATACTTGCTAGTAAAATTGAAAGACCTAGAGCTAAAATTTTATTCATCTGAACGATCCCCTATAAAATTGAGACATGGACACAATAAAATTGGTACCTTGTGTGTATAAACTTTTATATATGAGTTAAGCCTTATCTAGGCTTAAATACCAAATGTTATTCACAGAAGTAGAATGAAGGAGTTAACGATTACCACCCATGTGAATGGCACGCACTATAATTGTACAATATCATTGTAAATAACAACAGTTATCTTCTATTTGTAAACGTATCGGTAGGTCGGAAGCCTGGTAGTTTTAAAGCACATTAAATATAAAAAACGTCCAATTCCTAACAAATATGAAATGTACACGTTTGAATGAAATTCCATTTCCGTCTATTCATTTAAGGTCCATTATTTCAGATTAAACGGATAATATTGGTCTAAACATGATTAAAATCCTAGCGTTAAGTTAAGTTATGACAATTTAATTAATCCTATGTAGTCTTTATGACGTCAATGCATAAGGGCATAGGTCTTTGTTTTAAGCATGCCCCTTTTCTTTTGAAACATATATTGGTTGTTGTTTTGACCCAATGATCAAATATTGGGACCACTGATAAAAAACAAGATTGGTACAGTATCATACAACGTTTAAAGAAGATAAAACTTGAAACTCAGCTGGTAGGCCATAATGGTGTATACCCAGGTGTAATAACTAGTAACCTACACCTATTATATACAGGATATTACATGCTGTTACATCTTACCTGTTAAGTGGTTAACACCCAGTTTACTAACATTGTGGCTCGTGTTTATGTTTGAGTATTTTAGTTTGTTGAAGTTGATCTATCTAAGATTATAGATTTATGCAAACGCCTTAACACACACACCCCTAAGCATCCGAAATAATGATGATTCTTATAAGTTTTTCCTAATCAGATCAAATCAAATTTATTGTCGTTTCCAATCGACATCGCCTTCTAAAACAGTTATAAGCCCATGCTTTGTCTGTATGGGTGTATGAAACGTTGTTCGAAAACGTAAAACACAAAAGACGAAGATCTGTATTTGTATAGCTTACTCTGAAATAAATGAAATGTGAAGAAAAGTTCTGAAAGTAGATAGTAAAATAAAATAAAAGCAAGTACGAACAATCCACACCATTAGACAGAATTCGGCGTCTAATACCATGTCTTGTACACGGTAATGAAATTGAACTGAAGCTGGTTTTATATATGTCTGATTTTAAGATACATTATGTAAGATTTAGATAGAGAGCTAGTCATTCTTGCTATACTAGTTCAATAATAGATAATGTAAAGTGAATAATTTGAAAATTTCAAAGTACGTTGCGAGCGAAAATATTAGCCTTTGAATGTTTGACAGGACGTGTGCAATAATTTGAACCATCCTACTGGTTGTTCGAAGCTAAGTTTCGTTCTTCCATTTTTAGCACCAAAAGGTGGCTGAACTGTTCTAATGTATTTAATAACGGAGAAATTCGATGCTACCGAGAAATACCTGCAATAATATAAGTACAACAGACAATATATTTTTGATTTAAATTACATTTCTGAGCATCGGTTTACACTATTTACAGTGATTATTTTGTTGTTTTCAAGCATATGACTGATACAGCCAGAAAGAATGACACATTCCATATTGATTTGTACTTTTGACTGAGAAATAATTGTCTTGTACTTTCTCGCCCCTATTCGACAAAAGTTATGCATATTATGATGCACGGCCTCGCTGGCTAATCCCATTGTTCATTGTCTGACTGAATTGGATGAAATGAAATGAAGTGGGGTTTAATGTCCTACAGTTCTGCTTCGACTGGGCGGATGAAGACTGACATTAGGCAGCGGCACTATGGCCTATTCTTATATCGAAATCCATCTATCAAGGGATCTTTTACGTGCACGTCAATGTGTACACAGGACCTCGTCTTTTGTCTCACCCGAACGACTGGACAGCTGTTCTCGTCACGCCCTCCGTCCTGCATCACTGACAATGGGAAACCACGTTGGAAAATTCCAATGAACTTTCTCGGCCAACACAGTGATCAACACGTCTTACAAACTTAGCCACCATGGCACCGTCAAGCAGGTCGCGGACCTTTCTCCGGTTATAAAGAAAGGCGACTAGAAGCGAGTTATACCAATTCAAAATGAATTATGGGAATAAAAATAAACAAACAGAAAGAAAATCAAACAAACAAAACGAATCAAGTATTCAGATGCTTATATCGAAAGAAGATCGATCACAGCTCAAGTTAATTCCGAAGAAGGGGAAAGCATTAAAAAAAATCAAACAAAACGAATTGAAGATTCTAGATGCTTATACGAAAAGAAGATCAATCAAAGCTATACATTGTGATATATTTTGGTGTTTACAACAATTAATTGTATGCTGTTTAAAGGTCATTTTTTCAGTATTAAATCAGCCAATAGAAACCATTTCGCGTAAAGGAAATGACAGTTGCAATAAATATATAAATCTAATTGTCACTTCTATGACGGATGACCTTTTTTTGTTTTGACTTTATAGGAAACATTATCTTATTTAAGTAGAATATTAGGGATTGTTAATGTCGTCGTTTTGTGAAGAATTCAGAATAGTTTTGCTGCATGATGGATCATATTGCACCTAATTTAAAAACAACACACAACACAAATAAATAGGTTGTTAAATAACACATTAAACGAAGCATGAAAACGGGATATAAAAACTCAAGTTTACTCATCCAAAGCAAAGATTCTTATATGTTTGTATTTAAACATCGACCCTACTGGTGCACGTAGTGTTTATTAAACTTCGATCTTCAGCTACATGTAGATTCGGCTTTTGAAATCAATACCATAACCAAGGAATGAAATGGGCTTTAATACCATCTTTTCTGCACCATTTGCGGTATTGGCAACGCAGTGTAGTATGAGGAATATTTTGGCCTGTCATCGGCGCTGCATTGGCTCTTATTTCGAATTCCAACTATAAAGGATTATTTTATGTACACGCCAACATATATACAGTGTTGGATAAGCAAAATAAGCACGTGATTAGGGCATCATGGGATGGGTGAAACCACATAAATTTCTGCTTTGTTAGAATGACAAATTCAAAAATATTTAAATTTAAAAATTAATTAAAGAACTTATAATTAGTTTTTCATTGTTTTTTGTCTTTTCCTATAATCCTTTAGTTTCTTTGTCTCAACATATAATGACGTGTATAAAACCCCCCGAAAACTGATGGATTTTTAATGGTTTTTTATTGTTTACATTTTGAATTTTGAATTGTATACGATTTGGGGCACCAAAATCGTCTGTTTAGGGCCTCTATTGGTCATAATCCGGTCATGCATGTATACGAGATCTTGGTGTTTCGTCCCCATCAAACGACTAGACACTTTTTGCTAGCACAGATATATCATTTGTGTTGGAATTAATGGATGCCAAAAAGTCTATCAACCAAAAACAAACAATAAAACAATATGGACAGAAATCAAGTAATTACTTTGGAGGCTATTACAAATATAACAGTGATGATAAGCTTCGTCTGCTATGGTACGTTCTTTGACAAAATGCCCAATTTAATAATCGAAGGTTGTGAAGTGATTAAACATACGTTATGAATGCGTTGGTCCTCTTAAAGGGATTTTATTCATCAGCATTCTGACGATTTGATGTTATGTAGTGTGGGATATGATTTTACTTTTCCTAGGCAATCTCCCGGACTTCGGCTAGTCCATCCATTTAAGCAGCTGCATGCTACATAAGTACCAGTATAGTACACAATTAAAACCATTCGTTCAAGCCACAGCGGTTAAGTCGTCCGGTAGTCCATAAAGCTAGATCATCGGATATAACATTATCTTTTCGAAGCGATCAATGATAATAACTCAGTAAGCAATTTTCAGAAATGGTGAAAATATAGAGAGAGTCAAACTCCGAACGAAGAGAAGCAATGCTTGGTTTGAATTAAACGAATAACCTTAATCCCTTTGTTCATAATTTCACCTTGGGAATTCCAAGCAAGATATAATATTTAAATAGATGGCTGATGGCGTTTTTGTAACATGATGACTTTACTTACACCAGTCTATATCATAAAGGATAATATAATGTGCCAATAAGAGAATAGTGGTGTATCAACATGAGTTCTGCACATTTTCTGCAAGTAAGTATATAAATACAATGAAAATAGCATTTTGAGAAGCAAAACGTTTAGACAGTAACCGATATTAAAACTATGAGAGAAATATAAATTTACAAACGTTAACCAATGGATAATTTCAGCTTCAGTTTAAAATCTACAACTTAGGTGATTGACTTCTTACTAAATCCTATTTACTGAATGAACACCAGTTAACCAAACATTTGTGATCAAAAGAAATCAAATATTTGAGAACATGGGATCTTATAAGTACTTCTTGTAGAGAGCGATTAGTGACTTAAATCAAACGTTTTTCTTACTGATCACGTTTTGTATACCTATAGGAACACGTTTGTAACACCTATGTCAATACCAACCTTATATTTTTATACAGGGCAGCTAATATAATGTATTTTATATTTTAAAGTGGCCGTTTCTTTTATAGATAAAAGACTGTCCAGACAAGAAGATTTGTGTAGGTCTCTCGTACAAAAGAAATTGACCACGTTCAAGGCTATGATATATAGATAGGAATGATGAATATTGCCCGGGCAGTAGCGATTTTATCTTTCTGAAGGGATCTTAAACGTGCAACACCAATCGGATCCCCGTGTTTCGCACACCCCAGCAGATAACATAATACAATGGCAGTCTTGTTGTCTAACGCCCGGGAAGAAAGCAGGAGAATTCTAGTCTTGACCCCAGTAATCCGTCTGAACCACTACCATGACTACCTTCATTATGAAAGTTTCACTTTTTTCATGTTTATTGTAATTACATTAGTTTATGTAGACGAAAGAGGGTAAATAAAATGATATAATTAATGTTTTCCTTGATTACACACAGATATAGCATCATATTTTATATCCAATTTCCGTCATACTGTTGTTTTTATTTCAGAAACAAACTAATTGTTTTTCATAGGAGAATTACAAACAACCACGAATATAATCATGACCTTTGTGTTGACCTTCCTAAAGTGTTCTGTCTGTTCACACCTGGAAGAAACAATTTTAAACCAATCTGACCTGTAGTACGTCATATACTAGATATAAAACAGATCCGCAGATACTGATAAGCCTACTTAACAGAGAGAAATAGCCACGGTCCTCCAGATAATATTTGATGTGATATTTTATTGCTATAACACGGTAACACCCATCCTAGATGTCAATCACACCATCTAATCAATCAAACTACTATATAGGTTAAGATAATCCGAATTGTGTAAACAAGATATAAATAGTGTTGTATACAAAATATATACATGTATAATATTAGGGATATTGGGGCCTCTTTACGATTGTCTTAAAGTAGCAACCACAGCCAGTCTTTACAAATTGTAAAATCTCCACATTTCTCATACAACGTTTGAAAACTAAAATTTTTTAAATTGACAGGCTACCATAACAACGTTTGTTTACAGTCAGTGGTGTAATAGAAAGGGAACAATGAGAATTGTTCAACAATATTGCAAGTACCGATGCTTATAACAACTGTTAGATTATCTAAATTATGCATATTAATGTCGACAAATTATCCTGGCTTGCATATACTTTTTGCTACTTGAATAAAATATTCAAAGATAGGTTGCCAGGCAACGAAACATACGCCCACAGCAGCTAAATCGTCCGGGCAGTCAACAAGGGTTGTCGCATATTTTTACTAATTTCGGTAATGAAACATTTGTAATACACTAAAAACTGATTAAGAGTAACAACTCATTATGTAATTATCAGAAAATCATTAGAATTTGATTGCTTTTTATAAAGTTTTACCCCACGCTAACAATTAGTATATACATGAAACATTTAATATCATGGATTTAGCTGTTCAGTTATCTAAATTCATTGAAAATCAAAATACTGGTTCGTTTCAACACCTTAAACTCTATGTATCAATCTGAAGTCAATCGGATAGTAACTTTGGCCTCTATAGCGTCACAAGTATTTTTGAAGTTATCAAGGGAGATAACTCTGGTAGTAATTATTTGAAATCGTTGAAAATCAATAGGCTTCTTCGTCTCATGACCTTAAACACTGTGTATAAATCTAAAGTCAATCGGATATTAACTTTGGCCTCCAGAGCGTCCACAAGATTTTTTGAGGTGATCAAGGGCCATAACTCTGGCACTATCGGAAATCGCTGAAAATTAATAGGTGTCTTTGTCTTATGACCTTAAACACTGTGTATAAATTTAAAGTCAATCGGATATTCACTTTGGCCTCTAGAGCGTCCACAAGATTTTTTGAAGTGATCAAGGGCCATAACTCTGGCACTAATTATCGGAAATCGCTGAAAATCAATAGGCTTCTTCGTCTTATAACCTTAAACACAGTGTATCAATTTGAAGTCAATCGGATATTAACTTTGGCCTCTAGAGCGTCCACAAGATTTTTTGAAGTGATCAAGGGCCATAACTCTGGCACTAATTATCGGAAATCGCTGAAAATCAATAGGCTTCTTCGTCTTATGACCTTAAACACTGTGTATAAATTTAAAGTCAATCGGATATTAACTTTGACCTTTAGAGCGTCCACAAGATTTTTTGAGGTTATCAAGGGCCATAACTCTGGCACTAATTATCGGAAATCGCTGAAAATCAATAGGCGTCTTCGTCTTATGACCTTAAACACTGTGTATAAATTTAAAGTCAATCGGATATTAACTTTGGCCTCCAGAGCGTCCACAAGATTTTTTGAGGTGATCAAGGGCCATAACTCTGGCACTAACTATCGGAAATCGCTGAAAATTAATAGGCGTCTTTGTCTTATGACCTTAAACACTGTGTATAAATTTAAAGTCAATCGGATATTAACTTTGGCCTCTAGAGCGTCCACAAGATTTTTTGAAGTGATCAAGGGCCATAACTCTGGCACTAATTATCGGAAATCGCTGAAAATCAATAGGCTTCTTCGTCTTATGACCTTAAACACTGTGTATCAATTTGAAGTCAATCGGATATTAACTTTGGCCTCTAGAGCGTCCACAAGATTTTTTGAAGTGATCAAGGGCCATAACTCTGGTACTAATTATCGGAAATCGCTGAAAATCATTAGGCTTCTTCGTCTTATGACCTTAAACACTGTGTATAAATTTAAAGTCAATCGGATATTAACTTTGGCCTCTAGAGCGTCCACAAGATTTTTTGAAGTGATCAAGGGCCATAACTCTGGCACTAATTATCGGAAATCGCTGAAAAACAATAGGCTTCTTCGTCTCATGACCTTAAACACTGTGTATAAATTTAAAGTCAATCGGATATTAACTATAGCCTGTAGAGCGTCCACAAGCAATTGTGGACGCCGGACCGACGGACGGACGGACGGACGGACGGACCGACGGACCGACGGACGGACGGGGGCGACGACAATATACGACCACATTTCAATGTGGGCGTATAACAAAAATCAAATATGCCAGTGATTCTAGCAGTGGATAAAATTGAGTAACAGTGTCCCAAGAAATAACCTTCGGATGTTCACAACGACACTGGATCGAAGTTTTGCTCACCTAATCTTTTTTCAATCATAATTTATCATTTGATCTATATCAAGTCCAAACTTGGTTATATATTAAACAATACAAATAAACGTAAAATCAAACTACAAAGTACCCACTTAATAAGATCAACAACAGTCTGATCAACGGTGATGTATTTTTCTTGTGGGAAACTGGTACTGTCTGAACTTGAGGGATGTGTAATGTATGTACAATGAACAGTATATGTCAACTAATTATTTTCTACGTCTATATATAAGAAAATGTTGTTTATTAAATCAAATCAAAACGGTCACGTTTACAACTATAAGTAGGTCAAACTAATGCTTCACGTGATTAGATCAACCGAGACCTAACAATAATAGTCTTTTTTAAAGACGAGGACTTTCAGTGGAGATTTGTTTTGCTACATGAGCCAGGAAGTGAATTAACACCATTTGCGTGCCGTTTGTTTGCGGGAGATCGAGCACTAAATTGAGAAGCTTCGTTGCAAAACAAGATAACAAATTTTAAGGCGTTTTCTTAAGGAACCAATAACATATGCCCACCTGATCACTTTGTCAGACTAGACAGTAGATTATGATATCATCGTAAACAGTGATATAAACTGTGGGGAAATTAATAGTAATTCAGTAAGTGTTCATGCAATCGCCACCCATATAACCATTTCTGGAACCGATACCGATCCCCACTCATTCTGTTCTTCTTTTTATCATGTTGGCGTTCTTCGAATAAAGCCTGAGAGACAAAACTTGGCATGCGCATCTATTGTGGGACTTCGATTTTTGATTTGACGTCAATATTCCATGATGGCTTTTACGACATCACGTTGTGTCCCTGGTCCATTTTTGATTTGTTTTTGTTTGTGGTCTCTTAGTATGATGTCTTATCTGTATATTTGTTTTTGTGTAGAATTGTGTGTGGTGCAGTCCCCCTGCACTTACTATTATTCGTGTGATTTAAAATAGAACAGCATAGTATTAACAAATTATTCGCAGTATTACTTAGATTCTGCAATGTAATTTACTTCAAAGCAAAACTTCACAACTGTAAACATAATTATGACTCGGAAAGTACAATTGTACTACCAAAATGTAAGTTTAATTTGATGCATTGCTTATATTTTTATTGGTAAGTCAAAAATAGATTGATATACTTGAGTTGAAACAAAATTAACTTGGCGTCAAGCTGAAATTAGTTTAAGTTATGACTGGGCTCATTAACCCTAATTGAATGGATTTCTCTAGAAAATAATCTGAATTATTTCATACATCGGAAACTGTGGGTGTGTTCAAAACATATAGTTAAACCGCTTTTAAAAGTAAAAACAACAATGGAACTGGGTGTCCATTTTTTCAAAAAAATGGCAGACCTCAACTAAATGAACCTGTTTTTTTTTTTTTTTTTAAAAAAACAAAAAAACAACATAGCTTCTCTTTGATTATATTGAAATACGGTAGTTTATTGGTATTCATACGTCAGGGCGGGGACATATTTGGTACCCAGTCATTGTAAGCTCTGTACCACAAAATAAAAAGAAGGCAGCGTGATATTCAACGAGTTAGGATTTGATTGCATGCTTGATCAAAGAGCTAGTTTGGGTCGAGTGGACGTTAATGCCCCCCCCCCTCTCTCTCTCTCTCTCTCTCTCTCTCTCTCTCTCTCTCTCTCTTTTACAAATTTTATTTGTAATTTTCAAGTTTAAACTATGTGGACAGACGTTGCTGCCATATAATTTTAGATAATTTATATCCGGAAATACTTAAGGTACTATGTAACGATGAACAGGTAGCAATATTTGTCATCTAAATATCAATATCATGTACGAGTGTCCACGCTACAAATCAAGGCAATGTATATTACTCGAGGCTACCACTTCCTGTCATCAGCTGATATATTAAGTATCGAGTTGTTTTGTTATACTTAGGCTTATTTTCACTCCTAATACAAACCTTAACAACATACTAAGTATAAGATAACATAGGTGAAGAATACAAAAACCTCTTAAACCAGTCGAGTTAATATTACCCTCACTTATCCAAATAAATACAAGAGGTTGGAATCTTTATAGAGAAAATAAACCTTGATTGTTGCTAAAGGTAGGATAATTAACAAGGAAATTTATTGTATGAGGTTCTGATTGATGTAGGTACAACATAAAGCGGTCTTGGTGCTTGGCATCGTTCAAGTCATGGTAAATTAAGAAGCAATAAACACCCTCAATGATAATAAGCATCTCCATATCCAAGTATAGTTCATCTCACACAGTTATTAAAGACATACATTTTCTGGTAATTGTGACCATATGCCTGTTGTAAACGCAACTGTCATGTTCAACACGTTAGTAATCACTTGATTGTATCAATTTCTAGAATAAATCTGACTATCCATCTTAGTGAATGTCTGATAACATATGGAATGGCTGAACCAGGCACCAATTATAATCCATATGAGAAGTTCGTGTAGCTAAAATAGGTCCATATATTTCGGAAACCAGGACATTTATTTTGGATCGAATGACATTGTTTTGTTTTGGCACTGTGGCAAAAGTATAAATAATATCTCACAGTAACCACCACACTTACCACAATCACATGTTGAGTTAAAATAAACGCATATAATGATAAAATAAAATGATAATTACATAACTAACCCAACAAAGCCACCAGGACAAGTTCGGCGTTCTATCCACAAATGTAGCTCATCACAAGACAAGCATACTGGGGCATGTCGACGATGATCTTTTAAAAATATAAACGAGAGTTTGCAAAATATCGATATATATAATTCTGACATTGAAAAGGCTATGTTTTCATTAGAATTCTTTTATATTATGGACTCAGTACTTATTTTGATAGAGTTGTGATTTTAAACAGATATATCTTAAGGTTCATATCCACCGTAGCCCCCATGTGATTAATATTGGAGACGTACAATATATCATTGAAGATAAGCCGCTTGTGATAGTAACAGACGAATTTTTTTTTGTAAGAGGATTACACCTATATATAATCAGGATTTATTTTTTGGTATAATTCAGTTCACCGACTTTGGATTCGAAGACATATTCAATAGAATAAAATATAAGAGAGTTTTTGAGCACCAATTGCAATACTATAATGCACTAGCGTCGTTTATCTGCAAATTTGAAATATATGCTAAGAAATCTAAATCTAAAAATGAGTTTTCTCATAAACTCTACGTTGGCAGTTGATATAATTTACGTGTCTATCTAATAGATTTGACTCTAATTATAATTTATGTAAATAGAGCATTGAAGTGTGCTAGATATTGTCTGTGTTAAGCAATGTCTCTATGACAGTATATTAAGCAATGAATGTTCACTGGAGGCTATATTATAGGTATAAAACCTATAGTTTACATTTCATAGATGTCAAAATTTGAGTGACACGTTACAGACTAGGATGTAATATATAAGTTGGATTAATACCTTTTCGCGACAATTAGAATAAATTGATAAAAACAGGCCAAAGTTTATCCCAGGCCGTTGAAAAAGATGTGAAATGAAATGAAATGGGGTTTAACATCGTATTGTGTCGTTCAAAAAGAAAGCACCCCAAACACGTTTAAATTTAGTGTGATGAAATAAATTCTTTTTTTAGATTATTATATTGTTTAATACTTGCGTTAGGTTTGATTGATTTCCAGTATACAACAATAGTTTTGTGATATCTGACAGTGGATAGTTCAATTCAAAGTGTATCTTTCTGAGTGACGTCATTGGTTCAATTCCAAAACGAAGTGACCAATATCTCCTATCTATAATCGTTGATATGTTAGATGCATTCACCCTTCTACTGACATTATGAATCAGTGCTTTATTTCCTTTAATCTGATGAGCTCAAATACATTGTCGGATGAATAATAACGGTTTCATTTTCTATAAAATGAATAACTCTTTGTGCTATATAAATAGAAACCTACTACATTTCAGTTCATAACCTGAGAAATGTGATACGATTTTTCATTTTTATATACTTTCGTGGGTTGGGCCCTTCGCGACGTTTTTGTGTGTTTTAATGTAATTGTTCAAAATTTGATTTCGCTAGACACAACTACTCTCGCAATTAGATTGGTTTTCTATCGTTGCAATATTGATCAGATGACAATAAAGATAACCCCGTTTCTAGACATTATATTTATATCTTTTTAATCGTAGGTGGTGAAAAATAAAATAATTACTGGGTTTACCACTGCAGCACTTTATATATATATAAATAACGTGAAGAGCTTTTCTATTAACTTCAACAAAATTTCAGAAATTGACTCTTCTGTTCACTCATGTAATTTCCGTACCGACAGTAAATCATAAACATAATAATTAGGTTAATTAAAAGTTCAGCTCGTACAACTTTTAAGAACGAAACATATAAAAGTGCATTGCTTTGTTTGTGCTATGTGGTAGTAAAGCATGGTGTGTTGAAATTGGTTTCATTTAATAGATAAATTTATCAAAATGTTGACTGCATGCTTATTGTACTTATCAATAACACAAGGAAGGTCAAATCACGCCTTGATTCGAAGTTATCAATGAAAGATTAAACAATCTATTATGTTTCATGGTATAGTAAACACTGACTAAAACCATAGTCTTGATCATTTTAACCTAAAATTGGGGTTCCAATATGTCACACGATTCGTTGTGGAAATATGTTATTCGCATTTTCTTTGTAATATTCAGAATACATTGTTTACTGTCTGGCAGACTTAATATCTTCCATAAGTACATGATGTTCTAAGATGTTCTAACAGTAAGTGCAGGAGGACCGCACCACCCGCAAAACAAAAATCTACAAGATAAACATGCGGACGAGACAGAAAATAGACACTGCAAAAAATGAACAAATTATATCAAATCAAGTGAATGGATCCGGGGACCAGCCGTTAACGTCCACTGCGCTGTACAGTCCCTGGCCTATTATGATATAGGACTGACTAAAAATGATTTACAAAAAAAAACCCCCAAAAAAACCCCCAAAAAACGTAACATAAATAATGCGACCGTCTCTAAGATGTTCCAGGCTACCCAAGTGTATGTGCCAAAAATATGATGTACGTCGTACTAGGCCACTTGAGTGTGTACTAAAAATGCCAATTTACTATACCTATAACTAAACCCAAGAAAGAGAGCGAGAAATGGGGTTTTATCATAATATGTTTTTTGATTTTATTTCAATAATTTGCTAGCGCGTTGGGGTCTTTAGCAGTGGGGGGAAACCGGAGTATCCGGAGAAAACCCACAAGGTTGGACAGGCGACCCTACTCCTTGCCACGTACAACTTTGGATTCGAAACCACGCCAGCTGACTCAATGGCAGGCCGTATGATACAGAGCGTGCACGCTAACCATTCGCCTCCTCCCCAACTAAACCCAAGGTTTGAAATTCAAATGAAAACAAAGCGATGTAACGTACTTTACTTATATTTTTGTTGTAGATAATAAGTAAAAATAGTATGTGTACATGTGTAAGCAAACATGAAGACAAACCAATAATCGTTACAGGTTTATCTAAACGACAGTGGAATTACTTATCATATCATAGGTGGATATACTCTATAAAGATAAATAAAACTAGAAACACAACATTACCCTATATTTCTTAAAATGGCGATGAGGTTCCATAAAACGGCCATGCTTTGGCTGGGCAAACTTTCCGAGGATTCGTATTAATCACGTATTAAAACATCCACCCATCCATATTTAAAAGATGCATTCCCGCGTACAAAACTGTATGATTTGATTATATTTTTGGACTTAAATCAAACCTGACGTTCTTTGGAATCTGAAATGCTTTTTTTTTTGTTGTGATAGTTCAATTGTCGCTACCCACGTTTGGAAAATCACTTACTCA
The DNA here is from genome assembly GCA_036850965.1 of Patella caerulea. Taxonomy (NCBI): domain Eukaryota; kingdom Metazoa; phylum Mollusca; class Gastropoda; family Patellidae; genus Patella; species Patella caerulea. The sequence goes on along the minus strand of JAZGQO010000014.1, from coordinate 16,265,621 downwards.
TTGTAAGCGATAAAATAAAACTGCGCAGATCGTCACGAGGCCGGACATAAGTATTATTCAAATATAGCCACCACACAGAATCTATTGTTTTAATTAATATCATGAATAGGAATGCTTCTACTATTTATCTCAGAAAATGTTTGGAATGTTTGCGATGTAATATAGAGAAAACAGACGACACCATTTGAACTTTTATGAACAAGCATATTTCCGTTAATAGAATTTGCGATGGAACCATCAATATATTCACTATAAGACAACCATCTATTTCTTTGAAAATAAAACTGTTAACATCCGTGTGTTAGACATTTTCTCAAAAAATTCATAAGTTCGGGGCTGAAATACTACAAACACGTGAACTATAAAGAGAATTTGGCATTAAAATGTATAATATTGCCGGGGACGTGTTGACTCGGGGAGTAACACGTTGGTTCGCTACCCTGGAGGCCCCTTGTTTGATCCCCCTGTTGACCGAGAAAGTCAGGACGGTCCCCACTTGACAGTTTTACCGTACACTGTACCTGACAAGGGACAAAATATAGTCGTCCGGAGGTCTTGTGTAAACATTGGCGTCCACGTCCACAGTTATATAATTCGATATATGAGTAGGCCATAGGGCGGCTGTCGTGGGAAAATCCTTTCCCTCGTATGACGTATACATGTCTTCATTAGCCCAGTTGGAGCAGAACAGTAGGACGTTAAACCCCATTTCATTGATATAATAATGTATAGTTTGTAATACTTTGAGTAGGTTTTAACCAATAACCATAAAAACGTCGTTACCACCAAACAAGACAACCACAAAGAGAATGATTACACAAATAACTTGTTTATAGATATATATGTGTATATTCTTATAATAATAATGTTTCCTATACAACTATGTCTCCCCCTATACTATAATAATATTGACCTTAGTATTATTATCGACATGCTGTATGTACACAAACATAGGACAGTATAATGTTAAGATAGAGAAAAACAAAACTAAGTTCAAATATAGATATTGTTTTGGATTCTTTGAAACGACTTTATTGCTTTTCACATTCTTCGGGGGGAAAATAAAAAAAATCGGGTTCAATAATTCATGGAATAGGGGTATGATCATTTACATATACCATAATTGGCAAACACCTTCAAAGATTATCGTCAATGAATGAATGAAGAAAAGTGGGAGCCTATTATTGTAGTCGCTTACAGCTAAATATTTATACACTAAACTTGTCCTTTATATATAATTAACCCTTTTGTATATGCAAACAGTTTCAAGTTTCATAATCTCTAGCTGTACACGTTGAGGAAAGAATCTCTTGTTGATATTAATTTATTTGGGTCTGCACTTGGAATCTATTTCAAGACAGAAGTAAACAAACGACTAGAGCTCAAGAAACTGGGCTACGATGAAAATTACGACAAAGAACATATCTCATCGCAAACCACGACAAGTTTCAGAATTTGATTTAATGTTAATCGACACTGAACTTTTTCTTTCAGTCAGTTAGCTGATTTGGAACGGATGTAGCTTGCAAAATTAAGTTAATATAAACCATCGTCTAGACAGTTCCTGGAATATAAAACGACTCATTTTTTAAAATGTGGTAGCCTCTAAAGCAACACAAAAGGGCGATATCTTTTTTCAAAGACTGTGACAAAATCAGCCACTTCTTTGATTGAGTTCCTCGATAAGGTATCTTTCTCGCGTACCGTCTAATTAACACAATTTCTTTTTTTCTAGAAATTCTTTAAAAGTTAAACAACGTGCACAGAATATATTTGCCATTATTCGACGTTGTCAATTCTTTAACTTAAATTAGAGACGGGCTGCATATTATCGTACAGGAAAGTTGTATGATTTTTTTTTAATAACGTATAAAGCCCTGACTGTCTAAGTATTATTGATTATACGTGGGCGTAAAACCATAAAAAATCAAATTAGAAATATTCATCGATTTGACAAGTTTATAATTGGTTTTAGCTGATAGGATCTCAGAATTAGAAGTTGTGTAAGCTATAGCAAGAGGCTTGAAATTATTTGGATGTTATGCTTTTCTGGTCACTAATTGGGATAGAATAATAGTTTTAAAAAACCATGGGTGAGGACGTTTGTTAACATAAGTTACAAACGTTTGCAATTCGATACATAAACAACGCAAGGATCAAATGTTTATGTGTTCTCCTCAACTAAACCAATTAAATGAAAGTGCTAAGTTAATGGAATTCATTCATTTATAAAGTAGTGAATATATTATAACCAACATATTTCTGACTGAACGTGAATAGATTTCACAGCACCAGCTGAGTTTTATATAGACTAAATAAATCTATAAATAGTTTTGTGTATGTATACCTGTATATTATTAACTATAAATAAAGTATATCAATATCGAATCAGTGATATATAAAAATAAACTATCGGTATATATGATATGTCTATTAACTATATATATAAAGAAGTAAGTATGTATCAGAGTCAAAAGAATTATTTTGTGTATAAACACCAACTTACGGTCAGTTTCTTATCTAAATAGCCGCTTTGAGTTTGAATTCGTAAAAATATTTAGATATATAATAGCCCCGAGTATCGGTAGATTAACTTATATCACCACCAAATTCTCGATAATCTAGTATATCAAGTATAAAAGAGCGATCTTGAGGTTACATGTGAAAGTGTGAACGGAATAGCAAATGAAACTAAATGTGCCGTTACAAAGATACGTACAGCTTTATTCTGTGATACCTAAAAATATACTAAACTCATATGAATGTTATATGTGTTCATATAAATTGATTTCTAATCATTTAGTCCATTCTACGCGTTTTTAAAATTATTATTTTGTCATCTGTCAGTCTTTTTTTCATTGCTTCCGCACTGACATGTGATAAGTCTTTCTTTGTTAATTACGAATGGCACCCGAAACCATAGAGTAAACGACTGTGCTGATTTAAATGTTCATCGTGTCTTAAATATTGGATACTATAATCCTATGTTTTCATGGTTTAGCTGCTTTAACCAATGGGACATTTGTCTTCGTAGATGAATAAACCAGCTCAATGGCCACATCTCTTGATTTTGAAAACATCTGAGTTTTATTACTCAAAAAGGTAAGATACTATTATAATGGTATCCAATTCTGAAACCATTTGACAATATTAAGGTTTCTTATTTACTACTCGTTTCAATAATCTAATTTAACATATATTTTTGGGAAACACTTATTAATAACACGTATTCTAATACATACACTGTTATATTACGACAAACAGGTGTCTAGAGTCCTGTATATTTTTACTACTCAGATGTTTTTACTCGTGGAAGATGTAGCTGAGGTATGTTAGACGTAAGAAACACTGATTCCAGAACTTCACTAAAGATCATGTTTTGATTATAGAAATACTAGATGTTTGACACGTTGGTTAAAGGAGGTCCAAACGTTTTTACCGCATAAGATAGGTTGCCAAACAACAAAACATACACGTAGTAGCTGAGACGTCTGTGACGTCAATAAACGCAGACAAATCTTTTGGTAAATCATCGGCGCGTTGACAAGATGCCAGTAGATATTTGAAAATGTTTGCCGTAAGTAGCAAAGTAGGCTTCCTCTTTCCGAGGATGTGCATAATTCATAAACTTGTAAAGTTTAGTAAAATTTATTTTTCTCGACCATTCATAAAATTCGACAAAGTAGCCAATCACGACAACCCTAGATGTAGTTAACTGAAACTTTTTAAAGGGAGAGGATGCATTTGATAACCTTCTTTGTCTCAATAGCATAAACAACATTTATGAATTTTAGAAAGATTGGCTGACAAATGTTGTCTGTAGATGGACGGACGGACAGACGAGGGTCACGCCAGTACGGAATTTCGTTTAAGGAAGAAAGCAACACAAACCCCAGCTTCACCAACGACCAGAAAACTTTAGCTAAACCTCCAAACCAAATGATAGAACTAAATGATGGAATTGTGTGTTATTAAAATACTATAGTAAGTCAGCATACCCTGTCGTATAAATAACACCCATCATAACTACTTATAACAGTGGATACTTACTAAAACTTAACCCCATTACCATTGAATTACATGTTAATTCTCGAATTCTGTTCATATTCAGATAATTGTCATGTTTATGAAATTAACGAACAAGTAATAATCAGATTACCATTTTTTAAAAGTTAAAGTGGCTAATGATTCATTCATTACGGGAGTTTTTTTATTTTCTTCTTGATAATAAAGAAGTTGATGCTTTAGCGTTCAACTTTCACTATATTTTTAATTTCTACTTCAGGTGTTAAGTAATTATCCGATCAAGTAACAATTTGTCAGTCTGACGCAAATACGTGGAAGTTTCTCACGACTCTAATTATCGCCTTGGAAAACTATGAAAAGAACAATACCTTGGGTTTGTTGATTCTCACACTTCACTAAAAAAAGGCACATAAGAATAATATTTACATCAATTAATAGAGATAACACGGAAGAAATATCACCTCGATAATTATTATGCAACAAGAAAAAAAAAAGACATAGGTCACTTAAATAGCAAAATTCGTTAAAATTAACGTGCATTTAAGTCTTGCGAAACGGGGTCCAGGTGATCGGCTGGTACCCAAACTCAACGCGGCAATAAACAGTCCGTCACACAAAATTATGTCATTTTTGTGAGGTACTGACATGCACCAAAGAGATTAAAATCATTAATTTTTATGAGTTCACAATGAAATCATATTTCAATAAATATAAACTAATAAACAGTTTAATATCAAAAGCAGGGTAGGGTCCCAGAACACCTTAAACCACTTGTCTTTGAAGCGTTAACATAGGTAACAAATTGTTGTTGTACCTTTGATAGATAAGGTATAAAGCGATAAGTTCTTTAGAACTTGAGGGCTGGAAAATTATATAATAAAGTAGCATCGATTTTGGCAGAGATGTCCCATAATGTTATCAGTAGAGTCAGCATCATTCTGTAGCTTTTTCCACAACCAGAATGTCAAATGCATCACTGTTATCTAATTCAATAGATTATCCATATCTTATCAACTAAAACCAACACACTGAAGTAGTTTTAACAATGACATATGTATCAAAAATGTTACAGGGAATCGCGCGACCACCTATATATATAATTCAATACTGTCATCTACAAGGGCTTGCAAGTAAATGGATGATCATATTGATAAAACGAACGTCATGTTAACCTCTTTGCCACTTCAAGCTTCACAGAGTTCAGGATTAGGCGTTTTGTCCTTATTCCAAGTAACGCACAGTTAAAGGCCTCAATGTCATTTTTAATTTTATTATATACATAATTTGAAACAAAAGGAATTGGGCTTTAGTGTTGACTAGGCATGAAGCGTGTGCCACGGCAAATGTGAAGTAAAATATGAACAAACAAAAGCCATCCGTAGTAGAGAGAAACATGTGATTTCATAGAAATCAAATACCCCAGTTTTGATTTCTTCACTATGTACTAGGTAATTTTAGATGTTACGGCCTTTTATATACCCCAGAATAAAAAAAAATGAAAATGTATTTTTCAAGTACCCCAGTCCGTGTTTTAGTAATGGAGTGCATCTGAGGTATGCATGTATAATTGAACAAATTGTCTAGGCTATACCTGCCCCGGGAAGATGGTGACGTGCAACATTCTTCTATTTGCACTAACCCTCAGGGTTTACGTCCCATGGGCATTTTATCTACATCCACATCTAGTCTTACTTATACCGTTAATAAATTAGACGGCGGTTTGAAAACCCCATTGTCTTGGTAAATCTAACAAATCTATCCATAATGATATCAAACATCAAAACAATCTTCTGTGTCGATACCAAATATAGAATCAAACTATACGTCACATTTTTGAAATATCCAAATATAGATACGTATAACAGCTACAATTACCAGTTCTAGAATTGTAAAAAAAGGTTTAAGCATAGCGTTCATTTAAATATAGACCAGAAGACGTATCTTGATCTACTCAATTACATAGGTATGACATTTCATAATATATTACAACATGAAATGAATATGGTTTAGCGTCTTACTTTTCGCCAACAACCAGTCTAATGAAGAATTGTTTGCGCCATGCAGTGAGTTAAGATGGAAATCGTGTACGGATAGGTAACCGTTGCCAATGACATACGCGGTTCCTCTATATTTCTGTCCAACCCGAACGACAAGAGAGAGAGAGACAGACAGACAGACAGAGAGAGAGGGGGTGTTTAACGTCCACTCGACCCAGACTAGGTTCAATAACGTATGGTTCAATAATTCGCTTGTGTGTAGGGGTCTTTAGCAGTGGGAGGAAACCGGAGTACCCGGAGAAAAACCACAAGGTTGGTCAGGCGATGCTACTCCTTGCCACGTACAATCGGGGTTTTGAAACCACACCAGTTGACTCAATGGCAGGCCATATGATACTGCGCGCGCATGCTAACCATTGCCCCACCCCCACCCCGCACGACAAGGCGATATAATGCCAAAACGGTTATCTATTGCTAGGTTCATAAATAAAGAGTTGGGCACAGGTAAAAACTAGAATTCAATATCGCTACTATTGGCGAAACTATGGAACGAAACATAAACCTTCCATTCATAATATAGTACCAACAAAGGAAAACTTAACCCCTTTCCCTATAATACTTCTAGAATAACATCAGTTAAAGTAAAGTTTGAAGCACTATACATTCAGATCCAGACAATAAGTGAACTGAAATGAAACGAATTGTTTTTTTGTAATTGCAAACGAAAGCAGTTGTCCCCTAGACAGTGCTGTTTCCGTCACTCTTCATCAAATACCAATTATTTTACATGCTTGCTAACGCTTTTTAGTCCACCCTAAGGACTAGATGCATTTCCCCACCAGGACCCTCGTCCTGGCTTGAAATCACGTTTAATGTTCACGGCCAAGACGAGAGAATAAGTAAAATTCCCCAGTACCCTATCAAACGTTGTATCATTATTCAAACAAATCAAAACAAGGTCGGTCCCGAAGCAGATTTTGCGGATTAAGAATACCATAGAAAACTAACTGCCAGTCGATGGACAATAATGACCGATGGTCAATACCAACCACTGTCTATAGGCTTGCATACAATGGACACGGTATGTCCTATAATTGATATAATTATTCAACCATTCCTTTCAAACGCTCGATATGTCAAATATCATTGGGTCAATCTGGTTGACAGTTGAGCAGGAAAGGTAAACGAATTTTGAATGAATAAGTACCCGGATTGGACGCTATACTGTTCACATTTCTTTACGTTATGTTTAGGATGTTGTAGATGTTTAAAACACATGTTATATATTTGTAATTACATGTACTTATCTAGCTATTTAGACTAATACATGTTCACATCTGGATCTTGTTTCCTTAATTTAAATATTGTCCTTAATTCGGTAAAAGTACTTAAACTGTTTTAAATTTAAGACAGTCGCTGTTTCGGTAAAAGCAAAACACTACAGTTATACGTGGATAAAACTAATCTCTATATCATTTTGCGAAACTATCTTCGGAACGAAGCTCTTCAAGTAGTCATGTCAGGCAAAAACACAATTACTTTTCAAGCATTCAGTTCTTAAAACACGGGATCTCAGTAATTCTGAAATATTTTCTATGCATCATATTCTACACTCGCGTACCCGACTTCTTAACGTAAACGATCTTCCGGTTGCTTCTGAAAATACCTGTAATAGCGTTTGGCTCGACTTGGGTGGCGAATAAAAATAGTTAAAAGCGTGGTAAATGGGGTTTTAGCAAAAACATGTAAATTACGTATTTTAGACACACACATATATATAATAATAATTTGCTGTAGAAAACTTGTAAACCTAACTTTGTTCGGAGGCAAACTATACAATCATAAAGAAATAGTAATAATTTCTCTGTGTAAAATATTTCGTTATAAATTCAGATAATACAAACTTATAGAGCAGTAAATGACAAGATTGTATCATTTATAAAATGACAAATTTATACACCCCATTAAGTCGCCTTATGTCCGGCAGTCATGAATTGGACTAAAGTCAATGACATGCGAAGCTTATACTATATAATAGATCACATTATACTGGTCTATCGATGTTTGACATTGACTTAACGTAGCCGTAAGTATATAAAATAACCATTAAAAGGAAGTGAAGTCCATTAAGATAGGGGAATACACTATATTACAACACACATGTAATTAGAATGACCAAAATATGTACCTATGTGACCACAAAATATTAAATCGTAAACCTAAATGCCCCGAAGATGAGGTGAAATGACCACTGGCCATTACACAATAATTCATCATTCAGGAAAAAGCCAGAAGCTAGCACGTACATGTGACACATGTAGGTGTAAGGTTTTAGAGGTTTAGTCAGTCAACCAAGTCTATTGAAATTGAAACGCTGTAATTCGCTTTTACTGTGAATCACTCATGCCTGTAAGTCAATCAATAGTACACTATATATATTCAAAATTATATTTTACTATAAATGCAAGTAAAAGGTAACTCTTATAGGTTTGGGTTTCTATATTTTCAATACCATGTTATTCATACAAGTAATACATAACATATGTCATAAGGTCATCCGTATTATATGAACTAATTTACTTATGACCAATATGCCATTACAATAAATGTGTATAATTCAAGCATGGAAAGCATTAAAAGCGTTATAAGACTTCAACGGTTCAATATTTTAGCCATTGTCTTCTAAAGATAATGAATATGCAAATCTATAAAATTGTATATACATGTAGGTCATATTCCACTTGAGGCTATGAAACTATATTGCCGAGGTGGAAACAGCATAAGCCTATTCACAAAGGCAAGTATATATAAACAAATCTAAATATGTCTAATATATCACCGGGTTACAATATACAGTTCAGGGGTATGGTACGGGAGATTGTGACCATGGCAAAACGAATTCATAAAATGTACTATAAATTATAATAAATTATACATGTAGCTACAAAACCGTGTCAAGTCATGTGAACTCGTCAAATGAGAAGGGGTACCGGGTGTTCCAACGCATACATGGGTAATAAATTATGTTTTTTGTTCATTTGTTCATAAAAGGTAGAATAATTTACCAGACTACGTATGCAATGGGGACTATACAAAATTTCTTTATTTTTAAAACTTAGATTAATGTTTTAAAGGTGCACATGCTTGTTCATAATCTGCCAGACAAATAACTATATATGGAAATTTATTCTAGCAGGAAGTAACAGCTAGAAAACAATGTATGGAAAAAACATCCATAGCCATCATTGGTTTAAACTTTTATATTTGTTATTTACTCAAGATTTCACGATAATCTTATTCAAAGTCTTTTAATGACCATCACTATTACATGTATATATAAGTCTATTAATCAAAGACATTGGTAGTCTACACCATCTTGACGTTAACAAGTCCAACACTATCTGATACGGTTTACTACGTGACCATTTCTACAGACAAATTAAACTTCCATAAATATCACACGGATGCAACACTTTCAACTGTTATAAAAATCAGATATAGTATATCATAACACTACTTATCTCATTATATATGGCATGTGAAATGTTTAAAGTTTATTTGCTTTTGTATATCTTATGTTACACGTTCTATGAACATACGTTAAAGGTTTCTGCAACAATTTTCGTCAATCTGTTTGGGAAATAAAAATCCGTTCGAAATAATATATTCAAAAGCCAATCAGGTCCATTACTTTGACACAGGTTGGGGCATTATAAAAGCAATCAAATATATGTCCATAAAAAGTGGTCAGAGGTTAAAACTTTGTACGTTTTACATTCGAAAATTTCAACAAAATGTGATAATCATAACGAAATTACCGGAAAATTAGACACTTGTTTTACATTTCCAACAAAGTCTCACAAATGTTAAAATGGCAGTCACGTTTTTTGTTAACAATATTTAAGTATTTGGCAAGAACCATTTTGACATGATATACTGAGAAAACGCTCTAGTCGTACAGTTTGTCACTTAATTTGTGTCTTGAGGCGGTTTTTACAATAAATGACGAAAGACGTGATGATGGATGGCCTAGATAAATGGCGTTATGCTTTTCTGGTAAGACTTTACGGACCTGCAATTATACCTACATTCAAGTAAAAACATAGATACGATCTTAATATACCGGGTCATAAAACTCAGTACAATTATCTCTACTTGTACCTTTAATATACATGACGCCACTCAATAATAAAAATCATTTAACGTTATCGTCAATGGATAAAATTTGTACATTAAATCAGTTACATAATATTTTCATCATGGAAATTGGCCAATGACCTTTTTAATTGTAAAGGTTGGTTGGGGGTTATTTCCTCTTTTCCCTTGTCATATAGAACTACCTGCACAAAAACACCTCCTGTTAGTTTGTGCAAAACCAGCAATTGATATAATAAAATGTCTATTGAACAATATTAGAAATTCAATTAATTGGGCTACTTTTCTATGGGTGTGTTACTTTGCATCATTCTATAACTCGTCGGAATACATGTAAAATACAAACGAAAAGATTTTACAAATCCATTAGCTTTAATATAAACTGATGTTCTGCTACGATAATTATTTTTGATAAACTTCATCCTTTATCAAACTTGAACATTAAAAGAATGTTCAATCCTCGAGCACGTCTATTAACTTAATTCGTATATATATATTTGTAGCCTTTTGAATTAAATCAATATCCCCCGCCCTCTTTATCACTGAAAAGTCTTCCAAGACTATTCCGTAACAACATTATAACACCAATGCATCATAGTCTGAAAGACGCTTCCAGATTAGATGGTGGTCATGATTTCGCATCTCCAAATGTTTATGTAACTATTACTTTGCATAACCCCCCCCCCCCCCGCCCCGACCTAAACAAACCCACTGTTACCCGATGTTTTACGTAAATTCATTATATTAGCAGATACTTAACTTAAAGTTTACTTGCTTCATTAAAGTTACACATAGCACATAGGTTTCCTATTTGAAGATTTCAGAAGCGCCCATTCCTATTATATTCCCTGAAACAGCAACTACATTTAATGTGCAGCCGAGTGCATTAGGATTCTAAATATACTTACACCATGCCAATGATTGTTTTTAATAATTAGCTGAAGTATTAGCTGAATTAAAAGGTGGCAACATTGTGTTTATTTTTCATTTTCACAAAGTATCCGGTGTCGTAGAGGTTAACGATTTGTTGTAGAAGAGTTCAGATTACCCACACGTGGTTAGTTACTTTCATATATTTAAACTGCAGACATTATCAGCTGTAGTTCCTGTTTTGTATCTACATTTATAATGCTGTCTGATACGATTTAAAGTCCCATAGAGGCCGCGATTTATGCAAATGAAAATGAATGTAGTTCTATTCTACACACCTTTACAGAAAAAAATGTCATCGAATTCTGTTTAAAGTCCCATAGAGGCCGCGATTTATGCAAATGAAAATGAATGTAGTTCCATTCTACACACCTTTACAGAAAAAAATGTCATCGAATTCTGTTTAATGGCTTGAAAGACACGCAACTAAGTATTTAACCGGATTTCATCTCGCTAATGTCTTGTACTACGTCATATTATATCATTAGGGCATGAACATAAACATTGGTTCCTAAAATAACAGCATATTTAAGCATAATTTGAAGCTTTCTGTAACAATGATAATACTAACAATGTAGTTTTGGACATCCACCGATTTATGCATGTTCAAGGCGCTGCATTTAAATCACACACAAACAGTTCGTTTCTGATTGAGACAAGCTAGAGTTTATACAAATAAGGTTTTAAGTTGTGATTCAAAAACAATAATGTTTACGGGTAACTGATTCCGAAAGATAGGATCAGCAGTGTTGAAACTTCTATCACCAAACTGTTTTAACACCTGAACGAATAAGTATGAATATGGTATTTATTGTTTATAATTGATCATAAGAACCCTAATCAAACCATTATAAGGTTATAAATATTTAACATAAATATTACCTGTTACCAGTGTTTGTCGTGTATTTTGTACACGGTGAACAGTCCATTTGCTGATTACACTATTTTGACTAATGGTTGGATTGTTCGTACTTAGTTTTATTACAATATGTTATTATCGACATCAAATGCAGCATATCTGATACTTTGGAATAGCATGTAGATACTATTAGACACGTTTTTGAGTTAAAGATTAAAGGCAGACAAATTACTTTTGCATACACAAACTAAAATTAATGAGGTCTAATTATGTAGGTGATACTCGTGTGCATATGTATTCTTGTTAATGTAATGTTAATGTTATTATGTTATTACCCCTTTGCCTGTCATGCATGTGGTATGTCATGTATCCGTGTATTAGATATAATGGTGTGTTAATTCATAGCTATGGATATGCTGATATCGTTAACAAATTAACACCTCATAACATTATATGTATAATACACTACCATTGTGTTATTTTCTATAAATTTCGTATTACAATATGTAATATGACGGTGAAGCAATTTAATATCGTTCCTAAGATAAATTGTTACTGAAGCCAGCATACATTTGTATACAGCATGTGTTCTACCAATAAAATTACATATATTATGTTCTCAAATTTAACTAGCCCCATTTACTAATTTAATTCAGTTTTATGTACAAAATTATGTACATAAATGATATCAATCCCAAGTCGGAGTTGCCTTCAACAACAAAATAGCGCAAGTTCTTTTTTGTTTTATTGAAAATGGTATCATATATTACCTTAAGCCATTACCTGGCGAATATTGTGGGAAACAGCAATATCGCTTTATTACTTTTTATAGAAAGGGGTATCAAATTGTAGTAACCTCATCCAATTGATAATGAATACGATTTTTTGCGCCGGGCAGTGCACGGACAGCAATTTACATGTAATGCCAACTGTCAAAGGTTATTATTATACGTGCACATCAATGTGTACACAGTACCTGTATTTTCTGTCCCGTCCGAACGACTAGACTTTGTTACTTGTCAAACCTTCCGCTCTGTATCCTCACGCGGGAATAGCAAGCCGGAAAGTTTCTCAGTCACATCCCAGATCGAACCCGGTATGTCCAGGTTAACGAGCCAGCACCTCTTTCACTGAGCCCCCCCCCCCCCCCCCGTAAGCTCGCCAATCATGTCAAATCCTGTTAAAGATACATTATGGAGATTAGATAACTAGCTAATGTAAAGGCAATATGCTGAAAATATCAGTCAAATTGATCCACTATGAACCACGAACTATGGGAATGAAAGTTCCGCTTAGCATCGAGCATCATTACTATAGTCGGTAAAACAAAACTAGTAGTCTCGGTTATCAATTTAATCTTTAATCACGAAGGAAAATTTTGAAGTAAATCGAGCTTCAATCCATCAAATATCGCAGGCTAGACTTGACATCGAGAGTTGATTATGGTCTGGATAAGTTAATTAATGTCTAATTAGTAGTTTTTATAACAATGCAGGCCTAAAGAAAGACCTACATGAGGCATATTTTGCTCTTGCATAATGTATATTTAAGTTTGACATTCTGCAGTTGCAATTAAACCAACTCATATTCAGCTACATGTATATATGTGTATTTGAGATATATAGTAAAGAAGTTTGCTTGATGTGTTATACTGAATTACTATAAGTACAAGACAAACCCATATTAAAGTTTAAATTTCTCCGGATATTATATTATCACTATTGACGATAGTAAAGCTATAAAATACTTGACATAGATTCAGTTTTAGTAAAGGCCTTTACTTAAGTATCTCAAAGCACTTATATATGATCTAGATATAAATCACATTAGATCTTTTAAATGTTGAAATGTGGCAAAAAATGAGTTGTTAAAGTTACTTATAATTATGTCCAAGAACGTGAAATAACTAAATCTTGTTATTCCATGTTTGATGAAGACGAGCATCGGTCATTCAGAGTACTCATGCGAGGAATATTTTGCATGGACAGTGGCGTTTCGGGCTATTGAGCATGGAACTCTATGTATCGTTGGTATAACTATTAAGTGCACACTAACGTGTACACGGTATCTCGATTTTTGCTCCCATCAGAACAACTAGACGCCGTTTCTTGACAAGCAGTTCGCCCCTTGGAGCCAACAGGAGGCATCTGGTTAGAATACCTGGAGGAACTTGTTCTTTCGGCGATACCCACTGAGTCACCGTCGCTTGTCTGACAAGACGACAGACTCTTTGTTGAAATATGGCTTTGACTAAATGCAGTAGATGTTATCCATATATAAATAACAATCATATAAATATAAGCAGAGAGCTGGAAAGTGTTCACTTATTTTCAAAAAAAAAAAAAAAATATAAAAAAATCACTGATGGAATATGATAACTTTGTTAAACTTAAGTTTTTACAAACATGTAATCTTTTACTTTCATGTTACGTCGTTTTCCATTCAATAACTATCTACACACATTCTTTTAATTACAACTCAATACTTATCTCTCGTTATCAGATTAAAACATTTCCATGTCATTCATTAGTTTTGTTTTTTGATATGTTTTGAATGTAAAGATATCGGTATATCTTTCAATCACGATATTTGATACCTAATAATAGGGCACGACTATTAATAATGATCATGTTTACAGTCAAGTTTATGACAAGCTTGTGTTTATAGACACATAATCAAAATACAATTCATGTATTGACAATTGGGTAATTATACATTCTAGACATCAATAACAAATTGGTTAAATGTGATTTAATTTGTTTATACTGACATACAACTTTATGTTACTTTAATGTACTGCCAGCATCGTTTAAAAATCATAATATCAATGTTTAGTAATAATAAAAGGTTGGTGGGTACTGGATATAGTTAATACGGATATATGTCATGAATCATGATGATGTATATTGAGAGAAAGGAGCATCGTTTAAAGTATATAAGCATGCATGCTATATATCGAAAAACTAATAGTGTAAGCTATATATAAGTACAAACATGTGTTCACCAGATAGAGCATGTCATATAGGATGTACTCTGCATAAACAAGGTTACGTGGATAATACGCAAAATGTACATAAAATGGAATATGTATTTGTTAAGCTGCGATAGTGTTATAAACTTTGATTTATCGTTACATATGACACCGTGTATTTGTAGGCAGGTGTATCAACCATGTACAAGATTAGTGCTTTATCTGACAGAAACTTCCAACACAAGTTAATATTCCCAGACATAATGAAGGCCTATTATATTTGATTTAACTTTTCTAATTAAAGGGCTTACCTGTTATTTTTAGAATGCTTTCTAAACGTCTTTTTAGTTAGTTCTTGGATAGTTCGTAAATTCTGTGGTTCGGCACTAATACCCTGTGCTCTCTGTTTTCTAGGCCCATTTAGTAATGGTCGAACAGTAGCCGGCAAAACGGACTGGAACTTATCCAATTGACTTCGGAGTTCCTGAATTTTACATTCCTTTTCCTCCAAAAGCTTTTGAAGTTCCTTTATCTTCTCATCTTTTCGCCGTAGCAAAGTTTCTAACTCCTGTAAACTTCCCATTTTTTCTAGAACTATGTCACACATGGGGAGTTAAAGAACGGTTAGATAGAGACAATCGGGTCACTCGGATGAAAGGGACATAGACTTCCCCCTCCTTCTTTCTACACACTTTGACTAGAAGGATGAAAACATCGCACCATCATCACTGACAACTTGCTAAAGATACAGTGTACATAAATCTATTACAGGTAGTGAGGTTTAAGTATTCAGCTGTAACGAACACAATACCAACAGCCCTCCACAAACCCTCTAGCCGACATGTATACTAGTTTAACTATAGACGCGTATACTCATTTCTCACTAAGTCGTCTGCTTAGGATGCCTTGGGCTATCACATGACCTCGAATCGTACACACAATTTAAAGGGAAGTAACCGATACTGTTTTTTTTGCGAAGCAGCTTAACACCTTTCACCTGACTACGTTGTAGCTTGAAGGCAGTGGGGTCTGGTCTTAACACTTGTAAATGAAAACCATATATCCTTTAGCCTTCATGATACTGTATGGTATTTTATAGTAGTAGATCGATCAAGGTCAGACAAGTTAAATTAAAGTCTTAACAAAGACAGGTGGAAACTAGAAACCTACTTAGAATTGAACCAACCACGTGTAGGCTACAGTTGAACTCGTTAGAAATAAGCTTCACATGATGATTGTTTTTAACCTTAAACCGTAAACAAACGTTCTTTATAAAGTTATAAAGTTCTTGTTTTTCTTGATCTCTTCGCCCATCTTTTACTATTTTAATAGAAGTATCCGAAAATATAATAAAATGGAGCTTAACGGTTAGTCCTAAGAGATACGTCGGTGATTTTGACACTAACTCACGGTTTCCCATTTTTCTATTGCAGGCCTGTACTATGCTTGGGGTTGTTTTGCCAGGACAGCGGCAATTCCACCTACTCTTCATCGAATACCGATCGCTCGTTTACGTGCATGCCAATGATTTCGCTCCATTCGCATTTTTTGGACAAAATTTACTTTTTCACGGCTTAATGAACTTAGATGTGTACTCTAGATTTTAGATAAGACTTAACCGTGGTGCACTGTATGAATAAGTCCGTCTTAATTAGCTGACGGGGAAGGTGTTGCATCATAAGGTCTGTCATTGAATCAAGTGGCGTGGTTTCGATTAACCGCTTTCACGTGACAAGGTGTGGATCGCCTGTCCAACTATGCCTATTATTTTCTGAACACCTGTTAACCTTCCCCATTCCTTCAAAGAACGAGAGTGAATGGGCCAATCGAATACTCGTCTCCGTGGGCCTTTAATGCAATGAATGTAATTCCTTACCGCTGTGTAAATATATTCAGCAGCTATATTCAGTTTTACTTCAAAACTTGACTCGGTGGATAAGGTGCTGTCCAGCTAATCCGAGCGTCCATCTTGTAAGTAGTGCAGGGCGGGGGACCTGACAAGAACCAGCGTCTACTCGATCGAACTCTTGACAGTTCGGAATTTGGAATTTCAAATAAGAATAAGCCGTATAGTGCCGCTATTGGAGTGAAATTTCCTTCGTAGCACACTGCTTTAGTAACCAGATGAAGCACAATCGTAGGACATTAATCCCCATTTCTTCATTTCTTTCAGAAATTACTTTCTTAAATTATACATCATGTTGTTTGGGTAGTTTCTTTGTTGAATCATTATATTATAATAAGGGATACCATAAGAGATAATACTTTATAGTAATGTTGTTTTTAGTTTCAATAACGTATTTCGTTTTTAAATTGACTCACTTCAAGATTAGATTTCTGTCTGGCGACGTCTTGATAACCGTATAAATGTCAATGGATGGTAAGAATAAAAATAGAGATGTATCAGAAGAAATACCTTACCGCCTGATACAATTTACTCTTCCATAATATTAGGCATCTCAATTTCGATGGGAGCAAAGCTGAGGCTGAGAAATACTCCTAGTTTAATTTTATACGCCCGTGCACAGTTTCATGTGGACGTACGTGTGTATTGTCGTCGCCCCTGTGGACACTCTACAGGTCGCAATTTTTATCTCCCAAAGATCTCATTCCTTTCGATTCATCGGACCGTAACTTCATCGATGCTCCAGGTTGACGAAAAATTAAGTTTTTGGTTTGTGGGCACTCTAGAGATCACAATTTTGATTTAACTGTTTGTTTACAACCCAACAACCCAGTTCCCTTCGATATTCATGTATATCGGACCGTAACCTCGTAGTTTTATGATTTCTGATAGCCTTTACCCTGTGGTCCGTCTAGAGATCACAATTTTATCCTTTTTAAAAACCCGTTTAAATATATCACCGTTACACCATAATGACACTTGAACTCGTATTTCGTGAAAATAGGACCGAAAATGCCCGACAAACGGTCGCTCCGATACGCAAATAGTATAAAAGTATGTGATACCAAGGATATGGACCCTCTAAGGGTCCATTTTTTAAATCCGATTCCGATGAAACCATGGACCTTATAACACATTATAAGGTCCATGATGAAACTTAAAAACTGTGTTACCTTCGCACTCCAAGTAGGGGCAGCACGCCCCATCCCACCCCCGTCTGTAAATTCTGGATCTCTCCCGGGAAAACCAAATTGGCTGGACAGGCCACACAACTCAATGATAGACCTTACGATTAAACACACACACACACCCACACACACACACAAACTAACCATTCGGTCTTCCAATCCCCAAGTCAATCTGTTTCACAGAGAATTACTTAGGAATTAACTCTGTAACAGATGAGTGTCCATAGCACGTGCGTTGACTGCAGTCATTGGCTCAACGGCTCGTGCAATGTTTACTTAACACCCAACTGCTTCGGGCAAAATGACGCATTTTTTTCATTTTAATACCCATTTAACCTTAATAGGAAATATTTTTTAACTTCAATTACTTCAAACGTCTTTATTTATTTTTCTGTTACCTCAAAAAAATGTTTGAGAATTTAATTTGTCGGGGTAAAAAAGTTAATATACTGTACTAATTAAGCCTCGCCGATGTCATGCTTATCAGTGATTGTAGCGGCCAAGCGAATATTCACTGCGGGATCAGTTTGTCCCCAAGTAAGGTAATGAATGCTGAAATGAAAGCGGTTTACCTGGAATATTTTTACTGACTTTGGCATAACTTAATGGGACGTCACAGTACAAATATTCCAGGTTAACCGCTTTCTTTTTCAGCATTACACTATTCTTATTCAAATGATTTCCAAATTGATACTGAGGTATAACCTAAGCCAATAAGAACCATTGCTCAATTTATAATATTGTGATCGTCTTCTCTTTACTTAACGCTTGAAGTTCAAAGGGAAGTAACTCGCATTTTCGAAACATAAAAATTTAAGACATCGACATTTGCAATCGTCGATAGGCTACAGCAAGTCGTAATTAGAATCTTTTTCTTCTTTTAAAGCCCCAAAAGGCACAATAATTATAACCAAAAATTGTCTTAGCAAAATTATAAGTGATTTTTTTATACCTTTATAGGCCCTATGTCGCCTCTCGAAGAATATATACCTCTACTTTTAGGCATACGTTCGAATCTGTGTGCACACATTATCAAAAACATTCGATTTATCTGAATATGCGATTACTATTATTGCCTCCTATACTCACTAATAATCAATTCAATATGGGAACACAGAAACCTTCATTCGATTTATATCCGGAGTATCATCACTTTCTCTTAACGTATGTTGCAATGTCGAGAAACAGAAATCATTCATGTTTTTTTTTTCGTTTTTTTTTTTGGGGGGGGGGGGGGTTATAAAATTTGGTGGCTCTTTAGATATTCACGTAATTCATCATTTCTTGGTTTGACTTTTCTATAATGCATCACGCGATGTTCCGGAGTAATCATTGTCTATTTCCTTTTTTTATTTGTTGACATTCAGACATTGTAAACAGACCGATTTCAGTTTAAGATGGTATTTTAATGTGAAAAATGACCTTATATTATCTTATACTGATATATACACATTGCCTTGCATTCTTAAATTATTAGACAAATCGGCAAATTATCTCGATGGGGCAGGGTATTTAACTTTTCTTGACTTAATGTGGATGGAAATGAGATTTATTAAAAAATGTTTCCGTTAATAGAGACAGGTCTGCACACCTTTAAAAAGCAGTGATATATAGATTTTCAGCCATTTCAAATGAACAATTCAAGAGTTTTAAAAATATGGGAGGTAACTCTAAATAGGTACCAGACCAACGTTTGGCCAACTTTTTCCATAATTTTCATTGGGTAGAACACTTTCTACCACAGATGGAACAGCATGTGGTAACCTCTTGCCTAAAAGCACGTATGGAGTTCTTCATGAAAAATTTGAGATACACAAGCTGAAATTTTCGGCCCCACATTAAACCTCTCAACTCTTGTATCCTTCCGCCTTATAATTATGAATATTCACCAAAACCTGGCAGAAAATGCATTTTCAAACCTTTCTACTCGAAAAAATCAACACAAATCGCATTCAAAGGGGGAAAAGGCCCTTGTTTCGTGGGTGACGGCGTAAAAATACTTGGTGAAATGTCTCCGTGTGTTCTCCTCGTATATTTCCATTCCCCCTTTTTACATGGCAATTTTCGTTGACTTTTGGAATATAAATAAAGGTTTAGGCTTGAATTACTACGATCATATATATCATTCTCATACCTAAAAATCATTCACACCGGAAATAATAACAAAATTACCTCCCATGCTTTTTTTTTGTCCTCCATGTGAATAGCTATCTTCAAACGCTTGAACTATTTGAAAATGATATTTTTGCCAATTTCTCAACTGGCAATTGTGAATTATAGGATTATACTTTAACAAGGTAGGACTATTTATAGATACCATCTAATTTAAGACTTTATTTTAATACATTTTAAAAATGTAACTCAAAAATATGAAATTACCGCTTTAAAATTGTCTGTGTACAGAATTTGTAACAGTTTGGCATATATCATTAATCTTTGTATTTCTCACAACTTGTTCCCTGGTGTTCTTAAACTTTTAGGCGAATCTCAATTCTGAAATATTCTACTAAAGACACTTGCACACTCAAATTCAATTTCATTTAGAAATATTCAGTATTTTTATTATGAGTACCGATCTGCATTTAGATCAAATCATTCATATGCTACTGCACTAATTCGAATGGCAGATAATTGGCTTGATGCTATCTATAATGGTGCGATGGGTGGTATAGTGTATCTTGATTTTAGCAAAGCATTTGATTTAATTGATCACAAGCTATTATTGAAAAACAACATCTTTATCGATTTGATAAATATTCATTAATTTTCTTTTCGTTTCTTTATACTTTCGATGGCCTACACTACATGAAGATTTGACAGGTTGTAGCGATAGGTCAAGTCAGTGGTCATGCGAGCGGCTTTTAATCCTATGACGTCAGGCATTTGATTAACTAATCAGCATCATGTTTGTTACTCGTTGATACCCACAACTCTGTTGCAAAAGACGCCTAAAGCTCGTCGTAACAGGCCGCTTCATTGGCTTACCCCTTACATCATTCAGAAACGTTAATGATAACAACTCTTCCAAACCCTTGTGTAGTAAAGACAAGTAAAACGAGATTTTGAACTATGAAACAAAAAGATATAAAAACTGCGTTTTAATCAGATTGAAATTTTGATTAAATCATATCTTGACTCACAGAAGCAAAAAGTCTGATTAGGATTACCACCTTAATTAGTACAGTCAAATTTTAATGTGGAGTTCCACAAGGGTTTATCATGGGTCATCTCCTATTCCTTAGTTTTTATTAACGCCCCCCCCCCACTCAATATTGAATCAAGTCAGGTAGATTTGTTTGCTAATGTTATCATCCGGCTTTGTTCAAACAAAGATATTTTATCCATCGCCAATAATCCCCAATGGCGTGGACACAATGGGATGGTAATCAATCCTTTGAAAACAAAATCAATGCTGATTTCATCAAAACACAAACGAAATCCGAAAAACCATACTTTAGATGGTGAGAAAATTGAGACTACCACAAAATTACTTCGAATTTAAATTGACTACTACCTTAATTGGGAAACACAGGTGTGTCTTAAAAAAAAAACTTGCACCAAGAGTATTTCTCCTAAAGAAAGATCATTTTCCTTACGAGACAAGAATTTTGTTATATAATAGTTACATACTACCAATATTTGACTATTGCTCTATTATTTGGGGAGGGGGGGGGGATGCTACCAAAAGTAGAATAGATATTCTTTTAAATTACAAAAGAAAACAGCAAGAAGTATTCTAGATGTACCAATTGAAACTCCGCCCACCTCTTAATTACTAAACTCGATTTGCTTCCTTACACCTTATCATTCAAAATTATTACATGTAATACTCCACTTTATCGAAACTCCTATGTTATTGAAAAATCTCTGGTTTCCAAAACGCACTTTTTATTATTCTGCATGATATAAATATGTGTAAAGTTTTTTTTAGATTAAACTGTAAACTCATTTATATTGAGCACTGAAGACACCATAATATCAAACTAATGACTATTGTTCGTGAATATTTAACTTGCAACTGCATTCTATCTTATTTTGTGTGTACTTATGGTGTTTTACTAGATTTTACGTGTATATGTTTTGTAGTTTACTTGAGGTGACTTTTGAGTGGGTTATGATTGATCGTTTTACAAAGGTCCGCGACTGGATTATGTTGTAATAGAGTATATCTGGACGAAACCGGTTAAGAAGGTGGATTATGTATACGTTTTGTTATAGTTACATCGTTATTGACGCTTTTTGGCGAATATTCGCACTATACTGTGAAAAGTTGACCAATGCGATTTACACCACCACCTTCCCCTCCAGTAAGTAAATTTAAACCAACACGTTTTCCGCTTATTGATATTCTTTCACAGAAGCATTAAAATCACACAAATTACGCCGTAGCCTACAATAATGGTATTCATATCTTGAATAGTAAAATGGTGTTGATGACCTTATAAAAGATCTGAATAAAAACCACCAACAAAGGTAAATCAGACAACCGATTGTGCAGTATTATTATACAACTGTGTGTATGTTTAGTTATATTTGTTTCGTGTTTCCAGTGACGCAGATTACTTGGAATAAGAGCAACAATAAAGTTAGTCTTTTCATTAAATTAACCCAAATACTGTATACAGAATATGGTATTGTGAAATTCTGTGTAACGAACTAGGCTTTGTTACATTCACCTGAGAAATATTAGGTCAACTTCCTGCTTCGGTTGGTGTAACCCAAAAGTAATTTAGCGGTAAGTCCCCCTTCCACCGACACACACCCACACGTACACCCACACACACCACCACCCACAAACACACACAGGGAGGATAAGAAAACAGATTGTATAACCTTTTATGATGTAAGTCACGTTGTGTTTTTTTATAAGGTTTTAAAAAGACTTTAGAAATTGCCAGGAAAGAAAGACGTGTTTGCTGTTCAAAGCATTACCACATCACGTCGATCAAATATTGCAAAATATTTACACCATGTACAGAACCAGTGCATATACATAGATTATTTTAAACATTTGGTTCCCCTCAAATAATCAATCATGCTTTAAACCGTTAATATAAAATAACACATTATAATGTAATTAATGGTATATTTTTTACTGCAATTGATCTGTATTTAGTACTCGTTCATAGTTATTATTTTGGACTTTATTTTCACGTTACGAAATCTTTTTGAATGCTAAAGCCTATTGTCGTGTTTGTGGATTTCAAAGAAATGTTTTGAGAGAAAAAACCCCAACACATATTATATGTAAAACAATCGCTGGTTTAAGGATGACATTTCAATACGTATTCTCAACATTCGTTTTTGATAGCGATAAGAGAATAGTTATCGAACGTCGCCAAATGACACTTGAGGAGTATAGAAGCCGTGTCCATTGTATGCAAACGTATTACATGCAAGTTTGCAGGTACAACATGGGAATCATTTTTGCAATATTTTCGACGTTACTGACCCAAAAATGGTCTGGGTAATTATTGCCGGTGATTAGTAGGGCGGAGTTATTGTTTGATGTTTTAAAAGTCCTGTTTGATTGCTATATGTACTAAAAGGAAGCACTCAGCGCCAAATTTCGAACGCATTTTGAAGAGTAATTGTTCTTGTCATATTTTACCCTTTAAAGCAATAGATTTATGGATTGAAATGAAAAGGAGTTTAACGTCTTACTTTGGCTTCAATTGAGCAAATGTTCCGCTATCAGAAACTATACGTGCACGATAGGACAATATTACCATTTGAAAAAATATTGAATATATAGTAATACGTACATTGCCAAATACGATAAGGTTGTATATTTGTTTGAAAAGTCGTGTTAAAAGGAGAATGGATATATATATCTTAGATAGCTTTGTATATTCATTGTCGTAAAGAAATGGATACAATTGCCATTGCTCATAAAAGGTCGAGAAACCGTCAGTAATTTCATTTAGATCGAAGACTAGGTGAGGTAACACGTAAGCGAGGTAAGTATCTTTCTCTATAAATATATTTCCCCACACCCTCGGAAAAATAGATCCATTTAAACAAATTAGCCACTGATTGTATGGTTTTTTTTAAGTACATGTATAGTAATAGAAACCAAACATTAATAATCCCTAAAGGGCAGAAAAACTCACAAATACTAATGACATTATTATCTTGCATTACTAGAGGAATTCGTTTTTCAGGGAACAAATCTTAGAAGTTTTCAAATTCCAAAATGGTGTTCTCTCAGAAACCGGGAACTGCGAAAATTGGAGCCGTGCTTTTATTGATTTCGTTTATAATTGCTTTAGTTGGAACTTTATCGCCATCATGGTATAAAAGTAGAAACTCAACTTCTGGAATCTGGACGTTTTGTCTTGGACCCGAAGAATTTGAGAACTGTGATTCGCTCAGTTTAGCTTCTCTACCAGGTACAATAATTAGATATTAGGATCATTTATATGTAGTTGTTAGCTAAACGTCTACTTCTGATTTAACCTAGTCGTTCGGATGGGACAAAAAAACCGAGGTACCGTGTAGACATTGGCATCCGCGTAAAAGATCCCTTGGATGTTGGAATTCGATATAAGAGTAGGCCGTAGTGTCGCTGTCCGGCCAAAATTTCCCTCATAGCAGACTGTATGGCGTATGCCCGTCTTCATTGTCCCAGTTTTGGAACAGAACAGTTGGACGTTAAATCCCATTTTATTTGATTGCATTTCTAATTTAACCGTGAACATTTTATTATCTTAGATAACACTTAGATAATACGGAGACAATAACAGGTGACGTATAATTATGTTTTTGTTTTCCGGGGATATAAAAAAATAGGTTCTAGAACACGTGATAATAATTATCATTTGAGGGGTTAACATAGTAAATAATAACCTTTTTGTACTTTTCTAAAATAGTGATACTAGAAGAATTAGGAGAATTTAGAATTGAAAAAATATATAATTAGAAGAATTTATAAAGTCACGGTTGATTAATTATATTTTTCATGGTTTTTTTAGATTGGTATTATGCTGTCCTGAGTTTATCGGCAATTGGAGTTATCTTTCTGTTTATATCAACAATCGCAGCTTTTTGTGCTACCAGTCGAGCGGTTGCCGCTATTCTTGGTATACTAGGAGGTAAATACTCTAGTTTAATTTATTGTAAGAAGAATTATGATAAATAACACTATAACTCAGTTAATGAGTTATGGCCAACTGTGTATGTGTAATGAGTGGCCTGTGTGATACAAGCTTATAGAATTATAATCTATTATTTTTAAAAAAAAAATCGAAGAGATTGGAATCACTGTTATTTGAATAATGACACTTTAGACCGCTAAAATTTATGATTTATCTGAATAATGGTATTTCGTTATTTAGAAAATTGTAGCTAGTGGCGAGATAAATATAAACTAATGTATACTTCAAATGGCCACATGTTTTGCACCAATATTATTTGTTTTGGTTAGCTTGAGTTTGATTCTACACGGACATGTTGCCCATTTCAGAATACTTACTGAGTCAAACACTATTTTGTTTATCTTTTAATGATTTAAGAATACTTGCTCAATATTTCTTTTCTTTACTTAAAGGGTTGATGGTTGTAATATCTGTTGTGGTTTACTATGTGAAACAGAATGAAGCCCTCTCGACATTCAGTGAATTACTCTACTGGGGTTTCTATTTGTCCGGGATATCCGGAGGTCTTGGTTTTATAGGCGCATTGCTTTTAATTCCCGGTCAAGACCAAAATACAGTGTCAACTTATTAATAATTAGTGTATTTCTGATTTGTTGTGATAGCTATACTATATATCGTCGGTGTCATTCCAAAACCTCGTAAGACGGCATTTTTTCGAAAATCACTTTTATGAATAATTTAAATTAATAACATGGAATACATCATATATCAAAAAATCAGAGTTCTGCGATCAATAGTTTTCATTTTATTGGCGTTTTACCAAACCTCGTATCACGATTGGACCGATTTTATTCTTTTCTAAATGCTCGTATCTCGGCAATGTCTTATCGATAATGATGTCAAATGCCTTTAAGCGGTGTATATGAACAAAATTCGCAGGATAATTATTGTAATAAAATGTTCCATAGTAAATATTATTTATAGGGAGCATAAGCATAACTTTTCTTGTATTGTTTTTAAGGTGTGGATTATCTATTTTTAGTAACAAAATAAGGCAATGGCGATTACTACCGGCCATCAGATATATCTTATATAGTGCCTATGTTTCTCAGTGCTAGGCATTTATATAGATATTATTAAAGCCACTGCAATAATAACGGCACACGATACATGTCTAGCTCAAATTTTACAATCGTTTAAAGTCCACGGAGGCGGGGCCGTCGAGAGAAAATTTAACTGTGTTTGGAGAAAATTTTAGAAATTCGACTGCGCCTGGAGGAAATTATGAAAATTTAATTGCCGCAAACGCATTTCTTGCTTTTCCAACCCGTGGTTACAGCAACTTCAATGTAGTTCAATATAGCCTACCTTCTCACCTGGATCTCAAACAACCAATCAATCGTTGTGGGGTATGGGGCCTCGCCCTCGGGAGAAAATTTAACTGCTGCAAATTCGTTTTTCTGCTATTCTAACCCGATCTTTAAGCAACTTTTAACATTCAAATCGTTTTGGAACGGAAATCCCACTATGTGCCGATCTAAATTCCAATCATTCAATCGGATGGTTTCAGCTGAATGCACAAATAATAATCGATTACCGAAAAATATCGCACAAAGTAGAGCGACTCGAGATATGTTTTAATCCATAGTCAATACAGTACAAATTCGCGGTAATCAATTAAAAGAAATGTAAAATTAGATTTCGGACACTTTATTTCGGCCAAATAATATCAACTATATATATATATAAATGAAATAATAATTTTTATTTCCACTTTACTCGTTTGCCGGAAAGTTGCGGGGGGGGGGGTATCTGTGAGCCGTAAGTAAGTTATCCTAATGAACATCTAGACCTACCTTTTGGACATACCCTTCACGTAGGTTACCGTACTGATTATCTTGACCTACCCGCGGTCAATGCCCCTCGGGTTATTGCCCCAACTGAACATCTATACCTACCTGTGGGCAATAACCCTCAGATAACTTACCCCACCAGGCATCTAGACCTACCTGTGGGCAACACTCATCAAGTAACCTACCCGACTGAGCAGAACCACTTGTGGGACAATAACCCCGGGCATCTTGACCTAACTGTGGGCATCTAACCCTACCTGTAGTTGATATCTTTGCGAGTTGGAACATTTTGACCTATCGGTAAGAAATACCCTTCAGGTAAATTACCTCATTGAGCATCTTGGCCTACATGTTGGCATTACCCATCGAGTAACTTACCCTACTAAGCATCTAAACCTACCTGTGGACAATTCCTGTCTGACTGGGCATCTAGACCTACCTGTCGGCAATACCTTTAATTAGCCTGTCCTTCTGGGCATCTAGACTTACCGTGGGTAATACTATCTTTGAGATAACCTAACGTATGTAACATCTAGACCTACATGTTGACAACATTCCTCATGTAACTTATCCCACTGAACATCTAGACTTAGGCCTACTTGTGGACAATATCCCCACCCCCACCCCCGCGGGTAATTTACCCCACTGAAGGTCTGACCTACTTGCATGCAATAACACTTAAGTAGCGTAATCCATTAGGCGTCTAGGCCTACTAGTTAGCAGGCCTCAATATCCCTCCAGGTATTTAGCTCCCAGATCGACGTTACTTCAACGCCTACCTGTTGCCGAAATTCGCACGTAACTTACCGTTCCGACCTACCTACTATCGACATCCGACTAGAAAATGGTATAATACAATACTTATAATGATTTCCCTACATTTGTATGCCCCATTTATACTGTAACCACGAGAAAATAAAAGCTGGTAAATCATATAGTTCTAATACAAAAACGTTCAGAAAGCTCGTATGTCGTCAGAAAAAAACAGATTAGGGGATGAAAACCTCGTAACTCCTAAATCGTAGAAATGAACAAACGTCAGCTTATATTTGACAGAACATCTGATCGGGGTTATTTTCAAATGTACAAAAATAAAATTTTAAGCAAATCCACCAAGTATCTGCAAAGTTATGAAGTTTTTTGTTCCTCCTGTAAAATTTTGTTGGTCGGACTTACGAGGTTTTAGAATGACAGCGACGATATACTTGACCTATATATTTATGACCAATATATTTATTGCTTGAAAACGCTGTCGCACAAATAAATCCAGTTGTTGTTCGTGTTATAATTCGTTAGTATATAGGACCTTCAAATGGTAAGCGATATGTCCATTTCGTGAAAATGTCTTGACAGTCTTCTATTCGGTACCCAAATAGTTTGCGTATATCTTGACCCCATGTATGTAAAGAACGTGTTTTATATACTATTTACATACGTAAGAACAGAGTTTAGTATTAAAGAAAGTGTGATACATTTGTTTTCTAGTTTGTAATATTTTCTAGAACATCATATTAGTATGATTCGAGGTCTCTTTACTGTATTTTCCAACGCCCCCCCCCCCGCTTGTCAGTGGTTCAGGACGGGGGCCTTTCAAGGGGCATTGTCTAGTCGTTCGAATGGGATGTAAAGCCAAGGTCTTGTGTGCACCGAAAACAACCCTTGTGCAGACCGTATCCCCAAACAACATTTCCTTCACAGCACGTCCTTCACAGCACGCTACAAGATATGTCCGTTTTCATTAATCCAATCGGTGCAGACGTTAAACCCAGTTTCACCAAAATATAATTAAACTATATACGACACCTTTTGTAAATTGCACATTTATTTGGGATATTTGGAATTTCATTTCTACGCCAACATCCTCTTTGTGGATACTGGCACCCTTTGCCAAGTGAGTCTTCATGGCATTTTGTGTGAAATCTATATACATAACTATCGTCCCGGGAGTGCATAACGTAGCCGACAGGCCCTCATATTATAGTATAGAATTCAAAATGTAAACAATAATAAACCATTTAAAACAATCCGTCAAGTTTTTCTGATGTTTTATACACGTCATCATATATTGAGACAAAGACAATGAAAGACTATTTAAATGTTCTTCTTAATTAATTCTTGAACTAAATATTTTGAATTCGTCACCTACCAAAGAAGAAATTCTATGGCGCCCCATTCCCCTAAGAGCGTGCTTATTTTGCTTAATGGTTAATCCGACACTGCTTTTGACTGCCCCCGTTTTAATTGGAAAATTAAACGAACTTACCTTTAGGAAGTGAAGTTTGATTGAAATTCTACGAGTCATGTAAGGAACGGAGGAATTATGTGAGATATGCACATGCGTATCAGAATCGGGATTTAAAACGACTGTGGATATTTGAGGAAAGAGGGAACGGAGGTAAATTCAATGAGTGTAGCACCATGGGTCTTTTTGTCTGACGTGGAGAGCGTGTGGTAACCGGTCCGATCGCCACATCCTACGTATGACCCATGCATCTTGTTTTTGCTACATATTACCGTTAGCCTTGTGATCGTCTGGCATTTATCTCTGATCGTCTTTTCTTCTTTTTCACGTTGTGTATTTCTTCTTACTGGTTTCTTAAGACGTTTGTCTTCTTCAGTTATAACAATGCAACAGTTCGTTTTTACCTTTTATGTAGCATAGGTATACATACAAGCATAGTACATACAATTACAGTCAATGCTAACTAAACTCTTCCCAACCTAGACTCTTAGATGGTAACCCTCTGGAATCTAATCGAAGTCTGATTTAAAGACATACTATAGTTCCTTTATAGCCGCAAGGGTATCACGCACAGTCGTGCATGTTCATGACCATGAACCTGTACAATCGACGTAATGATTGGTTAAATTAAGCCAAATGATGCAATAGGAATATCTCGAATCACATGTATTTTGTTGAAAGATAGAACTAGTTTGTTATGGCTATACAACTCTTTTTATGTAACCATGTCAATCATTGACAAAGTTGATTTTAGTACACACCTACATATATGTGAACCAAAGATATTAATTAATGAAATAATATGCCATCTTATTTCTCGAGCAAAAATTCTTCTAAAAGTATTACATGAGGTGGGTTAATTAGAGGAGGGCACATAATTCCTCCGTTCCTTACATGACTCGTAGAATTTCAATCAAACTTCACTTCCCTAAAGGCAAGTTCGTTTAATTTTCCAATTCTACTTCGTCATGACGTCACTACAAAATCATGTGAGACTTTAAAGCTCAAATATACACAGGCCAAAATAGAACAACAAATAAACAATTGAAAATTTGTATTGTAATACATAATCAAAATTTTAAAATTAATAAATGTATTCAAACAAAATTAATGGTGAAAATTTTTGTTACAAACATCAAATGTATTTCTTAGTAATAGTAAACTAAACCAAACAATAAATTTCAATATGTAACTTATCATACAAAGTGCAAACATATTTAAAACCCTATTATGGATAGGAACTTGGTTGACAGTCCAACAAAGAATGAGAAAAACTTTAATCAAGTCACGTATTTCTGAGGTAAAACCTCTCAAAAGTTCTATGTCCTGACCAGCCTGCAGATTTCATTATAATGTTTAAAGGAATATGTCTACTATGAGCTGCAGATGTTGAAGCCGATCTAGTGCTATGTGCTTGAAAAACTGTGGTATCAATATTTACTCTTGATCAGCCTTCTTTCACCCATCTACTAATGGTATCTTTACTTACTTTCTTATGAGGACTCACTGAACTAATAAACAGTTGTGTTTCACCATTTCTTATGTTTTCTGTTGTTTCCAAATAATCTTTTAGAGTATTGACATGACAAATACTTTTGTCTGCATTAAATTCATGTAATTCTATTGGGTCCAGATGCTGGCCTATTCTGCTCTGTTTTAATAATTCAGTTATGGTAATTACACACTTGTTTCCAATAAAAGTCATATTATTTATATTAATAAGATAAATTGTTTGGCATCGTTGAGCAGTCACTATGGCCAATAATGTTGATAACTTTACTGACAAGTCTTTAAGAGAAATTTAAATCAAGGGAGGTAACTCTCTAATAAATGTTAAAACTTGAGAAACATCCCATGTTCTGTTGTATTTTGGTAAAGGAGGGTTTAAGTTAAAACACCCCTTCATAAACCGATTAACAAGTGGATGGCTACCAAAATTAGAATTTGAGTCTATAAAAAATACACTGGATAGTGCAGATCTTGCACTATTGACAGAACTGTAGCTGTATCCATCATCAGCCATTTCAGCCAAAAAATTGATCCCATCCTCTAAAGTTGTTTTAGATAAATTAATCCCTTTGGATGTACAAAATGCTTCCCACTTCTCAAGATGTGATCTATATTGCTGCTTAGTACTTGTTCTCCATGATAAAATCAAAGATGTTTGCAGCCTTTCTTGAAATTTCTCATGCATCAAGGTGTTCCCTGACACGAGGCAAGCTATTAGTTTGAGCTTGGGTGAAAGAGGGTGTTTTGAGGCTGGATTTTGTGGAAGAATCAGTAATTTTTGCTGTCTGGTATATAGAAGAACTGGATGCTGAATTAACATCCTTAATAAAAGACTGAACCAAGCCTGTGTTGTCCATAATGGGGTTATTAATATTCCTGTTGCCCCCTCCTCCTCCACCTTCTTCAGCACATTTGGTATTAGACTGAAAGGAGGAAAAGCATAATTTTATAATCAGCCCAATTTACAGTAAAGCTGTCAATAAATATGGCATTTGGATCTGGTTGGTAAGAAATATACTGTCATATTTGATAGTTTAATCTACTTGCAAAAAGGTCAATATTAGGTTCACAATTCAATTTTACCTTTACAGCATTGAATAAAATTGGATTTAATTTCCATTCTGAATCAAGCCTTGTTTGCCTCGACTCAAAATCAGCAGTCATATTGGATATTTCTGGAATATGTGCAGCAGTGAGCCAAACATCAAATTTTTGACACCAAAGCCAGATCTCTTTTGCCATATCATTACAATCATTTGAATGACTTGTTCCCATGTGATTAATACAAGTTAAGGCAGTTTTACATGTTTTCCAGTGACCTCTTTAGAGAAAGATTTTAATGCCAACAGCACTGCAAATGTCTCCAGATAATTAATGTGATGCTCAGATTCTGCAGATGACCATGAACCACCCGAAGATACATCACCCAATTTTACACCCCACCCAATTTTTGAGGCATCTGTGTACATAATTAGTTCTGGAGACTTTCTGCTGTTGACATTAAAAGATTTGTCAATTGATGATATCCACCAATTGACCTCAGAGAGAGCCTCTTGGCTAAGCTTCGTGGTCCTGTCGTAATTGCCATGATTCTGATTAACAGCTAGTGTTTTTTCCTTTTCTATTTTTCTAAAAAAAATAGTGGTCCATACATAACAGCTATCATGCTTGAGGTCAATAAACCAAGAACCCTTGCCACTTGTCTAATGACAACATTATTGAAATGATCCAGCAAATCAGTGCAAGCACTCTTAACTTTTCCCTTTTTTACTTCTGTAAGTGTAATTGTCATACTAATGGAATTAATAATAAATCCTAATATTTCAGTGCATTGACTTGGATTAAACACAGATTTTTCTAGGTGGACAACAAATCCTAAATTATAGAATAATTGAATTGTGTCCCTTACATTTTGCCTACATTCTTCCAATGTTTGTCCTTGAAGGTAAACATCATCAAGATAACCAGAACATATATGATCTCTGGTACGAAGGTGGGATAAGACAGGTTTAACAATTTTTGTAAATTGTCTTGGACATGAAACTAAGCGGGAAACATGTATACCTATAGTAATTATCACCCCATTTAAAACATAAATATGATTGTGATTCTTTAAGAATTGGTACAGAGTAATAAGCATCTTTTAGGTCAATTGAGGCCATGTAACAATTAGGTCTTACTAATTTCAAGATCGTAGAAATGGTGTCCATTTTGAAATGTTTATACTCAATGTAATGTTTATTCAAGAATTTAAGGTTAAGTATGAGTCTACACGTTTGATCTTTTTCAGCCAAATGAAAATTGGAGAAATGAATTTGATGTCCTCAATTGTAGTTTGTGAAATAACTTTTTTATTCAAGAGTTTCTCTATTTCAGTATTAATCATTAGAGTTTCATTTTCATCAAAGTTAATTACAGGACACCTATTTCTGTGAGGTTCGTCTTCGAAATTGAGTGGGGACCCAACTATCAAGTTTAACATTTCGGAGTCAGAAGTTGTAAGCCTCCACTGATCTAAATGCTGCTTTAGCCCACCTGACATGAAGCTATGTACTTGAAATCTTAAATTTTCAATTAAATTGGCACAGAATGCCTCATATGTACCTGCCTGGTGATCTAGTTGGATGTTGAGCTTGAGGGCTTGTTCTTCCCCCCGTCTTTCTTGGGCCAATAACCTTTCCCTCTGTTGGACCTGTAGTTCCGATATTTCTCGTAGGATGAGTTCTGGCGTTTGTCTAAAAAATGCCTCTTATTAGAATTGTAACCATACCCATAGTTCTGTTCTTGACTAAAGGTTGAAGTGGCCTTAATCTTATTCACTTCTCTTATTTCTTTAAGAGTTTTATTAAGGTCTTCCCCAAACAAGAAACTTGTAACTGGTATCTGAGCAGTGCAAATGACTTGAAACTTTTTGCTTAGAGACCCCTTTAACATTTCACGTCTTTTGATAGACAGGTCAAAAGATGCATGGCCTAAAAAAGCTATAGCATAGTGTCTAATACTTTTATGTTTGTGATACAGGCCTTAACTAGTGCCTTTTGTGTGTTGGCCATCCTTATATCCTGTCTTTTTGTATAATTTGACAGTTTTTGCCATATTTCAGGGTTTATGGTTGGAACTAAAAGTTTCTGACAATTTGTGGGCCTTAGAAGTGGTTCCATCCTGCTTTTGAGCTTTTCATCAGTGAGTTTATTAGCCCCTCTTTTGTTTACTAAAGTGGCTATATTTTCAGGTACCGAGGGGCCTAGCCTTTAATCAGAGTCATATTCAGCCTCTAACTCGACAAATGTATCCAAAGCCTCACTGTTGTCCACCTGCTTTTCACTTTCATTTCCTTTGGGCATAAGGATGGAGACATCATCTACATCACTGACAACATCCTCTAATTCGGAGTCCGAAATAGTATGCCTGACCCTGTTCAGTTTTGCATCAGACAAAGGACTGTCAGATTCCATGTCCATATTTTCAAGCTTACGCTTTGTAGTGGTACATGGTTTAGTACTAGGCCTACTAGAAGTAGAACTGCCTGAAGTAGGACATGATGGTCTTTTTGTCAGTTGTTGAAGACTTTGAGCCATCATCGTCATATTATCATTGATAAGGGGTAAAATTTCACCATCTTTTTTTCCCGATGTCAGTAGTGTTACACGCACTAGGTCTATTTTCGTGATAGATCTCTTCATACGCTGCTACTGCTACATCATTTTGGTTTAGGCTCACCGAGTCGGACGCCATCTTGAAACTTCAATCCACGTGGTGGGAATAAAGAAAAAGGCCAAGTTTGACCTTAAAAGCCCCCAAAATCTAATAAAAGATTTGTAAAAGTTGACGTGACTGAGTCAGCACACGACTGCAACGAAAATAAGAAAGGTAGGTAGAGTCTTGCCCACAAAACTCTGTTTAGGCCTAATTTGCGGGAAACAAAAAAGTCGTCTTCCTGAAACGCGAGCAATAACTGATTCTGATACGCATGTGCATATCTCACATGATTTTGTAGTGACGTCATGACGAAGTTGAACATCTGTTTACTAACAATGTCGGTGTTGGAGGATTCGCCTCGTATGAAATCTTATTTTTGACACAGAGAGCTAAATAAAGGAGGTAAATGAGCCCAAAACAATACCTTGAAGCCTATGGACTAAATAATTTCGGATAAATCTATTTGCATGATCTATCCAACATCCAACCTTGTAAAATTTCTCTCTTCAAGAGTCATATCTATGGATTTTCTTTATAATATCTAAATTTCGTCTTCATGAAAAGGGACGTAACTCTTTCAATACTTTAACACATACGGAGATAGACCACCATATTAGTCTACGTCGGATAGTTCCATGTTTTAGTATGCTACTTCAAGTTTATACACTATGTAGTCAGAATAATCGCGAATTTACAGTTTCTTGACATTCAAAATAAGTTCTTTTTGGGCCTTTGATATAATTTTGAAATAAAATTGGGCTTAAATTCCTACTTGTCTGCACGAACGATAATATTTTTAAGTTTTCAGTATTTTTCCGTTTCAAAATGTCTAAATTTACGATAACAAACTTCAAATGAAGTGGACGCCTGTTGTGATTGTGGTGCAGGGTAAGGTGTTCAACTGACTTTTAAAAATCTCTGTGTGATTGCTCATTAGAGCGTAACTTCAAAATTAGCTATTGGAGACTTCTTGATACTGCCGAGTTCTATCGTGCCCCCACCCGCATGTGTAAAGATAACAAATTTATTATGGACGTTCTTTATAATATGTATGTTTATCAAAATGGCGAAATATCTGATTTTGTCCTTATCATTATATTTAGTACTTACATTCACGCCTTATTTGGTTGCTGTCATTGTATTGACATTATATCACATGAGCCAATTGTATGATATATCTACATAGATTGTAAAAATGAGACAAAGGTGTTTTCTATCCATGGTTAATGTTAAAGCCAGGATTTAAAAAAAAAACCAAACCATGTCAGAGTTTCTGTAAGATATTTTTCAAATTTGCATGGATTTTCTATTTGGTAATATGAGTTCATGAAATGACAAATCTTATCGATATTCAGATTTCAGTTCCGGAGTTAACGCCTTTTCCGAAGATATTATGAGCGGTAGAGGATACAGTGTTTCTTTTTCATACTGAATGTGAAGCATTGGTGAAAAAGAAGAATGAGACCTATCGATTTTTCTCAGTTTTACGTCCATCTTTGGTAAAACGTTGGCGTATTTTGCATGGCAACCGCTTGTTTACGTTTGTCGCAACGGTTGAATGGCGAACTATTGATGTGGTGGTCTAGTTCCATCAACACGCTATATATTCCATGTTGTTACCAATTGATTTTTCCTGACATATAAAACATTAAACGAACTACATTCTATCTAGGCCATTAATGAATTTCTCAATTGAAGCGAGGTTTAACGTTTTGCTGTTTTGCCCTAACCTTTAAATAGAGAGATATACCGCTGTCAACTGTAGTGTAGCTTGTATGTACGATTGCCATTTGAAAGAAAACATATCGACGGCAAAAGTTCTCTCATGCATGACCTTTTTTATTGCAGTTATTGGTCATGAATTAGACATGACAAAGCAAAATGTATGTATAGGTTGGACATAGTTATATACGTCGTTTAGAAAAGGTGTAATTACTCCTAGAGTAACGTGAACATTTTTATTTACACCCAGAAAGTGGACGACCAAGAATAGTGACGAGTTATTAAGGTAGGGGTGAAAGTAGGTGATAAATATTAGTGATTTTTTGTCTGCAGTTTAGTAATCTTCACTCGCCATATTATTTCCTGTTTTAAAACTTGAACATAAACATGGACGTATATAAATACATATACGTCCATGTTTATGTTCAAGTTTTAAAACAGGAAATAATATGGCGATTGAAGATTACTAAACTGCAGGCAAAAAATCACTAATATTTATCACCTACTTTCATTTACATCTAATTACATCTAATTCAATATTATTACGGCCTAGAGGGGGATTTTAATAACGAGATATATTTATCACCTACTTTCATTTACATCTAATTCAATATTATTACGACCTAGAAGGGGATTTTAGTAACGAAATATATGACCTCGATCAACATAAAGTCCTGCTTTCAAGAATGGACCGTGATATTCTATTCCAGTATGGACTCGAATAAGAGTTCGATGTATCTGGAAATACTCTGTCATCCTTAAGTCATAGGTTAAAGATGGTTTACAAAACTATTTCATCGGTAATGAATTTTCAGTGCCATGATCTCAAAATTGTAAAATTGGTTATAATAATCCCAGAAGCACTAGTCAAATACTAAAATATCTATCAATAATTGATGCCACACAGATCATACTTTATCCGCTAGTTATCCCTTGTTTAGATGAGTGTACGTGTAAATGTATATTGTATTACCAGTTGAATTTCTTTTCAGAGAAGCTTCCAAAATGGGATTCTTTGAGAAACCACTGACGGCAAAAATTGGTACTGTTCTGTTAACCATCTCGTATTTAGTTTGTTTAACTGGAACCTCGTCACCATCATGGTTTAAAATTGGACATAAAACTTTGGGACTTTGGACGGATTGTGAAGGGCCCGGAGAATTTCAGAATTGCGGTTCAACTAATTTATCTTCTAAACCAGGTACAATTATGAAATATTAGTTCCTTCATCCACTTATAATTTTGGGTCACTTAAAAGTGAAAATGTTATTGTCCTTGGGTGTAAGGTTAGTACGTGTACTAATGAAAAACATCAGAAAAGAGTATATATTTTCTCCCCGTGCACGGCATACACCCCACTATACATTGTGCAACAACTTTTGCACGTCCAATTCTGTTGAAGATGCCTTCACACAAATAGACTGGTTTAATGATAGATTTTGACTAAAAACAACTTCAAACTTATTATACATCAAGGAAACTATCCCTTGCCGTTAGAATCTATTTTTATCCATCTGTGTGTTTGTCACATGATCATATTGAGGGAGAAACTGTTTTCAATCGGCTAGTTGTTGTTCAGTTACAATACATATCGAAGTCTAAGTAAAATCTTGAATTATCAACTGCTATATGAGTTTACTGGAGGCTTAAGTCTATAGCAATGTTCTCACAACCTTTAGCCGTTAGATCAACACATAAGAAGCATCCATTACGTCACCCGAGCTGACAGGCTGTCAGTTAAGGACACCCTTATGGTTTTGTCCTGGGGCACCTCATGTTTTTTTTTTTTTGTGGGAATCCAGTTGTGGTAAATAATGTACCAATTAATATGCCATACTTTTATTGGTAATAACAATTCAATAAATACTTTGGTGGATTGTATCTTTAAATTGTGATCACAGAAAGAAATGTTCGATCAACTCTTGCTTCTGAAAGGTGAATATTTTCACAAAAACATGAATTGTTAAATATTCCTTTAATGTCTACCCCAGAATCTCGTAAAAACGGGATGACATTGCTTAATTTTATACAATCAAGAACGTATGAAATTTCGCTGATATTCGACGGGAATAGAAGATTTATCCTTCCTTTTATAATATTTAATTCAAAATTCGATAAAATAATTCAAGACACTGTATATCTTTTTATTTAATTGGGTGATATTGTAAATTTGACAAAAGGAAGATCCATGAAAATACCTCTGTTTAAATTCAAACTCATCAATTGCGTGAGTACGTTAAAGATGTTTTATGTAAGGGGCTAAATGTGTCTATTCATGTGCCAAGCCGATAATCAACGCTCTAGACTATAGGATGGTTACGATTTTTAATGGATATAATGATTTTCTACTTAATAGAGTCTGTTTGGTCTCCAGACTCTAGTGGGCTAATGAAATTAGTTTCTCGAACTATAATGCTTTACACCTTAATATCATTAAACGGAGGCCCAGGGAGTAAGTTGTTGGCTGGCTAACCTGGAGGTATCGATATTGTCCGAGCAAGTTCTTCGGGATTTTCCGAAGCAGACTCCCATTACCTTCGGTGCAAGGACAGTGTTTAGCCATTCGAATGGAACGAAAATCTAGGTCTGGTGTACACTTAAAAGATCCCTTGACAAATGGGTTTCGATAAAGAGAAGGTCGAACTACCGCTGCCCGGACAAAATTCCTGAGCAGATTTGATCCCACTGTCTGGCGCGTGACCGTCTTCATTTGCCCAGTAGGAGCAAAAAAGTAGGATCTTAAACAACATTTATTCATGTCATTTGTATTTCAATGATTCAGATTTTAAAATCTTAGTTTTAGGCTATTCCACCACGTTCGCCTGAAAGGTATACCTACACCCCTGTATTTAACGCGTTTTAGTTTTTTGGGGGATAATTAACATAGGAGAAGGATGTCCGGGTATTCTTTTACCTCGAATTGTGCATATATCTATATATAGACATAACATTATCATAATATGTATCTTCTATCTTTCATATCTATGCCCATTGACTGAATATAACAAAATGGTTCCGCAAAATGTGTGTGTGTGTGTGTGTGTGTGTGAAATAGTTTTATTTAATGTCCGCGTCCACCGAAGTGGTATCGCAGACAAGCCTCTATATCTATACTTTATATCGTAATATCAAGAATACATAAAAAAAATGAATAAAATTTTCTTTAAAAAAGAAGCAAGATATACATGTAGTTTCATGTAACTTTAGATGTTTTTCATCGCACAGGAGAAGGATGTAATTCATAGTAATAAACCATTACATAATAATCTGTTATCTGAAACACGATATGTTGTGTTTGTCTGTATAGTCTATCAACAGTATTTGGGGTTAAAAATCTTGTGAATATGTGGTACTATACACAAGAGGGTTGGGGATCTGCGAAGACAGTTTAAAGAAAACTTGAATTCTTTTTCCATGTCCAATATCCCGTGGATCTCCTGTTACTGGCGATCATAACTATAATACAGAAAAAAAACCTTGTAGTGCTTGTAGAATATACCGCCCCCATATCGTACAAAATGATAGGATAACATGATAGTTGCCATACCTGGTTGAAGTGCTGGCATAAATATCTTTACATTTTGGCACAAAATCGTTAAATAACCCTTTTCAAAAAAAAAAAAAAAAAAAAAAAAAAAAATTCGTGGTCATTTGAAATATCTTATTTAGATGTACAGGAACAATAAAAGATGACATAATTATCGAGAGCTGCTCGATTTTACGTGATTCGACTGCCTCGTTGTTTTTCGGGGAGAACCAAATTGAATTGCATGCAATTAGTCTTTCTTGAACATCTCTTTTGCGAACCAAGTAGCCTTTGAAGGTTTGGCAAGACGTGTGCAATAATTTCAACCACCGTACTAGTTGTTCGAAGATATGTCTCGCCCTTCCATTTTGAGATTAAATCGCAATACGGCTGTACTGTTCCACTCTATTTAATATCGGATAAATCCGATGCCATCGAGAGTTGATTATGGCCTGGATAAATAATGTCTAATTATTAATGTAGAATACATTAATTTCAGGCCTAAAGAAAGACTTGCAATAGGCCGATTTATCTCTTGCATAATGCATGTTTAACCATCTGTTTTGTTTATTACACAGGTTGGTTTTATGCTGTCCTGAGTTTAGCGACAATAGGAGCTGTATGTCTGATTGTAGCAAATATCGTAGGATTTTTCTCTTCCAATCGAAAGATTCCCGCGGCATTTGGTGTAATAGGAGGTAAATATACTGATTTAATTTTGTAAGAATAACTTTTTTATCACATGCTTTTATAAACAATTAATTAAATGTCCATTCTTGTCCCTTTAAAGAAAAGGTATGCCAGAAGACAATTATATCGTATTATTTATCTGAAAGTGTTATTTAGTTACAGGTGTAGTTGAGAAAAACTAATGTAAACTTCAAATGGTATTTAAACAATATATGTATCTTTTTCATAATACTTCATTATTCCAGTCGGAGCAGAACAGTAGGATGTTAAATCCCATTTCATTTCGGTTTTCATTGCAGGCCTACACAAGCTGAAACACTGTAAATATCTTCTCATTTAAAAACTATATTTATCGTTTTACTAATACTTGCTCGATATTTCTTTTGTTTATTTAAAGGGTTGCTGCTTTTAATATCTGTTGTGATTTACGGGGTGAAACAGAATGAATCTATTGGATCACTTTACTGGGCTTTTTACTTAGCCATGATAGCCGGAGTTCTTGGTTTTGTAGGTGCATTGCTTTTAATACCAGGGGAAAACAAAAGTAGCGTTCCCGTTTCTGAATAGATTTGACAAATAAATGAATATCCACAGACGTGTTAGCAGGACCTTTAAATGCTTGGCGGTATATCCATTTCGGGAATAAAAATTGTCAGTGTTGTATTTGAAACAAATTTCTTTTTCATATCTCATGAATCCCTGTAAATAACGATTTGATAAAGACAACTCGCCATTAGATGTCGAATTATGATGGGGATAATAATTTTGTTTCACGCTGTTATTGTTATTATTTATTTAGTTTAAGTATTGATTTGAAAGGCTATGCCTATGAACAAAGAAAATGTACAGTAAAAAGTACCAAACAAAAACGTATATATTAAAATAAATTTGTATATTTATAGTCAGGGGCGGATCCAGAGGGGGGGGGGGTCCACCCTGCTCAGCTACATAAAACAAAAATTAATGCCTTGCATAAATAAATAGAATGAAATCACAATGTGATCCTACATCATTATAAAAATGATTTCTCTCTTTGAAAAGCTCTATTTGTATGCATGCCTATGTAATTTAGGGACGATTATGGCAGATTTCCTTAACTGGAACCTGGCAAACCCCCTCCTGCAAAAAATCCTGGATCCGCCCTTGATAGCGTAGGGTCTGGTAAGGCAAATTAAGCATTTAAGTCTGGTAAGAACTTGTCAATGAAATGTAATTCCAAGTTTCTTCTTAATTTTCAAAAGAGGATAAGTTTGTATACTGTTCTTCCTATGTAGGCTACTCGTATACGTGAGCGTAGTTTAGTATCGCATTCGTTTGTGTAAATGTTTGGCATTGGTTACACACAAGAACATACACTAAATTTTCAGTACTACAATAATTCAGTATTGATATCTAGATCATTTAATAGTTTGTGCAAATCTAAATCTGCTAGTTGGCCAAGACTAGTTTTCCACTTTCCAGAAGAGAAATATATCGTCGAAATATCTTTTAAATTTTCTTGGATGTAGTTTCTATATACCAAATCTTATTTCAGTTTTTTTATATAATTGTTCTTCTAAAAATCCCATTACGAGGGTACTAAAAATACACACGAAGAACTTGTATATATATTTATGTAATTAATTAAGAACTTTGTGTATAATATACATAAAGAATGTGTTGTATATACATATATACATAAATAACATTGTTTTATATATTTGTGTATGTAAATAATTCGGTTTTTTTTTTATTATGTAATACGTTATTTATTTTACGATGTATATAAATGTACATAAGGACAGATTTTAAAACTAATATAAGTGTGTAATAAGTTTGTTTTCTGGTTTGTAATATTTTCTAAAACAAATCGTATGGTATTAGTGTCGATACGTACATACCAATATCGATAGGGGTGAAAGATGTGAACAAAATATTTAACCTTTGTCTCAGTTTTCATTGGGTCTCTGTTAACAATGTCCGTTATAATATTCAAATCGAAAATCAAAAATATGAAGAAATGGTCCATGCATGTACCGTGTTGTTTACGCGCTGGTATTGGTTTTGAGCTAAAAATTATTATCATTTTGAAATCGCAATTATTTCAATGTTACAAGCTAAATCATGGTATTATAATGGTTTTTGAACCACAATATTGTATTCCGATTCTATTGCTACGAGCTTTTTAAAACTTGCTGTGTCATACTTAACTATTGCGGCTTTGCTGGTGGTGAGCCCACGCCTATTTTTCAATAAAATATTTATTCATTACAAGGATAATTATTTATGAACTGTTCGATATACAAACTTTGATTGTTGTCTTGCTCTGTCGTTAAATATACATAGTCATACCCAAATCCGAAAGCACAAACGTAAAGCTTCATTTCTTTGTTCCACGGTAAACAATGAAAACATAAAAGATATTAATAGCATTTTATAATTTTAAAATACTATTTCTTCGCTCATCTTGGAGCTCGTTAAAAATGGTATATGGCATATAATTTATTTGTATATGTAATGAAGCAAATGATTTTCCTATCCGTGCATGATTTTTTTTTTTTTTTCTTGAAAACGAATTGTAAAAACTCGTTGATGCATTGCAGTGGGTGGGGGTGGGAACAATATCCCCCACCCCATTTTGGGTAGAGCACAAGATCAAAAGTTCCATTGGATGTTACTACACCCGAATATACCTCAAAATGCGCCAATTTGAATACATTTTAAAAAATTTAGTAGGGGAGGGCCCCCAAACCCCGCCTATTTTGCCTAAACTTCATAAACAAAAGATTAGCGGCCGCCACAGCACCAGGATTTGAATCCGATGGATTTGGACAACTGGAATAGTCTCTTGGAAAAGGTTCACGAAGGAAGGACGAAATTATTTATGGAATATATACTGGCGGATATAATTCAGACAAAATAGGTAAAATTAAAGCTTAAAGATATCAGATATTGGATATCTGGAGAATTGGCCAGTTATTTACGTAAACTAAGGTGAGTGTGATGTGACTTCTCAGTCCGATATAATCTAATTATGACATTCTGTATTAATACCCGTACTGTGGACACATATATTTTACATTGTGGTCACCATGGATATAT
Organism: Patella caerulea; assembly: GCA_036850965.1. NCBI lineage: Eukaryota > Metazoa > Mollusca > Gastropoda > Patellidae > Patella > Patella caerulea. The sequence continues at coordinate 16,222,171 of JAZGQO010000014.1, read as the reverse complement.
ATTATTATATAAATTTATATGGTACAATGCCACCACTATGCATATACTGTGCACAATATGCCACCGGTGGATATGAAATTTGTGGCGAAGATCTCAATAAATATAGTGGTTCTTGCAATTGTCACTCCTGATTTGATTGCCTTTAATTCTCCCCGCAATTGTGATGGCGTAACATCTCTTTGTTGTATTCTGTTGTGGCAGATCCTAAACAGTAACGGTAAGTCGGTATTTAAACCTAGCAAGTTATTGGGTGTTAGTTGGCGAAGATATGGCACTTGGAGGCAGACCACCATTAAATTTTACATCTCGGTACCCACAAATTGTAGTTCGTCTATTTATAGCAGTTCTCTCTCTGTCTCTTTTCTCCCCTTTTGCATGCCCATTTTTGTTGATTTTTTGGCCTAGAATGGACTAAGAGGGTTTGAATTAATATTTTCTGCTAGGTTTTGGTAAATATTCATGATTTTGAGGCGGAAGGATAACGGCGTTATGAGGTTGGCTACGGTGATATGTACGGCAACTAGATACATGTTTTGAGTATGCTTCTTCAAGTTCGTGTATCTCAAAATTTTGGTGGTCAACCTCATAAAAATTTTAGTGCAAAGACATGGCCATGTGTTCTTCTGTCTATAGTGAAAAGCATTTCGCCCAACGAAAATTTGGGGATAAGTTGGAGGTGGTCAAAGAGTCCAGAATTAACATTGAAGTCAATGGGGAAATTAATGGTGGTCTGCCTCCTGTATGTAAACAAACTGGCGGTGTATGAGAGGCCTAAATTTGATGCTATGATCTCCAATTTGTCAGAAAATGTGATATATGACATTTTGATAATAAAAAAAGTGAAATGGTAAAATTTCTAAAATATTTGACAAATTTGTGAGGGGAATATTTGATTTTAGTCCAAATTTTGTGATTTTCAGTGTTTATTTGCTTTTTAAAATTAGTGCTTTTTAAAATTAGTGAAAAATATTTTAATGTGTAATTTTGACTTTTTCTGCATCGTAAAGGCTAGATGGGAAGAAAGTATTATAATTTCACTCAATTTTGCCTAAAAATCATGATAATTTGTCTGAAATTCTTCAGATTACCCCCAATATTACTGTCAAAATTTTAATTATTCATCTGTTTTAAAATGAAACAAAATGTCTTGCATGTCTTTATTTCCATTGTTAAATAACTTGGAAAGGAGCCATGTGTTTGTCAGATATTGAAAAAGTATCTATGTGTTTAATAGAAATTTAAAAATTAAGAAATTTTGTCTAATTATGTACTGCTGAGGCATGTTAGAATTTTCAAAACATGAGTGAACTGCATTTTTCTTGGGTGTTCCTCAGACTTAACACAATTTTAATCTTTTAAAACCTGCAATTGTTGCATTTCCCTTCTCGAGAAAGTAAAATCTGTGTGTCTGCAGGGAAATTTCTCTGTCTTCATTTCATTTAGACTGGCTCAACCTCCCCACCCCACCCATTTTCTTGAACATGATATTTGGATATTCAATTGAAAATATATTGACTCCAAATTAACAGTAATTGGATTTTGTGCTTGAATTGTAACCGAGCATTTTATTTTGCACAAACAAATAGTTACATAAAAGATTCCATGAATTTTTAAGACTTTTTGTTTATGGCCAAACATGTTATTCTATGACATTTTCCCCAAATGAGTCCACACCCCAAAATGGATATGTTGTAGATGTGTCTTTTGCAGCTTAATGTTTGACATTTTTGATGTAAATCTATTATTTGTGGTGATCTTTTAAAATGTGGCACTTACAGAGCAATGAAATATTAATTAATAGCCTTTCATACTCCGTTTATGCAATGAATTATGTCATAACTCCCTTTTTCCACCTCATTTTGTCAGGAAATTGATGTAAAGATTAAAACAACTTGCTTCCACAAAATATTGACACTATATAATTCCAAGGATACCTCTGATTGTTAAAGTGTTTTAAATACTGAGATATTCCCATTTTTTTAAAAAAAATAATGCTTTGTGACCCTTTTGTTGGAGTGGCTGGTTGTCAACTAAATACAGCATTTATTTTACATTTATCAATCCATATTTTAATAAATGATTCATATTTCTTACAAGTACCTGTGTTTGTATGTATGTATACAAGCCAGGGATAGAAAAATGTGGCTTTTAGCCATATTCCATCAACAGTATTACTTATGTCGACACAGGTTGGATTTGTTATCAAAGCAACATTTTCAGGGGGTGGGCTTACAAGTTTCATTATAGTTCCTTACAGTTACCCTCAATGCAACCAATTTGCTGCTTGTCTTCTTGTATACTGGACAAGGTTTCTAGAAATAAATGCCTTTCACCTCAGAGTTTCCAAGAAATAGGGAATTATTGGCATTTTGAGACATACAAAGTGTCAAAAAATGGGCCATTTTGTAAAAAAAGGTAAAATAAAGTCAATTTTTGAAAAATATCCCAATATTTTGAATATTTTTGATGAGACTTGTTTGAAACTCTTTAAATCTTTTTGCAAAACTCACATTTTGACAAAATTAAGAAAGAGTCTTCAATTCTAGAACAAAAGGCCCATGGACCTGATCTGCAACCCAGCATACAAAACAGTACATAACTTTAAAGGGTCACCATTTCTTCTGCAATTAATTTTTTTTGATTCTGTATTATAATAATTTTGCAAAAATAAATGTGAAGCTATAAAGAAAAGAATTTTGATGATATATGAACTTTTAAAAACATATAGGAGGCAGACCACCATTAAATTTTACATCTCGGTACCCACAAATTGTAGTTCGTCTATTTATAGCAGTTCTCTCTCTGTCTCTTTTCTCCCCTTTTGCATGCCCATTTTTGTTGATTTTTTGGCCTAGAATGGACTAAGAGGGTTTGAATTAATATTTTCTGCTAGGTTTTGGTAAATATTCATGATTTTGAGGCGGAAGGATAACGGCGTTATGAGGTTGGCTACGGTGATATGTACGGCAACTAGATACATGTTTTGAGTATGCTTCTTCAAGTTCGTGTATCTCAAAATTTTGGTGGTCAACCTCATAAAAATTTTAGTGCAAAGACATGGCCATGTGTTCTTCTGTCTATAGTGAAAAGCATTTCGCCCAACGAAAATTTGGGGATAAGTTGGAGGTGGTCAAAGAGTCCAGAATTAACATTGAAGTCAATGGGGAAATTAATGGTGGTCTGCCTCCACTTTCGGTATTTTCAAAATGTAGTTGCCTCCCCTTTTATGAATTCAACTTACCAGCTTGGTACAAAAATTATAAATCATTAAAATCTTCTACTTCGAATCGACAGCACGTAGAGTAGATCAGTGGTTCTCAACTTTTTTTTGCCAGCGGCACACCCTGGAACACATGAAAAATAGCGGCACACATGGCTAATAGATGTGAAAAATATTTGAATTTTGCAAACTAAAACATTAATAAGTCATAGAAATGAAATGAAATGGAATGGGGTTTAACGTCCTATTCTTCTGCACCTAACCTGGGCTAATGAACGAAATGGGGAAATTTTGCCCGGGCAGCGGCGCTACGGCTTATTCTTATATCGAATTCCAACTACCAAGGAATATTTTAGGTGCACGTCAATGTGTACTCAGGACTTCGGTTTTTTGTCCCATCCAAACGACTAGACAGCTGCCCTTGTCAGGCCCACCGCTCTGCATCACTGACAAAGGAACCAGCGCCGAAAAATCGAGATGAACTTTCTCGGCCAATGCAGGGATCGAACACCCGACCTCCAGGCTAGCAAGAGCGTCCTACCCACTTAGCCACGTGATACCCAACAAGTCATAGATGGCATATACAACCATAGACACAGACTAGTCGTGGACACATAGAATGACTCGAACTAAACGCCAGTTCTTAGGAAAGAAGAATTAAGGACGACTATTTCTGACTTGAACTTTATTAGAATAATAACATAAACCAGAACGAGGCTGCACATTATGGACAGCAAAGTATACAAAACTACTAAACTAGTACTGTTAATTATGGAGAGCAATAAGCATCAAAATAGAACATAACATAGTGGCGCAATTCCTTCTACATCTTCTCTTGATTACATAAAACCCTAAAACAAAATAAAAATACGAATGTTCAAATTTCCATACTTTGGATAACTAAATAATATGGCGCAGTTCCTTCTCAGCATCCTATATATTTTGAAGCAATGTCAAATATGAATAGATACGATTAGTCTAAATCCCATTGTTCAGAGCGTAGCCAAGCGGGTGGGCGGCGCAAGCGTGGAACTCTAACGGGTGGATCTACTGGTATATCGTGGTTAACATTAGGTTCCTCTGCTTCGGGTTCAGAAGGTTCAACGTCAGATTCATCACTTGAATCCGAAAAACTGTTATCTGAGTCCGTTCGAGAAATAGGTAGTAATGAAGACTGTCTAAACTGTTGACATATATAAAGCTCAGATGGTCGAACTTCATAAACTTTAGAGCGAAATTCTGATCCGTGAAGCTTGCGAACTGTAACAAACTTATTGTCATTGCACGGTTCGATGACAATGTATATATCTCTGGCCGTGTGCTTAGAACCATCGCGTTTTAGAAATACCAAATCACCAGAAGATACAATGGGGCACTTTGAAGGCATGCCTTGCGGAAATTTGGATCGCGCACTGGGTTGATGATTGTTAAGACGGGTCGATTGTTGTTGCAGAGCTAAAGCATTGTCAGAAAAGTTAAGTTGTTCCCCCGTAAGACCATCACGTTGAAACAAAATTTCTCGAGCTGAAAATCCACGATTTCGGATTCTATTGTTGAGAGTAGCGACTACTGTTGCTAATTGAGACGAGGTCACACTAGCACCATCAGGATACGCTTTTCGAAGTTCGGTTTCCAGTTCTTGAATAGCTTTCTCGGCAATGGGGTTCTTGTTAACATTTTTTATGCGACCAATGTCCAGAGAAATACCGTGTTCATCCAAAACGGAACATTGTTGTAAGGCCTGAAAGCCGGTTGCTGCATCAACACGAATACTAGATCTACCCATTTTAAGGTCAGCAGTAGATTCAATAAGGACATTTAAAAGCGTGTCCCGCTTTTCATCTGAAATGATTATAGCGCGAGTGTAGGAGGAAAATGTATCTCGTATGACGAATATTTTTTGTCGGTTCCGACACAAAATATCACAAGCAAACGTTTGACCAGGAGTTGAAGAGTGCGTGACGCTAGAATAGTCCACCAATTCGACCGGTAAACGCTGTAAAGAAGAACACTGAATACAGCATGATGTGACCGAGTCTATTTCTTTCTGCGAATCTAGAGCGTAAAAATATCGATTGAACAGTTTCTGAAGCTGTGTTTTTGACGGATGTTTAAAACGCAAATGTATTGCTGTTAGCAAGCCTGGTAAAACATGGCGGGGAACAATAATCAGATTACGGATTGGTCCAAATACAACTTGTTGGGGCACTACTAAGACACCGTTCCGGCCAATGGTTGCGGATTGCAAATATCGTTTCACATCTTTGGCATTGGTAACGTTTTTGGAAGGACGCGTTCCCTGGGTGAGGTGGGAATATGTACGCCGGAGAAATTTACATTCTTGTTGAGATTTCTTCCAAGAAGCTAAACTGAGAAATGGCATAGCTGTCAAACCATTTAAAACGTCGGAAACGGTAACTGCCATAACTGCGGACATTGAACTTTCCGATATAAAAGTGCATATTTGACAATTGTGATTATCACATTCCATTGGGTTCCGAGAAAGATAGTCACTTGGTACATTTAGATGTCCGGAAATATGTTGCAGGGATACCTTGTATCTACTAAGTGTGGAGAGAAACGACGATACCCTGGCACTTGATGAAAACTCGCCGCGAATGAGCTTCTCGTGAGCCTGAATACAGGGTCTGGAATCACTTAAAATTTGGGTCTGGTTAATCGAGTCCAATATATAAGGACTCCAATGGTTAACTGCAGAGCTAATAGCCAAAGCTTCTATTTCACATGGTAACCATTTTTGTTGATGAGTTTTAAGCTTCGCAGAAAAGAATCCACCAAGAAGCATTTTATTGTCACGCCTTATGTAAAGCACGGATCCAATACCGGAATTGACCACAGCACCATCATGCGTTACAATTAAATAATCAGTTGGTCGAGGAATGGTGATGCTTTTCGGATCTCGTAATGCAGTTTGAGCTTGGTAAAATGAATCCATGAGAGGGTCAGACCAAGTAACATGGGACTTTGATTCCTTGCCCGCGGCGGCGGTTTCTAACGGTGAAAGAAGTTTTGAGTATTTGGGTATACACGCTTTTATATGTTTATAAGCACCGAGCCACGAACGAAGTCCTTTTACTGTCTTAGGGGGATCACAAATGGCCAAAGGATTTACCTTATGGGGAGATACACTGATACTTCCTGAAGTCCATATCCAGCCCAAAATCGTCGTAGAAACAGGACACACGACGGTCTTACTAGCGGAAAGTCTTAAATTATTATGTAACATCGTCTTTAAAACGTTTTCCCAATGTATCAGAAGATTTTGAATGCTGGAACCTCCGACATATAAATCATCAGCCAATTTGATGACAAATCCTTCATGAATAAAATCGCCCAAGACTCTATACATAAGCTCGTCTAAAATTTCTGTAGAACCAGGCATGCCCATGGCAGCTCTGGTGTATACACGGATTCCTTTAAATGGTGTGATGACACCGAGATATTTCATGGAAGAATGCTTCATCGGCAGTTGAAAAAACTGCTTTGTCATATCAGTTTTGATTATGTATTTCCATTGTGCAAGAAAGCGAAGCACGCTTTCGGTGGAAGTCGATCGTGATGGAAGTGGTTTGGTATAACATGCAATGTTACCGAAAGCGGTAACAAGTCTGGTGCCACCTTCTGGTTTTCGTACTAAAAAGCTGGGAGAAACATATTCGACAGTGACGTTAACATCCTCGGGTTTAGCAAGCACCCCCAGACGTTCCAATTCATCCATTTTATTTTGCAATTCTTCCAGATTTTTCCTGTCGTACATGGGTAACCGCCCCTTTTGTCTAGGAGGTTCTACGGGCCCCATATTGATAGAAGCTTTAATGTTGCCTGACGCACCATTATATGTGCCAATTGATGGATCAAACACATTGTCATACTGAAGGTGTAAAGTCGAAAATAAAAGTTTGTCTTTGTTTGATAACTGATGATTGGGATCGACATTGGCAGGTTGAGAAAAGGGACTAGGGTTTTCTGAAGGCACAACGCTGTTAGCACTAATGGGCTGTTCGACAGGGAGAATATCCCCGCAAAGAATGTGACGTAATTGAGCAATGTGCTGATTCTTTTTAACGGATATAAGTTTGTCTGTCTCATTTGGGATGCGAATAAATCCACCGACTGATTTACTAATGTCAGGGATGGGCCACGAAGGGAACGGTGAGTCACATCTTGGTTCAATACACATGTCAGAATCAGTGTTGAAGCCGGTGGGAGTCGGCAATTCCAAATATTCACCAGGATGAACAACCTTAGATACATTAGCACGCAGTAGAAACGAATCAGTACGGCGAACAACGGCAGAACTTGCGACAGCTTTTGAGAAATAATATTGTATTACTTGATTACCTATACGAATAGAGTCATTAGGAATATCTAAAACAATGTTATTTTGTTTCAAGAAGGGCATACCGCCTAAAATTTCCGCATCGAGGTCTTGAACAACTAAAGCGTCCAATTTTAGTTGCATGGCCCCGCGGGTCACAATGATATGGATCTCACCAATGATCGTTAATTTTGATTTACCATCGGCCTGGCTTGCTGTGTGTTTGGTTGGCAGTATTGGAACCGATAAAGTATTAGCAATTGAGTGTCTAATAAGGGATGATGTTGTCCCAGAATCACAAGTGATACTAACAGGATGATGGCCGTAAAATACATCAAAAGTAGGCGAGGCTGCCATGGTTACCCTGGCAACAATTGTATCCAATGGTGTAAGTTCATTTTCATCTAGTCAGGCAGCTGTGTCATCATTGATTTCTAATGTTTCGAGCGCATCTTCGGCATCGATTTCAGTACCCTCATCGACCGATGAGACGCGGCAGGATTTAGCAATGTCGTTCTTCTCAACTTTAGATAAATAATTACATTCCATAAAAGAATGACCTTGGCTACGCCTATTTGCAGCCCTACATATAAAACAGCTTTTATTATTAGTTGGTTGGTATTGTCGAGCGGATATAGGTTGTCGAGGTGTTGGTGGAGGTCTAGTTGGTCGAGTTCCAGTTGGTAGGAAATTTCTTTGAAACACACGAGCACGTGCCGATCCAATAGCCTCTTGTTTTAATTCCTCTAGAAAACCGTGAATGGCGTCTGCTATTTGAGGTTGCATGTCTTTTAATGTCATTCGTTGCAAATCATAAGCAAATGTTCGTTTGACTAAGGCAGGAAGGCCAGGATGAATCAATTCCATCCATTTGAGAACAGCCAAACGTTCCACAGTAGGGGACATGATTTCGTTACGTACAGGGGTTTCCCCGTCATGTACAAGTTGTGAATCCTGACGTAGTAAATTGTCCTGTAAGTGCGCAACGACACGTTGGTAAAGTTTCTCAGGTCTTTCGCCTGTCTCCCAAGCAATCTCAGCAAATTTCATGAATTGCGCCTCACTTTGTTTAAATCCATAATATTTACGTATTTTCTGGCAAATATTTTCGAAGCTGGTAGATGCCTTTTTGATATCATGAGCTAAAAGCGGCGGGGAATATTCGGAAATAAACCCCAGCATATCATTCAGTGATTTGGCCTTTTGCGCTGCTGTGAGAGAATCGGGTGTGTCCTCTTCGTCGTCTGTAAAATTACGGGTTGGGTTTTCACTGGTTTCTTTTTGCCACACAATGGGAGCCTGTTCGTCTGCTGGGTCAAGGCCCACTAATAATTTAGCAAATCTCTTATCTTGTTGCTGCATATAATAAACGAGACGATTACGCCAACTGTCAAATGATGAGAGGGTTTCCTCCTCTTGTAATTTCCAGGGTTTAGGAGCTTTCGCCATTGTGAAATAGTGAGATTGTGTTGTGATGTGAAATGAATGGAATTTTCGTAGCTTGAAGTAGAAAAGTTTTGTTTACAAAATTCACAATCAGACGTCTAAAATCCTTGTTGATATCTTCCAGGACTAAAACTACAATTGATACTTCTTCGGAGATGTTGTCAGGGTTGTAATTTACTCAGCCACCACGCCAGTTCTTAGACAAGAAGAATTAAGGACGACTATTTCTGACTTGAACTTTATTAGAATAATAACATAAACCAGAACGAGGCTGCACATTATGGACAGCAAAGTATACAAAACTACTAAACTAGTACTGTTAATTATGGAGAGCAATAAGCATCAAAATAGAACATAACATAGTGGCGAAATAAAGAAAAACACAGCTATAACGTTACTTTCATGCAGTGTTTCGAATTTCATCATTAGAAATAGCTTCTTTAGTGAGAAAGTTTGTTTAGAGTGCCGTTCAAACTTTTGCGGCACACTTCGATCAACCAGATGCAAATAGACAAGAAAAGTTTGAAAATTCCGAAAAAGACCCATCAAAACAATGATTAATGTCCAGTCTTTATCATGGTTAAAATCACATCAAATATATACGTGTTCTATGATACACATAGATTCATAAAAAGGCTATGATACATTATTTCAGCGTCTAAAGTAAAAGTAGCTAACACGACAGTAAAAAGATGACAATGTTATACGCGCTGTTGTATCCGTGCGCCGTATCACGTATGAGAAATACACACATGTTGATGACGCCAAAATCCATACGAATACGCGAAACAAACCAGGAATTTACGCTTGATAAAAGCTTCTATTATGTGCTTGGCTTCGACGCCACAACTTCAATACAGACAGAAGCGATACAGGGTGACCTTCCGCAAACATTCTGTACGGCGGGCCATGTTCATAATAATCCCACAATGTGAATAAGCATTATGTTTGGTTTATCAGCTGAAAATATGAAGCTGTTAGAACTTGTTTGAAAACCACAATTGATGACTGTATACATAACTTGACCTATTGCTTACTTATGAGGATGCACACATTTCCAGATGAAATGGGGTTATTTAATTTCAGGATATTACAGTCGATAAAGATTGTGCATCGCTCGCCAATCATAATGGCACAGAAATAAAGAACAAAATAAACGTTTCCAGAATTAATGAGTTTTATGGGCTTAATAAGATAATATTTATTATCCCTTTAATATTTATTAATATTTTTGATGTATCTATGTACAAAATAATAATTGAATTACATTGAGTTATCACTTAAAATGACAAAACAAGGTTTGTATTTCCTGATTTTGGGCGAATAATTAGTTTATAAATTTTTGAGTAATACATTCAACATTCTTTAATACATTTTAAGATTACAACATAGTCAAAGTAATGCAAAATGTAATGTTATACCGTTATATTTGTTTTGTCATTTATAAAGTTAATTAATAACTTATTTAATTCTAACAGCATATATTTCAGAGTGGTCTCCCTTTGTTCCGAGAGATATCGTGAAACTCGTGTCCGATTCACCATATTTAACTTATACATATTTGATATTTGAATCAGAATCTTAAACGTCAATATTTATGAAGATAATCGTCAACATATGGATCGTGATTTCTGTAATAGTCATTGTAGTAATCTTTTTCCACGTGTGAACCACTATCCGGAAATTTATCCCAGTCTTTTGGAGAAAATGTTTTCTTTTTCTCCCTTCTTCTTTCCATACTCTCTCCGTCAAAGGGCTCAACTCTAGTGACGGGGGTATATTCACTTCCACACATACAAAATGATCCAACTATAGCTAGTCCTGGACTGAAACATGCAACAATGAAACCCCAGGACAAACTCGCATTTATTCCAAAGTCAGAAAAATTGAAATAATATCCATAAACAGCAGGGCCAACAGCCAGCAGTAGTCCTGGAAAGATATAACATATACATGGATTTCAGAAAATAAATATCAAGGCTTAGACATAATCAGTGCTTAGCAGAACAGACGAACAGTGCAGACATTGGTTCGGTAACATATTCCTGTAGTGGAATTACAAGATTTCAGTGACAGGAACTGTAACTCTGCAAACAACATCGTCCCTGTCTTCAAATTTCGATATGATTCTTTCTTACAACTAGCAAGTTCGAAGGAAAAACAATGAGAATTTGGATATGGTTCTTTTTCAAATGTGTAGAGGGTTTGCAATATTCGGTGACTAGGGTAACTCATTGGCAGACTGTGGATCTCGAACGGGTTCGTTCTTAGGACAAGCCGAACAATCACAGCCCGTTTAATAAATCTCTAGAACATTTACATCGTGTGTGAGAACTAGACTCATATAAAACTGTTGATCGTGTAATATTATGTTTCACTGGTAATAATGGCTGTGCAAGAACCTAACAATACATTACAAGATTTGTGTCACTTTATTTGCTGCAAATGGATAAAAATGGTGCATGGAATTTGAGAGACAGTAAAATTTGAAAAACATCTTAGAAATGAAATGAAATGGGGTTTAACGTCCTACTCTTTTGCACCTAACCTGGGCTAATGGAAAACAGGCACACGCCATACAGTGTGCAATGAGGGAAATTTTGCCCGGGCAGCGGCGCTACGGCCTACTCTTATATTGAATTCCAACTGCAAAGGGATCTTTTACGTGAACGGGACCTCGGTTTTTCGTCCCATCCGAACGACTAGGCAGCTGTCCTTGTCAGTCCCTCCTTCTGCATCACTGACAAGGGGAAATCACGCCGGAAAATCGAGATGAACTTTCTCGGCCAATGCAGGGATCGAACACCCGACCTCCAGGCTAGCGAACTAACGCCTTATCCACTTAGCCACCGTGACCCCTAATCTTTACTTCAACAACACCAGACACTTACCTATAAAGAAAGCATCAAAGCCTTCAATTCGACATGGATTTCTTTTACAAAGGAAAAATACATCCAAGAACATTATAATAACACTGACAAGCTCTACGCCTCGGACTACTTCAAACCATACTGAAACACATTAATACATACATTGAAACGTAACAACAATTTAAAATATATTTTACAAATGAAATATAGTTAAATTCTTGTTTTTTTGGAGGCAACTCTTATTCGTTAGGTAAAAAAAAACCCAATCCCTGTTTGGTTTTGTTCGTTTGTTTATGATTTGTTTTGTCATTGTTTGGCAAATTCCATAAAAGTGATAGGGCGCATAGGTCCTGGATGTCGGGTGTTCGATCGTTGCATTGGCCGAGAAAGTTCATCCAGATTTTCCCACGTGGTTTTTCCACGGAGGGCCTGTCAAGGACGACTGTCTAGTCGTTCATATGGTACGAAAAACGGAGGTCTCGTGCAAGTAAAAGATTCCTTGGCAGATATAAGAGTAGTCCGTAGTGTCGCTGTCTGGGCACACTGTATGGTATATGCCCATCTTCATTAGCCCAGCTTGGGAGCAGAACAGTAGGACGTTAAACCCCATTTCTTTTTATTACATTTCAATTCGATATCACGAAGTTTCGTCGACTAAGGTTTATGTATGGGCATTTGGACCTTAATAAATTGTCTCCATTTAGCACTAGTTTCCGTTTACGATTCAATTCATGAAAATAAATTCTATAAAATATGTCGCAAGCGGGACGTTAAACCCCATTTCATTTCATTAAAATAAATTTATTGAATATCAAATTCGTACCTCCATTTGTATTCGAATGAATCAAAGAACAATTAGAAAACTGGAAAAGTTGACCACAATGTTGAAACAGGCCATATATTCTACCAGTGTTGTTGTCTATTTTCCAGGTGGGGAAACACAAGGCTAAGACACCGACCAGTATAGAAAATATACACATAAACACCCCAAACTTATAAGCGAATTTCCTTTCGTGAAACTGCATCTTATTTCATTACCTTTAATTAAAAAAACTCGGTGTTATAGGGTTTTAAAACAGAAATGTATATCATTTAGTACAGTCATAACATAAATTAAATTATACATATTTGTAAAGAATAAGTCTTTAGTTACAGATTAGTCCAAACAGTAGTCTTTTAAACAGTTTTAGTGGCAATTATATAACGCTTCAACAAACCCTAATGTCATTTAAATAGATAAAAGGTCTAATTTCAGTATCTAATAGTATTTGTGTAAATCACATAAATAATCAAACCTACCTGCTTTAAGATTCCAAAAAATGTTGATATTATATACCTACATTTTGTTTATAAATAAAGGTTGATTTTATATAATTCAGTAATTGTGACATTCTTACTATCAGTATGCAAGAAGGGCGTCCTAGCTGTACTAATATATTAATATATATGATTGTAAAGAGAGCTGAATAACAGTTATTGAATAGAATAGGTTTTGTACATAAATATTGGCCAAGAAAATAATGTGGTTATAGAAATGGTGAGTATGATCTTGTATAGACCAAACCAACAATAAGCTTTTATTGCTTTTGCTTTACTGAAATACAACGTGACGTTTCTTGCTCTTTGTTCGGTTTAATATATTTCTCCAGTTGACTACTCCTCAAGGTGGCTTTTTGTTTATCATGCGTGTTACTGAACAAAAGCAAGTTCTTTGACAGCCTGTGTTGCTAATTGTTCGGACGGTTGGAATTACTTTAGATTGGAGTTATTACCCTTTGATTGATCTGAACTCAAATGAAAGTTTTGCGTAAAGCATGACATCTTTAAGAAATTTTACATTCGCCTGCTCAACACATAACATCAATTGCTAAATTATTTGGACTCTTTAAATTGCTTATCAGGGTGGCATTTTCTATTTATCATGAGTTTTACTGAACAAATGTAATTTATTTGACAAACAGTATTGCTTAATTTTCGGACGGTTAGAATTGCTTTCGATTAGAGTTATTGCCCTTTGATTGATCTGAAAATAAATGCTGCTCAACCCATAAATGCCCAGAGTCGGGTCCAGAACTTACAACAATAATGTTTTAAGTGGCCTATGCCTGACCCAATACTTATGTGAAATATAATTATTATCACAGTCCGAATAAACATTCTTGGTGAATACATACTACCTATGATAGACATAAATTGAGGCACATAAAGAACTATCCCGTTCCCACTTACACTAACGTCTAAAATTCTGTATGATTCAATGAATAGTCTTACCATCTTTGGGTGCCACATTGGCTCAGTGAGCAAGATGTTCGCTCGCTAACCTGTGGGTCCCTTGTTCAACCCCTGCGTTGGCGGAGAATGTTATGTAGGACGGTAGGCCTGGTAGGGGACAACGTTCGGATAGGACGAAAAACCGCGGTTTGGTGTACACATTGGCGTAGAAGAACCCTTGGCAGCTGAAATTCGATTTAACAGAGTGACGTTGTCCAGACAAAATTTTCTCCGAAGCACACTGCATGGCGTATGCCCGTCCTCATTGGCCCAGTAGAAGCAGAACAGTTGGACGTTAAGCCCTATTTCATTTCATTTCCTGGCACCTTTGCAAACTTTCCTCGTGATAAAGATACTACCCTTTGGTATTCATGACGATAAATACTGGTCTCTGTATTATCTTATTAAAGCAAGCATTTTATCACAGCCCATGTGACCTATAAACATACTACAGGAAAGAGACGAAATGGGGTTTAACTTTCTACTTTACTGCATCAACCCGGCTAATGAAGATGGTGATTTGTCATTTTATCAGGAAAGCCGCGTTGCAACCTATACTCTTCATCAATTGCCAGTGTTTTTATACGTGTACGTTAACGTATACATGGGGATATCGGAATTGTGAATCCTGCGAACATCTACGCACGGATCTTTGCCATGATGGCTCAGGTAATAAGACAGTGACTCACTAAACAGGCAGGTTCCATGTTTTGTCACTATGTTGACCGAGGAAGTTACTCGAGATTTTTCAGTATGATTTCCCCTGGTCAAGATGTGAGCCGTGGTTAGGAATAACATCTAGTTGTTCGGATGGAATTTAAACAGGGGCATTGTGTACTCCACTGGAATAATCCCTATAGGAACGTTCTCGGTCACTGTCTGGTTCTACCGGGATAATGGAGGCGGACATACGCCAATGAGTGGGCTACGAATGAAATTCTGTTCGGACAACGGCACTGCGGCCTAGCGTCGATGATAAACGTCTACGAACGAAAATAATGTAAATTTTGGAAACAAGTGGCTATGATGTCGTTTCGTGGAGAGTATTCATGCAAATCAACACGGCTAGATTGAAGAAAAACCATATCTGAGTGAATCGACTAGGGTTGATTGCCCGACATTACGAATTGTAGAAAAAAAAATCCAGTCGAAGCGAGAGCAGGTAAAATCGAGGCCCAAACAGGCATTGCATTCCTGTTCTTTTTTGTATTATATATTGTCTAGTTCGGTATGGTGTATGCATAGATAATATACGGATAGAAGGTCAATTTCTTGTGGCTAAAATCACATCACAGTGATTATCCCTACACAAAATTCTTAAGTGATTTCTTTGAAATAAAATAGAAATTTAATTACAAAGCTCCAAAGCCATTGATAACGACTTAATTTAAAAGTTGGTCGTAAAGGTCAGATCAGTGGAACAAAATGATGACTTCTACTTCAGGTATAGATACAACACGAGTATAATCCGTTGGCAGAAAATGGGCTGGACCTTCGATTCATCATTATACATTCTTACTCATATATCACAGTAAATACATACAGCGAGCCATCAAAAATGTCTCATAGAATATAATTCGTGTTGATACGTCAACACTTCCAGCTATATAGAATATTTTATGATTTATAAATCCCTTTCTCTAGGATAAAAGAAACAGTATATTATTATAAACGAAAATCACACAACTTGACGGCTTTATGAATAAATAAAATAGGCTGAATATTGATGATTGACAATTTGTGGATCAACATCATTTATCTTGTCTAGAGAATGTAAAAACAATTTTACGTTACTTTATCTTTGAATATTTTTTTTTTATTGCAGGTGTTTGGGTAAGGACATAAATCAGAAATTTATTTGATCTTATTGTCATCGACATAAAAAAAGTCAATCGAGATTGATATTGAATTTAATATTCTATTTTCAGAGCGAATCGTTCAAATTATTTTCATTACATTATTTTAGAAATAAGACTGGTGAGCATTTTTCATATGGTATTTTCGTTACTAATAGAAGTATTTTTTCAGGAATAATTGGTATGTATCTAATCTTAATTAAGGTCAAATGATCACCGTTTATGATTTCTTTATGTTATTATTTTTGCGATTTAAATTTGTATCTCTATGTTATGTTTCATCTTTCTCAACATGCCAGATTTTTTTTAAACGTATAAGACTTCTTATTTCATTTATTCGTTAATCTGTTTTTTTTCTCTCATAACATAAATAGTTACATGCGTTGCAATTTTATGTCTTGCTGTGGGTAATTCCTATGTTTATATATTAGAATACATATTAGTTTTATTTCACGTGCTGTTTCTAGGTAAAGCGTTTTAATGTCTGGAAGATGATTTTTGTATATTTTATTACAAGAACGAAGGAGATTTAATATTCCTTGAGGAGTATCTATAGCCTAACCAATATTTGGTTATATAAACATGTCAAGTTATGGTATATATTCTGTTTTCTCTGGCCTTAAGGTGTAATAAACGAATGACCGCTATTATCACACGATCAACCCTTTATAGTTTTTTGCTATACATCTAACCATAAGTACTTGCGGTTGTTGTTGACTAGGTGGATTATGCGTGTACTTGTTGGAACATCTGACACCACTTCTCATTTTTTATATCCCAGAAGTTCACACAGCTAACATATTCCTCCATTTGTATTTATGCATTACACGTGTGTTAACCAAAGAAGAATCGCATTTTATATGGGGTTAGACAGGGAGACGTACTGCCCGCAGTCTTATTTGTGAATTTGAAAATGATTCCAAATCAATATAATTTTTAAATAGGGAAAAGCTTTAGATTTTTTTGTTCACTCTTTAATTCACAAACGCCACATACTAAAAATAAGAACAAATAATTGTTTAGAATATAATTTCAAATACCTCTCGATTGAATACACGCGTCGTCAATTAAATACATAATACTTCCTTCAATTACATTTTATTTTCATATGTTGACCTATGCAGTACATAATCACCCGGGTAAATAAATTTCTTGTAATTTATATTTCAGAAAGATAAACCAGCAAATTAATGTAAAATGCCTATGTAATAAATAACAATCCGATTACCGCACCTTCTTTAAAATCCATTAACCTTCGAAATACTTTAAATATATACACTATAGGAGTTGGAAATAAAACTGCTTTATGGAAATAATATCTGTGAAAATTTACACTGACGAGATTCTTTCGGTTCTCTTAATTCAATTAAATATAAGTCTTACTTCTTGATAAGTCGACTTCTGTCTTCTTGTATGTTATAGATCTTTATTGCTTCGCGTACAGTACGCTTGTAAGGACTTTGATTTTAATATCTTGTTTCCAGTAGGGAAGAAAGGATTTGGCGAACCGTGTTATATATAGTCAAAAGATTCGCTGCACGACTCCGTCTAATTGTATACTTAAAATTTTAAATGTTTTCTGTGGGGTAACCCAACCTGTCTAATGAACTTTAAGTTAAGAGTAGTTGATGTGTATCAAATCTTAACGAGACAATTTATAAACATTGATAGCTTTTTAAAAACATCTTCAGACCTACCCTTTAACGTATCAAATTATATTTTAATAGTGGCACATAGCTTCTACTACCGGGATATGAGCATACATTTATTGTCTCAGATAATTATCTCTACTGCAGCACAGTCAGGTATATATGCGATATTAGTTATAAACATTCTTAATAGTCCGACCCAATCAGTATGGTTCGTCTAAATGGTGGTCTAAAGCCTTGCACACCATGTCTTTGGCCTGCCATTAAAACTCATGCAAAGAGAGGCCCACCTTTGCAGTTGTCCCTGATACGGAGTAGGGTTACCTGTCCGCATCCCATGTCCCGAATACGGAGTGGGGTCACCTACCCTCGTCCCATGTCCCCCCCCCCCCGGGTCTGCGAAAGTGAATTTCGTAGTGAAACACATAATCGGCCAGTTTATTCACTGCAACAGGATGTACCAAATTGTTAATAACTGATTTGTAAAATACCATTATAACTGATACTATTTGTATAACATTTCTAATGTTATTCTCTAGACAATTTTAACTATTTATATCTTCACTTGTCAGATTTTCCTTTTAAAAAAATCCCCGACCAGACTGGAATCAGGCAGCAAGAAGTTCACAGCTTGATTAAAGTGTTACCAATTTAAACATTTCAATTATTGGCTATCTGATGTTCCATAGGTCATAAAGATATCTCTTGATAATTGCTCAAGCCTAATTCCCGTTGTCGTGATCGGAAATAATGCCAACGTCAAAAAAGCCCCAGCTCCGGAAAATGAAGGTAATTTACATGGAAATAGAAAAATTGAATGAGGGATCATGATAGCTGATGCGACTACATCTCCTTTTAGTCTCTTCTAGAAAAGATGGCCGGTAAAAGATGGCCGTGTTATTGATGTTTTATGTAATTAAATTTGAATTAATCAGAGAGCTAGTTAACGCTATGAACACGGCAGATAATTGAGTTTTTGGCTTCATCGACGACGAGAAGTTGTAAAAGCTGACATATGTAACAGGGTAGTAATCACTGGTTTATTAAATGTGCTGAAATTACATTGTAAGTTTGTGAGACAAATGATAGGCCGAAAATCTCCCGTGGCTCATAATTCTCCCACGAGGAGTCAGATTAAATCTGCAAAAGTGCGAGCAGCCATTCTATACTCCCGGGACCAAAGGGATTTCGGTTATGAGATGAAAGATTTTGAAATGGGAAGCTCGTCAAGTTAAATTCTGACGAGTTAAGCCACAGAGAAGGGTTTTTGTTTCCAAAGCTTGTCAAAAGTGCCGTAAATCCCGGCTGAGTATTTTCTGGGTGATTGAAAGAAAACGTATTTGTCTCTTAGTATGTTCTTTGTATCAGGTTTCAGCTTAAATGTAATTATTTTAAAATCAACACCCGGTAAATAATATTCACTAAAATGACACATTCTTAGTGAATTCAAGTTGCTTTTCAAAAACGAAAAATACATCGACGTATCCTCTTATTACTCTTTAAGGAATTGTTTTCGAGAAAATAAAATACATGTTGTTAGTCTGTCGGCCACTTTCATTCTTGATGTCTAATTTTACAGTAGTTGTTGTTTTTTTTTTTGTAAACTGGCTCGATTTACTTTTTATTTCGTCACCAAACGATTCACGGGGAAGGGGGGGGTGCATTTTTGAGAGATTTGAAAATTAATAGCGTTGCTTGGAACAAAAAGTAAATTATATCTGCTAATTTGTTTGTAATGAATGCTATGGTTGGGGTGGTTGGTCGTGATCGCCTAACTTCAGTGGTACAACAATACATGTATATAACTGGTCATTTCCGTGCCCCACCCCCTCCTCGGGTGACTGGATAATATTTAGCATGAAATTTAGCACAGTTAACCACCTATTGATATTCAAAACGTATAACGTTTGACAGGAAGCTTGGAGCTGGGAAAGAAGAGTGTCTAGTTGTATAGATGGAACAAAAACACAAGCTCCTTCTTGTCCAGGGAAATTCGATGAAGAAATGCCACTTTCCAGGGACAATTTCCTTCATGGCACACTACATAGCATATGGCGGGTGGGGGGGGTGGTGGTATGGGCCTGTGCGCTGTCATTGAGTCAATTGGCGGGGTTTCGATTCGCCCTTTTCACTCTGGGTTGTCCAGTTTCTCCTCACTCCTACGCGCAAACGAATTATTGAAATAAAATTGAACCCTATGTTAGCCCCGAATGACCTATATGCAGTTTTTATTAATGCCACTGACCCTTCCAATCCAGACGTCTGTTTACATTTGTTTATGGACATCCTACAGGCCACAGACACACTTCTGAACACAAATTCCTGGATTATTGTCCCTGGTTGTACGAAATTGGACGAAATCTATCGATATTCAGTACTCCACTACCTTCCGTCTCGGAGTTACCCACTTTGCCGAAAACTTTGTGAAAGCAATAGAGGTTACAGTTTTAGCCGATTTATTTCAAGTTTAGTGTTCCAGAGCATCTCTCCCTTTCCAAACACTTTGTGAACTCGATAGATTCTATATTTCTACATTGGCTTTCTAGTAAAGATGAGAGTTTGCAATACAGTGCGCTATGAAAGAAATTCTGCCCAGAAGTGAGCGTACTTGTCCACTCGAATTCCAACTGCCAAGAAGTCTTTAACATGGGAACTTTCCCGTCCTCGACCAGGACTGCACCCAGGCCTTCCGGTTATTGCCGCATTTATTTATTCACTGAGCCACTGGGGTCCCGAAACTTGGTGTGATGCCTTGTGACACTGAGAGGATGGGTTTTATCGATTGTTCCTGGATACTGGCATTTCTTCATCGAATTCCAACTGTGTAGGGTTCATTTATTTTGCAGGCCAATGTGCACATAGAAGCCTTTGGGGTTTTTTTTTGTCCCTTTGTCATGCGCTCTGTCATACCCTGTCGACAGGGAGAAGCCACGCTGCATAATTCCCGGAACGTTCTTCAGCAACACCAGTATCAGTGTATACATAATCCTGAGATGGGCATGGTTGCTTCCACCACTGTTCTGCAAGGCCACAACCCGACATCATGATATCTTAACCTGTACACCATGTTTACGTGAGATTTGGTTGATCAGGTACAATTTTAAATATAGGATCGCAACGACAAACGCTTGACTCAACTACAATGACAGATATTACGATCTGAAGCGCCACTCGTATTAGAACCCAACCCACACTTTCGCAACCCAACTCCTTTTTTTTTCATTTTTACCTTATTACTTGTTTTCAATGTTAAACAACTGCAGTATCCGGCGTGATTCTCCTGCTAAGTAAAACAATCTAGTCGCTAGAATGGAACGAAAACCCGACGTAACGTGAATAGATTGGCGTACACGTAAAATAACCATTGACCATTGGAATTTGAAATAAACGTAGGACATATGGTTTCTGTAGGGCCTATGCCCATCTTTATTAGCCGAGTCATTGCTGATAAATTCATTTAATTCCATTTACAATTCCAGTAAATTCTGATAACTTTATGTCAACAATTAAGCTATTGAACATGTCAGTCAAATATATTCAAGTATGAGTTTCTGAATAACCATAACTTCAAAGGTTACATTGATATCTTGGCCATCTTTATGGGGATGTACCGTTATGGTCGCTTAATCGGATAATAAATACAATATAAGTATATAAGTTTTAACTATTTTATTGTCTTCGTAACAGGCCTGGGGAAGTATTTGTTCTGTTAGAGATAACATCACCTATAGTTTAATACCCAGACAACTCTTAGAACGTTAGCCTATCACTTAACGCTTTCATGAGTTTTCTAATTAGGGATAAAGTTAATCAGTTGTTAATTAGGGTCCGTGGGGACCGGGTCGATGATCGGACTCATTTGCTGATCGCTGATCAAGAGAGGGCGGTGTCTTATCATTATTATAGATTATTTAATGTCCAACTGTATCTTATTTTATAATCAAGGGTGACGGCGTCCTCTTCTAATACGTGTTGATAGTTTCGGGAATATATTAAGTATTAAGATATTGTGGATCGATAAACCAAAGAGAAAGCCGCGTCAATCAATAAGTTAAAGAATACATCAGCGATGATGATGTAAATATTACTCTTTCATGAGACCCTTTTTTATATGAGCATTTTAATCTCTATATATAATCAATTTTAATATCTATATATTTAACATATTATGATATATATGGACAAATTAAATCGATAGTCATTGGCCTTTCCAAAAGGAAATATTCGTTTGAGATATTGTACTGCGTTTCCAAAAAATGAAAGACTGGGTATTATGAAATAATACTATTTCAAGCCTGTCGTTATAATACATGACTAAATTTGCTTAAAGGGACAATAACACTCTTGCTGGCTTGGTAGCTCCAGAAAATAAATAATAGCCTTATTCTAAGTACTAGATGTTTTAGTGTCTTACCTGTTGTGTAAATTACCCATTACATCCTATTTTACTTTTCCAGAGGGTTCGAAAATATTTTAAAATCGAAGTCACATTTGAAAAGGTTTACGTTAGACTTTTCAAATCAATAAGATGAATTTTTCCAATTTTTTAAATTAGGTGTTTTAAAATGAAATTGATATCATCAATTAATTGGAATATTGTAAAATAATACAATTTGTTGACTAGAATGAAGATGTGGACATATTATTCAGTTACAACACGAGTGTTATTGGGGCTTTAAGAACTTGTCCCAATCAGGATATGCTGAGGATCGAGACCGAAGGCCTAATATGTATCAATACATTAGGATATGGTTTGAACAAAGAAAAGAGAAGATAATATAATTATTAAAATCTGAGATCCTTTATACCATTTTCGTTAAAATGAAGTGAAAGGAAAATAAATTAAAAGTTTGAAATCCATTAATCCACCACAAAGACATTTCCATAAAACATCATGTTGTAAAAACAAAAACTTTTTTAAATTTAGATCTATGACCTACGAGGATGGAGAAAATGGAATGAAACGGAGTTTAACGTTGTTATACACGGCTAATGATGATGGGTAATTGGGTATTCATACAGTGTGCTATGGGTGAAGTCGATTTTTGTCAAAGTTCTCTTATGTTTTTCGTCTCATCCGAACAACTAAACGCTGTTCAACTCCAGAGCCACCGTGGTACCCTGGGTGATTCATGATCAGCTGTGGTTAAAGTTTTTGTTTATTGTATTGACTGATCATGACGCGTAAAATGTAAATTATATTTCAATCTGATTGATTATTTTTGTTACAGGTGTGTAGATAAGTTATTATAATATTTTTTATGTATCAAAGTATTGACTTTGAAGTTTAATTGCTTTATTTAAAGCTTGGTTTAATCTTGCCTCGCCCGCCGTTTATCTAGAACATTTATCGAATAAGTATGAATATATCGCACCGCTTAGAGCAGATTATTATAATTATCATAGACAAAGATGAAATTTCTATTCGTTTGAATTAACTATTTACCTATATCGTACCTAGTGGGTCTACTTTCGGTCGTTAAGAATAACGCCATCTTGCCGGGGGTCAGGACATAAAATCATTATCTCGACTGTACAGAAGCTTTGATATTTCTATCTTCCAGTCATTTAGATAAAGAGATTTGGAGAGTGTTAACTTTATTCTGTATATTTTCAAAAATTGATTTTGACATATTAAAAGTTTTTGAATATTTGTAATTTTAGTTTCTTCGAGTTCAGTGCTGATAAGATTAAGAATTAAGATATGGATTGTAATAAATCAGAAATTATTAACACTTTCTCTAATCTGATCATCATCTATAATGCTATACTTTAAACGGGAGAATTGTGGTGGATTTGAGCTGAGGTTGTATGTGCATGATTTTTCAAGACTTTCAGATGTGGTGTCTTGAAGGAGCTATGACCCATTGAGTATTAAAGTATTAAAAATGGTTGTTCTGACGAGTTATTTGTATTTATGATGGGACATGCTCTATATGATTATGTTTTTGTTTTAAAATATTAAGAGGAAACCGATTTCACAAATAAATTTAGTTTCACTTCCATATTAGATTTACGGATACATCTGGCCCTATCTTTCTAATTTTTTTTTATCTTAGATAGATTTTCACTCTTCTAAACAAATCAACATGACAAACCCAATGGGATCCATAACTTGTTCCTCTTTTTATTCTTTGCTATGGGGTGGGGGTGAGAGTGGTGGTTTGGAAGCTGTGTACAAATCAAAGAGATTAGTCATTTAAAATGGCAATGTAAATTGTCTTGCTGATGTTGACTAATTATTAACACTACCAAACCAAATGTCCATTATACAATTATTTGAAACGAGAATTAAAAACTTTTAATCCGAAATTGTGTTTTGCAAATTGAGTTTGTAATCGATTTGTGTGGTTATCGATTATTTAAAAGGCGTTGGCTTATCTGGAAATCGTGGGAGGAAGTTAACCAAATCAAATTGGTATTATTCATGTAAAGATTTAACGTGTAATTTGGTAGAGAATATTATATAGTGAATATTGATGATTGATATGTTAAATATCTTAATACAATACAGATACATATCCATGTCATGTTGACATCCATTTAACGCTACATTATGACATGTGTCCAGCTGACGTTATCGTTTCTTGCGTGTCACGTGATGATTGATTTTGCATTCGGCCATCAGTAGGGTTAATATTTATATCTATAAGATGATTGACAATCAGAAATTGACATATTTTATACATTTTAATAATAGGCGTTATGATGATTATGACATGGGCGATTAGTTAGTTATGACACTGATAAAAGGTAGATATATATACTATATCTTATTGTAATGCATTGTTTATGAAACAGTACGTAATACAAATATGATCACAAATTATCGATAGTATATAATATTATATGAAACGCTATTCGTTTGATCTGTTATTGATAGATAAATATACATGTGTATATGTGTGATGTATCATGTGTATTGAAACATTAATAAAGCAACTATAGCATATTTCTAAATCAATAAAATTACTATTTCTGTTCAATTTATTCTTTAAAAAGAACTTTTTTTATATTTCTATCTTAATATGCATATCAATCAAATAATCGCGGACTAAATTTAAGTGAAAATGACGCACTTTAAAATAAAATTGATCTTTACAGTTATTAGTTTAGATCAATTTCAATTTGTACGGTTTCCCACGAAAATATAGTTCAATGACTTGTTTAACTTTATGAGATAAAACACCTACATGTGAAACGTAGTGCAATATCTGTATCAGCTATGTCTTTATTGCAAGTAAAGATTATATATTATATACTAACCCACCTCCCACATCCACCAAACAGCAGGAATATACTGGGCATGACACCACTATTCATGTAAGTGAATTTAGATATGTATTCAATCGAACACCAAAGCCATTTTTGATTTAAATATTGTGGAACGAAGGTGTTTCGCCAGTGCTGTGTAGCACTTGAACCCCAGAGTGCATGACATTGAAGGGATTCCTTATTCTGATATGTTTTACGATAGACATCTGCTAATTCTAGCCCAATTTGAAATCTTTTCCAATTTTTGTGATTTCATAATATGAATATAACGCATGAATATAGTGAAAAATGCCCAACTGGCGCGTAGATCGATAAAAGATTTCAGTTTCGGATATTGACCAATCAAACCAACCCAAAACCTAAACCCCTTCATTCTAATTTTATAAAACGTCTTATATGCCTAGAAACATTCAGCTGCAGTTGAATCTATGTGTACTGAACTAAATGAAAAAAAAATCTTATTGATACAATAGACTACAAATTCTTTAAATAATTCGTTTTAATTTAAATATATTTTTATTTTAAACAAATAATTCTGAGATTTGAATAAATGTACTGATTGCCTACCTCATTGATCATAATACGTTGTTGACACGATTTCTCAATACAACTCATAAATAAATAAATGACAAGGATTTTGGGGTTTATATTTTATGATAGGAAGTAGTACCTCGCTGACACCCAAATTTTATTGACGTGATATAGACATATTAGGACAATAGGTAATTATAATAATACTTCCTCCATAATCCCATTCTAACCCCATACTAATAACAATAGAATTTCTTTTCAATATTATTGTTATTGACACAAAATTCACAAATATAAAAAAATGATAATGATTTTTTTTAAAGAAAAATTCAAGAAAAAATTTATAAAACTAATATTATGAACCCACTTTAATATACAAATGCACGTGGTCATTTACCATATTTTGTTATAGCAATCTTTAAAAAAACAAAACTGTGTTATTGCCACCATGACGTTCTGAACTGGTTATTCAGATGGGTGTTGGTGATAGAGAATTGTTAACAGACATATCTTTATAAAATATTTTGAACCTAACCCATGTGCAATGTTTATCGTTTTATGCATAGTTCTGTATCCAATTTGAGCTATCTGGCTATTATATAGACTTCTGTTTCAAGTTTGAGAGATCTATTATTAAATAAATATTTTACGCTACATATGATATATTTCATACACTGTTTTCTTTTAAGCTAGTCCATTACAGTTATCTTAAACTGTTCTATAATAATTATTTAATATTTTATTCTATTATGATTATTGTCTACTATGATAGCTGTGTATAGTGTGTTATCATGTTATAATAACTGTATGTAATTCTATAATATTCTTATTTTCTTACAATTAATAATCAGTTTGAATTGTCAAAATACCTTCTTCAAATATCTTACTGTTACTGACGTAATGATTTCTTTATATTTTACAGCAGTAATTATCTACCATACATGTATTTTTTTATTGTAGTTATGTTCTATTATATTTCATTGTAGTTTTTTTCCATTCTGTTTTATTGCTGCTATTTCGTAATATAATTGTATTTATTGTATGGTACATTTTCTTACATGCGAATGCATATTAAATGCTATTATGATTTATGCAGTATATGTTTGAATAGTATCCTAATTATTATTGTACGCATATACTATGTTTTATTATCGGACATTTATACTATATTTTATATACTATGTTTTATTATTGGACGTTTTATACTATACCATGTTTATTGTTTAATTAGCGGACGTTTATACTATGTTTATTATTGAAAGTGTATACTATGTAGGTTTGTACTTTATTCTATCATAGTATGTCTTCTTAAAATAAGTTCATATTAGTAAATTTATACAATATTACATTGTAGTAAATAATTGAAATTGTACTAAGGATGTTAATTTACAGTTATTTCATAACATACTTTATTACATAAATACATTACATTCTATCACGGTGCTAGCATACTAGCTCTTTCCTGGGAGACTAAACGTATTAATTAAAACTAATACCGTACTTGAAATTTATTTATCACAATTCTTATCATTGTATTATAAAATCTATATTAAAGTATTCTATTAGCACATATTCTACTTTTCTTGTCACGTTTCTAATATTTAAATTGACATTTAATTCATAATGCTTTTAAGTTATTTTGTCTATGATTTAAAAAAAGATTGTTATAAGGACTGGCTAATGGCTTTTATTCCTATCATCATGACAGAAATAACAGAAGACGCTTATCCTAGGAGATTGGTTTCTGGTACCAAGACGATATTTACTTAAATCAGAAATTGATGCCTTTAATGTATTTCTGTCTAATAATGACACCTCACAAATTCACAATATTATTTCTATAATCGTCTGTTTTTCAAATCTAATTCCCCATTGAAAAACCATTTACAAGGAATTAAGATATTGCCCTAGGGTTATTTAGTCTTAGAGAAATAAAGCTGAGTGGATAGAATAAGTTCAGGAATCTTACGTTTCGTGCATTGATTTCCTCCAAGAAACGAACTTAATTATTGAATTTACACCTAAGTAAAATCTATCTTTTCTTTGTTGAAAGTTATTTGACACAATATTCAATTATACTTGGATCGCTGGCGTAAATGGTCTTTTGTTTTAGCAAAGTTTTCAATGATAGAAGACTCTCCTTCTGTACGATCATGGTGAATAGATCTAACATTACAAGGCTGCTAAAGTGTTTATACGATTTAGGCGTCAATCACTCGTTGTTTCTCTTATGTCGAGCTTCGAGGCATACTTGTGTAAGACTAATGTTTTTTTCTCTTTCAGATTGATCTGTTGCTTCCTTCCGTTGTATTAGATCAGATTCTGTAAACACAGTTTTCTGTACAATTCTAAATGACTTGTTTACAGAGAGATGGTGGTCGATGGGTTTATTAAGAACATCAGTATATTAAGTTAACGGATTTCATCCCATCATACTGTTAAGTCCATTGTAAAAAGTGTTAGACAATTAGACAATATTGTGAAGACGTCAAAAAGAAATAGATTGATCACAGCGATGGCTTTTTTCTGCCAAGTTGTGTGTTAAATCTATTAATCGTCTCCAAATAGCCTACGGACTGAAACTAGCCTCTAAACCTAGCCTGGTATTACCTTCCCATTAATCAAGTTCTCTCGCTTCATTTGCTTTTGTTTTGCTTCTCGGTGAACGATATTGTTAAATGCCGGCGGGGAAAACCGACATTTTCTCCGCCTACTAGAGCTCTGATTGGTCGAAATGGCCTATTGATTGTTCTCTCCAAATCATTCATAGGTACCGTGATGAGGGAGAAATCTTCATCTCAAATCGGCGAGTGTTAGAGAAGCAATGTTGACAAATATTTCACATCATGTTAGCGTTGATGCCATGAATTTACAAATGAGTCTGTTAGAGTCACATCTCAGTCAGAGTTATGCGGCTATTTCGGCCATGTCGGGATACCCGCATTTTGTGTCACCGTTCACGGCCTTACGTGCACCGTCTCCAGAACAATTACGAGCCTTGGACTGTAGTGTTACCGTGAATCCAGCGTTTTACCATCATGGACCACTTAATTTTTCCATGGATAAAATTTTGAAAAATGCAAAAGATGATCGCCGGACTCCTGATTCCACTGATGGACATTCGGACTGTGAATCCAGAGGCAACAATAGAGGTAAGTCGAAGTTATATATATATATATATTTCATAATTAAAATATTATTTTTCAACTAATAATATAGTTATTATCATACAAATAAATAACTTTAAGTAATTTAAATTCAATGTTTCTGACATGTATGTCTTAATATGTAATTAAATTTGAATATTGTAATAAAAGTCATTCTTGTAAATAAAATAAAAACAATTGGTCTTTTAATAAGAAAATAAATTACTTACTTAGAATAGACCCGGTGAATACACATATAATTATGGATGACCTCTAATTGTTTTATTATACAAGAAAGGATAAGGGCTAATGTTTCTTTTTATTCAATATGAAAGATAATGGCGTGATAATGTCGTCGTATGGCAATAGAGATCTATCATAGAACAAATTATATTCATATAAAAGTACACGCATACACACACTTTGTTTATTGTTTCAATAAATATAAACTAATGATATACGAATTAATTATATAGATATATAGTAAATCATGTTAATCGTTATTTAATTGCATACCCTATTTCCAAAACCTGGTATGTAACTAATAGTTTATAATGGTACTGCGGTGGGTATCAGGTATACACTGGTGGAAACTGAGTTTAAAAATTGTCGTTATTTACATAAAAAGAAATTTATCAAAATTTTATACTTTTTTAAACATTAAGTGTGCATAATGTTGATTTATACCTTGCTTAAAGAAACAATACTCGGTTGTTGTCGTTTGGTATATAGGCAATAGTAAATAATTGTTTTTCTTCAAAGAAAGAACATGTCAAATATAAATAATATATTCCTTTGAAATATAGTATGTAAATCAATTTATTAAAAAGGAGTGTATATTTTTTTGTGTAACGAATTAGTGACATCATACTGCGCACATATACTAATAAAACCTTAAGGATTGATACAAATGACTTATTTTCCTTTGTTTTATATGTTCATTATGACTCCTTCTGATCCTAATATTTATCTTAATTTATTTCTCCAAAATAATAACCACTTTCTTCTTGCATTGAAGTCGGTCACCTACTAAGAGTTGATTATGATTTTTTAAATTCGTCTATAAATACCGGAATTAAGACCTCAATATTCTGTGCTTTAAATTGTATTCTTAAAATAATATCATTGCAAATTATGCATTATTACGACCAGTTCGGTGTAATAAATATATATGAATATCTTATTTTGAATAATAAACAAGGAAACCGTCTCTCTTTATTCCACATTACAACAAAACAGCGTTTCAAACCTAATTATGTTCAAAAGCATCACCAGAAATCCCGTTTTAGACCAAGACAACAATGGACAGTTATTGAAAATAATTAATTGAACATAATTATTTAATAAAAATCAACTTATTTCAGATTATAAAGATGACGATAGAGAAAGTCAAGCTGCTAAACGAAGACGAACGAGAACAAATTTTACTGGGTGGCAATTAGAAGAATTAGAAAAAGCCTTTAATGACAGCCATTATCCTGATGTATTTATGAGAGAGGCACTGGCCTTAAAACTAGATCTAGTTGAATCTCGAGTACAGGTATGTATTTGATATAATATATATACTAAATATATAAGTAATTGTTCTTCCGTGGGTTACAGTTTATTACTCTATCAAGTTACTAAAAGCCACTAAAATATTATTACTTATACTTCTTATTTGACGATAAATACTGATTCTAAGAAAGACCCATCCATCCATAGTGAAACATAATGCATGTTCCTCAATAATTATCGGAAGCAAATCATCAACTTTAAAAATTGAATACAAGAAATAATAGATTCATAATACTCGACACTTGATATTTCTTTTCGTAATATTTTACGTGCATTAACTTTCTAAGTAAGCTCTTGAAAATAAGATTTCATTGAAAACCGAGTACAATGTCCGTCGAGCGAAACATCTAAACGCACGTATAATTAAACACGCACTGCATCAATCTTTGACGTTTCAGTGCATGTATCAGACAGTGAAGCACTTAGCTAACGGCCTTGCATTAATTGATCCGCTTAAATTTAATTTGTTATCAAGTGGGTCTGAATGAAGGTATTTTAATTCCTGAAATTATGGACAAAAATTTCCTGTTTCAAACGATTGAATAATTTGCTAAGTAAAATAATTAACAAAAGAAAATTATTGATTAGGACTTAGCGGTTAATATTAATTAAAACCTTTCTCTTAACGCTGTCATTATGGTTTTAACGAGTTCGCTGGGTAGAATAAAGGAAGCCATTGACATGGTCGTACAGATCGTTATTAGCTATATGATGGCGACTAATGTAACTTTTGATAAGGTTAGTCGTTTTAAGTGGCATTAAGCTAACTAAATGAACGCGCATTACAGCATCCGGGTACGAGCTATTAGTTCTACTAAAATATGGTTAATTGTTAATTTTGTCAGCAGTCTTGTCGCCTTTTTTATTAAGGGAAAATAAACACTGTTAAACTGAAAATCAATTACCGATGAAAGATCAACGCTAATTTAAGCTGATGAAAATTCGTGTGCCGTCGTTCGTTAAACAAAGCTGAACAAGAGTGGGAGAACAGTCGCTTAACACAATTTACACACACCGTATGCTCGCCATTGTCATCCCTTAATGCATCTTGATTGAAATTGGTCTCAGTTTGTTTAGATATCACTTATAGTTTGTTTATTAGATCTCGCTTAAGCTTCATCAACGATCCATTTACCCTCTCATATTGATTTGCTGCCTTCAAAGTTTACATTTTAAATGAAATCTAAACCTGGGTGTCCTGGATTTTTAAGGGGTGTGTTGTCATGGATATGTTTATTCCTATGTAATATTACAGTCTGGCCCGTGACTTGTTGAATACAGGAGCAGTAGAAACTTAGAAGTTTTGTATGAGACTTTGTGTAACTAAATACATTCAGACTAATTATTTCATTTGTGTAACAGGATCTGATTAGTTCGTGTGTTAGTTGTTACACAAATCAAATATTATACAAAAATAACAAATTAAACCAAAAGACAAATATTTAGTTATAAAGTCGACAGTAATCTCGCTTAAAATTTGAAAATGGGTTTCAACATTTAAACTAAAGAATCGGAAATAAAAGGTATCTAATAATAAGTTCCATT
This sequence comes from Patella caerulea, assembly GCA_036850965.1. Classification (NCBI taxonomy): domain Eukaryota; kingdom Metazoa; phylum Mollusca; class Gastropoda; family Patellidae; genus Patella; species Patella caerulea. The sequence continues at coordinate 16,190,466 of JAZGQO010000014.1, read as the reverse complement.
TGGATTTGGTTTGCATTAGAACAATTTAAAGTAAGAATTATTTCACGTCAATTTTCTAAATATAAATACTAAGTCAAAGAAAATGATTCTGGCGTCTCTGTTTATAAACTGACATTTTTATGGCATCTTTAATATAGTCAATGGAGGTTTATATTTAAAAAAAATAATTATCAGTTATTTTTCCTTTAAAGAGATAATTTAAGTCTCAAACACATCGTTTAAAATCTCGAAGTTTGGAATATATATATCTCCAATATCGTCATGCACCGATCGCGAGGGGTCACTTCACAATATGACGACAGTATAATAATTGGTAAATAATACCTATCTCAATGAATACAACGTCTGTAACCAATATCGCTATTGTGTCTCGTAAATCAGAAAATTAACCAAGCTTTTATCGTGATTAGGTCTAGTCAAATGAAAATTATCCCCCGACAAAAATAAATGTGTTGCAAATTTATGTAGCGTAGCGAAGAAATTTAATATGAATGATTTTACGTTTCACTTTTAATTTGAGTTATCGAGATCTTTATTTCCAGAAAAAAATAACACAGCCTTTTGAATTACTGATATTTTATGGTGAAATGAAAACAAAGAATGTCCTGTTTGGATACAATTTGATATGATATTGTCACAAGTCAAATCATAATCAAATGTCATATTAAAAATTTCAAAACGAACAAATATTAGGTATTGGAACAAATCGTATAAAATTTCAATCGAATAAGCTAATTCCAAAATGATAAAGAAATTAAGTTTCCTTAAAGACTGTCTGATTGTCTTTGTAAAAAAAATAGCGAAAATATTTTTATTGACTTCGTTATTCCCTTTCGTTTGCGTACATCGAACTTGGGCGCAAATAGTTTAGCGTGATATCATAATAATAGAAATATTGATATGTCCAGACAGATAATAATGGTTTCTTAATTAGTAAATATCTATCCTATTTCTATTTACACTGGTCAAGAAGTGTGACAGAGGAAAACCTTCAAATAATAACATATTAATTCTGACCAAACTCGAAATAACGAAATGACAAATCAATTTACTTGTAGTATCAAATGAGTAATTATTTAATTGGTTTCTCACGGCTATTTCGCTTGTACGTCAATCTTCGACATAAAGGCTTCTTTTTAACGTTAATTGAGTCGCAAATTCAATACAAGTGGAATTGAAATGTACATCCGATCTGTCATTTTTCTTAAACGACGATCAATGAGAACACCAGTGGCGCATGCCGCGTGCACGGCGCTTCACAACATGTGTCGTACGTGCTTAAAGATGCCGCTTAAAATGGAAGAAAAATATTGCTAAATGAGACAGAAATTATTGTTCCTACGTTCCATTCGATCAGACTATTTATCTTAAATCTCAAGGTGTTACTTGAGCTCTGCATGACATATCATATTGTGTTCTTTGATTGCTTAATTTACTCTAGAAATGGCGTTGTTTATTTTAGCAACGAAATAATAACAAACACGTTACCGTTTAACGGATTTGGTCAATAGGGTTGATCTTTGGATTGATTTATCCGAGGATAAATTTCTTTTTGTGTTTGATGTTACAAATAAAATTCAAACCACAAATTACAAGTGTTATGTCATAAATATTTACTGTTTTCGTTTATTTCACCAGGTCTGGTTCCAAAATCGACGAGCAAAATGGAGAAAAAAGGAAAACACAAAGAAGGGACCCGGACGCCCCGCTCACAACGCTCAACCTAACACGTGTAGCGGTAGTCCTATGGACGCTGACGAGGTCAGAAGGCGAGAAGAAGAGCGAATGCTAAAAAAACAAAGAAAACAAGAAGAACGAATGCGACGATTGGAAGAAAAAAGACGTCTGTTTGGCGATAAGCATTCGGTTAACGGACTCGATTCGAACTTATCAAGATTAAGTAACGCCTTATCGGGTGGATCAAGCGACAATGAAACCAGCAATGCCGTGTTTGTTACTAACGAATCGCGACACAACATCGCAGGTGAAGAAAATAACTCCAAAAGTCCTTACAGTATTGCTAGTTTGTTAGAAAAATCGAAAGTTCCTCGCGGTAGACGACCGAATTCGAAATATCCCCGCGTCCAGGCATGTAAATCTTTGGGCCCGATTGGTATAGGCATGATGCCACTGTTCCCGATCACACAGCCAATAGGCTTTTTTGTTGAACAGCTCCCAGAGACAGACGATGAAGATGACGACGAGGAAGATGATAGTTTGGATGTTGTGTCCGTCGAAAACGAACGCGAAACCGAAAAACAAAAAATAGACTTACACGAAGATGAAGATAGTTCCGATTGTAACGAAGCATTAGACTTTTCTAAACATACGACGAATTCAGAATCCGAGGAGAACGATTCGCAGTAAATATAACAAGGCGATTATAGTTAATATCAAATTAATGTCTGGTTTAAGTTTGAAACCTAACAAACTGTGCTACAATAGAGAAGCTGATTATTTATAACAACGTGTTTTTAATTGTGATGAGGCAGCTAGGGGAATTATAATAATATTAATAGAAGTATTAAAACATACCACATAATATAGATAATGTTGTATTAGAATTATTCTGTTATCTGAATTGTTATTTATATTAAGTTTGGGATTTAGCAATAAATATGTGCTATGGAAATTATATTTGTCATTTTCTTTTAATATTTGGTAATTGTTTAAGCTCCTGCACTCATACAGTTGTCAGTTTGAAGATGGTCAAGAGAAATGAAATCAAATTGGGGGGGGGGGGGGGTGAACGTCCTACTTATCTGATCCTTAAGCAAAGGCGTTTTATAGCTGAGGCACTGGAGGCACCAGCCTCCCCGCGAAAAAAAATCAAAGAAGTTGAAGAAATCAAACGGGAGAAAATTGCTAAAGCCGATGAGAAAAATGAAATGTACCCTAGTTAGGGAGAGCCATAAAGGAAGACAAAAGGGCCTATTGTCTGACAAAAAGACCCCCCCTGGTCAAAGGAAAGGGCCTCCGAGTCCGAGTCAATCGTTTTCTTTACACAGTAATGGGAATGCTGTCATTGCACTTGTATGAAAATCTTCAATTAAGACACCCCCCCACCGGACCCCCGCGAAAGAAGGCCTTCAAAATAGCATAGCCTCCGCCATAATAAACCTTAAAACGCCCCTGTCCTTAAGTAGTGTGCTATGAAGAAATTTAACCCGGGGGCGCTATGGCTCACTCTTAAATAGGATTCCAATTGGCAAGGGTTCTTAGGCTTTTCTTCCGATCCGACCGGTTAGACCCAGTTCCTTACCCTCCTCCCCCTCAATCCACCCAGTTCCAATGACATTGGGAAATCACGCCGGAAAATCGCTGGAACTTTCACAGCCAATAATATTTTTTTTTCGGAATAAGTTTGCGCCATTGTAATGAATCTTGCTGGGGTGTCAGCTTTTAATTAAAAAGGAGAAATTTCTATTTTGCTCCGCTATGTATTATGATGTAATAATCAGAGCTCAACAACAGAACTTTTAGTACCTGTATTTGCTCCTGACAGTCTTTTCTGGTGAGGTGACATACATGATAGAAAGCCAGTCATATTTGTGAAATTAATAAGTAAATTGAAATAGTAAAACTAAGACTGTCATTGCCATGTACGAGACCCAACTTTGTTGAGAATAAAATTTTAACACAAATTGACGTACTAGTATGTTAATTTATCAAGGTTCTTATCGCAAATGCGTTATTAAGGAAACACATATCCTGCCTCGTGAATCACAACGGCCAATATAACATACATTAGGTAAATACAGAATCATAAGATTGTATCAACCGTGCATCTAATGAAAATATATTTACAACGACCCTTCACGCTTATCGCGCCAAGAATGCAATGACTTTAAGTTTGCATATGACCAACAACAGAAAAACATGGATATTTATCAGAAATCAAAACAGTGACCTACTTGTAGACAATATTTAAAAAAAAATAATACAGACCAAGTATGCCATCTTAGATATATTTCCTTTATTATTTTGTAAAGTTGATATTTCGTACTGGAAGGGTTTCTAAATAGACTGCGTTTTGTGGCTAGTCTCTATAGTGGACTGTACGAACATTTCAAAACAAACCTCTAACCGGAAGTTCTTCACAGTCCCCAAAAACCACCTTATAAAAACATTGATACATTTTCTTTAGTATTTGTAAAGTTGAAATTCCGTTCTTGAGGGGTTTCTAAATTGGTTAGTTTCTATGGCTGGCAGTATATACGAATTGTTGACATTTAAAACGTACCTTCCATAACTATTTGTATCTAGTAATAATTTGTTATTAAACAATTACATGTTCAAAGCGTATTGTAGCATAACTCGGGTGGTACAACGACTGTCCAAAATCATACAAACAGCACCTGATTCAGCCTATTGTAATTCAACTCAGAATTTATAATTCCACCTCCTTATCTAAATCTTACAAGATTGCATAATTTAACCGCCGTTTCAGTTCAATTATAATGTATTTGAAAAATACTGATATTGAGTGCTTATTACTTGATAATTTCAAAGATCGCACCTTGCCATGTTCTATCTTAAATCTTTTTCACGTTACTCAATGAACGAAAACGCCACTTGAAAGTTGATGTTCACACGGAATTGGATTTTAACTTCTATCTATAATGAATGTGGAAAATAATAAAATTAGACCAGTTTTCTAAATCGATTTCTGTGAAATTGTCATGTACTTGTAGTTTATGCATCAGAAAAAACAACAAACGCAAAATAAGATATTGAGCAGAATTTAGTATAATTTATCATTTTTTTCCCGAAAAGTCCATCCTAATGGGTGCTGTCCTTAAATAAGAGGAGCTACACCCTGAAAGGTAATTGACAATAAACAATTGATAAGTAATTATCTTCTACTTATATAATTCATTAAGTTCACATGATTCATTGTTATAGATAAATTTCTACTTATTCTTGGTTAAAATTAGGTGATTGACCCACCCACCCTTTATATTGTCCATAAATAAATAAATAACGCGACAGAACCAAAAGATTATTAATTACCCGAGATCTTCCATAATAAATATAAACAATATACTGTAATGCTTATTTGTTTTGGGCGACATTTCACCTATTTTCAAAATTTGTAATTAATATGATTAATGTTATTGTCTTGTCACAAATTATTAGGATTGGTAATGTTACTACAATTGTTTCTCTATATTTATTTCTGTATTGCTATCAATGTTTAGCCTTGGTGGCTCGGTGAATATGACGTTGGGTTACTAACCAGGAATATACAGGTCATAATTCTATGGAATATAAATACTGCTTATTATATAATGAGCGACGTTTCGACTAGCTCCGTAATTATGGAAGTATAACTTTGCCAAAAGTCTGAATATATGACAACGTTTCAAAATACATTTTTCAATGTTTCATAATACTAATGTCATAGCGTGAAAATGCAAAGTATACTTTTTAAAATGCAAAGTACATTGTTAAACACTTACATTCTGAAGAATGAAACAACTTGGAATTAGCTACTTTACATTTTACACATTGCATTATGCACTTTGCATTCTTCAGAATGTAAGTGCTTAGCAAATATACTTTGTATTTTAAAAAAGTATTCTATGTTGTCTATGTTCAGACTTTTGGCAATGTTATGCTTCCATACGTAATAAGCAGTAATTGTATTCCATAGAATTGTGATCTGTATAGGATTCAATCCGGTGTTGGCTGACAAGGTCCCGAGGATTTTCGAGCCTAGTTTTTCATTGACATTGGTGAAGGACCGAACATGAAGAGCGACTGTTGACTGGGTAATCAAGTTTAGTTTCTTGATTATCAAGGAAGACGCCACATCTACACGTGTTTTCTTTCAATTTACGACACATGATTGAATTGAAATAAGGTTTTGCGTGTACAATTATAGGACTACTATTATTTTCAGGTACTGTAATGGCATCAGAATCCGAACCCCTAATAGAATGATAGAATTTTTAATTTCATTTGCAAGACTAGTAAGAATACGGTACTCTTACTAAACGTCCTAATAAGGGTGTTTTGAAATATTTTATTGACATTTTGATCTGTTGGATCTCTAAATAGTATAATTTATAGACTCATTTTTGTGAAAATCTCAATTTCGATCAATACCAATAATTTCACTTGTTTTGTCTGTTGCTCATTTTTAGACATTGCGCATTCAGACCCATTTTGCCAACATGGGTAGGTCGTAGCATCACTCTCCTGACAAATTTCTCCCATAGACTAATTGTGTTGTGTATGCACGCCTATCCTTGGCTCACGGGAGTCAAGGTGATCCAGTAAGTAAGCTGTACATTAGCCAGGGAATTTCGGGGTCGATCTATATTGGTTGAGCGTGATGTGGGCCGAAAAGCATGACAAGAAAGAGCGTCTTGAAGGTACACAAGGTTCTTTCGCAGTTCGGTATGTACGTAAAAGAATCCTTGGCAATTAGATTTCTCCGAAGATTATATTGGTTTATAATTGTCTTCATTTGCTGACCTGGTACACTAAGGTAGAGCGTTAAACCTCATTTCATCTCAAATGGGGAGGGAGTGATTTCAAACTGGCGTGATTTCAAATCCCGGCTGTACGTGGTAAGGAGTAGGGTCGCTTGTTCAACCTCGTGGGTTTTCTCCGAGTACTCCACCCCACTGCTAAAGACCCCTACGCGCAAGCGAATATATGAAATAGAATTAAACCACATGTTAGTCCGGAACTGAACTTATTTGTGTCGAGTGGACGTTAAACCCCATTTCTCTCTCTCTCTCATCTCTAATGTCCTTAGCTCAGTGCCAAAGAAGTTTAACCCAGTCTCATTTCATTTTATTATGTCAATTATTGTAAATATTATGGTTAACCATTAAGTAAGTAACGGAACCATGAGGGGGGGGGGGCTAAATGTCCCGGTTGGGGACCCTTGCCCACACACTTTTTTAGTTAGTTCAGCACTACATTAGAAGTTCCATTGAATGGACGAGAGCTTCTGGGCCTTCATTCGGTCCAAGATCGGTCTACAGACGGGATTTCTCGTTCAGGACCAGGAACAAAATAAATGTGTAGGAACCTATGTTTTATTCATCACAGTTTGACACATACTGAATGGAATTTAACTATTTTTGGACTGATATTTCTTTAAGAGATTCAACTCTCACAACATTGTAGTTTACGAGGGATTCGGTATCTCTGAATTGAGGATTAATGGTTATAAACAAAACTATAGCATATTAAGGATCTCGCTTTCTTTTGTGACTCTGGATAATCATCGGTAACTTTAAGAAAATCAGGTGCATTGTTTATGTCCTAGAATGGGTTGAACTCAGTATGTAAGTGAATCATAAACTTACATGTAATGTCGCGATGAATTACTTAAAAAGGTCTTCAACTCATCTATAAATTAACCCCCGAAAAATGTCTTAAAGAAAACATCAGAAGTACGAAATTGAGTGAAAGGTGTCATCAAATCGTCATAAAATATATAAGATAAAGGTAAGATGAAGATGGTCTTGTCCAACTTCATACACATCTCAAATACTCAACTTCAAAGATAAACGATGACAGCTCCTGTCGTGGATTAAATCCAAAGTGGCCAAAAATTGGTAAGCATCAAAGCCCTTCAAAACATAAACTCGATACATAAACAGGATCAATGAAAGTACATCTCTATGAGTCATGAGAAACAATAACTAATGAATTTGTTGAGCTAGATGTTTTTTTTATTTTCCTCATCTTTCTTAATATCAGGCCCGAGGCTTTACCTAAGTTGAGTATTTTAATATTTTTGACGGTGACCCGATTCATATCTCAAACAGACTCAATAATAAACCGATTAAATATATTTTTTTTATTCGAGTTATGAAAATACTATCCAGTCTATAAGATTTTAATCTGATATAAAGAATTTATGTATCAAAACATCCTGATTGTAATATTAATATAATCTTTCATTAAAGGTTGAACTTATCTGAAAGTAAAAAAAATGAAATGAAATGAAATTTGGCTTAACGTTCTACAGTTCTGCTTCCTGCTTCTACTGAGCTAATGAAGACAGACATAGGCCACACTGTGTGCCACGGGGGAAATTTGCCCGGACAGTGACTCTACGGCCTACTCTTATATCGAATTTCAATTGCCAGGGAATCATTTACGTGCACGCCAATGTTAAACAGCTGTACTGACCAGGCGTCTGTCCTGCACCCCAGAGAAGGGGAACCGCGTCGAAAAATACCAATGAACTTTCTTGGCAAACACCATGTATCCACCACCTGAAAGTATAAAACATTCAATTTCGATTGATTTGAAATAATATTTGATAATAAATATAGATTGTTAATATGATAATTTGTGATTTTGTTTCTGACGTGTGATTCCTCATATTGAGAATGGTGTGGTGATATAAAGATGAAACATGAAATGACAGCTATGGTTGGGGCTTGGGGGAGGGACGGGGGTGTGGGGATAATAAGACATAGTCTTTTTTTTCAATGGGCCTTCCATACATGTATATACCCCAAATTATCTACAAGGATTGACGCATGTAATGCACGCGACAGATGATACCGACTCTATCGGGAAAATCTGCACTCAGCATATGGAAAAAGTTCAATTTTGTACTTTCCTTTAATTTAATTCCTCTTTCATGAAAACTTTGTGATTTGTTCTGTAATTTCAATATAAGTGGCAATTATCCATATGATAAGTTGAATCTGATCTATAAAAAATAATTAAATCAAAAAGACAAATCTTGATATTAATTGTATTAAATCTTTAGATTTAACTTGGGTGCAGATCTAGATCATACTGTTGTTCGTTCATATAAGTAACATTTGGAGCTTGAGTTAATATTGTTATGTTCACGTATAAAGAATTGAGTTCATCTTTAAATGAAATGAGGGTTTAACTTCTTACTTTCTACACCGATCGGGTTTATAACAATGGACAAAAGCAACAACTGGGCTACGACTGACTCTTATTTCCATTTCCAAATTTTAGAGGATATTTAATGTGCTGCCAAGGGTTTGTTTTTCTTACTGTTCATTAAGGGCGCTTGGTGTCGTTATTGTCCTTGTCATTGAAACCTTTAAAGGAGCGATATCTCTTTATCAATATTTCCCATAATATTTTTAAAAAAAACCCCATAAAACAACACAAATCAATTTCAATAAATACTGTTGTTATCTTGCAGTAAAACTATTGAGTCCTGATATCCAACCAATATTAAACATTTTATAATCAGTCCACGAGTCGTGTGCCCCATGGTTTCGCGTGCTATTATGTCATGAACAAATAAAACATACATTCTTATTACATTAATGTGTGCTTGTCGAATCACTTTTGTTCTATTCAAAGTTAGAGATATACGCTGTTTAAAGGACCTAGATAATGTGATCTCATATGTCAATAATATACAGATAATCTAATGGCTGTCATTGTCCAACCGTTCAGTTTTAGCGCATGTGCACTAACTATGTAAGCGTTAGATGAAAGAGTGTGATTGAAATAAATATTTCCGTTTTAGCATACTCGGCTATTCATTTACAACAAAGGCAATTTTTAGTTTCGTGTGAGGTAAGGTATGCTTATCCTTTCATGAACACCTGGTGCCATTTGCCTTTATGGGATTCATCTCCGCTTTATGGTAAAACTAACTTTGCCGAATTCGGTGAATTGTAAATCTGACTTAAGGTTAAGATCGAGTAAGTTTGATTTTTATTGTTCGCCTCTTCTATGCTCCTTTAGATAAACAAATACATCTGTTTCAAATAACAGTATAGCTGTACTCGTACATAATACGCAATTTATATTTTATTTTGATGGATTTCGTATCTCCATTAATTTAGGACTTCAAACATTTGTACATTTACACTGATCAAACGCCTAGAATGAAACATGGCAAATAAGTGTGACACTCGGGCGAGGCTTCTTGCATATACGCAGTTGCACATCTGTCCAAATTCTTTTAATATCAGCCCTGCTCGCATGACGAAATCTATACTCCCCATTCATACTTTGTAGCATGGGCATGTCAATTTGTTGCCCTTGTGTGTGGTGAAAAGTGTTCAGCTGTACGAAAATTTGAGAAAAGCTGGAGTCATGAAAAGAAATCAGAATTAACATTAACTGAACAATTGGATTATCCTTAGGTTAGAGTGGGGCCCCGGATTACTTATCGTCCTATGCGCCTAACGCTTAGGTTATAGCTTTTTCTAGGAACTCGACTGATGGTATTTAATGCAAGGGAAACATGTCTTAGATAGGAACGACTTCGAATTAATACAAATTCGTACGCTGTGAACCGCATGCAATAGATGGAGTCCTAAAACTAATTCTAACTTTCGATTAAATAATAATAGTTACTTTCATTTAATGTTGTTTTGGGCACATATAATACAATCGCTGACGAAATATTTATTTGATGTCTACAGACTTTTCGGACGCACTTCATATTTCATAGAGGGGTGGAGGGGTGGAGGGGTGGGGGGTGGCCTAGTGGTCTAGAGAGCCGCGCTTCGACCTCTAGCTGGCCGGTCATCTCTGGCTTGCGGTTGTGGTTTCGAGCCCCGGTGTGAGCATATGTGGCATGGAAATAGGGGCGCCTTCTCAACCTCGTGTGTTTCCTCCGGGTACTCCGATTTCCTCCCACTGCTAAAGACCCCTACGCGCATGCGAATTATTGAATAAAATGAAAACCATATGTTAGTCCCAAAATGACCTAGTTTGTGTCGAGTGGACGTTAAACCCCATTTTTTTCTCTATCTCTCTCTCTCTCTCTCTCTCTCTCTCTCTCCGGGCACTCCGATTTCCTCCCATTGCTAAAGACCCCTACGCGCAAGCGAATTATTGAATAAAATGAAAACCATATGTTAATCCCAAAATGTCCCAGTTTGTGTCGAGTGGACGTTAAACCCCATTTCTCTCTCTCTCTCTCTCTCTTTCATATTTCATAGACAATATTGCACACTCTAAAAAAGCTTCTGTTAAAACAAGTTCAGTGTCTATATTTTACAACGCAAACTTGTGTTAAAACCAGACAAACTTGTGTTAAAACCAAACAAACTTTTGCTAAATTTTATAAAATAACACAAGCTTGTGTTGAAAATTGTCGGACGAAAATCATATATCATGGACGATGCTGCACCCAATCTGTACTAGAGTATTATAACAATTGGTAGACAATGATTATAATACAAATACCTATGCAATTAATATAGAAAAAAAAAGGTTTATGACATAATTCATTTTTTATCCTTTGAAGATAGTGTATGCCGCAAACATCTCTTGGCGAAAAAACAATAATTCACAAAATCTATCACTTTTAGATATGTATCTAGGTTTTATTGTTTAAACACCGTGGGAACCTCTTCAATCATATGTCAATTTCATAGTTTAATATATTAAATTGTTTTTTTTTTAAAGAAGAAAAATTTAATTTCTGTTGTTAAGACGCATGTATATTTTATTGACATGGCGGACCTTTGTGTTTAAAATCAAAATACTGTGTTGAATTTGGTTGATCTGTAATGTCGTTTCGATGAATGAGTGATTTTCATGTTTTTTGCAGCCGACACATTGGCCATTACTAAAAGCTAACATGGGTTACAGCTAGAACTTGGATTACAAATGTTGTATCCAAGATTTTATTTATTATCTTAAAATCTGATACAAATATTTTAAAAACGCGATATTTATATACGGACTAACAGTAACACTTATATTTCATATGAAACCGACACCTGTATTTTACATATTGTTTATTATTATTGTGCCATTGTATAAATACACCACAATCTATACAGTTAGTTAAAGTTTACCGTTAAGATGCCCGAAAGCTACAATTGTAAACACATTATTATTGAACACAACACCTTTACTAATCACATTATATCTGATTATATAATAAGAACATATTGCTTTATAATCATACGTCCATTGTTTTTATTGACATGTTATACGTCATACAATAGATGACATGATCAACAACTACCTACATGTCATGTCATGTCATAAATTTACCTATCGGGAAGTATCTAAGCCTCCTAAGGTTATTCACCTTTTCCTAGCCATTAGACGGTAATATATGCATTACACATTATTGGCGTAGAGCAGTTTTATAGTGGGTGTCGTATATGGGGTATACTATGCTTTCTCTTTCGATGAAACCTGATACCACTTGTGAAAGGTTCATGTAGCTAATCGATTTGTTACGATCTTGATCCAGGGGTTAGTTGTGGCACTGGGTGTATTATATTTTTCATTAAGTGGGGCATATTATATAATCGCGGGTTTGGGAGCCGCAGTGAATTAGTGAATCATTCCGAGGCTCATTAATCGGTTACCGGTGTCGGTCTAAAACTATCCTTGTATTTTTTCTGCCTGGCTTTTCCTTTGTCATTGGTGTAGGAGGCGAATGACCTGGCAGGGAACAGTGCCTGTTGCGAAAATCGGACATATATTTGCGTGCACAGAACCCCATGCACAGACCCCTCGTCAAACGGTAGAATGGAATGATTTCCAGACTAATATGATATGGTAATAGCTATGGTTATAATAAAATGAAATGAACTGGGTCCAACATCATGGTATGAAGACAGGCATAGTGTGTAGTAAGAGGGAAATTGTCCCCAACAGCAGTGTTTTTGTCCAGTCATCGTCTAGTCCCTCTACCTACTAATGCTTATTCCAACTTACCCTTCGATCGACGTTCTTAGTTGGTCCGCCATTGACCTTTCGCATAATCATATTAGGAATAATTAAATCCATTTAATTTTTGGGACAATGTTAATTACGTTTAAAGCCCCCTTGTTAGAAAAAGCTAATAACCATATAAGTCCTTATTAAAATTTGACAAACATTGAGGTTTCAGTTGTACAATTTTATGCTTTTAAACTAGAAGGGCTGGCTGAAAAGCCTGAAAAAGGTAAATCAATTGGGTTGAACCAAACCAAACAGTACATTCATTGAATAAATCATAGACATAAAAACTGTAACTGTGGTGTCATTATTGTCGTCGTACCAGATCAACTTCTGAACCTACCCACTGAAAGGAATAACTCAAGCACAGATATATGCCAACATGATCTCCACTTTAAGGGATGATTCCCCTTCCATTTCCGCAGCAACGAAGTGACTATGACTCGCGTTCTGGAAAACCATCAACAGCATCCTTTGAAGAAAACATTACCCAAGTGCATAACATGGAAATGGCCGATCGACGATTGACCACTCGGCAGATTGCCAATGTTGTGGGTATCTCTCATGGGAGCGTGTACACCTCGAAGGGGAAACCATTGACTTTGTACAGGTCTTTCACATAGTCTTAGACATATTCTATTTCCTATATTTTTCGGTTTTATTCGGGATATATGAGAATATCTAAATCGGCGAAATCTGCAATATCATTATAAACTAATAAAACAAACCCCCAAAAAACAAATCAACCGAAACAATGCCTTAATTTCTTTTTAACTCTTAAATTAGTCAAGTATTAACAAAAACTTGGCACTTGATCTGAGAAAAGGCCTTAAGGTATGGAGTACCATTGGGGTGTACGTCGTTTGTCTTCAATATGATGTATTTATTACTTCATTAAAATATTCGTTTCTTGATTGATTGTGATTTCTATGGTGATTCACTGTTATATGGTGGGAAACTCCTTTAAATTAATACCTGAATGACAATGAATACAACAATTCCGGTTTTTTTTCTATGAATACAATGCACTAGAACGAACTATATTATGTCGAGTTAATCCTTTAGAAAAAATTAGTAGCTGAAGAGAGCATCATTGAGAGGATGCTCTTCGAAGCCCTGTCTAAGTATATGGTTAATGTTTTTGTTGATTTTATTTTTTGAATTTATAAATAAAATTTAGATTTTTTTTTTTTTTAGAAAATTTCTCTGTGGGGGGTTACATAGGCTTATATCATGAATTAGCAAAGCATCGGAAAGCGCTATTAATTACTTTATGGACGTTTAATGTAAACATTATGAAGCTAATTAATGTCAAATAAGTTCAGCCAGCGCCAATATGCACATAGTTTTCTATTGGTTTCATATTTTGATTGTACTGTCATTGTGTGAGTTGTCTTTCTTTTTAGGCGGGGGCTTGGGAGTGGGTGCCGCAGTAACCCAGTAAGGCGCGGACTTCATGATTAGCCGGTGTGGCTCTACCTTGTCAGTAATACAGGGTGGGGGAGGGGCAAGGACAGTGTCTAGTCGTTCGGATGGGACATAAAAGAACCTTTGACAGCTTTGCTGTCTGGGCAAAATTCCCCTCATAGCATACTGTATGGCGTACACTCGTCATCACTAGCCGGGACTGTGTAGAAACTGTCGAACCATCCAACGACTAGGCATGTTTGTCCCTAACAACTCGAAAAGCACGTACCCCACTTCCGGCTCATCAAATTTGAATGATATCATAGTGCCAACCATAACACAATACTTGTTACTAAATGTCGATTTCTCCGTTAAATAAGTAATCATGATACTTATTATACCTATCATTATACAATAGACGGTGATTATCATCTACTAATCACCTGTATATAGACCTAGCTACTTATATAGTGTGACAGAAAGATAAAAGACTTAATTGTCTATTACTATTTATGCTGATATATAGTCGAAAGAATCTCCTTTAAGGCATAGCTTTCTAGACAATCATATTATCAGTATAAAGGTTCTTTTATAATAATTGCTTAATAATCGTTTATAAACAATTTATAGGCCATTTGTGCTTAACGGTTTCAAATTTATTAAATAAAATTGAATGTAAATAAGTAAATAATTCATTTCTCGTGCATATCGGTTATATATACATTGAAACGTCGGATATAATTGCATATAGATGTGTTAAATATTTACCGTAGAATGATTTCACCAGGGCAATGACCCTGTGCTATTCTAAATTCGTTATGAAATAAAACATACCATAGATATTATCTGTATCAATTGTTTGTGACATGGGATGCGTATTGTATTATGATTGTGGTTAATGCTATGAATAATAATGTCGGCTAAAAGTTATTAGTAAAGGGTGTATATATCGTGTCAATAATCTATATCATTATGATGAAAGCAAAGAATGACACCTGATGTAATAATAAACATCATATTTCATATACATGTAAGTACTTATATACATGTATCATTACATCATATGTAAAGGTAGCGTCTATATTATCTATTGTTTTACGTATAACATGCCACACTATTAGAAGTGTTAGTATTACCAATTACTTGACACCTCTTATAACAGAAGTATGCCGTGGGGTCGTTTAACCGTTAGTTGTTTGTTCTACTTATCGACAACTACCATGATGAAGAATTTATTCATCTCAATAAACCTATCACATTTTTCACAAATATTTTTATTCTTTAAAATTGGTTTCGGAGCAGAAAAGTGAAATATTAAAGTCGTATCTAAAATGTTAATATATGTCACACTGTACGTATTTTTGTAATTCTTATCAAATAAAAAATAAATGTTCTATACACAGTTCCGTTTCGGTTTATTTCGTCTTTTGATTTTTACATTGCATACAGTACTACATCCAATATATAACGAAACGAAATTTACATCTCATAGTAACTCAACCGTAAAGTGCCTCAAATAAAAAGAAATAAATAAAAAAAACTCTATATCGCGAGTTATAATTATTTAGATTAGACATTTCGCTTGCAGAATATGATATTAAAATTATATTTGTTTATTTTGCAAAATATTTTTGTTATTTCTCTTTTTTTAATTCCATAAAAAAAATGTAATATTCCAGAAAAAGAATTTCACAAAAAGATATTTATTTATGCTGTTCTCTTTTCCTCGTTTGTCCAAGTCAGTCGGATTACATTTCATGGTTAACTGTCATTCAACTATAGGCTAGCGATAACCCGTGACATTCAATTTCCCACTAACAAGAAAGCGTCAAACTCGCTTTGATAGCACATGGCGCAACACTT
This sequence comes from Patella caerulea, assembly GCA_036850965.1. Lineage (NCBI taxonomy): Eukaryota > Metazoa > Mollusca > Gastropoda > Patellidae > Patella > Patella caerulea. The sequence goes on along the minus strand of JAZGQO010000014.1, from coordinate 16,174,524 downwards.
TCAAATCTAATGCAAGCAAAGTCTTGCTATTAACATAGAAATTGAAAAGGAGCCTAAAGATCGAGAAATGAGCTTATCCAGCGAACCTATAAATTGGAGTGATTGAAAAGAAATACGTTTATGATAAGCGATCGCCAATTTGAAGCGAAGTGTAATTAAATTTGAATTAATCAGTATCGTTGGTATCGAGATGACTTACAACTCGGCCACCAGTATCGATCTCTGATTCTATCTTGATTGGTTTTCTGTCGAGAATGTGACAATTGGAATACAAGCACTGATAAAAGATTTATTGAATGTTTTTCTCGTATTTAATGTAATTTGTAAGGAGTTTTATCAGCCATATATCTGGTAGAGCATGGTATAAAGATGGTCTCTACTCTTTCTATTGGCGAGTTTATTACAAGTCTTGAAGCTGTTCCAGACATTCAAATTGCGAGTGTTTTGCCATCTACACAGAGAGAGTTTGTCCCGTCTCTTAGTAAATAACATTTGCCACGATGAAATAAACATTGATATTAATTCACGCCTCTATGTATTTTAATAATATAATCTATAATCAAGAAGAAAATATTATAGCTGTACATTTGAAATCATATGAATTGATTTTCTCCAGGACCTTAAATAATAGAATGTCCATGGCTTTCGATTACTATAACTTAAAACTATTTATTTTTTGAAGAATTTATTTTATATATTATATAAATTTATTTTTTGATGAATTTAATTTATATACGAATTTGTTGATTTCATAGTAGGTACATTTTTGACTTTACTTTGTAAACAACCATAAAGATATGATTGATAAACAATAGGACCTTAAAGAGAAATTTGCGATTGATTAATTAGTTAATTGAACAATTCACCTGAGATATTTTATGTTGAACTAGGGTAACATTAGTGATTGATGGCCAAATAGAAATAAATTTAGTGACCAAAAACAATATTTAACCCTTTAGTTTAAATCTACTTGGAAGAAATAAATATATGTTTTACTTATAATAGATTGATTTATGTCCAGCTTATGACAAGAACAAGGGATGATATAAAATCATCCTTATCAACAACCCATGTCATATTCATCTATTAGTAATTATTTATTCTATGGCGTGACAGTCATTAGGAAAACATACCTATCTTTTTCTTTTAAAGGGACTTTCACGCCTTTAAGAAATAATGAATAATCTACAAGTTGTTCGAATTTGCATAATACTTACGATACTTTGGTCTATAGGATTCCAGATGCGAAATGCGTTATGCTCGTACGTGATGTGAATTTGGGAACATACATTGCATCCATATTGTGCCCATCAAAATTGTCTTCGGCACTACGTGTTTGCCAAGCTCTAATTTAGAAAATCTCACACGAAAATGAAATAATGCTGACAATGGGATGATGAAGAAATCTCAAACGTGTGGAAACGTTATTTCACCAAAGCAACATGCAACGTCAATTATGAGGGGCGAGAGGCGTGGTGCGGTGGTGAAGGGGGATTTGTTATGGTCTACTCGACAGAAACAAGTGCATTTCGGGACTAACATGTGGTTTAATCTTATTTCCATAATTGGCTTGAAGGTATTGGTATATAGCCGTGGGAGTAAAATACCCGCGAGTTTGTCCGGCGATTCCTCTCCTTATCAAATACTAGCGGGTAATACAAACCACACCACTTGACTCGATGACAGACCTATGCATTAGATCATTCGGCCACCCAACCACCAATCAAATCCTTTATGGTTAGAACTGTATGTTATGTATGCCATCTCGTGTACATAGAACCATTGACTCATAGATTAATATCTGCACATAATATTGTTTGAGACAAGCAGATAATATATTCATTTTGAAACGTGATGGGCAGATTTTGTCCGGGCAGCGTCGTTTTCTTCTAAACCTGTCTGATTTCCATAATTGGCTTGAAGGTATTGGTATATAGCCGTGGGAGTAAAATACCCGCGAGTTTGTCCGGCGATTCCTCTCCTTATCAAATACTAGCGGGTAATACAAACCACACCACTTGACTCGATGACAGACCTATGCATTAGATCATTCGGCCACCCAACCACCAATCAAATCCTTTATGGTTAGAACTGTATGTTATGTATGCCATCTCGTGTACATAGAATCATTGACTCATAGATTAATATCTGCACATATTGTTTGAGACAAGCAGATAATATATTCATTTTGAAACGTGATGGGCGGATTTTGTCCGGGCAGCGTTGTTTTCTTCTAAACCTGTCTGATTTTTAATTGAAGTTAACCTTGCGTGTATAATAGAGGAAATGAATGTGATTGAAAGTCTCGTCAACATAATTTGTATAAATTGATAGTAGATAGAAAATACCACGTGATACTTTTAATTCTATGACTAAAGGAAGAGATCGTTGCCTATGACACTACAACCACAGAAGGAAACAGTTCCGTTTAAAATTTCGCGCCTCACTCTGCTCTGCGCACATTTGCATTTAATGTTTAAAACTACCACCGTTACGCACAATCTTCTAATGTTTTTTTTACGTGCAATATCAATTGTCGTTTATTATGTCCTAACAATTAGACACACTATCCTTGTCAGCCGCGGTCACGACCACTGAAAACCTAAACCCGAACCACGTTGGGATCTTTCGTTATGGGTCCTTCGCTATGTCCGAACAATTAGACACGCTATCCTTGTCAACCCGGCGGTCACGACCACTGAAAACGTAGACCCATAAACCGTGAATTTCTGCTTGTGAGTACAGTGCCCACACAATCACGGCAGCCTCCCTTGCATGCAAAACAATGAACACCGTTTTTCATCTTGTCATGCGCCTTCTGATAAAGCACCCCTTTAAACCCAAGTGGAATAAATTGTTGTATATATTTATTATTGATATGTTAAGTATAATAATACAATTATCATTTATAGTTTATTAATATTGATAAGATAGATACATGTTATCTGTCATATTAATATGATCAATTACAACGTCGTATGTTTTAATGTAATTTATCAAAAGTTTGATATTTGACGTTTCTTCAAAATTGATCGTGTAATTATACCCCTTTTCACAGAAGTATTAAAAATGAATTCGAGGAAAAACAATAATTTATATATTTTTAAAATTCTTCTGAGCCAGTAACTTGGCGGTGGGGGGCAATTTGTGGTTATGCTATTTTCAATAACTATGTTCTGAACACAGCAAGTACTATTCGTCAGGCATGTTTCATCGGAGATTGTATTCTTACACAAGAAATCCCCGTCATCTTCATGAAGCATAAGACGGCGTTTGTTCAGACTGTTATCCATACAAAGATACATATTATAATACAACCAAACATTGCAGACTCCCTACAAAAGCGGGCATTTGGAAATATATTTTATCAATCCAGACGAGTTATCGACGATGGATTATCCACTAGCTTCGCATAAACCACACATTTAATCCTATCAAATAAAAAATTCTCTTCAGATTTTGCATAAAGGGACATGCAAATTATGTTCAACAAATCATCCAGAATTATATCGATATATTAATTTTTCAACAATTGGTTGAATATTTTGTAGTGTGCATTCAGTCCTTGCTTTACTCTCAAGGTATACAGCTTTAGATGTTATAGTTCAGCTCTGAGCGTAGGTCTCATTACTCTCGCCCTGTACGTTCAGGGACCGTTCTGTTGAATCCTTGTCGAAAAAATTGGCTTTCCAGTCAATTTTACTGGACAGCTTTTACTGCTAAAACAGTAGGCCTTTAAACCCCATTTCATTTTCATTTTTATAACATATTACATGAATAAGGAAGAAACACTATAAGTAACCAACAAAATTATTAGATCATGTTATTGGTTTACAATTGAAGAATAGTACAACCGTCTACAGATATCTGATATTTGATACTTCAAACAAACATCCAGCTATAATTTTCTAATGTTTATCTGTAGCCAATATTTCAGCTAGTCTTTGAAAGTGCCTCTAGTTTTATATAACTATTTATTACAAAGAAATCGACACACACACGTCGATCAGCAGCAAGAACCAAATTTTATGAGAAGGTCTAAATAAAAAAGCCCATACATGTACAACCCAGTTCCTTTAGAAACTGTTTCTGATCAGACTATATGTCCGGACATAGTGCAATTAGAGTCCGTTCCTGGAGGAACTACATAGTATCATATTATAAAACATACCCATCATCGACTGGGAATTATGGTATAATTAGAGAATACTAAATAAATCAATTACACCTAATTAAATTAATAAAAAGGTCTAAAAATACACCCGAGTTCAACATTAGCTGAATGGGTCGGGGGTAAGCTAACTGTGCTTGTACATGTACTTAGTTATATCTTAAAGTTCCAATTTCATTTTTTCTAAGAAAGTCGAAACATAATTATTTCTATGTCATTTGCTCAAAAGGTTGTCAACTCACTATTATACAATCATGGGCAAAATTTTTGGGGTATCAGAAAGGGTGACACAGGTTGGTTGAGGAAATAGATACTCAATTACCTCCCTTGTTTTCCCATTCCTCTCCATGGACGGCCACCTTCAAACGTTTGAATTTGAAGTTGAAAATGCTATTTTTGCCAATTTCTCAACTGGCAATAGTGAATTATAGGATTAATAGGATTATTCTTTAACAAGGTAGGACTGTTTATAGGTTCAATCTATTTTAGGGCTTTATTTTAATACATTTTAAAAATATAACTTAAAAAAATGCTATTGGAACTTTAAAGAGCGAAACCAATGTCTAAATAAAAATGTAAATGGATTGTTATTTTGATTCGTGATAATTGTTTAGGTTTCGTAAAATTAGGTGGAAGTCACTTTGTTTATAAAATATTATTTTTATTGTTGGTTGTTTGTGTCGATAGTGGAACACAAAATCGGTTGTATTGACCTCTATTCAAGTGTTACCGAAGGTCATCTTTGAAAATTAAATGATTATTTGATTGATATATCCGTTCATAATAACAATACATTAACATAATATAATTACCCTATTAATAAAATATATACTACACGTCGGAATATATCATACTCAAACACACTGCTCGTATAATCGACTATTTTTAGTTTTTATTCTGATAGTTTTCGAGGTGATGATCACCAATGATTATGACAATAAAATATACAAACAATAAAGAAAACGATTATTAGACAATCAACTTTTATATTACAGTTCAATTATTCGTAACACCCTTTTTGAAAATAACATTTCCTCGTTTTAGTTGTGTTTTATTATTTTTTATATTCTTTTTAAAACTGAAACAAAGGAATGTGTTGTATTATCTGTCAAACTCGCATCTTTTTCCAAGAATATATGTTTTATTTCAATGTATATGTTGACAAACCCTATGGTACCATTCATCCAAATCAGTAACACAGCTCTGGCTGATTACTTGCACACTTACAACCTGATATTCGATTGAGTGGTATTAGACCGCGGATCAATTGTTATGACTCTTGCAAAACCTGGTGTTGCGAGTTCCTTGTTTTGATGTGGAATCTATTCTGTAACTACCAGGAATTAATTGATCACTTTGCCTCAAATCATCGTCTGTTAGAGAACGTTTCATCGGCTCATTCCTTTATTCTTAGTGTAAATCTTTAATTTAGTGTTTACATATTTCGTGTGTTTACTTACCATTAATTGTTACACTTAAGTCTGTTGAGAACTATTGTGTATTAAGTATGTCTAACATTAATCTCGTATAAATATCAAGGCTAGGGTCTCTTTGTTTAATCTTTAAAAAAAACCACACATTTTTAGCAGCCAAATCGGTTACAACGACTTAAACCTGTGCGTTAATGAATCAAGTTCATGACATTTTTAATCAAGAAGATCAAATCGCAAGGCGCCCTCCTCAAATTGAATATATAACCACAGAAAACCACGTGTTCGTCTTCGAATAATTAAAATAGTGCCTATATCTTTCTGCCTCTTTTTTTTTTCTTTTTTATCTTTAATGTGTAAGAGGAGCCGAAACTCTAGACACCCCGATCTGCCCACCTCGCTCTTAAGGTACTAATTTGGTCTCTTCAGTTTAACCCCATACGAAACTATACATCTTCCGTATCGCCAGTCGTCTCTGTTTCAATCGTTTAACATTTATCGACGTAGGAATTGGTATTTTATCAACTTCTTGAAAGTGACGTATACACGTTGATAATGATGCGGCGTTGTTTAACTGATCGAATACAAAAAATATAAAAAATTAAGGAAGAAGCCAAAAGCCACAATATGATAGGAAATGGGCTTCTGTTTCATAACAATAATATTGACAGGCCGTTTATAACCAAAACTCTCAGTTTACCAATAATTCACTAGAAAATGAGAAAAGTGTTGACTATTTCTCATTATAATGAAATATGATGTATTGTGAACGAGTGAAAAAAGAAAGGAATGAAATTGACAGATTGAAGAGTATTTCCCTTCGGACCCCTTCCTCGTGATGTGAAATCTATTGAGCGACATGGGGTCTATCTCTCATCGCCAATTTTCCGATTTCTTCTCGATATGAATTACCGAGATATGGAGATGTAATTGAAAATCATGTAGCGAAACAAATTGGCTGAAACTATGATAGCTAAACAGGCGATAAGGTCAGTCAGCCCGCCTTTCAAAGGGTTAAATAACTATTACGCCTTGGTTATTATTATTTCATATAGTTTTGGGTTACCAGAAATAAAGTGCTTTAAGAAATCAGAGAGATTGACTACCTAGAATATCGTGCTATAAGAGAAAAGAAATATTGATTTACGACCATGTGAAATTATATTCATCAGACTGTTTAAATCACCTCACTGATATATTCAATCAAATACTGCTTAAATTCACATCATTGATGCAGCATGCAGACCGTAATGAACGGGGTAAAGAATTACAATAGAAAAATGATTGAATAAAGTCAAAGACTATAAAAAACGATATAGTATCTAATTATTTTTTTCTAAGCGTATTAGAGAATAATATTATGTTCCCATTCAATTTTAAGGTCTAGCGTTTCTGTCAATGCTATCAAATTGTGTTGTGGTCTCCTAACCCTAATATTTATTATTCGTTTTGGACCGCAGGGTCCAGATATCCGTCGTTAACCATTGTGACGATAAAACTGAAATTACTTGGACAGGGTAGCTGTAAACATGCCCACACCCCTTTCATACATCTTTTATCCAGATGAGTTCAAGATTTAGGCTACCCCCGAATAAAACTTACACTCTTGTCCTTGTGCAGCGCCAGTCTCGATCGTTCCAAGGGAAAATGATTTCTTCCACCCCAAATAAACCCTGGCTATCCTTGACAGCCAGGTCTGGACATTCTAGTCGCGAGTCCATTCAGCTGCGTAAAGCTACCTACACACCTCATCTCGCCCTCACAGTCTCAAGCATCATCTAATCTAGTACATAATGCCCAAGATGCGTGAAGCGCCCACGATACGTGTAGTCATATGACGAAAATAAATTCGGGCACTTTAGTTGTTCACGCAATGGGCTTGGATTTAAAAAGTGAGTGGTTCCGAGATTTCGACCTTGTAATTACCTCTAAAGCTTGACCACACTCACCAAAAACGACATATAAACTTGTTGACAACGAATATATCATTATACACTTAACAAAATTAATTCCCTTCCTTTGACAACTGACAATAGAATATCTATTCAATAAACATACATCAAGAGAAAACAAAAAGTGATATATCTAAAAGAAATAAGGGTTATTTAACGGTCAGCATTTAGAGCTAATTGACTTGGGGGTCAACCGATCTGTTCTAATCTTTAATCCCTTACACGACTTCAGTCATTTGTATGTTAATCTTTATAGTAAGAGTCGACTTGTTAATTCCCTTGTATTAATACAGATGACAAGATCAACAGATGGGATAACTGATACCTCTATTAGATACTACATGTAATTAAATTGGAATAAATCAAAGTTCCTACAAAGACAATGGACGCATGTACTAATTAGCCGGGTCGATGTTCCGCTCGAAGATGGCTGAAACGTCAAGAAACTGGTCACATATGCAATGTTAGTGTAATAGAAATCTTATTGAATGTTTGCCAATCACATTAGGGATTACAAGTATTACTCTTGCTCAGCTTCATCTTAGAACTACTTAATCCCCAAGATTACTACGAGCAGTAAATAGGCAAGCAATAATACCCAATCAGGAATCAGCTGTCATTGTATGCGGGGTTGTTGGTTGTTAGTAGTAACGTGTAATGGATGCTGTTAGCTGGTTGAATCGGTACTAGTATGCAAATAAGACAAAATAACAGATCATGATCATAATTCCATGCTAAAGAATACAAAGTTCTATTAAAGAACAGTGTCGCCTGGGATTGAAGTCTACGGGGTATTTTTTCTCGCTGTTATTAATCCATGATCCCTTTAGTCGTCTTTGTGATTCACCTATTCCAGAAAAGAGATTTCCATTCATATATCCCGCCCCTCTAAATAGCCATATAAAATGTAGTATCGTGTAACCAAATTTGGTGGTGTGAATTCAACTTTGTCAAAAGTTTGTACCACCTTTTCTTCCATGTAGTTTTAACGATTTAATATTGGAAATTCAAATATCTAAGTGAACAGTTTTGGAAATATAATATGATGTACACGTCCCACCGTATTTACACGCTCAATATATACAAAACCTAAAGAATAAATGGATTGTCTGTAATTTGAGCATCACTCAATACAACAAAAACATACAGCAATGTACAAAAAATAAATCCAATTCAAATACCAATTAGTGAAACCGTTTTTCCCAATTATATTTGACATAAAATTCTGTTGTAACTTTGATCCCTATAAGATTGGCTCAAAAGTTATCATTGCGTTTTATACGATTTCCGATACTTTCAGGGGATATGTTTAATTTGCTAGAAACATAACACCAAGCATATAAAACTTGTAAGCAATTACCCAGTCCATTTGCTTTTAAATCACATGATTTATAATATTACAGATAACACAATTGATATCGTTTCAAGAAATAAATCGACAAAATTGATTATTCACCAGAAAATAAATTTGACTTTTCACCACACGCGAGATAACTGAGCCTTAATCCGCCTCTTAGCGTGTTAATATGAAAATGTCAAAATTTAATTGAACTACTAGAATTTTTCGAGCTTGGACATTAACAGTTATCTTGTGCAGCGTCAATTTTACATTAAACTTCGATGCCTTCCCATTGCTGGTGTTCTCTGGGGAGTTTTAATTGTTAGTTGTCGGATCGATGGCTTTAGTCCACGGAGATTTAACGACAGAAGGAGGTTTATCTCTTATTGAAGCAAATCGTTAAATAAATCTCTACTCCGCCATTTCTTCTTGCTTTTCTCCCTTCATCCATTCTACGGTACCATTTCTCCATGCCTGACTTGCAAAGATAAACCATTCTCTTGGGCTTTCTGGAATCAGAGAATTAATAATTTTAGACATAAAGAATTAATTTATTGCCAAAATCAGAAAATTATCAATTTCGCTTGTCTTAAGAATACAATTATCGAGGGATAATAATCTTCTTGCTACTTTTATTTTATAAAATTCTTCTCTGAGGCGGAAAAACGATCAAATGATAAGCAGCTTTGGTGATTATTTTCACTGATAAAGTAAATGAATTATTTATAATGCTGACTAATGGTGCATTATTTTTTTTTTCTCTAAAAATCCATTTTTATATATTTTTTAAAAAAAAAAATCTTTTATCTTGATTTGGGAAGGCAGATAACTGATTTTTGGCAGTAATGTCCACTCCTATGTTCAACAAACAATTCATGTCCCGTTTAAAGGGTGCATTATTGGAGAGGAACGTGCATAGATTATTATAGACAAAAAAAACATTTCTCATAGCAAAAATTATTCTTAAAACGAACTTGTTAATTCGGCTCTTGATATTATATATTCAAACGAATATTGGATTAAAATCATATTCAGCAAAACGCTTTTTGCTTTTATTTGTTGAGTTTTTCAACGTTTTTTCAAGTTTCATGGTGTTTCAGTTATATACAAATTTCATTCGTGTTCAACTTATTGCGGACGAGAGAGAGAGAGAGAGAGATGGGGTTTAACTAGGTCATTTTGGGACTAATACATGTATATGTTTTAATTTTATTTTAATAATTCGCTTGCGCGTAGGGGTCTTTAGCAATGGGGGGAAACCGGAGTGAAGGAGGAAACCCACGAGGTTGAGAAGGCGCACCTATCTCCATGCCACATACGCTCACACGAGAGATCGAAACCACAGCCGCAAGCCTGAGGTAAAAAAAAAGAATAAAACCTTTCTGTTAAAACTAAGTAATACTGCATATTTTAAAAGGAATATTTCTTTTATGATTTTATCAATATCTGTGTTATCATAAATTATAAAATCCATTTCTTATTATCTTCCCCAATCCTCCTTAAGAAAATATAAATATCATATTAGGTAATTTTATACAAGTGTTCCTCCCTAAAACTGTGTTAACTATATGGGATATTATATTGGCTTGTTTGTAACGGTTGGAAAATGTGTTATTAATAACCCAACGATTCAAGCTAATCGCTGGTAGAGCGGTATTGAGGGGAGGATCATATTCGAGATTCAATTAGGGGGCACGGCGTGGAACAAATTGTCTTAGACATCGATAACAACCTCATATACAAACCTATTACAACAAGCAATGAAAGGGCAAAATGTTGGCATAAATTCTAAATTCGTTTTATAGCTATCCTGACTAAAACCCGTATGACATTTCTCCTGAGGTTTGGCAAGTTGCTGTGTGAAGGAAAAACCGCCATATGCGATCGCGTAGAACTCTTCATCCAAATCAATGGAAATGTGGCTAAGTGGCGAACGAAACGACACCCCAAATTTTATTACTTTTGTGTGAAAATTGAATTTGCGGTTTGCTGCACTTGGATGGTCATAATGATGAAATCAGAACCCGTATGTAGAGCTTATCATATAAATCATGTTATTATTAATTATTGTATCATCGCCATTGATAAACCACAATACTTGATTTATAGACCAGGTTTCTTTGGGTATGAAGAATACAATCTTTAGCATCTTTAACACCGATCTGTTGAGGATGAAAGATGAGGGAAAGATTTATGTTATTTTTCCATTTGATTGGTTTTTGTTTGTATTTTCTTTGACTTCTGACTTTTGAGAAAAAATCTGCGATATTAACTAATGGTGAGAGAAAGGTCAATGAGGTCACCTCATCGCCACAAGATGAAGAGAAATAAATGATTATGTATAATACTGATTCTTTACATTTCATAGTCAAATTTATTATTTAATATTTGTGAATAAAGGGTCTCCAATTTAACAATGAAGGCCCTAAACAAGAAGAAAGAGACAAATCATAAACCCCAGCATTTTGTATTTTCTTTAAAATCCCATTAAATATCCCCAAAACTTACAATGCACCATTGGATGACCGGTAAGATGCTTAATCTTGCCAATAAAAGATTTCCAGTTGACATACTTTTAATTTGTATTTTTGTTCCTTTTTTTTGGTCATTTATGATATCTGCATATTATTTGTATATCAATAATGTAGCTTTAAAGCTAAGACACATGCACTGCTGTCATCTTGTTGGTTGTGTTTTTATTATTTTTTTTTCACACAGAAAACATTTGTACTTGAGAACGATAAGATAATACTTGCCGAAACGTTGTGCTGCTACATGTGTATAAACCATTCAGTGATTGTCTTTCATATAAATTGTGTTGAAGTGTTTTTTACTGTCATCTTGCTGGTTGTTTTTTTTTTAATTTTTTTACGCAGATAACATAGTAAATATAGTAAAATTATGAACCGTATCTAATAAACGACTCATAGTAAAACCTACTAAAAATATACATTATTTATAAACAGTCTCTTTAATACATACTTTTATTATTTATAGCTATAAATGAGATGTATATTCATTAAGTTATTAGAAGACAATCTATAATTGTGTATTTAATGATATACTAACAGTTACGATGCTTATCAGCAGCCATCGTAATCTATCTCCTATTATTCCCTTATCTCCTTCTACACTGTAATATAGGCTTATTATAGCTGTCAATAACCAAGTAAATGGCATAATATACGAGTTATCCGCCCTCCCTTCACCCCTTATGTTAACCAAATTCGTATTAGCTGGCGTTCATTAGCTACGATTTGAGAATTAAACAATGTGACGAACCATTCGTGTGTTATGCTAGAAAATTGCCTCATTTACATGGAAATAGAAAAATTGAATGAGGGATCATGATAGCTGATGCGACTACATCTCCTTTTAGTCTCTTCTAGAAAAGATGGCCGGTAAAAGATGGCCGTGTTATTGATGTTTTATGTAATTAAATTTGAATTAATCAGAGAGCTAGTTAACGCAATGAACACGGCAGATAATTGAGTTTTTGGCTTCACGGATGGGGAAGAGCTGTAAAAGATGACATATGTAGCCAATAACTAATCTGCTACTTATACCATGTGTCAGCCTTACTACTCAATAACACAACTAATGATAAGGGTTAAATCTCGCGGGTCTCGTAATATTTCGATAATCAACGAGACGATCTTACGAGATATGCATGAACCAAATATTCTTAAAGGATTTTTTCTCCATATTTCTTTTTTATTTATCATTATCCTTTCGAAAATAAAATGAAATATTCTGATTAGATTTTCGAGTATGGTAATTGCATCATGTCAGATTTGATAAGTATGAAATAAAAACAGCATTTTAGATAATCTTTATTGTTATATATGTAAATCTAACAGTTTTTACAGATCTAGGACTTTGTATAAGGGGTGCGTGAATCATCCACAAGTTTTATTTTTATTATTTTGATCTTGTCATGTTTACTATATTATAATGTTTTTACTATAGTAGGTACGTGTTTTGCATATGCATCAGTAATATAAAGCAAGAAGGAAGTGCAGCTGTATAATGTGCCAATACCTGGACTTGTTTCAATTCATCATTTGAAATATTTCAATTTTATGTATATTACCTAGGAAACCTGAGTATAGTTGGCCAGGTTATCTTTCCCGTATTCAAATTTTTCACTGAACTGAAGTTTTGGTTGCCCTTGTAAATTCAACAAATTCAATTTGTGAAGAAGAGATGAAAACATATCAATTATATACGTAAAAATGTAACTGATATTTAAGATATTCTGCCTCGGTAATGTTTGGTTGTTTTACAGTATTTAAATATGTAACTTATATTTAAAATATTCTGCCATGATTCAATGATTCGTTGTTGTATATACACACTGTAATTGCTCTTTAAGATGTTCTGCCCCAGTCTTGTTACTATACTTGAATCCAGATGACAAAACACGAATCTGCTCTTATCTAAATTGTTCATTATAACATAACCTATGATCATTGTGCCAAATTTTATGGTTCAACTACAAAATGCATTTATTTCAGCATTCTACTGGACTGATACCTATCATCATCAGGAAGGACTGATTGCTTCAATTAATCCAACAGGTGCAATAAATACGACAAAAATAAAACAATCGTAATACTGAACTAATTTTTGTCACCCCTTGACCCAAATATCAGTATATTCTGAGGGGAAACGTAACCCATATAGAGACTTATAGACATCAAAGACTTTCTTCGCTTTAAAAGATGTCAGAACAAAAAAATCTCCAGTGAAGAATGACATGTCGAAAAGGTCGTTTAATTTTCTGTCAACAATCGGGATATCTTTTTACTAATTTGATTACTATATGGAATCTATAACAAATAGATTACTCTGTACACGGTTAAAATGTGTGAATATTTTTACAAGTTTTTTCTCACGGAAGCAAGTACAAACCCGCGGCAAAAACTCAAACACTCATTTCTTACAGGTTGTTGGTGTACAACACATCAGACAAAACACGGCCGCCATTTGTACACGTGTTTTAAATTAAGAACCAACGACGTCTCTCCAATTGACAAATAATTTTTAATAATAAAAAAAGTCTCTTCTTATTTAATCTGATTAAAGGCTGATAAAATACTTTTAAAGATTTTAAATCGGGGTCGCCATTGTCATATATTTCTTTATTTTATTATCTGTGTTGACACTATTAAGTGTATTTGTTACTCTAATTATCTACTAAGTGCCGCGTCTGATTTTTTCGAAAAATGTGCAATAATAGTGACGAGGGGTTTATTTGGTAAGATAATAGATCGATTAAAAGATGAACAATGGTTTAACTCGTACAAAACATTTATTCCATTATGCTGTTTTCTATACCAATTATGCTCATCGATGTCTCTTATTATACCATTTCCTATATTGACATAAACGCCGCCATTTTATTATCAACAACCGCTCGTGCGCTGATTTGTAAATACAAAAAATCGTCTATAAAACAAATATTTCTTGCCTTTTTAGAACAATGGAAAGAAATGTAAAAGCTGTATTTCTATAATAGACTTCAATTTTCTTGTAGCAGTTCATATTTGATGTCTTTTGATTAAGTAAACAGCGAATGGTGTGAAAGAAAAGGAAGCGTTTTAGAACTGTTGCTATTATCTTTCATTAAGGTGATGCCCTTTAACGCATGCCGATCTTGAACTGGAAGCGCACCGAGGGTCGGTTTATGTACATTTTAATGAAAGAAATTACCCGTATGAAACGTCTACTTTAGTTAAGAAACAAACTGCATACGTCACCTTATGTTTCTGTATTTATATTAAATACCCATCTTTTAATCGTATCGATAAAAGGGAAACATTTTGGTGGGAACGTTCTATATGCATGGTGGGAATTGCAAATTTTCCGTTTTCTCGTGAAATTTATGTTTTCGTTTCTTAATTTTCAATTTCTACTTTTGAATTATATTATCAATATCGATATCTCTTCAGTTTTAAGTATCTCTTATAAGAATTAGAGTGGAAGTAACCCTTCAGATGTAGAGAAGAGAATTGCTATAAAGAATGGCGACAATCTTAAAGCATTGTTTATAAAGCAATTAAATGGTAAATAAAATGACAAAGAATATATTAGCCCTAATACTCTAACATTCATTAGTACCTTAACTTTGTCGCACTTATCTTAATCAATATTTTATTTACTCTGTAGAAATATACATCTCGTTAAAAAAAAAACAGGGGTTGGGGGCTAACACAACATACGCCCACTATCTACTTTATTTTGGGGGTTCAGGTGTGCGGGAGGGGAGCAACGGGTAGTAAAATGAGTGATACTTTAGGTTCTTAAATATTAAATGGAACACTCCTTTAAGGCATACTGGTAAAACACAGCAAGTTTCACCCCAATTGGTATTGTATATAAAAGTTTTGAAAGATGTATTTAAGCTAGGGAAATAATCTAAAAAAACTAAATAGACATTTATGTTGTCTACAAATTTGATCAAAATTTTTAACAACTCCGTGCAACTTTGATTGTAGGTAAAAACTTTCAGATGGCGCGCGAGGGATGACGATAATATAAACCCACTTTTAAAATGGACATCAAAATCCCACTCCCACCTAAGAAAAATCCAGTTATGTTGAAAACCACCCAACATCTTTCTAGACATATTTAATAAAAATCAGAACTCTCTTATAGTGATTTAGAGTTCACAGATACCCGCCTCATGTATAAATAACTATTCTCTTAATTATCTACCTTTAGAGATTCACTTACACATTCTACAAATAGATACAGATCTAGAGTAGTTTGATACAAAAAAAAACAGAAAATGATTACAGTCATTAAGAAAGCGTGTCTAATATTTCCAACACATAAATCAATTGACTAAAGTGTACCTGCACACCAAAAGTTCACCAGAAGTTAATACCCATAACAGAAGATGATACTGTAATGGTGATCAAGTTCGACAGGTTTGTCATAAATCAAATATTAAAGAGATGTCTTCGTCCAATTTTTATAAACTATGCACAAATTTCAGTTCTTTATCTGTGCGTATTGATGAAAGATTGTTGGTTTACCAAAACCCCGTAGCTCCCTTGGAAATTTCAAAAGGACTTATGTAATAGTTTCCATAAGAAAATGGAACCGATATGTACGTAACGGTTGAGGTTTCGATCGAATCACAAATGCAAGAATCCCAGTCTGATTAAAATACAGATCTTTCGATGGCCTACACTACGTGAAGATCTGACCAGTTATAGCGATATGTCGCGTCAGAGGTCATAAGAGTGACTTTTGTCATTATGACCTCAGACATTTGGATTACCCACACCCATTGGCTTATCCCTCAAACAACCACGAACAAGTCAATGATAACAACTCTTTCAGATCAAAGTAAGACAAGTAAAACAAAAATTTTAAACTACATAAAAAAACGAAACAAAATAGGATCCGTGTTTTAATCAGTTTGCAAGAAACCATACCAAATCGAGTACCAATTCGAACCGCCATACTGTTTGTTTTAAGTGCTTTGTAAATCACATCAATGCACACTACCTGTAAATGTGGTTATAGAATAATTATGAAAATTGACATGTTTACAGTGAGGTGTAATTAGAACATTTATTTTATTTTTTTCAAAACACAAAGACGAACTATCGATACATACTATGCATAGATCTATTAAATGTTTTTTTTTTTTTAATTTTGCTGCCCCCAACCCCAACCTACACACACACACACACCCACACACCCACCATCACACACACACATTTACAATTGAAAATGGCAGCGCTAATTCTTCATCTTCAGAATATCTTGTTTCAAAATATTCCAAAATAGAGATATTGCAAATTATGATTAGGATACTAAAATACATGGTAATCCATTTTCGTAATATTAATGTTGTTTGTGCTATTTATGGTAGTGCCCCTTTTCTCTTGACCTTGTTACAGCTGCCCACAATGTATTCTATGGCCAATTAGGCACCGGGGGAAAACTCTGTTGGGTTCCCCTTCCCTTATTACATTAAACATGTGCCATGCTTATTTTGGTAAATGACTAACCCAGGGTTGTTTCGTATCGGAGAAAAGTATGACATGGAAACCCTACGGTAGCCGCCGTGGTTCAGTTTACAGTAAGACGTTTTGGTACTATTTATGAGGTTTTATTTGCGAACCCGGTTTTAGCCAAGACAGTCCCTCGATAGTTTCCAGTCTGGTTTGCACTTGTCGGTAGTGAAGGACGGAACGATCTGGCAAGATACAACTTCTAGTTCTTCAGAGATGTTGTGGAAAACAGTATGGCATATTCCCGTGTTCATCTGCCCTTTAGGCTTATACACTTTTAAGATTTAGAATCATTTTTTTCGTTAGGCGACTTGATAATATATTGCCGCTCATTAAAGGTCTGTATTTGATAACCTAATTTTTCGAAATAAAAGTCTGATTTTATCCGAACACCTAATACTGCTTGGGACGCCGGTCTCGATTTCCAGATGAAGACTGGTTGGTTTAAATAGGTATCAAGTATCAGATTCTAATGTATAAAAATCGTAAGCACCAGATAGCATCGAGAATTGGTTATGGTCTTGTATTAATGTCTAATTAATAGTTTATATAGCATTTCAGGCCTAAATAAAGACTTACAATAGGTGGATTTAGCCTTTGTATAATGTGGGTGTAAGATTCAATAAGTTTGCAGATAATCATAATACAGTATTTTACATGTAATTGCATAAGGATAGTAAAGGGAATAATGGAGTGCGGTTTCAAAAAGCTGTTGCTGTTTTAAGTGATTTAGCTTTTCTGCATCTTTAATATAAGAAATACGACAAAAATATAAGCTTGGCTTTTTTGAAGGATGTTCAGGACGAAAGCATCTAATTGCATTTTAGAAGAGATGTCAAATAAAATTATGGTAACGGTTTTTGTTCGTTTTAAGAAAATCTTATCTCAGAAAAAAATATGTTAATGCTTTGTGTTAGAAGTGTTTATTGATTGATGTGGTGTATGTGAAAACCTTTTTAACTTCTTAATGTCTAGTTTACAGCAGACGATTCACTTAGAAAACATTATACTTGAACATGAAATATTACATGAAAAACACTGGACACAAACGTCCGAATGATGTCAAAACAATTTCAACTATCACCATCAACAAGCACTTGTGCTTAATGGCGGTGTCCAGTATTTCAATTGCTTGATGGTTGTCGTGTGAATTCAATGAGACGCATCACTTCACTGGACGTGATAAACATTTAACAAATTGTACCATCGTCTAATAACGTAATTAACTTTCAAGTAGATATTTTCGGTTCCATTAAGGCAGTCCTGTTAATATCAGATTCATTTCCAGGCTTTTTTCGTGAATGTCAGCCGCTCTCGCAAACATTCGGCAGAAGTCGGTAATTTCCGGCTGTCAGTTTATCTAACACAAAGCCCATGCCCTAATGTCTCCCAAATTTATTTAGTCGCCGTCTAATTTGTAATACAATCTTTTCTCCTCATTTTTAGCGATCAGAAACAATATTTGCTGTTATTTTTCTAAATGCCTTGCAGATTCAATTAGGGTGGTTTCCGGCATGCCGACTATAATAGGAACACATTAGACCTCTTCTCTGATAATCAGAACCGTGTGGAAAGTTAATTGAAGGGGATCAGCAGAAATCAAAGAATAAATACACAAACATTAATTGAGCAAACATTACAAGATACAATTGCATACAAAATCAATGATAACCCGGGAAGAGGTAGCCTGCCAAATTGATCTGAATTCTATTTATGACTAGTTAATAAGCTAATTGTAAAGATGATTGATTTTCGTGTGTCATCATGTAAATACATGTTATTATACTTGATGTCTTTTAACCGCACATCTAGAAATAACAGTCCGATGAATATCGGAGTCGCAGGGAAGACATGTTTTCTTAAGGCTAAACATTCGTTCTTACAATTCGTACAACCTCATTTACCGGCTTAATACAACAACAAATTGCTTAATTGTATTTTGAAAGACAATATGACTATTTATTTAAAATTTGATTCTCACGTCTAAGATAAGCAAGAGTGGTCCTTATTTTATTACGTTTGCTTACACAACCTCAACGTAAATCAAAGTAATATAGTCTATTTAACAGTAAATAGAATTCACCGCATAACGTTTATTTTCTATATTAATAATAACCAATTAATTCTCTTCCTGCGTTTCTTTCATTGACTCTCTAATTTACTTCTTATTTCAATTGACCTTATAAATAACTCCTATGTAAATACATCGCAGCTCGATTGTTCTTCCTTTCAGGTACAAATGACCTGTTTAAAGAGGTGTATTATGCCCTGTAGATACGCTTAGCCAGAACAACAAATCTCTCATACTTCGAATAAGTGAAAAGGCTGTTAATAAAAAACAGAAATTGAAACTTTTTTCTGTATGCTGTAATAATTCCTAACAAAGAAAATAAAACCAAGTACGAACAATCCAAACCATTAGGCAAAAATCGAAGTCCTAAAGAACGTAATAGGCAAAATAGTTAGGCAAAATAATACGTCAGAAAGTCAGTATTAAAAATCATTTATTTAGATTTATTAACATAAATATAACTGAAAACAATTCTTTATAGAAATTTAGACCTTTAAAAAACAACAACCCTATGTTCGATAACACTGTGAATTCCATGGATATAAACAAATTATCGGTTGTAGTAACAATAAATGAAATGGGGTTTAACGTCCTACTGTTCTGCTACACACTGGGCTATTGAAGATGGGCTTACGCAGTGTCCCATGAGGGAAATTTTGCCAGGACAGCGGCACTATGGCCTACTCTTATATCTAATTCAAACTGTCAAGGGATCTTTTACAAGCAGGCCAAAGGGGAAATGGGACCTAGGGTTTTCATACCATACGAACGACTAGACAGCTAATCTTGTCAGGCAGTCCTGCATCACTGACAAGGGGGACCCGAGCGGGAAATTAAGGGTGAACACCCGACCTCCAGACCAGTGAGCCAGCGTGACCCCCTTTGTAACAATAAAGATGGCGGAGAGAAATCAATAGTATAATTATATAATGTCAAATGCTGGTAATGCGAACTTAGGATTGTCATATTAAAACATACGTTTGAATTGGTCGATTTGAATAATATTTCGAACCAAATTAAAGGGGATGGGGCTGAGTGGTGCCACAAA
This sequence comes from Patella caerulea, assembly GCA_036850965.1. NCBI lineage: Eukaryota > Metazoa > Mollusca > Gastropoda > Patellidae > Patella > Patella caerulea. The sequence goes on along the minus strand of JAZGQO010000014.1, from coordinate 16,154,480 downwards.
ATACCATAAAAATATACCATAAATAAATATCTCAAATTTTTGCAGTTATACAGCAAGGCAATCAGGAGGCATGTGCCATCTGCACCGGAATATGCCCCCTTTCCACTGTTGGGGGTCGGATAGCCGAATGGTTAGCACGTGCGTGCTGTATCATAAAGCCTGGCATTGGGTCAAATGGCGTGGTTTCAAATCCCCGGTTGTACGTGGCAAGGAGTAGGATCGCCTGGCCAACCCTGTGGATTTGTGCATTGTCTAACAGTCTATATTTGATTAAGTTTGGAATATTGTATGATATTTTAATACAATAAATATATATTGATATCTCAATGAGACATTGTAATCCGGGATGCCGTTTAGATCCTCCCCAATTCCAAATCCCAAGATATTGGAAATGTAATTCTTTGCCTCAACAAAAATGAGAAAATGGAATTACCATTTCTGAATCCTTAAAAACCGGATCTAGAGTGTTCAAGTTTTAATGCAAGGTACGAAATTCCAAAGACCCGTATTATACACTTTGACGTGTATACATCGGGGTACGAGCCAGGGGAGCAGGGGGGGGGGGGAAGCTGTCCCCCTAACATTCGGGCAAGCTGATTTTTCGGGCAAGCTGATTTTTCGGGCAAAGAGGTAAAGTGAGAAAAAAAAAATATTTCATCTACTTGGCAAAATAAAGTACCCGAAATCTAATAAAACCCTAATATTACGGGCTGGAATAGCAGTAAAACGCGTTTGCGGCCGTCAAATATTCCAAAATTTTCTTGGGAGGTCTATACAAGGTCAGCTCCGCTTCTTTGCCTCTCGAAGATAACCTGAAATTTTTTCTGGCATTTCTAGTTTTGCCCTAATAAAACACTAATTTTACTTTTCTTTTAATTCAATACCACGAATCTGTTCTGAGTTGACTATAGATTGAAACATTTTGTCTGTAGCCACTTTACTTTGTGCGACATTTATTGGGCATCGTTTAGTATTTGTGAATGCAGCTGCAACAGTCCGATTGGATGCTTGGAATTCGGAGAGGGATTTCGGTTACAAAAGGATTCTTTTGGAGTTACTTACACGGGCGAGAATAGCAGAAAACGCATTTGCTGTGGTTAAATTTTCAAAATTTTCTACGGGAAGAATTCGGGTCAGCAGGTAAGCTGTATTGGACCAAATTGAAGATGCTGTATTCATAGCCGCCTTCGTGGACTGTAAACAATTGATTGAAATTCGAGTCAGCCACCTTATTAATTAAGCTATATTAGATCACTTTGAAGTTACTTTATTCACGGGCTAAAATAGCAGGAAAACGTGTTTGCAGCCGTCAAATATTCCAAAATTTTCTTCAGGAGGTGGGGTGGGGCTTTGTCTGTAAACTCGAAAAATTTTCGGGCAATTCGGGTTCTGCCCCCCTAACTGTCAACGAGCCCGTGCGCCTATGCGTGTATATGAAAGACCCTTTGACGTTTGCAATTTGAAATTAGAGTAGGTCGTAGTGCCACTGGCTGGACAAAATCTCCTTGATAACAAACCACATTTCGTATATCCGTCTTCATTTGTCCGGCTAGGGCAGAAACGTGTGACTTTAAATTCCAATCCCATGTTTAATGACAGGGGAAATACCCCACCACCCCACCCCGGTTTCTCTTTTTATCAGCCGAACAACGCCATGTATCGAACAAAAGATACCAGGTTGTCAGATACGTGACAAGGGTTGGGGTCGTCTGTCCAAGCTCGTGAACCATGTTAGTCCCGAAATGACTTAAGTTTGTGTCGAGGGGATGTTGAACCCCACTCCTCTCTTGGCCCCTCTCTCTATCTTTCTCTTTCTGTATCTGATTGTTATATAATTGGGACGAAGCTGAAGTTTTTTGCGGGTAACGACAGCTGTGTGAGGAGGTCTATACCTCTGAATCTAATGACCTATAATATATAATAATTAATTAAGCCCTTCCCTTCTCAGATCTATATTTCTGCTCCAAGATAGTGGCATTAATAGTTTGTCTGCTTATAAGCATTCATGTAGCGAAGTATCATATATATTTCCGTTTGTTGCATTTTACATCATTGACTGCAATTTAACCAAGTTTAGTAAGCCAATATTATAACTGCCTAAAAGTATCTATACCATTTACTGATAAATCGAACGGAGTATGTCAGAATAACCGACGTTTTGTGAACTAATTTTTGTTTATTGAGACTGCCTATTCTACTTTAAAAATTGTTTTAACAAAAAACTGTACAGTTTATAATCTATAAAGTCTACGATACCCAAAAATGAATATAATCTATTTCATTAAAAAACTATTTGCTTAAAGCCCCAATAACACTCTTGTTGTAACTGAATAATATGTCCCAATCTTCATTCTGGTCAACAAATCGTATTATCATAGAATATTCTAATTAAATGATGATATAAATTTCATCTTAACAGACCTATTTTAAAAAAATTGGAAAAATTGAACCAATTGATTTGAAAAGTCTAACGTAAACCTTTTCAAATGTGATTGGATTTTAAAATATTTTCGAACCCTCTGGACAAGTAAAATAGGTTGTAATGGATAATTTACACTACAGGTAGGCCACTTAAACATCTAGTACTTAGAATAAGGGTATTATTTATTTTCTGGAGATACCAAGCCAGCAAGAATGTTATTGTCCCTTTAAGTTCAACATCTCTTAGATAATCAATACTAACGGACAACTGCTGCGCTCCAATACTGAACGAAAGGGAGGCAAATCCAAATAATAATCTTCTATAATGAATCCGTTCCTCTGCTTAAGCACACTCCCAATAATCTCAGTTCATTGTAACCGACGAATAAATATTGACGAAGAACTTTTAATATTATAAACAATCCATAGTTATATGATTTATTCAGTGCCCGATTAAAAAAGGTTAACTTTAATATTTTTCCAGCTATCTGTCCCAAGCCAAGGATGTATATAAAAACTAATATTTTTGACGTCATTTACCGCAATGGACAATCTCGTTCCCAGAGGCAGCCGCCAGAGATTGCGCAATGGAATGATAAAAACAGATAAAGAAAATCATCGAATCTTGAACAGTTATTTGTTATTCCGAAATCATTTAAATTCACGCTATTTTAATTTAGAGGCAACTTTACCCAACCTATCATAATTGAAAATTTCTTATATTGTTACAGCCCTGTTCCAAATTATGTACCAAGTGAATTCAAGAACATTCTCAAATGACATTCCATAATATTATTTCAGTGGGTATAACTGTATCTCAGAATCGTGTCTCACAAAGGACACGCAAGACTTAGGTTCACGTAAATCTCAAATTTGACTATACAATTATAATATTACATGCTCTTGTAAAAATAACAGATTTTCCTACAGTAATCAGGTGACTCAGTAAGACATTGGTTTGCTAATGGAGGTCCAATGTTCGTCCGCAATGTTGGCAGAGAAAGTTCTTTTGTATGGTTCTCCCAGCTAGTCGGTGGTCAATAAAATTATAGTCATTTGGATGGGACGGAAAAACAAGGTCCTAAGTTCCTATTGATGTGAACGTAAATGAACTCTTGACAGTTGGATTTAAAAATAACGAGTAGGATGTAGTGCCACTGTCCAGGCAAAATTGCCTTCAAGTCTGTCTTAACCAGCCCAGTTGGTGCAGAACAGAAGGATGTTAAACCCCATTCCATTTCCTACAGTAATGATAGATAACATATCCATTTATTCTACGTTCTTTACTGACATCTACAGCCTGTCAATCATTACTGGTATCTAATAAAACTATAAATATTGTGCACTACATATATTCTATCACAGGGTAAACAAAATGTTTTAGTTTACATAGACTTATATTGATTTGGAAAGAGAGAGAGAGAAATGGGTTTAACATCCACTCGACTCAAGCTACGTCATTTCGGGATTAACATGGTTTAATTTTATTTCAATAATTCGCTTGCGCGTAGGGGTCTTTAGAAGTGGGAGGAAAGCGGAGGACCCGGAGAAAACCCACGAGATTGGACAGGCAAGCCTATTCCTTGTCACGTATAACTAGCGACCGGCGCCTCCGCTAGAGGTCTCAGACAGTGCTGTACACAGCTATGGCCGATTTTCAACCCCACTGCATCTGTTTTTGGGTCATATATTCGCGGAGCTGGTGCGGACTTTTGCAACGGAATCCGAGTCGGAAAACGTGTGATTATTTCAGACAAGGGCCAAGCGCGCCTGGAAATATGGTTTATGGTGGATGACATGCGGTAAGTTGCTTTTTATTTTATTGTTGAAGTTTTCTTTTATTTTTAAATTGTCCAATACGCGCATATTCGCTCAAAGTGTTGCTTACAATCGTGAATATAAACATTAAATTAGTGATAAAAAATATTGCTTGGGGCGGAAATCCCCGTGGAAATTGACAATTCCTGGAAATCCGCACCGTGTCGGCTTCCAAAGGGACGCAACTCCACCACAAATATGGGTACAGACCACTGTTAATAGCTTGACTGATTTTGACAAAAAGAAATGTCATCGAGTGACTAGTGCGTATAATTAGACTTATAAGTATAATTTGAAATGCAGATGTTATTTTTGAAAGTTTAATTAATACAGTCCATTATAATTGACATCACTACAGTTCCATAAAGGAGCACAAATTGACAAAGAGTCCTGAGATTAAAATATTCACATTTCTATGCCCAGGAGAGTGTATCTTGGGAAGAAAATATATTTGTGCCTGTTGCAAAAGTTATTATTTATAATTTATCAAATTCATATATAATACATAATTTTATTCTTTAAATGTCATCAGATAAATAAGTATCTGTTTTTCTTTCTGAGTGTGTTATAGTTTATTACTCTACCCAGTCAATAATTTTTAATTTATCAGCATTATGCATACACGAACAATACCATTTTGGCATGGATAATAATATTGCTGTGCTGACTATATAAGCCTTTACATTATATAATTTTTTAAAATCTTACATATTTTCAGTTATTAGTAAGGTACACCTGTATTTTGGTACGCAGGAGAGTGCCGGTTTGGAAAGAAAATATCTGTTTATATTTACATTAAATTGTTCTATTTACTACAGTTACCTGTATAAATCATCGATAAATAATTTTCATTCAATTCTTATTTATTTATTATTTTTATACGCCCACATTTTCATGTGGACGTATTGTGTCGTCGCCCCTGTCCGTCCGGACGTCCGTCCACAATTTGTTTGTGGACTCTCTACAGGTCACAATTCTTATCCGATTTTGACGAAACTTGAAATATAGGTTTATCCCCAAAAGATCTCGGCTGCTTTCGATATTGGCATGTATCGGATCAAAACTTCATGGATTATGGCCCCTGATTGTACGAAAAATCACGTTTTTAGCTTGTGGACCCTATAGAGGTCACAATTTTGAACCGATTTTGATGAAACTTGACATGCATGTTTGTAACCCAAAGATGTTGGTTCCTTTCGATATTTGCGGCTATCGGAATGTAATTTCCTGAATTATGGCCCCTGATTGTCCGAAAAATCACCCTTTTTAGCTTGTGGTCCCTCTGGAGGTCACAATTATTATTCGATTTAAAAAAACGTTTGATTATATCACCGTTACACCCTAAGGAAGGTTGAGTTCGAATTTCGGGAAAATCGGACCAAAATTGCCATATAAAATGGCCGCCGTTTGTACGCGAATACTGTTAAAAAATGGTATATCAAGGTTGTGGACCCTGTGGAGGTCACAATTTTGATTCGATTTTGATGAAACTTGAAATAGATGGTTATAACCCAAAGATCTTGCTTCCTTTCGATATTTGCGCATATCGGATCGTAACTTCCTGAATTATGGCCCCTGATTATACACAAAATCGCCTTTTTTTTTAGCTTGGAGGTCACAATTATTATTCGATTTAAAAAACCGTTTGATTATATCACCGTTACACCCTCAGGAAGGTTGAATTTGAATTTCGGGAAAATCGGACGAAAATTGCCATACAAAATGGCCGCCGTTTGTACGCGAATACTGTTAAAAAATGGTATATCAAGGTTGTGGACCCTGTGGAGGTCACAATTTTGATTCGATTTTGATGAAACTTGAAATTCATGGTTATAACCCAAATATCTTGGTTCCTTTCGATATTTGCGCATATCGGATTGTAACTTCCTGAATTATGGCTCCTGATTATATGCAAAATCGTCTTTTTTTTAGCTTGGAGGTCACAATTATTATCCGATTTAAAAAAACGTTTGATTATATTACTGTTACACCGTAAGGAAGGTTGAGTTCGAATTTCGGGAAAATCAGACCAAAATTGCCATACAAAATGGCCGCCGTTTGTACGCGAATACTGTTAAAAAATGGTATATCAAGGTTGTGGACCCTGTAAAGGTCACAATTTTAATTCGATTTTGATGAAACTTGAAATTCATGGTTATAACCCAAAGATCTTGGTTCTTTTCGATATTTGCGCATATCAGATCGTAACTTCCTGAATTATGGCCCCTGGTTATACGCAAAATCCCCCTTTCTTTAGCTTGTGGTCCCTCTGGAGGTCACAATTATTATCCAATTTAAAAAAACGTTTGATTATATCACCGTTACACTGTAAGGAAGGTTGAGTTTGAATTTCGGGAAAATCGGACCAAAATTGACAGACAAAATGGACGCCGTTTGTACGCGAATACTGTTAAAAAAATGATATATCATGGTTGTGGACCCTGTATAGGTCACAATTTTAATTCGATTTTGATGAGGAAGTTTGAGTTCTAATTTCGTGAAAATCGTACCAAAATTGCCGGACGAAATGGTCGCCGTTTGTACGCGAATAGTGTAAAAATATGGTATATCATGGTTGTGGACTCTCTACAGGTCACAATTCTTATCCGATTTTGATGAAAAATCACATTTCTAGGTTGTGTACCGTCACACGATAATCATTGTCGGTTTCGAATTTCATTAATATCAGACTGGAACTGACCAACTAAATGTTTGCTCCCAATACAGTATGAAATACAGGACTTAAAGATGTAGGAAAAATCACTTTCGGTATTGCTTGTTCTCTGTCCATCTCTCGAAAATGTGGGCGTATCCTGCCTGGCAGTGCCAGCCTATCTTTTTCCATTTTTGGGGGGGGGGGGGTTGTTATTTTATTTAGCTACATAAATGTTTGATAAATAGTTTTATTTTACTAGTTTAGGTTTATTTAAATTATTTTTATTTTATGGGGTGGTAGTGGTGTCGGTGCAGGGAGGAGAGTATTATTAAATTTTATGATATAGAAATATGGGTATGTGGATAAATAATTTTATATTATGTATTTATTTATGCCTTTCTTTTTGTAATATTTTGTTAACATGTACTTTTGTATTATTTTTAATGTTTGAATAATCAGAAACAAAGTCTTGTTTAAATATGTTGATTCCATTGTATAATATTGTAAATGATTGTGCCTAATTTATACCCTAAAGTTAAAGTTTACGTACTTTTTCAACCTTCTGTACCGTTATTACAAACATTATAAAATAAACTTCTATGGCTATATGTGAAGTGTTTGTATGGGTGTGTTGGTGAGTAAATCGGCTTAATTTTGGTGAAATAATAATATCTGTAGGACTTTTGGTTTCTGAGATACGGAGAGGGGTTGAAAATTGAAGCAAAATGGTCAATTTCTCAAACAAGGAGTCTGCCAGTTCGCGTTACTAAACGGACTGTAACTCTGCCAATTCTGCACCGATTTTGATAAACTTGGTGTTGTTACAATACTTAGATGTACAGCTTTCAGAAAATATCAAGCTCCTAGAGACAAAAATAATATTTAAAAATAGCTGTCGGTCGCTAGTATAACCGGGGATTCAATACCACGCATGTTGACTAAATGACAGGCTTTATGATAAAGCACACACATGCTAATCATTCCGCCATCCCCCCCCTCTATAGATTTAGAGCATAAGACTAACAACGATAGTGTGTATTAAAATGCAAGCCTCTTATCATTATTTGACCAATTTTCCCCCTTGCAAACTAAAATATTGTGAATGTTGACTCCATAAAAAGACTTTAATCCAAAATTTGTTCAATTTCGTTCAGTATTTATAAAGATATCATGAATGGAACATCTGACACCATTCAGCATCTTCTACAGGATATCGTCAAAACAAGTTTTGTTCAAAAATTGTTTGATGTTCCTCAGATTAATCCAACTGAATTCAAATCAGAGACTTTCTACCAATGATATATGATTTGGTTTTTTTTTTTAATAATAATCAAATTGCGTACATTTTAGCATGGATTAAGCCTTAGATATGATCATAACAAGTACCATTGCACTATGGACCAGGAACTTGTTGCATGAAATTTAAAAAATCTAAATCACCAAATCGATGCAGAATTGTTCAAAGAAGAAGTAACGGTATGCCAATTTTCATGATCAGACTTGAATTGATGGTGCCTTAGGCTTTTTCAAAGAGAGTCAACCCAAGAAGAAAAACAAGATGAGTTGCAATTAGCAACCAGTTCCTGGTCCAAAAATACAAACGAGGATCGGCAGCTTTAATGACAAGCTGAACTAAATGAAAATCCAGATAGACAATGGTACATGTAGTGGAGATCTTATTAAAGTTAATTTATAACCATATTTACTGATAAATAAATGTAGTCTGTGAACATAAGAGTAGTTTGCGTGTACAACACTTATCATATAGATCAAATTTGATATATCAACCAGTGAATAAGAACATCAACACCTTAAATGAAACACACAAAAAATAAAACTTTTACATAGTCTTAATGAGAAAATAAATATTTACACTTTAAATACATTGAAAAATTTGCATAGGTCATGTTTAAATAAGTAGCTAGTTTCTCAATACATTTATCAACTTTCAATAACCGTTGCATTATGCCTTTCTCCTATTTCATTCATAAACATCTATATCATAAAGATGAATTAATATATGGTCAATGAAAATCAAAAACAAGGCACTTTGATAAATTCACAAAGTACAATAAATACTAAAATTATTTGATAATGAATGCAATGATTAATAACTACATTAAATTTGTGAAAGTTCACTTTGAAATACATCACAGAGAAATGTCTTATCTTAAAATTTGTTTAATTTGAGACAACCTTGTTTAGAGCATGGCATGATAATCTTATATAATCTGTGATTAACCATTAAGTTGTTACAAATAATATAATTACAGTGTACTATATATACTTATTAAACTTTATTACAATAAAATATATTACACCTGAAAAAAAAAACACTCCATAAGCCACAAATATCAATTAATACTTTATTAAATGTATTGTACGTTGTTTATTAAATGTATTGTACATTGTTTTCTTTTTTTTAAAAAATAAGAGGAATATAATCAAATTATGAAATATACCGATTTATAATAAAACAATCACCCTGTTATTCAATGAAAATCTTACAATATAAAGACAAATTAATAAAGATAGAGCAATAATTCAACTTGGAATATATTACACTATTTTTAGAAGTACATATTGACATAAATACTGAATTATTGTTTTGTTGTCTTGTTGCCTCGATGACGTCATTAACGCAACTATGTTTTGTATATTCAAATTTCATTTTATAATTGTCTTCTGAAGAGTGTGCATCGCACATGAAACTATTAGTAAAGACTTTTTGATTCTATATCTTTTATTGTGAATTATATAGACATAGAGTTTAGAAACTTGCATTTGTAATTTACCAATAATGCTTAACTATTATAAGTTGGAAAATGAGTAATTTTATTTAAACATTTTTACATGCAGTAAAATGTCAAATTCTTTTTGCCAAATGTCCTGCTCATAGCCATAATTGTTGAATAAGATTTCTACAGAAGATGGAATTCAAAATAATCTTTCAATATATATACCAGGGGAAAAAATCATGCACAGAGAAACGTTTCATTTAACTCTAACATATGAAATTATGTTTCCTTTTTACAATAGATCAATCTAATTAAGCATATGACAGAAGAAACGTAAATCCCCCTTTCTATGGTCCCTAGAACCTGAGACATAGTACAGTATGACAACATTCCCTATGTACATTGTATCTCACATACAGCAACTGATTGAATCAGATAAGAACGAAATGTAATTTACCAAAACTACAATACTAATAATTTAATGTCACTTTGACTGAAAAATAGCAGTCTAAATGGTATTTGTGCATAACAAAGGAAATGTTTAATAGATAATTATTCCTTATATGATATAAAGATAAATAAATATTATAACAACAGGACATGTTTTGTCTCGGAATAACTTGTTGTTGACAATTATTATGTTATATATTGCAAATGATCAATCCAATTCAAGAGGATTTTCCGCTCGTCTCTCTGTATACTGGCTACTCTCTAATGACATATCATCGTCACTATCTTCAGCTTGATTCATTAAACTCTGTAGCAAATTACCTGTAATATGTACAAATAGTAAATTGAGGACAAAATATTAAAACAGACAAGAATATAGGTAATCAAAATATCATCATTGTATTAAAGTTTTGCTAAGTTGTTCAGAAGACCCCATCCCCACCAAAAATGCATGAAGAACTATCCTGCAGTGTCACTTATTGGGCAATTCAACTACACCGAGTCCATTGCAAACAGACCAACATCATGTGATATCAAAGTATCACACATTCTATATGTCTTATATAAATTCTTACCAAATATTCCTTGATTTGTTGCTTGTGGTGGAGGTAATCCAAAAAACAACTGACCTATTTTATCCAAATACTGAAAGAAGATAAATTAGATCATTCATTATACTAATTCATACATAACATAAATTGAGTTAAACGCCTTTTCATCTTAAATGCCATGCAGAGATTAAAGGCCCAATATTCACAATACACAATAACAAGTACCTAGTCTTACCAAAGAGCATATTAGACCACAAAGTATTACTAATGTCTTCTAGCTACCATCTTTATTATCTTAGAATCATCAATTACTGAATGTAAATTTATTTAAGTAATGAAATGGGGTTTAACATTCAAGTAATTTATGTAAGCCAAAATAGTATATGAGCATGAAATTTTGTTTTAATTATTTACATTCTATTCTAAAGAACAGTTTTAATGTTAATTATATATAGGTTTCTGGCAAATTGCTGTTTTAACAAACATGTATTATTCATTTTAATTTTCTGCACCCTAAATCAAGATATGATTGTTAGTTACCTCTTTATAACTTGGATCTCTGTTTAATGATGCTTCGTATTTGTCACATAATATAGAAAACACAGGTAACTTTCCACTAAAAAACAAATAAAACATTCGATGGGTAATAATCAAGTGATATTAGGGCTTACAATTGTGTACATATAAGTAACAACTAAACTACCATTGCATTCCTACCGTAATATTCTATAGTAGCATCAAGGAATTGTTGATAAGTGTGTATTGTACTTTATCTTTATTATTTCTGTTGAAGCACAAAGTTGACATTAAACCTTACATCTCTTTTCATTTCAATTTTATATTAACAGATTTAAGATATAGAGACTTATATCTCAAGGTTTGTATTTACCCTTCTAGTGCTAACAGTAGGAAAGATAGAAAGTTGAGCAATGGTTTAACGTAAGGTGGTCCCTTCTCTATTGCTGGATGATTTCTTGTGTAGGTGGTGAAAACTTCGTTGGCTGTTTCTTTATTCTGAAGGCATAGATACCTGAAAAATACAGATATTAAATTGTTTTGGAAAGAGCTTATATTAAGTAGAGTATTTAGGGTTATTTTTGGAATAAAGATGACTAAAGCAGAATTTAAGCCTTTGTTTTTTTATTGTGCTTTTGAAAAGAAAATACCCTTATAGATACTTACTGTAGAACTGCTTGTGCTATAAACATATCAACTTCTGATGCATAACCACGTACAGAGTGATATTCTATTAACATTGTAGCACATCCTTTACCATCACATGAATGAAGATAATGATAACGAGCTTGTACATAATTTCTTTCTGAAAATACAATATTCGAGAGACTCAATTAAAAAGAGCAAAGAAAAGACACCAGTATTGAATTAGCTATGAGCAAATGTGAGAATGGAATGATGTGGAGTTTAAAGTATCATCAACACAATACTTTGGCCATAATGAGACAAACATAAAGTAATTATTATTTCTGCAATGCAAGTTTGGAGAATTTTTCCATGACAGTGGCATATCCACCTACTCTGGATGTATGCCAATGTGTACACAGATGGACCTTTGTTTTCAGTACCTTCTAAACAACTAACTCATGAAAAAATAAATTCAAATTTCTTGCTCATTATCCTTGAGTCTGTTTACATTCAGGAAAACAAACAAACTTACCCTCCCAAAACATAACACCAAATTTTTGATGTAATTCCGGATGACCTCTCTTGTATTTGCCTTCAGCTTTTTTGGACCAGTGAACAGCTGTTGTTAGGAAAGTGTATCTCTCATGACTTTCTGGGTCCATAATCTTGAAAAGTTTCACAATTTTATCTGAAATATTTAAATTATATGTGTTACAATTCCAAATTTGATAAATACTGCCTGGCTACTAAATATATATCCACAGCAACTTCTGAAATAATAAATGAAAATTGTCCCACTGTAAATATTTATGTGAATAAAAAGCAAATTCTTTTTATTGTATATCAGTAAAGTATTTAACAGATTCAATAACATAATCAATGGCAATAATTCTATGGGAAATTGTCACAAATTGCTGTAATTGTTATTCATGATGCCATTATTTGTAGCCAAGGTCTATAACTCTAATTTGGAAAGTTAACATACTGTAAGCTGCCTCATTTCATTCACATAACATAATGTAATTAAATTTTAAACAGATTGAATGAGAACTGTAGTCTGAACAGCGTTTAAAAGAAATTGAGACAGAAAGAACCACACAGAAAAAATTGAGTGAAATACTCTTCAGATACTTTTGTCATAGAATTTCAGTACAGTAAATTAGTAAGATTTAATTTCTTGTTTGTGTCAACAATATGAAGTAAAAAGGAAGTGTTACCAATATTTTCTCTATTAACAGGAGCTGCTGATTTGTCAAGAACTTCTAATAACAACATTGCCAAATCAGCCCCACTTGTATGCTAAAATTAAAATAGATTACAAAATAACAATACCGGTATTAGGAAAAGGCAATATTAAAAGCTAAAATCATAGAAATGGCATTTAATATCATAAATCTACATGTATCCTAATAATTTCACTTAATAAAGACATTGGCAGGACGTTGTTGACGTTGACGTAACCTCTGTCTAAGCGAGCCCCAGACATGCTCGATGGGGGAGAGGTCGGGACTCAGTGCAGGCCAAGGTAATGTGGTGATGTTCTGTTGTTGGAGTTAACCTGTAACGATCCTGGCCCTGTGACATCTTGCGTTGTCATCCTAGAAGATGAAACGGCGGCCATGACGTCGTGCGAACGGCACAACATGGACTGCCAAGATATTGTCCCGGTAGTACTGGCCTGTAACACGCCCTGCAACATCATGTAAAGCCGTTCTTCCAGCAACAGTGATGCCTCCCCACCCCATAACAGAACCACACCCAAATCAATCATTTCTGATGACGTTAACGTCTTGGAAGCGCTCGTTTCGACGACGCCACACCCTCCTACCTCTGTCGAAAAAATCAACGTTGAACCTTGATTCATCTGAAAACATCACATTGCCCCAGCGTCGATTATCCCAGCGTTGACGATCCCTACACCAACGACGTCTTGCCTGAATGTGATGATCTCTCAAACAAGGGATCACTCGAGGACGTCTGGCGCGAAGGTGACCCCTATGCAGTCGATTCCGAATCGTGTGGCCACTCACTCTCACACTAGTGTCTGTTTGAAGACGAGCGCTGATCTGATTTGCTGTGATGACACGATTTCTCAAGGCCAAGGTACGGATAAATCGATCCTGGGCTTGAGTTGTCGCCCTTGGTCGACCTGAGCGTGGTCTGTACAGATTGTGTATCACGGTATCTGGACCATAGCCCGCTTACGACAGACTGAGAAACATTCATCGTCCGCGCCACAACCGCCTGTGTTGTGCCGATCTGTAGCATGCCAAGGGCACGTAACCTTTCATTTTGGGTAAGCCGACGCATATCAAAATTTGTTTTCTGGTCACTAAAACAATTAAACTGATGTTTCCACCCTGGAATTCAATGCCACAATGACTGTAACATTCAAAGTCAGAGTCGTGCAAATCTTGGGTTGGACCCCCATGATGATCCCAAGCATCACCTGCATTCCATGCGGTAGCTATTGGTGCGTTTGGGCGTCACATGTAACTGGATAATGTTTCTTCTGTTAGGTTCTATAGTGACTTTTTTCGTAGTCATTTGCATATTTTAGTATTATGCCCCCAAAATCAAATATCCCCTACTTTTTTTGAATAGTATATAACCTGGACTACCAGTGAGTGGGATTTAACTTATAATATATTGCCATTTTACCATGGCCACGCCTCAAATTATGATATAGAATTACAAAGGGAAAAATTATATGCAGACATTAATTTTGCCTAGACATCTCCAGGGGTATTATCTTTACCTGATTTTGTTGCAGCAAAGTACTAGCTCCTGTATAGAGCAAATTAATGGCTTCAGCATATTTCTGTTGAGAATTGTATCTAATATAAAACAAAAGGAAATTTTTAGCTTCCAATGCAAATAAAATATAAACAGTGCAGCAAAATAATTACTTTCATTTAGATGTTAATTTTCACATCCAGATCATTAAGTTAGTAGTTCTTCTCATTACATATTGTATGCTGTTATCGCAGATCATTTCACTTGTGCAGTAAATGCAATGTACCTTATCGGACTAGTTAATTACTAAGACTAATCTATCTAATGATGTTGTTTAAATCTACTACCGAAGTTATTTTTAATGTGTATTCTCCTTTCAAGATGGCCAGGCACTTGTACACTGCTCTATTTGTGTTGCTGCATTCCACAAAACATATAATATTGCATTTTGTGTGCATCATTTTCCTTTACACGAAGTACATGTACAGATAGACTAACTATCAAATTATCATTACCGTCTGTGACATCAAAAAAGACATTGCAGTCGATATATATATATATATACATTTTGTTAGGTCTACCATGCATTAAGTCACAACTGCTTGTTGACCACCTCATGATTATATCTAGAAATGGTTCCATTATTGATGTCTTCCGTCTTACGCCAGGCACAGTAGTGGCTTTTCCTACAGAGTTCCTTTGTGCAATAAAAAGTTTACTGGCCTAAAGCTCCCTTAATTTACTCATAAACTAACCCAAAACTATACCGCATATAGCTTAACATCTATTAAATTAATTCCCATTGAAATAAAGGTGAAGACTTACCGCATAATTATATGATTTGATGAAACCCAACTGCTATGCGAAATTTCAACTGGCCAGTGTCATGGCGAGTTGCGCAATACGTCATTACAACAATGCATTACCATAAAGAAAAACAGTTCGGTAACTATTTTAGTGGTCCAGTCTTCAGTATTTGTGATAGAATTACTTATTCCAATACAAACTGTAATGTTATGTGTTGACAATTGTGCGTTTGAACCTATTTGAAATTGCGTAAGGGTTCTTAGACTGTACCAATTGTAACCTTAAACACACAGTTTAAGGTTACAAGTATAGTAACTAGATTATATCTAGTACAAATGGTTTGTATACGCATCTAAACATAAAATGTGTCTCTAATAAAATAAATTTCTCAAAGTCTTTGGACTAAATTATGAAGAATTGTATTTCACAACAGCTTGGGATATATTTTTTTTTACTTCTTCATTTTTCCAGAATCAGTATTGACAACATAGAATGTTGGTAATGAGTTTCAGTCAATGATGATTCTGATTGAGAAATTGTTTTGCTGTACATCAAATCTGAAATGACGGATGTCACCTGTTTCGTAACCTGGCTGTTTCGTACTTAGCTCATTCGTACCTCATGTGAGCTGTTTCGTACCTTCGGAAATTTCAAGTTTTACATGTACCTAAACTTAACCCGTCTCACATGAGCTGTTTCGTACCTTCGTTAATTTAAACTTTTACAATGAACTTAAGCTTAACCCTCCTTCTTTTGCACCCGGTGTGACAGTTTGAGATGGTCGCTGGTGTGTGTTTGCTTCTGGGCACTTGTGCATGTCTGAGACTGATGTTTGCGTTAGCAACACCGCTTTATCTACTTCCGCTATGGTGAGATGGTTCCTCATAACTGATCACTTCTGGAAAAAGTGATACATACGTAGTAATACTTGTTATCGTGATAAGCTGTTGTTTTGGTGATCAGTAGTTACACGATCAACGGATTTAAGTTGATTGGTTTGAAATTGATTTTTCTATCGTTCTTGATTTGTTGCCGTTATTTATTGTAAAGCGTTTTTACACACTTGACTTATGTGGCAATGGCGCTAAATTGCAGCTTTTCTTTTGTTTTGTTAAAAACGTATAAATCACTTTTTGATGTTATAACTATTGAATATTTGCCAAAAGGTACGAATCAATCTGAGGTATGAAACGAGGTACAAAACGAGGTACGAAAGAACTAAATACGAAACAGCCTGCACCTGAAATGACGCTTTTCTAGATTAAAGATGAGTTTTCTTGTTGGTAACCTTTAGCAATATCAGCATTTAGAACAAAATCTCTTCAGGGCTTGATGAAGAATCCTACATGTACATTACATGTGTATATAAACTCGGAATGACATCATTATCCAGTGTCCGGCGTAATGTAGTTCCTTTTTGGAACTGTCTAACTCTAATTTTGATAGAACGATATTCGCTAGACGTAATGTAGATAATTGGATTATTCTAACTGTATTATACTTAGATATATAATGGCCCCACTTTGTGCTATGTGGCGGTTTCGGTGACATTATTGTCATGATCCAGGCAAACATCTGAAACACGAATTGAAATCAAGTGGAAAATTCGAATCCAACTTTCCTGAGTTGATGATCGATGATCATCGCAGTCCATTTAAACTCAAGGAATTATCACCCAAATAGATAACACACGTAACAGTATTATTTATATTTCCTTACGTACCTAAAATAAAGAGTCCTGTACATTTGATGAGCTTCGTAGAACTGCCCAGCATCGACACAAGACTGACATTTCGCCAGGACACGCTCAACCCCACGAAGAGCAGACATGTTTTCTGTGAAATAAAATGTAAAATCGTTATGGAAAAACGACAATCAACTACAAAACGCATTTCTTTTAAAACACTTTTATCTCGTCCATGCAAAAATTAGGCCAAGTATTACAAACGAATTCATCAAAATATGAAAGCTGTAATCAATTAATGTATATCAAAATGATATCTTGAAAAAAATATCTTGATTCGTTTCGTTTAATTTCCTGTTTCAAATCTGCCTTTATTAGAGTTGCTCCCCTTTGTGTTTTATTGTTGATTGATGTTTGACCAAGTGGCTATTTATTATTGGACACGTTCAACAACTAATCTTTACTTTTAATCATTGAAATTGTGGTAAGTAGATACAGAATCAGATACTTGATTTTATTGAACACGTTATGAAAATGGTGCATTTCATAGAATTCGTGCAACGTTAGAAAATGCAAGAAAACGAAAAATGATTCCATCCTCCTAATCCTGATCCTAATAATAATAAATTAAAGTAATCCTGAACTGAGTAAACTAGCCTATCCCACTAGGCTAGACTGCAGTGGTAGGGTATTTTATAAAATTTATTTCTATATCAATCACCGTAGTTGAACCAGTTTGCGAAGATAGATTATCTGAATGATTAGGCCTACACTTATCTATAATAAATAACCTCCATTATTTGAACTTTTTGTCTTTGAAGCACAGATTGCTTACGAGACAAGTTACGCCTCCCATAGTTCAGCTCTGAACATAGAGTACTACGTTAGGTCTTGTGCCATTGAATCCTTGTCGAAACTAGAATTTGCACCAGTCAATTTTACTGGGTAACTTTTTACTGCTAAACAGTCGCGTGTCAGTCCCTGTGAACGCCTTATCAATTTAAATGAACATCTTAGTGAGAAAATAAGACCTTGCTTACCTTGCTAGAACCAGTATGACCGACACAATACGCTATTAAAAAATACGTCTCTGTCTTCTAGACGACTTGGCAGATGCCATTGATAGGATAATGCACAAATTTACGAACTCGGCCATAAAAGATAAAATTTAAGTTAGGTACTGTAGGCCTGGGAGAAAAGATTGGGGACTTTTGAATAAATATCATTGTAAATTATTGTAATTGGAATAGTGAAAGCAATAATGGTTGAAGATTCTCGACTTTTCAAAGACCGTTAAGCAGTAAAAAGTTCCCCAGTAAATATGACCTGGACAGATTCCTGTTTCGACAAACGGATTCAATGGCACGAGACCTGAACGTAGTACTGGCGAGTGTAATGAGACCTACGACCTACGTATAGAGCTGAACTAAGGCCTACACTACAATGACGACATAAAGTTACAGTACATGTATCATATATCGTGGAGTCCACGACGTGGACCAATGTCTGCGGTATCAAATGCCAAGTTTTCTACTTGGACTGGATGTTATATTCAATCGCCAAGGACTTTCGTTTCCTTATCTGATATTTAAAAAAGATAGTCTTGGACTTGGTGGTTGAATATTACTTCTGGTCTAACAAAGTCAGTAAAAATAAGTGGTGGATGACGTACAATAAACAGTACTGGGTTTTATGTCCACCCCTCCACCCAATAGCCTGTACGGTACTGTTCCTAGCTAAGTAGCTTCACAAGTGTATTTGTGTCGTGCTGTAAGTGAGGTATGTATGCACGTACTGTTAACACATGTGCACTGAAATAAATTTGCAAAAATTCATAACAATAACAATGACGAGGTGGAATTTGCCCAAGTCTAAACTCAAAATAACTGAAATGTTTCCCGACTTCTCTGCCTTCCTCTTTCAATTAAACTTGTAGCTTTCTATGTACTGATATATGTCCAGTATGTTATAACATGAAAATACATAGCTTAAAAGATGTTGCTGCCCTGGCGAATTCCATTTTAGACTCTGGTTTAGCAGTAAAATTGATTTTAATGCCATTAATCCACAGTATTGTATCAAACCAACTAATATTTTAGAAATAAAGTAGATGTTCTATCAAGCTTTGTGTTTTGTTCTTAATATTTCAAATCAATCTATAATTACAGATTATAAAAAAAGAAGCCTACTATTTGTACAGATACTAATTATGGCAGAAGAAGAATTGGCAGTGGCTCAGCAAGCAGTGGCCGTCATTGCAGAAGCCCAAAGAGCATTGAATAATTCTCCGTCTATTAGTAACCCTGGTACTCCTAGATCAGGTGAAATTGAAGTTCGTGCAACACCTCCGTTACCAGCCCCTCAAGTGCGATCACAGCAACCCCAGAGTAAATATGGACAATTATTGGGTGTTATAGAAGATATGGGTAGAGATATTAGGCCAACTTATGCTGGAAACAGAACATCTGCTGAGAGATTAAAAAGGAGTATTGTACATGCTAGGATATTAGTGAGAGAATGTCTTATGGAATGTGAAAGAAGTGCGCGAAGTTGATTAATTGAATAACTTAATCAAAATAATGTGAAAAACTTAACTTCATGGTACTGAACAAGATTAAGTTTTAAACTACAGCAATTTGCAATTTTTCCCCAACTGTTTATCTAAGGATGATGAAAAACAAAGCATAGTGGGATGACTTCACATACATGTACATTTGTATTGAAACAACAGTATATAGTATATAAAAAAATGCTTAATATAGTATGCAATGTGTCTTACCCATTTCATGCTAAATAAGGTTTCTTCCATCAAAACTACACAAATAAAAACATACTGATTGTAAATATTAAACACTTCCATCATTATACATGTAGTATATCATATATTATTCATTTTCTAATAAACATCATTTTCTATCACTTGTGACTTATTATATTTTTTATTGATTGCTTTTATAGTTTAGTGTAGGAGTTAATAAGTGAATACAATTATCCATAAGATGTTGGTTTTTTTTTGGCAATTTACATACCTGTAGTCAAGTTTAATTATTTTATATACAGTGTAACTATGTTATAGATATTACAGGGCTCGTCAGTTAGAGAGATAATGTCCTGTTACAGGTTTAGGTTGCTGACTGTTTTATTTTCATCTTGACAGTGGCATTGAATTTGGCACTTGGCGCTCTTCTTGTACAATTTTTATTTTTGCATACATGTATACTAAAAAGAGAGAGAGAGAAATGGGGTTTAACGTCCAATCGACACAAACAAGGTCATTTGGGTCTAACATATAGTTTAATTTATTTCAATAATTTGCTTGTATGTAGGGGTCTTTAGCAGTGGGAGGGAACCAGAGGGGATTCGAAACAATGTCAGTTGACTCAAGACAGGCTTTATGATACAGCGTGCACATGTTAACCATTCAGCCATCCAACCCACCTATACTCAAAAGACATTGCCATTAAATTTGCCATTGTCTGTGTTGTTGTTACTTTTTTTGGGAAATTTAGTGTTTCAATTTCTGTCATAATAATTCATATTGTATATCCAATCTAGTCTGAATGCCCCTGTATAGTCAAAACATGTCAATTAGAAAACTTTTTAAATCAGTGCTAATAATACCCTCAGAATATTCTGCCATGCAGGACTGTATGTAGGATTTTAAAACTGGGGGTGCGGTAGAGTGGTGGGAGGGTGTGGCAAAATAATGCTCGGGTTACTGAACGGGAGCGGCGACATCCAGACATCACCCATTTGACTGCCAAATATTTTTTAGGAGAGGCAGTTGCTTCTGTAGCCCCCCTCTCGGATCTGCATCTGTGGGTGCCCAAAACCCTAATAGGTGATATAAGAGTGAGGGTGGCCTTAATACCAGCCGATTTATCAGAGCCTTAAGAGCATCACCTTGTGATCATAATCACATGTATTATCTTATCATTGAGAGGTTGTCAATGTTTTTGAGGGGGCGCCTTATTTTTCTGAGAGTGCCCCTACACCCCCGCTAAATACGGCCCTGCTGTCACGACAACGAAGGACAGAATTAGGGTTCTGCTTCATATTAAAACCATCTCAATCTGATTACAAGACAGATCTATATTTCGTTTCGTTTTTTTTATATTTTCGATGGCCTACACTACATGAAGTAAAGACAAGAAAAACGAAATTTTGAATTGTAATAACGAAACGAAATAAGATCTGTGTTGACTGTGTTTTAATCAGATTGAATCTCCTAGTAATAATCTGAACATGACGTCACCATACTAAGCCCATCTGCAAGGGGAATCTTGCCAGATCAGCGTTTTGTACATTTTCAAGGAATTATTTGTAATTATGGGTTGTTTCTAGGTTCCTGTTGTGTTATATGAGTAGAATAAGATAGAAGCCCGAAAACATGACAACCCATCAGAATATTGATACAGAGATGTTTGCCGACAGTGTAGAATGGTGTCCATTTATTCAACATGCAACAACTTTATTATGTGGAACGTATCAACTACAAGAAGATGGTAAAACGGTAAGACAGTAAACTCAAACAAATACTTAAATTGAATCGCATTATAGTAGTGCTGTCTTAAACGTTGACAATTCAGAAAGTGTGTACATGTACTTACATGTATCTACATATGTAAGAGAAACGCACTTGAAATGTCTTCCCTAAGGGAAATGAAAATTGTGACTTAATTAACATCCTACATTTTCGCGCCATCCGGATTGATAAAAGGGGTATATATACTACACGGACAGTCTTTAGCAAGGGGAAACCATGTCGGAAAATCCAGAGGAAGTGTGGGTGCCCGAAGTTTGCGAGTCACCTATTTATCCACAGAGCGACTAATTCTCTCCAGCCCTACTGTAAAATGTAATTAGTTTGAAAGGCGTATGTTTTAAATCCCCCTCCCCCTTCACCAAACAAGTTAGAGCATTAGGGCGTTAAACCACTTTTAATTTCCAAAGCAGTGTCAGAATAACTAGTGATTCCATATGGCGTGCCGTTATTATAGGGGTCATTATTAACAATACACGGTAGGGTCTACTTCCATACACGAGATAGTCTTTAGAAGTGAAAGGAAACCGAAGGACATAGAGTATGATAGAGAAAGCCCAGGTGGTTGGATAGGCGACCATACTCCGTGTCGTGTGACTCAGTGACAGACCTTGTGATTTAACGCGCACCCCCTCCCCTCTTATAATTATGTAGGCTACTATGTATGATATTGTGCGGTTAAACTCTATAAGATCACGTAATAATTTCAGAGACCAGGTTAAACTGTCTCGGTCTATTTTCAGGAGTCCTCAGAAGAAGTCCCCAAAACACCTCAAGTTAGATTAGGTTATCTTAGAATGTATAAATTAAAATCATCCGATGCAAATCCACCAGAGTTAGAACTTGTTTATAGATTACACATGCCAGGAATATTAGACATTAAATGGTGTCGGTCACTGGTTGATGATCAAATGGTGTTTGGTTTGGTGAATTCATTTGGTGAACTTCAGATCTGGACATTTATTGATAATGTCAAGGAACCGCAGTTGAACCATAAGTTAAAACTTGACGAGGGTTGTTTAGGCTTATCTTTAGATTGGTCTACTAAACATGAAAGGTTGGTGGATTTTATACAGATGGGATGTTGATCTATTTAAATGAGATACACCTGTTACTCAATATTATTCATAGAATTCGAATTAAAGCACAAATTAGAATTCAATTTTGGTCCATTTCGACCGATATTGCTGTTTTATTTTAAGGTGAATGTACGAGAGCCTTATATCATCTATAACCGTGAACATTTTAAAATCACTACACGAGATATGTAATCTGCGGATATGGTTCCTAGCGCCATTTGTTTTGAAAAAAGAAAACACAAAAATTGTACACGAAATTGAAATTTAAAACGAATTTTCGTAAATCTTTAGACCGTCTTCGATTATTAGGTATACATATAAAACACGAAAATCTGATAATATTTTTTATAAGATACGCGTATATCAGCGTTTTCAAAATAGTCACCATTTATATTCTGATTATTTGAAATAGAGGTGCTGTATAATAATAAGATAGATGTGTGTAATTGATTTGATATAAATGTTTCAGTGAAAGTCAGAAAGTTGTAGCCTCCGACTCAACAGGATCTATTAGTGTATATGATATTAATAGTGATGCCCAATGTCTACACCGATGGAAAGCACATGAGTTTGAGGCATGGATCAGTTGTTTTAATTACTGGGATAGTAATATCCTTTACTCAGGTTAGTAGAAATTACATATTGTGATTTATTTATTTTTTTTACCATTTTATTCAATTATTAGAATCGAATACGATGTAAAAGTTGTTATGGCAAACGAACATAACGTAAAGGGGCATTCTGGAAGCTTAGATAAAGAGCTGACAGTTCTCACTGTAGAGATTAAAACTAGATCATGTAAAAGGAGCATGTTGAAAATTTCAGTCAAATTGGTTCACTCTGTACCGAGCTATTAGTCTTTGAATCGATAATTATTACTACAGTCCGTACCATAGAAAGCAAAGTCTTGATTATCCACATTTAGGTTTAATCATCAATGAACGTTGAACAGCAGATCGGATTCAAATCCAATGAAAATCGGACATATAAGATGACATTGAGAGTTTATTATGGTCCTTTCGTGTTATTAAATGGCTAATCAATAGTTTAAATAACATTTCAATGCCTAAAGACATACTCGCAATTGGCATATAATAGAGTTAGCTCTTACATAATGTATGGTTAAATATATTTATTTCATCGACATTCAAACTTCTAAGTGCAAATATTATTGGAAATAGATTCAAACTACCGAGGAAAATATACGTTTCCTGTACGTGACACGTACAGGAAACGTATATTTAATTCTGTTTTCCCTGAACATTTCATTCGTTTTGTGGATCAAAGGGATACGCTTATTTTGGTCAATTGGACGGATCGTAAATTAATATTGAGACTTGATAGATTTTAAACAATTTTTGGCAAAAAAATTAGTAAACGCCTATATGGTTGAGAATAGACTTAATACTAATTTAACAAGTCGTACCTTTTAGATATGGAATATAAACAGGAATGTCAGTTAGAAGGGAATTATATCCCTTGTCGCTTTATAGTAGCCGTCCCCGATATAGTGAGTAAAACTGGTGAAATTGGAGTGAAAGATTCCTGCACACCTTTATCCTTATAGTCAGGTGCAACTAAAAGTAGATCTGTGTTACTCTTTTTGGCCCAAGTAAATAAGCCATATATTCACACTGAAATCCACGTTTAGTGTCTGGCGAAATCGAGGACTTCCCCTTTAAGTACAGCACTTTATAGAAAATGGAATTGTTAAACCAGTTCAAAGTCCGTTCTTTCATCCTGCTAATTTTTAAACTAAAACCTAGTGACATTATTATTTATATTACTAATTAAATAAAAGATATTTTGTGCAATACTCTGTTGATCAGCAATAGATTTGGAAAATAATTTCTTAGATATATACCATTAGCTTTATTACTTAAGAAAGATTTATAAAAACAGATCGAAGTTGTACACATTTAAAATATCCAGATCGGCACATTGATTTTTTAAAAAATATTTTACTTGTCAATAGGTGGTGATGATTGTAAATTGAAGGGATGGGATTTAAGACAAGATACCAACTCACCCATCTTTACAAAAAGGTAAATAAGCACTCGGTAAGCTGGGGTCCGGGAACGAATGGGCTGTTTATAAACACACTTGGCCCACCACCAACTCCACTACTGCTAAAGACCCCTACTCGCAAGCGAATTATTAAAATAAAATTGTACCATACTTTAGCCCCAAAGTGATCAAGTTAACGTTATATGTCTATTTTTTTTTTTTAAAAAAAAAGAAAAGATATTTGAAATAATTCTCCAGTACAGATAGTTCAACTATTGGCAAGTTACGAAAAAACATGTGTCATTTTTATTGAGTGTACGATAGAGATTTTTTATTTCAGATTCGACATGGGTGTTTGTAGTATGCAGTGTAATTCTTATAACAGTACTAATCAGAATATTATCGCCACAGGAGGGTAAGATGTCAATATTTTGTTAAATCTTGTTTAGGTAATACATGTATGTATGCGAGGTTATATCTTTTTCAAATAGTAAGGAATGACGGAGAACGGATCGATCAATCATGACGATTTTATTTGGGATATTGTTGATCTGCAGTTATATTTCCCTTTGAAGATTTCAAATGGACACAAATAGATATATTGAATTATAGGTTCTGTAAAAATAATAAAGTCTTATTTAACCACACACTGCCATATTGTGAAGAGACTAAATATGTATACTAGTATTTCTTGATTTTTGAAAGTGCTATACATTATACATGTAGGTATGACGAATATGTAAGATTATGGGATGTTAGAAACTGGAAAAGAGAATTAAAGGATATAAGATTAGATGGTGGAGTGTGGAGAATTAAATGGGATCCATTCAATGGAACACATATACTTACTGCTACCATGTATAACGGTTTTCATATAATAAACACTTCTAACCCACGTTAGTATAATTCTTAATCATTATTTACAACATTACATAGTTAGAATTAAATAGATAGCCATACGTTTTTATACGCCTATATATTTATGTTAATTTGTTCGAATATCGTCGTCGCCGGGTCGTCCGTCTGACCACACATACTTTTACTCATTGTATTGGGTTAAGTTTATCGCCGATTTTTATAAAATATAAATACTGAAATAGTTGGTATTGGGGTAAAGATAGTCCCCAGAATTATGGACACTGACTACAAAGTGTTTAAACAAGAAGAATGCTAGTCGGAAGTCATTATGTAAAGAGGAGACAAAAGGTATCAGCGCAAAATACACCATTTGAGAATAAAATAATCAGTCAATTTAAATCCTATATTTGTGACGCCAATATCACCACCGTCCCTAATATAAAGTATATTTGGCTATAATTAGGTGTTATCAGTCAATCCAATCCTATATTTGTGAGGTCAATACCCACCGTCCCTAAGATAAAATAAATTTGGCTATAAGTAGGTATAAAATTTTCAATATAATGCATAATAAATTTTCTTTCCTATTTTCAGATGAAGACATGTCCATAGTTACAGAGTATAAAGTTGATGATCATGGTAGTCTAGGTTATGGTGCTGATTGGTGTACATTACCTCTTAATAACATTAGTGATAAAACTAATATAATAGACACTTTAATATCTACATGTTCATTTTATGATCATTCATTACATCTGTGGTCACCACAAATAAAATGATAATTGACCCAACTATACTCTACATTTCATGGTAGGTCTGTGATAAAAATACCCCAGTATAATGCGGTAGAAGATCAATGACCAAATTCTATTTAAAGTTAAAAAAATATTGGCTAAAAATTGTTCTTTACATTGTGCTGTACACAGATAGAACAAAACACGTAGGTAAGATACCACCTCGGACAGAAATGGGGTTATCGATTAAAGATGGCTGCGATGAAATGAAATAGGGTTTAACGTCCTAGTGTTCTTACGGACTGGGCCAATGAATACGGACAACGTGTGCTATAAGGAAAATTTTGCCCTGCAGACTAATGGAGTGCCTGGAGGAAACCCACGAGATTGAGAAGGCGCCCCTATCTCCATGCTACATACGCTCACACCATGGCTCGAAACCACAGCCGCAAGCCAGAGGTGATCGGCCAGCCAGAGGTCGAAGCGCGGCACTCTAGACCACTAGGGCCCCCCCCCCCCGGCATGTATGGGACCGTAATTTCATTGATCACACCTTTCATCCGATTTTGATGAAACTTGAAATGTATGTTTATTATAACCCAGTGATCTTGGTTGATATTTGCGCATATCGGATGGTAATTTCCAGAATTATGGACCCTGAATGTATGAAAAATCGCTTTAAAATCTTGTGATCCTTCTAGAGGTCACAATTATTATCTGATTTAAAAAAAAACCTTCGAATATCACCGTTACACCATATTACTGGTTGAGTTCGAATTTCGTCAAAATCGGACAGAAGTTGCTGGACGAACTGGCCGCACCTCGTACAAATACTGCAAAAACAGTATGGAACACCAAGGTTGTGGACCCTCTAGAGATCATAATGTTGACGGAAATTTAAGTTTATATCACAAAGATCTCGGTTCCTGTCGATCATAGAGCATTTGGAACGTAACTTCCTGGACTATTGATTGTTCGAAAAATCACGTTTTTAGCTTGTGGACATTTGCCCCCCCCCCCTTTAGATCCGGTACTGAGTACATCGTTCTTAAGATCTGATTGATTTTGACGAGGATTCTTATAATTCTAAATCATTTCAGATATTAAACATAAACGAAGTAGCTTATAGAAAGAATCTTAAATATGTTAAGATTGTTAACCTCGTATAATAATTGATACGTTTGTTTCTTAAATAAAGTCTGTCACCGATACGGTTTGTTTATATTTCATCTCTTATCAAACTAAACTTTTTATTCAGCTGATTAATAATATTTTAATCGATTAAGTTGCCACGTAGCCGATAGTGTTCAACCAATGAAATAATGCTTTCTTATTAGATAACCCATCCTTTGTTAAGGTGAAAAATAAAGGCGTTTAAAGCTTAATTTCCTAAAGACTCATATCTCAAGTTTTCTAGCTTTGTCAGATACATATCGAACAGTCAATGACTTGGCTGTTTTATAAGTCTGGGCCAGAATTTTGTATCTTCTAGTATAACGAAAACCACATTTTACTAGTTCCCAAAAGACACTGGAATGAAGAACTTAAACTTTGGCAATAGCCCGTACCTTGTTAGAACACCTGGATTATCGAATTGGCCTTTGATTATTCAAAGACGTAATGCAATATTAAATATAGAACGACCACTTCCACATGACTTGTCAGGCGGTTATCTATAGTACGTCAGCCACCCATCATGTCGGATCCAAACAACAAATGGCATATTTGGAATGCTGGCGGCCCGTCAATCATATATTTACAACTCATATAAAAGATCAGATGTATCTGCTTCTGTCATATTTGTTTTCATTTCACAAGGGTATAACTAGTTTGATTTCCTTCATGTAGTAGTAAAATAATAGTTGAAATAGAAGAAACAGGAGAATGAAGCTTCTATTGTGGATTATGTGTACAATCATACTTTGTATCAGATCTTCAGGTAGGTCCTTGTTGATATTCTTTAGTCGAAAATAACGAAATAAACTGTAAAAAATGTTTTCTACGCTCATTTGAAAGTGTGGGTATTATAGTATGTCGTTTTCGCTGCTAATATATCGCTGCAGTGTTTAATGGATTTTTTTTTCTTCCAATTTAGTGTGAAGCATTGCAGTCATCCAAGGACGAGTGCTACACATATTTAGCATTCCACGACCACGAAATTAAATCACTCTCATTCTTTTATAGATTCGATTAATTCAAGAGAAAACGTAAAAGACGAGAAGAAAAAAGATGATCACAGTAACGAATCGTCGATTGGCCACAGTAAGGAAGCACTGATTGATGACAGTAAAGAATCACTGATTGATCACACTAAAGATTCGCTGATTGATCACATTAAAGATTCGCGGATGCATAATGACCCAAGAAGGACCCGTTGGAGACCTCCTTTTCACTATGGTTTTCATCATCGTTTCCGAACAGATCAAGAGTCTAGATTAAGAGAGATAATGTATAGTTGGATGAGTCTTGGTGATATTTGGAAATACTGGTGGTACCACCACAACAAAAGAACAACCGTTCCACCAACCCCTAAACCTATACTTGATTACGATGAGTGGCTAGATGAATGGAATACTGAACAGGAGCATATTGGATGTGGTTTACAGGATATTGAACCGCGGCTGGTCGATTTAAGGATTATAGGAGGAACCTCAGCCATACGTGGCAGTTGGCCGTGGATGGTAATTGTTTTAATGCGAGTTGAATAATACATTTGGATTATAATACTAGCTCCAATTTATCATACTGGTTTGTTAAAACTGTTTGTTCCAGTTTAGCATTTTAACATGTAACACTGGTACTGGGAGGGGGATTAACTTCCAAAACGTAGCTTTGACTATAGCTCTTAGTTTTGACCGGGGTCGTACTTGAGACACAGTGAATTTTTCCTTTCTGGAACACCTGATACATGTCTTATTGATTTGTGAGGTCCATTGGCATAACAAATTACTTGAACACTAACATTAGTTTAATATCATTGCTATTAATAAATGACGTGGTTTCGGTGGCACTATAAGCAGAAGTCCGTGGCGCATTTGCATTCAGTAGCAAATAACAGATTCTCGAGAAAAGGAGTGAGCATACCAACGTCCATTTAAAGTAGATACTGCACTTTACTTATGTGCCTTATTTATCCAGATTATATATAATAATGGAATCATGCTTAACCTCTTCTCCTCACCTTGAATATATTCCCATGGGTATGAGCGGAATGCGAGATTTTTACACGTTTCCGCCTAGTTTATGTTCTTTGAAGGGTTGTTTACGTGTACTGCCAATTGTACGTAAACTTCCATCTACCTCCCGTGGCATTATCTACATATTGCATGTCTTTCTTTATGCCCTTAATGTTATATAAATTATTCATTATACATTTATTAACTTACCAAGACCATAAACAACTCTCGATGCCATCAGATGCTCAAAGATTTCAAATACAATTGACAGATAGTACTGTAAAAATGATTTTATTTTAAAATGAATAATAGAGAATTTGTTGGTTATCTTAACAACGGTAGCAATGGCAATAGAGACTACGCTGTTCTTATAACGGCGATAACTCGGCACAGAATGAAGTAATTTGATTGAAATTTTCAACAAATTCCCTTTTCATTATCTATTTTTTTAACTCTCAGTTCTTTATGTAAATCTTACATATTGAACCCTTTAATTACCTTCAGGTGTCTTTGAAAACTGCAGGACAACATTTCTGTGGTGGTGTTTTGATATCAAGAGAATGGGTTGTATCAGCGGCACATTGCATGTTGTAAGTACATTCTCCACATTTTCATACTGACATTGTACCCATTAGGACGGATATTGCAAACACTTGTATTTATGACAATACTGTTCCCGATGATTTCAAAATCGCAGTGATCGTCCTACTATTAAAGAAATTCAACTTGGATCAGAATCTGGAGAAAATTACAGAACAGTATCAAACCTGTGTTTTCTATCTAAAACATAGCAAGCCAACTCACATCCCATGCAAGTGACAATAACATAATGGAAGAGTTTCAAAGTGCTACAGGAAGTTTCATTATAGCACCGAGACTGCTATTGTTCGGGTACACAATGAATATGCGCTTTTAACTCTCTTAGATTTATCCACGGCGTTTGACGCCGTAGATCTCCATATTATCTTGTTCCACGGGCTAAAATCTGATTTCGCTGTTACGGAAATCGCTCTTTTATGCTTTTACAAAGTGTTGTAGTGAACGGAATCACTTGTAGCCACTCTGTTCGGTCTTCCGTTGTACCCAAAGGTCCGTCCTCGGACCGATCTTGTTTAGCTTTTACGCTAAAATACTTGGTCTTTTAGTAAAACACCGTGGATTATTATTTTAATCTTTTGGAGGCATTTAGTAAGAGCAATAAACTATAACACATACTTATGGAAGAACAATTACTGTATGGAAGAGCAAGTACTGATTTATTTAGGCGACGTTTCGAAGAGTAGGGGTCTTTAGCAGTGGAAGGAAACCAGAGGACCCGGAGAAAACCCACGTTGTTTGACAGGCGGCCCCACTCCTTGTCACGTACAACCGGGTATTCGAAACCACGCCAGTTGACTCAATGACATGCTTTATTATTCCTCACTCACGTGCTTGTCACGTACAACCGGGGATTCGAAACCACGCCAGTTGACTCAATGACAAGCTTTTTTATTCCTCACTCACGTGCTTTCTTTAACTTGTAGCACGTGCTAACTATTCGACCATCCAACCCCGCCTGGATTAACAATTTTTTAAAAACTTAATAGAGATAAGGCTGAGTAATTTGGTTATTGGGTTGTTTTTAAACAGGAAAACGTTTTACTTTGATGTATCGAAGAAATATTGCTAAAATAATTAAATACCTGTCAGTGGATGCCACAAAAACACAATTAAATTCATTAGTTACTTCGCGTATTATATCTATTATACATTATACTTCAATTCTTTTTAGTCAACTTTTATGTATATTATTCACTTTTCATGTTTGAATCCTATATTTTTTAAGTGTCATTGAGCACTTTTGTGGAAATGGCGCTATATAAACGTTACACCACAACGAAGGTTGAGTTCAGGTTTCGTAAAAATCATATCGAAACTGACTGACATAATGACCACCGATTGTACGAATCTCACGTTTTTACCTTGTTCTTTGGATGGACGTATCTTGCATGTCAACCGCTTGCTTAGGACTTTGCACCATTGTAGTCTTCTTTGATCACATCTGCAAGATTTATATCATGTTATATATTTAGGATTATCGTATTTAAGATTTATGCCTGGGATGGATGATCCAACTTTATGGGAAATTCGTTTGGGAAGATTTGACCCAGCATTTAATGTTACCGAACCCAAAACAGAACAGACATTTAACATTTCTGGTAAACCCATCTTCTACGATGGTTTGGATGTTGAACAATTCTACGCAGGCGTCTCGGTAGATAATGACCTGGTACTGCTGAAACTGGCCAGACCAGCTATTATAACTAAGTGGGTTAAACCAATTTGTTTACCCGAAAAAGACGAGGAGCCTGAAAATGGAGAGAGATGTGTTATAACTGGATACGGACAAACTATACGTAAGTAACCTGGAGATCGTACTGGTGAAAACTGTCCGTATTTTAATTTGTCTTTGTTGAAGTTTCTGCCTCTAGTATACAACATGTTTACATTTTGGAATGGCAATAAGCCGTCTTGGAGAGCTATTTATTTCTCGACTGAGACTATATTTTCCACTGATTCTTTAGATGTGAAGACAATTCAAAACATTACAAAAGGATTTATTCATTCTATTCTAAATATAACCTTGTTTATCATCATTTACAGCCAATGTTGGTCCACCTAGCAAGTTGAAGCAAGCCATTGTACCGATTGTTGACTTTGAAACATGCCAGAATAAAGAAGGTTATAAGAGGCTACTCACGTCAAATATGATATGTGCTGGTTACAAAGATGGTGGAGTAGATAGTTGCAAGGTAGGTCATCCATATAACCTGAATTAATCTTAGGCCAAAGTACTAAACCCAAATCTATTTTGCTCGAGATAGTAAGAGTTGTTCTTAAATCTGACAGATCAACAATGATGTATTGATATGTGTTTTCCAGATGGATAGTGGTGGTCCGCTACAATGTTTTGGTAACGAAAGGTGGGTAGTATCAGGTAAGACGTTTTCAAATTTACTTTTATATGATTGTGTTCCCACTTATTTTAAAAGTATCTGAACTAACAAAAACCAAAATATGTACTATACTAAACATATGTTAGTGTGCAACAATGGTATATTCTACCTAAAATGGATTGTATAAAATATGTTCGAAACCTTTTTATAAGATATATTATAAAGCGGTGGTATCAGTTTTGAATTTCTAATGCCCATATTTACACGCTCATATTTCAGTCGCCAATCTTCTGTCGGTCCGAACACAGTGTTCACACGAGGGACACTGCAGCTTTTAATGGGTGGGAAGGGTTGGCTTCATAAGGCTATGAGCCCTATCGAATTTCGGTGCTCCAGTTTTGGAGTTAACCCAGAAGAAAAACTTGTGAAAGCGATGGAGGATACTTTTTTTAACCGATTGTTTTTCCAAATTCCACGACTTTCCGTACCGGAGTCAACCCCCTTTGCTGAAAACCGGGCGAACGCGATAAAGAGTTCCGGGTTTTGAAGTCAATATATTGCACTATTACATGTCTGAAGCTTTCTTTTTTTTGAAATAAGTACATTTATTCGAGAACTATTACTTTTTACAGGTATTACATCATGGGGTGATGCGGGACAAACGGGATGTGCTAAAGCCTTAAGACCTGGGGTCTACACAAAAGTTAGTAATTATTCGTCGTGGATTAAAAACATGATGTATGAAGATTATGTTGCAACTCGGAACCAGCAATAGTGATATTTAAATAGTGACAACAATCCCGGTTTAATGTTTGGTTAATGAAATATGTACTGTAAAAAAATGGTTTATAAGGTTCTGGTAATCAAAAGGTATATTCACGAATTGTTTTGTTTTTTAAAGTTTCGTCTCAAATATATACTGAGACGCAATGAACACAACTAATTTGATAAGGAGTGCTAGCTAAATGTAATGCAGCTGAAATGTGGTATTTTGAAAGAGTGTTGGACATATACCGATATATAAATACAACAAGAAACCATAGAAGCTGTAACAACTCTGATTTACAGTGAAACGTAGGTGCAAGCGGTAAAAATTAGGTCAGTTTACGTACGGATCTAGTATCATCGCATGACCTATAAGTCGCCGTTGTTTGGGGAGCTCTTCTCCACTTTTACTGCAACGCTGCATCGTTCAAACGGTTTCAATAGCACCTCAGTATATTTTAGTGAATAAACGTGTTCAGTAAAAATATCCGAAACTCTAATGGTAATGTTTTAAAGAAATACAAACCGACCATCGGAAAATTTCTAATCGACAGCTCCAAGAGGGAATGATTCAGTCTTTCAAAGATAACGCTCTAGATAATTTACCTTCAAATTTTTGTGGTCATGTACAATCGCTTCTGTCCCTTCCATTTCGAATAACTTGTTTTGGAGACCTTGATTATCAAATATGTGTGAATTGTTCGACTAGTCATACGAGGAAAAACTCTGTAGAATCAGAGGACGTTTATTATTACCTATGTTAGAACCATTCATTGGTTAACTATTTTTTTTTTGTCATCAAAACAAATCATTCAATATTATTTTTTTTTTTTATTCGGATTAAGGTATCCAACAAATCACTTCAAAGTGAAAGTAGATTTTTCAAATTAAATAACCGTAATATGACTTAAAACTATTGTTCGACAGAGAAAACGCTGTATTCGTGTACGTTCTAACTATAATATAGATTAGATATTTATATACTCTTTCAATTGTACATGTATTATTATCATATCTAATGTTTATTTTATAAAGAATATGTTTACTAAATTGTTTTTATTTACACAATAAATGTTGATTTATTCTCTTTCACAATTTATGGTCCAACCATAACCTTATAAGGTCCATGGTCCAAGCGACCGGTTGTACGTGACAAGGAGTGAGTAGGCTCGTGGGTTTTCTCCGGGTCCTCCCAATGCTAAAGACCCCTACACGCAAGCGAATTATTGAAATAACATTAAACTATATGTTAGTCCCGAAATGACCTAGTTTGTGTCGAGTGGACGTTAAACCCGATTTCTCTCTCCAACCGACAGGGCTAATTAGGACGGGTGTGAGGGAAATTTTGGCTGGACAGTGGCGCTACGGTCTACTTGAATTCCAGCGGTAAACGGTCCGTTTATGTGCAAGCCAAGGTCCACATGAGATTTCAGTTTTTTGGTCACTTCAGAACATCTTAGCGCTGTTCCTTGGTTAGTCGGTCCCACGGGACTAAAAAATATATGTCGATTGAAGCATATCAAAGATTCCCTGACAGGAAGTCGATTGAAGCATATCAAAGATTCCCTGACAGGAAGTATCTAAAAAATAGTAGGCCACAAGGCACATTAGCTAGACCAATGGCTATGACAGGCAATTTATGCTGAAATAATCTGGTTTCAGCTGTTTGATACATGTAGTGAACCTCCTACGACTCCAAGCAATGAGAGCTAGGTCTTCATCAACTGTTTTAACGGGTATACTATGTCGATAAATATTGTTTTGCAAATATGAAAATTAAATGTTCTCGTTCAAATGAACTACTTTTACATGTTTACTGTATAGTAGTATTAAATAAATATACCTAAAATTAGATATTTAACTATGTATCAAGTTGGTCGCATAAGCCAACTGCTAAGAGATAAAAATATGATAATCTTACAGGTCAAAATTATATATACCATTATGTACTTTAAAAGGAATTGTTGATGCTCATCATGTTTACGTATCTTAAAACAGGGATCTTGGTTGATCAACTATATGTCCCCTGTGACTCTTGAACCATGTTATCGACCCCTGTGGGTGTAAGAAACAAACTTCTGTGAAAGTGATGGAAGTTTACATGCACAGTTTGGTTGCTGTTAGCGACCTTCTCGGATTTCACGATGACGTCATGCATTTTCAGTCGAGCAGTCGGTTTTATCAATTAATTGTTCGCCCCTCCTAAAAACCAGATATATACA
This sequence comes from Patella caerulea, assembly GCA_036850965.1. Lineage (NCBI taxonomy): Eukaryota > Metazoa > Mollusca > Gastropoda > Patellidae > Patella > Patella caerulea. Next base: position 16,119,156 of record JAZGQO010000014.1, on the reverse strand, counting down.
CCATAATTCCAACCCCTTCCCTAACATGAATATCAGAGGCTTTATGGTCAGTAATCATGGCCATCTTGGACGCCATGTTGAATGTCAATCAAGTAAAATTGCGTGGACATTATTTTAATACACGCGGAACAACCCCCAATGGAGAAACCTATAGTGAGAAGGTGACATTGGATGGGGGTCGGCGATGGACGGACAGACAGTGCCTTTCATATAAAATGAGACTAATATAAGTGTTCCATATAAATGTGCAGGTACATAATATATATATAAAAACATCCTTCAATGTATTAAATTTTAATCATTTTCTTAAATGCATGTCATATTTAGTTATTTCACTTAAATTTAAATTAAAGCACAATCTCATAAACAATTAATTAAAATATCCCAATAAAATTAAGAACTAAAGGAATTTGATTTATTATTATTATACACATCTATTTTCTTTTCCCATTGAAACATTCCGCAACCAACTTTTGGGTCATCTCGTGATCCAAGGCGACAGGCAAAGAAAAAGCGTCCAATGTTAGGTCCTGGATTCTGAACCATTCTTCGCTTCGAACGCCTTCCACAATTACATAGGGGTGGGGTGGCCATCATCCCCGATGGGTTACTTTGAGTTCTTTGTCTTTTTGTATTGTCATTTGGACCATAATTAATCAATGTACATGTATTTTGTACACGACTGGTATTACCCTTGCTTGTTGTCAATGTGGACGTTGGAAGATACTTGAGAGTGGTGAAATTTGGCCTTTGCACAAATTTGTTAGCAAGTATATTTGACCTATGACTAAATTCGTTGGGTAGAATATTTGGGGACGTCATAGATCTGCTGGCTTGAATTATTTGGTGTTGTCTGGGTTTTTTCTGGGGAAGACCTGGTTCTGTCTCACTTTTAGCAACCAAATTAACTGGCCATTGTGCAATTTTATTGGGTTGTATAGTTTTATTGGCTGGCATGTTCGTGGGTTGTACAATTTTATTGGCTGGCATATTTGTGGGTTGTGCAGTCTTGTTGGCTGGCATGTTTGTTGGTTGTACAGATTTGTTGGTTGATATGTTTGCCGGTTGTACAGTTTTATTCAATCTTTCTTTTCCCAGAGTACTTTCATTTACACAAAACTTGTTAGATGAGGTATTTGCGTTTTGACCAAATTTGTTAGAAGAATTTAATGATTTTACTCTTCTGTTGTCTGGAAAATGGGAGGTTTGTTTACATTTGTTCACTGGAGCACTTTTGGGTGGGTCATCTGCTGTCACCAGAAGATTTGATTTTTCCTGGAGGTTGCAGGAGTGGTTACCAGAATTCACTTGTATTTTTGGTAAAATACTATTTGTCTGTGATACAGGGTGCAAAACAGATTTCATTTTTGTCTCCTGGTTCGTAATTACAGATGAAATTCTATTGAGATTTTTCTTTGGAGATTGTCCATCAATAGAAAGGATAGGATTCTTGGGGGGTTTCGATGGCACACTTCGAGTTTTTGTATCGTCCAATTTGTCGGCTTCATTGCTTCCACCTTTAAACTGCTGTTTTTGAATATTTGTGGATGAATACATCATCACACGTGTTTTTGGTGGTGGCTTTTGGAGATTTTGACTAATGTTCAGTGCATTCCCTTTAATTGCCTTGTTTGTCAATGTTCCTTTGTCTTTCAAGTTACATGCAACCTTTCCATTTGGTTCTGATTTAACGGTTTGGTAAGGTTTTTGTCCATACATGGGGTAAGATTTATATTTTTCATCACCATGTTTAACTGAGGATGAATGGATTGAATTTTGGCCAGATTTATTACTGTAGTAAGACTTTTGGTTTCCTGCAGACCTTAGAGAATCTCCAGGAGCAGTTAATTTAGTACACAAAGTAGATTTCTGGCAATAAGTTGGTTTTGTGACCATCTTTTTACTGATATCTGTTAATGTGCAAGGATTGCTAGAATCGTCTGGCTTCTCTTCAACCAGTGTTTTTTGCCCAAAGTGAACAGATTTGGACAAAGCTTTGTCATTAACACTAATGACATTGCTTGTTTTATCATTTTGAACAGAAGCACTTTGAACATTTGATTTCTCATTGGATCTCTGATCACATATAAATTTCAGTTGATTTCCACTGAATGATTTGGTCTTCTTTAGATTCTCCTTATTTTTCAAATTATTGTTCATATTTTCATTGAAGCTTTGAGGATATGATTTTGCAGTGAACGTTTGCGGGCAAATAATAGATTTTGATATATTATTTTGATTTATAGTCTTTGATGGCGAGGAGTTGGCTTTTATGTTCTGGTCTCGTACAGATAAACCTGGGGATTTGAACCCATTTTCAGGTTTCATTTTGGGATTTGTGAGTGAAGTAGAAGTATGAGACAGGATTATTTTAGTAGGGGTTGTACTCTCTTTCCATTTCTTCTGTGGATTTTCTTTTAATTCTTCTTTACTTCTCTTCTTCTGAGAATCAACAAGTTTTTTAATCTTGAATTGTTCAGTTATTGTTGGCTGACATGTATTTTTAGTTGATGTCTGCCAAAAAAAAAAACAACAAAAGAAAACATAACAAACACTGAAGGTTATTAAAATTCAATAAACTTTATTGCACAGTTTTAAAAAAAATTGAAATACATGTTCACCATTTCTTGTTATATACACAGCATAAAATAAAATTGTAAGTCTTGTCTTCTGTATTCTTTTAAAAGTATTGCAATTGTATTAAAAAAGTCAATAAGTGGCAGTAAGCACAGATATTGCATAGTTTAATATTCACTGTTGGTATTTTATGTGACAACACTGTTATCTCACCCCATGTAAACTTTTTGTAACTTCCATTTTATAGCCATCTCTTATCATTCTCCAAGCTAACCTAGCTGTATTTCTAGAATCATGTAAACCTAAAATAAAGACGATTTGATTACCTATAGATGGTAGTTAATTTTGGATTTAATGAGAGAGCCATTTGGTAATACATTTTGCAAGATGTACAAAAGTTAAGGTGGAGTTGTTAACTTATCAACTGATGAGGTTGAATTAGGTATTTACAGCACCTACCGCCAATTGCTAATAAAAGCTATTGACCTAAAGTAAAGAGAAATCATCATCTGTTTTCTAAAAGTTTACTAAGAAATTAAACATACATTATACAAGATCTAAATCTGCCTATCTTTAGGCCTGAAATGTTTTCTAAATTATTAATTAGACGTTAATTTAATTAACTGATCCAAGACAAAAGGCAATGGCGCAAAATTAGAAATCTGAGTGGCCAATAGCCGTCCCAGATTTATCTCATGAAGCTACTGGTTTCGTTCATTTTGAACTCTTCAGACTCAAAAAGGATCTCGGATGGACCTGCGCAGTTCTGTATCACTGGAGCAACTGCTTCCGTTCAATGGCAAACAGAAAGTCGACTAAAGAATTGCCATTATAAAATAGAGTAATTTGAATGAAATATTCAATTACGGATTTTACATTATTTTTGAACTATTATAGCAAGAATGGCTAGCTCTTTAAATAAATCTTACATAATGCATCTTTAATATTAACATATATAAATATTACAAACCTGAGTGTTGTCTTCCCTCAAATATTATACCAACATCTTCTAAAGCACCATTTAAACCCTTTGGTTTCCTTTGATAGAAAACCTATAAGATATAACCACAATTATAACATACAGTTGATGAGAAGTCAATAAACTGTATCTGGCATAATTACAAACTTAATTATTTGTTTCTTCAGAATGAGAATTTGCTTGCACTTTTTTTCATCTAGTAGTGTTTGTGGTTTCAAATAACATTTTCATTGAAATGCATAAGGCATGTGACCTGTACATGTATATGATCTTTTGATTTCACAGTAATACTAGCTGTATGTATGTCAAAACTAAACTTTGTTCTACAGTAAAACATAATAGGCGAGAGATATAAATGAGGTTTAACACAAACAAAGTTATATTGGGACTACACATTTATTATTTTCATTCAGTAATATTCTGTGTTCCGGCTCTATTGTCGTTTAAGAATACCCAAGAAGTTAAGACCTTATGGGGTTCAAAAGCTGTTTTCCACCTACTTAAATATAAACCTACAGTCGAAAAAAATAACCATGAGTCAATGACCACAAGATGTTAGGTCCATGTGCCAGACAACTGCTTATTTATAACATAACGTAACACATTACTGTCATGTATTTAGTGGCGCTTCACAAAAATGTTAATGGAATGCTATATGGAGAAAGTTTGTTTTGAGTTTGCTTTTAAAATCTGTTACAGTTTGGCACTTATTTATCGGTCTTATCTGCAATTGTTTTATTTTTAGTCTTGGGTACTAATAACATGTTTTATTTGCATAATACACACAATTACTTACTTTGTATGCTAGTCTGAGATCAATCCAACTGTTTAATTGATATGGTGTTCTAATCTGTTTTCTTTTAGCTTCATATAATAAACATACATTCAAATCCCAATCTATATAAAAAAAAAGAAGGAGCATACTGATGACAAACTAAATTAATAATACCAATACATTCATTGAGTACAACTTTTTTGACTGACAAATAAATAATTGAGAAATAAGCCACAGTAGAGGGGAATTCTAATAGCATGTAGTAGGAATAGCTTATAAGATATTAAATTATACAAGCATATGCATCCACAAGCATATCTACTCTGCTAATTCTAAATCAATGTAGCTTAAGAGAAAATTTAAAATTTATTAGAATTTAAGGGGCAACTAAACTGTATCAAAAGTTGCACTGAAATCGACAATAGAATGTGTTAAAATATTTTATTAATTCATAGATTACAATAATAGAGAATTTTTTTACTAACCTGACCATGTGACTATTGTTCCAGCATTCACGCCTTTTGGAACATATTCAGATTTAACAAACATAATATTCTTTTCTCTTTCTAAATTCTCTATCCAATAAGTAAACTTGGTTAAACATAGTGATAATGGAATACCTTCATCTACTTGTTCCTGTTTTTAAAAAAAAAAAAAAAAAAAACCCACAAAATTACTAGTCATACACATCTCACACCTCCACTTTATGAGTGTTCAGGATTTCCAAATAAACAGTATAGCACAATTATATAAAATTCGGAGTGCAGAGAATTGTTAAGTTCTTCTAAATAATGTCTTTCTTGTAAAAAGCAAATAATTCTTTATAAATTGTTTAACCAGCATTTAAGAAATCTCAGAATAACACAGGCCACAATTACTGGTATGTGAAATAATTTGTCACCTAGTTTAGACGTTTATTGTGAGAAATATGCCTAGGCAATTAAATAAAACTTTGAAAGAAAGTATGATAAATAAAAGACATTGTTATTTTAGATAATTTATGGTCAAGATACTAATAATATTAAATATAAAGAAGAAATAGATGTGTAAAATGTTAAGTGACATACCTGTGTTATACCAGTTAATTCTTTACAGAAGGTACTAAGTGTGGGCTGTTCTTGTGGCTGGACGTAATAATGGAATTCACTTTCTATTTTACCATTAGATGTGTTTAATAACACTGCTGGAAATTCAACTGTAATAAAAATTAAAATCTTTCGTTGCTTGATACTCTTTTTATCATGTTCCCGAAGGAGTTAATGCAAGATTAATCATTAGCTTGCACGTAGCACATAGGGGTATTTAGCAGTATGATGAAACCAGAGAAAACACAAGAGGTTGGACAGGCCATCCTACTCCATGTCACATACAAGTGGGGAATCGTCAATTCACACAGAGGAATGGCTAACCACTGTTCTTTGTCAGTTCAACCATCCTTCACCACTGACAAGGGTGAAACCATGCCAGAAAAAACCCAGAGGCTACCCACATAATGAGCAAAAATGGAACCTCTTGGTTAGCCAGTCAGCGTCTTACTCACTGAGCTGCCCCCAAGGATAGAGAATTCAATCTACAATGCAATGGGGATTTAAGTTCCCAAGACAACATATCCACTGATCTATAGTATGTAAATGTTATGTCAAACCTTCCATACATTCTGATACAGATACTTTAAAAGGTCAAGTGACACATGACATATGTACATTTGCAAACTTATCATTTGTATCTATTTAGAAATGAACAAAACTAAAGTTAATCATCATCATTATGACAGTTTTAAAATTTATAAACCTAGATAATGGTTTAAAATGCTTACAGGTTGCAAAAAAATAACATTTCAAATCCAATTATTACAACGTGATCAAAACACAGATTTAAATTTCTTTTACACTTTTGATGGCCTCATTCCTATATAAACTGGTCTGTATCGGTAAAATCAGAGGTCATAATCTACTATATGGGAAGAACATTAAAATTTACAAGGGTGAGCCGCATGCCTCATTATCCTCTTCCTTTTTTTTTTTTTTAGCCGACTCCTTTTTTAGTGTCCACCAGTCCATAACATATCATTCTCAGATTCATCCAGGCTTTTCTTATGGCACCCATTGTTATGTACGAGTGTTCATCACCTCGCATCCAAGTCTGACTATAGTTCTTAGACAAAACTAACGCCAAAAGTCTGGTATGGGAGGAAGGTTTTTATTTTGTCAAACAATCACTACTGGGCTAAATAACTCACAAATATCAGATTCAGTTTCATGACACTACATACACATGTGCATTTATCTTATGCTGTTTAATGTTTATATTACAGACATCGTAATGTATGTTTAACCAGTATCATGACTGCCTAAAGCCTTTATTCGGGTTACATACTTGATAATTTTACGCCCTTGGCATATGTCTGGATTCATTCAATTTTTGCTATATGGTCATTTAATGTGAACGAAGTAAAACATTTATGAAAATGTAATTGCTGAGAAAAGCAGGATTATCCAAGAACCAAAATATTTTTTTATATGGCCTTAAATTTATCACATAAAATAGCCTTACTTATTTCTTGTGTTCTATAGTTTCGATTCTCCCAACACGTTGACTCAAAATCTATGATCAAAAGGAATGAATAGTTCTCATCTGTAAAATCAAAATCAAAATTGTATTTGACCATCTGTCCCATGAAATTAATTTCACATGAACGCATTTCAAATTAGAATATTCCAACATTATTACTTTTCTGTATGTCCCGTACTTTTACTTTTATCATAATAGCATTATGCAAGAGCAAAATCTGCTTATTACAGGTCTATCTTTAGGCCTGAAATGTTATCTAAATAATCAATTAGACATTAATTAACTTATCCAGACCATAATAAACTCTTGCTGTCAAGGCTAGCCTTCGATGTTGGCGGATTAAATTCATATACGCCGCTTAACGGCCATTGATAATTAAATCAATCAAGTGGATAATCGAGACTATGTTGTTTATATAACGATGACAGACAGAGTCTATGTGAATATTTCACTCGCTTCGTTCTCGGTTGATAGTGGATCAATTTGACTGAAATTTTCAGCAAATTACCTTTACACTATCTAGTTTTTAACTATTAGAGTGAGAACTGCCATCTCTTTATCTTATCTCCCATAACGTATCTATAACTAAAGAAATTTATTGACATATAATTAATAGGACTATCCTTAATTTGAGTTTGTCGTCTGTTTACCTGTGGTTTAACTGTCTAAACATTTGACATTTCCATGGCATTCTAATCAAATTTTGTACGATAGGTATTTTGATAGAATTGGGTATACTGTATATATTCAAAATAAATAATTTAAGTTGATTGGCAATAAATGAAGAATCACTGTTGCTAATTTTTAGATTCCCATCAATCTAATTAAAATATAGATCTATATTTCGTTTCGTTTTTTTATACTTTCGATGGCCTACACTCATGTAGATCTAACAAGTTACAGTGGGAGCTCACGTTCTATGACGTCAGGTATCAAGCACGGGACATTTGACCCGATAACGTCAGTCATTCGATTAACAAATTAGCGACCGCCATGCTTTTTAAAATCTACTTTTGTTTTGATTTCTATCCGCTGGTACTATTTACCCACAGTTCCACGCATGAAAAGGTCAAACGGTCGATTCGACAGACCATTTCATTGGCTGGCCCCTCATTTCAGGCAGAACACGGCTCAAATAACAATTCCTCCAGATCCAAGAGTAGTGAAGACAAGTATTTAAAACAAAATTTTGAACTATAAAAAACGAAACGAAATTGGATCTGTGTTTTAATCAGATTGGATTCCCATTAAATGGGCATTAGGTTAAGATTAGATGAAGAGCTGACAGTTCTCACTAGTTAAAAAAAATGATAATAAAAACAGAAAATGCTGAAAATTTCAATCAGATTGCTTCACTCTGAATTCTGAACTAAGATATCATCATTTTGATACTCAACTAGCCTCGGTAATTATAACTAATGTTAGTGCTATAATAAACAAACTCTTGATTATCCATTTTTACGTTAATAATCCATCACAAAATGTATTCAAATCCACTGAATATCGGAGGATAACAATGGCATCAAGGAGTTGATTAATGACTGGATAAAGAAAGACCTGCAATAGGCATATTTAGCTCTTGCATAGTACATGTTTTATTCACTTGATAAATTTCAACTACTACTGTACTTGTAAAAATTTAAATATTTTCTTGTGATAGGAACTTTGTAGTAACGTAAGCCTTTATAATAAATAAAATCTCACCTAATTTTCTCACAATTGGCTTTTGGAATTTGTTTACCACAGCTCTTTTCCTTATCAAACCCATTTCCCTGAAAAAATTGGGAAAAAAAAGCCTAACATTTGAAACTTACTAAAGCTAAGTAAAATAGTATTAGAGCTGGGCTCTGTTTCACGAAATTTTAACTTAAGATAAAATTCAATTTTAGTAGATACTTCAAGTTTGATTGGCTAAGCACTAAAATCAATCTAATATTATCCAATCAAATTACTAAAATTGGGATCTTATCTTAGTTAAAATTTCGTGAAATAGGCCCCAGGGGGTTAACCTATCTGAAAAGTGTACCAATTTTCTCTTTTATGGTACCTATGCACGTATATCAGGTATCATCAAAATGTAAGTCTGCAAGGTTTATGGTGGTGGGTGTGGTGTTCAATACCCAAAATGACATGCCTCCCAACTTCTCTAGATTAGCTCAAATTGTACCGCATGAAATTAACACCGTACATCTTCAGGTATCACAAAAACACTGACAGACACGCTGTTAAAAAATATACGTCTCCGTCTTCTAGACGACTTGACCGATGCCATGAATAGGGCAACAGCGTGTTGTGTCGGTCATACTAGTTCCAGCTAGGTAAGCAAGGTCTTATTTTCTCACTAAGATGTTCATTTACATTGTTCAGGTGTTCACATGAACTGACACAAAGCCGTTTAGCAGTAAAAAGTTGCCCAGTAAAATTGACTGGGGCAGATTCAATGTATTGAATGGCATGGGACCTCGACCTGAACGTAGTATTGGCGAGTTTAATGAGACCTACGTTCAGAGCTGAACTACTAGTCACTGATAAGGATGACTGTGACACAACTTTATAATGAGCAAAAAATATTAACTATTTTTCCTAAAATATATTTTTTTTTTATGTGATGTAGGCCTATTACTATTATTTGAAAAACTTAAGTATTTGTAGGTAAAAAATATTTCCTATATTTTTAGAAATAGTGTGCAAAATGAGTAAAAGGCATCTTATATAAACAATGCATGCGCCATTTAGCTAATGTATGATTGACGCCGCGTGATGTGATTGCACATGTTGAATACACAGTCATCTTTTACTTTTACAGATTTGAAGACTTTCGTAAATGACTAAATGGTCCGTCCGTGCAAATTATTTCTATTAGTATTATCTAGGTCAAATCAATGTGAACTGAAATATCGAAACAATAACGAAAATATATCACTCTTTTACATTGCCAGTGCTTTAGTTTTCTTCATGATTGTTGAATATCGTGTTAATTGTAATACTCGTGCTTTCTGCTTTGCCAATGCTGATGAACTTCTCGACGTTCAAATTTACCACGCCGGAAATCATGTAATAAGGTCAGCATGACATTTATTTAACTTCCGGTATTGTATCTTTCCGGAATCAACAAACAACACGTCAACACGTGTGTATGACTGAAAACGATCAAATAGTTACAGACTTTAACATATCTAAAATGTATTAATTAACACCAATGTCTAGAAGAGAAAAAAGAGTCGAATCAAAGATCAAGAAAGCCCGTGCATTTTTAAATGTAGCCAGGCTTAACAAGGAGGAAGATGTAAGCCCATCATTTGAATATATAGCAATATATATAGGCCTAGCCTATACTAATACTATACGATACACATCATGACACATATATATTGTAAATGTAAATGATGATGTACCAGTGTCTACAAGTACATTGTACATGCCATGTAATCTACTGCTGACCTCCCAATGACGTATGACAGTAGGGCCTATGATCTTGTTCTTAGTGTTTAACATCTTCGACTGAAGGGTCCGAAGGTGATATCGCAGACAAGTCTTATTTTTCATTTTGTGAGAGGACATCGGAGTGCCCGGAGGGAAACCCACAAGAGAAGGCACCCCTATTTCCATGCCACATACACTCACACCAGCAGGGATCGAACCCACAGACGCAAGCCAGAGGTGACCGGCCAGCTAGGGGACGAAGTGCAGCACTCTAGATCACAGTGACTAGGCCATCCCAAACCCCGGGTGGGCCTATATGATTATGAGTATTAAATAATACTATTTGGCAGTGAAATACAGTAATTTAGTACTACAACAAAACATTAGATAAGAAACCTCATCTCTACTGATGCTATTATGCTTTCATACTTCTCGTGGTTGCTTGTACTTGTAAAGACTTGAAATTTGCAGGGAATATGTGCATTCTCGCTGTAGGCCTACACATGGTAATGCAAAATGAATATATTCCAAATGTAATTCAAATTACTTTATTTTGAGTGAAGTTAATTAATGTAGTATTTGTAAGATGTGTAAATTGATGGTAACCACCATACTGGTTATTCGAGTATTAGTCTTGCTTCTCATTTTTTCTCTTAAATCAGTTAACGGCCCAATTGTTCCAATCTACTTAAATTCAGACCTTCTGATGGTATCGAGAGTTAGTTATGGTCTTGTCTTGTTGATAAATGTCTTGATTAATAATTTACATAACATTTAAGGCAGAAAAAAAGATCAGAACAATATACCCCTTGGCATTCTCACTTAGGTATGAAATACATGTAGTTGAATTGTTCACTGTTAGCAAATATTACCACCTACAACTATTAAAAGTAAATAGTTATTTATATCTTTCTCTGATTAATACACACTACACAGTGCATATATTGTCTAACATTCAGAGGGCACTGCAGTTCAGAAGGCTGACTTGGGCTGCGGTATGCATGCAATAAAACTTTTAGGACCTATAATTAAGATTTAAGATGTTATGTAGAATAACATAGAAAGAAAATGAAAGACATTGATTTGAAAAAAATCTCTTTCTGTGGGCTATGTGTATATTCCAAACAGGTATTCAACAATTTTATATGATCAAGGCATTCAGGGCTTGATTTAAAAGCTGTAATTAAGCTAATTTCTAGTATTTATAAAAATAGAATTGTAAGAAGATGATGGGAAGAAAAAGAACTATGGAGGATGACAATGATTCATTTCAATCAACAAAGAAGAAATTGAAGATGAATAATAGTAAAAATTTGATAGAGGTGAATGGAGATCGATCTAAGCTACCAATACAAATGTTAACAGAAGAGGAACTGGTTGAACTGATAGAGAGAAGAAAAGCAGCAATGGTAAAGCATATTTAGCAATCAAATATAGAAAAATTTACTGTTAATTGTAAATTTGATACTCACACAAATGTACATCCATCAATATAAAAGATTCTAATATCTGTCTTCATCTAGGAGCCAATATGGGTCTCTGAGTAAAACTCTGACCTACATGTACTAACTAGGAAGTCCCAGTAATGTACCGCCTTTGGGTCAAAACCTTTCCTCAAGAATTTCAATCCTGGTTTTCCTTTGTCCATGGTGCAGGATGGAGGGTTTGGCAATAAATCACATCATTCAAATAAGTGAGGCTTAAAGAATTCTATTGATATTTTACAATTTCAATTAATAATAACTGAAGCCAGGCAAATTATTTTATTACGGTAATAAGAGCTTATAAAGTTTGAAAATTAAGCGTAATGACATTTGTTTATTGATTTCATTGTAGGAGAAGCCTAAAATTTATCTAACATTGAAAGACTTGGCTGAAGAATACAGAAAGAGAATGTCGAAGATATCTGAGAATGATGTTACAGAGGAAACATGTCCACCATTATTTGCTCTAGATTTACAATGTCTTATACTGAATGCGATTGAAGGCAGTATATCTAGTTATTATCCAAGGTTAGACAAAACTAATGCATTGAATTTTGAATTTTTTATGCTCAGGTTTATTTACACATAAATGTTATGTGTCATGGTGTGATGTCCATTAAAAGTTACATGATTATTTAAAAAGCAAAGCTTAGCAATGCAGTCCCAGATATTAAATTCAAAAAAAGTGATTGTGTATTTTATTTTTTTTAGTTGATCATAACAAGTCAATAATCTTATTTGATCTTTGATCAGTGGATACACAGTAGTATTATGTTTTATTTTCATAATTTGCAGATAAATATCCCTATAATTTAAATATGATGTATTTTAGGTGGTGTAAATTATTAAGGCAGTCTAAAATAACATCAATAGTAGTAATGGTTATAAATGGTGTATCTTTATCAGATGTTCTTAGTAATGAAGATTGTTTCTCCTACCTCACAACAAATCTACCTATGGTATATAATTTATGTAACTTTGACACACAATTCCCTACAAATTAACATTTTATATTATTTAGGGTTGCATATGAATACAAGATTAAACATACATTACTCAAGAGCTAAATCTGTATATTGCAGGTCTTTCTTTAGGCCTTAAATGTAATATAAACTATTAATTAGACATTTATTAACATGATAAACCATAATCAAATCTTGATTCTATCAGATAGTACATTAAAACGGTTCAGTCATTTGATGATTTAATCTAAAAATGATGGTTACAATCAGTGCACACATCTTAAACTTTTAAAAGCTGATATCTTTGCTCAGAATAAAGTAAATTGATTTTAATTTTCGATATATTGTTTTTGCATTATCTATTTTTGAACTTTTATATCAAGAATGGCCAGCTCTTTATCTAAATATTAAATAACATGTATTTAAGAAATGTTTATGGAGGCATTAAAGTGAAATGAAAAATCTTGTAGCACATGCATAAATACTTGAAGAGACGACCATTGTCAAGATCGGTCGCATTATTTCTGTTACCTCTTTTTTTTTTCAAATCATTTTTAGTGAAGCCTGTACCATAACAGGCCCGGGACTGTACAGCGCAGTGGACTCTTACGGCTGGCCCCCAGATCCATTCACTTGATTTTGATATTTTCCGCAGGTCAATCTTATAGGTTTTTGTTTTTCGTGTAGTGCGGTCCCCCTGCACTTACTACTAAAAATATGACCAGCTGACTAACTTTTAAAATGAAAGTGCTTACTTGGACCATCATAAGTGATCAAGCTTATATGAATGCATTTAGATATGTACTAATTTACATCTTTTTTTTAAAATCAAACAAATTTTCTCTTTGAACGATAAATCTAATAAAGATGTACATAAATGGTATACATGTAGTTCTGAATTTTAGTATTCTTTATTTTTTTGTTTCAGCACATTGAAATAACCCCACCTTTGCAATACGAAAGTTCTTTTGAGAAAGAAATATTTCGTGTCCGGTTGTCAGAATCTCAGTGGGCAGCAAAAATACGAGGTCAGTTGAGGCATGTGTATTTTGTTACTACATAGGAATTTCCACAAAAAAAAAAAATTGTTTAATGGTTATAATTTTTCAGTTATTTTGTATTTGATTTATAGAATTAGAGCATTCATGATTCCTTAATATTTACCTTTTACCGTCTTGCTATATACAGATACCAAATACGGCTCTGAAAACCTTGCAAAAAAATCAATGGACTAACAAATTTGATTTATAGAATTAGAGTGCCCAGGTTTACTTAATATTTATCTTTTGTCGTCTTTTTACAGATACAAAATACAGCTATGAAAAGCCTTTCAAAAAAGTCAATGAAATTACAAATAAAGCCGATTCAAGAAAATTGTCTAAGTTTGTTCCAGAAGATCCTGTAGACAAATTTGACAGACGATTGTTATTATTAAATGTTATTGATATGATCCAAGATGGCTACCCTCTACCATTACTAAGAGATGGTTTGTTTGTAAAACTTTTTAGTTTTCTTTGATACATATAGTGGACTCTGTCACATCCGATCTCTGATAAATCAGGATCTCTGTGACATCCCATGATTTTAATGTCCCGATTTATTTCCTTATTACTTCAGCCAAAAAATGTCTGGTAAATCCAGACTCTGTACATGTGTATGTTCCGGATTACGACATAAATCCGGCCGTCAAACGGTGGGTGTGAATCAAGTAATTACCAATCAATTATCGGTTAGATTAAAACTCGAGAGTCAATGGGTCGGGTGTGAAGCCACAAAAGATTAACAAGCAGTCATCAATCAATTATCGGTGAGATTAAAACTCGCTACCGTAGGTCTTTGTTCCAATTGTTAATTAAATAATCTCTTGTAAGACAGTAATTGTGACTAATACTCAAGAATATTCACGAATTTTCCCACTAATTCACAGTCGTAAAAATAATCCTTGCACCTATTAGAAACATCCGTTGCGCATGCCGATTGTACCTGAATAATGTAAGTTTGTTCAACCTATGTATCTCTCCGAACCGTGTGATGACGACCTTGACAGAACGACAGATTATCAATGAACACAGGATAGCAAACACAAGTGTGCGACCAACTGCAGACGATGAAAAGATAAATTAACGGCAGACTTGACCTATTCAAAATGCCTACGCATGTTGAATGAAATGAAAATTAATGCGAGAAAATTTTGAATGCACGGAAAAGTTCATCATTTTTAAAGGGAATAACGTTCTGGCCCCAAGTTCACAAGGCATTATCAGACTTAAGTTGAGAATTTACTCAACTTTCAAATTTACTCAACTTTCAAATTTACTCAACTTTCAATCACTATTTATGAGAAATATCTTTGATCCAGAAACTCAAAACTTTACACATAATTTCTTATCAGGGTATTTGATACATTAAAACAACATCAGTTTTATAAAGGGCTATATTTTAGTTAAAATAAGGTTAACTGTTTTGAGTAAATTCTTAACTTACGTCTGAGAATGCCTCATAAACTTGGGGCCTGATGATTCGAAGCTTCATTATAATAATACTTCCGGGTTTCCAAGTTAACAATATTTCTGGTTTTGACAAAACTGGGTATTCCGACACTCTTTGATTTCCGACATTTGTAACGATCCCGTATGATGTCGGATTTGACAAGAGTTCACTGTACTTTAATTCATGGACACTGTATTCAAGTATTCCATTCACAATATAAAAAATTTGTTGATTACCCATGTAATTTTTTTACTTTTACATCTTGTTTAATTTCTGACTTCTTCACATTGAAATTTAATGGATGTATATTTACAGGTATGTATAATAGTTTCAAGTTTACCAAAGATAAGTATATGAAATTAACAGCTAATAGTCCTATGTTTGCAGTAGATTGTGAGATGGTGAGTATAAAACTTAAACTTACGTTTCTACAAACAAGGAATTAATGTGATTTATAGTCATAATTGTAAGGACAAAAGTAATTTATAATCATAATTGTTTTCCTGTTTTCATTCTTCAAGATTAATCATTTCTAAAAAAATTGTTTCATTAAAAGAATCTATCTTGGATTAAAGGTCAACTTTTCCTCCTTATTTCATGAAAACAAACCTGTATTGACCTGTATTGTTTAGATTAAAGGTAATTGATTAAATGGTAGTTTTTATTTGAATCTAGTGTGCTACACGGTATGGTAGAGAATTATCTAGAATAGCTGTAGTCAATGAGAAGTTTGAGGTTTTAATGGATAAACTGGTGAAACCTAGAAATGATATTATAGATTATAAAACAAGGTTTGTATATCACCGAAAATAGTGGAATCAATTTATGACAATAACAGATAGCTAGATTAAAGGTAGATTCCTTTCAGTATACTAGAGTCATTTGTTTGACTCTTTAAACTTATTTCTATACCTTCATATGTGCTTTTTGGTCATCGCCTGTGTTGATCATATGTCTATAATTTGTTGCGAACACTCTGTAGGTCAGAATTATTTTCAGATATTCAGAATATTTAGAAAAAACAAGTTAGCTGCTGGTTTAATAATGGACTTTGAGTCCACTGTCGATATGTATCTGAAGGGATGTTATTTGTAATGATTTGGGGAGTATCTAATTTTCTAGGATGATGACTGCCAAGACACATAACTGAGATTTCATCTCAAAATAGCCTTTGTTTCCATAAATAAAAAAATTGAAATACATTTGTAGAGCACTAATTCTATCCAAAAGCAATCTTCAATAGAAGGCTTGATCTCGCCTTAACTATGTACATCTTATCAAGCCCTTCAGGAATACCTGCATATTTCGATTGGGTACAAGTCCATCTTGTGAGCCCATCAGATACATCGGTCATGGTGAATACCAAGTCTTGCGCTGCTAGCTAATATGTCTACATGAGAAAATCGAGTTTCAGAATTCAAAGATCGATCAATGTCAAGGTTGCTGGTTTTCTGTGAGTTTCTCAATTGAAAAAATCTCAACCTTTCAACGGCTTTAAACTATGGAGGCAGCCATGTTTGTTTACAGTGTGTTATGTGCCACGACCTTTGATTGAATAATGCGAAATAGTCACATGTAAACACAATGGGTGCAAAAGTTCGGGAATTGCTGAGTATTGAAGCAACGGTTAGATGTTGTAAAACTCACAGACATTGCTTTATGAACATGTCCAAAAGCATGCTCAAGGGGCAGTGAGAAAATGGTTATATCCACCATGAGTGTAGAGTCTAATTCCTGAAATAAGTAGGTGATTATAGTTCCAGTTAAGTCATAAAATTGTTAACTCTACTGTTCATCCCAGTTCAGATTGGCATTAACACTGACAAAGCAGATACTAAATATAGCACAAACATGTCCATATTGAACTGAAATTTTCTATTCAAAAACACTCTTTCCAACTTATTCACATGGTAATCACATTGGTTATTATTTAAACTATGCACAAAATTCATACATCACATTTGAAGAAATCAAGAGAGATATCACTTTCCACTCAGAGCAAAATGGCCCAGTTGCAGCAACAAGGTTACACATAACTCTTTGAGAACGTTACAGATTTAATGAACTTTAAATTTGAATGCACTAATTTAATGAACTGTCCGAGACCATTTATATGATAATATTCTAATGAAGATATTGTTATGAATCAATGTTCATAAAGTTATGTCAAAAACTAAATGTGGACTTCTATATTACAGGTTTAGTGGAATAACGGAAGAAATGTTAAGAAATGTAGCAACACGTTTAGAAGATGTACAGAAAGAATTTCAACAAATAATACCTGCTGATGCTATATTAATTGGTCATTCATTCTGTAATGATTTGATTGCTATGAGGGTAAGTATTCAAAACTTATTGAAGACTCCTTTGTTTAGCAGTGCAGTATATTTCTGGGATCAAAAGGAACTGTTACTATAATTATAAAAGAAAATTACCTTTCATTTCAATTCCTTATTTTTTTTCAAATGAACCTGGGGTTTATTTAACATTTTAGTTTTCTGATTCACTGGGCTAATGACAACAGTCAAACATGGATCGAATCAGGCACCTCCATATTCACAAAAACTCTCTTCATGAATCAGCTGATAAATATGTATTATATGGTATATTTCAGATGTTCCATCCATATGTTATAGATACAAGTGTGATATATAATTTAGGTAAAAAGAACTACAAATCAGGTCTTAGTACTCTTACCAGATACTTTCTAAAGTAAGTCCTGAGTTGATATACCCACATTTTATCTTATAGCTTCTAAATCAGATAAATATAACACTGGATAAGGTTTTCTTTAAAATTTTAAATATTGTGATGACTGATGAGAGTAGTCATTGAGGAAAAAGAAAGAAGAGCACTATTTACCATATGATTTGTATCAGCCTGATGCAACGATATATTGTAAAGCTTTTGCCCTTAATTTATCATAAAGGTCAGACTGTTATTCAGGTCTATTGGTTGGACTTCCAATGACAGAGTGATGTCCATATTTATGTGAGATTCATCTTTATTGTGTTATTGATTACTTGTAGAAAACATATACAAATCAGTTTAAATGGTCACTCTCCTGTAGAAGATGCAATAGCAACAATGGAACTAGCACTTCTTAAATTAAGAACAGGTTGGTTGCTTATTAACTAATTTTAAGTATAAAAACCCTGAAGTTTATTTGATTGTTATTTCTAGGTTTTTTTCTAACTAAACCCTCTAGAACTATTGAAGTCCTAATCGCTCATATCTTTCTCATTATGATAATAATACTTAAGATTTTTCAAAATTAATTTTAATTTATTGTCTGCTGCCTTTCAGAGACTGCAGGTAACGTTCATTAATCTGTTAGTCTGTCACAGTTAGTCTGTGTACAGTTTCATTGCATAATACCTAGACTAATATTGTCGATAATGAGGTAGAGTGATAAAGAATTGATTGTCTGATACTTTTGGAATTAACACTGAAGAACATCAGTCTCACTGTTGACTTGTTTAATTTATTTTAGGTGTAGATTTCGGTGATATGTTATCAGGTTGTACTGTAACATCGTTTAATTTATCCGAACAAGTTGGTTCACAAGAAACAAGTGGTAATAGTAAAACTATAACTGATGGCAAATCAGTTTATTTTAATCCTACTGATGATCAACTCACGCAAACTTTGTTTGATATACTTAACAAAGTCAACAAAACTAGTAAGTAATATTCTTTGAAATTGATATATATTAGGCCCAACAAAAATATATTCTGGTTCTCAGACAGTCCTTAATAAAAATCGGAGGAAGGTTTGTATTTTTGGGTTTTTAAATTTGTCAAAGGATTACTACTTTGTTAAACGACTTCTCATGTAATGTCAAGCTACTACATTTATGTTGTTTATAGGAATGTTTGATCATCTAATATCATTAATGAATTAATGAGAGTCATTAACATTTTTTACTTCCTGTAATAGGATAAAATATTTGTTTTTATTTTTTTTTTGAAAATAAAAACATACCATGTAGCCCTTTTTGAAGTGATAATCTGAGATTATTATGGCCTAATAATAAATAATTATATTATGAATAATTATTTATCTTCATAGCTTTGTATGTATAAATCTTTACATTTGTTTATTGATGTCTAACCATAATTCTAATTTGTCATTTTTTTAAAGTTATGGTAATTTTGAATCCAATGTGATCATCTCATATGCTGGTCAACAAGTTATTAAATATAATTCAAGATCCCTATATATCTAAGCCCAGTGGCGGCGCCATTAATCTGGTCTGCCCTCTGTTTCCCCCCCCCCCCAATAAATTTAGAAAATGAAAAAGGTTTGGTAATATGTATTGGTAATAAATACTTTCTACGATGATTAGTCCCACATCCCCACTCAGTCATAGACTTGCATGTTGTGTGATTTCTTATCAAGCCCATCCTGCTGTAAACCTACTTGAGAAGTGCTTTTTACGATCCTCAAAGATTTTGGGTATAGGTTCAACGCAACAAGAATATGCATTCACTTGATACAGTGTCTGAAAATTATTGGGGGTTTCGTTAAGGTTCGCAAGTCCGTTCATTTGACACTTTCCTCTATTGGGTCGGAAAGACTAGTGATCAGGCGACAGATGGCATCTGATCAGCTCTATTTACCTCTATGATGGGTACCTGAATACTGTCAGGCAGTATTTCCGACAGTCTATTTTTCAAAAATTTTCTTGGGGAGCTCGTCATAACCCCCACACTGATTTGCTACTTTGCCGCTCAGATGGGGACTTCGTGGAGGTTTGCAAGTCTGTTCGTTGGACAATTTACCTCAATAATCATTGCCTGAAATACTGCCAGACTGCATTTCCGGCAGCCTGTTTTTAAAAATTTTCTGGGGGAGGCTCAAGTTGAAGATTAGTTGAAGCTCATGCCTTTGCCCCCTTAATCTTGGACTAGGCCCTCCAATCACCGATGGCTGACGCAGCCATTGTCTAAGCCTGACATGCTTTTCACAGTAAATTATTTCATATTTATGGTGGGTTCTGTCGTTGAGTTAAGTGGCAAATAAGGTTGCCTGTCTAGCAGCACAGTCAAATTATTGAAATAAGATTGAACCATATGTCAGTCCCAAAATTACCTAGTTTGTGTCGAGTGGATGTTAAACCTCTTTTTATTAATCTCTTTCTCTGTTGAGGGTTATTAACCTAATGTTAATTTATCATTTCATATTTATAGATGTTGTGATAGGTAGAGACAATTCTTTTCCGATTGAAGTGATTAAAGGAGCTAATGTTGTAACTGTCGATAATGATGCAGATTGTGTAAAAAAGGCTAAAAAGCTCATTAAGAAAAAACAATTTGTGTGGTTAAGCCTTGAAGATTGTGTTGAAGAAAGAAAGCTGTTAAAAAAGAAATCTTATAAAAAGGTATGTTCCGCCTATAGCAAAAATATTGACTATGGTTTTTAATGCAACTGTTACAGTTAAAAGAGGGACAATCCTATGAAATAAAATATAATTAAACTACTTTTCTACACCTACTGGATTAATGAGAAAAGGCAGATACCAAGCAGAGTTTCAAGAGTGAAATTTTATCCAGAAAGCAGTGTTTTGGTTTACTCTTTACAGTCAATAGTTCTTTTATGTACACACCTGTGTGTTGACAGGACTTTGTTTTTCACCCTGCCGAACCTCTAGATTTTTTTTGTCAGTCATTCATCCACTGTAACCAGACTGGAAAATCCTGCAGATCTTTTTTGGCAACCACCAGATGCCGGTTTCACTAAACATTCTGACTTAAGATAAGAATTTACGCAAACTTGTTTGCCTTATTTTAACTAGAATACAGCCCTTTATAAAACTTTTGTTGTTTTAATGTCTCAAAAAAATCAATAACAAAATATGTGTCAATTTTTTGGTGTTTCTGGATCAAAAATATTTCTGATAGTGATGGAAAGTTTGTGAAAGTGGGGCCAGGAGAGAATCTGGAATCTCCTCCGGCTTAGTGAGCCAGTGCCTTACTCACAATGCCACTGTTGTGCTCACAATTAGATAAATCTTTGCACAAGGTCTGTTACCTTTCCTGGAACATAACCTGTCTCTATTCGTATTTAGTGAATGTGTATTTTTTTTTTATTACAGGATAAATTTCGTCAAATTGATGGTCAAATACAGAAAATAGCAGCCAGTTGTCAACCACGTTCTTTATTTATTCCTGTGTTTAGTGGAAAAACAAAAAAAGGACAAATTCTTAATTCTGGAGCCTATGTTCATATAACTTGAGGAGATGTAGATCCACCAGCAATAAAATTGTTATTAGGTCAAAACATAGTACATTGTCTATTATGTTATTGAAAAGTCTATTAAACTGTTTTCTATAAATGAATTCTTTTTACTTGTCCCACTGTGATCATCATAGTAATGAAAAGTGTATGGGAAAATGGGGTGTAGACATGACCTGACTGTTTTCATTATTACATGCTCATTGGCTAGCAAGCTCTAGTGCTATGTCCTAATCCTCAAATACTTCAATATATTATTCTGGATATGCTTCACCAGAGAAAGAAAAGGCCAAATAATGAAAGTACATAAAGGATATAAGTTGTATGTATGTAAAGGAAAAGCCTGTTTACTTAAAAATATCTTTTGAAAATAAAAAGCCATTGTGTAATGATTGTCTATTTTTGAAATGGGGTTTACCAACACTGATAAAGAATTCTATATATTATCTTTTTTTCATGTAGTGAATGGCATAATAAATGCAACTTAATTAAGTGTATTACATAGGAATAGCTATATATCCAGAAACCACTACAGCTGTTCTAAACGTGTTGTCTATCAAATTTTATGGAATATAAAATTGGTGAATGAACTTCAAGGAGTCTTTCCGGCCAGTTCGAAATAATTCTAGGAGACTAAAGGGGGGTAATTCAATTTTAAAAAGCCTGCATATTTTTATTCATTGTGTACTTAAAACCAATGCCATGGTCTGAACTAAATTTCTGGCATGATTTCCCTAAATGTCAGTTGTGCTGGACTGCATGAAGCTGTGTTCAGTCATTTGCACGGGACACAATATACCAGCTAAGATCTCAATCTAGTACACATTGAAGTGTACGTAAAAGAACCCTTGATAGTTGGATTAGAATTTAGAGTAGACTGCAGCAAATCCATGTGGACAGAATTTCCCTCGTAGCATGGTGCATGCATGTCTTCATTAACCAGGTCAGTATAGATTACTCTGATGTTAATGCCCAATTTATTTCATTTTTACTCTATGAACCAAAATGTTCCAATTTGAGGATTGACTCATAAATAACAACACTGCATTTTATTCATCACATTTCTATTCTATATAAAATCTACATACACACATATAACCACAGATAAATTTTACGCAAGTGTACTCTAATGTGTAGTGATATTTAACTTGGAAGGTGAGTTTTTACAATATTATACTTCATTGTGACCATTCTAAAATATATGAACAGCCTTACTAAATCCATTAAATTTAGATTGACAGTAAAACATATGCACAGTTCATCTTTATTTTCTGTAGGTCTAGGGGAATTACCCATTGAGGTAAAAATATGAGAGTGTGTCTCCTATACTGGGACAATAGCACAGCACAAAAAAAGCACGCCTATCAATTTTAATAGGTTTCTTTTACAGGGTGTAATTAGGATGACCAAGGATATGACATTGTACTTCCAAATAAAAAGTTTCCTATTCCAAATAGGATATTATATAACATCTTTTCTTTTTATTTTGAGACCTTTCTTAAAAATCCAAATGATTTTAAAGAATGTCCTAATAAATACATTTCTCTTCCTATTACTTTTGACATTTTTTATAGAATAGAATAAATATATAATAAATTATACATAAGCTTTAATTGTTTATGGACAAAATATAATTAACGGATTATTTAAATATACATCAACAATCTATTTATACACATTAATAATAATATGATCTGTATTCAATATATATATACAATAAAATACACATAAATAACTGTTTAAAACTAGCACAAACTTTTGTTTTTCTCACAGGTTTCGTTCCATGGCATTCAAAATAATTTTAAGTATTTATAATATGAACATTTTTGGAGACTTAATATTCTGAGCAATTATTTACAACAATGTCAAATTGAAATAGAAGTTTGTGTTACCAAATCCAAATTTTGTTTATTTATGCTCAGTTTAGAGATTTAAAACATGAATACATTTAAAGTCTCTAGATATTTATTAAATCGTATTTATTTTGCTTTTCCTGTTAATAAACATTTAATTATATTACATTTGTGATAACAAATAGTATCTGTGCGAATAAATCATGACCATCACAACCAAACAAAGTGAGATACTTAACCTATTTTTATATTTATATATACTAGATATGTAGTCTGTATGATCTCCCCTTTATAAATATATTATTGTGTAAAATGAGGATACTAGTGCAATAAGGTGGACAAGTGCTGTTGTTTTTTAAAAAAGATCAGACCATTTGATTTGTTTTTTTAAACATACATTTTGCAAGAGCTAATCAACTCACATTGTCATAGCTAGGAAGCCTACAATATTTACTAGATTAGGATCCGATTTTCAGCTCAACTTTCGTTCATGTTTTAATCAAGAAATGGATTAATGATGATCGACTTTAGTAATGATGATCGAGGCTAGGCTGAAAAAGGAATTCTTCGTTCAGAATGGATCAATTTAACCGAAATTTTCAGCAAATTCCCTTTACATTATTTATTTTTAACTATTATAGTAAGAACTGCCAGCTCTATATCTAACCTCCCATAATGTATCTTTAAATAAATCCCTTTTTATGATTTTGTTAACCAACTGGTTGATTTTTTATAGAGTTTTGGTCTTAAAATATGCAAAAATACAATTTCTGGCAGATTGTGTAAATTGGCACCCTCCACCTCATTGCTGTAGCATCCTTAATTGCAATATGAGGTGGTTGTTTGTCTTGACAGAAGACTTGGTCAAAAATTGGTCTTTCTCTAGTAAGTTACTAGTAACCCTAGTTCTTAAGGGGTTTAACTAGAAACACATTACTTGGACAAACTTCCACCTCATTAGGATTGAACATTAAATCTTCAAACCAACTAACCTTGTACATTCAGAAATAATTTTAGATCCATAAGTAACAAAGATATGACAGTCACCACCACCAATTTCTAATTCTTTTAATTTACCTGTCTCAGCATTTGATCTGATACATTGCACATTTATGTAAAATTATCACTGTCGTAGCATGAAGATCAGATTCTTTGCAGGTGATGTTTAGAACAAATGTATAGAATTCAAACCCAAAAAAAGAAAGTAATAAAAAATATATATACAGGACTGCACCCCTATTACTATGAAGATAATCAGGAATGTGTTCTGTAGTACAGAATTATACATGTATGTATTATAAATATTAGTTGTTTGAAATGCTTATGAATATATACAAATTACCCACTAATGGATATCCACTATTTTTTTTTATATATTCAACCAATTCACAAAGTATCAAGTCTATTTCCCCCAAAAAAACCTATTAGGTATGTACTGTATAAGCCAAAATATGTATTGAAATACCCCAAATAGAAAAAACAGAGCATTCTGTTTCATTTTATGCATTAGAACCGTATAATGTTTTGATTTTCTTGTCAACCAGTCTGGACTATGATGTCCATGGGAGACAAAGGTCAATGCTTCGAAATTGCTTGATTTTTGTTAAATTAGGTTGACCTGATGGGACAATAAATAAGCGTAAGCCAGCAAAGGTGTGCAATAACATTGAAAATATCTCAATAAAATTAATCCCATTACTTTGTCATCTTCAAAAATAATCATACATTTTCCTATAATGTGAACAATTGTGTCAGTTTTTCTTTCTTTCAAAACCATATTATCTACAATAATAGAACATGTTCAAGATAATGTGCTCATAAAACTCTTAGGGTATGATTTAAATAAGTTGATAATCTATAAATATATAAAACAAATTGCACAAAGATAAATCTAAACAATAAATAGACAAATAGGTTATTGTTTTTCCTCTCTATACATATATAACATCATTATATACAATTTCAACAATGAAAACATCAACAATGGGTCAACTAACTTACAATAATAATACATATTATACAAAACGTAATAAAATCAGTCCAACATGGAGGTTTTATTCAACAATCCAAACATAAAAGTGCACATTCTCAAACTATTACATCATTCATATTGCTATACTTATTCACTCTTTTTAATTATCCAGTTAAACTGTAGGATTTTTTTTTGTTTCTAGTACTGGGTACATTTGGAATAATTTTTGAAATGTAATGCTTTATCTCTATTCAGTTTAAAATTTATAAGGTTATTAAAGACGAAGTATCACTTTCATATTTGTTACCTATGAGAGCAGAAATTAACCATTTTATGCATTTTTGACAACAGTCCATCATGTTCATAATATATTGTTTATAAGTTTATAAGGGATAATATCCATTAATATAGGTGATTTAATATGTTACAGATCCGAATTCATTACCAAATTTAAAGATGGATTCTTTTTTCGATCTGAGCTAGAATTTCATGAATATTATAATTCAGTGACTTAGACGAAACTTATTTCTGCCATGTTTTACTTCCCACAAAAATAAATCCAACTTTTAAATTATTGAGAGGTTGGTATATGGAAAAAAACAATTAAGTAAGCTTACATTTAATAATAGCTTAAAGATTCAATACAAGCCATGTTGGTACATACCAAAAATATTTCTAACTGATTCATAAAAAATAGATTTGGTTTCTCATATTTATATATAGGTTTATTAACTCTCGCGAATTTTTTTTTAAAATCTTTGTAATAAATTTCATTTTTCCTTTAAAATCCATTCAAGATATTACATAAATTTCCCAATTAATAATAATGTTTCATCACTATTACTTATCAATAGGCTATATTCATTTTTCACTGTAAATCTTTAAAGTTTAAACTATACAGCAATAAGAGTCAGCTCTTTATCTAAATCTTACATAGTGTAAGAATAAAATATAACATATTATTACATGTACATAGTTTTACTAAAAACATGATAATATTTATCATAGAATTAAAAAAGTCCAAATATCTGAAATGTGATAAATATTTCTGCAGCAATACAAGAAATGTTTCTCTTTCTGTACTTCAAGGGATTTGAAATTGGAACATGTTACATAGAAGCCTATCCAACCAGCTCATAGAATTTTTATATTTTCTAAAAAAACATTTGACCTTCAGAGCTGCAACGATTCATCAACAAATAGTGGTATTTTTTTTAAATCCACGATCCCCATAAAACCTATGTACATACATATGATGTGTGATGCTGCATATAAACAACAAAGTATGCCCCATTTTCCTTCTGTTATATCAATAACTCTAGAATGCTCAATCAGTAAAAAAAATAATGTCACAGTCTTTTTGTTTTTGTGTCGATGTTGACAAACACGCTTTTTCTATTCGGTCAACTACATTTCACTGCATCTTTTTCTATTAACCATATCATGAAATAAAAAATCTTAGATGTACATTGTATTGCAGTTCACATATCATTGCAGCTGTAATGTACTTGCAAGTCACTTAACATATCTTGTGTTGCTGTACATATCATTTTTCATTGAAATAAATATGAATATTGTTTTTTTTTCCAAAAATATTGAAATCTAACATTGATGAATCTTCTTATCTGGCATGTTGTTCCTGAGATGTCTGGCGCGATACCACAACAAATTTCTGCATCAAACTGCGAAGTGCCTGATAAACTTGTCTTGGAAAGGCGCAGGGTGTTAGTTTGGCTAAAACGGATCCGCAGTGTGAAATATAATCAGTGAAAAAGTTAAGGAAAAAGAAATAATTGACTATTGTAGATTAATAATTATTAACATGGTATTCAATGCCTATCACTAGTTAACTGATGATACGACAGTGCCGATATGAGTGATTTCCAACTGCTGCAGTATTAGTAAACATTCTTACTACATACAGCAAAATACACAGGGCCCTGTAACACATTTTCATTAATTACTGATGTACCATGAGCCTTATTAATGTAAGGATCAAATTTTCTTTAATGTACACAAAATATGGACAAGAAGAATCAGGTTGATCTGACGTGTTAACTTGTAATTAAGTACTGGTTTTAATAATGTCAGTTAAATGTTTCTACAAATGGTAATCAGTCCACTATGGTTACCAATGGTAATCAGTGTTAATCAAGTAATGATTTCAATATTTTGTTAGCCAACTGTGTGGTATTAATCTGTGGTTATCAATATCAAGTATAGATTTCAATATTGGTCCACTGTGGGAACCAAGTATCCATTTTCATAATGTTAGTCCACTATAGCTACTAATGGTAAGCATTTACTGAAAAAGATTTTGTTCTTAAGGGCCAAGAACTCTCATTCTTGTTATATTTTCATAACTGACTGACTGGATAAAGTGCGAAAGACAGTATGGCAAGACCCTCAGGACTCACTAACTATAATGTTATAGGATGCAGTGATTTTGGTATAAAAAAGGGAATACTAATACAATGTATCCATATGTGACTGTATATTAAATATTTTATTAAAGGATATAGAACGGACCAAGGTGGCTGTCCTCCATTGGTATATAAAACATATGAGTAACCATGTCTTGATTTTCCTTGTATGAAATAATAATATGGAAGGAAACTGTGAGGTCGAAAGTTGCGTCGCTCGTAAAATCTTAAAGCATCACCATTTGATTCAAGCACATGTAAATATACAGCTTTACAGTTAAAAAATTCCTTTGTCGTTAAATGAGATAGTAAACTGTCCAATAGAAGTGATGCTGAAAAAATAAAACCATTTATTAGCATATTTATATGGAATGCAATTACTGATTTATTATACAAAAAGTGTGACACTGCTCTTCAAGTGTTTTCTTATCATTTTTAAGAATAAAAATATTGTATATAAATAAGTGTAAAACAGACAGTGATTGTATTGCATATAAATGCCCATTGTGTTTTTAATGTGTTCAATTGCTAAATACCACTCAAGGATGACTGTAAATTGTTCTACCAGAAGAAAATGCATTGTACAAAAATAGTATGACACAATAAATAGGCACTACAATTAAATGAGAAATGTTTCTTAAATTCAAAGGATGTTTAAGTTTCTCTTTGAATAACCATGCTCATAAGGTGCATGAATGAACTTACCGATTCCGTTTCTCCTGAAATCTTCTACAACTCCAAGACTTAAAATATAGGCCACCTGGACAGTTGGTGGAAAACATGTTGCCAAAATATCGGCATCCTGTAAAATATTTAAAGTATATCAATTAACAAAAAGCATGAACATATTAATATTATAACCCCAATCAGATATGACAGTCTTATCTATTAGTCTTTTAATAAATCCAACATCAGCACTTAACTCTATTGAATCCAGGATTTCATTTATTTGCCTTTATGACAGTAATGTTAGGACGCTTGGGTATCATAAACCATAATTTATAAAAATAATGTTACCTCTTTGTTCAGTTTGACTTTTGGTTTGATTTCTGCTACAATAAGTCCAATAATACGGGAATGATAAGTAGCTGCCAGTGAGAAGAAACGTGAGCTGGATGTGATGTCATCATACCAGGAATCTGGGTACCTGAAAGATACAACCATAAACAGAGGGTCTACGAATGGTCCAAGTCAGTATACTAACAAACCAAATAATATTACTTAAAAAGCAAAATCAATTTAATAACTAACAACCAAAAGTAATTCCAAATGAAATCTTTTAATGTACGGTACAGAAATTTGTGAAATTGCATATTTTTTTAACATAGTCTTGTATTGACAGTTTAGGTAGATTTTGGAGGATCTTAGCAGGTCTTTGAAATTGGAAGAGGGATAATTTCTCTTTGTATCCGGAAAAGCAAGAATATTTGTTTTTACAGTTGACTGGCCTCAATTTAAGAAATGCTTTCTTTTTTATTTATTGATTATTGTTTGGTCTAGAAAAAAATATGTGATAAAAATAACAGCATTAGTTTTTGATCAATCAGTCTTTAATGTGCTTATGATTAGCATCATCAAAATAACACTGATCATGTTAGCAAGACATATAATCAATCTGGCAAAGAATCAAGTCAAATGAATTGCTGCCAAACCATATTATTAAACATTAATACAATAAGAATAATTTTACGGCATAACATGAACAATCCCTGTTCCATATTTAATTTAGAAAAGATATCAAACCCAGCAAATGTTCATATTTCTGTTTATTTGTTTTAATCTAGCTTTTAATCTGATCTAAAAAAATTAAGTGTAAAGAAAATGGTTTAGTAAAATTACAATATCTTAAAGGGACAATAACACTCTTGCTGGCTTGGTAGCTCCAGAAAATAAATAATAGCCTTATTCTAAGTACTAGATGTTTAAGTGTCCTACCTGTTGTGTAAATTATCCATTACAACCTATTTTATTTGTCCAGAGGGTTCGAAAATATTTTAAAATCCAAGTCACATTTGAAAAGGTTTACGTTAGACTTTTCAAATCAATTGGTTGAATTTTTCCAATTTTTTAAATTAGGTGTGTTAAGATGAAATTTATATCATCAATTAATTGGAATATTGTAAAATAATACAATTTGTTGACCAGAATGAAGATTGGGACATATTATTTAGTTACAACAAGAGTGTTATTGGGGCTTTAATTGTACAATGATTTTACATAGTTTTGTTGGCTATCATAACATGAATTCGATTTGATTCGCATATAATTAAGAGTAACCTATTGTTGCAGCAACTGTATTTGTTACGACATACATGTATTTACAACAGTGTGCCCACTGCATATACCATGTAAAACAATTCTAATCTACATAATTATATTATTTATTACACAGATGAACAATCAGTCACATACATATATGCATTGTACTGTAACCCAGGTTTTAATTAATCTTGCATATTTAGAGCTAATCTGGGGAGATTTTAGACGATTTTTCAAACAAACATTTGATATTGATTAATGTGAAAAGAAATTAGGGTTATATGTAAATACATAAAATTGATGATAATTATTGTTTGAGGAAATTTAGAGTGGTTTGGGTACATGAAGTTGTAAAAATTATTTTCATGAGTATGACTATGTGCATACCAGCTACATGTATGTAAGATATTTCAATTACGTAGTGAACTGATTTGCGAATTGTTTTTGTGTATCAAAACAAAATACATGTATCTTCCTACAAACAGCACATTTTTATGCATTGACTTCATATACGTTATCTTGTGTGTCTTTTTTTAGGACATGCCGGTATCTACATGTAAAATATGCTCATTTATATAACTTTTAAAAACAAAAAGATATTGGTGGGAATTTTAATTGTTTTGAAAACTGTCAATGATCACAGTAACATTCAATAACAAATTCTTATAACATACATGTATAAGCTTACACACAACCCAGTGATTTTAATTTTCAACATTAAATTTTGTGATATATTCTTGACAACAATAACCTTAAATTATATTTCACAAAATAATCATTTCTACGGTTGTACATAAGATGTCAGTAAAATTATAAAGAATGCTACTTACTCTATAGGAAACCAGTCAGCGCATAGTTTCTTTACTTCAACTAAATCCCCTGGACAAAGGAATCTTAGCTGTACTTCTTGTTGAAGGTGTAGAGACAAAACCTTGCTCATGAAGGCATGTTATAGTGGCACCACACACACTGTGGCTACATTCCACAAGCTCAGTATACGGACATCAGATAGTAGCGTTTGATCTCTCCTGATCTAGCCACTGTAACAAACAGTTGAATTCATCAATAAATGCATACATGTACATGTATATCAACTTGGATTAAAGTTCAACCAGTCAAGCTATATGAAATCTATAACATAAACATTGTTACTGTCGAATAATATTGTATAATGTAGTACACGAAAAACATATACTGTATTACTGTAATTACAAGCCAACAAATTATCTTAATGTGACTTTACCAAATAAAACAGACATATAATCATAGAAATATATACTGATATACAGTTGTATACATAATATGGTAACTCATACAGGTACCTAACCTATAAGTTTAAATACTTCCACCTAATTTCCCCTAGGTTATGGAGGCGTGGCTTGCTAAATAATTCAAAAGTTTTTTGATCCAATCAGAGCCTAGTAAATTTACATGGTAGTTCATATTATTTGTTACACTTTCAATCAAACACTAGCATACTTTGTTATCTTGTGTCGGACAAAAATAATTTTTAGATGAACTTTTTATTGATATATATATATGCAAAATGTTTGACAAACTGTTGTTTGTAAACTGTTGTCTTTAACAAAAAATACATATGTTACAAATACCTTCATTTTACAGTGATAACATTTTCACTTATTTTTAAATTTTACGTCATAATTTGAGTAAGAGATGAAATTTAACAGTATGAAAGAAACACCATGTAGCCATGTAAATAGTTTTGTTCATTGTGATATGACTATTGGTTACTACTTGTACTTGTCAATGTAACTAATTATGATAAATATTATATAACTAAAACAAAGTTTAACACATGTATATATTGAGAAACCCTGTACAAAAGATTCCATGGCATGGCATACTAAAGATTCCATGGCATGGTACAGGACACCAACCACTCCTTTGTAATTGTATAAATTTATAATTCATCATTCAATAATCAATCCCTGTATATAATTATGATGTTATTACTGGTATATCAATAATTTCTCTAATAATTAGAAAATATCACAGATATATTTGTGTTTTCTTGAGTACATGTAGCATTATCCATATACATGTACAATTCCAACTGTCATTGATATCAGTCATGTGATTTAGAAATAGAAGAGGAATTTAAACACATGACAACTTAACCGGGGAAGCATCGATATCACCTGCCAAATTTTGTTAAAACCTTTCAAGTCATTTAGCTGAAATGTTGTAAAATGTCTTGTGGGCTTAAAGTTCCAATTTCACTTTTTCTAAGAAAGTCAAAATATAATTATTTCTATGTTTTTTGCTCAAAAGGTTGTCAACTCACTATTATACGATCATGGACAAAATTTTGGGGGGGTTAGAAAGGGTGACACTGGTTGATTGAGGAAATAGTTACTCAATTACCTCCCTTGTTTTCCCATTCTTCTCCATGGACGGCCAACTTCAAACGTTTGAATTTGAAGTTGAAAATGATATTTTTGCCAATTTCTCAACTGGCAATAGTGAATTATAGAATTAATAGGATTATTCTTTAACAAGGTAGGACTGTTTATAGGTTCAATCTATTTTGGGGCTTTATTTTAATAAATTTTAAAAATATAACTTAAAAAAATGCTATTGGAACTTTAAGAAATAATACATATGCAGCAATTTTGAAGATAATT
Source organism: Patella caerulea (assembly GCA_036850965.1). Classification (NCBI taxonomy): domain Eukaryota; kingdom Metazoa; phylum Mollusca; class Gastropoda; family Patellidae; genus Patella; species Patella caerulea. The sequence goes on along the minus strand of JAZGQO010000014.1, from coordinate 16,086,506 downwards.
CCAACCCGAGAAGAATGCAAGCAAGTGTCTAGAAAAGGTACCTCTGCTTTTGATCCTGTCTGGAGGAATGGCTAGTATGTGCATGCTGTGTCACAGTGTCTGTTATTGAGTCCATTGGCATGATTTCGATTCCCCGGTTGTCCAACCTCTGGGTTTTTTTCCAGGTCCTCTGGTTTCCTCCCTTTGTAAAGGCCCCTACGGCACATGCAAGCTAATTATTGAAATAAAATTGTCCTATATGTTAGTCACAAATGACATATACATGTAGTTTGTGCAAGGTGGATGTTCAACCCTATTTCTCTCCCCCCCCTCTCTTAGTCTTATACATAATTATACATGTATCTAGAAGCAGCTATAGTGAATCCCACTGGCATTAATTTATCAAAATCTCTTATCTTATCACATTTTTTTTTTTGAAACAATGATTGATACAATCTGGTTAAAATAAAACTTTTTTGTATACTTTTGATGGCCTTGACTGCATGAAGATCTGACCAGATGTAGTGGAAGGTGGCATCATGGTCATACAAGCAGCGTTTGACCTATGACATCAAGCATTTGACTACCCAATCAGTGTTGATGTCTCAAGTCGGTATTTGGAACTACAATTTAATTGCTTTGTCTTCGCTGCCAATGTCTACCCACAACAGCTCCCCGAACTGCACACCAAGAACTCGGCATAATAGACAGTTTCATGGGCTTATCCTATGTATCAACCAGAACTTGGGTTATATAACAACTCTTTCAGATCTTAGTGTAGCGAATGCAAGAAAGAAATACATGTAGGATATGTGGGTTTTTTTTATCAGATTGTGATTGATGAATACCAATTAATCAAACATGGTATATATGTATTCCAACATGAGACCAGTCACCAGTGTACTGGTAATTGATCTAATATTAATTAAAGTATGACTGTGTAGAATTTAGCCTGTATTTAGAACTAAATAATAATGCATTTATCCATGAGTGTGTAATATATATCAACTATGATGACAAAACTGTAACACTGCCAACTACACCTCCGACTAAGAGCCGACATCCTCAATGTAGTATTACCTGTGTACATGTACATGTTGTAAACAGCAATATTCAAATTGGTTGATAATTAAAAACATTGTTTTGCCAACTGATGATCTTTTGCACGAAATTTTCATTTCAAGATAATAATGGACGAGCCATGAAATGAAGACCAACTAAACTGTATGCTCTGACTCCAAAGTAAACAATATAGACAAAGCAAAGAGACCATACATGTATGTCACAATCTGACAGACACGACCTCTAGAACCTATTTTCATTACAGTGTGGCTTGGAAGACTTTTTAATAACACATGCACTTAGATGACATTACAGCAATGATGTGCAAAAGACATGAAAACAAATGTTAAATATAAATCTTTTTTGTCACTTAGACAAAGTAGACCTACATGTTTGTGATGTGTTATAAGCTTAAATAGACCACTGAAAGTAAAAGTATAGCCAAGCAAAACATGGAATTTCGTGTATGCCCACACCGTCACACTCACAGAGCAATAACTTGACAGCACTGAAAAGAAAATTTGGCTGTTGACCAAATTTAACATTGCATCAAAGGAGGGAATTACTCTGAAAGTGGAAGTAACAGAATGATGAATTTCAACAGGGAGCATGTCATCTCATCACCACAATGATTCACACAAATTTCAAAAGAATCACAAACCACAATGCCTCAAGCTAAAATTGAAAAAAAAAATCAGTTTAAGAACTGCAATCTCTATTGCATTCACAAGAGTTTGGCACAAGGCGGGATAAATGTCAATAGGATTCTTCCTCTCATGACCCTAATGCTTCCCACCAAATTTTTAAAAAATCTTTAAATACTACACATTCTGTTGTGTTCACCAATTTTTTTAGGTAACTAGAACAAGAAGTTGTTGATTGCTGAAAAACGATAGGGTTTGTCCTCTTATGACCCAATGCTACCTGCCAAATTTGAAAAAGAGCTGTTAAAAACTACAACCTTTATTGTATTCACAAGGTTTTGGGAAAAGGGGGAATAACTCTGGAATAGAAAGGTCAGTGATAACCAAAAACATCTAGATGTATATTTGTTTAATGAAGCCATGTATTTAGCCACATTGTATAAATAGAGTGTGACTAATGAATGTGTAGCGGACGTGGAAGCAGACGTTAAAAGTAAAATGTGTAGACTGCATGAGCTCTATGGATAAATACATGTACATGTACTTCATTCATACTATACATTTCTCTAAAATAAAACAACTTTTGTATTTCAGAACAGCTGTTTTTGACGTATCTTGTGAAGATTTCAGATTTTAAATGATGTTGCATGACAAAGGAGTTAGATTTATTTATAATGTCTGTAATCTTTTGTAGTCATGTTTTGCCAAACACAGTGTATTGACAGTGAGCTTCAAGCACACAATGATCATATTGATTAATCCTGACCCAGGTGATTACATTTTCAACAATTACATGACACTTCAGACTCCCGGCTTCAACAGTGTCAAAGATACATGTGTATGTCTTGAAGATTCAGAATCGGACTCACACAGATGATGACAGTGAGAACTCAAAAATCAGTTGAAAGGGAAAGTTGAACACAAACGTCAAATCAGTTTATAATGAACCAGATACTATTACATAAATATAACACGTAGGTAAAATTTACCATTCGTCATCAAGTACATGTACATCACATGGATCATGTCCCGTACAGAACAGGTCTGACCTACAAAGGAACAACAATATTTCCAATGCTGATTGTTTAGGAAAAGAATGTTTTATGTAATACATGTTTCTTTGTATCTGTAATAGTTTTGAATATTAGCTGATCTGTTAAAACATTCTATCAGAAAGTCAATTTATACTCAATAGGGCCTCTACACACTAATATGATTAGGCTACAATGTACTTAGTACCGGTACTTTATTTTATCTGTGAACTAAGCTTCTATTTGATAAATGAAAAACAATCAAGGATTACTAAATATCATATACAATGATGCTGCGTATGTTGTAACCTACATTTCAGTCTGTAGAGTATGTCAGGTGTTCGTACAAGTATTTTTTTTTTCAGAGATCCCTACACGAAAAGTTTCTTCAGATTTACATGACGGTTGTGGCACAACAGTTTCACCTTGCACACAATGACTTATTAATCTAATTCTGTTCTAATTGCCATGTCTTCTATAATTTAGTATATAATCCCTCAGTAACAAACTAGATAAACACTATGTAGACTGTAGATTTAAACGAGTATAATCTAAGCCAAAATGTGTCTCAGGCTAATAGCCCTTCACCAGTTGGCAGTTTACAAACAATATTTTTGTAATACTGTTTGTGAACTGCCAACTGATGAAGGGCTATTAGCCTGAAACGCATTTTGGCTTAGATTATATTCGTTTAAATCTACACAGTGTTTATCTAGTTTGTTACTGAGGGATTATCCTTTAAACTTCATTCTACACGGACTGGTTCCTGCTCTCCCTCAGATGTATCACTGAGATCCGAACCGGATAGATAATAGAACGCCTGTCGTTTCTGTTAAGGGAGACAACTACAATAACAGTAAGTAGTGAGTTAGTGATCGAGTCAAATTGACCAAATCTAGTTTATCATGTATCGCTAATGTACATGTGCAGTGGTCACTACAACTTCAAATGTCAGTGGTACATTTTTTAAATGGCAAGCCATGCAATAATACCAAACTTTAACACGCATGGATATATTTCCTCAGTGTTTCCGCTAGCTTCAAAATTTATCGTTACACCGTAGCGGTAGAGGTCAAAAATACCGGTCCACTTTTTTTTTTACCAGTCTAGAGAAAACAATTTATTTTTCTGCAAGTGAATCATGTAAATGATTCAAATAAATAAACACTTCATTGAAACATATCGTGAAAATGAAACATATTGTGAAAATAAGCCAGGCGGATCTCGTCATGGATGGTGTGGTGTTTTGAATCTCGAGATTCGCGCGTCTTTGATTCCTGCTCATATATGAATTCCAGGTAGATAGTAAAATAATATTTGGAGTAATTTGGACTATACATTTGATGGTTTCACAGACCAGTTTCTAGTTCAATTTAAATCTTCATTGAATATAATTCAAAAATTACTTGGAGAAACAGTCATTAATATATAAATTTCCGATGAAATCTCGGAATACCGATGACAGGTGATATATCTGGAATTAGGTCACTGAATCAGCGACATAAGCTCAACTTTTATTAATTAAATACTGTTTTACTTTACTACATAGTACATGCTGGCAAAAGCTTTATTTTATGAATTTTGTCAATATTATTAAAGGCAATGATAAAACAAAATTTTATTTTAAAGCAATTTCAATTGTGGCGGTCTTATAATCATTGTGTCTTTTTTCTATCATCGTTGAATGAATAAAAACTAACAGTAATTAAAACTACGTGACAGAAGAAAACAACGGTGTTGTGATAAATAAGGCTGTGCAAAAATATCGATATAATCGATAATCGGTAGAAGTTATTTAGCGATACGATAATCGATATTGAAATTCCAATATCGATTATCGGTATATTTACCTTCTGACGGCAAGTTACGGTCACTTTCACATGACTGAACTTGCCGTAATCTGGCATGCAGCCAATGAACGAATACACAACGTCAACACAACAACTATTTCCCCCCTCTTACAAACTGGCACATTTTAAATATATATTATTGTAAAAAAAACACCTAAACTTTAAGATTAAATACATTATTTTAATATTTTCATTGTTTTTGTTGTTATTACTAGTTGAAACTAAAATAGGTAACGCACTTTGTGAACAATGACGATCACACGTGATATAGTAAAATTAGAATTATCTTCCATCTTTGCTCTTGATTGATTTGTAGAGAAATTGTCTGCTTTCACGATAAAAACTAATTGTATTATTAATGATCAACTCAGCTTTTATTACTAAATCATGTCAGATACAGCCCATACAAAACAAGTTTTTGACTTCCCGGGAAAATATCTATATCTCTCGTAATGTCTTGGAATAATTCTACTTTGGTTTTCGTCAAAATTAACCAATCATAAAAATTCTACTTTGATAGCCGGTAATTATTTTTTTATTGTCCAATCAATAGACGCCTTCTATCATATTTTTATTCTATTATTAGTAACACTGTGTGGTCGCCAGTAACTTGCAAAGAGAAACCATGTATTGTCTTTGTATTTATCGGAGATACTGGAATAAAAAAAAAGGTTCAAATGAATCAAGAACAAAACTTAGAATAATACTCAAGTTAATCCTACATTTAGCAACTAATTATTTTACATTAATTGATTTTTTTACGCACATCAGCACAGTATTAGACTAGGATAATAACACTACTGTAACTCGATCAACACAAATAAGAGGTCGGTAAAGTTCGGTTTTTCCGGAAGAAAGACAATCAATTATTATCGATTATCGCTGACAAATTCTTGCCGATAATCGATATTGAAATTTCATATCGATTCCCAGCCTTAGTGATAAAAGATTACGAATAGCAGAGACATATTTTAAATTTTGCCAGCGTAAACCCGTCTTTCCTCCGATGATACACGACTCACGGGAACTACCAAAGATATAACGATATTTCGATTGCGCTTGATACATGTATCACCACCTCCGTAAAGTAAGAAAGATTCTTCTGCTTTGGCGCCACATTGGGAAGATCATGGTGACTTTGATTGTGCAGCGACATTCACGACGGAAGATACTGTCACTCATGTTACTATAAATAGCACCACGTTTCGGCAACCATCGTCAGCATGAGACGTTTGACATGAGTTACGAATCGAAAAATAAAGTAGCAGTTGATTTTGGTGAAGTTTATGAATTTCCATTATCATTGTTTACCGGTCCATCGACCGCCGGGACGATAATTTACCGGTACCGGTACACGTTAAAATTTACCGGTATAAAACCGCCGGGACGATAATTTACCGGTACCGGTACACGTTAAAATTTACCAGTATAAAACCGGAAAATACTGATTGTCGGAAACTGTGTTTCGTCCACACTAGAAGCTTACGGCAGAATTTATCAAGCATTTTCAATGAATGTGCGTGATCTCATTGAAAACTGATCCACTGATTCAAACTAATTGCCTACTTTGGACATATATATTTTTTGTATCAATATCACATAATCTTTCCATCTTACGACGTTTCAAATCCTACTAAGGCCTAATATATTTTGGCCAGTACCTGTTTTAATCTAAAAATAGAAAAAACATGGATCCATTACCATACTATGATGACTATGAGTCTATGACAGCATTCGAACACGGTCACAGTGAATGACAGGAGGTCAGCTACGATGTTCCGATGAAATTGAACTTGAAGAAGAGAAGAGTTCATAAATATCACAACGTAAAATATCCTTGTGACCTCTAATTTGTAGGCCAATAACGATATTTCTATGGTTTCTACAACAACATGATTCCAAAAATTTCAATTAGTACATATAAGAAAGGATTTTGAGGCAAAGGTGAAGATATTTTGACATTACTTACATGTTTGTATACCTTATTTGCATACTTTTCTCAACCGGAAGCAAAATAATATAACCGGAAGTTTAGTGGTAAAAAAAAGATAATACAATGATTTAAAGCGAAAACGATAATAACATCCATCTATAGTGAAAACTAACTGCAATATTGTTTTCATGATTTTGTGACAGTATTTGTTACTTTCCATACTGCCATTACAAAATATACAACTAATTTCACAATGTGTCGGTTGTTTCTTTTCGGGATTTTTTCAGTTCTTAAAACTTACATGAAAAATAAAAATGGAAACATCCGGCGCACATGGTTCGGTTAAAATTAGTGGATTTTCTGGTAATTAGTGTTTCTTCTATATCTGTATGACGGTAAAAACAAATAAGCTCTCACTAGAGTCTCGGTCCCAGTTTTTACTGAGTCTCCGGAAAGATAAATTCGTTGCATTATGCAAATCAAATGGCAAATTGAGATTTGGATTTTTAAATGATCACAAAATATATGGCAATAAAATTAGAGGCTTTTTTTATCGACTTGCCAAATTGATTTGAATTTAGTAGAGATGTCATGTGACAATTTAGTCATGTGACGATTTCAAAGTACTTTGGCGAGTTCGTTAAATGCTCCGATTAGCTGTAAACAATTATTGTGGCTGGACACAGTTGAAAAAAACATGTGACCACCCGATCAAATCGCACCCTGAACTGATTTGGCGATTTGATATAATCGCTTCGGAAATCGATGTCGATAAATACGTTGATAAGGGTAACCAATTTGGATTAGATGGACGTTAAAGATGAAAATGTGATTGAATGCAAATCACTTTGGCTAATCAGTCAGTGGTCGATAAAAACGTCTAGATAATTAAAGTACACATTTTTTTTTGTTTTTTTTTAAGCACTCTTGTGTCAAAAGCCCGTAAAATCCTTTACCTCAGGGCCAAGCAACTAACTCAATATATTGACGTACACACATTTAGTTTTGAGACTCTGTTCAAATCAGGATACATGTAGCCTATGGTGTGTAGGCCTACTGATGATGTAGTTCCTTTTGGAACTGTCTTTGAGCGGACAATGTCCACTGGCAGTTCCTAATCTGGCCCTATAGCTGCAATATGAAAATACCGCTCTTCCCTATCTCTGTTCACGGTTTGAGAGGTAGAGATTGGATAAATACACCATTGTCCACTCATCTATATTTTGGCCCTTAAATTACTTGTCTTATGTATGAATGTATGCATTCTTTTACATGTATTTTGGAGAATCTGTTCAAATCAGACAGAACTTATAACTCACCAGGAGGTCTAGTCAAGTGGATACATGTATGTGCTGAAATTTTACAGTTTGTGTTATGGAATCATGAAAATCGGCAGCAAACCCTTCCCTTTTATTGAGCTGACCATTTCATAATATATATACTCACATGGAAGTAGGCATAATATACAAGGCTCTGATTACATTGTACAATATATTGGTTGTTACATGTACATGTGTATAGTTAATTGTCTTCATATATTTAAATTTGTTATTGCAGTTGTTCCAATAAAGTTTGAAGAAAACAGTCAAGCTTCACATATTTTATATTTTAAAGAACATGCTTTACATAGAGATGATTCCAAGCCTAAAGGCCGTTCATTATTCATCGCAAATATACCGCCATATTGTACAAAGGTTAGTACATGTATTATTGCCACTTGTATGGGATGTAAAAAATTAAAATGAATACTGACTAGCTTTTTAAATTTTTCTTTCACACTTGTATTACTAAGTATTGTTTTGGCTACCGGAATGGAAAAGTCGATCAGAATTCATATAAACTTTATAATTTTCATTGGAAATCTTGTGCATTATGTTTTTAATAAAACTTCTGTTTCCTGCGGTACATGTAAATCAAGCTGGTGTATAAAAGTGAACTAAGCAAATAAACAGCTGTGTTTAAATGTTCTGTGGTCTTTTCAAAATATGGTAAAAAAAAAGTTTATTTGCCATCTTATATTATAGGAAGCTCTGGAGAGAATATTTTCAGAGTTTGGTATAGTTCAGTCAACATGCTTTAGTGAAGATGAACCTCAAAAATCTACACGTAACAAAAATTCCAATAAAAGTACATCTATTTATTTTACTGATGCAACATCTGTAGAAAAGAAAAAGGTAACATGAAATTAATTGTTGACACTGTATTTATCATCTATCATTCCTGCATTTCATTTCATGATCCTTTACCTTTACCAACTGGTTCAAATATGTCCCCAAGATATCATCTACTGAACCAAGTGACATCTTAGTGCTTGTTCTACTTATAATGTGTAAGTTCATTGAGATTTTCCCATGAGGTTCCTCCTTGTTAGCGGTGGAGACCGTTTAGGCTGGCTGGGACAATGTATAGTTGTTTGAAATAAATAGAATGAAAAAACAAGGTCCTGTGTACACATTGGCATGCATGTAAAAGAACTTTTGACTGTTGAAATTGGAAATATGAGTAGACTGTAGTGCTGCTGTCCAGGCACAATGTATGGAATAGGACTTTAAACCCCACTTCAATTCAATTTAACTCAAGTCACTGCATTTAATACTTTGTTGAAATCAATGATGTACAGTACCAGTATCTTTATTTAATTTCTCCTGTGCTATTTAGTATTTATTAATATGAACATGTCTGTCTATTTACAATTTTGAAAGTTTCATTCTAATGGTCACATTTTAGTCGCATGGTTGTTTATCCAAATTTATCAGGGACGGATAGAATTTGTATTGTTTCTGTTAATTATGATATTTGACTCTCATTGGAATTACATTTCACACTTAAAGTTTGTATCTCACTAAAATACTATCATCCATTATATGTGATATTAAAAACACAAATTATATAATTCATTATTGGATGATTTCAATTAGTATTGATGTTATCTTTATGTGAACATACAGGCTCCTGATCTAATATTTAATACACAATGAAAATATTAAAATGAATTCTCATATTATGTTTATCGATTTTCTGGTCAAGTCCACAAGTCAATGTAAAAGTAATTTAAAATGGATGATACGCAACACACAAAAAGGAAGAGAGATAAACTTGTAGACTATACTAACCAGGCACCAATGACTCCAGTGGGATTGCTCGCAGATTTCACTGAACATAATTAGTTAGAAATTACCCCCATAATGTTAAAAATTGAATTTAAATCAGATCTATACATTTGCATTACTTTAATATGTGCTTTTTTGACCCATTTTCATGAATTTTAAGGTTCCAAAGAAAAGATCTATACAGCCTTCAAGAATATCTATTTTACTGGTTTAATTATTTCAGTGTTTTAGAATGGGTTATATTATTTATAAAGATAAATCTAGTATAAAAAAAGCATTATCATCACCATATGAAAAACCTTTTATAATATCTACCAAATCTAATCCCGTATTAACAGGAATGCCAAGTGAGTATTTATTTTTAAAATTCCATATTAATCTATTATCAATAAACAATTATAAACTACTTAGCAATGATATAAATTTAAAAGGAGCTGTCTATTGGTTAACGGTGGGTTTAAATATTCAAATTTAACACCACAATGTGAAGAAATAAAGCAAATACCATACTTCAGCTAAAATTCCAGCTAAAATATGGAGTTAGATTTGCTTAAAGATACATTATGGGAGATTAGATAAAGAACTGACAGTTCTCACTATAATAGTTAAAGTTAAAAACTAAATAATGTAAAGGGAATGTGATGAAGATTTCAGTCAAATTGCTTCACTTTGAACCAAGATATTAGCGTTTGAATTTAGAACATTGAGCAGTAAATCCAGTGAAAATCCGAAATGACCTAGTTTGTGTCAAGTGGACATTAAAACCTGTTTCTCTCTGTCTTGTTTGTTTAGAAACATGATAATCAATTTTTATACGACCACATTTCAGCCCACATTGAAATGTGGTCGTATATTGTCTTCAGCCCGTCCGTCCGTCGGTTCGGCATCCACAATTGCTTGTGGACGCTCTAGAGGCTAAAATTAATATCTGATTGACTTTAAATTTATACACAGTGTTTAAGTCATGAAACGAAAAAGCCTATTGATTTTCAGCGATTTCCGATAGCTACCAGAGTTATGGCCCCCTGATCACTTCAAAAAATCTTGTGGACACTCTAGAGGCCAAAGTTAATATCCGATTGACTTTAAATTTATACACAGTGTTAAAGGTCATGAGACGAAGAAGCCTACTGATTTTCAGCGATTTCCGATAATTAGTGCCAGAGTTATGGCCCTTGATCACTTAAAAAAAATCTTGTGGACACTCTAAAGGCCAAAGTTAATATTCAATTGACTTTAAATTTATACACAGTGTTTAAGGTCATAAGACAAAGAAGTCTATTGATTTTCAGTGATTTCGGATAATTAGTTCCAGAGTTGTGGCCGTTGATCACTTCAAAAAATCTTGTGGACGCTCTAGAGGTCCAAGTAAATATCCGATTGACTTTAAATTTATACACAGTGTTTAAAGTCATAAGATGAAAAAGCCTGTTGATTTTCAGGGATTTCCGATTATTAGTGCCAGAGTTATGGCCCTTGATCACTTAAATAAATCTTGTGGGTGCTCTAGAGGCCAAAGTTAATATCCGATTGACTTCAATTTCATACACAGTGTTTTAGGTCATGAGACGAAGACGCCTATTGATTTTCAGCGATTTCCGATAATTTGTGCCAGAGTTATGGCCCTTGATCATTTCAAAAAATCTTGTGGGTGCTCTAGAGACCAAAGTTAATATCCGATTGACTTCAAATTTATACACAGTTTTTAAGGTCATGAGACGAAGAAACATATTGATTTTCAGTGATTTCTAATAATTAGTGCCAGAGTTGTAGTCCTTGATCACTTCAAAAAATCTTGTCGATGCTCTAGAGGCCAAACTTAATATGCGATTGACTTCAGATTGATACCCAGCGTTTAAGAAATTGAAACAAACAAATATTTTGATTTTCAATGAATTTTGATAACTGAACAGCTAAATCCATCATATTAAATGTTTCCTATACTAATTGTTAGTGTGAGGCAAAACTTTATAAAAAGCAAACAAATTCTAATGATTTTCTGATAATGATTTTACATAATGATTTGTTACTCTTAATCAGATTTTATTGTGTTATAAATGTTTCATTACCGAAAAAATTAAAAATATGCGACAACTCTTGTTGACTGCCTGGACGATTAGTTGCTGTGGGCATATGTTTCGTTGCCTGGCAACCTATCTTTTTGTTTATAGAATGGCAGAAAGAATATAAAGTTGAAACTGTGAATGCTAATGAACTTCAAGATGAAATAGATCAGTATATGGAATCATATGACAATAAATTAAATCAAGTAAGTCATACTGTAAAGCAGACAGCTGTTTTATTGAATTCAGTTTATCGCCAAAGCCAGTGGTAAAGCTGATTGAAAAAAATTTTGAGTGCGGGGTAAATGGTTTAACGTGTGTGCTTTAAAATGTAATGTAAGGTCTGTTATTAAGTTATGTGGCTTGATTTCGATTAATTGCATGTACGTGACAAGATATAGTGTTGTCTGTTCGTCCTAGTGGGTTTTCAGTGAGTCCCCTGGTTTCCTTGCATTATTAAAGACCCCTAGGCACAAGCAAATTATTTAAATGAAATTAAACTAGTGCTTTACAGAATGTTGTTCACTATCTTATCAGGACTATAATCAACCAGGACATCTTTTGATGAAGAAATTATTCTTTTTTATGTTAATATAACATGGTGAATTTTACCAAGGCTATGTGTCATTTCTAACGCAAATAGTGCTCCTTTGTCAGGACTATACAGTCATGAGTATTTTGATCTCATTTCAAAAAGTAGAACAAGGACTGAAAAGTTATTATTGGAAAAATTGATACAGTAAGTTGCACTGGAAAATACCTACAAGTTCAATATGACAATGTATGTCAATAAAGTGATTGTAAGAATAGTTTTATAACCTCACATACCTTTCTTCCACCTTTAGGATTCTTCGGTCACACATTTTAGTACAAATTAAATTGTCTTCTTATTGACATAGATATTCATTAGGACAATGTCTTTCTGCTAAGGTGAAGTAGAAATAAGCAACTTAATTTGCCAATGTTTTGGAATTTGGATCATGATAACTCTGATTGTAAATGAGAGTGATGAATCTTGATGTATTGATTATAATTATCAATATCTTGACTGAATATACTAATGAGAATTTTTTGCTCAGATTAAGCAGAGAGATAATGAATTTGATTTCTCAAGGCTTTATGAAATGATGATGTGCAAGTAACTAATGAGCGTCTATTTATTTTGGGATTGAGATGGGGGACACCAGTCTCCCTGTTGTTTGATCTTGATCATCTTGCTGGTTAACTTCACATTAAATTTTGTGACATAAGTGAATGTTAATATGTTTATCACTGTATTTATAGCAACTAGAAGAAGAGAAAGATAAGGAAGGTGTAGCTGATGATGAAGGCTGGGTAACAGTGACTAAACATGGCAAAATGAAACCTACACCTCGAACAGCTGTAAATCAGAAAAAGTTATCAAAGAAGGAAAGAAGACGAAAGAAAGAAAGGGTGAGTTTAAATTTCCATAATGGTTCCTACTAGGTCCATCTTTTTGTACACATTGACATGTATCTAACAGACAGGTTTTACAGTTAGAATTTGAAGAACCTTGTCAGGAATATATTTGCAAATCAAACTAGATACCAATCTTTTCCTTTTATATATTACTTGTACCACACATGTATTTCTATTAACTGATAAACCTAGAAATGGAATATAACAGTGTAATATTTATTTAACTTGTGTTATGGTTTTTTTTTCAGGAATTGCTAAATTTCTATACTTTTCAAATAAAACAAGAAAAACAAGACAGTAAGTTATAATATAGTTTTATGATAAAATTGAAATCTGCACCTGTCAAAGACAAGTCATCACACAACTACATATTATAACATCTCTTTTGTATAATTATTTGTGTCTTCTGATGTCAAGGCTTGAATATATTTTTGTTGTGTGATAATAATTTGTATTGGACAATATTTATGATATGTGCCTTATGTCCTGTCTTGGTTAGCTATTTGACCTTAAACAAAGGATAACTGTTATCATCTGTTTTAGAAGGAAAAGTATATCCTGCCCTGTGCATGAGGTGGGATAAATTAATCTTGAATTTCATAAGCTGATAAACACTCAACTGTGTAGACATACTCCATCTGTAAATTGGATGGTTAGGTAATCTTTTTTGTCTTGGGTGCCAAGTTATAATTCAGCACTAATAGTATAAAGCAAGATAAATGAACAACACAAGAACAATTGCTATTGTTACAGTGTAATGATGTATTACATTAAATAAAAACCCACACAATTATTGAAACAATCACTGGTTTATACACATATTGTACGATGTTTCGACAAGTATTCTCCCATAAGGCACAGATGATGATGTTTTACATAGAGTAGGATCAGTTAAATCAGGGAGCATAAGAACATATTTTTTAATTTCCTTTTTTTTTTGTATTACAGGAATAGCTACTCTACGACAAAAGTTTGAAGAAGATAAAGAAAGAATAACACAAATGAAAGCAGCTAGAAAGTTTAAACCTTATTGAGGCCAATCTGACTCTACATTATAAACTCTCTATTTCTCTTTAACATAGGATCTACATGTTCAACTAAACAATCTCAATTTGTGACTGAAATATGTTCAGTATTTGATAAAGACGTCGTATTGAGACAACACCACATCCATACATTAGTAAAACTATGTATGTACATGTTAGTCAACTATGCTGTTTCTGCGGGTAAATGACTGATTAAAAGATTTATTTGCTTACAGTATAAATGTATGTATATGGCCACTGTAAATAAAAAAAATGTTACCTTTTTTTGGTGATTTTACTGAACCCTTCAAATTTGCAACAACATGGAAATGGACGTAATTTAAAGAAATTATTGAAATTCGACACGCTTGCTCAATTTATGAAAGTTGTCATCCAATATGTATGAAATTTATATGCATCATTTAAATTTGTTAAACAGGGCCTATTAAAATTCAGCTATTTCTGTCAATAATTTCTAGAGTTATGGCCCTTGTTTCAGTTTGTTGAATCCTCAAATTATAATTTGATCTGTATGAAATTGTCTTGTATCTGAATGCGATCAATTATCTTTTCAAAAGAATAAATATGCTACAACCCTAAACGGCCACTCGAACGATTTAGCGGCCTGGCAACCTATCTTTGAAATATGGCTAAATCAAGGGCAAATAATACAAAGTATATTTCACAATACTCAAAGTCTCAAACCCTCAGGAATCTCAAGGATAGAAGGCCATATGCCAAGTTTTATTAGAATCAGCTTTCACGATTTATTTGTAGCATTGTTTCACCAAGTCAAGTGCAATAACTGATGAATCCGGAATGCTACTTTGCCTGTATATTCTGTACTTGCCCTTTGTGACAGATTTCATATATCCTAATATGTGACACCCCCATTATCAATGGACAGTCATAACTTTCAAAATGCTTCAATTTATATCTACTGCCCAAGCGCAAGCATGGCGATGCTGACACAACTGTGTCCGCTCTTTCTACTTCAAGGTCCTGTGTTGTTACACAACAATTTTTATCTGAAACCATTTCCCTTTGTAAGAATTGCCAAGTCATCCCCACCTGACAACCCATTATCCATTACAGAATATTTTAACGATTTTACATTCATCATGAATCACAAAAGACCACACATCATGCATTAGTCAGTTATTGTTTAGCTGGTATTTGTTCAAATCATTATTGCAGCAGGATGATCCTGAAAAGGAATTGTGTTGGGGCTGGAGGATTTATAGTGCATCTTTTTGAAGACTTTGTAAAAATTTATTTTGTAAATCAAAGTAATCTTTTAGAAGCATTTAGTAACTGGACATTTTATAAATCAAGGTCTTGTTTGAACTTTTTGCTGATTTTCACCTGTTAAAAAAGCTAGCACCATGTGTAATAATCTGAAAGTAGAGAATTGGTGAAATGGAATGAAATAAAGTTTAATGTCCACTATTCTGCCCCAACCAAGCTATTAAAAACAGACATGTAATGTGTTATGAGGGAAATTTTGTGTGGACAGCTGCATTTCTGCCTTCTCTTTCATCACATTACAACTGTCAAGGTTTCTTTTACATGTGCACCAAGGTGTACATGGGACTCCAGTTTTACTCCTACTAGACAATGTATCTTGCCAGGTCCACTATCCAGAACCAGAAACACTGATAATCAGGGAAACCAAGGTGATGAATCCTAAGGAACTTTCCTG
Source organism: Patella caerulea (assembly GCA_036850965.1). Lineage (NCBI taxonomy): Eukaryota > Metazoa > Mollusca > Gastropoda > Patellidae > Patella > Patella caerulea. The sequence continues at coordinate 16,070,667 of JAZGQO010000014.1, read as the reverse complement.
ACTACAGCAAGACCCCATTGTTAGGTTAGTGATATACATACAATTTCGAGTTTTCATCAGTAAATCCATATTGCATACATTATTGCCAGAGCTTTGCAGGAATAAAACTGGCATACAGTATCATTTCTCCCTCAAAAACAACTAAACATTACTTGCTGTTTGAAAATTATATCATACAATTAAAAATAACAGAATAAAAGTTACCTGTTTCTTGGGAAACTGTTCAAAGCAATATTACGAAATTCATTCAATTTTCCTGTAATCAAATTAATTCAAATTAGTTAATCGAGTTATTAAAATTGGATGTAAATTTAACAATAACAGTCTCTGTGTCATAGATTTAGAACATTAATTTGACTAAACACTACAAATCAGATGATCACCAAGACAGTATTTATATTTTCTATCCTTCAAAAGAATTAAAATTTCACACCACCGCAAAGTTCTAATCTCTAGGGATCAACTAAAATATTTTCCTTACGGTGCATCAACAGTTTTCTACTGAAAGATATTTGACGTCAGAGTTACAGTTCTGATTTGAAAAAACTTGACCTACCAGTTTCCACGCCTAGACAACCACTAACAGCAGAAACTTGAATGACTTGTGAAAACCTCTCTAAAGCTGTATGTAAACTTTCTTCCTCAGGGGTAACAGAACAAGCTCGACATACTATTATTAAAGAATGAATAATATCTAACATGTTCATCACTGTGATCAGATACTGGGAAATATTGTTAATATTAGTCTGACAAAACTGTAAACTCTGTAACAATCCCAAATGTAATTTAGATAACAAATTCAACAATTTTGTAGCTTTTTCAAGTTCTACATCTTGAGAAGACTTAGAACTGTCTTCACTACTATTTTTAGCACTATTTAAGAGATATTTAGAAAGAATTATTCCACGAACACACCATCCTGTTAATCCCGGTATTGGAGATGAGTAATTGTTGTGTATACGAGATTGCCGCACTGATTCACAACATAACGTACAGTCTGTGTTTATCCATTCTGTTACATGTTCTAATAAACACAGGGGAGGCACAGATCTTGTATCTGAAAAATAATTTTATAAAAAACATTTGTATCAGCAAGAACAACAATAATTTATAAACATAGTGTTTCTTCAAATTTCAATTGCTGATGGGTGGTGATTAAAGTAATATCTGCAAATCACAACAGCATCTATATTTCAAATATTTGCCTACTTGTCTTTAACAATGTTTGCACATATTGATAACGTGGCTCAAACAGAGACTAGAGTAAAATAAAGATATGGTAAAACCCTCTTCTGTAGATATGTAGTAAAGATAATTGTAAGTATCTTTAGATAATATGTATTCTGTATTATTTTTCTCTTACCTTGAAATGGATAGAGCATGGTGACAGATGTGATAAAATTACAAACAAATAGTGGTGATGTAGATGGTAATTTCTGGAATACTATAGACGGATCAACAAATAATAAACAATAATCTTCAACTAGTCGTAATGTCAATTGTTGAACTGGTCTTGTACTGCACCCTCTTTCCTGAAATGAAAACCAAAAAAATAACATAATGACAAACCATTTGTTTTACAATGTAGCAATATAAAGAGTCATGCAACGATTACTAAAAAAGTTACCATCCCTGTCACTGAAACCTAGCAAACAATGTTCAAGTCCGGTTTAATGAGGTATTTCTTTTTAGATCTTTCTGCGATTGTTCGACTAGTCACAAGAAGGAACCTGATCTTTTGGTATCAAAATTCAAACTGGCCCACCAAGGCACCAATTATATTGCTCCTGAACCTCAAAACTTAAAGAGCTTCCCTTCAAAATGTTATTGTTGGGCTGTAAATTTGTGGCCTGGTGAAGCAAAGGTGTTCTACTAAAATTGTAATACTGAATCACTCTTTCAAAATAAGTAATACCAAAAATTATAGGGAGTTAATTTTTTTTTTAAAATTCATTTTCAAGTACAAATAGAGTAAAAACAAACCTGAGCCCAAATTGCAGCACAGTCTAGCACAGGACTGCAGCTTATAGATAATGCCATTGATACAAGTTTGGTGAGAAGTGAACTGCTGTAATTATCTCCCCTTGGACAAAAGATGGCATTAAATATCTGATATTTACTTTTTTGTGAGGCTTCGTTAAAACTTGTACACAACATCTGTAAGAGCTGTAATTCTTCAATCGGTGGTAGAGTCTACACATATAAAAAGAGAAACGAAAGCAAATAAAGTCTGTAGGTATACAAGTGTACCAGGGTTATGATGTATTCCGTTAAATAATTGGTACCAGTAGCATTCCATTTTGATACCCAAGTCTCTGTAAATGTACCCGATACTAATATTACTTCAGAAATATTTAGCTAATTGTCACATGATATTTTCGTAAATTAAGTTCATTCTAAGCACAAAGCACATCCTTCATTTGAGAATACGTACGCTTCTGCCATACGGTAAAGCTACCCTTATAAAGACACTGCAAGTTTCGTATTATAACATGTATCAGACACAGAGTCCAGTCTCGAATTTACTATTGCTGTGCATTTAATCTTTTAAGTTTTAGCATTAAAACTCCTTCTTAAAGCATACCTTTTGAGGTTTTCCTTTACTCTTGAATAGTATAAACTCTTGACAAATATCTGCTGCCAATGCTTCCACACCATGACTTAGACCAGGCACTGAATCTTGTGATGAAAAGATCGATGTCAGGTGTTGTAAGGCCTCTCTAGTACACTCAGGAAAGTCCATATGTCGCAGTTTCTTGATCAAATTATGTGTCATCTTCAGTTCTTAGGGATGTAGCCTATATCTACAAAATAATGTTTGATGTGACTCCCATTTTTGTGTTTATTATAGGTTTAAATCTTAAATGCCTGGCCCTAAATATTTAAATCCTAACGCATGTGAACACAGTGCAGATGGCTAACGGTGCTAGTTTTTTGTTGTAAAAGTGATGGAAATAGAACTAGCTACGAGAACGTAGCTAAAAACATTGAGATATGCTGATGTGTTTGTTTTTAGCTATGATTGGAAACCTTCAGTTTAACATGGCAAACTCAATCTTTTTATTAATACATGTAACATCTTAAAAATAAAACAATTTTATATTATTATGACTTATTAAATTTACAGGGGTCAATTAAGTGACACAACTGTCACTTTTTTCAAATATTTGCATTTAAATTAATGAAGTGTCGTTTGTATCCGACTTGGAAATGCCATCGAAGACCATACTACACGCTTCTTTCATTCCGAAAAGCTTGACAACTTGACTCCATCCGAAATACTGTACGACGGTAAGCATGGACCATAAATACGGCCAATGATAACATGTAGCTACACCCATTCCCTTGTGATGCGCCTACCGTTTTGTTTTTTATTATTAAAACTTGCTACTTTTAGACAGAAATTCTCAAAATGGCGTCATTCGAAGAGTGCGTAGAGCTTACATTGCATGGTTGTATGGAATCTGAGTTAACCATGGTGTGTCAAATAAATTAAATGACAGTAACAATTTACGAATGCCTTAAAATGCGATGATTTGTACCATTTCAGGTAGGATTGATTATAGGCTATGAGTAGGCTAATTGTAGTTGGGTGTGTCAGAAATATAAGAAATAACAGTAATCGGTCATTGTTTTGATAAATGTTGTCAAATGTTCTAATGGGCTCAAGTCTTATCTCGAAACACAGACAGAGGGTTGAGAGATAAGATTTGTTATCTAGGAATAGGATAAAACATGATCGCCAATAAATATTCCACTAGGTTGCATTGACGGGTATCAATTACTGGTTCGAGTGAAGAAGCTGCCCAGAGAAATGTGTGCTAATCAATAAACTTTGTAAAGTCGTAAAGACAAAGTTCGGTAATGGGTAGCCTAAAGCTAAGCTAAGATAAAAAAAAAACCCAAAAAAACTAATATTACTAGTACCGGTGTCACAGTTTCAGTTGGTCGCTGGTGTGTGTTGGTTCCTGGCGCATGCGCAGTTGTAGGAGTCATCTCACACTGTTATAGACACAGTGTGTGTTGACTCCCCGTGATAGGATGACCCCTACGATTTTCTTACGGTCAGATCGGTTTCTACTATTATCTACCAATTTATTACTACTGACAGTAGCCGAGGATGTTGAGTTTCTATTGTTTGTTTATTTCATTAAAAAGGAGAAATACAAATTAACGATCTCATAAAAATTGAAAAATTCCCGTCCACATGCAGAAACAGAAAAAATAATTGCCCCTTGTATAAACGCAGAATTTGGGTGATTCATGTTCAAGAACCTGTGATAAATGAAGCCACGAGAATATCAACGGCCTTAATCTGCCTTTGGAGGTGAATTAATTGACAATTTCAATCCAATCATCAATGTGTGTGGTTTCCAGTTCCACTGATTATACGCGTGTAACGACTAATCACTAAAATCAACGGCAAAAAAACACGAACGATAGAACAATTAATCTCAAGCCAATTAACTTAAATCCGTTGATCGTGTAACTACTGATCACTAAAAAAAACAGCTAATCACGATAACAAGTATGTTTATTAATGACAAAACTCTAACTAAGAACATAACACTTTTTCCTGACGTGATCAGTTATTTGAGTTATGAGGAACCATCTCACAATGGCGGAAGTGGATAAAGCTGCGTTGAGCGTGTTACTAACACAAACATCCGTCTCGGACATGCTCAAGTGCCCAGGAACCAACACACACCAGCGACCAACAGAAACTGTGACACCGGTACTGTAACTGTAAGTGTAAGAAAGTCGGCGAGTTAGATTGAATAGACGTTAATATCTAAATTAAATAGCTCCATCCCCAATGAAAGTCCAGATTATTATTATTTATAGAATATATCAAATTAATTGCTAAGTTGGTCCCCAAAGTCCGTGTAAAGTACATGATATGTGAAAAGTTGGCCTTACGTGAAGGAAATTAAGACTATTTATTAAATTTTGTTCCCAAAGTCCACCATATTGACTAGAGCGCCCCCACAATCGTGGAGAGTTATCTGCGAGGGCAAGTCGCTTCCTTTTCCAGCAGTAAGGGACACAATTCCGTTGACAGTATCAGACCACTATTACAGCCCAGCATGAAGAATTGGCAATTACTACCCATTACCACCACACAGTAACTGATTATGATTGAAACAGGCAGAATGCATAAATTATATCAATCAAAGTGAATCAGGACACAGTTTCTTCGACAGTGTATCACTTACCATCACCCGAATGGTTGCTCGGGACAGGGTTAAACGTCGCCTTCAGTTTTAAATAATGGAATATATTAGGAAATGTTCTATAACATTTCCTGAACGCGCCCCACAACTCCCCAGTCTAGATGGACTGGATTCAGTTTTTTTTTCTAATCAAAGACTATCACTTACTTATGGACTGTTTCGTTCAGACCACCCCTTGCTTGGCACAATATATAGTCCCTCTATTGTAGCTTATAGATGGGTAGCTCTGAACGTAGGTCTCATTACACTCGCCAGTACTACATTCAGGTCCCGTGCCATTCAATACATGTCGAAACTGGAATCTGCCCCAGTCAGTTATACGAGGCATCTTTTTACGGCTAATAAGCCGCGTGTCAGTCCATGTGTACGCCTGAACAATGTAAATGCACATCTTAGTGAGAAAATAAGACCTCACTAGAACCAGTATGACCGACACCACACGCTGTTAAAAAAATACGCCATGGTCCATGGGTAGGGTACTGGTGAGTGTAATGAGACCTATACTTCCAGAGTAGCCACGAGGACGTAACTAAAAACGTTGAGATATCTAATAAATGGGTAAATAGTTTGGCGTCAGTTGTCGAACCCTTGACATTATTTCGGACTGCAGGACGAACGTATCTTCTATTATAAATTATATGAAATGACTTTTCTGCACCGATTGGACTAATGATGACGTACATACGCCATACAGAGTGTTATGAGGGAAAGAGGTGCTGCCAACTAATCTTATTTCAAATTCTTACTGTCCATTACTCTTTTAAGTGTGCGCCAATATATCCTACACGAGAACACATTTTGTTGTCCCTCCCGAATGACAACACGTACATTTGACCCTAATTTTCGCAACATCCAAACAACTAGACGCCGTTTCTGTTCAGGCCCACAACCCTGCCCCAAATTACATTACAAATACCGTAACACCCCCCCCCCACACCAACCAGACGCCAGCCTTTGCATGCATTAGAAATTAAACCAATATGAGAATACCATTTCTAAAATCACAGTTTATTTCCAGTAGGTAAACTAAATAGACAATAGTTGGCAAATCTAAAAATAGTTTGAATCCGAAGTTCGATAACTCATGAAATATTTATTATACCTTCTGTGTCAATATTTAACATTATTTATATATTATAACCAACTAACCATATTTATTATTCACACAATAGATAAAATCACAATAAAATATATCATCGCATCCCAGTCATTTGTAAAAACTGTTTTTGATCTAGGTCTAGATAATATAACACTCCAAACTTGACGAAAGAAAAATTAAAATAAATGAAATTATAAATAAATCAAATATCTAACTTCACAAAGGGACTTTTAATTGGAATAACTATAATATATACTAAAGCCGTACTGTTTTAAGCTTAATACTGACTTTGGTAAATGTACAATTCTTAAATTCTTCAATGCAAACATATATAGCGATAAATAAAATCATACAGGCTCATCATACATGTATAAAAATAGATACGTTAATGGGCAGTGTTTTTACTTTATCCGGATAACTGTCTTAAATAATCAATGAGTATTGCACGTATCCCATAACAGGTTAATTAAGGGTTCCAAGACTGTGTACCATCATGCTTCTTAAATCTGACCGTTCACATAACCGAACTCTAATCATACGAGATAAGCACTATCCAGATTTGTCACATCAATGGATACCCAATTATAGTGAAATAAAATCGACATGTACACTCAAAATAAAGATAATTCATGCATGATAACAGAAAAACGAAGTCTATACTAAACTTAACTTGGGAAGATACAAAATAGTGCGGATCTATAGAGGGCGTGTAGGGTTCGCCCCTTTGTTTTCTCTCTATAGAAATTTAATGTAACGATTTTAAAGCGCATCTCCATTTTCCCCAGGTTAACCCTATACTCCATCTAAGTATCCGCACTTCCATGAAATTTACTCCCCGGCTAAACAAATGACAGTAACTAACAGTCAGACACTTTTATACATTTTGTCAAAATCCACAACATATTAATTTGAAAGGATTTCAACGTAACATGCTTGGGTTCATCTATTTTTTTTATAAACTACGGGCATATCTACTACAACATTGTGACAATCATAGAGTTGATATAATACAAACAAATAATTTATAAAATATATTGCACGGTGTCCCGACTTACCGCTGCTCGGCTTACTAGTATCTCCCAATACCGAAACATGGCTTTAACAAAAGAAAGCCAAATCTAATGACAATCACAAATGCATAACTATTGAATTCACGTATAACTTTAAAACCGGTAACCACTGTCGATTCAAACGAAATAGCAAATCTGATATTAGAACATTTCAATTAATAACATTCAACGAAATAATGGAAGCGTTTTAAAAGTTTTGAAATATTGCAAATAAAGTTCGAAGATTTAATAATAATAATATGTATATTATATAAGTTAAAAATTAATTAACTATATGCATAGTTTATCTAAAAATCAGACACGCCCACTTCGTCATCATATGGTGTTCGGAACTGATTTTGTTGGAACTGTGGGGGTTGTGAAGATGGCTTTGGTAGCGTTGGCGGTGGCGGTGGTTGTCGTGCCTGTACTTGTGGTGCCTGTTGTGCTTGTGGTGCCCGGCCGTAACCGGCAGGTTTGGGTTGCGGGCCCTGTTCAGCTACCATTCGAAACACGGCAGATTGAGACCAATCTCGTTCACCAGTAGGGGCGGTTGGTGCTTTTACAGGTCCCTTTTGTCCGGGAGCTTTCTGTGTAACCTTTACAGGCTGCATCGGTTTCATTGTTGGCTGTTTTCTATAAAACAAAAATAACCCAAATAGTGTTTAAATCAATGACCCTTTGTTTGAAGAGCTTGGAGACTATTGAAAAAAAAATTGTTAAAAACAGCACATCTTTAAGTTGGAAGTGTAGTGTTTATTTAAACTAAATATATGACAATGCTAATAGATTTAATAGAAAAAAGAATGCGATTATCTATTAGTGTATACTCACAAACAGTACAGGAGAGATAGTTGTTCTATGAAGCGAAAGATTTACGACAAGTAAAGACCGTTTAGAAAAACTGACAGGAAAGAAACAAGAATATAGCATAACACCATTATTAGCAACTGACAACTGTGTAAATAATTATACAAAAAGGGGCCATTGAAGTTCATGTGTACAATTTACTTATTGATATGTTGCCGTTATTTTATATCGAATATTGCCTTATGGTTAATTGAAGACGAGATAAGCCCGAGGACGTGGCAAGTCAATCAAAATTATACGGATAAAGCCAACGAAATTTAATTCCCCGTCTGCTAATTTTTATTTTATAACTCGCCACACTCATTTTGAAGTTTTAGAATACATGTACAATGAAGATATTAATCAATGTTACTTTGCTGTTGTCGACAACAATCAAGACATCGCACCAATGTCTTTTTAACCATGTCGATGGTTCCGCCACCTATATGACGATTCGTTAGCTTTAATCGAACAATCTGTTAGGAAGATGACACACAGAAGACAACACCTGGTAGTCAAGTATGTAATTTTAATCAATTATTTGATTCAATATCATATACCAAAGTAACTACTCGGTGTACTTGAAAATAAAAATCGGGGAATTTCTGGTAAGAATTTTTTGTTGTGTTATTGCAACATGACACGTTAATTAATAATCCATGAACTCAGAACTGCAAATAAACAACACATAGAGCAACACTAAAAGATCATATACCCCAAAAGAAATACTGTCCACCCAAAATACGTTAGAATAATACTGATATACGAATATTTAAATTTTATGTAAACAATACACCATGCAAACATCTTAATAGTTAAGTGCAAAAGTGTTAAAAAAAATAGGTGGGTGGGTGGCAGGGTTTAAAGTAAGTCGAATCAATTAAAAGTGAAAAATATAAAATGGTTCTCACAGTTGGATTTCTATTGTTTTTATATGCCTGGAACAAAAGGTGGATATCTTTAAGGGTAAGATCTATCTAATCATTCAATACATGCAGATAGAAACAGATCTTAGTTAATAGATTCTATATACTATTCTTTGATACAATATAGACTATAATAATAATAATATAACATTAGTGCGATGAAAATTATATAAATGTATTTTATTCTTGCCTTACAATCACAGTAAATTGACCATAATATTAATAATCTGAACTAATTTTTATTAATTATTAAATATTTGACGACTAAAGTATAGAATATCAAGATAGCCGTGTATTGCCAATATTAGCTGTTATTCGTCGTATATTCATTGATAACTTTAATATGAATATATCAAGTTAGAGTTAAAAGAGAAGTGAAATAGATTATATAGGAAAGTTAGAGAGAGAGAGTGACAACATTTAGTTTACCTTTACCAAATCCCCAGCTGATCAAACAATGTGTGTGTGCGTGTGTGTTGAATATTAAAAGCCGGACCTATACGAACGCGGTTATTAATCGTGGAACGCAGTGCCAATTTCTACATTTCAAGATGCAACAGTATAAACCATCAACTAATTTAATAAAGGCAATTAGATGTATAGTATTGGCTTTCTCGCCGTAAGCCGACATGTTTGGCTGTGTCAAGATTCGTGTTAAAATGGTGATCTATTTTGAATAACAAATACATTCTTGTTTACGCTAGATTCCAACTTTAGTGGTATGGGACTGCCCATATGAGTCCACGGTCTGGTACGTGCAGATACGTTCAACATGCTTACCACGTTTACTCCACGATTGAAACCACGATATCAGTCGTAGCACGAATCGTGATAGTGGGAACCCAGCATAGAACATATACACATGTAGTTATTTTTTAAGGATCCTTTATACCCACTAATAGTCGCAGAGTTCTTTCCTTTCGTCAGTGCCTCTTTTACAACTTCAACACATTTGTGGCCTGAGTATCAGTACCTGAACCGTCCCGTGTTTCCATTCATGTTTATTCTCATTTCTGGAGAAATCACGACCTGGGGGATAACGCAAGGACCCTTTGCATATCATCATACAGTAGCGTGTGAAGGTTGTACAAATGCTGGGCTGTGGTGCAGTCCAACGAAGATCAATTATTGGCGTTAAATTAGTCAATTCTGCATTATTTTGGTATACGTAAGTAAGTTATAGCCTATCGTGGAGAACCAACCAGCTTTCAAGTGTGTCTGACAATGATACGCGTGGAAGGTATTGTCCAAAATGATTCCGTGGCACATGCAACAATGCAGGTACATATAAAAATATACAGTGACACATACTTTTGTTTTCTAACATCAGAGACAGACGAATTAGTGGTTCTTGATATTTGTGGTAAATACTCCCTGAATACATTAAAGAACATTTACAATTATTGCAAATTATATCACGACACTGTTTTAAAATCATAAATGATCTAAATTCTGTTCTAAGGTTTATCTGTGACGAAATTTGGGATGGAAATAAGGAGGATCTACGCTATGACCTCAACTATACATCTTATTGACTATATCTAGAATTTCCTAGGCTATAAATTTCAGTCCAATTTCTAGAAACTAAGGGACAAGCTGGTGAGGAGCGGCTCTCTATAAGCTTGCCAACTTACGAAGAAAGCTCCTGTGCTCTGATTCTGGTTTGGCCGTCGATGGTTTCTTGAACTTTATCATTCGAGTATAAACCCATTGGCGAGTTATACTGCAGATGAACAACGTTTGGGTTAGTATCTTGATCAAAAACATTGTTTGAAGTGAACGTTTGCGGGGGGTTTGGTGTTTCATCGTAGGGGACCAACCTGGGAGCTACATGCACTTCGGGAGCAGGTTTGCGGGTACCATAATCAAGATCCTCATCCCATGGTTTCACTCCGGAGGTCTTAAGGGTATGTCTCCATGCGGGGACAGTGGGTTCACCATCTTCGTACGGTGAGGGTGTGTAGCTGGTTGCATCTGGTTGCCTATATTGTTGTTGCTGCTGCTGTGGCTGTGGTGGTGGTGGTTGCCAGACACCACTAGAAGGACGACTTCCTCGCTGTGCGTAATCAATACCAACTTTGCTATAGTCTGTTCCAATAACAGGCCCTGTTGGCTTTTTGAATTTAGGGGCAGATCTCTTAGGTTTGATTGGTTTTGGCACTTGATAATAAAAAAGAAAGACATTAGGAAGCATACAAACTGTAACATAAAAAAATGGAGATTTTCAGATTTACCTATTTTGTTACGTTTTGACAGAACATTTAATTTACAGAACAAAAACAACATAAATAATAGTAACATTGAGCTACAGTAAGAAAACGTTTTTGCCTTTAAAGATAGTAATAAAATGTATTTATTTTTGAAATGAATAGAAGACATAAATTAAGAAGGAGAAAGAAAGCACAGGCTGTGAGGTATGGGTCGATATGTCTAAGAGGTAAATATCTATCATTTGACGAAATGCTATTTGGTGAGTGCTAAGACGCTTGACTATACGTAGATCAGAAGCTAGATGTGATCACCTCAGAACAGAACACTACAAAACATGTCTACATTTACAGTGATATTGTAATATTGGTTATCATTACATAAAACCATCTTTGGTCTATATTTAGATGAACGTAATCAACACCAATCGCAGTCTTGATGAAACTGGCGATGTTATATACGTTGAATATGGTTGCCATATTGACAAAGGGGAGTAACTATAGTATAACAGCCGTTTAGTGTGCAGATTTATGAAAACATCGAGAGGAATATGTCAATTTTCTATGAAAGATTTTACTTGTGTTGTTACGAAGTGAGATAGAAATTGGGTTTAATTTCCACTCGACCCAACCTAAGTATTATAGGTACTAACAACTGGTTCAAATTACTTCAATCATTCGTTTGCGCGCAGTGGAAGGAAACCGAAAGACCAAGAAAAAACGCAATAGTCCTTTTCACGTACACAATGGAAATCGAAAGCCTTATGAAGTAAAGTGAAGTACAATGCAGGGTAAACATACAGAGCTTGCAAATACTACGACACGTTCTTCAAACGATTATTAACAACCAATATTACAATACTTATAATGTCATCATGCTGGCTCAGTTGGTTCTAATATATCCTACTAATATCACTTCTTTACCTGTTGTCCACATGGATATTAACTCAATCAAAAATCAAATTATTTACATAAGGAAAAAATCAAAATAAAAAATATTGAAAATATGTATCTCATTTAAATAGAAATATATCGTTCACTTGGTGCAAAAAAACTAAAATTAAGGGTCATAATACCTTCATGTTACGTTCAGCCGAAATATTATATAATTATAGTTCTAAATTTATAAATGGATACCAAATTGTGGAAAGAAAGCTTTTTTAAACAAAGAAACAAACTATGAAAATACTGTACGATGCTCAGTGCTGAAGCAGTATAGTGGTATCATAAGATTAACATGAAGATTTTACTGAAGGAACTAAAGCCTACCATGCGAATAGGAGGATGGTCCCGTGAATGCCTGTCTTCTCTCCCATACAGGGACAGTGTTCTCTTCATCTTCGGGTTCTAATTGTTCCAACCTCTCCGCCGTCGATCGGAAACCTCTTGACTGTGGAGATGGTTGGGGTTGATAGGCGGGGCCGGTTTGTCCAGGATACTCACTGAATTGTTGCATCCTATCCAACCTCTCGCCTGTTGACATGGCGTAAGGTTGTTGCTGTTGATAACTAGGTTGTTGTTGGGGGGCTTCGTAGGGCTGTTGATATGGTTGATAAAAAGGAGCTTGAGATGGAGAAGCTTCTGGTGTTCGTGGAGAAAGAATGATATTATCTAGACTTCCCTGTACACGATTCAGCATGTTATACTGATCCACTGGTTTATAGTTTCCACTACGAGATTGTGTGGAGACCGGCACTCCACCCTGTGCATATTCTGCTCCGAAACTTGGCCCGCCTCCGCCATATTTGCTCACCGTAACTTTCTTTGGTTGGTGCCCATATGATGGTGGCTGCGGCATCTGTGGTTTCTGTTCCGGAGAAGGATCAAAATTCTATGTAAATAATAAATCAAAGAGATGCATATTATGAGAGGGGGTTAGCAAGGAATTAGACCGGTTAGTTTTTTTAATTGGGTAAGGTTACGCAAAATGACCCATTCACTTACATACATCTCGAACTTCCATAACTCAGGTAAGCATCCCAAATCTATGGTGGTAACAAAACTGCTGCCGTTCTATTACTATTTATCTTTAAAGAGTATTTGCCTTATACAAATTGACCACCAATAGTCCTATAATCTATAACTATCTATTATCTAGATAGCATCTACATAACTATCTTTTACCAATACGGTTACTGCCTAATGCACAGTCCATCTACAATCCTACGTCTAGCTATTCCTTATATCAAGTAACAATATCTATATAGAAATAAATGATTGTCCCACACACCCCAAAATCGTAAGAAAATAGGCGAGGGAAACTGGGTAGGGTGGAAGGTGTAAGCTAGGTGTGATATGTATGAATACATGATTTACAAAATAAATAGAATGGTTTTATATAAAATAATATCGTAAATGCTTATAACGTGGCAAATGCTTATAATGTACTGTTCACAAGTTCAAAAATACTATCTGTGAGGCCACAGTGTACTGATTTCTCAAGAAAAAGATTCTCCACTGTGCTTAATTACCTGCTGTGGTGCTCGTGTTTGAACTGGTGTTATATTAGCTGGTGGCTGAGTTATGCCGACTCTTCCAGAAGGTGGCCTGAAAACAGATGGACGAGTTCAGTGATTTACTACTTGCTACAAAACAAACTGTGAAGGTTAAATTTTTGTTCACACTGAAATATTATACTGAACGTGATAATAAAGACAGGGCAAAGTAAGGAATCAATTTGAGGTTTCAATTAAAAACCTCTTGCAACAACACAGATCATCAAATACAGCAATACTATGGTCTGATTTTATGTATCACTAGGAACTATCGCAAGAATTGTGTTCCACTCTTTTCGGTTTTAAATAGCTGCTATCTTTGGTTTAGCGAGTAAAATACTCTATACAAACTGGTACGAAGAAACCAAAGTTATACATGCGCGAAGATGCACTTGTCCATTGCACAGAATAATCACCATTTGACCCAGTCCTCACTTAATCCTTACATAAAAGAAACATTTCCTAATATCCGCGGAACAAACTCTGAACAATATCCACGATTATCGAACAACAAAAGAATGATACCAGCACACACTCCAAATGACGAAATAATTCGGATTCCAATGATAGTTGGTGAAAAAGTGGTACCAGATGTTCCAAAATATAATTTACCTAGTTATCGCAAGTTCGATCTGTCCCCCGCCGTGCTTTAGTGTATCCTGGGCTTGTTTATGACTAAGGTCAACTCCTCGCCTAATGCCTATGGAGTCGATGATGTCACCTCGTTGTAGTTGACCCTCAGCTGGACTATTACAAAAAACCTACAAATGTAATAATAAAAATCATCAAATATTTCAAATTCTAACCCATTTGACACCTATATATTATTAATAAAAAGTTAAGAACAGCCATGGGTGTTAAGGTACTGGAGGTCAGAAAACACCTGTGAGGTCACGTTTAGCGCCTATGAGGTCATGTTTCACATTATTTGCATTATAGAAAGATGAACAGAATCTAGATAATTTTGCCAGGGTGGTGGTATTTTAGAGCAATTTTGACATCTTCCAACTCGATACAACTCTTTGTCAGTTATAATAACAGCCAGGTGAATTTTGCTGTGTGTGGTTGTTTGTTTATGTTTATCTATTTAAACAGGTTTATTTGTGTCAGTTACAACGATCAACCTACTGATAAAATATGCACTTGACGAATTTCCAAATTGGCATTGTGACATA
The DNA here is from genome assembly GCA_036850965.1 of Patella caerulea. NCBI lineage: Eukaryota > Metazoa > Mollusca > Gastropoda > Patellidae > Patella > Patella caerulea. The sequence goes on along the minus strand of JAZGQO010000014.1, from coordinate 16,055,633 downwards.
ATACAACAAATTATATACATGTATATGTGGTACTAAATTAACTATAATGCAATTATAATATGGTTTCAATAACATTACGTTTTCTACAAATTATCCTGCCTTTGAAGACCTAAAGAAGGTGACGTAGTTAAATCACAAGACTTTCAATATATTTAGACATATTTATTTTATTTTTATGGACATCTATCATTTTCAATTGAATATATTATTGTACAATGTTTCTGTTAAAAATAATGCTGTATGGTACCATGGTTGCACGAAAACAAAATGTTTTATAATATCATGTTACTATATGAAAATAATGTTATTATGTCATGTATCTCATGTATCTTTACAAAATAAAATATAATACGTAATGGTACCATGCATCTTTGAAAACAAAATGTGTAATGATGCCATGTTACTATAAAAAATATAATGTTATGGTGCCATGTTTTATTAAAAAAAAAAACCAATATTATTATGTTATGGTGCCATGTTTCTATACAAAAAATAATATTTTATGGTATTATTTAAAATAGAAAATAGAAAACCTTTTTCCTGTGATTGATAATTGAAAACCACACCAATAATATGTTTGAGTTTGTTTTTTTTCTATAGCACGACAATTATTTACTCTTTAGTATACATCACATTACTAAGTAACTTTTCTACTAATCTGTTAATAAAGATACTTACGTCTACATCGCACAGTAGATACTTCACTTATTAATTACCGAGAGAGAGCTATAGAAAACTAATTACATTCAGCATGCTGGCATATGCAGGCAACTGCATGGATTTTGTTTAAGTTGAAATCAATGAAAGAGACGAACTTACCTTTTAAGTTCCGACAAGATTAATTTCAAAACTTACACCGTACGGAATTCCTCTTGTGATTTAACTAAACTAATCAGAAACGTTTACAGTTCTTTTAGATGAAACCTATACGCTGATTTATCATCGAAATATTCAGAACGAACCGCGAGGTTACCGGCAATTGCAGTAATGAGTTGTCTTGTGCAGGGGTAGAAAATAAATACGTCTCTATGGCAACTAACTGCTTATTTGTGTTGTGTATCAAGATGATATATCGCTCAAGCACAGATCTTTATCTTCAGTCGAATATGACAAAAACAATAGATCAGAAACTGTTGATGTTCTAAATATTCCAGTTTTCCTGATAATTTTTACATACCATATTATTTTCGAAATATATATTTATTGATCATCATAATCCGAAACTTTGCAAAAAGTAGGTATGTCCCTTTAAATTTGTATTCAGATAATATGTAAATATTAATAATAAAATGTATTTGCGACTTTCGATTCTTATTGGGTTTCATGCATCTAGAATGAAACTACAAAGTAAAAGGTTCTATTGAATACAATATCGCACTATATATATAACAGTATTCTACCTGTAAGCTATGAGTGGGTGAAACATTTGGTTAGAATGTGAACTCTCGATATCAGATTTCTCCTACCTTTTCTGTTGGGTAAGATGTCTATACCAGACTGTGAGTATTATCAGCCACAATGCTGTGGTAAAGCCACACTATCAACAACTTGTATTTACGTATTTTCAAAGACTTGCTTAACTCACTTAATTTTCCGTATTCTATTAGTATTAAAATTTAAAAAGAAAGTGGTTGATATTTACAGGCATTGCCAGCAAAAACTAACTGTTAGCAACAAATGTAGTATAATTTTGCAGAATTAACAGACTATTAAATGAACGGAAAATGTTTTGACAAACCGCGGAAATATTTTCGAATCAAACTTAGGAATTTGACCAAAAGCAAGTTAGCAAACAACAACAAAGAGCAGACAACGTCTATCTAATTAGACCGAGAAACATAAAACTGAGTATGAATAAAATGAACATGTTGGCACCTTGAGTTTTTACAGTATATATGATCTGTTGGCTTGGATATCTTCCAGACAGTTATGAGCTATTAATACCGATGTATGGCCAGCTCTCAAGGTCACGCGGAGTTAATAAGGGCCTAAAGCAATTAGTAAAGTTTGTATGCCGTACCTTACTTCTTTCTGATTAACCTCTTAAGTGCTTCAGACCCGCTGGCCAATTGTCCGTTAAGCCAATAACCAGAAATGATAAATATGGCACCTTCTGACATGTCAATTAAATATTAAATAACAAGGCGTCGTATTACATAAGTCACGAGTATAAGTAGTTATCAATTTACAGATCTGTATCCAAACAAACAGGCAGAAAGAGTACCGTAGAAATCTCCTTATACCAACAACTTCATCCATTGCATAATCAATATCAATGTGATCAAAGCTGCTTGCCAAAATGTTCCTTTGTTTATTTACACATTTTATAATAGATAAGTGTCAGTTGTGTCAAAAAATTGTCGTGCAAGTGGTAAAACCCCCCAAAGATTTCGTGTCAACATTACCAATGCATGATACTACACGACTGACTTTGTTAATACAATTGAATGAATGTACCTCGTTCTTTCGTCCAGTACCACCCGAACGACTAGACGCTTGATGTTCCTTCCCAGTAAGCCGCTCCACTCTCCCCATCCTACACCACAAATCATAGACCCCCTTTAGTGAGTAACCACCTTACTCACCAAGACACTGTGATACAATCTAATACAAAAAATAGGTTGATATCAAAATTAACCCACTTAAAGAATCTTTGAACTCCTTCTTATTCTGGTACTATACAGATGAAACAAAATAATTAGACAATTATTACTCAATTAATTAATTAAAAGTTGGATATAATTAACACCGCATGAGAATGGTGCTAAATGGTTTAAAAGCGATCCCACAGAAATATTATAAAATTTGAGAGACAGTACTCTGTAATATTGGCGGTAGATTGCTACCATATCACGGCCTTGAAATGGTGCCAACTCAACCTTCTAGAATATTCAAGGTCTTCAAGGAGAGTTATAATATAAAATTGAAAGAATGGGGAGGCTATAATATGGTTTAATGTAGACACAATCATAGCTTGGTCATTAAAGGGCAAAGATATGGTATATCTCAATTTCAATAATTCACTTGCGCCTAGTCCCGTAGATATCAAGATGTTCTACAGTGTGAAAAACACATAGCCAAGGGTTTTGAATTCTCAACCAGGCTGTAGTGTCGCTTGCTTAACCTTCAAAAATGAAATGAAATAATAGGGTTTAACGTCCTACAGTTCTTCCCCAACTGGGTTCATTAAACGAGTATACGTCATATTATGGTATGCTTTGAAGGAAATGCTGCCTAACAGCGATGCTACGACCTCCCCTTTTATCTAATGTCAAATGTTAAGGGTTATTTTATTTGCGGGACCTGGGCTTTTCGTCCCATCCGAACTACTATATTATGTTGTCCCTGGCAAGGCCCTCAACTCTCAAAGAAAACATGAAAGGGTAATCTTAAACATTAAGGTAAGCTAAATAAAGTTATCTATAAATTCACGTCTATTGTAGAAATATAAGAAGGAATGTATAGACATGTGGTATATATTATGATGAAGGTGTGTTACTACTGTATATTATCTATAGACTTACTACCTGGTTCTATTTACTATAATCAGTCCACGTAAGACAATACCTGGGCGCCATTATAACATATCAGCACGATTGATATATATTGTATTATTAATACTATTTTCATCAATACCGTGTCTATAAATATGACCAGGAACAGGATAAACAAATAGATATAAATCGGGGTATTTGACACAAAATGCTATTTTTGAAATAAGTTAGAAGTACAGAGACACACAAGAAATAGCACTCCACTCTGTACTTACCTATAACCCATGCACGTGCGTCTGATAAAGACATGCAAATTTATCAGAACATATCCACTAACAAGCAGTGAGTAATTAGGAATTCACCCAGTTAACCCAACTCATTGGAACAAGTGCTTACAAGTGGCTTGTCAAGTCCCAAGAATGCCCGCATCGTCACCGCATTCGGAATGGCCATGATGAATCGAAAACAACAGGAAGCCGGTTGCAGACGATGACCTATGCATATATATGTATATAACACTACTGCATCAATCCACAGGTAGATTTACCCCCCTTTTCTATTACGAGTCGTAGTCACTTCACATCTTACTTATAAATAACACATTTCTCATTTTCCTTTGTATATAAATAGTCCCAACAAAATATCAGCTTAGTAAGTCGGCAAGACGAGGCAGTTGAACGATGGCTTCCAGACCATGACACCCACAAATGTTCCAATCGAACTACACCGTTCTTTTAGTTACACTGATTAATAGATAGTTATTCGACAGGTAAGAATTAAACACAAAGTCGGATTGCCCATGCACGAACGCTCACAACCATTATTACATTAAGTAAATTACAAAACCAGTCACCACTCAGAGCATCTGTTTAATGGCAACATAAAGCTTTTTTAATAAGGCACGCATAACTGTTTCTATTTACTGGATAGTACATATTACTGGTAGCAGCCGGCCCATATTTGTGGCATGTTGATTGATATATGTTTAGTATACTATGTCTTGAGATATCGCACCATAATCTAATCAATCCCTCATTTCAGACGGAGTCTTTCTATAGTAACCATGATTTTTAACGATCGAGTGTCCGATTTCAAATAACTTTAAATCGGCGGTTATAGATAACTAAACGTTTTTGAAAATGAAATAAATATACTGATATAATTAATCTTTGCATTGGAGGAATATAATACCTTTACACATTTTAACTTGGCAATTCTTTATCCGTGAATGTGATGAAAATTGAAGAAACTACACAAAAATGCAAAAAAAAAAATAAATCACATCTACTTTTTTCAAATTGTTCTTATATCTGAGGAGATGAAAACAATACTGGTGTCTCTATTTTCAGAAAGTTCCTCTTCAGTTGCAGATCTCTAGGTGCATAGCCCAAGCAAGCCAAATAAAACAAGGTAAATCACCTTCTTTCCAGAAGCATGTTACCATATCATTATTAGATTTAGACTGAGAGTAAAAATCTTATTGGTGAATTTTCCGGAGCAACAGCAAATTTATATATCGCGTTTTATATCCCTCGCTGTAGGAGAACCACCAATTAATCCTAGAGTGCCAGAGATTAAAGCTATTGATTATCGTATATCATATCTCATCCAATGGTACTTATAGACATCGTAGAGTATTTACATGTTTTCTTATCACTATATATAAATTTAGGTACAACTTTAACTAAGTTATAAGGGAAGTCCAAATGTGGTATATTGTAGGTCTCCTCTATGATTTGTTGGTGATATACGTCGTTTCGAAGAATACCAGGCATTAAAAGCAAATAATAGTCCTAAATGATAATAATAATGTTTTTTTCCGGGGAAATTTTGTTGTCTGTCGCACTCCTAACAGTACCTTTTGCAGTCCAAATAATTTGGTGCAGACTACTACATGACAAACTGTCGGGTTTATCCCAGCCAGGGTGTTCTTTGCTTATTGCGATTTACAGTTTTAGCAGTGCTGATAAGTGCTTGAACAGATATAGGGTGCTCTAGAGGAGGTTAGTTTATCGCCTTCTGGAATTTGACTAGGCGCGAAATTGGGCTTGGGTGCTTAACAGTAACCATGTTCCTAACCCCCCGATTTTCTAATGTTCCCCATTCCGATGGATGTTTCTCTTTCCGGCCAGATTTGCACTATTTTGTCTCGTTATGAAAAGGGATAACTCATGAGATTAGACAATTGAAATATTGCTACCATTGCAATTCTATCATACATAATATCTGTAAGTAACACATATATTTATTTATTCGTGCCAAACTACTAATGTAAATTTTACAGCGTGTACATGTACTAGTTGCAGTATTTAGAAAGTCTGGCATTTTTTCAAGATTTCTACCACTCGACTTGTGTTATATAATGTATTATAGAAATATGATTAGTGGTAGTGAACAACAAAACCCATCATAGTTATGCTTTTAACACATTCGTATCCAGTCTTTAAAACTTGGCAGAACTAACAGCACTAAAGAATCTACCAGAAACGTAATTAATGCACAACTTGGATAAATACAAACAGTGCTTTATTCGCAATAATATATTATACCCGAATAGGGAATCAGACTTCTTCTAATGCTAGGTTCCCACTGTCGCGCTGCGTAGCGATACGGTCAACACGATTGCTCTGACTTACTTCAATATTTGACAAGACCTGATAGGATCATCACGATTACTCCACGATAAAAATTACGATTTCAATCGTAGCACGAAAGAGAGAACCTAGCACTAGAGAGTTGGATAAAATAATATAAGCCCCCAGACAACGTATTGTTAGTGTTGTGGGCCCATGGTTGGTTAGCGGGAATGGTGCGATAACCAAGCAGCAACTTCCTCGGGATTTTCCATCTGGATTTCACTGTTAGTGGCGCAGGACGTAGGGTTTTTCGCGGAAACGCATCAAGGTCCCAACTCCCAAGTATGTCATAGAGCATACCATTACTCATGCCTTGGCAGTTGGGAATTGAAATAAGAATCGAGAATAGTGCTGTTTCAATCACATCACATTGCGTGGAAGATGTCCTTTTTTTAGCCTAGATAACAAAGTGTGCTTTGCGGGGTATTTTTCCCGGTAGGGACGTATTTGCGTGAAAGGGGACTTCTGGTATTTCATATGTTAATACAGAAGCAATAGATATAATAGTCAATTTTATTTTTCAAGAGTTATTTACTCTTATTTGGATTGACAGTAATAAAGCCTAAGCAAGACGATCGTACTTATTTTATGGTATATATCAATATTTACTAAAACAAATTAGCGGCAAGTCACTAATTTATTTTCACAAAATGGAAGTTCATACTATCGCCTGGAGTGGTTTTCCTCGTAAGTTTTATTAGTAATTCTGATTCATCTGTAAAACTCGATGTGTTTGGAAGATGGAACATGCAGTTAAAAAAAAACTTGAATAAAATCATATAAGTTTGAAGTTCTTTCGAAAACAAACTATCGAGTCCATCATAACTATGTCAGTGACCATCATCATACAATGTACGGTCCTGTGTGATCGTCGAATCATCAAAACAAGTTTGTAGTCGATTTTGGTAACATTTGTAAAGTCTTTACGGTCTTTTACTAGCTATTTAATACAATATACTTTATATGACCGGTGAGTTCTTTCTCAATACCGGTATAGTATAGCACTGCGTGAATTGAATAATGGTAGATGGGATCGCAAAAAAGAAAATGGAATCGGCCAACCCCAAGCTGTTAGTGGTTATCTCCCTTCCATTTGATCACAACCGCATTAGAAGTATTTTGTATACTATTCGTCTGACCATTCTAGTACAGTTCTATGGTCTGACAGTTGCGAATCTGTTGCCATCTTGAAATAAAATGGTTAATCTATATAAAATCTATACACTTTAACATTAGCTAAATGCTATATCCAGAACTCAGGATTTCTACAACCATATTATTAATGAACAGGCAATCTAAATATAGCGGGGTATTTATACATTTAACCAAACCACAGATTCAATCTTCCACTACAAGTATTTATATCCAATTTAATTAACTCTTACAATACTTCAACTTATAATAATTACAAAATTAATTGAATAACGAAAGGCGAAACAATGTAAAATTCCATCTCCAATTGAAAATGTGTACCTAAAACCATTAAGTCTACCGTTAATTATATTCTAGTTTCAATCTAACTTTTTGCCTTATGGCTGTGGAAACGGAAATTGAAAAATTCCAAAAGGTTTTCTCGGCGCGGGGCACGGCCCGTTAAAAAACTTTACGCCTGATCTGCCTATTTGTAATTCATCATTGCATTTTATGGTACACAGATTTATTAAACCTTCCAACTAAAGATATATCTCTTTATGACAATACGTGAGATGAGACAGACAGATGAGTATACTGATTATTACTAAGCCATCGGGGATATATATTAACCGTTGACTGCACATAACTGGTTCCATTCTCTAGGTGATTACTCAGCACGGTGGTTGTAGTTGAATAACAATATGACGGCACATATTATATTGAGTACCTAAAGTTTCGCATTTTATTCAACTCATAAGCCCAATCAATGTGTTTGAAGAATTCCGCATATAACTGGAAGAAAAATGTTTTCGAACAATTTTTCATAATATGACAGAATAGGTCAATCTGATTAAAACACAGATCCAATTTCGTTTCGTTTTTTATAGTTGAAAATTTCGTTTTTACTTGTATTTACTACTCTTGGATCTGGAGGACTTGTTATTTAACTTGTGTTCTGCCTGATATGTGGGGTCAGCCAATCAAATGGCCTGTCGAATCGACCGTTTGACCTTTTCATGCGTGGAACTGTGGGTAGATACGTCTATACTAACCAGCGTATACAAATCAAAACAAAAGTAGATTTTAAAAAGCGTGGCGGTCGCTAATTGGTTAATCGAATGACTGACGTTATCGGGTCAAACGTCCCGTGTTTGATACCTGACGTCATAGAACGTGAGCTCCCACTATAACTTGTTAGATCTACATGAGTGTAGGCCATCGAAAGTATAAAAAACGAAGTTCAGGATGTGACCCAAGTCCCGAAAACTAGAGAATGTAAGAATACTAAGAGTTTGGTGCACATCACGAGGTTTAATCTTTTGTCTTTGTATATTATTAATATAAAGATTGTTAGAAGCAGTTCTACAAACCAATGTTAAAATAAATGCAGACAATATGATGCAAGGCAATTAACAGAATTGAAATTCCAATCTTCATAACGACTACTTACATCATCCTATTCAGTAAAATACTTTATTCAGCGGTAAGGGTAAATCTGACATTTACATACAGTACAAGATAAGTATAAACCTACATATATCTATAAACAGTACCTATATAGAAATAACACGTGGTGTACTTCTGAAACTGAGCAAAATAACAATTGCAGCCACAGGTAAACAGCATTAATGCACATCCTATATAATCTATAAGAAAAGTAAAACTGCGATTTGGCATCCTGCAAATACCACCACACGGCCTGGGTCAGGGAATCTAGAGAATACTATAAACTACACTTTGATAGTTTGAACAAATGAGAAACAACACATATGTTATATACTGAGGAAGTTCGTGTTTTAACAGTAAATAAAGTTTACACTCCGGTGCATATTTGAAGATTGTTTAATGAAGAAATAGAGATTTATATTTACATCACATAAGATAAACATAATTTAACTATTTCTTTGGAATTTTAAAAAAGAGGACCGGTTAAAACAGATAGATTACAACTTTAATTAAATAATCCTGGATTCAACTTTAGCATAAACACGTACATTCTTCTTTTTTAAAAGAAAGGTTACCGCGTGTGTCTGTAAATTGGTTCTATGTAAAGACATCGTTTTATATCCCAATAATCAGGAAAAGCTTTTTTTTTGTGTCTAATTAGTGTAATGTCGAAGGTCATTATGTACACCTGTTATATCAAGTCGTTAAGCCTTTGCCTTTACTGATATACAAGTGTATCATACGTCATATTAGGGAAATTTCGCCCAGACAGCAACGCCTGCATGCAAATACATTCACGGGATCTTCGTTTTTAGCCCTTTCCGAACAACTAGACGCTATCCTTGCCGGCCCCTTCACGCTGCACTATTGACAAAGGGAAACCTCGCCGGAAAATCCCGAGGGCAATTCTCAGGACAACAACAGGACCAAATCCTGGTTAGCGATCCAGCGTAGATCATAAGATTCCAATCAGAATCACAATGTAAGGAAAATTCTTTCAGAATCGGAACAAACACTCAGACGTCTTTCTATGTTTATATACCCCCTTTATCATTCAGATTCTCCCAAATCATTGAGAAAAAAATAGAGTTATTGTATTATAACTGTATATATAATAATAGAAGGAAATGTCAGATTGTACCCTAGAAATTCTTTACCAAGCTGTAATCTATCACTAGAAGTGTTGATGACGTCAAAGGACATTTACCAATATGTGATATATCTGTTAATACTTATTACACGTCTACAGGTATATAAAATGTACAGAGATAAAAGCACATTCGACGAAACAAATATTTAAAACAATATTAAAACCCCAAAATTCTATTTGCTATTGAAATGCAATTGATTAAAACACAGATCCAGTTTCGTTTCGTTTTTTATAGTTCAAAATTTCGTTTTTACTTGTCTTTACTTAACTCTTGGATCGGAAGACTTGTTATTTAAGTCGAGTTCTGCCTGAAACGAGGGGCCAGCCAATCAAATGATCTGTCGAATCGACCGTTTGACCTTTTCATGCGTGGAACTGTGGGTAAATATTACAAGCGGATAGAAATCAAAACAAAACAAAAGTAGATTTTAAAAAGCATGGCGGTCGCTAATTGGTTAATCGAAAGACTGACGTTATCGGGTCAAATGTCCCGTGCTTGATACCTGACGTCATAGAACGTGATCTCCCACTATAACTTGTTAGATCTACATGAGTGTATGCCATCGAAAGTATAAAAAACGAAACGAAATATATATCTATATTTTAATTAGATTGATTGAAATGCGAACTTATTTAAAATAAATAATTTATTTTTTTTTTCCGAACTGTTTGGAATTTCAAAACCGTTTGGAATTTCAATACCGTTTGGAATTGCATTTGCTGGAAAGACAGAATCTTTAACAAATAATGCAGAGAATTCTTGAGCGGGTTAGCATAGACTTAGATTTATATTTAAAGTAATGAAATACACAGAACGTTAAAACCATTACTGGATTGTAAAACTGAGATAGTCGTGATAGCTACATTAACGTCAAAACATATTAAAACATGTTAAGGTATGTGATGTAATCGAAAGTGCAGTTTTCTCGTGTGCAACATAAAAAGTTTCAAGGAAATAGATATATATCACGTGACATTAAGTATATCTTTTATAATAGGCTGGTTATCTGATGGTTAGCAGTTTTTACCTTAATATTAAATATGTTTTCAAAATGGTGCCCGGGGTAGTCGAGTGGTGCTGGCACTAGAGACTCGATTAGAATGTCCCGGGTTTGGATCCCGTAGTAGACTGATAGGAAATGAAATGAAATGGGATTAACGTCCAACTGTTTTGCTCCGACTGGGCTAATGAAGACGAGATTTTGCCCGGACAGTGGCACTGGGGACTACTCTTATATCAAATACCAACTGCTAGAGAATCTTTTACTTGTACGCCAGTAGGTACACGGCGTCTAGGTTTTTCGTCCAACCCGAACGACTATACACTGTACCTTGCTTAGCACTCTATCCTGTACCACAGATAAGAACATATGTGATTGCCTGGTCGTCACTTGCCAGCAAACATTAAAACATGTTTGTATGAAAATGACCAACGTATTGTGTCGACTAGAATTAAAACCTATTTTAGTTTATCAATAAATATGTTATATACTTTCTGATTCAAATATCGTGCAGAGACTAAAATACATCCAGTTTGCAGACGTTGAAATAGACATTATCTGATGGTAAATACATCGCTCTTTCCAAAATATCTTATTACATTACGACGAAGAACTATAAAACATTATTTCGCCCACATCCGCATGTAAATTTAAATTAGATTATATATTTAAACTACTTTATCTTGGTTCCATCTAACATTTCTTTAAAAACTATAAATAGAAGTGCACAAACACTTACGTCTTTTTTACAATATTAAAATTATTAAAGTCTTAATGGTCTTCTCAGCCATTTATTTGGTATTACACGGATTTCAATGTTCCATTCATTACAACTAAGTAATGGAATCCAATTTAATATAATTTAGTTGGTACATGTGCATAAATATTTCTTCTACAACCGTGTGCTGTTAAACACAGGTGCAAAACTATAAAGTTTATAGTACATGTAAAAGGTCTACCCTTCGTCGAATTCCATCTACCAATGATTTTTTACTTGCACGCCAATGTGTACACGAGACCTTGGTTTGTTATCTCATCCAAACGACTAGAATTTGTTTCTATCCACCTTCCGTTTTGCGCCACTGACAAGGGGAAAGCACCCTGAAATTCCCGGTGAATTTTCCAAATAAACGAATTTCCACTTTGCATGGTACAACTTTAGATTTTTTTTTTCCAGTTTGACGTATGAAATTCATTTCTAAATCATTGTTTCGGTTAGCTTTATGCACTTATACCCGCCTTGTACCAGGTATGATATGCCTACACTTTTCAGAAAACTACTTAAACCGTCCTGATACTTAAATCGTTTGAAGAGTTCAAACAGTTGGCAAATTTTACTGTACATTTTGTATTTTAATATTAGTATAATATCGATCTTAACCATGATCTTAAGTTCTGGTTTTAAAAATACCATTGCTCTCAATACTCGCCGCTTAACTTTAGAGGACTTGAAGCAAGATTAACTGAATAGGTAAGAGTATTAGGAATACGATGATTGACAAGTTTAACATACAACTACTAATTACCTGTACACGTGTATATAGAAAGTATAGTCTTTCAGATTTATTTTACAGGAACCATTCTATCTTACCATATGGTACTATACCAAAACACTACACTGAACAAGTAAACTGAGAATTAGGAACAGTTTCTAAACCGTGTATTCTTCTTAACAACTATGGTAAATGTAAAGGCGAAGATGATTCCGATGATGGAAAAATTTTAAATTTTGGAGACGTGGAAAGGGGGGGGGGGCTGTCAGATAGATGTTTGTGAAATTTAAACAGTAACTACGTCAGTGTAATGGCGAACAACATTTTAGGTATGGGGTAGAATAATGTTGCACTATAATATGTTCCTGGTATTTAAATTGTGGACAGGACATTGTTATTGGTAAACGTAGCTTTATGAATGAATTGCTAACACCATTCATTAAATAAACCGACAGTTATATATTGCTGATAGTTCATTCATGATAGGTAGATTGATATACACATCTGGTATTACTGCTGTATACACTAATTATTCTACACTCCCCCTTGATTAACACGAAACATTCAAGAATATACGTCAATAATCACGATATAAGATAGCCAATGTTTACTTTAAACACATTATACTAATACTTACCTTCTTATTACTTTATGTATATCATGTAATATACACTGACGATACATTATGTTATAATTAATAACTTATATTGATAGATTAGGCAGACGGCTTCTAGAATCAAGACATACCTATGTAAGCACCAATGGAATGTTAAAATCAAAGAAAAATGGACTTATTTTAGAGAAAGTTTTTAATGTTTATTCAGGTTCAGTGACTGATTAGGATAAAAACAAAATTCCCTGACGTTATTGTAATTATCCATCTACGTTATACATGTAAATGCAAGAGCTGACAATTCATACTCTTGAGAAATTAATTGCCTCTTTTTATTAATAAATTACACACAAAAAACGAAGCTCGTTCAGATTACAAAACACTGGTCATTTGAAACACTAAGAATGACTATTGTTTTTAAAACGACAAGTTTTCCTCGAGAATACCTTTTTCTATCTCCAGAAACCCATTAACGGTTAATAACAGAATTAACACCTTTACCACTTAATTAGTTTTCAACATGATCTTATATTCACCAGAAGCGAAAAATAGGCACAGGAATTCTGACTCCTACAATACAAAAACTACAGAAAAATTCTAGATTTATTTAAAGAGAAACTTCCTGCAGCTGGTACCAACTGTTAAGCATAATCAAGATAAAAGACTAGAGGAAAAGTAAACGTGTTCGAGTTTTCTCCTCGTAAACCTTTTAACTTGCGTCGTGCAAATAAACCAACTTGTATCTAGGATAAAGAATCACATGTAAACAGTTTTGAAAGCAAAACAAAATCTGGGTGCTCGCTAAATAAATTGATGACGTAATGGATCTTTAACTTGGGTACCAACAATTAGATATAAATAATGTATCAAGCTTATAAAATACAAAATCCTATTTAAATAGAAAGATACATGTTTGTGTAACCTAGCATGGCAGTCCCAAATGGGAGCTGTATCAAGCGGCCCGGTAAGCCTAAGCATTCACTACCTACATAAGCTGATAGTCTCCAATAAATATGAGAAATCGTCATATTTTAATAAGCTATTAAACATTCATTAGCACTTAACTAACCTTTAAAGTGCTTAAACTACTAAAGAAAATCTGATCTGTTACATCATTTCTTTTTGACCCTCTAATCACACAGGAAATCTTTTTTTCTCAAAAATGCTCAAAACGCCCCACCCACCCCAAATTAAAATTTCATTTTTGACATTGATACCAATATCAAAACTTATATATATATCGGATGAAAACACCTAAGGATTATCCAAAATGTCATCTGGATACTGAAATAATTTTCAAATAGAATTACATTAAATATATTAATTCGTGACGTAATATCTGATGCCGGTATATGTACCTAATCCTTTATCTCTATATATTGCCTAAATGTAAAGGTCATAGTGGTATAAAGATGATATTTAATATTAACATGTGGTATAAGATCAAGATAACGGTAAATGCCGTCAGTATCTGTGTTTTCAATAATTATCTTACACAGACAAGTCCAGCAGGTATGTATATTCTTATATCAAGAATACCCTGTTCTTGTTAGAAATCTATCTTGCCAGCTATAGAGCGCAAGCTACAGTATATAATATGGTCCAAAACCACCTTGACCTAACAAACATTCATCGAAGGTTACCAGAGAAATTTGGCCAAAAGGTGTTCTGGCATGATATCGAGCTACCTGTATTTATAATATAAGTAATGTTAGTGGTATATAAATGTAGAGAGGAACGTTTACGAATCCTAAAACTAACATAAAATAGCAGCCGAATAGACACTTTTACCGTCAGATATTAATGGTTACTATTAAGGTACATATCAAATTTCCCGCTTCGTTATATTTATTGATGGTAAAATAATGATTCACAGATTGCCGTATCGTTTTGATTTCGTTCATAAACACTGACTAAAACAAGACCTAACACCATGCACTATTATAACTTAGAAATAAAGTTTACATTAATAAACACTTTGTCACACAGGCATTAGTACGTGTAACTTACCTTCGAAAACAGGAGAGGTGTCCCGGTAAAAGTGGGAAAGAGGCTGAAACTTGGCACAAACCTCACTTACTGTTGACGCTGTTACTTTTTCCGTCACTCATTATCCTCGACCCATCTCTATAAAAGGTAAAACGATTGTTGTATGACACTTACCCTCTGCACGACTAGGGGCTGGTTCAGGTCCTTGCCACCCTGCAATCGGAATCCCCAGGGTGTTGCGAATGAGTCCCTGTACAGGCGCACCTGAAGCTTTGTGCCAGTCATTTTGTTTTACGCCATAATGCAGACGACACAAGTTAGCAGGAAAACAGATCTCGCTAGGATGAAAACGAGGCGCACGAGCGTTCGGTAAGAAGGAATTCTACCTATGCCAATCACTTGAAGGGAGAAGATGCGCGAAAGAGAAGTGGTGGATTCTGTCAGAAGGCACACAGTCTATTTTCACTTTACGTGACGTGAGCACCGGTTGTCTCAAATATCATCCACCTTGAGATTAAGAGTCTGGCAAGGTAGAAGCCGGCAAGGCACATTGCCCAATTTAGAATATACGCGAAGTAAGCAGAATGAACATAGGAGAAGTGGGGTCTAGATATTAGTTTGATATTCGCTTTAATCTCGACGGTGTCAGGAATTGTTTAGCATTTACCAGTGGTTATGTAATAATGACATAAACAGACGTTCATCTTATAACATCATGTTAGACATTTCTTATATGATGCTATACAATATAAATATACATAGGAACCATAATATAAAATGTTTACGATCGCCACTTTTGCCAATAAATAATAGAAACATGTTTCTCTGGAAATTTGTTTAACAAAAAATTTTTTTTATTAATTTTTGTTATACAGAAACTTGAACAGCATGGAACTGTCGTGAAGGTTTTTGGTAATACAATGTGTTTTGATATCAAAGTGTCTTGTACGTTTTCTCTCTATCTCTTATATTTTATTCAGTGCATCCCCGTCTTTCAAATGAGTCTATTTTAATGAATGAAACTGGTTGTTTCTGTGAGTAAGGTGTTTATAATCGGTTATTTTGTCTCAAGATCATCGTGCTAGGTTCTCATATCTTTGTTGTGGGGTCGATTGGGCGGGCAGGGGGGGGGGGGTCTAGACTTATAGACACTTTCTTTGAAACTGAGACGCCAAGGCAGTTAATTTCCTGCTACACCTCTTTGAAACTTAGACGCCAGTGTAAAAACAACTTTAATTGCTTTCCAGCTAATGAGATAATAATATAATTTAGCAGGTTGTTGCTGCTTTTAAATCACCTTTTGACAAATTACACAATCTGCATCGAAAGGTTCTGATTTGTCAGGTTTCTCTGGTCCTACAAATCACCGACAAGGACTGACAAGAGCGATTTCAAGAACTTTACCTGTTCGGACCCTTTGAAGAATACGCAGAAACGCCATTAATCGGGCAACATTTTTCTCAATCGATGCCGTGGTTTGCCTATCTCATTGTTTTAGAAGTGAGAGCCTGGCCAAAGCCAGTGTCTAGAGAACTTTGTCAGTTGCAACTCGATGAAGAATACACGCAAGCACATTTTGAATTAATGACTTTCAAAATGTCCTTAAAACTCGGATACAACAATGTCTTAGAGGGACAATGTTGGTGTCAACACATTGAAATACTCCAATTTTAGAAACTGACTTTTCATTGTCAGTCATCAATATGGTCTTCACTATTCATGTCATTCTCAAACCCACTGTCCGTTGATATTGACATCTTCTATTAGCTGTGGTTCAAAGTCATAGTTAAATTCTTCACAAATTGGTACGTCCTCGTTCATCTCAAGATAGTTTTTTAATACCCAGTCTTTCTTATGTCATTAA
Organism: Patella caerulea; assembly: GCA_036850965.1. Taxonomy (NCBI): domain Eukaryota; kingdom Metazoa; phylum Mollusca; class Gastropoda; family Patellidae; genus Patella; species Patella caerulea. The sequence continues at coordinate 16,038,813 of JAZGQO010000014.1, read as the reverse complement.
TATCAGATGTCTTATGTCACTGAGGGTTGTGTCATATTTATCATGACTTTCCAAGTTGTCGATATCTGTCAAAATCGCAAATGTCGCGAAACATGTTTTGACACATGGCGACCTAACGCTGTCACCGACTCTGGCACTTACATAAAACATTATCCTTCTTAAAAACTTCGTTTCATTGGGCTATCACAGATCTCACTAACCCCTTGAAGCTTTTTATAATTTCTTGGTCATGTGGCTGGCGTTTTGATGACATAGCATGTTGGTATGAATGTATATGAACTTTTGGCAGTTACAATTCGACGACGTGGCACACTAGATTTCGTATACGCGTATTCATTACACAAAAGATAAATTGGACCCAAGTTGAGCCCAAAATGGCCGCACCGAATATTAATGAGTCTACTTTTAACTTGGGTTAAGGTTAGACTAGGATTATAATGATGATATACGACACTCAAGATTTCGCTGATATGTGATTGTAGGCGAAATTGTGGGTTTGGTTTAAAAATTCAGGGGAGAGGTCAACTCTATGGCTAAGGCCATAGGCGTACGGGGAAATTTTTGACTGGGGGGGGCGGTGGTGATTGGTGCCCAAAAATTATAGTTAGGTTCTTAGTATGTTACACAATAATAATCATAGGCATGCGGACTAAATGACAGTTAGGGGGGCAGAACCCAAATTGACCGAAAAATTTTCGGGTTTACAGACGCACCCTCCACCTCTCCCCCTCAAGAAAATTTTGGAATATTGACGGCTGTTTTCCTTCTATTTCAACAAGTGAAAAAAGCAACTTCAAAGTGATCAAATTTAGCTTAATTAGGGTAACTTCAATTTGGTCAAATACAGTCCACCTGCTGACCCGAATTCTAAAAACAATCAATCGTCGCGGAGTATGGGGGCCTCACCCTCCGGAGAAAAATTTTAAAATTTAACCACCGCAAATGCGTTTTCTGCTATTCTAGCCCATGTCAGTAACTCCAAAAGTATCCAATGGTTTTGTAACCGAAATCCCACCTCGAATTCCAACCATCCAACCAGACTGTTGTAGCTGCATTTACAAATACTAATCGATGCCCGAAAACTGTAGCACAAAGTAGAATGGCTCCAGACAAACTGTTTTAATCCATACAAATTCGTGGTTGTCAATTAAAAGAAAAGTAAATGCAGGTTTACAGACAGCTGCGCCTGTTTTTTTCGATAGGCGGAGAAGCGGAGTTGACCTTGATAGACCTCCCAAGAAAATTTTGGAATATTTGACGAAACGCGTTTTACTGCTATTCCAGCCCGTAAAATTAGTGTTTTATTAGATTTCGGGCTAAGTAGGTGAATTCTTTTTTTCACACTTTATCTGCCTGCCCGAAAAGTCAGCTTGCCCGAAAGTTAGGGGGATCAATGTTGATTTAAATTGACAAATTATTCGTGTTTTCAATGTTGAAGATTTTGGATGATATTGAGTTAGGGACTTAGCTACTTTAATATTATTAATACAAAATATAGGAGGTTCACGTATCAGGCCTGTAGGATGGAAACGAAGTGTGCAGATTCTTTTACAAAGCTAACAGACCGAGTACCGACTATATTTCCGATCCGAATGCTGCTAAGGGTGTCTGTGTTTTTATTTAACCAAATCACGTATGAATAAACATGCATTTTAAGTGAGTCTAAGGAGTTTTTACCAAATAAAAAAAAGTTCAATTGTTATTTGAAGGCCCATGACAGGTTCTACAATATCTCTTTTGCGATGAATAAGTTCTTGATTTCTAAATCATCAATAAAAGAGAACTAAATTTTATTTACTTGTAATATACACAACTAGAAACAGTTGTTTATGTAACTGTAACTCGAGGCTTACTGTTCTGCAAACAATAGAGGGTTCGAGTCATAAGATTTCTATTTAATTGCCTAACTATAGACACTCTGAATTTAAATTCGCTGTTAAATTGGACACGTTTAAGAACACAATATTTTTTTATTCAACTTTTACAAAGTACAATTGTGTGTAGGGCTGGGTAAAATATCGATATAAATCGATAGTATCGATTGGACGGCACAGAAAAGCACTATCGATAGCGGTGGGTTACTATCGATTGTCGCTCTTCGTCTATTTTTCTTGCGTCTGAAATGTCAATGTTTTCTTTCAGTTAATCATAATACACCGCTCACTTTAATTACTATCAAGTGTCAATATAATGTAACACATAACAAAATTGTGACTGCTTATTGAACATCCGTTTTCATAAATTCACTCCCATTGAAACGTTACTTTAGTTTTGAAGAAATTATTGTTGAATATCGCTAAATCAGAGATACCCAGATGTGTAAATAAAGTTAGAGTTATTTCCCTTTGCAAGCTTCAGAATTCGTCTGTACAGTTCGCAATTTCGGTATGTGTGCTTCAGTAATAGAGTACCCGGTACAATAAATAGCAAACATTGTCATGGACGACAAAACGCTTGTTGATTTTCCCGGCAAAGCTAAAAGTGCTGTGTGGAAGCACTGTATGTTTACGACAGGAACAAACGATCTTTCGCAACTTCGTATGGTTTTGAACTTTGAACTTACACTGTATCCAGTCTTGATGACGACCGTGAAAATAAGTTTGTTTTCGATACTATCGATTATCGACCGACATTTCATTGCCGATTATCGATAGTAAAAATCACTATCGATACCCAGCCCTAATTGTGTGCCCAAATTTTCCCAGCATTTGGTGCCCAAAATGGGGGGGGGGGGGCGGCCCCCAGCCCCCCCCCCCCAGCTCGTACGCCTATGGCTAAGGCCAGGGACAGGGTTAGGGTTGGGATTGAAGTTTGCCTTATGAAATAATCTAACCTCTGCATTAGTCGTTTTATCGCTATCGTCCAGATACAGTATTCAGGGGAGGGTACTATAGTATTTCGCTTACTCTCAAAGTCTGGTGGAGGCAGACCACCATTAATTGACTTCAATGTTATTTCTTGCCTCTTCTCCTGCCTCCAACTTTTCCCAAATTTCCGTTGACCTCTTTACACTAAAATTTTTATAAGGTTGGCCACCAAAATTTTGAGATTCACGAAGTTGAAGAAGCATATTAAAACCATGTAATATAGTTGCCGTACATATCAGCTTAAACCACCTAATAACTCTGTTATCCTTCCGCCTCAAAATCATGACTATACCAAAACCTGGCAGGACATGTTAATTCTAACCCTTTTCGTCCATTCTAAACCATAAAATCTACAAAAATGGACATGCAAAAGCGGTGAAGAGAATTGATATAGACGAACTGCAATGGTGAATTTTAATGGTGGTATGCATCCTGATTTGCAGCAGTGTAGAATAGAGTTGTCTCCCTGTAAGTCCAACTTGGTGGCAAGGTTTTCGTAGTTCACCCGAGTCACTCAAGGCGACACCAGACCGTTCGCGTTTTGAATCGAGTCGCATCACGTGACTAACCCGTTTACTCCCCGTTGAACGGAGAGTAAAAGGGTTCGTCACGTGACAAAATGACGTCCTTTGTCACCAGGCTCGCTAGAAGAGGTAGTGGTAAGTCGGTTGTTTCGGAATCTTCTTCTTCTTCGCCCTCTAACAGTTCCTGAATTAAAATAAGATTCCGAATGGAGGCAGCCATTGCGAAAAAATAAAACAAAATAAATAAAGGTGTCTCGCCATTTTGTTTTGATGTCATGTGACTGCTCAGACTATTCGGACCGTTCGGGATGTTTCACCCGGGTAAACTCGGCAATGGAGTCGACTCGAGTAAACGACGGAAACCTTACCGGTATAACCGAATTATTTCTGAATCGCATTCTCTGCTATAATTAGTACCTACGTCAGAAGGATCTCCGGCAACAATCTGAAATTTAGTTATTAGATTTAAAACAAATGGTGTGCATGTATTAATACGGTAGTTTTATTGATTCATCTCTATCCTTTTTGGAATAAAGGTCTGGAGGTAGCGAGTTCGATCCCTGCATTTTCCGAGAAAGTTCAACGGGATTTTCCGACGTGGTACCCATTTGTCAGTGGTGCGAGACAAGGACATCTGCCTAGTAGTTCGGATGTGACGGAAAATCGAGGTTCCGTGTATACGTAACAGAGTAGGCCATAGTGCAGCGGTCTGGGCAAGATGTCCCTCATAACGGCGTTTGTCCTTCATTCGCCCAGTCGAAGCAGAACAGTAGGACGTTAACCCCCATTTCATTTCAATTGGTATTCTATTACGATTTCATTCATGTGCTAATCTTTCAAAAGACAAAAAATTATTAATTCTAGAAATATCTTCATTGACATTGTTGTAGGTGTTATAACCAACCTTACACAATGCCTCAGCGTTGTAGAAGGTTTCCTAATAACAACGTAACATCATGAAGGATGGTTAGCAGCGCCCTTGTCTAGTGAAATGTCAGAAATATTTATTTACATCAGTACACATGTTACATATCTATTCAAACAATAAGTAAGTTAATCCATGACTTTTGCCATGTTTACGTTTGATTTGTTGATTTAAGTCTTCCAATGCATCAGTTTGGTCTTTAAAGTTGCTGATCGCCAATTGAGGGATTTTGAATCCCTTGTAAACTAGAAAATAGTTGAATCTCTAAAGGAACTATCAATCCCGAAATGGCTGCGTTATAAGGATATGTCAAATTGAGTAGTTTGAAACATTCGACATCTTTTGCAGACGATATAAACAAGCAAACATCGCCTATACAATTTTGAATAATCAATTTGAGTAAAAATGAGATATTTTCCGATAAACGGAAAAGTGACAAGTGGCCTTATACTATGGTGACAGGTCGCCTTCACACCCCTATCCCCACACACAACCCACTCTTCTCGCCCATCTTTTGACCTATTTAAAATACCGTTACATTTACACAAAGTTATACAATTGAGGACATTCTTGAAATTTCGTTTAATTCTAATTAGCTGACTGGTGAAAAATTAAAAATGTTATATTTAATTTCAATGTGTTCGAATATTTTAAACTAAACAAGAAGAAATTTAATTCGAATCGTACAATTTTTATGGAACTAACATTGTGTCAAGTCGTCTGACACTGCCTACATCCTAGTGCTCAATCGTAGAATTTTTCGATTAAATTTCTAACGTGGATGTAATAGCCAGCTATTTATTTTTTCTGTGTTCCGAAAAACATGAGAACGAATATGTCCACTAGATGGTACATGTACCCCACCTCAGATGCATCTGTTCATATGTAGGCTTTGATTGTTTGGCGCCTGCTTCCACAAAAGTGATATCGCAGATAGTCAGCTAACGGTATTATGGGGTGCTTAATAAACTAGTCAGAATACAAGGTTTCCATAACATTATCAATTCAAGAATTCATTATCACATACTGTCTTTACGCTTTAAAAAAGGTGGATGTCTTTTTACCGTTGAATGTTGAAATCGAATTAAAAACCGACGAAAAACCGAGGAACTGTGTATATATTGGCGTATAGAAGATCCCTTGACAGTTGGAATTCGATGTTAGAGTAGACCGCAGTATAACCCCTGTTCGGGACAAATTTCTCTTACAGTACGCTGTATGGCGTATGTCCGTCTTCATTAGTCCAGTTCGGGGCAGAACTGTAGGACTTTAAACCCCATTTCACAACATTTCATTTCACAAACCTCCACATGTCTCAAAACTATATTTCTAAATTGATTGGCTACCAAAATTAACTTTTATAGTGATGTAAACAATGGGCATTATTCAAAGTACCGGAACTTAAATTGTTATATATTTTACACATAGTATGATTACTTATTAACGACAGTAAATTGTTCTGGCTTGGATGGACTTATCACTGTTTAAATAAATAAACATAAAAATATGTAGCTGATCTAATGGAAAATATACATAACATGATAATAGTGATGAGTAATTTGTTGATCAATAAACATATGGGAAACATATTTACATACAACACCTAGCCCACATAGTTAACCTTCTAACATAATATATAACATACAATAACCTAGATAATCTTCATCATTAATAAGATTAGTTGTATGACTTCGTATACAATGCGCAAAATAAAGGGTTATTTTGATTTCACAAAGGGGGATGTTGGTGGGGAAGGGTTTGGTATACATTATATAAAAAAACAACATGCATTTGCTGTGGATTACTAATACAAAAGCGCAACAAAATGATCAACTGTGTGTTAAAGAGACACGCTCACAAGGTAATAGCAAGACCAACATGAACCAAACAAGCAACACCAGCATTGTAATTCATATATTTCAATCTGTAAACGTCCATTGAGCCGCGATATTAAGGGTCCGTTTTCTGGTTTATCCGTGGATAAATAAGTCAGCATATTTCTCTCTCTAAATAGCCCTGCAGATGTGTGTTCTCGGAGACAATATGCGAGGTGGACAGCACCGATCTGGGGGGGGGGGCTACAAGGCAAGGACCAAACCTCTCAAAATAAAACCGATCTTGTCAAGTACACGACCGGGCTCACGTTACTTCAAACCAATCGAAGACTAATGTTTAGGAGAACAACGGTAACTCTGCAGGGTCAAGGGTGGAAAATTGGATGATCAGTGACGATACCATTCCTCTTACCTAGCAATGAAATAAAGAAATATTGAAAATATTTTTCATTCATCCGATGCTTATTAATGCCAACGATTATTTGATAATTCCAATGAGAAGAGGTCGAGTCGTATTACTTTGGCACGTCGCTAAGGTCAGTCGATAGATATAGCTTCAAGAGTTGAAACCATTTGCTCAAGCCAATTGCAAATTCATTGAGTAATTTAAGTAAATTTTCCCCTTTTTTAATCACGTGTATATAAACTAAATAAATAATAAAGCACACCCACATTCTTAATGGCATGTTTCCTTTAAGGTTATGTCAGTGCAAAAGTCTTCTGGCTATACGATATCAATAATTTACACGTGTTTCTTTTGAAAGAAAAAATTGATTGATGAAGAAGTTAAAGTTTGTTTAAGTTTATCGTCCTCGACCAATTAGTCAGTGAAATTTTTAAATATTTCTATTTATTTACATAATAACGAAATCAGAGAATGTACCAAAGAGAGATTGTGGTGTACAACGGTTCACTTTCCCTAAGGAATTTCTCATAATTATGATTTAAAATAAATTAAACGTTAAAAAAGAAAACAAATTAGCGAGGATCTAAAAATAGAAAAATTTATTATTTGAGAGCTATAACAAATAAATAAGAAAGACATAAGTGATTCTCCTTGTGGTCGCCTGTCACACGGAGAAATCAAAATGGAAGAAATAATTCTATAATTATGTTTTAACTATTCAGAAAACATAATAATCGCATGAGGATGCATGATTACCCCAATTGTCGACTTACTTTGTTTGCAAGACATGTCAGTCAGACAATCTGCTTGAAAAGATAATTTAATGTAGCTATAAATGTCCCTGTTTATTCCCGAATTAGCCCAAATTATCCTTAATTATTCGTTTTAATATACGAAAAGATACAGTTTATGCAGGGGTGATGTAAGCATCTGAAGTCAAAATAACAATATCTTTGTATACAAACTTTTTATCACACGCCTAAATTATTTGACCTCGTGACCTCAATCAATTTGTCAATCACTGCTAAGAGACACACCTAATAACCGGTATACATGTAAGTAGCGTGTGAGATTTTTGCATTCGAAAGTAAAGCCAGTTTTAACTTAGTAACTTAATACTATGGATAGGCAAATATTGCTTGAAGGGACACATCCCTGTAAAGAATAAATCGGTTCTCTAATTGCTAAGACATAACTCAATTATAGAGCATAGTTATTTCTTTTACGTGACAGTATGCTAGAATCGGGTCACCGCTAGATTGTATCCTTTAACCCCAGAGCACCAACCTATTGTTTCTCATACATGTATTGTGTACAATGAAGTTAAAACTGAAGGAAACACTCGAAAAGATTACCAATGGGGTGAGTTTAATAACTTACAAGAGTTTTCATAGTTACATTCATACACTACTATGCCTCAGCTATAGTTATTCATTTTTAGATTGACTATTTTGAATTATGCATTATGCCCGTTTTGTTATATTTCTTATTAAGACATATATTGAAGTTATGTAATATGTAGACCCATTATTCTATTATTCGCGTTTCCCAAACATGTTTTTTGATTGACTATAAACATTTAAAGATGACAATTCGTTTCATCAGATATAAAATACTGAATTTATATTCACCAATTATTTTGTTTTCAACATCATACATTAATTTTACATTTGAAATATAGCTGTCATCAGGTTTAATATTTTGTAGTAAATATACGCTGGGAATAAAACTCTGCACTGCTATGGTCCCTTTCCTTTAATACGCAAAATAAATTTCATTAAATCGACCCCACTTCAATTTTAAAATTATTTTCCGGCTCACTTTCCGCAGTAGTTAGACAAGATAACGGTAAATAGATATTTCTATACATGTGTGCATTCTTTACCTAGTATTACTATCTGCCTAAATGTCTGTCTAACAGTTTGGGATATTATGACCCCCACGCACGCCACGGCACACGGTATGTAAAAGCTTTGGCAGAAGGTAAGACAGTTACTATGGTAACAAGAACCTCTAAATTTAGACAGAAGATCATCTTCATTCTAACCCTAAAGCAAAAGTCTTCCGTATTTTATTTGTAGGGGACGGACGCTACGCAGGGGCAACGTTCGAAGATGGAGACCCTTTGGTTACAGCGGTCCTCCAGCGACATACCCTGGGGTTTTCGACTTCAGGGGGGCCGGGAATATGGAACCATTCTACAAGTTCAAAGGGTAAGAAACTTTGATATTTTCCTCTTACAGATTCTAGGCAAGTCTCAAATTCATATCAGGTATCAAGTAATGTCTATTTTTATAATGTCGGTAGATTTTCGTTTATTATGATTCCAGAATGAATATTTTTGGTATATTTTTTTATTTATATAACCGACCTTTAGTTGATTAGCTGTGGATATATCGAAGTATATTCGTTCTTTCGATACACTGTATTGGCTATAATTGTTTTAACATGATTAAGGGGTGAACTTTCTGTACTGTAAAATCAGTAATCATCTAAATTGTAAAAACTCTTTAAAGTGGTTATTATACATGTAGTGAATGTTGACTTGAGAAAAGCTATATTTGGCTTATAATTTATGGTCTACGGTATATATTATTTATCTATTATAACGATATTTTACATATCACATTACGTATGTAGCTAATAATAAATATACATAAACCCCAAATACTGAACATAAAGTACTTAACACCTTGTATGTAAAACAGAGCATATTTCCCTTCAATATACATATCAAAAACATTAAAATGAATTTTTGTTTGGTACATAAATTAGTATTAATCAACAGAAAGTTGGGCGAATAGTCTGCGAAACCAACGTAACCTAAATATATAAGCTGTTTTACAGAAAGTTGTTAACACAAATTATGTAAAACAAGGTGACTTTAACAATAATACACGTTCACTTTGTTAAAGGACCATATAAATACACCTTTGGTATAAAATTTTATCTTGTAATCAAAGCATCCATCTTCTTTGGTGTTTTATGGTAACAGACCATGGTGTTCTTTTTTATAAATCAAAACGACCCTGAAATTTGATATTTCTGTCTTAAATACAGACTACAAAACAGCCACTGTTTATTGAATCAAATATGATATGTTTTGTATAAAATATAAAGTTCATATTACAAAGAGGTATCAGAAATCTGTATGTATCCTTAAAATGATTCGTGTAGATCTAGACTATTGGTACCATTCCTGTCTTTGTCTTTGTCTTCAGGTACTGTTTTTATTATAAAATATGTGGTACCACCCTTGAATCATGTAGATAAAACACGCTTTACTTACAGTTTTCTGTTGTTTTAACATATCTTACTTTATTAACGTAAATTAATCTGTGACATATTTTATGAGGATACGACATGAATTCCCACACTTTGAATTCTTTTTATCAAACATTTTGTCACGAGTTATACACGTGGCTCGTAAAGACCGATTAACATGCATATGTTTTATTGTATATCTTGTGAACATAATTAATTACCAGTAACATAATATATATTCCTGTCTCGACATACTCATAATACATCATATATACCCATAATGCATTATCACACCTAGTATTATCAGCAAGTGTATAATGTAATCAACATCGAAATCATACGTAACAAATAATGAGGGTAACATAGCAACAATATGTACGTCAATCTGAATATCATCAGATGTGTTTTCGTTTCGTTTTATTTTGGGTGAACATCATAAACGAAACGAAACTGAAATCGCATTCAACTTTTTTTCTTTTATCTCATTGAAGTCTGTACGAGAACACGAAAAGAAACGCACATCTTTCAAACGGTTGATCACAAATTGTATCTTCTTTAATGTGGCCATTGTGAGATGCATAACCGTGTACAATTAAATCAATTATAACGAGACATGTTTGTAAGACTGGTCTGTAAGGGTCTATCTGCATCAGTAATAAATCGTCAGACGGTAATATATTTAGACAGATTAGACAACCAAAGTAATTGATTAAAGAGATATACTCGAACCTGAAATTATAACAGCATAGGTAGGCTTCAAGGTCAGCTTGACCTCTCAGCCATGATTCATTTTACGCTTCCGTTCTTCCATTAATTTCATTACATGTCAGCTGTTTCGGTTCGTCGGCCATCTTTATAAACAGTTTCTATATTATCTTTCACTTAAAAAAAATACTGCCTTGAGCTATACAAAATACAGACCTCTGTCAGTAATATATGTCACTTATTTGTTTCTTCTTTCTTTGATATGTTTTAAATGACATCGAAGTGCACGGGTCCATAACAGTTACCAAGAACGCATTGTTTCCCATTTTAATCTAATTTTTTTACAAATGCTGACAGAGGTTTTGTTTTATTTAATTGACTTATTGATCTATTTTATAAGTTTTCTCGAGTATATTTACCTATTTTGTTTCTAATTACAAGATGGTATTGACATATTATTTATATTTTACATAGCTATAGATCATCTTTTACTCTGACATTACTTATCTGTATATCTATATGGCTTATGTGACTCATGTATACAGCAGCATGCAGGTCATAGAAATAAGATGAACTCAGCATGGAACAAAGGGGAACACCTTTCGTATGTACATCTGGGAAACAAACAATAGTCTCATATACTGATATTAATTCTGAAATGTTTTGTAAAACACATATTCCAGTAAGTCTTCATGTACATGTAGATAATTTATCGTTTTGGGATTGACTTCTGGAACATGACCCTAACTTTCATAAATCGTATAGCAATCTTCCCCTCAGAAAAAGGAAGTTGGATGGCCGAAGAGTTAGCACGTGCGGACTGTATTATAAGGTCTGTCATTGAGTCAACTGGCATGGGTTCGAATCTCAGATAGTACGTGACAAGGAGCAGGGTTGCCTATTCAACGCCGTGGGTTTTATCGGGTCTGTGGGTTTCCTCTCAATGCTAACGACCCCATAGCGTATGCGAATTATTGAAATAAAATTGAACCATGTGTTAGTCCCGAAATGATCTAGGTTGTTTCGAGTGGACGTTACAGCGCCCCCCCCCCTTCTCTACCCCCTCTCTCACTCTCTCTCTTTTCACTCAGAAACAGCAGTCTACATACACTTAATATGCTTAAAATATTATATATATAGCTTTACTTGTATAGTATAAAAATAACATAGTTTACACCCGTAACATCCACACTTTATATATATCTATATTAAATCTATTTACAGTTACATGAATCTTATACTCATATCACATGATTTATATTTAAAGTAACTCGTTTTAAATTCTAAAATATATTGCACCCTGAATTCGCTAGTCCAGGCAATATTTGTGCTATTCAAATGTTATATAACATTTTATAGATATAGGTTATTGTGAATGGTTTTCCCCTAACAAATATTCACCTTTGTTTATCAGTCGGTGCAGAAACACGGGACGTTAAGTTCCATTTCATTTCATTGATCTCCCAATATATTAATTATGAAAGTCATAAATAATGGAAAACCTGAAAGGACTTGTAGTGTTAATATCTATATGTAAAGTAGACCTATATTGTTTATATCCACACGCAGTACTTATTCCATATACAATAACGGAACGACCTGACATTATGGTAAAATAAACATGCTTCGGCGAGTAAAATAATCACTGACACACATTGGACACCTACATGTACATAATAATGTGAAAACCTCGTTTTCCAAAAATGAAAACAGCCATACTTCACTTCAAAAAAAGAAATAAAATAAAATATATATATATGCGTTGAAGTAATTAATATATTCACACAATTTATCTCTATCCCCAACTGAAATAAAATGAAATAAAATGGGGTTTAACGTCCTACTCTTCTGCTCTGTGTTAATGAAGGCCTGCATACGCCATACAGTGTGCTATGGGAACATTTTGCCGGGGCAGCGGTTCTACAACCTACTTTTATATTGAATTCCAACTATCAAGTGATCTTTTACGTGCACGCCAATGTGTACACGGGACCCCGGTAGACAGTTGTCCTTGTCGGGCTCTGTCCTGCAACCTATTCCCAACTGATACTGGCATATTGTCTTAAAGTGATATTCTTGCAGTTATTCTCGGGGTTGGCGTAGGGTTTTTTCATATAGAAATAATTTAAAAGCTGGTTTGATAAAAAAAATAACCCAACAAATTTACAGCTATCATCAGTGGCAAAGCTCACCATAAATATGTAAACTTTATATTAAATTTGTGAGATCATAGTGCGGTACTCTAAGTGGGACAAGGGGGTGAGGGGAACACATAAAACAAGAACATACCGGTTATCTAAAAAGTTTAAAATTCCTGAACCTGACCTTTTCCCTTACCCGAGTATATTTAATTAAAAGTGTAGAGTATATGATATGAACATAAATCACTGAGAGTGTACATAGTTCAGATTAAGATAATTCTACGAGTTATATTAAGAAGTGAGAGTTAAGAGAAACCTGATATGTTGTAGATATAGTACAACATAGAAAGGTGCATTAACACCGGTAGCCAAAAATAACCTCAACCACTACCAACCTACACACCGTTTCACAAAATATTAAAACATAATTATTACACGTTCATCTTTATTAATGTTAGGAATAGCTAACATAGTGTTGGCTTTATATTATATTGAAGTATTAGAACATGATTTATAGGAACGTCTGTATAAACTGTGTAAGTGCCAAGGCTGGTGTTATGTTTTGAGATAAACCAGATATTATATCCTTGCAAACTTATTATATAGAGACAGACAAGCAAGATTTTACAATAATTTTATAATTAATCAATTACCTCTGATCACATATGGAGGAGGATGTGTAGACAGCTATTAAATTTTCAAACCTGGATAAAACGAACCGAATAACTCTGATAATGAATAAATATTGAAATGAAATGGCGTCTCATGTCCCACTGTTTTGCTCCAACTGGGATAATGAAGACAGCTATACGCTATACATGGTACCATGAGGGAGTTTTTGCGGCCCTATGGCGTACTATATACTCTAATATCAAAATCAAAGGGATATTTTACTTTCACGAGACCTTGTTTTTTCGTCTAATCCGAACGACTATAGACAGCTATCCGGCACCACTGACAAATGAAAACCACGTAGGAAAAATCTGATGAACACGCGACCTCAAGGCTAGCTAGCCAGCCAGCAACTTTCCCACTTTGTCACCGTGGCTCATTTTTCTTAACTTTTCAAACTGAAGGTACCCCGCTAAGTGAGTATGACGCTGGCTCACTAAGCAGTAGGTCCTTGGTTTGATCTCGGTGTTGACCGAGAAATTTCTCCGAATTTCCCACTTTCAGTGGTGCAGCCCGGATGGTGCAAAAATCGAGCCCCATGTGTATTAATCGTTGCCATTTACGTAAAATATTCCTTGGGATTTGGAATTCGACGAAGAATAGACGGATTACCCGCTGTCCGGGCAAAATGTCCCAACAAATGTAAGCCCGTCTTCATTAACCCAGTTGGTGCAGAAAATTAGGACGTTAAACCCCATTCCAATTCACTTATATCTGTTTACCAATTGAATAGAATTCCAACCATGGAGTATTTATATACCGTTATTATGATTGATACCATAGTCTATGTGTATATGCGATTACTGATTGATATCACAGATAACGTACACTCTAGGTGCAGATTCCTACATACAGATTGAAATTAGATTTTCGTGAGATTAAAGGCCGTTACTGACTATTCAACGCCACTTTCGTTTACCGCATGAATAAGAATTCCTTAAACCGCCTTCTATTCTAGGAGTTCCGACAATTTCAAGGAACCATCTGCCAGATAATATATAAAGGCAGTCTCATTTATAATGGTTGTGCATACACCACTGCGTAGAAAGTTAGCTGTTTATTTTCTTAATGTTTTCGATGGTAATCTGACACGATGATTAAGAAACATAAAATTTACTAAAACTTGAAGTAATATTTAAACAATGTAGGGGGCGTGTAATCGTTTGTTGTTGGTTCGTGAAAATACTACTCTATTATGTATTGTGATGAATAACAAATTCAGCACTTTCTGATAATTACGTAGCGAGTTTTTGTCCTTGGTAGTGTAGTATACGGCCGATTTGCTGTGGACGTACATTTCGTTGTTTGCAACTGATGTTAGTTTAAAAGAAATCCCAGTATATTGTCTCTACAAATCATTTATAGATTCAATTTTACAATATCTGATTCATATTTGGCTCCTGTTACGGAGATATTTTGGTGGTTTTCTATGGTTTCCCTATGTCAGTGTACAAGAGATTAAATTGACCGAGCAAATACTAAACTGACGTCCATGACCAGTGTTTATTTTGACTATTGAAACTTACGAACTAGAAACAGTGGTTTAATTGGGACCATGGTTTGATGATTATCGGCAATTTGTCATATAATTTGAGATTAAGTCCTAGGTTATCTTTAAAGATGAATCCAAATCCCTTCATTTAAAGATCTGTATGTTTTCACACTGTGTGGTCTGTATATTATAATCATCCACGGTATGTATTATCAAATATTGATAAAAAGATATATTACTAACGTTCTTGTCACCACTTAACACGTTTTACAAACCACACAAAATACAGATTAAGAATCTTTTGATTGGCATTCAAATATTTTCATTGACAAAAATGACCCATTTAACCGGCGTCAAAAAAGTGGTAAGTATATTAGTCAACGCTAATATGAGATCTGTACTTGCCAATATATTATAGTCACTACTATGTAAAAAGCTCAAACAAACAAAACCGAACACACAATAAATTAATAGTTTTTTAGACTGAATTGCATAGTTTATATTATTAACAATTTTAATATGGTTGCCACTTGAAATATTTAAATATTTTTTTTACGCTTTTTTGTTGTTGAAAGTGATTCCACTTGTAGAACCATATGACAATTTGCAGATCGTTCACATTAAATGTTGTTTTCGTTCAAAACAAAGATGTCGGACAATTTGAAATCTGGAATCCATACGTCAATATACCGTTAGATAGACATAACGTTATATTGAGTCACGCTGGCACGCGCTAAATAAGATTGATAGACATCTACATGTAATACTAAAGTACGTTTACTATAATATAACAAAATTGATAACGTAATGACAGGTGTATGTAATAATATAAACATTCGAGCCCCGAAATCAGATCTCTTGTTTATAAAATAAGACGGCGGTTTGTTTCATTGATATTTGTCTTAAGTTGTTTCAAGGAGCTGAATGGGGTTTACTTTATCAAATTATGTTAAATTTTACACTTCAACAGGATATCACGTAGAATATATACTTATATAGAACTTTATCTTATTTTAATAAACCGACATTAACACTTTAGCTATTTTTGGAATTGTTTAGTAAAGAAGTCAGCAAGGAATTGCAAAGATTTGATTATGTTATCAAAATGTTCTTTTAACAGATTTTTATTCAATTACAAGATATAAGTCAGGTGTTAGTGTGTGGATTCCGAACTATAAGAAATGTCTATTGTTTTTGTTCACTGTTGCATTCCGTCTCTGTGATTTTCTTTCTTTGAGTAACGCTATTCTCATTTCGTATTTTGGCGAAAAGAAAACTTAAATTTCGTCTTTCATATGAAAATTGTCAAGGACTAGATTTTATAGGGCAGTTTGATGGTTTTGCATGGTGGTCCGTATAGAGAATAAGTAAAATAGATACCGGAAGTACTCCCCGTCTTCCTCAACAGCTCCATTTATATATCGGAAATTGTTAGAAATACCCAGGTTCTTTCAGCTGCTAACATCGGCTTTAGCAATGAAACACAGGTTTGTAATAAAAACGTATAGGGAATCCCATTGGTATATTAAACAGGATGAGTTAACGCATCTGCTTGGAGTTGATTTGATTTGAATTCATCAAACCCAAAACTATTCTAAGAAACGGTTGTTGACGTTTTTTTTAATTTAAATAGACGTTGTAACGACGACACAATGGTCTCTCTACTGAATTTGATTTGTAAGAATAGTGAAAAAACCGAAATATTTTACTTAGATCTTGAATAGGGGGTGTCAGTTGGATGGAAGGGAACAAATTTTGACAATCTATAATTCAAGACAACTTGAGAAATGGCATTGAATATATCTCCAATAGTGTGTAGTAAGTACTACGACGAACTAAGATACCCTTTGGGGCATGTGTAATGGTTTACACATTTTCTAAAACAGTCCTTTATAGAGGTCAATTTAATGATAAACAAGGGAGCTTAGGTTAGTAATAAAAGGTACAAGTTTGTACTTTTTTTCTAGTGTAATATGTATTTTCATTACAAAATGACTAACATATGTATTTTTTATACACGGAGGTAAGTATGTATCAATTACCGTACACACCCTTATAAACTATCATCGAAAGAGAGAGAGATAGAGAAATGAGGTTTAACGTCCAATCGACACAAACCAGGTAATTTGGGGACTAACATATTATATCAATCGCTTGCAGGTAGGGGTCTTTAGCAGTGGGGGAAAACGGAGGACGCGGAGAAACCCCACGAGGTTGGGTGGGCGACCTTACTCCTTGTCACGCACAAGTGGGGAATCGAAACCACGCCACCTGACTCAATGACAGACCATACAACGGGTATTCTTTAACCACTCGGCCACCCAACACCCCTGAAATTAAAAAGAAATGGGGTTTAAAGTACTAAACGAACATATAAATATATCAAACATTTCCGACGATCCATTAAGAAAAGGAACACAACATCGTTTTGTACTTTTTTTATATAACGTTATGTAGATAGAAATCTAAAGCTTTGATATTTTGGGAATTGGGAATACGAGACTTTTAAATAACAGCAACACCAGCGCTTAAAACGGCTAAGGGCGATTGTAGTTTGGCTATTGCTTTTTGTGGATTTGCGACCTTTTTGAGTAGAAACAATCTTCAGGATATGGAACATGGAAATGTCAAACCACTTGAAAGGAAAGACACAAGCAATATATGTGTTTCTTTTTCTTTCTTTTAGAAAGTGAAACAATGCTTGGGTGCAATGTCCTGGAAACGTAATCCTTTGTAGTCAAATAAATATGAACACTCCTCTTGACCAAATATGTCCAAAAAGAATATACACATTTCTGATGGACACGAACATTCCCCTCTTTTGATCCTCCCAGGAAATTATTAAAAAAAATATGACGAACTTTGCCACGAGTAATTGATCATATAATATTATTAGACGAGACAGCATAACATCACGTAATATGAAGACAGTACACTATTACAATTATCGATATAATAAAGTGAAGTTAGAGTTATACACCCTGGACGTAATGGCGGTTTAATGGCTGATTATGGGTGTAGACTTTGATGTAATATAATGTATCAATCATAATACACCATGCATGTTATTTCTGTATCAAATCATAATATGGAACTGTGTTTTTGTCACTTGATATAAAGAAATAATACTTTGAAATTTTCAAATATCTAAAGCCATTTAAGCTTTAAATTCATGTTTTGTTCATGCAGATATCATTCCCGTTCATAGCTTTCAACCCACCCATTAATCATTATCAAAGAACGTACTGTTTTTGACAGTTTAGAATATCAATTTAACAACATCCTCCCTCGTGTTGTTGGGCGTTTCTATCTTTCTTATATTTCCACATCACAAACTGCAATCAGTCTGAGGACTTCGGTGACGTCCATCCTTTAAGGTATCTGAAAGTGACATTATCGTGCTGTCTTTCTTTGATTGTGGTAGAATTTGGTAGAATTTGGATTATCATATACTGGAAACAAATTTACTTCATCTATAACAGTGGTAGTAAGTTAATTATATAAAGTATATTAAGCTTCAGTTTTATATAAAAATATACAGATCTAAATTTTGTTTGGTTTTTGATATTTCATGACTAGAAGAAAAAAAAAATATTACGCTTGAGTGTCTATCAGGAAGCAGTCCATCAAATATTCTCAATTTGAATATTTGGTGGTCTGCATACAACATATAATCACGTTCTTCTAATTATTTGTTCCTGTAAGCTTTTAAAAGGCTTTCATGCAAGATTTTCACATTTCACGCAATCGTTATCATGTTGACATCCTGACAATTTAAGTTATTCAACATTTTACTGGTTCTTGTCAAATACTAGTACATAACCAATAACATTTTACATCGCAGGTCAGAAGTAAACCAATATGTATATTATTATTAGTTTATCGAAATGTCAATAATGACATGCTGAACCTTAAAACAAAGGATGATCGTTTCATAAGATTCACGTGTCTTACAATGATGTAGGTTGCATCTTTTAATTATTTAAAATACGAAATATACCAAACTTTTTTTCCATTTCAACTGTGGTTGTGATTGATGGTAGATGAGGGTGGTGTTGAAACATCCACTGGTCGTGTTACTGATCGGTCTCACGGGACAAACTACAAATTTTTATGTTTTTGTTTGAAGTATTTGTTATTCCTGGTTTAGAGAATTTATTTTTGTCTGTTTTTGCAATAGCTATTCATGAAACATGTCTTATGTAAGAGCTAAATCTGTCTAATGCAGTCTTAATTAGACATTAAATATTAACATGGTCAGACCATAATCAACCCACGATGCCATCGGATACCACAGATTTTAAGTTGACTTGAACGGTTCGGCCAATTAATAGTTTAATTTAAAATGGGAAAACATGATTAAAACTCGAATGACCAGTACGATAGTTACGATCAATACACACAATATTACCATTTTCAATTTTGCTTAAAATAAAGTATTTTGAATTAAATTTTCAATCAATTTTGTAATATCTATTTTTGAAATATTACTATACCGAGATCGGCCAGCTCTTTATGCCCCATTAAGAAACCTTCGTGTTTTATTTATAAATATAAATTATTTAACAACACTGTTTTCTCACTTCTTCTACGCTTAATTTTAAGAATCATGACGTCATAGCCTTACTGAAAAAATCTTAAAAAATAAGCAAATTTGTTTAGATATTCTGGCACTATTTTAAATAACAGTTTTCTTGTATGGTCTAATAATAGTAACGTGGGTGTATGTCAGTATTCTCGGTGTTTTTAACTGATAAATAATATGAGGTAACTTCAACCTGTTAGATAAGAACATATTTTTACCTTCAACAGTTTTGTTAAATGCATCACATCTTGTTATTCAGGATGGGGAATAAATTACCCCAAAACGAAGAGCGATACTTATTAAAGGTGCGGCATCATGCCTTCAAAATATGTACCAGTGATCCGGAACAGAGGCCCTGGCAAGGAATAATGCATAAGCCTACGAGTCGGGGGCAGCTGACCTATAACTTTCGGCCAATCTGACATTTCGGGAAGACGAGTAGAGTGAAAATATATTTGTTCATTTGGTTTGGAAAATAGAGTGCTCGAAATCTAATAAAACGTCAAATTTACTTTCCTGTAAATTGAATACCACGAATCCGTACTGCATTTTTCAGGCATCGATTTTATTTGTGAATGCAGCTGGATGGTAAGAATTCTGGTGGGCATAGATTGGGATTTCGGTTACCAAACTTTGGCTAGAATAGCAGAAAAACGCATGTGCGGTTGTTAATTTCTCAAGATTTTCTAGGGGAGCACGAGACCCCCATCCCCCGCGACGACTGATTGTTTGGGATTCAGGTAAGCCACCTAGTAGGATATATTAAACCATATTTAAGTTGCCGTGTTCACGTGCTGGTGTGGCAATTAACGTTTCAGAATTTGCTCTTCCTTGGGCTATAAATGATTATTTGTTTGATTGGAATTAGATTCTGTCACCTAAGTTGGGCTATATTGGACTTGCGCCTGTCCAATTTTCCAAATTATCTTGGAGGGCGGGGGGAAATGTTCATAGATGTCTGTAACCCCAAATTTATTCGGGCAAAACAGATTCTCCACGTCGCCCCGAACATTCATCGAGCCGGCACGCCTATGACCCTGTGTACACATTGGCGTGCAGGTCAAAGAACAAATGAACGATAGAGTACACCATAACGCCGCTGTGCGGACAAAATTTCCCTGCTAGCTCACCACGTGACGTTTGCTCGTACTCATTAGCCCTGATGGATCAAACAAGTTGAACATTATTTAAACTCAGAAATAGATAATGAATATTGAATATGTTGAAAATTTCAGCCAAATTACTTTAATCTGAGCGATTGTTAAGTCTTGATTATCTTAACGTTAAATTATTAAATGTGTGTGTGTTCAATTATTCAGTATCTGTCTGGTGTTTAGAACGTTGATTATGGGCTGGTCTTGTGAATACATGGCTAATTATTAATTTATATTAAAAAATGCTTTGCATAATGCATCTTTAAGACCTTTTGGCAGTTTATTGGGTTGTTTTGGTAATAGTGGTTTTATTCTTTTACTGGAATGCCAACAAATTAATTGGATTAAGAAGTTCTTAACTAGGCTTGTGTGCTGTACACAGATGCGCCGTGTATTTGGTATGGTTTTAACTAATGTTAATCTATAAATACAGTATATAGGAACAAGTTTTACAGCTGGTTACTTATCTACTCTAACATCTAACAAACAAAAACAATGTTCAATGTTATAATATACCTTCAAATATCGCCAGGTGACAGAGTTACACGCCCTTGGTTCCCAAGCAAATTCCTGGATGCTTTCAGCTCGTTTTAGCTGGTATTTTGGTGAAACTAATAACGTCTGGATTGCATCTATAAGTGACGTATAAACAAAGCCTATTGGGTGCTATAAACATTACTTGGGGAGTACGCTGACCGTATTCCACCAAATCGAGATTAAGGGGATATGGAAAGGAAGTCTTGTGTTAGCTGATGGATACAATCTGAATCGTAGTCATGGAGAATTCCAATATAAGAATAGTTCAGTTTAACCGAGAAAAGCAAGAATTTGAAACAGTAAGTACTGATCGGTTTTAAAGCTACGTGCTATAATTCTCAAGTGCATTGCATGTCTGTTACAAGGGCATACATGTAACGATCCTGCAATGCTTGTAGAACATTATAATGCAGTCAATATGATTTTCATAGCATTCCAGGAATGTTTCTACAACATTACTTTGATTTTAAAGTATATAATTTTAATGCACTGCATAATATTTTGAAAATGCATATGTATAACATACACTATGCATTTGATATGTATATTTAATTCCTGGTGTATCACTCTCGGGGATAATATGTAGGAATCGGTAAGTTTCATGACTTTGGTTAGGTCATTCTTGTTCTGTTTTTCCTGTCTGTAGGAAACTATTCCTGATATTGTAACATATGGTTTGTACCATTGTTACGGTTGACAGTTAACACATATCTAAAATAAATACAAATCTACTGAAAAAAATCTGAAAGCTGTCAATTGTCAATGGCGTGTTTCCTTTCTGTAAAAAACCATCATCGCTAAACAGAACCATTGGTATCATGTAATGATGAAAATCACAATATTATGTGAAATAAAAAGACTATGGATTATGTAGATGAACATTAGAATTGTCGAGTTGCGGTTTACGTTTATTTAACATGTTTAATACTGCTTAAAGGTGTAATTATAAAGGTAGAGCAGCTGACTCGTGGATTTATTTCGTTTAATGGTTGTGGTAAATACTAACTTTTTTGCGGCCAGGTCTGTACATGTCGATGTATTAGGATCTTAACATGTATATGACTAATTAAAATGCCATTAATATAATGATGGTAAAGCGACTGCTGAACTCTAATGCAATTCCAAAATTTATCAACGGCTTACTATTATAAAGTGCAGGATAACCACCAGCAAATCAAAGCAAATCTCACAAGACATACCGGGGGGGGGGGCGACATATAATCTACCCAGCCATTATAATAAAAAAACAACAAACGTGAAATCAAGTGAATAGATCGTGGGGTAGGGGATGGGGGTCAACAATGAGCGTACTGTACAGATGTGATTACATATGTATACATATGTATTAGTTTATCATATAGATCAGATGTATCCAATATAGAAGAAGCAGAACAAGAAACTTCATTACATTATAAGATTTGTACATACATGAATAATAAGAATAAAAATATACACGAAACAAACAAACATACATGTACATAATACATAAGTAAATGAATAATACTGTACATCCAGGTACAAAGTTATACAGAAATACAAAACTATAAGATATAGGATGTAAGACAATCTCTACCATATTTTAGATTGCGAAATTTACAGGACTTATGGATTTGATCAATGTGTCTGGTATTCTAAAAATGTAGAAGATATCATATATCTAATCTGGTTAAATATTTCTAGATATAATGATAAATGAAAATGTTGTTTGATAAAATGGTGGCGAGGTATAATTTGGGTTAATCTTCGCAGAGAGAATTCAGATAGTAACTGGCTGGGTTCATTGATAACAAATTACTATGTCAAATAGTTAATCCGTAGAATTAATGAGTTTAATTTGCAATTAGTTAATGGTGGGGTTCATTGATGATAAATTATTATGTTTTCGATTCGGTAGAATTGATCAGATTGTATTTTTAATAAACAGACAGTGTTCATTGATCATAATGTTCCTATGTTTACTGGCATGAGGCTAGATCACAATATATATGTTGATTTGTGGATGACGTGGTTCTATCACTGATCTATAGATCAGTGGTTTCCATACAGAAACTTTTGTCCCATTTGATCATGGGATGGGTTGTGACCGCCTGTGTCGTGCAGGAGATACGATAGACTTGGTTTCACTGTCTAGTGATGCCAATGTAGATCTGCCTTGTTCAGTACATCTAGAACATCTGATTTACCTAACACGTTTGCATACTTTTCTATTATCTAGATCATAAGATCTGTCACTGAGTCAAATGACGTGGTTTAGTTCACAGACTTGAAGGGGAGAAGAAAGGGTCACCATCCAAACTTCGTATGTTTTTCAGAGTTTTTCTCTCGGTACCGAAGAACATAATTCGAAAGTGGATTATTGGAATATGTTAATATCGAAATGACCTAGTTCGTGGTGAAAGGACGTTTATGCCAATATAATCTATGATGACGAATCATTCGAATGAAAAATAACAGAGCTATATCTATGAACGGAATTGATTCGTGTCAGCTGTAGATCTTAATAACAGAATAAGCATATTTAAAGAATGTTTTGTTGAATATTTTGTTAAAATGAACCTCGGGTGGCCTGTTGAAGTATGTTAAAGGTTATGAAAACATAAAAGATGTATCTTTATGATAAATATTTATAAAAATGATATACCGACACTTGTTCTTTCTCTACTACTTATATCTTATATATACAAACAACCATTTTCTGCAACTTAACTTAAATATCGGCTATGACCTTCAGCAAATTGTTCAAGATATAATATTGCCCTCAGTTGGTTGCTTGCCAACATCACCATGGAGATTTAAAATGGCGTACGGTTTCAGGTAATCTGTACTGGAAACGATTATTATGCACACTGTTAGATGCAAAAAATGAGAGGAATAATGTTCGTGTTAAGAATAGCTTACACAATAGAAAAAAGTGTCTGTATTATAATAAAGAACAAAAGAGCAACTTAAAGGAGAATCAGCATTTTGTAACTAAATGCAAGAAGCTGACCTCTTTCATTTAGGACAAAATAAAGGGTTGAACTCACCCGATCTGATTATTAATTTGATTAGCGAATGGGCAAGTTATACACCCATAGTTTGAAAGAATAAACGGACTTTGTTTTGTTTACTTATTTTACTTTCAATTGTCAACATTTATTTCTCAAACATGCATTAGCCAAGAATTCTGAAAAAAAAATCGCACAATAGGCCTACATACGCCGTATCAAATGTGTTTGTTACGCTGAGCGATAGACGATACATATATTCAAATATAATTTAGTAAGTGACTTTCCTGTTTTGAAGAGAAAAATGGGTCGAATTGCGTAGCCAACAATCCGGGGTTATCTTAGTTTATCATATCTTTCCGAGGAATATATCAAATGCAGTGAATCGATAAGTTTTCTATTTTAATTCTTCATTACATATGTAATCCAAGTTAGTTGGTGTTTGTCACTACCTGCCGTGTCCTTGTATACAGACAGCGCGAATATAGTAAAGATCAATGACAAAGCATTTACTGTCTAGTAAATGAAAATGAATAAATGACAGAATTTTAATCTGCTTTTATTGGACAAATCACAAGATTTAATTTCATGCCGACGATTCAGCTCTAGATTCAATTACAACTTGTAAATAGTGATTACATCTAATGATGCAATGAACAAAGTGGTCTGCGGTAGGTAACCCTGTGAAACCCCTTGTTGACATACAGTTTATATTTCACACGTATAATACGTCCTTAGTGTCCGCTCCTTTTTCTCTTAATTCCCATTGAAACTTTATTGTTCCGGGGCAGTTCGGCACTTAATGTAAACCATTGTACAAAACTTTCTTCATTTCCTAGCAGTTCACAACTATTGTACTCAAGTGTTCCCACATTCTTTAGAAAATTTACTGACGTCACACTTCTTGTAAGAATTTAGAGGAAATGTTTGTACGTGTTAATAGTATGACAGTACAGACTGTATTGTTTGGCTTTAATTTATTCATCATAAATTTGTGAAAGTCAGCAGAAAAGATTTGAATATTATTAGTCTTGTTTTAAAACGGTGTTGTTGAATTTCAAACGTTAAATTGTGCTTTATATTAAGTACGTTTTAACTAATTTTGTATCAGAGAAAGGTGCCTTTCGGGGGATTTGAAATTTCCACGTTTTTTCTTGGAGGTTCCCACAAAACATTTTTAACGGCATTTCAGTTTTGTAGTTATATGGAATCTGCTACTTTGACACTCAATGCGAGTTAGTAAAAGGGAAATAACTCCTACACAAGTGTCAAGTTTCAAATTCAAAGCTGTCAAACGAGATTTTTTAATGCATTATAAAACCGACTCTTCTTAATGGTTTTCATCTTATTTTCAGGTAACCCCTGGTAGCGTAGCATCTAGTGGTTTAAAACCTGGTGACACTATTATGAAGATTGGACCAGTCAATGCTACAACTTTGTCACACAATGAAGGACAAGAACTTATTCGTAACGCAGGGAATATTTTACAGCTCACTATTAAAAAGTAAGTTTATGTCTTTTAATAACATACTAATTTCCCACCATTAAAAACAACACCATTTTTTTTTAAATCGCTCTAAAATCTGGATATGGCACTGAAAAAGTTGTTACATAATGTCACTTAATTACAACCAACGTATTGGCCATGGCTAACTTAAATCTAATCCAAGCATCAGTGCCTTACACACATTTCAGATTAGGCAGTCACATGATTATATTTATTCCCCTGAATATCAGGGGTCAAAGTCTAACAAGAATCTTCAAATTTAATATTCCAACCTATATGACCAATATCATCAATGTGCATATCCGTCGAATAAAATGCTGAGATGGTCACTGTCTGTTATGCGCCTATCCACAGTTTGAATTCCCATATACATTTCTAGGTATTAATAGTATAGCCTCAAGGATGTTTAGAACACTTTCGTTTACATGACAGTCTAGATCTACTTTAGTATTGTTAATCTAATCGACTTTTTATCAATACTATACACAGACATTTTAGCAATCCAAACTTCCCAAATAAAAAAGAAAAGTTTTTATTGATTTTCTAAAAATACCATATAGTACATTTTAAAGAAGAGTGTTCGGGTAGTCCTCTCGACACAACCTGGCTCTTTTGGGGACTAACATATGATTCAATTTTACTTCAATAATTCCCTTGAGCTGTAGGGGAGTGTGACCGGAGTATGAAAGAGGTTAGACAGACGACCCTACTCCTTTTCTTGTACATGCTTGGAAGCAAATGACATACCTTTTATATAACGCACACGGGTAAAACCATTCGGCCATCCAACCGCTCTCTTCTCCTTACAAATACATCATCACTTTCAAAATATTTGCAGATGCAAGAGGTACACTACTGCAAAGGTCATAAAATAAAACATTCTGTCAAATTAAAGTTGGCAAAATGATCCGAAACCCATATTTCAGCAAATCCCAATTTATTGCACAATCTTTTCTCTCTACAATAATATTTTAACTTAAATTTGAAGTTTGCTATTTGTCCTTCCAGGCTTAGTGCGTCGTGTCAACCAGACGGTCCCATGTCCCCGAATAGATACCAGTATGATAGTCAAGTATCGGCTCAACTGTTGCAGGGTTCACCACGAGCCCAACAGCAACAACAGCAACCACAGCAACAGCAATCATATGGCTACAGTCTTCCACAGGATAATTCAAACCAACCATTCAGAATACAGATACAGCACTCTAAGACACCGTCTTATCCAGAAACTAATTCGTTCAACAGCCGTAAATATATAGACACGTCTCAACAGCAGACTCCAAGCTATTCTAGTCCCAATTACCAGCAGAATTACGAACAGCCTAGTTACGGTCGTCAGAATTCTCAACAAGCTCGAAGTCAGCAAGACACTTATGAAGCTCAGCCTTACACCCAATACAACAGACAGACTTCTCGTGATCCAAATTATGGAGTCCAGGGTGTGCCGCAATATCAATCACCCAGAGTGCAATCTTCTCCTCAGCATATACAAATACACTACCAACAACAAACACCACAAGAACAACAACAGCAACAACAAGCTTTTAGCCCAACGTCTTATAATAAACCTCAACAGTTTTCTAAATACTCGGATAATGTGTATGGTGCTAATCAGAATTCTTATTCGTCTAGTCAAACCAAAAGCCCTTCGACTTATCAGGCTCCACCGTTCAGTCCCGGAGGAACGCCTTATTATCAAGAGGAATTAAAATCTCCGTCCTATAAAAGTCCAATATTACCTGGAGGAGGTACGCTGAACAGAAGTTTTAGTAACGAACCACAACCACAAAGCAATTCATATTCTCAGCCCCAGCCCTCTTCTTATTATAATACAATATCTCCGACGGGTACTTATAGTCGTAACGCTAGTTCAGATTACAATCAAACTGATTATTCTCAGACGTTCCCCAGAAGTTACAATAGACAAAGTTCACAGCCAACTTCACCTTATGTCAGTGACCAAGTATCGTATGGTTCACCATCACAAAACACATTCTCTCCGATACCGACGTCCAACCAACCTAGTCTATTTAGCAGAAGTACCTCCCAGCCAGCACACAGTTATGATCCAACACCTGAACAGCCAGCACAAAGTGCCACAACAAGGGCGACATTTAGTCCTTTAAGACAACAAATGAATCAGTTAGCTAGCCCAACGAGTGCAAGTTATCCATACGGATCTCAGCCGACGTCGTACGGGGCGCAACCAACGTCACCACAAATAGATCCAACCGCACCGTCATTTAGCCAGTCAGCTCAACCAATGTCACCACAAAGAGTTCCAGCTGCACCGTCATTTAGTCAGTCAGCCCAGCCAATGTCACCACAAAGAGCTCCAGCTGCACCACCATTCAGTCAGGCAGCCCAACCAATGTCACCACAAAGGGTTCCAGCTGCACCACCATTCAACCCAGTGCCCGTTGCACCACCCGTGGGAAATCTCGATTCTTTCAGTAGTCCATATTCTTCATCACAACCTGGTTATGGAGCTGTAAGTCCGGACCTCTCTTCACTTTCTCTGACTTCTGATAGCCTTGACCAAGGATTAAACGTTCCATATGAAATGTCAGAACCTGCTGTTCTAGCTCCTCCTCCCCCTCCCCCGCCACCACCTCCACCATCGGGTCCTCCACCCCCTCCTCCCCCACCTATGCCACCATCATTAGCTGATTGGAGACCAGATGACCAGGTAAGAATTTTTCGTACAATAAACTGGATCTATAGACGTTACCCAGCTGCAACACATTTAGACTTAGAAAGAAGCATGTAGTAAGTAGATGGCTTTTAGTAGGCTTAGAATATCTTAAAGCTTATATATTATTATGTAGTCGCTTAAATAGTAGCTTATGTAAATGTAGTTAATGCTTTTAACGTAATGAAAACGCGCCACTGGTTTGACTGGAAGTATTAGCGTTACATAATTTGACTATACCCTTTGGCACGATTGTAGCCTGGACAATTACGGACTTGAAATAAAAGCGTCACTTCTCCACTCGGGTTGCAATTCTGCTTGCAATGGCCCTGGGAGGCCCTACCCATGTGCATTCGATTTTCCGTTCCTGGTGTTAACCTTGGTTTGTATACTATCGTCTCTTTTATAGAAATATTGCAGTTTTATTGACACTACATGTAGCTTATTAAAAGTCACATTTTACACCCTTATCTCTATGCAATTAAATCGTAATTTACAACATCCCTGTTTTGTCCAACTTGGTTGGTTTTGTTGAGAAAATTTATCTGTGGAGCGTTTACGCGAGAGGGGAAAACCCATTCTCGCATGTTATTCCCACGATTTTGTGTTATTACATTCGGAATTTACAATCATTCATTTCTAAAAGTGGGTACATTTTTATTTCGTCTTAGTTTATTACAAAACATGGATAATACTGATTTGATAACATAGGATGTACTTAGATATTAACTTGGTTTGTCTTTGTAAGTTTCAACATCTAATGGTGTAATTTCCTACACCCTTAATAAAAAAAAATTGTCGTAGTTAAACTTGCTTGAGCAAATGGCGTTTTGTGGTGATAAATAAATACTGCACTATAGTAAGTAGTTTTCCAGTAAGTAGATACATACTTAGATCATTTACACCATAGAAGAAAGAGTAAGATATACGTGAGTAGTCCCTGCAGTAGATGTTACTCCCCTACTGCAAATTGTTCTTCGTTATCCAACCCTCTTTCTTGTGTACTCTCACCTACTCTGTGGACTTTCACTTTGATGTTTCTAATATGGTGTTTGACTGGATTTCTTATTGTTTGTTTTACCGCTAAGATGTAATGAAGTTGAGTGTGCATCAATTATATGCATTCAAAATTTGGAATAGGAATGACCTATTTTTAATGTCAATGTACTTATGTTGTTTAAATTGCATATTGAATTGCATGACATGGGTAAGAGATAAACATAGTTCACACTAAATATAAGATTCTTCTAAATTTAATAAAAAGTGGTGTTACAATTAGCATAAATATTTCCAGGGAGTAAATAAAATTTTTATTGTTAATTGAAATGCATGTATTTGGCTACACGGATTAATTTAAGATTTTAACACATACGGAATATATAGCATGTATTTGGTTAAAAGCATAGTCAGGTCATTTCTATAAAGCTCCCTATTTTGCCTCTATGTACATGTCATTGTATTAATAAAGGGCTACATAAACGCGATAATGGCCCTTTTGGCAGTTTTATAAGCTAGATGACAGATTAATATATACGGTGACCGAGTAGGTCGTATTGTGAAGACTTTCTGACTTAACCTTTTTAACAACCTAAACACAAAAAACACTGTTTTACACAAATCAACCTACAAACTTATCTTGTATCATTCTAAACAGATTAATATACATTAACACAGTTTTTTTAATAGTAAGATCAGTATCTTAGATATAGAATTCAAAAGATGAAATATTTTTTCTCGGTTGATATATTTAGCTTGTTATTAATAATGTGATCTAATGAAAGATTGTGATAAGGTCTAAAGCTAATAAATTAAAAGCTCAAAAAGTGTGAATCATTCGAAGTTCTTTACTAACAATGGCAAAAGAAAGTGTTTATATAGTTTCTGACAAACAATGATACTAAATAACTGCATGTCCATCTAAGGTGTCAGAGAGGTTTTGTTAATGAGATTAGATAGTCAGTTTGCGTAAATTAATGATAGATAGTATCACCCAGGGCACTGAAAACATTACCGGCGTATTGAAATGCCGAGGGGCATGACTGTCAAGACAAAATAATAATAATAACAATTATCTTTTTCCGATCCACATTCTTAGTGTCAAAGATCAAATAAGACAAATTGGTGTCATTTGGTGCTTTTTACCACAGATTCGTTTTCTTAAATTATGTATAAACATTTGTACTTGAGGCAGGGTCACGATGGTTGTAGGTAAAGTACCAATTTTTCTTGGAGGATATTATTATCAGGTAGGCGCTATAATTCATAAAACTTGTTTATTTATTTCATTTATTTACTGGCATTGTGTTGAAATTACGAATTCGAATTGGATTCAAACCGCGATGTTTTCGAATTGATCTCCGGAATATTGTGTTTTCTCGATTTACAAAACAGCAGAGTTTTGAAATAAAACAAAACAAACTGTCTATTTTATATTCGAAGTGTGTATTTACTTTTGTATTTACCATGTAAATAATTACATAGGTAAAACAGTCTAGGGATGTTTATCGTGCTAAAAAATACATACATGAAATGTCAATGAGTGAAATAAGACAGAATTTGTTTCTTAAACTTGTGGTATTTTGTAATTTTCTGTCTAAGATGTTAGTTCTAAACACGGATGAGAAACTCTTATACTAAGTAGAATTGGATATTCAGAGAGGTAATTTATTTCTGTTTGGTGAAGTTGATGGACAGTGTAATAAATTCAAGTTGGAATCGTGAAATGTTTTTAAACTGTTACATATTTGACACCAGCTCAGCGCCGCCCCTCCCCGGTTCCTATGGACCCGAATGAAATTAATTAAATTAAGGTTACGTAATAAACGAACGTATGTGTGTATTTAGTAAATAATATATTGATACGTGCACGAATGCTAAAGCTTGTAGATATTAGTAAGTATTTATAGCATGTTGATAAACTCTTTTATTGTATGTAATAACAATTATATTTTATAATTAGGAGTAGGTATGCTGAGAATGCTAACAAAGCTGCACGTTTGATCAATCATATGTAATAGAGACATTATTTTATACGTTTAAAAGTTGATTTTTAATAGTGTAAAGATATTCGAAAAAGATTATGTGATTAAATTGGGTAAATAAGCATTAATTAAATCAGGAACGTTTTATTCTTATTTTATTCAAGGTCTTAATCCAGCTAATTTCTTGTTATATAACGCCAAACAAAAATTTGCATATATATATGTTAATATTATTATGGTGTTTATTTTAAACAGAAAAGAACATCGAATTCGAACTCCAATCAGCAAGATGGTAATAAGGTACCTGACGGTTTGATAAGTGCCATGAACAAACCGGGTAAAAAACCGTTTTCGTATGGAATTGACTTAGAAGAGCTCAAACAAAGAACATCGTAAGTAATTTAATCACTTTATTACCGTTATTTTCATCGCTGTCATGAACATGTGGAGGCCACAAGAAGGGTGGTCATTGTTATTTAGAATTACCAGGGAAATTGCTCCAGGTGCCCTGATATCTGTGAAGGTAAATCAGTACTTGGTTAGTATCCACAAAATAAAAAAACGGCTGCTCTCCTCTATATACGAGGTTGATCAAGGAAGAGATAACTAAAATATATGTAGCAGTAAAAATTTCTCTTGTTGTTCCAGATGGTTAGGCAGAATGTTACTCTATCACTACATTTGATAGATTTGTGTGAAATGAAATGTATTGAGGTTTAACGTCCTACTTTTTCTTCTGCATCGCTGCACTACGGTCTATTCTTATTTCGAATTCGAATCACCAAGGGTTCTTTTATGTGCAGGCGCTCCATCAAGCACAATTTACTAGGGGTAACCAAGCCAACACCCGATAGGAACCAGAGACCATTGGGTTGGCGAGTCAGCGCCTCACCTACTGAGCCACCGCCGCTCGCTTGTATAGACCTGAATATTTAGTTAATACATGTACATGTATTGGTCTAACCTGGTTTGAATGAGTATGTAAACCTAAATACTTTCACGATGATAAACACTTGTTTATGGAGTGGAAGTCATAAATTATATTGAATAAAGCATGCTGTATAGGCCTACACACTATTATGCAAGGGCTTAGTCAACAAGTCTATGCAACGACCCCATGCACGCGTGTCCTCGTGTTCAGTCTACCAGACTTAATGTAGATACTATTTGGTATATCTTGCATGATATTAATTAATTGTGCGGAAAATAATTTGCTTATGTTAATGATGAGTGATTTATTATCGGATTGCAGGAGACAGTCTCCAGCAGTGGCTCCTAAAGCTAAGAAACAGCCTGTACCCACTCCAGCTGGACCACCAAGTACAGCTCCTAAACCAGGAGTAGCTAAAACTAACTACATGCCAGGCGGACCTCCAGGATCTGGGTAAGTTCTCACTGAAAAGTAGTTAGTAATCCATAGGACATGCCATTCCACAACTTATCTTTCGTTCAGTTGGGGCATTCGAGACACAAACTATCTCATCAACAAGGACCATATTACGAAAGGATGATGAATAAGGCTAATTAGAGTATCCCCCCCCCCCCGGTTAAACTAGACTTGGCCTAAATAAACCACTCTCTTTGGTAAATTTGGGTAAAAAACGAAATTAAATGTCAATTTGTTGCATGGTTAACCTGTTAATCAAGATGAAAGTTTGTCTTCGTTCACAATTTAATTTCGGTCTACAGACAAGGCCAATGTTGGGATACAACTGATTGCATGTTCAACAGTCAACGGTTTAAACCAAATATCGTTTTGGCGTTGTGTGGTGGGCGGTTCTCCTGCACTTACTAATAGAACTAGACTTTATAAACTAACCACTTTAATCAGCTGTGTATAACTTGCCCCGTTAGTCTCAATCCAGTCAACATTTTATTTTAACCTAAATCAAAGAGTTTTATCAGCTTTACGAAACCAGACTAAATAAATATTTGATTAAAGTCATTACAGAGCTGTGATTTACAGCTAATGTGGGTCATTGAAATTGAAAAAATCCTATTTACTAGTATCTAGTATTTATAATTTCTCTCTCTATGTAGTAATATGATGAATATTGTATTAATTGTTTTATATATTGTAGCTCAACTTATAAAAATCAGTCAGAAACTTTACGAATGATCCAAGAACGTGAAGCAAGTAAGAATGAACCCCGTTCTGAAATAGATGAGAGTCATATACATGTAAACCCTACAGGTCCTAAAGGAAAACAATCTCTGTCCTTTAAAGTTTTGCAATGGATGACAGACACACCAGAAAATCCAGCAGGTATGTGTCTTTTGGACACATGTCGGTAACTCGGCACTCTTTATTCCAAGGCTTATATTACCCTTGTCCAATCTGACGCTCACAAATCTGACGCTTACTGACTCTCACGTAAGGTCCAAAAGATATATATAGTTAATGTTTCTATATATATATATATATATAAACATTAACTTCCATTGGATTTCTAGCAAGTAGATACAGTTTCTGAAATTCACTAATTAACTAACAGTATTATTGGTATCATACACGAGACATGATTTACTAACCGGTTACCTTATTAATATACATGTACAACAAAACTATTTAGCTTATTGATCAATAATTATAACTTTCTTTGTTTTTTTCAAGAACCAATTGTTGACAAACCTAAAACAAAAAAACAGAGGAATCCCCTGTTGCGTCATAATTCGGAGGATGATGAAATGAGATTTTCGGGACTTCATGGTAAAGCAGATATACCATCTAAAGCATTTGGTAGAGTACAACAAATGAAAACAACTGATTCACCACCACCACAAGATCAACAAGATAATGGTAAATAATTTCACTTCTCCTCATTCTTCTGGTTACCTTTCCACAAGTAAATCGATAAACTGACAGAAATAAACATCGAAACACAATCTATTTTATAATGTGAAATGAAATAAAATGGGGTTGAACGCCCTACTGTCCTGCCGACTTTTATAATATGACATACTATTGAGTATGGATAGCACATCTGAAAACATATCCAGGTAATAGGAGGGGAAATGTTACAGTTTAATTCATTAAACATAACCGTGGATCAAGTCATGGCATGACATATGGGCCATATGAGAGGTCAAAATAACACCGACCTTGATGAACTACAGAATTTTTGATCATCGATAAACTTTGAGGTCAATTTTCTCGAAAAGCGATCAATGTGGGTTGGCCCACTTTAGTTGTGACCTCTTACTATCAGTCTGTAACTAAGTTTACAATAATATACACCTTTTCCATCTTTTTGTACTTTTTTTATTAGACCAACAAATAGGTAATTATGATGAAACATCTATAAGATATAAAGGAAAGTTCATCCCATCACCCTCATTCAGAGTTTTACAAAATTGGGCTGCACTGGATACAGACGTTGAAAGTAAGTAATAGCATCGCATAATATTTCATATAGCTTACAAAATGGACATTCAGAATCATAAACATAACCACAGCCGATATCTCAGACATAAATGATGTTTCGTAAGTGCTGCGTAGCTTCTCAAGATTTTCGATTTGTAGATCGATCACGTGAAAGCCAGACATTACTCTATCTATTATAAGTATTTAATCATAATTACACACCAATCAATTTCACGGTTTTAATTATTTTCCGTACCTTACGATCGACTTCTATGTCACTGTTTCTTCTTCAGTTTCGCCTGGCTGGACTTTGCTATGTAATATATGCTACGATATTAATATTCGTTTCATAATGGTCTAAATATGCTGTCTTGAAATAATCGTTTTTAGATTTTTGAATATATTTTAGTAAATAACAGTGGTCAGAATTTTATCGGTTTAAAGAATATATGAAGACGCAGACTGATATGACTATTATCAGTAGTAGGCTACATTACTCAATAAATACATGTATATATTTCTAGCTCCAGCACAGAGACGAGCTAATGTTGATGAAGAAGATGATGGTTTACCTGATACTCTGTCTAATGAAGAAATGGTTGATGTAAGATATAAAGGTGGACATATACCATCTAGAGTATTTAGATCATTACAGAAAGCTGTAGGTGATGAAACACCTGAAACACCAACACGTATGTATTTGTTTACTGTTAATTCAGCCCTTTGGTTATTTGCGGGAGACCTAAAAGAACCCTTGACAATTGGAATTTTATATAAGAGTAGGCCGTAGTACCGCTATATCCGGGCAAATTTCATAGTACACGGCATGGCATATGTCTGTCGCCATAAGCCAGGAGGAAGACGGACAACAACAATAGGAACAACTTGATGAGTATCGGCTGGTCCTGAAAGCATATTTGCCCATCTCCTATTTTGATTATCATATTACAGCCTGGGCAATAATGTTTAGTCAACCAGTAAGATAGGAAATAGGAAAAGGGGAATGCAATACCGGTTGTGGTAACAATTTAACAACAGATATAAATCGTACAAGAGTTGCTTGTGTGCAAGGGAAATAACTCCAATTTCTATACCGATTAATCATGAAGCGTCACACTGATAAACCAACTTCTCTGCAATATCGTACTTTGAATTTTTATAGCAACACAGAATGGAAGCTCTGACCAAGGTCAACCTAGAGGAATAAAGGTTATATCTAAGGCCGTGCCACAAACTGTTCAACAAGGTGATAATAATGCCGGTACAGATTTTTAAGATGGAAGAAGAATTATATAGTTATTGTTTTCAGATTATTTATTACATTGTTAATATGATAGATATTTTAAAACTATTTAATATTTGCATGATGTCAATGGCACTAGTCGCCAACGTGTAACCAGAAATGCATGATATGTTTTTATGAGTAATCCCCCTTAGTTTGTTTGGCGGAAAACGTCTGCCCAATATAGGCTAAGAGACCTTCCGTCAAGAGTGTAATTAGAAGTACCATTATTATATTATATTAATGAGATCTAAGCATTTACGTTTTGTTAACGTATGATCTCTTTAATGTAGAATCTTTTACTAACAGAAACGATGTAAATATGTAAATATGGAAGATACTGAAAGTGACGTAAGAGAGTTGTTTAGGTTATTTAGTTAATCAAGGAAAGTTTTGGTATTAGGGAAATCCTATGCTCCAAAAGACAACACAAAATAAGTTGAAAGAAATCCAAATAAAAACAGGTGTATGACCACCAAAATTTTACAAAATTAGAAAACGAATACTAGAAGTGGTTATGTTTGAATCTTTTTTTATGTTTTACTATTGTATAATTAATTAACAAAAAAACTAATATTTTTGTATGCCTTAATGTGTATATATATATATATATATTCTAGCAATAGTGATGACCTCATTCAAATTTTGCTTTCATCACTTTGGTAACCAATTGTGCCTTATGAATATGAAGTTAATGTCTGCAGAAAATATAACTTAGAAAGTATATATTCTCCTGGCCCCAAGTAATTTTGTAGTCGGGCCTATTACACCCTCCTATACAAAGTTGAGAGTGAGATTTAAGCTACTTGGAATGGTAGTTTAGCCTATGTACATATTATTATGTTTTATAAAGAACTTTGTTTGTTATTTACTAGTATACGTAGTTATGTTCTATTATCCATTATGTTTTGTTGAACTTTACTTTCATTTCCTTCTTCCATCTCTGTACATAAACATTGTACTATGTATATTTTCAGATAAGTAGACCTTTAATTATACGTTTGCTATGATATATCTTTTGTGAAAAATTAATCATAAAGTTACAAAAGCTTTGATAACAAGTTTTCGGGTAAACGGCTTTTGTGTTTTATTATTGAAGCATTTTTTAGTAAGATTATAAAAAATAAATAATTTAAAAAGATGTTCAGCTGTAGACAAGATTTAGATCTCCAACGTATTTATCAAATTCGATGTAAATTATATTCGCTTTGTAATTTATTTTTCGGTTGCTATGCCAATCCCATTGGGACAGTTTGCTGTGTCATTGGTGTGTGTTATGTGTACTTTTAATCAAAAATAAAGTTTTACCAATACATCTCTAGGTTGTGTCTTAAGTGGAACGTTTTTTCCATGATCAGTTCATGCATGGCGGATATACGTTCCACCCACACACAATACTCTCTTAAATGCCAGTATAAAATACGCTCGTTTTTGTCGCTTATGGTTTGGGTGTGTGTGCGTGTTCAGGGCGGCGGTGGGAAAGATATACACGAAACAAAACTGACACCTTAATTTTTCAAAATCTCCCGGAGGTGGATGATACCATACCCCAACCCCCACCACACAAACACACACACACACGCTTGGCAGATATATGTCGATGCGGTGATTAGTATTTCCCCCAGAACTGCAATAGAATACCTTTGAGTTATATGGACACAACTAGCTTCAATCCTACGTTTGGTTAAAGATTTTCTTGCAATGGGAGAGTAACATGCCCTGTTCGTTTCAAAAACACACCATTGTCCATCATACATCTCCTTTAAAGTCTGTACGCCAAGTGCAGTATTATGGAAAATATCAAATTTCCCACGACTTAATCCGCACCAACAAAATATCAACGGTAGATAATCTCCAGATTTAAATTCAGTGGGATAATCAAGAGATTACGAGAAACTCGTGGATACCACTGTAAATATTTTCACTAATCTGTGTAAATACTGAATGGTACCTTTTGTGACTGATATCACACTTTTGCACGCAATTGTTGTTTACAATAGATTAACAATCGCTTATATGACGAGACGTTAAGCTTCTTAACAATCATATTCCACGGTCAAAATAAGAATAACACAATATTTTAAAATAACATAACAGCTAGAAAGAACGCGTAAATGTGCCCTACTTTGTACACGATGCAGAGGGCAGTGGTTTGACACATCACCCGGTTGGATTCGTAGAAATGGAGAACATAATTGCTTCTTGGTGTATGTAGTATCAAGTCAATAGGAAAATTGTGAAATATCGTCAATTTATTAAAAAGATTGTAAGAGTTGCCTCCCTTTACCCAGCCCCGTTTACATTGCTATGCAATAACCGTTCCTGGTACAATAAATGTGCAACGCTTGACAGAAAAGTTAATCAATCCGTTAAGCATGTTACCCAGGATGGAAAGCTAGTCAGGACTGTGGCTATAAATAATTACAAAAATTATACGAGACCAAAGAAACGTGTGATTCCTATGTTTATCAAGAACATGATACATATATTTCAAACAATCATATCATAGACACTTGGTAATGAAACGCTATAGAAATCAATAATCCTGTTTAAATATTAATATTAATGCCGATGTTTGTCAACCATATCGTACAATATGAAACAAAGTTTAAACAAGACACCTTTCCAATGAAGCGCTATACAAATCAATCCTGTTTAAATATTAATATTAATGCTGATTGGTGGCAACACCGTTTAACTGATTGTTAACTTTGGTCCAATACTGTCTCTGAAGTTCAACAACACTACACTGTGAAGCTAGGAGATGCATCTTAGCCTGATGTTCGGATTCAAACAAGTCCAGATCTGTTCTTATCAGTGACAATTTTGCTGCATGATACGCCTTTTCTTGCTCCATCTGTAACTTCAAAAAATCTTGTTCTGTGAGAGGTGGATCAGCGTTACCGTTTGATTTTACGTTTCGTGGAAATCGTTGACTGGTTACGTCTTTGTGAACAGACAATCTACCAGCAGAACTTTGGAACGGGGCTGATGGTAATCGCGGATGATGAAAATGGTCAAGATAAGCAGAAGGTGGTGGTGGATGAGTGTTTCCCAAATAGTGCAACGTACTGAAATTACGTAATCCGCGTGGGTCCTCGGGAAATCGTCTAAATTCTTTTAATGTTTCTGGCTCGTTGGCCTTTGGAGCACTTGGTCGATTTCTACCTTTAAGATGTTGATTTTGATACGGTGGTGGTATCTGGTACCTAACTGCATCTTCCACATTAAACAGCTGTGATGTAAACCGTCGACTGTCAGGTATTCTTGTCAAAGGAATTCCATGATCATTTGACGATACTGGGATGGAATATTTTTGATTCATGCTTGTCAGATCATTTGGTATTTGCATATTTTGAGATGTTTCATTATCTGGAATTGGGGGTTTACCTTTCATAAGATCGTTAGTTACGGTTTGGGATACTATATCAAACAGGTGAATATCATTTTCCGATGGTACTTTATTACACAATTCTGCTAAACTATTCAAGGATTCCTCATCGGTAGACTTTTTTGACTCAACAAATTTGGCTGGTGTTCCCTTTCTCTTGCGCGAAAGTCTGAGTTTAAGTTGAGGTTTATCTATGTGACTTTCATCTTTGGTGTCTGTATTTCTTGAGCTATCGCTCTCTGTGTTGTTATTATTATCTGCTGGTTTGGGTAAAGTTATTTTAAGCTTCAGTTGTGATTTTATGGCCGAACTTTCTATTTCAGATTTTAATGTCGGACTTCTCTTGTCGATCTCGAGATCATTGTTTTCATCCGTGACCGGTTGTTTCTCACCCTTGGCCATCTCTATGTCCAGCTTTTCGGAATTATCTTCTTCTTCATTAATCGATATATAGATGACGTCATTGGGGTCATCTTGGTCATTGTCTTCTGGCTCTTCTGATTTTTCTTCGCTGCCATCTTCTGGAAGGTGTGGTTTATTGTCATCCTGCTTTTCGTCGTCCTTGTTATCTGAAAATTACAAGGGTATATATTAAGCTAATTACAGTTAGAAACTAGACTACATGTCAAATCCGGTTTATAACCTTACAACCGTTGATTTTCGGCATACAGTTATATTAACCAAAGATAGGTTACCAGGCAACGAAGCATACTCCCACAGCAGCTAAATCGTCGAGGCAGTCAACAAGAGTTGTCGCATATTCTTATCTTTTTCGGTAATGAAACATTTTAATTCTCTGAAATCTGATTAACATTAACAACTCATAAAGTAATTACCAGAAAATCATTAGAATTTTGGGGTTTTTATAAAGTTCTGCCCCATGCTAACGCTTAAGATACGAAACATTTAAAATCGGGGATTTAGCTGTGCAGTTATCAAAATTCATTGAAAATC
Organism: Patella caerulea; assembly: GCA_036850965.1. NCBI lineage: Eukaryota > Metazoa > Mollusca > Gastropoda > Patellidae > Patella > Patella caerulea. The sequence continues at coordinate 15,998,548 of JAZGQO010000014.1, read as the reverse complement.
AATATACTTGTTCGTCTCAAGGCCTTAAACTCTGTGTATCAATCTGAAGTAAACTACATGATAAGTTTGGCCTCTAGAGCGTAACAAAAGCTTTTCAAAGGGATAAAGGGAGATAACTCTGACAGTAGTTATCGGAATTCTCTGAAAAACCATAGTATTCTTCGTCTCGTGACCTTAAACACTCTGTATAAATTTAAAGTTAATCGGATATTAACTGTGGTCTCTAGAGCATCCACAAGATTTTCTGAAGTGATCAAGGGCCATAACTCTGGCAGTAATTATCGGAAATCGCTGAAAATCGATAGTCTTCTTCATCGCATGACCTTAAACACTGTGTGTAAATCTAAAGTCAATCAGATATCAACTTTAGTCTGTAGAGCGTCCACAAGCAATTGTGCACGCCGGACCGTCGGACGGGAGGACAGACGGGCGACATATACGACCACATTTCAATGTGGGCGTATAAAAACGGTGCCATCCTGTCCTCTATTAACAACGATATGACGAAATGACAATTTTACAACATTCTGCTATACCACCTATATTTATATGAGGGGTTTCTTGTTTCAAACTGATTGTGTTTGTTTCTGAAGTCTGTTTAAAATTATAATCAATCTATCTGAGTATAGTTTAGTGTGGTACATTTGACCGAACAGGTTCAAGCCTGCCCAAAAAAGGCTGTGCTTTCCTGTGGACATCGTCAGGTTCCTCAAACAGTTGACATGGGATAAAAGAGAACGCGAGTGGCGATTATACCCCAGCCTGGAGCTAGCTAGCACCACGGGTAAAAATCCGTGATCGAGATCAAAGACTAAATGTGCAAACTGTCTTATTTATATTTGTACAGCGCTCTGAAACGAAGTGTAGATCGCTTTATTATTATATTAATAAAAGAAATCACAAAGTACATAAGAATACTTGAGACTTGAAACCGGGCTTTACATTTACGTTCTTTCTGCTTTACGTTTACGTTCTTTCTGCTTTACGAATTTACATGAAATGAATGAAATGGCGTTTAAAGTCCTACTGTTCTGCCCCGACTTTACGAATCCAAGATACCGTTATAAAAATCAGAAAATGCGTGGTAATTTAAATGATTTCAAAATATTTGGAAAACTATTCAAACATTCCTTACCATAAGGTGGCTCTATTTTAACGCCAGACAATGACCTACTTGAGGAATTTTTAACAGGGTTTGATGAAAAGAAATCTTTGTTAATGTTGTTAGCTATCTCAAAACAGTTTTCAAAATCGTCTGAATGGCGAAAAATGTACTTTAAAACAGCCAATGTGCTGACCAATTCTTTTTCATCGACTGATTTGATATATCCACCATGAGATTCTAATTCCCTTTTAATATTGAATTTCCTTAATATTGTAAGTCTATCATTTACTGAACGATTGAACTTGAGGTAAGAAACGAATTCATTAAAGTTTATCCATAAATTCGAGCCACGATCTTCCTCCACAAGTGCTAGTTCTGTTAACTGAACCATGACTTGTAGAACAAAAATACTATTCAAGCTTTCTATTTTCACACACAACATTTATAAAAGTTAGGAATAGACGGGGGGTTCTGTTAGAGAATAACCAAGAGAAACAAGCCCTGAATACTTTCTCCCATCCGAACCACTGGTAGATGCCATTCCTTGGGAAGTGGACTCCACACTGGAAAATCCCTTACTATGTTGAAGAAATAACCGTGAGTTCGAAGTCACTTACTATCACTGTAGCATAAAGTTAAGCCTTTATACAATATAGCCACTGATTTTCACACAAAAATTGTCCCGAAATAAAGGCAATTGAATAATAATGCATGAAGTACAGTCCGTATATGGTTGGGAATATTACTCGTATTAAAGTGTAGGGTATGATTTATTCAAGAGCACCGTAGTCGTTTAATTTTAAAGGGCATTTACCCATCCATCCAATACACTATCGTTATCTTTGCATTGGTTTTATTTTTGAATAAAAATTTATTGGCTGTGTCAAAAATAATTCTCTACATATACATAAGTAACAGTTTAGTTGATCAAATCCTGGCTATGGTTATAAAGATATACGTTGGACTTTCTGATTCTTCCATTTTCACTCTACCAAAACATATCACGCATTCGGAATATTAACTGAAAAATCCACGATTAAACTACAAACACAATCGGTGTATTCACATGAAACTGAAATATTTCTGTATCCTTTCTGTATATTATAAGAATGATTTGGAAGTAAAATGTCTATAAGATTGAAATGTGATACGAACACAGATAGGGTAGGAATTTCTACAGCCATGTGTTTAATACAACCTCGACCAGAAACAAATTATGTTGACAGTCTGAACTCAGATAGAGCAGACTGACGAGGAGTTAAAGAATTGTGGGTCGACGCGGACGTCGGTATGATATTCTCAATAATTTAACCATACCAATGTTTGATTGATTCTGCCTATATATATATATATTTATATATATATAGGCAGAATATATATATATATATATATAAACTTATCAATAATTTGGAATTATTTTCAACTATTTCAAAATTATGGTGGTTCTTGATTTTTCTTTTTTAAATAAATAATAATTACGTTATCGCAGCCATCGTGACATCATCGCAGCCAAGTTTCATGTTGACCGTGCTTATAATTGACAGAGATTTTATCCTTTTACGAAGAGCATCACACCCAAGAAGAAGTAAACGAGCAACAAAGTGCTTAGTCCAAAAATATACCAATACAGGTTACATACGCATTTACATGACCTCATCACTAAAAAAACAATTAATTTTGTATATGGAGGGTAATCACTCTGGCAGTAATTATCGGATAATCGTTGAACATCAATAGACTACAAATGTACCTCTTCTCTTGACATTAAACACTCTGTATAAATTTAAGGTCAATCGGATGTTCCGATATTTCAAAGTGATCAAGGGCCATAACTCTGGCAATAATTATCAGAAATCGTTGATCGATAGGCTTGTTCGTCTCATGACCCTAAACACTGTGTATAAATTTCAAGTTAATCGGACTGAAGAGGTTCCACAAGCAATTGTTAAATAATTGTTTACCTATACAATTATTGGCATTAGACCAGCTGTCATGGAGAGCTCTTGTAGCATGTGACCGTCAAAATGGAGTTACACGGGCCTTTGTGACAGTCTTGTAGCTAATATATGTTATGTTTAATGTGGGCCACCCAAACCGTGTTCCCGCGTCTTCTATTCCTTACGGTGTTGACCGGGAAACTTCCTCTGGATTTTTCAAAGTGATTGCTGTGCTTCAAGATGGAGGACGCGTCAAGAAACAGCGTCTAAACACCTAATACACTTAGCGTGCACGTAAACAAAACACCGTAGCTGTTGGAATACGACGAAGCGTTGGCGGAACAATGACTGACCGGGCGAAATTTCCCGCATAGTAAAGTACATGGCGTGTGTACCCCGGATGATGCAAAACAGTAGGGAGTTAAACCCCATTTCAGTTTTAAGCTAACATAACTGGCGTCTGAAAGTGAAGATGGGGTAAATACCAGTTTAAAAACAACACGCTACTGGCCATTGAGGAGACTCTTTCCATAATCAGATAAGCTGGCTTAACTTGGTTCAGCTACATAAGGGTGTGCACATTTGATTACTATTTGTGGAAATTTTGTGTTCCCCGGCAGGGTATTCATAGGCGTTATTAACTTGAACCCATAGCGCTGACTGTACGTGTAAACGCCAAGCTCTTAATACTCAAAAACACGGGCATTTTTTATATTCGTATTAGCCAGTTCATGCAGCATTTTTTTTTATCCCAGGGTGGGGTAACATTCCACAGTCCTTTATTTCCATCGCTCACCGCTGGTGGTTTTGGATGTTGCTGTTATTATTCGATGGATCAGGGTGTTATGATAGCTACTGGATATATTGCATTCGATCACTTAGAAGTTGCAATTACCAACCCCATCCCATTGACATTATGCACAATGTTCATGTGACCAAGGTTTCTATTGATTTTCGTCGATTTTCGATAATTACTTTAAAAAGTTGTAGCCCTAGAATATGTAGGAAATATTTCTTTACCACTCGAGAAAAAGAAAGCTATTGATTTTCAACGACAATTGTTTTCGATTAATTGCCATTGATTATATTGAAAAATATTGCGGACCATCTGGAAGGTATCATTAGATTTATTTGAAATTTAATATACGTATATTGGTTTATTCTTAAGACGGAAATCCTATTGGATTTCGTCGAGATCAGTTTACTAGAACGCTACAGTATTCAGCTGATTATCCGTACATGTTTTGTTTATTTTAGTGCCAGGAAGATGTCTATATCATTATTTCCAATGTTTATAATTGTCTTGTGAATGATCCCGTTACCAACAAAACAATAACGAAGCTACAATATTTATAAACTTCTTGACCATATGTTTCGTTGCCTGGCAACCTACGTTTAAATGTATGATAGGGTTTATGAACAAACAATCGAATGTCACGTGTTGAGTCATGTGTTGAGTCTGCTCTAGATTCGAGGTTGATGAGTATAAAATTTCCAAAAGGGCGGATTTAGAAAATGTATTTTGCGACCCATCTTGAATTAGTGGTCTGTTGATGTACGGTTTATTTAGGAAGGAGTGACATTGTTATGATAACAGAGATACTGGTTGAAAATTGTTGATAACATACGACCATGGCGGGTTCATCTTGTTGCCCTATTTATAAACGTTCTCCGTCTCAACCTTGTTTATCTTATTTGTCTATACGTAACCAATCTGGCCGTCTCCAAGGGTGTTAATTAATTGATAGTAGACTGGAATCCTAGATGGCCATGTTTGAGTCTCTCAGTACATTTCTAAATCATCGTTGTTCTTTGATCTTAAAATGTTCTTCAGTTCACAAATATTGATTATATGGACAATAATTCTAGGAAAAAACTTCATATCTCACAATTTATGAGTAAGATATGAGAAGCCCGTAAACAGTGACCCACCAAAAGCTGCATGGAAGTAACTCGAAATAAAATAAGATAGGTTGCCGGACAACGAAACATACGCCCAGGTCAACTACCCGCTCGATAGTCGATAAGGGGTGTCACGTATTTATGCTTTTATAGGTAATAGTGAGCATTTGCAAGACACTGATATAAATTCCATATAAGTCGCGTGTTCAAAAGTTAAACAAGGGCCATAACTGTAGAAATAATTAACAGAATTGCGTAAATTCAGTAGGATTCTAAACATCAATAATGCATTTAAATTTAATACAAACAGGATGTTAACTTTTGACATTAGCGCGTTTATAAGAGGTTCAATAAAATGATACACGAGTCATAACTCTAGAATTAATAAACGGAAATTGTTTAAATTCAATAGGACTTTTCGTTTTACTAATCTAAATAATACTTCCCATACAGATTGAATGATAAAGTAAAACAAGGGTCATAAATAATGCGTGTAAATTTCATACAGATCGGATGTATTAGAGCGTTCACAAGGTTCAATAAATAGTTACACAAGGATCATAACTCTAGACGCAATAAACGGAAATTGTTGATTTTAAACGACCTCTTCGTCTCATTCATACATATGTAAATTTCAAACTGATAATAATCGTTGTTGTATAGTGTTAACAAGAAATTGTGGATGACGGATGTCCGGACGAGCGTACGGGGGCAATGACAAAATACGAACACAATTCCGTGTAAGCGTATACAAATTGGCTTTAACGTCCTACTGCTCTGTCTCAACTGGGCCAATGAAGACGCGCATGATGGATCTTTAAATGTTGGATTACGTAGGGTTTGTCCGTATTTTTAATTGGGTCTGGTCTTATCTTACAAAGAGATAAAGTTACAGCCTATATCCGGTGCTGTGTTTCTTATGTCACGACTGGCTTCACATGGGATAAATAATGTTCGTCACATTGTGATAAGGGCGATTAGAGGTTTTCAACATTAGTTCCAACTAGTTGGGTTTCTAGGGTGGATGAACTTGTAAAGATTGTTAACAATCAGCTTACCAAGTAGAGATTTGTGTCAATCCACATGTTGTAATGAGTTAATCGTTCAATTTATCTCAAGAAGATACTCGGCGAATTAATATCTTACTATCTTTTGAAATCGTCCGTAATGAACTTCTGATGTCATCTAACACAAACCATTGTGTTTTCTTATTTTTAATAACTGTTGGTAAAAGAACATGAGATTTTTTCCGCGTTTTGGATATTTCTTAAAATTATATACCTACTGTTGTGTTAGGAGCCACCATTTTTGATAATTCCAAACGACCAATCCGTAACATATATACCCATTGCTTTCCACAAGAATATGGAGAGGCGACCAAACTTCTTGTCATAGTCACTTGACTCAATGACGAACCTCGTGATCTTGCACGTTTGGGCCACTAGACCACCCATACCCCATGTTTTCCGCAGATTGAGTGTACTAACTAAACGAAGTTTATATCTTAATTTAAAGATGCCATATATAAGAACCAAATCTGTGTATTGTAGGTATTATTTCTGGCTTCCACTGTTAGATAAAGGCCCATAATGAACTCTATGGGGCATCGGATGGCTCTGATTAGAACACCGCGACCATTTAACGATAAAATAGACTTGAGTGGAAACTTCCAATATATATGTTTCATTATCTATTTTTAAACTATTATAGCAAGAACGGCAACCCTTTTATCTAATTCATCTAGTTTTGGGGTGTAATACGAATTTTTTTTGAGTGCATCATGCCATGTCCCTTTAAGAGTAGATAGTTTGCAAGATATCGAAAACATACGTACAGAGCAACTAAATTGTCTATACGTTTTTTTTTTCATTTAAAATGGATGGGGAACATGCAGGTCAAAAAAGCGATAAATCTTGCCTCGTCTCACGAATGAAAAGTGCGACCGAAAATTGGAGATTAACGTTAACTCGATACTAACCAGAACGTTTCCTATCTTTATTTTAAAAATTCACACATTTAGCAGTGCGAAGAAAATAAAGTACCCGGAAAAACAATAGAGATTATGTGGACGATCCTCCGATCCTTGTCACACACTCGTCTTGGTTCAAAACCACGATACATGACATAATGACACTACAACCTCTCAGTCTAACCTCCAACCAAACAGAGAAAGAGAGAGAAATGGATTTAACGCCCACTCGACACAAACTAGGTCATTTAGGGACTTACATATTGTTTAGTTTTATTTCAATAATTCGCTTGCACGTAGGGGTCTTTAGCAGTGGAAGGAAACCGGAGGACCCTGGGAAAACCCACGAGGTTGGACAGGCGACCCTACTACTTATCACGTACAACCGGGGATTTGAAACCATGCCAGTTGACTCAATGACAGGCTTTATGATACAGCACCCACGTGCTAACCGTTCGCCCCCTCCCAAAAAAAAACAAAGAAGATAATATTTTTGATAAAATAAAGATTACTTACCATCTGGTAAGCTATAATCTGGGTCTTGTAACATACAAAATATATCAGTATTAACTTCAGATGAACCACTGTATAACTTCTTATATCTTAACTTCGTGTTCTCCCAAAACTTTCTTAACTGTTTTACTTCTCTTTTCATAACACCTTTATGAGAGTGGAATTCTTCATGGATGCTCTCCCAGACATTTTTCTTTGTTTCGGAATTAACATCCTTGCATTCCAAAATTTCGCGGTTCTTTTGTAGAAGTTGTAACAAAACGTTCTTTTCTTTTAACAGAAAACTTTTCATTGTGGAATCGTTGGTATAGAATCTATTGTCTTAGAGTGTAAAAGTTCCTGGGATTTACTATCATGATTTAAATAAAGGGGTGCCAACTTATCTGTAATACGAATCTGACGTCCCTAACAATAAACAGCCTTGTGAAATAGAATTACGTCTGTTATTAAACGCTATGGAATTTAAGCGGGAAGACTTGTTTTGAGGGAGGGGTAACCTAGTTCCCAGGCCATACCAGTGGTTTATATTTTTTGGTGCCAGGTTTACGATATATTAATTTAAACTGTCACAGTTCAGCGCCATTATCTCTATGTATTAATCGTAAACACATTCTGCTCTGGCAGTTTGTAATCCGATACTAGTGAACCGACCTTACAGCTGAACAAGAAAACAGAACGCTTCATGGGTTGACAAAATCTCTCAAATGTAATTTTAAAGTTTAATATTTTTACCAGTAGTCGTCTGGTTTGTCTCATATCGTCAAGAAGAATGTCGTATCATGGGTTCTAACAAGAAAACAGCATACCCTGTTTCGTGCACGACACCCATTAGAACTTTATGGAGCGATGGTTTGGACTTGGATCTCAGAAGCCCAACATTTTTACTGACTCTTTAGAGCTATTTACTTTTGGAAAAACTAATTTACTAATTTATTTAGAGGATGTTCGACATCAATAAATAAATGTACGAGACAAGCAATAGTCTGCTTGCTTTAGAGTGTGGGAGAATACTCTTCGAAACGTCACTCGAATAATTTAGTAATAAGCATGTGTTACAGTTTATTAGTATTTATAGTTTGGTCAATTGAACACACAAGTGAGTTGTGAAATATTAAGTTCGATACGAAAGATGTCAACGCCAACCTTAAAGTTTAAAAACGTAATGGGCCATTTTGTATACGACATCGGCTACGGTTTATAGTTATACATATACATTATGTAAGAGCAAAATGTGCCCATAGCAGATCTTTCTTTGAGTCTGAAATAGTATCTAAATTATTAATTAGACATTAATTAACTTATCCATACCATGAATTTTTGTTTGAATTGCATGAAGTTGACGTATCCATTTATCACACATCGTCTCTGAGTTTTATAGTTTCTCTAATGTCGGTTTTATGTAACGTCATGTCGTTAAGCTGCTTTGTGAAAATTTAAAATCATTTAAAAGTTTTGATTTATATATTGTGTATTAAATATATTTCCTTGTCGTCCACATCTTGCAATATTTTGGGCACTACTGGCCAACAAACGCTTTTGTCTGTTCTTGTCGGTGATTAGTAAGACTCAAGTAATAATTGAATATTTTGCAACTGAAAGGACTTGCCAGATGTGACTTCTTGGGTCATCTATTGATCAGTGGTCCTATAACTTACATAAGTCTACCTGGCTTTACACGAGTCCAGCTTTTAATTTGTTATTGGCATAATATACAACAGTGTAGTGGTTTTGAGAGACTTTCTTCAGGAATATTTGGTTGGCATTTAGTGAAAGAAACGACACCCGCACTGTATATGTGTAAGAGAATCCACACCACCATTGGCTAGAGAGATTATATAGTTCACCATATGTGTTGTTTAGTTCGTTATGCATACATGTCTGATACTGGATACCGATATCAAAAGAACACGGCCTTTATTCTTCAACTGTGCACTTAACTTGTAGTAAATAGAATTAAAACTTCAATGCTCTGTTGGGGGGCGAGTGGTCAAGTGACGTGGTTTCGACAATTACGTGTACCTAAGGAGTACGTTGCCAAACGCCAAGGGTCTGCACCGTGTCGTCCACTATCAAGGCAAATCTGCGTTCAAGTGAATTATTGAAGAAAAATTAAACTAAATGTTAGTTCCAAAATGACGTAGTTTTTATCGAGCGGACGTGAAACCGCATTTCTTTCTCTACCCGTCCCTCATATCCTAATAATATAATATACAAGATGATTAACGGTTTGAAACAAGGGAGATAATTCTATAAAGCTTATTTCATGAAACTCACAATCTCTGCCCGAGAAGAACCGTCGACATTTGTAGGCTCCATTAAACCTGTTCTGTTATTAACATCTCTCTCATTTTAAAAAAAAAAATGTGTCGGTGCTCCGGGTTATGTTGACTACGATAGTTGTTATATCAGTACGTGTATATACAGGTACAATGCCAAGGTCAATGGCCAGAAGACAACAAACCTCCTTATATTTCTCTTTCCCTATATAAGGTCCCAAGTGTTATGATTTTAAGTCCAAGAAAATTTTGTCCCCAATTAGTGCAAAGTGTAATGTTGTTTTCATATTTTGGTGGAATCATTGGTTGTGTGCGTCTAGGTATTCTAATGCCTAATTTCATTATCTATGATTTGAATATGACATGCCCATACACGTGGTTTAAACATCAGATCTTAAGTTTAGGGAGACCACCAGGGAGGTTGCATTTAATTACACACTAGAACATTTTGATATTTTGGCTTCATTTAGTTGCTTGAATATTTGGATAAATCGATTGTCTTGTATAGGACCGCTACTGCTCTTTATTAGAACAAAACGAAAAAGTAGTCAGTTGTTGCACCGAAATGAAATAGTCCAATTTTGCACAGAATGAAGACGACTAGTGTTGATATTTTCGATCAATGGTCGGGTGTGTCTATGTTAGATTTATTGCTGGTGATGGTAGAGACAAAATATAGATATTTTAGCTTTATTTTGATCAATCTCTGCAAGAGGTTGGGTGTGTCGTTTACTATAAATGAGGAATAGTTTGGTGATATGCAGCGGTTTTCAGTGGCGAGACCACATTATTTTCTAGGATTTCCTAGTTCTACGACGTCTTCTGTTGCAAATTTTGATTTGTTAATTGGTTATTTATTAACTATCAAAACATAACAAAAACACCCGCGAAGAAAATACGTCACTGTACGTAGTTGGACAGGAAATAGAATGAATTGTGGGAAACCTACGTGAAGCTATTGTTTGGCCTACGACGGAGCTACGAAAAACTGCGAGGAGTATGCTATGCACAGGCGAATATGGACACCTTTGCATCCGGGCGCATTGTAAATTATAAGGGGAAACGGGACCGGATTAGAGCCCTTTAGGGACTCTTAAAAAACCGAAAAGAGTTCGGTCCCCCACTATAAGTAATTCAAAGTTAAAGCGACAATTAACTGTGCGATTTGTCACGTCGGTAAATGAACATGAATACTTTAGCAAAATGAATAAACGATTTCAAATCGTTTTACTCTACGCTAGGGCATGCGCTTTAAAACTGTTTCATATCTAACGAATCGCGTTATCAATGATCGAGTCTAATGTACGTTTAGATACTGGTCAATAAAAAAAATAGTTCGACACGCCATATTTATTGGTAGGAAGAATAAATGGATAATTTTATACGGCCCTAATTATTAATTACAATATATTAATTTTACTATAGGCAAATCAATGGTAGATTTCATTATGATATTAACATGTCATGTTAGCTTTTCCTTTAAAATAAAATAGAATTGGAATGAAACCGCTGTCAATTATCTAAAAACATTTCGAACTTCATACATGACTTCCTTATCACCAAAACAATCGAGGCTGAATGTAGTGTGCAGTCTAAAACAAAACGGCATAAATGCGATTGCGTTTTTCAATATGTTAAATACTATTTGATGTAAGTACGTACTGGTAGAAAATTGTCGATCGTTGATGTATAAAAAAATATTAAAAATCTTGCTTAAGCCTCGACCTACTCGTTGTTGATTAGAATTGGATTTCTTGTACAATCTGACAAGCAATTATAATGTGTTGCTTTTGGTAGAATTGGGGTTGGGTGTCCTAAAGGTCTAACTCGTGCGCTCCAGATCGCAAGGTCTGTCACTTAGTCAAGTTGTGTGGTATCGATCCCAGACTTGTACGTGGCAAGTAGTAGATTAGCCTGCTCAACCTCGTGGGTTTATTTATGGGTCATCCGGTTTCGTCCCACGCGCAGTCCTGAAATGGTAGAAAGATAGTTGGTGACAATGTCCTCTCGGCACAGCTCTTGTAGTGAGCTAAACAGGAGGAAATCTACCAGGTATTATATTTGACGACTGGACTTAAAACTACAACCCTGCACTCAAACGATAGACGAATTAGTTTAACAAAAATCGATAATTATAATAAAATTTTATATACGTCCGACTAAATCATGACCATACGTAGGAATCATGACCATACGTAGGAGTTGACGTGAGATAAACACTACTCTTCATATTTAGTTTAAAATATATGATACATCGTGTCTGTATAATTTAGAACAATGGCGAGTTAATTTCATCTTGTCCATCAATGATCTATCTATAGTTGAAACGATTTATCATTGTTTTAACGGCGTGTTACTGAAGGCAAAATAAATAGGATACTTAGTATAATGATTTGAACGAGAGAAATGTATAAAGCCAACAACAGTTGCTAGAATAAAAGACATCACTACACAGATAAATAAAATCAGCCCCCATAAACAGGAAATCATAATAAAAAAAAATGTTCCTGAGCAAATGGCAATTCAACATTGAACCTTGAATAACACCTCCTAATACTAGAGCTGTACAGGTCGTAAAACTCTCCGATCGTTTAGGTGAAAACAAGCCCAAATAAGCCAACAGTGGCAAACCAATGTCGCCACCACTGAAATGAAATGGGATTTAACGTCTTGCATGTCTACACCAACTGGGTCAATGAAGACGTGTAAAGGCCATGTTGTGTTGTGCTATGAGGGATATTTTGCATAGTTACCTTGCCAATGAATACACCTCCTTGGTTTTTCGTACCATTCGAACAATTATTAGACGCATTTTCGTTGCAGTTCCCCACAAGGGGAGAGAGAGAGAAATGGGGTTTAACGTCCACTCAAAACAAAATAGGTTATTTCGGGACTAACATATGGTTTAATTTTATTTCAATAATTCGCTTGCGCGTAGGGGTCTTTAGCAGTGGGAGGAAACCGGAGTGCCCGGAGGAAACCCACGAGGTTGAGAAGGCGCCCCTATCTCCATGGCACATACGCTCACGCCGGGGCTCGAAACAACCCACAAGGGGAACCACAAACCAATAGAAAATAAGAATTACAAACAAAAAAATTGTCAATTGTCAAATTCAATAGGGTAGAAGAATTATTGTTGTGGTCTTCGGGTAAAATAGTTTAATCTGTAGCAGAAAATGTTGCTGTCGAGTTTGATTGCCAAGAGTTTAGATTTACAGATTTAAAAAACAAACATCATATTACAAGAGGAAACCTTTTTTTTTTGAAGAAACTGGAACTCACTTATGGTCTTTCCTCGAGTAGCCAATTCATAGATTTAATTCATTCGTGTGTTTCGATTTAATGTGATGTATAATTTTAGAATCTGAATCACTGGGATTGGTAGAAATCGAACACAGACTTAAATTTCACATCAGTTCGGACTGCGTCATACTTTGCGTAGACTTCCTTTTTTGTTAAAACACTTGGCTGCACATTGTTATTAGCAGTTATTAACCCCGCGGGAAGGTTATATTCATAAGCCATTATATATACGTGTTTTAAAGTGTTGTCCATGGCAGTTTGGTGAGAAGCTGAACCTATCACAGATTAATACTGCGACCATCCCAGATTGCGTGACGACTTGAAAAACTCAAAATGTTTTACGACAAAACGTAATTTTACCTATAATATATACGCCTATAGTCTAGACTAGTTGATAATATAACTTATTTGTTAATATATGAAAGGAATATCTATACGAGAGATACTTACTTTGGCGATATGATAAATTTATATGTCATGCATATATTTCTGTACTTTTTACATGTTTGCATTATCACCCACTTTCAACCACGAAAGGGGGCAATCGTGTATTCCCTATCTACCCTTCTCCCAGTATGTCAGTAACACTATTCGGTTATACGCGTGAACAACCTTGCAACTTCAACTGCATTATGTCCTGGTTGCCTTTATTCTCGGATACCCTCGTAAACCATTTCAAACTTCCAAAGTTTAAAGAAGAAGGGGCAAAAACAAAACGTTATTGCATACAAAACCTTCAAAGTAATGTACATATATGAATAAAAAATATAAACGAAACAACGGTGTCTGTGATTCTTCCAAAAACAGTAAGCACACCAAAAAATAGGAGTAATACGATTTGATAATCTAGATAACATTATTTCCCGCTTTTTTCTGCGCTAAAATATAAAATTTTCGGAAAATTTACAATTTTTTAATTTGTTGCATACAGTCTTTCTTTCAAATTTAAATATCTCGATAATTTAATCTCGGTGGTTTTATGCTAGTTCTAGCCTTGAATAGTAGGAGAACGATTCAACTCGTTAGAGTTACCTACTCTTTAAATACAAGCCGCCACTGACGTATACGCCAGACTCATTGTAATATGTATGCCTTATTTCTTCATTAGGCCTATTTCTAATAGAATGTGTTAATGGCGGGAATTTAAAACTTGAAACATTATTAAAACCTATTGCGACGAATGTGTTTTATTCTGCGTGGTTTTTTTTTCTGCGCACATCTTTGAATTTGGAGAAAACTCAACAATCAAATATGGGCGTAGACTGGTGGCCAGTCTTCTCCACACACCAAAAATTGGCCAGTCCTCTCAAAAAAAAAAAAAAAAAAAAAATTTTTTATACAAATGGAAACGAAAGTGTTGGTTTACTTAAAATTAATACTTTTATATAAATCGAAATGTAAAATAAATAGAAGAGACTGGGCCAGTCTAATATGGGCGGTAAATAGAGAAATGAAATAGGGTTTAACGTCCTACTGTTCGGCTCCAAAATGGATAATGAGGACGGGCATACGCCTCACCGTGTCCTATGAGGAAATTTTGCAAGGACAGCGGCAGTACGGCCTACTATTATATCGAATTCCAACTGTCACTGTATCTTTTACGTATATACACGCAATACATGGGGTCTCGGTTTTTAGTCCGAGCAGCAATGTCTGAATATTGGTGGTATATTTGCATCTTCATTTTCAAGGTTGATGCTGGCTGTATCCCTAAATATACTCCAAAACTTTATTTTGCTTATGTGGTATAAACACCATATTCTAACTCGATAAAACAATTACCTGGTTACCTACCATATTTTATTGTATACTTCTAATTTCTTCAAAAGCTAAACGTGGACATTTGTTTTTCGGATGTAATTTTATCTAAATGAAAACTCTTCTTAAATAGTCTTTAATTTGGGTCTTACTTCCAGTGTAACAACCAATATGTCGATTCATTGTTAATAAAGAATGAATGTCACTCCCAGCTCAAACGGAGCCATGGTTGCACTTGAATAGACGCAATCAGCATGGGAGTTGCGTGATTGGTCGTAAATGACATAATCGCACGCGTTCTTACTAACCAGAGTTGGCCGTGATGTTTAAGTTGCTTATATAACATGGCATAATCATATGACTTTCCCTAACAATAGCAGGTTGTTCAAATATGGCAACTTACCACGTATTGGGGATCTGCATCGGGGTTCACCTTATGACCAATAGTGATAAGTATATTTGATAGATGTCCATTATCCTATAATTAACGCCTAAACACTGTCCATATTAAAGCATGATACATTATAACTGAAATCGGGTCTAATTGTTAAAGATGTAGGACATTAATGCGATTTCTAGTCATTATTATTTAAGGTTGGTTTCCAGGGAACGCTATAGAATTGTTGGTAAATCCATGGGGTTAAATATCTTTTTCATATACAGGACCATTACGCGGAGAGCTCTTTCATAACGTTTCGGTGTCTTGTCTAGCAGTTATTAAATAATGACTTGTTGGATTTTTTGTCTTGCTACCATTGAATTTTTTTGTATTAACACCCAATACCACTCATTTGACAATTTAGCATAGCCAATAAATGTTTGTTTAGTTATTGCATATATAAAAGCCCCATAAAATATTTAGTAACGAATACTTCTCGAGTGAGGTATCACGTATTCGGTTAGATATAGGCGTTACGAAACTATAGTGGATAGTGATGAAATCGTTTCGTATGTTTTAATGTGAAGTCGATGCATAATTACACGGATGTGTGTGGATAACATTATTTAACGCCCGCTTTCACTATAAGACAGGCTAGCTACTCGGACAAAAGCAGTTGGAATATA
Organism: Patella caerulea; assembly: GCA_036850965.1. Taxonomy (NCBI): domain Eukaryota; kingdom Metazoa; phylum Mollusca; class Gastropoda; family Patellidae; genus Patella; species Patella caerulea. The sequence goes on along the minus strand of JAZGQO010000014.1, from coordinate 15,982,720 downwards.
TTTATCTTGTTTCATTAAGGCCACAACAGAGAGTAATGGCTGTTCATTTGAGGCTACACTAGAATAGTAGAAGAGAGATAAATGTGTATGGTGTTTGTTTTAGACGAACTGTTCTAGGTGATGTTACCCACTCCTACTAATTTACCATGCTTATTAGCCACACACTGTATTGGGTAAACAGCCATATGTACCCCGGCGATATTAATCTTTCCACATGACATGTACTTCTCACGCGCCCCCCTCAATTTATTCTAGCTTGGCTATACTACAGCACGTTCTTTAATCATTGAGATACCTCTTATAGGAAACTAACGACTGACGCATCCGTGCATTTATCTCGCCAAATTTCATCAAAATAGCCATGAAGCGGTGAAGTAGAGATAAGCGAGACACGAGCTCGATTCAAATGTGATTACACCAGATCAGTCGCAGCAGGCGGGAATAGACCGCAGCGCCGTAACGTCAGACACATCCGGGAATTTACGAGATGTGCGTGCTCCAAGGCACGTCACGCTAAGCTGCAGTAATCCTCTTTGTTTAGCTATACGGCGCCGAATTCTACCAACGTTATGGCGTTAAAGCGGTCAAATACAGATAATGATCGTTCAAGTTTATAGCTTCGTGCCGTCAGTCGAGTTTTTACGCTCATTACTATCATTATTTGTAGGTTATTAGCGTCGACGGTCTACCATTTATCATACACAGAAAAACAAACCGCTTCCTTGTTCAATAGCGCTGGAGGTATTAAGTCCTAGAATTCTCAGTGCACAGCTCGTCAATTCAAAAAACCGTTCGATACTCGAGTTTCATAAACACGTTAGAAATATAATATGTATGGGGGTTTAGAGAAATTGTCGCCGATAAGGTATTACACACATGTGATAGTAATTATCGCTTGCACGAGTTGAGCTACACGAGACGATAATTACTCTGACGATCTCTCTCTCTCTCGCGAGCTCCTTGTAGACGAGGTTCGTGGCAGACAACGGATAGATGGAACCAATTTAATGTTATTCTAAAGGAACCAGAATGTTTATTGTAGCTAGGTTTGGAATCTTGACGAATCAGAAAGAAACGTGACGGTTTCTAACAAAGATGAAGTAGAGACGGTTAACAGTTAGTCGGGGTTTCCTGCTAGATCATTGTGGCTTGCAGTTTAAAAAATTATTGCAAGCCATTTTGCGGGGCAAAATTATAGCCTATAGTACCACCTAATACTTTTGCGGATAATGCCATTAGTTATATACTCCTCCCCACCCCCATAGAGTGTTTGTGTGCCCGCTTATCCGTGGCGTGCGTTATAGATCATATGCAAGGCATGGGATCGGTCCCAGGTTTTTTAAATTAAAAAATGAATCACGTTACGTTAGTATCGAATGGACATTAAACATTCTTCCTCCTTCTTTTTCATTTCTGACATTTGTTCAAATTCCTCGAGCATTTAAAATTAAAGAGAACGTATGATATATTGGAACAGCCCTGTGGTGGTCTAGCCATGTATTTAACTATAAATTGGGTAATATATATTAGATACCCATCAGTCTCTTAGTGCCCGGCCATTAAAAGCTATATTTTGATGGATGTCGGTCAATGTTAGAAAATCTAGACCAATGGATCCAGGTATTGAAAGTCTGTTAAGGTCACTCCCGCAATACTACACCGGTAGATAAACGTGGCGCTAAATCATTTTGTAATTAATTCCCGTCATGGCCACATTTTGTAAGGCCCATTGTCTCTCAAATAATAGTTCTTTGGTGGGTTATTAATAATTTTGTAACAGTAGCGCGTTTTCTGTAATTCGGAAAATGTGGTACTATGTTTGAAGTTCCTGCACAGTAGTTCTGCATACATCGATGGACTGGATGACAAAAACAATCTATCATTGTTATCAGGTAGTCATATGGTTGGTGCTGTGTGCAACCCAAAGTATACTTATACTCACAGATCATGCAATACCATTTTTGAGTTACATATTGAACACATAATTGGACCATCATGTTCATATAAAGCAGCAAAAATAAAAATCATTTGAAGCGCGAGATGAAAGAACAATATCAAACCAAATCTCAGCCAATCTTTTTATCTTCATTTACAAAAGGGATTTACCTAATGAATAATGCACTCCTTTACCCTATCGTAATAAATGTATAGTCAGAATTTAATACACTTTATCTCGCACGTTACCTTTTACCCGTACTTCGCGGATAACTGCACACTATAGTCATTCACTATGAAGATGACGACTGCGACATTTTATTAAAATGTCATTTACATAAAACATGTGAATTAACCATCTGCCGCAATAAAGTTAATAAAAATATAAACCACAGATTATGATTTTCTTTTGGTTTTTTTTTCGAAATGAATAACCTCTAGTTCCCGTATTATGCATACGTCGTAATTTGAATACTTCAAAGTCAAATTCATATTATTTGCGTCGTCAGTCTATTTCATATCTTATTTCTAATAATAGATTAAATATATGCACCTATATAATATTTTCAACCTTGCTACCCTAATGGCGTCATACAAATTATACTTTAAAAAGGTTCAACAAAATTATGACGTAGATTATGACATGGGTAGTCGGCAGACTAATAATAAGGGTATGTTGGATTGAAATAAATCCTACTGAATTAGGGTTCGCTTGTATTTGTGCGAACGAACGAAGCCACGCCACTTGACTCCATGACAGAAATGAAACTAAAACTTAGAAGTGGTTTCCTACCAAGGGATTCAACTATCTTCCAATGTCATAACAAATATACTAGGGTCGTGTTTTGTGAGATCAGCAAGGCTTTTACCTGTATGCTGCTTGGGTCCGAGGAAGATTATTGATGTGGTTCAAAAACTGTCTTGATAATCGACAACGATGTGTCGTAATACACGGAATCTCCCCAGACTCAAGAGGCGTTGCCGTCGGTGTCCCACGGGGCTGTGTATTGCGGTCGCTATTATTTTTATCATATATCAATGACATTGTGAATAATATAAGATCAAACATCAGACTATTTGCTGATGATACCGCTTTGTTCTTAAACATAGATGATCCAGGGGCATTTACAGTTACTCTATACAAAGAGCTCCAAACAATCAATACATGGGCGGAAACATGGCTAGTGACATTTAACCCCCTCAAGACAGAAACTTTAACCCTCACGACTAAACGTAATGTTGTGAAGCGACCCCCTTTAATGAGCTCGATAAGAATAGCTGAACACATACCTTTCAAAACAAATGGGCAGCCACATTGATAGTATAATATGTAGAGTATCAAAATTAATACACTGCCTTATCGCTTTTTGAAATATCGTTTAAATAGAAACTGACCTTTTTTCTAAATCATATTTCCCATAAGAGAGTGGCAGAAACTGTACCACTTGCAGTAGGTCGTAATGCCACTGCCCGGTCACAATTTGCCAAAGTTTGTCTCACAGCTCACCATATATGCACGTCTTCATTAGCTCAGTCTGGACAAAATAGGAGGACGATAAACCCCATTTCATATTTGATTTCGTTTAAATTGTGAAATTAAATATAAAAAACAACCATCACGGGCTTAACAAACAGCGTGTATTTTTGACATACATTTAGCAACTCAGAAGGTTTGATTGCTAGCACATCCCATAGCAGAAGAAGCGTTAGGTCGAATCTACAGTGCTGACCAATGATTTTTGTTGGCGCTAGAAAATCAGTGACTAATAATCCTTAGTATGCACAGACCATAATAAAGAAAGTGACCTGTAAGGTTATTAAAGAAGATAATTATTTCTAATAATCTGAATTATGAGACCAAACGAACAGAACAGCGCAAGTTTTTTTTTAATAAAACCCTGTAAAAGCCTGTTATTGAGAGGTTTATAACCTCCAGTAGAAAACTTCAGAAGACTACACCGGCAGCATTTTCGTTCACAAATTTACCATAACAACATGTGAGGCTTCCACATATTTGAGAAAGTAGCCTCATGGTGGATTCCAGAAATGTTGGGATATTTAACTTGAAATTTGAGAATGCAGCCTCATGGTGGATTCCAGAAATGTTGGGATATTTAACTTGAAATAGCCACAAGGAATAACTGATAACAATTAAATTATTATACTTCTTCCATTCTTAAATAGCCACGTATTTTTGAAAGTGTCAAAAAGGCAGAAGTCATAGGTACAATTGGCACAGCGTGAAAAAATATCTTCGTATATGGGTTTTGCGGTCAAGAGCAAATCTATTACGATCTTCATGTAGAAATGATTTAGCCAGATTTGGCGGGTGTAGGTCAAGCAATCAGTATCACATAAAACCGAATATGTATTCCGTAACACAAAAGCTTTTGTGTTTTGGTCAATCCCAAGTAGTGCAAAACATGGCAGACAGGCAGGGAAAAATATGTATATTTTCTACTCTTGATATTCAAAATTTGAATGATTTCATAAGTGTTTATTAGTGAGAGAGGGGTGCATATTGTGTGGCCCATGAGAGAGGGAGAGAGAGGGTTTAACGTCCACTCGACACAAACTTGATCATTTTGGAACTAACATATTATGGTCCTAACTTCATTTCAATAATTCGCTTGCGCGTAGGTGTTTTTAGCTGTGGGAGGAAACCGGAGGATGCGGAGAAAACCCATGAGGTTGGACAGGCAATCCTACTCCTTGTCACGTACAACCGGGGATTCGAAACCACGCCAGTTGACTCAATAACAGGCTTTATGATACAGCACGCACGTGCTAACCATTTAGCCCCCCCCCCCGTGATTATTAGAAGGGCCATTTGTCCATAATTTTGTAATAAATTTCTTTATGAAATGGTGATAAGAACCAATTATCTAAATTCCCTTAATTTTCTCATCTCTCTAGTCACGACATGATTTTTATGCGCCCACATTGAAATGTATTGCAGACATCCTTATCCAATAGAGACTATATAAAGTCAGGAACAGTGGTTATCTGCGTGAAGAACCCTATTTATTATTAACGATTATTACTGTTTGGGTTATGGTCCTTGAAAACGATAGTGGAGGTGCTAGAGGCTAAAATTATCACCTGAGATATTTAGATAGTTTTTTCTTTCATCAGGCGAGAACGTCTAAAAATTACTGTCCGAAGTATTGGTCTCGAACAACCACGTGGGCAATTAAGATACTAAAATTATCTTTCACTTTATTAAAGATATGGGATTATAAATAATAGGTTATTCCAAAGGTGACAAAACCCCATAAAATATCAAGTTTGACGGCCACTTAACATTACTGTTTTATAATTGGACCCGATATCTAATTGCTAACAAAACGTAACTTATAGTTTTTGTGAATTTCGTGATAGCAGTAGAAATTTTAAAAAAAAGCCACCATTTTTATTCCGAGAATTAGAACTTCTTAACTGCTCGCAATAATCCTCCGGCAAAATTTCTTTACCAATTTTAAATCATTCAGTTTTTCATTGTCATGCGATCCTGAACGCTGCTCAACTAAAGCTTGAAAACCGAAACTATATTTTTGTTCGTTAAGGCACAATTACAAGTTGTACTTTACCATTAGTGTACAGCTTCAGTAAATCTTCTTCCTTTGGGGCAATTTACATTTAATCGACGGAAATGGATTTTGCAGGCTCGGATATTCATTATACATTTTAAGCACGCACGGCGATAGAAATCTAGCACTCGCTTTGTGCGATGAATCGTGGTTTCCTTTATTTCAACATTTTCAGCTCCTATCTACAGCTCGTTCACCGAGCACGGCTTCCTGTGCCTGATATTAACGAAGTCTCGATCATTAGAAGTGAAAACGAATTAAAAGAGCGACTGGGTGATCGTGATATTATTCATTTCCTCGCCACATTCGCTCATAAAATCCATACTTCAACTGGCCCCGAGGGGTCAACGGAAATGACATCAGGGCACGTGGCGGAGTAATCGATATCTTCGCGCATGACCTTCAGCCTCAAAGGGTCGATGTCAGATCTCTGGGCATCTCGTCTTATCGCGTTATGAAATACAGAGTTGTTCTGTGTGTTGCTTTAAACAAAATGTAATCTATACAATTTTAAAGGTTGAATGATGAATATAAGCCAGCCTAATCTAAAATAACAAATATGGTTTTCATATTGAAATTGATATAAATTGGGCGGATAAATTTATATTATTTAAAGACCAATGGGATATCTATATAATCCAAATAAACCGAATAGAAAACATATACCTTCCACTCTATTATCGTTAAAAAATTGAAAACATTATTTCAATCTCAAATTTAAAAATAAAGTTAGTTTGCCATGCAACGAAACATGCGTCCACAGCAGCTAATGTGACATATCTTTAATGTTTTGCAGATAATTAGAGACTTTTCAAGACGTTTACACCTAAAGTAATTAATATTTGTTTCTGTCCTAGTTCACTCAAAAACATTTATATACCAGTAATTAGATGATAACCTCCGGGGATTCCTCAAGCTTTCTTATTTGATCATGGGCCATAACTAAGAAAGCTTGAGGAATCAACAAACTGTTAAGGGTTATTTCACTTGCACATCAATGTGTACTCGGGACCTCGGTTTTTGTCCCATCCGAACAACTATAGGTTGTCCCATGTCAGGCCCCCTGTTTTACACCACTGACAAGTGGTTGACCATCCCGGCAAATCCCGATGAACCATAACTGTGAAAACGCCTATTTTATACATCTCATAAACGCCACTCATACACACAAAGACTAAATAAACATGTCGATAGACGGTGTATGTTTAGTATGGGACCGAAGGTCCGACAGACAGGAGTGGCGACAATATACAACTACATGTCATTGAGGACGCATAAAATTATAATATCAAGTTATTTTTTGTTGAATAAAACAGAACAATTCAGACGACCTTTGACATTTTGAAACTCTCGATCATTTTACCAGACCGTGAAACTCAACCGGTCTTTGTTTTACAAACGGAATAGTTGAAGTGGGTGGCCATGTTCGTAAGAGAACCAGAATAAACTGAAACCCGTTTGTGTGATCAAAATATAAAGAACACATTATCCCTTGAAAATAAATATACACACAGATTACTATCAGCCGTTCTGTAGGAAATCTCAACACCAACTTAGTCCTCTGTGGTACGTCTGTCGTTTTATTGGGTGACAAGACCAAGATAAATCGATGTAGCCCCTTTAAGTAAATGAACATATGGATCGTCGACTTGACAGATATATCCGGGCGAGGTGGGAAAACGTGAGATAGACACGGAAACAAACCGTTACATTTATATAACAGATGGGGACCAAATGTACAACATGTAAGCTAACTGTTGGTCGTTAAGGTCGCAACTTAACTGCTTGCATCCGACATCGGGTCATGCACCGAAATAAAAGAACAAAAGAAAAAAAAAAAACAATCTGCGTCAATGCACAAACCAAAGGTATTCCTACATCTTTAAAAAATTTGTATTTCAATATTTTCCGGGAAGAATAAAATAAACTCACACCGTATCATAATTTGATAAATACATTTTATTTCGTTTGTTTTGGAATACAGTTGTTAAGCTGTGTCGATTGGTTCGCTCTTGGGGCGAGCCATGGTGGCTCACTAACCAACAGGCGATACCGGCTTCGATTCGGATGATTTTCTAGTTTGAACCGGGATTACCGTCATTTTTTGTCTGAAATTTGCGGATATATTACATACTATTTAATCCGGTTTCAGAGATAGCACCTGAAGATTCAAGGCAATGAATGTTTTACGTACACGCCAACGTGTAAATGGGACTCTCTGTTTTCGTCCCACCCGAGCGACTAACAGATATTTCTTGCCAAACCTCAAGGGAAGCCACGCTAGAAAGCCCGAGGAACTTTCTCTGTCAACGCGGAAGCGAACCCGGACCTACTGGTTAGTGAGCAAAAACCTTTCTCACTGCGCCATCGTGGAACCAGATATCATTCCACTAAATAGATTTGCTAAATAGATTCAACCTATTGTTACACAATTATAATAGGTCGGTCATAAAGAACTAGCAACCTTGCTTAAATTCTCGTTAATTTCTTTCTAATAAACGTACAAAACCCGTAACCGTTATTGCTCGACCGCTTGTTAATAACGCCGTGATCTTTATATGGGTGCGAACAGAAAAATGGTTATAATATTGTTAATTATGTGATAATTTGATAATAGCCGGTAACATTTTTATGGTAGGTTAAATGTGACAAATGACGGTACGACAAATATTAAAACACTTTACGAACGTCTGAAATTGGAACTTTTAAATATCGCGTGAACACCCTTGCTAATGTGTGACAAAATTCGTTAATTGAGAGTCGTTTCCATAGCGACAAAGAGAGGCGTTTATTTTTCGCCTCAATGGACGTTCGTGATCTGCTTTTTTTTAATAATCTCATATACTAACAATAAGCCGTTTCCTAATTTGACTAAATGTTCATTATGTGCGAAGCGAAGTGAGAAATGCCCAATGGTTTCTGCACGGTAATCAATCGTTATTAAAAATCGAAGAGGGAAAGTCGGTAGTGAGGCGAGGCTAAAACATAACACGATATAATTATCTAGAAAATGTCATATTTTCTCATTAGACTTCAAATTACGGTCGTTTTTCTAAGGGCAATTACGTGCGTCATTCAGGCGATAGGTTTTTGTTACCGCGTAAAGGAACACTCACTGGCGTGTCATTTCAAATAGCGTTTATATTATATTTCATATAATATTTGTAAGACCATTGTGTGGGTATACATTACATATAAATAAATAAAACTGGATTCCAGACACGGTATCAGGTTTTTTTTGTTCGGATTTTTTTTAAAACCACCTTTAGCATAATAATATGTAAGATAGATATATGTCTAGATTAACCAGTGATAATATTCATATTGATCAGAAGAGAAATGAAACATGATGATTTTGAATGTCTCTGTGATTATATTGTAGTTTGGACGTCCGTGTCTTCGGTTTCTAGAAAATTAACATATTTCTCATCAGTTAGAAAACAAACCTTTCTTTTATTCAAAACGAAAATTGCAAAGTGTCGCCATGGTGTCATATAAATACATAACTGGTCATACTAAAATAGCGGTTATAAGGTTTGATCCGCCAGTCTCAATTTCACCGTTAACATGGGATATAAAGGATCTTTTCTTACTCCGCTAACCATGAAATACGAGACTAGATCCTCCACTATAGCTCTATTTTGTTTAGTAATGGATAACAAATAGCCAATCCTGCCACTTTTAATCAAGATCGGTGGTGCAAACCACGGCTATTCAGACGACCAGTCATTGCGTTGATTTACGGACTTTAGGCAAGTCGGCAGTTTGGCGTTACCGTTGTCATGAAATCGACACCACGTGTGCAGCGACGCGGAAACTGACAGTCGTCAGGGGCTTATCGACTCAGATCGTCACGAAATTGACAAACATTTGATAGTGGCGACATGCGGCGAGTGTGGAATGAAAGTTAACGCTCGACTTCTTTTGTATTTCTGCTGCTTCGCAATTCACCCTTTATTTGTTAAAACGTCATAGCAACCTGGTGCAAATTTGTGATTAGTTTCTTGTCAATTTCGTTCCTTCAATAAACCAAAACAAGTCCGACGTTCGTGGCAGTAGATTATAATTAAACAGAAAAGGCAGTGCCTTGTCTTTCTCTTGTGTTATAATTAAAGGTTGGGCCTTTTAGAAGTTCAAATGATCCGCAAACTTTTCCTTTCGTTGGGAAGTAGTGAGTACATTCTAAGGTTGAAAATGGTTTGTCCTAGATAGTCCAAAAAATATTTTGACATCATATTATAGCTCTCGTATAGTAATGAATTTCCACACACTTGCGCCAAACTGCCCGACACTCAAGATTGAATTTTTGCCGTCCCTTTTGGTTCAACTTTTTTACCACTATCTTTATTTTTGAATTAAATATTCGATTATTCCAACCAAGTCTAACGGCTGATATCTTCCTTTATTATTATTCATATTCGGGGCCCCTTTGTTTGGGTCCCCTCAAGAGACATTGGAAAGACAAACGCTTTCATATTCTAACGTCAATGTTCTACATTTCATTGTATTTGTAAATTGTTTGATACTTTTTAATAAAGGTTTCAAGTTTGGCACATTAGACATAAAACAAGCGAGTTTTAAAATGTATTGCCTTCAAAAATCATTATACATTATATTAAAAACAAAGCCGCGTATTTCTTCACATGTTTTGAATAAAAGCAATAACTGATTTCGTAATATAATATATATCAAACCTAGATAATAATATATTAAATAAATTTACGGTCGATAACTCTGTCAATATTGAGACCATTGTATGGAATCAGACCACTATAATCGAGAAAAACCCAGATCCTCTTGAAAACAGTAAGTTTTGATTTCACAAATGTTTTGTATGGCTCCGCTATACAAATTCACATCTTCATGTATCTAAATTAGAATTTAAATATTTTAATTCAAAAAATAAATTTGTAGAATGAATTGTAATCAATCACACTCACTATCCTTAAACGCGATCACGGTGTTGATAACACGGTAATGTTGAGTCACATAGGTACACACTTTATTTTGACATCCTATAGGTCTTCGTTAGGGTATGAATTTTGCTGTCATGTTGAATTTTAAAAATAATATTTGTTTTTTGGGGTTTTTTTTGTTGTTTTCTAAATTTCCTATATGTTGCAAGTTTCCTTTTTATAGGTCTACTCTAATTAATAATTGTGCGTTTATTCACATAATCAACTCTCTTGAACATCGGATTGGCGTTATATTGAATGGATTAGCACATACATCCCCAAAAGTTCAATCTTAATACTGATAATCTAGACTTTGGCTATTACCGTAACATTATTTCCAAATCAACCATACCGCCTATTTCTAGTCCTTATATTATCATTTACGCATGTATTTCGAGGTCCCTTTGGGTGGTACCCCTCTTTTGAGACACTGGAAAGACAAACGCTTTCATATTTTAATGTTAGAGTCGGGCTATTAATTTATTTGTGATTTTTTTTTATACTTTTTAATAAATCAACCTTTGAACTATATTTTAACTTATATTATAAAAGAAGCACAACAACACATCTACTCATGTTTTGAATAAAAGCATTAAAGTGAATTTTTATTATTATTTATGACAAAGTTTGCTCGTTTAGTGTGGATAACTCTCTCGATGTTGGCTCAGACCACTATACATAATGCTAAAGCTCAACCGATTTTATTGTTTCGGAACATCTGATAAAATGCAGTGTCGGGGTATATTTAGAATAAACAGATACTTCCCAGTCTGTACAAGCCACCTTCTCAAACTAAGTAGCATTATCAATTTATGTAGAATATCTATTGATAAATGTCATTCAATTTGAATGGTCCCCACGGATCATTTATGTGAACACCCAGTTGAGTCAGGCAACTTGTAAATTACTATAATCGGCGGTCGCGTTGTGTAATTTAGACCTACCGCAGTTCTTTAACTGGGGCACAGTTTGATACAGAATGAGTGACTTTTTCTGATCGTAAATATCGCAAGGCTTGTGAAACGATATAAAAGGGGGTCGTTCTAAGGACGGACATTTCGCTGTTATACCAACTCTTCGTCATGTCTTCTTTTGCTTAATATTTAGTAAACGTTTTAACACGAATACAATTTATTAAGTAGGTTTATTTCTTTTAATTCATTCGAGTTTGAGCGGCAGTATTCTAAGAATTTGTGTTCGTAATTTTTGTAATTTCTAGCACGACACTTTTGTACTATTGGGATAAATATTTCATCTTAAATGTGTTGATAAGTCTTGAGAAAAAAATGTGAATGTGCCGCTTTTCCACTAATAATGATAATACTGACGAAAGGTGAACTATTAAAGGGTACGAAGAACAAAAATCTACAATTCATTTTTAGAAATGATGACACTCTGGGTCCGAAATCCAGACAAGTGTAATTATCAGGACTTTTAATGTATAGTTATCACAAATAAAATGCTTTTAATGTTATGCACTTAATCTATATCAGTCGGCATCTGAAATTAGTAAAAATGTGCAGGCGTATTATTATCAGTATATTATTTCTAGGATCTATGTGAAATATAACCGTGTGTTTGATGAAATAATGTTAAATCCTATACGTGTGAAAGATAAAACGCTCAATACAATGCTATTTTTTATCCAGCGAAACGAATAAAAGCTGATGAAAGTTGGTATAAATCGATATTAACTGTAATTTACATACGAAACTGACATAAACCCATCTAACAAAATATGCGCCAAATTGACATCAGTCAGAATAAATCATTCTATACTCAAGCTGTATGATTGACGTCGGTGAGAAAATGTGATAATCGTTCCCAATAGATATAATTAAAATGCTAAGCCCCAACTTTCCTAATCAGGTTGACTGAATTGTTTTTGAAAGGTAAGAGAATTTAGAAACGAATGGAAATATATGTTAATATTTGTGTCAACAAGAGCTTACTGGCCTATTGTTACCATTCTTAATTTTATAAAACTCATCATAATCTTCAAGATTTAGGTAAAGAGCTGATAGTTCTCGTTGGGATAGTTAAAAGAAAGATAATGAAAAGGGAATATGTTGAGCATTTCAGTCAAATTGCTTTTTTTGGACGGAGTTGTAGCCGTTTGACTACAGTGTAGTCTCGGTTATCGCTACCGTTGGTACGATAACAAATAAAGTCTCAATTATCCAGCTTTTAATTAAATTATGAACTACTAGTGGTGTTTAAATCAAAACCATGTGATGTTCTTGAGGTTGATTATGGGCTTGACATGTTTTATTTAATGATTTATATAAGACGGAGAGAAATAAAAAAAATATACCGAGAACAAATTGCAAAAGAATTTATTTCACTGGAATCTGATAAAAGGGATGTCTCAAGGACTCCCAACTCAAAATTGTCCGCTGAAACCCTTGAGCTTTTTTCACAATTAGCATAAATCCAAGATGGCCGCCAATTGGATCTTTTGTCCTCCATATCTCGATACTTGACTAACAGAAATTATATCTATCAGAGTGAGCTATTAAATTACCGCAATTGTTTTGGAGTTGGGGCGTATTTGTTTCTTTGGATGAAATTGTTTTGCTTTTTGTTTTGTTTTTGTAGAAGAAAACGACTTACTTGGTGGCCGGTCTAATGTAGAAGCAAGGTTCGAGCGACTCTGTGCATTAATGTTTATCGATATACAAGTATTTCATTTAGCGAGATCCTTTGTTTGTATTCCCCTGGGCTATCATCTTGAGACATTGGAAACACAAACGCTTTCATATTATATTATCAAAAAATCCTCGGTTATTCGAAGTGGACTAAAACAAGCGAATGCGATATGTTGTTGCTTGTTCTAGGTCCCATTTCATATAAAATATTCGTTTTTTGGAAATAGTTTAATTTATTCTATCAGTGAGAATATAATATATGGGGAGCCGCGATGGTTTAATGTGGTACTGGCTCAAAAACTAGGCGATCTGTATTTCAGTCTCGGTGACTGTCAAGAAAGTTCATCTGGATATTTCAGTGTGCTTTCCAGTTGTCAGTGGCGCAGGATGGAGGGCCTGAGCTGAGGAGGAGCAGTGTCTAGTCGTTGCTCCAATGAACGTAAGATAACCTTTGACAGTTGGACTTTGATTACGTGTAGACGGAAACGCCGGTGTCCGAGTAAATTAATGTCCTCTTCTTGTGGATATGGATATAGACCACAATTTCTTTTACTCCGGCAACTTCATTGTTTTACATTTCATAATCTGTGAATATCAATACAGACCACAATTTCCTATACTCAGTAACTTCATTGTTTTATTTTTTCGGTCTTCTATTTTCAAAAAAAAAAAAAAAAAAAAAAAAAAATTGCCAGTGCCATGATATTAATGTGGAGACATTGATAAACGTGGTGTATTATATAATATGACATAGTTCGCTGTATTATATTTTTAAAAAAACACGTGTGGGTTACGAAATTGTACATTGATTTTCTTCCCTTCTGCTCGTATGTGACTAATGGCGTCATTATTATTTCACGCGGAAATGACCAGGCGTTAATTTGTAAAAATTCACTAACCTGTTACAACGATTATCGACGATGAATAAGGCGCGTATTACTATGAAGCACTGTGGCGGATGACAAATATGACGTCATTGTCACACCGTCTATGCTAACATCGTCAGATTTAAAGAAGCAAAGGTTTGTAACTACCGTAGACGGGAAGATTTAGTTTTATGGTAACTATTGCAGTGAGGAAGATTTGGTACTATGGTAACTACTATAGCGGTAGTTCTTGGGTTGCAAGAGAGAAAGAGAAATGGGTTTAACGTCCACTCGACACAAACTAAGTCATTTCGGGACTAATATATGCTTTAATTTTATTTCAATAATTCGCTTGCGCGAAGGGGTCTTTAGCAGTGGGGGGTAACCGGAGAACTCGAAGAAAAACCACGAGGTTGGACAGGCGACTCTATTCTCTGTCACCCGGAGATTCGAAACCACGCCAGTTAACTCAATGACAGGATTTTTGATACAGTACGCACGTACTAACTAACCATTCGGACACCCATACCCCCTCTTGCGTTGCAATCGTCGATTGAGATTTGTACCGACATTATGCCTGCTATGATACGTGCGTTACTGACACTTGCTGACTGGAAAACGAATATAAAAGATGGCGTTAACACTTTGCTCAAAAGATATGAATATTGCTAGTAATAGTAAAATCAAATCGGTACGATAGATTGAGATATTAGTCATGATGATGTTTGTTTTCTTAACTGATGTACTATTGTTTCAAAATTCTTTATTGTAATGCATGGACGTGAATCATTTCCCGACTTTGTGCATGAGGGGAACTCGGCTCGTACTGGACATATTTCATATTTAGAAACTATCTACATGTATATATTTGTAGTTTAAATTAGATAAATTGGGCTGATTTCACCTCTAAATGTCCATGTCAAGTTTTTTCCGTATAACATTTTTATGAACATTTCTAAGATGGCAAATAAGATGTATTTTTAAATCGACATTTGTCTTCCATATCTACGATAAATCCACTCAATTTCTATTTACAAGTTGGCAAACAATATAAAAAAGATACATAAAACATGGTGTGTGGGCATGGGTGTGTGTGTGTGTTCGAAACCTATGTGTGGTTTAGCCCGCTAGAAATATGCTCGTCACGCGTCAGCCACGAAAATCGTATAGGAAATCGGTGGTCTAAACCGGGCTTAACACCTTAGATGCCGTCGTTTGTTTTTCAGCAGACGTGATGTCAACAAATCGAGAATGCGAACGGATGACAAGAGAGACAGTCATTGAACGAAAACAAGCACAGTGAAACGGTGCAAATCATTGACGAAAGTGTAAATTTGAAGCCAGGCTGTGGTATTCCAAGTTTCACGTACATCGTTTGTTAAATGAATTGAGAGCAAGGCGCCTTTCTTGATATAAACTTAGCTTGACAATCTTTAAGCATTCATTAACACCTTTTATTTACGACATGTTTTCGTACTAAATGTGTTGTGCACGTTCAGTCGAACAAATAACAGTATACCCAGATCTTTGTCATGTCGCCCATTGCTTTGCTTTTGTGTTAACTGAAAATATAACTTTAAATGTTGTTTCATTAAAAGATATTATGGAATGCTATTTAATGTCCTGCTTTTCTCCACAAAGTGTTGCACGTTTAAGAGGAGACTTGTCGTAAAATCCACACTTTGTGAGAATAAAATTGTCAAAGGACATGGTTTTATACATTTCAGAAATTTTATAGACGATATATGGAAAAAAAACCTTGGTCTAAATTTCACTAAAAAAGACAATGTGAAAAGTACATTATACCCGAAAATACTTTTTGCTACTATCGTCGATGATTCACAATTAGAAAAAATTTATTAGTGAAAAAATAAAAATATGTCAGAGCTCTGAATACTTTTTACATTTACATACTCCGCGCAGTGTTTCGTTTAAATAGAGGTAATCCCAGACAGGGATTTCTGGGGCAATTGTTTCAGGAATATGCTACATTTACAGCAAAGCAACTATTTTCAATATAGTTGACCAAGAGTAACGCATCTGTCCTCACTTCTACCTATAAAAGAAGAATAAACTTTATTGCATAAGACAATATTTCAAGGTTCTGTGCATATACAAATAAAATAATGCACCTATAAACAAGATACACACCCTTGGTTCACGAAGTAAAATTAATCAGAACAGTTTTTTTCTTTTTTCGTCATGCAATTTGTTCGCTGCTTGTCATACCACACCTGAGATAAATCTGACAATCTATCAATGATGTTTAAAATTTCAACTCATTTAACATACATTATGCAAGAGCTAAATCTGCCTATTGCCGGTCTTTCTATAGGCCTGAAATGTTATCTAAATTAGTAATTAGACATTAATTTATCCTGACCATAAATCAACTCGCGATGTCATCGCTAGTCAGCGATATTTACTGGATTAGGATCCAATTTGCGGCTCCATTTTATTTATGATTTAATCATGAAGTGGATAACCGAGACTATGTTTTTTCGTACCGACTTTAGTAATCATAATCGAAGCTTGGCCGAAACTTCAATCGCTAAAATCTCGGTTTATAGTGGATCAATTTGACTGAAATTTTCAGCAAATTCCTTTTACAATATCTACTTTTTAACTATTATAGTGAGACCTGACAGCTTCTCATTTGATATCCCATAATGTATCTGTAAATAAAATTATTAACGTTTCTGTTCTCGTTGAACGTGGCAATTCCTCTTTAATATTTTAATTTAGACAATCTTCCGAAAGCTAAAAAAAATTATGTGGAATTCCAACAACTCTCAGTCGGATATGGCTGTTCGAGTAAACATCCTGAAACATCCACTTTAAGGTTGCAATAAAATCCCCTCTCCTATAAAGAATCAAAACGATCTCGGCAAAAACAAAACCAAATGGGTATTTTACAAAAGCGAATAGAAAATGCAATGACTGACAGTAAACAAAAGACATTTAACCAAAAATATCAAGGTCGCGAAGCTTAACGAGTGTAGGCCGACATACCATAAAATGAAGGAAGGCCAGCTAATAATATATTTTTTGTGAACGAGTTTTGCTACAGTCGATATTGTATCCTAAATACTAGTAAGTGAGAATCTTGGTGAACGTTGTATTGAGCGTGGTTGGCTGTCTATTTGGTGTGACGACAAACCGCCAGTTGTAGAATTAGCATACAAATTGTTCATTTCGCAGTGTAACCTCCCGACAAAACTCCACCATATTGGCGCGGATTTCATTTCTATGACGAGAGAGAAAACGATTTAGATTTCTATTTTGACAGACAACCTAATGGCAATATCAGACCGGGGTTATTGTATAAACAATTTACGCTGGGAAATGAAATTCTAGCAATTAAGCGAAAGCACTTGTGCGTGAACCGACTGCCGAGCAAAATGCATAAGATCTGCCGCGAACAGCTATAAAAACGAAATTATCAACTTGAATAAACTCACGGCAACGGATCGAATTCTGTAACTCGGCGACCATTTATTTTCCGCTCGCAGATGTTGCTTCGCTGTAATTCAGTATAAAGCCCGTCAGCTCCCGGCGATTATTACCCGTTTGGCTTTGTTCGGCTAAAGCTGGACGGCTAATTCACGTTTGAGGAGAACCAGGCGTTTACAAGTACTCTTCTAACCTCGGCTTATAAGCTGTTCAAGTCCCGCGGCAGAAACTCGGGTGGAATAAACTAGAACACTTTATTCGGTTTGTGGCTGTGAAATCCACTATATTGTCAGTGATTAACGAGCGGTCATCCCTTATAATTTACGTTAAAATCACAGCGGCGTGAAAACACATTGTGAGAGTAATCACTCGATGTAAAAACGCCGTAAACCCCGTTCCATCATCATAATAGGCCACGGTGAAGCTTTTACAATTACGTGTTGGACGTAATAAATTCTAATCTTATAATCTGTGAATCCTGTCACCGTCCAGCAATTTACCTAGCTGTTTGTTTTGACCAGTAAGGTAAGAAGAAGATAAGTAGAGAACAAAATGTACGTCAGATCTCCCCGCACCATTGCTGCACTTTGTAACCTGTCAACACCAAAGTACATACGGCGTAAATATCTACGGATTTAACAATCTTCAAGTAGTCAGATTGTAATGCCGTACAATGCGGGCAGACCTGTGAAAGATCTGTACAAAATCGATGGTTTCCATTTATTTTCTACATAATCCCCTCCGGAGTGTACACACTTTTGCTAACGATGTTGCATTGCAAGGCCTGAATGCCGGTCAGGGAGGAAATTTTCTTCAGCCACCCCAATAACGTCGTTCACAGCCTGGCGTCACCATTATTAGAAAAATGATGACCGGCTATTTACAATTTCATTTCTGGTGGTCTCATCCATGGTTACAAATCTGGCCAACAAATGATCAGGATTTGCTACGAAAGGACATATATTGTCAAAGGAAGTCGGGAATCTGACACGTTTCTCATTCGAAGTCAAGAGCTTTGGCACCCATCTTGCAAAAAACATTTGTTATTCTTAACTCGTTGGCGAAAATGTGTTTAAACCTCTCATGAGAGATGTCCACAACACTGGCAATATTTCTAGTGGTCAATCGTCGATCTCAATCATCGACATGTCATGCACCAGGGTAATGTTTTGTTGGATGGTTACTGTTGATGACCTTCGGGGACGCGGGTAATTATCAATACTCTCTCTGTCATGCATAATCCACAGCTCACTTCCTTACTGTGAAAAAGTAAGGGGCACCAGCCCCAATGCAGAGACCATGTCGGAATATATCTGTGTTGGGGTTAGTCCTTTCCTTTGCAGATACTTTATGACTGTCCTATAGTCATTTTTATTCCGAGGTTGCTTTAGAACCAAAGGATGTTCAGTGAACGGAAGAGGATATGCGGGCTACTGCACATTATATATAAGGTATTGCGCTGAAAAGTATGGAAGAGAATATCCTAACATTAATTTAACACAACTTTACGACGAAATTCATACTAAGAGAAGAAAAATGTATGCATAATAATGTTACCCTTAATTGTTTACTTCTGCTTTCTTTTTTCGTAATTTTAGTATGCAGTATGTTTATGAATGATTATTTTGTGATTTAATTTGCGAACCATTACATAATTTTAATAACATAATTTTGTTATCGCAACGTGGAAGTAATTGAATAGAATTTGGTCATATTTATCAGGATTATAAACGGTTGTATTTTATCAGTGTAATCATTAAGTACATGTACAATAAAATTCGTAATCTCCTTATTTATGGCCATACGATTGACGATGTACGAGAAGCCTATTTTCCCCAGACTATTGGGTATTTTAATTTAAATTACTAGTGGTTTAAAGGTTTGTTATTCTTCTTTGCATTCTTTTAGTTGCCGGGCTTCAAAGCCAGGAGGAACAGACGATGGCACGCTAACCAAGCGGTCCGAAGTTCCTTTGGAGTTTCTCGTGTGGTTTCCACTTGTCAGTGGTAAAGGACGTGGGGGCTGACAGGGACAATGTCTAGGCGCCCTGGTGAGAAAAAAGCCGAGGTTCCATTTATACATTGAAGTACACGTAAAAGAATCCCCGACAGTTGGAATTCGAAAAGATTAGGACGCAACAGCGCTGATTTTACATCAGAGATCCCTGTGTGTCGTAAGCCCATGCATCTTCATTAGCCAAGTTGGTGTATAAACGTAGTACGCTAACTCCCATGTCATTTCATTTTTTTTTTCATTTCGATGCCAGGATCTTGTGTTGTATGTTCACATCCTTAACGCGGTTCTTGGAATGCAATATATCCAAACCTGGAGCAACAGCCTTAGAGTTTTACCAAGACAAAACAGCTTCTAGATATTCTTACATCTTTATTCCGACCCCGGAATAAATAAAACGTGTTCAAGTTGCTACTACAGAACGTAACCTCTGTCGGGCTCCATCCTGTAATGAGAAATCCTCACTTATGACGTCATTTACATGGGATTCCTCAAACTTTTCACCGTTTTTTTTTCTGTCAACATGGAAATGCAAAGAATCAAAAGCGGAATGCTTGCGGAAACGCGTACATGGAGAGCGGGTTTTATGGTTTTCTTTTCTTTTATATATTTATAGAATACTAATATACTGTAAATTATACGCATGGTTAAAAATTCATTATGCAGGAGCTAAATCTGCCTATTGCAGGTCTTTCTTTGGGCCTTAAATGTTATCTTAATTATTGACTAGACTTTAATTAACTCTTCCAGACCATAATCAACACTCTATGTCATCGCCAGCCTGCGACATTTACTGGATTAGGATCCGGTTTGCTGCTCAACTTTCATTCATGATTTAATCATGAAATGGATAATCGAGACCATGTTTTTTATCGCTAGGCCAAAAATTGAATCACTAAAATCTCATTAGCTAGCTTTTAACTGTTATAGTGAGAACTGTCAGCTTTTTATTTAGTCTCACATAATATATATTTAAAGGAATGGTACTTAAAAATGTAGTCTATGCCACAATATGTTCTCGATTTTCAGCTGAAAAATAGACTACGACCGACTTTACACCTCCGAGAACTCCAATAAAAATACATCGTCTGGGGCGTGTTGTAGTCTACCATAATTGATTTTATGATACTGACCCATTCTGCGGGTCTTACTGGTCAGTTGTATAAAAGTTTCTATCTTAGAAGGTCTCGCATTTGATGAAATTAGGGGATCTCCTGAAACAAAATCAATAGCCAAGATCTATAATCTCGCTGGAATTCAGACGTAAATTTACAGATCCCAAACGTAATATTGTCAACTACAAACTGCCTGTTTCGCAACCAATGCACGATATTGTTGGGGTCAGTAGACGGCCATTGCTTTCGTTCATAATCAATTTTAGCTCTGAAGAGTGGCGCGTCAATGTCTTGACAAACTTCTTTATACAGTGCTCGACCGCTTTTAATTTCTAGTTGATTGGAAGAAACTCATTTTTCAAATACGTGTGCTGAAATATTAGGACGGAATTGTTGTGACCGTGTGTATTGTAAATCAAAACAAAGGGCCGATTGCATTATGAAATACCAGTGAGACATTTTAAGACTACATAGCTCGCTTTCAGTTTTTCATTGAGTGACCCTGATAAAATCTAGTTTCCAATCCATTTTTAAATTTGCAATTAATTCAAACGGAGCAATATAATAACCAGCAAAACAAAGGAGGAGGGGGAGTATAGTGTGCAATTGCCATTTCTGATCGGTTTACCGATGCACAACGGTAATTACTAGTCAAGAATTTCGTTTCAAACTACACTTGATAACCGGACGTAGTTTGTCCTTTGTGGCACCGGTATTGAAACTGGATTTTTGTTAACTCGACGCCGTCAGTTAACCGTGTTTGTGTTAATAAGAAGATGAAAGACTGGTCCACGATTAATCAGGGGATTAGGCTATAGAATATAAATCGTTTATTACCACGCACTAACAACACCTCGGCCATAATAAAACCCAGCTTAAGCGTCAACAGCAACGCAATTTAACTCCCGTTTTATGATCTTTAGAAATTCTCCAACACTTTCATTTGGATCCTCGAATGTTTATATACATATACCAATATATAAAGCCCGCGCAAGTTGTCCCAATGACATCAAATTTATTTCAAGTGCCCTTTAAATGTATACTGTGGCATTTGATTGTTTCTTTGTCGGTAAATTTGTAAATAAAAATCACTTAAATACTTCACTCGTAAGTAAAAGCTCTATTTAGAACTATATATATATAATATGTTTGTTACTTAGTAACATTTCAAGCCTGATCAACACTAACTGCCAAATCTTGAGTCGATCATTGTCAATTTCTTTTTGATGTTTGTTACACGATTAGCCAGTATTTATCGCCGCTTTGTCCGATTGTTATGTATGATTTTCGGGAGTGTACGTTTCATCACGTATGCCCGTGCAATAGAACTTTGGCAAATTTAACATTCTGTCAAATTAGTGCATTTCTCAGCCATTGCGTGGGTTAATGTTAATACGCAAGATCTTATAACACAAGATTATAGCCATCTGAGTTGAAAATTACCGCCGTTAATGAGGATGTGGTTGTCGTATACTATAAATATAATGAGGTAAATCCCACAGTTTTTGTCGTATATATTAATATATTCACATTTTTTTATCGCATTTTCATTTAAAGCACTTCCTAAAGGTATTAAGATGCGATTGATCAGCAGTTTGTTAATTTTCTAATCTCACATAATATGGATGATCTTTATATTTTATTATGCCATCCGCTTTCGTCAACGTCATCACATTTACACTCATTTTACATATATATCACAACCCTGTCTGGCCAACGGTGTGTTTGTCTGACTGTCTGTCTATTGTCTATGGGGCTGAAGATGATATACTGCTCCCTGTCCTCCCCAATAAAAACAATGCTACAACAAAATAAAAAATCCCAAGGTAATCAACAACTGGCATGTATTAGATTATCTGAGTTGTTACTGACTTCACACAATCATCACTGGGAGGGATTTTTGGAAGAATCGTGTCACTGTAAACAAGTCACCGAAACATAAATCTCGCTGGTGACCTCCAACTGCAAACATCCAAGTTACACTGAACATTTATAACAGTATGCTTGGTTTACGCCATTAATGTCGCGGGTTCGCTCCCGGTGTTGGCCGAGCAAGTTCATCTTGATTTTCGATCAGTGGTGCAGGACGGATGGTCTCAAAAAGGGACAACTACCGGGTCGTTCGGATGATACCAAAAACCGAGGTCATGTGTACTCATTGGTGTGCTCGTAAAAGATCCCTTGCCAGTTAGAATTCGATATAAAAGTCGACATATACCCGTCTTCATTATCCCATTCGGGACAGAACAGTGGGATGTTAAATACCATTTCATTTTATTTCTATTTTTCACGAAATTTGAAAGTTAATTTGTTTTACACCCTGCTGAACTTGACTTTCTTAAATTCAACGTCGAGAATGTGGTGTTCATTATTTACTCAAATAAATCTTCAAATTACTTGACGGAAATTGTTGACTTGAAAAATTTCAAGCAAACCACAATGCGGATCGTGATATTTAGCACATAATAAAGTACGTCTTGAGTTTAACCGTACACCGATGTTGATAACAGTATGACTTGAATTTCTGACGGCTTGCGCCTGCTGCTTTTCAAATGTTCTGTTTTTCCACAGCAGAAACTGATTTATGTGTTCATGTATTTTCGTCAAAAGTATTTGATTTCTGCACGTGGTATACGAACCATGCGACTCGCACGCCGAGACCGGGTCGGTCGAACTTTGAATCCCAACAGCCGTGGAACATAAATAATCCTAGGCGATAATTGCCATATGGAGATTATTATGAAGGCTGTACAGTTGTTAGGTCTGTGTAGATAATATCGTATATATATATCGTCCATATATCTGACACGATAGTTTTCAAAGTCCACACATGTGTGGGATATTTTGTGACAATTTTTATCATCTATCTCGTCAGTATTAAGTCGACTGCATGGCAAATATCCGTCGCATTAATATAACAACACGTCGTGATTGTAAACAAAGTGAGTCAATCCGAGGCGTTCCCTTGGTTTTATCTGCCATAATCTGTCATTAACACTCAGTTATCAATAAAACCACTGTTATGGGCTTTAGCTCACATTTTCTACCTAACAATTTTAATATCGGTGATAAAACTTTTCAAATCAACTATTTCATACAGTTGGAGACCTCTTTCAAACTTTTACAACCCCCGTGGTCGCTAGTTACCTAGAATTTCAAGTGGGGCATTTCATATCAGACGAGTGTGTAGGATAATGTAGAAACCCTCTTTCATAGCAGTAAACCTCACTAAATCGCCCTTTTAATTCCCCTCGCAACGGCGCTCGCGGCATGTTAGGAGATAGAAACAAAACGCATTATCGCTTGAAACCAGGCTCGCCTCACGTATTACTGCTAACTCTAATCTAGATAACACAAGAGGGAGTGTTGAAGTTTGTCAGGGATACTCGCCACGAAAGATTGCTAGATCACGTAAAAATGTTTTATATTCTCGCCAAATGACAAACTTTTCAATAAGGCGTCTCACGTTAATTCAAAGTGCCGGAGATACGTCTCGCTTGTAAACGTGTCTTCTTTCTAAAGAATTTTTCGAGGTCGGCGTCTTTTAGATGATTGGAGCGCGACCTCTCTCAATATTGATCTCATGCAAGCGGAAAATAGCAGACCTAACAAAGCGATACCGCCCGAGGGAAGTCGATCGCCACGTTAAGTAACCTTTACTCCCGACTGTCAATGAGCGACGGGCCATTCTCGATTAACGAGAAAGAATATAATGAAGATTGCGGGACAGTGTGCGTTACTTTACTGCCGTGTTGGCTTGTTGTTTATTACCCAGTTTTAGACACTATTCTCCTAAACCCCAAGTCCTCAAGTAGCTTGGCGTATTTCAACTCATTTCACCACAGTTCCGCACAAGTGGTAAGACGAGACAGGCACGCAACCAGTTCATTACAATCTCCCGGCTTTTGCCGATTACTACCGTATTAAGTTTCAGTGTAAGTCGTGCATAACACGCTCAGCTCGAATATTTTCTTTATCGGCGATAAGTATTGAACTTCAGCCGTGTGGAATTAGTGTTTCCGTGACGAGCCCTAAGCTACGTGAAGTATGATAAGGGCGGGCCACGGCGGAATTATAAGTATCGATTGATCTGTGTATAGCTGTTCACGCCACGATCTTGCCGCTCGGACGATCCCGCTTCATAGTTTTGTCTCTGCTTTAATCACCGCCTATCAGTATAAATCCAAGCTGTGGCGAGCTAGTGTCTAATAGCCCCTCTAACAGCTATAGTTAGTCGACGTATGTATGCCGCATTGACAAGCCGAACGCGTGCAACCGCTATAGAAATACTACAACGTGCTTTCACCGGATGTGTCAATGAGTGAGTTTTATTCGCCCCCGTCATACTATAGATGTACGTTCAGGCTTTGACTCTGTTGCGCAAAACTGTTTGTGATTTTAAAGAGGCGTGGTTTTGTTAGTTGCACAGAGAAATATTGTCAAGAACAGATATGGGCAAGCGAGTGACGGACGAGAGCTCGGAAAAGAAAGGGGACCACCCGCAAGAAAAGGATGTACGGAGTACTAACAGCGATGACGGAATAACGGAAACTAGTGTGAACTGCAGCAGTGTAGCTGACGAGAAGTCTACAGTTTTGGGAACAGTTACTACACCGCCCCAACCGACGATGGCAGAGGATGCCGAGGAATATATTAAACCCATAATAAAGGACGGTGAAGTTATCTTAGAAGTTGAATGTGGACAAAATAAGGCATTGTTATATTTATCTAAACTTTGTCAGGGAAGTAAAGGACCTTGTATATATTTTCAAGGATCGTGGTTAGCGCCCAATGAGTTTCAGTTTGTTTCTGGGCGAGAAACTGCTAAAGACTGGAAACGATCTATTCGTCATCATGGGAAAAGTTTAAAATTATTACTGGCTAAAGGAATATTATCCGTTCACCCGACTGTTTGTGATTGTGAAGGGTGTCGTACTGGTTCAACCCTGGTAAGTCATACATATATATATATAGCATCATTATATATTCCTATATTTATTTCCGTCGATTTTCAAAACGTGCAAGATGACAGCTGTTTTAGTTGCAGCTTAGTTATTATATTGTTTAGTTTCAATACAAAGCCGTGGAGTTGTATGCAGTTGAAAGAATTTAACTGCCGTGTACAGGCAGACAATAGTATATGCCCCCTAAACACTTTGCGTGTTGACTTTGTATATTTTTTATTCACAGCGAATTTATTATTCATAATAATACGTAGGTAATTGCGTCTATAAAATAGGCGCGACAGCCTATCAATACCTTTTGATGATATGCAATTGTTTATATGTGCTCAATAAACGGAGACGAAATAACCCTACAACCGCCGACTGCCGTCATAAATTTCTCATCCACAAAACTGCACTGGTTAACCACACACAAGGCACGAATAACTGGATGCTCGGCTTCTGTCCAGTTTGCTTTTACGACACGCTTTACAACTGTAAAGAATGAAAATATTACAAAACACATCTTTATTGAACAAAAATGCCGATATTTGTCTAATGTAAACACACGATACGTATTTTCGACGTTCGCGTTGGTAATCATGAAATATTTATGCACTTCAAACATGGCTGTTGGTGACGACATCGACAGCGGATTTCCCGCTTGATAATAATACCAACGCGATTTGTGTAAGAACATGTAAATTTAAATGATACGTGACGGTTTCATGTTGTATGACGTGTGTACCTTAAGAAATATATACAGACATCGAGGGAGAAGTTATCAATATATAATTTATATTATAAACCTCCATTTTCTGAATATTTACGTTTTAACACAACATCAAAACAAAACTTGTGAGGTTATAATTTTGTTTTGTGTACGCGCCTTGCAATATTGTGCATGGCTTTTATTAGGCTATTACTTATTTTTGTTTTTCCATATGATTAATGTTGCAACCCACCCCATTTCTACACCCAGACAAAACTACTGCGGATTCACATTTTTGTGTAACTTTTGTTCGGGTAACGTGAATTATTTCGTGCCTTGATGTAATTATACCGTATTCGTATGAGGTATGAAAAGACCATTGTGTTAACATAATTACCTAGCTTACCAGTAATGACGTTTAAAGTGGCCATTTCACCTCGCCGCTCTAGTAAATCATTCTGTGTACGCTAATTCATTTTCCAGATTCGGTCGTGCTTAAATACCCGTGACCCACCATATATACCTAGACCAAATACAATTTAAATGTAACGAACGGATATATATATCAACTTAGCAATTCATCATTTATTGAAGTGCTCGTGTAAATGAATACCACATGGAAGAGATGGGGATTTTTTTTCGGGTTTTTTTTCACGTGGAAAAGCTCAATTTGAATAAGCGATAATATGGATCTGCTTGCATTCGAAGTAATAAATCGATATGCTTGGAGAAAAATCGCGCAAATATGAATTGGGCGTTTAGTAAATGAATAACACTGATATTGCAACAGGCCATCTTCATCAGGCACGTTGGAGTAGAAAGGCAAAACGTTAAACCCGATTTCATTTACTCATTATATAAACAGAATGTATGATACAAAAAATGTTACTCTTTTAGTTTTCTTTGATACAATACACCAAACTACATAGCAATAAAATTACAATTTCCTACTCGTTAGATGTGAAAATAATTAGTTTATTATCTTGAACAAATCCAGTAACAATGGTAAGAAGCGTGGTAGAATAGACACGTGAACTAACAATCCTAATCGATTAATCGATATATTGAAAATCACTATATGTCTTCGTAATTATTCTATTGTACAAAATATCAGATTGATTCTCTAGATTTTCCGTCATTTATTGATGTCAGAGTTAGGTGAGGAGTAACATCCTCTGTAAGTAAGATGGTGATTGGGTTCATCCGTGGAGTTCAGTGTTCATGAATGCTGGTCTTTATATAATTTTTTTTTACAATTTTTAGTTATCAGAATTTAGATCGAACATTCGCTCAGAATTATTTTTTCAGGTGGATAAATAGGCAGGATGAAACCCCATTTATGAAAATGCAAAAACGGACAATTTAGAAACCAATATTTTTTTTTTCGAGAGCAATTATCTTGATCAGAGGAGCATATATAATTTAGAAAAACTTTCTACTATTTCCCCAGGTGAAGGACCTCTAAGATATTATCGCTTTTATTTTCAATTGCCATACAGAAACTTCAGTGCATTCTCCAAGCCCTTATATTTTACAAAAGATGCTAAACATAGTCTATTGTACTAAAACTCCAAATGGCAAATGTAAGAAAATAAGACCACTGGATTTCTAGATGTAACTTTCTAAATGTCATCAGTTACATCCGGGTTTTCGTAGACTTGAGAAAAATACAGACCAAGATTGAAGTTGTTTTCATCGTCTTAGTTTGTGTGAGATTTGTCGCTTGGGAGATTTTTCCGGCCGAGGATTTTGTATTTATGGCCTTTAGAGCGGAATGTTAACTCAGTTGCTCGGCTTCGGAACATGAGAAGACGCGAAGCGCGGATTTCGATTGACGCTGAATTTGTCAATAGAACTTGAAGTGCTTAGCGGAAGGCTTGGGTTTTAACAGAACACACTACGGGTAAAGTTTGCTTTCTGTCCACACATCGTACAATACACGCCCAGATCCAACTAGCGCCTATTGATATGCAATCAATTGCTCGGGGTTTTGTTTACGCAAGTGGGTTTCGAGCGTGTGAGGGCGAAATATTCTCGCGTCGTTAGCATTGATTGACAGTCGAGAGGCTTGCCAATACTCCCTCGTGTGCCGCCATCCGTGGCCAGGTTTCGACCGTGTGTGAAGGCAAGATTACGATTAGATAAATAAAGACAGCCATGCGTCAGTAGCCGACAGTAATTGCGACGCCAGTTTCACTTGCATACTGATAGAGAAGATGAACGAGGTAATCATTACCCGACTGTCTCCTCTATCATAATACTACTTCTCACACCAAGTGTCCCCTTTATTGTATTCATATTCCACGATGACCTTCTTCACGCAGCCTCACGTACGATACAATTTCCGACTTCAAAGTTCTAGCTTTAATACCATCCCCTATCTCTTCACGATAAAATGATTTAATGTAACTTCGCAATTGACGAACCCCAATTCACGATATCATAAATATCATTTACGCTAGTTAAAGGTTAAAATGTGCGGAGTAAAAAGCCAATACTTTTATAGCCACACTGTACAGTTATAAATAATTCTTTTAATCCCCGTTGCCGCAATGCCCTGAGCGAGCTGTCCAATTCGTGCTAGATAAATGCCGGCAAACTACGGAGAATGCGATAGCTCGACGGTAATTACGGAAGAGCCGCGGGTTATTAGAAGCCGTAGTTAGTCGCGCGGAGTGTTATTATCTGGCGAGACGGGCGCCTCAAGTTATACCGCTTCACGGCAATCAATTCCAACACGCCGTTTGAGAATCGATTCATATACTTGATCCACCGACGGTTCACAAAGAAATTTATTTTTCACTCGGTAGAGCGGCGGAGCGTGCTCTTTTCATAAATTCAACCTTATTTTAGACTGTTTGTCACCTAAGTATAAAATGTGGGGTTATTAAGTGAGCTTGTCGACTGAAAATGCCGTCCTCTAATAATTCTTTCATGATATATCGGCCTGTGTGCAATTTCCGCTTATAGTTGAACAATGTTTTAGCGAGAAAAATAACGTCTACAATCTTTTCATGTTGGATAGGCGAGGTTCATCACACACTTAATCACGCACGATTCGTTATTTATGTGAAATCTTTGCACGTTTTCTATTTCAAATTATAAACTTGATTATAAATAACTATATTTTACTGTCGTATCCTGTTTAAAAAATATATACGAATGACTTCATTCTCGGCAACTTATAAATGTTTAGTTTTAAATGTGAAATAATATAGACCTTCATTTAGACTACTGCTTATTCAAGATAACAAAACATATTTGGACGTCGTATCGTATATAGTCTATCCCAGTCTTCCAATTTCATATTATATAGTTTGTTGGTCTTAACGTATTCTTCTTTCCAAGTAATTTTCTACCAGCACGGTTCTTTATCGCATGGCTAGTTAACCTTCTCTTAGAAAAGGACAACGGGACGCCGAATACATGCCTAACTGAATTACCAAGCAGAGTTGAAGAGCCTATGTTAAGAGTTGAAATACGAGTCGTTCATTTGGAACGCGTTAGAAAGAAAAGGGCAGAAATCCGGTCACGTGATATTGTTTGTATACGTACCATTGGCGTTCGCAGTATGAGTCTGCTTGAAATACGATGGTTCTCGACGAAAAGCCCTCTGAAAAATTAATTACTTCACTATCCGCCGACAGCCTAAAAAGCCTTGGAGAGGTCGCTGTGAAAATTGCAAACTCTAAGTGGTAATCGAAGAAACTATGCAAGCTCTCGGGGGTTAAAATGACAAGAGAAACTGTCGATATAGGCGTCAATTCTCCACGGAAATTTGCGCCTCAATGCAATAGCACTGCGCAACACTCTTTAATCGCTTTAGCGTGGCGTGCAACTGCCCTCTGGGAATGCATTAATCGACGTGCCTTCATTAACAATTTCGCGTGATTAGATGTACGTGGCTGTCACGGCTTGTGCATTATTAATCTCCACCTAAAGTACCAATCGACGACGGAAAATGAGATTTACTTCGTTAGAATTGGAATACAACAATACCCCGAGTCATAAATTGGAATTTTCTAGCCAGAAGAAAGAGGAGCAATTTATACTCGACTGACGCGGCCTGTTATTAAAGTACGAACCTAAAACATAATGCACGGCAATTTTGGAGAGGAAATTGTAATGGCCATAACCAAAGCGTAATTTTCATACAGGATATAGCCCGCGGATGTACTGGTCATATTTCCGCTAGCGCGCGTCTCGAGACAAACCGTTAAATTAAAGCAAGAAAAAGCCGAGGGTTATAAAGTCTTAAAAGAAAAGAACAATAAATGCTTCATATAGATGATATAATCGTCCTTTATAGGATGATAAGTGTAATAACATTAGAATTACTAGACCATACTGTTGGTATATAAAATGCGGGTCGCCATAAAAAAAACAGAGCCGATGGGAAATAAATTTGTTATTTGCGCGTTACGGCACATATTCGTTTACAACATTTTGGCATTTGTTTTTGCCATTTATATATACAACTATATTTAAACCTGTACCTATTTATTACGAACGTGATTACTCAACGTTATAGACTACGTATGAACTTGGGGATTTCTGTGCTGTACATTTCCGATGAAACGATATTTTAGAAGCCAGACGTAATTGATGTCACATCTAGTAAATTGGATTGTCATGCGCCCTGACCTTTTCTTCAAAGGGGTCATCTAAAGAAAACGATTCCATGGCGACCTTTCCTTTTATACGCCTTGTTTATTGGTAATTGATAATACCCCTGTACGGCAGAAAATCCGAACCAGGTTTTGTTCGTTCAGTTGGAAGAAATCTGGTCAATGCTCGGCTTGATCAATCTTCGCTGTCATATCGGCGGAAAACAGCCGACCTGTACTCTTCCGCCTAGCTGACTCAAACTGATACGCCCTAACAACTCTCAATAAATGACGGAATTAGAGTGATGAAAAGTGCAGAGAGAAATAGAGATCAACTAATAACATTCTAGTGTTAATAAAAGCGATATCCTTGTTCACCACAAACACATTTGAAATACCGGACGCGCCCAAGTTATATCTAGTACTCTTTGTTTTAAGCATAGATTGCACATATTATTATTAAAATGTTGTCATCACTGTACTTAATATAACTGAAATTAAATATTTGGAATATATTGCTACATTTCAGAATCGTAACAGAAATGGAACTAAAAAGAAAACACCCGCTAATAAAGAAAGTAAACCCAAAATAACAACAGACGGTGTCAAACCCATTTCTCAAGATGCTAGTAAGCCCATTGCTCCTCTGTCAACATCAGAGGGCGAAAAGACAAAGAAGGAAACGAAAAAGATAAAGAAACCTTTAGAGAAACCCGTTAGGTAAGATAGAATGAAACATATTCGATGTTTTATACGTCCATTATTGCTAATTTTTGACTCTCTATTCATCTAAACATTCAGAATGGACAACCTTAATGGACTGTCGGACAACTTAGCTGCCATGTTTCTTTGTCTGTATGCCTATTTTTATTTATTTGATCTGTTCTATTTTTCAGTCCATTGCGGGAATCTAAATCGACAAATATTATGAATCCTGCAGCTCTACCCACGGTGCCCATTACCCAAGAGCGTCTACCTAAAGTACCCATTGTCATGCCCTGTAATGTTGTTCCTGGCGTGTTTCCAGTCCCTAAAGTACCCGTCCTATCACCAGTGAAGCCAGAACCCCGGGACCCAGTCAGTAAAGTTATAGAGCCTACCATTTCCGAACCTAATCGGAGGCACAATGAAACAGCAGGTTAGTGACATTCCTGTGTGCTTAAAGAAATCTATATGTCAATTATTTAAAGTTTGTCAATAAAACATTATAGAAGCATTGTTAATATTCCAATAAACTTCTATCCAAATGTCAAAAACTGCATCTCATTTATGTCAATTTATATTATTTATTGTGATGACGTCATTTCAACATGTTATATAGATTTAAAATGTATATTTTAATACCGATATCATACATTTCAGTTAAATCAGAAATCATTCCAATGGTTCAGCCCACACCTGTCAAATTGTCAGCTGAAAATTGTAAAGCGGAGGAAACAGCTAAGCAGCCATCATCCACACCTGTGATCAAATCCACCCCAGATGTTTGTAAAGAAAATTACATCAAAGATGATAAACCTCCAAAAGACACAAACATTAAAGAACGGTCAAAGGAAATGCCAAAAGAAATAAAACATCCTAAAATTGAAAATCCTAAAACATCAAGTTTTGAGTCCCCAAAGCCAAGGGAATCTTCACGTTCTTCTCCAGAGGATCATGCCAGAAAGCTACCCGAAAGAGAACACGAAAAGATGACACCTAAATCTTTCACTGGATTAGGCCCAAGACTTGGTAGCGAGGTTCCGTCTTTCCGGCTTCCAGAGACGTTTCCAGATACAGCGGCTTACGCAGACTACATGAGAATGTTAACTGGGGGCCATCCTTTATTGTAAGTGTATTCATTTGTGGTTTCGATTTTATCATGTGGGGTCTTAGGTTAATCTAACAGTTAAAGATTTGGGTACATAAATGGAATTTAAATGACACTTATTAAATTGGATGTCGAATCAGAGGACGGCGAGCAGCTGTCGGTAGTACTGTCGAATATTTGAATACACAACCGAAGTTTTAATTACTGTTTTGCAGTTTATTTGATATCGGATTTGTTTGTACTGATGTATAATGGGTTTTCTCAATGTTATTTTTCAGTCCACAAGTTCCACAGCAGCTTGATACAATGTACTCATTACGAACCAGTGACCCATCTTTTAATCATGTTCTTCATCCTTATCACGGCTGTGCTATGTACAATCCTGTTCCCCCACATCCAGGACTATATCAGAAAGACCCTGTGTTATACCCAACTACAGCTGGAGCGTTACCATCTAGTATTGGAGCACCCTGTTTCTCGCCCTTACACATGTTTTCTCAGAGACTGCCTTACGCTTTATCAGCACCTGTGATGGAACTTCCAAGACCGTTCCAGTATATGCCTGTTCCAAATTCCATGTCCTATCCGTGTTCTAGTATTAATGGTCTGAAACGACACCACACAGAATTAGACTCCTCTTCGGATATTGCTAATAAAAGGCTTCGTTTGGACTACCAGGTACCCGACTTTCGGTTCGATTCTTATCCGTCTTGTTCAACGACGTATCCACCTCTGTATTATGATTCAGCCTTGTTACAAAGTGAGGACTACCGTCGTAAACGGCTGGAAGAAAGTATGAACTGTGCTAAAGACATTCCTGGTTATTTACACCCATATATGGGTAAACCTAGTTACCACTGTACCTGTGCTAATCGACCTGATGATATAAGAAGCTGGTCCGTGGAGGATGTTTGTAGCTTTGTTTCCAGACTCGACGGATGTTCTTTATACGCTGAGGTAAGTTTTACATTGTAAATATTATAATATTTTAACTGATAGATAAGGATACATGGTTATCATCGCTAATGAATTCGAAACATAATCCAGGCCACACTTAAGAACCATCAGCGATCCGCAAGGATATTCCCATGTTAGCATTTACATGTAGAATCTAATCAATCACCATACGTGTCTCAGAATTTATTCCGCGTCCTCTATGTCTGCGTTCGAGTATGATTTATACCTTTAATATCATTACTAAAACATTTGTCTGGATCATATTGTTGATTCTCAAGTTTCAATATTTGCGAAAAACGAAACGAAAATACTCAATTGATCAATATTCAGAGAGGCGTTAAAGTGGGTGGCTGCAATCTAAACAAGAATTTCAACGAGCTAAATTATATGCCGATTTCCTGCAACATTCTTTCAAATAAACTTTTCAGAAATATTTAATAATCTAACCCACAATAATTTTAAAACTGCCAGTTAATGTTGTACGCTCTTTAGTCATTGAATTGATTATGGGACCCAGCTATCGGGATGAAATCAAATGAATGCATAGTGAATGCGAATTATTTACGGAATTGTGAGTTTGTGTCGTTTTTTCCACTGATAAATCGGTTGAAGTGTGAACTGGTGTCGGTCTGATTAATTACCTCTTATCTTTTTAATTATTTTCAGACATTCCGAGAACAAAGAGTTGATGGTAAAATCCTGCCATTACTTACAACAGATCACATGATGAAAAGTCTCGGTTTGAAACTCGGACCAGCAGTGCTTATAGCGGAAGCAGTTGCTAAGAAACTTCAAGAATCGCGATTAAATGGATGTGACAGTTGTCGTAAATTGACTTTAGGTAGCCCCATAGAAATGTGATGTGTGGTGGACTTTTTCATTGGATTTTAGGAGACAAGATGTCTTTTAAGTAAATAATAGCAGAAGGCACTGCAGCAGCAACACAGCTACTTGTCATTTGTTTTCATAAATATATATCATTGTGTTATGTCGTGTGTGAACGTTATAAAGTGGACTATGATCTGAACTATGAACTGTATATACATAATATAACAAGTCTACGACATTATACACAATACATCAGATAGTGCTCATCTTTAATGTTGGTGTGATAAACATTTGTAAAACAGCAAACTAATATATTATTAATAACTTATGATAATAAATAGACATTCAAAAGTGCTTTTTAAATTTTTGAGTAATAGTTTGTTTTACTTAAAAGGTTAAAAGAACACAAGGTGGTGCCCTGATATGGCGCAAGGAGCGTTTCGTATGGTCGCTATATTGGAATTAAGTGCGGGACTTTTAATGTTAAATAAGGCCCCTAGTTGATTTTTAGTTAAAATAGAAATGTACCCATCTGTTTGTAAGTTGAATTTTGTAATATTGTGTTACACAGAGTGTGTTCTTTATATTAAAATATATTAAAATAATTTGAGTTTGTGTTGATAATGTTGTCTGTAATGTCAAAGTCCTCTTGTCGAAAAGTAAACGGTTAGGGTACGCGAATTGCCCGATTTTTTTAAAGGAAGTAGCATAGAGGAAAAGACAAAAGAATCACGCGGACACTCGAGACACCCCACAAAACGATCAATTCAGTCCTACTGCGCAATAGATTACGACATTTGATAGGCCTATGGGTATTTTTTGTGGAATTATACAATAGATACTTCAACATTATTCAATTAACATATACTGCGTGACAACCGTGAACGGGGCTATAATTTGGCTGGAGTCCGAGACAATTTCGTCCCATGAATCAAGTCAAAAATAGAGGAAGATGCAATCCATAATTCTCTACAAAAACAATCTGAATGCTGTACACAGTGTTTAGAAAGATGTCACGTTGGATTGACAACTTCCTTCGTATATTTCTTTTATTTTCTGATTGTGAATTGTACAGTAATTACATATTACGCCGTTTCATTTCAATTGACACTTGTCATATGTGACCGAATTATTACTTTGTTATGGCTACGTTACACTGACAATTGACAAGAAAGAAAAGAATGACATAGACGTCTGAATGAAATATTTTTTTATTATCAAAAATGGCTACACGATCTCAAAAGTTATGACTTACTTAATGCAACAGTCAACAAATGAGGAAGGGGTATCTTTTTTATTCAAACGTATTTTCCTTGGAGAATATGGAACCGCGGTAGCACAATAAGTAAGACGTTGACCTGGAGGTCCGCTTATATTTGGTGTTCCCTAATAGATTGATTCCATTTTCCAATCTATGGTATTTCTATTTAGGATGGTGGACATGAATATTCAATCACAAGATCAAACACCATAGGCATAGAATTTGGATTCAAATACTTTAAAAATTATTGAACAACGAACACACTCCGTCACTCTCGCTAAAGAACCCGAATTTATGTGAGCGAGATGTAAAAAAGAGCCTTATAGAAACAGTTTTCATCGCATAGAGATCGCCTCATCTTTGGTCGAAGCAATATACCCGATCAACCCGATCAAACCAATCAGTGATGTAGAACAGAGGACCTGCTATGGAAAAGCGTCTAGCCGCTCGGTTGGCGCAAAAAACTCGCGGTCTAATGTACACGAATGGGCGCATGTAAAAGAGCCCTCCGAAATACGAGTAGGCTCTCCGGACAATTTTTTCTCGTAGCACACTGCAGGAAAGTACGACGTTAATCCCATTCCCTTTGATGTTCCTGACTTGAAACATCCTAAAGATCGCCTGGACCTAAGAGACTATCAGACCTAGGATATTATATTATAAAGAGACACGATTTTCCTAGGTCGTTTCGTTCTTTATAGTTCAAAATTTCGTTTTACATGTCTTTACTACCCTAAGACCTCGCAGAGTTGTTAAAAAAAACCTGTTTCTGAATGGTGTGAGGGATTTATAGCCAATGAAACGGTCTGTTGCAACGAGTTCTTGGAGTGCGATGCACGGAACTGCAGCTATCCTACTCGAAACATCAACGCTGATTGGTTAATCAAATTCATGACGTAACACGCCAAAGACCGCTTATATAATTACCCCTTACGCGACAACTGGTCAATCCCCATGTTGTAGACGCCATCGAAATTATAAAAAAAAACGAAACGAAATGCAGATCTGTAGTTTAAGCCAGATTGCTGTTTGATAGTATCTACTCCTAACGTTCATGTTGCTGTGTTTCTATTTGTTCTGCGTGGAACCACAAATCGGCGTTCGTGAGGTTATCGATAACCCGTTATCTGACGAAACACCACCACACCCCCATTGCACACATTACAACAAATTGTAAATATATTAGAATGGTTGTAGATGTTTTACTCGACTCTTTTCTTTACGTGAAATTGTATATAGAGACCTGGAATTGGGTCGATTAATTGGAATATTTCTCGTTGACCTATTGGCAAATAATTGCGTGATCTATCATATCCGTGGATCGTATATCACAGAAAGGCTCACTTAAGGTATTCACGCATCGGAGTGGATAAAATGATTTGTTAGTGGACAATATGAATACGTAGATATGAGTAGATATACCAATCAATACAACTATAAACTATCTATATAAAACTAGGCCAGCGATTGAGTGCAGTGAAAAAGTACCGTGGCGTCCTAATTTGGCTTGACCGACATATAACTACTATTGGAAACCACAATTTTTTCAGAAGGCTATTCTGGAATTTTGAACGA
Organism: Patella caerulea; assembly: GCA_036850965.1. NCBI lineage: Eukaryota > Metazoa > Mollusca > Gastropoda > Patellidae > Patella > Patella caerulea. The sequence continues at coordinate 15,945,452 of JAZGQO010000014.1, read as the reverse complement.
GTTCGATTCAGACTAATAAAGTGCTGGATTTATTTACCAAGAGTATCGTCCCTAGTATCCACCACATTATTGTTGTCAGACAGCATGCCGTGGAGCTTCAATGGTAAACACGCACATTCGTTGTCTAATTTCTGGTGTATTTCACAAATGGATACTTCCTAATTTGCGCCGATTATTTGTACATCCATTTACACCTTTTCTATAATAATTAAATGTAAAATATTAAAGAAGACAGAAATGCAGCATGCAAACAAAATATCGAAAATGTTATTTATCACACAAGCGCGGTGTTATCAGAATTTTCACCATTTGACGAATAGATCGCGTGATCGATCAACTATGGCAGCAACCATGGAATCAAGGTCAAGTGCCGATAAAGAGGCATCTGCAGGTTGAAACCTAGAGTTTGAAGTTCCAGGGGGCTCTGACTAAAGTGTATATTGTTTTGATAATGTCATAAGTCATTTTTCCACGCATTTTAATCTTCGAATCCGTCATCATAATCGGTTTTGTTCAGTTGTAGTTAAAACACGCCTTCATCTTACCCTAGTCTTAAGGGGGTGGGGGGGTGGAGAGACCTCAGCAGTGAAATAGACTGGGACAATAATCATCTAAATTCGGCATTCGTCTTATATCTTTGATTATATTCACCATGTACAATCATTTTCCATCGAAAGCCTGGAACGACTGGAAGTGCGGGAATGTGCATTATTAAATTTCGTGATTGACTGATCGCTTGAATTTTTGGTTTTGACGCATTCTTTTTATTTAGTCTTGCTTAATACACGCGTATATTATTGAAATAAAATTTAGAGAAGTAATTCGCTTTATGGTTATATCGCCATCGCTGTCGGATAATAATCCTGAAGATCCTCAACGTTAACATTATACACTAATTGTTTATTGATACGTTATTCCTTTATGGCACTGTTGGCATATACAAATGAGTTTGCATAGATCAGCTAAAAGTACAGCAGCTGTAACCCATCCCTAATCAAGTGGCCCTCGGGGTAAATCAGCAACGTTATCATATGAAGGAGTTCTTTTGTCAGTCGACATTTCTTTTCAGACTTCTAGAACAAGGGGGAATCTAATTAACAGATACAGTTTTGATTTTTTTAAAAAAATAATAAATCGAGCCCAAAGGTAGGATTCCATTTGTGAGTAATGCATGATGCGCATTGACCAAAGTTGTTGGGATGATTATGCATTGCATGTGCATCTATTGCATGGTGCGTAATGTTTTGTGCTCCCTAGGGCAGTGAACACGCACCCCAAGGGTAGGCAGCAGAGGAAAATCCAACCGTAAAAACCACCTAATATGGATACTTCTCAAAGATATTTATCGTACATGACGGATATCGACACACGTGAAATTACGTAATAATACACGGACCGATGATAGCAACGCCTATAATTTACGGCTATACAAAATTTGTACGCACGCGATGGAACATTTTATCCGAATATTCATGAAAACATTGTTCAGGTCAATTTGTTCGGCGTCTACAAAAAAATGTTCGTGAAATCGAACGTGTTAGATATTTGGAACCCAGTTCGTCGTCGCAGAATATATTTTTCCACACAGCACCATTGAGCGATCACATACATATCACATGGCATTGATTTGTTTGGCATTTTTTAAATCCCGTCATTGTTCGTTTGCCTTACCTTGGAAATGGAAATGGGGTTTAACGTCATACTGTTCTGCTCCTAAACTGGTCTAATGAAGACGGGTATACGCCACACAGTGTGCTATGAGGGAAATTTTGCCCACTCATATATCGAATACCAACTGTCAATGGATCTTATGGATCTTTTACGTGCACGGCAATGTGTACATAGGACCTCGGTTTTACGTTCCATCCTTGTCAGGTCCTGCATCACCGTCAAGGGGAAACCACGCTGGAAAATTGGGATAAACTTTCTCGACCTCCAGGCTAGCGAGCCAGTGTCTTACCCACTTAGCCACCTCGATTCTCCATCATCTATTGTGATTTAATGTGGCGCTAGATATTTTGTTCGACATATAATAATCGTTCGCCTGCGTTGCCAAAATTATTTGTTCGGTATTTTTGTTCGTCGACATAAATGTTTCATCGTCTGCGTTCGGCTTTAGGCTTTGAATTTGAATCCATAACGCCAATGAGGGGGGGGGGCGGATAGCACATGCGCGCTGTATAATACAGTCTGTCATTGAGTCAACTGGCGTTGTTTCGATTTCCCGGTTGTGCGTGACAAGGAGTAGGGTCGCCTGTCCAGCCTCGTGGGTTTTTCTCCTGGTGCTCCGGTTTCTTGTCACTGCTAAAGACCCCTACGCGCACGCGAATTATTGAAATAAAATTAAACCCGAAATGACCTGGTTTGTGTCGAGTGGACGTTGAACCCCAAATCTCTCTCTCTCCCTCTACCTTTCTCTCTCTCCATAACGCGAACGAAGTTTTACGCAGCACGCATCACGACAAACATTCTTACCAAAAAATTTGAGCAATATATACGCACGACGAACAAAAAAAATAAATAAAACGGTTCACCATAGTAGAGTAAAATTAGGTAAACTTACAGATGCGAACAGTTCATTTAAAAATACGTCATTCTTCCATCATCACAACAAACATTAAATTATTCAACAAAATATAGCGCGAAACAAAACCGAAGTCCTTTAAACAATAGAACGAAAAATAAGCGGCTTACATTGTCCTAATCTATAGATAAAAACACTAATCCGTCTATTTACGACATGCTTTCTATTTCGGATGTTGTTTCAAACGATGCACATAATCATTATATTATATGGTATCGTGTCCACTAATAGACCATATTGTTGCCTATAACATGGGTTGAGGTTTCATGGAATCGATGTTAAAAATATATTCAAATTCCATAATTAAAGGAAAATTAGCGTAATAGTATTTGGACAATATTGTCTTCACTAGGAAAGAATTTGACAACAAAGAAAGGCTAAAAGTTATTTCAATAATATACATTAGCTGTTTATGATACATACAAACATAGATATAGATAATATTCTAACAGTAATCATATGACTATTTGATACGTTACTATTAGTAAAAGTAAGCGACTTCGTGAAAATACTAAGTAGTCCTATATTATTATCTGCTCTAGCTCGACAGACACCCCGTACATTGGTCGACAGTACCAAAAAATCCGAGTACACAATGAATCAAGCATTGCCTGTCTAATACATGGTATCCACCACGACTATAAGAAAACGTAAGTTTCGTAAAGACACATCAGCCTGCGATAAGAGGAGATACGGCCATTTTATAGGTCATGTTAATGTAGACGCGAAGAACGTTAAACCCCATTGAAATTTCAGGTAAATGTTATGTCTGTCACAACAATACGTTTTAGAACATCACATAGCACTGACATTTACATAACTGTGCATACTGGGACTTTAAATTTATTATTAATTCTACAAGTCAAATTCTCGTGAAATCCAAAGTTATTGTTAAATATAACAAATAAAGACAAAAATAATTCGAGAAAGAACAATATTCTATGGCTATTTAAGGAACATTATTCAAACATTTCCAGATAGTTTATTATCTGAATTGCATAAAACCGTCAATAATATTCAAATCACTACAAATTGCAGTTTTAAAGAGGTAACATTACTATAAGTGAGAAACTGAATATTTTGATTTTAGACAGAACTTATTCAAATAAATTTGAATATTCTAACCATTAAAGATGACGGCCATATCAACCTGGCTTAAAAGCAACTATTCTGTCGATCCAGGGGCTGCGGGAACTCGCTGTAAAAGGCACCGACTCGCTAACCTATCGACCGACGTGCTTTCCCCTTGTCCATGGTGTAGTGCTGAAGTCTGACAAGGAACAGCGTCTAGTCGTTCGGATAGGACGAAAACCCCTGGACCAGTGAAATCTGGACAGTCGGAATTTAATTGCTCTTCAGGCGAAATTCCAAATAGCCCACGCTTGTCTTCATTGTGGGGCGTTTAATCCTACTTCATTCATTCTACCCATTAAGCCGTTTTTCCTGTTCTAAACAGTTTTATCTAGACAATGATTCGATGGATGGACACAATTTCTTGTATTATTGCCTCTTTCACGAAACACGAATAAAGCTTATTATAGCGACCATTTACACTTTCCATTTAGATTGATGACAGTTTCTAGGCAATATCCTGAAGCGTCTGCCCCCCGCAGTTCGATGGTGACATTTTGTCGGTTGGGCTTCTCTTTCGACCGTAAGTTCTTTCGCACCAGAAACCCGTATAAAACACTTAATTTTATTGGCGATGTTCGTTGTAAGAATGACTGACACATTGCAGACAACCAGACGACATTTTATTCAGTTATCTGTTAAAATCGATTCAAATAATTCCCGTATTCAAATGCAACTATAAGGCATGTAATCTGGAGAGTTCAGTTGTGTCTGTTAAAACCTTTGCAAAATGAAATATAATGTCCTACTTCACCAGTCAGGTTAATGATCTGTTAAGTCCGGACCAAGGGGGGGGGGTCTAGTGGACTAGAGTGCCGCGCTTCGACCTCTAGCTGGCCGGTCACCTCTGGCTTGCGGCTGTGGTTTCGAGCCCTGATGTGAGCGTATGTGGCATGGAGATAGGGGCGCCTTCTCAACCTCGTGGGTTTCCTCCGGGCACTCCGGTTTCCTCCCACTGCTAAAGACCCCTACGCGCAAGCGAATTATTGAAATGAAATTAAAAACCATATGTTAGTCCCGGAATGACCTAGTTTGTGTTGAGTGGACGTTAACCCCATTTCTCTCTCTCTCTCCGGACCAAGGGGTAAACGGTGTTGTTGGGGTGTGTGTGTGGGGGGGGGGGTAGATTTTTGTCACACAATACTAGCCACTAGACTGTGCACTATTAACAAGGGAAATCAGAATGAAAAATCACAAGGATCGAACACGAAGCAACGCTATACTCACTGGCTCTTAAAGGGACAATAACATTCTTGCTGGCCTGGTAGCTCCAGAAAATAAATAATACCCTTATTCTAAGTACTAGATGTTTAAGTGTCCTACCTGTTGTGTGAATTATCCATTACAACCTATTTTACTTGTCCAGAGGGTTCGAAAATATTTTAAAATCCAAGTCACATTTGAAAAGGTTTACGTTAGACTTTTCAAATCAATTGGTTGAATTTTTCCAATTTTTAAAAATAGGTGTGTTAAGATGAAATTTATATCATCATTTAATTGGAATAATGTAAAATGATACGATTTGTTGACCAGAATGAAGATTGGGACATATTATTCAGTTACAACAAAAGTGTTATTGGGGCTTTAATGTACACCTATCGGAATTTTCGCAGCTCATACGCCATCAAGATCAGGAAGTTAAACACCATTTCATTTCATACGTCATCATATAAAATATAAATTAACAAAGTAAGTCTGCCATCCGAAAATGGCCTTTGTATACAATATATGTCCATGTTTCATTGTAATTATTCATTAAAGATTTGCACATGAGAGGAAATATTACTTTGGCGATAGTCGCCGATTGTTGAAATTAAAGATTTTTTGATAAGACGTGGGAAACTTTACAGTTGCGCCGATCAAATTCGTATTATGTATGTGTGTGTGTGTGTGTGAGAACAATCTAAGGTCACTATCTAGTTTCATTTTTAATATAAATAAAAAGAATGTGCCGGGCACGTGTGTGCTGCCCTAGAAAGAGATTTGTGATTAGTCAAATTTAGGGTAATGTTAATTATATGTTAGAAATGTCATGGTAAAAGTAAAAGACTCTTCACACTAATTGTTAAGGCGTAAGTGATTAATATTTTTCTTTATTGGCACAAACAATAACGAACATGGAGGAATCATAGCACGGGATAACACCACGCACAAAATAAATTACGTTTTTGTTATTACCTTAAAATGACGGATTTGATTGATCTGGCTTCATCGGTGACTGTAACAAACTGCACAGCTAACATCAGGCCGAACAAAACGTCAGTTACTCACAAGGCGTCACGTCCGGTAAAAATCTAATGATTAAAGGCCAGGCTATATACGTCGTGTTATTGGAAAGATACTGGGGTATGAAATCATGTCACATTCTTTTGTTTAGCTAGCAAATTGTACCGTTAATTTCCATGACTGACAATCCGTGTGTGCAACCATCAATGAATATCGACGGGGTTTTCTACTGTCGTGAGTTTCTGGCTCATTTAATTAACTGCCATAAATCACTAGTCGCTTTATTTAATAACAAGCATTGTCACATGGGTTTGAAATATAGCTGATCTTTAGTCACAAAAAATCATAATAAAAGGAAGAGATCGATTCCACATTCTGGTCATGGTAAAGTTGATACGGTAATACAGAATATTAAAAGGGTATAGTTTTATAGGTATGGGTATTGGAGCCGTGGATTATTTGTTTAGTCCGTATTTATGTATAAACAACTATACCGAATACCATTGCGATGATTGGGTTTATAAATGTCAAACCTGTCACAAAAAGCGACAAAACGTCGGTCACTAAAATACTTGAAACTAGTCCCATTCTTTCAAAACATTTGCGGCATGTTGAACATTCAGTTCAACGCCAAATGTCAAAATTCTGTTTTTCTATGTATATATCTTGACGAAAGATCGAGTGAGCCAGATGGGCGTCCACGTTAACAGTATTGAACAGGGCGACGAAACGCATGGCGTAACGGTAAACCGGTGTACTGTACCATTAGCGGTACATGACCCTGATTTAGAAACCAGATTGAGGCACCAATGTCACTGAGTGCAACGCAAGTTAAGGATTTTTAAATAGTTGGCTGAGAAAGTTCTTCGGTATTTTCAGCTAGGGTTCCTCTCTTCACTAGCCATATGCAGAGACTGACGTCCATGTAAAAGAACCATTGACTGTCGAAATTCGTTGTAAGCAAAACGTCGCGATACTACAAAAAATTCCCTTATTCCCTTATCGCACACTGCGCTAAATATTTCATTTTATCTTCTGTGAGCACGCGTGTGCAAATTAGAACAGCTGCCTCGTTGAACATTCAGATACAAGTAAAGGGAGCCCTTACTTTTGAACAACTTTCATAAACATTGAAATGTTAAGAAATAAAATACGGGCTTCGTACCACCTGAAAAAATTATTTATCCAATTCCTGCATTGTCGTCCTTAGTTGTCCGTGTCCATTTCATTACTGTCTTCTCATTTTTTAAGCGAAGATACATAATACATTTGACTTGACTTATAGGGAAAATCGACAGAAAATACTCGAGCCAAAATAAATAATTTGAAAGAAGTAAATTGACGGCGCCTGTAAATGATTCTCAATATTACTATGTTTGTATGACATGAAATGAGATTGAACGTCTTTTAATCGCCCAAAACATATCGATGCAAGTTTCACTTGCTATTACCATGCACCAACTGCTAAATACCCAAACGGGCAAGCGACGTATTGGAAATAAAGGAGTGTCCCGACATAGTTGCTGTTGAGTAGCCATACATTGTTAGCATTTCCGTAATATTTAAGAGAACTGACAGCCTGGTCATTTTTGAAACAGAAAGCATAGTCGTGGTAGAAAGGTGAGAGAGAGAGAGAGAGAGAGAGAGAGAGAGAGAGAGAGATAGAGAGACTCGACACAAACTAGGTCATTTCGGGACTAACATATGGTTCAAGCCAGATGTGACTGGCCAGCTACTGGTCGAGGGGCGGCACTCTCTAGACCACTGCCCCCCCCCCCCTTAAGGTAGAAAGGTAGAAAGGTAACCCCGGGGCATTGTCTACTGACAGTCACTAGATTTATAATTGGTCATTCATATCCCAGATGGATGCACCCATCATTCATATTGGTGATCTTCTGTTGCTTATGTTTCATTTCTTGAGGTGAACAATGCTGCATCAGCGACACAGGTCTTGCATCTTCGTAATATTGCCACTGAGTTTAATCTGCACCAGAATCAAAGGCGAACAAGTATATACACGCACTTTACTCTCTACTCTGTAATAGCGGAGATGCATTTCATAATTAAAATCCTTTCAACGCTAAACATGCATAATGCAAAGCATATATTATTATGTTTCAATAAAGCAGGGCTACGGATGTGTTGACTATTCACCAACCGATTTGTGTTTTCAATATTATTTTTTCTTTATTTGCAGAATGTGCGGAACAACGTTTCTCCCCAAGCGATGAAATGAAAGTCGAAGTGGAAGTGAATATGCGCACTGTTACTCTGTTTCCGTAAACCTGTTGATATTGAAGTGTGCAACACTCAAATTATGGCTGTGACTAACCCGGTGCGTAAAAGTTGTTCCAGATTGGGTTCGAAAAATATATGGCAGATTCAGTTCGGATTTGAGCGAATTGAATGTGACGCCTAAATCGGGATTAAGACTTTTAATCTTAATTCAATTCAGATTTAACCCATGTGTGAACGCACCTTAACAACACAAACCCTACCAAATGGAATTTTATACGATTCTAAGTTAGTTGGCAATATTTTATTTTTCATATTAATGGAGCTTTTGCGTTATTGTGTGAAAGACTATTCTGTAAATCGATTTGATAATAGGCGGTCTAAAACTTAATTATGTGATAATTACTTGACAATTCCTCACGACTATTGACGCTTAATTAATTCATGTGACGGTTAATTAATTCATTTGATTAAATCCTGTCAGACATAATGCCAGACGATTAACAGAAATCATGACATAAGAATTATTAAAATACCTTCTGGTACGGTGTTATCCATATAAAAGCTAGAATTTGCTTATTTACTTGGACTATTAGTATCTGCTCTTCTCATAACAGCTAATTTAACACAGTGACATTTTTAAATACAAAAACTTTTCTTTTAATGTTTTACCCATTTTATGTAATTAAATCAACCTTCCAAAAATATAATTTAAATATAAACAATATTTTATCCATAAACGAATGGGATTGAGCAACAGGCTTGAAACCTATAATATGTAATGTACTTGGGGTACTAGTGTCACTGGTTGATATGTATAAGATATGGTTTTCGTTCCATTAAAGAATTGTTCAATATGTCATATCTAATGTGTAGCAAAGTAAAACGTAGCTTTCATCAACAACTTAACAACAAGACCCAAGCAGTCCGTCGGTTAACTCTTTCTTTGGACTCTTAATCAAATTTCTGCTCAGACGGGCCCCTTCTTTCGTTGGACCACATCCGACTCGCCAATTAAGCTCCATAAAACTAAATGATTTTTGAAGACAGGAGGTTTTTCGATTCGTCTGACCACTTTCCCCCTCCCCAAACTCACCAGTTTGCTACAATTTAATTTAATATCTCAGGAACACTAATTACGGCTACTGAACTCCATCGTGTGAATTTTCTTACTTTTTTGTAGGGCCTAGACTAGGAAGTAATTTAGATTGGCTAATTTAATTGAGAAATTATTTTTGTTTAATTTGATATGTCAAGGAATAGTGAGTGGTTTTACTAAAAGCATGATATAATGGTGGCAACAAAAACATACATTTGGAAATACTGAGCCAATCGGGGGCCGCGGCGACACAGTGAGTAAGGCACAAGCTCGTTTCCTAGGAGACAACTGGTTCAATCCTGGTTTTATTTTTGGAATTTCCCTGGGATTTCCCTGTGTCGTTTTTCCTCGTCAGTGGTGCAAGAGAGTAACAGTGGCTAGGGACGAAAAATCTTTGGCAGTTGGAATTCGAAACAAGAATAGCACAAAACTTACCTTTTTCACGCCGCCCGGATTGAGCAGAAAAGTAAAACGTCGTCAAGAGGCTGTCGTCAATTTGCCACAGACAATGCTCTCCTAACTGTGACGAATTTATGTGTGTCTTTGGGAACCATGTAATATTTGTAGATAAACAAAGTAAATGTGCATTCACATGCTATTATGTTAATTGAAAGCATATCATTTTCATATCATTTTATTGAAATATTGGTATAGTACGGTCACAGGGTGCATTTTTCAACCCGAATTAACCGGAGTCATATTGTTTAGAAATACGAACTTGCTCAGTAATGATACCCCAACCAATATTTAATTTATAAGAGTAATAATAAAACCATAGCTAAAGTTAGTTATAAGTAATGAGAGAGAGAGAGGGGAGAGAGAGAGAGATAACGTCCACTCGACACAAACTAGGTCATTTCGGGACTAACACATGGTTCAGTTTTGTTCAATAATTCACTTGGACAGGCGACCCTAATCCTTGTCACGTGCAACCGGTGGAAATCGAAATTACGTCAGTTGACTCAATGACAGACCTTATGATACAGCGCGCACGTACTATGCCCCCTCTACAAGTAATGACGAATGGCGTACACCAGACAAGACATGCAAACGTGCAGCTGTAATATTAAAACCTGTGGGCCCGGCTTCTAAAACCGTTATTACCCGGCTAGGGTAGGTATGTTCAGTCATTAAAGAACACCTGTTAACATCTCTCCTTCGAGAAGTTCCTATAACTAACAAACTTTTTGTTGTGCTTTTTAGTCAATATACCTTACAAGTAGCCAGATTTAAACGAAATACTTAAATCCTAGTATTCTTTAAAAAAAAAACACATACTGGGTATGGAAAATAAACTGACACTCGAATATACTAGCCATGTAGGCCTATGGCAGCTGTAGGTATAATGTAACACAAAGCAGACGACCCACGCTTCCACAGACGATCGTATACCTAATGAATTGTAGACTGTGGCCTTCGTATCGTGATCCATTTCACATCTTTTTATACAATAAGTGCAGAATTTATCGATGAAGCGATACGACTATTTTGTACTCCACGTGTGAGCCATGTGCGGTTTAAAGAGATTTTCTGATAAACGCCCATAATGCATGTGGATGCCATCTTAGAAATAGGACTCGAGTATTGCCGTTCATACTCGATATATGCACTGAAATGAAACCTTAGCCCATTCCAAATAAATTGCTAAAGCAGTTTAAGAACACATTTAGCTTCGCAAAGTGTGTTTTAATTGAAAATACGAGGCATGCCTGGGCATAAATACACCCAAATTATTTCTCCATAACTGATAGAGCTATATTTCACTGATTTTCACAACCCATTAAAAGTATGACTATTATATTATTAAAGTCCATTCTGTCAAAACTGTGAACGTCCCTCATAATTACATGTAACTTAATTTAGCCGATTTTTCTTTTTATTTTAAAAGTTAATTTAGCCGATTATGTATTTTTTTAAAAAAAAATTAAGTGTATTCAGACGGGTAAATTCGAAAATATGGACGGAATGGCGGAATTCTAAATTGTAGATTTAAATATTCTTCAGTGACATTAGACCTACATGCTGGTTACGTCAAAGAAAATTGTTTCATGTTTCAAAACGGGCTGCATTTGCCGCTATCTTACTTTGGAAGTAAACAATACGCAGGCCGAAATCATTTGAGTTATTGTTAACATCCGCAGCCTTGGGAAATACTTATTCCTTTTCCATTAATACTGATATCCTGCATCCCGATGCCTATTTTATAAAGAAATCTGTATTCAAGTGCTGACGAGCAAAACGTCTAAACAACGTGACGCAAAGCCTTGTGGCCGTCTTTGCATGATGAACAGTAATGAACACCCGTGGCAATACGAATCAGGGTGTGGGCTAAATTGGCTATCAACAAAAGCTGCAGCTTACTATTGATTCGCCACAGTATTATAAATTTCAATCTAGTGTATTCTTTGTTAGAATTTTACAACTTACACAGTTAGTTTGACGAATCAGTCCCGCTGCTCCGCCATACTGTTTCCCGCACGAGCAACGTGTGTTATCATTGACCACGAGGTGAAACTTGAGTGACCCTATATGTTGGTTTAAAGCTCTAATGCCGTATGCGTGCCAGGACTCACGTTCGGGAGCCTGCAAGATATAGCCGTAAATGACATTAAGTCTGCTTCCACGGCTCATAATTTATAGCATTACGGATCGCTTGAAATGGAATATTTCTCATTTAGCCGAGAGTTAACGATTCTCCAACTGCAACGAATAGCACATACCAATGTTGGGGAGAAAAAAAAACTTGGTAGATTGGGTAATCTGTTCGGCAGCCATGCACAGTTTAATACCACATAAAGCTGTGTTTTTTAGCCTTAATACATATGAAGGCGGGAGGCACCATGGCTATCTGATATCAGATACACTATGATATATGGTGTGTATAAAGTAATAGACTAACGATAAAGAGGTTGAAACGAGTACATCATTTATTGTATTCTATCACCAGTCCGCTTATATTGATGTTTATCTGGAGCTGAGCTGTCCAACTAAACGAGATATTGTTCAGAAATTCCCAAGACTGAATCAAACACGACGAGTCTGAAAACCTAGCACGTACACGGAAAAGGTTCAATAAAGGGATTTACAAGAGTGAAGTTAGTGTCAACACAACGGCACATGGCAATAGCGGACGCGGTCGATCGGAAATCCCGCCTGTTTTTGGTCTCGCGTGTAAACCAGTTTGCTAAAACGATTTCCCCGAAAGCAAGCGTGCCCTGTGGTATTATCGTCGTCTCTGAAGCGTGTATTGATGGAATAAAACCGTCTAGGCTGAAAGCGCCTCCCAATTATCTACGACTGTTTTTGATGGATGAGGCAAACTAGCTTCTACACAGCAACCTTTGCCGACCGCTCGCCTACATGTAAACATCTCTAAGATGAACGTATTGTAAAAAAATCTTTTATCTTGTTTATAGATATTCCGGAATTTACGTAACAATTGACGCAGTGTCGGCGTTCTGTATTATTGTTCGCAATAACACTGACAAATGGCTAACCTTTCTGCTGTGTTTTCTCGATTTCTCGCTTCAACAATAATTGCTAGAAAAATCGGCCCTGTTTTGAATTAAACACAAAGATCTTGTTACCGACCCTGTATAAATTTGCTGCTCTCGTTCAGATGAAAAGCGTCAAATATGTGTCGATCCACGGCACAAAGAATGGGATAAAGAAAAACACGATGATTGTTTTATTGTAAGAAACGCATTGCCCGAGGCGCTATGCACGTTTTATGGATTTATGTATCGAACGTTGTGTCTGTATTTGTAATAATATCGCCAACGTCTTTCAAAACGGAACTTTTATTCAAGTATAGCATTCCCTTGGGGGTTTCAGAATATCCATCGGAAAATCAGCAACGCACTCGTCGGCTTCCTAATCCGTTAAAGAGAATAGTCTAATATTTCTTACATTCGGTCAACTTTGTTCATTCGTTTGGGAATCTATCAGCTTTTTGGTTGTGAAACTGTTAGTGAAAAATGATACTCGGGAGCAAAGAATCCGAGCTTAATGTCACGAACATGGTCAATCAAGAAAAGCTATGTTTATTGACGTACGTATAAATGGGTCTTCAATTCGTGGTATAAGGTCGCAAAATTCTGAGGTTAAAATCGTGTTACAGAATTCTATTAGGGTATAATTACCGTGTCTCGTTTTAAAACTGATCGATCATTTTTCGAGAAGGCGACACTGACATATGTAAATGAGAAAAAAGAAAAGCCACTGTGCGAAATTTCTATACAGAAAGAAAGAGAATACACACACTGACTTCAATAGCGCCACGTAACGCCTTGATATCACTTTATACGCAGGTCCCTTTAATAACAGCCTGTCGTACTCATAATGCTTCTGTACACACAGATAACGTTACTACGGCTCTCGCTTGCTTTATCACTGCGTACGCTAGACCGCTATTTCTCGACCTCGGCCGCGTTATGATGAGTAGTGTTATCGCGGGACTGTAGACGATATTCACATTGTCAAGTGCAGACTTCAAGTAGCATTTCCCGCCATTAGTCAGGTGTTATGTTTTGCGATGTACGATTCACGATTGACACTTCGCTACGCCCATTCGTCGCTGCCGCCACGGGAGGTGAGAATGTCAGCTGTCAATCATTATACGGTTGCTTAGAGACCGCAATAAAAGTAGATAACGATGATATAAGAAATGTGCAACGGCAATTTATGAACGCTAGAAGCGTTTATGTAAATTATCGTCAATTTATGGGATTTTGTTAAAAATCAACAATTAGCCCGGTATTTACCGCACCCTTTTTTTATCATCACGTCTCTTTGTTTGGAGCACGGTCTCTCGTATTACTGATAAATAAATTAACCAACCAACGTGACCAAATTTAAGCTTAGATAGTGAAACCAGAGAAGTAATCCACCAAATACACAGTATATTTCGTGAGGGCTTTCCGTTTGCTCGTATTGTAAAGTTTGCGGACTAATCGGAAGTGGTGACTGTGCGCAATGTCTTGTAACTAATCTCCCCCCACCCCCCTTGAATCCATCGCTTATTAACAATATTACTCAAACAATAACAGTCCATAGAATGATTTAATTCCGTTTAGTATTTACAATGATAAGATGAACAGAAAATTTCGCAACGTCCAGCCTCCGCTGCAGAAGATAAAAACATTTTGATGGGGCTTATTTTTAATCCAACTGAATTCAAGTTATGAGTTTTGTTTTCTTAATTAAATGTTGAACAATCAATGTGGTATATTGTAGAGTGAACAAAGGCGTGAAAAGTTATTGTGTCAACGATAGTTCTATTATGAACTTAGAACTGGGGATGTTGTCATCGACGCCATCTTGGAATTATGACGTCTTATCAAAATCGAAGTCTTCCAATCGATGAGTAAGACAAATATAGAGCATGCCCAGTTTTATGTCGAGATGCATTTTCGTGTATAAACTGATTGATTTGATGATATATTTGGACTAAAACATATTCAAACTGATTAATCTATCATAATTTGGTTTCAAATAGCTCAAAAAACATTGTACACGCGAGGAAATATAGTTCAAGCTAAAAAAAAATCTATTTTAAGAAGACACATGTTTGTCACGTATCTAGGCGGGCTCGGAAACTAGGCATGCCGAGGGAAAACTCATTGCTAAGAAAGTCTAAGAAAATTCTGGAATTGCTCTCTGCCTGCACTTTCTTTTCCGCAGTTTCGTCTCAGAATCTGTTGTACGTTTAAGTCTCCCTAATTGTCCACACCCGCTCTCCATCATGTTTATCAACATATTTGCATTAGGCGCCCCATAATGCAAATAGGAGAGCCAGGTTGGCTAAGCGAGTAAAATGCTGGCTCGCTAGTTTGAAGGTCGTTTGTTGACCGAGAAAGTTCTTCGGGATTTTCAGGCTAGGGTTACCCTTGGCAGTGGAGCAGGTCGGAGGACCTAATAACAGAGGTGTCTAGTCTTTCGAATGGCACGAAAAAACCGGGGTACTGTGTATAAATTGGTCTGCACGATAAAGACCCTTCGGCAATTTGAAATAAGAGTAGGCCATAGTTTCGCTGGCCGGTCACAATTCCCCCCACGCCACACTATATGTCCGTCTTCATTAGCCTATTCGGAGTTGGACATTAAACCCCATTTCATTTTTCTAACGCAAAAAGGTTGGGCAATCTGCACGTGCAACCTTTGACGTCAATCGAGCAGACAACCCTAATCATCGGGCTCGTTTTCGTTCTGTGCGCGCGCTTCATGTGTGTTTCTTCCGGGAATCCAGTATTTTTATAGTAAGACTGGATGTCTCTACTTTCCAATATACCATTGTTGTTTTTTATGAAAAATTTAACGTCCAATACATCGGATCACGTGGCTAAGTGGATAAGACGCTGGTTCGCTAGCCTGGAGGTCGGGTGTTCGATCCCTGCATTGGCAGTGATGCAGGGCAGAAGGTCTGACAAGGACAGCTGTCTAGTCGTTCATGTGGGACGAAAACGAAAAACCGAGGTCCCATGTACACATTTGCGTGCACGTAAAAGATCCCTTAGCAGTTGGAATTCGATATAAAAGTAGTGCAGCTGTCTGGGCAAAATATCCCTGACAACACACTGTATGGCATATGCACGTCTTCATTATCCCAGTTTAGGAGCAGAACAGTAGGACGTAAAACCCCATTTCATATTTCAATTCAGGCATAATATTATGGACAGGTTGATTTAATTAAATTATTTACACTTAATGGGTTCGAAATTGGCATACTTTTATTGGAACCTTTGACTCACTCGAGCAGACAGCCCTAACCGTCGGTCTGACAGTTAGTGATACCATCTAATTTTTGTCACGTGTGCGACTCCAGGAGTGTTTTTCTGAGACTCCGGTATATTGGGTGTCTGTACTTTACCCTAACGAAAAGTGTATTTTAAAAATACATTGTTTAATTCAATAATTTGTAAATAAATGTATTCTGCTCGGGGCCAACTCGCTCCAAAAAACGGTTATACAAAGAATCAGCTTTCGACATTGGGATTTTCCGTTGGAGACTTTTACAGAATATTTTACAGCAGATTCCTTATGAGTTGCCTTTCCGATCCAATCTGATTAAAAACGTAGATCCTATTTAGTTTCTAATTTTTATAGTTCAAGATTCCGTTTTACTTGACTCCAATACACCAGGATCAAGAGGAGTTGTTAAATAATCCGCGTTCTGGGTGATATGAAGCGTTAGCTAATCAAATGCTCTGTTGCCTCGAGTTCGTATCGCGCATTGCACGGAACTGTGGGTAGACATTCGCAGCGATAGAAAACAAAACAACAAAAAAGTTGTGTACCGACACGGATTGGTTAATTGAGTGACTGACGTCATTGAGTCAAAAGTCGCCTGTGTGCCCCCCCTCCCCCGGCGCCACCTCCAACAACAACGGACCACATCTCCATGTTGTTGCGGCTATCGAAAGTATAAGAAAACGACACGAAATATAGAGTTGTAAACTAAACCATTTGCTGCAGATTCCAAGTTACCATAAACACAATTTAGACATGTGGTTCAGTAAAACATCTACACCTTATTTACAAAGTATTTTTATCCATGAATATTCTGTTGTTTCACTCAACGGTATTATAGCGATAGCAAAAAAACCCGCATCTTTGCATCTTTACACGTCAAAGATTCATTTTGTTACTTGTTGTTGACACCTATGACAGATTTTCCGCACTTGGTCGAAGTTTTGGTATTTTACTAAAATAGCTAAAGAAGTAGCGTGTCGGGATGGAGAGTTACTATCATAGAATGCGATATTTAGCCGCATTGTTGTCCGTCATTAAACATCGCACAAAACACATTAGATCGATAGTGAACAGAAAGGTCTAACATTAGGTTCGATTAATCCTAAAGAACACCCAAAGAAGCGTTTAACTCAAGTCTAGGAATGCTTTGTGAACTCGAGGCTAGATTTCTGAAGCCAAACCATTCGTTGATGTACGCAGAGTATGCTTACTTTTTGTAAAAAACATTTGTAGATACCATTTTTCGTTTGTTTTTGGTAGATCAAACGTTTTATGTCGCACATGTATGTTGAGCAAGGATAAAATCCTCTAAGAATAGCTGAAAGGGCTTCTGTTTGTTTGGGAATGGGGGCCAATTTGACTGGGCAGAAGCCTCAATTTCAGCATTCTACTTATAAACGATGTAAAATATTTGGTGTTTGAATGTTGTGTGGATATTCAGGGACACATATTTGGCTTCTTCTCTAAAACATTTGGATACATTTCTGTAAAATTTGGTACAGCTACCAATGTACGAGTTTGCTTAGCAATAATACTATTCGATATTTTGACTTCTATGAATACGTGGTAATATATCAAATAGTTTAAAGCATAAAAGGTTATCGTATTAAGATGGTATGTTGTATTTCTTCAAAGGCCAAAAAATTAATATTGCCTTCCTTTCAACCAAATTATTTACAGTGATTGTATCTATACGAAATTGATTGTAATGGTATAATACGTGAGATATTACACGAAAGGAAGATTTAGCCTGAACAAAACCGTGTAAATTATTTTAATCCGACATTGCAACAGACTGACTTTTAAATTTACCCGTTAATGGGTATTGAATTATAAATGAGAAGGAAGTCTTACTCGAAAACTCTATCAATTCCGAGTTGATAAAATATCTATTGTAAGTATTTGGATCATTGATAAATAGTAATTCTACTCCGAAGCACAACGTTTCTATGTCTTTAGCTGAGAGTTTAGTATTATACAAGCATCAGAGGCTTGCAGAAGGATGGGAGGGGGCGACGGCATCCATATGTAATCACACAATCAAAAAGTGATATTAAATCACTTTCGAAATTTGAAATAATGGCGTTGTTCGAAATTTTAAGTTATCGCTGTTACCATTGTGGTGGCTGACCTACTTTATTTTTTAGATCTGTTTTCACATGTTTAAGATGACCTCTTTTCTCAGATACTAAGTCCTATATATTTTTATTAACGCCCGCTTCCACGCGCAAGAGGAAACTGAAGTACCCGGATTAAACCAACGAGGTGGAAAAGACACCCCTAATTCCAAGCCCCATACGCTCATACCAGGGATCGAAAACACAACCTCGAACCGGGGTTTGGACACGACATTGTAGACCACTAGGCCATCCGAACTCACAATCCTTTACCAACAATCACCGGTATACACGTAATTTGACGTATTATAGTAATCAGTGTATGTTTTATTTGTGTGTGTGGTGCTAAATCACTATATTCCAGTTAATAAATCAAAAATAAAAATATCTACAAAAAAACACCTATAAATTTAATTTATATTTGCGTTTTATTTGACTTACTTTGACAAACGGCACGTTTTTACAATAAAAAAGAGATCATGATTCATTATTCAAATCGTAAAAAAATATCTTGATCTTATCATAGTCCATTAACATTGATATACAAATATATATATATTCGGTGGTTTGGGTAAGTCATTATCTTTTATATTACTGTAGTGCAATATTGTCCAATACATGGGTGTAATGACCGCAGCCTAGCAGACAAGGCAAATTTATCGACCAAAAGAAAGAGTAACCAATGAGAGAGAGAGAGAGAGATAGATAGAGAGAGCGGTTTAACGTCCGCTCGACAAACTACGTCATTTCGGGACTAACAGATGGTTTAATTTTATTTCAATAATTCGCATGCGCGTAGGGGTCTTTAGCAGTGGGGGGAAACCGGAGTACCCGGAGAAACCCATGAGGTTTGACAGGCGACCCTACTCCTTGTCACGTACAACTGGGGATTCGAAACCACGCCAGTTGACTCATATTTTGATACAGCACGCGCACGTTAACTACTCCGCCATCCAATCCCCAACCAACGACAGGTTATTTTACTTTAGTATTAATGTTATGAACATCCAAATGCCCCTTCACATTTATTTGGGTAACATCCATTGTCCATCTAAACATCATTGTTGTTAAATTTTTGCGGATTAATTATTGGGTTATACGAAATCAACATACTGAAATGCTCGAGTTGTCTCATAAAATATATACAAACTTTATTTTCGTTGCACAATTCAATATTGCAATTGAAAACGGAAAACCCATTATACGAAAGCAAACCTTGGCATTTATTACACAAGTCCAGTTCTCCTTATGCAAATTGACACACACGGTCTATATTTTATTCAGCGCGAGTGGTGGGCGTACTTTCTGCTCTGATCCCAATTCGAACATGTTCTATTTTAACCAGAAACTCACGAGGCATCGGTTAAAGCTCTTCTGCGTCGGCGCCTTACAGATCAGTCTGGAAATAATCGATCTAGAAATCGGCAAATTCGTTGATTTCTCAGTTTCTCAATATTTATGTGTCTAGAGACTTATGCGATAGAACATTAAATTCGCAACATACAGCTCACATTCCGTTGTAGCCCGAGGTAGCCGACCCTTTCACAATGTCTTTGTAATGTATTTTAATGGTTGTCGACCAAGGGTGAGTCTGGGCGATTAGGCACTAATTTTGAAGGGCCAAGTAGTAATTTATTGTGAACATTATAGAGACTACGATTAGTGCTGGGTATTTTTATACGCCCACATTTTCACGTGGACGTATCATGCCGTCGCCCCTGTCCGTCCACAATTGATTGTGGACTCTCTAAGGTCACAATTCTTATCCGATTTTGACGAAACTTGAAATATAGGTTTATCCCCATAAGATCTCGTCTGCTTTCGATATTGGCATGTATCGGATCGAAAGTTCGCGGATTATTTACCCTTATTGTACGAAAAATCACGTTTTTAGCTTATGGACGATACAGAGGTCACAATTTTGAACCGATTTTGATGAAACTTGGCAAGCATGTTTCTAACCAAAAGATCTTGGTTCCTGAATTATGGCCCCAGGTTGTCCAAAAAATCGCCTTTTTTAGCTTGTCCCTCTGGAGGTCAGAATTATTATCCGATTTAAAAAACCGAATTTCGTGATAATCGGACCAACATTGTCGGACAAAATCGCCGCCGCTTGTACGCGAATAATGTAACATTATGGTATATCAAGGTTGTGGATACTGTAGAGGTCACAATTTTAATTCGATTTTGATGAAACTTGAAATGCATGTTTATAACCCAAAGATCTGGATTCCTTTCGATATCTGCACATTATTATCGGATCGTAACTTCCTGAACTATGGCCCCTGATTGTACGAAAAATCGCCCTTTTTAGCTTGTGGTCCCTCTGAAGGTCACAATTCATATCGGATTTTAAAAAAAAAAAACCTGTTATTATATCACCATTACATCGTAATGACGGTTGAGTTCGAATTCCGTGAAAATCGGACCAAAACTGCCAAACAAAATGGCCGCCGCTTATACGCAAATACTATAACAATATGGTATATCAAGGTTGTAGACCCTTTAGGGGCCACAATTTTAACCTGACTTTGATGAAACTTTATATGCCTGTTTATAACCCAAAGATCCTGGGTTTTTTTTCGATATTTGCGCATATCGAATCGTAACTTCCTAAATTATGGCCCCTGATTGTAGTAAAAATCGCCGTTTTAGCTTGTGTGTCCCTCTCGAAGGCACAATTATTATCCGATTTTTAAAAAAAAACCAGTTTGATTACATCACCGTTAGACCGTAATGAAGGTTGGGATTGAATTTCTTGAAAATCAAACCAAAACTACCGAACAAAATGGCCTTCGCTTGTACTCGAGAAGTGTAAAAAATATGGTATATCAAGGTTGTGGACCCTGTAGAAGTCACAATTTTAATCCAATTCTTATGAAACTTGAAATCATATTTATAACCCTAAGATCTTAGTCCCTTTCGATATTTGTGCATATCGAATTGTAACTTCATGAATTATGGCCCTTGATTGTAGGAGAAATCACTTTATTTTTAGCTTGTTCTCTATCCATCTTTCATCCGTTTTTTTTTTAAATTTAATTGGTTGTTTAGCTGAATTTGGTCGATTTAGCTCACAAATATCGTTTGATTACGAAACCTCGTTAAAACTCAGACAATAACTGCTAGAGTTACGCCCGTCGTTTTTGTAACGTTACCTTTATTTATGGGAACTTTGTGACATTTGATTAAACCTTGTTATCACTCTAGAGACTATAGTTATTCCTTTATCTACATGAACTTTATCAGGTGGTCTTGGATGGTAATGAAAGGTCCGGATTTGCGATGTATATTTCCAGAGCTCTACGCTACTCAAAAGACTTCATCCGGTGTTTCTATTGAGTTTCAACAATTTCTGATAACAATTAGATCAATTAAGCCCCCCCCCCCTCCGATTAGACGTGAAGTACCGGTGCAAAGAACCGGATCAAATTTGAAATAATCCCAAGATTAATACATCTGATTACGAACTTTTATTTAACAGTTTAGCGACAGCCTCTTATTGTAAACTTTAATATTTGGACAACAATTTCAGTGTTATTTCCTCTGAATAATTAGTTCCTTTGGGAACTATCTCTGATCGGACGATGTCCACTGACAGTTCCTATCGAGTCGTATACAGCTGCAATATGAAAATGCGGTAAAATACCGCTCTTCCCCACCTCTGTTCTCAGGCTATTTTGGAACCCTCACCATGAATGTTTATTTTTCTCAAAATGAATCATTCCTCGTCATATCTGACACAAATTTATAAATTCAACACTATATTCAGTAGAATTTAGCAATTAAATAAACATGCGTCTGCCCATGTTAGGGTCTCGTAAAGGTTGTTCAGTTCAAACGTATTTTGTGTATGTTTTCAATCGCAGAATTCTACTTGAAAATAGATGTGTTTCAGCTGTGGCAGGGAATGATTCCGTTGGCAAACAAAGAGGAATCTGGGAGGTCAATAGTCGGTAAGGATTCAAAAATAGCCTTAGATCAGAGCTGGGGATGAGCGGTATCTTCATTCTGTAGGGCTCGATCAGAGAAGTTCCTAAAGGAACTACTGAATAATGAATGAAATTTTGTTGGGTCTTCATGTAAATTATTGCATTAGACCGCTGGAGTTCACTGTGTGCGTTATCTGGCAACCAATATTTTATCAGCTTATCGAAGCTTCAGAGCTGTGCAAGTACTTTCCAAGACTTTCCACCTTTAACGCACCTTATATTATACATTGACCAGAAGCGTTTATCTTTTCAAGGGCGCATCGATCGAAAGCTTTTATCTTTCCAAAGATCCATTAGGACAGATGGTATATATGCTCCCTAAATGTCATACGAACCTGCTGGGTCCGCCATGTGGTCCAAACTCTCACTGAGACAGGACTCCAGGTTTGGATTCACACACTGTGCCCGCAAAGAATGTTTTCCAGGTTATCCGTGTTCACTTTTGACTGTTTGACTGGTTGATCCCTGCTTTAAAGGGATGTATAAACAGCAGAAGTCACAGCCCAATAGGGTCCGTGCCAGATTTAGATGAAGAGATATTTGTACGTTATTCCATGTATAAAGCTCTTCCAAATCACCACCCTGACGACCAGCGGAAGATGAAAGTGTGTTTTAGATATAATTAAGCAAATCTGAGAGTGGGTGTTGAAGACTACACAGTCCGCGTAAGCGTAAGGAAGACTTATGACAAGTGTCAAAAATCTTAAAGACCGGGGGCTTACTAGATCATTAGGCCGTGGTTTCCAGAGTTTGCCTAGAGGTCTTTTAATGGCCTTGTTTCTACATTTCCTCACAACCCTTACTGGAATTTCAAATTACTTTATTTTCAGAGAAGTAGTCAGTCTTGGAATTTCTGACAAGATTTAACGAAAATTGTTTATTATCGTATTATAACAACGGTACTTGACAATCGAAACCGAATAAGGGCATACGCCATGCAATGTGATATGAGGGAAATATTGCCCGGCAGCGGTTACACCCTACTCTTTTATCGAATTCCAACTGAAAAGAATCTTTTACGCACAAGCTTCCTTTGTATAATGGAATCATTTCACATTTTTAAGGACGTGAGCATGACTTCATTCTTATCTTCATATTTCGAAGGAAAATCAATTCTGTGCACAATCACAGGCGCCCATTCTTAATGACGTCTAGCTAAAATTCGTCATCTTGTTTGAGCAATACCGGAAGTTCCGCTATAATACTATACCATTTATAACACTAGTTGCATTCGGTGTAAAATTAGGATGTTTTTTCCTATAATATGAAGGGCAACGTTTCGACCACAGTCATTTGCAACCACAATCTAGATTCTACGTGGAGTTAACGGGCTAAAGAGGTGGTTTATATTTGCAGCTAGTAATGTAAATGTCCTCACACAAGACAAATTCTCACATTATCACTTTCTACATATTCATATCATGTTGATATGTACGTAGCACAGACAAAACTGATGGCTTGCTTTACGTTATTATTCATTTCTTTGACACTTTCCTGTGAAAAACTATAAATCATAAAAGAACTGGAATGACGATGACGTTCGTTAGGACCTGAATATATTGGGCTGACGTGACAACCAAGCGTCCATGGCAACCATGCGTTACGTATTATCCCTTCGCATCGTTTGGGCTACTCAGTATTATTCAACTGCCTTGTTTCTTGTTTTATATGCAACCAGCGTACAGGTAATACCGGGTATACTTTTACGAAAATTATTACAACGCCCCCACCACTTACTATTTTTACATGAGACACAGAGACGATCAACACCCACGTCAGAATGGATGAAATCGTGTTAAAGAAACACCCACCTTGACAAGCAAGGCCGAACCTGTTTGAAGAAACGAAGAGAACTCGTGGTGGAAAAATGACTGAATATAAAATAGCCCATTTTTCACGAAGCGTACAATTTTCACGTGCTATAATTATACACCCATATCCTGTGCACCTGGTCTAGTTCACATACGGTAACAATTGACGGACAGTAAAGTACAGTCTATAACAATTGGCGTTCGCGGATCTTCGTACCGATAAGAGCCAGCGATTTGCCGCTATAGAAATACTACAATAACCTCTCTCGTTGTTGTAATTGTTTGGCGAGCGTAAGCTGGTTCGATCCGTGCAGCCACTCACTTATCAGGCCACACGTGAGAGATTAAGAATTTCCTATTGCTCTGGCGCGATATTTACGAGGCGGGATTAGATTATTCCAATTTTTATTGAATCGAGATGAATAGTAGAATACGAGGGCCGATCCTGTGTCGCTAAGAGAAACCCACTGGGACGACCACACTCGAGCATTTTACGTGAGCGTCAATTCGTTCATTATCTGGCAGTCGCTGTTCGAGTGGTTACGACTGGGGAATAACACATTGTTTTCGCTTCATATAAAATTTTCTCTGACCCCGAGTACACTGTCTGAAATCTTGGTAGCAAAATGAGTAATGACATTTATGTAAATTAAGGTATTTAAGGCGGCTACGTGCATGCAATATAGCACACAGATATGACACGCGGGATTTGATAATTTAATCACAAGTAATATCTTCTGACGACTTCAAGTCTTTATAGAATTTCCGCAGATCGTGAAAACAGCCTTATAATATTGTGGCTACGGATAAGGCAAAATTAAAGGCCATAGTAATTATATAAATGGTTCGCATCAGCGTAATGTTTAAACGATCTCACGTATTCTGCAAATGATCGTCTATATGAATAACAATCACACTTTATTTAAACAAATACTTAGTCGTAGTATTGATCCATTTTTAATAACGGTAGGTGTGTAAATTAACCAACATGGATCAGTGATTGTAATTTCACATTAAATAAAATAAAAATTTACGAGCGCAGATGTAACTTGTTCTATATGCAGGCGATGACGTCATACTCCAATTCATAATACATAATCGACTTTGTTCATTTGACCTATCTGGATAAAAACTATTGTTTATATATACATGTTCTACTGTTTCACATTCTGCATTTCTGCTTATTATCTTTCAGCATCTCGGCTCATAGACTATTATTTGCAACACACATAGCGTAAACGATAGCATCGTCCTCTAGGGTAATTTCGCCGAACCGCGAAATGATTTTAATGCGGATTTCCACGCGGTTTATCAAGCGGAATAAACCGAAACGAATTTAGTTATGTATCTACCGATGGTGTTTATTTCTAATGGAATATTCATAAATTATGCTTTAGAATCCTGTAGTCGGTTTCCGCATTTGAAGCCATTGTTACATTCTATTTTAGAGACCCACAGAGCAATAACAAATTCCAAAGTATATACATAATCATAAAGATTGGAATAAATTTGCTGTTAATGTTTTATGTTCCTGTAGTTAGAACTTGGTAAAACCATTGTTGTGGGAGCACGGTGGCTCAGTGGATATGGCCCTGCTTCACTAACCAGGAAGTACCGGGTCTGCCGTTGTCAGTGGTGCAGGTCAGAAATGGAATGGGGTTTAACGTCCTACTGTTCTGCTCCGAACTGGGCTAATGAAGACGGAAGTGCAGGGCAGAGAGATTGACCATGACGAAACATTTTGGTGTCCCCATCTACTCGTCGGCATATACATACCTTGCTAGGCAAAAATTTCCCATGGCGCGCGCGCAACGCGGTGCAATATCCCGGTTTGCGTCGACTGTTGAAACTTGATTTACAAATTAATGTTTATTTTTTCATCTACATCCTGAATTGTAATTCATAGACTGAACTGCCCATGAACAAATGAAAAATTTCATATTTAAAAAAAAAAGCTTCTGGGTTCACGCTTGATTTGAGCTATATCCATCAGGTTCCGATGCGACCACTTTTCACTTTCTGTTTTGCAATCGGTCCGGTCCACCTTTATAACCGAAAACATGACAGAAATGATAAATGGGTAAAAGATGTTGTAACCATGTCTCTATGGATCCATTCCCCCAATTAAAAAATAAAGGTTAAAACATGCAGTAACACTGACCAAGTTCGAGATATGGTCGATTGTGCTGATATGTTTTGAATAGACCCAGAAATGAAATGGGGTTGATCGGCCGCTAAGTCATTTCGACACCTAAGCTATACATATGGGATAAGATAGATCAGTACATTCCCTATCTCTATTACGTACATCCTTAATTCGAAACTACAATCGAAATTGTTTCAGATCTATTATTCTCAACTCTTTAAACAATTAGGTTTGGATCGTATTCTTTAACGTAGGCCTACATTCTAGCTAAATTCTTTGATTTCGGTCTAAAAAGAAATTGTCGATCCATCGGATTTCATGACTTCTTTTGTGTGGCGACAATCCGATGCTAAAAGGCATCACCGACACAGCAAGCCAAAAACCAACATTAGTAAAATCGTTCAAAAAAAAAAAAAAAAAAAAAAATTATTTTAGAATCCCACTACTTCTGGATCTGGAACGTCCACCGAGGTGCCTTTCAGTCGCCGTTCCGTTTTGCTTGGCTTACAATGTCCTATTTTGTTTATAAACTATCTACAAATTATACACGTTTAAAATGTAAAATAATTCCTTTAACTTGATCGACGGCAACCCACATACATCTGTCGACATTGTCCGCGAAAAAATATCATTACTAGCGATCGTGCTTTTATCGAAAGTCTACGGTTCATCAATATTGGATTTGATACCATACTTATCAGCAAATGGCGTTCGTACATCAAAGTATATCACAGATCTGTAATATGAATAAAATTAAATATCTGTTTCCTGTGAGCCACCTTTGGGATTAACAGCGCCGTGAGGGTTCCATTGTTCTGCTCTTTACGCCAACAACAGCTGTAGAGAATCGATTTTATAATTCCAGAAAAAAATTAGCCGCGCTTATAGATGCATGACAGCTCAAATATGGTGGATTGATAATCGATTTTCCTTATGACAATAACATAAATTTCACCCCCGGAAATTATGGAACAATATTCATTTCTATGGCCTAATCCGTCACAATTTGTGAAAGCAAGTAGATGAAAGCTTCCGGAAATTTCCGCTACGTCAAACCTCGCGGCTGCTTCGTTTTGATTAATGAGTCGTCGAATTTCTAACGCGTGCACACCTGACACGGGTTGTTTAATGGTTCATATTTCCGATATGAAGCCATAGTTTCGCACGCAACACTCTGCAATTTACGATCTAGTTTGGGCTCTGTATGAGCTTGGTTACGATAATGAACAGAGAAATACGATTCATGTCAATGTAAGACTTCTCGCAATACTAGGAAGTGCTATAAGTTCTCCCGCTTCACGCCGACAATGTTGGAAATCAGTCGAGAACAATTCCTTTTTCCTTTGTTGTGTCTTCAGTGATATGGAATGGATTTAGATTGACGTTATCGGGCGCTGCATTAGTAACCCTTGTCAGTTGTAAAGACGCTATTTACACTCGATCGAAGAAATAATATGTACCGTGGCGCTACGTCGACCGTACATATTCTTCAGTCTTGGTCAATCAGTTTTAGCGATTGGCATGTACTGAACCTAGGACTGTCCTTCTGGATTGGTTTTCCACCCAGTGCTCGCTGCCTAGTAATTATCAAAGAGAAAAACGTCTAGTTTGTCTGCCCTTACGGTCAATTAGTTCATAATCATTTATTTTTGTCTCTTGTTTCGCCAGGCGATATATCAACATATATTTCTATAGAGTATACAGCCAACATGAGACTTATTGCAAGTTTAGGCTGACACACATTTGATGTTAAATCTTCAGTAAATTATACCCTAGAAGCTATGCGGACAATTTCGCCAGGCGAAACAAACATGCAACTTGCAAATGGCAATGACGGAATTACGGAAACATTTTGCCCTCAGACCGTCGTAAAGTCTTTAGATTTTTAGATTTGGGAACCTTCGAATCCAAAATGGCTGTGATGACGCCGTACCAGGCCCCTTGTCCACACAATACGCTCATACCTGTTTGTACTTTCATAAACATAGTATTGTACATTGTATACCAACCCTAAGAATTAGCGATCGGGAGGTCCGGGGTTACAACCAGATATTGGCCGTGAAAATTCTTTAGAATTTCACATTCTGTTATTCGTTGTCAGCGATGCAGGGTTGAGTGTCTCGCAAGAGCAGACGTCTTGTCGTCAGAAGGTCACGTGTTTCCCACTGACATCGTGTTAAAGATCCCCTGGCAGGGCAATATTTCACTTATATACAATGCTGCATGGGGTGTGCCCTTCTTTATTAAACCGGTTGCTATACAGAAAAGTAAAACGTTTAACCCAATTTCATTAGCCTTTCATTCGTATACAAAATAGAGTAGGCCTTGGGTGTAAGTATGTATACATATAATTGCCGTGTAATGTTCTTGTGACGATTCACCCGCAACCCATGGTTCACAGGTGTGCTATCATTATCTTCACATTGGATCACGATATATGACAGACATTTTATTGTTGACTTGCTTATTAGGATTACAAAATTAACAAGTCTGATTCTGAAGTAGAACATATCTATATTTGGATTAGTTGTATGCCCTAAACGTAATAAACTTTATTTAAATTCACAGGTTATAGCCGGCCTACTTTAAAATGGTGATTATTCTGACTCCTTTTAGATAATTACGAATATCACACCATCATTCGTTATAAATAAGATCTCTTTGCTCAGAATTTAATTTTAACTATTTGCGACTACACCCATTTGTAATAATATCTAATTTATTATAATCACATATCTTTTACATGTTATTAAATTTGGAAATACCTTTAATGAAAGTTTGCTATATCATACACGCCCGAATAGTCGTTATTAACGCCCGTCTAGTCGTTATTAATCTTTCAACGTATAAAATTTCTGTTATAATAAAAGCTTAATAAATTGTATATTATGATTTTATTTTTTACAAAATAAGATTTAAGCGCGCTTTCTTTGTTTTCTTGTGTCGCATTCCCCCGATATAGGCATAGGTTTTCTCAATACGTTCTTTGTATCACTGTGAAATGGCGGACCTTATTGCCTTCCCACCACACTTAATACCATAGAGCTTTGAAATAGTGAATTTAAACTTGTGAAGCTATTACTTTTTTGTCAGTTGTCGGTGAGTGATCACTTCAGTCAAGAGATATTCTCCCTTACCGGGTTTTAATTTCTATTCTACTGGGAGGTCTAGCGAATCACTTTCCATTCTTTGTTAGTAAAAAAATCGCTTCACTACTCGATAGACCCGGGGTTACTCTTGTCTCCACACATTTGTAATAATATAAAAACCTAGAGCGTCAATTGCAGAATTGTCAATGGCATGCACGTCTCTTTTTTGTCAAACTGGCGCGATCTGTCGTGACCCCGCCATGCCTTTTGCAGATTAAGTAGAAAATGATCCTCGTACGATAAACGCTTCACGCCGTCATTGATTTCAACCTTGTTGAGAGCCTCGTCGCTTCAATATCGATCTTTTTGATTGAAAAGACTTCTTAAGACTTTTGTTCGGCCGATTGACGGGATTACCTTGCGGTAGGTGAAAACGCCATGATGTATTCAACATGAACTAGGCTAAGTGTTAAACCGTACAGTTTGCTGAATCGTTGTGTTTGCCAACAATTTACCCATTCGTATTCGTTCCGGTACGCAGGTGAATTAAAAGCCGTACCGGGGAGAGCTTGTTAAATCTAGCGTGTTTATAAATTTCGATTCCCTTAATACACTTTGTGTGTCAATAAATACTCGTAGGTCTTGCCTCTCAAATGCCTACCATTAAAAAGAACGCTAGATCAACAATTCTTTTTCCCCTTTCCCCGCCGTGTCAACACAGTGGCTAAAAAGGTTTGTTCCTTATGACGTACGAGGTATACTTAAAGGGGTTGACATTAGATAAATGGCCGCAATCGATGTATAGATACATCCTGTTGAAAACCGGGTTTGGTTGACGACAAATGACATGGGTAGACTTGTACGAGCGCGGTGATAAATAGCACGTACAACGCACCTAATGATTGATATATCACTCGATATATGCCGCCATATCTCTCCCATGATTGTTGATTTTATCATACAAAAATATAAATATATCCACTCAAATGTTTCATAAAAACAGTAGACAGTATCTTTTCGTGAATACACATTTTTTTTTATTTATATAAAAATTCGATTGTTGGTTGTTTTAGTTTTAGCTATATTATAATATTATAAGTATAACGTTTTGTTGTTATTTAGGATGATATTGTTATAGTCGATGGTCTAAATTCGTATTTCAATGTACGTGTATACGGTGTTAGAGGTAAAATGGCAATATACAAACTTTCAAAATAAAGAAAGTTCCACCGTTTAAAGGGGCATTGCAGGGCTTTGTTTAGGCCTTAAATGTTATATAAATTATTAGACATTAATAATATAACAAGATCATAATCAACTCGCGATTTTAATAAGTTAAGAACGGTTCGGCCATTTAATGATTTAATTTAAAAATAGTATAGCGAAGCTATGACTGGAATAACCAGTACCGTGATTACGATAATAAATATCAATGCGCACATCTTGTCAAACTACAAACATTGCTAACTTCGCTCATAATAAAGTAATTTTAATGAATTTTTCAATATACATGTATTCATTTTGGAACTGTTATAGAGAGAACTGCCGGGAATTTCGAATAGGGTGTTCTAGTAGATGGCTATGAGCTAAAATACGAAATGGCTTTAGAAAACCAGCGAGAAATTGTAGTCGACCGAATAACTTGTTCGACGACATCGCGGGAGACACACTTGCCGAATTATTCACTCGTATCAATCGCCGCCGAATTGCGGCCAAATGGGTGGACACCGATTCACTAGTCGATTGCATTATCTATCATCTGATAAGTCACATAATTAAACATGACAGCGACATCTGCGACGATTTTTTTTTATTTTACACCGTATTCGTACCCTCCCAAAAAACAATACTCTCCGGTTCTTTTTCGGAATTCCACTAAAGGGTGATAATTGCCATTTTGTCTTTTAAAAAATGAAGCGAATTTCTAGACTTCAGCTGTGATTGGCTAAATGAATTCTACAATCGGGCGAATATAAGTACGGCGAATGACAATGGACATACTAGTTGAAATTTGGCTGCTATATACGACCGAATGATTCGGCTGGTGTGTCCAACGCTTTAACGGGAAAAAATTCAGCCCAAGACAATCTGGCGTATCGCTAAAATAAAATATGACCGGACAAGTTCTCTCCCTTCACAACGGGTTAGATCTTGCATTGTATATTATGGTTTTGTTTCAAGGTTCTAGACAAATATCTCGAAAAAGGGTATATTAGTGCACTATTTGGAATTTATTTTACAAACATATTTCTTTTATAAAATGTGTTCGTGGGAGTCTTGTCACCGAAACAAACACCACAGTGAAAAGTGAAAATAAGAGTTACACCCCTTTACTCATGAAACGCCTGATGATAACAATTCTAAAACACAGACGTAAAAGTTGGTAAATATCCCCGACTAAACTACTTTGATTTGTCCGAGGCTCGAAATATCGCATAAGTTATAATACACATAATCTGGGTATATTTCACGAGGTCACACAGTTGTACTCCACATCACCTTATATCCCTTTCCGTCATTTTCTAGTTTATCCAGCAAAAAATGGAATCAGCATCATAATATTATTATAACTAGCAATGGTCTGCACATTGTCAAGAATATAAATATTGAAGGCGTCAATCGTCAATTGCTCATTGCTTGACGATATATAGTTTTTTGAGGTTTAATACATGCTAAAGTGTGTGGAAATTCATTATTTAATATTTCATTATTAATGCACAAGCAAAGTGGATCCGAGTTGGGATTAAACTGTGGTCCGTCAAATGATAAGCTCGAAGATTATAAGTGGAACTGACTTGCTTCAGCGAAATTGCACAATTTTGGGGCTGATATTCTAGGTGTGACCGAGTGGGTTCAATATGTGAGTGATATAAGACGAATTATCCCTTATCTGACAAGAAACAAATCTAGTTCGATCTGGACAAAACACCATGACATGCCCTAAAAAGAAACCTTGTGCAGTTAAAATTCGATGAAGAGGAGGCGGAAAATGTTGTGCGAGCAAAGTTTCACCAATTGAATGGCTTGAATGACTCATTTTTAGAAGGCTATCTGTAATTTATTATTTACTACAAATTCTAGGTATAATACGTTCTAAGGGTTTTATCCGATGTAAAAAAGGATAACAAGTCTGTGTTTTTAAAAAGGAAATCAGATAAGGTACTGTTAGAAATGTGAACTGGGGGCTATTATCGCCCCCATCATGTATTATAAATGTACGACGTTCTGAAATAGTAATTAATATGCATAGAAACAGTTTTAAAGACAGACTTAAATATCGATTTTAAGTTCCAGCAATACCGAAGAGATTAACGCGAGCGTTATTTAACCCGTATCGTGAATACCACACGTCTGGAGAATCACACACGTAATAGACACGTGCTCCCTTTATCTCGCCTAATATATGTCATGGGGCGTTGATAGGCCATTAATGTGACTACCATCGCCCTGTATTCATAAAAAATACGGGTCCGTAAGTGTCGAATTTTTAATTGAGTTGATAGAACAAGTTGTTTGCTAGCTTAATTGAATGAAAAGAGACGCGGTTATTCACATATCGATTGAATCGCACAACTGTTTATAGTCTATAGAGAATTATATGTGGGAACTGGTACTAATTATTACTGTCATATATTAGAAAAGGAAAAATGCACAGTGCTAAGCAAACCTTGGATGTAAACAATTTTGATGTATTTTATTATGAAATAAATGTTATTTATAATGTCTGGTACGTTTACATTAATTACAATTTTTGATCAGTTGTTTAACTAACTTATGAGTTTCAGCTTCTAGAGAAAAGTTAACAAAGTCGTCACATCTTCAGACAAAGTCTTTTTGAAATCTAACTACGTTTTCAACTTGCACGTTTCTTTATTATCTACCCACAGATTCATTATCTGCATTTGTCTTTGTGTTCGGTTAGGGGAAACACGCGACATGGACAATGCCTTAAGAGATAACCAATCTTAGACGAAACATCTGATTAACGGACGCATTTGTCTTTTTGAAGATTTCTTCATGAAATGGCAGCCAATTTATTGGTTTTGTTTACTCGTGCTGGTCAAATTAATAGCGGAAACCAGTAGAAGATTCTATAGCAAGTATTAACTGTCATAATCAACTAAACCGTCCCCACTGGCTCTGTTTACATTGGAATTGGTCAATGACAAATTGTTCGAGAGAATTAGTAATAATTGATAGATTCTCGCCTTGAATGGACGATGACCTTTGAACTTTAAATGTCACAGTGGCTCGTAAGAAATAAACCGATAACATGTTTCTCAAACCAACTTTTGTACATGCCCATAATCGGATTTTAAACGGCGGCTTCGCCTAAAGCATTTTGATATTGTCTGGTGAAAAAGGCGTCAACCTTTCCCTGTCTTCTTTAATTGCATGTTTGGCGTCTTAAATCGATTATGTCATTCGATTATCCCGATGTCGTAAGGAACACGGACCTATTTTAAGTCCAGCCATGATATCGTTTTGGTTATATGCACCGTCATTCGCCCTGTTTCAAATGATTCTTCTGAGGTACTTACGCGTCTTATGAAAAATGAAGTAGTGTTGATATGAAAAGGGAAGACATGTTTACGACACATCTTTACCGCCTGTCGATGTCACAGCTGTCGTCTGCACAAACAAGCTAGGCGTCTGCGTCTAAATTATTTTTGAATTTTTATCTTAGCTGTGATCAATAACATAAATTGAAAAGACTTAATGGTAATGTGATCGATCGATCACTACTCGAATAGCATTAAAGCGTTCACGCTATCGATTGTGAATTATATATTATTTGAGAGTACAATCTAATTATATATAATGTCGACTCAATGGTGTGCTCTAACGGATCAAATTGTAACGATGACTATTTATATTGTTCAGTTCCAAAATTTCGAAATTTTCCGAGGATAATGATGGCTGCCGATGTGTCAGCTGTTGTCCAATAACAATCACCGACATTTTGAGAGTCATTATGCTCTCCATTCAAATTGCGATTGTTTGAAGCATAATTAACTTGGAATCCGACCGAAGTGGTACATCTGACCACAGGAGAATCAGGTTACAGAATAATTAAGTTGGATCTGGAACAAAACTTCCGCAGAAATTTGTTCTGAAACCTTTGGTTAATTAGAATCAATGAACAAATGCGAGACTTCTTCTTCAATATTCTATATTACAACATAATTTGATTACAATGCACGCTAACCAAATCTAGTAATATTTCTTCTCTTTTAAATGGGGGGGGGGGTCAAATGTTTAATGCTTGTACGTTGTATTATAAGGTCTTTCATTAAGTCAACTGGCGTGGTTTCGGTTTCTGACAATGAGTAGGGTCCAACCTCGTGAGTTTTCCGAACCATCTTGGTACCGAACTGACCTAGTGAGTGAACGTTTAACCTCTCTCCCTCCCCCTCTCTATTAAAGAGGCAGCCGCATTGGTCTCGGTGCGACCCTTTGTTGTCAGTGTCAAGTCGATCGGATGGGACTGAGAAACTTTAAGTTGGAATTCAAAATAAGAGTACGCTGTGCGGACAAAGTTTCTCTCATAAGTCATTACAGATATCGAACACCCATTTTTCGCATGTATAATAAATGCTTTGTTTACCAGTCTTACAGAAATTATATCATAATGTTAATGACATAACATTTAACAAAAAGTCCTGGCCATAAATTACATTTACAAACGGGCCGGTATGCATTATATTGCACACTTTATCGTCGCGGTGTTAAATATCAAGACGTATGGTAATCTATATATAAATATATGTGAAATATATGTGTATATACAGTTCACGATTTCTAGTGCTACTGTCTGGTTCATTGTTATTTTTTGTTTACAGCCGACACTTTCTGGCACGATTTGGAAGAACGTGAAAATAAAACTCGCCCGGCTGTAATAATTAAATCCAAATTTGAGCCAGTTAAAGAAAATAAAAGTCTTATCCAATAAATGCCAGACGATACAAGATTTCTGTAGAAATACCAACCGACGCACTACTACCCAAGCAGTGGCCTGTGATTTATCGTACTGTTAAGCTTAGAATAATAAGAAATCCAAGGAATCTTTGGATCTACGGTATAACTCTGTGAATGCTCGATTTTCTTTTTTTCTAAAAAAAAGGGAAGGGTATGTAATTGGCGAATTATTACAATCACCAATTATTCACTAATGACTCCATAAGTCAGAGTATTTGTGATTTTATTAAAACCTTGCCGTGATTGCTTAATCACCTGGGCCGTTTGACGATTAATCATAAAGTTATAGTCGTGTTTTTTCTTGCAGACATTCTGTAATGGTTCGCATATTCAGCGTCCTGCAGTATTTGGTGGCTGATGGGTATATTTTTGATTATGCCGCAGTTCCGTATTGCATTTAACAAAATAAGCTTTTGAATACCTATACGTTCACTAATGGGCTCACAGATGTTACCTCAAAGAGATCAATGGCGCGATGGCGATAATGGAAATATTGCGTCTGTAAACAGATAAAACAATTCGATTTTAGTATGTCACAAACTGGCCCCATTTTCCTTGAATTGTTGATATATAATACTGTTCTATTCAAAAAGAACACACCTCACTTTGATGTATTGAGAATTTATACGGTCTCTGGCAGTTTGACTTAAAATCTGAATAATACGTGTTGTCTGCGATGGTTCAATACATAGACGTACGGGTTCGATGATTTTTTTTTTCTGGCCGAGAACGGGGGAGGCACGGGGCTTACCGTGCACCCCCCCCCCCTCCCCGCAAGAGAATTGGACGGCCGTTGGCCAAAATATAGCCTAACGTAAGTGGCTAACCGAAGTTTCAATCAACAAATCAATCGTTCACAGTTCGCGGAGAAGTGACCGTCGGTAGAACATTTAACACTCACAAATATATGTTTCAAGCTATTCCAGCTCGTAAATACAGCAACTTCAACGTGGCCCAATATTGCCTATAGGTGGCTGATCTGAAGTCCAAACAACCAATTAATCGTTAAAGCCGCGGCCGACTAAGTCGGTCTTTGCGGTGTATGGGGCCTTGCCCTCTCCGAGAAAATATTTTTTCTGAAATTAAGCAACTTCCAAGTTTTTGTAAACGAAATCTCTATGCCGACCTGAATTCCAGTTATCCAACTAAACCCTTTGCAGCTGCATTCACAAATGATAATCGATGAACGAAAAATATCGCAATTCACAAATAATAATCGATGTCCGAAACATGTCGCACGAGACAAAATATTCTAATTCATAGTCAATTCAATACAAATTCGCAGTATTTAATTAAATGAAAATTAACATTAGCGCTTAATTAGATGAAGAGTACTTTATTTTACCAACTAGATAATATATTTATTTCACCTGCCCCCCCCCCACAAACTCATGTCTCGTACACCTATGGTTCAATGAACTTTTAAGTACAACTTGGTAACCATGGTAAATAATTAAATCTTTGTTTTGTTTCAAAGATTGATCTAGAATGCTTGTCTAATCTGTGTTGGGGTGGGGCACATTGCAAGGGTTTTTCATCGTTGTGCTGACTGAGAGTTCGGTGACCTTTAAGTCCAACTTGGTAACCTTGTTTTTTTTAATTCAAGGTAAAAATTGATCTGGATTGCTTGTCTATTATTTTGGTGGGAGGGGGTCACGTGACAGGTGCATCTCATCTTTGTGTAGTCAAGGCGGGTCATGGTGGCACTTAAAATTTAATAAACCCGCCTGTTGCCATCAAGTAAAGGCAAAATGGAACTAAACAAATCGTAGGGCGGCAAGATGGCACGCGTCCACGAAACAAATTATTGGCTGTCAATGTCCTAATTAAACAATAAATATGCAAATGAAGCACGTGGGGAGTGATAAATGTGTGATTAAATGATGACTAGTATTGTGAAGTCATAATAAAGAAGAATTACTACTCTTAATTGATTTAGTCTTTTCAACAGATTGAAGTTCAGTTGTTAGGTTTTTTTGTGCGCATCGGGCAACTGTTGGTGGAGTTTTGTTTTGTTGAACAACCTTTTTTGGAGGGTTTCCTTAATGCGAAGCGGCCATCTTGTCTCATTGGCAATACGCGTATATTCGTTATTACAAGTAATTATAAAATATCTTTCATCCAAAATTCACACCATTTCTCTGTTTATTTTCTAACACAGATTATGTTGGTTGATGCGTTTATCTCTTTTTTTTTTTTGTTACGTAACGAGAATATAAATATAAACAATTCGAGATAATGGGTGGCAGCTTGAAACGTTGATGACGTTCGAGTTGGTATGAAACAAATGGTTAACGTGTATTGTTATTTGTACAAACAGCCATGATGAATTAGGCTTATCAATATTCATGTAAGACGATCAGCCCGCTATAAATAATTAGACTCTTCTTCAGAATCAGCCCACACAATATTATCGCCATGACAGATTACACAGCGGTGCTTTAGCAACATAGCACTGAGATATAAACGTTCACATAATGGCCGATAATTGACTAGGTTCTAAAAATACGAAACCACGGCATCGTAAATAACTACACACCAACACTTCTTCAACCGACGAGATATAATTAGTTGGCCAAGGGTTGTTTCTGGTCACGATCACAGTAGTATATAATACAGTGAAACATGACAATCTACCTTGAGCAATAATGTCAATTTCAATATACTTATACATTTATATACCTGTCTTCACCGTGTGTTCATTTCACGTGGGAAACTTCAGGCCGATACGCACTGTTTAAACTATTGACACAGAAATGGCGAGTCAAGCGCTGATGATGAGAAACTGTCCTACTGTAAATCATTAAAATGATCAGTTTCAAACATAACAAACATCAATACCATTGATCTAAGCATATTTCATATCAGATGGAATTCTACACTCAAAAATATAGGATCTGACTTTGTATTTGGCGATACTTAACGATATGTTATTTTTTTATTAGAAAAATGACAATAAAAAAAAAATAAATACACCAATATAGTAGCCTTATATACAAATATTAAATCATAATTAATACATGTTGCATTGTTGTGTGAGATGTATCAGATGGTATATAACGTTTACTTAAATGATACAATACTTATATTTTACCTATCCAATAGTTTGATTTATTTCATAAGACGAGAGAGCACTGTCGTTTTCAGTTATATCCAAATTTATACGGTTTTATGTAAATGCGAGAGTTTTATGACAATTTAATTGTGAATTAATACTCATCACAACAGCAATAACCGCCATCTTGAGATAACGAATAAGCATAACCATCTTAGAGGATTTATGAATGACGTCAACTACGACCAATATAAGGTTAGTTTTTCTGTATTCGTAGACATAATTAATAGTTAAAGAGAGAATTATCGTTCATGTATTGGCTATTCACTTACTCTGTTTAGATTTAGGGGGCTATTAGATTGGTTTTGTGGCACATTGAGAGGGCACAGACTTGCTAGCCAGGCATCAGGTTCACAAGGGGCGGTGACTAAGAAGGTTCCTCGGGATTGTCGATGTGGTTTCCGCTCGACAATGGTTCAGGTTATGCGGGACGGGAGGGTGGGGGGGCAAGACAGTGTCTAATTTTTCGGAATTGACAAAAATCAAACCCCGTTTACACATTGGCGTACATGTTAACAAAAGAACGCGGGCAGTAGCACAACACAGGCCGTATGTCCGTCTTTCAGTAAACCAGTCGGTGTATAAAAGCAGGACGTTAAACCCCATTTCATTTCATTAGTTGGTTTAAATCGTTAATGCAATGATCAAATCTTGCAATAAATATTGTATAAACCAATAAGGTAACATGCGTTCTGCTTTGATAATATTAAAACAGTAAACATTTTTTTTAACAAAAAAATATGCTACACAACCAAATTCGTATTAATATTATACATTTCCTTCAGTCATAAGTATAACGTTTTAATCAAACTTTAAAATTAAACAGGGAATGAATGCATACATTAGAGTAACGTCGTTCTTCAACCAGTTGGCTGTAGCTGTAACAAACACCTTAAGATCTGTACGAGTTCATTTCAGACTATATCGATGCTGTCTCTGACACCGATTTGTATGTACAACCATAACGCTGAGGAGTTTCATACATTGCTTTAAATATTTCACCGGAAGAACATCCCACAAAACACCTGTCAGGATTGGTCTATTCTTATAACAAATATTAAACATGATGGCATATACTTAAAGTGGGCGGCTGAACGGAAATACGTATTGCACAGAATGTACCCGCGGGAAAGGTCTTCAGGCAAACATACCACAGGCATTAATAATTACTCGACTTTAATAAATCGCATTGCTACTCAGAGCATGTTTGAATACTACCGATTTCAAATTCCTTTAAGTGTAATTTCGATATATATACATTGGTATTAAAAGTAAAACACAACTTTCAGCTATGCCGTATTTTGTCGAACAATATTAAACACCATCGGCACCAAACTTTTAGTTGATCCTGAAATTTATAAATGATTCTTCACATGAAGTGGAAAAGGTACGAGGTCATGTGGTGAAACCCGGGTGGGATGGATTTTGTTAAGGGGAGGCATAGGAGTTATGAAGTTTGTAGATGATTCGTGTTGCATTTCTAGCAACCTGGGGAATACTGGGGTGACTACTTAAGTTTCGCTTGTGGGTATGCAAGTTATTCGTGTATGCAGATAAGACGGGGCATTGTTAACCACTGCATCACTACGCCTACGGAGTATTAAAAGTTATTGCGACTCTTCGGGAAAAGAGCGATTCTCTTTTTAAGGCAAGTAAAGTAGACCAATGACAAGCATCGTTGTTTCATGTATATAACTTATTCATTGTTTGTATTGATTGTTTGCCTTATCACAGGGTGTGGAGGCGGATATCAAACCCTACCGGGTCAACCAGTTAGTATTATATTGACAACCCTCTTAAATTTTACTTTAGAAGAATATTGTTCCCTGAAGATGCTCTCGTCTTACTTTCGATTATTTTAAGTTTATAGGTATTTTTATGTAGTTGTTACATATTAAATAACCATAATTCTATTCATATTTTGTCAACCATAACGTCTTCGGTGTTGGGCGATACTGAGTAAAGCTATGAAAATATACATGATAACATTCAAATACCGTTAAATGGCCTATTGACATACCATAAATATATAATAAGTTTAAGCAAATATCGCAAATCTTGTCGTTGCTTCGATACCTGTGTCTTGTTCAGTAAGGAGATACAGTATAATAGTGATATTTTAATCATGTCTAATACGGGGGATTATCGTGGACTATATATAAAATGGACGTTAATTTGATAATCTATTCGTGGATTGTGTCCCAGACACCACAACCATGGTAACCTACAAGGCCTTTAACCGGCCTGATAAGATTCTATGTTCATCGATTAATCTGAATATAGACGACCAAAGCCCGTCTGTGGCCAAACCGTTTACCGAGATATAATATAGATTAACAAACTGTGGGTTTGTATCGTGATATTATAGTCGATTTTCAATACAGGAGAAATACTGGCATTTATCATCATCCTTTTTATATCCTGACCACTGTACGTCATTCGACCGTCATCTTTCTACCTCCAGGACATTGGTATAAAAATAAACACACGTGACTGTACACGTAATTAAATTGTAACCGCATCACATTTTCTGCTGCCTGAAAAGATTGGTAAATTTGAAGCCATTCATTTCAATTTGGTACTCCCTATATATATATACGTTCGCTTCCAAATTTATATCATTGGATTGTCGAGTATGACGTTCGTAAACTTTTCTATAGGAACTAAAATACTCGATT
This sequence comes from Patella caerulea, assembly GCA_036850965.1. Lineage (NCBI taxonomy): Eukaryota > Metazoa > Mollusca > Gastropoda > Patellidae > Patella > Patella caerulea. Next base: position 15,904,500 of record JAZGQO010000014.1, on the reverse strand, counting down.
CTTTTTGGGTTGCTCTTGTTTTACAAAGACATTACGCTTTAGTAAAGCTTATCTTTAAACGAATATTTAATTTACTAGTAATCGATCGATTGAAACGATCTTGGTGTGTACAACTACAACATTTCAACCAATTTGTTCATTAGCTATAGGTACATGCATGGGCAATTTTAGAAAAAAAAAGGTGAGATTCGAGGATTCTAAAGCAGTGGGTAAAGATGGCCTTACCTCCCTTTGGTGGCAGTTGATCTGTTTGCCGCCAGTACAAGCAAACATCTATATTTTTTTGTTAAAATTCAACAACATAAAAATAACAACTCCTCGACAAAAATACTTACTTATGCTGATAGCTGAAATTATAAAATGACTGAGATGTTGACAAATTTGAATAAAAATAAAGTTCTATTGACTATGATAGTACATATTTTCCAGTTGTGTTTTTATTTTTATTTTTGAGGAGTGGAATTTGATCCAGTTCCAACTGTTATGACCTACACGTCGAATCTTTTTACTAAATACAACATGCCCGTCACAAATGTATTTGCATGGTTTTGTTGGCTTTAAGTGCATCCGTACACGAACTCACATCTATAAGGTCGCATTTATTTTCGCTTTCCGAGAACATAAAGCTGGAAAAAAATATTACAAACACGATCCGCTTTTAACGGACTGAAAGTTGATCATGATATCAGAATATAAAAAAAAATCCCAGAAACCGCTAATATTTAAAGGGTAAATATTTCTGCTTCCTGGTAGAACATTGATTACGATCACAACTCGTCTTTACTCAAAATTTCAGAAACTGCGTGATAATTGGTTACTTCCTCAATCACCGACACCACATCATTATACGACTGGTGATTATTGCCCCGAGGCATCGTAAAACTTGCCAATTATATAAATATCAAGTTCGTCTATTTAACGTTTACAGTAAATAATCATCAGTGATGGACGATTTTGGTTCTTTAATATATTATATTATATATGATTCTCGTTTTCGTATATTAAATGATTGATGTCCGGATATAAATAATGGCATGGGGGTGATTACGGAGTCGTAATCTTTCTAATACTATTTCATATCTGATCTCTAAACCCGTATATTCAATGCAACTGCAATACAGCTTATTTGGAAAGCGGGTAGATTCTTAAATCCAGTTTAATTGCGGATCAAAGAGTTAAATGTTAAACTGAAATCAATCTTATTAGACCAGAAACTGATCCCAATGTCATCTACCTCTTTTTGTTCTTGTGGGGCAACGCTCTTCGAAACAATCCGAAGGCTCAGCCACTTCAAGAGTACGGTTGACATGGAACTTGGCATGCATGTTTCTTGGACAATTTTGAACTTCATTTTTGGCATGACTTTCAAATTGACTATAAAATGAGACTATTTTGTGATTGTTTCGATACATGAAATAAAATGAAATGGGGTGTAACGTCCTACCCCGCACTGGGCTAATGAATAAGGGCATGCGCCATACAGTGTACAATGAGGGAAATTTTGCCTGGGCAGCGGCACTATGACCTACTCTTATATCGAATTCCAACTGTCAAGGGACCTTTCACGTGCACGTCAATCTGGATGAACTTTCTCGGCCAATACAGGGATCGAACACCCGACCACCAGGATAGCCTTATCAACTTAACAGTCAACAGGAAGACCTAAATATAATCTGTAATTGAAATAAAGATGCTGATGACGTAATTTTAAATTAGACTATATTATCGTATCGTTGCGTTTATAACATTATATTTGTATCCGTTATTCGTGGGCCATCTTCAGTTCAATTATCTCTACTCATTCAATATGTAACGTAAGTTACTCTTGGCATTTCATTACGGCAAGGCATAAAATATAAACCTTTCCCATGGTTGACCAAAAAGGAATGTCGACTGATGCCTCGATTTAGCGAGGACCTGGTGCCTTGCTATTAAAAGATCTGCAGCTACGATTGGTTGAGTGATTTAGCCTTTATATTATTTTTTTTCGAAACATAAGTGATTATTTATAGTACGTTGCTTTGACATATTCAATCAATTTCTTACCGTAAATTTGCATGAACTGTTTCGCCGCGAACGTCGCTCAACTCGTTAACGCTTCTACTATTGCCCGGTTAGGTGGTTTAAAAAAGGACGCAAATCTATAAATTATGCTTGTGGCACTGTACACACGATGTATACATGTAATTGCATACTAAAATGGTGGGCGAAGACCAAAAGGGGCCCAACGATTGGGGTCAAGCGTAGTTTTGGCCACGAAAGCTATCGGAATTAAATGTAAAATGTACTTATTGGTTAAAATTTAAATAACTAGGTTTTGATTGGTATGCATCAGACGATCTTTAGGGTTGTCTACCATTTTCCGGAAGTCGTTCTTTTATTTCTGATGTTATATGAATATAATGTATGAGCATAACTATTACTGTTCTTCACAATTCCAAATCGACTTCAACGGAACTGATCCGAAAGAAAATTTAATATCATGGCTTATGGCGCCCACTTCCGGTCTTCAATTTAACTGCTGACATTCTCGCCGGATCAAACTGTGTTTCGTCTTTTGTGAATTGTATCCGCGATTAATATTTTTTACACTACTGCAATCATTCTCCGTAAATCAAGTTGGAATTAAGTCGACATCTGCTTCCTTTATTGACGACACTTTGTCATTGGGAGTTGGCGTTGAAATCAAAGAGGATTAACTGTTTGCCGATAAGCCTACAAGCTGTTGTTCAATTGAGTATGGATTGGAAGAGTGACGTCTTACATGCCACAATTTAAAAGAATCAAAAATAATTCCATTGATTTCAACTGTTAAGGTCATCAATCAAGCAGACGACGGGATAGAAGTGATCATCCTAGAATCGTGTGTCGACGCCATTGCGCTCTGCTAAAAGTTCGTAATCGATAAATTTCGTTCACAGTTCATACTTGTAATTTGGGTACATCAGCCTATATGCAACCGCCTACTGCTCATAGAAAAAAATGTAAGATTGTAATTATTCGCTAATAATAGTGTCTGGAATACGAATTAGACGGATGTCGCGTGATCATCCAAAGGGGACCGATCGAGTCAAATGGCACAATTTGCATTCTAAATGTCATGGGAGATGTTTCAAATTCTTCTTTTGGTGTCAGCCAGTATATTTTCTGTTGTAAACAATGAACGGCAGCTAATATGTTGATCAGAGTCTTTATATTTATTAAGAAGATGAGAAGGAAAACTGTGTTGAATAAGTTTGTTTTTTTTTTATTTCGGCAACTACTGACGGTCGATTACCGCCTTAGAAGAAAGACCCCTTCACATTGTGCGATTATCAAAGTGTACGATGGCTCAATATTACCCCGAAGTGGCCACCTTTCTACCTTACCCGAGTCGTTCTAATACTATCCCTGGCTCCTGAGAGGTATTCCTAAACAAAAGCTAGAATCTGTAAAAGGTGGCAGGTTGTGGATCTTCCAATCTGTCGACGGATCCTTCAATTTTGAGTCCTTACTACTCGCTGGACTCGCCTTTTGTTTGAATTTACGATATCGTAAGTACATCAGAATATTCTTACAAATCTAATAAATATAACCATGCCCATAATATTCGGGAAGCTGGAGTGTACTTTGTTTATGGCTACTCAAGCATATTTATTTGTGCAACCCCCCCCCCCCCAGAGATTCGATCGCAAAACGAGGTTTTCTTGCGCTTACACATCTCACCGAAAATGTGAAATAAAATAAAACAAAATACAAACAATTCGAAGTCGTAGAAAACAGTATCGGCAAAATAGTGGGATTAGGTGGAAATTGTGTGCAGTGTCATTCATTGTTTAGTGGACAAAGAAGGGGCAAATATCCTATCACTCGAAGAATTGGAAAGCATCAAAACGAGTCAAACTAACTTCGACCGGACGGACCCAGCTCATAAAACTTGGTGGGAGGCTACGGTATTTTTTTTTTTTTTTTTTTTTTTTGAGGAGCTGAGGATGTGGCCGGAATAGCACTCCTAAGAAATCATTATTGTTGGCGAAATATCGTGGGGGGGGGACCCTTCACTGCTTTCTACAGAGAAACTTCGTCTTCGCTTAGAGTGTTTGTGGATTTTATCATTGGAGGATCATACCTTTTCCAATTAATAGTAGAGTACATGTATATATCGGGTAAAATTCGAATATTTGTGAATTAAAGTAACAACACAACACTCGATATCTGATCATTTTTACCCTACAATTATGTTATCTCTCGACACCCAGCACATCTGACACGTTAGTCAAACCCTAATCGACACACAATTAGGTCACCTTTTCGTAACCCTTTAACACACAAAGATGAATTTCAATGAGATAACACTCGGTTCACTGCACGTGTAAAGCCAATGGAGCCTTTTGTACAAAACATGTGTTGGGCTACGATTTTAGCCGATCACGTGTCGTTGCTAGGTTACAAGATTTTACGATCTGCGATGGATAGCGTGATGTCATTTAATCCCATCAGCGAAGCGAAAACTCATCTTGCCAACCCTATTCCCAGCGGGTTATATACCAAATGGTGTGTACCATGTAATGGGGTCGTCTGATGACCTCGTATATATTATGGACTGGTTATAATCTATTTATTAGATTTCCAACAATATCCTGATGTACTTACGACGTCGTAAATTCAAATAAAACGTGACAAGATTGCATTAGGGGTTGAATTACAGACATATTTACCCAAGATCTTAAGCCCTGTTTCCATCTAGCGCATTCAGGTTGCATTTATACATTAGATACATACATAAAATTGTTCATTTTTTAAGTAAATGACAGTGCTATAAAATGTAAATTGTTGGTTTTAAGATACTATTGGGTACGCCCACGACGAAGGAGCCAGATGCAATGCAAAATGTGTTAAAATGTCCACTGGAAATGGGGTTGAATGGCCGCATGGCGAGCACGTGTAGCTCGATGTATCATACGGTCTATCATTGGGTCAATCGGCGTGGTTTCGATTCCTGGGTTGTACGGGAAAAGGAGTAGAGTCGCCTGTCCGACCTCGTGGGTTTTCTCCGGGTCCTCCGTCTGCCAAAGACCCCTACGCGCAAGTGAATTATTGAAATAAAATTCAACCATGTGTGAATCCCGAAATGACCTTGTTTATCAGGTGGAAATATACAAACTAGAAGTAGCATGCTAGCAAACAAGTAACCTCCGATCATAACTAACACCGTAACTCTGTTATCCTTCCAGCCTCGATTATACACCCACAGGTCGGCGAAAATCGCTGTGCAAAAAGGCGAAAGGGAGATAAAATCTATTCATAGAAATTAAGTAACTAATTGGTTTGAAACTATTTTGATCTGACAGGCTGTCAAGGGAAGCGACCGTTCAAAAGATTCCTTACGAATCAACTAAAACAACCGACAAGAGTTCTGTACATTAAATTTCATGGCCGCCTCGCCTAAAGCTAATCTAAACATATCACTTCATCAGTTAATCCTTGCCAATGTAACAAAATTTGACCTATAATAACAAACGAAGTATCTGTGGTTTAAGCATTATAATAGTGTTATTAGAATCGGTCAACTTTCTTTGGGTCATGCATTGTAACCTATTTTGTTTGACTAAGGCGATTGTGAATATCGGCTCTGTTACTCCAGGTAAATACTATTTACCAACAAAATAGAGATCTATTACAACTACTGCAATTTAATCTTAGGAATCGTCATCAGATGTTTTAAAATGATTTTAAAGTTTAGAATTATTTTTATTTCCATTGATCATCTGGCAACTAATACTGACGAACTAATGTTTATCCCAGCGACATCTTACACGGGAATAGGTATTAGATGTTTTCAGAAAGGTAAACATACCTTGTTTACACATGTATCCAGTAACTGTACCTGAAGCACACCCTGTCTAATACACGCCATTAATCTTTACTATGTATGATCTTAGCGAGAGATATCAAGTTATGGGGTATAACGTCCATTTGAAACAAACTAGGCCATCTCTGAACTAACATATGGTTCAATTGTATTCGCAGGGGTCCATCAGGTTCGGCAGGCGACCCTAACACCGGTCACGTGCAAACTTAGGGTCCAAACCACGCAATGTGATATAGGAGTCGAGACTAAATAAATTATATACAATATCACCCTAGTCGATCTCATAATGAATATTGTTAGAAAATGTCATGTTATGTACATGATGATATTAAATAAAATATTGTTGCTGTGTTGATTGTTGTCATTGATTATAATAAATACGGGCTCAATTAATACCATCATTATAAACACTAATTATCATTATAAACACTGATTATTCTATCATTATCTTTACTTGAGCAATTAATTTTACATATTGCTAGATATATAATTAGTCGGGATTTCAAAACCAAATGTCACAAGACCAAAAACAATATATTTTATTAGCTGCATAAATTCTGTTGGTGGTTGTCTCTGGTTGGTGTAATAAACTTTTATCTCGTGGGGAGACTGGATTCCCAATCTGTATCCAGATCTTGTTTCATGGTGTTTTCAACGGTAAGTTGTTTTATAAACTGTTTTCGGGATAACACAAGGTACAATTTTATGGATAAACAATTACTGAGTTTGATACTAAGCGACGTTTCGACGAGGATACTCGCTCAGTAAGTATGTATCCATAAAATCATACTTTGTTCTAATATGTTCAATACATAAATACCAATCAAAGAAGATATCTCCAGGATGCCACAGCTTGTTTGTAATGTCAGTTTGTGAAAATATTGAATGCAATTATTTCTGAAAAGGTAACGTCATTGGTGCTACGTTGACTAACCAGAAGGTACAAAAGTTGTTCGGCGTTTTCCAGTCAGTTGTGCAGGACTGAGGGTGTTATAGAGGAAATCGATCTACACCCCTATACCCGTTGGCGTACACGAGTTCAAAAGATGCTCGGCATTTTCCGGACAAGTTTTCCGAACGTACGCAGAACCAACGTCAAACCATTTTCTCGTTGGTGTACCCGTAAAAAGAACACTTGACAATTCAGATTCGAATAAGAGTAACGACAATGTTCGGGCAAACTTTTAGCCATATTGCATATTATCCACCTTCATTAGGCCGGTTGTTTCACCTTCATTAGGCCGGTTGGTTCATAATTGTATGGCGTTAAACACCATTTATTTCAAGCAAAGTAATTTGTTACACGCAATTTGTGACCAATTTGTTTTAAGTCTTTTTGCGCTGCACATACTGTTCAGACAATTAGCGCTTACATTTACAGCTATACTCTTAAAAGGGTCAATTTAATTGCAACAGATTTCGATGCCGTGACTTCTATGTATTAGAGTGTTACATGGTTTGGTTTGGCTTGCCATGAACCGTGAAAAGGAAGGCAGTTTTGACACTTGACCAAGCCAAAAACACCCACCCCACCCCCGGAGCCTTTAAAAAATTGTTGTTATAAGTTAATAAAAAAAAAACTGCTACATGATTGCAAAATATAAGAAAATATGTAATTTTCCTGAATGTGAGTACCTAGAGCCGGTGAACCCCTTCTGTTTGAATCCATTTCAACATGGTTTTGTGTACTGAAACCAGGGGTTGTCAGGCAAGATACACCCACATTTTGCGGTGGATAAAGAACGAGGCGACTTTTCGGACAATTAGGGGCAATTATCGAGGAATTTATGGTCTGAAATGCGCAAATATCGAAACTGGGGTATTTGGTATATAAAGGTATATTTTAAGTTTAGAGGGTCTGTTGCGTATCAGGAGCGCCGATTTTGTCAGGCAGTTACGAACTTCGAACTCAAATGTCATTAGGATGTAACGGTGATGCATTTAAACGGGGTTTTTTTTTTAAATCTATGGGCGCGATTTTGTGGCGTACAAAAAGGGGGTATTTTTCAGGAAGTTACGATCGGATATGCGCAAATATCGACAGGAGTCACGATCCTTGATTCATAAACATACATCTCAACTTTCATCAAAATCAGGTGAATATTATGACCTGTAGGGTGTCTAAAAGTGTCAAAAAATTTATTTTCGATCAAGCATGGGCCATAATTCATGAACTTAGGGTTCGATACATGCCAAATCGAAAGGAATTGGGGTCTATGGGATATATATTTCAAGTTTCGTCAAAATCGGATAAAAAGTATGACCTGTAGATTGTCCACGAACAAATTGTGGACGAACACGGGCGACGACAATATAAGTCCACATCAAAATGTGGGCATATAAAAAATAAACGAATAATGTATGCAGTAAAAAATATTTTCTTTTTGATATTTTGGTTTCGCATGATAACGGTTTTTATTTTTTCCATTTATTTGCTTGCTTAAAATATCCTGTTTAAAACGTGTACATATGACTGTTATTACATCAGTAACACTAAAACGTAGTACCTGTATTTGGTGTGTCGTATGTTGTGTTAAATTTTAGTTTCTGTGTGTTAGCAATGTGACTTCTAGTTACTCCACATATCCTGCAAAATGACATTTTGAAAACATTTCAACATTTCAAGTCTGTGGTAACCCCCCGGTCCCCTATCCCCACGCCGAGTTGCCTGTCGTGGGCCCAATGGTATGCCGTATTGAAGTACTTGCTACGCACCGAACGTCGACTGGTCACGATTTTGGAAAGGCCATATAGTTTGTCTAATTCTAGGACGATCGCCCCCGTCCACCCTTGAAACCCACGGCGAGTTTAGTTTAACCTAAAACAACAAATGCTAGAATCGTGTCCACGGTGATTACTGCTAATATCGTAATTCTTAACGATTTTCTTCTTCTATCCCCTAGACAAAGATAAAATTATCGATGTTATTAGACAATATTATAGTCAGGCGACCTTTCCTTTTTAAACATGGGTTCACACTGGTATAACTGCGGGATTGTAGACATATACAGTTCTGTCAGACAATTGATGAACAGTCTATTTTAAACTATGACGTATCTCTTTGTTGAGATAGACAGACCCTAGTTCATCTTCAGTTTACATTTTACAACCGGAAATGACAGATTAATGAACTTCCGGTCTGGACAGGAAATGTGAATTGGGCAATAATCACGTTGTGTGAGCGGCGAGAGCCTCATCCTGACACTAAGGTGATTGGAAAGGAAGACTATCGCAGTGATCGAGACTGAGTGGGTATACAAGTGACATTGAGTTCAAATCAATTCATGCAACTTTTTCTTGTTTTCGAGACGAAATTTGGTTAAATTTATTTAAATTTCCTTCACGCCATTAAACCTACACCCGAGAAATATAGTTATTTTTTTAAAACAAATTTCCTTCGCGCTATTAAACCTACACCTAAGTAATAAGTTTAAGTCTTTATAATTCACACATTGCTAATATCTCAACTCATCATGATGGCTGATGGTATTAAAAATTCGCGGATTGCGCTTGGGCTTTTGATGATTACTGTTTACTAAAAACGAACGCATAAAAATAAAAGACCTGCAGTGCAGCCCGTTTGCTTATAAAGAGGAGATGGTCGTGTGATGTCAATCGCATGACATGATGCCATCTGAAATATAAACATTTGGCCTATGTTTGTTTTTAAATCACTGTTCGACAATAACGGGGACTTCTTCCGAATTTATCGAATAAAAGTGTAAATTAATAGGTATTATAAAATGAATCATATGTCAAGCGAATCTACCCCATTGAGTTTAATTTCAAAAGACTGTGTCCTTATCGCGACGATATTGAATTATAATTAAGTTAGATAACTCTTATTACAGAATACAATTATTATGGTTTCTTCTTTGGTGATCTATAAACTAAACTTCACCAAGTAACAGTCCGTATTGCCCTAGACAGTTACCTGCTAATTAATTTATTATCAATTGTTGAAATTGACAGGAGGGAACTTCATTCGCATTAACGGTTATAATAAACCGCATGGGAAAACTTAAAGGGACAATAACACTCTTGCTGGCTTGGTAGCTCCAGAAAATAATAATAGCCTTATTCTAAGTACTAGATGTTTTAGTGTCTTAAGTGTTGTGTAAATTATCCATTACAATTACATCCTATTTTACTTGTCCAGAGGGTTCGAAAATATTTTAAAATCCAAGTCACATTTGAAAAGGTTTACGTTAGACTTTTCAAATCAATAAGTTGAATTTTACCAATTTTTTAAATAAGGTTTGTTACAATGAAATTTATGTCATCAATTAATTGGAATATTATAAAACAATACAATTTGTTGACCAGAATGAAGATTGGGACATATTATTCAGTTACAACAAGAGTGGTATTGTCCCTTTAATATACATATAACTGTGTAAAGTCGTAAATAGAAACATAAAAGCGGTTACTAAAGTATGGAAATAAACAGACCATGCCCAGTTTGAGTTGTCCTATTATAAACTTGTGATTGCTAAAATTATATTTCAACGCAAATGTGAAAAAGTCTCGTGTGTGATCGCGTATAGAAAATGCCAAAATGGCAAGTCACAGATTTCCTACAATCATAATCGTCAATAATTACTTATTGCAATCTTGCAAAAGGATTATTCTATGTCTTGTCTGTTATTAAAATAATCCTCATTTATAGATGTTTAAACGGATACATTACGATTTGTCGTGTAAACAAAAGTATATACAAAAATTTATATAACGGCGTCAACTATACAAAAACATTTATCATTGTAGGCATATTGTTGGTTTACTGGATTTATTTTTTAGCAGATCAAGGAAATAAAATAAATATAGTATCATCGATTCTAATTCAAGTTCGGAATTCATAATGGCGTCAATAATTGATACAGCGGTAGGTTAAAATAATGAGTATAAAATGAATCTGTAATGAAACCACTCTTTTAATGACGATGTCACTTTATATACAGAAATTATACTGTAGCCGTTATGATTGTTATGTGGGTTAAGAACTAAGCACTTTTTATAGAGAACACATTACCCCAAGCCAATTTGTACAATAGAATGTATGTAGGGCATTGCACATTTCCGATATCCATGTGGGTCTCTCTGACGTCATACACGCGTGGGAAAATTTACAGCAATTAGAAAATTGTTTTCAATTGAAAAATTATACTGACTACATGAAATGAATATATCTCAATTAATTATGAATGCATTTAGATGAAATATGGTTTTGCCGCATCTAAAATGCAAGCCCATAAAGCGCAGAATATGTTGATGTGTTCACAGTATGTGCTCTTTAAACTTGGTTATTGTCGTCATACAATAAAGTATATGCGTGGTGGGAAATATCCTATTTAGAAATAGATATTGCGTGATGAGTAGAGATCAATCCAAGTATTATCCAATGATTTATGATTTTGTGGTCTTTCTACAATTGAGACGAGCTAATCGATGGAACCATAGGATCACATCCAATCAACATTTCATTATACTGCCCATTGTTTGGGAATTTCTATGGCAGGGCAATCAAAGGCAGGGCAATTTAAACCAAGTTATACATTTATAATGCACACATATGCAATGCCGATTTTATTTTTGTTTTCAAATCGAACGAACCTTTTTGTTCTGTTCAATTCAAAACTGCTGCGATTTAGATTTATCGCATCGAGTATCTCTTTTAGAAACTTAGCAGTTTGCGCAATTATCTTTAAATTTTGTATTTCGCTAAATTAGGCCGGGGGGTCAAGATATCGGTAACATTATTCTTTTTTTATCTTACACTCTATTGTCGATTATAATGTCACAGCATCACTGGCGGTTTCGTGATGATCGAGAAGTTAATTAAGAATAACGAGATGTTAGATTGTGGTTGAACTGATAGGAATGTTGATAACACGATCGGTGAATAGAAGATAGACGCAAAAGATCACCAGTACTCGGAACTCTTTCATATATTAACGAAAGGTTAAGAACAGTTAAACTAAACACAAAATAACTTCGGCTAGTGCCGTTTTCACCTGATTTTATCAGTGTATATTAGAAATAATCCCCAAACGTGACACGGCTGTATCCAATATACCAAAAACTAATCAAACGAGCATTCCGGTCGGTAGCCCTTATGAACGCGTCCTGAATTAAAATTTTAAATCTTTAGACAATCTAGTCACTCACGTTTGCTGCTTTGGGTGTCGGGGGAGGGGGGCTATTATTACGTTAGAAAGATATTTCCCGCGGGTGAGTCTCCTAGATTTATTTTTGTTCGTGTGTAGCTTTGTAACGAATTGACTTATGAATATGTATGGAGTTTGACCTTGCTTCAAAAGTTCCATCTATCTACAATCTTTGATGCCAGGAAGATCCCCATGGACACACAGGTCTCCAGCAGGCTTTTGTCGTCTTAGCGTGCCACCGTCGTTAGCTTTCAGACGGATACCTGCCGAAGTGCCTGGTTAACTAAATGTGACGCGGTGCATTGTCCGTGTTGAGTAAGAGCGGACTGCGGACCGAACATATTGGAAGTGTGACGTATCAATAATAATAAAAGGCTCCGCCTCAAAGAAAAGAGCAGCAACTAGATGAGCAATTCCTGGTCCACAAATGGCTATAAAGAACCCCATTAGGCAAAGACAGGGAGTTAAATAAGTCTCGTTGACAATATCCTGTACTGAAAAATATCACTGGCTAATTGTAGTATCATATTATTTAACATTCTATATATATATATATATATATGTATACCTCCAAGCAAAAATAACAAAGCAAAATGGCGATAGTAAACAAGAGCAAAAAATTAGATTACAATAATTTTAGCGGTATCTTTGACTTTGAAAGACAAAGGGTGTTCCGAATGAGGAGGAACTTATATACCATACATACTTCACTGATATTATACGACGACATTTATAAATCATTAGCTGTGGACTTCTATTCAGAGATTATTTTTGTAAAACTATACAGGAGATGAGATAGAATATTGAAGGTTTATCTATGTTAGTTCCTGATAAAACACGTGGTGGCTAAGACAGAAATAAGACGTACTTTACAACGCTCTGTTTACGTCATTAGGATGTGGTTAAAGACAAGACGGGGCTCTCTTGTAGAGTCCAAGCCACGATATAAATACATCGTTCTTTCTAGGTTTATATATTCTCATCTTTCTTATATTTATAGCCATGTGAATAAAAATATAGCGTCGTATAATATCATCTAGGTCTTTTTCTGAGTTTATTTCCATCTAATACAAAAACTAAAATATGCCAGCTCTGTCTAGAGAAAATCTAAGAGAAAATAATAACTCAAAATAGCATCATAATATCAAAATCCGTGGGGATTTAAGAATAACTGCATATGCACTTTATTAAGGTCAATATATTAAATTAATGGTCTGGTGTCTATAGATTTCTGCGGTGAACCAATATTCAATAATATGTCACTCTGCCCTGCATTTTCTTAGCAATGGGGTCTGATAGGTTCCGCCTATAGACTGAACTAGCCTTTATCGTTTGGACTCAACATTCCGATTCCGATCACCATTTGGACTAAATCGTTGCTGTGGAAATTGAACAATTAGAACAACGATTTAACGCTACCATACGGTCGCCTGTCTTAAGCTTTTGAGATTTTTTTCAGGATTTAAACCCCACTCCCTCCGTCCAACAGCTGGTTCAACAGATAAATCGGTTCAATTGATATCAGTTACCCGATGTTACACCGACCAATATTCTCTAGTTTTCGAACTTCCATATTAAGGGCGTTGAGTAGTCTAAAATGCAAATTTTAAAGCTAGCACTGTAATTTTTGTTGATAAGATATGACATTTTTTGTTATTTGGGGTGATAAACTACATATTAATCACCAAATAAATACCAATTTTATTTACCAACTATGTTCCAAACTTGGCCCAAAAGCATGATAAAAAGGGGTATTGATGACAACAAAAGTAGAATTTTCTCAGTTATGCCTGCAGATATTTTCATCAAATTTCGCATGAACAATGCTAATAGCAAGTCCCAAAAATACACTGGTCAATTTTTGGCTATAGGTTGTGGTTTGTCTTGTATCCATGGAAACGCAAAAAAACGATGCGTTTTCTTGGAAATTCTATTAGTACAAGCTCAAAAGATTTATTGATAATCCCACCAGTAGATCGAAAGTGGAGGTTATAAGCTACATTTCGACACCAAAAACGTTAAAAAATACCAACTCAAAGTATTTTAAAATTGTTGTTCATTATTTACCTTCAAACGAGATTTTGCGATTTTGGGTTAATTCTTTGAATACGTCGACAACAAGTATTAAAATACAACAATTCGGATGTAAAAGTAAATAATTACTTCACTGCACTACTCCACCGCACTCTAAATCATGTTATGCATTAAAAAAATAGTAATCTTTGATCATAAAAAAAAAAATCCGTCATGTTCCTTTCGTGATAGATAAATAGACCTGGATAATCGCGTCATACAGGGAATTCCTTCTGGTCACGTGACATCTTCCACTCCCGTTGAAGCCACGTCTGTGTTGATCACGTGACTGGCGTGCACGACGTCATAATTTATTCAACACCTGATCTAGGTCAGGGAATCAGTCTCGTTTGCTATAAATAGTTTTATTCCTCTGCCTCGTATCTCCATTGTTACACATAAAACGACGCGACTTTCGAGAGTTTTCTGAGTTATTTTATAAGTGGAACAAGTTTGCAAAGACTTAATAAGATTGGCGTTGAAAAGTTAGTGCGAATCTTAGACTGCTCAACGCCCTTAACGCAATAATCATAGATTTGATGTTTATGTTCGAAAGTAGTTAAGAGAGGGAGAAATGGAGTTTAACGTCCACTCGACACAAACTAGGTCATTTCGGGACCAACGTATGGTTTAACTTTATTTCAACAATTCGCTTGTACGTAGGGGTCTTTAGCAGTGGGGAAAACCGGGGTGCCCGGAGGAAATCCACGAGGTTGAGAAGATGCCCCTATCTCCATGCCACATACGCTCACACCAGGGATCGAAACCACAGCCATAAGCCAGAGGTGACCGGTCAGCTAGAGGTCGAAGCGATGACCACTAGGCGATCGAATATTATCCATCGTTCATTAAACCTCGGCGGAAAGTATAGTTAAGAATATTATACCCCTTCCATTAAACCTCGTCGGAAAATTGTGACCTACTGTGATTCCACGCACACAGAACATCAAACTGTTGGGTGTATAATATGTTTATTAAGTTCTACAAATCGTGATGTACAATCTGTAAAACTAATAGCAACACAATTAAAACATCACGATATAACGCTCCATATAGTAGTTCAGGTCATGCACAAATCATATTATGTAAAAGGAACGCTGTCTGTTCTATCTCAGACACTGCGTTCAAATAACTAATATAAGCCCTGGGTGTGAACATTGGCGCATATATGCACTTAAACGGCCCTTGATAGTAGACGTTCAGCGGCCCTTGATAGTAGACGTTCAGAGATGGCTCGGTTTGGGGAGGGGGTGGGGGTCGGCATTTCCATACCAAGAATTCTTCAACCTAACTATACCCTTGTAAAAGAGTGTGCGAATTTCCACCATCCGCAACGGATTGGAAATAGGCTGTCCTGACAAAATGTACCTACCTCACATGGTCAACTTAGATTAATGTGTTAATGTTGTAGCATCCCCAGACAATGATACATATTGTACCATATATAAAACAAAGCTATGTATATTTTATAGGTATTGCTCTGGGGCTAATGGTGCGGTAAGTGGTGTCGAGACGTTAAACCAATTACCGTGTATATTTGAAAAATTAATTTGATTTTTACGGAAGCCCATAAGGGTCAATCAAATGAAAAAAATAAATATTCTGACTAACTAATAGTCAAATTAGTTTTCTTGTATTACAAGATACGGAGAAGCCCGTTAGGGTCAATCAGATGAAAAAAAAACTAATTTATTTCAAGGTCGTCCCACACTGATTTATCGGATAGTTATAGGCCAAAGAAGTGTGTGTGTAGGAGAGATATATATATATATATATATAGAGAGAGAGAGAGAGAAGGGGAGAGGGGGGATGGGGTTTAACGTCTACTCGACACAAACTAGGTCATTTCTGGACTAACATATGTTAGTCCCGAAATGACCTAGTTTGTGTCGAGTGGACGTTAAACCACATCCCACTCTCTGTTTATCAGTTGGAGGAAACCGGAGGACAAACTGATGATGCCGATCCCGTAACATACAATAATACTTCGTTGAGCTGGAGGGTTGGCAGGTCGATTTGTTAGCACGTGCGCACTGTATCGTAAAGCCTGTCATTGAGTCAATTGGCGTGATTTCGAATCAATAATTCGTTTGCGCGTAGGGGTCTTTAGTAGTGGGGTGGGGGTTGGATGGCGAATGGTTAGCACGTGCGCGCTGTATCATAAAGCCTGTCATTGAGTCAACTGGCGTGGTTTCGAATCCCCCGTTGTACGTGACAAGGAGTAGGGTCGCCTGTCCAACATCGTGGGTTTTCTCCTTAAATAAACCTTCCCCGCGTACAAACTCTGTGATTTGATGATATATTTGGGCTAAAAATATATTCAAACTAATTAATCTATCAAACGTTTGCTTCAAATCCCTCTCAAAACATTGAATTCGTCAGGAGATACCGCAAGCTATAAATAAACTGCTTGTAATTACAAGATAGGTTATCTTAAGCTATCTTGTAATAACAAGATAGACAGAATTTTTTTTTTCATTTGATTGACCCTTGTGGGCTTCCGTAGATTTTTCACTAATATATCTTATACAACACGTAGACGTTTTTGCAATTCATAAATTCATAAATTATTGCTTTAACTTTTAAGTCTCTGGTCGTGAGTTAAGAATTTTATGATCACTGCAAACTATGATATCGAGAATGTTGACACTCTTAAAAGAGCAGAACAGTAGGAGGTCATATCCCATTATACGGCGGTACATTCAACATAAATATGAATTCTAAATTACCAAAATTCAGCATCGTCTACAGACAATGTTAACGAGACATGAACTAAACAAGCCAGCGACAGCTATATTATTATATCAGGTTGAATAAAGCTGGGACATTACCCACTGTGGCTAATTTCATTATTACTAGGCACATTATAAGTACATAAATAAACTCAGATATTTTTCGAAAAATGACGGTCAAATACAGTTCGTAGTTCGTCTCCTCGGCATATTTTGAATAGACTATAGTTGTACACCTAATTTAAATGGTTGTATTCTTTAAACATAGTCTTATCTCTTTGGTTAAAACATACATTAAAGCCTCATTCCTTTGTCAAGCATCTTGCAGTCCCTCCTTTCTTCCAGAATTCATATAAAGTTTAAGTACGACGTCGCCAGTTAACACATTCAAAATGACATTTAAAAAAATCAGACTGCCAACGATCATAAGCGAATGATATATTTTATCACGTTGCATTTAAAATACAATAAAACATAAACGAAAAAGGGTATTGTCTATTATCATCACAAAAGCGAAAATCAATATCGAAAATAAAAGGCACAGCAATTCCATTAAACTAATTACGTAATTAGATGAAACATTACACCTTCAATTAATGCATGAGAAAACATCAGTGATTGTTAATATTTAATTTAAATAACATTCACTACTTGATATTCCTTTTATGGTCTGTGATAAAAGATATCCCCGTTCGCACGATCTCGCTGCACGTTTTTCCTTAACGGGCACAGATCAGTAATATTTAATGGTAAAAAATTGGTAAATAATTGCCTCTTGTGTCCTACAACAAAGAAATATAATATCGTCATATTTTTATTCTATTTACATTGCCTGTAAATACCTATCGATTGTATCTTGTACGTAAACCGATTCATTTCCGGTTTGACTAGACGTGTGCTCAAAGCAAATATTGGAAATTGTCGTAAATGAATCTGACCAGTAAATCACAGTTAATGATTGATCTTTTTAAAAAATTATTAAAAGATAGTTTCACATCTACATCGTTAGTTTTATAACATTAGCGGATGTGTTGTATAAAACAGAGTGTCAAGTGTTGAAAAGAAAGACAATAAGAGACTGTGTCACGTGCGTCATTACTCGTAGAAACGTAGGAGTAGTGTTCGTGTCATATTTCTGAAACCACCGTTAAAAATAATCCATTGTTTAAGTGCTAGACATACTTTTTTCGGAAGAGAATTTACGTCAATGTCTTAAAAAAAACACTCTAGCCTACAGACGGGTGAATGACATGTCGCCTAATTGCGCAATCTGACAATACTATCTGTTTACCATATAAAATCTATCACCAACTCTGCCAAATAATCTTACCCGTGTGCTCATTCCAACAAATTATTTCGGATATTTCTAGAGTACGAAGAAACAAATAAAATACGATATAGTAAGACTAAATGGATGTTACAGGAAATACCAATTAACGATGTATCAACATAAGTAAAATATCGATAAACAGTGAGATACCAATTAACGACTTCGGTTAAGGTGTGAGTATAAACCTATCCAGGCACCTACCTTATTTAAGATCATGGCGGTAAAACGGACCAGACAGCTGAGGCTCGTCGCTCTACTTTTAGTACCCTGGGCATCCTCCTTTGAAAGAATTTCGACTTGGGCGCTTCCCTGCAAAAGACATTATTGTCTCACCCAAAGCTGGACAAAGCCTATTTTTGTGGCTTCTTCTGGTCAGATTTCTTAGGAAACACGATATCATCCTAGGTGGGAGTGGGCGTAAAACCCCAGGAAAGAACGAACTTATCCAGGGTAGTAACCAAATTTCAATTGCCTTGATATTGTATGTAAACCCAATCCTAACGACACATTTGGTCACGGCTGCGATTTCTTCTGGGCCTATAAAAGGTTCGTGCCGTACAGCCTAGATTCCCAAGATCTACATCCAAGAGGTACCACGTTTCTTTCTTATTTTATCTCCGGATTGTATGGTTCCTGATGATTTGAATATATATTTCATCAAACAAATTCCAGCCAAATCAAGTTTTTGTATAATGGCTCTGTCGAGATAGTATCGTTAGCTGGACTAACCTAGAAGAATAAATTGATATCATTGTCTCTTTGCATGATTAACAAACATTATTCTGGCGGTTTTCTAATATTGACTAGACTAGGGATCTACTGTATATATTATACTTAGAATTTCAGACTACTTCTTTGAGTAGTCCTTTATTATGTTCTTTAGGCCAGAATCGCATTTACACATGTAAAGGAAATCGTAATGTATAACTTTAAAGATCTGTGGGATTTCGGACGGCTATCAATATATCTGTCTCTCCAATGTGCTGGTCCAATGTTCTTACAAACTGAAATTGTGTTATGTCCCGATTTAGAGTACGATTTCGATAAAACGACCATAAACTACATGTTCAGTTATCCTTAGCGCAAAATGTTGTTAGTCGTACTAAGTTAAAATATTTGATTATGTCATATTTGATATATTTAGTGGGGATGTCGTATATTCAGTTTCTTAGATAGGTTTAACGCACCATTTACAAAAAGTAATTATGTACAAGCATACGTTTTTATTTCGACGAATCTTCTTTCAAACTGACAAAATCGCGAATTAACTTTCAAACTATACAGCATTGCTATAAATGTGTATAAGACTCGCCAAGATGAAAGAGTGTCATTAAACAAAGTCAAGTGATTATTTGAAGAACACTCAAATATTTTAAACTGTACAACACGTGTGTTAAGTACATGGTATCTCAGAGAACAAGTATTTATTGAAATATAATCATACAAAATCGTGTGTTTCAAATGCAGTTGACACCGAAACATTTGATTAACACCGTCATTGTACAAATGAAGAGTTCGGAAAACGATTATTTCCTAATGCCATGGAGGTATTTGTTTATTTCACTAACAAAAAAGTAACATTAATAATGTAATGGTGTGTTTTTGTCTCGGATGTGTTGTCTCATTTCATTCAAAAACTATTGAAAATAAAAGTATTAAAATTGCATGATTAACCAACATTATTCTGGCTGTTTTTATAGACTAGGTATGTGGTTTAATCTTGTATTAGGCGATGTCTGATATTTTAATCTGTAAACAATGGTAGGATTGTGAACTTTCTCCATTAAAATCCTACTTTTAATTTAACTGGAACATCGACCTTGAATAGAATGAAAATACTCGTGTATTAAATATAATAATAAACAATACTATTACAACGAGTATATATAATTCTATAACCAGCGAATGATAGACATCATCATTGTTTGTCGATACCCGTCGTCTCGTCTAACCTTTCTCGGTGATTTCCTTTTTAATTTGCAGAGATTTTTAGTTTGGTTGTAATGTATAACGCTATGGAAATTCGGTAATTTTCTACAGCCAATCGCGTGGGTCCATGCTTGTAAATCTGATGAAAGTAATACTGTTCCTTATTAAATGTATATCTAAACCGGCATATTTCGAACAACGAGTCGACGTGGTGCATACAGGCGATGAAGGGAATTATTAATACGCGGTTCGATTGTTGCAGAGGCAAAATGAAGAACAGGAACATGTTTTGCCGAGCGACCTCTCAAACTAAACTTAGCTGTATGTCTACAATTAGCTAGTTGACCGCCTTTAATTCTTAAATCGACAATTTTATTCGACAATGTATAGTTAGGGCATTTTGAGTAGTATTTATTCCATTTGCATTTTTATAAAATTGAAAGGGTTTATTTAGTCTTTGTGTGTGTGATAGATGTGAAATCGAGTAGAACCACACAACAGAATAGTGTACTGATTTTATGAGATGGCGGATATTGAGGGCAGAGATCTATTATCGAAATAGATATAGTTTTATGTCTGCAGAATGATGAGCTGGTAGCGTGGTTTCCTGCCCAACGTCGTACATTTTCTCCTAGTTTAATGCGTTTTGAGTGGACGTTAAATCCAAAGTATGCCCGTTTTTTCTTCTTGTGTAGAAGCGGACGTTAACCTCTCCACCTCTATATATAGACAATGAAAACACTAGGCAATAAACAATCGACTAACGTTCTTACCTTTTATATCTTTCTCTTCGATTACAGAATTAAACAAACAAAAGTTATTGAGTAATGGAATTAAAGACTCATCTATCATGATTTTAACAATAGATAGTTAATTAGCGCGAGTCGCTGTATATTGATCGCTTTATATTATTAGCTTTGATTGTCTCTATTGTTGGTCCCTCGCTTAACACTGAAATAAACGTGATTGATATGATAAAAACTAATTAAGATATTAAAGACTCTATTTTTTTCAGCAAATGTAAGTCGATACCAATATCCCTTTATTGACTGAATAGCTGTTTATGGCAATAAGCACTCAAGGTAGTGTTTCAAATCAGAAAGAGGCAAGGCAAGACGACACACCGATTTAGCAGGGAGATCGAGCATTGAAGCCTCTATTGTCGCAACGGGTATTTTGCGTGACGTGAAGACAAAATTGCGAATCAATATAAATCGAAACATGTTGGATTGCTTGAAGAAGCCATTAACACTAGCAGACGAACGGTAATTTCTGCCGTTACTAAAGCAACGTGTACCCCCGGTCTGCTTGGCACGCACGTTATCCATTTCTAACTAATCACGATCGAAACCCACTCCTTCCAATGCGATTATTAAAGAAGAAGGAGATGTTCTTGTCGGTCAACCATCCGCGGTATGTGTCGAGCTACGGGGCCGTAAATAACTAAATGTATGGCTTGCTGGTTTGATATCCAGTAGATTAGGCTAGTGTATATAGGTTAGTTATCTATAGTATCAAGAGATATAGTCAGTTTGTATATAGTGATGTATAAATTCAACGTTCTCTGGGGTATATACACCGTTTACTTATTTTATCGTTAATCAAAGATCGTTTCAACGCCTTGAGAATTTAATATCGAGTATACGCCGTATAAGTGCGGTAACATACATATGGGTTATCTTTGCAATTTATTTTTTATTATTCGATATAAAAATAAAAACATTCTGCAAGCAATAAAAAAATGGAAGCTACGTGGGTAAGGGAATCTTTTCGAACATGCTGTTCTAGCATGCCAATAAATAATAAAACAGATTTCATCTCTCCGAGAATAAATACTCAAACCTGTACCCGTTTTCTTTTCTGGTTTATCGAAACAAGGGTCGTAACACATAATACCTCTTAAAATAGCTTGCTCAAACATAGATGACTGATTTTCGAGCTAATCTGTTACGTGTTTATTTTTCGTGTTCTGAATATTTGCCTTTAATTGCTTCATTTTTCAGAAAACGCTTGACATCTATAATTCATTAGCTTTCTCCCCGTGTTTAACCCGAAGTTAATTTTACGGACTACTAAATCTCAGTACGTACTCACTAATTGTGTTAAGTACTAGCACGTTTGGCATATTAAATCGATCGGTGAGCTGAACGAAAAGTGTTCGTCTTCGGTTTAAGTTACTGTGATCTTGAACCAAGTTGAACCCAAGGTCACGAAAGCCCCTCCCTTCAGTATATCTTATGTTGGTCACGTAATTAGGAGGACAACGTGATATATCTCATTAAAGGGGTATATTATGGGCTTGTATTTTGTTCTAAAACAATCTTGGTGTTCTTATTCCAAATATCTGTATTAATCAGTTACAATTTTTGTTTTACTTAAACACAATAATAGGTTGTATTTTTAGCCAGATAGGAAACTTGTCTACAACTCGCATTGCATGTACTAAATCTGTAATGAAGAGGGGTTCGAAGCGAGAGTGTTTAACGTGCACTCGACAAAATTAGGTCATTTGGTACCAATATATGGTTCAATTTTATTTCAATAATTTGCTTGCGCGTATGGGTCTTTAGCAGTGTGAGGACCACGAAGTTGTGCGGGCGAACCTACTCATTGTCACGTTCAACCGAGTAATCGAAACTATCGAGTTGACTCAATGACAGACCTTATGATACAGCGCGTACGAACTAACCATTGGGCGATCCACCCCCGCCCTGGGTTACATAGAGCTGTCAAAACAATCGGTTTACAGGACGGGTTTAGAACTAAAATGTCCGCCAAGTTTTAAGCCCGGCGTATGCTTAAAAGAACCTTGGGGAATAATCAGGAATAACACATATTATTATATGGGCCCGACAAAAAAGTAAGTATATATATTATGCAAAAACAAGCAACAGTTAAAAATATCGTAGTTCACGCACACGCCTCTACTTCCCAATTTATTGCATCCCCGGATCCATTTACTTGAATTGATATTTATCTTGTCCGAAGATTTGTATTATCGGTTTGGGTTTGCGTGTAGTACGGTCCCCTGCATAGAAATACAAAAAATGATTAATATAATGGTCTCAGAAGCACTGAAGTCTAGCACTCGTTCACGCCCCCACCTCATTATTATATTACCACAGAAATACAAAAACAATTAATTTAATAATTATAGATCTATCGTGTTGACAATACTTTAAATCTGCTTCCTGTCCATTATAAGTACGCTTTTATACAATTGGAATGGTGTGCTGATCGATGTCTGGGTTTATCGGCGAGAGAGACGTCCCATGGCCAATTCACATTGCTGATAGTCCAGTATTCATCTCACTATTCGATTTAATCTCGTACCCCGGATCTGAATTGTTTTTGTGTCCACGTGAAGGACTTTTTCATTGTCTTTGATATTTTGGATCGTCTGGGCTGTGTACGTATAATGTGGCGTGTTGCTGGGCAGTTATGCTACGTGGTCCATTATTCGTTCGTCATCGCTCGTTGATCCATTCCAACCAATATTGATTTTGTTATATGGGCTCCGATATTTAAGACACAATTGACAATTTTCAATCAGTCGGCGACGCCGTGCGCTCTATACTCCGTAGTCCCAAATCTAGACTCCAGGACGAACGTAACTGATTAGATATTGACATCATTAAACGTATTTTGTAATATTTTATACTTTTATACTACCTAATTTAGATATAGTTTTATTACGTGTCATATCCATTAGAGTGTGCGCGAGTAGGCGTGGTATAGAATTTCTACTTATATCAGTTATATATGCAATCTTGTATATGGGGGAAACAAAAACATAATAATTCATTCGCACGTTACTTTAATGTACTAATCTCATCATTGTTTAATTCAACGGCACACGTTTGGGTAATTCGGAGCAAAGAAAACCATTAGAAGAAAACGGTGAATACCATTCTCTACGGTCTCATCAAAGATATCACTTTCCCTTCACGTTACCAACAGATAATCCATATATGGTTTAAATCGATTGTTACAACTCCCAGTTTTAGACCAGAAAATAAATGCGTTACACGAATATGCGGCTTGTCTGTGTAGGAACTATATTGAGAAAGATGTAAAAAAAAGACGATACCGTAATTAAGCTGTTATTCAAAATAATACACACAGTTAGTATTTTGTTTGCAAAACCGCAATCAATGCGAAGGTCAGTAGACAATTTTAGCGGTTGAAATGCGTTCTTTATGTTGTAATCTCGAATATTAAATTAAAATACATGGTGTATACGAGAGAGAGATGAGGTTTAACGTCCACTCGGCACAAACTAGATCATTTCGGGGCTAACAAAAGGTTTAATTTTATTTCAATAATTCGCTTGCGCGTAGGGGTCTTTAACGGTGGGAGGAAATCGGAGTACCGGGAGAAAACCCACGAGGTTGGACAGGCAATCCTATCCTTGCCACGTACAACCGGGGATTTGAAACCACCCAAGTTGACTCAATGGCAGGCTGTATGATACAGCGCGCGCACGCTAACCATTCGGCCACCACCCCTCTCCCACCCATGGTGTAGATGTCACCGTGATATCGATGTTCACGGATAGAATGACATTCTCCAGTAGCATTCTAAACCGGAACGTCATATCGCCATTAAAACAATAGAATGGAAAACAAAGTTGGGCAATAATTTAAATGTAGATAGGCGGAAAGTCGAAATTTGTATTTTAGTCTGGAGTGAATATCACGCTCTGAAGGAACCGGTATCATTGTTTGAGTCTCGTTTCTTGTCACAACCTTTGCGGATACATCGATTTTAACTGACGGTTAAATAAAGTATTTTGAAATATTTGACATGAACAAAATGGAGAGTCGTGTTGATGAGATCGTTATCTGGGAATATGACCAACGATATTTTTAAATGTCGCTTAGGTAAAGGACAAGTGAATTCACAAACTACTCATTTAATTGTCGACGGAATTGCAATTGATCACCGCGACAAGGGGTTTGAATTTTGTTGTATTATTGTAAAATGTATTCTCGTTCTGTTTCTTTTTTGTTGTTGTTGAAATTAACCCGTTATCAAAATAATCTCCACCGAACTGCTTTATTGGACAAACGTATGGCAATCCAAGAGTGTGATATTTATAGTAATTATTATATGAAAATGTTTTAAATATGCTGAGCGGCGATTTGTCTTTCTGTTTAATATTTGTAACCTTAAACCACCCATCATTATCAAAACAGTTCCCGTAGGCTTGTGGACAAATAAATGGCAATTAAAAAACCCGACTGTGTTTACCATTGCCTGGTATAGCCGATTAGATCGATCTAGCGCTGTACAATGTATATGTAACGTTTGCTTATTTTTACGTCTCCGTATTCTCTACACGAAAATGTCATTTAAGAGAAAATCAAATTAGACTCCATTCATTAATTGGAAAACATTTAGACTGACCCGACTGTTTATAACATCTAATCTAGCTACATTAGTGAAGAACTCTCAAAATAGAAGAAGTGGTGGAATTTTAAAGTACTTAGTATGTACGACCTTTAATACCAACCTACGTCAAAGTAGATCAGGGGTAAAGCCATATTTACCTTCGCTTTTGCCATTTCCGATATCTTGAAATAGAAGAGACCTTATTTAGGCCAACATAGACTCTTCTCATAAATATATAAATAATAATGAACAATCCTTTCCTTGCAAGATGCTGGTGTCACGCAAAACAATAATTGCAACGGATATACATGTATGCCAAAAAAAACCCCAATAGTACGAATTGAACAACTATATCATTATTAATTGTTTAATCACCGTGTTATATTTTCCACCACCGGGTCATCATCAGGACACAACATACATGTTTCATGTCCTGATGATGTCTCTGAGCCGGAAAATTTTAGACAGTGATTTAAAAATTAATAATCTGTCTGATTAAAATACGGATGACCTACACTACATGAAGATCTGAGGTTAAACGAGCGGCTTTTGACCCTATGACGTCAGACATTTGATTAAGCAATCACCATTGATGTTACTAGTGGATTACCTACAGGTCCGTGCAAAACATCAAGAGCTCACCGTAACAGACCACTCCATTGGCTAATGCCTCACATCACCCAGAACACGTCAATAATAACAACTCTTCCAGACTCTCTAGGGGGTTGGGATGGCCTAGTGGTCTAGAGTGACGCGCTTCGACCTCTAGCTGGCCGGTCACATCTGGCTTGCGGCTGTGGTTTCGAGCCCTGGTGTGAGCGTATGTGGCATGGAGATAGGGGCGCCTTCTCAACCTCGTGGGTTTTCTCCGGGCACTCCGGTTTCCTCCCACTGCTAAAGACCCCTAAGCGCAAGCGAATTTTATTGAAATAAAATTAAACCATATGTTAGTCCCGAAATGACTTAGTTTGTATTGAGTGGACGTTAAACCCCATTTCTCCCTCTCTTTCTCTCTTCCAGACTCTGGTGTAGTAAAGATAAGTAAAACGAAATTTGAACTATAATAACGAAACGAAATAGGATCCGTATTTTAATCGGATTGAATTGACTATATCTTTGTCCAATTCATACTATTGTTTTTATACGCCCCCATTTTCATGTGGACGTATATTGTCGTCGCTCCTGTCCACCCGGTTGCCCGTCCTCAATTGATTTGTGGACACTCTACACGTCACAATCCTTATCCGATTTTGACCAAATTCGCATGGCCTCTGATTGTACGAAAAATCACATTTTTAGCTTGTGGACACTCTAGAGGTCACAATATTCATCTGATTTTAATGAAAGTTGATATGCATGTTTATAACACAACGATTTTGAACCCTTTCGATATTTGTGCATATCGGGTCGTAACTTCCTGAATTATGGCCTTTGAATGTACGAAAAAAAAAATTTTACCCTGTCGTCTCTCTGGTAACAATTTTTATCCGATTTCAAAAACTGTTTGGATATATTACCGTTCCGGGTCGAATTTCGTAAACATCGGACCAAAAATACCGGACAAAATGTCCGCCCTTACGAAAATTGTGTAAATATATGGTATATTAAGGTTGTGGACCCTCTAGAAAATACAATTTTGGTCCGATTTTGATGGAACGTGAAAAAAGTGTTTAAAACCCACAGATCTTGGTTCCTTTCGATATGTATGCATATCGAAAAGTCACTTCATGCATTATGGCCCTAGAAAAAAAACGGTTTGTTAGCTTGTGGTCCTTCCAGAAGTCACCATTTGTTGAATTCGAATTTCGCGAATTCATATCGATATTCACAGATTTCAGACCATAAATTCCTGGGTTATGACTCCTGATTGTGCGACAAATCGTCCTTTTCTTGTTCTCTATCCATCTCTTGCAAAATGTACTCTTATATTGCTGGTTTGGATATGCAATACTGAGAGCTGAAATCTTTACTTGTATAAAATGGTCATTATTTTAAAGACCGTTGTTAGATATTTCATCTGCGTAAAATGTATGCAATTTTATAAGAAGACAACATTATATTTACAATTAATTATAGTCCATTAAAATTAACATCCTCATAGACAATCGAGATTACTAACATTCTTCTCGTGTGGTAATTTTGATAACGTTTAATATCCGTAATATAGCATTGATTGTCTAAAGTATTGGCATGGGGTAGTACGGTCAGTGAAGCAGGTCATTTATACGTTGGGTGGATCTTCCAAATGGATGTTGAGATTTATGTGTGCGGACATAAAACGTCAGCAAACTTACATCGAGATTAGTAATTGGCGACAACATTTCCGACAGATAATGTTCTTATCTCTTCGTGAACCACACCGGAACCCGATATGCTCTCCTTTGTTTCCGTATCATTCAGAAACGAAAGACTTATTAAATAAAATCTTTTCGGTATCGTGACGGTTGCCGTGAATGCTTCAGACGGGATTTCTGGGAAATTGAAACTGGTCATACAAATACTATCTGTTGTTTTATATAATACAGTTTTATAAAGGCATTAGTGACGTCAGAATAATCCGACATACAAGGGTGGGTCTGCCAGCAAGATTTCTGTGGTTTGGATCCACCGACGTGAACGATATGAGATTCGCTTAACGGGTTCACTTAATGCTAAAGAAACAATACAGAATGCCATACATTAGTTCGGAAATTACACAGACTCTTCTTTAATTTAGACTGGTTTTAAATATGTCCTTTTGAATGCATGTGTAAAAAGGGTTGTGGGTGGTATCATATATCGACAAGGCGCGAGAATGGCATGTAAATAAGTTGATCTGGGATTTGGACCCGCTTTCCCCGCTGGTTTTAGTATTTTTAAAATTTCTTGACAAAGTCTAATCCGGCTCTCACAGCTTATTGATCGATTTTCCTGAAGTTCATTGAAAATCACGTTTAACCTTTTAATATTAATGTGAAAATGATAGATTTCACGAATAATTACCATCAATTCTGTGACGAAAGTTTTCCGTGTCTACCACAACAGATTCATGATTATAATACTTTATGCACTCAACTATTTCATAGTATTTCATGACGTTTTTTCGAAATGGGTATATTTTTATTTTAAAAAAAAAGTATGGATACTTTCATATTTTAGTGGTGTAAGTATACTTTGTGGATCAGAAACTGGGCCCCAGCAGCTCCCCATCTTCTTGTTATTCTTCATAACAACCCTAAAACTCCACTTGGCAGTTCAAGTATGATCAACATGATGGAACTTGCCTTGCTAGTTTCTTTGACGGTCCTCAGTTTTTGATATGGCGCCACATTTGTAAAATGCTGCAATGACGTCATGCTTGGTTGCTGGTCCATAGTACACTTGTCGTGTTAGAGAATTAGATAGCATTTGCTTTATCGAGGGGGTCGGTATACATCGTACATGTATGTTTTGCATTTTAGAGTTGATGGCATATCTATATACTTTATATTTGAGCAAAGTGGATATACTTATAAGTATTTTAGAATGGTGGGCATAGTCACCCCAGTTTTCGTCTCATTTTAATAGTGTATATCAATGTTCACTGTGTTCGTGATGACGTTAATTAACCCAGCCGTATCGAATAAGATATCTGGACAGAAATATATGTATGTCCCTGCGGCAAATATAATTTCCATGATTCAGTGCTCAAGTAAAACTCATTAAATTTTACTAGTAATTTCATAATAGTCCCGAAGCTATTACCACTTTCTTGAATATGAAATTATTTGATACGCTATCAAAGAATGGTAAATCGACGAACTTCAAATCATATTCTTTAATCAATATCATCCCAACTGTAAATAAAATCGTCAACATGAACCATTTAATATAGACCAGTGTTAATGTTTTCGAAATACCCCAGAGCGGATCTAGGAATTGAAGAAGGGGAATGACCAACTCAAAGGAACATGAAGCTTGTCGGTATTGTGTTGGACCACCACCCGGCGTGTTTATTCCCATCTTCTAATCAACAAATTATTGTACATAGTCATGTATCAAATGCGGTTTTAACTACCAACTCAAGGAGCCCATTGTTGATAGTGTAAAGATTCGTTTGTACACAGTAGGGGCTTGGAGACGAAGTTTCGGGTTCAATTCTGTTGTTGGCGGAGAAAGTTCCTTGTCTGGTTTGCAGGACGGGCGACCTTGTTGTTCGGATGGGACGCTAAACAAAGGTATTGCCGCTGCCCGGGCACCATTTGCCCCATAGCACACTGTGAGGTCTATGTCCGTCTTAATTACCCCATGTTTTGCAGTAATAAAGGACTTTAAACTGCATGTCATTTTATTTTTCATTTCTTGTCTCCGTAGATTGAATACGGAAATTATAAAAGGAAGATAGATAACGGTTACTTTTCTCTAAACTCACGAAATGTGGGCGTTGTAGAAAAGGAACCCATTATCATGTTATGTAAGTATGATCATTCTCATCTTACGTGTCATTACCTTGGCATTTAAAAACGTTCGTCGACGGACGATTATAGGATAGACGATTATAGGATAGACATTTAATATGAGGACCGTTAACTGGTTTCTAAACACACTTAAATCGATACTCAAACAACACGTTGGAGGCAGAAAATGATTCAAGATGGGAATCATCCTCTCCTGTTTATCCACAGAGACAAGTAGATAAAGCAAGAAATATTAGCTTAACGACTGAAATTCATTTTATAAAAGTCTATAATATCCGTCAGAGCTATTTTGTTGCTTCCGTGTAGAATGAACACATTCCTGCAATAAAAACGTTCTCAGACTTGGATACACATGCATTCCAAATGTATTATTTATAATGTATATAATGTAAGTATGGTTAGATTGGACGCTTTTGAAATAAAATGTGGATGAAAAAATATTCTGCGGTATTTGACTAATAGCATTGCTGGCCTTTAATTATACATTATGAACACTCGATCAATCCTATTTGTATACAGTACTTATGTGATCAAAATATACACAGGGGTAAATCGTTCTAACGATCTCCGGGAGAACTGTCAACCAATATATAAATCAACTATGTTGTGTTGGTAAAGGGGGAGATAACTCATGATTGAGAATTATTGACTTGGCAGTCCTACTCAATGGAAGCTATTGACAACACCGGTAAATAACAACAAGTTGGGCTAATATAACATCACCTTGTCCAATAAAATCAATACTCGTTGTATAAACTAGCATCACGCTCTACGTTCATACCACAATGATACCTTCTGTTCCTGGAGTTTGCCAGACTAGGATCATCAATAAAAAAAAATCAATTATAATAACAATTCCACAAAATCGTCAACACTACTATCGAATAGTCAGATCGGTCATTGCACATTCATAACTAGATTAATAATATTTTTAGTAACAATTCGTGTAATTGAGAATACGGTAACGTTTATGAAGGTGAAACCGGGTGTTATTGATGTCACGCCCGCTGTTATACCTTTGAATCAAAATAACAATCGTATTAGTAGAAGCCTCGGAACCATGGCATTTGATTGGTCTTTGTGTTTTTCTGCAGATACTTCACAACTAAGGCCGTCATTCCATTCTGATGTAGAAACGTGTCGTGCAAAGATTATTGACGGCAATACATTGATAGCTCTTTTGGCTGTGCGGCATGAATACACCCAATTCACAATTAAAATATTAGGGGATAAAATACTAGCATGAACCAAGGTCTGACCTGTCAGGATTTGTGTCTGTGTGGTTGACAAGCCGAAAGTTTTGGCGTGTTGTTCTACTCGAATCAAATCTGTTTCTTGCCAAGTATGGTGGACCAGGATGAAGGTCAAGGTAGTAATTAACAACACCGTTTCTCAAGTAGTTGTTGGAAACGATTTTAAGACCCAATAACATATATGAATTAGGATGTGCGTATCCGATGGCATTATGTATACATATCTGTATTTAAAGTCAGTTTACAACTGGGGAATTAAAGGTTAAAATACGTGAAATACGTTGGTTGGATTGGGATGTTGGCGTCGGGAAAGCAGACATGATATTTCACGATTAAATTGATGGCCTTGTGGTAGATAATGAGAAGTGATAGACGACTGCAGACTAGAATATAGATTAGTATCACCGTAACATACTCGCTGATAAATCATACCCCTAGCAAGCTTTAAACTCGTCTAGAAACTTTATAGTCACCCAGCCACAGGCTTCATTGGACGAATTTATAACATGATGGATAAATATTACAAAGTCAAATACATTTCAAATACACGGAAATATGAATGCAATGTTTGGTGAAATTAAGCTCATTCAGCGGATACGACGATCATGTTAGATATTTGAACTGCTCTTAATTCATATATTTTCGATGGAAACAAAACGATGGCGATATGAGAATGTCAATCGGATGGATATAACAATCCGTCTATACACAACAGTTGAACATTTTTCATCTGTATTACTCTTGGAGGCCACTTTTCACTTTATTTCCCAATGAGCATTTCCCGGAAAGCGGCTTGTCTTCTTCCTATTAATCGTGTTGAAAATGTCATTCTACGTGCATCACACCGAGTTTTCATCGGCGTTTCTTCCCATTGACACTATTCCTAGCCAGACCCTCTTTACTGTACCACTAACAAGAGGAAAGGAGCGGGAGCTTCCGGTATTCATGTCTCTAATAGTTACAAACCACAAAATTTAATATGCTAACGCTGAAGATGTAATATATTGTAGGAAACCAGTCAAGTCCTATAGTAAATATTTAAATGGCAGACCTTCGTGCCTTCAATAACACTTCTTTCTCTCGTTTTGTTGTTTCACTTTTTGCAGTGACTGAAGGAAGTTCACGTGTCCCCCAAATCACACAAACACCTCGAGAAAAAATTGAGAAGACATTGTGTTAATATTGTGATGTTTAACATACGCAGTATTTATATATCACAGTTTACATAAAATAACATTGACACCAGACATATTATTATACTATAGCCTTCCTTCCACAGCTACAACCCACTATGGAAAAACATATCTCATGCTTATTAAAGCCTTCCTATCGCCAGTTAGCAGATTATTCATTACTGCGATGAACAATCTGATTACAATACTGATATGTATTTCGTTTCGTTTTTTATATATATATATATATATATACTTTCAATGGCCTACACTACATAAAAATCTGACCGGTTGTAGTGGAAGGTCGCGTCCGGTGTTACAGAAGAGGCTTTTCATGACGTCAGACAATGATTAACCAATCAGCGTTGACGTTTCTGGAGGTTTACCCACGCCAAAAACTCGCCGTAACAGACCGTTTCATTGGCTAATCCTTTAACCAGACCACGTCAATGATAACGACTCTTCCAGGTCCTAGTGTAGTAAAGACAGGTTAAACGAAATTTTGAACTAAAAAAAAAACGAAACGAAATCGGATCTATATTTTAATCAGATTGTGCGATGACGGCCGATATTCATTCTTTGATTGAGGTGCTGCGACTTTCGACCAAAATGTATACTGTTCGTATTCATAGTCGGATTTGCATTGTAAGACCATTATTGTAGGAGCTGAAATAATATTTATGCAAAACTCGTTTAAGTTAAAGGGACTATCCCAATTTAAACAGAGTCCCACAAATAAAAGTCCGAGTACGTATGCAATGTAAGCGCCAAAATATGTTTGGGCACGAACGTCGCAATCGCTTATCCGGACACGTAAGTAACCCTTTTAAGATTTCTGGTCAATTTTTTCGTTGGGTGGCCTGATCCGATGATCGATTCCCGTTCTTTGAGAAGTATATAGAGTACATGACCAATGTGCTGTACTTGATAATGAAAGGTAAATTTCACCTACATATTATTTTCGTAAAATAAAAAGTATGGTTTTATGCACACACCACATAGTACAGCTTAGTACACTGGTCTGGCGGGTTTGAGTTTTTTTTGAAAACGTATCACAAATATTGAGTTAGTTGCTCGACCCTTAGATTTTAACACAAAATTAAGCATTTTTATTCTCCAAAAAAGTATCGGGATTACCCTTTAATGCTTGATTCATTCTAAAAAAAAATTCGGGCAAGCAAATAGCCATAGCAAACACCCACCTCCAATCCAAGCATATAATGTGTAAGATTACGCTGCAGTCGCAGCGTGAACATATGGTTAATCTCTATCGATAATAATTCATAAAATATGAAAATAGAATGAATGAATGAAATGGGGTAATGTCCTACTTTTCTGCACCGAGACGGGGTGAAAAAAAATGTCCACCATGAATTGTGTGTTGCGATAATAATCATATAATTATTAAATGTGGTCATTTTGATCACGTATTCTGAACATTATTCTTGCCCTATAAATGGGTCCCGAACGGATAGCTGGTTCACAGCTTCTAGCCAAGCTGACACCACTTCTGGACGGACGTACTAAAGACTCATGTAACACACTGTTTATCTTTGTACATAATATGCTTCGAAAGGGTTTCCATAATTTATATTCTTATTTTTAAATTTATAAAAAAAATTGAATTTCTTTTTTGTCCTAAACGTAAATGTTTACGTAACGTAAATGAGAGTTCCAACAGACAAAGTGACTTTCTTGTGCGTTGTATGGTGAATAGTAAGTCTCACACAGCATAGGCGTAAACAAACTGGCTTTCATATCTGTTATTTGATTATAAGTACTTGCGGGATTAAATATAACGGCAATGTAGTACGTTATACGAAAGTGACTTTGTAGTACGTTATAAAACAAGCTAGTACTACCGGAAATGACTGTCGGAAACGTTAACGTACGTTATAAAGGTATCTTTTTTGGGGAGTTAAAACATCAATTGTTTCTAAAAGCAAACCATTATCGCAAGTACGACAGACATAAGCAAAATGATGTTCCGGAACATTAGCGTACGTTATAAAAGATCTCATTTTGGGGAGTAAAGACAACTAATTCTACATGCAAAGCAATACCACAAGTACTACAAGGCGGCAGAGAATGTTATAAATAAAACTACCCATTTTATGAGGACAGGCGGGGAGTTAAGACATCAATTGCTTCTAAATTCAAACTAATACCATGGGCTAATATTGATTGTTTTATCGCCATCAGAAGAAAAAGGGTGTGCTAGACTCTACAATATACATATTGACGATACATCCTATATTACGTTCTTCTTCACAGACGGTGTAATAAATAAACATAAAGAAGACCCATGTCGAAGTATTCTCACTGTCATGTCTTCTTTATTGAAGTAAAGTCTGATAAAGGAAGTGTTTCCCAGCTTCAAATAATGTATTCGCCACTCGGTCACACGCTCCTCAAACACCGTCATCTGACATTTTCCGAACAAAATTTGTTCTTTTTCCCCCAACACATATCTTACGTTATATTGACTTGATCGCATCTGACCAGTTAACCCCAAATATTGAACTTTTCATTAACTTGGAGGCAAATTTACTTGTGACCGATTTTCACCAACAATTCTGGACATATCCTTGTTTAAGTTGTCTGCGTTCCCTTCTCACGACTCAATTTTCAATTTTCTGTTACAATAAAGAATGGCAATTGTTGTTAAATGTTGTATTCTTTCTAGGGGGATGGGTGGAACGGTTTCCGGTTGTAAGTATAATAATTACATATTATGTCATTGCGTATATTACTTAAATCGTCTATTCATATTATTGGGAATTCCGATTTCCGATCGAATTCCGACCCATTGACTATGATTTGATTTGGTTGTAAATAGAATATTGTCATGACATTTTTCGAATATTTATCAATTATTAAGTAAATATGACAAGGGATTTGGTGATATGGTCCATAATCATAATTCTCTTTCGTTGATTCGAATATAGAATCCAAATATTCGCTGAAAGATAGATACTGCAATATTTTATTATTATTCTTTTTCTTGTTTTTTGAGGGGTTTTTTTATCGATGTTAAAAGGAAATTTGTTTTGTTCTTTTAAATCAATCCCGGAACCTGCACATTTTTTTACTTTGTCTGAATGCGTAAATACTTTCCCATTTGAAGTTTAATTATTTATCTGGCATCATTTTTAGTAGATTCTTTGTAAGTCTTCATGCCAATTACACATTAAAATGGTTTCGCTACTGTTGTATGTTAAAATGAAACGATTTTGTTATTTTAAATCCGTGTTACCACGCTTAAAGCTTGGCATGCCAGAATAAACGTTGAGTATTGAGATTAAAATCATGTAGTCAAAATTACTCCTAATAAAAAGTTTTGGTCCATTATGATCAAGGCCATTTAAACTTTGGTTTCAACTGATTTCATATGGCCATCTTGACCTGTCTTAGATAAATGAAGCAATGAGAATGGTGCTATTTATATTTATTTCATATACGCCAGTCAATCCTTCGTGAAAGCTGTTTTATATTCAGGTGTTATTAATTACATAATAACAACATACATACATACATAACATATATACAATTCTGAAACGAGATGTCTTGTATCATGGTGAGGGCGGAGGTGAGGTGGATGCCGAATTGTTAGCGTGTGCGCGTTGTTTCATAAGGTATGTTATTGAGTCAATTGGCGTGGTTTCGATTACTGGTAATTTATAATGGTGATCGAGTGGTTTCTTAAGGTCAACCACCTTTCTTCCCTGTCTGATGGGCTGTTTTATTCTCTATTATGTCTACGAGTCTTCACTGTCACATTTTCACTGACGTTTGCTGAAGTAATTATTGCGTATATTTAACAATATTGATATAAATATCTCAGGTTTATTTTGATTAACGATCGGGTCAATTTCATTCATACAACTTCATATCGCCATCAACAACGTATTTTTAATTAAACAAACAATGGTAATTGTACAACAAGACTTTTGACATGTCCAAAAAAAAAATCTTTATTCGCCATAACATATTTTATAATGATCAAAAATATGATTTCTTTCAAACGATTTTCAAACTTATATTTATCAACGTTAAGATTTTAAAAATCGGTTCATTATAAAATGGATAATGGTCTATAATTTATCAGTACGCAATTTCATTAAAAGGCGGATTTAATTACTAAGATTTTTTTAAATCACTGTGACGATATTATAGTATTTCTAACAGTTGTTCAACAGGAAACGGAAGAAAACAAGACGTAGTAGAATTTGCCTCTTAATCAGATTAGTAGCCATTTTCTGTTATAGCGTAAGACATAAGGCGATGTCGTAATGCACCAATTCACTTCTAATGGCTTTCAACCGCCTTGCGTATTAATAGTGCATAATTCTAAATACCACATCAGCAGAGGTCTTTACGATTTCGTTATCCACGTAAGAGTATCACGGGAGATGCGTCCAATATGTATATGACATTTTACTAATCTGTAATCGACCGTAGGGAATAAAATCGTCTGGCTTTTTCTGATACTTGAAGTGGATCTAAATTTATCTTAGTTATTGTTATAAGAAGTTTGCGAAGATTGAAGACGTCAGACTCTGCGAGCGAGAGCTATAAGGCAACTCCCCGGTCATAACTTGATTCCTATTTAGAAATTAAACGAGAGACGTGCTAGTAAGAGTAGACATCGCCGCTTAACAAAATGTCTATAAATATCATTAGCCACCCTCTGATGACATGG
Organism: Patella caerulea; assembly: GCA_036850965.1. Taxonomy (NCBI): domain Eukaryota; kingdom Metazoa; phylum Mollusca; class Gastropoda; family Patellidae; genus Patella; species Patella caerulea. Next base: position 15,867,461 of record JAZGQO010000014.1, on the reverse strand, counting down.
CTTCCTACATATTATTATATAGATCAGACGCGATGTTTGTTATGCATTTGCTTTAATTTTGATGGTTATTTACGTTCCTAACTTGTATTGTCAGTACTGTGTGTTCTGGTTTCTTTCTTCCTATTACCTTATACATTAAGCTTGCAATCTATATTAGAGATTTTTTAATACAAGTTCATGCCGAGAAACCCGAACAGTGAAATTGTAAACTTCTATATATCCCTCAACATCATTTTTTATATCCTATTAATTTTAGGTTTTATAAACCTTAAACATCATTAATAACGACTATCTTTTCAGAAATATAAGTAGTGTATATGTTTGTTGGGCCATCGTTAGATTATAATTGATATAATACCCTTTTAAAACTATCATTAATATTGAAAAACAATGCGCCTCTGCGAGCTATGGGAACAATGCACAAGATTGGTTGCATGAGCTGCCCCTTACACAGGAGCGGATTCTTTTAAACCCCGTGTGCGTACACTTTATATATGGAACATGGGAGAATGGTATATGTTATTCCGCCACATCATGTTTTTAATTTATAAATTTTCGAAATCACACATGCTGTGGCTGTAAATCGGAAAACTATATATTTACAAACTACATGAAAGCTGTCTGTTTTGGGTGGTGTTAATGATTGAAGGTGTGTGTCTCATCCTACCACTGTCGCTTGTCGCTGCAAAAATTCATTGATCCTATAGAGATTATAATATGACTATTTTCATTGTGTAATAATTAGCACGGTCTCTCTATTATTGACGCCAAGACGGAGGACCTGACAATGACAACTGTCTAGTCGTTCGGGTGGTACTCAAAACCGAGGTCCCGTGTAAACATTGGCGTGCACGTAAAAGATCCCTTGGTAGTTGCCATTGGCGTGCCCGGGCAAAATTTCCCCATAGCACATTGTATGGCGTATGCCTATCTTCATTAGCCCAGGTTAGGAGCAGAATAGTAGGACGTGAAACCCCATTTCATTTCATTTATTGACGCGTATTTTATATCACTGCCGTGGATAAACAATTTCCGGGCTAAACATTGATATTGTGTAGGAGTAGACTATGCATTTAAATTCAAATTTGTCGACTTTGCAATGGTATGGACAAAAATCTATAATAATAGACAACACACGAAAACGTATCCAATATTTCGCACGTTAATGGAATAGTGGAGTAAGTGAGGGTGAATGGTTAGAATGACATAGCGTTTTACCAACGTCATTTATGAAGAATGCATACGCCAACTACTCGTCGAGCTGAGCACATTATACCTTTTTATTAGCAAATGGAAGAAATTCACACGTTAACCAATCCAACGACATGGAAACATCGCAAAATCATAGTTCTTATACAAAGGAGGAAGTGTCTGGTAGTGCTTATCAACCATTTCACGGCAGTGGAAGGCGTCTCGTGTCAAACTAGAACAGTTACTGTAATAAATAATGTACATTTAATTTAAAGTAGCTAAGTCTCTTACTCAATATCATCCCAAATCTTCAACATTGAAAACACGAATTATTTATCAATTTAAATCAACAGTGATGCTGTGATCTTACCGGAAAAAGATGGGCTTCTGATATCCAATATTTAAGACAACATAAACATTATACCATTGGTATACCATAGTGTGTTTCAGGCCCAGTTCTAGGAAGAGACTTGAGGAACGAGGCTAGAAACATTGCACTAAATCAAACGGCATATATAGACTGGAATAACCAGACGCTAGAAATTTACATTCGATTGAGACTGCTGGCTTATTTCGCCGAACATAACCGATTTGAATTTAGAGTAAAAACGGAAACCATTGAATGTAAATCAGTTTATATTCATTCATATTACTGTATTATATGCGTTCCGACCCACTTGTTTCAATTTCTAGGTCCCAAATGTTAGCGATTTAGCTCCTTTAATCTATTCTAATTATTAATCGATGATACATACTATGAAATTGATCTCTGTCACCAGATATGTGGATATCTGATGCCTTTAACTTCCGTGTGTGTTTCTGATACATTAGATATTTTGCAGGGATACTGAACATGTATATCAAAAATTCAGTTAGACATTTCCTTCGATTCCACACCAAACCGTCAACCGTCATGCATTAGATTGGGGGAGGGTTGGAAGACTTTTGAATTATATTTTGCACTATATTGGTGGTAAACCAGAGTAGGAATCATTGGTGTCCGTATGTTACATTACTAGTAGTCATCGGGAGTAAACCGGGAGGGGGTTTATGAGTAACCATTTACGTTAGCACTACGTCTTTTTGTCGGAGGGGGGCGGTGTGTGGAATGACCTAGTGGTCTAGAGTGCCGCGCTTCGACCTCCAGCTGGCAGGTCACCTCTGGCTTGCGGCTGTGGTGTCGAGCCCAGATGTGAGCGTAGGCCTATGTGGCATGAAGATTGGGGCACCTTCTCAACCTCGTGGATTTCCTCCGGGCACTCCGGTTTCTCCCCACTGCTAAAGACTCCTACGCGCAAGCGAATTATTGAAATACAATTAAACCATATGTTAGTCCCGAAAAGACCAAGTTTGTGTTGAGTGGACGTTAAACCCCATTTCTCTCTTTCTCTTTTTGTCGGAGAAACGTGTGAAAAGGCTGATAAGCATTGCCGAACATGATGCACGCAATTACTTTAGAGAAAACTTGTGCAATATGCTTTTAGATTTTATATAGAATTCCGGTGTCTAATGACGAATTACTCACATGAAGCCATCTGCGATTCCCCATGAATTTTTTAGTGCCAAAATATAAAGGAATGGTGTATTGTCGCAAAATATTGTGTGGTATGGACGTATTAGTCAACACCACGTATACGAACACTTCACCATTTAAAGATTTCACGTCAAAATTTCGTTGGTGACCTGCTAATCCGGAGGTCTATACAGTGCATGACCCACGTATCTGTACTTGATAACGGAAGGTACATTTTCACCTCATGGGGTGGGGGTGGCGTGCGCGCGCTGTATCATACGGCCTGCCATTGAGTAGTGTGTTTTCAAAACCCCGGTTGTATGTGGCAAGGAGTAGGGTCGTCTGTCTCACCGCGTGGGTTTTCTCCGGGTACTCTGGTTTTCCCCCACTGCTAAAGACCCCTACGCGCAAGCGAATTATCGAAATAAAATTAAACCATTTAGTTCCGAAATGACCTAGTCTCTCTCTCTCTCATACCTCATTTTATAAAATGAAAGTCTTGTTTTATCCAGACATCGTATAATACAGCTTGGGACACCGGTCTCCATTTCCAGATAAAGACTGATGGTTTAGAGTTCGTTGAAATCGTATCACGTATATTGAGTTAGTTGCTCGGCTCTAAGGTAGGGGATTTTAACGGCTTTTAACAAAATTTAGCAGTTTTATTCTCGAAATATAACTGAGATTTGTGATTTAATGGAGCTGGTAATTGAAAGCCAAGATCAAATCTGACCGTTGTAATGATCGTTGTTATAAACAATTGAGTTAAAGTAAAGAAATCTTGTCTAGTGGCATGACGTAATTTTGGTCATGTATAACTGGACACCGCCGATGTTACTTTTAACGTTCCAATATGCAATGTGATTTGGTTGGTTTTGATTCAAGTCAGAGTTTGATTCCTATAAAGAGAATACATTAAGTAGTAAAATAGCCTTGAATATCAATTTTCAAAGTGTAAATAACATAATATTGTCGAATTGACAATAAATAATTATTTTGTGAACAAGTTTTTATAGAAATAATATTTTGAAATCAAATTTACTGAGTACGGAGGCATATACGTTTTTATTAGTGCATTGTAAATGAAGTATAATGAAATGGGCTAATGAGGTATAACGTCCTACCAATTGGCTATTGATGACCGGCCATTGGATTATAGACACTACGCTAATCAACGAAAATCATAGTTTCTTGGCAATATCACACAAAACTATTGCAAATCGTAGTCGATAAGAAAATTTATGTTATGTGCACATTCTGCACATCATATTGGAAATTTAAATGATTTCATCAAAGAAAATGACAAAATTATCGATAATAGAAATTAACAGAAAAAAATTCCCGCTCTTATCGGTGATTAGCATGACTGCTTTTGTCAATGTTTTATGAAATTTTGAATATAAAGTGTTCCATAAAGTCTCGGTTACTGTTTACAATAACTTCCGCGATCTTGTCAGTAATGGTTAAAAGGACCGATGTAAAGTGACACGAGTCCGTAAAATATAATACCCTATTGGAATTAATTTGTTTAAAAAAATGATTTTATAAATTTAGTGATATTATCAGTTAGAATTCTTCCTTCTATGATTCAAAAAATAAAAATGTGCTGACAGGAAACTCTGTTAAATTTTTGCTATAAATTCGTCATCATTTTTATTTCATATTAAAATGACCCATGACATATTCAATGTTACATGAGCAATCTTTAGAATTTGACACACTTGTCTGTAATTTTTAAATCATTTCCGACATAAGCGACCAAACTTAGATCATAATGAAGGGTTTATATAGGAAGTTACGCGGTGACTCCTTCTAAAATCACTTTGCATCGTTCTTTAAAGGAAGTGTTGACTGTGTGATAAATAAGGAAGAGACGCTATATTTTTTAACTATTATCGATAGTATCTTATCTTCTAACAAATAAATGCCTATTATTAATCCGTTACCATAGGAAGACGTGCTTTAAATCACGCCCACTTATTTTTATTTTCAAGCGTTAAATACACATATTTATTACATCTTACACTATATGATTCACTCTTTTTTACAATTTACTTCCCAAACTTTTTGTCCTTTTTTTAAAATTTCAGTTTACCTGCAGACGTTAGATTTCAACCCAGGTGTTATTTCTGAATTATTAAGATCTGTGCGAAAATGATTTCATCGAATTTAGATGATTATGACTAATATCAATCGTGTACTGGTGATTCAAAATTCAATTATACAAGATGAAAAATTACCATGATGTTTCCGACTTCGTTTAACGAAGTGTTTCAATTTACGTTTATTAATTTGCTTATATTAATTTGGACTGACAACAGGAATAAACGATAGAATAGTCGTAGATTTACATCCAGACTCTATCAGACTAAGCCTATACCGTTGCTACGATATTAAACAATTTACAGTTATAACTTCGCTCAGAATAAATCTATATATATTTGAACTATTATAGCAAGGATGGTCAGATCCTATACCTAAATCTTGACCGATCTTGCAATGATAGTTCAGAAATACTGAAAAATGAATATATTGAATATTTCAGTCAAATTACTTTATTCTGAGCAGAGTTATAAGTGATCCAGGTTTTTCCAATGTGTGATGTGGGTATAATACTTGTCTCGATTGCCAAGTACTATCGCTACGACCATGACAAAAGTTTTCGATTGTCCATTTTAGCATCCATTTAATATCTCAGCCATGTCCATGTCCTAGAGATTGGATTAATGATTTTTCGTGTGAATAAATGTCTAATTTATATAAAATTTGAAGCCAGAATAAGACCTGCAATGTAATAGGCTTTTACATAATGTATCTTTAAGTCAGTTCCTTGTACTTAAGATAAATCCTATTATTAGGCTATTTGGTTGAATTCGGGTCACCAAAAAGCACTTTTAGGATGACCGAGGAACACTACAGACAGAAGTAAATATAAATAAGCTGTGTACAAGTCCAGCCATTAGTTTAAAAGTCTATAGATATTGTCATTGTTTGGTTACAACGTATATATATATTGTTGAAGTGTCATTTTGAAATTGACATGAAAACATTAGTTTAAGATTTGAAAGTAATCATCTGGCCATATAGGATACATCAAAAATACTTTAACTTCCATTCCCCTGGAGTGGATTTGTTTATTTTTCGTAAACACGCGAAAAAACTTCGAATTTTTACTTTAGTTATCGTAAACACATGAAAGACAGGCGACTTTTTTTTTATTTTATCATATAATAAATCTTGAATCTAATACCATATTGAAAGATGTTATAAAATAAAATTACTTTAATTCAATCCAATAACAGATCATATTCCTAAAACCGAAGTTAATAGTGTACATATAAGCGTGCACGTAAAAGAATCCTTGACAGTTGGATTTCGAAGAATGGTAGTCGAAAACGCATTTCCAGATAAACTTCTCCCTCATGCATTGTGTACCCAGTTATAGAAATAACAAGCACGATTGTACTGTACGTATGTACTGGGGGCAAGGCATCTTGGAAGTCATTTGAAATTGTAACGGTATATCACAAAAATCGCAATTGTTCAAGGAACACGTACGCCAAATGTCGTGTTGATTGAACTTGAAGTGGTGGAGCTTTGAGCTTTATACGAATAATGTTGCCCCCAAGAAGAAAACCAACAACAAAAATTACCATGACTGACCGAATTATTGTTTTAACAAGAATGTTAAGACCATAACATATATCTGAAGTTTTTTCTGTAGTCAGTGTGATTGCTTTGATTGCTTTAGACTAAACTTTGACCAGAGCAAAGAAAGTCCTTCTGCTAAGCTCTCATTCAGGACAGATACACAACCAAATTTTGAATTCATTTTATGGGGAGATCGGTTATATAAGCTACGTCTTTCTCCCGATCCGATTTCATCCGTTTGAAATAAAATATCAGTTATATATATATAAACTGGACATAAAACTAAAACACATATTGAAATTCAGCGATTTTCGATAGTTACTACCAAAGTTATGGCTCTTGATTAGTCTTTTTTTAATATGGTGAACGCTCTAGTTAAACATGTAGTCTTGGTGAAGTGACGGTCACCGAATCGTGACCTGTTTGAGAGACGAAACAAAACAAAGATTTATCGTCTTAAAATGTGGTATTAACTAAGATTACTCTATTTTACACGACTATTTTACCAGGTGTCCACCGAAAATGCTTAGAACCTGTACTTTTCCCCAGTATTACTTGTAAGAAGTATTGAAGACGTTAACTGGAGTAAGGAGATATTTGTAACCTTGTGGACTGGACTTTTACAAATAATCTGTACAGTAGGATTTGTATGGTCGCATACTATTACTAATCACCAACATTAGTTGGGGGGGGGGGTCAACTTCAATTAGACCAAATTTTGTCAAACTCTCATGAAATCATTTATATTTTGGATAAAATATCTTTCCTATCCAACTTTCTGGTTTATTTAAATAATAAATATGTAAATCAGAAATTTTTAGCTGGAACCATAGACAGACCTGGATTTCTGAGAAAATAGCTACCTGGTAGAAGAAAAATTCCCGCACTATGCCCAGAGCAGAATGACCATCGCAAAGTGAACAATTAATTAAAAGATAGATTTTTAAATGAACTTGTTTTGATTTTAAAGGCGGTTTTCTACAGTCGTTGCATAATGTGTGTTATCAGTATATTCACTTAAAAGTAGTCTTCGACATTAATACAAATTCAGAAATCTCGAATCCACCCATGTCTATTCTTATCTGGAAGTAACGAAATAAAAGGTTAAAAATACACACCCAATAAACTGGCTCTGACCGGCGACTAAAGTCTAATAATATTTCACCAAAACAGAACGACTGTTAGTTGTTTATCTTGGTGTCATTTTGTTGTATTTTGTGATTTTTTTGTGTTTTTATTTCATTTGGTTGTTTTGTTTTTGGTTCTAGAATACTGTTAGTATGACTCTATTAAGTATTTGCTTATCTTCTCTGACACTTAGTTTTTATGGGAATGTATCTTTTAGATTAAGCTAAGTCTATAAATGGTGGTCTACGTTTTGTTATTTATATAGAAGAATTGCTATTTGTTGTCATTTTTAGGGCAGTCTATGTATACGAACATTTACGAAACTTTCGATTTGTGGAACTAAATATTAGGACCGCACTCAAAACGACACGTGCATTCTTGTAGACAAGTGCACTATGGGAAATTGATATATTGATGATACGACAGTCAAGAAAACAAGTTTCACCGTTTTTATGAAGTCTAAAACCTTTGCATTTTCTGACAAAAATGTAGCCTTCTTATTTTCGAACTTTGGTCAGATCCCTCTAAGCTGCCTGTCGTTGTCCGTCGTATCAATTGTGTATCGAATTTTGAGGAATTTTTTGATGACGGTTTACAAAGTTACATGTTACTCCGCCCACGACTAAACATAACAGCGACGGATAACTGCAAACAAACTTGACTTTCCACACGAATCTTCAGTGAAATGGATAAGATACTGTTTACCGCCATTGTTATATTTTCTTGCCGTGATATGATGCGTGTTATAGCCGCACTGCCTAATTTACTTGTTGACAATGGCTTGTTAAAAGACAACTAATGACAAGAGGTCATCAAGCATAGTCAATATTTAAGTGCGTGAGATATCATATTAAACTTGAAGATGTTGACAGCATGTCTAGTGTCATAATATTGTTTTAGTCTTGTCACATTTAATCCCTTTTCCAGATAATCTAACTCCCTGCTCCCGGACTTCTTGTTTTATAACGGTTTCGTACATGTATATTGAATGAATGACGTGAGGGTTATCACTGCTTATTTTACGTGCTCTGAAATTCTTACTCATTTATAGATTCCAAAAAACAATGATTTTTCTCTTCTAATCATTGGGATTTAACACTTTGTTGGACCAAATGTGGTGTATTTTTATTGATAGTTCAGACTCATTTTGAGCAAAAAACGATTTTTCTTAAAATCGCACAAAAAAAACGCCGATCGATCTGTTGGAATAAAAGTAAATAAAAGTAGTTATGTCACATTGCAATTTCTGTGCACGTACCTGACTTGTATGGGAGTCGATGTTTGACATCGTTCAGATACCTGAAATCGGATTGATAATTGAGTCGTGGTGGCCAAGACCTTAAGCCGCTTAGTGCATCGCTGATATTATGACTACTTTCTGCTTAGTGACCTCAACTCTTCTGAATGTAAGTAAAACCTACAACCCCACTCTTCTTATACTATTAATATCATGTAAAATAAATAATGTTCCCATTTTGATTTTGTTTAAAATGACATCTACACCGTATAAATGCCATGGATTCCGTTGTTTTATTTACTGAAATATTCCACAGAATGGGGAGTTCAGGGCCCAAGTTCACGAAGCATTCTCAGACATAAATTAAGAATTTACTTAATATTATTCGCCTTATTTTAACTGAAATATAGCCCTTTAAATATCTTTTGTTGTTTTAACATATCAAATGCATCAATACGAATCTACGTGCAATGCTTTGTGTTTCTGGATCAAAGATATTTCACATGAACAGTGATTGAAAGTTGAGTAAATTCTTAACTGAAGTCTGGGAATACTTTGTGAACTCCTGGCCAGGCTTTGCTGAGCCAATGTTGTTGGGTTTTTTTTACTTAGTTTAAAAACATTTTTTTTACTAAAAAATTTTAAACATTAGTTGAAAAAAAAAACACAACAATTTAGTCTTCAAGGCCTATCTAATTATACTACTTTAGCAATATCGATAATTACGTGCAAAATTTATTTGCAAAATTCATAATGTAGTCCATTACAGAAATGTAGCCCATTCTAGGATAGTTTTCGGTTTGAGATTAATTAAACTGTTTTATTGTAGGAAATGTTATTACCAAGTAGTTTTAACCAACAGAAAATGTAGAATTAAATGTATTTGAAATAAATACCGTTAAACCCCGTCAAACAGTTAGCCTTTCTTATTTTTACGTTTCCGATTTAATTTATCCGGATTGGTGCAGATCAGTAGGACCTCCAGCCCAATTTCATTTCATATTTGTATGTTTAATTAAATTACAAAAATAAAAAAATAAATACAAGTGTTACTGGCTCTATTATCATTTTCATATAGATCATTCATTATAATCAATTGAACTGGAAATGTGCTTTACAATTCACCAAACCAATGATAAACGATATATACCATCGCAGTAATAAACAATGGGATTATCATTGGCAATAATCCTTAATCCACAGATAGTAAATCAAATAATATTGATCATAATTGATAGGTAATAAGATTTAAGCTTCTTTCTTAGATATGATATGAATACAACTATTCATTCGACTATAAAATCTTATTAGAATTTTACGTAACATCTTCGGGTTGCCAACAAAACTATGATTATTTGATCTGTTAGGGAGTTATGACAATATTAATACAATCTTCGCCCTAGTCAACTTTATCTTCATATGACAGAAAGAATGAACAGTGTAAGTACTCATTTAGTCTGATATTAGTTGTTAATTAATGAATAAGAGTGTATAATATATATTATCGGGGAAATTGGATCATAATAGAATGTTGGATGTTCCACTGAAAATATGAATAAAAAGTTTAAAAAATGTGCTGGTAACAAGTCGTAATTGGATTATGAATTACTACAAGGACTCCGGGACTACCCTAATGTTTTGTTTTACTGTTAGATATTTGAATTGATATCGGCACTCTAATGTGGCGGTCCCATGTTCGATCTCTACGTTGGCCAAGAAAATGCATCGGGGTTTCCGGCGTGGTTCCCCTTTGTCAGTGTTGTAGTACGAAGGGACAACGTAAAGTCGTTCGGGGGTTCCGGTCCACACTACGTATACAGTGCCACTGTTCCGGCATGGCGTATGCCCACCTTCATTAGTCCAGTCGGGGCAGAACAGTAGGATGTTCTAATATCTTTGACAAAAACTCAAAAAGTGCGAATTACATCAAATTAAATAACGTTAGCTTGGCTTTTACAATTAGACAATACCTTCTTGACTGAAAATATGAGGCATAATAACTAAGGTTAATTTAAACTCTATGCAGTTGATTTGCTTTGCATATTATACACAGTTCGTACGTTTACATTAGCACAGAGCATTTGTAAACTGTCTTAACAGAAAGGGTCCAAAATGATACCCTTGCCATTACCCTACATGCAATATTAATGATACCCCTGTGTTGTATTGACAACTCTTATTTTGACTGCAGTATATATATTTTCAAGCTTATGTCTGATAAAACTTATTAATATTCATGGTTAGATAAGGGTGCAAAACTAAGTTAAACATGTCTTGAATACCATTTCCACACCTAAATACAACACACTTCTTGAATTGTTAGGGTCATCTAAATATGTGATAAATTGCAATTCTATAGGACATAATGTGTTCACTTCACGAAGTCTTCACATATACAATAATCATAAAAGCATTATAAATTCATTAAATGATCGTACATTCCCTAGTTTCATTTACGACATACGTGCGGAAGCGCGTTTTAGTAATACTTCTTATTTTGGTTATATTTATTTATTCCTCTTATAGTTCATATTTGGAACATTCGATCAGCGATTTTGTAAACGTTAATAGTTTTAGTAATCTTCCTTGTTAATATTGTTCCTTTTTCTTGATGTGGCAGGAAAATACGATTGGTGACTAACAAGTGTTTATTTTGAGGGTTTCCAGTTCCATAATTACGGAATTAACGCATGTGTAATTTATTTGGCATTACTATTCGGGAATTGGTTATTTATTTCTTGTATTGGTATTAAATATATCTTTTAAAAACACAACAACACCCGGAAAATTGACGTATTGGTTTTGATATTGTATTACTGCCTGTTCATGATAGTCTATGAGTCCTTTAAAGCTGCAATTACCTATTTTTATATTTTTAAATGTATTAAAATAAACCCTTAAAATAGATGGTATCTATAAACAGTCCTACTTTGTTAAAAGAACAATCCTATTAATCCTATAATTCACTATTGCCAGTTGGCAAATATATCATTTTCAACTTCAAATTCAAACGTTTGAAGATAGCTATACTATGGGGGGGGGGACAAGGGAGGTAATTGTGTTATCTTTTCCTATATCAATGATTTATTAGCGTGAGGGAATAATGCCTATGATCGTATAATAGTGAGTTGACAACCTATCGAGCATAAGACAGAAATAATTATGTTTTGACTTTCTTTGAAAATATAAAATTCTCGCTTTAATATTTTAGTTTAGGGAATGATAGTCTGAGTTCTAGAATATTTTAGTTTAGTATATGATAGTCTTGGAATCCCTGTAGTATTTTAGTTCACAAATGATAGTCTGGGGCATAGAATATTTTAGTTTAGGGTGATAATCCTAGAGTCTCTGTAGTATATGGTAGCCTTGGAGTGCAATATTATTTCATTTTAGTATATGGATACTATACGAGTCACATTATGTAAGTCCCGGGTGTTTCTATATGTAATAGTTCCGGGTGTTCCTGGTTATTATCTAGAGTTGATAGCAATGATGCGTTTCAAACATTTTTTAGAATCTTGAAAATATTAGCCCAATCAAACATAAACATTTAATATGAAAACATAAAAAAATCAATATGCAAACAGAATCATTGACGATAGAGATTGTTTTCGCATAATACTATCCAAAAATTATTATTATGATTGGGATAACGTTAGGTATGAAAAGCCAATCCGAGTGTTTCTTTCTGTAGCAACAATGGGTATTGGCCATCTTTTCCATATTGTTTCGATTAAATTAAAACACTATTACTGTACGTGGGTTGACACATTGAACAGTTTCAATTCCAATCGTATATATATTTGTATCTAATGAAGCTTGACATCAGTTTCAATCCCAATATATTCGTATCTAATGAAGCTTGACATCACCTGTTGCCAATTTAGGATCTGGGGTTGTATGTATTAACGGAACTAGTACGCCTAAAAGTGAAATCCGATTGTTTGTTTCTGTCACACTATCGTAAGCAACAATTTGGCCATCAGCTTTTCCATTTGTAAGATTTTTCGACGTAATGTTCAGTTTTAACTAAATAAAAACACAGTAACTAGGATCGGTGTGAGAGCTGACTTATTGCACTGTTTCAATACCAATGGTATGATAGCGGGTATATTTATATGTATCTAATGATCTTTGACATCAGCTGTTGCCAATTTAAGATCTGGGGTTGTATGTGTTTGTGGTTAACGGAGCTTTTACGCCTACCAATAAAATAAAACTTATCACACGACACTGATCTGCCTTGTCCTGTATATCATGTGTTGTGTTACAGTCAACCTGGGGAATCTGTATTGAGAGACGTAATTTTCTTTCCATTCTTTTGTTTGTTTATATTTAAATGATTTAAGAACAGGCTATGCCTATATTAGCTCTCTCTCTCTCTCACGCTCTCTCCCCTCTCAAGTTTATGGTTTTGTTTCCATAGGGTTCTTTTGCGGTCCCGTCAATGTGTACGCATATGCGCCTTAGATTCCATTTGTCTGGCGTTACACCCCACAAAAGCGTTTCACTCCCATGCCTGAATTCGAAACTTTTATTCAACATGCATCGTTCAGGTCGCATCCTCTGTCTTGTCAAGGACATTGTTAAAGCCCAAGTGCAAGGTAATAAAACCACCGGACGATAATCTCGATATAAAGATAAGTCACTATGTACTTCCTTTAGTGAAAGTCGGTTCGTGAATTCCATAAAATGACGATAAAATAGATACAGCCTCACCACTGGTAATAAATTATATGAATTATAATAACCATGTTATAGTTAATGACCACAGCGATAGTATTTCACCCGGATAATAAAACTATGACCTAAATTATTGGTATACCACAAACAGGGCTCAACGCGGAGTTATTGTTACCATAATAACGATTTTTCTAATCAAGGTCCCAACCAGTTAATCGCGCGTATACAAAGTAACGAAAACCTTATTTGAGGAGTTCACATGCGATGCAATTTTGTCTAAATCTTGTTGTATATTGTCGTCGCCCCCATCTTTCCGTCTGCGGATGCTTTATAGGCGAAAGTTATACTATCCGGTTGACTTTTGAATTCGTACACAATGTTTAAGGTAATGGGACGGAAAAATTTAAGACAGTCTTAATCATTTTAATATAGGTTTATGAATAGAAATATGTGAATCTGTGACGTGTGGGTGTACTAACATCTTTCAATCCTGGCTTGTCAAAACGAGGAACCTTATTAAAATTGAAAGATGCGAATCGATCGTATGTGAGGTTATAGCCCTTGTCACCGAAACGATATAAATACAGACGACAGAGTTTTGCTCAAACTCGCTTGCATTATTTGGCTAGCTCTAAGAAAAACAATATCGAAACCAAGAGTCACAGTGCTAATAGCTCTTTCGCCGAAACGATGCGAACGATCCACGGGGCAAGATTTTTGAGAATTTGTTCAAACTTGCTGTGATTGTTTGGACAGACATAAGGAACGACCTTAACGAACGTCGATTTTATGAATCGTGTATGGTCCCATGCCCCGATCGTATATTTGTTGCCTCTCAACGCTATGTTATATTTACTCAATTATGTATTATTTTATAGACTCAGGTCTAGTTTGATTTGAATGCTTTATAGACACAAATCTAGCCGGATGGTATGGTCTTCTCAATTATGCGATGTGTGCCTTGCTGTCATCATCAGACATAACATCCTAAGGGCCTGACAAATTTTAGACATAACAAAATTGATGGAAATCGAATGGTAGATACACAACACAGACACGCCATTTCTATATGAAAGGGGTGTTGTAGCTAGTAACATTTTATTGTAAATTTTACTCCGAAAGTTGTGTAGTTAAGAAGACCCTACTGCGTGTCGTCAAACTATTTAGCAAAAGCACTAGCGACGAACACCTCGTAATTATTTAAATACCTAAGGAGTAATTTCATTCAGTCTAGCTCGCTGACGTTCAGCCATTTTGCCTGCGAGATCAAATATATTTATCTATGACGTTAATAGAAAATTACGTGGTGACAATAGTAATTACTGTTATCTTAAACAACCTTATTTGAACTTCGACATCGGTACCAGGCGCGTGTTCAGAGGGGTGGTTTGGGCTTGTCGCCGTTTTTGGCCGCATGCACTCCAATTTCATTCATGTCTGTACCTAAGCTTCCAAATTAAAAATATTATCGGGTATTTAACCAGAACTCAGCAAAATTTGTCATTGTCTTTACTGTGGGCCCTCCACTGTTAAAATTTCTGGACACGCCCCTCAATACCCGTAACGAACCCGTTGTTATCTAGTCGTGGAAATATGGGATTCTAATAATTCAATATTTAAGACACAATGAAGCGTGCATTTTATAGTTTATTTTGTCGTTTGCACTAAACAAAGAAAAATATATTGTAAGGTTCCAAAGAATAGAGCCATTCGCACTTTAAGTTTCAATTCCGCGGACACGGGACATTAATTACACGCCTTTAGTCATTCAAGATGGCTTGATACAATTGATGTTAATTCCGTCTTGAACGATATGTTATCCATTTTTATACCACGATTTACCATAACTATTGAGACAGATAAACCATCAGATACGTATTGATATATAAAACTGTTGCAAAGGATGTAATGTAATACGGTTCGGTCGGGTAGCCTACTCAAATACAAACTAACCTTTGTTCTAAGGGCAGAAAGTTCGGATGGCGTGACAAACCAAACATGGGCTAATCGCAACATCCAAAATCTATTTCAAGCGGTGTTATATTAACTAACACGAATCCTTCCGAATTTCTATATATCGGTCTGTATTTTCAATATAGGTCTCTAACAGAATGAATGCATTTGCCATAACCGAATGTTTTTAGCATACCCCGTCAACTGATGGTGAAGGCGTGCCGCTCTTGAAATATCCTCCAAATTGTTTTCCTAATAGAAATAAAGTACACCATACTAATGATCCTCCGGTTCGTTTATACAACATGACAAATTAGTAGAATATTAAGAGGATTTCATCAGTGGAACGCACCAAATGTGTTGACGTACTAATGACAAAGCAGTATCGGAAGTCTCAAACGTTCGATATCCGCCACTATCGGATAAATACAAAAACATCAGTACAACCATGAACTGTATTGCGCAGTGAGCGGCCCCTTTTACTGACATCCGACCCCTGGAAAATTTTGAAAAATGAACCTCAAATATCCGATTTGGTGGCATATATATTCTGACCCTAACCTCTGTCTAATATATCTCATAATTCGATTAATTTAGGCCAAAACCCCGACCCGGAAGCAATTTACAACCATCAACCTGTGAAATTATAATATGTTATTAATTAACTTATTATCATTGTATCGTCAATAGTTTAGAAAATTTAACTGGTTACAAAATGAGACTAGCTGAAAAAAACTCTTCACCATTTGATTAATAATTAGTAAATTTGCGGGCGACAGTGTCAGGAAAATCCGATTAAATTTTCGGCTGAAATTGGGAATCCCCATTGCAGGATTCCGAATTCCGGCGCACACCCCAGAAAGTCTATTATACCTGACCATTCCAGACTCCAGTGATGGTGTGGCGGCCACATGCAACATGATCATCATCGCCCCCCCCCCCTATATAATGTTCAGCAGAAAAAGTTGGTTTTTTTTAGACGAATTGGACAAAATTATTTATTTTTTATTTTTGACCGACAGGCCCTTAGGGCGATCGCCCGATGGCCCAATCCACCCCTGGCTACAATCCACCACCACTCATAACCCACTTCCCCCCTAAATCATTCACTTTGTCTGTTGCTTATTATTTGCAATGCCGTTGCATATTAATAATGAATATTTATATTGCACGCATTCCATCTAAACAGTGTGCTCGTGGCGGCTCATGACGCAGGGTTTTTTTTAGCTCTTCAGTTTTATAGTTCACTTTTTACAATCTGATTGGAACATATGAGATTTAAGTTTTGATATGAAAGTTTCCAAACTTTACGAAATTTTGCGATTTTCGGGTAAAGAGTTCCATAGCTTTGGCAAACTGTGGGGAACTCGTCCAAACCCAAAAGATTTAAGCTTATAACTTTGTACTTTTGGAAAGTGACCATTTTGTGACCTTACTAGTAAGCCAGTAATTGTTTAAGTACACTACATTTTACACGCGAGAAGAATTTAAGCAGTTTTTTTAGGTTAGATTTTTTGTGTGGGCTTAGTGTGTGGTACAGTCCTTCTAATAGACCTGCTGTGGAGGTTATCCAACTTCTGTAAAATACTCTGGTTAATGTATTGAAGTCATCTAGTACCAGTGACAACAAGAACTAAGCTAACAAAAGTATGCCTGGTAGTTTAAAATCGGGCAATAGCATCATAGTTTGATAATCCAAATATGGTAATCAAATCCGATGAAGGAAGTAACTGGTCAATTTCCCAGGGCTCAATACTGACACTTTCATGTGTCATCTTTGTATAAGAACAAGCGAGTTTAATTTCACTCCAGACATTATTGAGAGGTTGGGAAACAGGTATCATGGATCGCTCCGAGGGGGGAACATCATATAGCCTCCTCTGTGCTGAGAGACTAGGAAATACCACCATAAAACACAAGCCAGGGGACAGAAGAACTTATATTAAACTTATATTAAATGTCATAGCTGTGTGTGTAGTTTCCTGTATTATGGATGTTATAAAGATATGAAAACATAGTTAACATAAAATGTGTTCCAGACTTCATCGGAAATAGTTATCACAACGTGAAGTCCATGACAGTCCTAGACGATAATGTCACCCTAGTATTACGGACCGTAGTGTCACAGAATAATATAAGTAAAATATATTTTACACCTGCTAATGAATTCCTGATGACACAACATTTCTTTTTTGATTGTTAGTATAGAAGTTAAATATCTCTCAATAATTTGGTTTTCACAAACGACAAAGCTCTCAAATATTGTGCACTCTCTAATATATTGGTTCTCTACTGGCCAGTAAATACTCCGTAAGTTGGTGGCTGGAGTATAACTATAAATGAATCGGAAATTGACGATAATGAAATTAACGACCAAGTTTGTTTTACAGTTCAACACCAGGCTTCTGGTTTGGGTCAATATTTAACAGCAAATCGATATTGGATACCAAGTTACGGTTAAAAACATTCATTATCACATTATTACATAATTTCTTTAAACACTTTCATTTCAGTTTATTTTATACAAGTCGAGACATTTTTATCGCATTATAGTTATACGCATCAAACAAATGCCAGATTTATAGATAAAATATGTTAAAGTCGCATTGCGTCATCTTAGCGGAATAGAAATCCCTTGCAGGATACAATATTGTGAAACATTAATATCTAGAATATCAGTTCAAACAGTGTTTCAATTCCGTTTAATGTTTTCAAAGATATGGTGAATTGAAATCTATGCTGCTCGCTATGTAATAGGGCCACTGCCTATTTAAATGCGATTCAATCCAAACTATCACATTATCTGGCTTTGGTAATCTTATTTTGCTGTTATAAATGTTATTTAAGCCTGAGAAATTTTGATATTTAATCGAAATAAGCAAGTGACACATCGTTACTTTAATGTTTACTGTAAAATGTCTTTGTCGACTATATTTAAACACAAAAGATAGACAACAGCACAAATGTTATCTCGCTCTGGGCGTATAATGAACTCCACCGTGCATGTATAATTACCCAAAAATTTCACAATAAAGCATTTAGCCTGATAAAGTATTGCGTCGTATAATATAAGCATTTTGATATATGCGTCTTAGAGTGTGCCGTTTTTGTTTTGAAAACTAGAACAGACACATCACCTATCATATTTACTCTTTACCAATTGAGACTAATGGTGTAAAGTGTAAACGGACCCTAAGTCAATAGAACAAACTCGTCAATCGTGATCATTCCACAAGAATTCTTTTCTTTCCACTCATTACCAGAAAATATGCTAGAATTACAGAATCGTGAGCACATGAAAAGACTTCTCATAATTTAGATTACAGATAGCAGTATGTGTCGTTTATATTCAACTTGTATTGTATGTTTATTGGATGTGATTCGAAAGAGATTAATCATTCAGATAGGACCAAAAATAATATTTAAACCAGTTATTGATTTTTTAATTCATTTTTCGGTTTTAATCGTAGGGTGACGATTTTTATAAATACAATAGCAGTAAGGCACTCTTGATTGTTCAGTCTAATAGCGTATTGTTTTGGTATTTATGGTGGCTGAAAGCGTCCATTTAGATCGTCGTGTTTCTAGATACAACGCGAGAGTCGCCGTTGCGAAAGTCGTCGAAAAAGGCGCCGATCGGCGACTTTTTCGTCGTACTAGCTTATCGGCGACCCGCGACTTTCACAACACGAGAGTCGCCGTTAAGAAAGTCGCCGAAAAACTATAAACTTCCGAGGCGAGAGTCGCCGTTAAGAAAGTCGCCGAAAAAGGCGCCGATTTTTTTCGGCGACTTTGTTAACGGCGACTCTCGTGTTGCCGTTAAGAAAGTCGCCGAAAAACTATAAACTTCCGAGGCGAGAGTCGCCGTTAAGAAAGTCGCCGAAAAAGGCGCCGATTTTTTCGGCGACTTTCTTAACGGCGACTCTCGTGTTGTGAAAGTCGCGGGTCGCCGATAAGCTAGTACGACGAAAAAGTCGCCGATCGGCGCCTTTTTCGGCGACTTTCGCAACGGCGACTCTCGCGTTGCATCTAGAAACACGACGATATAAATGGACACTTTCAGCCACCATAGGTATTCCGCATGCTTAAAATTGCCAAATAAAGCTTTTTGTCAGAACGCACGTCAACAGGCCCATGGGACATATTTCATTTAAAACTATCACTATTGTACAGTTAGTCTTATCGAGGAATGCCGTTGAGTCGCATCAGGACTTTCGACTGGTAATCATTTCATGTTAAATACATGCTATTCCTTGGCATATAACATTTTTTGAACATTTCTATGACCATAATCTTTATAACCACAAAGATACCAGTATGTGACAATCATTTGATATAGAAGGGCTTGGACCATAGCGATTATTTACTACGCCCGATGTTATTTTTGCTCTCGGTCTCCATGATTCGTGTTTATTTAGCCTACTTCCTTATCCTTCCGTGTCAAAATTATGACTATCCACCAAAACCTGGCTGAAATTATACATTAAAACACTCTTCTTCAATTCTGGAGTAGAAATTCAACTACAAAATAAGGGGGGGGGGGGTAGAGAGAATTCCTATAAACAACTGGATTGCATTACCTACGTTGGTAAAGCGGAGCAATTATTAATGTGAGGCCATTTGTTTGTGAAGAGTTATATCCCCTGTCAAGGAAGCCTTGTAAACTCGCAACAACACGGCATAAAACAACAATTGGACAAACATAATAGCGTATGCTTCTATGATTACTTATATGAAAATGAAAAAGATAAAGCTGTTACCAACAACTGTGTATTACGGTGGCATAACAGAAAGTCGATATCAGCAAACTCAAACCTCAAGGTAGTCGAGCAAATAAGCCACATACCACCCGTGTGAATTGTTTCATGAGCTTCATCACGTGGGAATTTTCCGTCCCTTAATTTTCAACTTTCCTTGTTCCTTTGCTAACCCACCCGCTTGCGAAGTGTCGGAATATAAATTCAAACATATTGGATAAATTTCTGTCGACATTTAAGTTTCACTGACGTAACCCGTGAGATTATAACCTTATCGAGATGCTTCGAGGCGGCTACTGCAACATCCCTGTCTTCCATCCGTTCAGTCATATATACCCTTTCTAAGCTATCAGAAATATTGCAATTAGTATAACTGTATTTCAACATTACAGTCTGAAATGTAATTTTACCTTTGCTATCAGACATTCAAGGTAAATTAACATAACTGTAAATGGGGTACATGTAAAATTACTATGAAATTAATTTACATAAATTGGTAAAATAACATTGTAAAAAATAACATGCTATGTATTTTGACAGATTATTTAATTATACCTTATTACAAATGATAATATTTCTGCAAGTAAATTTACCTTTCTAGTGTAGATCTACATATCTAATGTTATTTGCCGAGGTAAATGGAATGTGACTGTGTCCACTTGACTAAATTGTCCTAGGTTCAACACTGGCGAACACAGAAACGTTTGGGGACATTTCAGCCGAGCATGTAAACTGACATACGGTTGTATTTCTACATTAAATTTAATGTATTCTTACATAAGCCCTTGTATTTATATGCATTTACATCATTTTAAATATACGTAAACAAACCATGTGATCAGACAAATCCGACACTGTATTTTACTATACTTATAACTGTTAATATACATATAATTTTAACAGTGTATCATGGACAAAAAATATATAGAGAGAAATGGGACTTAACGTCCCATTTGACACAAACTATGTCATTTCTGTTTAATTTTATTTAAATAATTAGCTTGTATGTAGGGGTCTTTAGCAGTGGGAGGAAACCGAACGACCCAGAGAAAACCAACGAGGTTTCCCAGGCGACGGACAAAAAAATATGTTTCGTTGACTGGCATTGTTGTGTTTTGAGTTTTGAACATGTAATTCTAAAATCAAGCTTCAGATTCTGATCAGGTTTCTTCAATCAAGATTTTCAATAAAAAGTTAGCTTATCAACATGTCTGAAATGGTTCATATATATAAAGATTATTGTGACAATCTATAGTCACTTTTATTGACAATATATGTGGTAGTTGAACGCATAAACAATTTATCATATTCCTATAACTGTATAATGCGGTGATATTTATGACGGTCCGGACAATAATTCAGTTTCGATCGCCTTTTATTCTCTACTTCCTTCAAAGAAACGTGCCGAAATGAAGTGAAATGCCTATGAGTCACATCTGCTAAATCTCTTTATTTATGTTTTCATCCATGACACAAAGTCAACTTAAAATCATTTATCATACGTTTCAGTTTCAAATCCTGTGGGTTCAAGAAAACTAACAAACTAGTAAAGGAAAAACGATTAGATTTTAATAGCTTCCTTTAAAGAATTGGTAATTGCTAATTTTGACTAATAAGTGTGTAGACTGAATTTAATCTCTCGAGACAGAAAACACGGGAACTATTTATAGACTGTCTAAGATCTAAAATTACCCCCTAAAAGAGACAAGATCGATAAAATCAGTAAAAGATATCGTGGTGAAATTTTAACCGGTTACTACACCACCAAAAAAATAATGGTGGGAGGAACAAAGATGATTTTTTTTTCAAAATTTGTAGTTTTCCTCGATTAAGCCTAGAGGCATTATGCGAGATTTGGTGAAAAGGGTGAACTTTATTGCTACAATAGTTTAAAAATAGATAATGGAAAATGGATTTATTGAAAATGTCAGTAAAATTACTTTATTCTGAACGAAGTTATGAATAGCTACCTTTATCGGATTTCAGAGAGCGGATGCAATTAAATTTGTACTAAATGTTTATTATTTTTAAACAAAAAAACCTTTTAATACATGAAAATAGAAAGCTGTGAGAGACGGCATGCATATTCTGAAAATTTCTGCTTGGTCGGTCATATTAGCGTTGAACGCAGATATGGCGGAAATCGTATGATCCACTCAATACCTTACAATAGGCAGATTCAGTTCTCGCCTAAATGTCTTTTAAAGAATGTGTTAGTGATGCCACCAATACTTCCACATCTTTTCATATTCCACCCAATATTGCGTTCCGAAGCTGAGAGGGAAGTTTTACGGTTTTGAGCATATTTCTAGTAAGTCTACTAAAACTACACATAACTTGTTGCGACTGCGGTTGCTATAGCACCGATTTATTTCATGAAGTCCAAACTGGCAAAAGGACTGATCCGTGTATATCTTCACCAACAAGCTAAAGATCACCTGGCAGTTGTGAATCGAAACAAGCGTAGGCCTCATAGCCCAATTCCCTGGTGCATAATAGTCAGACGTTAAATCGCCTCAGTACATTCGATTTCAGTGCACTGTTTTTCAGACCATTCCCCGACTACCGTGGTAAAGCCGATCGTATCACAGCAGGTAAAGTCGCCGACCGTACGTTTGATCGTGTTAGCTACCTTTGTTGACTTGTTCTTTATTGATCAATGTTATGTTTATTGTTAAAGAGCGGCAGTGTAAAGGCCATCTGGTCACATATAGCGACCCTAGAATTTGTTTATCAGTAAATCCACACGTATATTTATCAGGAAGAACTGGCCAAGATGGTTAACGTAACCTAATACCTTTACATCTATCATATTTAACGTGGGTTGTAACAGATAAGTCTAACAAGTAAACATCCATTTATCTCATGTTGTCGTTAGGCCTTATCTCCATAATCTACGAGTATTCTATCGTGTAACATCGCAATATTGATAATTTGAAGTCAGATCATTCATTTATTACGACAATCGAATTTGAACCCGTGATATCCACATCTGCATTGTCTAAATAAATATCATAACACAACGATCAGTTATCAGGCGTGTTTAAACTATTTGTAAAACCTATTCGTAAATGTCATTCGTGTTTCATTGCATCAGTAAATGTGATCCACTGTTACAGAGCCAGTCACTTCCGTGAAGCAGTTTAACTTTACAGGCTTTAAACATCATTTGACATTTTTCGGACAGTAGCATTAATCGTCAGATATATGGATATCATGCCAGTTTATTTCTGTATTCCATGAAAATTTGACTAAAGTCGCCATGTACGTCCAATATCCTAAGATCTTTTGAAACCCCTTTCATAACATCGTGTACCCCTTTTCTTGCATGCTTATTCTGCAAACTGTTTTCAATTTTGTCGAATTATTGGGTAAAACAACATGAAAAGTATGAAATGAAATGGGTTTAACGTCGGGCTCAAGAAGAATACGCCATGTAGGTACCAAGGGATCTTTTACGAGCAAGCCAATCCGTACACGGGACCTCAGTTTTTTGTGCCACCCGAACGACTAGACAGCTGTCCTTCCGACAAGACAAAACCACGCCGGAAAAATCCTGTCTAAGTCTACACCCAGAAACGAACCCTCAAAGACCAGGCAAGCGAGCCAGCTTCTAACTCACTTAGCCACCGTGGCACCCCACAACAAAAATCATCCTACTACTTAGCAGTTAGCTAATAATAACTTACACTGCATGCATATCGAATATAAAATTATATCGTGGACCAATAATTGGAAATCAGTTCAATATTATATGTGTCTACAGCAGCATTGTATTTTCACCGTGGATGATTATCTTATTATAAAATTACCCAATGTAATTAGAAGTTGTTCTATATTTTGTTCCTTGATATTGTGTTGGTAAGATCTAGTCATTTATTTGTAATCCACTGCATCTTTTCATTGGTTGGGTGATGGGTCAAGTCTGGTCATTTGAACACAAACTTGGTAATGATTGACTCTGAAGTATAAAGTCTAGTTTTATAATGTCAAAAACAATTTCTTTCAACTCACAATTTTATCATTTGTGAGTTTTGTTAAATATTCTGTCAGTTTAATAAGTGAGGGGGTTGGGTGGCCGAATGGTTAGCATGTGCGCGCTGTATCATAAGGCCTGTTAACTAGCGTGGTTTCGAATCCCCTGTTGTGCGTGACAAGGAGTAGGGTCACCTGTCCAACCTCGTGCTTTTCTCCAGGTCCTCCGGTTTCCATCCCACGCTAAAGACGGATGCGAATTATTGAAATAAAATTTCACCCTATGTTAATCCCGAAATGACCTAGTTTTTGCCGAGTGAAAATTTAATCCCATTCATCTCTCTCTCTCTGTTTAACAACTGGCGTTCATTTATAATTAATAATAGCATATAGATTTATACATATAGTGTGAATTTATGCAGATATGATGACCTGGATTTGAAAGATAAACACGGATGTGCGATACAGGATACATATCCTTTTTTTGTATTGGCATATTTAGCAGCGATAAATGTTTATTTGTTATTTTAAACAGATAACATAAAATCCCCGTTTATTAAATTTGTAGCTTCTTTCTTGGTTTGAGGGTGGTTTAACGTGTGCGCCTTAAGGTCAATCATTGACTGAAGTGGCGTGTTTTCAATCCAAATTTTACACGTTAAATGCTAGAGTCACCCCCCCCCCAACTTTTCGCCTACTCCTGTGGGTCCCCCGGTTCATCCCACTGCTAAAGACAACTGTGTGCAAGCAAAATGTTAGTCTCTCCGTCTTCATCGTACCTGATTTAAATAGAATATATAGGATTTTTAAGTCCCCGCATATATTATAAAATATATCAATAAAGTAGCAGTTTACTACACAGGTAGCAACATATCTAGAATATTTCATTTTAACTAGATTTTCACAAATCTATGCAGTCAGGTATACTTTAACAATAAAGAAAGGAGAATTGTTAGAGACACAAGATGTCGCACCAATAAGAATTGTATTGTAGTTTTATGATTGAATATCTGGATGACAGGTCAATTCAGCAGTCTATCATTTTGCTATCTAAATTACCTAGGGAAAATGAACATTAAGGTAAGCACTATTCTATTATACAGACCATCTGCAATTTAGATGTATAATCGCGTCATTAATTAGAATGATAATTGGTACCGAGAAATACACCGTTCATTTGATACTGTTAATCAATATACGCGATAAATATATTGCTTGGAATAGTCCAAATATTTTATTGCTATTTCAATTCAAATACCAAATATTATTGCAAATGTTTAATTAATTTTATGTACAAGTTTTTTCTTCTTGTCAGTATAAATGTAACTAAGAGAGATGTGTAAATACTTGTAGTTGTACAATATTAACAAGAAGTTTATTTTATGGGGGTTTTTTAGCCAATAACAGAATAGACTCGACTTAAACGGGCACATATTTTCTAACCCACAACAAGAAAATATGGACTAAGATATACAATAAAGTCTAAAATACCATAATCAAATGTTCTTTAAAGAAAGACCACTGTTTAAATATTTAAAAGTAATATTGCTGTATTTAATCTTATAAATCTTAAGGCCGCATTTAAAACTTGTGTCTGTATGCCTATCACTATACAACTGGACTTCCTGATTTCGATGTGCAGGAGACAATCCAGGTTAGCTCGTGTGACGGTGTGACGTTATCATTCTACTGTCTTATATTTTTCACAAAATGAGACGGCCTCTCGTCCTTTCAATATCATATAAACGTTCTTTTGTTAAGTTTTCCTCTCACCATCCCACCGTGGCAGATATTTCATCCGGATGGGATCGGATCGTGATGTTAGTATTTATCTAATCAATAAATAATGCCGTTGGGTGTCGATTTTAATAAGTCTTGTAATAAGAAAATTAAAGTCGGGTTGAAATGCATGTATTGCCGGCTCTTTCATACTGAATTCTCATCGTCGTCATTCTCATATAGATGAAATCGTGCATAAGTATAATACCGATATTAATATTTTTAAACATAGATGCCTTCGGTTTGAAATACTTCCTGTAATAGGTGTGACATAAATGACTCAGATCAGTTTTGTTTGGTAATTCATCCAGGATAAAAATGGCTACTGTCGACAGGTTGCATTAAAAGATACATTCCCTGTTATACAAACTTTGTGATTTGATGATATTCTTGGACTGAAAACATTTTCAAAGTAACCAATCCATTAAAATATTGCTTCAATTCCCTCTCAAAACTTTGTATTAGCCGGGGGATACCTGTAGCTCTAAGTAAGCTGCCTTAGCTTCATTGTGGACGTTAAACTTCATGAAAATGAGACATGTTTACAATTTCATGCTAGTATCATGTCGGCAATCATAAAATTCATATATCTGTATGGAAACGCTGTTTTGCAAAAACAAGAGATTAAAGTTTGTGATGCTTACTAAATACATAATTCACAAGTAAATGTATATTTTACGAGAATAGGTCATTCAACCGGACACATTAACGGAAGTGACAATGGAAGGTGATTAGAAACATTTAGAACTGATGTAAATTTAAGCTTAAGCTGAAGACAATTAGGCCAAAATATAAAAATATCAGACTTTATGTTTCCTAACTGACATTATTGGGTCTTGGTGTCAATTTCCCTAGACAATTCCAGCACTAAAATTTTGGTATTATTTATAGTCATTTGACCAGAACTACTAGATAACACAAGTCCCCCGAAAATGAAAATAAAACGAAACCGTAAATACTGGTATTTTCATTTCTTGGTCTGGGCCTTTTTAATAGACGAAAACAACACTGTGAAATACCCTCCACACATGCGTCCTGGAAAGGCTAAAGATTCTTTGACCAATGTCTACATTTAACCGAATCAATGGAATTGAATTTTGGAAATCAGTATGCTAATTCATATTTTATAGCAACCAATAACATGTGACAACTGGTTTAGTTCAAACTTTCGACCTAGACTACGAAAATCATGCATCCTGTTAAATGAATTCTTCTACAAGGCATTGTATTCATTCATAAAAACCCTGCATGTTTGTTTCATCCATAATGTTGTCCCTGTTCCACTTCTTAAAATATTTACGTGTCGTTAAAAAAACCTAGTCAACTAATGTTCTCGTTTATTTATATAAAAAGTTGCAACGACAATTAAAAAGCATAACCAAACAGTCGACAATGATCAGCTGACTGAACATCCTTCAGTTGTAAATAAATTACAAAAGTGTCATCTGAGTGAACCGCTAATCGTTTCGCGACAGATGTCATTTTTTTGCTTTTCATAAAACAATGTTTTTGTTATATAAAAATTGGCTTTCAAATTGTTACTACCGTTGGTCCAAGTCTAACGATGTGACATACCAACATGGAAATATGGCACGTGTAATGTCTAAATTCCTCGATGATATTGAGTCACTCGGCTGGAAAATGTCGAATTTCGATGAGACTGTGTTGGGTAGATCCTTTTCGAACTGAGCTGTTTGGTTTGGCAACAGTAACCAGATTTTACTTTAATTTCCAAGCACTAATATGAAATGAAATAGGCTTAAATCCGCAATTGTACTCTGCCGACTGGGCTAATGAAGACGTGTGTACGCCATACAGTGTATTATGGCTGGAATTTTACCGTGACATTTGCACTACGGACTACTCTTATTACGACTTCTTTCAAGGGCTCTTTTACGTGCACCCCATCAGAACGACTACTATACGTTTGTCCTTGTCGGGCCTTCCATTCTGCACCACTGACAAGGAGGGATCCTGCTAGAAAATCCCGATGAACTTTTTCGGACATGCAGCACCGGGAACAAACTCGGGACCTCCAGGTTAGCGAGCTTAATTACTGGGTCACCGCAGATCCATTCTTGAACACGACTTGAATCAAACGTGAGTTTCATGAGTAGTTTCATTTAAGGATATTATCTAATAATAATGTTTGGCTCATGACGTCCGGCTATCCCACGCCTTCCTGTAAATTGTATGTACATGCTGTTTGGAGATAATATTTCTCGCTGTGTCAGTACTTACAACCAACACAAAGAAGATTATGTGGAACGCACCCAAAAATCAATTCCCCCTAATATTTTAAATATAATGATTGATAAATAATCAGTGTTTATTGCTTAAAACTCACCTGTGTATATCGCTATAATGAGTAGTGTTGTTTCACCTATTCTACTGTATTTATTTTTCTGAAAGCTAAATAATAAAATAAATTTAATGATACTGTTATTGATTTACAGATGTCGCCTGGAGTCTCGTGGGTCAAGATATTTATTATATATAATATACTTGTCACCAGCTCGTGTTGAAAGGAAAATATTAACTTTCTGATCGGCAAGGTTTACAAAGGTTATCGGATTCATATATATTATATAGTTGGGGATTTTTTAACAGTGAAACTATCATCGTGACTTTACGTATACGGTCAACTAAAATTCGATAAAATTGGTTTAACATCCTATAAATATATTTTAGACCAATCGGGCTATGAAGGTGGGCGTACGTCATGAGGGAAATTTTGCCAGGACAATGTCAATGGTGCTGTGGTCTACTGTTATTTCGAATTTTGCGGTCAATGACCTCTCTACGTGCACACCTACGTGTACACGAGAACTCGTTTTTTGTACCACCCGAACGACTAAAGGCTGCCAGGCCTTCCGTTCGCTATACACAGCGGACAATAAGAAACCACGTCGAAAAAAAATCGAGTGGACCCTTCTCGGCCAAAACTGGATTCGAATCCGAAATCCCCTGTTGAGTGAGCCAACATTTACAAAAAAGCAAAATAGACTTTATTAAAGAGCAAGAATTCCGTATAATGGAATATATTATACGTAACCAAAAGTATGTTGTCTAAGTATGTTACTCCAATCATTATTCAAATTGGGCAATCTCAATATTATGGTCATTTGAAGTTTATGTTAGTTGATTTCACTCCGTCATTTTATGGATCTGTATTTATTTGAGATATATTTGGGTTGTATAGAAAACGCTGGATTAAAACATGTTTATTTAAATTATACTTTACAGATATGTTGGGACAGCTGTTCTAAACTATACATTTATTTTGTCTGCGTGTAAAATATTTGTGATGACAAGAAAAAAAAATTAAATTATTGACAGAATTGCCTTTATAAATCTTCAATAGCAAAGTAAATTAAACATGTTGATAATTACAGAGCGTCAACCGCTGTACCTGGCGTTGTTGTTTTAATGTGTGTATTACACATATTATACATAGTAAAAAAAACCGTCACGTGAAACATCCATTTATATATGTCCTGGGTTCTGGGCGCACTAGGTCTGAGCGTATTATGTCGTCGCACTTGTCTGTACGTTCATCCGTCGAGATTCCTATCGTGTGACGCGATCGATGCTACGATACCGATGTTATGCATTCCGCGATATAACGATCCAGAGTTACGCCCCCAATTTCCAAAATAGAAGCTAGTTTTTAAAATTTTGTTTCAGTTTGGTGTGAACCATTGGCGTCACAAGAAAACGAACCCTATGGATAATTCAGCGTTCTGTGACCTTGCACCACAGTACACCCACCCCTTTTCCGACATTTTTCAAATATACTTTGAAGAATGGGAGGACAAATCCAATCGATATTCAACTTCATGCAACCTACGCCGTCTTTTCTGGCGAACTTGATGATTACCGATTATTTTTTTTTATAATTTGGTGTTAAGCGTCTGGATCGTGAGACAACGAACCGTAACGATTTTCAGTATTATATGACCTTTCATTCCACAGTTAGGGTGGTGGGGGTGGTGACGGAAAGATTAGCACGTGCGTGCTGTATCATAAAGCCTGCCATTTAGTTAACTGGCGTGGTTTCGAATCCAAGGTTGTACGTGACAAGGAGTAGGGTCGCCTGTCCAATCTCATGGATTTTCTCTGGCTCCTCCGATTTTTCCCCACTGCTAAAGGCACCTACGCTCTCTCATTCCACAGTTATGCCTTAATCACCATTTTTCTATAACATTGCTATACGTGATAAAGGCTATATTTTTTGCCGCGAGAAGATGAACCGCATTGAATTTCAAATTGTGTGTGAAACATTGGGATCGGTGGTAGGATGAGTCCTGGTGAATTTCAACTTTCTAGGACTTTCTGTCCCAGAGGGACACCACGTATCCATAACAGCGTGTGAACACGATAGAGATCAATATCATAATAGCAATTATCATCCTTATCAAATTTCGTCAAAGTTTTGTTTTCGAGACATGGCTGCTGTGTGGGCATATTTCAATGCTTTGCGTCTCTATCTTTGGTAGTTTCGTGCAAAGAATTTTTAAGTCATTACATATTTTAATGGGTTTTAAAAATGCGACGTGTACCTCGTAAATCAGACTGAATTGGAACGAAATAATTTCGGCTTCAATGTTTTAGATATCGTTTTGAATCTGATTGCTGTTGCAGCATCGATTCGTGCGATGTTGACAAATCCCAACCCGAAATACTCACCATCGAAGATTAGATTTCTTTACTACTCTTTTAACCTTAGTGCGCCTTAGTTTTAGTGGAAGCTAAACTAGTAAAAAATGAGGAATGAGGTTTAACACCCACTCAACTCTTACCGGGTCATTTTGGGACAAACTGATTTTATTTCAATAATTGGCATGCTAGTAGCAGTCTTTAGTAGTGGGTAGATTCTGGATTTTACCAAGAAACCCCGTAAGTGAGGAATCTAGACCACGTCACGTGATTCAATGACAAACCTTTAAACCTCGTGTCCCTTTCTACATCTGGGTTGAGTTGTTAATCCGTCTCATACAAATACCGCTGACCGATTATAATTAAACCTGGGTATCCAAGCAGTTTAATTCAAATTTATTTTGGCGAGAAGAGTACAAAGTTTCAATAGCTAAATCTATAAATATGTCAGATGTTGAAGCACGCATGTCTGTTGTACCAGGTGGAATGTACGAAGTTTCGGCCGCCACTAGCGCCTTTGTAACCTCTGTGACCGGAACGCCCTTCTGATTTTTTCATATGGTTGCAACCTCTGTGGCAATCGAAATAAAACGTCCCACATTTCATTTCCAGGCATGTGTTACCTTGAACTTTGAACTGTATTCATACGTAGGGCATACATAGAATATAAAACGTATAAATTGGCCAAAGAGTCTGTATTTTTCGGCCCTTCACAACGAATATGTAGAAGTAGAAGTTACGACCAAATGTAAGGCGACAGCTAACACACACACACAAAGCAAAAATTCGCTCGCAATTAAGAAATAAGCACACCGCGATATTAGCGCCCTTGGGTTGTCTATGACATCATTCTTGGTGTTAATGCACTGTAACAAAAATATCCGTGAAAACACGGAAAAAATTCCGGAAACAAAAATTACCAGGAAAATTTTATCCGTATTTATTTTTCCTGTAATTTACATAAATTCCCTCACTTAACATAAATTCCATTTCCGATATTTTTCCGTAACCTCTTAGGGCTAATAATGTCTCGAAAAACTATTAATGGTCAGTGTTAGGATCGGTTAGAGGCTTTCAGATGCAAGTTTGCGGTAGTATCATTTGCTGATATGTTACCTCTGTCATTAAGGCAAACCGGCTTACACTGGCCAATCGGTTATATTATTCAGACAATACAACCTATAGTCACTGGCGCTGAAAATTGTTTTTACACATTTATGAAAATACATACAATTTGATTACCGTATGATGAATGAGAATACACTTTATAGATCTTGTAAATAATGGAAATTAGCAATATATGACTATCAATATACCAAACTTTACACAATATGATCCTTCATATTATGGTTGATAAATTGAAATGAATACTATGAAGTGATAATTATTAGGAATGATTATATGTATACGATTTTTTATCGTTGCATCTGAAAACAGACATAGTCCGTTATATAATGGAATAAAACATTTTATCCCTAAATTTCACATAACTTTCCACAGTTTATTCCGTAAAATAACAGAATTAAGTCCGTTACAGAAGGAAATAAAATATTCTATCCCCAAATTTCACGGAAATTTCCTGTTTAATACTGAATATTCCACAGAATTACATAAAACACGTAATTTGAAGAAATAATTCACTCTTTTAACAAAATTTCGCAAAAAAAAATCCATCAATTAACAGAAAAAAGGGGTTAAACTACGGAATTCGGCGACATAAAAAATTGAAATTTTTTACAGTGTGGACGTAAAACTGCGGGAACGAACGAAAAGCGCCCTTGCTTTGTTGTAACTACTACTTAATGAGTTGCATTTTGTTTTTAAGGCCTGATATGGACTTTCAACTTAATCATATTTTTGTATTTATTAATGAGAGTAAGAAGGCGCCAACACGCATACCCAGCAAACAAGCAACTCGAAAAGTAGAAATTAGGAAACTAACACACCGCCGCGACTTTTCGCGTATCAAGTCAAGTCGGAAGTTGTTACAGTTTCTACATTCCAAATGAAATATTGATGACGGTCTTTTATGTGAATATTAATTATATAATGTTGTCAGTATCGGTGATGTGTTACTGCAAATTTTATGCAAACTTTGGTAATATTATAAAACTTACATAACGATTATCTTAATCGAGATATTATTAAGGCGAATTGCACGTATTCAAATGTGGCCTGAAATGTAGAGACTACAACAACTTCCAAGTCGAAACTCGAAAAGTCGACAGTACGACACCAGGCCAAAATAATAAGTCGCTGTTAATGTTATGGCGGTGTTACATTTGTGTATTTCTTGCAATCTCTGTGTAGTTTGTGTTCTAGTTTTGCGTAGAGTTGTCTTATCAGTTTTTGTATTGCGTATAGCTTGGTACTCCTGCACTTACTAATAAGTTCATTCGTTTAGGAATATGTTGGATTTTTACAAGTTTGGTGTGTGGTTGAGGTATCGAATGGCGGTGTGGTTTAATCTCGAATATCAAGACACATTATTCAAAATTTAACCTACAAAAAAACTTACCAGGTTTACCCCACAACACTGATAAATATCACTGAGGAAAACTAGGCCGTGTTTAGACAAAAATACACAATCGATCAATCTAGCGTGTACTCAAATTGATAATGATAAT
The DNA here is from genome assembly GCA_036850965.1 of Patella caerulea. Classification (NCBI taxonomy): domain Eukaryota; kingdom Metazoa; phylum Mollusca; class Gastropoda; family Patellidae; genus Patella; species Patella caerulea. Next base: position 15,834,308 of record JAZGQO010000014.1, on the reverse strand, counting down.
TTGGCAGGGTAGTGTAACATGTCGTGGTGATAGCGAAGTATTAATAGAAAAATCTCACGGTAGAATGGTGTAACCTTGGCAACAGCGGTACAGTAATTCAGCACATCTTCCACGTAGCACGATACCTGCAAATTATGTAGGGTGTACAAATTAAAGCATTTTCGTAGAAATCATTTTCAAAGTGGATAAACAGTAAACGCGCTTACGGCGCCGTAGATGCTAAAAAATATTCTTGGGCGGCTGCAGAGAGAGAGAGAGAGGGGAAGGGAGAGGGGTGATGAAGGGAGTAACGTAGACTCGACACAAAATATGCTCCTTGTCACGTACAAGCTTATGATAAAAACCACTTGAATCAATGACAGACCTTATGATCTAAAGCCCTCTCTAGACCCTGTGTTTTGTTCTAAAATGTACACCAAAGAAAATTCGTTATTGTATTTTAATTGCGTCTATCGTTTAAGGGTCGACAATGAGTTGCAAGGAGAAATCGTCTCATCCATTTTAACAGTCATCACGTCTTGAAATGTTGTCTATTCAGCCAGTTGTTGTCTTCTACGATGTTAGTGTGATTCCACTCAACCACTGACGCAAACAGTCCGAACTAAGTTCAATGAGCATATGGTCTACAAAATCCTTGTATCACAGCGAGTTTTGAAAACAACTTACATTGTAGTACAAACGTGATCTAGACGCTTCCTCCCAGGCTATGGGGCGGGGTAGAGTAAAGATAAAAAATGAAGATATACGTGGCTGATAGAGACCGCCGCCATTAATTGTACGTGTTCGTACTAAACATATCTTTTGTCTACCGTTTTCCTTTGTAATTTTATCATAATAAGCGAGATGAATAAAGTTAATAGACACAGTTATTTAATAGTCATAATTACGTAAAATAAATGTCTTTTCCTGTATGATGTCTGTTACACTGAATGAACGGGCAATGTTTTCAAGCCAATATGCATAATCGATCGCATAGCATATAAATATCGTACAATAAACTGTTATTATTGTCGGCTATCATTACCAAACGAGCATCGCTAAAACCTTCCATCGTATTTGACAGGCAACGACAAAATATATCATTGACGTGATCGCGCATATTAAGTACAGATGGGCACTGTAGCGATACGTTCAAATTACTCAATTGAGTTAGGGTCAACCTTTGCGTTTTGTCATGCTTGGATTATTTAATTTTATGGCCTGATATATTTTTATTATTTTCTTTTTAAGTCACGTCTACCAAACTATGCTGACAACGATTATCAAAACTATTTTTTTTTGTGTAGCCTATATGAATATCGCGATACGCCCTGCTAACATGACAATAATGTTACGTTACTCCTTGAAAAGGAAATGACATTGAATTATTGACCACATGGGGACGGGGTGGCGACCGGGTGTTTAAAATTCAGTTTCGGAAATCCTAGTTTGGTTTTGTCACATAATCGTCAGCTATGATTCATTAGGCAGTTTAATATCCCGCTATATAGACACAAGCTTCGTGTTTTACATTATATATCTGACAAAATGGCGTCGCCGAATGACGCAAAAACTTTAAGCATGTGTTATTTACACGATCGGTGTAAGGTTTTTGTTTAGTTTCGTGCAATCGTCTTTGTGATGATGTACGAGTTTAGATAGTCTCCGTGTGACCTATTTGGGGACTAAATGGCTAGAGTGTGACCTCTATAGGGTTCAATACGAACAATGAAGTGGACAATTTGCCTATCTAAACATAAGCGGTTATCTTTACGTCCATAACACGTGTAATTAACGTGAAATAAGTAATTCTTTCGCCCATCTATTTATTCTATCGTTTAACTATCAGCGGTCACAAAGAACATAGTGTGGTTGTAATTATATAAGCATATTAAGTGTGAAGTGTCGGGTCTAAATTGCTCTATTTAATCACCTATAATATGTCGTGAGGCAAGATATTAACCCTCAGCCTAAAGCCACTGTTGCTTAGCAACTGCATAGAGTATCAGGAGGCAGGGCTCACGGGTCCGCTTGGATATCTATTTCGTGCACGTTCGTTTTCTTTTACGTCAATCAATTAATTCGGGGAAAGATATGTGCAAATACACAAATAGAACGCCGTCTCTTCCTAAAGCGATGAACGTGTAATTTGTTTAGAACTGTTATTTCCACAAAAGATTCTTGGCGAATGTGATACGGTTTATGGCCAACCTCATATTAAATCCATGTTTATTAAGCATTTATAAATCGAACGGTAATATCGCCCCGTAATGTCCATTTACGGGTCCGAATGTCTTTCTTCTGGCATTTTATATATTCCCCTGCGACGGTATATTTTCTCTGTTCTCTAGCTTACTCGTTAATTAAACATTCTCGTCCCGATATTCAACGATATATTATAACGGTAGGGGTATGAGAATATTGCATGAGTAGAATATTCCGTTTATGTTGACATGTTGTATATTTTATTAAATTAAATTTTGTCTGGCATACATAACATTATATTGTTTTTGTCTCTTTGTATGAAATGGGGTCATATCGAATGATTATTGATTAAATATTATGTAGCATAATACCGACATTATGTTAGTATCGAAGCACACACGTGAACACAGCAGCTCTGTAAACCTAATCTAATTTTCAAGTCGTACAGCAAATTATTCGCTACGGAACAGCTTTCGTAATTTGCATAAAATTGAAGCTAAGTTTATGTTACGGGTTTGCAGCTGTTTTAAGCGTTCAATTTCTGTTATATTGAAGTTCTTCTCATCTCGTGGACGATTTGCTCCCACATACGTCACTCGATCGTTTCAATCAATGGTTTGTGTCTGTTAAAAGCAACCTATCGATATTACGTACCCTCTAGCTAAAACGTTTTTTGAGCAAGATTTTCTTTCTTTTTTTCAAATGCGTCCGTGCTTTTGATTGGGCGTTTTGTTAAAAGTTTTTGTGCGACTCGGTCGCTTGGAACTTTTATCCTTCTATATTATATTGACGCAAAATTACGAGCGCGTCTGGTAATAATTTTCATTTGGCGCGTTCTAGATATTCAAGCAGGCGATATCCTGATCATATTCTGTGTATATCCTAGCGTATCGTAATTACTCTGTATATATCTGAAAGCAAAGCCCGGGATTATAATAAAAACATTATCGAGCCTACGCATTCCAACTTTATGTCACGGACTATGATTTGGAAGAAAGAAAAATTTTTTCAAGTTAAGGTGAAAATGGACGATTTTGACATTTATATTAATTGTTACGGCTCCGTGGTTGATATTAAAACCGGAGCTTTTTGTGTGCGTAGAAATGTTTCGCGGTGACTATACATAGTCTAATTCTAATCTTCTTTTCCGTGTTGTTGAAGTTTAGAGGAAAAGGCATGCATAAGTAAACAAAGAACAGTTATATCTATAACCGGTTCGTGGTGTATCACACGAAGCCATTTTGTTAGCATGTTTTATTGTCTTTGTTTAAAAAGCCATGATTTTCTAGCCAAGCTGTGTGTTCAGTTAGTGTATATATATACCTAAACTTATATAAGAACATGTGGAAAAGCTTATAATATGTTGTACAATGAATACGTATTTATAATGTGTAAAACACTCGCCACTTTTTATAGTTATTAACTAAATTAAAACTTCCGTAGTTGGTCGGGGCATAAATCAACCGAGGAGAACGCACGTGACCGATAAGGCGGAACGAAATCGAGTTCTAATTATTGATTATCTAAACACTATCCTGTCACTGGGCTTCGGACAGACGAAAAGAGAGGATTGTATACGGTTTTGTCATTCATCGGCCTAAGGCTTGTATTTAACGATCAATATCTGATAGCTTGCGTGGCTGTGACTCGTGCAATCCAGGACCAGTGGAGTCGGCGCCGTAAATAGTACACTATGAGAGGAAGTGTGTAGAGAGAGACATAGTCGGATAACGAGCGATTCTCGATCTTCGAGAGTCATTACGCTCTATCACTTGACTGAGCGATCCTCCCAAAAATAGCCAGGAGGTCAACCGCTTACAGTCTACATTTACACGTTTGAATTCATTGTGTGTTTATACATCGGCGAGATGCGGAGAAAGAAAAGTGGGCGCGGACGACCCAAAACTGTTCAAAACCCGAAAAAGTCTTCGAAGAAAGAGATGGGTGTTGTACGGAAAGGCGCGGAAAGTGGTGCCCCTACTCCGGACATTAGTGTGTTAGGATATACAAAGACTGGACCTACTTCATACAGGATTGGAAGCACACATGTTGAACTTGAAAGTGCCGAAGATGACATTCAACCCATCTTTAAAGACTCGGAGATAGTTTTGGAAGTTGAGTGTGGGTCAAACAGTGCTCTCATGTATTTGTCCAGACTTTGTCAGGGTAGTAAAGGACAGTGTATTGAATATGATGGCGCTTGGATATCGCCAAATGACTTTCAGATGATTAGCGGTCGGGAGACGGCTAAAGACTGGAAAAGATCTATTCGACATTATGGTAGAAGTTTAAAACTTTTGATAAACAAGGGAGTACTGACTATACATCCCGCCGCTTGTCGCTGTGACAGCTGTCGTCTGCTAACACAAACGGTACGTTTGCCAAAGTTTTTCACGTGTTACTTTTCTATTGTTTCATCTATTCATATTGATTTAAATATAACCTTGTTGTATAAAATATTTTATGGGTTTTGTTGTAAAGCGTCACACATTGTTTACGAATCAGTCAAGGGGAAGTAATCGAAACACTATCCAATCTATTGATATATGTATTTTTAGTTAGGTTTCGCTATCTTTAGTTTGTGGGATGACCTAGAATATCTCCAAGCTGTTTTGTTCGATTTACTTGACGGCTTACAGTTATCCATTCGATATTCAACAACGTGGCACACTGCGTGACGTTAAACATAAAGATAACATCAGGCCCCCCGATAGCTGGTATGAATATTAATCACGCATCGTGTTTTGTTACGGAACCGTAGCATTACACTGAACGGAAGGGATAAAACTTTGAGCTGTACTAACGGCGTTGGTCATGCCCTAATGTTATATACGGCGCCGTAAAAAAGTTCTCCAACTTGGCTTAGCTTTGTTATTATCGATTTTGGTGCCAGAACTCTTAACATAAAGATCATTACGTTGCGGGTTGCGTCATTAGGCGAGTTAACTATTTGAGGGGAAAAAATTCTTTGTTTGAGTTGAGCACGATTTGGGATATTTCGATTCACTCGAATCACAAAAAACAACGCACTCATACCCCACGAAATGAGTTCATGTCAACCACATCGCACCTGAATATTTAATTAAGTCCCCCTGTTTTTGTTGTCGCAGTTGTTTTTGTGGGCAACACATGATTCGTGTTAACATATCGTTATCTAAATAACGCAACGATGTTATATTTATTACATATTCTGTCGAAGACTCAACTCACGTGATAGCTACCCATTGCGCATTTATTTTTATGAAAACCGTGTCTATGCTAATAAGTTACACGCTTGTCATCTGGATATTGCATGCTGGTGCGAATGCCTTGCGACCATAGGTCGACTTTTTATTGGATATAAAACTCCGATGAAAATAGTTCATATGTGGGCAACGGCTGTAAAGCCTGCATATGGCGATGATTGCCACGGGCGTTGTCAAGATTTGCTCTCACACGAGAGCAGACGATATTTTGGGTCTTTGTTTCATCTATTCTAAACGATACCAGCCGTTATGGCTTTTAGGACATTTTCTACATTTTAGCTGAAAACAATAAAATTTGACTTTGTTATTATTAGGACAGTCATTGTTCTAAGATTGTCAGAAGATAGGTCTACTGTACTCCAATATAGATGACACATCACAATAGGTATCAAAAGTCGCGCGTCTTGGAATAGAGTAGGGTTGTGTTTTTCTAAGGATGCTTTCTCGCAGAACTTTGCAAAAGCGAACAGTTTTGTTGAGCACCGTTCCAAACGTAAGTCTATAATATATTATTCTAGCTATATGTATGTGTGTATCTATATATATATATATTATAAGCTTATAGCACATATATCTAAATATATACATAAATATATAGCTTGAATGGCCGCCGATATCAAATGAGATGCCAGCTTGGACGCAAATAGACCTTGTTTACACGTCTACAGTTAAAACGTTACGCTAATGGTAATCGTATTACGTAACATACGATAGTGCGAACAATTGTCTGTAATAGGGGAGACCGCAACCTGCTGAATCCATATTTTATCAGTTTTCCTGTTGACCTAAGTACGGAATTTAAGTAGATAGAAGAGATAAATTATTTAACAGACGTATTATAATCGCTGTGAACTAATCGCGTCTTCGGTTACTTGATGACCATGGATAGTGGTTCGGGTTCGAAACCCACCTAAGGCTGGATTACGCCATATTATCTAATTCAATCCTATGACCAACGTTTAATCGGCTTGTTTGAACTCGCCCATATAATGATTTATCTCGTCGACTTTTGCCCCATGCAGGATTGAAATAAAATCTACGTCACGGGCGGTCTTATGTAGAAACCATTTTGAAAAAAAAAACATGGGTGACATATATAACCCACTAGGCCCACCGCCTAAAATAAATCCGAGACGCACTAAACTATAGTTATTGTTGATTTAGTTTAAACATTGACTGAACATAGCTGTCAAATGGTGAACCCACTCGTTCAGAATAATTAAGTTCGGGATGAAGTATTTCTCTTTCAAGATGACAAGTCCATCGATTATCGCATGAAGAAAAAAAATCAACGAAACGAAACAAGTGGCCTTTGAAAGAACAGTCATATTTAGCAAATAGTCGTCATATTTTTTAAATGTTTGTTTCCTTTTCGAAAGTTTTTGTGTTCACTTTTCAATAGGGGCATGGCGGTTTACAATTATGACTAATGCTGCTTAATAGCACGTATGTGGCCATCACGATTATTTCGTTAATGGACACATAGATACTACATGTCATCAAAATGCCGACCTGGTGATCATTCCTACGTGGCATAGCATAGAAGATGTATTTACCATATACCTTAAAGAATGTCTCTCTCAGACTCTGATATCATTATAGACATTTTACGTTGACAAGCTTGGGCAGCCGGTTGCACTTGAAGGATCAAGGCGTTGACGTTAACGCTAGTGTAAACATGGAGACACCATTATGTAAATGTAAAACATAAGGCATATTACGTGTGTCTATATATCCCATATCCTTACTTAATGCGTTACGTAACAGATCTCGACCTTTGTGGAATGGTTGTCCCTTTCGTTTGAATACCACTATTTTTCTCGTATAATAGAACTTATATAAAAGCATTTCCCTGACTTTTATTTATCTCTAATTGCTTAGAAGGCAAGCAAATAACACGGGCATCCAGTCTGAAGGGCTGTTGTTTAGGAAATTACATAAATATTGTATAGTCGCCGAATTCAATTTATGAGGACGCTTTGAGAACTTTCATCTGACTACAATTGAATGCTATTATACTCGATGGCTAAAAGCTTGCTAGCGATGTTTTAATTTTATTCCCATGGGGTGAGTTGAATAGATTTATTAGCAAAACGTGGCATTATGTAACCTCAACACTACAGTGGAATATTAATATCTATCCAGGGACATTTAACTTATTATATTGTCATTTGACAATATTTAGATTCGGAATATCTAACATCGCTGGGGCGCCATATTAGTTATTTCAAGATGGCGACAAGATGAGAATCCTGATGGCAGCGATGGCAACGTCTAAGTGGCGTCACTATCTATCCTGCAAAAACACGTGCGCACCATTATGGCGGAAATGGGGGTCGGTGATAAAGCTTGCACGCTGTGATGGGTCGGTTTCCATCAGACATCATTCAAAACCATCTGTGTGACCTCACAGTTCATCAGACCAACAACTGAAAAAAGATGGGTTTTATTTTGGTTCGATACCCGAACTTTTGTGGAGATCAGAGACTCCTCTTAACATGAAATAGCAAAACTTATAACGGCGCCGTAAACAAAATTAATCACCGAAAGCGATAAAGAGTACACCTGCCAGTTAACATTATCACACTGTTTTCTATATTTCACTACCCTACTGAGGTAACAAACGCCATTAATTTTGTATAATGTCCGCAAATCTGGATTTTGGTCTGTTCGCGATAACCGTATACTATCATAGGATAATATGAATTGTTGTTGTCTTGTATAAGATTAATAGAAACCGCAAATATTGCGCAACATTTCAAAACAGATTAGACCGGATTAAGTCTAGGATGATAATATTTTATGTAAATCTTTTTTAGAAAGAATTGTTTAATCCTCATTTTAAATGCTTACTATAAATCTTTCCTGTTTAAAGCCGATGAGCGTCATCGGCATTTTCCTGAACTTATGTAAACTTTTAAAGGCTTAATTCACGCTAACATCTACTCAAGTGAATTATTTTGAATTAAATAATCAAAACAAACTTAAAATACGAACGGTAGATAATCTCCCGGTTTGGATTTAATCGGATTAATAAGGGACAGGCAATAGATTTTAAAAACTCCTAAATATGGCACTAGCTTGATTTAAAAATCTTCAGCGATGCAAAATGTTGCGAAGCTTTCAATTCAACATAACTTTGTAGATGTTGAACGGATGTATACACAGCGAGGCTTTACTATCATTTGTTGTCATTAAGGAATAATAATCATATGCTTCGACTTATCATTATAGATTCCTCCGCAATATTTTGTTTATATTTTAAAGCATAAATACTAAAAAAGAGAAATTCAGAATGCAATCATTGACCAGAATTTATTCATAAGATGGATGGTCGTTTTAAGTTCCACCAAACGAATAATCTGCTAGATAACTACGAATAAAGGACGCGGTGTCAAATAATTTGATTTACCTTTTTCCCCTTCTTTTTTTTAAAAAAAAAGTCAACCAACTTGGAAATTGTGCGTGATTGTAAATTAAATTTAGTTCTGATATTCGATTAAATGGAGGCAAATCCTCTTTATTATTTTATTGGTCCAAGTCACGTTGGTAATACAGGAAATCGACAAATGCCATGCAACCACTCGCCACAATCTAATTACTCTTTTATTACTATGTACGTCAGCAGATATTGGTATTTAATACCTATCTATTATATATAATAACCTGATATTTTCCTTATATGTATCCCATTTCACACGAGCATTCATCTCTCGTGGCGTATAAGAATACATAATGGATCACAATACCAGACGATTTGATTTAAATGTCAATTTCAGTTTCAAACAATATCCAAGACATTGCCATGCGTTTCCTGCCCCCCCACCCCCACCCCCCGGGCCGCACATCAAATTAAGAAACTTTATACGGGGCTCATAACGAACATTTCCAGATTTCACAAGTTATTGTCAGTAGAGATTGGTTAAAAGTTAGTTATGGTAATATTGAAGGACATTGGACCATAACACTATAATATTATGAATCTTGGGCCTAGAAAAGTATTATCAATCCGAAATGGATCTACTTCGTTCAATATTCTCAACGATATGATGAATTGAAAATTTCGCAACGGTCAGCGAATAGAACACGTCAATGCGACATTTAAGTGTTAAGTAAAATCTTTTTTGATGATTCGAGTTTCAATACTATCGATTCTGGCCGGGGCCGGGGATCTTCTTATAATTAAAAACATGAGGGTATTTTAGCACGATTTATACCCTAAAATGTATGATATAAATTATCGAAAAGTTTCAATTCCAAATATTTAGCCATCGGGAAAAGATATTTGTATTTGTTTGACAGGATTTTTTTTAACTCATTTAATGAATGTTATTGTTCAATTGTGTTAGTGAATTAATAATCGCGTCTATCCTTTGCCAGTATCACATTAGGCGATCATACGGTTCATATGGTTGTCCAAACACTGCCATTGCGTGGAATTCGGGGGTTTATCACAGTACCACAGGGCATGTGTTAATAATGCATGACTAGAATATAAAATGTCGAAGAGTTTCTCACATAGAATTAATTAATTTTAGTCACTCAGATATATCTGTCACATTCCCTTTAATTCACATGTTGACTACATGGTAATAACCATAAAACGTCACCAATGAATGAACGACATGTGTTTGATTTTAAATCGATAGGTTTTACCACAGTTAGCCGTTTCACAACTGACAATTCCTGCAAATTAACATCAAATCAGCTCCAATAAAACTTTAAATATATAGCTCTATTCATAGCTTGTAAACTGTTTACAAAACTACGCATGGTGGATAATATGTAAAAACTGTTGTTTTTTTTAATAATGAAAGCTGTTGCGATCACATAGTGTTTTGATCGATCTGTTTAAGAGGACATTGCATGCATTTTAATGTTGTACTCCTTCGAGAATTATTGTGACTTTGACTAAAATTCATTTTATCTGAGAAGATTGGTTATTTCTAACGGGCAGGAAATTGATAATGGAATTCAGTAATCACTTAGTATTGGGTTAATGATGAAATATTAGTAGTATCTCAAAGCTCCCACTGCTAAAGACCCCTACGCGCATGCGAATTATTGAAATAAAATTAAACAATTTGTTAATCCTGAAATGAACTAGTTTGTTACGAGTGGGCGTTAAACCCCATTTCTCGCTCTCTCTCTCTCTCTCTGTTAGTAAGCCCGTATTGCCCTTAGTTTACACTACTCGACAGTTTAAAACACCCATTTGTATCATGTACATCGATGAGAAGACGTTTTATATGTCTCAAACGTTTTAGACAATTAGAATTCCTAACATATCTTATTGAATATAAACAAATTGAGTTTTTACTGATCACTAACAATTAAGAGTTATGGTATGTCGGAAATAAAAAGAAATACGCTAAATTTTAACTTGAATAATTGTATTTTCCCACTTTTCGCGAATTTTTAGTTATTATATCCTACTGTGGTATCGGATTACAACTTGATGTCACAATTATAGGAATAAGTAGATAAGGGTATTTTAGCTGTCTGCATTAATAATAATCTTCACTTTTATTATTGTCTATATAGATTTTAGTGAAAGAAATTATTGATAACCTACTCGCTATAACTATTGATCGTACCCACTAATACAGCCATAATAAACATAACTAAAGGATTGATAGTGTTTCATTAACCATAGATGTCTCGTATGTCTCTGTCCTCTATCTGTCTGCGGTCTTACAGATGTCGATGATTTCAGATCGGTCATTCTCCCAGAACCCATAATTCAACACCCTAATGGCATCGAAAAAACGGACATTTTGGTCTTCAATTTGACAACAAAGAATAGCTATTAGTCCTTATCACGCTATGTCGTCATCTTCGGGCCAGTATTTTTAGAAGAGCTTCCCTTCTGTCTTGCTTTAATAGTTTGTAGAATATGTTTACAGAAATTTGATATTCTGCCGCTTCAACATTTTCATGTTAAAAAAAGACAAGATTGACGTTTGCGCATCGACAAGAGTTTGACTTGAACTTAAGTTTCGGGATGGTATATCCGAAGAAAATGCTGTCTCAACTAGCTGTTTTATCGAAGACGGTAAAGTACTCGACAATTTTTGCTTGTACTTAGAAAAGGGATTGATATATATATAAATTTTAATTTGTCACCGTTAGTCGTGATACAAGTGGTTGTTGTGTGAGTTTGGGTTGTCGATGGGTATAGTATCGTGTTGAGCTAGTTATCTTATGTCAGTGAATTTTCTCACGGGTGTCGCCATGCTGGAAACACCATTACGTGGCAATGTTGGTATAAATACGTATATATATATATATATTATACATACACTGATGTACTGACATACTTTGTTTTATAAACAGTAAGAACATGCTAAGTAGTTTAAATAACAATAACAAAATATGTTATTGTTATTATGCAATAAACGGTTTGGATAATAACATATGCAATGAATAAAACTCAGATTTGTGTGAAAAGTATGGACCGTTTGGACATGGAATGTTAAAGAAATTTAATAATTATTATTCCCACAACAAATTAATTTTGTAAGCCACCCATCTTTACTAAGTGTTTTGGAACTGTTGCAAGAGAGTCACTTTTATCAGAGATATAACACGTTCCTACGCATCTTGGTGCATCAAGTGTCACACTTTTAATTGAAGTCTTGTCATCCGAGATAGCTGAATGATTGTGCTTTATCTTGTATATTAGAAGACAGTATTTATCTTTAAAGCCTAGATATCAGTGCTTGATCTATGGCAGTATTAATGACGGAACGTGATAATGATGAACATTATGATAGTAAACTTTAAGATCGTGTAATTAACCCTATGATCTGAAAATAGTATATTCTTCTAAATTCATGATTCCGTTTTCGGAGGCGTACATTTCAATGTGTGCGATGTTGTCGTTTCGCCTGTCCGTTTGCCTATCACACTGTTGGTGGACATTTTAGAGGATTCAACGATTTACAATCTTGTTTATTTCCCTTGATCACTTTGGAAAATCTTGTGGGCTCTCTAAAGGCTAAGGTTATCCTCCTATTGATTTGCTCACATTGTTTATAATTATATCGATGATCCGAAAAATAATAAAAACAATAGATTTTCAATAATCTTCGACAACTCGAACAGCTAAATTATCGGTACATGTTTACATATTAATCATTATTTTGACAATTACTTTAGATATTCTGTAGTGTTTTGTATATATTCTATTTGTGGACTGTCGGACTGCTTAGCCGTTGTGCTCGTGTGTTCTGTTGTCCGACAGTCTGTCTTCAATTCAATTATTATTAAAGGAGTAGAAATCTTTAGATTACTGCAAAATGTAGTGTTAAAGTTGGTTAATATGCTGTGATATTTCGATATGTAACCGAGCAATTAGTTTTACGTGATATTAAACATTTATTCACAGAGAACATTGTCTATAGTATAGTTCCGGGATTTTGTTTTGTTTAACTCAGTTATCTGTTAATATTGGCATCATATGGGACAATTAGTTCCGTGATATTAAAACATTTATTCACAGAGAAAATTTGAAGGTTTACGTATATATTGACATATTACGGAAGATGTTGAATTGTACATGCATGATTATAATCCATCTTGCACTACAATTAATGAACACTTCAAATTTAATCCAATCGACACTTTCATTTCCACCAGATGAGGAAGGAGTGTATACAATATTGACATTTCAAGCATCTTAATTCTGTACTCTATTTCGGTTTTCAAAACTCTTCCGGATAAAATTTCCGTTTACGTCACCCGGGGCTGTATATCGTCCATATTAATGTAAGATGACATCCACAAATTAACAAAGTCAATCCATTACGAAGAAATTTAACTGCATGTTACGTTTGACAATTTTATCATATAATATGGATAATCTTTAACTTTCCCTAAAAACAGTGGTAATGATTATGACTGAATCTATGTTTGTGTTGTATATTTTAAAACAAAAATCTGATTAGGATTTCCAAGACTTAGCATGAACTTAGCAAGACAAATTATTAGTTTTTCCCACAACATTGAACTCACTTTTCAGGATCCATTTTTTAGTGTTTTGTTTATTCTAGAGCATTAATTGCGTCTTAATGGTAGCTCAAAAATCTTTTCTTGACAGATTAAGATCCGAAAAGTATTACATCATCATGTATTAAAGGCTTTTGAAAGTAAACGCCAGCTATACCTTTGTTCGCGCGGGTGACCTTTTTAAATTAAAGATCAAGCGGTCGCTGTATGCTTGGATTCATTTGTCAGTTGATATTTTAAAATGTTTCTTAGATAAGAAAGGGAGTTATTGTGCGGTGTAAACATTATAAGCACGTCCTTTCATTAGTTTAATTATTATAATTATTTCCCTCTTAAAGGAAGAACTCATGACATGGTATAGTCATTACATTTAAAGCGAGTACAAGGATTGTATGTTAAGTGATAAAGGGCGATAATCGTTGTAAAGTGAAACGATTGATTAGTTATTTCTTCCAACTTTTGACTGGGATTATTTTTGTAATGGATAAATCACACTGATAACCTTTTGTTTGCCTTGAAGATTGTATTTCCTAATATAACTCAACATTTTCAGTTTTACACGTGACTTGTATGATAATTTATCTGTATGCAAATATGCATCGGATCACCGGGTCTGTTATTATGTCATAATTCAAAACTCATAAAACTTTCCTGTACATTTTAGTTGTATTAAGTCCGATAATGAAAATTGCTTTACTTGCTTTTGCTATGATATATTCCAGGAATTGACGGTGAAAATTCTAACCAATACCACTACGTAACCGATTCTATTTTTTAAAAATAAGTGCGACACATCTGTCGTATAAATATTTCTGGTGTCTCTAAAATGAGACATTTTGCTAGTTTGTCGATAAGATGATATTTGAGCATTATATCTATATGCGTGTTAACTTTTTCAGATTGTTTTAACAGTTCTAAAATTTATACAAATTTTGTAGTTAAAATAAACTCGGTATATACGTGCTTTTAAATATTATTGCAATTCCTTATACGCAGACAACCACAAACTATGCCTTCTTTCCGTGCCATCATTAAAAAAAAGATTTGTACATCCGTTCGATTGATATATGTGACAGATGTATATATTAAATATTTATTGATTCGAGGGATTAATTTCTAGGTGTCCTCCCGCTAAACTAATCATCTATCTCCTTTTATACTAATTTACATAAACAGGATGCGACTTTTATTGCTATTTTATATCTCGGCAATCTGGTTAAATTCTTAAGTGAAATAGCCGTCTCTTAGCCACCTAATCTCAGCACAATAAGTCGATTGTAAGCCTCCGTATTATGAATACAGTTTTAATTGCGACTAAAGCCGATGTGATCTATCACACAATATGACGGTTTCCAACTACAGTCAATTTGATTATATTGAATAGAATAGAACGCCCTATAGACTGTCAATTCTGAACGTTGTTGTCTACCGCTCTCACGACCCAGAAACTGAAAACACAACGATCTCCCAACTCTAATTTGTATACGCCTGCGTGTCTCTCTACCGACTAGCATTTTTTTATCGTTCAAAGTGATATCTCATTATCAATTGACAAATAATCATATCTTGAAGACAGATATCGAATTATAATTAATTTCTCCTTCATACATAAAGCTGCTTGCAGAAGTGAAAAATCGCGTTACTATTGTCTGCCTGTAACGCTAGTTATTCGATAAAGTATCGATTCCAGCCGTTTATGTTTAAATTACCTTATGTTATGCAGGTAATACGGTCGGACGACAATGAAGTGACATTATACACACAGGTACCTCGCATTACACAATTACTACTTAACGACTCAGCTCTAGGAATCATTCACCGGTTCAGTAATGTTTAACGTATGGATGGACATAAAGGTTGGTTTGTTAAAATATTGATAGGTGATACTTAAAAGAAGTGACTCTTCTGTTCTATATGGATATTGAATGACTTTATCGGCGAGGAAGAAGACAAATTGCTAGACGCTAGAGTGTAGGAATATTGACGTCAAGGTGACGTAGAGAGAGCTTAGAAGGAGGTGTGAAATGGCTTGGCTGGACAAAAATCACGTTCAACATGCCCACTGGTGTCTTTATCCGCATCTATGGACCCAGGTTTAGATAGACGTATCACTTCCATTTCTTTATCTTAACAAAGGATTTGACAATATTCAAGAAGCTAATTTGTGTTGCTCTTTGTAATTATTTTGTCAATAGCACGCAGAAAGTGTAACATATGTGAAGAGGTCGTGTGAGAGATTTTTTTAAAACTAAATCACAAAACACGACAACTTGTGACCCAAATTATAACTCAGATATCACTTTTCAGACTCGTACATTCAACCTCTTCAGGGATAACAATGTCTAGCACTGTAGTGGTTATGATAAAAATCGCAACAACGTACCCCCGTGGTCTGGAATGGAGTATTTTTCGTACCACGTCGTTCGCACTTGATATCATTGCTATGCACTTATTGCACATTTTTAACAAGTTAGATTTTGTTTACAGCCGTACCATCGCTTAACAATTACATATATATCGCATTAAGTAAGAAGTATTTTAACTAGGGTATGTACGTATATATGTAATTTAAGATGTAAGTAGTTTTTGGAAGAGCGAATAAGTCGTGAATGTGATGGCTCATTAGATATTAGACTAATTACCCCGTGAAATAATGATACAAAGGCATCTAATTATACGTTTCCTGTCAATTATTAAGTGTTGCAAAGTGTCTTAAGAGTTTTTGTTTAATTCTGGATCGACTAATTGATAAAGATATAAAATAGCATATCCTTGCATGTAGTCCTTTCTCAAATTAATTTTATTACCTAATTAAGAAGCTGAGACAGATATATAGGGGTGGATTCGCAGCACGCATTCAATCGCTATTCATGTATTCCTGGAAGATTTCACGTAAAACTATCAAATGGGCCAAACAGGTCTGTAAACAAATTTTTATATTTTTTAATTGGAATTTTATTCAATCTTGAAATATTATATATTTTTGTTTATTTTCTACTTGCAGACCGCCTGTGAGCCGCCACGTAAAATCGAAAGAGGGCCAAAGGACATCAAGAAGCAGCACAAATTCAACACTTCGGAAGAAGATCGTGATGAACCTTTCACAGATAGTCCAGAGGATTCCATAGAAACGGATATTAAAACTGACAACAAGCAACCATTTAAGTACCAATCGGACGGTTCTAAAGCGGAATCGGACTCCGGTGAGTCGGAGTCACCGGACGGTTACGTAAGTGAAGCCGAATCTTTATCGGGTGATGTTCCTCAGGCTAAAGTTAGTAAAACTCCTAAATTTGATCCTCCTAGACAAGTCTACCCATCTATAGCTTTTGATAAATCAAACTGCGACGATGAAGAAGATGGTGATGACGATGATGATGACGAAGACGACGAGGATTCTGACACTATTATTGACGGTAAATTAGACGCTAAAAGTAATGACGATATACCTTTAATTAAATGGAGTGCTTCTAATTTTAACAACAACAATACTACTAAAGAACTTTCAAAAACTTTGCCAAACGTTAGTGACCCCGTTCTGCTAAAGCAAATCGCGGACGATTCTTCGGATGATAGAAGATCAGATTCAACTGATGATACCCCTCTGTCTGTTTTAAGAACCTCATTGCAGGAAAATGAAATCTCACATGCCGAGAAGACCAAACAAGAACAAGTCGATACGGAATATAATTTAAGTGACCAACAACCCATAGAAAATGATGAGGTCGATGATGTCGACGATGAACCTATTGATGTAGACGATTCTACAAATCTTAAACCTGAAAATCCAGCACCTAAAGAAAAACCAAATTTTCGATCACCAGAGAAAAATAACGGGTAAGTAACTTTTTATATTGATCTAAAATAAGATATTCAAAATATAAAATATATTATTTCATCCATTAGATCCATTTATTATAAAAGAAATCATTTTGTCAAATTAGAATTTTCGTCTTTTTCTTAAGCCCCCCCCCCCCCTTTTTTTTAATGGAAGGCATTTTCGCTCCTTTTATAAAATTGAAAACATTTCCCCGTTTTCTTATGTTGAAATCATTCCCCACGCCACCATTTTCGCAAATTGGGAATATTTTTGTTCCCTTTCGTTAACTTTATATATACCAGAAGGTTCTTTCTATATTTGGTATATTAAATAACTTAAAGCTAAGTAAACCCATATAGCCGCCACTTGTGGCATATCGATATATCTATTGTCCTTCTGTATTGGGTTTGTGTAAATATAAGTTGTTATCAATATTGAATAAGACAAGCGATAGATCCAAGGTATTTATATCATCTGCTTATATAACTCATCAATTGTAACATAGCTTCTTATCTATCTTCTCAAGTGGTCGTAAGGAAAATCAATTTCTCAATTATACGCACACAGAACTGATAATGATAAAATTGTGACCCCTGCATAATGCCAAGTTAAACAGCTTTGACATATAATATTCGCATACCCTACACAAATCAAACAGCAAAAGAGTAATTAATTTGTGCATACAAAAACCATTTATCACTAAGTGTATTCAACTTGACTGAACTGACATAGCCAAGATTGGATTTGCCCATATGCTTTTATTTATTTAATGACAGTAGACGGGATATTATGCTCTCTATCTAGGCCTATTGACATTGATAATAACTGTTTGAGTGGCGATGACAAACATTGTCTATATGTGACAGAGTATCGTCTTATAGCTACTGTCCCAAGAGACGTGTGGCAAGAGTAAGAATGGCTGGCCAGAAGTCGACTGAAGTCATAACGAGTTGAGGTAGCTGAAGAAAGAACAAATACAGGTTTATATTGATGTTATATGAGCCTGTCACTGTGCACAGGTGGGCTATCAATCGCCATGATAAGATTGGTTCAAATTATGTTTGCATTATTGTACGCTTTTTTGATGTATTTGTGTGTAACTAGCTAATTCTTTTATTATATTCTACAGACATCAGCGTGAATCACGACTCACCAGTATTATAAACCATCTAAGAACGTCCAAAGAAAAATTATCACCTTCCGAGACAAAACCAGTGACAATGAGTGAGGGGCTTTTGATGCCTTCGTTTGATGAAACATCGTCAAGTGTTGAGAAGTATCCTAAAGAGCGTCGAGCGTCTGACGATTCTAAAGAGGAGAAAGCAGACGCCAAAGACTTGGAGCCAGGCGAGATAAGAAGAAGTGGCAGCACGGGGCCTAGCTTTGATTCGACACCAATGACCGCATCATCATTACCTCCTCAGCCAATGGGTAAGTTTTGAAATTAAAAAAAAACGTTATCTTTTTGTATCCCATTTCCCCCATTTCTCCAGCATTGTGTATCCTAGCCATGTCTCGTGTCCCATCATTTTCATGGTGATTCTTAAGTTGTCTTCCTCTCGCTTTAATATCGCTATCTTTTCAACTAATTCAATACATAGCTCGCGTGGCGCTTCTATTCATCTGTATTTAATAAGCGGTAGAAATAAGGTATTGATTCACGTGACACAATACCGCGTCTTAAACACAGCCCCAGCACCTGTCACCTGACAAGAAATAAACTATATTGATTGTACATTGCAACTTAATATCACAACCTTTTCTTTTTCACGGGAGAAAGTTAACCATATGCCACTGAAGATTATTTTTCTATATTTGGATATTTTTATTTATTTTTTTTATAGTTCCGCCGCCATACTTCGGTGTTCCGTTTGATCCACAGTACCCGATGCTTGGTCTAAGTTTACAGCATCTCTTCGCCCAGAACCTCGCCACCTCCTACGGGATGAATGGGATGTCATTTCCACAGAAGCCGTTTCCAGATTTACCGGCCAAATCGAAGCCACCATCAACTACTGTCAAAGCGCCAGCAGCGACTATGACAAAGGAAGAGTACAATAAGCAGCAAACTACCTCTCCTACCGCGGCCACTACTCCACAGCCACGTTTTACATCTAGCCCCGTGGGTTCAACTAGTTCCAGAGGTTCAGCACCATCATCTTCAACGTCACCTAATTATTCTGCTGAAAAGGCTGCCGTAATGGCCAAATTAACAGAGAAACTGGCAAAGATAAGTAACAAGCCACCGGAGGTTATAGATAAAACGGTGAAATACGCCATTAAAAGAGCCAAACGTATGCAGAAATTGGAACGACTCCAGGCGAAACTCAAGAAGCACGACTTCGTTAGTCCAATTGCCGGCAAGTCGAACAAGGAATATTATAGAGATAGGAGCCCAGAAAGACAACCACAGAGATACGGCGACCCTAGTATTAGAGCCGATAAACGACAGTAAGTTTATTCTTTGAATGACATTTAGTAATTATGATATAATCAAAAACACACTATTTATAGATGACAGTTCGTATGGTTTATTACTGTGACGTTTTAACAAGAATTTACAAGTCGTTTTATTTGTGTATATATGCTTGATAACGATTTGTGAAATCCTGTTATTACTTAAATAATGTGTTATTCTTGACAGCAAGTTTATTGTTTTATTCTATTAGTCCAATTAAACCATGACTAATGATTAGTTATGAGCACACTGGAGAGTATATTCTTACTCGATCTTGGAACACCTCCTGATTATATATGATACATTTGAGAAGTTCTTATACTTAATGATTTTTATAATACATATGTAAATTCAGTTTTCATGACTTGTTTGGAAGGTTTTCACATATATCGATTATGTCGGCCCAGCATCTGTTTGGGATCGGTTTGAAATGACAGTTTTCTTAAACGTGAAGTCTTGGTGTGAAGAAGTCAATATGCTGTAGACAATGAAAGAGATGATGATATAAGTCTTAATAATTGAAAATGGGAATAGTATATAGTTACTGGGTTTTATTTGGAATATATGTTGTAATTTATCCAATCAGATGGAAACACCTTTTCATATTTTTGTTTTACCAATTTTAATGTTTACCCAAACAACCAAATATTTATAAGTTCTAATATTATTTTCAGGTTACCAGCCAACCCACCACCAGCACATCAGAATTCCAAACATGCCGGTCAGCCATCTTTCTTACCCACTCCTGGATTATCTGTAGGGTATCCTTATCCAGCTGACGTCATGGCTAATATATCTCCACTGCAGATCCCCCTTCCCTCTCTCCAAATGTGGCAGTCGTGTTTCCCGTTCACTATGCCTCCTCCAGGATTAGAAACCACGCGATTTACACAATTCTTTCACAACTTAAATGGTGGTATGATGGCCAGTCCAACATTAAAACGCCCAGCGGAAGAATCAGTGGTTGACTTAAGTTCTAAAAGACAAAAACTAATGCATAGTGACAAAATGTTTTACCGCGATTCTGGAAGTGATAATTGTGTTACAAGTATTCATTCATCGGCTATGATGCACTCGTTACCTAATATGGTGCCTAGTCCCAATCACAGCTCTGGATCTCCAACCACAGAAAGTAGTTCGTCGCCTTTTTTATCCAATGGCCCCCAGCTGAACTGTGAAACTAGTTCCTCGATACCGACTAGTTTCACCGCCGTGTCGAGTTTGGCTGGGCAGCAATCATTGAAACAACGCCTCGAGGAGAGTATCGACCAGGCATTGGATGGTATAGACGATTCAGAAAATGATGGACGCCACGAGAGACAAGGACATAAATTAAACGGTTTTGGGATCAGTACTTGGTCGGATTATGAACGTAAGAAATCCTCTATGGAGTGTACTTGTGAATTTAAACATATAGATGATATTCGACGCTGGAGTACTGAAGATGTTTGTCGGTTTATGAGAAAATTAGATGGATGTGGACCATATATTGAAGTAAGTAAATAAGATGAAATCTTGTCGGCTGTCATGTCTTAGCAATGGCTTTGTTAAAATTTATATACTGATTATTGGAATTCAAAAATTAAAGATTGTCTGCACAGCAAAATTAAGGACATATTAGCATTATACTTAAGTTCTTGTGTACTTTTCTATTTTCAGACATTCCGTCGAGCAGGAGTAGATGGGAGCAGTCTGCCTCTATTAACAACAGACAGTTTGACAAAATCTCTTGGAATGAAACTGGGGCCAGCATTAGTACTTACTGGAGCAGTTGCCAGAAAAGCGCGGGAAATTAGCAAAATAGTGCCATGTTCATATTGTAGGAAAAAGATTCAAAGAGGTTGACTAACTGTATCACCGTCAACAGTTGACGTAACTATATCGACAGTGTGAACATCTAATAACAATGTGAATGCGAATAATAAATGAGAATATATATATAAACAATGTGAATGAGAATATAAACAATGAGAATATAGACAAAATAAGAGTGTATATAAGTGGCTTTTAATACGACGAAGGGCGGTATATTTCTTTATTTCAAACTATCAACCAACCTCTTGTGGATTTACTGAAAAGAGAAAAAGTTCGCGAACTTAACGGACTTGCCAGTCAGTATATAAAAAAGCATTAATTTATTCATAAACAGTGACTTATGCAATTTTATTTGTTTTTGTTTCATTCTTGGTATTTTATTCCACTGCAGTATTAGTGTTTATTTCTTGAACTTAAGATTATTGGTAACTTTAGTGCAGTAATAATAATAGTAATAATAGTTTCTGGAGAGATTTTTGTCCGTCCCAACTTTTCTGTATTATACTGTGACCTGTATTATGTACCCGTATCTATTGTTATATCACCTCGACTATGCAATGGTCATATTATGGATGTGTATATCGTATTTTACGTAGCCATTGTTTCAGACCATTTCATTTAAACAATACCGTACAGGTATATATAATTTGAAAATATATGGTATTGTAATGTATATACATATATAAAGTATATATACCACACGAAATAATTGACAGCTGAAATCTCTAAAGATATTAAAAACTAAGATATCACGTGATCATCAATATCTGACCTTTTAGCATTGCTTGTAAATTACGCTTTTAGAATCTCTTCCGACATGGTTTTAGGTCAATATTCGACCTATTTACACGAATAAAATGTAGACTTCAATAGATACAGTTATCCCACTTATCCAGTTACTAAATAATTGCATTTATAGTAATAGTACCTCTTAGTTAAATATTTTAATGGGGTTTTTTAAAACCTTTTTGCATATTAATACTAATCTCGTACCTTTGACCTTAAGGTAAAACAGATATCAGCCTGCATTTATTGATGACGTAATGACCTACATACCAAAAGGTTTTTTGTGGTCCAAGTACATTATTATTAGTTATTATGAATCCCTATTATAATGCAATAAATAAAATTATCATTGTAAAAAATGAATAATACTGTTGTTTAATGGCTTTTTCACGCTTCACTCCCCTACCACCACCATTATTCGTTAATACTTCGTTGACTATCGTGTCCAAGTACTTGTCATTATATATCTCGCATTCCAGTAAGTCCCACATTTGGGGATTGTCAGCAATTAAGGATCTATTTGAAATGATAAATGTCATCAACAGTTGTACTAACATCTGCATCAAAACAATGGTGGGTGGATGTGTCATCGAGTCAAGTGGTATGGTTTCGATCCCCAGGCTTGAGCGTGACAAGGAGTATGGTCGCCTGTTCAGCGTCGTGGTTTTTCCTCTGGGTCTCCCGTTTCCTCTCGCTTGCAATTTTGAGCCATATGTTAGTCCTGAAATGACCTACTCGTTCTCTCGGTACTTTTATTTCTTTCTTGATAATGACTTCAAGATGTAGTTTTTAAAATGCAGAGATTCCTCAATTGCAACTTAAATTGAAGTGATTCAAAATAATTGGATTTTCCAATTTTAATATCAAATCGCGATAATGATTTTCTGGCTGTAGTGGCAGCTAACAGCACTTGTACATTCTGACAGTTGAAGATTATAAATTTTTAACTGTTTCTTTTAATACAGCGAATGCTTAACTTTTTAAAATATTAAAATCTCAAATTATTAAGCACTCGGTCAACACCACGACCTCTTTCGTATATATGTAGACCCGGAAATGGAAAAATTGTCTAAATTGATTGGCCAATAATATGAAGTCGTTTCCTATGTTTCCTGAATTAATATATTAAAATTGGACTAGTTCCCAGGCCACAGAACACTGAGAATAATGCGTTGGGAGGAGATGTGAAATATCTCTTATTTTTAAAATGTAAAACACAATCACAATTCAAACTACTGACAAATTAAATAAGTACGAGAGCACTATGAAACCAAGAATAGCGTCATGGCCGCCATCTTAGAATCCTAACATCTCGCCTGAAACACATTCAGTCCTAATCAGTCTTCATATTTAAAATCCAGCATATGAATCCGGCAAATTCGAGTAACAACAGCAAGGGGACCAGCCTCATGAATATAATACCTTAATAAAAAGGGTTAATAAGTATTCATGGAATGTAATGCCTCACATGCAATACCCGCCAGCACCGTCGATTCAAGTATGATAGAGCGCCAAAACTCTAAGCATTCTGATTTGGTTAGAGTGCCATCCATTGTTGCGTAATTAAGTAATATGTATCGAATATGTATATAGAATGGCGTATTATATCGACCATAATAAATATATCCAGCGTAGAGGCAGCTTACAATGGAACAATTTTACAGCCCCAGGCTTGGTGTATTCTGGCCCCATCCCAGCAGAAATCAAACACCCACATCAACAAAAAGATAAAACAAATTATGCTTCGACAGGTCGCAAAATGAAAAGAAAAACCAGGACGTTGATGGTGTTTTGTTATTTGTTTATGTTTCTGTCTGATCTTTGAACGGCATTGGATTTTAATAGTCATTGGACTTGCATTATCTACATTACTTTGAATAAGACTGGTATCGGCCTTTGACTGGTACAAAATTAAATGGGGTTAATGTTACTGTTCTGCTCCGAACTGGACAACGAAGACGGACATACGCCATACATTGCGCGAGGAGGGAAATTTTGCCCGGATAGCGGCACTACGTCCTACTCTTATATCGTATCCCAATTGCCAAGGGATCGTTTACGTGCACACCAATGTGTTCACTCGACCTCGGTTTTTTGTCCCATCCGAAAGCTAGACAGCGGTTCTTGACGAGAGAGAACCACGACGGGAACGTTCAATGGTACATCCTGGAAGATTGCATTGAATCGTTTTAATTAGCATTTTGTTTTTTTTTTTTCCTATCTAACAGCACTGATGAGTACGTCTGTAACATGTTTATTTTCAAATCACTCTTTATTTTTAGGTATTTCATTGATAACAATCAAAGACGAAAAGACTATTATTTATCATTGTGTGCTTATCTTTGCCGTCACTAATTACACTAACTCGTTTTCTGTACATTTTTCTTACTCAAATCCTGTCTGGTACAAATATCTCACTGATTCCCAATAAAATTGTTCTCATTGTTTTATTCAGACACAGTTTTTTTCGATAGCGTGTTACAGAACAGAAATTTCCATAAAAGGTTCTTGATCTACAAACTGTAATTGACCGTGGAACAGCCCATCAATTTATAGGAAATAATCAGCAGGTACGGATTCGATCCCGTTAGTCGTCGAGAAAGGTGATGTGAAGAATACACATATTATATATAACATATATTTCCTTGTCGGCCACCCTTTACAATACATTGGGCGATACTGACAAAAAAAACGCCCTTGTCAGTTCTCGTCAGTGATTGTAGGTTCCCAATCAATCAATTAAAGTGAAACGTTATAGCGGGACGCATGCAATGAAGATGTGGCTGAAACGTTCAAATACTAAAACTCGCTGTTTGAAGACTAACACGGTTACGGTATACCCATATTTCAATAATTCGCAGTGTGTTTGTGTGTGAGGGGCCGGGGGCACTCAATTCAAAGAGAATGGCGAAGAAAATACTGAGCAGAACCTCAAGATGAACACCAATTGTTTATCCATAGAGTAGATGGAGGCTATAATGTTCTAAAGAAATTCAATATGACCTGACATCTTGGCCTAACGTCCATTCGACGCAAACCACGCTGGGAAAGCAAACTTGCGACAAGAGGATACACCATGTAGGCCATGGCCAGACGTTGATAGACAATTCAGTCCAATCTTCCAACAAAACAAATGATATCAATAAATAAGAGAATACTGAACCCCATTCCATCATCACTAAGATAATATTCGCCTATCAATCACCCATGTTATCTTGTTAATTAGCAGAATGATAGTGTTGATAAGTTAATTTCCTCTACAATACTTCACCCCTTTAATATCCTAATGTAAAGCCTGTTTTAACATGATTTTATTTTGTTCTCACTTAAGAGCATTGTTCTGTTGATTCATTACAAGTATCAGTTAACAGACCTATTCGTATATATAGTAACATGGAATTAATATGTATCCGCTCCATAAGGTACTTATGTTGCTTTTTAATCCTACAGGTTTATCCACCGGGTTGGATTAGGTGAAGTGCGCAAGGCGGAATATCTGTAAGCAACAAATAAAAATTCTTTATTGAGACACTGGTCTCTAAAGTTATCTTCTAATTGCCACAAACTATATCATTTCGAGACAAACCCGTCAGTCATTCGCTTGCGCGTATGGATCTTTGCAGTGGCAGTAAACCGTTGTGACCAGAGAATACCTAAGAACTTGGGCAAGCGACCCTTCTCCTTGTCATACGCATGCTTGGAATCAAACCTCACTACCTTTTGACTTAAAGCGCACGCATGAGACCCCAACCCACCCCCTGCGACCATCCAATCACCAAAGCCATGGTGCATATCATTTGATGTTCCGTTAGTCGCCATTGAATTAATCGATTTCGTAAGGGTTATACGTATTCAATTATTTATGAAAACAATTAAGCTTTGGGTTGATATTTCTGTGTTTGGTGGTGATGGTCTGAGTTAATAGGGTATGCGTGGACTGGTGAAACTTACAGTCAATCAGACAGTCAAACATACATGTATCTATAAAGGACTACGCTTTCACCGTTGCTGTTTGTGACTTACGTATTAGTACGAGTTACTGTTGATCAGGAACCGAGTATCACGTAATTACAGCCACCTTGGAAATGAAATCAAAAATCGAGGTCTGTCCATCACGCACTTTTGCCAAAGTAACAAACATGTCAAATTCCATGTCGATCGTTCAGGAATTGGCCGAATCGTAGGATTCTTTCGAACAGCGTCGCCCAAGTAATACACGATGACTAGTACTATAGGAACGTATGGTCCTAGCCCAAAACGTATGGTCTACCGCCGTATTGGACTTAATATTATAAAAAGTAGTTTCGTTTCGTTTAATATTCGCATTTGCACACTGCATATTCATTGTGGAGCGTATCAAAAAAATAAAACGAAAGGATATTGAAATTAGATTGGGAATAAATGAGTATACCAGTAAATTGTATACGTCATTCATCATTGTTCAATTTTAAAATCGACTATTCTAAACCATTAGACATTGGAAAATTGTAAGGCTGCGAAGAGCGTATTCGAGTATTTATCTAAAATTTATTCATGTGTAATGCCGAAGTGATTAGATCGTAATTACTATTCACACGCAGAAAATACATTCACCGGTTTTCTTTGATATGTTGATGGTCTCATCTTCTGTGTTTCTCGGGTACTATATAATCGTTCTTATGTTTGAAGCTAAACAAACCTTACATTGGGAAATACGATCTTTGCTGCGTCCTACTTGATATTCTTCCTGTCGTGGGTAATGGACCTGATTGTCTTAAAGGCTAATGTCCTGTAGCAAGTTCACCTGGCGAACAGTGTGGATAAGTTTGACAAACGAGTATAATTTTGTCACCTTTTGAACAATACGTGTTTATATTATTTGTTATTTTTAAAGTATATCTTTACGGGTATTCACTTGGAAGCTATTATCTTTAGTATGCATCGTGATGTATTGGTACAAAACGTACACATGCCCACTCGCCAACAATACTGGGCAGTACTTTTTCCTGGTAAGTCACTTGGTATATTTACAGATAATGACACGTAGCTGTACGGGTTGCGTATGCTTACTCATCCCTGATACTAGTTCAAAATTTACTGTTACGCATTATTTTGATAATTTTCCCATTTAGGAGTACATTTTGTACATTTTTCTATTTTTGCATTTTGTTTTTTGAACTCTTTATCATGGATAAATTAGGCATCGTGTTGGTATTATATGAAAAAAAAATTGAGTTCAACGTCCAGCTTATCTGCTTCATCCGGGCAAACGAACAATGAAATTTGTATTATTGCATTAACATTTAGCGTATGGTGGATTTTTAACAATATCAGTGATTGCCTCGATTATGCATCTTTGAGAGCAGAGTATCACTATAACATTTGATTTGATAATTAAACCGACTAAAACAGAATTGAAATGAAATTGGTTTTAAGTTTTAACTTGGCTTAAATCTCCAAATCACCACACGTTTAACTACACGATACTAAAATCAGACATGGACACCAACTTCACGCAACAGAGATCATCCACAGAAACAATAAGACAATGCAATGACATGGGTTGAAGACTCTGTAGATGCCAGGAAAACCTCTGAGTTAAATCAGTCTCAAACCATTCACAATAGATTGAATTCTAATCTTGATTAAATCGAAGCTTGGTATCCACCAGACCATTCAATTACAATTACACGACAATCGATTATAACAAACTTATCATATAATGGCATTAAATGTAGACAATCATTTTAAACATCTAGAACGGGTTTATTCGGTTTATTTTCTATGCAATTGTTGGTCTATATCCATTGAATCTGTAAAAAAACGACCTTTACATAAGTTTAAAATCAAGAAACGACCACACTGATTTGCTGGCAGACACCAATAATGATCACATTACTATCATTGGGGACTTTGTGTTTATAGTAGACACGGTGAAACATGTTTTTATTTATAGAAAGCTTCTATATCTATCTCTTATGTGTGGCTTATCCCAGGAAAGAGTCGGAAGGTCGTAGTTCCCACCTGATGAATATAATTTAACGTCCCTTATAACCACATGGATATTGAAAAATAACAACAAATAACCCTTATATTTGTCAACGAGAACATTAATTCTGGTGATGTTCAATGGTTCAGAGTGGGGTATGTGCCTTTACATGGCCCTACACCCCATTTAAAAGAATCGTGGATCCGGGTTGATATTTTACCAGCTAACTGTTAGATTTTAGAGAAAATGACAACCTGTAAATTGAACAGATGGTAACCATACAGAAGCCTAGATGAAGTACAGTTTATATTCATCACATCTGATTCTATTTACACTGATATAATGGCGATATTCAACCCAAACATTATTTGTTTTACCCACCCTTTAAACATGAAGTTCTTCCAATCCCCCTCCGTGATTTAAGGGGTGTCGAAACTGAATCCTCCTCGCAAACCACGGCAATGATCGGCATCAATCTTCATGTGACACGCATGTCTTAATCTGGCCACATGTTAATGATTTTGTCAGAGCAAGGAATGCGATAAATGGATATATAGGTTTACCTCTTGTTGTCTCGTGTCTCGCGAGACGTCGATTGTATCACATTATATTCACAGTTGAGCTGGTTTACAAAACACATGGAAGAACTTACCGAAAGAAAAAAGCTAAAATAAATTACCTCCCTTCCCCTTTATTCTTTTAATGATGGGTTGTGGCCATCGTGAAGGTGCTTCAGCATGTTGACAATATTCTTGTTTTAAAAAAAGGAGCAACAGCGGCACAGTGATAAAAACTCTGTCTCATTAATCAAGCCCGGTGCTGGCCGAGAAAGTACCTAGGGATTTTATCATTGTGGTTTGCCATTGGCAAGCAAAAGCTTCTGGTCGACCGGATTGTACCAAATACCAAGGTCCCGTGGTTCCTTGTATTTGGCTTACACGTAGAAAGCCCTTGGCTGTTGGTATGTCAATTTTCATTATCCTGGTTGGTGCAGAATAATAGTAGGACGTTAAACCACCAAATCCTACTAGAAAAATATTTGATTCACTGAAAAACACTCATCTTGCGTGTACGTAATTTGTTCTGGTCTAATGGCTAACCGTTGTGGTGGAGGGGATTAAATGTCCAGTAGACATTTAACAAAAGATAATCCAAGAATTTAGTTGTTGTTATTGTTGTTTATACATTAAATATGATATTAAATATGATATTATGGGGGTTGGTTTAATTAGATTGTTTACACTTAATGTAATGGGTTGAAGATCAGTAAAACACAAAAATAAAAATGTCCTTGTATATCAGAAATCACCTTAAAACTGATAAAAACACAAAATAAAAAAAAAATCCTTGTGCATTAAAAAGTCAATTTTAACACACTTTTATAAATTCGCTGTCGTGAGAAGAGACGGGGACAGGTCATCTTCCCCCTTTGTGATAATAATAAAGTTAAAACAGGAGGTCCAGCGGACTGTTGTTTGGCGTCATCAGTGTAGATAGAATAAAAACCCGTGGGGAAAAAAAAATCCGATTGCGTAATGTGGAAAAACGTAGAAATTTACGTAAGCTTCGATATTAATGGTAAATGTAAAGCGAATAACTATAAATACACGAAGATAATAGTTTCACCCCACCCCAATCAAGTCAAGCCATAAACACAGTGAATAAAATAGAAAAGTGTAGGTTTAGTTTTTTTCCGATTAAAATGTGTTGTGAGAAAATTTTGTCCGGACAGCGGCACTACGGCCTACTCTTATATCGAAATACAACTGCCATGGGATCTTTTACGTGCACGTCAATGTGTTCATGGGACTCGGATTTTTCGTACGATCCGAACGACTAGACAGCTGTCCTTGTCGGGCCCTCCATCCTGCATTACAGACAGGGAGGAACCACACCGGAAAACCTGGATCTTAAACTTTTTTGGCCAATGCAGCGATCGAATACCCTCCAGACTAGCGAGCAAGCGCCTTACCAACTTAGCCACCGTTACCCCCTAATTGATTTGTATAGGAACAATTCCTCTTTCAAGATTCCATTTTCTTTGTGATGTATTCAATTAATCACAATTCAATTTCGAAGTCAGTTTATGTTTGTTCTTTCTGTGAAACATCATATAGCTTAGTAATTCGCAAATTATAATATTTCTTTATATTGTATTACATGTATTTTAAAAAAATCCCTGATACAAAATTAAAGTCGTTTTTTATTTTCATGTGAACGTATATAGATTTTAAATTACTTCAAGACAATTCCTTATTTTAATCATGCATATTAATTTATGACCAATACGTTTATTATATCTCATAATTTCGGTTTTCACCGAAGGCCATAATTGCGCAATTCGTGATGTATTTCAAATCTGATATTGTCACCCACTGTATATAGAAATCTAAAAAGCTACACGGATACGGTCATAATTACATCATAAAAATCTTGGTCGAGGGTTATTTCTATATAGATCATAACAATAGAATAGTGTCGCAATAACATATTTGTATGCCCAATGGTTAAACAGAAAAAAACAGAATAGAATAGTGTCTGAATACTTAGCGATAAGTTATAGCCATCATTTCTTGTATATAGTTAAAAATATCTCAACAACAAAAAATATAAAAATAGGGTGTCTCAGCTTGGGCTGCTATAAAAGTGGGCGTGTTATTATAGACATTAAATCCTTTTATTGGGATTCAGAATTCTATATTTTGCTCAGAGACATGATATAATAATATTCGTCATATAATTTTTTTTAACGTATTAAATACATTTTGCCCGTGGGCCTAATTTGTATTAAAAGAATTAGTACCAAAAGTATTGAAATCAACATATTTTTTTCAATATTGATCGCATCAATGATTTACCACAAAGTTATATTGGCAAAAATGGTCTTTCTGGGGTAAAATCATCGCAACGAACACAATAAGTTGACATATGACTTTATTAATATTATGCACGGCAACTATCGCGCTATTTACAACTATACGCGCTTTCACACTAAAGGGGGTTAAAATTTCAAAAGTTCATAAATTCAAAGTGACAAACCAGTGTAAAGTTTATTGATCTGTCTTTATGATTCCTGTCATACGCTTTCTGGCGAAATAGTTCATTTACATGCTACCACCAATGACAGTCTTATATAGCAAATTAAGACAAATAATTCAGCAAAAACAATGTCTAGACAAATTGGTGATGGGTTATGGAATTTAATAAAACTTGATCAGCCATTGTTTTCAAGCCATGGAAGTCGTCAACGGCCTATGATTTACCCGATGTCTTTGTCTCACCAACTCGCCGATGTCAAAGACATTTTGCTGTTTATTGATGTTAACTGAAGGGCGAATCGGGGAATCGTAAATATGGTATGGACCCACTTTGATAATTGAATCAGCCTTTGTGGGCAAGCTAGTGAGTTGGAATGGAAAGGAAAGCAAGCCGTAACGTGAGATGAATGGCAAGACTGTGTTTACCCACGGACGTCCAACAGGAAACGAGAAGAGGTACTGGCACGTTATGGCGTCAGCTGGTAAAGATGGCGTTCACAGCGATCCATTCCTTTTATCGCCAAAACGTGTTTTCACTGCCTTATATCTTCATTATCTCTTCTCCTAGGATTTATCAGATTCCAACCAGATTGAATGGTGCGTTGCCGTCCGGCCAATTGCAGAATTAATCGATGGCGCTCATGTTTTATAGCTCTCATAATTGCTAGTCTTAAACTCAACTAGGGGTCCACTTGTATAGAATTGATAGTGAAACAATTGATCTTAAATGTCGATATTTTCTGTGAAATGTGATAAAGGGAAATACATCTTCATATAATCGCTGTCCTGTAAGATACAACTGGACCTATAGCCTCGTTTATTTTACTCGTATTGGATAACGAAACCATTCAATATGCATTGACCCTTCCTTATTACAGAATACATCTTCTCATTTTACGTTCAGCCGTCTAATTTCTTTAATTCCGTTTTTTATACACATGTGCTTTCTTTGAATTTATATCGACTACACGATGTATTTAACGGAACGGTTTATTACTGAATGCATCCTCTTATTTTACATTCGCCCATCTTATTTTTTCCCTTTTCATACATGTTTCCTTTGATTATATTTGGACGACACTGTTGGACTTTTCAGATTTTAATTATTATTCGTTATTGTGTTTTTAAAGAAATGAAACATCTATATTAAAAGGGGCATTGGGGTATTAGATAAAGATTTGATAGGTCAGAAATAGGGAACATAAAGTCGGTACAATCACAAAAAAATGAAGTCGAGAGCTCATTATGTTCTGGGTAAGTTAATTAATGTTTAATTAATAATTTATGGGCAAATTTAGCTTTATGTATGATTAATACGCTACATATCATAGGAAATGGGGTAGAATGGTCTAATGTGTGTAATTTAGATCATAAAGCCTGCCATTCACTCAGGTGACAAGGAGTGTGGCCGTGGATTTTCTCCATATCCTCCGGTTGCTCTTTCTACTAAAAGTCCCCTTTGCGTTAGTGAATTATTGAAATAAAATTGTACCAAATAAATATCGCTCCGAAATGACTGATGAGTGGCGGTTAAATACAGTCATCGCTATATATTTTGAAAACAATACTAAGTAAGGGGTAGACAATTAAACAAACAACGACGCTATTTAAAGATCAAATCAAGGGTATTATCAATGCTATTTTGTATTCAAATCATATGGACAATTTGAGTTAAGGAAAATTGATTATAAGGGCGCCTCAAAAGCCTCAATTGTAATCCGGTCATCAAGTTTCTGTATCTTTTATTACCGTCATATCATTCGCCAATAAATCTTTTTATGTTCGTGCGCTTCTTTACGAAAATAACAAGTGTTGCACGCTTCCATGCCAAACGGTTATGTTTTGAGCAAATCAAATTTCGGAGAGAATATCATTGTTGTAGCTGTCGAAATTCGTGACTAAGCATTCGAGTCATATACACGGTATTGGTTTAGAAGATCGACTTCTCTTTTTTTGTAGAAATAAATTATCGTGAGGAATGGCAATCTGATTGACAATTCGCGTGAAAGAAACCCACTACGATTCATCGTTTGTAAAGTTCTCAAATTCCTCGCTATTTACTCAAGAAACAATCGTTAAAATCCTATTACATCTAAAAATAGGCATGGCTGTAATATAAAATGTTGTTTCCTGGCTTCGACTACATTTTATAAACATTAATTACGAACAAACTTTGGTTTGACAAGGAAAAAATATCTGGTCCATTGCGTGAAAGATCATGATGTAAGACGAATGTCCCGGAGCTCTTAAACTTCAATACTTTTAATGTGATCGTTTCCGATCGTCCAACTAAAAACCAATACACCGTGTAGAAATTAACACAACTGTTTATATTACTGCACCTACTGTTAGACAGAATGGTTTGTTTTATTGTGAATATCACTCCGCCATGGTGTCGTTTTTTCAAGAGTTTTGGTTCCAGTTTCAATCTCAGAATTGTTTTTAGAAATCTGTGTCATTATATCAATTATTGAAATAATACTATAGATAAACCACAGATGGTCACATGTCCTACACCATTCATAAACAAATATTCCAAATTAGATTTATGTATTGTCTCGGAAGATCCGTATCAATTAAACAGTCTATTTGCTGATTACACTATTTCGTTTGCCTATACCGTGTTTTAGTACTTCGAATTTTGTCTTTTGGCGAGTATACCCATGGACAGCGATGTTTAAAACTTCGGATTTATTGAATGCTCAGAAAAGGTATACAAACAAGAATGTACGACGTTTCGGCCACAGAGGTTATAAAACTGGAACTAGTTCTATACACTTTGTAATCTTCTTCTCCTTGTCCTTTTCTTTTAAAAAAAAGTCGTCCTGCTTTTAGCCTCTGTGGTAGAGACGTCAATGGCCGAAACGTCAGTCTATCACAGACGATGTCATCTATGGTTACTATTCGCTACATCCAATCGACACAACAACCCATACAGCTATATTTAATTCTTCATTTATTTTGTAAGTTTGTTTTATATCTCAACATTATTATCGGGCAAAAACAAACTCAACTTCCAAAATCCAATGAAATCGACCATTTTATTTTTTGCCTCAGATCAAAGTCGTCTCGCCATTTTAAGCAACTAAGAACCGCATTAAATTTTCGCTTGATCGTTACTATCACATCCTCAGTATCCCAAGTGGTATCGTGCCGTTCTACTACACTAACCCGTGGGTCCATTCATGGAGGAGACACGTTGAAAGTAAATAAAATAAAACCAAGTACGAACAATCCAAACCATTAGTCAAAATTCGAAGTCCAATAAAAACAAAATAGTGTAATCAGCAAATGGACTGTTCACCGTGTACAAAATACACGACAAACAGTGGTAAATGGTGTCCGGAAGAGTAAGCTTACCCTGCCTGGCGCCACACCCGCCATTGCTGCATCCAAACTATTAGACGAAATCTCAATGAAATAGCATGATTGGCAAATGGACTATCGGTATACAAAATGCACGTGATGAACAGTGTTAACGATGTAATAAACAGACATAATTAGGAAGATTATGCTGTGCGAGTCAATAAAATATATCTTTAATAATAACCGAGAGAGACATGTTATATTTACCAAACAAGTCAATATGACGTCCATAAACGTGTGGCATGAAGAAATGTGGCATGATAATTATTGGCCTGCGCTGAACGTAAAAAACGACGCCAAGACCGGTATGTAAACGGTTTTTGATTGGTTCGTCGATTCAACCTACGGGGCCAATGAAATCATGAAGGGATGAGGTAATGAGACGTCAATATTAACCTTGTATTTACTAGCGATAGAATTCTGAAATTATTTTAGCTTTTTGGGTTGGTTTTGGTTTGTTTTTTTGGTGGTTTTTTTCTGGGGGGGGGGGTAAAAACTAACCAGTTGAAAGTAGGTTTGAAGTAAACATATAATCTTAGTTATGGTAATTGGTAAACAAACTAGAACACACGCGAATAAAACGTGTAAAAGTGACAATTTAACCAGTTCTACTTGTTTGTATTGAATATTCCTATACTGGCCAATTTATGAATTTTAACAGCCTTTGTTTTATCTTCTGACCTACCAATCTTAACATTCTCTCCATTTCTAATGGTGGAACTGGGTATTTTATTTGTGTATTTTACAATTTATCGGTAGTTTAAAAGAGCTGAATGTAGCCTATGTGGAGATGTTATTATAGTGTGCTCAATAAAGCCTACGTAACTGTCTGATAACGTCACGTAGGGCCTACAAAGAAGAGACTACTCGGTGGTAGACCATTATTTGTTTATACTAAAAGTTTTTCCCACTGCTCAGTAATTATGAAGATGGCGTCATAATATTAGAGCACACGGGTGTGTGTAAGCATAGACTATGTTCCATGGTGTAAGTTACCTCACTAACAGTAACACGAGATATAGATGACGTAACACAAGGCCCCAAGCTGCGGTCGCCTAATCAACGGAAGTCAAAGTAGTGTAAATTGAGACAAACTCGCGTATGAAATAACTAATCCGTAGCCATGACATCGGTGTTCAATGAACCGTAGCTAACCCCGTCGTGGTGTAACTGGAAAAATATCTCGTAAATAAATGATGTAACTGATTTGAACTAGTGGCATGCACACACAGCACAGGCCGATTTAAAAAAAAAAAATATATTTCATAGGCAAATAATAATCAAACTTTAATTCTATCTTGTCCGTATAGGTTTGCCATGTGTAATTGTTTGTGAGTGATGCAGTACCCTGCATTTACTAATAGCACTCGAGGAATTTACAGTTAGACGTGTATCATACAGGCGAGGGGCGAAGACTCTGAAAACGCCCCTGTGACCGACTCTACTAGCTATTCCAAAATATTTGAGAAATAACTGTCTTAAACAAAACTCTGCATAGATTGAGTACGTGAATGTTAATCAACGATCGATTGTCAAGGGAATCACTTCTACCAGTTTCGTAGAGCTATACTTTGATCAACAATCTACCAGTCGTGGGCAATAAATCTGCAATTTCAAAACAGATATAGATCAATCATGACACTCACTGTTAACAGCCCCCTGAAAATATTGTCAAAATTGAACTGAACTGTATAGAGTACGTGCAAGAAGACATGAATGTTGACGGCGCTAATATTAAAGGGACTATCCCAATTTGAACAGAGTCTCATAAATGAATGTCTATGTACGTATGAAATTTAAGCGCCAAACTACAGATCAATGGTGTATGTACATTGTCTCAAAATAATGTGTCGTTTGGACGTTAACGCAAAAACCGCTTATCCGGACACGTAACCCTTTAAATATTTCGGGTCATTTTTCCGTTGGGTGTCCCGATAATCAATTGTCATTCCTTTTGAGGTATATATACAGTGAGTGCAATGCCCAAGGTAAATTTCACCAATACGTTATTTTTATTAAAGATACATTATGGGAGATTTTGACAAGGAGTTAGCCATTCTTGCTATAAAAGTTCAAAAATAGATGTTGAAACAAGAATATATTGAAAATTTCAGTCAAATTACTTTATCCTGAACAAAGTTGTTACCACTATAATTTTTTACTAGAAATGGTAGTTAACTTCATCGACACCTTTTTCCACTATGGCCGATTGTTGATTGACAGTCGTTAACTCCAAGTCTCGATCATCAAGTAATGTTTAAACGGTATCTAGTGAAGCGTGTGTATAGCCTCGGTCATCACTGTCTTTTATGAATAATTTCCGGAAGTATTATGACGTCAACGTCACGGAGAAACCCCACCCACGACGCCATAGTGATTAAATTAGTCGACGAAATCCTGTTTTAATCTGAGCCCAATCCAAGCCATCCGTGGGTCTCCAGAGTTCATTTTGGGCTTGTTGTTTAAATAAAGATGTAATTTATAATTTCTGTGACATCTGAGGCTCAAATGAAGACCGACAAAAGTCAGTTTTTGCTCTTCCATAATGTATGTTTAAGTAAAAGCCTGGTTTTATCCAGACACCGTATATTCTATCTTGGGACAACACATATATTGAGTTAGTTGCTGGGCCCTAAGGTAAAGGATTTTAAGGTCATTTAACACAGAATTAGGTAGTTTTATTATCCAAAATATAATCGAGATTGGTCCTTTATCATATGAACATATAAGCTTATGTAAAAATATTTACTGCATGAAAATCTATTTTACCCATTCATAAGGGAGAGGGTTGAAATATCGTGTGTTACAATAGAGTGGACCAGTAACAATTTCAACAAAAACTACAATAATACATGAATTAGAAAGAAATGAGAAATTAATATTCGTTCCGCCATCTCAACATTTTGTATACAAGGGCGATATGAAAGAAATTTCGCTTTGATTGTTTTCCATTATCATGATATTCACGTACGTTTATACACTAGATTTTCAAAGGTCAAAATTTTTGTCATTTTCTTTATCTGTGCATTCAAGTATGAAGATGGTAAATTCACCATATAAATTATGTATACCCGCACTTATGCGCACATGACACTTGTCTATATTAGTGGTATATATTTATAAACATGAAAATATAGCAACAGCAATGTCTACTGTAATACGAAGTCATGGTATACATGAGATGTGGTACAATGTATTCTAGCAAAAGTAACACCACCACCACCCCCTACCTCTTTCACCACCAGCATAGTAAAGACAAACGTCACATATTCATAATTTTGGGGAAGCACTGATTGGAAGGACGTAGGTAAGCTCGAATGTGTACGAATCACAAAATAGAACGAAAGAAAGCGGCACAAACTGTTCGCAAAAGTCCGGTATTCCCGCCATTTTGATGACGAACATTATAACAAGTCGCAGTCGCCGTTAGAAGCGAAAATAGAGGAAACTGTTCGAGCATAGATATTTTGCTTCAGTGAAGAACTGATGATTTTAAGATTTCAAGAATATCTTCATTGTGTAGGTCAGACGGTGACCTAATGTGACCGCAAAGTCTTACCCAGACGTAACGGTCGTAAAATAAACGAAATCTAATAACGTCTACGATGTCAGTTGAAATGTAATCAAGTTGACGGCCGAAACCAACACCCAGCGTCTTTCAAATTTGGAGTATATAATATTAATTCGTCTGGTGAGAACGACACGAGAACTGTAATGTGACAAACAAACAATATTTAAACATTATAAGGGGACATTTCAATGGCCGCTTTTACAATCAAAATGGCTACCAAAATGATACGTAAATGGCGGAGATTTTGCATCATAATACGATGTGATGTGTTTCATCGGATAATTCCTGGCCATCAATCAACATTAGAGAAAGTTACCGCCTTTTACACCATGACAAGCCTCATCATTAACCTTTCTCGTCTGGCTAGCTTTATTGTTTAAAACAGGAAAGGAGTTTCGAATAACGGACGTTTTGGGAATACGTGCCCAGCCATTAATATAGACAAATCTACTTATATCTGTCGAGCGAGTAGACCTTTTACATTATAGAACTTACTGACACGCAGAACTTGAATCCTAAACACGTAATTAGTTTGATGAAGAGATGAAAAAACCGTAATAAGACGCCGAGGTTTGCAAGCTAGAATTATAACGAGTTGTTGTAAGCCTTCAGCGATCCCGTCATTCTCGGCTCATTTACGGTCCCGTAGAAAGTCGCTGAGTGCACAGCGACGCGTACTCGAGCTTCTTTAAATATGGAGATATCCCGCAAATCTTGGTTCTTTGTTCATCGCGTATCGTTTATAACACACACACATGATAAACGTTAGGTTGTTCGTCTTCAACCGACAGCATAGAAAAGATTAATGGTTTTTGACTACGATAAACACATAAAGACCGCTCTGCCTTTGATAAATCATAAACCATACCGAATCTTTATAAAAATTATCTTCGATGGTTAAAGATAATAAAGAAGCTACGATTGATCGCTTGGCCTATCATTATTTTCAGATTTTGCAAAGGGTGAACTATAGTAACTACACCCTAGAGCAGGATCTCTCGACCTTAACATTAACTATATATAAATACCCCTAGGATGATACTGATAAAAACCAAAAGATCACGGCCGAAATAAATGATACCTTCAAATATTTGTATAGTGTGTTACGTATGTTTTTGGTTTACGATCTATTGGATTCTTAATTGTGAATATATCTCTTTACTTATATAGTATTATCTACCCATTTCAATATGAGAAAGAGAAATGGGGTTTAACTTTCACTCAACACAAACCAGTAATTCATCTCGGGACTAACATATGGTTCATTTTATTTCATTTATTCGCTTTCGCCTAGGGGATTTAAGCAGTGGAAGGAAACAGCAGAACCATAAGAAAACTCGCGCGGTTAGACAAACGACCGTACGTCTTGTCACGCACAATCAGAAATGGAATCACGCCACTTGACTCAATGACAGACCTTATCATGCAAACTCATACCATTCGCCCCCCACCCCCATTTCATTGTTAGAGAGGGAGGTCACCTTCAGACACTAGGTCATTTCGGGACTAAAATATGATACAATTCAATTTCACAATAAATCGAAGTGGCGCATGGGTCTTTAGCCGTGGGTGGGGGGGGCAGAGGAAACCCACGAGGTTAGACTGGCGACCTTACTGCTTGTCCCCTACACGACGTGCCTTATGATCAAAAGCGAACACGTTTGATTATCCCCCCTTCCCCTGACTTCATATCCAATTATATTTTTCGTGAAAGACAATTTCCATTGACGATTTAAAAATCTAACTGTACGGATTTATACTTAGTAATAAAGGATTTAGCAAGCTGGGGGTTAAGCTTTACAACCAATTAGAAACCACATCGCAGGAGTATATACGATGTTTATGTTTCGCCAAGAAAAAACAGTCCTATATTAGATGTGGCTATTCATCCAGACAATTTCATTATCTTAGTCTCTAATAAAACAGCCTGCCTCACACCAGACACCAGAATATACATTTTAAAAAACGTGTTTCTTTTGTTTCGCAGACGGTGATCGGCTGAAATAAGGCTGATCTATATTCCTATCTTCTTCAGACAACACTTTAATTACATTCTTTGCTTGTTCTTATTTATTCGAATCAATATAGAAAAATTGATGATCGTATAGAAATGTTCATTACTTCACTCTGTCGTAAAATTGACGATTGTATAAAAATTTTCAGTAATCAATTATCCAGACCGTAATCAACTTTCGATGTCATCGCTAGCCTGTGACATTTATCGGATTAGGATCCGATT
Source organism: Patella caerulea (assembly GCA_036850965.1). Taxonomy (NCBI): domain Eukaryota; kingdom Metazoa; phylum Mollusca; class Gastropoda; family Patellidae; genus Patella; species Patella caerulea. The sequence continues at coordinate 15,793,808 of JAZGQO010000014.1, read as the reverse complement.
TACTACTCCACTTTCATCCATCCAACTTTAAGGTTTCGTAATTCGATCGTCAAACCAATGGTGTCGTACTCTGACTTTGTACCGTTGATTACAGATCAAACATCCATAAGTGTACAAATTTGTTGTTATTGATGTGTTTCCATTTGAATATTGTTCACAATAAGAAGCAAAATAAGTAAGATATGTTTACAGGATCATTTTGTTATAAGAAAAACTAAGTGATGCGTTTTCTATGGCGCTCAGTATATGTTTTTTGGTGTAATGCACCTGAACATACGCCCACAGTCCTGATTCCCTCATTTAACAATATAAATTATTGAAGAAGATCATTTGAATAACTAATGAGGCTGATTGCGAGTATTACACTAGATGAAGCGAGGAGTAAGAATTTCAAAGTATAATTTCTACTAACGACATGTTCTAAATATTTCAGATAAAGAATTCCAATTTGCCAAGGAAAACTATGGAAGCGTATAAGGGTCAATAGCACAATAGATACTGCGATATTAATATTAATAGGTAATATTTATATCATCATATTGTGATCGGTTCAATGATTTTACCCCTGATGGGAACGATATTTGTCGAGTTAATTGAATCAACGCGCTATGTTACATCCCACTCTTTCGTTTTGAATGTGCACGCTTGCGTTAAGATATTACTATTCTGAAGATGTATACTACGACATAAGCATTTTGTTAGTGCAAACATGTACTCGTAAAACGAAATTATGACATACAACATGCCGTGTTGATTCAAGTAGCACAGTAAATACTATCTGGTTTGTTTTTTGTTTTTTTCAGGGGAGGGGGGGGGGCATCACAACGATCACAATATATTGAAATATTACCTTATTAATATCAACGAATCTATACCATTCAATAGTAAATGGCATACCCACAGAGAGATGATCTAGTGATGAAATAATTCAACCACAACCGAAGATGGTTCCTCTATTTCTATTTTCAAACAGCGTATAGAGAGAGAATAATAGAGGATGGTGACAGTTTCTTTACTTTTCGAAATTTTCTATGACCCTCCGCTCAAGCGTTACCTTCAATTGACGTCAATATAGCGCAAACTGTGCTCGTAATTGTCCACTGGAACAGTTATCCCCAAACACAAAATGAACACATTTAACCGATTTACTCACAAAACATCGATCGGGGGTTTCGAAATTAAAAGATCTGTCGACCTCAATGACGTCACTGAAGCATTGTTTGGGCTCTTTCAAATTCATAAAATATGCATTATGCGTGAGCTTAATCTGCTAATTGCAGGTTTTTATTTTTGCTTTAATATCATATAAACTATTCTAAATCTGCATATTTTTATTTTCTCTTCAAAAGTTATATAAACTATAATTCAGACATTTTTTTTTCACATGGCACGCCTATAATCAAATCTATAGACCCTCGAATGGCGGAGATGTAACAAACAATCTATGACACATCAGAATAAATGCATTTCTATTTTCAACAGTTATATCTAAATCTTACACACTGCAGCTTGAAATGTCTACAAATTATTCAAATACATGGTTAGATCATCTCCTTTAAAACTTGAGCTATGGCTAAAGTAAATACTGCTTTTCCTTTGGGTCCATTTTGGGGTAAGCTACCCTTCTTGACTGTTATTAATTAAGACCATGGAGAAACATGGTATTATACGGAAGTAGGCGTTAAAAGAGATTTAGTCTCGATTATCTAGAAAAAATCAATTACAGTCCCGAACATTTGAAGAGGAAACTAACGTTACACATGTATTTACTTGGACAAAACCCAAGATGTGTGTATTAATGTGTATATCACCGTTATTAGACCGGAAATTAAGCTTTCTGTTATAGACTGAAAATATAAAGATGTCAATCAAAAAGATGAATAGAAATAATGTCGTGGCTTTAAGATGGTGAAAGGAAGTGTTTACAATCAGACCGGTGTACATGTTCCTCCACGAAATTACTACTATTAGACACTAAAACAGAATTTAACTTATGATAAATAACTTGCAATTAAACACGATAAAAAATGTTCCGACGAGTGACATCAAGCTCCTAGGATGTTTATTTCAATCAATTATAACACATGTGGAAATAAAATGGGGTTTTACGTCCTATTTTTCTGCACCAACCCGGATAATGGAATTAGACACAGCCACACGGCGTGTAATAAGTCCTATTTTGCCCTGACAGTGGCAATGCGGTCTTGCCCTGTTCTGATTTCTAAATTTCAATGGTTATTTTGCGTGTTCATCAACACGGCTAAACGCTGCACACGTGTTGAAGTCAATTACTAATTGGACATCGTTTCGAAGTTTTCTTGAAAAATCAAGTAAAAAAATTATAATATCATCGGCCTAGGTCCGTAAATATCTGCCAAGTGTAGGCGCGTAGGGTGTCGATCTGTGATAGGAAGCCATATGATCAATCTAAAACCCACGAGGTTGATCAGGTGACCCTCTCGCTTGCAACGTACAAAATGTCAATGAATTTGTTGTGTACTTTACCGTTACGCTTTTTATTCATCCATTCATTTTTGTTTTACGAAGCAACCAACCCATAGTCGTCGAATGTGTCATTTTATTTATACCACCTTTTAACCAGACGTCTTCAAGATCAACCTTTAAAAAACAATCTTACGATTATGCTTAGAGATTCCTTTGACATTTCGTCAGGATTTGAGTCAAACGTGTTGAGGTTTTTAAGATGCCATTGACAACATTTTATGTAAATTGCAGGCATTTTGTCTAATTTCAAATTAACCAAGCTTACCCATCAGAGACAATCGTCACACGACGGAAAGAAAACTAAAGCAACCTTTCAGTCGACATTTCTAGTTTTTCAAAAGAATATCGAAGAAAATCGATTAAAAGGCCAATGCTGTACAAAATTCACTCACGATATCGGAAATATGGACGACGCTCAATATTTAATACGCAAGTTAGACAAATTAACATGATTTGCTGTTCCCCGAGGATTGGTCTTAAATTCTCCATTTAACTTTTCACGGGGAGATTTTCGTGACGAAACAAAGGAACAACAAATCTAAAATGGCGCCATAACTTACGGATTACACAATCGAGCGAACAAACACGTAACATATTTCAGAAAAGAACATTTAAAACCTCGCATTTACTAGGCTTTGTTAACATCATGGCGTCTTAGAGGTTCGAGAATCAGTTTAAGGGGAAATGCGCGATCCGTCATAATGTAATTTATTGGTATCAGTGTGGCTATACGAGTGTAGATCAGTTGGCGACAAAAACATCATTACAGTTAACTTTAACATTTTGCGGTAAGATAAACATCCATTAAGTTCATAGTTCGACAAAATAGAATATCCAGAGTCTTCAATTATTTCCGTTAAACTGGGTGGTAGTTTTTATTTTTAGTTCAACCGGTGCCGTATTTGTCATTATTATACTTAATTGGTATGAACATCACCGGATTTTTAGAAAAAAGTCACGATAGCTGAAGTTAATATTTAATATAGGCACCACCAAGACAACCTCAAATATTGTCGTATATTGTCGTTATACACGTTCGCTCAAGGGGACAAACTTGCCAAATGACTGACTTTACACAATGTTCACGATACAAAGATAGCTATTATTAGTTTTCAACGACTTTCGATAATTACTGTCAATTACTGTCCTCCTTGATCAATATGAATCTTGTTGGGCTAAAGTTCAATAATTTATACACAGTACTACTGATTTTCAAACATACGTCTTGCAAGAACTAAAACTGCCTACTACAAGTCTTTCTTTAGGCCTGAAATGTTATCTAAATTATTAATTAGACCATATTAAAATCTCTACGTTAGCCATCGATGTTGGCTGGATTAGAATCCTATTATGCTGCTTAACGCTCATTGATCATTAAATTAAAAATTGGATAATCGAGACTATGCTGTTACTGATTTTAGTAATGATGATCGAGGCTAGGCGGAAATGTGGATCAATTTGACTGAAATTTTCAGCAAATTATCTTTACACTCTCTAGTTTTTAACTATTATAGTGCCAACGCTTTATCTTTAAGTTATCACCAGACTACTGGCACTTCTTTTGTATTTTAAAATGGACATGATTCGACGGCGGAAGGCTTAATCCACTTTATCCCATTCAATACCTACATCACGAGATCATAATTCATCCGCCAGTAAGCACACATTATCGTACCCACCAGTGGCCCTTTAAATGAAAATGGTCAAATATATGTGGATTCTTATAAATTAGTTATAAATGGTTAGGTACCTGATTACATTTAATAATTTCCCTTCGTATGTCAATTTTTTTTATTTGAAATCAGACAAAATTACTACAATTTACATAAATTGTCTTTCACACGTTTACAAATTCTAATAAAAGTAGTTAGACACGCCTTCGGAATTGGTGAGATAGCTCCGCTTTGAGGAATCGAAAATTGTTCATTAAGTTCTTCAATGTTTCCCAATGAAAACTCTAATGACAATTTACTGTATCGCGTTCGTAAAGTTCAAAGTTGAAAATATATCAACAAAAGCACACGTTTATCTTATTATATTGGTCATATGTTACCTATTTTACCCTGCAGGGGGCCTTATACGAGTATGTATATGAATCTAAAGAAGAACTTTTGAAAATCGATGTAACAGATGTGATAACTAGATGGATAGCACCATTAAGTAAACTTATTTCATCAATAATTTCTAATATACGTTAATACGTCGATCTGCTGGAGTGATCACCGCCAGTCATCTTTATTTAGTCACAGTTATATGGATAGCTCGAGTCAATTAATATTTTCATATAGCCAGAATCTTTGGTGTTGCTAGGGTACCCCCGCGATGGCTCTGTGAGTAGGCGCCGGGCCCGCTAACCTTGGACAGAGGGCCTCACAATGACCGAGGGTCTGGCAATGACAGAGGACAGCACTTAGAAGTTCGGGTGGAACGAAAAGTCGGAGGTCCCATACACACGTCGGCATGCACATACAAGAACTATTGAGAGTTCGAATTTAATTTCTGTCTGGACAACATGTCCCGCATAGCATACTGTATGGCGTATACGGTATCGCCCGGTAGGTGCAGAAATTATTACGTTAAACCCCATTTCATTCATTGGGTCGTGACTCCTGATAGACTGATAATATGACTGGCCGCAAAAGATTGAGTATTTGTAGTTAAAACAGTCGCACGACTACTCATAAACTCAAGAGTGTCATAATTTGTCTTAATGCCTGGACTCACTATGCGAGTTTTGTCCCAGCAAGGTATTCGCCACCAAAGTTTCGCCAGCCACAAGCGGTTATCTGATTTAAATATCGACATGGCTGTATGTTGCTGAATAAATACTATTGATCTAGTTTTAGCAGGTCATTCCCTTTACGCCGTCATTCTTCATTATTACTTATCCACTATTATCGTGTCCAAGCACTTGTCATTAATTATCCCACATTCGAGGTAAGACCGACACTTGGGGATTCGTGATGCTTTAGTGTATCTAAAGGATAACAATTAAAGGGACAATAACATTCTTGCTAGCTTGGTAGCTCCAGAAAATAAATAATACCCTTATTCTAAGTACTAGATGTTGTGTAAATTATCCATTACAACCTATTTTACTTGTCCAGAGGGTTCGAAAATATTTTAAAATCCAAGTCACATTTGAAAAGGTTTACGTTAGACTTTTCAAATCAATTGGTTGAATTTTTTCCAATTTTTTAAAACAGGTGTGTTAAGATGAAATATTTAATTGGATTATTCTAAAATAATACGATTTGTTGACCAGAATGAAGATTGGGACATACTATTCAGTTACAACAAGAGTGTTATTGGGCTTTAAGGACGTCTTTGAAATATGGTAAACAAAACGACAGTTGTCATCATCAACAAATCCTATACTATCATTTGCATCTACACCATTGACGATGTGGGTGAACTAACGGGTCAAGTGGACCCGTTTCGACCCTATAGCGTGTACGTTACAAGGAGTGGTGAAGCCTGTCCAGTCTATTGGTTTTCTCCTGGACCTTTGATTTCCTCAACTGTTAACGACTCCTACACACAAGCGAAATGTTGGAATTCAATTGTATCATATGATACTTTAATTTGATATTAGTATAGAGAAGAGTTAAGTTTTGTGGAATTAAGTTCATTTTGTATTGACTATTCTGTTTTCCGGAAGTATTTGACTGAAATTTAGTATACTTTTTGATACATTAAGAATTACAGAATAATTTACTTAAAATTCAATACGCAGAATTTATTTCATCTATAGCTAGCTACATATTTTGATTATATACTATTCAAAAAAAGTAGGGGATATTTGATTTTTAAGTGTTATTAAAGTCACCTTATCAAACTGACGAAGAAACAAATGACAAACTGAAATAAAGTTCACATTCACCGATTTATTCCAAATGATCGTTAGACTAAGTAAGGCACAGACTGACCATTATAAGGGTAAAATGATACCCGGGGTCAAACAGTAAAGTTACCACAGCATCACAACAAAGTCAGTAACGGGTAAATCCTCCTCTGTTTGCCAAACAAGCATTGATCCGAAGTGGCATACTCCTAATGAGACGTCTAAGGTCATTTTGGTCCAGATTGTCCCATTCATGTTGCAACGCAGCAACAAGTTCTTGGACATTGGCAGGATGTTGTTGACGTAACCTCTGTCCAAGCATGTCCCAGACATGCTCGATGGGGGAGAGGTCGGGACTCAGTGCTGGCCAAGGTAATGTGGTGATGTTCTGTTGTTGGAGGTAACCTGTAACGATCCTGGCCCTGTGACATCTTGCGTTGTCATCCTGGAAGATGAAACGGCGGCCATGACGTCGTGCGAACGGCACAGCATGGACTACCAAGATGTTGTCCCGGTAGTACTGGCCTGTAACATGCCCTGCAACAACATGTAAAGCCCTTCTTCCAGCAACAGTGATGCCTCCCCACACCATAACAGAACCACCCCCGAATCTATCATGTCTGATGACGTTAACGTGTTGGAAGCGCTCGTTTCGACGACGCCACACCCTCCTACGTCTGTCCAAAAAATCTACAGTGAACCTTGACTCATCTGAAAACATCACATTGCTCCAGCGTCGATTATCTCAGTGTTGACGATCCCTACACCAACGACGTCTTGCCTGAATGTGATGATCTCGCAAACAAGGGATCACGCAAGGACGTCGAGCGCGAAGGTGACCCCTAGGCAGTCGATTCCGAATCGTCTGGCCACTCACTCTCACACCAGTGTCTGTTTGACGACGAGCGCTAATCGGATTTGCTGTGATGACGCGATTTCTCAAGGCCAAGGTACGGATAAATCGATCCTGGGCTTGAGTTGTCGCCCTTGGTCGACCTGAGCGTGGTCTGTCCTGTACAGATTGTGTATCACGGTATCTGGACCATAGCCTGCTTATGACAGACTGAGAAACATTCATCGTCCGCGCCACAACCGCCTGTATTGTGCCGATCTGTAGCATGCCAAGGGCACGTAACCTTTCATTTTGGGTAAGCCGACGCATATCAAAATTTGTTTTCTGGTCACTAAAACAATTAAACTGATGTTTCCACCCTGAATTCAATGCCACAATGACTGTAACATTCAAAGTCAGAGTCGTGCAAATCTTGGGTTGGACCCCCATGATGATCCCAAGCACCACCTGCATTCCATGCGGTAGCTATTGGTGCGTTTGGGCGTCACATGTAACTGGAAATGTTTCTTCTGTTAGGTTCTATAGTGACTTTTTTCGTAGTCATTTGCATATTTTAGTATTATGCCCCCAAAATCAAATATCCCCTACTTTTTTTGAATAGTATATTTCACAGAAATGTATCGATTGTTACAGATGCATGAATTGTAAATATGTATGGGTCGGTAGGGGATACGTATTGTTTCAGCAATCTCGGGTTACATCGAAAAACAGAAGTCTACCAGTATCACGATTCTTGGAGAAGATAAATACAAAAGAGATATTCATATTTCGTTAAGTACCATAGTGACCCAAAAAATAAATTCACCGCCATCAAGATAATTCAGATGATTTTTTAATTGATAACATCTTTATTGAATTTGGAGGGGAAATATATCAGCAGGTTGTTGGTATCCCCATGGTCACCAACTGGGCACCTTTGCTTACTGATTTATTTCTGTATTCCTATGAAGCCGAGTACATACAGGCACTAGTTAAAACAAATAAACGATTAGTCAGACATTTTAATGTTACTTATCGGTATATTGATGATATTCTATCATTGAATAATCCTAAATTTAGTGATTATGTAGAATTCATATAATCCTGATGAGCTTGAAATTAAAAATACTACTGACAGTGACAATTACGCTTCCTACTTGGATCTGCGTCTCGATTTTGACAACTGCCATAGACTCAGTGTTAAATTGTATGATAAACGTGATGACTTTGACTTTCCGATTGTTAACTTTCCATTTATTAGTAGTAACATTCCTGTATCACCAGCTTATGGAGTGTTTGTGTCTCAGCTAATTTGTTACGCGAGAGCTTGTTCTTTTTATTCTGATTTTTTAAGTAGATTGAGATATTTGTCAACTAAGCTTCAACTACAAGGATACTTACGCACTAAACTTATAAAATCCTTTAAAAAGTTTTATGGCCGTCATATTGACTTGATTGGTAAATATAACATGTCGCTCTCAGCTATTATTCTTGATATAATATATTATTTAATTGACGCGTATCCTATTTACTATCTCTCTGATTATGTCTACTACACCGTTAACAATGTTCATCACGTGCATTTTGCATACCGATAGTCCATTGGCCAATCACGCTATTTTACCGACATTTTGCCTAGTAGTTTAGATGCAGCTATGGCGGGTGTTGCGCGCCAGGCAGGGTAAGCTTACTCTTCCGGACACCTGTTACCACTGTTTGTTGTGTATTTCTTACACGATGAACAGTCCATTTGCTGATTACACTACTTTGCCTAACTATTTTGCCTATAACGTTTTTTAGGACTTCAAAGTTTTGCCTAATGGTTTGGATTGTTCGTACTTGGTTTTATTTTATTAAAACTGTTTTCATCGTCAGATATTATTTTACTATTTAAAGATACATTAATGGAGATTAGATAACAAGTTGGCAGTTTTCACTATAATAATTAAAAACTATATAATGTAAAGGCAATTTGCTGAAAATTTCAGTCAGATTGATCCACTGTAAATCGAGAACGAAGTGGATGAAAGATCATCATTACTGAAGTTGGTAATCACGAAGGAAAGTTTTGAGTGTTAATCGGACTATAATCCAACAAATATCGCAGGCTACCCTTGTCATCGAGATCTGATTATGGACTGGATAAGTTAATCAATGTCTAAATAATAGTTTTTATAACGTTTCAGGCCTAAAGAAAGACCTACAATAGGCAGATGTTGCTCTTGCAAAATGTATGTTTAACAAACGTTTCGAAGGGGTAATCTATACCCTCGTATTACGCTGGCTACCTTCATGCACTGGTTATGCTTTGGTTCATAAAGAAAACATCTCGGCTGCTAGCCAGTGGATCATACACACACTGACAGGATACTTATCTATGCTATGATATACTATCATAACAAGTTACCGGTTTACCAATTCCCAGTTGGCATGACCATGCAGAGCAAACCACATGACCAGCATGAAATGAAACTTTCGAAGGTTTGTATTCGTGGAAAAATTAAATCAAGCCCAGGATACAGTTATCGATTTCAATAATGTATTAATTGCAGTAACGTGGAAAATAACGTCCAAATGTCACTTGCTTATATAATAGCAGAGGCTATGAGGGCTTGTCTAGATTGTCAATGACCTATTTGGTCATGGTAACACACAACAACCCACACATATAATGTGTAAGTAAGGGCTATATATTTTACAAGCATAGTGAGGACTGTATATCTATACAATATTGTCCCTGGCTTATGATATTAATGAACATGTTTCATCGGTCTCGGGTAGCACAGGTCATATTTTTGAAACAATACACATTCCATTACATTAGTAGATGACATTGTAAAGACTGAAATGTGTCGAACACATCAGGGTTAACACAATATGAAAACCAAGTGCAGAGTTAATTGTTCTTGAAACACAGTGTGATCCTCGGTTTTTCCTTCCATCCCGATGACATTTCTCGAACACTTTAGCGAGACAGCGTCTTACCCACTTAGCCATCGTGACCCAATCCTTACCGGAATTTCACTTAATATGAGGACTGAACTCTGTCGAACACAGAGTTTACATACAATTTAAGAACCATCGTAGAGAATTTTTGACTGGTCCATCAGAAGCCCACATGTAAACATTTGTGTGCACATAAAGAAAAAAACATTTCATTCAATGTGTGTAGATCAAGCAAAATAACTAAGGTCATGCAAATTTAAATTCAACAGGCCCTGAGAACAACCAGACCATAGCTTAAGGTCTTAGTCCAGATCCAGGTTCAATGTCTTAATCTAGGTCGAAGGTCAACAAGAATAATACAGCTAAAACACGGATGAAGAAAATAAACAAGAACATAAATTCGACTTAAATACAAACAGTAAAAGTATGACCTACAAATTGTGTAAATGTAGTATGTAAAAATATATTTTCTTCACATAAGAAACAATACAAGTTTAATGGGTCTCATCGATGCCAAACATAGATTTCGCCGTACACGCGATTTCATTGGTCAACGGATATACGTGTCCATGTTTTACTACCATAACGAATTGCAAGGTATATAGGTCTAGCAGTGGACTGTTACGTTAAAAAATACCCAATGTCCTCTATTTGTTGATGTTCTATCTATTGTATAGAACTTCGTTAGGGTATCAAAGCAAATAAAGCAAACAATCCGACATCCATGGAGATAGCTCATGTATGTGGCACCATCGACTTGTGAATCCGAAATACTTAATAAACAATGACTCAAATCTTTAAAACAGAATATCGACGATTGTCTTGTATCGAGTTCGGAAGGTTCAAAGATTAAAACGTAAGCAAAAAGATAAAAGGGTGGATATATAATTGTGTTTGGTTCAATGGTGCATAAATAAAGATAGACGTATATATTGGTCATATGTTACCTATAAAATGGAATTATACGAGTATGTATATGAAACTAAAGAAGAACTTTTGAAAATCGAAGTTTGGGGTAACAGATGTGCTAACTAGATGGATAGCACCATTCAGTAAACTTATTTCATCAATAATTTCTAATATACTTGTATTTAATGTGAATAAGCAGATCTGTTGACAATGATATTAAAATCAATATGGTGGCATGATATATCTCACAAATAATATAACACGTGATACGATAAAGATATATAATTACACTATGTACACGTACAACATAACATGGAAGTACGTAAATTATTGACCATAGAATATGTCTGACATAAATATCATATCCTTATGAAAATTGGCTAACCAACCCATGAGCGAACTCATCCGATGGCCAGCCCCCTCAAATATCATTAACTTCATAAAAAATAAAGTCAGCCGGCATATAAAAAGACACCAGATGGTGCTGAGATATTTTTAAATTAGGCACGCTCTAACTGATGTCATTAATTTATTTTGTAAACTACACAAATATAGATCATTAAAGTTAACATGTGTCATGACATGACACTAGGTTTCTAGAGCATAAAGTCAACAAAAGTTGCGCTGCAAAAAAGGAGTGGGTGGATGCAACAAATAATTGAACTTCATATAATCATACGGTATATCATTGTGTCAAATGGCGTGGTTTCGGTCAAAAAATTTTATATGGCAAGGCCTACCAAACTTCGGTGGGTTTCTCCGGGACCCCCGTTTTTCTCCCACTGCTATAGATGGAGATCCTTAGTGCATGGTAATTATTGAAATATAATTTACCGTGTGTAGTCGAGTTGACTTTCAACCCCGTATTTCCTCCCATCTCTCTCTCTCTCTCTCTCTCTCTCTCTCAATGAAATGGAACCTATACTGATATTATTCCGAAATGAATTAAATGAAAAAAAAGTGTATTTTAACGTCTGGCATGCCAAACTGGAAAATCCGGATGACCTTTCCTAACAGACTTTAGACACTATACACGTTGTCATATAATGTTATTTTTTTGAAATATTTGTCACGTTGCAGGCGCCTGTGGTATGCATAGCTATGGAGGTGTGGGTGGGTATTGGGGACAGATTGCTGGAGATTTAATTTCGCACTGTAATCATGGCCAAGACATCAACTACCTAGTCAGTTAATTGTTACTGACTATGCATATTCTATAAGACAGGGTATTACACCACAGGTTTGTCTGACCGACTTACGATATGTCCAGAAGTTATGTCTGATTGGTAAACAGTTGAATGCAAACGTTATCGACCAATTAGACACATATTCCATCCAGACATTTAACTGTGTCTTGTGATACTAATATTAATAGGATCCGAAGAGGTCGTCTGAGCTTATCGCGTAATCCTGTTCGTAGTCTTAAACGATTCTTCTTTAGGCTGTGTATTTCAACAGCCAGACAGGGTCCTTACGCCTATTGCTAGTGGACCCAATAATGTACAGATTATCGGCATATACATATAAGAAGCACGGTTGATCCTGGTAGTTAATCAAAAACAAAATGCTATTGACGACAACAGGGGCGGATCCAGGGGGGGGGGGCACACATGCTGCTCAGCTACATGAAAAAGAAAATAATGCCTTGCATCAATGAAATTACATCACAAAGTGATCCTACATCAGTATAAAAATGATTTCTCTGTTTAAAAAGCTCAATTTCTATGTTTGCCTATGTAATTTAGAGACGATGATGGCAGATTTCCGTAACAGAAACCTGGCAAATCCCCCTCTTGCAAAAATTCCTGGATCCGTCCCTGGACAAGAGAGAATTGGGCAATATACTTTCCAAATTGAAAAACTGATCCCAATTAAAAATGGTACCAAGGGGTTTGACAAGGGATACTAATGTTCGACCTTCACCACCAGTATTTATATTCCAATTTGAACAAGTCATAACAAAATGAACTAGATTGTTTCTGATAATTATAGACAAAGAGATCTATTAACTGTCTTATTAATCTGGATGTCAATATTCTTTATTCGAATTTCGAAAAAATCACAAGATCTTGTACAAGAAAGTTTTTCAGTTCTTCGCTAAAACCATACACAAATCAGAAATCAGAACCGATGATCTAGAATCGAGAACAGCGTAAAGACAAATGTTTGAATGAAAGAAACTCGTTTACAAGTTATTCATTCGGTCTAGACATATTAAATCTTACGATAGAATAAACAACACATAATTTACGATGGGAGAAATGAGGTCCATAATATACATAAGGACAATCTCGTCCAAGTGATAGACTAGTATATCCGGTAATGTATATCTAAAAATTTGATTTACCATTATATAAACAAAGAAAACCTTTGTAATCCGCCGAAACTGAGAATGTACAACGATTCGCTGTAATTTGGGTGGGGTTGATTATTGATCTAAAACACAATCCTGTGGATTCATTGGATTATAGGTTTCATTCACGGTAGATGACCGGAAGTGTGGTTGCTTGTCTTAGCCTAGGTATCCGGTGGCGTTAAGTGGATTATTGAAATGAAATAGGGTTTAACGTCCTACTGTGTTGCCCCGATTGGGCTCATGAAGACGGGTATATCTTGTTAAAATACAGATCTATATTTCCTCTCTTTTTTATACTTTCGATGGTATGCACTGCAAAAAAATCTGACAGGTTGTGCTTCAAAGTCGTGCCAGGGGTCGTTCGAGTGGCTTTTGACCCTATGACGTCAGACATTGGTTATTCAATCGGCGTTGGCGTTTCTTTTGGATTGCCCACAGTTCCCTGCATCAAACGCCTAGCTCTCATCGTAACATACCGTTTCATTGGCGAATCACTCACTATAAAGAACGAAACGAAATAGGGTCTGTGTTTTAATCAGAATGCATACTTCTTTGGTAGGTTGTGTACATACTTCCATTAAAACATACATTATGCTAATAATCAAGACCTTCCCACAAACACCCTTATTTATTAAATAATATGGTATCAATTTGGAAATGTAATATAAATTGAAATAATAAACGTGTGGTGAAATCGAAAATTTCATACAGTCAAAAAAAAGGAAATCTCCATAAAATAATAAACTATAGAATAATCACTATTTAACGGTCGTCACGACACAGTTTTTGTATAATACGACTCGATTACTGTTTAAATACAGCGTTGAGAATGAAGAAAGAAGTCCCTACAGGATTCAATAGTCACGACAATGATAGATAGATCTACATCACGACTCATTTAACTAGAATTTCCCTTGGTGACGTAAACAACTGTATATAACGTCAAGCTGGTAATGCACAGATAGGAAGATTTTGTCGCCTGATCTCAACAATTACGTCAACACGTCAAATTGTTTACCGGTAACAGCTAATTGATCAGATTCGCCATATTTTAAATCTAATATTGTAAATAGAATATCAACACTAACAAGTAGCGTAGTCAAGACGATTCGTTCCATTCGGCATTATGTGGGTGGGCACGTTTTGTGTACTGCATTCAATAAAAGTAGTTTTTTCTATCGGAACAGAAGATTGATAGAAAAAGTTTGACACGCTTATACCAGGAAATGAAATGAAATGGGATTGAACGTCCTCTTGTTTCGCTTCGATTGGGCTAACGAAGATAGGTATACGTCATACCGTGAGTTATGCGGGACATTTGGCCTATATTCGAATTTCAACTGCGCACATGCAAATGTATACACACGACCTTAGTTTTTCGCCACACGCAAACGACTAGATAGCTGTCCTTGTTAGGCCCTCAGTTCTGTAGATTCCCAGGTAGTTGCCTGTCTAACTTTCGTGGGTTTTCTCCGGGTCCATTTCTCCCGTTATCTGGAAAAACCTAGCAAGTCAAGTTTGGATGAAAATTGAGTTAGACCCATATTTGGACTTAGTACACGTGTATATAATAATAGTTTTTTTTATCCTTCACCGAAAGGGTTTCTATTTATCTTCATCTAAAAAGACAAAATAAAATTGGATATATATTCAGTAGCTTAACAAAACAGTTTCCTTTGTTCACTCAAAACTACATTCAATAGAGTAACTATATATATTAGGTTTTTCCAGATTACGGGAGATTTGTTAGTCCCGAAAGGACAGAGGTAAACCACGTCAGAAAGTCTCGATGAACTTTCTCGGTCAATAGGGATCAATAACACGGACTACCAGGGTTGTGAGCCAGTGTCTTGGCCACCGTGGCACCATCCCCCCACCTCCAGAAACAGATCGCCTTTTGTTGAGCAGTATAACTGGCTTAAAAATATTCTATGTGTATGGTGAGCGGAAAAGGGGTGAGGTGGGGAAAAAAGCAATGATGACGGTCCCGCGTGGCATCTATCAATATTTTAATATACATACCGATTTAGAGAGAAAAATTGGGTTGAACGTCCACTCAACATAAAGTCGGTCATTACGGAACTAATATAGGCCCATCCATGCTTGTGCGTAGGTGGCGTTATCTGTGGGAGGAACCCGGCGAAGCGCCACTAGGTTGGACAAGTGACTACTCATTGTCATGTACAAGCGAGGAATCGAAAATGCGAATGTCTTACAAAGTTCAATACGTATTAACGGCTCCGTACAATTTTAAAATACAAACGGTGTTGACCGTGGTGGTCATAATATTATAATTATCAATCAATATAATCAATCGATCGTTCGATCAAGTTGTATTAAATCCATTAGAGATTAGTAGGTAATTCGCTTTAAGGTATTAGTATTTAGAATTCGTTTGGTACAGATAGCGACATTGACACAAGCTAAATGGTTTTATATATTCCTTTCAACTGGCGTTAAATCGATGATCTGAATGTGTTTTCGTAGTGTTCAAAAATCTATTTGATTGTGTGTTTGATAGGATACGGCCTATACATAAATTATATCCTCAAGGTATTAGGTATCAAAAAAAAACATTAGGATGCAAATTATACCACGAAATACGTCACCGTCCGATTCAACAGTTTATTGATGGTTTAAAATGAATTATAGATATACGCCTACCTGAAATTTTTTAACAGAATAAATCTATATCAGTATCTACTATATTTAAAGTGCAAGCAAGAAATTTATTGCTGGGGGGAGGGGGAGGGGGGGGGGCTATTCTAATAGAAAAAAAATGAGACAGGAGATTGGAATTAGCATTTTATCAATCGAGCTATTTGTATACGATTTCCAAATATGTTGTGCGCGTGGGCACTGCATCCACATAGGCCTAACGATAACATATGGGTTTGCTCGATGATTTGGGATCTCGAGAGTTGAATCTCGTTGTTAATGAAGGTGGTCATTAGATTTCAGTTTCTATAATTCAAACACAGATTTACAAAACAAAGCGATCCTCAAATTATTTATTGACTCAATAACTAACCACGTGTAGACTAATATGAGGATGTCAGCTTTTACGTCATACGAGATATGTAATCAATAAAACGGGCACCATATTTGGACATGGCCCAAGGGGTTGGCTCAAACAGGAATTTCCGTTGTTGACAAACGTGACAATTTACTTCTTCTGTGTTGATATAGATAAGCATTGTAGTTGTAGTATGTCCTGACAAGACATACCGGTGTAATAAATGTCATGATAGCTTGATAAAGGGGGGTAACCCAATTTAAACCGCTTGTGTTCCCGTTTGGCATTTTTAAGCTGCCTTAATTCAGTCCACAAGTTTAAAATGAATTGTAAAGAATGAATACATTAGCCTAGATATGCATAGAGTATAATGGTAAACTTTGATATTTGTGAATATCATTCCGAAAAGGTGTGAACTGGAAATAAACGTTGGTAAGTTGAGAAGCCATAAAACCAGAGTTATCTCCCTTGTATCAGTAAAAGGGATGTTAATCACCGTAAACGCGTTCAATGGCCACCTTCTCAGATTATTAAATGCAACCAGAATTGAAAAACATAGCGTGACCCGGTGTTACTATAAGCATTCTGCGAATTAATATTTGATGCTAATTAATGCCGAACAAGAAGTTGCGAATTCTCACTAATTTTGCGGAGTAGGCCTAATGCCAAAATAAGATATTGAAATGAATATTTATCGTGGCAGTACTCCACTCGTCGCTGAGAAATGAAATGAAATAAAATGGGGTTTTACGTCTTACTGTTTTGCTCCTAAACTGGGCTAATGACGGGTATACGCCATACAGTGTGCTATGAAGGAAATGTTACCCGGGCAGTGGCGCTATGGCCTACTTTTATATTAAATTCCAACTGCCATGGGATCTTTCACGTGAACGCCAATGTATGCACGGGACCTTGATTTTTCGTCCCATCCGAATGATTAGACAACTGTTCTTGTCAGGCCCTCTGTCCTGCATCGCTGACAAGTAGAAACCACGCCGGAAAAGCTGGATGAACTTTCCCGGTCAATGCAGCGATCGAACACCCGACCTTCAGACTAGCGAGCCAGCGTCTTACCGACTTTGCCACGTGATCCTGTCCTCCCTTCGCTGAGTAAAAATGACTCCCCTTTCTTCTATGTGCAAAAATAATGAAGACTGTATTCGGTCTTAGCTAAGGTTGGTAATGGAAATATTATTGTGAGCCTTTCTATTACACGGGTATGCGAATACGTCATCTGGAAGAAATCTGTTAATATGATCAGAGTTTATTTTAATTCACAGTAATCACTGTTATTTTATCTTAAATACATCAACATTTTACACTTAAAATTCCTTACTTATATTTAGAAAGACAGACAGATATATAGAAGTCACGGTGTCTGAGTGGGCATTACACTAGCTTACTAACCATGTGATCACTGGTTTGATCCTTGCGTTGGTCGAAAAGTTATTGGCTTTCCGCTTGTCATTGGGTAGGGGGGGGGGGGCTGGGAAAGGACATATATCCAGTAGTTCGGTAGACTCGAAAACGAAAAAACCGAGGTTGATGTATGTAAAGAACTGTTGATAGTTGGAATTCGGTAAGGCGTAGACAGAAACCCCGCTTTCCGTGAAATATTGCCATTAGACCAGATTGTGCACGAAAATTCAAATTCATAGATTGCCAACGGTGATGTAAGCCTCTTCTAAACATTGAATTTATTCTGAGGGGATTTGATTTACAGTGCACAATAATTAACTGTTATTAAATTAATTGGAGATAGAAGTGGATTTGAGTTATATGTGCCCCTATATTGCATGTTGGTGTCACACTCTTTTCAATATTCGGACAGCCATAATAGCACTTCATTAATGGCCAGTCTTATCAAATTCTATAATTTTATCTTCATCATAGACATTTTCATATGCTGTCTAGAAGTTGAGATGTCGTTGCGACCTAATTAAGAAAATTGATGGAGTGATTTGGCGGGAAATGATTACACGTCTGCTGTTAATAGCCTATAAGATATTTATGTGTATATAGTTACAGTATACGGATGTAA
Source organism: Patella caerulea (assembly GCA_036850965.1). Taxonomy (NCBI): domain Eukaryota; kingdom Metazoa; phylum Mollusca; class Gastropoda; family Patellidae; genus Patella; species Patella caerulea. The sequence goes on along the minus strand of JAZGQO010000014.1, from coordinate 15,775,359 downwards.
CCTGTTTATCGATATACTGTGTCAGATATAAATATGATTATATCATACACTTGTCAGATTGTTAACCATATGTTGAGACATACTTTAATATACGTCATCAAATAAACAATATTCCAACTTCTCATAATCTAATCACGTCATGGATGCTGAGTTGTCTCAATATCAATATGAAGTTGTTTTTAGCTCGAGTGAAGACAGGTTAATTCATTTATCTTTGAAAATTCGGTCCAGCTATTTCGAATCCAGATGGATTGATGACACTATCTTATTTGAACAACCGAGAACCTGTATTTTAAGGATGATTATATAAGAGCTAAATCTGCATATTGCAGGTCTCCCTTTGGCTTCAGATGTTATTATTTATATAAGCAACTCTATAGATCATCGTATGGTCAAGATTTAAATGGATTTAAACGCCCAAGTGATTTAAAATGTAAAAATAAAGTTGATAATGGAGGCTAAGTCTAAGCCCAGAATAAATTAAGTTGTATGAAATTTTCAATATATTCATTTTCCATTATCTATTCTAACCTGTCATAGCAAGAACTGTCAGAACTTCGTCTATGTCTTACACATGGCACCTTTAAGCCACTGTAACTCTGTTTTAGGTGAACATATTGATTACCACTTTAAAACAACCATGTGTCCATTTTGTTTGTTCATTCTGCACCGTACATCACGTACACGTTTAGCCATGGACGCGTCTAAAGAATAATAGGTAAAAATAATGATGTTATGTTTTGTCTTTTTTGTTGTTTCAAAGTAGATGTTATTTATGTTTATTTGTTTTGGAATTTTTTGCGGGTATTATCACCCGTGTTCTTCCTTAGTACTATAATTATTCGTGATGTGGAATGTACTGATTTATAAAAGGCTTGCGTGCTTATGAAAGGCAAATTCCAACGCATTCTTTAACAATAATAAAGATACTACACGAGGGCAGGGTGTGTCATCTACCAACAGACAATGGATGCACTGATGACGGACACTGATATAAACATCCTTTGTTAAATATGATATCGTTATGAATATTCCATAAATACATGCACGTGATATTTTCAACCTACTGAAAGATGATGATTTCCTGGGTAATAAAAATGCTGAAACAAAGTCAGGTTTATTGTACCAGGAAAACAACCCAGACGTAAAAATGCATCAAGTCATTTCTGTGGTATTTTGTGTGGGGTTGTGGTAGACGAACAGTCAGGGAAATCTACTCTCAACTAAAATCTATATCGCCATTTCTGTGGGGTTATAGTAGTCCAACAGTCAGGGCACTGGACTCTCAACTAAAATGCCGTGCGACCGAATCCGGACGTGGGTCTAGAAGAAGAAGGCCCTTTATACTTTTTGCGTCTAACAAGGGTGCCCGGTCGTTCGCGTAGAGCCACAAACCAAGGTCCACCCGTGTACCTATTGGCGCATACATAAAATAGCTGCTGACAGTTGGAAATCGAAGAGGGGCGGAAATGCAGCTATTTCACATGTAACCATAGAAATGCAAATAACCATGTTTTTCTCAAAATGACTTGTATATCCGGGATGTTAAACCCCATTCTTTTAATATCATTACAGTGGATATCCAAGCGAAATATGTAACAAACGGTTTACTATGGCATCGCGGTTTGGGCTATGGAGTACCAATTAGGGTAGATTAATTTAAGCAATTTATATTCATGAGCATACGTTATTCAACAAAAATAAAGATGCATATTACCATAAATACCTCATTCTCGACGACGACAACAGACAATTACAATAAACCCATTTTATTCAGAGAAAAAAGTTGAGGATGTTTGTAATTTATTCATTTGTTGTTTATTGGGTTTCAAAAGTGTGTATCTAGAATCTATGTATTACATTTGTATAATTGTATTTGTATAGTATTGTATTTGTATTATCCATGTGTTGCGGATTTGTATAATCGATGAAGGGAGACACGTAAAGTCGCCGAACAGGCAAGTTAAAGCATCGTTCTTTTCAATACTTAACGGTACTATTGGGATGGGGGTAGGGGATTACTTCCAAAAGTGGCAGAAACGATAGCAATGTCGAGGGGATTTCTATTACCGTTGATACAGAGAAGGTAGTTCATCCGTATCAAAATAGCTTTAATTTCCGCCAAATATTTGTCTCTTTTCCGTACCATGAACCCCATTTCATATCATTTTTTTTATAGAGAATCATGCAAAGTTTCTTGACATTTCCTGAGACTAACAACAAATGTTCACTCATTAAAGACAGCTCGCCATGCCTGTGAGTCAACATCTTGAATAATTCCATAAATCTTGAATTTCTAACAGGAAACGAATACCACTCCCGCATTGTGCTGTGATTTGAGCTATTTGATAACTGTACGAAACGATGAAATAATAGCTCTTGGTTGTACCTTTTATACAGAACTTTGACCTTAACTGAACAGACGCTTCTTAGATTGATTAGAAGAGCTCTGTATCCGATTTAGAGAACTCGACAGACGTTAAATCATTTGGTTGCGTCACGAACAGGCTATTGCTTACAAAATAAGAAAATCAATAAGATATTGTAATTGACGAGGGTTGCATGCCGGTGTGTGCATGTTGTATACGCTATTGATTTATCGTGTGCATGTGAACCATCTTACAATACATTTATTACAAATACAGCTTTCCTTCTAACAACTTTTTTTTTCTTTTTTCTTTTTGAATTAGTCATAAAAGAAGTCCTTTGCGATTATGGAAATGTTAACGTGCATCGATCTATCGTATTCATGTTTCGTTTCGTTTTCAAGTTGTTTGCGATTGTTTATCTGCGTGATAATTCTTTTTTTTTGTAATCTAATAGGCGTTTGATATTCAAATGTACCAAAACAACTCGTATTGTGCTTTATTCTGGTGATTATTTTTCTTATTTTACGACTTCCTTATATGACATAAAAACTTTTCATACTGAAAACAGTCATTCGAAAAGTAATGAATATAAATAACTATTGCAAACTCATACCAAGTAAGACTAAATATATTGAGAGCAGCATTTAGTGCATGTCAGGCCCGCATCCAGGAATTTGTCGAGGGGGTGGGGGTGCGCCAAACATTGGAGAAAGGGGTAATATGTTACAAAGTTGGATTGTTTGGGCGGAGACAATGCTAAAAACATGTTTATATTATCTATTAAAGAGAAGATATGTGAACTAAAACTGTAACAAAGCAAACGAAAATGAAAAGTAGCTATGTCACTGGGGATCCGCGCCTGCATGTGTTATAGATGAGGCAGAAGCACATTCTTTAGGCATTTCCGCACCGTTTTCAGTAGATTTCCAACCTTTACAGTCAAAAATATTATACTCTTCAAAAAAAGAAACGCACAACCCATTTTTCATCATTTTTTTTTATCTGAACGAGGTCTTACTTGTTTTTAATGCCATTAAGTAAGGATAAAAGAAATTCATTATTGATTTTAAAGGTAGGGTCACTAATTGTGACTGGTCATCCTTTTTGTCGAAATTTTTTATCGCTTGATTGCACCAATAAACATGAATTTAACAACTTCGCGAGCTTTTCGCATGGAACCTAAATCTAAGGTCTTTAAAATCCCGGGGTTCTCGGTTTCCAAATCAGTTGCACATGTAAACACTCAAAGACCCAAGTGATCCGAACGAAGACCAACGCAACAACGCTATTGGTGGATTACAAGCAGGTGACTCCAAGACAGATGTAGCCAGACTGCTGAATGTTTCCTTTAGTTCCATTCAGGGGCGTTTTAAGGTTTATCATGGCGGAGGCTATACTATTTTGAGGACCCTCTTGTGCGGGGGTCGGGGGTGGTGTGGTGTTTTGATTGATGATTTTCATACCAATGCAATGACTAGATTCCCATTCAGTAGTGGATTCGACAGTAACAAAGTAAAACGATTGACTCAAACACGGGAGCTCTTTCCATTGGCCAGAAGGGCCCTTTTGTCAGACGAGGGGCCCTTTTGTCTGACTTTAGGCCCCCCCCCCCCCTAACTAGGGTACATTTCATTTTTCTCATCGGTTTTAGCATTTTTCTCTCGTTTTATTTGTTCAACTTCTTTGATTTTTTTGTTCGCAAGGATGCTGGCGCCTCCAGCGCCTCAGCTATAAAACGCCTTTGGTTCCATTTCTCACCTTTGGGATAGGTACCGACAGCGAAGTTAAACACATGAACGCCCTAGCTAAGGCCAAACAAGTGTCGTCCCATTTGTCCTGGATTGTCACTTCCGGTTACGTCATTGGCGTAAATGGTTTTCAACAGCGACCTCTACTGCAGCAGCAATTCCCGGACGGCGTAGAATCTCGTACCTGACAGTAGGCAAACGCCTACGTGAAACCGAATAACGAGGAAGACGTCCCCGTTAGAGCTTCTGTTTTGAAATACGCCGACACCATGAAATCCAACTTTAATGGGTTCAGGCACTGAGGGTATGGTCACAGCAACACTGGAGAGCAGTTTGGTTCAGCGACGTGTCGCCGTTCATGTTGCAACAAGGCGATAGTAGAGAGGATATACTGACGACGAAATGTAGCGTTGCGCAGTTTCCTTTTTGGGAGAGTATATATTATTTGCTCCTTCCCCGTGGAAAACAGAACAGCTTTCGCTTTTTTGTGTGGGTTTCAATCTAACGCCCGACGTCTGATGTTCGAATCACGAAATTATCCGTCTTATCCATCATTTGGGGATTCGCCTATGATGTTTGCATATTCTGTCTCGTGGTTCCTGGTTTGAGACGTGGTCGTGATGGTTTATACATAGGATCCGTCTGAAACAAGAATCTGAACATAACACTGTTTATATTTAATTCCCAAGTATGTAACATGGTCGGGGTTTTCAGAGTATGTAGTGTAAATAGAAACATTTGTGTGTCGTAAATTTATTTCAGTTTTAATAATATATACAAAACAGACGCCCCTATTAACCTGTGCATACTTAGATCGCGTGTATATACGTATAAATCATACCACCGGTATCGTGTCTGGAGCATACTGGATCAACACAATATTTTATTTACACTCAAAATGTTTTCTTCGCCATTTCAAATATGCCGTTAATTAGGACTTGTAGAGTAGTGATTCCATCCAGCCATTTAGTGCATGTTGATTCTATCTGTATAATGGTTATATTAAGTGTACCATAGCTGAACATACATAGACAGTATTCATTTATGTAGGATTTTAAATATCATTGTGACAGTTGCTTTTACTCGATAATGAATATCTCGTTAATCACTGGCGTTTCGTGACCAGAGAGAATGCTTCTGATACTTAGGCGTGCACCGGGAAGTACCCTGGGATATTGTTTACTACATAAATCTGACTGTTAATAATTGTCAGTAGGCGTAAATTGTTGTGAGAGCTGGAATTTAAACAGGTGTAAGCTGTACGTCCTCTAGTTATAATCAACACACCTTGTTAGTCTCCGAGTAATCTCAGTGAAGTAATGAAGACTGATCGACTGCTACCTAAATTAAATTCCTTCGATGAAAACAGAATTTCCGGAATTTTTTAAAAACCTAACACTATTGCACGCTAACTATTAGTATGAACAAGGCGGGCGTTAACTGTAATATGGCTTCACCCAATGGCTCCCTTTAAGGCACTCAATGTTGTTATTTTATTCTTTGGTTGGACCGTGGGCCAATTATATACTATTCAAAAAAAGTAGGGGATATTTGATTTTAAAGTGTTATTAAAGTCACCTAATGAAACTGACGAAGTAACAAATGACAAAATGAAATGAAGTTCACATTCATCGATTTATTCCAAATGATCGTTAGACTGTAAGGCACAGACTGACCATTATAAGGGTAAAATGATACCCGGGGTCAAACAGCAAAGTTACCACAGCATCACAACAAAGTCAGTAACGGGTAAATCCTCTTCTGTTTGCCAAACTAGCATTGATCCGACGTGGTATACTCCTAATGAGACGTCTAAGGTCATTTTGGTCCAGATTGTCCCATTCCTGTTGCAACGCAGCAGCAAGTTCTTGGACATTATCAGGACGTTGTTGACGTTGACGTAACCTCTGTCCAAGCATGTCCCAGACATGCTCGATGGGGGAGAGGTCGGGACTCAGTGCTGGCTAAGGTAATGTGGTAATGTTCTGTGTTGGAGGTAACCTGTAACGATCCTGGCCCTGTGACATCTTGCGTTGTCATCCTGGAAGATGAAACGACGGCCATGACGTCGTGCGAGCGGCACAACATGGACTGCCAAGATGTTGTCCCGGTAGTACTGGCCTGTAACACGCCCTGCAACAACATGTAAAGCCGTTCTTCCAGCAACAGTGATGCCTCCCCACGCCATAACAGAACCACCCCCAAATCGATCATGTCTGATGACGTTAACGTCTTGGAAGCGCTCGTTTCGACGACGCCACACCCTCCTACGTCTGTCCAAAAAATCAACAGTGAACCTTGACTCATCTGAAAACATCACATTGCTCCAGCGTCGATTATCCCAGTGTTGACGATCCCTACACCAACGACGTCTTGCCTGAATGTGGTGATCTCTCAAACAAGGGATCACGCGTGGACGTCGGGCGCGAAGGTGACCCCTATGCAGTCGATTCCGAATCGTCTGGCCACTCACTCTCACACCAGTGTCTGTTTGAAGACGAGCGCTGATCTGATTTGCTGTGATGACAAGATTTCTCAAGGCCAATGTACGGATAAATCGATCCTGTCCTTGCGTTGTCGCCCTTGGTCGACCTGAGCGTGGTCTGTCCTGTACAGATTGTGTATCACGGTATCTGGACCATAGCCTGCTTATGACAGAGAAACATTCATCGTCCGCGCAACAACCGCCTGTGTTGTGCCGATCTGTAGCATGCCAAGGACACGTAACCTTTCAGTTTGGGTAAGCCGACGCATATCAAAATTTGTTTTCTGGTCACTAAAACAATTAAACTGATGTTTCCACCCTGAAATTCAATGCCACAATGACTGAAACATTCAAAGTCAGAGTCGTGCAAATCTTGGGCTGGACCCCCATGATGATCCCAAGCATCACCTGCATTCCATACGGTAGCTATTGGTGCGTTTGGGCGTCACATGTAACTGGAAATGTTTCTTCTGTTAGGTTCTATAGTGACTTTATTCGTAGTCATTTGCATATTTTAGTATTATGCCCCCAAAATCAAATATCCCCTACTTTATTTGAATAGTATATATTGTGTTGTTTTTGTTTAATCCTTTACTTATTATTGTTATTATTATTTAATTTTTGTAAATGGCTTCATCATGAACTCGTATATATTAAACCCAAGTTTACTAAATGTCATTATGCTTGATAACGATAAGAGGATACTTGTCGAAACGTCGTGATATTAGAATAAACCAGTGATTGTTTCCCATAAAAATTGTGTTCTGTTATTGTGTTCTCCAATCACTAAATGCCACTTAAAGATTAGTTGGTTTTTGTGTATATTGGAGGGGGGGGTAAATGAAATGGGGTTTAACGTCCTACTGTTCTGCTTCGAACTGGGCTTATGAAGACGGGCAGATGCAATACAGTATGAGGAAAATTTTGCCCGGACTGCGGCACTTAAGGCCTACTCTTATACCAAATTCCAACTGTCAAGAGTCAAGAGATCATTTACGTGCACGCCAATGTGTACACGGGGCCTCAGTTTTCCCTACCATACGAACAGCTATACTTGTCAGGCCTTCCGACCTGCATCACTTAAAAGAGGGATACACAGTAGTGGTGTGGCGTGTACATGTTTGTATATAAACTCCACCACATCTCTTCTCTTTCGAGGAATAAAGACGATGATTTTAAAGATTTATAGAAAATGTCGTGTGTAATTATTTTAATGATTCGAGCAAGTAGTGATTATAGACAGACATACACTTTAATATTTATATTTATGCAATTGGAGGCTGGGTACCTCAATCACAATTATCTCCCTTTGACATGTTCCTGTTAACTACTATATTTATACTGTTTACTTAGCAACAAGTTCATCCATTACTCTTAAATATTTGATCAGGTAATTGGTGTCATTGGCCGAATTTATTACAGAATTCTGTAGATTTCCACATTATTTTCAGGTTTATATATATTTTATCTGCAATGGTAATAATTCAGTCTATAACCTCATCAACGTTATAAAATCCTTAGTCCACTCCCGCACACTGGCAAATATTGTGATGAAAGCGTTAACGAAAGCAATGATCATGTTTGTATATAAATGCCGTTAGGAATGGGGTGTTTCGAATATTAGGAACATGCTCCTAAATTTGGCAAGGAAGGAATATTCTCATTGCGTTCGCAACACTGTCGTGAGCAATTACAAGATATTGGTGGCAAGAAATTTGTAGCTACCGTAATACATTTGAAAGTATTTTCTAGCATTTATCTTGACTCGGCGGTGGCTGGCGAATACTCTCTCACAGTGGCGAATATCCTTATATAAAAATCTGAAATTGATGGAAAATTCGCCGGAAATGATAGGATTGGCAAGGAGAAATACTGAAAAGTGCGGTCTTATAAATGCTTACAAATGTCTAATGAAAGCTTGCAAAACCAGATCAAAGCTCCCTACGAATATCTGACGACCACCTTTTGATCATTGCATTGGTGACGAATTGCATTCGTAAGCCCATTCGCCACTACGTGAGATTAGCATAAATGGCAAAGCAGAAGTGAGTGTGTGCGTGTGTGTGTGCGTGTGTGTGTGGAATAGTTTTATTTTACGTCCGCTTCCACCGAAGTGATTTCGCATACAAAAGCAGAAGTATGGACAAGGGTTTATAATATGCAATTCATTCGCCACACATTCGCTGTGTAGTCGTTTCATTCGTAAGGTTTTCGCAAGCATTTGTCACTCGGCAATTTTCGGCAGATTCCGTAAACTACATCTAGCCTCGGCCGTATGACAGTAAGTGATATGTACCTACGCCCATACATTTACGATGCGGCTACCGGTTTACTTTAACAGGAAAACTTGAAGCTATTACACAAATTGGGAACCTATTCGGCTAGCGACCTATTCGACCGATCGAGCTGCAACCTGTTCGTTGGAAACCTATTTAGAATAAAGACAACTCATCTATTTATCAGCCAATAAAATCCAACGTTATGTCTATCAAATGAAAGTAGATTATATCGTTTTTTATCCATTCCTTTATCTCAGAATAGAAGTGTAATTTCGTCATTATCTTATAGCTGGATCGGTCGAATATGTCGCTAGCCAAATAGGTCGCCAACTTGTGTTCGGAATGGGCGCAGCCATGTTTCATCCGGGACCTTTAAAGTAGTTCCAATTTGGCGGAATTCATCATACAGCCGAGGTTAGATTATCCGAAATCTTCCGCGGTTTGCCGAGTGAAGCATTTGTAAGGGCATTCATAAGCATTCGCACAGATTCGCAAGCATTAATGATCCTCGAAGTGAAGTAAGAATATAAAATGCCCATATCAAGAGATAACAAGAGTTGAAATCTCATGAATTATACAAACACGGTTATTGCATGTTTCCATTGATTGTGAGAAATAGGTCAGTTGACTACAGTTAACTGATGGATATTTGTATTATTGATAATGTGTACACTGACAAATATGTGCTGTTTATATGAGTAATATCAGTGATACAGATAAAGAGAATGTATTTATAATCCATTCACATATCAAATACAGCATAACAGTAATTTGTTATTAGGCATTTCATTATTTCATATGTATGTGTTTATACGCTTCGCCAAATCGTCCCCAATACGATAAAACAATGTCAATCGTTATATTTATCGACTGAAGTGTAAACGGTGGCTATAATATGTAGACTGGTTTATACCAGTGATAGGAAATAAATAATTCAACATTGATGGAAATCCTACGCTGTTGCACTTAACAATAATTATTACCTTGTAAGACCGACCAATGCTACAACGATTATCTATAATTCATCAAATAATGTTGTTTTGGATCGATCTCCATTTTTACTGCGTAGTAAAGTCACTCCAAAGAGTGAAAAACGAACACCAATAATGAAACAGTAGCGGGCGCTCTGTGAGATTTTAACGACATTTTTGTTAAATGACAAAAATAACCAATTACTGGTTTGTTTCATTATCGTTTATTGTATTATGTATGGATTTAGTTCTTGTACTGTACCTAATGATATTCTTGAGTGGTTGATGCCATTTTTACATTTTTAACCATTCCCGGTAAGTTTAAATGCTTTAAGACACGATAGCACAGCGCAACAGAAACACCACGCGTCAGCCCCTTATTCTTTACGACACATTTAAAGTAGCTTAGTGTCTAACACAATATCATTCAAAATCTTCAACATTGAAAACACGAATTATTTGTAAATTTAAATGTTGTGATCTTACCGGACAAAGATGGGCGTGTACCATAGTGCGTTTCAGCCCCAGTTGCAACAAGAGACATTGCACCAAATCAAACGGCGTATGTAGACTGGAATAACCAGGCGCTAGAAATTTGCTTTCGATTGACATAACTGATTTGTAATTAGAGTAAAAACGGAAACCATTGAATGTAAATCAGTTTATATACATTCATATTACAATATTATATGCGTTGCGGTCCACTTGTGTCAATTTCTAGTTCTCAAGTTTTAGCTATTTAGCTCCCTTAAACTTGCATGGTTAACAGTTTTCGGAATCACTCTCAGATTTAATGTCGACACAGTGTTCATAATAAGGTTTAAGTGCTGTGTTTTAGTGTGCAGTTTATCTTTATCATTAGGTTAAAATGTTGTTACTTAGTGTGCAATTTATCTTCATAATTAGGTTAAAGTGTCGTGGTTTAGTGTGCAGTTTATCTTCATGATTAGATTTAATTATTGTGTTTTCGTGTGCAGTTTATCTTCATTATTAGGTTTAAGTTATGTGGTTTAGTACCGATTATCTTCTTTATCAGCTTTATGTGTTGTGTTTTAGTGTTCAGTTTATCGTCATTATAACGGGTGTTTATCTTTAATTCCAGGTGTGTCTAATGTTTATAAATTATACATGTAAACATTTTCTTATATCCCCGACCAGATGACGCGTTATAACATTTTATAGATCCAAATTTAGATACAGTTTAACGGTATGCTGTGATTTGTTCTACTAACCACTGAAACATTGTGTAAATAACGTAAAATGTCATTCAGTACACAGTGACCCAATCGAAACAGTCAAAATATCCTTAAGTTGTTTTAAAAATTGATAAATATTTTTACAATCCTAATGGAAAACAATATACGTTCCCTTGCCATTGCATATGCATGGAATTAAGGATAATTATGAGCAGATTTCAGTTGATGTGAACATTCTTAAAACTTGAAAATGTGCCACCCTACGTGATTATGCTTTCAATTTATATGGGGATAGCTATAGACCAAAATGAATTTTGATAATCATACACAGCAAGGACCAGCGTTAGACACTAATCAGGTTTTTTTCTGGAGGCGGGTATGGGAGAGGGTGCATACTGAAGCATATATTTCAAGCTGAGCCAAGTTTTCGGTTAATATTGGCGGATACCAGTATTGTGAGCAGCATCTTGGCGCCAATATAAGATGGTATCGGTTAATATTTAAATATATTTTTGAAAAGTGGATCCGTTATCTTCGTAAACTTTCAAATTGCTGTTTATAAACAATGTATATATTTTTGAAACGAGTATCCCAGATCTAGATAAACTCTCAAAAATGAGTTAAGTTTTCATTTGTGTGGAATGTTTAGCGGTCTAAATTTATCGCACTGATAACTTCACACAAAATAGTTCCATAAAAATATTTGGATTTGTGGGAAACTAAGCATCCCGCATTAGGAATAGATTATCTGCATAGGACAGGGCAGACCATGCAACTTCATTTTAACCGATCTCAAAAGACAGCACACCAGGAACACAACTACGAGATTCGGTTTTATCAGTCCGACACAGAGGGTATGCCATGGGCTTAAAGATTACAATAAAATAAAGTGGTAGTATAACGTATCACTCTTCTGCATCACCAGAAGAATACACCATGCAGTGTCCTTTGTCCAAAAACCCAAGGTTCTTTTGCTAAGTGAGCTAGCAACCTATTCACCGAGTCACCGCGGTTCCCGCATAAAGCTTGAATATTGACGAAACATATTTTTTTACGAATTGTGAAACCAAACGTTGTAGTTTGTGTACTTATCTGCATCAACATTTGGTAAGATACAATCTCCCAATCTAGCAAATATCAGTTTTATGACATCTATAAGATTACATTAGTTCATTCAGAGTGTTGATAGTTTAACATTAAACATTCAGACCAGTTTTATTGCAACTTTATCTGTTAGTAAGGGTGTCAGGAAAATAATGGCGGAAACCGGAACAGACCGGGGTGTGTTTTGATATCATCGAAAGAGAAAGGCGGGCGTTGTTTCTTCCGAAGTAATTGTAATGGTTGCGAGTCATATACAAAAGAAATGCATTGTATACCTTTTTATTTTCAAGATTCAGGATCCAAGCCTTGTAAAAATATCACATAATCACAAATTTATACATCACATCTGGCCTGCGGTCGTTACTATATATATCGTAAATAACCGAACAGACCCCCCCATCCTTCCCTGGTCGGTATGATGCCTACGAAACATGGAAATGTAACTTGTCATTCGGATGGTAAGAAAACGTATAAATTACAACTGGTACCGAGGTGTTTTAGAAGGAGAACTACACTACACGCCCGCCGATTAACCCACTGATTAGTGGAACAGAATGGAATAAGACCACTGGTGATTCCAAGGATGTCACCAAGCGTGACCACTTATTCGGGCGGCCGATTCGCCCGAATGACCCGGCTAAGATGTCTCCCGCCTCTCGCGCTTAACGACCATCATAATTATTTACGATATAGCGTAAACAACAAGAACAACAGGATTCAAATTAACAATTGTTTACCATAGACAATATGAACAATCATTTTCTAATGTACACTAGTAAAGTTGTTTGTGCTACCATACGGACTGTTATAGCTGTATCGTGTATACACCATCACCTTGAACTTCTTGGTAGTGTTGAGTTGTGACATGTAGGTAGAAATAATCTAATTATAAAATACATATTATATTACAACTTTCTCTGTGTAGTAAAAGATCAACTAGCCGTGAGCTAGGGAGTATCAGGTAGAAACAGGTATGTCAAAGGTCAAACAAATAAATATTTATGATGAAGAGAGGAAGAAGTTCAAGGATAGATGTATCAGTCCCCACCTAACTCGACAGTCTAGAAAACGGGACATTCTCTGATTCATCTTATAATATTCTCAATTTTTTAATGGTCATTTTGAAGACAAATTATTGTTTCATTTTATTGTAATAGCACCCGAAGACTGTTTTACAGCCCCCTTTTATACATGAAGATCGAACCAAAGATTTTTGGTTTTATCCTTAAAGACCCTGTATGTAAGATTTAGATAATAGTTCAATAATAAATTCATTTAAATTTTATTCTGATTGAAGTTATGGGTGTTGGAAGATGTTGTGTAGATTATTTATTATCGTAGCAACGGTACTGGACAAACGAGCCTAACGCTTCGTTCTAATGCATTTAAATCTCTGTCCTCAGATGTCCTAGAGGGTTGAATATTAGCTTGGCATGTAAATAAATGTCTAAATAATAGTTTATACAACGTTTAAAGTCAAAATAAAGACATCCAATATGCAGATTTATCTGTTACATTATGCATCTTAAAACTATGCTATCATATTAAGTTACAAATTCCCAAACATTTAACGAAAAGTTGCACATTTTTATGTTAGCTCAATGGTTGTTTTGGTTGTAAGAGAAAGAACATTTTGTCACATGGAAAGGGTCAAATTTATATTTTATACACAGAGAATCATTCCCGTGGAAAGTTGATATAAGCTCTTTAAAATGTCAGTTATGAGGCAAAATGAATAGAATACCACAAAGGGGTGTCTGTCCATACGAGGAAGTTTATGAGGCGTGGCGGTATGAAAGTTTTTAAATTTCCGCGTGTAACGATTAATCAAGGTATGCTTCAGTTCATGAACCGTTCAAAAAAAAAACACCCCCTCGATGAATGTACAATAGATGAGTGTGTTATGAAAGCTAATCATCATAGTGACTAACAGGTTAGGAAATACCCCATGAATAATTTAGTTTTATCTTACACACAATGGTTATATCGATTCCATTGACCTTTTCACATATTATTGTATTAAAGGTGCGTGTTCTTTAAAGATGGGGGGGGGTCAGAATAAATGAATTGTAACACACTTTCAAAAGCAGTGCCCTGGGTTAGCTTAGCTACAAATTAATAACACAGTGTTACTTAAATTAAAAATTATACACAATTATCAAAGTGAATAAAAAGCTGTTGACAACATGAACATGTGATGGGGAAGCCCCCTGTCTTAGCAATGAACTAAGCAACAAGGTGTAAATGAGCATATATTCCAGTAAGAGATTACAGGGCAAAGAGTCTGCTAACGAAAACATCTAGCCCAGATTAGACCAAAATCTGAGCTTCCATGTATGCCATTGGTAGCACATTAAAGATGCCCTCCTGACAATTGAAGATCTAAGTAGGTGTAACCCGTAGCCTCGTACAGGTTAAAGAGGTACTGAAACGTCTTCAGCTTCAGCCCACCCTGTTTAAACCCTTGCCATATATAAATTGATTGCTTGCAGACAACTATATCATATCATGGTCATCAAAGATTTGCACCTTAAAACCTACCAACTAGTTTGTGAGAAATAATCTCTTGTTTTTATGAAACAAAGCTCCTCGCACAACCAATAATGCCAAGTGGTTCGGTGGGGTTGAAATCCTACCCCCCCCCCCCCGTTTACATTAGCCCGGTCGGTGCAGAAAAGTAGGAAGTTAAATCCCATTTCATTTGTTCCCACACATCTGATATATTTGCGGATATCTGAATAAGTTATATATTTCAACCATGTTATAAATCCATAAAGGAAAAAATGTTCTGTATAATATATTTTATTTCGTCAAAAGAATAACGGGCAGTAAAATAGAATAGATATTTCTAAAAGCTTGCACATTTCAGAATAACAAACAAATTGTTGTGGAATTTTGTTTAAATCCGTCGTATAATACAGTTTGGCACACAGAAATATTATACTTAGACACGCTTTCTTAAAATAAACTAAAATCACTGTATATATAACAGTTAGCATATACACTAGATAAATTAGAGAACGATTTAACGTTGAGCAGAGTAACAGTTACAAGTTGCTTAGAAAGTATTAGAACACTTCTTTTGTTATATAGCGGTGTTTCGCAAAGCCCGAAAGGTATGCATGGCCTCTCTTAAACTTCGACTAGAGAATTTCTTATGTAATATATAATATATGTATACATGTAGACATTCCATTGTCAGACGATTTTATATAAATATAAACACAAAAATGCCATCAAGATAGTATACATACGTCCTGTATAAGAAATAGTTTCACTGGCACCATGTAAACACTTTACATTATCCGTTTCAAATTCAAACAATTAATCACCTTTTATTTACGTAATTATAAGTAAACAATAGATATACTATCATTATGCTTCCCTTTTATTATAAGTAAATATTTGTTTTACACGGAAGTAAGTGTTTCTATTTCAAGCAAACAAAGTGTTTTTTGTTAATCAGCCGTTGTTATTAATAACCATAAACTCTTTCACGTCATACCTTTCACAGATGCTACAATAATTATAATTGGTCCATTTCACCTAGAACAGACGATATGATGCGTGAATGAGGAAAGGTGTTCGTGATCGTATTTATTATGGTGTAATAGGAGTGATGAATGTTATAACTTCAGTGCTCAATCCATCAACTTTGAGAATAATAAATATCCCGCGTTAAGTCTAAACAGCCGTATACTTTAATATATATATATAGTACACTATCCCTTAACCAAATAAAACATCAAAAACTTTACTATGTTTAAATTATGACTTTGTAGACTAATATAGAACGCAGGTGTATTACATTAAGTTCGCAATAAAATATACGATGCATTTCTTTTTTAATTCATTATTTTCTGGAAGCAATTGTGTCATCGAAATCACTTATTGTTACAGCCACATAATACGAAAAATGCACAAATATTAGGATTGACAATATGTACCACTGGTAATTTTGGCGATTATTAGTCAGATAAGGAAGTTTCGTGTACTTTTTCGAGATCTCAATGTTATTGGATAAGACTTAATGTAGCACCTTTTTTATTTGTTGTCATTAGTTTCACTTTTATTCTCCTCGCACCGATAGTTGCTTGATTTATGATAGGGTAATTCCCTACGTGTATATACAATTTAGAAATATCACTATCACAAAAGACCGTAAACCATAAAACAGTTTAGTTCATGCACCAAATATAACGCCGTCCATATTAAAAGAAAATATTATGTAAGTTTATTCACTTCAGAACTGTTGTGGTTCAAATTTCATAATCTCTCCGACGCCGCGTGTGACGAAGAATCCTCGGATATTTCCGAACTTTCACTGCGAGGGATGTCCAATTTATTCGAAACCATGGCCGATAATTCATTCACAGAATCTCGGGATGGCGGTGGTATCAACTCAGGGGGTTCCAATTTCGTAACGTGGACGAAACAACATGGTTGAGATATATCTGATCGCTTTGGAGGTTTAAATTTAGGTTTCTTTTCTTTCTTTTCCTTCTTTTTCTTCTTCTTTTTACTCAAGTTTAGCAGATCGTCCTCCGGATCGCCGGTTATTGTTTGAATAAAGTTGAAAAACTCCGAAGCCGCATTCGTATCATCAAAACTAAGCCCAGCTAGTTTCGTATGATCAGTCGACACATGCATGGTATGAAAGTTCGAACTGGGACTCGAGTATTTTGTCAGATGATCAATGGAGTCCTTCCATAATGTGAAGCCCGTTCCTTTCTCGGCAAGAATAAATGTCAGTTTCCTATTCCGATGATGCTCCCCGGTGTCCAACACTAACAATGGTATTCCTGTATTCGCAAAATCCCATTTTTCCACATCAGTCTGTTTGGCTGAACCAAAATAAAGGTTAGCCAGGCACTTTCCAACTGTCACTTCAGTCTTATGACTTCTATAAAACATTTCCACTTGTAACAGATCATGTTCCTGAACACCTTCGGCAAATATATTGTTTCCTGGTTCCGAAGATCCGTGCCAGGAAAGCTCAGAGGAACCGTCCGACATAGCAGAATTGCCGTTATATATCATGTCAGGAGATAACGCTAGAGTAGGACTGACTGCCGCGTGCTGTTTAATCTCTACACCGTTTAACGGTATACCTGTACTAAATCCAGTCGGTAGTTGAGTCATAACATTACCTGGCGACTCATATTTACCGTTAAGACGTCGAATACCTTCCTCGGTTTGACTTATCTGCCCTTGTTCCTTTAACACATGTTTTGTTGACGTGTACACAGGTTTATCTGTTGTCGACTCAGTCTTTGTCACAGGTTTCTTTTCCGTGGGTGGTTTAGGCTTGTCGAAATCAAGCTGTCCACAAAACACTGACGAATATCCCGAACTCATAGTTTAGAGATTTATCTAAATTCATATTTTTCTCATGAGAACACAATGTAAAATATCCTACTATTGTCGGTGATGAAGCGATAAAGAACACAATAAGACAAAGATGAATGAAGAAGCTTTTGTCTTAAATGTCAAGGTGGATAGAAATCCCTTGATAGTTTAATTCAAAGATTCCAAACACTGTCGTAGTGTCTTTTTAAAAACATTCACGAACTATTTATGACAGCTAAGAAAAATATCTGTTCATCATAAGAAGAGGATTTACGACGGAAATCCATACGGAATATACATTAAGTGATCTGCTTTTCAAGTGTTTAGTTACATGCCCAGCTATCAGAATCGTTTTAAACGAGGTTTCGCTTTCGTAAACTTTGCACCAAGGCACACTATGTTCTTATCTATGATAAAATACGAATTATGTAGCGTGACTATAAACTGTTTACACAAGAAAATGGTATAAACCTTTCTTTAAGATGAACTCTGAGCTGTTAATATTCTTCTTCCTGTCAATGGACATCTATAATCGGTTCAACAGGACTAGAATCTGAAAAAAAAAGATAAAACGGAATTAGTGATACATGAATACATGTAGAATCAAATATTAAATTCCACTGGGATAACATTATGTATGATTGAAATGACAAAGGAAATGGTTGAAAACTAAAGGTTATTTGTAATTTCGCCACAATAAAGGAAATATTTTCTTCATTGCAGGATAAGGAAAATCAAAATATATTTATTATTAATAATTGGTTTAACCGTTAAATGATTTAGGTAAGCCTATAAAAACTTCAATATATTAAAGATTATTCTGATTTCAATTATTGAATTCGGGATATGTGGTATAGGCTGTTTGGCTATTTCACATATCTTTATATTTCAAATATATCCTTATCCCCCAGAGCGCCCCGAGAACTTTCAAGATGATCAAGTGCGATAACAAGCAATAGGATTCTTCGTCTTGTGACCGTAAACACTGTTTAAATTCAAAGTCAATCGGAGCCTTTTTACCCCAGCCTCTATAAAAGCCCACAAGACCTGTAAAAATGATCAAGGGCCATAAATAGCAGTATTTATCGGAAATTGTTGAAAATGGAATAGGGTTCTTCGTCTCATGACCTTAAACACTGTATAAATTTAAAGTCAATCGTGGACTCCGGACCGATGGCAATTTACGACCACATTTCAAAAGGAACATTGTTCACAGAATAAAATGAGATTTAACGTTCTACTGGTCTATACCGGGCTTATAAATATATGTTCTCGGATGTAATACAGCAGGACGGAATTTCCAATGGCTGACCACATTATTCAAAATTTCATGGTAGACAATGTGAAACTTGGCGAATTTAAAGAAATTACATTTCTACAGTGTGTCGCTTATACGGTTGTCACACTGCTTTTATATTACCGCCTGTTCAGCATTTCTGGTGGCAGAAGTCAACATTTACTAGGTTTGTGGCCATGCCTATTTACTGAACATGATTACACTCAATTAAAATATCAAGGATAGCTTGAACACGGCACGTTTATTTTGAAAACTGTTAATGAGGAACAGCATACCGTACACAACCAAAACACACAGTGAATGTAACCTTTCCAACGTGAAGATAGGCGGTTCTCGTCAACTTCCGGTGTTCAGCCATTTTCTTTCACTTCTCTTTAATGCAGACCGGCGCCCAGTCAGATTATTGTGCAATTACCGTCTTATATAGGATAAAAAGGAAATGATAACTCGAATTCCAGTGTCAACATTACTGTAAGGCTGGGAATGTCCTTCAATTTTTATGAAGAGAAAGTCTTTTCATCTATGGTCAGACTGTAGACGTGCAAATTTTAAAAAAATCTTGAAAATATACTGAATATAGACCTGGGTGATGCATATGATCTTTAGCTCGTATTTACCAGAATTATGATCGTAGTTCTGGTAATTACGGTATGACAATTTAAAGTCAACTACAACTATTCACTATTAAACTGCATGTCAGGGGTATATTTGTATTATTTAAGCTCCCATGATATTGTGCTCTTCAAGAAATCGACCGGTCTTCATTAGCTCAGTCGGAGTAGGACTTTGAACCTCAATTTTCGTTTCTATAAATCTGAGATTAAAACCATATTTTCAATATAACTCTCCCAATGCGCCATTCCTCAGTTCATTATTATGTACTCAAGTAACAGAATGTCTTATCACATTAGTCTGGGCTTCGTATCCTCTTTTCATTCTATCAAAATATCATTAGAGCATAAAATGAAAGACATAGAATATCCAATATCAATAGGTTGTTATATCCCTTTTTAAATACATTAAATACAATTAAGAGCTATATTCAGTAGACCCTGTATAGCAATCTGATTAAAATACAAATCTATATTTCGTTTCCTTTTATATACTTTCGATGGTGTACACTACATGAAGATCTGACAAGTCACAGTAGAAGTTCACGTCAGGGGTCAAACGAGCGGCTTTTGAATCGATGACGTCAGATATTGATTAATCCATCAGCTTTGACGTTTCTAGTGGCTTACCCACAGTTCTGTGAATCGACAGGCCAATAACTTGCTGTAACAGACCGTTTCATTGGCTAATCCCTCACATCATCCAGAACACGTCAATGATAACAATTCTTCCAGATCCTAGTGTAGTAAATACAAGTAAAACGAAATTTTGGACTATAAAAACGAAACGAAATAGGATCTGTGTTTAAATAGGTTGCCCGAAAAGCTTTCAACATAATCTTTAAGTGGCACTTAGTGATTGGGGAACACAATAACAGAACATAAGTTAAAGTCTTTATATTAGGTATTGGATCTTCAGTAAGACGTAGTTAATGATAATCCAAGGGAATCGTGAAGAAATACTTATGATTTAAGAAATGCTGTTTCTAGATAATATCTAGATTAATTCTCTTAAAAGGAACGAGAAGATTGAATAGCCCACTTATACTCAGTTGCTCTTTAATTTGAGACGTAAATAGGTTAACACATGTTTCCATTAATACCTTTATAATATTATTGATTATATATTGATCATACCAAACATGGCTACACTCTTGAGATATTTTATTTAATTCAATAATTCAACCATCAACCCACGCATCTAGACAACAGCATGTACACACAGAATTACTCATCTAACATAAGATAGGCTGACAAAAAAATTAATTTCCAAAAGGGGTTTTCTTCATGAACTGTTTAAATCCGACAGCTGTGTGAGACACCTGAACAGACAATTGAAACTGAAGAAAAATGAAGTGTTAATGTTTTTATTAAATTTACCAACGTGTCTGTTTGTCGGAATTCTCATGCAGATTGATGAACTAGGAATCTGTTCATTATCAATCGATTATATAATATTTCAATATTGGGACCAAATATAAAAGACTAGAATTTCCTTACACAATTAGTTCACGGTACACACATCTATCACAGTGGCTATATATTAAAGCATTTTAATTTAATTGTTTCAAGAAGATAAACTACATTTAGGAACTGAATTACAACTAAGTCGAGACCTTGATTAATTATTTTACAACACAATTTCTAAATCAGTCAGTTTTTAACGCTTTTTATCAGATTTACAACTTACCTAATGTTATATCGGATACATGTTCATCCTAGGATTAGTCTGATATCAAACCGATAACATTCATTTATAAACAAACATCGTGGAACTGATATTAGTAATTTAAAACTGACTGCATCCCTCGTGGGCTTGACTTGACCCACCTATCCTATCCCCTACTCTCCTGATGTCATAGTTATCAGTCCGATCCTAAGCAATTTAAAATAATTACCTTTATTTGTGAGTCTTGACCTGTGACGGCTTAAAAACTGAAATCCCTGTTCATATCTTCTAGAACTAAACTGATAAGACTACGGTAAAATTCACTGTATCCTTATATAGTACTTGGAGCTTCCAGTGAAGCAAGCTTTGATAGATTGCTAAACTTTCAACAATGAATATACTCACTACAGCCGGACATTATACATCAAAAATCGATTTTGAGTCTTTGTGGGGTCAAATAAGATCATGACAGATGTCCAGTTGACGTATATGGAGTAGAAACAACACTAGGACATCAAACTAGTAAATTCTTTAAATAGTCGGTCATTGTCTAATAACGGTAAACAGCGCATCCGTAGAGAACGTGGTATACCATCCTTGTTTAGAACACATAAACAAACTATGCAAGTAACGTTATACTTACTATACAATATATACTATTTACATTTTCCTTACATACGTAATCATATACTTATATCTTATAATGATATATAAATTGCGACGAGGTCTCATTGTTGACCTTTCAACAGCTCTGGTTAAAACCGGACATTATATTGTGGACATCAAGTTTTCATAGCAATATTATTTAAGTGGTTTCATATAACACAGTTTTATCAGGTCAGCGTTGGTTTTAATAACACTTCAATATTTACATTATATAAAAAATGTCTAGCTTCGTGCTGTGTGAATTATTCTTTCCAACTAAGAATTTCAGGTATTCATAGGTTAGTTAATACAAAAGAAATATGTGATACAGCATGTCATTAATTCAAGACAATGTCTTCTAAGATAAGAACATTTAAATAACCCTATACATGTATTCATTCGTATGCAACTTATCATATCAAATAATGTCTTAATGATTTCTCTTTAACCAGGAACATGCAAAAGTAAATTTTAACGAATAATCTAGAACTAAGAAATTATAAAATACAAGATAAACAGTGATAAATATCTATGATTAAAAGATAAAATTAAGGATTAAAGAACTTACAGAACCAAGGATTCCCAAGACACAAATAATTCTTGATATACGAATGTCAAATGAGAAGTGACATCAAATGTTCTAGAAAGAGTAAGCGCGCCACCAACTTTTAAAATCAAAGACTGCACAGCCTGAATATTTTCTCTATAATTAAGAACTCTATTACCAAAGAAAGCTTGTAACACCCCATAAAATCAGTTCAATCATTGAATAAAGCAGACGAATACGGTCGACCCCAAGTCGGATATGGAAATGTGGTGCCAAATTGAAAGACACTTCAACATTCAAATCACAAATTAAGCTCAGGATTAACTTCATATTCTATCATCAATATCATTAGATAGACTATAATATAATAACTTCTTTTGCGAATTGTCTAGACTATCTATTATACATGTCAAAGTTCTTTAATACAGTGTCCACTCACATACTGTAAGCAGTTGGTCTTCGTGTATAGTATGCATAGACACGCGTACCTTGTGTTGAAAAACAGTGTACTATTAGATTTATATGATATATGTTAATAATCTGTGCATATAATTAAAATTTGAATCATGTTAACTGAACGATGGAGACGATAAAAGGAATTAATTATCCTGACATTCTTATCAATATTTTTGTCACACATGCACAACGAATTAATCATCCTTTGATCACTATCATATGAACATTTTTCTCCTCCAATTTAAAGGTCAAAATCTGCTAATAAATTATCATCTTCCTATTTCCTAAGAAATAAACATTAAAACGGTTTGTGTAAATCACCGTCCAATGCCCCCTCTGTCCTACGGGTTATAAAATACTTTTAACGGACCACAAATGACTCATGGTAATCAAGTATACGAGGGGCGTTTGACGCCAAACCCAGTATATCGTATTTTCTATGCCAAATACCCATCAATACATAGAACATAAGTGTTAAACGTGCAGAAGATAATAAACAGCACTAACAAGTAAAATCTTTATAAAAACGCAAACAACCAATATTAACTAAAACTCGGGCTTCTATTACCATTTAATATTATACAAAATCAAACGTATATAACCTGTAATATAAGTTTTTACATTGATATAAATACAGAGTTTACCAAGTATATACTGTACCCTTTAATTAAAATCTCCAGACATATCCCTTTGATCCGATCACCATCTCCAAATGAAATAACATTTCTACCGAATTTATTAAATCATAGCGGTCTCTAACTTTTACCTTGCACCCTACACTGACAATACGAGTAATGGAAGAAAATGGTATTAGTGTTTACCACTTACTTTTCTACTTCTCAGATCAATGGCCTCTCTGGCCGTCTGATCAATGTGTCTGCTCAATTGTGTCAGACGTCATTGAATGGTTTACATACCCCACGCACATTCAATAAAACTATTTTGCATTATATTGGTCTGTACTGGGAATCTCGATAAAAATGACTTTTATTGTGCACTCGAGTGCCTTTTCGTTAATAAGAAAATATCCCCATTGGTTAACGGGGCCTATATGATATTATTGGCTTACAGTTCATTATAGAAGGGCTTATATAACAAGTCTTTCATCAATAGCTACATTATGCGAATACCCGTATATACTTCACGTTTCAGAGTAATAACCGTCACGTAAATACTTATATTATGATTATATACTAACGTGATCAACAGTTTAGTATTTTTAAAATATAAAATTTATTCAACCGATATTATAAGTTATGAAGTTAAACTGCCGCAGGGCAGAAGCCACAATGCTAAAATAAAACCCCATTAGTTAACTGAGGGCTGAAACATATTTTTTAAAGGGGAATTATGGGAGATAAGATAAAGAGTTGACAGTTCTCACCATAGATAATTTTAAACGTAAATAGAATATGCTGACCTTTTCAGTCAAATTGCTTACTCTGAACTGAGTAATTAGCTTTTGAAGTTAGGCTAGCCTCGATCATCATTACTTAAGTCAGTACGTAAGAAAACACTATTCAAATCCGATAAATATTGCAGGCCTAAAGAAAACCTGCAATAGGCAGATTTAACTCTTGAATAATGTATGTTTATCAAATGTAAATTGAGTAGATTGATTAAAACAATGACTGCTCAGATGTCTTGCTAGTCGATACAAATGATCCTACACAATTCTCCTATCTCGAATTGTACTCGTAATAAAGATACAGAAATAACAAGTAAGATCTACTGTAGACCAGGAACTGGGCGTTGTTGGGTTAAATTCAAAAATCTAATTTACCAAACCGATGCAGAATTGTTCACAGGAGAAGCATGCCAATTTTCATGTCGTTTGATCTTGAATTGGCGAAGCATTATGCTTTTTCGAAGAAAGTCACCCTAAGAAGAAGATAAATAGCGATAAGTATCAAATTCCTGGTCCAATAATTACTATATATTCCATTGCATCATTAGTTAATTGGTTGTTTACAATTCTATCTTTTGTGGGAATGTAACACGGAAGAATACCTGATGCACGGTTCATCCACTATATCTCTACTACAAATACTACACTTACCAGACATTACAAATATTATGAATGGGAAATGGAAGAAAATAAATAAAACAATCATAAAAGAATGTCATGGCTTTTATCGGGAAGTGGGTATATTAGAAACAAATGACAGTTCTAATAAATGTGTACTTCAATCTATGAAATATTCATACCTTAAATGTCAAAAAGCTATTAGAAATTTGTAGCATCCATATTACCATAGATAGATGGCCATTTGACATTTGGCCTCACGGCGTTTTTATCAATAACATATACGCACGCGCCTCTGAACCACGTGATACGTTTACCAGATAGATTAAATACTTTTATTATAGTAAATGCATTGGTTATCAATGATTCTTAATAAAACAATGAATAAATGCAGATATGAGATATATCTTTGAATGTAAATGATGCATTTCTCTCACAAAAAAACGCCCCTGACTAGACAGCGTGATAAGGTTTACAAGCTTATATATAACATCTACACCCTACCCAGACACATGGTGAACTTTCACTAAATCGATTTCATGCGCAGTAAGAATGACGTAAATGAATACCAAGAAACTATATCACTGGAGTCCACAACTTGAATTCATCGTATCTTCACGCGAACGAACAAATACTACACATTCTAAATAAATACACAACATATTCATTTTTACAAATGAAGAACAAAAAGGGTGGAAAATATTCACCTTGTGTCATACTAGTAAACACCTCTTCTACATTTGTCGGGCTCTTATACTGGTAGTATACATTGGTGATCTTCGGCATTAATGCAAGGTCAATATTATTTGACAGTTGTTGTGGTTTGAAATGCTTACGGTATTACGGGGGCGTTGATCCCTGAGCCAAATGATTACAGATATTACTGAGCTCCAACAAAAGAATTCTTTAAAGAGTAAATAAGGAAAGTGTCAAAATGTGGATAATACTTAGTTAGCATTATGTGGTCCACTATAAAGTACTTATATATAAATATACCACTAAGAGGATAAAAAAGGTCAAATATTTACATTTATATCACTCTAACTAGAAGCTAAATATTAACCAGGGAGCAAATTATTGTTTGTTTTGAAAGCATGACAGCAGATCAACACCACAGCAAACAATAAACAGATAAGACATTTTGTAGTTATATTAATTGAAAAATTTAAAGGAAACTGCACAACAACTCTAACCGGGTTTATTATGCATAAATTACCCTATCTCAACCAAATAATTTACAATTTCAACACTCCTCAATGATTTCACAAAGATTCGTTTTTATTGTGTTTAAATAAAGGAATTATTGATTTATTCTTTTTCAATATAAAAGTGCAACAAAACATTCTCAACATAACCATAAAACTATTATTGGTAGATAGGACTACAACAGTGTCGTCTTATAACAACTTTTATCGAGAATCAATTAAATCACGATGATTCAAGGATGAAATCAGATCCATGTATCCTACATATAAAGCGGATATTTCAACATTAATCCTAATCTAAAGTATTATAATCCTAACCTACCATTAAATATGTTTCTCCAACTTAATATAAAAACCAAATTATCCATTTGGATATTTCATTTTACTTTATAAACATTATAAGTCTTGATGTCTCAGTCCAGAACAAATAATAGTGTGCAATTTCTTCCAGGGTTGGGTCAATCAATGCCGCCAAGTCGTTAACTTATTTTATATACAACCAAGGTGTTTATTTCAAACCGCATGCCGATACAAAAGCTAAATGGTAAAATCGATAAGCTAAATAGAGACCGAATCTTTTCTTTCTTTCTCTAGGTTATTCGGGGTAAATATTTATGGACAAGTGTATATTAACCAGCTGCCTACAAACAGACAGTAATTATTTCTTTCATCAGAAAGCAAACTTGGTTAATTTTGATATGAGAAACAGTCTTCCTGGCTTATAACACATCTCAAATTAAAAGTCAAAAAGCTTATTTGATTACGTCTACCACCCTTTAAGTAAATCTTACTTAACTATGGTAATTCAATAACAGAAGGTCGTATAGCCTTTTTTCTGTTCAATCTTAAAATATATGTTATTTCGTAAGAGTTTGAGTACCCAATTAATATTGATATCACCATTCCAATTAAACTTGGGAGTACTGGCGCCTTTTCAAAAGTACGAAACTAAATATATCAAACAATTCTCATAATTAAACGTTAGACACTGTTCACTCTTCGCCATGTAACCCAGAATTGGATTGTATAACGTCTTAGTAGAAATATTGTTCAGATTTCTCCCTGACATAAGAAACTATTCATATTTGCACAATGGCGATTATAGTGTCGGGAATGTCAATATTCAGCAACTTAAGCCGGGATTCGCTATTTCACACTGACTTGTAAATCTGGTAAGACCAATTGTGTGTATTGGCGTACTGGTACCTAATTATCTATAGGAAGCATTTCGTCCTAAGCCGATTCGACGTCCGGGTGTCACATTATTATGTAAAAGTTTGTGAGTTTGGCACGCGTTAATAAAAGTGTTTGTGTTGGCTACAGGGTGATGTACTGTATCAAGTCGTATTTAACGATAAGGTCAAATTTTACAAAACGTAGGTCTAAATATAATTTGTACTTATTATATTATAGGTTAGACGGATGTTCATAATTTCTCGTCTAATCCCCCACAATTGGTAAAATTGTGGAGAAATTATAAAATTAACCCATAAAAACACTAAACGGTTTATATATGAAACGTGCCAAAACCACAACGACGCCAAATAATATTGAATCATCGACTATTTTGGTAGCTTTTCATTTCTGGCTATTAGCATGATCATCAATCTTGAAAAGCCAAATTCACTTCAAGCAAGATCTACACATGTAATTTTCTACATTTTTATGAATTTGACAAGTAAAATGAGCAGTATTCTATAAGAACAAACCAAGACTACAAAAGGAAACAAAATAACAACCCAGATTAGTTTCAAAAGCTCATTTTCTTCGTGGTGTAAACGAGATCAATTGCTGTCTTTGTAACTGCTAAAGTCTTTGATAAATGAAGCAATGAAATGACAATTTGGGTGTTGAGCAAGTGCAGTGTGAAATTAAAATCGCTTTTGTGGCCATCTCAAAAGAAAGCAGTGCAGAACCATCGCCATTAACTACGAGCTGCATAAACATCAAAGCTTTACGAAAATCTCACCGAACTTATTTTCATGGACGCTATTGTTGCAATTCTGAGTCGCAACTAACAAACAGAAATAATTACTACATAATCTAAAGTAAACATGGTTATGTTTAGATGAAAGATAAACATTTAGATTCGACTGAATATAACTTGTACATAAGTAGATCCTTGTTGTAAATATTTGACTATGACCTTGATGTAAATATTTGACTATGACCTTGACAAATCCGTCCGTATCGTGAGCGATGTGCCCTGCAGTGTATGAAATCGGTTAATTTAACGCCCGCTTCCACCGAGCTAAAATTGCAGACTAATAGATGTGTCGATTGGATACTGTGCGCCCCATCCCCCGGTGATTGCTATTCATTATAAAAAGTAAAATTATCTCGCACATTAGGCGCTTGATCATAGTGTTTATCATGAATAAAGATAAGAGCAAAAATTACGAATTTCTTTTCGGAGAAGATTTGCGATGTAGACAACAAGTCGCCTGTATTGTCTTTTTACATCTTCAAGAATCAGTCTACGAGTATTCTGTAAACTGTGTAATCAGTTACACAATAATGATGAACCAAAATTAAAAAACATATGATACTTCTCTCTAGAGAATTATTTACTCATTTATATCTGTCATTAGCATCGCGGAAAATGGGTTTCGCAAAAAAGACTACAGTATGAATATCAAGAGACAATAATCAGAAACCGGTTATGTTCAAAAGCTTGCTTCTGTACAAGAAAATGACCATGCATAGTTTTGTTCAGAACACATCTTAATTATTCAATCTCACGTTTTTCATATTAGTATAAAACACGAGATATTAGCTTTTTATTCATTTTAACACCCAAGAGTCAATATACCATCTGTACCCATTAATTCTTTTAAATATATAGAGGTATTGGGTACACACAACTACTTATAATTCACAACACATACAAGGATTTGAAGTGTTTTAACGAGTTGTAGCCTGGCTTCATAAATTTAAACGTAACAACACTTCATAAAAATAGTGGTGCAATTCCAGGATGATATTAGCACGGTGCTAATTGAATCAATACATCATTAGGAACTAAACAACACCAGAATATTGGACTAAATTGAATATTAGTCTGCCATCACTTCATTTTAGATAAAATCCTGATGAAATAGTCGATTATTTTAGTGTAGGCGATTAATTGATGCGACATTTATGACCCAAACATCATCCTAACATAAAATAAATTGAAAATTAAACAGAAATCGTACTTCACCTTTCTGGGAAAAACTGGATAAGTTGTCCGCTAATCTCCAATAAGTGGTGATAATGTCTTTGTAAATGATATTAGTGATGAGATTAGATACCCGATCACACACTAACGTTAATACCCCGTTACAGATGGGGGAATTGTGAGATATTATGCATATTGAGAAGTGAGTCATTACCTAGTGAATACAGTGTAAACAAAGACTGCTTCCCCCGTCAAAAATAATCAGCACTGTAGTGTTCGATTTTGCATGCGTTGAATAACTAACGCCCGTTGCCTCTCAAGCTTTGTCGACAGCTTAACTCGTTATGCAAGTCTAGTAAAGCAGTGCACTAGTGAAATTGTAAACAGTAGCCTACAACCTCAGGAAATACGCTCTTGCATATTGGAGCTGACAGCCAGTCAGTCACACAAAAACTAAATTTAATACAGTAGACTGAATCTGGATAAAACTCAGACTAACAAAGCTAATCACCCCAGGTTTATTTCTTTAAAAATTAATCGATTAATCAATACGAAATTATTTAAGTCGGTTATGAATATATCATTCAGTATCGCCATCCTTTTGAAATAGATTCTAGCTTTAAAGGGCAACCGTGCCAAAATAACTGCTATTAAAACAACTAATAAAATCAATAAGCTTTAATTAAATTCTGATTATTTTAAGTTTCCATTGGTTTCACATCGCCATTTATATCGAACGTGTCAATGATTATACTGTAATTGTACTAAAGTTTTCGTAACAGTTACTTTTATATTCGGATGTACTTGATTAAATTACAACAGCCTTTCACATCAAAGTAGTACATGTTTTTGACTTTTGTCAATGATCTAGCACATGTGTGACTTTTACATTGTAATATTATGTTGTTTAGTTACACAAGATATCCATCTCTAAATTAGCTTAGTCTTACTAAATAAAAAAATCTCACCCACCCGCTTGACAAAAAATACCAGTCAGGAAATTGAAACCTCAGCGTTTCAGATGCGTGTTGATTCACAGGACATGTTATCTTTTTAAGTTTTTCTAAAAGCTTGATTCAGATCAGGTCGTTTTATAAAAATATTATGTGTCATGTGGGGTTCAATGTTATTTCATTTTTTTATGTCTTCAAATCTTGACTTAGTAATCTAATATAATATCACACAGTTGAAATTATAATACCCTGACCTGACAAGACCCCAGTTTTTACTTAGTAATCTACTGTAATACCAGACATGTAATAGTCTGACACGACAAGACCTCATCTTGCGTTAAATCACCCCTAACGACCTTATAAGTCGTAATATAATAATCTACTTTCATCCCAGATTCAGTATTATCTGTAGGTATGTTCAAGTATTTAGGTTTAATCACGACACACTTTCTTATACAATGACGTACAATTTCTACAGAATTAGCATTTCTAGTATTTACCTAAATAATATGAATGAATTTGTGGTAAACAAATGGGTTTTTTACCCGGAAATAAACATTATTATGTATATATGAGCCATATTAATGAAATGTTTCAATTTAAAAATAATGTTTTTTAATGTGCATTTCAAAACAGTTAATTCAAATGAAAAGCACTGTAATTTAGCACTTAGATTTTATTTTTATACTGATAATTACGAATTGAACTGATTGAGACGTCTAACAACAAGAATTGGTCTTTTGTGGCCTCGGGCATAGGTAACAACTGTACTATTCATAATAAATGTTGTTACTGAAAATATTGGAAGCATGGGTATCGTGCTTCAATTATGATGAGGTTAAAACTCAGGGGAAAAAACAACATATTTATTACAAGTCTACTGTCATATCTTGAAATATTTATACTAACTTGTCATGATATACTACAAATAGACTTCTAATTATCCATCTGGCTGATCGCCATATATACCAAGGAATTCACAAACACAGTTATGATTTATGCAATTAATGAATGACATCTCTATTTTTAGAACATAGATTCTTTATCAAAAGAAAGTTTACGACTTGAGATGTTATTTGTAAATATTGTATACGTACGTATATGTCAAATCGATATATATATTACTATTATTAGACTTTACACTCAATTCATTCATTCATTCATATTAATCCGGTCGGTGCAGAAACATGGGACGTTAAACCCCCTTTCATTTCATTTCGGGATTAACATATGACATATCTTTAGTTTAATTCGGTAGAGGACAGGGTCTTAGACGATTTGTTAACCAGGTCATTTCGAGACTCCCATATGACACACTTCTTTTTCTTTAGAAGTGGGATGAAACCAAGTTATCTGGGTTCACCCCACTCCTTGTCTCGTAAAAACCAGTGATTGAAACGATAGCTTGTATAACAGATAACATGCCTTACGATATCCATCGCGCGTACAATAATCTATATAACCGATAAATAACATTTCATTACAGTTTCAATAATGCAAATTCAACACGGAATTGATAAATATCTAACAAGAAAACTCTAGAGGGAATTAACTGTGTTAATGAAAACCGACGCTTTGATCAATACATCTTAATAAAATACATGCTGTTAATGAATACGTTTTCCTGCAGTCTACTTCATTGAGAGAAAAAATCAATTACTGACTCAAAACTCATATTGCCTGAGGCTGCTAAATATTTTTTCGTGTGATAAAAAAGGTAACAAGTTTATATAAATCTAATTAAAAACAAAATTCTTTTGCTTGGAATACACCTTTATAATCGACATTTCACAGTGTATAATTTTGTGAAATAATATGGCGGCTTGACCTTTTAATCATCCTAAAGGAAAGGGTTTAATCGATATATCGATAAAGTCAATACCGCAGACAACCAGGTAATATGATTATAAACGTGTTTTCTACAGCATGACTGTGTTGTTTTATTTTGGTAATATTGTTTATCAACTACCGCCATGGTATTCTGAAGAATGATTTACTTACTGATTGTATATAAATATATTATAATTGTCTCTATATCGTTATAATATGGGAATGGCTTAATCAATAACTATTGCCGACTACAATGGTGAAAATATTTCATCAGTCCCAACACCCTTGGTTAATTAATTTAGCATTAAAATAGACGGAAATTATATGACTAATTATCATCTTAATTAGTTCTGGCGTAGAAATTTGCGTCACATTGAATCTGACAAGGTTCCTGAAACTTTCTTTAATCTCCAAACTAAGACCAATGGCCGTACTAGGAATACATTAAATTGGACTGGATTTCTTTTTTTACGCATAATACTCTCTAATTGGAGCTGGCTTTCACGGTCTTGAATGAAACCAACCAAGTTCCTTAACAGAACAAGGTCATCTGAGGTCAATCCAACACGTGGTCATACAAATCGTTCCATTGCATGTACATGTAAAGGAGGCTGAAGATTATGGCCAAAAGTCAGCACATTTTTGTATTATTGATGATCAGTAGCCGGTATTTGGCGCCAACAGACAACAGAAATCGTGACAAAATATCGATTAAAGATGTTATTGTCGTGACTCCATCTAACTAGGTCACTCAAGGACGACTCGAATAAGGCCGTTCCTTATACAATTTGACAATATTTATGGATATCTAAATTGATCTACTAGTGTGGTAGGTACAAACTTGTATAATTGTAATAAATTAGACATGAATAAATTGCCATTGCCCAAAGTTAAAACCGCGCTTGCATACAACAGAGAGTTAAATATTACACATTAATGGGTACTTCTATAAAGAAACCAATGAGAGCAGGATGCTACCTCTTATTGTACGAAATTTAAAAAACGAAGCATACGAAATTTAAAATATTAATCACAAATCTTAAAACACTAAGAATAAATCTTAAATAACTCCGCTCTCTGATCTGATAATAGTCTGTCTGTCAAAATGTTGAGAAATAGCTTGTTCAAGCGTTGATAAGAATTAAACTACAATTAGTCAACAGACTGGCTTCTGTTCAATATTTCGAAACGAATTCAATCGTATAGAGCTTGCTTGATCATTAAGCGAAACAACACATCAGATCTGCATCTAAGTATACGCTTCATTGGGGGCAAATCATTTAAGACCAAATTTTTAGATCTGTTGAGGGATTGGTCAGGTCGTCGTACGTGGCTGACATACTTATAACCACTGTCATCAAGTATAGAAGTTAACAATGTATTGAGTATTGTATTTTTACCGTTATCTTGTCATCAATCTGTCATAAAGATGATGAGTATATACTTACTGATAAATATATAATGATAGAGTAGTCATCGGTATATTGTCATCCGTCTTCTTATAATATCAATAAAATTGTCAACTCTTGTAGTAAAACCAGTAAGTAGAAGTACAAGAATTGGTAGTATCAATTATCATAACCTTACATTCAATAATTTGAAAACATTTATATTATTTATTCAATAAAACCATTATACTATAATAAATCTTAGCAATGCATGGTCCAGATCATTTTTTTAGAGTCAGTCATATCGGATAGAAATGTAAAATTTATAATTTAGTTCACTGTGAGGAATAAAACTACTATAGTGTGATTAGAAGGACTACCCATTAATCTTATAGAAAAATGTACTTGCATAAAAATCCATTAATCGGCATACATAAAGCTTGCGTTGTATAGTGAATGAATTATTTATCCCCGTAGCTGTGATAAACTTGAAGGTGTAACTTTATAGGAAACCCGGTTTGCCTTTATTTTGTATAGAAAAGAAAACTAATAGAGCAAGATACTCCGATACCCGAACTAATGTCGTCGTATTAACCATCAGCGATTAGCATCCAGTATTGTCATGATCAAATAGATTTGCAAAACAGAACTAACTCAGAAATCTTTATCAAGCGCATGTCAAAGCATAATGATATGGTTGCATGATACCAACAATAAGGCCATTAATCACAGACCTAGATCTCACTAGAGACAATAGTCGAACACAAGTTATTAAAGCATAAAACGGCAAAATCATTCAATAGAAGTTGAACGTTTCGACAATGATTCACCAGAAATCTGGCACGATATTCAAATGGATTAGTTATTACAACAAAAGTTACGTATAAAATAAGCACATAATAGGGGAAAACCCAGACGTCCCATGTCCCCATTAACGTGCACGTAAAAGATCCCTGAGCAGTTGGCTGTCCGGGCAAAAATTCCTTAATAGCACAACAATATAATGTTTAACTCCGTGTATATTTATATGTTTAAACTGAAGAGTAAAATCTTGTTTTAAAAATATGATTTGACATCACAAATAATCACTCTCTGTATACAAAATATAGCTTCTTGTGGTTTTGAAACTGAGCTGCTATCGTAAGTTTCCCCTTTAAATATACAAAAAAAATATCCCCGTAACGTGTAGAGAGAGAAGACCCATTTATTAATCCCGACAAAAATGTTAAAAGCCAACTTTACCTGTTTATTTGTTACAACTCCCAGATCCTTCCCAAATAACTATAAAATATTTCTCTTTGAAGTAAACGTCCAATAACTTTAACACATATACGAGTTAAGAAGATTTTCATTTTACAGTTAAACAATAAATACTATTCATGGCTGTAACTATGGAACGTATTGTTCGCTCGCTTTCAGCTGATATAAGTGAGTGGAGTTAGTATTGAGAACTCAAGTTATAAGTTCAATATTCTCGCTTCTCGCTCTAGTTAATGTGAATAGCGAAAATATAGATACTATCATAAACTTGATTACATTCACAGAAACATTTCAATATTTATAATATTTTAGATAATTGAATCTGAAATAGTTTATATTTAATGGTGCATATATTAATGTGGCTAAGTGTTGCGTTGTCACCTTCCCACTATCAGTTATGACACGTCATCCTAACCGGTAATATTCAATAACTGGGATGTAATTTCGGTTCGGTTTACTTTATAAAAAGAAATATGAAAACGAAACGAAATAGTCATCTTCTTTTGATTATACATGCTAAATAATAACTTGTGAATATGATACATATTAACTTTACATTAAGTTCGGCAATCAGACTTTGGAACAACATTAATCAAACCTAAACCTTTAAATTTTTTATATCTTTAAACTCGTAGAAGAATAATATTAACCATCCTGTTTGATATTATAGATAGCTCTTATTCGAATAAAAACATACATTCATCTACAGCTAGACTTAGTTATTGATATATGTCATGTATGCAAATATTCTATATTAATAATTTCTAAATTAAATATATAATCTATTATATACTCGATGCATTACTTACATTAATTCTCCTATAACAAGCATTCCATCTTTATCTATTCAAATCTACATAATGAAATCTGCCTTATTCAAGTGTACTCTTTTATGTTAAACTAGTAGGTCCTGTTAAGCTTGAATGCCCGAGAAAGAACATGTTATTTTTTATGAGTAGGCTATTCATGATATAACTTAAAAACGTGGGCGAAGATCAAGATTTATTGGTTACTGTGACCTGTACCATGTAAGTGTCAACCTCGTTCAACTTTGCATATGAGTATTTTTCCACGTTACACATTTGACTCAGTACAAAATGTATTTATTGGGATGGACATGTAATTACAACTAGGTTTATAGATAAAAGATTATAATGACAGGACAATATTAATATTATTTTATACAGATACAGATAATATCATAATTTTCTTTGTGGATATTCATACACTCTGGTGATTATACCTCATTGATTTGAATCAAAATAAAATCGTGTGTTTCACTGGATTCTATCTACTAATTTACTTCGAGGTATGATAAAGTCAGTATTGACAATGACAAATTTTGTGTTCGAATGTCGACCAAGTAAACCAAAAACAATGATTCGAAGCAGAAATTTAATCACATATAGACCACACCTAGTCACTAATCAAAATACATAATTATTTGATCAACCAAAGAATAACAGCCCCTTTAAAATCTAATGCATTCTCGTTATAGATTAATACCCGTTCTAGTGTTTTGTGTTTAAAAACTTATTTTGAAGAATTACATCCTTTACACGCAGATATATGAGATAATATGTATTCGAATTTCAAAAGAATAATGTAGCTATATATTATGTAAAATTTCACGATTCAATGAGTTTGAACTATTCACGGAAAACGATGGGTGTATTTAGCAGTTCATATAACATCTTGTGTACTTATGGGTAAATACATCTTTCTAGCAGACGTACTAGGAGTGTGTAATATAATTTAGCGGATGTTAGTTATTCAGAACTGCACATAAATTTGTCTGATTAATTGACTTATATAATTTGCGTGTTCTATATTTTGAAATAATTAGCTCGCACTGGCAGTTTAGGAAGAACTTCGGCTTTCAAAAATGTGACGCTCGAATAAACCCTGAATCGTAGGCGAGGAATTCTGGGAACCACGATGGCTTAGTGATAATGACGTAGGCTGAGAAAGTTGCTCAGCGGTACAGGGCAAAGGTTCCTGCAAGGCAATACATCTAGGCGTTCATGGACTTAGTAGCGCGCACTTAAAACCACTCTTGAACAGTTTAATTTTGAAGAAGAGTTGATGAAAAGGCCTTTTCCGGGCAAATTTTACCCAATAGCCCACTGTGTGACGTATCCCCGTCTTCATTAACCCGTTTGTTGTAGCAAAATGGGACGTTAAACTCCATTTCATTTCATAAAACAACAAACAAGAACGTCCCCAAAAGACAACAGAACAATGAGTGGTCTATAATATGCCACGAAAGCAAATTCCGAGCGGTTTTTATGTGTGATGAACAATAAGCCTATCATTCAAATACTGAACAAAAAGCCTTATCAGTAAACATCATTGTCCAGAGATCTATCAAGAT
Organism: Patella caerulea; assembly: GCA_036850965.1. NCBI lineage: Eukaryota > Metazoa > Mollusca > Gastropoda > Patellidae > Patella > Patella caerulea. The sequence goes on along the minus strand of JAZGQO010000014.1, from coordinate 15,738,437 downwards.
GAATAAGGTTATCAGACTCTATCTCTAATTTCATTCCATTTGGTGATGATTCAAACTATTAACTACATCATATTATATTACATAATGAATACACGATGAATCATATCACCAATCTGTTATTGCCAATTCCACATTGTTAGGGAATTATCTGTTTTCACACACAGCTAAATGTCACTGTGAAAACTGTATATAGCTAGACCCATGTTGTCTGTCGTCTTTATATTCATAGCGACCATTCTAATGTTATTCGTGTCAGTCTCGTTTATCAGTCAGCATAATACGAAAATGGAGATCGAGAATATTTATGGCTTTCTGAATACCAGTCCTTGGTATTATTATCACATCGTAAAATTCTGTGAAACATTGAGCTGTCGATTGTAGACGATTTGAGCGACCGCGAGAACAAATAGAACCAGGGTTTACAAGCCGGATAGTGTATCTTGAAGATTGTAACACGATTCTTAGAAATGGATGAAAAAAAATAAATATCAAAAAGATGGCAAGAGAATTAATCTGTTCTTTTACAACCAGCTTTTAATTAAACCTGGGCTTATCAGAAAGGCAGATTTACAACTTTAATATCATCAACAATTCCATTCACCATGGTGATAAATGTAAACAAAACAGCAAAGCTTTTCTAAATCACAGTTGACGCTAGATTTACCTTGCTCGACTATGTATAAACAGTGTACTATATCACAATAGAGGTCAATACTGGCCAATATACATATATACCTACATACTGGTCATCTAGTTTATACTGACCAGCTGTTGAGCCTATAGATACAATAACTACACAACTCTCATGATAAAATCTAATGAAAATATTCAACACCCCTGCACAGATATAACAAAAAAAAACATGGTCTGACCCCTTCCACTATTATATTGAACTTCTAGAATTCGTCTTGGAATGTATTTATTAATCTCATATTTCAGGTGTTAATAATCCAAGGAATACCTGTAGATTACCGTCTGTTATGTTAATATACGAATGAATATCTGAATATTATTGTTTATGCATTGAGTCCAAGGTTTCTATTAGTCAACCAATGGCAATATTATCATTTGGTGATGAATCGTGACTGACACATAACATCTGTTTCGCGTTATTCCGTCCTATCTAAATATGAATACCTTCTCTTGTGACGATCGTATCTATTACATTATTACCTTAATGAAATTTATCCATATCTGCCAATAGAATCTACATCAAATATATATAATAGCCAAACAATAATCATTAACATACCGACATATCGCATACGATCTGGTGATAGCTCCATACATGTACTCATCCAATGTCCTTATCTACCAAATGGAAGGGGCGAGTCTGTTCCTGGCGTTTAAGGAAACATATTTCAGAATATTAATCTATACCGCACCCACCCATAACTCTATAATAACTTCTAACGAACTTGGTGCACGACTTTAAATTGATCACACACAGTACCGTGGTGTTAAACGTGTGAACTAATTAAGTGTAAGACAAAATAAATAGAACATCTGCTCTGAATGATTATATTTTGCAGTTTACTGCAGGGCATTAAACAACATTCCGCTATAATAATAATGGTTTAATATACTGAAATCTAACACATATTTAAACCTAGTTTAACCTATGTATCTATATAGTATGACGATACATAAATGATAATATCCGTGTACAGAAATCAATACAAACATAAATATAATATAATTATATACGTTTGATTATAATTGCAAGATATAATCCAAAAACATACGCCCACGGCAGCTTAATCGTCCCAAGGTCGACGAGAGGTATTGCAAATATATTTGGTTCTTGGAGGACTTCACGAGACAATTTCTTACAGATCAGATAATAATTTTCGTTGTTTGAAAGTTTACAATACACCGAAACAAGGGCTTTAGCTTTTGAAGCAATTTACAGAAACTGTTGAAATTCGTTTACAAATTTAAACAATGCATATAAATTTCACAGATCGGATAACTTTTGTCGTTAAACTAACTACAGCGTTCACAAGGTTCAACAAAGTAAGTAAAACAAGGGCCGTGACTCTAGACGTAATTAACGGAAATTGCCTATTTCACTAATTCAAATCGTGCATATAAATTTCATACCGATCGGATGAAAACTTTTGTCATTAGAGCGTTCACAAGGTGCATCAAATTGAAACAAGTGCCATAACTCCTGAAGAAATTGAAGGAGATCATTGAAATTAAATAGAATTCTTCGCCAATATAAACAACATCGATCATAATGTCAATTTCAAAACAATTGGATGATCAATGTAGTCAGTAGAGTGTCCAAGATCAGATGATTCTGAGTGAAGTTAATGATTAGATGAAGTTATGTCAAAATATAACGTCGTCTCGATTGTCAAGTAATTCACACTATAGTCTCACCACCCGATGCTCTAATGGGCTTGCAGCGTAAAGGAGTGTATAAAGAAAACAGCCGTGAAGTAGGCAGATTCGACGCTTACATATTGCATCTTTAAAACCCCAAATGAATATGAGTAAAATGCATGAATAAATAAGCAAGAGAATGCATGAATAAATAAGCAAGAGACGTGATATCAAAATGTCTAAATATGAAAATGGATCCAATCCTGTTTATATTAGTCAATAATTTCATCACGGTGCAATAAAAAATTGAGTTTTTATGTTTGCTGTGTATCATACTTTGACTACTAAATACTCACAAGTCATGTATTCCTTAAAATGTTATTACATTTCCATATCTGATACGAATCTTTGCAAAATGATATAATCAGCTTACTCATGCTTATCACTCACGTATTCACAACATCATAAATGCCTTCATCCTCTCTTCAGTGATTTTGACACATGAGAAAATTAAAACATGTCTTCAAGTTCCAGTTCAAATACCAGCTGCAGCACAGACTGTACTTTAGTTAATATAATTGTAAAAGTTGTCACCTTAGATAAGATTTCAGTACACTCCCACACTTTTTATCAAGTTTAAGCAAAAAAATGAATAGGACCGTAATTATATTTGAGTAAATAGAAAATCTTTTTTCAATGATGTCACTCGGTTCACGTGCAGAATTAAAGTGACATACCATTTAATAATATGATGTACATGTATATCTTTATGTAGCTAAAGATTTTAAACTAGTGGACGTGCCGGGGGGGGGGGGGCGCTTAGTTGGCTTCATATTCTAATCTTCATCGGTTATTTTACGAGTATGTTCGTGTGTTTTACATCCCATCCGAACGACATATCAATTTCCCAGTAGTCTGAAAGATGTGTTGTAATAGTGTCAAATTAGATAAACACGAGGTGACGAGGGAATAGGAATGTTATAAATTCAATGTAATTCTAAAACAGCCCAGCAATAATAGGAAATAATTCTAAGTATACATATACATGGTTGACAAAATCAATAGAACATCGGCCTCAAGCGTGGTCTATGACGACAGGAAATACTATAGGTAAATTATATATCAACAACCAAACTGTATGATATATCAATGGAAAGGTTTAATATTCACATTTTACAGTCTTCTGGCGTCAGATTGGGAATAAAAGACAGAATTAGGGTTTAACGTCCACCCAACACAGGTTTAATATTCTCATTTAATTCTAGCGTTAAATGCGGAGTAAATGGGAGACATGGGGGTTTAACCTCCATTCGACACAAACTAGGTCATTTCGGGACTAACATATGGCTCAATTTTATTTGTTTTCGCGGTAACCTTTATTCGTGAACACTGTGATTACAAGGATGATCTTGAACTTGAACGCTGGGATTACTATAGGTAATCTTTATTTGTGAATACTGTGATTGCGAGTTAATCTTAATTCATAAAAACTGTGATTTCTACGTAATCATTTTTCGTAAACACCGTGATTACGATGTGATCTTTTTTCGTAAACACTTTATTTACAAGGTAATCTTTATTCGTAAAACACTTTGTTTACGAGGTAATCTTTATTCGTGAAGATAGTGATTACTAGGTAATCATTATTCGTAAACACCGTGGTTACGAGGTAATCTTTATTCGTGAACACTGTGGCTAAGACATAATCGTTATTCGTATACACTAGGGTTACAAGGTATTCTTTATTCGTAAACACTGTGGTCACGAGGTAATCTTTATTCGTAAACACTGTGGTCACGAGGTAATCTTTATTTTCACTGTGGTGACGAATAACGCTGTATAGTTTAGAAAATTTCCAAACTGATGATTCATACATTTATTTGAAATGGCTATGGAATTGATTACTGGTGTAGTTTCTTGGCATTAATAAAGTTTCAATTACTGAAATATAGGTATGTTTGCAAACATTTGCAGGTGCATGTAGAAAAATAGCCCTTTTATTTACATTTTCGACCGAAACACAGATCAGTAAGATCTGAATGAAATACAAACTGAGAACAGACATGCTTAAATAATATATAGAATGTTTGGTACATGATTTTGACACCAGAAACATTTCGCCACAAGCTGTTAAGATTTCTATAAGATCCACCGAAACGTCAAATAATCGTCTATATAAAATTATCACGTGTGAGCCTATCCTGTTTACACTACGCTAGACATAACATATGACGTAAATTTCTATTGAGGATAGTCCTGTTGTATCCTATAGAAATATTTTTAAGACAACCCAATACAATACTCTTGGATTTGAACGACTATTCAACTGTCAAGCATAGCTTTAAGTTACCTGATCGTCCGCTGCTTAAATTCTAGTCGCACGTTTCTTTTTAAATTATGTTACAAAATACTACAAACGAGATAACAAGCTTTTACCTTAAAGAATATCAATATGACTGACAATTTCTCATCCAGATAATTGACACGAAAACCTTTGAATTTCCCCATCTTCGATGAATGACAGTGATTAGATATGCAATGTGTTCTAGTACAAATACAAATATATGTGTACTTACTATAATACGGCATGCTTCGGTTATGATAATATCCAGTTCCTGTTAGCCATATTTTCACACCAAGTTGAGTTTTTATAACCCAGATGACCAGAATAACATCTTCTATATAAATCGCGCCATAGAAAAAATACCATCTGTTGAAGGCCTAACATTACTGATTTAAACCATCACTCGGTTTTCAATGTCCCAGCTCAGTATCCAGGTTGAGTGGCCGCCTTAGTCAATATGAGAGTATCGGGATTTTTGATTGGCTCAGTGTAAATGAGTTCTGTACCTTCCGCCCACCGCGAGCATTGTCAATACAGTTGATGTATACGATAAATTATGCATCCCGCGTTCTTTCACACGTTCATCATTTATTACGGCCTTGCATTTTTAGGAATAGAAAAATGTAGTCAAATGAACTAGTAACCTTGTTTCTTTCTCAGTGTGCAAAAACGAAAAGCGCAGACATTTTTTTTAATTTGATGAGATGAGCTCGTGAAACTATAGCAACTGAGATTCATTCCTGCAGCGCTTCAGGAGATGAGTCATGCAATAAGCCATCACAATCGACTTCATTTTGTGTTGTTTTCTATTTTAGAACACGACAAATGGCTCCCATCAATAAGAGCAAGTTAAAGCATTATTTCAATGTCGGAGCGAGTTTGATCATTTAGGCCTGGTCACAACTGAACGACTTTCGCAATTGAATTACACATATGCCTACCTCTGGGGAATTTATCGACCAACGCAATAAATCGATTAAAACAGATTGTTTTGTATACAACCAATAATAATTCTGGCATAAAAAATATTCTGGCGGAATTTTTTTTATTTTCAAAAGAAATATAACTAGTCAATTTGTGAATAATCAGATAGCCCAAAGCGCAACCTAGCGGCAAAACGTCCATTAAGCAAAGCAACCATATTGAATCAGGTTTTACATAATTAAATGGATTTTATATAGTACAGGCAGTTCACCAGTTAGTGACACAACTGTGGGTGTTACAAATGAATATTGCCGCGAGACAGAGATCGGTAATGCATAATAATAATAGACACCAGTCGTGATGTATGTACGTAATACTTATATCTTAATATACATAGATAATGACCTATAATTTATTAAACATAATAAACAGTAAAAGGGAGATGTATTGTTTTGCCTGAAGCGTAAATTGACTAGATCATTCAAGTCCCGTAACACCCTCTAGGTTTACGTCATAGTCATCGGTTTCGGCTTTCTGTCGTCTGCTATGGATCAAGACGCGTCCATTTGATTAATGACAGTGCTATAAATTCCTGGTTCCAATACCTAGAAAAAGATGGATTATCGTAGATTTATACACGTTGAATTAACTCAACGGGAAAGTGTTATAGATTGATTGAGGACGATAGATTGAAAATAAGGTGACCTTTATTTGGCATTTTTTACAATTTTTCATGAATATGTCAGGGATTTTCTAAAATGATTAATGCACAATCCACTCCATTCAGAGGCGGGGGGGGGGTAGCATGTGCGCACTTTATCATAGAGCCTGTCATGTGCGCTGTATCGTAAAGCCTGTCAGTGAGTCAGCTGGTGTGGTTTCGAATCCTCGGTTGTACCTGATAAGGAATAGGGTCGCCTGTCCAACCTCGTGGGTTTTTCTTCCAGGCTCCCCCGGTTTCCTCCCACAACTAAAAACCCCTACGCGCACGCGGGTTATTGAAATAAAATCAATCTATAAGTTATGTTAGTCCCGAAATGACCTAGTTTGTATCGAGTTTACGTTAAACCCCATTTCTCTCTCTCACTCTCCAAACCATTCAGATATCCAAAATATTCAGCTCTATTTCTGGTTTTGTATTCGTTAGTGTAGGGGCGCTGGTGTGTAACATTTACTGCATGATGTATTTATTGGATATAGTGTGTGTGTGATAGATAAGTCATCATGCTGATAAGAAATGGTGGCCATTTCCTTATTGTTTCCGTCATTGATGGTTAAAGGATGTGAATCACGGAAATATTTGAGGTTCAGCTCACGTCAAACAGCTAATTAATCTCTGCCCGATACAAACATTGTTTGCAAAACTACGAAACATTCTCCTACAAGCAGCTATGTCACCCGAACGATTATGATCTAATCATAGCTAGAACTGTTATCAATTCTAAATAAATCTGATATTATTGCTAAAAGCAATTCGTAACCAGTGGACATAATTCACAAAGTTATTATCGAAATCCGTACAACAGGACAAATAACCAGTATGAATTTCAGAAATATATACATGTATACATAGATAATTGCAGTTTATATAAAATGTTGACAATATTTCGTAATCAAGGGGCATCACTCTGGAGATGATTATCGAAAATTGGTGACAATTATAAGTTTTACCATTGCCATGAAATGGACAATCCATACGTGAAATGTTAGCTAGAAAATGTTTGGGCAATTACATTATACGACTACACTAAAATGACCAAAGTTTTCAATTATGTTAATCTGATGTCCTATGAAAATTAGCAATGGGGCTCACAAAACAAATTAGCATAACATTTATATCAAATGTTTGACCTAAATTTCAGAGGAATGTAACTGTGGAGAAATTACCATTACACCATTCAATAGCCTGGGGTTATCTTGGGAAAATTGTTTCCTAGCCAGATCATAGACCAATGTTAGATTGTGGCCATGTTAATAGACAAGTGTAAATGAAACGATTCAATTATGACCGATTACACTCAATGAAAATAAGATCGTGTATCCACCAATTACAAGGCTGGAGACATCGTTTGTTGACACTGTTTTTCTCCACCTCGCTTGTAAAGGTGATCAGTTATGACCCAAGGGCAACCGCTTTTCCAGTATTAAGCAATAAAGGATTAACACTCAAGTGTCGTCCATGATTTCTTTTACCAACCAGTAAGGTTATTAAGTGCACTACAATGGTAAATTGTTCTCGTATGATGCACATGAAAGAGAGACCCTGTATTACATACCTTACTTCGTGAACAGAAGTTTCAAAGAATTTTAATATTTGTTCATGTTAACCTTGAGATATTTCATTAAAGGATTTGCGAACCGTTTGATATTTCAATTTTGATTTCGAGCTGCACATATATATGCATCTCCTGTAAAATATGTTGTCTCTTTCAAAGGTTAACAAATAATCAGTCTATAGTAATCAGACATTTGAAAATAATAAATGCTGACTGGATATTCTGGGCTATATTTACGCACGACTTGAAGAACACCCTTATAAGTCGAACTACCTCGTTCGCCCAGATGCTGGATCCTACACACAGGGACAAATCGTTATATCGAGAATGGACATCGATCAAGAATCGATTTCTGGCGTCAAATTATAAATCGTACACGAGTCAACGTATGTTTACTCATTCGCAACATAATAAACCATTTCTTATTTATGTATTCTGTTAAATTTGAATAGCTAACAATTTAAATACAGGACAATGGTCCTTTGTAAATAAAACTTACTACCACTGTAACACGTCTTTAATTTAAAACAAAAATGCTCTCGACCTTTTAACATAGCACCTAAACTGGAATGTTGTAATTGTGTTCTGCGAATTTTTATTTATTTGAAAAATTTGCAAATACCATCTGTGTTATCTTAATAAATTTAGTTTTTAATGTAAAGATAGGCCTTGAGGATGTTTACCATATGACGAATGCGCCTTCCTTTGTGAAACTTAAGAAAATGTCTTTATATTAAATGTTTTAAATATTCATGTAGATTACATCAAATGCTTTTACTTGATATGTCTGAAAAGGGTTATTTTGATAAACTGACAAAAACACACAATAAAGTGTTTTGGGGTCATCGAGGTTGTTGCAAATAATATTTTTTAATAAAGAAAAAATACATATGTATAAAATTTTATTTACAGTGCATTGCTTTTCCTAAATAGAAATATGTTCTGGAAGGATGCATCCAGTATAGAAACAGCACGTGTGAAAAAATAAAAATATGTTTCCTGATGGGTAGAACTAGACAATACACACGTTATTCCACTGTTGGGGATCTATTCCTCAAAGTAAACTAACTCCATTTGTCAGAAAAACATTGAATTGAAACTATTGTCCCTGGGTTTCAATAACAGTTTATCCCGTCTTTGATATTTTCATAACGAGTATCTTGAAAATGATATAGAGAGCCTCGTGGGTTTTCTCCGGGTACTCCGGTTTCTTCCTACTGCTAACGACCGCTACGCGCAAGCGAATTATTGAAATAAAATTAAAACAATATGTTAGTCCCGACATGACCTAGCTTGTGTCGAGTGGACATTAAACCCCATTTCTCTCTCTCTTGAAAATGATATAAAAGATTTCTTATTTCGAGGTATTAAATGTCCAGGTAATCTCTTGTACAATTTGATCTCCAAATAAGACTATTGTATTTGAAAATCAAAATACATGGTGATATACACGAACACTGCACTGAACTTCTATATAACAGGTATAGATTTGGGGTCTTTGCTATCATTATATAAGTGTCCATTTGCTGTGTAGAATAGTGTTGCCACTGAAAATTGAAGGGTAAATCTTATTCCAACTCAGCTTGAACATGGTTTCATCGGCGAATGGCAAATATATTTTGAGCACCCAGAGCGGTCTTAATCAATACGACATCCAACAGGATATTAATTGAGTAATATGGACTAAATATTTAATGAGATGCGTCAAACAAAATATAGTACACCAAAAAAGTAGGACCGTCCGTGGCTGCTTTTATAGTTTTCAAACAGTAACGGTTCAATATGCTTTGAGGGAGTTTTGGAGTAGCTCTTGTTATTATTAGAAAGGCTCTTACATCGCATGTCATTTTACATCAACTTTAGCCCATAATACAAGCTTGCATCAATCGGATCTTTACAGGGAGCCTTGAGATAATCAGTGCTGAATATTACTTTATCCAGTACAAGACAAAGATTAATGAAGGTTGAAATTTTCTTCTGGATGAATAAATACCAGTACAGAGAATAAATAGCTTAGTTATCAATACTTTGTTTATTGGATTTCTGCCTATTTATGTGACATGGCTGACTTTTGCTCTTTTGTTCTAGTCTACAGCAAATGGCGGTACCGACCAGTCACCATGCGAGCCTACAAGATTTTGGTTTTATGATACAGCAGGGTTTCCCGTTAAAAACATTACTGGACTAAGAATTCTAATGGAAGAAGTCTTTAAGATGAGTGCCTTATTCGAGTTTTCCGGAATTAGCTTTGGTTCACAATACCAATATTTTATGTTAATTCAAAGTGGATAAAAAATAGCCATAATGGATAAACGACATCCTACTTTTGACGTAGCAAAACACATCAATCAAACTAGCATTGTTATAATTATTACGAAATCAAGTTCACACATAATGCCATTGACGTGTCGAAATTGATTTGTTGCTAATTTTAGATCAAACAAAAGTCCTACAGAGTTCCTTATGTTTTGTTATGTAGGTCTCGGGTTCGCCGAGAAGGTTCCTCGGGATTTTCAAGGTTTCGTCCAAAACGTTTCTCGGAATTTCCAGGTGTTGTCACAGAAAGGTCTTCGGAATTTTCAGGTGCAGTTTCACAATTTCAGTGTCCCAGGGGAGGGAGTCTTAAAAGGTACAGAGTCTGATCGTTCGGATGGGACGAAAAGCCGAGGTCATGTGAATATGTTGGCGTGCACGTAAAAAAAGCATCATTGACAGCTGGAATTCGATACAAGAGTAGGCCACACGCCGCTGTCGGGGCAAAATTTACCTCATGGCACACGGCATGACATATGCCCGTTTTCATTAGCTTACTTGGTGCAGAAAAGTAGGACGTTAAGCCCCATTTAATTTCTGATAACAATAATATTTTCCCTGAATGTTTGGATATGTTTGCCAGTCGATATTTATAGAAATATCTTTAATTCGCCCTAAAGTAAATAAATTCTGTCTGGTAACATTTCTTTAGTTGAATTAAATATATAAGGCTTTATAATATTCAATATACGTAAACACCTACCTGAACGTGAGAATATCGCCGTTATTCAACCCTATTACGTCATAAAGATCTGACAAATATAAAAAGAATTAAACTTGCTGACCTTTCTATTAAGTAAATTTCTCGTGACTATATACCATCTGTCACATATATAGGTATGAAATAATATTTTACCTACATTCAATGTTTTTTATATATTGATTATTTCAAAACATTTTGCTCAAACAACACAGTGATAAATGTTATCGTTGTCTGGGTATAAAATATATTATGTGATATAAGACGGTAGAAACGAGAGATAAATAAAGTATTTTACTAACATAAAAGGGCACTCCTTGTTCAAATCATCATACAGAAGCAAGTTCTGCGATTTCACTTTCATGGAAGCAGCCATTAAACACAATGTTCAATTCTGAGCCACATTTAAAAGCCATCGTTAATTCTTGTAAACTATAGATCTATTTACAGAGCTGAAGTTTGTTATGCACCTCTATGTAAGTATAAATAATATAAATAAGGTAGTTTTAAAGTTCCAATAGCATATTTTTAAGTTATATTTTTAAAATGTATTAAAATAAAGCCCTAAAATAGATTGTAGCTATAAACAGTCCCACCTTGTTAAAGAATAATCCTATTAATCCTATAATTCACTATTGCCAGTTAAAAAATTGGCAAAAATATAATTTTCAACTTCAAATTCAAACGTTTGAAGATGGCCGTCCTTGGAGAGAGGAATGGGAAACAAGGGAGGTAATTTAGTTACTATTTCCTCAATCAGCCTGTGTCACCCATTTTAACCCCTGTAAAATTTTGCCCATTATCGTATAATAGTGAGTTGACAACCTTTTGAACAAAAGACATAGAAATAATTATGTTTTGACTTTCTTAGAAAATATGAAATTGGAACTTTAAATCGCCGGCTTTATCAAGTTCGGGAAGTGTAGCGTTCATATGACTTATACCAGCTTAACTCCGACAGCCAAGATAAGCCACCCCAGATAACACGCGATTTCGGATGGGTTATTTTAAACTGCTTTATTTGTCTTAACTTTTCATTCAGACGGCAAAGTTAAGTCAGCTTAATGATCGCTTAAACCAGCCAACCTTAAACATATAAATATTATATGCCGCAATATAGTTTGAATTCATGACACAAAATTTGAAGCGATAAATGGCAGATATATATATCAACTGCAACAACTAGCGATTCTTCCCCTTGAAGATCAAGTATCTACTGCTTAAAGTAATTACTTGTCTTGTTTATAAGTCTGTTTATTTATTTTTTAATTTGGACAAATTCTGGTGAACGGGTGTGTTAAATTATAAGTAGTCTTGGGGGTAGTTGTGTTTATCAGCGTATGTAGGCCTAATCGTTCTAAAACACCTGATACCACTTCTCATTTACACAGGCAGATAGCTATACATTTTTCGCTGTTAAAATGTCCGAAAGAAATTACGGTACAAGCTTTCAATTGTACAAACGGGGGCGAAAGATGAGTATGGGAGATTCGCTCGTATACATTCCAATCTTGAAAGTTCAGGCATTATAATAATGACGCAGTCAATAGTTGAAATTTGATGTAATGTTATCCTTTAAACCTATAAGGCACCCCTTTCCAATTTACCTAATGTGGCTAATTCTTCTACAAACGAAATAAAAGCAACACATCCTTGTTGGCCTGCCAGTCATACAGTTGACACTTATTATGTATGAGTCCATTGTATATTTTTATATGCCTCCAGTGTAATGTGTGAGATCTGGTACCAATAACGTCAATGATGTTTCAAGTCACCAGGGAAAATGTTGGTGTGTTTTTTATGCTTTCAGACAATTGACTAAAAACAGACTTGTGTTTGTAAGATAAGGATGGTGGATCTGTGTTGAATATAAGATAAATTCTAACATGGATATATTCTTACACGGACAGTGGAAACAAAATGCGCGTATGGGTGTGTCTAACACGGAAGAGTAACTTACGTGTCCAAGATAACCTGATCTACACTTAAAAATAAAGAACTGGCCGTTCTGTTGAAAAAAAATGAATTTATGTAAATTTCATTCAAATTACTTTATTCTGAGAGATGTTATTAATAATTTATATAACATTTGAAGCCGAAAAATAGCCTGCAATATGCATAATTAGCTACTATATAATGCATCTTTAAACCATTTCTCCCGAAGCGACACAAAGCAGCCACATTATATTACACAATTCTGTCCTGAAATACCCGCTACTCGTCAAACCATTATGATCATATCGCTAACCCTAACCCTACTGGATTGTGGAAGAAGTGAGTTGGAAAACAATAGAACTTTACATCCTTATATACATGTAGGTTTGCGAGATTCAATTTTGCGGTGGAATGTCGTTCGTCTGACGTAAGAGTTACAGACGTCACAATCTACGCCATTTTAAAATAATAGGTGTAATATTTATGTCAGGTATAGAACACTTTAAACCATGTGTAGAACAGCCCGGCCAGAGTCGACCCATGTTAATATTTTTACAGATATTGTTGCAATCTGTCTTGTCATAATACTGAATGGTGCAGTTTATCTCAAATTATCCTGAATGTGTTTTGTATAATAACACAAGAGGCGTTTGTCAATTCAAATGAGAGCGATCAGGTGCGAAATGAAAAGTAACTTCAAAGATGATTTGGATGTATATATGTTGGCATGTTATAAGATCATGTCCTGATATTATAGATCATAGATGGCAGAAATATCTAGATATCTACGATCTTCCTAACAGTTGCCCTTTCTAGGCGACATTAAAGGAGCAGGCCCAGATGTAACATGATAATTTGAACAGTCTTGACTGGAAATCTAGACCCCCCCCCACACACACACCAATATGGCACACATTCCATATGGGTATACACTATAGTACACTCCTGTGTCTCTTTATTTTCCAGGATATGATCCAACGTCCTTGTACTGTTCTCTGATAAATGTAGTAGCATGTTTAAAGTGTTACCAATTTGTGATGGTAACTGGTAAATGATTGTCGACAGAAGAAGGAAACCAGTATATCTGAGTTTCTTAACTGACATATGTGATAGTGTACGGATAACCACCTCCATATGGGTGTCATGATGCTGTAATCGTATATTTACATCCATTTTCCGTACTGATTTCAAGTTATGAAAATCGATATGAAATTCGCAAACAACCTTAATCTTTTTTTTTTGTAAAATGTGTACAATGGTTTAAGGAAAAAAAGGGAAAAAATATTTAATAACGAACAATGACGTAAGGTGTCCTGATATTGTCTGGATTGGTATGGTTAAGACGATTTACACCGTGGGACATAATATGGTCATCATTTACAGATACAAAACAATTTTCACCCGCAGAGTTATTCCGTCACAGATAAACCGTTTTATATTGATCGACAAAAGAAGCAGAAGAACAATATGGCGCCAACATCAATCAAGACAAAACGTTTAATCTATTTGACATTCTCTTCTTAAATGTCTGCTCACTTGACGACATCAAGGACACTCGTTATGTTACAGTCCAAGCGGCCTTTATGATGATTTGTCTGACAGAAATACAAATGTACTTTGAAAGTGCGTACTTTCATAAACAATGTATTAACAACGTATGTCGGAGTACATTCGTTTACGAAAATAAATGCCGGACTGTTCTAACGGAATTTTTATGGGAAATAAAGGAACTTGTATCAGAAACATTGCCAGGAAATATGGTCTTACCTTATGATATATTAAACAGGACCAGAAAATGACCTGCTGTTCGTCTGTTTATTGATGGAGAGTTCTTCAATTCGAGAATGGTTCATCCTTGTCGACCTTGACAAGCAGGTTTGACAAACAATCTCGAAAATCCGGTCTTAGTGGGCCAATCTTAATTTCCACCGGAGCGCATAAAGGTAAATAATTAGGAAACTATTATTCTTTATAAATTGCAGACTGTAGATGCAGACTTTTACAGTCTAGTAACTTTAATTATTCTTCTTGCAGCGAAGAAAGATTAGTTAGACAAGTGTCAAGTTAACTGTTGAGTTTCCAAAGTTCAATGCTTCTGACATTTCCGTTTCCTGAAAGGCAACATACACCCTTAAAAGTTGAAGTAAAAAATCAAAGGAAAATAGCTCATATTGCATTGTTTGAAATATAATTCCTATATACACTGTCAACTTGACTTTACTCATTTGTAGTAATACCAAATATAAATGACCTTGATATATTAAAATATACGGGAATAACATTAAGTATATTCTAGGAACTATAGTACATCCTATTGTTATCTTTCTAGGTTATAAGAGAAGACCCTGGCTGGATCTGCTATCAACTGTGTACAGGGTCCTATTCGGCTCAGCTCTAGATCTAATTTTGCTATAATACCTGAAAATAAAATCTACCATTATTTAATTGATTTATTTAAAAACAATATCTGCCCCAGTATAAAATCTCAAGTGTACAATATGAAATGCTTACCGATACCCATTGGCAGAGTTATTATTTTGTCCCTGGAAATATGAATGATATGATTAACCTAACAATAGGTTCACCATTTAATTTTGAATATTGTGTGCCACTCCTTAAAGGGCCAAAATCATTAACATGTTTGGTTAAAGAGAGCAGTATGTACTGTATGTAAACATACCATTTGGAATAATATTAATAAATGTGCTTCAAACAAATTATGTTAACACGGAACTTAACTAAGCAAATGACAAAAAAAATATAAAAAAAGAAATTACAGCTATAGCACTCCCACTCCCACTCAAAACAAATTTCGCCTTGGCACTGTCTAACTAATTATCACAATTCTACGACCCCCCCCCCCACCTCGCTTCTACCCAACCTAAACTAATCGTGTACTCTGTGCGACCTCTTTGTAAAAGATACATCAGATATTTCCAGGCTCCTGATCAATTAATAATTCAGTTGACTGAAATCCTATAATACATGTGATAGATATCTGATCTTAGATTGAAACAACTCAAACTGTAGTAACAAACAGAAACCATATAATATTACTTTGGTGCAATTACAACACACTCAACAAGTCACGGCTAAATTACCCGTCGTTCAATATATCGCTACAGCAATTGTTTGCGAAGGAGTACGAGACAAGTCTCGAGAATATTAAACATGGAAATATAGATTAATTTATAAGTCTTCTACAAACACCAGTTCGTGTTAATTTATATATTACTATATGATATGAAGACCTAAACCATGGCTGGTTTAGAAAATACAATATAGCAAGGATGGCTATACTAAGTTATCTCTATTCGGAAAACAATATTAACTTACAGTTTCATCTTCCTTATGCTTGAATTCTGTTAATTGGTTCACATCAAAAATAAGAGCAGACATTTCACGAAGTATGACCATTTTGGTACATTCTTATCTGCGATATGATAATGATATTATGTAGGCCGTTTTATTTAATTCACAAAAAAAAATCATTATAATTATGGAGCATTAAAATTATCGTATCACCAAATCAATTGCATTGAAACATTTATACAATGGAAAGCATAATAGAGCATGGGTATCAATTCCAGAAAGATCATACAACGCACTATCTGTCCTTGTTTGTTTCATAATTATGTTCCTCAAACGCGTCTTGGGCTCCAAAATAAAGTACGTCCTGAGTTTCTCAACTATATACAAACCAAAGTCTTTCACTTACAGATGCTTCGTTATCATCGACCAGAAAGAATTATCTTATTATATCTAGAAGAAGTTTAAAGTAGCTAAGTCTCTAACTCAATATCATCCAAAATCTTCAACTTTGAAAACACGAATTATTTGTCAATTTAAATCAACATTGATGCTGTGGTCTTATCGGAAAAAAGTGGGCTTCTGATGCCCAATATTTAAGACAAAATAAACATTTTACCATTGGTACACGAATCGTGTACCATAATGAGTTTCAGCCCCAGTTCTAAAACGAGGCTCGGGGAATAAGGCTAGGCACATTGCAACAAATCAAACGGCATTTGAACGGAATAAGCAGACGCTAGAAATTTGTAATGGATTGAGACTGCTAACTTATTTCGTGGATTTTTTTTATATATGACAATGTATCGAATGTACAACTTGTGTATGTTTCTTGTCCATAGAGGATAAGTAGAGTAAATATAACGGTTTACCCGGTTAATTGATGGTAACCGTGACATCACTATATAAACTACCAAATAAGCACGTTAATAAGTTTAGTTTATAAATGGTACGGGCTTTGTATAAATGTGATGATAAGTACGTGGTCTTAACAATACATTTAACATCTTAAAGGCCCCCGCACACGAGCCGAAAACTGCGTACGCAAATGGCGCAGCGTCATTTTCGGCTCGTGTGCGGGGGTATTTTCGAGCGCATTTTGACGTTCGCCAAACATCTGTCATGTTTGATATTTTTTGACGCAGCGCCAACTGCGCTCTCGTGTGCGGGCGACTCAGCGCTATTTGCGTTTCATTCGTCGTCAATGCGCATGCGTCATCACTACTGCAAAATGGCGGCACTCTGTGACGCAATTTTAGAGGATAAAATCGTCGATTTATGGCAAGAATATCCTTGCCTATATGATACAAAATGCGTAGAATTTCGAGACCGCTGCCATTTTCGGATGAGTGGTTGTCACGTGAACGACACACTTGCCGCAGTAGCTTTCGCGCAGCGTCGTTTTCGGCTCGTGTGCGGACGCCGTATTTCTGCGTCAAATGCGTACGCATTTAGCGCGGCGCTAAATGCGTACGCAAAATGCGCTCGTGTGCGGGGGCTTTAACAAACACCATTGACGGATTCTGTTAATTAGAGGTGAAAAGCAGGAATTTAATTGCGAAATGCGTACAGGTTTAAGTGCATTGGAAAAGGTTGATCTTTTAGTGATGAATGGGAATTTTCAAACCCTTGGTTTAGGGTATGATGCAGATAACAAAACAAGGTTTTATTCCATGTGTGAATCAGCTAACTTTTACAAATCCATTCACAACTGGTTCGAGTGTACTTAAAAAAGGCATTGGCCTTTAAAAATGGCTTCTGTAAACAGCCAAGAATTTTGTAAATTGTAACATGATAATTTAATATATTTATATTAATAGTAAAAATATTTTGACGGGAAATATATGATTAATAAATTTTGATAAAGAATTGGAGGGAGACGAATGGAACCCAGAGTGAGCAATGCTGATGGTGGGTGGGAGTGCGCTTGGTACACATTGTACAATCAACTCTATAGGATATTCAAATACAGTCCTATTCAGAAAAGCCAGAAAAGTTACTGCAATGGAGTTTCTGAAAGATATCTACTGCCGTCAACGAACTGTTACTACATGGGCTAATATTATTATATATGACTATGACCATTATCGAATCATATTTTCTTTGGTAAAGTCACTAAGTTTGGTTAAATGATAGTTTCCAAGCTTGATAGTTCTTATCTGACTTTGCCACTTTGGTTGTGTGTGTGACTGAATACAAACTTTATTGATACAACGTATCCAATTAGTATAATACAACCTGGATGTATCAGGTGAATCATCCAAAAGTATTTTCGAAAACAGCAAGCATTCAAGTCCATAACGATACAGCTTCACGACCCTAATTATAAGATTTAAGTGTAGGATATGCTATCTGGTTATAACTTATATATTGCAGTTTCAGATAGTTGCAAACATATACCTTTCCGTAACAATGAATGAATGAAATGGGGTTTAACGTCCTAACTATCCGCACATAGTAATGAAGACAGACATATCCCACACGGTATGTTTGAGATAAATTCTTCCTGGACAACAATTGGATCCCAACTGCCAACGGTTCTTTTGCGTGCATGTCAGTGAGTACACGGTGCCTTTCATCCTATCCAAACGACTAGGTCCTGTCCCTGTCAGGCCGTCAACCCTGCATCATTGTCACTAACGAGTGGGGTGGGGCTGAAAAATCAGAGGAAGTAGATACAACACAATAAGATATCATGCATGTTGAAACAAGAATTCATCTGCTTTATAAACGTTAAAACAAATAATAATCGAATTTCACGCAGTTGAACCCCAACTAGAACTTGTAATGTGTTTAGCACGTGACAGTTGTTGATGATATCATTAACGATCACATTAAAAATAAATCGATGATGACATAAAAAAAAAATATGAAATTTCGTTTAAGTTGAGGAATTCTTGATGACTAGTTTTATCCAAAACGAAATAGTCATTTGTTATATATAGAATACAAGCGAAAGAAAAACTACGAAAATGGCAAATGTTTTCGAAGATTCTCTACTTATTGTCAGGGTATGGCTGTCTCTAGCATGAAAAGCTGGAGTCATGTAAGAGCAGAGCTATAGAAAATCAAACTATTTTAACATCTCATCGAGTTGCATTTATGGTACTGAAACTGTTTTTGACACTGTATGATCGATTTGCATACAGATACATTTAATATATGTAATATAGATTTATAGTTATCACTGTACCGTGACGATTACTTATTAATATGGGTGTGGAGATTATGAAATAATTATACTTTCACTAAATCAATAATTAATGGTATATACTAGTAGATAAATTGGTATTTATGGTATTATTAGTAACAGAAATTTATCATAATAATGATAAGATTTGCCTTATAAATATATAGCGTCAAGCTGCAACAACTTAGTGGTATGCATGTTTGTTATTACTAGGGTCCAGAATACAAATATAAAAGCGCACAGTACTACATTCAACCGATATTTTTGTTAATTCAACCAAAGAGGGCATGTTTGTCGTTAATCCATCGATTGTCATTAATAACTAATGGAAACCACCATTTAAGATAGATATCTGTTGTCATTTGATAATAATCTATGACTATGACCATGTGTTATATTATAATGGCCATGGTTCTTTTAGTTCTAATAACTGTGCGTTGATGTTGACAGCAGTAAAGGTCATTTTGAAACTCAACTAGACTAACTTTATCGATTGTAGAATACAGTTTTGTTTACATTGATATCTTCTTTGCGTGTAAAGTTTCATAATGTTACCTCTTACAAAATATACCGACAAAAGAATTAAGTAATATAATATTGACATCAATAATAACAAAGTCACGTTACAAAATGTACATATTTCCTGGATAATTAAAGATCTATTTACTCCTTTCAGAAAGAACTCGTTCATAACACGAATAAATTAGTGAAGTTACTTTGATTTCCAATTTTCGCTAGACTAGGTGGGTTGGTGCTTTGGGTTTGCCAGTTAAAATGAATATATAATTGGCAATTTCAGTCAAGTTACTTTATTCTGAGCCATGTTATGAATGTTTTTAGGCCTGTTTACATTCATTATAGATACATGTGTGGCTTACACTATTCGACATTAATATATTCTCGAATAATATTGTATCGAACACAGGTACAAAATGAGACCCTTCATATGTGTATTATCTTTATGCCTTCCAAAGTAACACCACAAGGACTTAACATCAACCCCAGTAGCAACAAAAAATCATGTAACCTATGATAAATTCCAAAATATATTATGAGAGGTGGTAACAGGTTTTCAGAGCAAAATGATGAGAGGTGGTATCAGGTGTTTCAGGGCCAAATTGCTTCACCCGATCTTAGTATATTTCGTACTGTGTTTGGTAAATTAGATATATATTGAATTTTACTGGAAACACACATCTACTATATAGGAATTTGTCATACAATTAGTGGTATCAATCGAGAAACCAACGACAGTTCGGCCAATTACTCACTCAAAACCTCTTGCCACACTGACATCTGTTGGCAGGTTCAGACAATTAAGAACCAAGATCAAATGCCAGGGTTCCATAATCAATGATTTAATTTTAACTCTTGTTTAGCTACAGACTATTTTATAGATTCTGTCTTAGGCCTTGATAGGTAGTGATAAACCTATCTGATGTTAGAACGGTTGGAATGTGTTTTCATAATCCACTTGTTGTTGTTGTTTGCAGAAATTTGTACGGAAACATTTCAACCAAATAAGGATGAGCTCATGCAACCCTCGCCGCCGCAAATTTATCGAATACGACATGTAGTGAATATAATTAGACCTAGGCGCTCGTGATATTTGTCGAATGCTGGCGAGTTGTCTTCCCTTTGCCTGACTTTTAATATTAAATGCTGACTATGGTTCGTGCGCTGACATTGTTCGTACCCTATAACAGATAATCATGTCTATATCATGATATTTCAAAATTTTTAACTCAAAAAGAAGAAAACAAAGATATATTTCAGCAAATGAAATCGGTCAATTCTGTTTAGAAAGTCCTTTCTAGGACTCAGTGACACATTTTTAAATAAATAGCAACGCCCAGTAGCCAGTTGCCCCTAACTAAAATAAAATGTGGTTTAACGTTCGTGTCAAATTTCTCAAAAATCTTCAGATCCTCCAATCGGAAACTGACTAAGATAGGATCATTTCGACCAGACTCTGTTTCGGTGGTCAGTCCTTAAAACGATACTGGCTATAGAAAGGCCAACTATCGTACCTTTCGGTCTATAGGTACGAATCGAGTGGCTTCACAAAAAGTTTCTGTGCCTTGGATGTTAGATTGTTAAAAATCCGGGCAGTTAGCTTGACAGTCTTCAATAGTTGCAGCAGACAAAGACTTACATTTTCCGTAACACACACATACCACTCAAAATAAGAATTATTTTTTTACCATTCTACAAGCATTTAGCGGATGTCGCGTTTAAGCCAAATTCAAATCTAAATATATATTGTACAAAACAATCGGTGATTCTGTCGCCTTTAAAAAGCTTTAATGTGTTTTGTCAGTTTTAAAACTGTAAAAAAACACAGATTGGAATAATTTAAAGTTTCTCGTGTCAACTAACGACTGGTAAATTTGAAGGAAAAAAAGAGTGGGTGTCTTTTGTTAGGGTCAGTTTGACTTTACTACAAATGAGAAACATTTAAAATAACAATTCTTTTTAAACTGTCAATTAACGTTGACTAATGACTGTTTATATATTTAACAGCTGTGACCTTTGACAGACGAAAGATACGTTTTTGTCAGAGATGAAAGATTATCATATGTGCATGTACATTGTGCAGTGCCTACACAATAGTCGTAGAAAGGTAATGGGTTTACTTATTATGATGGGCGTTATCCTCAATACAACGCATTAACTTTGATATTTAATTTCCATATTACACTACATAAACTTCCGTTTATTTTAAGAATATATTAAGAAGCAGACAGGATGGTTTTTACAAAAATGAAAATCTATTATTTACTTTCAATCTGCGTTATTAAATAAATAACCTTCACCGAGTTTGTTAGACTTCATGTTTATCCCATAATGTGTATTATAAATTAGGACAGGTGCTCTAAGATTTATATAGCCGAACTATAGAAAACAGTTGACTTATCGCATCCCTGGCGAAATATTAAAGGACAATATTGGGGTCAGTCATTTTCACATATGTGATAGAACTGGTTAAACACCTTCCAAATATAATTTTAACACGGAGATCATTGCTACGATAGAGGACTAATAAAGGTTTCAATAATCGAAGCAAAAATTCGACCGTGTATCTTTTATCACTCGTCACTTCAGTCAGTTATATAGAGGGATAACTCGTGTTTTCCTTTTGCGTTCGTCACTTTCTATTCGTGAAACCTTTATTACGCATCTACCGTACCAATGATCTCTGTGTTAAAATTATATTTGGAATGTGTTTAACCAGTTTTATCACATATGTGGTAATGACTGACACCAAAATTGTCCTTTAATGACATTTTTCGGTTACAAAATTATTCTGATATTGTCGAATGCACGGCTCCCTGCTAAACTTGTACAATACTGAAAATAAGATAAAGTCAGATTAAGAGCAATACCTTTAAGATTACGCTTTATCAATATTTAAATTATAAGGTAGGGTAGCCGAATGGTCTAACGTGTGTTTTTCGGACTATACTGTCAGTCATTAAGTGACGTGTCGTGGTTTCGAGCGCATGATTGTTGGTAGAGTTGATGGTCTGACCTGGTATCTCCCACAGTGGACGTTAATCTCAGATGATCGAATGAAACATATATCGTTAAATAGAATATAATTCGAGCAGACGAGATTTTGTTGATAGATATATAATGATCATTGATGCCGATGGGAACCTGGTTATTTTATTTAAATGTTCAATCCGATCCTTCAGTCAAGGAAATCCTATTTGATCGTAACTGGGATAAACGATTACGGGAATATACTTCTGTTTAATGTTTTGTAAGACAATGCTAAGTGAAATTGAAACTCTTACGATATTCAAGACATTCCCACGAACAGAGAGGAAACTAGAAGATCGTGATCTTCTAACCAAAACCATTGAGTCGAAACACGTAAATGTCGAATTCAAGAGTTAAAAACATGACCTGTTTATAAAGTTTGTTTATTTGTTGTATGTCATGTTGTTTGTCCAGACAAACTTGTTTTACGAACATTTTACTCGAATTAAAACATAATTTTTAAGACAACCGTTAAATTGCTATAATCAAATGACGATCTCTTGAACTAGAATAATTACTTTGTTATAAAAGTAAGATTAGAAATTCTCATCTAAAAGAAATATTTTGATAATTAAATTACCGAGTCAATGTATTCATCAACATATGAAAACAAATGACCGGTAATTCAAGCATAAATAAATTATCTCCCAGTACTTTAAGGACAAAGCATTCCAGAGTAAATGAGTCTTCCAATACTTAATAAGGACAATGCGTATATGTCTTTGTGGGATATAACTATATAACACTAAGAAAGACTATATCTGTCTCCTGGGGCACGTTAATCTTTTACTAACAACACAACAAGTCCATTAATATATGTTTAAGGTATATTCTAATAGCGTCTTTAACTTATTAAAACCATGGTATTGTTATGTTAATCTTGACATTTTACTTCTGTTAATGCCAATGGCATTAACCCACCCAGGAATACGTCTATTATAGTTTTCTCAGCAGAAATTTCTTTTCTATAAAAACAGTGTATTTCGGTCAGTGACATATATTTCTGAATAGTAATATATAATATGCACTTATTGATCTGCTGTGTAGTCAACAAAATATTTTTTAAAAAATAACATGGGGTTTAATATCCTACTTTTCTGCACTGATTGGACAAATGACGACGGGCTCCATTTATAGAAAAATTGTTGATATGTATGATCATAATGTATGCTACATAAGTTCACCATCTCCAGTCATGTTGGTAAAAAAATGAGACAAACCAGGGGATCCGGGGTTCGATTCTGTTTACGGATTCAAGATTTTCCCGCACAGTTTGTCCTTGTATTAAAGTAATAATATTTCGTTTGGTACTTCTTTCGCGTCCGTTTTCACCTATGATGATATCGCAGACAAATGTTTCCTAAGAAACCTGTCAGAGAAGCCACTTTGTTATAGTAGACTTAGTACAGCATGGGTAGAGAGAGAGAAATGGGGTTTAACGTCCACTCTATACAAACTATAGGTCATTCCGGATCAAACATGTGGTTTAATTTCATCTCAATAATTTGGGTCCTCCGGAGGAAACAGGACGGCCCGGAGAAAACACACGAGACTGGACAGGCGACCCAACTCCTTGTCACGTGCAACCGGGTTGTCGAAACCACGACACTTGACATAATAACAGGCCTTATGATACATTCGGCCACCATCAACCACTCCCCCACCCCACCCCCTAATATTTGCTATATTTTACTATAGATATGTGAACGATCTGAAATATTGGGCCTTGGACCAAACTGGTAAAGAAATATTCTCCCCAATGAATACAACTTTCTAAACATTCATACATTATAGTATTCAACGAATGACATTCGCTAGAAGAGATATACAGCTTTAAAATTGTAAAGCATATCTTGTAAAAAATGAATAGACTGCAGGGGTTGGGGGTGAGTCATCAGATTACGTATAGATTAGATGGTGATGTAAGTAATTTACATAGCTAGTTATAAACTTTTAGCTTATAGTCATAAATAAACGCTCATGTTAAAACAATTTAACGAGCGAAAAACGGTTTAATATAACTAGCGTTTCCGTATCGTAATGGTTCCCAGCTGGAAAGGTCTTCTACAAAGCGAATGATTCGATCCACCTCATATTACTCCTTCAATTTACTCTAATTATTAGTAAATTAACCTATAAAATCTTGACGCCTTGTGGCATAGGTTACTACGTTTCTCTCAGATTTAGATTTCAATCATGTAGCGAATTAGCGGATATTTATGTTATAATTGTGAATGTTTTATAGGATAAAAAACTGTGTAATTTTCGATTTAGTTATAGTCTGTGTCATTTAATTTAATTTTGCATTGGAAATTTTTGCTGTTGGTGATAACTTAATTGATGTTATCTATTTTCAGAGAGGTTTTAGGAATCACGTCGGCTGTGAAGGAGATCAGATCAGTTGTGGGGGAGATCAGGCAGGTTGGGAAGATCATATCCTGTGTTCTGTGTTCGGGAGTTCCCTAATACATAAAACTAAACCCAAAAGGAGAACTTTCCAACATTCCAATCTGACTGACAATAAGTTCTTACAACTTATTGTCTGGATAAATGTCTGGATCTACATTATGATTTACCGGCAAACACTGACTTTAATAAGTGATTATTCTGAAGATTTCTTTAGTTCCGATTTTATCGCGGGGTTGCGCATAACATAAAACGGAAAGGGCTACTGGCCATTTGTATATCCCAATCAAGTGTGCGTCGGCGGGATGCTAATTTGTCCAATATTTCGACAACCCGGTTGCACGTGACAAGGAGTTGGGTCGCCTGTCCAGTCTCGTGTGTTTTCTCCGGGCCGTCCTGTTTCCTCCGGAGGACCCAAATTATTGAGATGAAATTAAACCACATGTTTGATCCGGAATGACCTATAGTTTGTATAGAGTGGACGTTAAACCCCATTTCTCTCTCTCTACCCATGCTGTACTAAGTCTACTATAATAAAGTGGCTTCTCTGACAGGTTTCTTAGGAAACATTTGTCTGCGATATCATCATAGGTGAAAACGGACGCGAAAGAAGTACCAAACGAAATATTATTACTTTAATACAAGGACAAACTGTGCGGGAAAATCTTGAATCCGTAAACAGAATCGAACCCCGGATCCCCTGGTTTGTCTCATTTTTTTACCAACATGACTGGAGATGGTGAACTTATGTGGAGATTAACAATATAAAAAAATAGATGCCATCTGCTTTCTAATCAGTTAAGATTGAAGTATAGTTTTTATTTTGAGGATTTAGAGCTCCATTCATGGTTCCATAAACATTTGCTAGATTTCTAGTAGATAATAAAAAGAATATTAGTCTCAGATGAAGAAATATGATTATCCTCCATACCGAGTAACTAACCATGAGATACGCAATACACCCATTCCAAAACGTTTCCCCGTTCAACTTCGACGAGAAAAAAATCCAACTTAACTTTAACCAGTTGGTTCAGCTGCTTACATTTATATACTTTACGGTGTTACAAATTAATTTGTGGAATCTATAAAATATCGTCTATATACTTGAAATAGTCAGGTAGGTTGAATCGTGTCTTTAAAAGCAGGACAATTTTGACCTTTCTTGGCAATGGGACAGAACATTATCTTACAGAAATATAAATAGATTATTAAACAATAAAAAAGAACAACTCTATCGTGAGATATTTGATAAGCTACTTAGATACAACATGAATATTGATAAAAATCTGTATGCGGGGGACTTATGAGGGAAAGACCCGAGATTACGATTCCAATAAGTGTTTCGTTTCTTCATTTCTTTTGGTGGGATGGTGTGGTGGGGTATAATGTAGGTAAACACAGGTCATCGATAATTCTTACGCAGTCACCACCAAAAAGGGCCAGAGTTATCTTTAGTCTTGAACTAACTTTTTCGTTCCTCCTTTTGTATGGCGATCGTTGTGGATTTTTAATTTTTATTTTTGTTGGTATATAATCGGAGAAAAGGGTTTAAATATACATTTTCGTGGTTTGGAGGGGGGGGGGTATGTTGAAATGAAGTGCGAAAAGTTGCATCTCAACTTCCAACTTGTGTATCTCAATGTTTTCAAGATAAAGCTCATTATACCTACTTTTGAGCGAAAGGTTACCACGTATTCCTCAATCTGTGGTAGAAAGCGTTGTACCCAACGGAAATTGGGGGGGGGGGCTAGAGCCGATCTAGGAGACGAGAAATAAAGTCAATCGGGGAAAATCATTGGTAGCCATAGTGCATGCCGAGTTATGCCCCTTGGCATAACGGTATAGAGAGTCCCAAACAGAATCAGGATGGACTGGGGCCTAATGCCCCGGGTAGGTGGCCTATAAGTTTCTGATTCACCAAATTTCCCCAAAACACTGGGATAAAAGAATCCCATTCTAATCCTACACACGTCTCTAGATTGCATTCAGTTTACATAAGTGACAGTGTGTTTCTGTTTTATTCATTTATACCAACATTTTAAAAAAAATATACATCACTCGACATACTTCGCGCCCTTATAGGCTCCGGGCCTCATGACAAGTGTCTCAACTGCCCCCCTCACTCTCTCAAAGGGCTTGCCTGTTACTAAATCTTGTTAGGTATCGCATATACCTAGAGCTATTCGATGATTATACAAACCTAATGGATCTCTTTTATGACAAAAAATAAATACATCCGAGCTTTTATGTATGAGGGTACGTGGTTTAAGATAGTGGTAAAGTAAGCATTTGCTGTAGATTTGATAATTATATGAAAAGGGATCCTGGTCGGCGAAGGAATACTTTTTACTTGGCCTGTCTCGCACACTGCACCTAACAGTGAAGTTAGATACATTTTTTAAGGTTTCCATTTTGTTAGAATAGGCAAGGGTGCGAAACTTTGATCATCTCCCGAAACTTTGTTCACTCCCGAAATGAGCTTGTTTGAGTCGAGTGGGCGTTAAACCCCATTTTTCTCTTTGTCTGTCTTGATCAACCCACTGTGGTATGCCGTTGTTGATAAACAATGGAGGGGAGGTAACTCCATATCTTTCGAATGATAAAAATGGGGTAGAGCCACTTCATTGTATTTTTCTCATACCAGGCCGCTTAAAAATATGATTTGGTCAAAATCTTAAAGGGGTTGAAGGCTCGTGGAATTGTTTATTGTCATGGTAGCAACACGAAAATGATTATCTATAAATATACGCACTAACATATTTTTAAATTTCGTATAAAGTGAGGCATTATTTCAGAAGTCTGCACATGACATTTACAGTAACTGAACTGGAATGTACAGATCACAATTCTATGGAATACAATTACTGCTTATTATTGAGCTTGATAATGACTAGAGAAATCTAGTCGAAACGGCACACAGTATCAAGCATTGTAATCCATAGAATTGTGACCTGTATATGCACATGGGATGTATATGGATGTAGAATGAATCAGCATGGTAATTAACAACTGATAAGCGTTGTACAGTACGTTAAAATAAGAGTTTGTTGATGTCAAACTCAAAGGATTACTAACGATGTGCTATTGAGGTCGTTCGAAATGTCTTTCTTGATTCGAGGCATTAGCTCTTTGGACACCGGCGGGATTTGACTACACAGTTACACCAGGGGGTGGGGTCTAATTAGATTGTATGCAATGAGACAGATTCGAGTACAGAGAGTTCAAGATACTTTCTCGAGATCAGTAATTGGATTTTCAATATTTTGTTTATGAAATTACATAACATTTATATGACATTTATATTTTTGTTGAAAGCGACAATGTCTCTTTAACATCGACACCAAGACCTACATTTTTAGAGTCCGTGTCTGTTTTCAATTTAAATAATGAAATGTGTTATTAGTCTGAATAAAATTACTACCATGTGCTCACTTTTGATCCCAATTTGTCCATTTTCCATGATTATCTCTCTCAGCAGTATACTTCATTGTAAGATAGTTATATTCCCAAGATATATAATCTGCTTTCATCATAATGGTAATTGTATGTTTTAATAAAATATTAACAACCCTCGTTCACCCATTGCTCTAACAATCATAAAATTCGTCTACGGGGGAAATAAGACCTAATCAAATGACCGAACTTAAATTTACACTAATGCGCGCGTTAATCGCAGAGTAGTTTGTTTTGAAGCGATCAAGTCAATGAGTTAGTGGCCCCGTGATGTTAGAAACTCAACCAGCCTTTCAAGAAACTGTACGTTTATATTATCGACGCGGATCTCCCTGTGGATGATCACAGAATTATGTTAGCTAGAACTTGATATTGTTCTTAGAGGATGTTAAAGGTCGTTGTCTTCATTTGTTGGGGACTAGAATTTTAGAGGTAAGACATCTTTTTAATATTTTATTGAAATACTTTTATTATGTAATGTAAAAAGCCTTGGTAGTACGCATAATCTCGTGACTGCTCTTTTAAGCTAGATTTGAATACTGTATTCTACATGTATATTTGGCCATACAAAAAACTTTTTTAGCAAAATCCAACCTGGTTTTCCTCTTTCTGACCTCAAGAAGGAAAATCTGTTTTATTAATATTCTATGACCATGTATTATATAATAAATGACAAAATAGAAAAGGGTATGTTCACAGCAATGTGTTTGGTCTTCTAAAAGATAGGTTGTCGGGCAAAGAAACGTGCGCCCATAGCAGCTAAATTGGGCAGTGAACAAGAGTTGTAGCATATTTTTACTTTTGTTGGAAATGAAACATTTAGTACACTAAAATCTGACAAGTAGGCTAACAAATCATTACGTAAAATTCAGAAAATCATTAGAATTTGTATGGCCAATGCTAACGTTTGGTATACAAAACATTTAATATCATGAGTTTAGCCGTTCAAATTATCAAATATTAACGAAAATTAATGTACTTGCTTGTTTCAAGTCAGACCAAACGATTACATATAGGCGTAAACACGGTGTATAGAATAAATATAAAATCAATCAAATGATAAGCATCCACATTATTTCTCGACGTGGTCAGGAACCATAACTCTGGCAGTAATTGGGCTTTTTTGGTCTGATGACCGTAACCACTGTACATGTATATACGTATATCAATTAAAATCAAACGAATATTAACTTTAGCCTCAATGCTGTCTCTAAATCATTCAAAGGGTTTTTCAAAGTGATCAAAGGCCATAACTATGTAAGCAATAATCGGAAATTGGTGAAAATCAATAGGATTCTAAGTCTCGTGACCGTAAACACCGTGTGTCAATTTCAACTCATTCGGATATTTACTTTAGCCTCTAGAGCATCCAGCAGTTGTGGTCGAAGTACCGACGGAAACAGACCAGCGGACGGGCAGACGACAATATAAAAGTTAAGACCGCATTTCCTTATGGGTGTATCAAAAATACGTTTAGGATCATGTTATGTTGTGTTAAAATAGATTTGTTAGAATTGCAATCAATGCAGTTTTCAGCTTTAAATGAGAAATGGACTATAGTCTATATCACCATTGTTCTCAGACTATCTCTGAATTAGAGGCAAAATATAACATCGGTATTCCAGGAACAACCTTTAAAATATTCTCTTGTAGCGGTATAGTTAATTTCCATTAGTTTATTCCGTGTTGGTTAAAAATCGACTAGAGTTTAAGTCAAATCCCTTGTATAATTTCGTCACTTCTAATATATTTAACTGACAGAACTGACCCCATGACCAACTGTAATTCGATAATCCCATCATATTAAGAAACCCATCAGTTTCAATTTGTCAGTAAATATATAAACCTGGAGCTTTAACAGTCCCGTTGTCCATTACCAGTATTAAGATCAATGCGGTATATGTAATCAATTGGGTGGTTCAGGTTGAAATAAAAATTGTATCAAAAGTTAATATCTCTCTCTCTCTCTCTCTCTCTTTTATTTTGAAAAGCGTGAATTGCTTTTAAAATTTAAAGAGTTTCATCACATTTTCTCCCCCTCTCCCCCCCCCTCTCTCTCTCTCTCTCTCTCTCTTAAATACTTGTAGCCACTATAAATTCATAAATTTCGAACGGAGTAAATTATATTATTCTAGTGTCTGTGCTTGAATCAATCCCTAAAGAATTAATTATGGATTTCTTATTTGATGTTTCAGAAACTTTAACCATATAAAGGTAATTAGATCTTATTCTTACGATGATTTGAATTGTACTGATATACTAACTCTTAATTTTAAAGGTTAGCTACCAAGATAAGTTATCAGAAGAAATTTATACGCCAATCATACGACTAATGCGTTACATTCTCTATTAAGAGATACACTATCTAGGTGTTTTGCCATAATATGTAATACACTCTCCAAAAAAGAAACGTAATGTGACATTTCGTCGTCGGTATACCCTCGCTCTACCATCCCTTCGCTGCAACAGGAACCGCGACACGCAGCTGAAATAAACTGTTCCCCGGTGTTGATGTGGCCATACCCTTAGGTCTGAACCCAATGAAGTCGGATTTG
This sequence comes from Patella caerulea, assembly GCA_036850965.1. Classification (NCBI taxonomy): domain Eukaryota; kingdom Metazoa; phylum Mollusca; class Gastropoda; family Patellidae; genus Patella; species Patella caerulea. Next base: position 15,707,155 of record JAZGQO010000014.1, on the reverse strand, counting down.
ACGGTATTGGCGTATTTCAAAACAGCATCTCTGACGGAACGTCTGACTCGTAATCTGGTTTCACGTAGGCGTGGTCTGAGAGGAATTGCTGCTGCGATAGAGGTCGCTGTTGAGAACCGTTTCCACAAATGACGTAACCGGAAGTGACGATCAAGGGCATGTGGGCTCACCCTTGTTTAACCTGAGGTTGAGCCGTCACGTGTTAAACTTCGCTGTCGGTACCTATCACAAACGCGAGGAATGGTATCCGGGGAAACATTCAGCAGTCTGGCTACATTTCTCTTGGATTCACTTATTTGTAACTGACCAAAAACGTTGTTGCGGTGATTCTCGTTCGGATGTGGCATCACTTGGTTCGTTGATTGTTTACGTGTGCAACTGATTTGGAAACCGAGAACCCCGGGTTTTAAATACCTTAGGTAATCAAGCGAAAACAAATTTCGCAAAAAGGGATGACCAGTCACAATTAGTGACCCTACCTTTAAAACCAATAATAAATTTCTTTTATCCTTACATAATGTCATTTTTAAAAACAATAAGGATTTAACGAAACATCGACCTCGTTCTAATAAAAAGAAAATGATGAAAAATTCGCTGTGCCTCTCTTTTTTTGAAGAGAATATATCAAAATAAACGAAGAATCATACAAATCATCCGGCGGATCCATTGGCGGCATTATGAGAAATAAGCTGAGACTAGTAATATATTTCGCCCTTGACTTCAATATTAAATCCATGCCATTTCTTCGCCTATAACATTGAACATTTTTTAATCTTTATCTTTATAATAACAACATGTGACAAGCATGTGATAAATATATAGAAGGGAGTGTATATATTGATTCGTAAACCTAGTAAAAGCCGTGATGTCATTTTGATCTGTTTACTCATCCTTTCGCCTATAAATCAGGAATATTCACCGAAACATGGCAGATAATGTAAATTCAAACACTCTTCGGATATTCTGCACCAAAACGTGAACCAACATTACCTTGCTGAAAGCTTAAAATTTACAAAAAATGCTATAATTAATTGTAACATGCTTCAGGGTAAACCCTGCGTTTTGATTTTTCAATTAGACACTGTTTACTGGACAATAACACCCTTCTGTTTTAGCAGTGTCTTATAAAATCCTAAAAAACCATGTTACAATGTCGATAAACACTTCCTGTTTCGCATTTAGAGGGGTGTTATTGTCCAATAGACATGTCCTGAGATTTTACATCAGAACCCTCGACGCGTATCTCAGGACATGTCTATTGGACAATAACACCCCTCTAAATGCGAAACAGGAAGTGTTTATTTCCTAAGTGAACTATGATTGGTAGTCTCAATCCAAATAATCTGACTCAAGCAATTGGTTTACCGCCACTGCTTACGAAGGCACATTTATCACAGCCTCTGTAAGAATGGGAGAAATGGGATCAACGACCAATCGAAACACACTATGTTATTTTTGGGATAACGTCTTCGGCATATAGCACCCGGAGAACACTCACAAGCTTGGGCAAGCAACCCTACACCTTTCATTTTTAAGCTCGCGCTGATTAAAATACAGATCTATGGCTCGTTTCGTTTTTTTGGTTTTGGTGCCCTACACTACATGAAGATCTGGCAAGTTATAGTGGGAGTTCATGTCAGGGGTCAGACGAGCGGCATCTGATAAACGTCAGACATTAATTGATCAATCAACGATAACGTTTCTTGCTGTTTACCCACAGTTCGTCAAAGAGAACGCCAAGAAGTCGCCATAACAGACCGTTTCATTGGTCAATTTTATATAACAACTCTTCCAGATCCCAGTGTAAACGAAATTTACAAAACGAAACGAAATAGGATCTGTATTATAATCAGATTGCGCCCAACTTCCCCCTCTTCACAACCCCATTAGAATCAATCTATCTATAAACGTGTCAAATGTCCAATATTATGACAATTGATCGTTTCTTGCTTTACTTAAATATGTCAATAAAATATTCGTAGAGATTCAGTATTTTCCGCAGGGGACACTCACTCTGTGGCGTCGCCTGAGAGAGGAAACGATACAAACCAGACTTTTTCACACCATTTTCTGAAACAAACCAACCCTTTCATTTAAATGCCTAACGCTTTGCTTCAGAATACAATATAATATGTGCGATATCCAAGAAAGAAGTGTACCCTTACTGAAGATTTAATAACAACCTAGACAGTTTACATCTAACATAATTTCCTGTTTGATTTATTCCATAATATTTTCTCTGTAACTTCATCATATATCAGAAAAATAACCCCGAGAATTACTTCTCTCATCTTCGTCTTAATGTAATAGACTTGGATCAATGTACTGAAATAACACGTACGTATCCTTGGAAATATTCTTTTTTAAATTGTGAAGATTTGTATTTGTAAGATATCTGAAATTTTAAAAAAAGAAATTCTTACATCTTGTGATGTTTTTGGTATTAACACGTTGTTATTGACCGAGAATGATCAACGAAATCTGGTTAAAGTCACGTCGATAATAAAACAATTACGATTGGTTTCCATAACCTTTGAAAAATGTTTGTCACATTGAATTGGCTTGTTCAGTTTTTCACTTGCCAATAACTAATAACAAGTATTATTGTCCATCGTCTGTCCGTCCGTCTGTCTGTCGCCTGTGTGTCGCTCTTGTGCCACAATAATTGAGCTTGGTTACACCAAGTTGGTGTATCTTTGGGAGAATGCCATGCATGGTGAAGGTCGATGAAGAGCATTTTCTGCTTAATTTAAGCAATTTGATTGAACGACACTTTAGCGTATATGATAATCCTGATTCCAATGTAGCATGGTGTATAGTTTCATAATGTCAAAACCTTGACTAAGTTCTATAATGGCTATTTTCTGCTTTGGTCGGTGCTTTAGGACACGATGATCCGATTATAACTGGGAGTGTAGACAGTTTGTGTATATATTTTTTTATATCAAAACCCTGACAGAGTTGAGGAAGAGCAAGTATGAATGAGCAGTCTGATTGATGGATACTTTATAAAAGATAAATCAGATTAAAACACAGATCCTATTTCGTTTCGTTTCTTAAAGGTCAAATTTTCGATTTACTTGTCTTCACTACACTAGGAAGATTTGTTATTTTAACAGGCGTTCTAGATGATGTGAGGAATTAGCCCAATGAAACGGTCAGTTACATTGAGTTCTCTGCACGGGACTGTGTGTAAACCCTAGACACACAAAAGCTGATTAATAAATGTCTGACGTCATAGGGCCAAGCAAAGCTCGTATGAGCCTTGACGCGACCTCCCAGTACAACTGGTCAAATCTTCATGGAAAGTGTCGCCATTGTATCCTTTTCTCTCTGCAGTTTTCCTGAATTTATACAATGATAGTAAGATCATGAATGCCTGTTGAATTCTGTGTTATGTCTTCTTTGTTCGGTGTTTGTTATATGTATGTCTCTCAGGGAAGTTCTCCCGCATTTTCTATGACTGCCGTCTGATATTACAGTTCATTTTAAATTTCGTTGTCGATACGGCTTTTTAATTGGGAAAACCTTGGTTACAATGTTATGTATTTTAGGAAAACAAATCTAAAATTCTTTATTGGAGCCATGTTTGTAATTTATATAAACATGTTTTGTAACACTATAGTTTATTGTGCCTTTTCTAATCAAAATATTCCACAAGCGATTCGTCCGCATTACATGAGATGTCAACGCTTCCTGGCAAATCCGAAGACAAATTGGTAAATTACATGACTGTGTCATTGAGTTTAATGATAGATTCTTAAGCTAAAATCACTGCTCGTTAAATCAAATAAAGGGGCTTAGTTGGTGCAAACTTACTAAAATTGGAAAAAGAGAGAGAGAAATGGTGTTTAACTTCCTCGACACAAAGTAGCTCATTTCGGGACTAACATATGGTTTAATTTTATTTCCAAACATTCGTTTGCGCGAAGGGGTCTTTAGCAGTGGTAGGAAAGCGGAGAACCCGGAGAAAACCCACGAGGTTGGACCTGACGATACCCCTTGTCGCGTACAACCGGGGATTCGAAACCACGCCAGTTGACTCAATGACAGACTTTATGATACAGTGCGCACGTGCTAACCATTTAGCCCCCAACCCCCGAAATTGGAGAATAATTCTAATGTATACACCCCAGCATTTTATTCTCCATATATACTAAGCAACAAAATAAATGTCAGTACAATTTCAAAATCAGTGAGGCACTTTAGTCAAATCATTATAGAAAATGACTTACTAAATGGATCAAAGCAAGTTTTTGTGAACAGTATGTTGACACATTAGTGATTAATTCATCACAATTCCAAGTCATTACGAGAAGGTTTAGAGTCTGTACACAGTCTATACATCAGTATCTGATGTGCCAACCGCGACTGTCAATAACAGCCGGGCAGCGTTTGTACATTGTGTGGACACCCCGCACGTGCTTTTACAGTGCAACACGTCCCACGAGTCCAATATTTCACTAGTGCAAGAAACGTACGATTGGGAAGTTCCCGTACGATTATTTGAAACATTGGTACGCCAATATCAAAGTGTGACGTCACACATGTATATTTTAAGTAATTATACCCTGTGGAGTTTTGGCGACCCGGTCATAGCCAAGCCGGAAACTTTTTGGATACCATATTGGTTATGTCTTTCGAAACCCCTAAGTGACATTTATGTAAAAAAAAATGTTCACGGGCATTTGTTGAACTCCTAAAGCCATCTATCTATACAACATGTAAATTAAAACATAAAGCGCATATAACTCAATGATGGCCTCAAAGGTATAAATTGTACATGCAGGATGGAACTAAAATAGAAAATCACAAGAAAAAGAAAATTAATTTTTCGGAGACGAGCTCCAAAGCACTCAACAAGTCTCTTTTCTGAATGCAATCTCCTTTGTCTGGAAATCATCATATGCATCTTGGGGCTTCGATACAATTATTTTAGCTTTCTTGGTAATTCAATCAACTGCTTGGTTCCCAAATGAAATACAGATGGATTAGCTAAAATAAAGTTCTTATAAAAACAGACTTAACAAATTGTCTCGATGGTAGACTGGTTCATCTTTATTATGCACAAGCACGTGTTCTTAAATGGAAATAAGATAGTTAATAACGAATCCCCTTGGCACTTTGTCACAATACCGAATGCTCTGTTCAGTGTCGTATTCAGATTCCTGTAGAAAAAAATCAAATTACCCCTACAATAGATAAATCTTCATTGTCGATGGTTTGTATCAATTTACACTTATCTAGTTTAAATACGCTCGGAACAGAAAATTCTCAACAGATTTACAATTTTCAAGGTATGGATATATCTAACCATATTACGAATATAAGCCTGGATGGCTTGTCAACATTTGGGAATAACTAGGTCATTTGCTAGATTATCCGGTCTTTTACATTATCACGAAAAAATCTAAGGGAGGTAACCAGCCCTAAAACAAGATGTCGACGCCCAGGATGTCGACGGGGGTTATTAATCCTAATTCTTCGTCACGAATTGTCTAAATTAATGCAACTTTTAATTGCTTTGGTGAAATTTACTGGATAATCAACCACAGGGGCGGTGGAACGTTTTTAAGCAAGTGTTGACCAGTTGAAGACTAGGGGATTTTGAGTGACCGGGATTATTAGGGGAGACAGCTCACACAAACACCCCTATGCGATATTAATATACGAAAACAACCGTCGCCAACCCAGAAGACTACTGTCCCAATGGAAAAAATACAATAGACCAAAGTTGCCGCCCCCAAAAAATGTCGCCATCTTTGTTTGTAAGTTTATACATATACTTTTTAAAAAATAGGTATTAATTTGTACAAGAATTGCATGTTTACGGTATATAGATAAATAACCATGTTAAAAAGTAACTGTTAACACGTAATAGGAGAGTTCATTTTTGCTGTTTTAAATCTGCTCATTGCGTGCTGAATTAGATTTCACGTTATAATTTGAGGTGATCTAGATTCATGATATTCATTTTTTCCAACAAAAACACCAGTTTCAGGAGGCGATTGTTTTTTTTTAATTCTCATAACTCTTTTCAAGTATTTTATTATAACATTTAATTTTTCATTGTGTATAGTTATGAACTTTGATCTTTATTTTTCTTTGGAATCGATCGATACCACTTTATTTTTTTTATATAGGTATAACCATTATTATGAAGCAAACAATTCAAATTCTTTTTAACTCCTGACATTTCTGAATCTAGTACGAGCTACGATACATAAGTCGTTAAAAACGTCCATTTTCTCCTTTTGTTGCATCCATTTGATATCTCGGTTCTGTTCTTTTGGGGCACATAAATATAGAATATTAAGATCATATACAATGATTCATTGACACAATATACAATAGTATTTCAATATAAAACGACAAAAAAAAGCAGGAAGAGATTATGTTTTGAAATTAGATCCAATCAAATGAAATCATGAAAATTATCCGACTGACATGGATTTTCTCCCCAGATGTTTCATACAATGTAAATATTAAAGATTGGTGTAAATTTATATTAAATCTATTGGAGATTTTGTAACTGCGTGTCAGATTTGTTTTATCCCTGTTTTGTTCTTTTCTTCTTCTTGATATTTTGATTGAAGTTGCATTCTTCACGCTTTTGCATAAAAAGTAAAAAAAATATACATATCAAGTTTCAACTAAATCGGATAAAAATTGTGACCTCTAAAGTGTCCACAAGCTAAAAGCGTGATTTGTCTTACAATCAGGTGCTATAACCCATGAAATTTCGATCCGATACATGCCAATATCGAAAAGAGCCGAGATGATTTGGAAAGAAACCTGTATTTGAAGATTTGTCAAAATCGGATAAAAATTGTGACCTGTAGAGTTTCCACAAACACATTGTGGACGGACGGACGGACAGGGGCCGTATAAAGAGGAGCAAAAACCAACAAAAAAGGGCAAAAATCCAACCAATTAATACATGACTGTACTATCATGAGACAGATTTTTTTTTTTTTAAAAATTAAAATGTTACTTCGATCAGTCAATCTGATTAAAATACAGATCTATATATAGTTTTCTTTATGCATTCGATGGCCTATACTACATGAAGATCTGAATAGTTTACGTCAGAGTTCATACGATCGCCTTTGACCCTATACGGTCAGATATTTTATTAACCAATTCTAGTGGATTACCCGCAGTCCCGTGCAAAACACGATAAAGCTCGCCGTAATAGACCGTTTAATTGGCTAATGCCTCACATCATTCGTAACAACTCTTCCAGATCCTATTGTAGTAAAGACAAGTGAAACGAAATTATCAACTATAAAAACGAAACGAATTAGGATGTGTGTTTTAATCAAATTGATCAGTCAGTAGTGAGACAAACTTTTGTTTTATTGTATTCAATAGTGACGCATACAGTCGATTATTATATCTTTTTAAATTGCAGACTCTCATCCGACAAACAAATCAAATCACCCTTATCTTTAGTAATGCCCATTCTGAAACCGTTTGAATATACCAGTAGCCAGTTCTTCTCTACGCCCCATCGGCTCTTGAAATCATCTGACTAATTCTAATGCTCAATGATATGTTTTTGTTAGCCAATGAAGACCGTGAAATTAACCTTAGGTGGTCAATAAAGGTATTTATTAGCTCTTTTAGAACCCCGAATAAAAGTTCTCATCAAAGGCAATTTACTAACCAATCCTTATCAAAGTTATTGATTGTTTAGTACCACCGACTCTCAAATTACGTTTGTAATGATCCGCACTGTTACCAATTGTCAAATTATTTCCATCGATTTGTAGAATTTACTCATGTACTGCTCTGTTCTGCTTAACCAATTGTGTTAAACCATGGTTAAAATATCAATATATTTATGTAATTTAACTACAAATGGTGAAAAGAAAAAGAAGTATGGAAGTGGTTTGTTATTTAATTCTCCATCGTCACTTTAAATCTTCACAAATAATTGGTATTGAAGGATTGTTTAACTTTCATGAGAATCTTAATAAAAGAAAATGGCAATTCCTAATGATTGTTTTTATTTGGATTATCTGCTACTTTCCTTTGTTTCAGATACACAGGCAACCGGCCGTATGTCAACGATCTTCAAGATCTCCGTCGGTTTTTCAGATTAAATTCGAATGACGTCTGTTCGAGGACTGAATTAGGTACTAATACCTCCATCGAGCCTAAGACTTCTTCAAACTTCAAAGTTAAAGAAAAGTGCGTTTTTGTTGACACTAAGGGATTGGAACAGTCTACGTAAAATTGGCTTGAAGATTGTTGGAGGAATAATACAGAGATTGATTTATTCTTGTTTAAATCCAGAACATCAGAAATTCCTTATAGTGGAGATGATATCCTGTATTGCCAGTAATTATTTTCCGATTGTAGAATTGTGTCGCACGGGAATTAATGTTACCGGCATGTTCTACGAAACAACTATACACAAAGATATTAGCGCGTGTTGTAAATATAACAGGAAAGGAAATGATAACATTTGTAATTGCATTAGTTTATGGCATAACCTTTATTATTACTGATAATTATTAAATGATTATAATTCAATTGCGGTTTTCAATTTCTTCCGTGGTATTACATGGATCAAATCATTGCAATGATTGTACTAATTTTGTAATAAAGTCATACTTATTGGGCGCGCTTGATTTATAATCGCTGTCACATCTCTGCACGGTGTTTTGGAGTCAACTCGATCTGTTATTCATAAAGTTCAGACCAACGTTAATCTCTGTGATTGCTTTACGTTCTTGTGTGTTGGCCGTGTGATTTATTTCATCTGTCCTACTTAACCATACAAGTACAACTTAGTGACTTATCTGATCTTTATGCTCTTCGGTTCCAATGTATTATTTTCTTACTGACCACTGGCCACCGACTTGGAGGATATATATAATTCCTTGAGTGTGGCGTTTAGACATCTATTTCTGTGTGATCAGAGCCCGTAACCCCTTTAACAACTCTCGATATTTAAGTTGTCAAGGATGTTAGTGGCTGGAACTCAAATCGCTATCGTTCCGTATAAATTTTAGTCTAGGACCAACCGTTCTGGAACGTCTGAGTGAATTAATTCATTAAGTGATATACTAAAGCTTTAAAGTGTCATTCGCCCAACTTTATTGAAACGATCAAGATGGTGATAGATATGGTGAAAGTACATAGTTCAATTTTCTTATTAATATACACTTTTATGATCACGGATGCTCAACGTTTATCAACAACATTATTTGGAGTTATTCATCTACGAAGTGATCGAGGGTATGAAAAAATGCTCAGGGGAACTTTGATGCAATATGTGTTTCGAAACCGAGATTTTATCAATATTAGAAGAACGTTTAGCACATCCTCGAAATTAATCATATTGACTGATAATGATAAAACTGATGTGATATTGAACATGTTTTGTGACCAGATATTACAATCAAGTCTTCCTATAATGTTTCATATAAATAATCCATTTTATCATTCTATTAACCCATCACAGAATAGTTATGTAAATGTATTAAGTGATTATTTAGGAATACCTAATTTATCATGGGATCCTGATATTACACTAGCTTCACAGGTAAGTTTCTGTTTTCTATAAAGATATATTTATAATAGAGATATACTTATAATAAATATTAAAAGAGATTGAATTGCTTTGCTGTAAAGAAATATGCAGAGATACAGAAAATAAGGGTCGAATGTCGGTCCAGTTTTTACTTTTAGATAAATATTAAATAAGGCAGATATATAAAATGTTTAGTACGGTATGAACTTGACAAAAACACATGTTAAAAAGTCAGTCTCGGATAAAGTTTCGGAAATAAAAGAGATTTTTACAAGAGTCTATCTCTTACATACATTTAACCTACCCATGAACACCTTTTTAAAGCTATGTGGTCGTTTTAGAAAAAAATGCCCTGTGCGGTTCGCCACGAGTCCCTAAGTACAACGCTATGTAAGTGTCTGGGCAAATATTCCCATTTCCTTGTCATCGGGACTATACAAGTCAATCTCACAATCGAATAACTAAATATCTTCAAGGATTTGGGTAATCTCGTTACAAAAAGTCAAATGAACATATCTGAACGACTCGATATTTAGATTTGAAACATAGAGGCATGGTGCATTTGTCATTTCTTTTCAGTTTGACGTTGGTATTTTGTTGTTAATGCATCTCCTTAGGAAATATAGACTTTTCGTAGTGATAACAACTGAGCACCCCAATAAATATCGATAAGCTATTATTTTTAGTGGCCAAGTTTATCGTTTGGTTTGTGCCATACGCCCTTTAGCTATTATGGACACCACCACGCAACATATGCAGAATTGGTGCTATGCTTCTAAAACTTATTTCAGTTGGACAATTAAAATCATCCCTTTTATCAACAGTTCCACGCCGGCTTTGTGCCAGCTGTCGAACAAAGATTAAGTTTCAATATCATATGAATTTGAATTTGAGACAGTGCCTTGGAATTCGAAGTGAATATTTTCCCGGGAGTAACTGTTATTCCTATGAACAAGAACTTCCTCAGCTTCCTTCCAATACGTTAGGTACTATTGGTAAAGATGGGTCTCTTGTGTTCATATCATAAGATAGTATAATCATGGGCCTAGCCACAATTCAAAATCCAATCGACGAAGATCCTGTCCCCTTGTGGCAAATGACAAATTTGTGATGCAAGACAAGGTCATAAATATGAAAATCATATCGTGGACAAAGCATCAAGTTATCCCACATTTACGTGCTGCCTCAAGGAAAGATAATAATACCAGAAACCCCATCCTGAACAAGGCCTCGTCTGAATTGCATTATCAGATGACAGTCATAGCTATGAAACGGATAGATATTGGATGATTAATTGGAAATGTACTCACATCTCTGTATAAAGTCATAAAGTGCTGATGACAGAGATAATAAACCACTTATAATCACACTGCAGGATCTTGTAAACTCCTTGTAATTTATAAGAGACAGGTACTTATACAGGTACTTGAAGGTTAAGTTAATATATGCCATACTTCTATAATAAACCTCATTTAAAGGACCATTGCTCCTGTCGTGTTATTAAAATTACGGTGAGAAAATGTGCTGAAACTCTTTAAATTTTAAAAGTAAGTCGCTCTTATTTTAGAACGAAATGCTTCTGTAGAGAGTGAGGGACAGAAGGGACGACACCACGGGCATCATTTTCAAGAGTGAAATTAAAAAAGTTTATTTCATCTGTTTTGACATATTCAAAATGTCCCCCTTTCTCACATTTCTAAGTACAAGGCCCCTCACAATCCAGGAGTTGGTCACGGGCATCACCAAACATCTGCACACCGTGACAAACGCGTAGAGTTTTCATTTCATCCGTGATCTTTGTTGGTATAGAATGATTATTGGTAAATTGATAATAACATAATAAGGCAAACGATCTGTTAATAAGTTAAAGTTGGTAAATATTATAACATAACAAACATGAATAGTAGAGAAGAACACAGAGAGAAATATGATAATAAAATGATCTATGTTATGGTTGTTCGCTAATCAAGTTACACATCTAACATAGGACGTGTCTATCTGTTCCAATAACAGATCATATCCCTGTTTAACACTATTAACTTTCTACATAATGGATGCGAGTTTCTATTATCTATAATCCATAATATTTTTATATTCCGAGCTGCTCCCTTGGGACTTGTTTACGTCACATCATCCATACCACGCTCATGGTAGTTCTATATTATAATTCCCATGGAGACCTAAAGGAACGTTTATATTAAAGGAACTGCAGTCAGCATTCTGTTTTGTTTGCTTTTGTATTCTTGCGTGAAAAGTAAAAAACAGAATAACACTTCTGCCATATTAGAAGTGGTAAGAGTTTTCCTGGAGGTTATTGGCCAGTCTAATTGCATGTTCCAGAATATCTGTAACATCCATAATATATTCAATAAATCCCTTGTACAAAAATGGCTATTATAAAGTTATTTTGAAATTTATAATTCCATCCACAAACAAACTGTCTTCTCTTGATATATATATATATATATGTCAAATCCGACAGGTACAATGTGTCGGATCACGCAGAGTGTCGGAATACCCATTTTTGTCAAACCGGAAATATACATAAAATAGAATAAATAAAAGATTCTACTCTCAGGTAAAAGTATATATAAATATGAAGTTTCTAGAAAGAAAAAACTAATTTCATCGTAGCTAGCGCTCTCACCCACTACGGGGATCACCAGGCTATATATATATATATATGTGACCATCCGCTACAAAACCAGTCACATGTTTCAATTTTTAAAAACTGTGATTTAATGCCTGCCTTAAAGTGGACTGAAATTGCTTCCTGTTGATATATAAAATATGCAAATCACAAAAAAATTGGCTGAGTTATGGCCATCTGAAGTTTCCATAGACGTGGTGTTGCCAAATACAAAATAATGAGAAATTTGCATTTTAAAACAGCCAAAATAAATCCAATAGGAACACATATCTATTGCATACATCAAAATGAATTTTTTTGCATATAATAATGTGTTGTGTACGAATATTTGTACAAAATATTATCAACATATTTCTTTGGTAACATTTTTTTATTATTATTTTATTTTTATAATTTATTTTTTTGGAGGGGGGGGGCTGAAATTTACCTAAAATCCATATTTCTTCGAATTGGCTTTGTTATGACTACAAATGCCTGGTTCCACATCTTAAATGTGATTTTTGCCACAAAAAATCATTTTGCCCAACTTTATTTGCTTTGTTTTTAAGTGATAAGTGAGTCCCCGAAATAAAATTATTTTTGCCCGTTACCATGGTAACAGTTTTACAAATAATTGGTTTTACATCAAATTCGAAGGGAAAAATCAAACCAAACCCCTCTTATTAGAGTAGAAATATTACCACATGGCTCATTTTCACACAATCTTATGCAGTGACATTGAATTAAACAATCACAATAACAACTCATTTTTTTTTTTAACTTTCTAAAATACCTGGAATCACATGTTTTATTTTAGTTATGTTCACAAAAACGGAGTCCCATATTAACAAAAGTTTGACACATTAAAATATTAGTTTTATACATCAAAACAGATTAGCTTAGGTTTGTGTGTGATATCTAAAAACTATAAAGTACTGATTTTGGCTGGTTACCATGGCAACATTTTTCCAAAAAAACGAATTTTAATCATATTCAAACCCACTTTATTTGATTGAAGTGCTGGAAGACACATATGAATTTAACCTGATTATAATTTTTCTTTTCTACAATGATTTACAAAAACTAGCAACAGAGTTACAGCATTTACGGTTCTTTTTTTTTTTACAGCGTCCACAAAATACCCATTTTTATGCATTTTTTATTATATTTTCGCAAAAACTTTCGAATTAATGAAAAATAGATGCTTTTTTTAAGCGTTTAGTGCTAAAAAAAAATTTTCGGTAGTTTTGACCCAAATAATGTATTTGGCCATGTATATAGAAATAGAGTCGTGGAACATGCGACTGATTTTGTGGTGGAGGGTAACATATATATATATATATATATATATATATATATATATATATATATATATATATAAAAAGTTCTGAAAACAACTTTCAGGTGATATATAAATAAATAAGATGTTTGAAAAGAAAACAGACTACATATTTAAAGTTAGCGCTTTCAGTTCCGTCGGAACCTCTTCAGACTTTTTAAATATGTAGTCTGTTTTCTTTTCAAACATCTTATTTATTTATATATATATATATATATATATATATATATATACATTATAATATATTAAAATAACCAAGTGTGATAAACAAAAACTGTGCATAGACTTGCATTTGTTTAATGACTGTCTTGCTATATAAAATGATTATAAAAGAGCTAGGACACTTCCAATTCATAGCTTGTAATGTAAATTTTCTGTTTTTCCTAAAACCATGAAGCGAACCATACGTTGTAACATTTGTTGACATGGGTAAACTATCTATTAATCGTTCGAATGACATTGTCCTTAATAACATAAAACAAATGGTAACATTTGTACAATAGGGTATGCATGGCGCCGAAGACTATAAGATTCAATCTCAAGGATTATTCAAGTACATGTGCATAAAGTCAAGAAATATTCAACCCCTTTCTTCTCCTCGTAAAAAATCTAACAGGTTTCGTCAAGTCTTATGATTCAGAAGCATTAGTATTGTATTCAAGGATCGCATATAACATTCGAAATAGTGATTACTTGTCTTTTTCAGTTAGTTCTTTAAATTTGGTCGATTTACTATTTTCCCTAAAACAATAAACTGGCCTATTAGTTTATCATTGACACGGCATTGGAAAACAAATTTGATAAGCTGTCTTTGACAGTTAACCTTTATATCTATATACAGTGCTTATAACGATAGGCTAAGTCTTAATAAGGTGAACTTATAATGCACCCTTATTCATATCGTCTGCTACATGAGACATATCAGACGAGTAAGTTACTTTTGACAGACCTAAAGAATATTATGTCTAGATAATATAAGAATAAAGGTTTCTGACAGTCTCAATTAATTCCCCGTTTGATGATATTAAAAAGATATTTTGTAGCCTTTGTCGGACATCAAATCGGACGTTAGCTGATCTCTGCTAAAGGTGCGTTCACATTAGGATTGATATCCAGAGTTAACTTTCCGAACTTGATCCAAAAATTTGGGTAAAATCCCAAGCAATGTGAATTCAAGGCTTCCTTAATCAGCGTACTGCCTCTCGCAATATATTGCTAATTAGTAACGGATTGTCATACATTTTCGTGTGACAATTCACGTTTTCCGAACTCTTTACTTCGGGTAACATCAGTGCCGCAAAAAAAACACGAAACGTCATTGTGTCCAACGATAACAAAGTCATGAACATCCCCTAAAAGTAAATTTCCTGTAGTATGATTATACTCCTACGCCGCCCTTAAAAAACAATAATAAACCTACATCACAAATTTAAAAACTACTCAATGGTAAACCCTTCGGAATGTCAATGGACTGGGGTTTAACGTCCCACGCTCTAGCACTGACTGGACTACTGATGACGGGACCTCGGAACAGACACATAAGTTGTACATGTTGGGTGAATATTTAAAGATGAATAATTGTTTCGGGATATCAGTAGCTATCTATGTGTTCGGTACGATAAATATGACTGAAAAAACTCTTTAATCTTTTTTGGACGGTTGATCGGGCATTTATTTCATGAATTGAATCAATTTATATTTAACCATTAGATATTATTTATTTTGTAGGTAGAAGATGGTCGTAGATTATTATTATCACCAAGTTTATATCTACAAGTTAAAGCTATGTTTAGTATATTAGATCATTATAACTGGACTGATATATCATTAGTAACAACTAAATATACAGGATTTGAAGATTTTTTAGCAGCAGTTCATCAGGTAGTCCGGAATTCAAAAAAAGCTCAAAATGGAAAACCCAGGTATAATCAAATTGCATTTACTTTATTTTATTGCCAGTGTATTTTTCTGTTAATAGCAATGTGAAAACGAGCAATTAGCGATCTAGATGACAACGTTCAAAAGACTATCTCTAATACTTCTCTTCCCATTAACTTCAATGTTAACTCCGTGACATTATTTGGCTATTTTTTATCATTCCGATGATTTTACTTTTTATAACTCCAAAAAGCCTGACATGTCACAGTCATGTTATGATCCCCTGGTCATGGTAATCTATTGGCAATGACTTCATTTTATCAGGAGATCACACCAATTCATGTCCGTTAACTTCCTGATTTTTCCGCCGCAAATTATGAATATTACCCAATACCTGCTAGATAATGGAAATTCAAACACCCTTGTCCAATTCTAGACCAGAATCTTAACAAAAGCGACATACAACAAAGGGGGTGGGGTGCTATATGTAAAGGAAATGCACTCACCCATCACTAGATCATTTGAAGCAATTACAGAGAATCGTGTGCCTTCGGATACTGGTGGACTGGTGGAGTATTTACAGGACACACTGGCCCAACCACAAAACCTTTGGGCACTCGATTCACTGACTTAACTAAATCAGACAAAGTGTTGTATACACAGACTGCTAACACCCAACAAGGTTTAATAACTGTAAATTACCTTACAGGCCAGACTAGTAATTCTTTGCTCATTGGCTTTAATGCTGTCCAATAACATTTTTGAACATTCCAATGATCTTAATCGTTATAACCACAGATGTGGTCGTATATTTTCGTAACTTCCAGTGTTCATGTTCATGAAATGAATAAGCTTAGAATAACGTTCCACTTTTCATAAATCAAGCAGGCTAGAGAACTGCCATCGGCTTATTGTCCATGATCACCTTTTTACAATCTTGTGGATCACTTTCGCGGATGTGGTCATATATTTGTAAACATCTGTTCATGCACATTTCAAATAAATACATTTACATCCTGATCCTTTCGCCTCAAAATCATGAATATTCACCAAAACCTGGTAGAGAATCTTAATTCACACACCCTTCTATGATTCTCGAATATTAAGACAACAAGAATTACCATGAAAAAGGGGCCCGGGAAAGAAATAATTGAAATGAATACCTGAAATCAAGGGAAATAGGGAAATAATTACTCTCTGAATTCTTTAAGGTCATCAGCTAAACACCAGTATTACACGACAACAGTAAAACACCCCGAACTACAGTTGATTATATTTTTTTTAAATTTTGTCAGATTTAGATCGGCGAATTTATCATCCACATCCTTGCTTTAAATGAAGTAGTTTTAATCAATTATTTATTTTACTTGATTTATCACGCAATTTACTGTTGAATGTGTCAGAAGATTTTCGTTAATACTCAATCCATGTCCTTCTTTTTTCTTTTTTTTTCTTTTTTTAAAAAAAAACAAATTTAGAGTACCAGATAATCAAAGAACATTAGGTGTTGTTAATTTGATTTCTGTTTTATGTCAGTAGTTTCATCACCTATTGCATTATCAATTATTAATCCGGTCATGATGGAATTTCTCACGTTATTTTCGGTGAACGAACACACTGATAAAAAAACAATAATGGTTATTTTTCATTTTCAGATCAATAATCTATTTGTATTTTTTTGTGATAAAATTAATGGAGTTGAAGATTATTTTATTTTTCTTGCATTCTGCTTCAATTTGCTCATGATGGAATGTAAACATCAATTATTCTCGTGGCAATTCAACGGTCACAGGAAGCAAAGCTTCAATTTGTAAACGATAGCTTTAGAAAAGCTTAATTTCATGCCATGGCGCTCAAATCAACTCTGATCTCACTCATATTTTATTTTGGAAAAAGTATACTTTTGTAAAGTAAAGTAATACTTACACTTAACCACACTCTACTATACCCCACAACCCCACATTAAAGGAAATCTTTGACAGTTAATAGGATTCTTAGTCTCATAAAATC
This sequence comes from Patella caerulea, assembly GCA_036850965.1. Taxonomy (NCBI): domain Eukaryota; kingdom Metazoa; phylum Mollusca; class Gastropoda; family Patellidae; genus Patella; species Patella caerulea. Next base: position 15,689,755 of record JAZGQO010000014.1, on the reverse strand, counting down.
ATACCATAACTTGTCAGCAGTTCCGGACTGGGGAAGACAGGAATTATATCAGGAAATCAAAAATTTGCCTTCTGCTTTGGTCTGAAATGCTTGGAAAATGGGTTTGTGTTTGTCAATTTTCAAAACTTTCCTAGGGGGATGACCCCTCTTGAACGCTCGAGCGCCTTTGGTGCGCTCCTGACGCACCTTCGGCGCGTACTGGTGTGGGCTTTGATCAATGACCTGGCAGCTGGGCCTTCGGCCTACCAGTCCAGCGCTGCAAAAGAGGGTTAAAATTTATGGCAGTTCAGTAAAAGCTTGTGTGCTATGGTTTTTAGTTCACGAAACCATGAACCTTCACACGGTATAAATATCAATCCAATCAGTCGATGACTATAGTCTCTGGAGCATCAACAAGCTATATGGACGACTGACGACAAGGGTGACAGTCACAAGTCTGTAGTCAAAGATATTTAAAAGAGAAAGTTGATCTGTCTATGGACTGTTATGAAAGATAGATCAAATTTTAGACAGTGTATAGGTTACCTTTAATCAACGCCGCCATATCTTCCTATCATAAAGATGGAATAGATATAAATAGCGATTTGTTGTGTGGTTTGATCAAATTCATGAGTTTGTGCTGTGAAATAAGTCTTAGTCGTGTATTTACTCTTCCTATTGGACAATTTTTTGTTCTGTTACCGCCCATGAAGTCAGGTACCCATTCATTGATTGTGGGTACGGTTTGAATCTTCGAAGCTGCCATCATTGAAATATAGTAATAGATAGGCGATCTTCTTTAAATGGTGGGTTACATGGCCAACATGGTTAGTTTTGAATTTGCTATACACTATAACTTAAATTTCCCAGAAAAAAAAGCGACCGAAAATACATCATGCTGAAATGGCCACTGGTAAATAATATCTCACTGTTACTATTGGTTGTACTTCTCATTTGTTTTGCATGTCTGTGGTTTCTTTGTCAATTGACATTTGTAGATGGATCTAATCTGTCACTGACAAGTGTTGGACAATTGTTAAAAGCAAGCCAGGTCCATGGACATTTCATTTATACCAAATGCCGCAGATAAAATGACCATTGGTCGATGGCAGTTTGCGATGAGTATGGTGATAAATGCCATTACTAATGTGGATTAATGGGTTTACCTATATCTTATATATTCTTTACTATTTTCATACGACTACATTCAATTAATTACGTGTATATTTATTGCCCTTTAGTATCTCGATATTTGTAAATAGAACTGCTAATTCAAGTATGGTAATTTTTTGCCCCACATGAGGCGATGGGGTCCATATTAACTAAAGCAAAAGCAAACATTAATTTAAGTCTACGAAGGGTTGTACTTCTAGAAAGGCATTTAGTACTTAATTACCCAGATACAGGCGTAATGAGTCGAATATATTTTGAAGAATCACTTTCAACAGTCCTGATTTTTCTATACATTTGTTTACTTAAAGTCTTGCTATTGCTTTAAAGGGGCAAACCCCAAAATTTATTTATTTAGGGTGAAATATTCGTCCAACCCAGTATCATATAGAAGGTGTTTGATATTAACGTATTGTAGTTATCCTCAACTTAGTCTATGGCTGTACAATATGATTATTGACCAGAGTAGGACAGAATTGTGAAAAATATCACAAGAATTTTCCATAAACTCCACATTAATACTTGTACGAGAGATATAATTGGCCTGGAGAAAGACAATTTATTAACCCTAATTGCTCTTTTATAAAAAAAAAAACAAACTATAAATCATAATATGTTTTCTTATCTTCTTTACGAATAAAAACTTAAATTGAAAAAATAGTTTGTTGAATTTACTATATAAGATTCTTAGAACTGAGACTTTCATCTGTGACAACTGGAATAAGGGGAAAGATAACCGGGCAGAGCTATACCCAGGCTTCCCAGGATATATAATTGCAATATTTCAAATATTGATAGAATCAGCTATGAAAGACGTCCAAATATTGAAAGATATCTTATTCAGCTTTATTTCTTACTTTATCTTATTGGTGTCCTTAAAAACATACACCTGATAAATATAGTAACAATGTCATGATTAAAATACTAAAAAAGTGAAAATAATTAAAATATTTTTACTCGCGAAGTTAATGAAATATTTTTTCATAGGCCAAATAAACCCTTGTTTATGACTTCATGTTTTAATGGCTCAATACCCATAAATAGCTTTGAAGATATGTCTTTCAAAAAATAACAGCTCCGTTGATTGTGTGCTAGGTTCAAGAATTTTGGGAAAGATTAAATCGCCACATGTAGGAAGCTCTGACCGAGGAGGTTACAAATTTAGTTCGTCTCCTTATAGTAATAAAAGGTTCTATTACAGCGAGAAAGTGTCTTATGAGCAGTTATGATGCGGAAAAGATATCTAATGAATGACGACCACTAGATCTCGATTACAATAAGAAGAATCCGTCTTAGTTACAGGGACTATAGAATTCAGTTGTCAAGAACATTTAAAACATAGATCCATCATAATGTATGAAAAATGTATTTTGAAGAATTATATCTAGTGGTTTTTATGATGAAAAATCTGTGTAATATAATTATTTATATATTTATATCTCTCGGGATACTTAATGTATGTTACATATACATTTATTGTAGATATAAGATTATAGAAGAAATAGAGCTACACAATATGACAAAACCAGGTCTACGATATTCATTGGCTTCATTACAGCAAACTGATGCACGTATTATTTTATTTCATGGTAAAAGGTAAAAATAAAATCTTTATTATATGTAATTATTTCAATATGGTAGTTTAAATAATGTAATGTAATGTATTGGCATACAACGTAAAGTAAAATGCAATAAAATGGGTTTATAACATCCTTCTTTTCTGCACCAAATGGGATATGAAGGCGGACATACGTATTCCAAGTCCAACAGTCAAGCATTCATTTATGTGTTCGACAACGTACCATCGATTATTCGTCATGGTTGCAATGCCAATATAGTTGGTCTGATCCCATAGCCAATGTCTAATTGTCCAAACTATATATCAAATGCAATGATCCAGAAGATTATTAAACAATCGAGATTTAAAATAATCCAATTTCGCGTCTGCTCGAGGAGATTGGGAATATGTCTTGATCATCTAAGACTGTGACAATAATCTAATACCCTGTACTTGAGTTTGAGAAACATTCTTCATGATTTTTCTGAACCAATTAAAAGGCTATCAATTTGAAGAATTCCAATGTATACACGGATACCATTTAAAACATTGAATGTCCAACATGAACCAAAAGTTTAATTCCTGTGGGTTTAAATAAAATAAATATATAGGCGTATAAAATCGCATCCAAAAACATGGGATGTATAATTGAGCCAAATTTACTGTGGACTATACTGCCCTCGCCCCACCACACCACAATCCCAACCCATCCACCCCTGCACACACACAAAACTGCTGAAGAGCCTTGCGATCGTTGAAATAAAATTGCTACGTCGTATAAACTTGCCGGACGTACAATAAATGCGTCAAATGGTTGTTATATCTCATTCTTTAGTTCAGCCCTTAATAACAAATAGAAATCCAAATTAAAAACATTTTGTCTTCCCGAAGTGTATCTGTTTTTGTGTGATTATTTACTTAACTGTTAAAACCCGAAACCAGTTTAAAACGTATAAGCCTTTAAAATCCGATAAAACATTTTCTTTTTTCCAGCGTAGAAACCTCTGATGTATTGGAAATTGCTGGTGAAGTTGGTTTAACGGAGCGAGAGTATTTATGGATATTGACTCTAGATTCTATACCCAAAAATAAACTGATGATAGCTCCTAAAGGTTATCCCCTGGGTTTATTAGGTAATGTATCAATCATTTAGTTCTGGTCTTTCTTATGCATGATATTTAGTTGTAATGGTGACATGCCTGGTTAGCATCTCAGCTTTATATCTCTTTTATTTCCACGCTTCGGGGATACTAAAATGTATGTGCACAGGATTAACTAGTGTTGATTTTATCCCTTTTCTCTTAACGAAGAAAAAATACCAGGTGATTGATGGAGTTCTACTAATTACTTAGGACAATTTCAGCAAAGTCTACATTAATCCTTTTCACAAACTTATTAGCGCCAAATGAACTACCTTTTGATGACCTGAAAACCTAAAAAAAAAGACGAAAGATTTTTTTGCCGAACAAAATAGATGTAGTTAGATTCTATTTCTAGCAGCTGGGAGCTTAGTTTGTCTTGAGATGATAATTGAAATATGGTTTTGTGAGTAAGTGTCGTCATAGTTTCCTGTTATCTCTGATTATATGCAAGGATTTCTTTAAAATTAAATAAAAAGATCGGTTTAAATCAGCTGTTAATATTTTATATGGTGGGCTCTAAGGAATAGGGTATTAATCCCAACACTTGTTTTACCAGGGTATTTAGAGGAAGACTTTTGGATTTAAAGTTTTTAGCTAACTCTATCTGCTGGAAAAGCTAACAGGATTATTTTTATATTATGTCCAATTGGCGGACTTAAGGAGCTAGGTCTCTAACTTAATATTTTCCATAATATTCGAAATTAAAAACACGAATTAGAATCCAATATTGATCAATTTCAATCAATATTGATGTTGTTATCTCGCCGTAAGACGATAGGATTCTAATGTCACATATTTAAGACACAATTAACATTTTATAATCAGCACACGTGCCGTGTACCCTGTGGTATCAGGTGCCATTTTATAGTGAACAAATCAAATCCTATAACACAATGTGAAAGTAATTAGTGAAAGCTGATTCACAAATGGCAAAATGATAATTTTAAAAAACGTGTGTATTTCACCGAACATAACTAATCAGACATTACAAAAATTAAATATAAATCACTTTACATACATTAATATTACATTAATATGTGCTTTTAGAGCCATTTTTGTCCAGTTCAAATTTCCAAAAAATAGTAGCATATACGCCCTTTAAACTCATGTCATTGTTATTAATAAAGAATATAGAGGTGTTAATCCCAATTGTTTCTTGAAAAGAATAAAGTCTTTGTATGCGAAAAGCGGAAATTTGTTTATGGAAATAAAAGTCTCAAAGAAGCAATCAAAAGAAGAAAAATAATAAAAATATTTCACTGTTTACAAAGAAATCGCCCAATTGACGACCCTAATGGTTCAATCATCTTTGATTCTAATACGTCAACTTAATAGCTGTTCAAAGAAAGAACTGAATTGTTACAAACAATAAAAATGGTTATTTGATAAGCTATGTCTGCTTTATCTCAAACTGAGTTATCGCATCCAGCTATGGCAGAAAGTTCGGATATTCTTGACGCTGACTGAACAATGCCAATAAAATGAACAATAAAAACTATTAACAAATCATTTAATACCGTAAGGCAAGTAAGACTGTAGGCCTGCCTAATCACCGGAACTAAAAACTACTATTACTCGGGTTAAAAGTCGGTTTGGCAACCTTTCAACTCTCAGATACTGTCTATAGAGGGGATTGGACGGAACTAAAAATGGTCACATCTTGGATACGGCAGCGCACCTCTAAACCTTCAAACCTTAACAGAAAGGGGTAATTTGCTCGTCTAAAGAACTGATATTTTCTAAATATTATATTGTTAGCTACCTGTATCTTTAATAACGCCTGTGAATACAAGAAAGGGTGTTGGGGTAATTTTATTTGGAGAGGGTTTATTTACGATTCCATATGCATTGGTCGTCGGGGTAACTGTTGCTTTAAATCTCCCGTTTGCTACTACATTGTAGTCATTGACAGAGAGTAATATCTTTCTCAGACCGTGCCATCTAAAAACAATTTCATGCATCGCTATCACAATTGAACGAACAAGATGAAAAAATATCTTTAATCTAAACGGATTTTAGACCTTTAATTCTACAACACGAAAAATGGACTGATGAATCCAAAAGAAACAAATTATTAACTACGATTTATGGGTTGTGGATTGTCTTCCTATTCGTGAAGCAGTGGTAAACGAATTGGAGCCAACTGGTTTGGATTAGTATGAAATTATTCAAATTTAGATATAATATGATGTGTATAATATACATCTATGACATATCTTTCCTTCTCGGGCACTTTTTGAAATAATGTAAGCGTTTTTGATATTAAAGTGCCAATCCCGATAACTTTTGGGGGAATAAAACTGCTTAATTTTGTGTTAAAATCCTTTAAAATCCATAACCTAAGGCCCACCTACTAACCCGATATTTGTGATACGCTTGTAAATAACTTAAACCTGACAGTCTCCATCTGGAAATGGAGACCGCTGTATTGTACAGTATCTGGATAAAACCAGACTTTTTTCTATAAAAATAATATGTAGGTGAAATTTACTTTTGTTATCAAGTACAGGGCATGGGTCATTCACTGTATAGACCTCTCAAGAAACATTAATCGATTATCAGGTCACCCAATGAAAAAGTTGACCCGAAATCTTAAAAGGGTTACGTGTCCGGATAAGCAGTGTTGACGTTCACGTCCAAACGACCCAATATTTTGAGCTGAAATTTTGAGATAAGGTAAATACACCATGCCACTATATTTTGGTCCATAAATTTCATAAATACTCGGACTTTAATTTTTGATTGTCCCTTTAAAAGAAAACAAAAGACTCTTGTCGGATCTTACCGATTCTTGACGGCCCAAACATCTTGAAGTGGTTTGTATCAGTTTAGTTGTCTTACATCGACTTTGGCGTGGGCTACGTTTAACATATACAGTTAATTTGATTTAGCTCTGATTAAAATGAACTATAGATTTCCGAAATGCTTCACCGATGTTCCTTTTTTTTTTGTTATTGTTCCTCAAAAGAATGTAATGCAACGTTCCAGACATTTTATGTTCTTCTTCAACTAGGCAAAAACAAACATACAAATTAATTTTTATCCCTGTCAATGTAAAATTTTTGTTCAAAAATGAAATGTCGAGTTATTCCGTGACTAACCATTTTTATTATATCTGGATTTTTAAAATACCCAGTGGATATACTGTGAATCTGATCATTAGACAATTGCGTGTACGCTAATCAGATAAAAGTACGATGTGCTTATTTAAGATGACGCCAAACGTCAGTAAACTGGACCTCCTGTTTTAAATTGTTTTTAATGACAAAAGGGGTGACGATTCGCTTTATTTAGTGCTTTTATCAATTTTCAACCCTATGAATGTACACAATTTAGTTAAACAACCTGTCCATAATATCATAGTTTATGTATTAGATGTTAAATCTGTAATAACCAACAACAACAATTCCAGAGATTGGTGTAAAAGGAATTACCTTATAGAAGTTTTATAGTCTTATATTGACTGATGACTATGTAGTGTGACTGGTAATGTAACTACAGATCAGTTGTAATACTCTCATTCAATCATCTCTTATAGCAACCATTACGATCGTCATTACCTCTTTCATTCTAACTTTGTAAACAAATAGAAATTGCAAAAAAATGAATGTCTACCAATTGTTTATAACACTGGTTCTGTTTGTTTTGAATAAATCATAATAAAGTTGATTAAACGTTGATTTATACATTTTCCTTGAAATTTGCCTTAATTGATAAATTTAGAAAAACATCAAAAAAAAACTTTTCTCCGAGGTGTAAACCTTGTCTCCACGGTGTAAACCTTGTCTCCGGGGTCTCAACCTTTACTCTGCGGTGTAAACAATTTACTGTGTGGTGTAAACATTTTTTTCTGCGGTGTAACCATTTTCTCCGCGATGTAAACCTTTTCTTCGCGGTGTAAACCTTTTCTTCACGTTGTAAACCTTTTCTCCGCGGTGTAAACCTTTTCTCCGCAATAGTAAATCACACTCCGCTCACCATCAAGTTTATCAACATATACTTCAAGCTCTCCCTAGCGCAAAGAGGTCAAACATTCTCCGCGTGCAACCTTTGACGTCACCGGGGCAAACAGCTCTTGATCTTCGGGCTGCAAAATAGTGACACCCTCACATTTTTATCCTGTGCGCTCTCCAAGGGTATTTTTCAAGAAGTCCGGTAGTTTTCTAGAAAGATTGGGTGTTTCAACTTTCCATATATTGCCATACTTTCATTGGAAATAACCAACCGATAAATAACCCCGCGTGAAAGTATCTTTAATATTGTTTAAAATAATTAGTTATGAGAAACATTAAAAAGTAATAAGCCGATCTTCTTTTCTATCATTTCAATTTTCATGTATCAAAATATCGTCTTCATATTTGAGCCATTGATATATGTAATGTAGACAGGAAAAGGTCAAGCTAGATTGAAAGATTTCGTGTTCATCCTGGTGGCAAAGACATTTGATATTATTTCATTACTGTGGTGATATAAAGACAAAATGTGGTCAAGATGTAGAAAAACAATCGATTGATATGTTGACAAACCAAAGTGTCAAACATAGTTTCAAATATCAGACAAAATTGTCTCATATTATTATATTTTATTCATACGTTTCATTACAATATTAGCCTACAAATCATTTGTAATAATATTATGTCTAAACTCGTTCGGTGTCGACCTTCGTGCAACTCGACAGGCTTATGTTTTCTTTCAGGTTGTCGTTTGATAAAAACTATGTTTTTATTCAACTGACTAAAAAACGTCTCAGATTTAGAGCTCTCTATCTTACACGATTTTGAGTCCGGTACGTTCCGATTTTGCGGAATTGTAACACATATTTATTAGAGTTATATTGCAGTTTTGTCAGTCCTGGTAACAGAGGACGTACAATTTGGCGGAACGTTACGGACTGACTCTCAGGCATCCTTACTAATCTCTACCACTTCCGGACTCTGGTCTACGGAGTTGCTATAGTAATGCGACTGAAATCCGTAAATGAGAAGTGACAACGAGTGTTCTTAATAGAGTGTTTAAAATCCACAAGGCTTATTATTAAAGATGCATTATGTAAGGTGCAGAATGAGGTGGCTGCACTTGCTATAATAGTTCAAAAGTTGATAATGAAGCATAACACGATTTCATTCAAATTACTTTTTGACTGATCTGCAGCATTCCCGGATATACTACTTTCACTTTAAGATTACTTCTAAAAAGTTTTAATTAAACTAAAAGTGGTGATGGATAGAATTGTCTGATTTATCACATATCTATTGATTTTTCACTTGAATTACGTCTTATTCCAAGCAGCTAGAAACCATCAAAATATTTTTTCCAATTTATTGAACTTCAATTTTGGGGGAAAACGGATGTTTTTAGAACCATTATCAAGTTAATGTGTCTATATCATGTAATTTTTTCAATCGATATATTATTTTAGCTAGTTTACAAATCGCGTCATTACTTGTCAAAATATACTGAATTTATGAGAAGAGTTCGACCCCAAAACTATCATATTTTCTGAAATATGTTCATATTTGATAACCCTCCATTACCCTATGGATGTATTCAAGAGAATTGATCGACTGACAGAAAACGATAAATTGTGTCTCTTGTAAGTTCTAATTTCATAGCTTTTTATCAAAATTATATTCTTAGGTAAAACAAAGACTCGTGGTTTTATTTTAAGATTTATATTCTGTCAATTCAGAGTTGTTTCAGAATAATATTTGTGTATAATTTATCAATTAAGATGAGTAATGGTTTTGAAATATAATATTGATAAAGATCACGCTACGTTGGTTAGTCGAAGTCTACATCAGATAAGTCTACAATAAGATTTACAGTATCTTGAAGCCATAAAATGTTATAATTTCAATGGAAAACGTCTTTCTTTGGAAAGAATGCGTTCTTAGAACATTGTAATTTATATAGGTTGTATTGTATCATTATATAGCTGCTTGATTGTATCATTGCTTGATAACAGTGAGGTTGTGTCCTCATTGAAACGTTGCAGTTAATAAACCTAGTGAATGTTATCCATAAAGTTTTCTGTTTATTATATATCGCGTTCACTAAATGCCTTTCAAAGACACTATGTGTATTATGAAACCAAATCGTGAAGTTTTATAATTGTGAAATATTTTCTTCTGATTCATGACAATCTTTCATTGATGTTAAACACATTACACACAGCGATTGTTCCACAGACTAATTCATCTGATCGCCAAAACTCATTTCTTATACGTCAACCGATTACATTTGCTTTCACATCCCTGACCGTATGATGGAATCTTAAAAACTTTCAACACTTTACAGATGATGAATCCCCGCTATAGTTTTCTACAGAAATCTTCCAGAAGCAAGTTAATTTAACACCTGATTTTTTTTCTCTTTCACGTAAAGGCAGATTTCGACAAGTTTTTATTCCATTACAGAGACGTTTTTAATTTGTATGGAGAAATGGTATGGCCATCATAAAAGTGGATATGATCTAAAAATATACTGATCCATTAAATATTCGATCAAACATTAAAATTTCTTCTGAAGTAGAGGAGAAGATTATAGATAAGGGATTGAACATATTGGATATATTTGTTGTGGGTCATCAATTCCCCACTTCTCATAACTTCCTGATAAAGGTACTCCAGATGAACATGTATTATCTGATTTCGTTGCATTTATAAACCCCCTGACTGTACAATCTGATGAAAATCGGTCATTGTGAATTAACTACTGTTCTGAGTTCAAATCGGCAATTTATCCATTGCCTTTGCTATCTTGCCCCATCGTATTATGGTGTTAAACCTGATAACTTGTTTAACGTAAGGTTTCGGCATTCCACCAGATACATTTCAATATCAAATAATTGAACTGAAATCTGAGATGAAAGTAAGCAGTTGACTACAAGTGTACAACTGATATCATATTTTTTGACTACGATTGAACTTATAAGGCATATGCTACAACTACGAACCGTTTTATCACAATCCAGCCGATAGCAAACAGGTGTTATTCTGATTACAACGCCAAATCTTCAAAAGAAACGCGAAGATACATCGATGATGGGAATTATGTTTCAAATATCATGCATACAATTAGTCTTTTAGCCAATAGTTAAAACATCACGCCAAACGTTCAATTTTCAAGCAGTTCAGAAACTTCCAATTAACTTATTTGTTTTTTATTTGCTTCGTAAATGTTTGGTACTATAACATGTTCCGCATGTTTTAATGGGCTGGAGACCTCAATGGTACACTCAAAGGTTTTCGTAAACGATACAGTGTTTCCGGTACAATCTCAAAAGGGGTAGCGTTTGATGGTTATGCGTATTATTCATTCATTCACCGTATGAACCTATCGCCTCGGGAAATTGGTCGTTAAACTGTAATTATGCTTATTTGGCTTTGAAATACACCTGTAGTTATATATCAACTTGTTTCATCCAATTAGTTATATAATGAAACGGGGGGAGGGGTGGTTAGCACGTGCGCGCTGTATCATAATTTCTGTCATTGAGTCAACTGGTTTGGTTTCTTATCCCAGGTTGTACGTAACAAGGAGCATGGTCGCCTGTCCAACCACGTGGGTTGTCTCCGGATCCTCTGGTTTCCTCCCACTGCTAAAGACCCCTACGTGCAAGCGAATTATTAAAATAAAATTAAACCATACGTTAGTCCCGAAATAACCTTGTTTGTGTTGAGGTGCCCTTAAACTCCATTTCTCGCTCTCTCTCTGTCTATAATGAAACATATTTTTGAATCAACTAAGAAACAAATCGTAAGTAATAGAATTATCCATTCGTAATAATTGTGACAACATCGTCGCAACTCATTGTCCTAACCAATAAGAATTAGATAAATCGATGAAATCTTTCGGAAAAAACACGGTTTGTGATTACAATTTCTCTATTGATATCAACAAACTCTTTTTGAATAGGAAATTTCGCCTCATTTCAAGCAATTTCTTGTGTCATGGAATATAACCCAATGACAAAAAAGGAAGGTTTGATGCTATTTTATTTAGATTTTTCACACTTAATGATGGAAAGTTTCATTGGCAGTTAGTTATTTCTAAACCCGTATGTTGACATCATATAAATCTATATCACCATTGTCAACATTACAATCACCAGGGAATCGTTCGCACATAATCCGACATTTTAAAGCATTTTTTTTTTATTTTCAAAGTATGCTACACAAAATTTATCAGTGCATCCATAACTTTTCCAAATGTCAAAAATTTAATTAAGTGAAGGTCCTCGAGATGACATGTGTAATGAAATTACACGATTTATTGTCAGTGTTACATTAAAAATGCTTGATGCCAAAATTTTATCTAGGATCCGATTATACAGACAGTTGTCTGTGTCTTTTGATATGATGGAGGCACGGTTCCCGTTCGTTCCGTCAAAGGGGATATCGCAGATCCAGAGAAAGTACCGCGGGAGCCCTCCTTTGTTTTTGTAAACAATATATTCATTTCATTGGGACACATGCCTATCTGTGACCCCTTGTGTCATCACAACGAAGGGGGGTGGGAGGTTTAAAGATTTTCATAAAGTAAGTCTCCATCAATAGGGTACTAATCATTTATTTTTCAGATGAATTAAACATTATTTTGATACTATGTAATTAATGATTCGAGTCAGATTTATACATGTAGACTTTCTAGTTCACTGTTTCTTAAATAGTGGGCGGGGCGAGTAATTAGCGCATGCGCGTTTTATCATAAGATCTGTCATTGATTCCCCAGTTATGCGTGACAAAGGGTAGGTTCGCTTGTTCAACCTCGTGTGTTTGCTCCCACTGCTAAAGACCCCTACGCGCAAGCGAATTATTTAAATAAACTTGATCCATTTGTTAGTGCCGAAATGACCTAGTTTGTGTCGATTGTAGTTAAACACCATTTCTCCCCTCCCTCCTATATGGTAGGCGATATTTTATTCCACCGTTCTATTTTCAAAAGGCGGATGGTGGGAGTTATGATATACATGTAGTGCTATACTTTTGCAATATCCTTTTTTATTGTCACTTCGCTCTACCATATCACTTTGGAAGTTAGTATATGCCACGTCCCCTCCCAGTAATAAAGAATGTTCTTAAAGAATCACGAAAGAGTTTTTTTCTTTTGCTATGGTGTTTTACAACAACCCCCAGGTGGTTTTACGTCTCGAAATGAACTGAAACAAACAATAGCCATATTGATAGAATTCGTTAACAAGACAATATGTCGACTGTCACTTTCACCTGCTCTCTTATAGAACATCCATTCTAAATGTCACCATTTTGCAGATGCTAGTTTTTTTTAACAAATGGAAAATCTTGTTTTGGATTAGTTTTTTTGTCAAGAAAAAGCCCCCACAGAGTTTACTCTTGTAATAACCGCGAGATACATATAATATGAAGGGAATTACATTTTCATGACATATAGCCAAGACACGATTCATTTTGCTTATATATACAACTAAATAAAAGGACCCTTTATGAAAATCTTAAATGTTCTGTTTGTTTCTTTAAAACATTGAAACGCGTTAAACCGTTCTCACAAGATCTTAATGTCACGAAATTGAGATAAAGTGTCGTTTATTCTTAAAAGCTTTGCCATTTATTATGGCTGCCAAATTCTATCAGTGTCAAAACGCCTGAATATGTTTCATGTATGAATATTCTCATTTTTTGTTGTAATCTTTATATTCTGAAAACAACTTTGAACTGATTGCTTGATTCCCAGGACATTTGGGACCGAATTCGGATAGAGTTAAAAGGGCCAACATCGATAATATTTTTGAGAATAAAACTGCTTAATTTTGTGTTCAAATCCCTTAAAATCCTCTACCACGGGGCTGAGCAACTAACTCAATATATGTGATACGTTTTTAAACAACTTAAATCAGCGAGTCTTCATCTGGAAATGGAGACCGGTGTCCTAAGCTGCATTATGCGGTGTCGGGATAAAACCAGACTTTTAGTGTATAAAAATAATGTGCAAGTGCAATTTACCTTTCGTTATTAAGTTCAGCATACGGTGCATTCACTGTATAGACCACTAAAGGAACTTGAGTCGATTATCAGATCACCCAACGAAAAAATTGACCCGAAATCTTAAAAGGATTCGTGTCCGAATAAGCAGTTTTGACTTCCACGTCCAAATATCTCAATATTTTGAGACAAGGTAAATACACCGTTCCTCGCTTAAATTTCATACGTACTCGGAGTTTTTGAGACCCGGGATAGTCCCTTTAAACAATGGCTAGACCATGTTCCGCCCGTATCAGTACTGTGTTGCTGATATAATTGCATGACTTGATATAAACCATTTCCTGAATTGCTCTTTGTCTGCGCGTTTTTTTGTTGTTGCCCGGAGGGTTTAACGTCTGTTTCCAACGATGGTAATATCACAGACAAGTTTATTTAACTACATTCAGCATAAAAATTTCATTTTTGAGGAAACCCAGAGTAAATTTTGGGGTGGAGAAGGTCTCCAATCACGTTTGTACATCGTTGTAAATGATATTAACAGATCACTCGAACTAGCCCCAAATCTGCTATTTAAGATAACGATTAGGGAGTTTGTTGTGCATATCAATTGCTTCATTGAAATTTGTTTAGATGGTAACATATAAAATATCCGATACAAAGATGGCAGTACCAACCAAACCGTACTTCCCTTGGCGTACTACACTAAGATTTGGCGTCACATAAACAAGGACAGTAATGTGATTTTTGCGGCATGGGACATTTAAAATATATTTACTAGCATTGGTTAGGTTAAGTTGATGATAATGTTCATATTTTTGTTTTAGGTTTATATTATGAAAACGGTTATGATAAGCCAGCCATGGATGACGTAATTAAGATGACGGTGAATATTTGGGCGGCAGCTTTAAACAATATGGCGATCGATATAATAGCTGGTAAAATGAAACCATCACCAATAAATCAAGGTTGTAATTCAACTGGTAATATGTTCTGGAAAGGTGGTGAAAGCATATTTAGGTAAACAAGATACCATATCATTTGTATCAGAATTAATTTGTTTTAGTTGATAAAATCGACAAAGTTGGACAAAGATACATATTATATATAGGTCTACATTGCGGTTGACAGGAATCGGTCTATCGCCCAATTTTTTATCTCATTTATAAGAAATTGCGTGCTTAAGGATGTCTATGCATCATGCGACGTTCCTACATAATATGTACTATCAGCCGCCTCCAGATTGAGGTTTGTATTTATAGACATTAATGGGCACGCGACCACGTTGCGTTTCAGAGGTGGATCTTAGTTCACGGCTCGAATATTCCCTAAAGCAACCGTTGCAGTATATTGTATTATGAAGGTTTTAGAATATTTAGCGTTCAAAAATTGTATTCATTGATTATTAAAGGTGCTACACAACGTGAAGTCAAGTGACGTCCTTAATGAATATCAGTAAATAAAACAAGGAGCGCAAGATAATCCCCCACTAGATCTCGTTATAAACCGGGGACACAGAATAGTGTCATATTATTTGTTTAGTTGGTGTGGTATAGAAAATTGCCACATTGTCGATTTACTGCCAGATAGTGTCAAACATGAAGACAGTATTTCATTGTTTATTTGAAACCCAGCCTACATATTTTCCTGTTGGCTGCTGTGATACGGAGTTGTGTCACACTCTTTATTTCGAGCCGTGACACAGGACAATATGCTGGACCTCGGGTTTTCATTCCGTCCGAACGACTAGACGTTGTCCATTTCTCGACCAACACCAGAATAGACCAAAGGACCTCTTGTTTTTTGAGCCACCCGTTGTTTTAGACTAAGAGTGGTAGACGTGAATGTCACCAAACAATATCATCAAATCTACTAGATCAGTAGCTAGAGCTGAATTATCTTTATGAGATTCAAAGAATTGTCTTTTATTAGATAGAATCGACTGAACTTTTTATATGCATAGATTACGCTAGATTTCGTTGATGGAAAATGGTGTCAATAAATTCGATCCCGGTCTTATGACGGTCACAATAAATAGAACTAGAAAACTGAATCTGATCTCGGGCTTGTGGCGGTCCCAATAAAAAGAACTAGAAAACTGATTAATCCGAAATACAGAAGTAATAGAACTATTGACAGCGAGCGAGAACTATATAATGTAGAGTAATCTTCCAATATTGATCATTTCATTTTAATCAAGATCCTTACCACCTATCCATACTTACATGAACACCATCGGTGTATATCAATTGTTGAATTATACAACTTCCTGTAATAGCTGTTATATAATTTATTGAGGAGAAGTCAATGACCTACTCTGACATCGACCTATACCACTATATTTCTTTAAGCTGTGTCCCATTAAAGATACATTATGTGAGGTGTAGATAAAGAGTTAGCCATTCTTGCTATATTAGTTCGAAAATAGTGTAAAATGAATAATTTGAGCCAAAATATTTCGAGCGAAGATATTAGCCTTTGAAGGTTTGAGAAGACGTGTGCTATAATTTCAACCACCGTACTGGTTGGTCGAAGCTAAGTCTCGCTCTAATCTATTTAATATCGGAGAAAGCGGATGTCATCGAGAGTTGATTATGGTCTGGATAAGTTAATTAACAATTTAGAAAACATTTCAGGTCTAAAGAAAGACCCTCAATTACCAGATTTTTGCTCTTGTATAATGTATGTTTAATGATTTTATTTGTATATTTGAGCCATATTTATTGCTGTGCATTCAGATATTTAAAGAATGTTACCACAACATCACCGTGGGCCGTAGAATTTGACGAGAGGGGCGTACTCCAACAATCTACTTTCAAAATCATCAATCTTCAAAAACAAAAAGATTACGCTAATCATAAATGGATCGAGGTCAGTAAATCTAAGTTTAAGTTCATAAATAACTAAAGTTTAAAATGGGGGTGTGATTATGATATATTACTGAAGAAACTGAACAAAGAAAGAATAATGATTAGTACTGTATGTATCCCAGATGCAAGAAGATGGTGGTATAAATCAATATAGTAAACTACGAGTCAGAATTGCATTCTATTCTAGTATATCTGATATCACTTGAAGAGCTTGTAGTTTGGGTTTTTTTTTTTTTTTTTTTTTTTTTTTTTTTTTTTTTCAAATACCTAATTGGGTGATTTAAATTCTGAGTAATTTTGGAGCAATATTATGGTTTTAGTAAGGGAATACTTTTCAATGATTTCCACATACTAATTATGTGCCCTTTGGGAGAAAAATATAGACGATGGAGTTCCTTATAGTTGCCCAAACGTTAAGGACTAAAACGTATAATGTGAATTACCCGAGAACTGTTGAGTCGTTTTTTAAATGCATACATACGTGTCTTCAGAATTGTTGTGTTTTGTGATCTTAAAAGGGTCGGTAATATCGACATGTTTCCCGCCATCCGACGAATATCGACGCGTTTCTCACCAACCGACGAATCTGAGATTTTTAAGTTTTGAGAAAAATGTGTTTGAAATTTGCACCATGTTGCTATTTTTGTAGCCATCAAATAATAATAATTATATGTCCTAACAATTGTTATGTTTTGTGATCTTAAAAGATTCACTACTATGAAGTGACGATTCAGTGATGGGGGGGGGGGTAAAAAAAACGAGATGAGGTAATAAAACGTTTATTGATATTCTTAACACGTAACAACGTGGTCATCAATCTTCACGAGACAGTCAATAAATTCCTATATAATTTATTTTGCGAGTTTGTTATGTCTAACAGCAGTCCTCACAGTCCAAGAACATGCAACACAAAGTACATGAACTACTCGAGTAAGAAGTGGCTTCAAGTCTTCGAGAAAGGGTAAACATGTCCTGTCTTTTGAACGATAACGTTTTTTTTTTCTGGACTCATTGTTGTGACTTTAATCGTCAAAGGGCTCGATTGACAGATTTGTCCTAGAGTTTACACTCGATCTCTGTTGAACATTCTCAATTAGTCGTGAATTCAAATCATGGCAAATCCAATCTTGTTTTAACTATTGGCGACAGTTCTACCGAGAAGTCTCTTTGTTCTGCAGCGAATCAATTTTCAAACTTAATCTTTTGAAATCCTCCAATTTTAGAGTGGAAAGAAAACAAATTGTCGGATAATTCTGTTTCAATTCTATCAATAAAATGAAATGGAGTTTAACCCCCTACTTTTGTGCACCGACATGGCTAACGAAGTCATACTTTCGCCACACATGCAGTATACGTCCTATGAGGAAATTTTGTCGACACAGCGGCGCTACAGACTTATCTTAAATTCTAACTATCAATGGTTCTTTTACTCCCACGCCAATGTGTACACGGAACCTCGTTATTCGTACAATCCGAACAACAAAATAATGCCCTTTCCAGTCACTCCATCCTGCACTGCAGGCAAAGGAAAACTACACCGGAAATGCCTAAGGAACTTGGTCTGTCGCCCAACGCCGGAAGAGAACCCGAAACTTCCTGGCTACGGGCAACGTCTTACTCGCTGAACCACTGCCATTCCCTGGGTACTAAGGACAAACTAAAGGCTGATGTACATATTTAATTATAATCAAAACAATTTTAATACTTATATTATTTATCTTAACAATCACAAACCGATAATGTCTAAGTTGTTATTCTATGCGATTATGATCCCATGTGAAAAGGCTGCCGTGTTGGTTTCAGAATGGCCAATGTTTAATCTTATTATCGTTGTTCATTCAGGTTGGTTCCTGGAACAGAACAACTGGTTTAAAAATGAGGAAGATAACGTGGATGGGGGGATCGCTGTCGGCTCCATTAGGTAAACCAGCTCGGGGATTTGTTAGAGTGGCAACACTGAAGGAGGAACCGTATGTGATGTATGAAGAAATGCCAGCTGGAGGTTGTAGTAGCCATGCTGTTTTATGTAGAATATACCCTAGAGGTGAAGGAAAACGCAGGTAACTTTATTGACTTGCGTCAGTTTAGTTAGCATGGAACACTTTCGAATATTAACTTCGGATGTTGTTTTGCAGATTCATGCCGCATTATTACAAAATAATGGGTATTAGATAAATGTCTAGCTGTTAAATTTTAGAATCTAAAAGAAACAAGTACGCCTTTTAAAAAAAAAAAAGAAAAAATCAACTGTTCTATTGTGTCAACCACTATGTGAGGTTTTTATGGATAACTGACGTTAGTTTTATATTATTGCAGATTACAGGAAAATACCGTGGATGCATGTTGTACAGGATTATCTATAGATCTACTAGTCAGATTAAGTCAAGATCTAAATTTTGATTTCGATTTGTTTGAAGTTAAGGATGGCGAGTGGGGAGCAGAAGTAAGTTTAGTTTCTGCGTGACAGCTTAAAAATATTCCCAAATTATCCTTTAACCAAAGAGAAATGGATTGAGGAACTTTTCTTCTGGAATAATGTCTAACAATAGTATTGTGTAGAATATCTTCACCCATAAAATCCTGTTATCTAGAATACTTTACAATATTTTTATCCCCTCAAAAATTCTTTTACCCTATAAATGAGATATAAAATATATGACCCGTGAACGATGTATATTGCGTAAACACGATTGTCAGGGATATAGTCAAGAAATCGTGGTATCCATAGAATATCTCTGACATTGTTGGGAATATATTTTACAAAAGAAAAACTATGATATCGAGACAGTCTGTACAATATCCCTAATCTTTCTTTATTTGCGAATCGAACATGCTCGAGAACATATTGAGCGGTTTGTCAAATAAAACAAATAAAACTACAAAAACCGAACCACAACTGCTTATTATACCGCGTTAACAGCTCGTAAAATAAATGCTCGTAAAAAATAGAATTATTCCTCGTTGTTTCAAACACCCCAATTCAATTACTTTGAACGACCGTTCAAAATACGAAAAAAAACTTATATAACATTTTCCCCTAGTTTATTCTATAGAAAGCAAGTATATTTCCTGTCAAATTACACAATTATTGTATGTGAGGAAGAATAAAAATGATTTGGCTTATTTATGGGTCCTAGCACGAACATTGTCGTTTCTTTCACATGGTTCAGCTATCGATTAAATTATTTGACAATCGCAACAAATTAACAGTTAGATACATCACGATGTTGTGGCGATAATCGTTAAATGTGACTACTTTCTTTTACTAGAATAATGGCGAGTGGAATGGCTTAGTTCGAGTATTAATGGATAACAAGGCTGACATGGTGGTTACATCCTTTAAGATTTCACCCGATAGAAATACACAAGTAGATTTTTCATTACCTTATTTAGAGACTGGAATAACAATTATAGTATCTATCAGAGAAGGTGCTATTTCACCGAAAGCTTTTCTTGGTAAGATTCCATCTCGCCTATTTAATGCCTTTTAAGGAGACCTGATGATCAAGTCAAGAATACGTATAAACTGGCCGAAACTGTAGACCGTGCAAAATAAGAATATAAGTACTCTCTGCGCTTACACAGACTCCAATTTTAATCCAATGTTGACAAAGTCCGACACTTTGGCTGCTCAAGCAGTTCGTTCCAAAGATTACTTTATGGACAATATTGAGCAAATTAGTATTTTTCATTTACGAATGCATGTGTTAACATATCGTGATTGCTATTTTTGAATATTCTTTTTTGAATATTCTTTTTTGTTTATCTCATAACGAGATCGCTATTCCTATTGTGTTACGGGGTGGGGTGGAGAGAAATGGCGTTTATCGTCGCGTTTACATACTATTTCGCCTAGTAGGGGACAAGCTTTTGTACAATGATATTGCGGAGAATTTTGCCGAGAAAGCGGTGTTCCGCATATTTCGTAATTCCCTCTTCACTTATAGTTACTGAGTTGTATTTTAGAATTGGCAGCTAGAACCGTGTAATAGAATGTTCAAACATTATCATGATTCCACTTTCAACATGACAACATTACGTATCGAACTATTGAAACTACGTTCAATTCTAAATTCGAATTCTAATTTTAGGGGTTCATTTCGTGCACACCAGACCTCGGTTTTTCGTCCCATCCGAACCACTATACGTTGTCCCTTGCTAGATCCTCCGCCAGAATATTCCGATGAACTTCGGCCAACATCGGGACAAACGTTTTACTCACTGAGGCTCTGCAACTATCTTATAGTTTATCACGTCTATGCTGGAACGCAAAGTATTATAATTATCTCTTCAAAAGTTCATCGTAGCGAAAATGTATATGCCTTTAATAAAAGCTGTTTTATATTTTAGAGCCGTATGATTATCCATCATGGGGATTAATCCTAGTATTTAGTGTACATGCTACTGGTATATCTATATTTGTGTTTGAATGGTTGAGTCCTAATGGTTTAGATAGAGGAAGAGTTTCTGAACGAGGTAACCCGAACATAGGATGAGATTTTATAGTAGGAGATCAGTGCGATATTAATAACTACTTCTGAGTAGCAAATAGCCTTTGGTCAATTGGCCTTGTATCCGAAATGAGATTCCTATGTAATTTAGTTTATCAGATGAAATTAATGCAAGGAATTGGCTTATCAGAAAATTAGATGAACTTGAATGTTTGTACCAATATCCTCCCCATTCTTTAACCAAGATTTTGGTATATCACACACGGCTTCAAACACACGACACAATAATTATGTGGAGTACAATTACTACATGTTTCCACTCGGATTCAAATCACTGACAAGAACGAACACAATAAATGTGACAGACAACGAAGGCAATATTATAGATATGTAAATACAACACATCATCTACATTTAAAAGATTTCATAAGAAATTTGGACAAAAACGGTCAATACCCAACAGTAACCCATGTTATTGCAAATATGGGGTTCGATTATCAGAACTTGATTGTGAGAACGTGATTGTTTTACAGAGAATCAGGGACTTACTGATCATGGTATCCACGTTGTGAAACAGCCCTTACTTCATATACAATTTTTATTGCCGTGTGCATTTTTTGCCAGACTGCAAATTTATTTTCCATCCTCTCAATTCCAGAGTTCTTTGAAATACAATTTATTTTTCTTATTGTATATGCAAATTGAAATTCCGAGGCTTATTTATTTTATTACTTACAATCTACAGTTGTTTCCCATAAACTGTTTTTATTTTTTTGTTAATTTATCATTTCAGAACATAAATTCTCTTTATTTCGATCTTTCTGGTTAATATGGGCCATGTTGCTAAGTGCCGCGGTGTCGACAGATACTCCCAGAAGTGTTTCCAGTCGGTTTCTAGCTAATATGTGGGCTTTGTTTGCTTTAGTCTTCCTTGCCAGTTATACTGCCAACCTTGCCGCCTTTATGATTACAAAAGAAGAGTTTTATGATCTGTCTGGTATTAGAGATTGGAGGGTAACTTCAAGTTTTTAATCATTTCCAACTCTCTTGTGTTATTCAATTATGCTTAATTCTGTATTTTAAAGGTGACACGTAAATGGTTCTGTCTGAATAACCTGAAATTATATTCCTGCTTATGTGACTTAAAGTGACAGTTCCGCTAAAAATACTCTACAGATTTTGATTTTTTAAAATGTACATCTTCTATTTGAAGTCACAAATTTTCTTTTAAAGATAAAGCCAGATTCTATTATTATTATACTTGCATAACACAAAATGTGTTATAATAATTAAGAGGGATAACAGTTACCCGGGAGGCGGAGCGCTAATTACAATGCGAAGTTAAGGGTTTGATTCACTATGATTAAAATGCAGATCTATATTTCATTTTTTATATTTTCGATGGTCTCTACTACATCTAAAGTTGTAGTGGAGTGTCGGGTCGGGGGTAATATAATCGACCTTTGCCCCTATGATGTCAGCTATTTGATTAACCAATCGGCGTGGATATTTCTAAAAGAAATCCGTTTCATTTGCTAATCGACCAGATTAGCAAACGAAACGAAATAAGCCCGTGTAAGTGACTTGGGGAGAAATGGGGTTTAACGTCCACTCAACACAAACTAGGTAATTTCGGGACTAACATATGGTTTAATTATTTCAATAATTCGCTTGTGGACAATCCTACTCCTTGTAACGTACAAGCTGCAAATCGAAACCACTGCATTTGACTTCTTGGTGCAACGCGCACCCTTTTACCACCCCCCCCCCCAACCCCCGGATTAAAAACATAGCAACGTGTTTCAGTAATGATAGACATGCCATTCGTTCATTATTTTATTAGATCGTCTCTTTCAATTTCTAGTAGATTGGAACGAGCATTAATACCTGGACGTGTTCATCCTTGTTGGCGGCTATTGTTGTTTATTCTATTAATCGTATAGTATAAAGTTGTAGTGCCACACATCGTTCACGTTAGATAAACAATTATTGTATTAATATTGTTCGACATTGACATATGATATTATCAATAATGGAGATGGCTTTATTATTTAATCAGGAAATTAGTTCGGCAATTTGGAACATGTTGATCGATTTAGTCAAATGTCCAAGTCTATCGCCAAAATACCACAAAGATCTACATGTATTCTGCCAGTGGTTAGTTTATATATAATAGAATCCGAAGAAGAATTACTAATACGAGACTTTGTACATGAATTAGTATTGGCCATGTTTCGGTGGGGGGGAATAAACCTTATCAAGTAGATTTGTTTTCTAAAAGTCCAGAGTATTTCGCTAAAGTGCAATATAATGCCCTCACTAACATAACATTACCGTGTGCGACGAAAAGATTACTCTACATCCTTTACCATATAGAAGTCAACATCGAAAAACAAATATTTTCTATGTGTTTCTGAGACACTGCCCACATTAAATGTGATATTGCCTGCAAAATAGATCTTTATCTTTCAGTTACAAAACCCTCAGTCTATGAAACCGCCGTTTAAATTTGGTACCATTCCTTCGGGCAGTACAGAGAGTAATATTAAGAAGAATGATGCTGAGATGTGGAGATATATGAGAAAATATAATCAAACATCAGTACCTAATGCTATCATGGCCGTTAAAAGCCAGTAAGTTGACAGTTTATTAATATTTAACCTCAGAATACGGTATTATGTTTATCAATCGAGTTTTTGGTTGATAGTGTAGACTTCAGGCCATTTCTACTGCTTTCGTTCGTTTGGCAGATGTGGGTAACTACATGTACATGTAGACCTATAAATAAAAATCGCGTTCATGCATCTTTTGAACTGCAGCTCGTTATGATGGATTGCATTAAGATCTAAGCTGGTGACACATCAAATCCTGTCTGAACCCCTGATTTCTGCATAGCCTTTGTTAAAAGGTATTTCGTTGAAATTGTTCCGATGCAGTTAAATCGACGATCAATCAATTGTGATAAAAAAAATTATAATACTGTTTACTTAAAGGACAATATTGGTGTCAGTCATTATCACAGGGTATTTCGTTGAAATTGTTCCGATGCAGTTAAATCGATGATCAATCAATTATGATAAGAAAGATAATATATACTGTTTACTTAAAGGACAATATTGGTGTAAGTCATTATCGCATGTGATAGAACTGGTTACACACACTAAAAATATAATTTTAACACAGAGATCATTGCTGCGAAAGATAAGTAATAACGGTTTCATGAATCGGAAGTGACGAACGCAAAAGGAAAACACGAGTTGTCCCTCGATATGAAGTGATAACATAGGCCTATACACGGTCGAATTTCTGCTCACTAATAATTCCTTCCAAGACCAAAAGTTGTTATCTGACAATTCAATAAAGTAATTGAGTGTCATAAGATAAGGGAACACGAGAAAAATAGAAATAGTCCGTACATTCCCTTGTTTTTATTCCTTCTAGACCTTATCAAACATGGTAATGCACGGACTATTTCTGTTTTTCTATGTGGGAGAATAGAAAATTTAAATGGAACTTGCTGAAAATGTGAATCATATTGATCCACTCTGAACCGAGAATTTAGCGATTGAATTTTAAACCTAGCCTCGATCATTGTTATTTAAGTTGACACCGTAAAAACATAGTCTCGATTATCTGTTTTTTGATGTAAACATCATTGGTCGCTGAACAGCAGCTCGGATTCCATTCCAGATCATTATGGTCTGGATAAGTTAATTAATGTCCAATTAATAACTTAGATAATATTTCAGCCCTAAAGGCATAATGTATGTTTAAGTTAAGAATTTACTCAAAATTGTTTTCCCTTTATTAAAATCTTTTTTGCTTCAGTGTATCAAATACACCAATAAGAAAGGTTCAAGAGATTAATGATCGCGATGGAGATCATATTCCTGAGGCAATGGCCCGAGAAATCCCTCTCTGGCCATTCTTGGAATAGCGTCTGTTTCTTGAACTTATGTGGGAGTGTGTCTATTCTTTCCGTTCAATGAATTCTATCACTTAAGTACAGCAACATGACAGTCCTTCGTTTAATCTGGGTCTTCCCTAAAACTTTGGACAGTGATTTAAGGTATTAAAAACGGTGAAAGTATGTTCGTTTCCAAACAGTATTGTTTACATTTCATTCGACTTGATAGCCTCCTTTGTCACGCAATTAGTTTTGCTGCAGTATTCTGCTATGCACGGGTTAATTAGGCAAAATAAAATCGTGAGCCATGACTTAACGTTATGTAAACATATTTGGTCCAATATTGGCACTCGTTTTAAATGTAAGGATTACCTCTAATCAAACGCAACACTGCGCGGAGTATGGATAGAGATTCGATGAAACAAGCACACAGATCCACGATCTGTAATCGGGCAGATCGATCATAACCATCTCTTTGGCACCCTCTGAAATTATTTCTGGAATCGTTCAGTTGATATGTCACATGCTTAAAGGTAAAATAGTGAGAAACTAAATGCCAGCATGTGCCAATACCTCTTTTGCTCGGCTTTCCATAGCCATTAGCCTTTAAAGAGTAGCATTAAGTAGAATGTCGTGTCAATAATTGAATTAAAATCTGTCTGTAAAATATTAAGAATAGTACATTGTCTTATCTGAAACACAGACAAGGACAATCAACCAAAGTGTTAGTCTTTATTAAAGCTCCAATTTCATGTTTTTAAGTTATATTTTTAAAATGTTTTAAAATAAAGCCCTAAATAGATGGTATCTATAAACAGTCCTACCTTATTAAAGAATATTGCCAGCTGAAAAATTGGCAAATTGGCAAATATATCATTTTCAACTTCAAATTCAAACGTTTGAAGATAGTTATCCCATGGGGGCAATAGAAAAACAAGGGAGGTAATTGTGTTATTATTTCCTTTGTCAATGGTTTTAAAGTGTCGGGAATAATACCTATTGTCGTGTAATAGTTAGTTGACAACCTATTGAGCAAAAGGCATAGAAATAAATATGTTTTGTCTTTCTTAGAAAATATGAAATTCTCGCTTTAAAGTACTATATTAATTTTTAAAACACACACTGAATATACACATTCTATAATCACCAATTAAAATATAACTGACCGTTTGTATTTCTTCGAAAAATGATGTTGCTTCGTGGGGGGGGGGCAGTTTCATGCACTAAAATATTTGGGGTGGCTGCTTTGATCAAATTCCTAGACAGGGTACAATTGTATCTGGCATAAAGTATTTCGTCACAAACCCTTTATACTACCAGTAAAAGATCCCCTATAAGCGACCAAAGCCATTGTGTATGTGGTAATGTCATTTTTATGGTAACCACTTGTATCAGATATGTCGCTGTTTTGCAGTGGCCAAACATATTTGTCAGACTGACATACGTTTCAAATTCACATTATCACCATGTAAAATTGTACCCATGGGTAACAAATAATTTGATATTTGTCATGACATTCAGCAGTTAATGTCCAGAAATGTTTTAGTATTAAATTAGACTCATAATTTTCTTGAAATGTGATATTTTCTTCACAGTGTAAAGATATAGTGGCCGCTATAGAAAAATAAAAATATAGAAGTGAACTTTTTAAGTCTACCCCAGGAGTAATTGTAGCCTATAATGAAAGACATATCGGACCAATTATTTATCATTAGCCGCCTAGAAATAAACAGTATTCTGAAGTCAATTATTATACTACTTCCATGGACTTTACAATACATATATAAGGATCACGGAATCGTGGGTGTTATTTATTACTATTCCAATTCTTGGTTTCTCCTATAAATGTCAAATTGATGATCTCAGATCTGTAATACACATTTGATTTGTAAGAAGCTATGTCTATCTAATTTCTGCATTCTAACTATAGATAGGTACATTTGGTAGCTACTTGAATCAACATACATGTTAATGACGTCACTAGCGCCAATTATCCCTTGAAAATAGTATATACACGATTACTGCCTAATAGTAAACACGATGCGCAACGGCAATCTTATATACCGATAAACACAGACTAACACAGGGAAACTATCGGAAAACATCATGTTATTCTGAATACCGGAAGACACCGGAAAAACACTAAATGCCGGAAAACACACTAAATACCAAAAAACATTCTAAATAGGTAACCCGTTAAACAGCATTGCATTGCATGCATTGCATGCATTGCATTCATTCCATTCCATTCCATTTCATTCCATGCCAATCCATTCCTTAAAATTCTCAGCAAAATGTCCACGTTTTGAATATACAATCGATGGAAGCTTTAACACCCCCGTTTCGCATTAGTTTAGATGTATTTGAAGTGCTTTATTGATGTCGCCCATTTTGAAATCATTAACTTAATATACTTTCTTTCATTTTCTCTTAAATTAGAAAAATTCACGCCTTTATCTATGACGCCACGGTGCTTGAGTACGAAGCTGGAAGAGACGAAGGTTGTCGTCTGCGAACTGTGGGTAACTGGTATGCCATGACGGGATACGGAATCGGCTTCCCTCGAGGATCAAAATGGTTAACAAAAGTCAACGAAATTATTTTACAGTTAAATGATGAAGGTAAATGAACGAAACAATGTCTTGTCACGACCCACGTTACTTATTTTAATGTTCTTGTAATGACTGTGTAAACTGTAATCTCTAACTTTAGAGGCGAGACATGTTCTCTTTGTGAGATTCTTATTACATCCAGACATTCATCTCATTAGGTTGTCGTAGTTGAGTAGAATAGCACAGTGGATTTCTTTTTTGTCCACGTTTATGGTCAATTATACGATTATCCGATACGAAATTTAACATTAACTCTGACATATTTGAATGATCTGCTTTTAAATAGCCCAATCACTGTAAATGTTTAAACCAAAGATTTGTATGTGAAGGCATGCTCTTAATGCTTTACGCATATCAAACTGCAGGACACAAAGTTCTGAAAGCGAGGGTTTGCATGTATCCAGCTTAAAGCATCTGTTCTAAAAGATGAATCCATTGTAGCATGGATGAAAAAGATTATTTTGGGCCAACATGCTAATTTTTAATGTTTCATTGATACCTGTTCTGTCAGGGAGTAGAATTTTCTCCGTGCAGCTGTTTTTCCATCTGTTCTTCGTCGCATTCCAGCTATTAAAGATTATGTTACTTGTACGCCAAAGTGTACACCCATGGGCGTCCACTGTTCTTTTCAACCGAAAGTCTGGGAACATTGCTCTTACCAGCTCCGGCAAGTGAGATCCCTCAAATGTAATCCGACAAAGATCTTGAGGTTGCGGTCGACTGTATCAATATGTATGTATGTATGTTTGTAACAGGTAATTTACAGCAATAGTTTAACAATTTTACTCTTTTAAGGTGAAACAGAACGATTGAAAAAGTTTTGGCTAAAGGGTGCCTGTAGAACCAAACAGAAACATGGTGTTACTAAGCGAAGTTTCGGTAAAGCTGTTTCTAGCCATACGTTAGGAATTTTAAATTTTACCAGTGCTTTCATTCTATTGGCTTGTGGTATAGCTCTTGGTGCCATTTTACATTTTCTAGAACATCTGTATTATCGTTGTGGTCGACAGAGATTGAAGGAATTGGATAAGAAAGGGTGCTGTTCTCTTGTTAGTTATGTAAGTACTTCCTCCTAGTTTCAACTTCTATACCTACGATGTATGATACATAACACAGTCTTGAATTTCTTCGTCATCGGTATAAGCGGCGTAGCCCTTCTCAATCTGATTAAAACACAGATTCTATTTCGTTTTGTTTTTTACTACACTAGGATCTGGAAGAGTTCTTACATTATTATAACAGACATTCTGGGTGGCATGAGGGATTAGCCAATGAATCCATCTGATACGGCGACTTCTTGGTGTGCCATGCACGGAATTGTGGGTAAACCTCTAGAAATGTTAACGCTGATTGATTAATCAATGTCTGACGTCATGGGGCCAAAAGTCGCTGGTGCGACCCCTGACACGACCTTTCAATACAACTGTTCAGATCTTCGTATAGTGTAGGCCATCGAAACTATAAAAAAACGGAAAAAAATATAGATTTTAATCAGATTGAGTCCTAGTCACTCTCACACTAATGGTCTTAGGATACTTCGGGCGCTTGGAAAGTGTATTTACTCCAGGGGCGTTTTAAGGTTTATCATGGCGGAGGCTATACTATTTTGAAGGCCCACTTTTTCAGAGAGGGGGGGGATCTTGATTGATGATTTTTATAACAATGCAATGACTGCATTCTCATTCTGTAATGGATTCGACTTTTGTCAGAAGTGTGGCCCTTTTGTATGCGTTTAGGGCCCCCCTAACTAAGTTACATTTTCATTTTTCTCATCGGTTTTAGCATTTTCTCCCGTTTTATTTTTCCAATTCCTTTGATTTTTTTCGCTAGGAGGCTGGCGCCTCCAGCGCCTCAGCTATAAAACGTCTTTGATTTACTCATCTCCACGCCACCCCTTCACACAAGTCAAATCGTGTTTCAGTGTTATAGAAAAATTACGGGTTAAAATTCACACCCAAAAATGAACTGTGAAATGTCCTAGTGAAAATTAAAAATAAATACAGTATTTATAAGTCAAATCGTGTTTCAGTGTTATAGAAAAATTACGGGTTAAAATTCACACCCAAAAATGAACTGTGAAAGGTCCTACCGAAAATGAAAAATAAATACAGCATTTATAACGTCGCTGTTAAATTGTTTTTAATTTCTCTGTTAAAATTATTGACTTTGGGCTAATCGATCTGGTCTATATTGTAGCAAGATGACTCAATGATTTGTAGACATCATAGAAAAGGATTTTATTACCATTGTTGTTTTAAAGTTTGTCTAAAGACTAAATAATATTTTGATATCGTCATTTTACTGTCACTATGATCGTCACACTGTCTAAATGTGAATAAAGTCTACATAACAATAAACTCTGTTCAAATAATACATTTCCTAGTCTGTAAGACGCGTGTTTAGTTTTTGACAGCCCAACTCTTAATATTTAAATATTTAATGATAGATAATATACTGGTTTGACAGAAAAGTGTCAAAATTAAGAAATTCGTCTTTTAAAAGCGACCAGAACCTGACAAAATAATGAGGCTTGAAAAGTTCATAAATAACAGCCTTTCTTGTACTGTTTGGTATTTGATCATAACATTATGTTGTGTCTATATGGGCCGTGTGTATTTCAGGGCATGGGCAACTCCTTATCCAGAACAAATACTGTTAGCGACGTGATACATTTTCACAGAAAACATCGGTGTAAAAATAGATTTTGTGAGGTGCAGTTCTGGAAAGCTCAACACCAGTTAGATGTAGCCTTACTAAAAATAGAAAGATTACAAAAAACATTAAAGTAAGTAACACCTTATTTGATCGGTTGGGATTTGGTTTTGCTGTTTGACTTTAGGTACTGGGTTTGGAGCTCGAGTGAAATAAAAATCCTGATTCAGAAAAGAAGAACCTATTTATCAGGTTTCGAAAATTTTTTATCCGCATGAAACACTCTGAAAGATTTTCGGCGATTTTTTTTATTTGTATAAAGCTTTGGGTGTATGAATATTGTACTCGCAGAAATGTCAGGGTTAATGTCGTACCTAATGATCAGGCAGAAGCGAAATGAGCGGTTTCGTTTTCTCGCAAGCGGTTGTCATGCAAGATATGCCCACAATTTGCAAGAGATTGGCGGAGAACAAGGCAAATCAATAGGGCCAATCCGTTCGTTGTTGTAATGCTTCACATAAAACATGAACAATAATCCGTTAGAAACTGTAACCCCTATCGTCTGCACAATGTTTTCGTGAAAGGGAATAACTCCAATACGGAAGGTTACAACTGAATATCGATAGGGTTCGTTCACTCATGACCACAGTGCTTACACCATAATTGAAAACAATAATACATGTATGTTAAAAACTTCAGTTTGTATCGCCATAACTAGGTTTTCGGCAATATGGAATAACTCGAGAAATCTGAATATTAATAATGTACATCCCAATGCTTCACATCAAATTTGAACAAATTAGGTTGAAGACTGTAGTCTCCATCGTTTCTGAATATTTCGACAAATGAAGGTTACTTCGGAACGGAAGGTGGTGAATTGCTGATTATCTATAGGGTCCGTCCATGACAGACGGACGGGCGGATCACCAGACAATGATGCTAGTCGATAGGTTTTATGCTCTTGTGTTCATTGTATTAGAAAGCCCGTAAACTTTATTACAACGGAAATGAAGTGAAATAAGGTTTAACGTTTTACTTTTCTGTTTCTAACCTGGGCTAATGAAGACGAGTATACGCCATACAGTGTGCTATGAAGTTAATTTTGCCCGGGCAGCGGCGCTACGGCCTACTCTTATTTCGAATTCCAACTGCCAGAAGACCCTGAGAAAACCCACGAGCTCTGGCAGGCGACGCTACTCCTTTGTCGCGTACAAACTTGACTCCGCCACCGCAGCTGGTATACACTGTTTGTTGATAGCATAATAAATTTTGCAAGATAATAAGATGTTTGTCCGTGTTTCTCCCCCACGTGTAATATTGTTATAATTTGTTTAGAATTTACGACCCACTGAGGAATTGATGCCAGACTTTTCATTAAAAATATTGATTAAAACGTGAATCATAAGCTTTAAAACATAATTCATACTTTCAAGAACAAGATACGTGTTTGCCACCCACAATATATTTTAGTGACTTATCAAAGGCCTTGCATCTGTCTATCTATTCGTTCTGCCATTGTGACCGCATTATTCGTATTGGGAAAGCATTGCCATTTCCAGCCTTCCGTGTAATTCTTGAGACGTGTTCATCAAATATCAACACAAATTTCGCTAATATTTGACTACGTACTCTGTGCCTTATTTCTAAAGCCAATGTATCACCCAATGTCGTATTTCACTTCACCAGTCCTTTCTTTTCCTTCTGTAGTATTTCAGGTTTGACCACCAGTTTCCTTTACTCCATGTAACTTGATAAAACGCGTTCGGATAAGGTATCCACCTCCTCTGCGAACGCCCTCACTCGGCTACACTCCAGAGATACTATTGTATATCTAAATCAGTGATTCTCAACCATTGTGCCGCGGCACACAGATGTGCCGAGAGATCGCCCTTAGTGTGCCGGGAAATTTATTTGACATTCTATGTACCTATTATATAACTAGTCTATGTGTACCGTTGTGTGCCGTCTAAACGATTTGTCGTGTTTTTACTTTGCGAAATTCAAATATTTTTGATATGTATTTAGCTACGTGTGCCGCTATTTTTTCATGTTTTCCAAAGTGTGCCGTGGTTGAGAACCACTGGTCTAGATAGTGGTTTTTATGCTTCTTTACTTTATAAAATGAAATGGGGTTTAACATCGTACTTTTCTGTACTGACAATGAAGATTAAAGACGGACATACGCCATGCAGTATGTGGAAGATTTTGCCCAGACAGCGGCGCTACGATCTACTCTTATATCAAATTCCCAGTGAAATGGTTTCTTTACATGCGCACGGGACCTCGGGTTTTCTTCATTCTAAGGCTCTATGCCTCACATCCTTAACAAAGGGGGTCACACCTGAACAACCCTAGGAACGTACTCGGGACGTCCAGGCTAGCGAGCCAGTGTCTTACTCCCTCAGCCACATGGCCCACTTTTACTTTATAATTTAACATGTGTAAATCGCCGACCTTTGATTAATAAGTATGTGGTGGTCCAATTAATTCTTGTAAATACCAGAAGCTCTTTTGACTTCCATCTCATTTGCTGCAACGTCATCAGCTGGCCTGTAATCAAATTGTTCAGGAACTGCTTCTCAATTATTACTTTAGCGGCCATTTTGAACTTTTGTTCTGAAAAATACAATACAGATTGCCCACTGTATGCTATCCCGAGAGAATCATATCTTGCTTTATTACAATGTATTATTTCTTATTTCAGACGATTAAATGTAGAAAAAGATAGGGAAGCCGTATGGAAATATGATCCACATGTGAAAAGACATCCAAATGGCTGTATAAGTGAAAAAAGGGACGTTGATGACACCGATCAAAATGAACATTTAAGCATTCAAGATTCAGAGTTAATTGGTGATCAGCCATTAATAAAATGTAATATAGAGCGAGAAAGTTCTTTCTGATAGCATCTTCCATTTCTCCATCTTTTTTTTTTATATTGTCGTCATATAAATTTATTTCATATAGTAAGTAATGATAATCTGACTACGATTTAAAGTAAAAAAAAAATTCATTCTACAAGAACTAGATACCCCATTATGTGCGTGCGAACTACATATGTCATTTTTTCGGGGTTGGAGATATAGACCTCACGGGTTTAATAGGTCTAGAAAAATTTTCTGTAGTCTTGTGCGGTGTGTTATTCAAATGTTTAAAGGGAGTGAACTTTGTTTTCTTTTTACGTACTAGATATACGTTTTAGATATTTCATATTTTATTATTGTTTATCAGGGTTATGCCTTCCGGGAGACGTGATTTTAGGAGTGAGGAGAGACAGTTACCATACGTTATTTATATACAGCGGGTATTTTTTTTTTAGTGAGAATGAATTCAACCGATCATAGACTTTAAACAGAAGTGACAACTAATGGCGATGTAATGTACGATCTGTATCATAAAGTTGACCAACATACAATCAGAAACGAAATTATAATTGCATTTAATGACATTTTGGTTGTTCTTAAATGGCAGAGTTTCGGTATATTTGTGTATCGCTGGGTGATGATAAACCCTACAGTTAAAATACATTATTCAATAACTAAATTTACCTATCGCAGCGCTTTCTTTGGGCCTTAAATGTTATAGAAATTATTAATTGGACATTCATTAACTTGACAAGACCCTAACCAACTCTACTCCATTGGTTTGCACCGATTCTATATAGATGAGAACGGTTCGGCCATTTAATGATTTAATTGTAAAATGGGAGAAGCTAGTACTGTAGTTGCGATAATAAAAATTCAATGCAACTATCTTGCCAAAACTACAAATTTTCACTATAATATTCATTTGGCGTTAATTATTTTAGACCTATTACAGTCTAGGAGCTTAGGCTTCGGAGTTTATTCCCGATTTTGTAGGGCAGTGAAAATTGAAATCGCGGTAGTGACAATGTGTAATCATTTTATATTGGTCAATTTAAAGGCGCTAAATCGATAATGTTTGGGACCTAGAAATTGACACAAATGGGTCACAACGCATATAATAATGTAATATGAATGTATATAAAATGATTTGTATTCAATCATTTCCGTCTTTACTCTAATTTTTTAAAATCAGTTATCTTCGGCGAAATACGCCTGAGGTCTCAATCGCATGCCAATCTATAGCGTCTGGTTATTCCAGTCTACATTATTGCGTCTCAGAGAACGCTAGATCGGAGACGGTCCTATGCATATTATGACGTCATGATATGTGGTGGTTTAGGGTAAGGGTTAGGCTTGGCCCAGGGTTAGGGTTAGGGCTAACCCTGTTTACATCTCGAGACTGACGAAATCTACAAGTCCTAGCCCTTACCCTAACCCACAATCTATATATGACGTCATATGTTCTAAAATGCGTAGGACCGTCTTCGATCTAACATTCTCTTGTGCTCTCCAGATCAGAATATGCGTCACCATCTAGCTTCGTTCTTCAAAGTCCCTTGTTGAAATGGGTCTGAAACGCATTATAGTACACGATTCGTGTACCAATGGTGAAATATTTATTTTGTCTTAAATATTAGATATCAGAGGCACATATCTCTTTACCCGGTAAGATCACAACATCAATGTTGATTTAAATTGACAAATAATTCGTGTTTTCGTTGTCGAAGATTTTGGATGATATTGATTCTTAGCTACTTTAAAACAACATTGATGTTGTTATTTTACCGTGAAAACTTGGGCTTCTGATATCCAATATTTAAGACAAAATGAAAATTTACCCGCGAATCGTGTGCGAGAATGTTTGTAATGAAGCGACTCGATGAATGAGGCTAAACTTATCCTACATGAGGATAATATACCGGTGTATATACCGTTGAAATAATTAGACTGTCATTCAGTTTGGACTCATCGCGTATTTCGCCAAAGAAATTACAGTAAAATCATAAAAAGCAAAATGTAAAACAGTTTAAATACATTCATATTACATTATTATATGTGTTGTGACCCTCTTGTGTCCATTCTCGCGCGTCCATTTCTAGGTGCCAAAGAATAAGGATTAAGCTCTTTTAACTCAAGCATCGTTCTAGAGGAAGTAACTCCGTCGGCATTAACAAAAACATTCTGCACAGGGTGTGGTGATTAACATGTAGTGTACATTCCTTAAAAATGCTGATTTTGTTTTATAATAAAGATTTGGCGAATATGGTCTTATTTTTTTCTTTGATTGTCATATTTAATATTCCTTCGTCCCGTGTTAACGTTTTAGTTTGTTTGGGGTTTTGTTTTTTTCTTTAACAGAATCTGGCAGAGCTCCATTCATCCACTTTCGGTACACGGTCAACCATTAAAGAATAGTGATATTAGAGCAAAAAGAAAGAAATTCGGATACCCAAACCCAATCACAACCCCTCACCTAAAAATCATATAGTGCCGAACACCTATGTGCATGATGGAACACGTGGCTATAAGTGGGTAAGACGCTGGATCGCTATAGCCCGAAGGTCTGGTG
This sequence comes from Patella caerulea, assembly GCA_036850965.1. NCBI lineage: Eukaryota > Metazoa > Mollusca > Gastropoda > Patellidae > Patella > Patella caerulea. The sequence goes on along the minus strand of JAZGQO010000014.1, from coordinate 15,654,022 downwards.
TCCGATCCCTGCATTGGCCGAGAAAGTACATCGGGATTTTCCGGCGTGGTTACCCCTTGTCAGTGATGCAGGACGGATGGTCTGACAAAGACAGCCGTGTAGTCGTTCGGGTGGGACGAAACACCGAGGTCCCATGTACACATTGGCGTCTAGATATATGAGTCGTAGCGCCGCTGTCCGAGCAAAATTGCCCTCATAGCACACTGTATATTATGGCGTATGTCCGTCTTCATTAGCCCAGGTTAGGAGCAGAAAAGTAGGACGTTAAACTCCATTTCATTTCATTTTCTATGTGGATATGTTACAGGAAAGGGATGTAATTTGGTGAGATTTTTCATTGGACATAAAAATTCAAAATATTTCGATAGTATATATCCCACGCACAACAAAGGTTCCGATGGATTTGTAAAAATTTAGTACTCATTGCAGTGGCGGCGCCAAAGAATTACTCAGACATTATTATTTTGTTGTCACCAATTTGAATTCGCCTGAACAGCTGCGCATGTGCCACGATGGTACCAATGTCTTTTACGGAAATTCGTCATAATGCTGCCTGTTGCCTGTACGTGAACACTAAGCACACATTAGGACTTTCTGTATCGCATCGAAACATATTTCCAGATGGAAAGAAAGTCTGTCGGATAAAATCGGAAACTAGTGCCACAAAGCAATCGCTTTGCAGCTTACAATACCTCTCCGCACAGCAAAATGTTATAATAACGAAAAGCAGGATACGACGTTCATAAACCACTTGATTTTATAAGTAGTTTTCGTCAAGAAATTGTTGAAGTGCTGGGTTGGAAAAAAGAGTTGTCTCCCTTGAACTACAGACCTCCACTTCATTTCTCATTCTTTCATTACATTCCTTCACCATTCGCTAAGTGATGGAATACATTTCTGTCAAGCCTGTTTATAGGATACGTGTAAAGTGAATAATCCACTGTGTACTCCATTATAAAGATTGAAATATCTAAATAGAAACCTACCTAATTTGTATGTAAAAAAATAATTACGTTTTATGAATGGGTTTGTATTGCGAGCTGAAAATCGAATTTCATTTTTTTTTTCAGCGTACTCAACAGCTGAAAGTTTAATCCAACAAGTAAGATATGGTTCCAGGAACCTAGGATGACGTCATATAAAAATCGATGACCACGGGGCTGCTTTTTCGAAGAGCGTCGCCGCTTCGATGAAGCTGGAATCCACATTTATTTAATTTTTTTTTTTATTATTATTTTTTTTTTTTAATTTTATTATCGTTATATTATCTCCTAATAACAAATGATTTTACGCTCGTTTCTGTATCCGGTTTGATCTTTTATAAAATAATCAACCTAGATCAACATTCTCTGTGAATAGTTCAATAATAATAAAAAAATAAACAGTTTTGTGGGATCTAGTTGAAGGGACTCAGTGATCTGAATGACGAAATGTTTTTGAAGTATTATGACGTTTACCCTTTGTGAGAGACTCGGGTAAGTTTTAAACCACGTTTTACATGTATTTATAAAGTTCCAATAACAAACAATTGACATTGTTGTTGTTATGATTTTCAATTTCATTGACTAATCAGACGCCCATATTATTTTACCATGACGACCAGCACGTCTTAAAGCGGTGTTTTCTAGTTCAATGATATTTACGATCTTAATTACTTATATCAAAATTCGTAACATAAAACCTCAGGAATTTCAATTGAAGATCTTCATAGCTATAGTATTTCCTATTGTAACACGCCTTCGCCACATTTCCCGCCATATTATGACGTATAAATCTAACGATGGGGGCCGTGTGCAATCTTGGAAACTATCAGTTGGTTATTTGGACTGTCAAGGGCCGTAAAGAGATAAGAAGTCAGCGTAAACAGGCACTTTTTTTAAACAGGTACTCAAAATGTCGAATGTGCAACATATCCAAGGAGAAACTTTAGGTGTTCACTTGTCTCGTCCAGATTCTGGAACACCATGGGGCTTTCGTCTACAAGGCGGTGTTGACTTCAGTACACCTCTCTCAATTCAAGTGGTAAGTACGCTATTCTATTTACTTTCAAATAATACATTGAAATAATCACTGGATAAATGGATATGCTTTGGTGATTTAGGTAAAACATCGCTTCTGATAAGTAGAGACAAATATACTCTTAATTTGAATAGGTAACATCTAAAAATATACAGGTTATATTTACAGTGGCATATTGAGAATAACATGCTGTATCAAATTACATTGGAAACCATCTATACATAATTCGGTTACATGAAATATACGGTCAGAATACACGCTTTTTGTGGTATGTCGGTCTTATTAACGGTCAATATTTGAACAATAATGAATGGGATTATTGTACTACTGGTCGAATAGTTATATTTTATAAAAGATATGTAAAAAGTGTTATTAGAAAGGTTTACGGTAACTATATATGGAGAGTAGGTATTCGTGCCAAGAGTACAGGATGATATAGGTATAGTGATGTGTTCATTATTAAACTGGCTGACACTCTGATTGTTGTACAAACATCAAAACACTGGTTGTTTTATGTGTTATTAGTCATTGATATAAGTAATATATAAAAAATGATATACAGTAACATTGGCAAGAATGGTGTCTTTCTAAGATAGATTTCGTGGGAGGAGTAGTGACTGGTGTAAAGAATTTGTGTAGCACTTTCATGATTGTAGGGGTCAAAAATGTAGCCAGTGGAATTTTATGAATGCTAGAAATAAATGATTAATTATTGTGAGAAATATAGTATAATAATGTTAATAGAAGTTAATATTGTTAAAACTTAATAATTTGCTAAACTAAATTTTTTCCATGGAAAAAAATGACTAGCTTCATAATGTTATTTTGTTTGTTTAAAAGATTCATTGGAAAAGTTACATAAACTGGGCCGTTATTTGTGTGGCGCTCTGTGTATTTACTAGTATCTGGCTAATATTCCTCAAAGTAGTTGTCTTACAGTCACTGATTCGCATTTGTATTTTTAGGAAAGTATATTTCACAGCAAAACGTGAATTGATTATATTATATTATAACATCTAAACCAAAATATCACTGGAAAATAATATAATATACTGTCTTGAATTTATTCGGATTAAAAGAGGCCAATCAAGAGATTTTAACAAACACTTGCCTGTTAGTATCTATACCGAATATTGCAAAATTTTGGATTCAATTTATTTTTGGACTGATGTTCCTTGCAAAGGATTCAAATTCACACAAATGACAATCAACAGTTGTCTGTTATAAAGATATTTAAAAATCGACCAATTTTAACTGACAAGTAGATTGAACCAATTATAAAATTGTTATCATTAATGAAATAGCTACATGAAATTGACATTAAGCAAATGAAATTGTATCATATTTTACACAGTAGTTGAATAACATGTTTATTTTTGGTGTAATCTATACCTTTGTGTTGTGAAATGTAAACCCTAATCTAACCCATTATCAACAACTGTTAATTGGTTCTGTACACAATAAAGGGGCATTTAACTGTCAATCATCCATGTAATTGACAGTGTGTTGGTGGTTGACCTATGGGTCTCCTAGGATCAGAGGTTAAGCTATTGGAATGTTACAGTGTAGAGATAACAACCCATACATGAATTTGATGTCTCATTCATTACATGCCATTAAACAATGCAGAAAAACTGCACAAAAAATGAAATGGTGCTTTATGGCATGTTAGCACCAACTAGACTATATTGCACCAAACAGATGATGATCTCGATAAGAAGCAAAATAAACAAAACAGTATTAACATTATTATTACACTAATGAGACCCACACTAATCAAAACTTGATCAAAAAGAATTTCATTACGGTAGACATCTTTTTGATCACATTTGAGATTACATGTGGCTGAACTGAACGCTATCAATTCCTTGCTATATAGATAGACCCTATCAATCTGTCAAGTATGTGCACAATCAACATCCAGTGTTCCTTCATTGATGTGGTATCAATTGTTCTAATAATAGTAAGCATACCCTGATAATGCTTCATGCACATGCCATGATTATATAATGAATGAAGTTGTTTGATGTAAAAAAGAATTATTTCAAGAAATCAAGAAAGTGGTGTCCTGTGAATACCTGTATAAGTTTCAGAGGTTTTCATTTTGTTTGAGCTTTAAATGTATGTACAGATAAATAATAAAAACGCATGTCATGCCCCAAGGGCAATACACATAATATTCATCGTGAAAAGTAAACCAACAGAAATATAAAACAATATAGTAATATAGTACTGTATGTTTAATGTTTTTGCCCATCACTTTATATTATAACTTTTTGATTCTTTTATAACAGAAGTAGTAAAAAAGTTCCGTAAATGTTGTTTTCCCAAATCTTTCCCAATTGCTTTCATATAGTCACATAGACTAAAACTTTAAATGAAAAACTATAAGGGCAGATCTAGGGTGTGACCTTGGAGTACCCCTCCCTATTTTCATCTTTCAAGGTGCTGAATGGGTCAGCTTAAAATTGCCAACTTCAGTTATCGCTGTGCAAGGGCATTTCATTACCGGTAAATTGTGTATAAATTTGCAGTTGATGTGTGTGTTAGTAATTAAGAATAACATCTGACAATGGCTGTCAGAAGAACTAATTGGTTCCACTTAATGTTAATTATTATATCATCTTATGTATGATCAGATCTATAGGATTATATAGTTTTACCTACTGTGTTTTGATTTAAACCAGAATAGATATATAGACAGATCTACAGTTACATTAGATTATATATAGGTACCGCCCAGTTTACTGTAAACATTATAAAATAGTGGCATACTACTAGCAGCAGCTGATGCATGTATCAAGTACCATTGTATAAAAACAAGTAGATTGTGCTTTAGAAATGGGGAGAGAATTACTAGTCTGAGTCCTGAACGTGCTATAGTAAATAAAGGATGGTCAGAAAGTTACAATAATATGTAGATTTGTTTGTTTTGGTAAATTTTATCTAGAATCAGTATTGAATACAACCATAATGTTTGTTTTTCAATGGCCTATATATGCGGGCCCGTATTGCAAGTATTTCTGTTGGCTGCAAATATTATATGCATTCACTTGATTTGATATTTGTTTATTTTTTGTAATGTCTATTTTCTGCCTTGTCCGCCGCAGGTTTATCTTGTAGATTTTTGTTTTTTGTGCAGTGCGGTCCTCCTGCACTTATGATTAGATTATTAATTTTAAAAACTATTATAGTGAGAAGTGTCATCTCTATATCGAAATCTTACATAATGCATCTTTAAGCAGTGTGGTTATGGAGTTTGGTCAAATAGTATGCTATGATTCATGACCAAGTCATCCATAATTATTTGATTCCTTAGTCTGCCAGGGAGATCCTCTTTAGAGAATATTTCATATTCATCTACCAGTTGAATCTAACCACAGATTTATTAGATACAATCTTTTTAAAAGATTAAACTTATATATGTTCTTTATATTACTTAAAGGAGCTAAGTCTTTAACTCAATGTCATCCAAAATCTTTAACATAGAAAACACGAATTATATGTCAATTTTAATCAAAATTGATGATGTGATCTTACCGGAAAAAGATGGGCTCCTGATATCCAATATTTAAGAAAAAATAAATATTTTACCATTGGTACACGAATCGTGTACCATAATGCGTTTCAGCCCCAGTTCTAGCAAGAGACTCGAGGAACGAGGCTAAAACATTGTACCAAATCAAACGGCGCATGTAGACTGGAATAACTAGACGCTAAAAAAATGCCTTCGGTTGACACTTCTGCTTTATATCGCCGAACATAACTGATTTGAAATTAGAGTAAAAACGGAAACAATTGAATGCAAATCAGTTTATATACATTCATATTACAGTATTATATGCGTTGCGATCCACTTGATTCAAATTCTAGGTCCCAAATGTTAGCGATTTAGCTCCTTTAAAGTGAAAAGGCCTATTAAATTTGAGTGATTTCTTATAGCTTCCAGCATTATTGCTCTTTATCGATTGTGTACACTCTGTCATCTAGTACACTTCATATTTATATGCTTTATTCAAATTCAGTTACAATTACTTCTAGAGTTATGGCACTTGTTAATGTTTAATTTGTAAATATTTGTCATCCATTTTTCTGCATCTAACAAAAAAGAAAAATCATGTTATGTTCTGATCTACTTTATACTACTTTGTACAACATAGCTGCTGTGGGTGTATATTTCCTTGTCTGGCCACCTTCATGTATCTTTTGTGTTATTGACATTTCCACTGCAATACAGTCTAACAAAATTTTTAAGAAGTTTATGTTCAAATGACCCGAGTTGCCTGACCTCCCCTCTCCTCTCTCCTCACCGTTGAAGAAACATCTAAATCTATTATGATTTTACCAAAGTCTACAGCTTACTGGTAAGAAAGATACCACTGATAAGTAGTTAAATCTTTATTTACTGATATGTACATGATTGAAACCTAAAATTGGAAGCCAGTGGAAGGAAATACATTTTAAATTGCTATTTTACATCTCCTAAACAAATCAAAGCTTATCATCAATATTTCATCAAGGAAGGATTTCAGTTTAATGTCTGATTATTGAAAATATGAATCTATAGACTAGTTGTATTTTATCTAGCCATTCTAGCCATTCCTTTATAAATATTTGTAATTTTAAAGAAACATTTCTACCAGAATGGACAATCTACTTTAATAAATCATTGCCATGATAAGATAGCTGTGTATATATCTGTAGCTCAGATAAATGTGTGGAATATATGCCACTAATAGACCAAAGATTACCAAAATATCATTTAGTAAGGGAACACTGTACTTACACAGAGTTACAAAAGAAATGCCACCACATCGATTATTGTCCCCCGCCTTTCGAAGAAAGTTTTGGGACACAATAACTCTCTTCCTAATTGAGCTAGAATGTTCAAACTTGGTGTATATGTTTATTAGGTCAATGCCTTGATGGAGTTCGAAGATGAGCATTTTCCGCTTAGGGTAAGCAGAGATAAGCAATTTGATTGGTTGATGCTTTGGGACACGATAACTTTAGTTCTAATTAAGTGAGAGTGATGAAACTTGGTGTATAGTTTCATTACAATAATACCTTGACTAAGTTTGATAATGAGCATTTTCTGCTCAGGGTAAGCAGAGCAATTTGATTGGTCGAGACTTTGGAACACAATAACTTTCCTTCTAATTGAGTTAAAATGTTCAAACTTGGTGTATATGCTTATTAGGTCAATGCCTTGATGGAGTTCGAAGATGAGCATTTTCTGCTTAGGGTAAGCAGAGATAAGCAATTTCATTGGTTGATGCTTTGGAGCACGAGAACTTTAGTTCTAATTAAGTGAGAGTGATGAAACTTGGGGTATAGTTTCATTACAGTAATACCTTGACTAAGTTCGATAATGAGCATTATCTGCTCAGGGTAAGCAGATCGATACGCAATTTGATTGGTCGAGACTTTGGAACACAATAACTCTCCTTCTAATTGAGCTAAAATGTTCAAACTTGGTGTATATGCTTATTAGGTCAATGCCTTGATGGAGTTCAAAGATGAGCATTTTCTGCTTAGGGTAAGCAGAGATAAGCAATTTGATTGGTTGATGCTTTGGGACACGATAACTTTAGTTCTAATTAAGTGAGAGTGATGAAACATGGTGTATAGTTTCATTACAGTAATACCTTGACTAAGTTCGATAATGAGCATTTTCTGCTCAGTGTAAGAAGAGCGATACGCAATTTGATTGGTCGAGAGTAATAGAGACTTTGGAACACAATAACTCTCCTTCTAGTTGAGTTAAAATGTTCAAACTTGGTGTATATGCTTATTAGGTCAATACCTTGATGGAGTTCGAAGATGAGCATTTTCCGCTTAGGGTAAGCAGAGATAAGCAATTTGATTGGTTGATACTTTGGGACAAGATAACTTAGGTTCATCTTGATTGATGATTTTTATGCCAATACAATGACTGCATTCTCATTTACCGGTAGTAATGGATTCGACTGTAAAAGTGTATAGAAACGATTGACTTGGACACGAGGGCCCTTTAACTTGGCCAGAGGGGCCCTTTTGTCTGCCTTTAGGGTCCCCCTAACTAGGGTACATTTTTTTACGCCCACATTTTCATGTGGACGTATTATGTCGTCGCCCCTGGACGTCCGTCCGTCCGTCCGTCCGTCCACAATTTGTTTGTGGACTCTCTACAGGTCACAATTCTTATCCGATTTTGACGAAACTTGAAATATAGGTTTATTTACAAAAGTTCTCGGCTGCCTTCGATATTGGCATGTATCGGATCAAAACTTCATGGATTATGGCCCCTGATTGTACGAAAAATCACGTTTTTAGCTTGTGGACCCTATAGAGGTCACAATTTTGAACCGATTTTGATGAAACTTGACATGCATGTTTGTAACCCAAAGATCTTGGTTCCTTTCGATATTTGCGGCTTACGGAATGTAATTTCCTGAATTATGGCCCCTGATTGTCCGAAAAATCACCCTTTTTAGCTTGTGGTCCCTCTGGAGGTCACAATTATTATTCGATTTAAAAAACCGTTTGATTATATCACCGTTACACCCTAAGAAAGGTTGAGTTCAAATTTCGGGAAAATCGGACGAAAATTGCCATACAAAATGGCCGCCGTTTGTACGCGAATACTGTTAAAAAATGGTATATCAAGGTTGTGGACCCTGTGGAGGTCACAATTTTGATTCGATTTTGATGAAACTTGAAATTCATGGTTATAACCCAAAGATCTTGCTTCCTTTCGATATTTGCGCATATCGGATCGTAACTTCCTGAATTATGGCCCCTGATTATACGCAAAATCGCCTTTTTTTTAGCTTGGAGGTCACAATTATTATTCGATTTAAAAAACCGTTTGATTATATTACCGTCACACCCTAAAGAAGGTTGAGTTCGAATTTCGGGAAAATGGGACGAAAATTGCCATACAAAATGGCCGCCGTTTGTACGCGAATACTGTTAAAAAATGGTATATCAAGGTTGTGGAGGTCACAATTTTGATTCGATTTTGATGAAATTTGAAATTCATGGTTATAACCCAAAGATCTTGCTTCCTTTCGATATTTGCGCATATCGGATCGTAACTTCCTGAATTATGGCCCCTGATTATATGCAAAATCGCCTTTTTTTTAGCTTGGAGGTCACAATTATTATCCGATTTAAAAAAACGTTTGATTATATTACCGTTACACCGTAAGGAAGGTTGAGTTCGAATTTCGGGAAAATCAGACCAAAATTGTCATACAAAATGGCTGCCGTTTGTACGCGAATACTGTTAAAAAATGGTATATCAAGGTTGTGGACCCTGTAAAGGTCACAATTTTAATTCGATTTAGATGAAACTTGAAATTCATCGTTATAACCCAAAGATCTTGGTTCTTTTCAATATTTGCGCATATCGGATCGTAACTTCCTGAATTATGGCCCCTGGTTATACGCAAAATCCCCCTTTCTTTAGCTTGTGGTCCCTCTGGAGGTCACAATTATTATCCAATTTAAAAAACGTTTGATTATATCACCGTTGCACTGTAAGGAAGGTTGAGTGTGAATTTCAGGAAAATCGGACCAAAATTGACAGACAAAATGGCCGCCGTTTGTACGCGAATACTGTTAAAAAAATGATATATCATGGTTGTGGACCCTGTATAGGTCACAATTTTAATTCGATTTTGATGAGGAAGGTTGAGTTCTAATTTCGTGAAAATCGTTCCAAAATTGCCGGACGAAATGGTCGCCGTTTGTACGCGAATAGTGTAAAAATATGGTATATCATGGTTGTGGACTCTCTACAGGTCACAATTCTTATCCGATTTTGACGAAAAGTAACATTTCTAGGTTGTGTACCGTCACACCATAATCATTGTCGGCTTCAAATTTCATGAATATCAGACTGGAACTGACCAACAAAATGGCTGCTCCCAATACAGTATGAAATACAGGACTTAATGATGTAGGAAAAATCACTTTCGGTATTGCTTGTTCTCTATCCATCTCTCGAAAATGTGGGCGTATCCTGCCTGGCAGTGCCAGCCTATCTTCATTTTTCTCGTCAGTTTTAGCATTTTTCTTTATAAAACACTTTTGGATGACACTTCGTGTACAGTTTGATTGCTTGATACATTGAAAAAAATAAATGTGCGATTAATTAATATGTGTCTTCTATTTATTTTGGGATTTCGGCGGGGGACATCAGCCTCACTGTTGGCTTGTTTCAAAAGCAGTGGCTTTGTCTGTATGACTATGTTTACCAATAAAATACATATATATTTGAATTTAAATAATTTCTCGAGGCTATTCAAACCAATTTTTGTTTACTGATATTCCGAATTTGATGTGAATTAAATTTAAAATCTGTGGAAATTGGGAAAAGCACCAAAAGTAATGTAAACATTGGTAGAATCGAATAATCAAATAGCATTCAAATAATGACATAGAATAAATAATATGATAATCATCCCAACAGATTGTTTCATCTTGGGGGTTGGGATTACCTAGTGGACTAGAGTGCCGCTCTTCGACCTCTAGCTGGCCGGTCACCTCTGGTTTGCGGCTGTGGTTTCGAGCCCTGGTGTGAGCGTATGTGGCATGGAGATAGGGGCACCTTCTCAACCTCGTGGGTTTCCTCCAGGCACCCCTGTTTCCTCCCACTGCTAAACCCCTACGCGCAAGCGAATTATTGAAATAAAATTAAACCATATGTTAGTCCCGAAATTACCCCATTTCTCTCTCTCTCTTTGTTTCAACTTCCAAGCGTTTTAAAAACAAACGCACTGAAATGAAGTTACATGTAGTGGAATGTAAATGGCGCTTATTTTGTCTTTCTGTATGAAGTAGTACATGTGTAAATAGTTGTTGTAGAATAGTTACAAGATGGTATTAATCTGTGGCTAAATACAATATGTCTATCATCAACAACACAACTTGCCATTTTACCACAAGTATAAAGCTTACCGGTATATGTGAGAGGTGAAAACATGACTTCCTTCAATACATCGAACATAATTAGAAAATGTCATTGGTTAATTATTATAAAAATAGATTGCTTTCCCTGACCAACCTACTAGTTCAGAACAGCCTTAACTCTTTAGCACCTGCAACACCAAAAAACTCTGCTGCACAATAGGCCTATTTAAGAACCATATACTAGGTGGTCTATTAGTTGAGACGGTTTCTAAAATGTGCTTCAAAACTCTATTTTTTTCAAGTGACTGTAATACATAGTCACAACGCGCTAAAAGGCTTAGTGCCACTGAATGCACTATTTTTGGATATATTCAAAATATAGCAGAATATTCCAGGCTCCACAAGTCCAATAATAATTTTCATTATCAAGTCCGTATTATATATTGATCATTAGTTTATAAAAATTTCTGATTTTAGCTAGCCACACTTCAGTGTTAATATTTTGACGATATTTTGAACTACTGTAAGTATTACCATAGTCAGGAATAATTTGGTTTTAACTTAATAAATGGATAATCTGACCTAGTCTATGAACCATTTTTGATGAGCATTCAAAAACTAATGTGTCTTTCAATCAATTGCCCCATCTGCTCTAAGGGTATGTCAACTCGACATTTAATTCACTATTTCTCAGAAAGTTGCTCAGATTTAAATGAACGTTTGATTTCCGAAAAAGCCTAATCGATGCCTATTCAAGGGAAGTACAAAACAGTTATTGGTTTATGTAGGACTAGGAAGTAAAAACACCAGTGATTGTATCGACTGTTTTGATTAGTTAGCTAGTTAATCTGGCGAGCTTATGAAAATAATGGTTAATGTTTGTATCTGGAATATAATCAACCCCTGATCCATATCCAAATCCTAGCTTCCTCAATTTACTTCAAATAATAAATGTTGCCATCTCAAGCGTAATGTCTGTCTTGCTTAATCTTTGTTTTTGTGCACACCATGCAGTGTTAATTTAGCGGAATGTTCATGTTTATTATCAAACTGCATTCATTCATATAAAATTTGATATCAAGTGATTATTTTTTGATTGATTTTTAGCATGCTACATTTAGATTTAAACATTAATCAATATAAATTACCTGACAGTGTTAGGCTTTTCACATATCTTCGTTATATAATTACTATAAATAACCTGGTATATATTGATAAAACGATTAAAGCGTATATATATATATATATATACACACATCAATAATATGAAGGACAATATAAGTACTGGTAGTTTATTTTTGTATAAAATCGCAGGTTTCAAGGTACACACCCTCTGTTACCCACCCTGAGTCAACTTTGCTGTTTCAATATGTTCACCATGATGGATCAAAATTACTGTAATTTCTTCAATGTGATCTTTGCATGGACTAAAAACACAATAATATATCAGAGCCTTTTGGCAAATCCTTGAAATTTCTCATTTATGCAGTGATTGAAAAGTCAGTTTTCTAGACTAGTTGGCAACAGTAAGCAAGCAGTGTGTGGAGATTAAAGATATTATATATATTTTAGAGGTTTGAGTGTAACTGAGCCCTAATGAATTGTTACAATTTATATTGGATAGGTGAATGTATATATTTATCAGTAACTATGATTAAAGGCTGATTAATAATTACAAGTTATCGTGATTTGTATTAATACATTGATGTTTAAGATAAAGGTTAATTTTTAAAAGTGATATCCTTAAATTTTCATTTATTTAATTCCTAGAAGTCAGAAATTGATTGATATAACTAAGGATGTAAAATGTCCATGTTACACACCTAATAAACACTTTGACACATTGGTTTTTAATCCAGATCAAAGTAGGTGTGTTCCTTTAACAATATATTTAAAGGCATGTAATGTCCTCATTAAGTCATAATAGGTGAATCATTCTATTTGCGTTAGAGATGTGAATCATTGACAGGGAAGAAAGATTGTCCGTTTACACCATGTATGAGATTACTGTACTCAGATAGATTAAAGATGAAAGCAATAGAATATATACATACATATCTACAATGTACACGTATTTTGCCCACACTGACTAAAATTGCAAGGAGAGTATCAAAAGAAGGGCAGTTGAGATGGAAGAGGGAGTTGGTAGATATGGATCCCCCACATGAATATATAAATGAATATATCTTAGGTCTTTCTTTAGGCCTGACATGATATAAGATCTATTAATAAGACATTAATTAACTTATCCAGACCATTATCAACTCGCGATGTCAAGGCTAGCCTGCAATATTTGTTGGATTACAGTCATATTTGCTGCAAAACTATCCGTAGTGATTTAACAATTAAATGGATAATTGAGACTATTAGTTTTGTCTTACTGACTTTAGATATGATGATCAAGGCTAAGCGGAACCTTCATTCGCTTAGTTCGCAGTTCATGGTTGATCAAATTGACTGAAATTTTCAGCACACATTATCTATTTTTTAACTATTATAGTGAGAAATGCCAACTCATTATCTAATCTCCCATAATGTATCTTTAACTAAATACTAACAAAATATTTTCTAAAATTTTGAAAATGAAAATACTAAATAGCTGTTTTCAGTGATTTTCTGTTAAATGGAATATGTTCGAACAAGTCATAAAATGGAATATTTTCATTTAAAATGGGCAGACCAGTTATGGCGGGATGGTTCAGGTACCATTGGTTTCCTTTAGAACATTTTAATGTTAAAACATTAAAACATTGGGGAACATGCTGGCAAACTAATACAATACACTAATTCACTGCTTACCTAATAATCAACAAGAAGATACATTTCATGAGGTCTGTAATGGTGAAGGGGTATAATCCTGTCTATTACAGATAAAAGTTCTAATTAATTAGACGTCCTCATTACAATGAATTATTGATTCAAATAATGAGAGAATGTTATATTATCTTACATCAAGTAAACACAATATGGCGTTCATCAGATTACCTTTCATATAGGTATAAACATAGAGTTCACTAATTGGGTTGGATCTATCTATATGTCTACAGAGGTTTATCACTGAGGAATAATACACCATTCATGATCAATAATTACTTCTAATCAATTTTAATACTTTTTTGTATTTTGCATATTTCTCCAAGATGAAGTAACTGTTGAATTAAGAAATCCTTAATGCCAGCGTACTTAATTTATATCCATTGTCAAACATCTTATTCATTATCTGCGATATCCCTAATGGTGGTCGTCTTATGGATGATGATAATTATAACACAAGTTATTGAACTTGTAAAAAATGTTTTTTTCTTCCTTTTATATGTGGGAGAAGGGAGTATATAATTTTCATCTCCATTCATTAGTGTGGTTACATTTTTTGTACAAGTCAGACTTGTTTTTGGAGTGTTCAGGAAATCCTTAGGAGGAAACCTACTGAAATTCAGAGCTTTATTTCAAACATGCTTTGGTTTAGAATCCTGTCAGAATGGCCTTCAACATTTTATTTTAATGATTAACATCTCTCATGGAAAAATAATGAAAGTTTGATCAACTACTGTAGAAATCACCGTAGAATATCGGTTTAAAGAGAGACAAATGGGGTTTAACACAAACTTCGTCATTTTAGGACTAATCTTTCATGATTTCAAGAAATGGCTTACATTATGCAGAAAACCCATGGGTTAAAATATTCAAGACATTCAAGTCCTTATCTACAACACTTAGATCAATTGGGGGGGGGGGGGGCCTAGTGATCTAGAGTGCCAGGCTTCGACCTCTAGCTAGCCGGTCTGTCCTGACAAGAAGATGTTTGTGAAAATGACAGAAGATTTGTCAGAAGAGGAAAGTGAAACAGAATTGTGTAACATTACTCTATTTACTAACTCTAATCAATCACATAATTCGGATCAAGAAATATTTGTGATAGAAGCTTTTGGTTCAGCGGTTTTAGATACAGCATGTACCAAAACAGTCAGTGGGGAAACTTGGCTTAATAATTTTCTGAGCAATATGTCCCCTTCTCAGTTGAATAAGGTTAAAAGTCGTCCTAGTCGGAGAGCTTTTCGATTTGGGGATGGTAAGATTTTGTATTCTTTCAAGTGTGTCACTTTACCTATTAGAATTGGTCAAGTCATTTGTGATATTGAAATAGAAGTTATAGAGTCAGATATTCCTCTGTTGCTAAGTAAACATTCCTTAAAAAAGGCTGGAACTGTTTTAGATCTTGAGCATGATAAAGCTTTGATGTTTGGTCAATCTTTGTGTTTGGAATTTACCTCAAGTGGGCATTACTGTATTAATGTTTTTGACTTTGAAGAAGAAACCAGTGATAGAAGTGTTTCTAATGAAGTTTTATTATTGGGGAGTGGTTTATCCAGAAGTGAACTTATAAAGTGTTTAATTAAAATTCATAAACAATTTGGACATGCTTCTTCAGAAAGACTAAAACGGCTTTTAAAAAGTGCTGGTACATATGATTCTAGTATTTTAAATCTATTGGAAGAAGTTATAAAACAATGTGATGTTTGTGTTCGTTATAAGAATCCTACTCCAAGACCTGTGGTGGGTTTACCTTTAGCAAGTCAATATAACGAGACTGTAGCAGTTGACTTACATCAACTTGGTCCAAATGTTTGGTATCTCCATATGATAGATGAATTTACTAGGTTTAGTGCAGCATGTATTATTCGATCGAAACATAGTTCAGTTTTTGTTAATAGTTTTCTTCTATTTTGGATAAGTATACATGGTGCGCCTAAAAAATTGTTTTCAGACAATGGGGGTGAGTTTTGTAATAAAGAGGTACAGGATATGGCAGAAAATCTAAATATAGAATTGAAGACTACACCCGGATATAGCCCATGGTCTAATGGTTTAATGGAACGACATAATAAGATATTAACTGAAATTCTTCAGAAGGTTTGTGCTGATAACAAATGTACTTGGGAAATTGGTTTAGCCTGGGCTCTTATGGCAAAGAACTCTCTGATTTCAGTTCATGGTTTTAGTCCCTATCAACTAGTCTTTGGCCAAGCCCCGAATCTACCTTCCATATTGGTTGATTCTCTACCAGCTTTAGAAGGTGTGACTAGAAGTGCTGCTGTTGGACAACACATTTCTGCCTTACATTCTGCAAGACAGGCATTTACAGAAGCTGAATGTTCTGAAAAAATAAGACGTGCCTTGAGAAAACAAACTAGGTCCTCCTGTGAACCAATAACTTATGGGGAAAAAGTGTATTATAAAAGACCTGATTCAACAGAGTGGAAAGGGCCAGCAACTGTAATTGGACAAGATGGAGTTGTTGTATTTGTAAAGCATGGTAGTTCCTATGTTCGAGTTCATCAGTGTAGGCTAACGAAAACTTCAACAATAAATGGTACCAAGGACGTTAATGAGTCAACTCAAGATATACCTGATAACCAGATAACCCCACCTGTTTTGTCTTATGAAGATGAAAATGTAAGTGAAGACAATGTCAATCCGGATGTTTTACCTCGGTTAGCTACTAGTCAAGAAATGTCATCTGCAGGTATTAATTTATCTTTTAAAACTGGTCAGATAATAACATTTACTACAGATGATAATGATTGTAAAGCTGAAGTGATTAGTCGTGCAGGAAAAGCAACTGGCAAACATAAAAACTGGTATAATATTAAATATTTAGATCCAGTGCATCTAGAGGGTGAAGAAATTTCTATTAATTTAGAAACTGTTGGTAACTTAAAATTGCAGATAAGTCATAGAGATGATGATAAAGAAGAAAATGATGACAGTCCAGAAATTACAGAAAATGTTGTGGTTAATGAAAATGTTGATTTTATCCCCGCAAAATTAGATGAATTAGAAAGTTGGAAGAAGAATGGTGTATATATGGAGATAGATGAGAATGGCCAGAAACCCATTTCCACAAGATGGATTTGTACGATGAAACAAAGGGTAGATGGAATCAAACCAAAAGCAAGGCTAGTCATTAGAGGTTTTGAAGAAATTGACAATGAATTAATACCAAAAGATTCTCCTACTTGTTCAACTGAAGCTCTGAGAGTAGTTCTGGCTATATTAGCACAAGAAAAATGGATTCCACACTCCATGGATATAAAGACGGCATTCTTGCAAGGATCAGAATTGTCTAGAGATGTTTTTATAAAACCTCCTGTTGAAGCTAATTCTCCCCCTGGTAAAATCTGGCAATTAAAGAAATGTGTATATGGTTTGGGAGATGCGTCACTATACTGGTATAACAGAGTACGAGAAGTTATGATTGCAAATGGTGGTAAAATTTCGTCAGTTGATCCTGCAGTATTCTACTGGTATTATAATGGTCACCTGGAAGGTATTCTTGCCAGTCATGTAGATGATTTTGTATGGGGTGGTTCAGTTGAATTTCAGAGTAAAGTTATAAATAAAATTAGGGATACTTTTCTGATTGGTTCTGAAGAAGTTACAGCATTTACATATCTAGGAATTGAAATTATATTAGATAATGGTTGTATTCTTTTAAAACAGGAGGAGTATATTAATAATCTTCAACCAGCTAAAGTTGATAAAACTCTAAACAGGTCAAGTAAATTAGATGATAAATATTTAAAGTTATATCGTTCTAAAGTAGGTCAAATTTTATGGGTAGCTCGACAGAGTAGGCCAGATATTATGTTTGATGTCTGTAAGTTTGCTGCTAATGTTCGTAATGCTACAGTTCAAAATTTGTTTGAGATTAATAAGTTAATAGGAAAGTTGAAATCTGAAGCTGTTTGTCTAAAGTTTCAAAATCTTGGAGAAGAAAATGATTTAGAATTGGTAGTGTTCAGTGATGTCTCTCTTGGTAATTTGCCTGATGGAGGAAGTCAAGGTGGGCACTTTATAATACTAAAGGGAAGAGATGGTAGCTTTTCTCCTTTATGCTGGCAATCCAAGAAAATCCGTAGAGCTGTTCGGAGTACATTTGCTGCTGAGACTCTGGCTTTGACAGATGGTATAGATGATGCTGTGTTTTTATCAACTTTATTTATTGAAATAACAAAATACCAATGTTTACTTCGCCAATATCAAATATACTAACTTAATTATTATGTCACGTTTCATCAATTGCACATCAATTACTTTTCCTCCATTCGTCGTCGTAACTATCAAAAAAACTAACAGCTTGCGTCCTTGGCAACGGAAGTATTCTTTACGCATGCACAACCGGAAACGGAAGTATCTACTCAAACATCAACAGGTCAACTCTGGCATGAGGCTGTGGTTTCGAACCCAGGTGTTAGCGTATGTAGCATGGAGATAGGGGTGCCTTCTCAACCTCGTGGGTTTCCTCCGGGCACCCCGTTTCCTCTCACTACTAAAGACCCGTATGCGCAAGTGAATTATTGAAATAAAATTAAACCATATGTTAGTGCCGAAATGACCTAGTTTGTGTTGAGTGGACATTAAACCCCATTTCTCACTCTCTTTCTCTTAGATAATGACAGACCTTATGAACAAAAATGAAATCAATAGACCATCCAGAATCTTCATATTTGATTACAAGACAAATTCTTCCTGCTGGCAGATCTCAACCTCAGAACAGCCAACAAAAAGTTAAAATCCAAAAATAACTTCGATATATGTTCTGGAATTCATCTATAATATATTGAAATGAAGAAGGATGTTATCCAGCAGCCATCTAAAACTAGTTTATGCGTGGGTTTCTTCACACACTAAAACATCTTTACCTTTCTAACCTATGAGATGTTTTTGGTATAGTAACCTCCATGTACCGGTACATGTTATTCTCAAATAAAAAATCTTGCATGGCTACCTCAATTTTCCCATTGCCCGACTGAATTGAGTGGAAGTATACTGTGATATTCAAATAACAAGGATTGTTTGTCTGGTTAGAGATTGACTTACAATGACATGCTTGATTACACGAACATGTAAACCATGTTACAGAATTAATTTGACATCTGCTTCAAGATATAATCACATAATTAACCTTTAAACCAATGCATACAATTTTAAAGCCGTCTGCTATGTGAAGAATTTTAATAGTAAAGGTGGGATTTACTAACCGGTACTCTCATGTCAGGAAATAATGCACTTGATGTATTGAACCTATTTATCATGGCCGTCATGATGTGATTGAACTTTTCTTCAAAATGTATGTGAATTTTCTCTGGTAGAAGCTATAAATAATTTGATCAGTGGTCTACCTCCTACATATTCTTTCTTAAAATAAACTTATGTCAACAGTAAGTTCACTTAGACTTAAGACATTTAGCTTTTTAAAGGTTATCACATACACACTTACTAACACCATAGTTCTTAAACTGAAGATTGATTGTTTGGACCATATCTACTTTTCTCAACTGAATCCATGCTAAAATGTACTGATATAAAATCTCACTACTTGGGAATGAAATGAAATGGGCTTTAACATCCTACTTTTCTGCTGCGACTTGGCCAATGACGACAGCTCTTTGCTTGGAGCTTGGATCAAATCTCGTTAGATAAAGACCTCTATCAAAGATTTTATCCAGGTGATGCGGGCATGTTTTTGTCATCTGCAGAGAATGCTAAATGTTTCAAAATTTTCAATTTATCATATCTTTGTAAGAAGTGAACAGTATTTCCTCATTTTGGACATGTTTCTGGAAGAAATTTAACTTTTGCAATATTGTAGTTAGCTAGCAAGAGATTCAGTTGCTTTTTAAGTTGATTCCTTGACCAACCTTGTGGGTTTTCTACGGGTCCACCGTTTTCCACCCACTGCTAAAATCCCTACAGCACAAGCAAATTATTGAAATAAGATGGAATCATGTTTTCCCCAAAATGACCTAGTTTGTGTCAAGTGGACTTTAAACCACATTTCTTTTAAAAGTTGATGCATAAGAATCTGTTGATTCTTGGGTCATACTGTCCCCTTGCAAAGAGACAAATTTTAAATAATTCCTCATGACTCTTTCATTTTGTTAGTGTAAACTGTTAAATGTGTCAGTTGTTTGATGTTATAGGTGTGTGGCTGTAAACTGTTGATTTTCATGTTATTGTGTGTAAGTATAGGTTCTAACTGACTAAACAGTACAAATGTTCTATTTTTGTCTTCAGGTATATCTATATATATATATATATATATCAGAAACAGACACACATATAATACATAATTAACAACTTAGCAACTTTTATCACAGGCAATTGAACCAGTATATAAATTATACATTAACAATTAGTTTAATATGTAGTAAGGGGGTGTATTATTTGGGATGAACTTTTGAATTATTATTTCCTGTATGTTAGGACTGTAAGTTGTTATATGAAAATCTCTTGATTCCCATCCACATCTGTATTTAATGAGATTCTTGGATAATATGTCCACAACTAATGGTTGTTACAGCCAGATAATGCATTAGACAATATGAAATTTTCCAGATTTAATCCACATTAAATAATTGAAATAAATGTATCATACATAGATAATAGAACTGAGAAAACTCCTTAAAGTTTGGAAAAAACAAATGAATGTAATAGAATTGTGTATACGAGAGTTGCGGCTTCCAACTTGTCTTTTATTACAAGATTTCCGTTTATAATGTTTAATGAAAAACTTTGTTGAAATTGTTGCGATGAGGATAAGGTGGAATAATGGGAACATTGCAAATCTTGCCTGAATTAATAGCTATAATTCCTGTCTCATATCAAGCACAGATATCTTAGGGCTGAAAATAAATACATACAGTATTCAGATACTAGGTTTGTTGATAGGCATATTAAATACGTTCTCATAAAGACTCTCTTTGTATGTTAAATGAAACTTCATGGAGTTCAATTCCAACTCTGAGAATTCTACGACTATAACAGGATTATTTTCAATAAGTGAATATGAATCATTGAACATCTGGCAGTAAGATCTATGTCTGTACGATATGTAAGGTATACCATACATTCCTATGTTCTGTAATAGTTACCCCAACTGCACCAAATTATATATGTGGCATAACAAACATTAATGTGATTATAAGCATTCTGGTAATGGCCTTGACTGTGTCATCTATTATCTTTGTTTATATTACAAGAAGAAGAAAAGCTGTTTAATTAATTCATTTCTGTGTAACAAGATATTTTTATAGTGTAAATAAACATATAAAGTTTGTGTAAAATTACCTATTTACATATTAGTGTTAATAAATATTAAAATAATATTTGGTTGAACTTATAATGAAGGATGAAGAGGGTCTCTACATTTCAAACTTGTTTGATGGAGCATCTGGTTTTCCATGTTTATGGGACCAATTGTAATCCCATCTACTTAAAATCTCCATTAACCTTTCCTGCTGGGTCTCCTTGCTATCAGTATCTCCTGTTTTGTGCCTACTTTGAAACCATTAGTAGTTGGATCACTTCTGTTGTAGACCCTCCAATTCTGGTATGACCATCTTTGGAAATCACCACATTTATGTTATCATCAAATATGATTCCCCATCTTCTAGGATCACCATCATCTGAGATCTCCACATCCATGTGAATGCCAACTTTCATCTGGGATTCCTGGGATCACTAACAGACATTCCCATCCTCATAGAATCACTGTATTATATTCCCTGAGGTCACCATCATCAAGAACTTGTGCCAAAATGCATGTGTCACCCCTCACCTATATCACCACACTATCTGTATCACCACCTAGCAGTTAACCAATGTTAACCAATTTTGCCCATTATGATTTCTATAATAATTTGTATAGTTGATAGTTTATACCATGATCAATATCAATACAATAGTATGAAGTAGAAACTGTTTTCATATACTTCATGTCTAGTCAGTGATTTTCTAAGGCATTGAGTACATTTATACAAATCAGACTTCAATTATGCTTTAAACTGCTATAATAGACTGCCGCAATGAAAATATTTATATATAAATGGTCTTAAAGACTTCTAAGGGAATTGTATTAGACAGATAAAGCTGAATTATATTGATGTTCTCAGTTGTATTATGATAAATAGAAGTTTTAGCTCTTAATAGGGTTTCATGTTTATGTCTCAAAGATTCAGTTCTTTTCGATATGGTAACATACTGGATTATGGTCCCTAACTGTATGAAAATATCTCTTTTTTAGCCTGTTCTCTGTCCATCTCTTGCAAAATGCGTGTATATCGTACATGGCAGCTGCTTGATTTTTCCCAACTTGCTTATATCTTAGGAAATACCGGTACTTGAGAGATGTTCTACTAAACTTATTCAGGGTTACTAAGTGGTTTTGTTTTACCTCCATTTTGAACAAGGTGAAAAAAGTGTCAACTAATAAAAACTGTCTATTTGAAAAGTCGTCAGACCTTCCATATTTCTAGATATTTATTTCTAACTTTCAAAAGTTTTGTTTTGCAGGAAATAGCCGTGATATTTCTGGATTTTCCATATTTCTAGATATTTATTTCTAACTCTCAAAAGTTTTGTTGGCAAGAAATAGCCGTGATATTTCTGGATTTTTGTTGTTAAGTCCCATTATGGGGTAGGGGAAACCGGCGAAACCCTGCATAGCTGCATCGCAGGTCTAGTTATTATTGATTATATCTTATAATTGCCTAAACAATTAGTTATATTTAGACAAGAAATTGTATTTGATTTCAGCAAACAATGATTAGGCTATTTAAATTAGGTTTGTTATGAATTGACATAGTTAATTGTGTAATGTTATATGAAAATACTTTTTGAAAATCGCTAATACTGACAATTATTTGCTATGGTTTCAGGTTCAGCCAAACAGCGTTGCAGAAAGAAGTGGGTTGAAACCACAAGATGCCATTCTACGTATTAATAACACTCCTGCAGATAACTTTTCACATGAAGATGCTAAAATGGAGATTGTTCGATCCGGCAATGATATACAGTTGTTGATTCAAAGGTGAGATTTTCAATATTTTAGTCATATAAAATCTTTCGTAATCCTTTATGTATTGAAACATGTATTTTTGTCCAAATACTGTCACATACTTTTCAACAACTAATTGGATATAACTAGAATCAAGATTAAAAGGGTCACAACACATATAATAATGTGATATGAATGTATATAAAATAAACAGATTTACATTCAATCACTTCTGTTTTTAAAGTAATTCCTGATCAGTTACATGTATGTTTAACGAAATATGGAAATAGTCCAAATTCAATGGCAGTCTCTGATGTCTGGTTATGTGGCATATGTTTAACTTCTTTCATCAAGTCATTTCATTACAAAAGGCGCTTGAAAATATTCTGGCATGCGTCTCATGCGCCAATTTTAAAATTTTCATTTCGTCTTTAATATTGGATATCAGAAGCCCTTCTTTTCACGGTAAGATAACAACACAAATGTTGATCTGAATTGACAAATGATTCATTTTTGCAAATTCGAAGACTGTGGAGGATATTGAGTTTGAGACTTGCCTCCTTCATCCAGAACAGTTAAGGTAAAACTGTTTAGATGACAAACACATGATACAAATTATGCACTTATTACAAGAACGTAAAATAATATTGTAGTGGAACTAAATGCATGGTGCATTATTGCAAAGTAAGACACAAGAACTATGGAATGGGAGTATACTACTCCGTGATTGTGAAGGAACACATTTTGAAAGTGTTACTCAGATGATGGGTGTGGTTGGAAGCAAATTGAAAGTTATGAATAATTTTAGACATTATTTTACAAAAAGTCTTTACATAACTAGGGTAAATTTGGTCTTAATGGCCTTGCCATTTGATCTGATAATATAACTCTCTTATTTCAACAGGGGTGCAGTGAAAATCTGGAAGCCTCAAGTCACAAATCTATCTGAACTTCGACCTGCTGAACTTAAACCAGTCAAAACACAAGGTGGTCAAGAATTTGCTCCTGTCCAAAAAACATCTTTAGCAGTCAATAAACCAGATGTAAGTATTAGGAAATGTACATATGTACTGTATCGCCATAGAAACAGGAGAGGTATAATTGGCAGCCAAAATTGTGAAGAAATCTCAGAAAACCCCATATCAAGATAACTGAGTGCTGTTCAGAGGGGGGAAGGGGTGGGGGGCGGGGTAAAGGGACAATAGCCCTGGGTATCCCGTGAGGGGGAAGCTTTGATTCAGAGAGTGAATTTTTTTTTTAAATTTGAAATTATCGGTGTTAACTTTTGTATGGGCATTTACCAACTTCGGCATGTCTATGGAACTAGTATTAATCACTTAGCTTCTTAGATGATCTTTATACGCCCACATTGAAATGTGGTCATATATTGTTATCATCACTTAGCTTCTTAGATGATCTTTATACGCCCACATTAAAATGTGGTCGTATATTGTTGTCACAGCAGCCGGCTGGCCGGCCAGCGTCCACAATTGCTTGTGGACGCTCTGGAGGTTAAAGTTAATATCAGATTGACATTGAATTTATACACACTGTTTAAGGTCTTGAGACAAAGTGGCATATTGATTTTCAGTGAATTCCGATAATTACTGACATAGTTATGGCCCTTGATAACTTCAAAAAAAATTTTTTTAGATTTATACATAGTGTTTGAGGTTATGAGAAGAAGAAGATAATTGATTTTCAGTGATTTCCAATAATTACTGCCATAAATACGGTCTTCAAAAAATCTTGTAGATGCTCTAGAGGCCAAAGTTAACATCCGATTAACATTTAAAATTTATACACAGTGTTTAAGGTCATGAGATGAAGAAGCATAATATTGATTTTCAGCGATTTTCCAATAATTACCGCCAAAGTTATCTCACTTGATCTCTGAAAAATCTTGTGACGTTCTTGAGACGAACAAGTTTATTGATTTTCAATAAATTTTGTTAACTGAATAGCTAAAAACATTATATTTAATATTACGTATACTAAACATTAGCATGGGGCAGAACTTTATAAACACCAAACAAATTCTAACGAATTTCTGATAATTACTTAATGAGTTGTTACTTTTAATCAGAGTTCAGTGTATTAAAAATGTTTCATTACCGAAAAAAGTAAAAATATGCGAGAACCCTTGTTTTATGTTTTGTTGCCTGGCAACCTATCATTAACTCATGCAGTAGATGTTCTAAATTGTAATTTTTCTGTATTGCCCTTTCCAGATTTCATTACAGTTTGAAATGTTTTAAATTGTATTTCAGACTGGTCCATGTACAATTGGTAGTAGCCATAATAGAGCTGCTAAACCATTTGGTGCTCCAGCAGTTGCTATTCCTAATGTCACCCATTCCCAGTACAATACCCCCATCGGTTTATATTCAGGATCTAATATTGCCGATACATATGTCAAACAAACACATGGCATTGCTGAACAAGTTCAAGGGTGAGTCTCACAATATCATCTTAAACTAATCTTGTTATCATTGAATATCTATATCTTTCGTTTATTCTGACGCAGACACAGTTACTTCTGGTAACAGACTGATGACTCAATTGCTGATTGTTAACTATTCTCAGGGATTGAGTGTAACCATTTTCATGTTCCTGGATGTCTTAAGTATATGTATTTATATAGAAAAAGTTTGTTCTCGATGGGATTTGAACCCAGTACCTAACACACCAAATTGTGTAGCCTACAACTTCAGTACAGGACCCAGTTCACAACAGGCAACAAACAGACATTAACTTGTTGATTGTGGAATCCCATCGAGCTCAAGCTCAAAAACTTTCTCTGATCCCATTCCATTTTGTTAACTACAACTGTACTTAAGATATATCGATTAGGGAGTTTTAATGAGTGCAGTCCTGATATAAACTATTCAATGGTACATTATATAATAAGATCTATTGTATACATGTGTAGGAGGTATTAAACGATTTAATACTGTTGTATGTTTTGAACATTCTATCTATTGATTGATATCATATGTACTAGTTGTTAAATAGAACAGCCGGTCATTGCAGACGACATACATGATTCATGCCCTAATATTGACACAGGAGTTATCTAGGTGTGTCAGTATTCTTTGGTATCACAGTAGTTTTATATAGTGTTTACAATAGACCTATATACTAACCAAATGTGTCTACTGCTGCATGACTACTGTATTTTCACATTCACCATTTCCTGCTGAGATTTAAAAAATGTTGGGACATGTATTAAAAAGTATAATTATATTGTAAAAAGTAATAAAATGAAAGAAATGAAATATAAAAACATTAAAGATGAAAGGAATAGCTCTGAATATAGTCTGACCTTTTTTTGATTTAAACTTAGTGCATTTTTATTTTACATACATTTAGTCGTGTTACAGATAGCCCCATTGTCCTCTGCTTTTAGCTTTAAAATATCTCATATACATGTTTATCATATAAATACAGAACTATATTTAACAACGACAGGTTAGGATTAAAGAATAACTGAGAACGTGTGGCTGTGATATGAAGTTCGTAATAAAGATTAGGAGAGGGTGTGAATAGAAAAGGTTCTTATTATGGGCTATTTTCAGGGTGTATCTCGTATGCATGATAAAGTGGAATTCCAAAATCAGAAATATTAACGACGGGTGGTGTCAGAGGGGAATAACCCTCAAATAAAATTTTTATATTGGTTCAAGTATGATGCAAAATCACAGATTTTGATAAGAAAATAAACAAAATCGCATTGAGCTTCATAGATTACCCACATGTCTTCAATCTGTTTAAGAGAACAAAATATATTAGCAATAAAAATGAAAGGGAGTTTAAAGTCCTGCTTGGAGGTGTTTTTTTCTTCTGTATATTGATATATTGTTATATTTTAGGTTAAGTTTAGATAATTTACCAGTTGGTGGTAAAGTTGATTCTATGTACCGTCCACAAGCACCACCATCACAAGGTGAGAAGGAGAGTGCCCAATTCAAAGAATGGAAAGACGGGGTAACACCCCAATATAAGGGCTATACTAATCCGCATGCACAGTCACGGTCTTTCCACGCACTGCAAGAAAATCTTGATGACCAGGAATTAGCTGAGAGTATGTTGTTTGCATGTTTTAGTTTAGATGCATTTTAGATTTTAATTGAAAGAAGATAGAATTCGGCTAGAAGCTAAATTTTTATCTAAAAACATTGGGTTTGCTTTATAGATTTTACAAGTCAATTGACGAAATATAAGGAGGGCATATGCAAAAAGTATTAAACAGGGTAGGGTGGCACAGCAAGAAAAATAAATTAAGCTTCTGCTTCAAAGGCTGTCACAGACAATGTCTGGCACAGATTCAGGTGTTGTCAGGCACAAACCTCTGGTGCCTGATTTGTCTTTTTTAATGATATTATTAATACATGTCTTTTTTAATTATATTATTAATACATGTTTGTCCTGCACTAAATTGAAAATGTCATGTACTATTTCATTAGTGCGTGACATTTTGACAGGTACATCGTTACTTCCAGGCCTGATGATACACAATTTGATTTATAGCTTTTCATTGTTTCCAATGCATTTTTATACACCCACGTGTTAATGTCATTGTACAATGTTATTGCCACTGTCTGTCCATTTATCCGTCCAATTCCTTGTACATGTCAAAATTTTGTGATTATTTTATTTAAACATTGTTAATTGTTGAGCTTTTCAACTAACCATCGATATGAACCTTTTACTACCGGATGTAATAGCCCCTTTCAAAATTATCTCATCATATTGGTAATTATTGATTGCCCTTGATATCAAAACCAATTTTCATTGCAAACTTTCTTGGATTCTGTAGAAATATTTTGAAACATTAATTTTTTGGCAAGATTTATAAACAGGTCGTAGCTGCTGGTTGGTGTATCTTTGCCTGGATTAGTCTCAGTGTTGTGTCCCCCCCCCCCTCCACATGCAATCCATGCCCATCTTAATTTTTTTTTACAAACTATAAGACAAACAAAATTATCTCAGTGAAAAGGTAATTTATTTTTATATCCCATAGTGTTATGTAGGTGTTGTTATTTTATTGCTTGATATGTTGTTTCCATAATACCTCCTTGGTTTCCATAAAAAAGATTTGTTGTGTGATGCATGAATAATTAACTTTAAGTTTCGGGTCTCTGTTTGTGAATTAATCACAGCTAATACAATATGTTTTTTTTTGTGAGCTTGATTGAATTGATTGTTTAAAAAAATTCCTAAAAGGAAATTAAATTATTTCCTGGAGTTGAGTGGAAGCGTACATGATGTTAGCTACCATTTGTTATTGTAAACCAAAGATTAATAAAGAATTCTAGCATTACAAGCTACATAATAGCTCTGTATATAGGCCTGCAAAGACAAGACATGTGCTGAATACAGGCTGATCTAATAAAGTATAATATATGGTACAACATATTAAATAATATTTGATTACCAAATAGATTGTATTGTAAAGGTATATATTGAATTATTATAGGTGGCTTTAAATCAGTTTCTGCTCCTGCTGCTAAACCACCAGGTCAACAGAAACCCCAACAACCCAGTATGAGATGTGGTGGATGTGATATGTTAGCTACGTATGTATATTTATCATCTATATGATTCCTCCTTTCTCACTCTAACACAGATTCTATTTAATTAATTCCTTTTTTACTATAGCTCAAATTTTGATTTTGAAGGATTTGGAAGATTTTTTTTTAAATACAAATACCCCCTGTTTGATGCAAGAGATAAACCAGTAAAAACCTCTCTTAAGTCAAGCTTTGGTTAAATAGATATAGTCGAGGTTGTTAGTCATACTATGCAATCTGTTCTATATAAGGAAGGCTATTTCGAGAAGGTATAAACATTCCAAACTAAATCTGGATGTATATTTTATTCAATTGATGATCCTTTTATTATATATTATAAATAAAATTGTTATACAAATGTTTAAAATCGATAATCTATGTTGTATTTTATTATTGTAGAGGTGTTATAGTCAAAGCTAAAGGTATACCCTACCATGTAGACTGTTTCAAGTGTACCTCATGTGGTATGAATCTTAAACAAAAAGGTAAGTAATTTCCATGTAATCAGTTCACATACTTTCTATTTATGTTGTTGTCAACTTTCAGCAAACTTTAGGACGTTAGGGCAAAAATTGTACTATAAAAACCGTTGATTATAATGTACATGGAGAAGGCTTCTGTTATTTTTTCGTAACTTTTGTCGCAATCTTTTGGTACTGGCATTTACATTATGTTCCGATATTATAAAATATGGTTAAAACAGGGAGATGCTAATTCACACCAGATAAGTGAGACTACATTTATATTCTTGAATGTCTGTGATGATAGTTGATGGATTTGATTTTTGTAGGTTATTTTGTTGTGGAAGATAAATTATATTGTGAAACACATGCTCGTAGAATGGCTCAGGCCCCAGGAAATGACATGGTAGCCGTCCCTGTATACAGGTAAATTAACAATCATTATGCCATGATTTTGAGAAGTACTGTTCAGTTTTAGTCGTCACAGGTCACTTTGCTTATCCTAGAAATAGAAAATGATATTTTCCATTTTCACAATTCTATGTCAAATGTTCACAATTCTAAGTCGAATGTTCACTAATTCCCAATTTCTGAATAATAATATAAATATGTCCCCTTATATCATGCCTAATCCACTGGGCATGCACGGTGCGTATACAAAACTATTTTGTAGTTTTTGTCACTACCTATTTGAAACATCCATGGAAACAATATATAATTGTTAAATATCAGGAATCTTGAATATCAGGAATCTTTATATTGGGATGGAAAGACAGACAAGGGTCATTTCCTTTATCTCTTCTAACTTAATTTGGCAAAGGATAAGAAATGAAAAACAATGGAAATCAGAGGTTTTGTACTCAGGTCAGTTAAAACAAAAGCTTGTAGGAGACATCACAGTAGTTATCAATAAATACCAAACGATATCGTGGGTTGTTATTTTTTTCTCACAACATCTTTATTTTATATTTCAGATAAGCTAGGCTTTATGTAAATAGAGAAAAGCATTTACCTAAGAATGAAAGTACAGCTGGAATGATGTTATAGAATATTATTATACTGGTGGTCCCTGTCTATAGACCTGGCCCCAAGTTCACAAAGCATTCACAGTCTTAAGCTGAGAATTTAATCAACTTGCAGTCACTGTTTATGAGAAATTTATTTGATCCAGAAACACAAAACTTTGTGCATAGTTTCTTATTGGTGTATTTGATACATTAAAACAACAAAAGTTTTACAAAAGACTATATTTTAGTTAAAATAAGGTTAACTGTTTTGAGTAAATTCTTAACTTACGTCTGAGAATGCTTTGTGAACTCGGGGCCTGATCATGTTTGTTATGTTAGATGATATCAAAATCACTTTGTGCCTTATTTAATATTTTTATATATAAGGGTAGTTCTAGAATCCCTATAATATAGGATTGAATTCCACACACTAGACTTGACTTGCTCCCTTTTTGCATTGTTCACTCTAATCACTGTATAAAGACAATTGTTTCATTGTCCTCTCATCATCATGCATGGTTTTAGTCATATAAATATTAATGGATGTAGGGTATATGGTAAATTTACAAGCAGTGGTGTGCAGAGAGGGGGGGGGGGCAGAGCAGGTAATAATCCTGGGCATCTATTTCGAGGCAGCATCCAAACAAAGAGTTAAATTAAGTTTTTTTTTTAAGTTAAACTTGTCGTTAACCGTTAACTTTGTTGTAGAAGCTGGCCTACTTTGACATTAAAATTGTCTGCCTTTCTGGTATTTCTGAGTACTGGTTCCTGTACTGGTCTCTGAGATGTACACTCAAGGAATTCACCCT
The DNA here is from genome assembly GCA_036850965.1 of Patella caerulea. NCBI lineage: Eukaryota > Metazoa > Mollusca > Gastropoda > Patellidae > Patella > Patella caerulea. Next base: position 15,623,416 of record JAZGQO010000014.1, on the reverse strand, counting down.
GGGCATTAGCAAACTTCTGCACGCCACTGTTTACAATCAAACCATTTAGACAGTATAAATCCAGTGTAGACCTTATATAAACTCACAATAATATAGAAAATATGTAATATGTGAATGTATTTCAAAATGTTGATATTCTTCTTGTGTCAAATCTGGTCATTCTGTAAATATATTAAAATCTCATAATAAAATATTAAAATAGCATTATGCAAGAGCAAAGTCTGTTTATTACAGGTCTTTCTTTAGAAGTTAATTAACATATCCAGACCATAGTAAACTCTTGATGTCAAGGCTAGCCTTCGATGTTGGTGGATTAAAATCCTAAATTCCGCTTAATGGCCGTTGATAATTAAATCAATCAAGTGGATAATCGAGACTATGCTGTTTATATTAATGACTTGAGTAATGATGACCGAGGCTATGTGAATATTTCACACGCTTTTTTCTCAGCTAATAGTGAATCAATTTGACTGAAATTTTCAGCAAATTACCTTTACACTATCTAGTTTTTAACTATTATAGTGAGAACTGCCATCTCTTTATCTTATCTCCCATAATGTAACTTTAATATAGTTTTTAATTAAGCAGAAATATGTTTGATATACATATATTATTAAAGCAGCTGGTTATCATTTGAGGGATTATCAACTACAAAATATTGGGAAAGTTGAATCTCTAAATGGAATATCAGTCGAAAATGGTTTAATCTGTCTTTATTATCTGAATCTCACTTTATACCAATTGGTGTATACAATTATTCATATTCTTTGAATAGTTTGGAATAATATATCTTTGGCCATTTCTGAAATGGATGTTATTTAAGTTTTTTAGTTAAATATACCTTGAAAAATATTTTTGTTATTATTGTGGGTTTTTTTGTTTCATTTGTGTGAATATTTCCATGGTTTAATTTTCTTTTTTATTTAAGAAGGAAACTGATCACTTTGCCACTATGCAATTATGATATAATATATTCGATAACAAACTTTTTCATGAAAGAATCTGATTTTTATACTTTATAGCTTGTTTACATGTTCTCTATGCATTTCTAAGGAGTGTTTGTTTTTTCTATGAATAATAAGCTAACTTATATTATTATTATATGTAAATATGATGTGATATGCATTTAAGTGTGATAGCAATAATAATATGTAGATATAGATATGAATTATCCATAGATAAGTAGAACTTAGAATTTACATACTACATATCATTATATCTGTAATTTAGTGAATAAACTTGGCGTGAGGTACAAGCAAAATATAAATTATGATTTATAAAGGGTGCTGTATTTTAATATTATTAAATCAATTTTTGACTTTCTTGAATTTCAGTTTGACTTCTTTTCTGTTTATTCAATTTGTTTGAATTTCGGGTAATTTATATTTAATGATTTTCTCAGATTTCGTGTATAAAGTTGATTTTCAGTAAATTTTACAGAAAAATATATTGTGAAAATTAGCTAATTATATAGCCCCAAATGGTAACCTACAAACCATGACTTTTGTGATTTTATTATATCTGAATGCATTTAAATACATTTCAGTCATTTACAACAAATTTAATCTATTTGAATTGGATATTTAATGGATAATAATTTTAATTCTGTATGATTTAATTAGATTATTATATGATAGTTTATATCTACTGCCGGATTGACCAGCACATTTTTATAATATACAGGTTATTAACAGAAATTATTAGCTGACCTCGGAGATTTTATTAACACAAAATATTGTGCAAAGAAAACTAAGCTTTTTTGTTAGTTTTTACACCAAGAATAAATTTCTAGTTTTTACCTATGCTAAATTGTTCTTTTATTTTTCATTAGATCCGATATGTTTATTAGAGCTGCAGAACAGTTTAAGCCATTGCATATGTCTGTGATCATAGAGGCATATTATTTGGTCGACTTTTGATGCATGAATGCAAGTAAACAAGAACAAGAGATGTTATCTAGAAAATTCACATCATTGGCAAAGTTGTCAACTGTATCTTTCCTGCAGTTTTAGAAATGAAATAAAATGGGGTTTTATGTCCTACTCTTCTGCCCCAACTGGGCTAATGAAGATGGGCATATGCCATAGCATGTGCTATGGGGAAAATTTTTGCCTTGACAGTGCCTCTAAGGCCTACTCTTATATTGAATTCCAACTGCTGCCAAGAGATCTTTTAAGTGCATACCAGTGTGTACACGGGACCTCGATTTATCGACCAAACGAATGACTAGACAGTTGTCCTCGTCAGGCACCGTCAGGCACCACTGACAAGGAGAACCACATAGGAAAATCCTGATACACTTTCTCGGCATGTGACCTTTAGCCAGCGAGCCAGTGTCTTACTCACTTAACCCCGGTGGCTCCCGGCAATTACGGAACCACATCTTAATCCCGTGGTATATTGCCATCGACTCTCTCCATCCATCCCGCAAAAGTACGATTTATTCTTTCATAACTTTGTTCTTTTTGTTGCATTTAACTTGTCAAATTACAACAATCTCTTATTACTGCTAAAGTTGTTGCCTTTGATTATGTTATGTCTACAGTGTATATATATATATATATATATATATATATCATTTACCTAAAAAATCATAATGTTGCAATATGTTTCATTGCCTGGCAATCAATCTTTGTCAAGCAAGTTACTATATTATGTCTATGGTAGCCCCACTTGTCTGCGACATCACCCTATGTGGAAGTTGACGTTAATCCCCAGGAACGAGCGATCTGATACTGTACACTCTGTACCACACCTATATAACAACCTCTAAAATCTCCTGCTTCCTTACTTAAAATTTATTGATTGTTTTTACAGTCACAGAATTAATATCAAGTAAAATCTTAGCCTATTCTTCTGTCTACCGTGCATGATTTTTAAAAAAAAAATTATGTCTTTCGGGAGTTTATGATTAGTTCATATAGCTTTTTAGAGTATTATCGAGAAATGAAGATACACCAGTAAGCAAAGGATTTTACAAGGATATCATTTACATAAAGAGAAACATGTCATAACAATACCATATTCCATCCTTATCTCTCTTGAAAGCTTCCAGGTCTCAAAAAAGATATAAAACTGTCCAAACATCATGTTTGTCAGAAAATGTACCAAATAATCAATATGCCGTGCTGTAATACTTACAAAAGCTCTAACTGTTACATTAGACTGTTAATAAAGTAATGGTTTCACCAGTCACTGGGAAGTTTCAATCATTTCATAAAAATGATGTTAAGCATGATATTATATAATACACACATCATTTTTCATACAGCACATTTTTCACCTTAAACATTATATAAAACAAATAACGAAAAAAAATCAAATCAATTAAACTTTAGGGGGGGGGGGGCGATTCTGTTGAAAACTCAATTTGAAAATAGTTTTCTTTATTACAGAAACTTTGTTATAAATTTAATTATTATAAATTTAATCGAATGAAGTGGGGTTTTATGTTCTGTTTTATTTCAAATTCGAACCTTCTTTAGATAACACCCAACTATTTCAGGAGGGCAACTAGTAGAGAAGCCATTAAGAAATGGGCAAGATGTAAAGAGTTATTTCCCATTTAAAACCAAATAATTGATAGTAATCTTGGATGAATGTATTTAATTATAGTGGCTTACAGGCCATCCATGGCTCTTTGTATTTGACAACATTTAAAATGGGGGTATATCATTGTTCCCTGTGTTCATGGTTCATCCATTATTTCCTGGGATACAAAGCATTGAGAAATAAAATGGGGATTAACATATTATAGTATACTTTTCTGCACCAACCTAATGAAGATAGACAGTGTGGTATGGGGGTGGGGGGTGTCTAGACATCTATTCTTTGACAAATTCTAACTGCCAAGGGTCTTTTATGTGTCTGCCAACATGCACATGAAACCTCAGTTTTTCGTATTATACCAATCACTAGATGCTTTCCTTGCCAGGTCTAAGGCCTTCTGTACTGAACCATGTAATCACATTGAAATCTTTGATATCCATTAAAATTTAAATAATTTCTTTAAAAATCTGCACAATTTGGTCCCATATATACCCCACGTGTCCATTTACAAAAAAGGGTAACCTAAAGCATAAGATAAATATGATTCTGTTTTAGCATTATAGGCCCTTCTTTGCCTGCATACACATCAGGTTGTCTCATTTGGTGGTATTATTTTCCCGTATCAATGGCTAAAAATAATATAAAATATTCTTTTTACAAAAGGATATCATTGTTACCACGTGCCACACTTTCCCGCCTTTATTTTCTGTTTGCTCTACAGTTTGAGAAAGATCAAAACAGTGTCAGAGACTCCGAGAAATCTACTTCAAAATCTAATATTGATATATTAATTTATATGTTTGAGCCAAAACAAGTTTTTCTTGTATAACAAAGAAAATATCTCGCCAAATTATTATGAAGAAGAATAACGCCAGGCCAAATAATATAGCCTATTATTGGCTAGCCTACTTCTTCCTCTTCTGCAAAGAATCAAGGTTATGTAAGGTCAAGCTAGGAATTCACCTCTGATTCGAATTACAAAAGAAATAGAAAAGTATGTTTTGAAACAGGAATCAAGATATTAAATTTCCCGCCGAAATTATATCAGCGTGTAGGTGGAAATGAACGTCCGCGTGCGTGAATGACTCAGGTAGTCTAGTACGTCAACACTAGAGAACTGGTATAATGAGTAAGAGGCGTGACACACGAGGCTAGATCCGATCGAAATCGTGTATTCGTTTCTTCAGTAACAACTAAAGCAAGGAAGTATAAGAGGGTTTTACACATTTGAGTAAAGGCTAACAAACGTTCAAGTGGACACTGTTTAACACCGAAATGTCGGTTCTCACCTTGGAAGCCAAGTTAGAAAGGGCAGAAACCAATACCCCATGGGGTTTTCGTATGCAAGGTGGGAAAGACTTTAGCAGTCCATTGACAATTCAAAAGGTGAGTGTGCAATATACATCTTCGCTTTAATAGCATTACCTATCTATCATTTCAGAGAAAACTGTATTCGCGATAAAAGTTTGTTAACTTGCCGGGTCAATATAACATAGATATAAGCTTATACGCCAATAACAGTATATAAATGTCTAATATCGAATAGGTATAGCCAATAATAATAATGAATGGGTAATATAAATGACAACTATTTATTCGTAATATATTGTTATAGCCTACATGAAAAGAATTATTATGAATAATAAACTTATCCAAAAAATATTGTCTAGTTTTAATCACGGAGGATATAAGTAAGAAAGTTTGAATCCTAACTGAAAACTTCTGTAACCTATTTTCTTCACTCAAATTCTGTCACACCTTTTTTCAATGGGGTTCATAGTATTTGGGGTCACCATTTATATACCCTTTGGTATTTACTGATGTATATCTTGTGTATATATCACACATGTTATGGCTACAAGGCATACAGTTATTAGAGATATCCAGCCTATGTTTGAATATATTTATTATTCATACATACTATTATCAGGAAATATTGAGATATGTAATACAGATTTAACAATTATAATGTTTTATTGTTTGACCAATATATAGATATATTATTAGATCATTCCAGCATCTTGTTGAATATATCATAAGCATTCACTTTTGAAGTCAAGCAATCTAATGTCATGTTTTAACTGAAAAGATCTTCTTGAGTATTTATGATTTCCATCAATACAAAATAATCACTCTGGAAACTATTATTAGAATTATTCACGCTTGCTTAGATTAAGATTTTCTTTTACCCTAATAGTTCTATTCTCATGATGAATAGATTTCTTTCTTTTTATTTCGTCATTGAATTTTGGAGAATTGTACATACATTTAAGCATATTATAGTTATTCTTCATTTAACCTTGAACCAAGAAGGTACATGTCTGTTTGCCAGCTGTTTCAGCATTACCATGGCAACCATTTGCAGGATTCTGGTTCACTTTTGGCACTGTAAGTCAAAAGAAAGGTGTACCATCCTTTTATGGTAGACAGCAAATTCCTCAACTATCTAAACATCATTGAATGAGACTAACCCATCTCCCCTCGTTTCAGGTGAATCCAGGCAGTTTGGCAGCAAAATGTGGCTTACAAGTGGGAGATGTCATTTTGAAAATAGGGAACCTAGGTGCCGAAATCTTGAGGCATAAAGAAGCTCAAGACACAATCGTTGCTTCTGGCAATAGATTAGACCTGTTACTCCAAAGGTATCTAAAAATATAAATACAATTTTAAGATGATATTTTTAGCCCAGGAATCTATGTTCTAAGATCATAAAAATGCTAATTTATCATTTTATCACTTAAGTTCAACACCTACTCCTCCATTATTATTATTATTATTATTCTATACTTAGCATATGAATCACCTTACAGTATATACTTACACTCAGTCAGTTGGTTTACAAAACAAAATAAACACACTTATTCTTACACTCATAATTATACTTTAGTTTAGTGACTTATTTGAACTCTAGGGTTACCACTTGAACTTGACTTAGTGTAATAACATGATTGTAGACAGTTCTAGAAAGGAACAGATTTGTTACACTGTCAAATTTATTAGGCTGGTCATTCTTAATAAAAATGGAAAGTTGATTGCAAGGATGGGGCTGAAAAGATTTATCGTTAGAAATCTTTCATTTGTTTAATACAAGAATCTCCATGTAGATACTAGAAGATGTATGATGCTATCAGCTCTGTTATTATACAAGTCCTTATGGTTCAATACTGGGGTTTATAGATGACAAGGAGTAAAGTTCATTGCCTAAACTTGTTTATTTTCACCATTCATGTACATGTATATCCTGATACATGTAGCTTGGTCTTAGTTGTGTGCTTTAGATCATAAGGACTGTCATTGAGTCTCTTTGTGTGATTTTGATTACCTGGTTGTACGTAGGGTCATCTGTCCAACTCTCATATATTTTGTCTGGGTCCTCTGGTTTTCTCTGTGTCCTCTGGTTTTCTCCCACTGCTAAAGTCCCCTACATGCAAGCAAATTATTGAAATACAATGTTAGTCCTGAAATGACCTAGTTACATCGAGTGGACATTAAACCCAATTTCTCATTGTCAAGTCAAGCCATTTTTCAGGATTATCATTGACAAAGAATTTCAATTATATAATTTGATCTTGGGTTTGCTTCATCCCTGGTACCAGTCATCACTGTAACATGTAACATCATCGTCATTGTCTCAACAATAACTCCACTCATTGTTGTTAATCCTGAACAAATAGAGGAAACACGTTATCAACTATACCCTATAACCTAGCCTATTTCCTGATCTCCCTACTATAATAGGATTATTATTGTTACATACAACACTCAAACAAACATTCTTGTGGTGGTGACACTAAAATAAATAAATCACAAGGATAGTCAAAATACATGATAATAATTCTGATCAAGAATAATGACAGACATAATAAGTGGGTAGAGTCATTGAGTAGGTTTGACATCTTGATTATAATTGATGTCTTGAATTGTTTAAAACAAAATTTAGTGAATAAAGGTCATCTCCTGTTGACCCGACTTTGTTTTGTCTAATTGTACCAGCATTTAGTTTATGATGATATTCAAAGGTGCAGTCCAAGGTTTTACAGGCTAGCCATTAATCCCCAAATTTGAAGAAATTAGTCATGATACCATTCAATCTGATTGGCATTGTTTCATTGTCCAGTGATTTAATGATTTAATAATCACAACAATGTTTTATAGGTGCGATCAGTCAAATAATCTGACATACTGCACTGCCTTGGTCAAATTCTGTGTAGGAATGATTAATCTGGCCTTGCCTTCAGCTATAATCTTGTAATTGTTGTATAATCTGGCAATCTGATCAGTATTAAGGTATTATCGGTGTGATCAATCCTATCAGGTGATCAAATGATATTAAAGACATGGTGGTCTATATAACACCTACTTCCACACACAGATCTATAAGTAGGCTAGTTAATAAGATCAGTTAACATGTATTGATCAGTATGTTTCTTGTCAGTTGTAATTTGTTCAGCTTGCAGTTCCCAGGGAATCGGAATAATCATGTCAGTATGCATGTATCATGATAAATGATATAAAAGATAATTTGCCATTCAGAAGAATAATAAACATATTTGTATCAGACCAATCAGACCAACTCAAAAGTGCACAATTCAGCTCCTCCCAAGGATCTACATGTACCTGGTGAAGGGTTGACCCCTTTCCAAACATGGATTATATATAGTTAAAATTAGGTTTTAATGGGGGTTGAGTAATTGGTAAGAGTAGGCTGAGGGGGAGGGAGGTAAAATTCAGTCTCGGTTGTGATTCATAAAGTAAAAATTATGAATGTCACATTGACATGTATGAGAGAATAGAGAGATATTTAACAAATTTTGAAACCAACTATGTGTTATTTACTATTGTATTATTGATATTGATATAAATGTTCTAGAAGGAATGTTAACTCAATACTGAACCTGTATATACCTGTATCATGACATAGGTATATGTATGTATATAATTACATGTATACAGATTCCAGGCTATACACTGTTCAAATAATTTAATTAGCGTGACATCAAGGCAATTAAATTGGACCAATGTAATTTGGCCTATGCCTTAATTATTCATGAAACTCCATTGCCCTTACAGGTTTCAGTTTAAAATAAAAATTTATTCAACAATAGGTAGGTAAATACGGGGATAAATTTATACAGTTAAACATGGATGAAATGTTTGTTTAAGTAGGGTATAACAGATAGGTTTTATTCATATCTAACCATCTTGAATTAATATGTATGGATTTCAAATGAAAAAAATTCTTTTCACAAATTTATTTAAGTGGGTCTGTCTCTAATGAAAGGAATTAGATGTTACAAGAACTTGACGGTTTTATGATTTTATGATTTCTTAATACAAGATAGGCAAATGGTTTGGTCAAAATATTTATCTTTTATTATTGAAATAATTCAATTAGTCATGGTAGTGTGGCAATATTATTATTTTGATTTTATAAATATGTCGTCTGCTTATTTATACCTGGCCTATATCAGCATTATACTGTAACATTGTTCAAGGCAGATGGACAGTGTTGGGATAGGCCTAAATGTGATTCAGCCAATACTAGCAGACAAACCCCCATGTTATAGCAGACAAACGTATTTATAGCGAAAAGAATCAAAGCTTTCTTTTTTTTTTATCTTACCATATCAGAATTTAGAAACTTTGTAAATCTGAACTGAAATTCCAAACCCCCCTCCCCACCCCTCTGCTCTTACACTACCACCTATCAGTTCAAGTTTCTTGACTCTATTGTCTGAGATGCCCCCTGTCCACCCTGATAATATTGTATTTACTTGAAGCTCTATTTTGAAGTGAGTACTGAAGTAAATCAACTATACAGTCTCAAATACCAGGTACTAGGCTAGATCAAATTACAGTAGTCTGGTCAGATAGGAGATTTCTTTATGTTTGTATATTATATAGCCTGTGGGTCAGTCCTATTTATTAAATTGGTAAATTGTATCGAAATAGGGTTTAATATCCTACTTCCCTACTGAATCCAAACTGAGTAATGAATGTGAATAAATTACAGTAAACTGTTTGAAAATAGATATTGTTGGAAATATGCAATAGACGATTAGCGAGCGAGAGAGATTGGGTTAAACAACCACTTGACACAAACTAGGTCATTTCAGTACTAACATATGGTTTCGTTTTATTTCAATATTTCGCCAATGCACGGTCTTTAGCAGTGGGAGGAAACTGGAGGACCCAGGGAAAACCCATCAGACTGGACACGCTTACAAGCTCGGAGTTGAAACTATGCCAGTTGACAGACCTTGTAATCCAAAGCGCACACACGTTAAACCACTAAACCAGCCAATCCCCCTTGACGATAAGCAGCTCTAAAAAATAGGACATTGGAATTTTAGAGCACAGGGTTTTTTAATCTGATCCAGCCTTAGTGTCTCAAGGAAAACATTAAACTGTTTTGATGAACCCTGACCATGTATGTGTGATAGATTTCTGTGGATTCTTATAATTGTCCTAGTTGACCTGTGGTCAGTCTATTGTAAATACAAATGGTATTGTGTTATATAGACCTATCAGAAGTCTATAACTTGATATATGTATTAGACATGTAGGTTGGTAGGGAGATATCGATGTTGCAATTATTATTATATAGAGAAAGTAAATATACCTTTATTTGATAAGTGTTATATTCTATATATATGGGGAATTGTATATATGCCACAAGTATGGACTATGGAGCCATATGTTTACCTGAAAAGATGAAAAGAGATTATTTTCTATACATCCACATAATTTTAGAACTTAGGCCTGTGTTTACAATGATATCCAATATGACTGAGACTTAACTCTAAATGTATAATTTATATAGGTAAATTCCAACTTTAAAATAAAACAACATTTACATGTAATAATACTGTCAATTATAGATTCTATTTCTGATAAGTTATAGAAAAGTTGTTAATTTCCTTTTGGCTTCCATACTATCTAAGATGGAGGAGTATTAAATCTTCAGACAATACATGGATAGAAAGCAATGATTATTTATGATTTTATTTATCAGTTGTTTTGTATTAATGTCAAGCTTGAACTCACATAAAACATATAAACCTTCTATTAAATGTTGTAACACAAACAAGCTGGAACACAATAATGTCTTTGTAAAGTTAGATACTACAACACTCTTGCTTGAATAGCTGTAAAAAATGTTAAATTCATGGGTTAAGTTCATTTATTTTAGTTTTTTTTACGTTAACATGGTCTCAGTTTATAAATAGGGAGGGTATTCCCACCTGCTGTGTCCTAATGATTAAATCTAAATACTTGTTGAACGCAAGATATTTTTGTATTAAAGTATCAATTTTCATACTTTTATATTAAATTTTGGTTAGACTTTTAAGGTAATGTTTTTTTAATCAAATTTTAACATTTACTTCATGCCTACATCTTATCAGCTTTTTAAAATTAAATTTCTGTATAAACATTCATCAACTTTAAAGTGAGATTTGCTTCTGTGCATTGGTAAGCTGACTCATACATAAAATATTTTTGAAAACATACTGTATATATAGGTGCTCAAAACAGATATTATTTCATTGGCTTCGTTAATTCTTAATTCGTTCTCTCCCCCCCCCCCAAATCCAGTTCGTAGTGCTCCCACGATTATGCACGAGTTGTCACAAATCATAATCAATTAAATTTATGTATACTTACAAAAATGGTCATAAATGATTGAAGTAGATTAATGTTAAAAGACCGCCTCTTTACAATATCTCATATCTAATATCTAAACAGTTTGATGACATACAACCTTTAAGTTAGCGGTCTATATCACTAATATAATAACAGATGATTAGCGTGTATTGAATTGAAGTAGCGTAACTAAACTACTATAAATCATAAATGACAACCTACAGTTGTGGACAGTATTTAACTATTGATATCATATATATTTACTTTGTGTAAGGATTAGGCTAATAAAAAGATACGGCTTAAATGAGCGTGTCTAAGTATGTAATATTGTTTGGTGGTTAAGTTTTGTTATATCAGAAAATTACTGCTCTATGTAATCGAACCATTATAATTTTTTGTAGAATATATGTTGAGAACTCACCACTTTTGAATATGTTTGAAAGAAATTCATACAATTCACGACAATAACATGCATGTAGTAAAACTGAAATACAATGTGAATACTTCATTTTTATACGCCCACATTGAAATGTGGTCGTATATTGTCGTCGCCCCCGTCCGTCCGTCCGTCGGTCCGTCGGTCCGTCGGTCCGTCCGTCGGTCCGGCGTCCACAATTGCTTGTGGACGCTCTACAGGCTAAAGTTAATATTCGATTGACTTTAAATTTATACACAGTGTTTAAGGTCATGAGACGAAGAAGCCTATTGTTTTTCAGCGATTTCCGATAATAACTACCAGAGTTATGGCCCTTGATCACTTCAAAAAATCTTGTGGACGCTCTAGAGGCCAAACTTAATATCCGATTGACTTTAAATTTATACACAGCGTTTAAGGTCATAAGACAATGACGCCTATTGATTTTCGGCGATTTCCGATAATTAGTGCCAGAGTTATGGCCCTTGATCTCTTTAAAAAATCTTGTGGACGCTCTAAAGGTCAAAGTTAATATCCGATTGACTTTAAATTTATACACAGTGTTTAAGGTCATAAGACGAAGAAGCCTATTGATTTTCAGCGATTTCCGATAATTAGTGCCAGAGTTATGGCCCTTGATCACTTCAAAAAATCTTGTGGACGCTCTAGAGGCCAAAGTTAATATCCGATTGACTTTAAATTTATACACAGTGTTTAAGGTCATAAGACGAAGACGCCTATTTATTTTCAGCGATTTCCGATAATTAGTGCCAGAGTTATGGCCCTTGATCACCTCAAAAAATCTTGTGGACGCTCTAGAGGCCAAAGTTAATATCCGATTGACTTTAGATTTATACACAGTGTTTAAGGTCATGAGACGAAGAAGCCTATCGATTTTCGGCGATTTCCGATAATTAATGCCAGAGTTATTGCCCTTGATCTCTTTAAAAAATCATGTGGACGCTCTAAAGGTCAAAGTTAATATCCGATTGACTTTAAATTTATACACAGTGTTTAAGGTCATAAGACAAAGAAGCCTATTGATTTTCAGCGATTTCCGATAATTAGTGCCAGAGTTATGGCCCTTGATCACTTCAAAAAATCTTGTGGACGCTCTAGAGGCCAAAGTTAATATCCGATTGACTTCAAATTTATACACAGTGTTTAAAGTCATAAAACAAAGCCGCCTATTGATTTTCAGCGATTTCCATTAATTAGTGCCAGAGTTATGGCCCTTGATCACCTCAAAAAATCTTGTGGACGCTCTGGAGGCCAAAGTTAATATCCGATTGACTTTAGATTTACACACAGTGTTTAAGTTCATGAGAAGAAGAATCCTATTGATTTTCTGCGATTTCAAATAATTACTGCCAGAGTTATCTCCCTTGATAACTTCAAAAATTCTTGTGACGCTATAGAGGCCAAAGTTACCATCCGATTGACTTCAGATTGATACATAGAGTTTAAGGTGTTGAAACGAACAAGTATTTTGATTTTCAATGAATTTAGATAACTGAACAGCTAAATCCATGATATTAAATGTTTCATGTATATACTTATTGTTAGCGTGGGGTAAAACTTTATAAAAAGCAATCAAATTCTAATGATTTTCTAATAATTACATAATGAGTTGTTACTCTTAATCAGTTTTTAGTGTATTACAAATGTTTCATTACCGAAAAAAGTAAAAATATGCAACAACCCTTGTTGACTGCCCGGACGATTTAGCTGCTGTGGGCGTATGTTTCGTTGCCTGGCAACCTATCTTCAAAACTTTGATTCGCGCTGAAGCAGGGTTTTAAACTAATAATGCTAATCAAATATGAATTTGATTCGCAAAATCGGACGTTTGAGTCTCAAATTGCGATACGAACCCGGTTAAAATATTCCCTGATATATGTTCCTTTGACACCTGTGTCCCATTTCCTCAAAGCAATTTTGTCAGAAATCTTTTCTAAAAGGCATTTTAAGTTGATTTATTGTAGTGTTTGCTTTTTATACGCCCACATTGAAATGTGGTCGTATATTGTCGTCGCCCCCGTCCGTCCGTCCGTCCATCCGTCGGTCCGGCGTCCACAATTGCTTGTGGACGCTCTACAGGCTAAAGTTAATATCCGATTGACTTTAAATTTATACACAGTGTTTAAGGTCATAAGACAAAGACGCCTATTGATTTTCAGCGATTTCCGATAATTAGTGCCAGAGTTATGGCCCTTGATCACCTCAAAAAATCTTGTGGACGCTCTAGAGGCCAAAGTTCATATCCGATTGACTTCAAATGTATACACAGTGTTTAAGGTCATGAGACGAAGAAGCCTGTTGATTTTCAGCGATTTCAAATAATTACTGCCAGAGTTATCTCCCTTGATAACTTCAAAAATTCTTGTGACGCAATAGAGGCCAAAGTTACCATCCGATTGACTTCAGATTGATACATAGAGTTTAAGGTGTTAAAACGAACAAGTATTTTGATTTTCAATGAATTTAGATAACTGAACAGCTAAATCCATGATATTAAATGTTTCATGTATATACTAATTGTTAGCGTGGGGTAAAAATTTATAAAAAACAATCAAATTCTAATGATTTTCTGATAATTACATAATGAGTTGCTACTCTTAATCAGTTTTTAGTGTATTACAAATGTTTCATTACCGAAAAAAGTAAAAATATGCGACAACCCTTGTTGACTGCCCGGACGATTTAGCTGCTGTGGGCGTATGTTTCGTTGCCTGGCAACCTATCTTTATAAATGGAGGATTGAAAGTCTTTGCACACTATAATCTTTCAATTCGATGATTGTTTAAAATGACGCTCTCATAATTGATTCATTGAATCCCAGCGTCCAGATTATCTGCTATTTGTTTTCTTAATTAAATGTTAGATAATCAATTTGAATACATTTTACTCGTAATTAAGCCATGAAAATTACATATTACCCAAAAAGTTCAAATAATAAGTTATTTTAATGAATGAATTTTTATACGCCCACATTGAAATGTGGTCGTATATTGTCGTCGCCCCGTCCGTCCGTCCGTCCGTCGGTCTGTCCGTCCGTCCGTCCGTCGGTCCGGCGTCCACAATTGCTTGTGGACGCTCTACAGGCTAAAGTTAATATCCGATTGACTTTAAATTTATACACAGTGTTTAAGGTCATGAGACGAAGAAGCCTATTGTTTTTCAGCGATTTCTGATAATTAGTGCCAGAGTTATGGCCCTTGATCACTTCAAAAAATCTTGTGGACGCTCTAGAGGACAAAGTTAATATCCGATTGACTTCAAATTTATACACAGTGTTTAAGGTCATAAGACGAAGAAGCCTATTGATTTTCAGCGATTTCCGATAATTAGTGCCAAAGTTATGGCCCTTGATCACCTAAAAAAATCTTGTGGACGCTCTAAAGGTCAAAGTTAATATCCGATTGACTTTGAATTTATACACAGTGTTTAAGGTCATAAGACGAAGAAGCCTATTGATTTTCAGTGATTTCCGATAATTAGTGCCAGAGTTATGGCCCTTGATCACTTCAAAAAATCTTGTGGACGCTCTAGAGGCCAAAGTTAATATCCGATTGACTTCAAATTTATACACAGTGTTTAAGGTCATAAGACGAAGACGTCTATTAATTTTCAGCGATTTCTGATAGTTAGTGCCAGAGTTATGGCCCTTGATCACCTCAAAAAATCTTGTGGACGCTCTGGAGGCCAAAGTTAATATCCGATTGACTTTAGATTTATACACAGTGTTTAAGGTCATGAGACGAAGAAGCCTATTGATTTTCAGCGATTTCAAATAATTACTGCCAGAGTTATCTCCCTTGATAACTTCAAAAATTCTTGTGACGCTATAGAGGCCAAAGTTACTATCCGATTGACTTCAGATTGATACATAGAGTTTAAGGTGTTGAAACGAACAAGTATTTTGATTTTCAATGAATTTAGATAACTGAACAGCTAAATCCATGATATTAGATGTTTCATGTATATATACTTAATCAGATTTTAGTGTATTACAAATGTTTCATTACCGAAATTAGTAAAAATATGCGACAACCCTTGTTGACTGCCCGGACGATTTAGCTGCTGTGGGCGTATGTTTCGTTGCCTGGCAACCTATCTTTGAGTTATTTGGTCTGAGTATGGTGATTTTAGTTCCCAGTGATTTTATACTCCTTGTCTCTCAGTATGACATGTGACAGACAATAAAGAAGAAAAATGACATTAGTTGAGAACATACTGGGGAAAAAGGGCGTTGACTGTTAAGTATAATAGCTAACCTTTCATTGAAACTGTCAGTTTTTCCTCATTATACTTACATTTATCAAGATGTTATCAATGGAGTTTTTATTTTATATGGGATACGTGTACATCTATAAGTAACTGATATATCATATGCTAATCTACTTTTCATTCTTAGTTTAATATATCATTCACATCCTTAAGTTAAAGTACTTGGAAAGAAACTCTTGATGATTATTGTTTGTTTATGAAAAATAGGGAGGTTGGATAGTCGAGTAGTCAGCAAGTCTGCACTGTATCATAAGGTCTGTCATTTAGTAAACTGGGAGGGTTTTGATTCCCTGATGGTACATGACAAGAGGTACGTCTGTCCAACCTCATGGGTTTTCTCTGGCTCATCTGGTTTCCTCCCACTCCCACGGAAGCGAATTATTGAATCAAAATTGAACCATGTGTTAGTCCCAAAATGATCTAGTTTGTGTCAAATGGATGTTAAACCCCACGACCTGGTTTTCAGACGCCTTTTTCTAAGCTAGCTTATTGTAGCCATCTGAATAAGTTGACTTCAATTTGGCAACTTCAGCTAGCTCAGAGCATGCACAATTTATTATGTTTTGTGAAACTTTGAAGGGTCTATATCTTGGATGGAAAGGTGTTATTGGAGCAGACAACTTAGATTTGCATCCTTTACGTGTTGTCTGCTTTTATAAAACAGATTTGAAATTGTTTATAGTAAATTTAGGAATGATATATCATTTACACTCTAGTTGAAAAAAGTAAATTTGGTTAATTTGTCTACTTGTCTGCATCACCGTTTAAAGAATTGACCAGTACAACTTAGCTTCATGTATCTGAACAGCAAACAGCATGGTGGTGTTATTTCTAGTACATTGTTTCCAAAACCAAAAATTAACTTCAGATACCCTTTTGCAAAAAGAACTTGCATTCGAGAAATTTTTAAGTGCTTGAAACCTCGTTATTGTTTAAAATGCTGAACTAGAACTTTCGCTACATCAGCATTTTTAAATAGCTTAGTGCAGGAAATGGCAAAAAACTCTACTTTAGTAAAAGTTTTCATGTTTGTTTGGATATACCAAGATGAGGACAATGATCCTTTACACTGCAGTTAGTTTTTCTAAGATTTTGGTTTCTTTGTAGATGTTTTTATTTTGAAATCTAACAAATATCAAGCGTATTTAAGTAACTTAAGTCACCTGAGCTTGAAAATGTTTGAAATAGTTTTGTGCAAATTTAAGAGACAGGGGGTTAAAATGTCATTTAAATACAATTTGTAACACTCCCCCACCAATATCCATAACATTCATGCTTTAGAAATTTTTGTTATTCGAACCAAAGCATCTTTTATAATCCTTGATTTGTATCTTTCCTGCACTTCAATAACAATGGGATTATTTATTAATCCATTTATAAAAAGATATAACATGTGTTTAATATTTGATACTAACATGTTTACAGCAAGTGCAGAAAGGATAAAAGAATTTGGTGAGAGATTCATTCAATAATGATGTGAATCATTTCTTTTCTTGAGTCTTTCCGTCTGTTGTCTGGGTCATGAGTCATTGTCACAGAATTGGTTCGGCTATTGACAATTTAATGATATTTTTTCATGACAGATAAATTACAGTGTGTATCAGTATTTATGGGAACTGAGAGACAATATCCGTAGCAATTTCCCTACATACATTTTTTGACAGATTGAATGAATGCCTATAATTTACACACGTTGTATGGTAAACCCAGTAATTTTTATTACCCATATACCTTTTTACCAGTATGATTTTGATTTTATGGTTATTTGCAAACATAAGAAGGGCAATTCTGTTTTTTAGAAATATTATTTATCTTAAATTCAGCATTAAATTAATTATATCCAGAATGCAAGAGCTGCAAATTAGGCTTCCTCTTAAGACTTGTAATTGATAATATAAAGTGGGGCTGCTTGGCCGAATGATCTATGTGTGCACTTTAGGTCATAAAGCCTGTCATTGAGTCAAGTGGCATGGTTTTGATGCCCCACTCATATGTAACAAGGCAAAGGGTCGTCTGCCCAACCCTATAGGTTTTCTTCAAGTCATCCAGTTTTCTTCCATTGCTAAAGAAGATTCCTGTGAGCAAACTGGTTATTGAAATAAATTGGATCATATGTTTTTCCCCAAAATACCTAGTTTTTGGTAAATAGAGATTAAACCTCTTGGTGATGAAACTGATAACATAATGGTATAGACTCTTCAATTCAAATTAAATGACCTGCTGTGTGTACATACTTGTCATACAAATTTCTATGTATAGATGGTTATCTAGGATTTTTTGTATGTAATAAGTTTTTCGTGAAAACTATATAATAAAATGGTTTCTGTTTGACTGAGTATTTAGGTTGTGTAACTGTTTTTCTCTACATGTGAATTGTTTTGGTATTGCTGTGAGTCACGTTAAAATTATTGTTTGTTGTCATGACATACTGAATGTCATGGATTATCTATCTCTGTCATCTATAAACTAAACTTGTTTATACACAATGAAGACCTAGTTTATCTTATAAATACAATATAATGCATCATTGCTCATCATCTCCTTATATAGGCAATGTTATCCTATACATGTATGCTGTCTGCTCCAAAATATGTAACAAAGCAAAAATATATATTTGTATTTTATTGGCTATTTTTATGGGAATACAAATTTAAGACCATTGGGTTGGGTGGAAAAAGAGGTGAAGGGTGCACTAGAAATCTCCAATTGGAATCATGAATTTAGTCGAGAATATTATCATGGATATTTTCCAATGCAAGGATGTAAAGGAAAGTTTTTCGTGTCCTCGAGTGCTATAGATAAAAGGAGTCTACCAATGTAGCACTGATTTTAACAATAATAAGCAGACACATCAATGACGGTGTGAAATTGTGCTGCAATATTCATTGTACCTGTTATCATTTGGCTTTTTTAAAACATAGTCATTTAGTTGGGTTCAAAGACCACAAATTCTTTATTTTATTACTCTTATGGAAGTTTTCCAAAAAACAAATTTTGCACAGTCAAGAGAGAATTCGGTCTAAAGTTTCATCAAAAGAGTTCATTTCTTTTGATTTGAAGCTGTGCAGTAATATATTTTATCTACAGTTGGGTGTGCCTCTATCTAGTTAGTGAAATGTTAGCGTGTACGACTGTATTCATTATAAGTCGATGTAAAACTTACACTGCAAGCATAATTAAAATCTCCCTGTAGGGGAGTATGAAAAAGGTTATCTGTACTGCAAGTTTTGATTACATCATCAGTGAAATATATATTTACAATATAAGCATATAGCCACAGACTGGTGAAAATAATCATTGAATAAGTCTTTTTCTACAAATATTCTTGTATATCATCATTAAACAAGACATTTTTATACACAATCTAGTTTAAAACTTGTACTACAACAGGTCGTACAAGCCTGTAATACAATTGTAAGATAATATCTATTGATGGGCCCCTGTTTAGCCCTATTGAATCTATGCCAGGAGATAATCTGTCTTTATATTTTGTTGGGGGGGGTTTCTTGATTAAATGTTAAATAAACCATGTGGATACATTTTAGTATGCATTAAATCATGAAAAATTATATACATGTATTGTCCGAAATATGAAAATGACGACCAGTTACATCAAAACACGCTTGGATTAAAGAAACATTGTGCTTTCCATTTCAAACTGACAATTTGCTGTTGACAATAAATACATTTAACTATATCAAGGTATTTTTGTCCACCTGAAGAGAAGTAACATGGATTTGATTAAATGAATTGTGTGGCTATTTCTGACCACCAGTTCCTACAGTACATATATCATGTAAATACTATATAAAGTGTTAAATAAAATCATATTGACATTAACCTCAACATGTACATGTCTACAGGCACTACATGTCTGCTACTATTCCAAGTTCTCTTTTAATTATAGAGGTTGATAAATGTAAACCTGCTACATGTATATCAAATCATTAAATCAAGCAGCTATATTCACCAAATAAAAACAGGCTGTGTGAAATTTCTTTATCAAAAATAGATTTGCAGAAAACCACACAAACACATTACATTCTAAATATCTTACTGAAAGTTGATATGCAAATTATGTCCCCATTATATCAAATTTAGAAATAGTATTTTAATTATTTTTGGTGATTTTCTTCAAGAATTCGTGCAAAGCAATTGAATTCCAGTTTTGGGTGAGTATGTTAGGCTGCCTTGAGCATGTTGATAGATAAAATTGTCTGATATTGATATTGTAATTGACATAATATTAATAATAAAAATGGGTATATTGATTATAAAATGCATTAAAGAAATTAGGCTGCATGATTATTGATAATAGATTCTTAGATTTTATAAAATATTATTAACATGTTGAGAATAATCAGAATGAATCGTAGTAAATTTAGATTCATATTTTGGAATAAACGATGATATTAATAAATAACTTATTTGTTTTAGAATTACAGATATAAAAAAGTGTGTAAATATATTATTTGTGTTAAAACAAATGCAAAAATAACTTACCTGGCCTGAAATTAGTATCAAGATGAATATACATTAGAAGTGTTAGAAATCAATTCTTTTAAATCACTTAAAACAAATTTTAACAAATATTAATTGACCAAGTATTGTATGACGGAATGTTTATTTTTCTTCCCACTAATCATTATTTAATATGTAACTATTAAGAAAGGTTTTATGTTATGTTGTGTATTGCTTTTACCAGAGGGGGTGGGGGTTGGATGGTCAAATGGATAGGGTGTGCGTTGCATCATAATGACTGTCATTGAGCCAACTGGCATGGTTTCGATTCCTAATCCTTGGTTGTTTTTACAAGTTCTAGGACGTCTGTCCACCTCGTGGGGTTTCTCTGGGTCCTCTAATTTCTCCCAAATTGAACCATATATAAGTCCTTAAATGATCTAGTTTGTGTCCAGTGGAGGTTAAAACTGTGTAAGACACTGTTTCACAACACGAGACCTATACACTGAAAACTATGTCCAGGGATACATAGTTGTGTTAGAATTAATGTGCAATATGCTATCTTAAAATCAATTGTAGGCCAGCTTACAGATTTTAACCAAATGCAGACATTATGCAGAATGTCTTACTTAAAAGTCTTATTAAGAGTGGACAGGTTGGCTAGAGTTGCCTATTTTTCATCCAAATGAATCCAAGTGGGAGATTATCTTCCACTGATATTTATGTTATTGATATTTATTAGATAGATTAGATATTACCCATAAAACACACAAGTAGAATTATTGACTTTAAGGCTGCATCGGATATACTGGCTATTATTAACATCTATAGACACAACCCTAATGTTGTAAAAAGAAATATGTCTACTCATATGTCGGATTTGTAGGTTGATGGCCTCTCATATTTTATTTGATCAAAAACAGAAGTGTTTCCGACTGGAGTGTTAGGTACTTGAAATTGAGAGGAAATGATATAATAATAATAATAGACCCAAATATACTTGAAATTTAAATGTCTGTTTTACAATGCTCAATTTTTTTATTGGTACTTGTATTGAACTCTTGAGTGATTTGGAATTCAGACAAATAAATAAAGTAAAAATTTTACCTTCACTCATCAGCTTCGTAAGTGTATGATTATCTGATAGGGTATGGTATATCTGAGTGCAGGACACATGAATTGATATCTTTTAGAAATTATCTAGAGGAACTGTTGATCTTTGATGAAACAAATGATAAACCTCAATGGGTTAATTACTGCCCCAAATATTTTAATGCATCAGTCAATATTGCAACATTTTGTTTATGTTTTTCAGAGGTGGCAGTACCCCAGCTTATGATAAATTCTCCACTCCTCAGACAAGTAGTTTTAATTCCGTACCAAAAGCTCCTCCAGTAGGTGGTGGTGTTAGTCAACCATCTTCTAATTCAGTAAGTGATATTTTTAACTTTTGTAGCAATACAATATTTCTATTGCCAAAAGAGAAAGTGATAGAGATATATCATATCAAATTCTCATGAGTCCATTAGGAGATAGCGCCAAAAGCCAAATTCTACTTGTTTCTTAAGAATAGAAAATAGGTTGAATGAGTAAAACACTCCTTAATCTAGCTAAGTTATGAAAATTTACAATGTAGCAATCTGTGGAAGAGTTTTGTTAACAAGCTCTTGTCCTTAGAAACAAATATGTCAAAAACTAGGATGTAATATTAATTCCTATAAGATGATTGTCAAAATTAAATTGGCAGGGTTTGTATTGCTATTAATTTATAAGCCCCAGGATTATTGCGCTATTGCGTGAAATCTCGAGAGAGACAGTTATGATTCTTGGAAGTTTGTATCCACATCCCACTTGGCATTTTTGGTATACAGTATAATACAGTCTTTATTTTGCCATCGAATATACAGTACTTCTACGTTGATTAAGCATTCAACAGTCCTAATAAATACCAATCGAATAGAAACATTAGTTTACAAACTGTCTCTCAAAATGTTGAGTAACAGTAATTTATGTTTTCTCTGGATTCTTTGCCTGATTGACGTCATGACAGGTGTAAACAATATGGACAAGCATATAAACATATGATAAAAGTAATTAAGACACACTTAGTTAATTAGTGTAGATTATTAGATGATGAAATTCATATGTATGATGGTAGTTAGATAAAAATTACTTATTCTAATAAGACAGTTTATAAGATACATCATCTTATGTATGCTCCACCACCATTCTGATCAAACTATAAAAGGATATGCCCTTTCACTGATAGAAATATTACACCATACAACCATTATATATACACACGGTACTTACTGTAAAATATATAAGTATAAACTATAAGAATTAATAAATATTGAATTTCAATTTGATAAACATATGTAAAAATGACATAAGATAGTTCTGGTATTATGAACATTTCTAAATTAATCTATCAGCCAGATGTCAATAAAGTTTAAACAACTCTGTACCATGTAATGTTACCATTGACAACAAATGCCATGATATAATATGGTTTACAGTAGCAGACGCCTAGATAGTAGTTGAAGATTTAGTCATACATTCTGTCAGTACTGCCGTAAGACTCTCAAGGTTAGAGAGTCGACTTGTAACTTCCACTGATCTCATTTTTCTTGTTCTAATATTTTGATAAATGGATAACTAATCAAACAGGATGTACCAATTTACGGTAATTATTTTTTTACATCTGTTTATTCATTTACAATACAGATATTACCATTATTATGATTAGACACATCATCAAAAACTGTTCTGTTTACTCATTTTGTTTTCTAAAATTGTCAAGAGTATACCTGTGATGAAACTATTATTTATGTATGTTTTGAAGTATTTTGTTTTGCGTTATTTAATTAGTCATTATTTGACTTGTAATGCTGCCAAGAAACATAATTATGCTAATATGATTATAATCTTCTAACAATCCAACACCCGATTAATTTACCAAATCTCGAGCGAATGTTCGGCTGCCATCCTGATGCAATTTGATAAAAACAAAAATGTTTTAAAATAAAATTTAAAAGACAGAAATAGATTCTTTAAATCAGCAGTAAGGAATTTGGATGTATTCCAGTAATGAAATAAATAATGGTAGCAAAGCTTTATGGTATTCTATTACAGTATCAAATATTATACTTTCATTGGTTATTCTGGTTTCTTCATGCAGTTTATAATAATTTCATTTAATGTCTGGAAAAAGAAGCTCATAAAAAAACTAACTTCAAATAATGTAAATATTGGAAACAAGTGGCTGTGATATCGTTTGTGTGGAGTATATATGCAAATCAAAATGACAACATTGAAAAACAAAACATATCTGTGCAGTGTGAATCAGCATCGATTATGTTGCCTGACATTACGAATTGTTGAAAAAAGAATGACCTGATGCCAGAGTAGGTAAAATCAGCTTCAGCAGGCATTGCATTCCTAATCTTTTTTATAGGCCATATATATTGTCTTGTTGGGTATGGAGTACCGTTATGCAAATATAGAGATCGAAGGTCAGACTCCTGTGATTTCATTTATACTTGAACATAACCTGATGCATTGCCATCTTGGGTAATGGATCAGGGATTTGGTTATGATATAGGCCTATATGTACCATGGTTACAAAGCTAATGGGTAACAAGCAATTTGTAGCAACTTAACAAGAAGTCGTGTAACTTGAGCTAAAATTAACAATAAAAACTAAACATTCAACAACATTTATCTCAAGATAAACTTTCACCAAAAGAATGATAATGATGTAGCTAGCACCTGTACTAGGTATACAACTAACTGTGTCAAACTATCTACTAGCATATCTCCACTAGATTAGATATATTTGATTTACCTACGTTCTGTCAGCTTCAACTAGAATATAAAACAAGGCGTGAGTGATGAAAGGCACATGTTTCTAGAGAACCTGAGCTACCATTGTATTTTTGCCAATAGAAAAGGTGGTTTTTTACCTTCATCTCAGTCTATTGTAACTATTTTTCAGTACACTAGGATATACATATGTATATATACATATCAAAAGCCTTACCTTGTATCATTTATAATATTTGTATGATAACATGTTTCCTTCTGATGCAACGAAGGTCGAAATTTTGTAGTCCTGGAATAATCCTTGCTTGACTTTGTACATGTAGTAAAATAAAATGTTAAAATAAAGATGCAATATGTCAAAATCATTTCTAACTTAATTAAATCTTAAAGAGGCAGATACCTTTGGTTTCCCTGTCATCTACTCAAACGACATATTTTTTTTATTTGTAAACACCTTTATTTGTCCTATTTAATATGTTAATGAAACGTTAACATAGAGTGAGTTAAATATGGTTTGAGAATTTAATTCATAAAGCTTGTTTTAAAAACCTTGTGGACTTTTGCAATGTTCAACTATATTTTAAATAAGTTGTGTGACGAACACATGTATAGCTGACATACAAAACATAGTTTACAGGAGGTTTCTATTTGTGACTTGTGAAGGTAGCTCAATTAATTTTAATCAGATTAATGTGAACTTGCCATAAAGTGTATACTGTAACCACTGGCTATACGTACATGAAATTTTGTTTAGCCATTTTATGATAATTAAATTCAAATAGCGGTGACATCCAAAAAATTAGTGTGGCTTGATAATCAATGATTCATTACTAAGTTTTTCTTTCATTTCATTATTAAATCCCCTCACTGATTAAACTCTAACTGCTCTCAGTAATTGAATATAAATAATACCTCATTTGTCAATTCACACTTAATTATATCCCAGCTTGGATTTCTTATAAATTCAATTTGAAATTGATGGAATTTGATCGAATACTCCCTTTAGAAACATAATTCATCCCTTTTCAGAAACAGAATTTGCACAAATGCGAATCAGTGCTTTGTCAATACAACAATTCAACACTAATCAGAAAGCATTATGTTTTAAAACTGAAATAAAAATGTGTCTTGTGTTCGGCTGAGTAAGATCATTTCATATAACATTTAAGAAAGACTATTCAGACTAGTCCAGAGTTGATCTTGTTGATAAGAGCTACTCACTCAACAAAGACACATAACCAACAGATACATCTACCGGTACAAGACAATCCTCTCATCTGGATCCACAAAAGAGAGACATAAATACAGAGACACTTTTTCCAAATCTTGACTGTCATATATTTAACAAATTTGGTACTAACAGTACCTAAATATATTAACCTTACGACACATTCAACCTTACTACATCATTAACGAATTAACGACAAATCTAAACTTGGGCATCCTACTTTTCTTCCATGTGGTATAGTTCATCATTTCATTTCTCTGTGTGATATATTTACACTATTGATTTAATCAATTTTGTTTTTTTTTCAGAATTTTAATGCATCTGCAAAGCCTTTTGGGGCACCCAGTGCTCCATCTTATGGCGGATCAAATGTGGATAACCTCGCAAATAGAACTCAAAATATGTCCATGTAAGTTTACATATAATGTTAGTTCCAACTCCCCTCTCCCCATCTAACCCAATGAATTGAGGCTCCTCCAAATTCTTCCACCTCCATGAGTTGAAACAAGATGAAGATGAAATTGTTTTAAAGTCAAAAAAGATGATTAATGTTTTAAGACTACAGTTCTTGTAAGAAAGGCTCACAACTGTGTTCAAAATATAGGTAAATCCAGCACTGCTTAAGTGAGGTGATTGCTGAGAGTTTTATTTGTTGATCTTGCTATGGATTACATTATAAAGGCTTAATCTAATGACAGTAGTTATGTGATGTATAGTACCTTGAGCTTCATCTATTTATGTTGAGATTAAGGTGGGGACATCAGCCTCTTGCATTTTTTTTTCAAATAGGAGATTTTCTTAGATATATGAATGAATAATATTTTGTAGGTATTAACCCTTTGAACACTGATTATACATGGGGTGTTGCACGTCCATCCCTGGATTTATAGGACGTCATATTAATTATGTCGTCAACGTAATTGGAGCTTGACACACCCTAAGCCACAAAACCGACATTTCGGTTATATGCGATACAACGGCAAGCCGGTTTTGCGGCATTTCGGGTTCTAAGGGTTAATTTAAACGCGTACATTGATCGAATTGCTAAGTTGTGTGAATTGTAATAATCATTATCATTGCCCTGCCTGGGTTTATTGGTTATCGTTAGCATCAATACGATATTGACTGAACATGCACAAAATAAAAGTTATAAAGCTAACACAAAATAAAATTTAAAGCGAATTTGTTTAAATTGTAAGTTATTGTTTTCAGGGAACCAGATTATTCAGCGGCTGCTCAAAAATATTCAGCTGTCAATGAGCCACCCCAGCCATCATCACATCAGTCATCATCTTTCCGTTATCTTCAAAATATGATGGATTCAGGTCAAGGTAATAGTTTATTTTAAATTATTGAGCATTATATGATATGTATCTGCCTACATTGACACATGGTCATATATTGTCCTTACTCCCAATTTATTATCTGACTGGCAACCTATATTTCTTCTATTTGAAGAGGAATGTGTCTTAATCCCAAAGAAAATATACTGCTGAGTGCTAATATGGAAAAAATGAACCAAAAATAAAATTTCTGGAACAGGTGTCTGCATTGTTTAAGACAGGTTCAAAGTTTACAATCTATAATGAGGAATATATTTATATCCATATTGATATTTAAGCCATACAATCATTGTGCTTTTTGATAGAAGAACAATAGATACAATTTATGGATTATACAGAATTTATGTAGATATATTATGGACATTATCATTACTATGGATTACCAGACCATTATCAAATAGAAATAGCTTTTACAGTCATTAGTAATCGCATAGTTTCAATATGGAAGTCTTTCAACTGAACGATAATGTTTCCTGGCCATTGAAATTTATTATATGAATAGCACTTGACAATTTTCCAACCTTTTTCCTTCCTGTACCCTCATACCTTAAAGTATAGTGAATAATACTTACATTTCACTTGCAAAGTGTTTATGTAATATCATTATGAAAAATCATCACAGAGAGACAAATGCCCTGAAAAAATTTTAGTCTTAGAATAATGTTACAAAATGACTCGGTATATATGATCAAGTTTAGGATTAAGAGGCTTTCACATCTAAGTTTCTAATTGATCTGATTTGATTACACACCGTTGATATTTACAACAAGGTAAAGAATTTTATATGAAATCCATCAGTCATATAGGATTGATTTTGCAAAAGAGGGTAGTGGAGTTAAAATGCCCTACTCTAGATCACTATCACTATACATGTTAATTTGAATATGATATTGTTCAAAGTGAATTATATGATTAATATTTACTACTAGTGTATATACTCGAGAGCTAGCTTGGTTGTTTTATAGTTTAGTAAATTTACCTTTTCACATGTTTTCAGCAATTGATCATTTTATTGCATGCCACCATTTCAGAACCACCATCAGCCTTTAAATCCAGTCCTGCACCACCTGCAGCCCCTGCAGCTCCAAAACCCCAAACTTATATCGCTCAGCCTGTCGGACCTGGTGAAAAACCAGGCACAGTGAAAGCCATAGTTTCACAGAAATATAACACACCAATAGGACTATATTCTGATAAAAATGTTGCGACAACATTTAAAGGACAATCTAAATTTTTAGTTAGTCCTGATGAAGGGTACAGTATACTTGTTCAGTTTATTAATAAGATTGTTAAATTTTATTGTTTAAGTATTATTTGATCATCGTTTTAGCACAAATATGAGTTTCGCAATGATAATGTGAATGAAATTACATTCAGAACTTAAGACAAAGAGAAATAGTTTGCTTATTGTGTTATTTTTATTTAGTAAAAATATTATCCTACATTTTGTGAGCTAATAATTTGTGCTACATGTTTGATTAAATATATTTAAACAATAGCATTTAACATGTTATAATCATGTATATTATAAGCAAGATATCATAACAGAATGGTATAAACTGTGTAAACATATTTTGGTTTGCTTACTTAAAGAGCACATACAATGGGAGACATTTGTTTAGCTACGTGTAGTCCAGTGATGCGATTTCAGAAATTTTCTTGGCAGACATTTTTTCCCAAAAATAAAGGGGCATAACTCTTATCGTAATTTAAGCAGATGTTTTCAAAACACAATTAAGAATCACGTACGTGTCAACAAAATATATTCAAATTCATACAAAATTTACTTGACATCGTAATACCATAGAATAAAAGCGTGCCGACTGCTGTCGATCCGATGTGTTTCAAACTCCACCTAAATTACTGTATTTTTCGTGTCAAGTCGCTACAATTTTTTCAGCAAAGTCCGGCATTTGTCTTGCACTTCGTTTTGATTTATAAACGGAAGGTAAAAAGAATGACATCCCGCAATTTATTTGGCAGTAAACCATAGAAGACGTCGCTCTAATACAGCGAGTGAGTGATACCAACTACAAAATAATTGCATTCAACTGTATCGAAATATTCGTCAACATTTCTTTATTGTCCCCAGCCTTTCTAATTAAGTGAGATTGATGAAACTTGTTCTATAGTTTCATTACAGTAATACCTTGACTAAGTTCGATAATGAGCATTTTCTGCTCAGGGTAAGCAGAGCGATACGCAATTTGATTGGTCGAGACTTTGGAACACAATAACTCTCCTTCTAATTGAGTTAAAATGTTCAAACTTGGTGTATATGCTTATTAGATCAATGCCTAGATGGAGTTTGAAGATGAGCATTTTCCGCTTAGGGTAAGCAGAGATAAGCAATTTGATTGGTTGATGCTTTGGGACCTGATAACTTTAGTTCTAATTAAGTGAGAGTGATGAAACTTGGTGTATAGTTTCATTACAGTAATACCTTGACTAAGTTCGATAATGAGAATTTTCTGCTCAGGGTAAGCAGAGCGATACGCAATTTGATTGGTCGAGACTTTGGAACACAATAACTCTCCTTCTAATTGAGTTAATATGTTCAAACTTGGTGTATATGCTTATTAGGTCAATGCCTTGATGGAGTTCGAAGATGAGCATTTTCCACTTAGGCTAAGCAGAAATAAGCAATTTGATTGTTTGATGCTTTGGGACACAATAACTTTAGTTCTGATTAAGTGAGAGTGATGAAACTTGGTGTATAGTTTCATTACAGTAATACCTTGACTAAGTTCGATAATGAGAATTTTCTGCTCAAGGTAAGCAGAGCGATACGCAATTTGATTGGTCGAGACTTTGGAACACAATAACTCTCCTTCTAATTGAGTTAATATGTTCAAACTTGGTGTATATGCTTATTAGGTCAATGCCTTGATGGAGTTTGAAGATGAGCATTTTCCGCTTAGGGTAAGCAGAGATAAGCAATTTGATTGGTTGATGCTTTGGGACACAATAACTTTAGTTCAAATTAAGTGAGAGTGATGAAAATTGGTGTATAGTTTCATTACAGTAATACCTTGACTAAGATCGATAATGAGCATTTTCTGCTCAGGGTAAGCAGAGCGATAAGCAATTTGATTTGCCGAGACTTTGAAACACAATAACTCTCCTACGAATTGAGTTAAAATGTTCAAAATTGGTGTGTATGCTTATTAGGTCAATGCCTTGATGGAGTTCGAAGATGAGCATTTTCTTCTTAGGGTAGGCAGAGATAAGCAATTTGATTGGATGATACTTTGGGACAAGATAATCAGGTTCATCTTGATTGATGATTTTTATGCCAATACAATGACTGCATTCTCATTCAGTAATGGATTCGACAGTAACAGTGTATAGAAACGATTGACTCGGACACGAGGGCCCTTTCCCTTGGCCAGAGGGGCCCTTTTGTCAAGCGTGGGGGCCCTTTTATCTGCCTTTAGGGTCCCCCTAACTAGGGTACATTTTCATTTTTCTCGTCGGTTTTAGCATTTTTCTTTATAAAACACTTTTGGATGACACTTTGTGTACAGTTTGATTGCTCGATATGTTTGAAAATAAAATGTGCAATTAAAAGAATATTGTCATCTATTTATTTTGGGATTTCGGCAGGGGACATCAGCCTCACTGTTGGCTTGTTTATTTAAAGATATAAATCCAATACAAAATATGATCATCATAATTCCGACAATATGCCATCAAAATAGAGCTTTTCTCCGACATCAGGCATATTATTTCCGGCACGTACACCTCTCTTTCTTTCACGTGTCTTGTGAGATTTCTACTTTCCATTTAATTACTCAACCAGAAGCACTATGTGTGTGTGTGAAGTATCTTTATTTAACTTAGGCTTCCACCAAAAAATATATCACAGACAAGTTATCGGATAGAATGTATGGTCATTTGAGGTGTTATATACTATCAGGATATGTGACATATAAGACTAATTTCTACGTGTTATTGTCCAACACCAAAGAGATTAAAATGTTAGACAATGGAGAAATCAAGGGTTAATCAGATTAAGTTTATATTGGATTGATATATAGTCCTCCAAAGGAGAAGCCATGACTTCTGTTCAGGATTGATTTGATGAATTGTCCAATAAAGAATTAAGTCAGCCAATCAAGGCAGGTTAAGTAGTTAATCAAGATAGGTGTATAGACAGTATAACACGATAAATATGTCGATCACTTAATTACCTAATCAACCCCGCCTATTATCAATGATAATCGGGTTGAGTGGTAGTTATACACTTAATACACTATTATTAATTTTGGAATTTGGATATTATTCACAATGTCTTGACATTGGATTGGGTATATTCCTGGTCGGACAATTTAGGACGTTTGGGAAATGGCGTTAGATGTGTCCGGAATTTCTGGGCGAAATCCCATCGCTGGTGTATCCATTTTAGGTCAAATTCAAACGAATCTGATGAAAATCAATTCAGCTATTAAAGTTTTAAGTATCCGAGAGCCAAAAACGACCTTAATCCAGTTGATTGGCTAGTGACATCACAGGCACTACACATACTATATATACATTATCTATACAAGATATTACTGCCTGTACAATATAGCACTATCAATACACACTATCATTTGACAAGTGTCTATTGACGGACCAATCACCACGGTACTGCCCTAATCGTAATTACCGTATTATTGTCTTACATTGTTATAGATTATACATTTATGATTGGAATATTTTAGAGTGAATTTAAAATACTGTATCATGCTGTAGATCTATTTAAGCGTTCTTTGTTTAAATAGACTGTGTGACAAATGAAGATGACCCACAACTGGCGTATTTACCGGAAATTTGGATAACCCAGTGATACTTGACATCCCAACCTATTCACTATTAGTAAAGGAATACAAATGGTGCCAGTCATTTGTCGATATATTCATTATCAGCTATTATGCTTTGTAATAATGATAACCATTTCTATACACAACTTTTATTGTAACTCCATTTGAAATTCACAGCGGATATGGAATTTTCCGATGACTATATAATAGATTGCCCTAATTTCTCAGCCAATCAACGCTGGGAATCTTATTACCATGTACGGTTGCAAGCACTACAGGCGTAGTAAATGAGGTTAAACTTTTTTGCGAAGTTGTTTTAAAACCAATCAACAAATAATACGAGGCTTCTTTATTACAAAACATCGGTGAGCAAAACCAGCACTAACGCTGTCGATCGCCATTTCCGCCAATTGCGATAGAATTATAATTTTGGCGATAAAATATTCAATCTGGAGCACAATGTTTGGCGATATTTTTTTCCTGTATGGCAATTCTTTTTTAACCCTGGCTATAAAATTTTTCTTGCCAAAAAGCTTTGATTTGATTTCTGCCACTGCAGACTGACACATGTTACAGTCTATCACGTTTGGCTGAGTCACTCATCAATCATTTTGTCTCTTGATTAATCTCGGATTAGTGTATTCAAAATGGCGGCCACTAGAATAATACTCATACGATTTGTTTGGGATTATTGGATTATGACGTCTGGTTTATCTTTTTCTTACTTCTGTATCGTTATAAATGAAGCCAGGTTTGAGTTTGTTGTTACAGTTTATGTGGAAGTTGACGTTAAACTCTAGAAACAAACGAACGAACAAAAGTCAGTTATCATCAAATTGCATGCCAAGAGTCGTAAGCGAAAGATTGAAGAGCCTTCGTGAACGTCTGATAGAAGAATGCCAGATTATTTTAGTATGTCACCACCAAATATGTTCCACGTCTACAGATGATACTAACATGATTGGCTACCTCAAAAGTTTGCATAGGAGAAAAATTTTGAAAAAACATAATCTTAAAGGGACCGGCCAAGTGCCTGTCTCGGAGGTGGGGAGAGAAGCAGAGGAACAGGCGGGCTGTGCTGCTGTTCCTCAAGACGGCCGATGCGTGGCCTTGTAGCAGAGTATCGGGCGGGGATTTCTCGGGCCGATGGATTGCCGTTAGTGGGGAATGAGACGGCTGGGGCGGCCGTTCCTCTAGCCGGCCGATGCGTGGCTTCGCTGCCGAATCGCGCTCTCGAGAAGCCGGGACATTATAAAACAATGTTGCTGTTCTTTCTCTTTTCAGGTAAAGTTTAGCTGGGAAGAGTCATGTGCAAGAAAAACCCTAATGGAATGTGCTTCAATTTTTATTGATATCACCCCAGTGGAAGTAGACGTTAAACTCGAGAAACAAACAAATGACGCTGTCAACCATATTATAGGACTTTTAACTTATAACCATATGAAACTTATTGCCCAAATAATTTTCAATATGTGAAAATAATCCGCGGGATCAGCTATGTGGTTTTTACTACGAGCACTTCACTTTCCCACGTAACGGAAGCAGATTTGTTTTTTCCCCACAGGGTTTTTTCTATCCGCACTGATGGCGCCCAACATCTCTCAGCTGGACCTACTGTTTTAACCTGTTTTTATTATGACAAAGGGAGAAGATGACCCGCCCTCTCTCCTCACGACAGCGGTTTTATAAGTGTGATTTAAATTGACTTTTTAATATACAAGGACGTTTTATTTTGTGTGTTAACCGATTTTAAGGAGACTCTAGATATACACTGACATCTCAATTATATGTTTTTACTAACTTTCAACCCATACAGTGTAAATGATTTAATTAAATCAACCTGTCGATAATATCATATATAATGTATTGGATGTTAAATCTTTAATAATAAACAAAAACAACAACAAAACAAATTATTTCGTAGTCAATTGTTTTATTTAATTGGGGGATTAAGAAATCAGTCAGGCATTAATGAATACACACACCGGCTGTATATAGGTAATTAAAGAATAAACATTCACTCGGTCACTGTGACATCACTGATAATTGGCAAAGTTGTTAATGAATACACACGCCGGCTGTATATAGGTAATTAAAGAATAAACATTCATTCAGTCACTGTGACATCACTGATAATTGGCAAAGTCGTTTTAACGGAAGATCTATTTTTGCGATTTTGAGTAAAGCAGAACTAATTTTAAGCATAACTTGCCGTAAAGTTGATATAGTAACCATTGGCTACATGTAGCTAAAAAACATATCTCCCATTTTATGTGCTCTTTAACAATTAACAATTATGTTTACATATATGTATATATTTGTTATGATATACTGTTTATATATTAGATATAGGTAAAGATATTTAACAGTATTGTATATATAACTTATTTATTTTCAGTAGATTCTGAACCTATTCCACCTTGGCAGAGGTACTCTACTCTATATTTCATGCTAGAAATATCTTCAGTGTGAACACATTTTTTCCTTTATTTTCTTTCCAAATTTTGTTTCCATTTTTTTCTGGGTTTTTTGTTTTTGAAATTTGGTGCAGTGGTGTGCTATTTCATAGATACAATTTATTTGTCTATTATATATTTTATGAAAGCACTAGGAGGCAAATATCACTTTTAAAATCTTAGCAGGAACTTAATGGTTTTCATTTCATCTCCTAATGCCCCCATCTGATCGGAATGGTGACCTTACTGCGCTGCTGAGACCGAATGGTACCATGAAATGCACAAGGTCGCTGACAAGTGTGAATACAGCACAGAAAAATGTCCCAAAATTACAAACTTGTGTTCTTATTGCGACTTGTGCGATTATACCGTGTTCTCACGGCAGGCTCTTCACGCTTATGGCGTTTCTAGTGAGATCTATAAGCTTGACAACAGTGGACATCGCAAACCCGCGGCGTATTAACCACACGTCCTTTTATGTGTATCTGGACTTGCACATGCGTATCCACCAAGTCATCACAGCGACTATATAAGCTGGTTAGATTTTTTTTCGAAATGAAACCTTTGAAGGGCCTGTTTTCAAAGCAAGTCGTACATAGGCAAGTAATGTAAGCTTAGTAAGTAAGCCATGGTCGTATCAAGAACTCAACAAACGCCGTGGGAACTTCATAACATCGCCATAATTGTAGTGGTAACCACATGAGGTTGTGGTGCAATCACGCAACAGTGCTTATGGTGATTTTGGCGTGCTCTGAGACCATTTGTTATCGCCGTAGAAACACAGTATGGACCTTCGCGACCCCATCACGTTTCGCAGCTTTCCTGGTCATATGACAGAACCTTGGCATTTGTTTTGAACATGCTCAATGCAAACGCTGTGGTTCGGCGATCATTGGAGACCATGGAGATCACAGCACGATATATGGCGTTTCCACCATGCTTTTGCCACACTTATAGTGATCTTGACGTGCTCTGAGACCAGTTTTTGTCGCCGTAGAAGCGTGGTAAGGACGCCAACCGGTTCTGACGGGGGTATAAACGATAGTTACAGAGTAATGGTTTAATCAATGCCTTACTCCCCTTCCCCCACCCCTTTGCCCCATCCTATCACATTTTTATCCCATCAAATATTATATTTTTATGTTTAATAAAAGTATTTAAAAAGAAGGTTCAGATTTTACAATGATTATTTAATATCCATTTATACTAAAAAAAAATTAATATTAAAAATAATTTTACAGTATTTGAATAGTCGTTATTCCCAATTATTTCTTCCCTACCCCTCTCCATTATCCAAACTAACTTAACAATCAGTCAATGATATCATTTAACATTCTAATAAATCATCCAATTTCCTTATTTACTAGCCTTTCATTGAGGATGATTTCAATTAATAATGGTATTTGTAAATTAAACATTTTGCATGTTTAGATAATTTCAACTTGCATGACCTAATAAATATGTAATAATAGGTCTGATAAAAAAAAATTAATTAATTTTAGAAAAAAGTTATTTATGATATGATAATCAAACAGTATATCTGTTATATTTTTCTATGATTTGAGAAATTTAAGCTTATTATATATCATATATGGAAATAATATAAACTGCCTATATTATGTTTGGCTTCAAGTTTCATATTTCTTTATCAACTGACAATTAACAACACAACATGACTTGTACATTTCTATAGATTAAAATCATCCATCATAATTTTGACATCGAAAATTCCTGTTGAGACAAATTATATTTAGACTTACAGTAGACCTCAATTATTATTTTATGAATAGTTCGGTTTCATATTTCCCATTTAAAATATTAAACAGTTGTAGTTGACATGATAATAGTAGCTTAAGAAGAGTCCTGTTCCCTAGAAAGGAAAATAAAAATTTGAAATGAAAGTCTAATGTTGACATTAAGAATGCACAAATGTCAGAAACTCCCCATATCCATTCATAAAAAAAAATATTGTAGGTTATATAGTGTGTCTTGTCCACAAGTTTATCTTATCGGTTTTGTTTGTGTGTTGTGTGGTTTTCCTACATTATCTATGTAAACTTAGATACTACCCAGATACGGTAATAAGTGGAAATTTTAGTCAATTTTGAAATATTTCCTCTAGATTACATCATAAGTTATTTCTAGGAAACAGACTCGGGCTAAATTAAAGCTAGCATGTAGGTTTTTTGTGTGTGTAGCTTGTTTTGTTTAAAATAGCATGTTGGCATGTTTTGTCTTGCAGTGAAGATCTCCCAATTCCAGCACCAAAAGAAAACGGTAAAAGTGAGGTAAAAACATATCAGCCATCGGAAACATATAAACTGATACATGAACAGGATGCCCCGAAAGAAACGCAACCCACACATTCTCGATCTTTTAAATTTTTACAACAGCAATTAGGAGAAACTAAAAATGGGTAATTATAGAGTGTACACACACTATTATTATAAGTTCCAGTTTCTCAATTAAGTGAAGAATGAAAATTTAAAATATTAGGTAACTGTGATGCATCCAGAAATGACAACTTGGCCCCAGACACTAATTTTTTCTGACGGTTTTTTGGGACGTTTTTTTTCTTTGATGTTTCAAATTTATGGTTCTTTTGGGTTTCCCCCTCAACTTTTTATTGTTGCATTTTCTAAAGATTCCCCTATATAGAAATATAGAATTAGAAGAAGCATGACATTTTTGGAGTGTTCAACCACAGCACATGTTCACAGCATGCATAATAAATAAAGAATAAATTATTATTATTAATTTATAAGGTAATAGGTTGGTGTTTTTTTAAAATTTATATTGAATGAAGAACAAATAAATTGCACAATAGGTTATTTTCAAGCTTCTTTTCCGAAATGTTTTTAGTACATTTGGTTTCTTATTTCATTGATCAGCTATTATTTAAATACACAGACAATCATGGAATACAAATACAATTAGGATTCATAATCATATTTAGACAATTATTATGAAATTAGTGAAAATAATGAAATTAAACTATCATTTGTTGATTTCATGCAAGGCATTATAACAATGGTATGACATCATTGAGATAAATGTCATGGTGATGTTCCAGTAGTAACTACAGTCCGTAATGTGTATTTTATGATTTTACTATAGACTGAACATGAAGTAAGAATACTAAGTATACTAATACTATAGAAAGATGTTTGAAATTATTTATTGTGTATTTGTTTACATGTGGATGTCAGAGAAGCAGATATATATATTATGCTTATAATATATTATAATGGCCTATATTATATATATAGCTGTGAAATGGAGTTAACACTATATTTGAGAATTGGTGCTTCTTTATTATCAACATTCAAAAACTATATTGTTCTTTCTCTCTTTTTTTTGTGGGGGAAAGCAGATCGATCATTCATTGTAAATAACATGTTTCTCTGATCAAAAGGTTGTGTTTTATGATTAATATATTGTGTTGTATTTATTAGTTTAATTTTGATATTTCAGTCCTGCAGCACCAGTACCCTATACCCCACCAGGTTAGTATACAGAATCTTTACTAAACATTTATTAACCATTTACATCTTAAATGGTTAGATTTAGAAATGATAAAAAAAAAAATATTAAGTGACTAGGAGTAACACTAAAAAAAGGTTTAACTACTGCACTTCATTCTTTAGCTCACTGCTAAAGACCCCTATTTGCAAGCGAATTATTGAAATAAAATTGAAACCAAATGTTAGTCCCGAAATGACCTAGTTTGTGTCCAGTGGAAGTTAAACCTCATTTTAAAATAATACAAAACATACATGACGTTAAGACAAAGTTTTAGGCAATGTCCCTTCTCTTTGCTGATGGTGAACCTGACACAAGTAAACCAAATAAACTGAATATTTTAGGTGAAAATATTTTAATTTTGTCCACTTTATTTTAATCGGGAAAAATTATATTTTTTTTTAGCTCCTGCAGCACCAACATGGACCCCAAAACCTGCACCAGTGCCATCTGCTCCTGCAGCTAAAACCTGGACTCCTAGTGCAGCACCAGCCATGGCTCCTTCAGCACCTCGTGCTCTAGCACCTAGAGTACCACCACCTAAACCATCAGGAGTTGGTGCTATACGAGGAAAAATCGGTGATGCCTCCATGCAGAATCAAGGTAGTGGAATGATCCCTAAAACGGCTCTTTGTGCCTCTTGTGGAAATTGCATCAGGTAAAGTTAATATTTGCCTTGGCATCGAGAATTACCAATTCCGTTTTCAAATTGTCTGTAGATGAAATAGTCTGTATAATATTAAGTCTGTATTTCATTGCCATTTAACCAAACATTACCCTGTAAATTTAAAGACATTGTGACTAATTGGAATGAATAAAATGAAGTTTAATGTCTTACTACCAGACTAATGAAGACGGCCATATGCTATGAAGGCCAAAGGCAATTGAATTCAAAATCTCAAGGATTTTTTTGTGTGTACATAAGACGTTGGTTTTCCGTCCTATTCAACCAACTTAATACTTATCCTTGCCAGCCCCTCCATCCTTCTCCGCCAACAAGGGAAAACCACACTGGAAAAATCCGGGGTGAGACTTACTCAGACAACATTGATGTTGCAGCTGACCTAGTTTGTAAGCCAGCGTGCGTCTTGGTTTATTGTCCTAAAGTGTTGTGTTTCAAGTCATAGATCTGTCATTGATCTATTTTCTCCCACTGATTTTAATAGATGTTATTAAAATCAAGGAGATGTCTGGTACCATATTTTTTTCCTAAAATGACCTAATTCTCATAATAAATCCTTGATTGTGCATTTCCTAGTTATGTAAAACCTCATCAGTCTTATTTATTTTATTTTCAGAGGTCCATTTGTATTGGCCATGGGTAAAAGTTGGTGTCCAGAACATTTTGTTTGTGCTAATCCTAGATGTGGTAGAAAGTTAATTGATATTGGTTTTGTAGAGGAAAGCGGATTTTTGTACTGTGAACAGGACTATGCACAACATTTTGCTCCCAAGTGCCATAAATGTGCCCAAGCTGTTGTTGGGGTATGAATCACTTTTTACATCACTTAAAAAATCATTGGCTCTGAACTAAGATATATGTCGACTCAACAGGAAATTATGGCCAACTGTATAGATTTCTAAGTATGAGATAAATTTGTTGGTTTTCGGAACTGGTTGGAAAATATTTATAGCAAGAGAATGATGTATTTACATACAAAGAACTGACCACTGATCAGGGTAGCGATTCAAATAGGTGGGATTTCAGTATTCTCATCTCCATCTTATCTGTAACGATGGGTAATTACTATATGTCAACCATGAACCAGAGCTACCTTTTTGAAAGAACTGTATTAATTGGTTTCAAGGTAGCATCTTTTTAAGATGAATTTGCTATTAAAATACATCATTGACCACCATTTTATTTTTCAGGAATGTGTAAATGCAATTCAACAACAATGGCATCCACAATGTTTCTTATGTACTAAATGTCATCAACCAATTGGAGGTACTCAGTTCCATATTGAGGAAGGTAAACCCTATTGTGAGAGAGGTGAGTTGTAGATTTTTTTTAGTGCATCAGTTTGATGAAATTTGAAACTGGGGGTCATTTCAAATCCTTCAGAAACTGTAAGACAAGAGGATCAGGGATCAGCAATTTGTTCAGCAAATGAAGTAACTGAGATTTACTCAGATGTAACATGGAGGAACAGTTACTTTGACAGGAGTAACAACTTTTATGTAGTGCCAGTTTTATTCCACTTGTCCTATCATAAAGTGGTAAGCTAAAAATGAATTCAGATTATAGTTTAATTGATGATAATATTAATTCTATGTTTGTGATATTTTAGATTGGGGTGCCATGTTCCAGACTATGTGTGCTGGATGTGAATTTCCAATTGAACCTGGTGACAGATGGGTTGAAGCTATGAATAAAAACTTCCATTCGGAATGTTTCTATTGTGCAGTAAGTTTGTTCTCCTATCTCGGCTTATTTTACTGTATAGAGAAAATATAACTGTAGATGTTAATGTTAGACAGGGACATGTTGTGGTTTGATTATGCCCATGGCCAATTTCTTGATTGTATAAAGCAAGACTCAAGTATAGGGCCCTATTCTTTGATTGAATCACCCCCTGAAATGAATGTCCAGACCCATTGTCCCCCTGCCCCTCACCCCTGAGGCTGATGCTGGAACTAAAAACTAAGCATCAAATGGAAACTAAATATTTTGTTTAAGAGGTTGTAAGACCCCATGTAGGATTATTTAGTTTAAAAGATGATGACTTGTAATTTATGTAGAATGATAATTCACACCCATGACGCCCAAAAAATGATTTCATATATGACCTTGTTCGAAGTTATACCATTGGGTAAGGAAATGAAAAGTGAGTTCCAACCATTCACAATTTTGACATTTTATGTTCCACTGTGGGTAATATTTGAGTATTTTCTGTTTCAGACTTGTCAAGTCAGTTTGGAAGGTCAACCTTTCTATTGTAAATCTGATAAACCATTTTGTAAGAAACATGCTCGATAATTGACTAGTTAGATGAATTTAAATTAAATGGTCTGAAGTTCTGAAGGTGTGATACAAACATAGAGACTGAATGCTGGAGAGGATTTTATGCAACTTAAATATTAAAAAAGATATCTAATATGTATATAAATATCTGAAATATATATATATATTAAAAAGAAAAATCAGACTTGTAGAAAAAAAATATCAGGCTTATTCTATAGAAGTAACAATATTTTTGTTATATTGTGGTTTCTGTGTATCAAATATGCAATATTTCGTTATATTTTTATCCAATACAATTTCTAAATGTTTTTCTTAAAACCAAATATTTGAGAAATTTTATATACATTTATATTTGAAATGATATTCTGTGTCCGTGTCATAATAAGAACTCGTTATACAATATTGTATATAAGGTTGGTTATTTAAGCAATAAATTTCGATCTATTTTAATAAATATCTGTGCATAAAGATTGGGGAGAAAAAGATAATATATTTTAGAACAAGAGAATGTTATAACTGTAAATAGTGTTTATTACTGTGTGCTGTTTGGGCATAATTATTGTATATATATAATTCTATATACCATTAGGATGCCCTCTTCTGCTCCTATGTTTTCTTTTTGTTATATGTAGTTGTTATGACTTTTTTTTTAAGAAAGACAGATTGGTTTATTTATATTGAATAACAGCATGAGTTTATTGACACAGTCTCTTCTTAAATGACAAACTCTTTATATCCGCATTTTACACGATCATTATAATTAGATTTTTTAGTCTCTGGTGGTGAAAAAAACCCATAAAAAGCTATGTGTCAAGAATTTTCATAAAACATATCAAGAATCTAGTGTCAAAATATACATATTTTACAAGAATAGTGCCATGAAATAACTGCCTAGTTTAGCAAAAATATTAAGAATATTTCATATCTCAAATTTATTTTCCTATTTATTCTCTTTGTAAATGTTAATAAGTAGGAGTTAACTACTAATATATTATTATGTTAGGATTTATATATGAATTATATATATTTAGCCACATACTTTATCTATCTAGATGTATTATATTATTTTTAGTGCTTTTATGTACACTATACTTTTCATATACTCTGCACACAACTACTTAACAGATTCACCGGTACATGTATATACGCCATTATAACTTAGTTTATTCTGCATACAGTAAAAACTGATAATTACTTAGGTTTAATATGACAATTATACAGTTAGAAGTAAAAACATCATAGCTAAAGAAATTTTACTTGGTTGATTTGAAAAGTTTATAGTTAATGAGGAAAACTGTATAGATAAAGGGAAATTAAATAGTTTATTA
Source organism: Patella caerulea (assembly GCA_036850965.1). Taxonomy (NCBI): domain Eukaryota; kingdom Metazoa; phylum Mollusca; class Gastropoda; family Patellidae; genus Patella; species Patella caerulea. Next base: position 15,581,585 of record JAZGQO010000014.1, on the reverse strand, counting down.
TTGTTATTGGTGAAAACTCCCTATTTTAATTAAACCGCATTCTGAATTCTGAAAACTTCTTCGGTCTGTTATGGACGAGAATTACACATTTCTTCTGTCTTTTATTGATGAAAATAACATTTTTCTTTGTTATTAATGGGAAGTAGTTAATGTAATTATTACTAATACTGATGAACTGATGTGATCTAGAGTGATACACAAGTTATTTCAGGGATAAAATATGCATAAATTAGAGTGACTGTGTTTTACAAGTGTTTGTTTCTAATACCTATAATCTGTTGCATAACTGTATATGGGTATTTTTTGTTCTCCCCTCTTCCTAGTATATTGCTCCAAATCTATAGGTCTGAATAAAGTGGCTTTAATATATTACATCTTTCTTATTATATTAAAGGGGGGCCACGGTGGCTCAGTGAGTGATATGTTGATGCACTAGTATGGAGATCGCCAGTTCACTCCCAATGATGACTGAGAAAGTTCATCATGTTTTCTCCTGGTCAGTGGTAAAAGAAAAGGGCCTGACAAATACAGCTGTGTATAGTCATTCGATGGGTCAAATAAGCGAGGTTCCATGTACACATTAGCAGATGGAAGTTGGTATAAGAGTAGGCTGTCGTGCCACTTTCCGGACAAAATAAAATTTCCCTCATAGAACAGAACAGTAGGATGTTAAACATCTGCTTGTACGTGACAAGGCATAGGGTCTTATGTGGAAGCTATTGCCAAAAAAAAAAACAATTAACAGTATGTTAGTCATGAAATGACCTAGTTTGTGAGGAGTTGTCTTAAACCGCATTTCATTATGATTTAAAGATGTATTCCTTCAAGCTGAACTGGGTAAAGTATGTTGCCCGAGTCAACATACTGGTTTTGATCCTAGGTTTGTGTAGGATTAATGGCAAATTCTGGAAATATAAAAATGTGTTAGTCCCAAAATTACCTCAGTTGTGTTCAGTGGGTATTGAATTCAAATGTTCTATCTCTTCCAGGAAAATATTGACAAATTACCTAATGAGCTTACAAAAAACTATTACATTGCCTCAACCCAATCTAGTGCTCAAGTGTAAAATGAAATGGCACTTCTAAATATATTATGTAGCTATGTTCTAAGATACAGGATTCAAGATACACTACCATAAATTTATACAGACCAGATTGAGTTCCATAGCTATGCTTGGTTTTGGCCAGACGGTGTAGATTTTAAGACTAAAAATTTTAAAGTCATAAATTCAAGGGTAAATGAGGTTCATGTACACAGCACAGACAAACTGTATGATCTTATCATCAGACATGAAATCAGCTCCATTTCTTTCAAAGATTCAATTCCCAACAAAGACAGCAGGTCTTCAGCTGATATCGAATCCTAAGTAAATTCTTGTATTATGCTCTGCCACCTTTTTTCACTGCCATTACATTAAGGTTTTCACTGTTCTGACAACCGTTAGCCAATCAGTCAACAGATACCAAGTGCTCTATAGTCTGCATTACTCAGAGCAGACAAGCTAACAGTTTGCGATACCCTTACATTTATGTCCTCTGTGTGCCCCATTAGTGGTTTTCGAGGAATCCAGAATTTTGTATACCAAATTTGCCATACTTTGATTGGAAATACCTATCCTATAAATACTTTTGCGCAAATCCATATTTTACTGCATTTATTCTGTTTTAAGGTTAAATACTTTGAAATTTAAATTTCATGGTATGGAAAATGACTAAAGTTCTCTAAATATGAGTGAAACAAGAGCTGTAAGGGTACAAATCAAGCTTGTCACAATCTGGTATTTAGTAAGTTAGATATATTTGGAGTGTTCTAATTTCAGAACACCACTTGTCAATTAGTGAAGAGGATTGGTCGAATACTAGCTCTTTCCAATAAAACATAAAAACTTGATACTTTGTATCCTCCAGATGAGTTAAGATCAACAAAATTTTCAGCCAAAATGTCAACTCAACAGAAGTACCTTACTACTGTTTGTTTATTAGAACTTGGGAAAATAACTAGACACATTCAGGATTGATTATTTTATTCCCTCATCACGTCTACACAGAATATATAGATCTTGCGGGTTTGGTACTCATAGACAATTAGCTAGCATTATAACAAAATGAGATGGCATGTTTATGAACATCAAGAGAGAAACGCTTTATTTGATGTGTGTTTCATTGAAGTTAAAGGTTAAAAAAAAAATCTTCTTAATTACTGGTACATTTAATGGTGAAAATAAAGAGAAGTTTTTATGAGAAACTTGACTAGATGATATTTATAGGCTAATTATCCAATAACAAAGAATAATTTAATTATTATAAGATGATGTAAAAGATAAAAGTGATATTTTAATTGCGAGTTGGTTTATTTGTTAATGTATGTTTTAAGATATAAGATCTGTCGATTAAATTATCAATCCAGTTCGCTGGTAAATATGGTTTTAATCGGACCAAAACCTGGAATATAATGAAACAAATATTCATAACATTAGAAAAGTTCAGAAGTAGAAAGTATTGAAATGAATATAACGTCTCGCAAGGCTATAGTGTAATGATGAACTATTAATAACTATTTGAAGCTGACACCATAAGTAAAATCTATTTTATAATAGTTTTACTTACATTATTATAATCATACCACTGATTACTGCCATCAACTAAATATCTTATAGATGGATTTGTATTCATCACAGCATTCTCCATAGCATCAACTACAGGAGCTAATGTAGTACATGTTGTCTTTTTAGCTATATCTACATTTTTACTATACTGGGCTTCAACATAATCTCTACCATACGATGTTTTTACTTCATGACTAGCCTTATCCCACATTTCATCACATTCTTGTCTCATACGGCTCACCTAGATAACAGTCATTTAATGCATTTAAATTATATAAAATTCAAATAAAAATATTTTACAATAAATAAGACCAAAAATAAAATGGTTGATTTTATTGTTGGATTTTATCTATTGATTTGAATTTTGAGACGACAGCAAGACAGACTGTGTTCGTTAAAATGTTTACCTCTATAGATAAAGCTGAAGTATACAGATTCGTAGATATAACAGATTTTGATGTGCCACTTTTGACACTTTATTTTGACCAGAATCAAAGAGGTTTAGCTCCATATTAAGGGATACAGATGAATATGACTTAACTGAATAAAGGAAGAAATCTTGTAGGTTGCAATCTTTATCTATTTACAGGAATAACACCGCCTATTACTTACAGATTTTTCTCCCAGCATTCCAGTGCTACCATAAAAGTTACCAGGTTCTATTATAGAAACTTTAACACCAAACTGTCTCATTTCTAGACGTAGACAATCAGAAAATGCTTCTACAGCATTCTTAGTGAAAGCACAAGCTGATTGAGATGGTGGAAATATAGGAGCACTTGTAGTGTTGATAATTCGTCCTGAAATAGTGCAAGACGCAATCTTACTTTGGTGATCAATACAATTGTTTAAATGATGAATTGATGATAAAATTGAATTAGTCATATGACAAATTTTAAGTCATTTCAACGATAGATTTATGCTAACTTGACATGCTGAACAGTTTATAATTCACATTGTAAGGCTTTGGTTACGCATATGATGTGGGATAAACCATGGTAATGGTAACCCTGTTTTAGCAGACTATTATCCTCCAAAAGAAGCTTATTCCAAAGGAAATTTTTCACTGTCTAAAATGTTGTAGAGGGAGACAACCCATGAAGAACAAAGGGTTTCAATCCAAATTTGTATTTCGTTTTAAATATTGTTCTGGAATCAATAAACATGAATTATAGTTCTGGAATCAATAAAGATTGGTAAATAACTGACCTTTGGCTTTACGGATTAATGGTAGGAATGTTTTAGACATGTTAATAACACCAAATAAATTAACTTCAGCAACTTGTCTATACATATTCAATGGTGTTAATTCCACGTCCCCAACAAAATTAATACCAGCATTGTTTATTAGAGCCCATAATCCTGTTCAAATAAAATACAGAGATAACAAATAAATCATTAATTCAATCAGAAATAATTTAATTAGGGGTTTTAGCCATTCCTTGGACTTAAAAGCTTCCGATCTGATCGTCATTCCGATTCATGTTGCATAAAGTAACGGTTATTATAAATAGTAGTCATGTGAGTAATCAGATTAAGGAAGCTGTTTCAGATGTATTTTGGTGGAAAAAATCTATTGATTCTGTATGAAAGGCTCTTAGAAATCTTTATCCTGGTCCAGTTCAACTATCAGAAAACTTTGAACAATACAAGTTTTTTTCCATGTTGGATTGTCGGCAAGTCCATAAAAGTCTTTAAATACATGTCTGGAAGACCATGTCTAATTACTTGCAAAGATTATAGTGGTAAGTGAAAAATTGTGGTTAACAACTGACTCATACAAACGAACAATGAAATTTCTTAAACGGATAATTAACTCCGTTTTGCCATTACTTTACAAATTGTAAGGTATGAGGTAAAACAGAGTTAATCATTCATTTAAGAAATTTCATTGGCCATTAGAGTTCCGGTATGCTATTTAAATGCCAAATAGTGAAGAAATAGTCCAATCACCTTGTCTGAAAGTTTGCCACTGAGCTTGTTAAACCATAATAGACATTATAATACATGTGTTGTAACTTACATGTATCACTACTGATAAAGTTAGAAAAGTCTATAATGAAATAAATGATGTTCCCCTACCTGTAGTAGAACAAGCTTTATATACTTCATCATAACATTCATTAATACTTTTATCATCAGTTACATCTAATGGTATAACATGCATACGACCAGATGTACTACTTGTTAACCTTTCTACACCGTCACTCTTTAGATCTTGACAACCAGCATAAACCGTAAATCCCATAAAATCCAATCTCTGTGCAATTGCATTGCCAAATCCTGAAGAAAAAAGTTATAATACTAATATTCCAAATATTCAAGCATACAACCCTTAAGTAAATAAACTAAAAACATACTTATGGAAAAACAGCTACTGATTTATTTAGGCGACATTTGAAGAGTATTCTCTCAACGTTTTCAAGCTAATACAATATAACAAAAAGTGAGGCAACATATATAGACAAAATGAACAACAACAAGGTTGAAACCATACATAGAAACAACAAGATCAAAGGTCTATGACACAATAGGTTATGGTATACAAAAAGTGGTTGGCCAATAAATAGGGTTTGTCACTGAGTCAAGTGGTGTGGATTCGATCCTCAAATGCAAGTGAGCGACAAGGAGTAGGATCACCTATCCAATCTTGTGAGTTCTCTCCGGGTTCTCCCCACTGCTAAAGGCCCCTACGCACAGGCGAATTGTTGAAATAAAACTGAACCATATGATGGTCTTGAAATGACCTGGTTTGTGTTGAGAGTTGATGTTAAAACACATTTTTCTTGAAATGCCCTTTTGTAGACACAAATCATATCCAAACAAAATTTTTATTATTTTTATACAGGAGAAAGTCTCCAAAGCCTCTTTAAAGTTCCAATTTCATATTTTCTAAGAAAGTCAAAACATAATTATTTCTATGTCTTTTGCTCAAAAGGTAGTCAACTCACTATTATACAATCATGGGCAAAATTTCACAGGCATTAAAATGTCTGAAACAGGCTGATTGAGGAAATAGTAACACAATTACCTCCCTTGTTTTCCCATTCCTCTCCATGGACGGCTGTCTTCAAATGTTTGAATTTGAAGTTGAAAATGATATTTTTGCCAATTTCTCAACTGGCAATAGTGAATTATAGGATTAATAGGATTATTCTTTAACAAGGTAGGACTTTTTTATAGGTACAATCTATTTTAGGGCTTTATTTTAATACATTTTAAAAATATAACTTAAAAATAAGCTATTGGAACTTTAAATGACGATATTAATAATATCTCTTTATCTGTTTATTTATCTACTTTGATAAAGTAGATAAACCAGTACATATCATCATGTTCTGACCACACAGAGAGAATCTTTTAACCCTTGCAACAGTAATTGCCAATATTCATCTAATTAAACAGTGTTAAATAAAATCTTGCAAAACCGTTGTCTCTAACCTTCACGACTCATCTCCAGACATCACCAAGTCATGGCCAAAATTGCATTTATGGCTTATGGAAAGATAGGCTGGCACTGCCAGGCAGGATACGCCCACATTTTCGAGAGATGGATAGAGAACAAGCAATACCGAAAGTGATTTTTCCTACATCATTAAGTCCTGTATTTCATACTGTATTGGGAGCAGCCATTTTGTTGGTCAGTTCCAGTCTGATATTCATGAAATTCGAAGCCGACAATGTTTATGGTGTGACGGTACACAACCTTGAAATGTGATTTTCGGCAAAATCGGATAAGAATTGTGAACTGTAGAGAGTCCACAACCATGATATACCATATTTTTACACTATTCGCGTACAAACGGTGACCATTTCGTCCGGCAATTTTGGTACGATTTTCACGAAATTCGAATAATTCAGGAAGTTAACAGTATTCGCGAACAAACAGCGGCCATTTTGTCTGTCAATTTTGGTCCGATTTTCCCAAAATTTGAACTCAAACCTTCCTTAAGGTGAAACGGTGATATAATCAAACATTTTTTTCAATCGGAAAAAAAATTGTGACTTCCAGAGGGACCACAAGCTAAAAAGGGTGATTTTTCGTACAATCAGGGGCCATAATTTAGGAAGTTACGAATCAATGAGCGCAAGTATCGAAAGGAACCAAGATCTTCAGGTTATAAACATGCATGTCAAGTTTCATCAAAATCGGTTCAAAATTGTGACCTATTATAGGGTCCACAACCTTGATATAACATATTTTCAAACTATTCGCGTACAAACGGCGGCCAATTTGTCCGTCAATTTTGGTTCGATTTTCACGAAATTCCAAGTCAGCCTTCATTACCATGTAACGGTGATATAATCAAACGTTTTTTTAAATCGGATAATAATTTTGACCTCCAGAGGGACCACAAGCTAAAAAGGGTGATTTTTCGGACAATCAGGGGCCATAATTCAGGAAGTTACGATCCGATGGGTGCAAATATCGAAAGGAACCAAGATCTTTGGGTTATAAACATACATGTCAAGTTTCATCAAAATCAGTTCAAAATTGTGACCTCTATAGGGTCCACAACCTTGATATAACATATTTTCACACTATTCGCGTACAAACGGCGGCCATTTTGTTTGTCAATTTTGGTCTGATTTTCACGAAATTTGAACTCAACCTTCATTACCATGTAACGGTGATATAATCAAACGTTTTTTTAAATCGGATAATAATTTTGACCTCCAGAGGGACCACAAGCTAAAAAGGGCAATTTTTCGGACAATCAGGGGCCATAATTCAGGAAGTTATGATCCGATGGGCGCAAATATCGAAAGGAACCAAGATTTTGGGGTTATAGACACGCATGTCAAGTTTCATCAGAATCGGTTCAAAATTGTGACCTCTATAGGGTCCACAAGCTAAAACCATGATATTTCGTACAATCAGGGGCCATAATCCATGAAGTTCCGATCCGATACATGCCAATATCGAAAGGAACCGAGATCTTATGGGGATAAACCTATATTTCAAGTTTCGTCAATATCGGATAGGAATTGTGACCTGTAGAGAGTCCACATACAAATTGTGGACGGACGGACAGGGGCGACGACATAATACGTCCACATGAAAATGTGGGCGTATAAAAAAGTACCGGCAATGTGCTGGTTAAACAATACTTTGATCAAATTGAGAATATATATATTATTTACGGTACTATGGTTACATGTCAGCCTCAATCTAATTAAAATATAGATCTATATTTCGTTTCGTTTTTAAACGCCCACATTTTTATGTGGACGTATATTGTCGTCGCCCCTGTCCGTCCGTCCACAATTTGTTTGTGGACCCTCCACAGGTCACAATTCTTATCCGATTTTGACGAAACTTTAAATATAGGTTTATCCCCAAAAGATCTCGGCTGCTTTCGATATTGGCATGTATCGGATGAAAACTTCATGGATTATGGCCCCTGATTGTACGAAAAATCACGTTTTTAGCTTGTGGGCCCTTTAGAGGTCACAATTTTGAACCGATTTTGATGAAACTTGACATGCATGTTTATAACCCAAAGATCTTGGTTCCTTTCTATAATTGCGCCTATCGGAATGTAATTTCCTGAATTATGGCCCCTGATTGTCGGAAAAATCACCCTTTTTAGCTTGTGGTCCCTCTGGAGGTCACAATTATTATCCGATTTAAAAAAACGTTTGATTATATCACCGTTACACACTAAGGAAGGTTGAGTTAGAATTTCGGGAAAATCGGACCAAAATTGCCATACAAAATGGCCGCTGTTTGTACGCGAATACTGTTGAAAAATGGTATATCAAAGTTGTGGACCCTGTAGAAGTCACATTTTTTATTCGATTTTGATGAAACTTGAAATTCATGGTTATAACCCAAAGATCTTGGTTCCTTTCGATATTTGCGCATATCGGAACGTAACTTCCTGAATTATGGCCCCTGATTATACGCATAATCGCCTTATTTTAGCTTGTGGTCCCTCTGGTGGTCACAATTATTATCCGATTTAAAAAAACGTTTGATTATATCACCGTTACACCGTAAGGAAGGTTGAGTTCGAATTTCGGGAAAATCAGACCAAAATTGCCATACAAAATGGCCGTCGTTTGTACGCGAATACTGTTAAAAAATTGTATATCATGGTTGTGGACCCTGTAGAGGTCACAATTTTAATTCGATTTTGATGAAACTTGAAATGCATGGTTATAACCCAAAGATCTTGGTTCCTTTCGATATTTTCGCATATCGGATGGTAACTTCCTGAATTATGGCCCCTGATTGTCCGAAAAATCGCCTATGGTCCCTCTGGAGGTCACAATTATTATCCGATTTGAAAAAACGTTTGACTCTATCACCGTTACACCCTACGGAAGGTTGAGTTTGAATTTCGAGAAAATTGGACCATAATTGCCAGAAAAAATGGCCGCCGTTTGTACGCGAACAGTGGAAAAATATGGTATGTCAAAGTTGTGGACCCTGTAGAGGTGACAATTTTAATTCGATTTTGATGAAACCTGAAATGCTTGTTTATAACCTAAAAATCTTTATTCTTTTCGATATTTGCGCATATCAAATTGTAACTTAATGAATTATGGCCTTTGATTGTAGGAAAAATCACTTTCGGTATTGTTTGTTCTCTGTCTATCTCTCAAACAATTATTATCTGATTTAAAAAAAAAATCTGATTATATTACTGTTGCACCGTAAGGAAGGTTGAGTTCGAATTTCGTGAAAATCGTACCAAAATTGCCGGACGAAATGGTCACCGTTTGTACGCCAATAGTGTAAAAATATGGTATATCATGGTTGTGGACTCTCTACAGGTCACAATTCTTATCCGATTTTGACGAAAAGTAACATTTCTAGGTTGTGTACCGTCAAACCATAATCATTGTCGGCTTCGAATTTCATGAATATCAGACTGGAACTGACCAACAAAATGGCTGCTCCCAATACAGTATGAAATACAGGACTTTATGATATAAGAAAAATCACTTTCGGTATTGCTTGTTCTCTATCCATCTCTCAAAAATGTGGGCGTATCCTGCCTGGCAGTGCCAGCCTATCTTTTTATACTTTCGATGGCCTACACTCATGTAGATCTAACAAGTTATAGTGGGAGTTCGAGTTCTATGACGTCAGGTAATAAGCACGGGACATTTGACCCGATAACGTCGGTCATTCTATTAACCAATTAGCGACCGCCATGCTTTTTAAAATCTACTTTTGTTTTGTTGAGATTTCTATCCGCTGGTAATATCTACCCACAGTTCCACGCATGAAAAGGCCAAACGGTCGATTCGACGGACCTGTTGATTGGCTGACCCCTCATTTCAGGCAGAACACCAGTTAAATAACAAGTCCTCCAGATCCAAGAGTAGTAAAGACAAGTAAAAACGTAATTTTGAACTAATACAAACGAAACGAAATTGGATCTGTGTTTTAATCAGATTGATGTCAGCCTATGGCAACCTTTCTCTGTCAAGCAAAGACTTTCACAAAATTGCAACGTTTTTTATTTGTACATGCTATAGGTTTTTAAATCTGGGATATCAAGGGTCAAGTTTCCAAATACTCAACATTGGCAGCAGGCCCAACTCTAATTTGGTACAAATATATATTTTTTATTTACCTGAATCACATCCAGTAACCAGAACGGTTTTACCATCAATATCAATCATCTTAGTGAGGTAGTTTTTGATAATAAAAGTTACAATCATCACACTAGCTATAAATACTATTGTCAGTCCGACAATCTTCTGGGCAATAACATACGGTAAAAATACTAGAACTAATAAGTATAGTAGTTCAAACCCTTGTAGGGCAATGAATTGCTTGGCTTCCATTTTTTTTTTAAAATCTCCACTATCTGAAATATAAATTATTGTGAAATAATCAATTTTTGACAACGGCTAAATTAAACCCTTGACCGGTAACCCATTTTGACTGCAATGATGAATAATAATAATCATTATTATTACTTATTAGTGTTCAACAATTTCTTGTATGTAGCTAGTTTTTCTTTGCAGTAAATATATCATTGTTAGTGATTAAATAATTTAATGTACCAAAGGTAAATAAGAATGCATATTTTTCGACATGGTTCCCGCCCCTTAATAAGTGATGTAGGACGGAGGGCCTGACAACGACAGCAGTCTAGTCGTTCATATGGTATTAAAAATCGAGATTCTGTGTACACATTGGGATGCACCTAAAACAACCCTTGACAGTTATAATTCGATAAGAGTAGGCAGTAGTGCTGCTGCCCAGGCAAAATTTCCCTCATAGGCAGTAGTGCTGCTGCCCAGGCAAAATTTCCCTCATAGCACACTGTATCGTGTATGCATATCTTCATTAGCACAGTTCGGAGCAGAGCAGTAGGACGTTAAACCCCATTTCATTTCTAATAAAGCTTAAAAATATAAGCCCGCGTTACATCCAGTTCCAAGAGTTCAGAGACATGTAATTAATTGTAAACTGAATGAAGAGGTGGCACAACATTTTTAGTCATTTAGATTTCGCCTGCCAAGAAAAATTTAACCGATTTAATTCTCTAAACAACGTCTACATACCTTCAAATCATACACCAACAGATCTGAAATAAATTATATCAGCTATAGTGTAGAAATGCACGTATTTTTGACAGATAATTTCGCACTTTGTCCCTATCAAACGATAAGTTAGGGTCAAAGTTCGTGGAATTTTCAAAGGTCAAGGACATTAATATTTCTTCGTAACTTTACTTTACAGCATATTTTCATTGCCATGGACTTGTTAGATCTATTTTAACTTAAAACCAACGAAAAATGCATTAATGAGTACCCATTTTAATTAGTATAAATGAAGGAAAGTGGCAATGCCAAAGTTTACCAAGTACACCTCCAAATCACAAGTTGTCTTCCATTATAATTGGGCCAAGGGAGATAATTCCAATTAGTCGACAATAAATTTGGAAACAGACCAGTAATTCTCTCTTCCATATACTTCAATTAACCCTTGTGGGTGCACAAGTATGGACCCCAGTTGTAATTCAAAGTTTTTACGTACAGATGTATTTGAATTTAAAAGCAGCGGTTAAGTTTTTATTTGCATTTATATTTGACAACTGAAAAACAACTAAATTATTATACAAAAACTTTTAAGTGATATTTTGAACAGATTTAATAATCCTCACAAAATTGCTACTTTGTGTACTATGTTATAACGAGGTTAAATGGCGATTCACGCTTGATACAAAAACCATAGAATTTTTGGAATTCGTCATTTAATTTTTGGTATTTGTAACATGCAGATGTTGAAAAAGAGAATAGTCTGGCATACGCAATATGGTATCAGGCAGCAAACACATTAGCAAAATTCCTACTGCGAGTTGTAAGTTTGGGGTCCGATTGGACCCCTTGTGCCCTACAAGCGTTGGGCCTGTTTGGCATGTAACATAACTCTTCATGTGGGAAGCAGATGAATACCGATCTATTCGCTATGTTTAAAAATATATTGGAGACAAAGTCACTAAATTTCAGAAAGCAGTGCCCAGTAGTTATTACAAAACACTATAAAACAAGTGCATGGGGTCCACAGAGACCCCACGTGCACCGACAAGGGTTAAATCCATGTCAATTCTTGGGGCTATAACAATTTTTTGAACATTATTGAATAGACAACAAGTGCAAAATGCCACAATCATCTGAAACGAAATTGAAGGGTGTTTACCATCTTGATGGAAGAAAAAGAAAGAATTGCTATATAGAGACAAAATTAGAGGCACAGGTGCAGAAATAGGGGAAACAATTACCAGTCTTGGTTCATTTCAATATGTATTCTCTGGGGCGAACTTTTCTATAGGTCCACCATTTTTTTACATATATATAATAACTGCCTATGCAGCATAATAAGATAAGGGAACAATGCCTCAATGCAATTTTTATTCAAAAAACAATTTTAATCATATTTTTTCAAATCAACAGAAAATGAAACAACCTAAAAAAATCAGGTCCTTATATTCTAGTTTAAGGTAGCCATAATACATGTATATCAAAATTACTATAGCCTTCAATCTTATAACTAACTCTAATAACAGAATAATAATGACAATTATAAAGATAGGTTGCCACATAACGAAACATATGTTCACAGCAACTATGTCATGGCTAGTACACAAGGTTGTCACATATTTATTCTTTCATAGGTAAATGGAACATTCACAAAATACACTCAGAATTGAGCAAGAGTAACAACCCATGTAGTACTTAAAGTACGGTACCAGAAATATTTAAAATATCATTGGTTTCTAGTTCTTCGTAGTGCTAACATTTATTATACAAAACATGTAACGGTAATCAGGTAATCATACAATTTTCAAACAATAGCATGGGTGTCCACAGGCTACGTCACAACATTTTCTGAATCAATCAAGGGCCAGTACTCAGAAATTGATGAAAATCTAGACTATTTCATCTCATGAATAAGATGTAAATCTTAGCCTCTGGGTGTACAAAATATTTATTTAAGTGATCAAGGGTAAAACCATACGATTACATCATGTGTACCTACTTCAAGAATACACATGATGGCAAATGGCCGCCATTTAAAATTCTACGCCCGCCTCTTAGAGACGATAACTTAACTCGCTATAAATTGTAAAAAAATTTACTTCGGCTAGAATTAAAAAACACCTAAGATTAACATTTGCTAAAAATTTCTAAAAAACAACCTAAATTTATGGAAATGGGGCCAAATCAAATCAGGCAAATTACATCAAATAGTCCATGTTAAACGTATAGCAAAAATTTTAAACTAACGCGAGCACGCGCATTTCTAGACAACGCCATAGCGGATCATAGCAACCAGCGAGTATAAATTGGAAATCCCCAATGACGTAGATATTATAAATTGGAAAGCCGAGTCTGTCTTAAAATAAGTAGTACCGTCAGTAAACAAGATGGAAGCCATCTGCTATCGTGTTTGATCATGGAGTAGGCAAGCACAGGTGTGTCGTATGGGGTAAAACCTCACAATAGTAATCATCAGAAATTGTTGAAATCATAAACTTGTATATACTGTGTATATATCTCAATTCAATCAGATGATAATTTTAGCCTCCAGAGAATCAACCAGATTTTTCAAAATGATCACGGGCCAAGTAATCCCCTTTCCACGTCTCATGAACATATACATTGTCTGTAAATTTAAAGTCAATCAGATAATTACTTTAGCTAGTTTTGGCTTTAGACGGATGAGATGGACAACAATATATGACCACATTTCAATGCGAGCAAATAAAAAACAGAATTCTAGTGTTTTTACAAACTGTTATCAACAACTCTACAATCTGATAAGTTATTCTATAAATTCATTTCTAAGATATATTTAGACTAATATTACATTGTTAAATTTAACATCTAAAAGTACTTTAAATATCAATTTATACTTAAAACATTTTTAATTAATATCTTTCATTCAAAACAAATCAATACAAATATTTCAGCTGCCTTCTCAATTTATCATTTTCATACTGGGCAAAAATATATACCGGTAATGACTTAGAAAAAGTTACTTTACAGTAACTTGTGTTTTAACCAGAATTTTAAAAATTGACTAATATTTTGTTGAGGTAGAAGTTAAAGTTTGTGCCAGCAGATACACTTATTTTTGTCAAAATAATTACAAAGTGTTTAAGTTTATGGCTTACTTGTCCACAAGTTTGTCTTCACAGTTTCTAGTTAATAATGTGTGGTGCAGTCCTCCTGCGTTTATCTGTACTTAGCGAAAAGTAAAAGATGAAACCTACACTTTTTGTGTGAAATGTCAATTTAATTAAAACTTTTATGTTTATGTATTGATGTACACAGAACTTAAATCAAGTGACTAGAGAAATTCTATGAACATTGATCAGCTTGAGCTCGTGCGAGGGAGCATGACTTGTACTCAACATGGTTGATATCAAAACCTTCTCAGTTTCAATGTGGACTATGGAATTTGTTGGGTTTTTTTATATTTTCAAAGGGAATAAAGTTGATTATAGTGAAAATTGATACTTTTTTGTTTATTGTTACAAATATATCGTAATTATTAGTAAATGATTATAAAATTAGTCATAGTTCAAGTTATCTAATTATTTTACCCAATCTAAAGAAACATCAAAGGGAGTTAATAAAACAGAAAAGAGTAATTTCCTGATATTAATTATATCACTCTTGCATTATGTAAATTTTGTTTGATGTTACAAAACTGAAAAACGTCTTCAGTAATAGCTCAAACTAAAATAAAACATCTTTTATATAATGTATTCGTCTATAAAACAATATAACTTTTGATGAACGAAAAGTTATTGCAGATGAGCAGAAAAGCTATTTTGAAAATATCGCTCCCAATCTCGAAAATTAGCCTGTATTGGATTTGGTATTCTTCTGGAGTAATAAACTGTAACTTAAAATTAAGTATGCCCACAGTGTAAAACAAGAGGAAAAGACTGATATCATATGTCAACAAACTTGAAAATGTGTTAAAGAATACAAGGATTTGTCCATTATCCATTGTAATAAATAAATCTGTGTTGGGTTATTGTTGTTGCGTTGTTGTATATGGTTGTTGACTTTGTAAACTGGCTTGAACCAGTAGTTGTATAGCCTGTTGATCTTCAATAGATAAATTCTGCTCGGACGTCAAACATTCCACCTCATACTGCACAGAATCTTGTGATATTACCATGTGGGTTTGATGACTATTCCCGTTAATTTGTAATTCCTGTATGTCCCCTTGATTAATCAGCTGTATGTTACCTTCAAGAGTTACATGACCCTGAGCTGTTAATTGAGCTAAAGTGTTAGCATCAATATATTCTAATATTGTCTCATTGACTGGTTCTTCTTTAACCTGACTAGAATCAACTGCTACACTATTATGTTGATTAGCAACATGTTTAACAAGATACTCATTTCGAGCAAATGTTTTTTCACACAGTTCACATTGGAATTTTCTTTCTTTCATATGTGCTGAGGATATATGTCTCTTAAGACTTCCTGTAAAAAATTAAAATAAAATAATAATTCAAAATGAACAAGAAACTCTAAAGCTATTAATTAGTTTAGCCATAAACCTATACATTGAATACTGAATAGAGTAAAAGACTAAATTATACAGGGGAGTATGATCATTAGCCAGTAAATCAGTGTTATCACCAAACTTAACTAACACTCCTACAACAATCAAATATATCAACTGTGGTTAATAATGTGATTAGCTATAATCAATGTCATAAATAACATTGCAATGATGCAACTGTCTGACATGTCTTATTTCTGTCTTAAACTTACAGGAAGTCACCCAGCCTTTATTATAGAAAACAGTAGGATACGACAGGTTGTATTAATTTCAACAAGTATTTACATCAACCCATCTTTGTAAATACAGAACAGAATTGAACTCAATTTTGGACAGATATTCCTCTTAGAGATTCACCTTTTGCAATACTGTAGTTTACAGCAGGGGGGAGCAAACATCCCATAAAAGTATTACTTATATTTTTTGCCTTTTATGCACTACAACCTGGTTGCTAATCTAGATGTGTGACAATCTGCTTAAAATTCATAAGTTGATGATCGATTAAAAACATCCTCCCTGAAACCAGTGTGTGTAATGTGCTACCTGTCACAACCATAAGCAAAGAGTACTGCAAAATTCTCTCAACCTAACTCAGATGTTTTCATGACAAGTGTCAAGCAATAACATTGTTGTTTAATACTAAAATGAGCTTACTTTTAAAAGTAAATACTTTATGACATTGAATACATTTGAATACTGGTTGATCTGGTGGATGTTTACAGCTTTTATGATTTGCTAGCCGTGATGTAGTTTGAAATGATCTACTACACAAATCACAATGAACTCGTACTCCTCCACCTCGTTCATGAGCTTTAAGATGGTATCGTAACCCGCTCTTTCTTTCAAATCCTCGTCCACATATATTACACCTTGAAAAAAATAATGTAAACAAATTATCATTTTTGGATCAGTTAAAGATGTCTTTCCACTTATAAACTTGGTGATTTGATTGTAAATATATTCAAACTGATTTATCTATTAAATGTTTGTTTCAAATCCTCTCAAAACATTTTAATCCGAAAGAAAGTACTCAATATATTTTGTCACATGACTTGACTGGGCCCCGGGGAGATTCCATTCTTGGTTTGTATTTGTCGTTGGAAATATAGAAGCCTAAGTAAATTATTAGATTATCCTCTGCAGAGTCTTCTGGATTTTTAATTCTCCCAATGTTCTAACACCGTTAGCCATTAGATCAACTCATAAAAAGCGCTCCTTGCATCTCTCATGGAGATAGGCTGCCAGTTAAGGCCCCTATTACATTTTGTCTTGAGCTCATCACATGGGTGTTTTTCAGTGAATCCTGTATTTTTCTTGTAACGTTGGATCCTGAAGTATGACTGGTTTCTATCATACTTTTTATAAATTTTAATAATAAGTTGTCAGTTAACACAACATTATACATATGCCCAAATCAGATAAAATGTCTGAGCAGTCCTCAAATTTCAAGTGAATTAGATAATAGCCTCAGCATTAACAAGATTTATCCAAAATTGCTGAAAATCAAAAAGTTTCTTTGTTTCATTAAACTAAACATTGTGTATAAATTTCATGACAGCCAGATGATAACTTTATTCTCTAGATGGACTGGGGTGACGTCAATATACGACCACATTACAAGTTTAAAGTATCCGTACAAATACACCAGTATTTTACTTACAAATATGGTTTTTCTCCTGTGTGTTTTCTCCTGTGTAAAACTTTAGCTTTCATGGTAGTAAAACCTTTCTCACAAAAATCACATTGATATGGCTTTACTCCATAATGTTTCATCATATGTACTATAAAATAAATCATTTTCATTATTAGACAAAACTATTTACTTTAAATCAGACAATATTAATTAAAGATGCACTATGTAAGATTTAGATAAAGGCCTGGCCGTACTTGCAATAACAGTTCCAAAATAGATAATGAGAAATAAATATTTCATTCAAATTACAACAACAACAATGGATGTCTTGATGGACAGAGGCAAAGCCAATATACATCCACATGAAAATTATGTGCGGATAAAAGTTGTTGTTGTATTATACTGAGAGTATTTTATAGTAACTGTTATTTTGAATTGTATTCCATAGTAAATGTAGTCTATTTTTGTTTTAGCAGTTTTTTTCACAAAAAAACACAACATACAAACTTTACTATGAAAAAATTGACATTATTAATATAAAAATATAAATACAATGGGTACACCGCTTCATTTAGTATTATATTCATAGCTATACAGGTAGAGTTCAAATCTAGTAATTTTTAGACAACTCTTGATCTGTGCAATGTGTATCACATTTATGTTTGAATGACAGAGAGAAAGTTCCAGTGCATCTATATAATACACCATTTTGGCTTGGAGAGGGCTAGAAAGGGGGTATTAGGGCCATTCCTTTAGGGCAGTCTCTTTTAAATATCTTATCAACAACTTACTTTTGTAAGAAACTTTACCACTAAATAGAGTTTTACAAACTGCACACTGTAACCACCCCTGTTTCTGTCTCTTGGCATTACTGGTCTTCTCTACAGTAGGCTTCTCTAAACCACCTTCTGTACTCTTACTATTTATTGGTGACTCTAAACTATTAGTTTGTGTTGATATTGATGGGCTTTTCTCAGGGGAAGAGGCTTCATTTTGTACAGAATTTAATGAAGCTATCGCATTTATTGTTTCTTCTTGGAATGGGTTTGCAGATGATGTAGCAGTAATTTGAGGTAGATCAGTTTCAGAGGTTGAAGATGGGTTTGTGGACACTTCAGTGTCTAGAGGATTGCTGGTATTACAATCAACCGAGGAATCGATTTCGTTTTTTTCTGGTGTTTTGTTATTGACGTTAGTGTCCATGGTTCCATCTGCCACAGGTTTATTTTTTCCCTATCAAAATGAAATATATAACATAATGTCAACAATAAATGAAATATAACATAATATCAACAATAAAAGAAATATAACATAATATCACCAATTAAAGAAATATAACGTAATACCAACAATAAATGAAATATAACATAATAATATACATGTAACATAATATCAACAATAAATGAAATATAACATAATATCAACAATAAAAGATAAACTTTATTATCAATTAATTATATCTTTAAGGAGATAGTTGGGGGAACAGAATCTACACCTTCCTTATACCCTGGGTGCCTAACCTACTTTAAGCGTAGGATAGTCAACAATCTATGCCATATCTAACTTTAAGAAACAGGAGTAAATCCTGGTAGAACTAGAAGCATGTTCACATTCACGTTAATGACTGTTAAGAATAATTTGCAGTCTACATCTTGAGATTCATGGAGGATAAAATTCTCTGGTTGTATTATTACTTCATTAATTACCTCATCTTCAAAATATTGTTTAAATCTTTGTTCTCGTTCATCAAGAGCTGCTTTCTTATCCATGTACTGACTTGGTAATTTTTCTGGCTCTAAACAGCATTTACTGATATATTTATAAATATCATTTGTCTGTCCAACCCAGTAATATTTGGCTTTAATCTTTTCTTGTGTTCTGTTCAATCCACAATGATTTCCTACAAATAATCACAGATCCTGGCTATAGTGTATTTATTATTTATAATTACTGTTAGTTTTGGCCGAGAAAGATCCCATGCATTTTCTAGTGTGGTTTCCGCTTGTCAGTGGAGTAATCGGTTGGCAAGGAACAGCATTGTATGAATTGTATGAAAAAAACATGCTCACAATAGAACCCTTGACCATTGGAATTTAATAAAGATTAGGCAGAAAATGCCCTGATGTGTGCACAGCTTTATTAGCGAAGTTGGTACTAGAGAAATGAAATGAAATGAAATGGGGTTTAACGTCCTACTCTTTTGCACCTAACCTGGGATAATGGAAGACGGGCATACGCCATACAGTGTGCAATGAGGGAAATTTTGCCCAGGCAGCGGCGCTACGGCCTACTCTTATATCGAATTCCAACTGCCAAGGGATCTTTTACGTGCACTCCAATGTGTACACTGGACCTCAGTTTTTCATCCCATCCGAACAACTAGGCAGCTGTCGTCAGGCCCTCCTTCTGCATCACTGACAAGGGGAAATCACGCCGGAAAATCAAGAAGACTTCGACCTTCAGGCTAGCGAACCAGCGCCTTATCCACTTAGCCACCGTGACCCCTGGTACTAGAGAGAGATAGAGAGAGAAAGAGAGAGAGTTAGTGCGAAAGAGAGTGAGAAAGAGAGAGACAGAGAAATGTGATTTAGCCTTGTTTGTACGAGAGGGAGAAATGGGGTTTAATGTCAACTCGACACAAACTAGATCCTTTCAGGACTAACATATGGTTTAATTTTATTTCAATAATTCACTTGAGCATATGGGGTCTTTAGCTGTGGAAGAAAACCGAAGGACCCGGAGAAAACCCATGAGGTTGGACAGGCGACCCTACTCCTTTTCACGTACAAGTGGGGATTCGAAATTATGTCAATTGACTCAATGACAATCTTTATAATACTGCACGCGCATGCTAACCATTCGGCCATCCCTAGCCCCCCACCCCAAAGTTGATAACATAAAGTAGGATGTTAAACTTCCATTTCATTTCTATTATATGAATAAATAGTCATTTGCATTTCTTCAACTATCTTTTTTTTAAATTTTTAAAATTGTTAAACTTTCAGGATAGCAATCTACCAATTTTGTTTCAAATTATTTTGTTTTCCTCCAAAGTCTAAAGAAATATGAAGTGAAATTTAAATAGGTGCTTTCAAAAAAAAAAAAATATTCAATTATTGGAAACTTGTATGAGGGTCGTTCTGCTACAAAATTTAATAGCATATGTTTCGGCTTTTTGATAATTTTTTCAGTCACATACAATAGATATTAAATTAAACAAGAGCAAAGCATAATACCATTTCATTTTTGGTTTGGTATTTAGCATAGAGGGGTCAAAATACAAAATATATTGTTACTTTAAATTTTCAGTCTACCTTCTGAGTATAAATAACTTACCAGAATCCTCAATATGTGCTTCTTTAATGACCTTTATTTTCTCATCTCTTGCAAATAAACATTCTCTTGGTTCAGAATCAGGTTTATTGCAAAATCGGTAGAACAGAATATTGTCCTTAAAAAAGTAATTTTGAGCTTTTCTTCGTAGGCTTGTTTTCTGTACCTTTGAATATCCAGGTGGGTATGTTTTATTTTTCAGGTAGTAAGTTATAGGATACCAACTATCCTTTTCCTTTAATATAAAATTATAACATTTACATACAATTATATTCTTCACTGATTATTAAACAGTTCTTATATTTTAGATAATGCCTCATATAAAGTTGCGAGAAAACATTAGTGTAGTATATATTGAATAACTACAAGTGCGGAGTACTTTTATGTTTTTGGTAGATAAATCAAAAGAGCTGCGGGAGGTGAGGGAATAAGGCACTGGCTGGTTAACCAGGAGATCGAGGGTTCAAAACCGGTGTTAGGCAAGAATGTTACTTGGAATTTTCCAGTGTGGTTTCCGCTTGTTAATAGTATAGTACAAGGTAAAAGAAGACTTCGAAGAAAAAGTAGGACTTAGCATAAATTTTCCCTTATTGGACTCTGTATTATATATGCCCATCTTTATGAGTCCAGGTAGTGTAGCAAAGAAGGATATAAAACCCCATTTCATTTCAGATAAAAACATAAAAAAGTCTACAAAAACCAAGACTAACTTGTAGATTGGGATCATTTAATATGTAATTTATTACGCAGACCATGATGATTGATCACTGAGGCCAAAACAGAACTTCAGGGGTTTTTTTTCTGCACTGACTTTTCAATTATTACATTGTATGAAATACCTCTGTAATATCTTTAGACTCCATCATTGAAACAGGCTTAGGAGTTTTTCTTTCCATCCCTTTCGAACACTGAGGGCAAGCACGAACAAAAGCTTCACAATCCAAAGTTAATCCCCGCCAATAATTACTCATAGCTGAGATACAATCTATGACCTTTCTCTTACAGAGATGTGTACCTGTAATAGTAAATAATCAAAAATGAAATTGAAACTGCAAATATAAATCAATGATGTAATATGTCGTTCATTTAGCACTGGGGCATCACAGACAAAATTCATTTCAATATAGGGAACGGTGACTTGTTCCATTCCTGGTGTGGAAGAAATAAGCACAGTAAACAGAAGACTAAAATATCCAACAGCAAATTGTCATTATGTAGGGTGGATTCAACAGGTCATCACACACAAGTGAGAGAGAGAGAGAGAGAGAGAGAGAAAGAGAGAGAGAGAGAAATGGGGTTTAACCTCACTCAACACAAACTAGGTCATTTCGGGACTAACTTATGGTTTACTTTTATTTCAATAATTCGCTTGCACGTAGGGGTCTTTAGCAGTAGGAGGGAAACCAGAGTGTCCGGAGGAAATCCACGAGGTTGAGAAGGCGCCCCTATCTCCATGCCACATACCCTCACACCAGGGCTCGATACCACAGCCGCAAGCCAGAGGTGACCAGCCAACTGGAGGTCGAAGCGCGGCACTCTAGACCACTAGGTCATCCCAACCCCCCATCAAAAGTGAGACATTAAAGTAATATATTGATACTACATATTAAAGGTGTTAATATATTATGCAATGCCTTGCAAGACTATTAAACAACTTAAAATACAAACACCATCCCACACGTGCATGTCCATGAATTGTCATACAATTCCAAT
Organism: Patella caerulea; assembly: GCA_036850965.1. Lineage (NCBI taxonomy): Eukaryota > Metazoa > Mollusca > Gastropoda > Patellidae > Patella > Patella caerulea. Next base: position 15,559,240 of record JAZGQO010000014.1, on the reverse strand, counting down.
ATTTTATCTAATTTATACATTTAAACACTGTATGATTTGCAGGTTGCCTGTATCCTTATTTTAAATAATGGTCTGTGATCAAATATAGGTCTGTATTTAAAATATAGGTTAATCCTCTAACAAAAACTGTTTAATCATTATTTGTGTATTAGTATTGAATAGAAAACATCTCTTTATACCTTCATCATCTATATGGGCTTCAGTCATCAACTTTATACGCTCTTTTTCATCCATAACAATCCTCTTTCTTAAATTCTTTTTACTGGCTTGATAATAGAGGCTACTATTCTCCACAGTAAAATTAACAAGACTTTTACAGACAGATGATTTTAATGAAGAAGAAGATTGTGATTTATGTTTTTTCGTCTCTAGATAATGTTTAACGGCTGTATAGAACTCATCCGCATCAAACTGAAATAAAATTCTAATTGTACATTTCAAATTTAAACATACACATTATGCAAGAGCTAAATCTGCCTATTGCAGTTTTTTCTTTAGGCCCGAAATGTTATCTAAATTATTAATTAGACATTAAATAACTCTTCCAGACCATAATCAACTCTCAATGTCATCATTAGCCTGCGATATTTACTGGATTAGAATCCGATCTGCTGCTCAATGCCAATTAATGATTAAATCAAAAACTGGATAATCAAGACTATTTTTGTTATCGTACCAATGACAGTTGAGACAAGGTCTAAAATTCAATCGCTTAATTCTCGGTTCAGAGTGGATCAATTCGACTGAAATTTTCAGCAAATTCCCTTTACATTATCTAGTTTTTAACTATTATAGTGAGTAGGGGTGACTATTGTTGGTAATTTTCACTATTGCGATAGTATTGCTATTGGGTAAACAGCTATTGCAATACTATTACTATTGGGGATTCAATATATTGCGATACTATTGGATAATTGCGATAGTTTGATCTGATTATTAGTTTAGTCTTAAAACACACTGTCAGGTATATACATTTATTATAACATTTAATCAAATTAAAATTTTGTAGGTAATGTCAAAAAAAAAAAAATTTAAACAACATAAGCGACACAAGACGGTACAGATCAAAACAAAAACAACACGTCTCTTCTAAAGGTGCAGCAAAAGGTGAGGGGAGAAAAGAAAAGCCTCGTAGCGCTGGTATACAGACACAGTAACGTCGCATTCTGATTGTGAAACAAATAATAAAGTACATTTTTTTTTCTTTATATTCTATACATGTCAGTATGTCTGTTATTGGCGTACGTGACCATTTTCATTTTTTTCGTGCCAAAATAAACCATTTTACACATTTCGTAGTAAGCCACGCCTAATATGGTAGACGAAGATTTCCATGTGACATTGAGATCATGTAATGCTATTTTAGTTATAACAAAGCCCTTTGTTAAAATCCAAAGTAATTATTCGACAAATACAAAGTGAATTTGAGCCATTTAACTTTTGCTATTACAAACTATCGAAACTATCGATAGTTTGCTTGACTATCGCAATTTCTATCGATAGTTTCTTTTTACTATCGATACATACTATCGACAGTCAAACTATCACAATGCATCAACTGTTCGATGTATCGTTACACTCTTAATAGTGAGAACTGCCAGATCTTTATCTAATCACCCATAATGTACCTTTAATAGACTCAACAAAATTAACTTCTCAACTGATTAGGATGTGTAATCTGTTGTTCAAGAAGCAAAGTAACCATACAATACAATCCAATTTGCTACAGGCTTCACTTATTACACTGAGATTTAACCTTTCAATTTAACAAGACATTGGTTTTTGTTCTAGAAACATGCTGTTTTTTTGTTTTGATATCAATTTCTCACCTTTTTTCAATGATTTTTTGGTGTTGATATCTTAACTTATTACAAATTTTTATGACAGACTTTCAAATGATCAATATTCAATGAGAGTTAAATCTTAATGTTTAATTTTGAAATTAGGATAATGTAGGTAAAAAAATAGCTGTAGGTTGGTTTAAAAGGAACAATATATACACATTGAAATAATTTGCTAAGAAATTAATGAACTTACTGAATTAATTGTCCTTATATATTGATCCTCATCACTTATGTTATTATCACTGTTATCATCTTCAGCACTTTCATCTCTACCTTCATCATATATAGCATCATCAACCTCATCATCATCAGATTCGTATATCTTAGTTTATGAAAAATAAGCAAAAATGTGGTGCTTTGTGTGATTGTGTGAATATATCTTGAAATTAAAAATTTAACATGCACTCTTTCAGGTAGAGGGTACCAACTGTTTCAGGTTCACTTTTGTGTTGGGCTAGTGATCCTGTGCCAGCTTTGGATGAGTTTGAAATAAATGGGGGTTCTAATTTAGCCCAACATGATTAATAGGTAGGGGTGTATGTATTTTAATTTTTGCTGATTTATAATGCTCATTTTAATTAATGTTTTACTTGGAATTTTGTTTATTTGTTTTATTATTAAATAAATGACATTTTACACCAAATCAAGATATCTTACTTGCTTCTTGGATTGAGGCATACAAATAGCAAATAATTTTGAATGGTGACAGTGCAATACTATACCAAGCGACCATCTGTACCAACTCTCTTTGAACTGAACTTGGACAGAAAGACATGTATATTTTAATTTTAAAAACATTACATATACAAATATTAATTTAGATTATAAATTCACCTCTTCTTTCTTTTTCTTCACAACCTCAGCTGGTGCTCTTTTCTTCTTCTTTGTATTTGAAGTTTCCTTTAAAATAAAATATCTGAATTTTAAGGGGATTAAAATTAGTATTTATTTCTTTTCAAAGGGTCAATATCTGCTCAAAATGTATTTATTAACACAGGTCATTGAAGGAAATAAGAGTCTTTATAATAATTGGTTCAATACAGGTACCTCCACCTCTGTTTTCTTCTCATTATCAGCAACTGAACGTTTTCTTTTACCACATAGTGAACTCCAATCTTGTTTAACACCTCTTAAACTACGTCTACGATTTTCATCAGGTTTTGGTACATCAGATGAACAACCTTCTGCAGTTTCTTTCTTTGTTTGTCGTCTGTTCTTTGTTGAAATCTTTTCCACCCTTTTTGTTGAAGATTCAGGCAAAATTCTGTTACACTTTCTCGGGCATAATCTTGTCTTTCGTGTGGTTTCGTCCGATGGTCTGCTTTCATCTGTTGGCTGAGATTCTAAAGTGAGATCATCAGGTGACATTCCCATTTCTGGCTGTGTTTTAGTCTTAATTAAAGATTCAGTTTGAAATTTAATTTCTGGTTCAGTCATTACAGCCTGATCTTCTGGTTCAGTCATTACAGCCTGATCTTCTGGTTCAATAATTATTGACTGATTTTCTGCTTCAGTCATTACAGGTTGGATTTCAGGTTCAGCAATATTAGGTGTAATTTGCGGTCCAACAGTTATCGGTGCAACTACGGTATCAGATACTAAATTAGTTACAGGTTTAGACAAACGTTGAGAATTAATATTCAAATCTTGGTTATCCGGTTGAGTAGCACTATAGTTCTTGATATCTTTAAATAAGTTAAACAATTTTTCTACTGATTTATTTTGTTGTGCTGTCGTGAATCTTAATTCTAAGGTGGCATCTTTTCTATCAGAAGGAGGATATATCAACACTGGTTCTCTGAAAAAAATAACATTTCAATCAATGAATACTGTGGATATATTTCAATTACTTGGACTGTCTTCATTCGTCATATGTCCTATTACTGGACCGGTTATGAATAATCAGCAGTCTTGTCTTATTTATGGGATTATCAAAATTACAAAATAATTTATAAATTATTATATGAAATATTGTGAGAGTTATGGCATATATTACCTTGAATGGGCCAAAAAAGCTGGTGAATATTCTGCACCTTCTGAACAACCAAAACGAAGCGGATATAGAAATATCTCTAAACAATTCATCCAATCATTAGGATTTTTATCTATGTTCTGTTTCAATTCTTCTGAAACACACTTCCAAAATGAATCTGCAAAAAAACAAGCCCAAAACACATTTATTAGTATACTCTATCCCCTCTGTCATCTAGTTTGTACATTTCCCTGATGATCCTTTTATGTATTGGCCGAAAATGGCATAGAGTTCTTCCACAAATCTTTTTCTTCATTGGGCTTCCTTGTAAGCACCAAGCCAATCGTGACATATCTATGTAAATCAATCAAAGATGTGTGTATATTCGTTTATCAAGCTTTGTCGCCAGCGATCCACCCCACATAATGTGTTATAAAGTTTTACAGCATGACCCTGTGAATGTTTCATGCCATAATTTATGAAAGTCAAGATCATTTGTTTAACATGGCCAAAAATCAATGTTGGACTAATTTACTGCAATCAATTGTTAACAGGGGGTTACTATGGTAACTAAATTTAATGCTCCTTTGCATTTTACTATGCTTTCTACAGATAGTTAAGTCGAGCGCTCTAGATAGCTAAATCGAGCGCTCGAGATAGTTAAGTTGAGTGCTTGAGATAGTTTAATCGAGCGCTCAAGATAATTAAGTCAAGCACTCAACAGACTTAGTAAGTAGAGTGCTCGAGATAATACAACCCAACACGTTTCAAACGATGTTCTAAGCTGTATAATTTTGTGCATTATGTAATGATAGAATTGCAGAATAAAGATATTCATTTGTTTATTTTTACAATCCATCCAAAGCGCCACTGACAGCTCCAAGATCCATTCACTTGATTTGAAAGTACTGTTGTATATTAATCACAATGTCTGAGTGTCTTGTCCTTGGGTTTGTCTTCTGTGTTTCTATTTTGTCGAGGTGTTTTGTGCAGTTCTCCTCCACATATTATTATCAAAAATTTACTCACCCATGTGTTCATTTCTACTTGTTTTATAAATAATATCTGTTTCCAGAGAATTATTTATAATTTGAATCACATCTTCTGACTTCATTTCTCTATTTCCATTTTCTCTTAGATGAAAATTCTTCATTTTACCATACCTTTTAAATAAAAAATAATCATATATATTTCAACCAATTTGTAGCTAATAGCTTTTAATTCACTTTAATATTTGGATTTAGTCTTGTCAATATTTGTTTTTTTTATTTTTTTGCTGTAATCTACCATATTTTTGTGTCATTTCTGAATCTGTAACACAGATCTAAATGTAATGTGCAGAGAGGCCCAAATAACTCTGAACAACATAATAAAATAGATGAGTTCTTGCCCTGAGTTCACAAAGCATTCTCAGGCTTGCTCAAAATAGGTCGCCTTATTTCAATAAAAATATATGTGTTGTGTTTTAAATTCTTTTATATTGTATACATTTTTTACCATTGGCTTTTGGCCACAAAGTACTTGAATAAAGATATTATTAATAAAAATATAGCCCTTAATAAAACCTTTGTTGTTTCAATGTATCAAATACATCAATGTGCAAAGTTTTGTTTTCCTGTTCAAGGATATTTCTTTTAAATTGTGATTGAATGTTGGGTAAATTCTCAACTAAAATCTGAGAATGCTTTGTGAACTCTGGGCCTGTTATTATTACCTTCTCATGTCTTATGAGGGCTTTAGAGGAGAATAGCATGTATGGTAAACAGTGACATTTTTCTTGAAATGGACATGGAAATATCAAATTTGATAGGGTTATCCTTGATAAACAGTGCCTTTACATTAAAAGTAAGCATAGTGTATCTTGTGAGATATTACGGAACAAAACTGTACACAGCCATAATAACTATCAAGTAATTTTAAACATATTACCTGCAGATTAGCTGTAAGATAAAACTTGCCAATAAATTAACAGACGGTCTCTCAAAAACCTTTACTTCAGTCCATCTAGAAAATACATCTATTCCAACACAGACATATAATTTAGAATCACCAAATGGACCAAACATCTCAAACTCCACCTAAAAAGAAAAGTAATGTTTAAAATCATACCATAAAAAATTTTCATATGAAGGCCTACTCATATTCCAAATTTGAACTGTCAAGGGTTCTTTTATTTGCATGCCAACTACCAATATGTACACAGGACCTAAGTTTTTGTGGTTTTTTTGTCCCATCCAAATGTCTATTTCCCGTTTCTTGCCAGGTCCACTATCATGCACAACTGACAAGGAAAATGACAGCAGAAAATCCTAAAGAACCTGATACCTCCATAGCTCTAATATGCCCACGGCAGCTACATTATATGCTCTGGAAGTTATCAACAGAATAATATAAGAAATAGGGAATGGCAGGGGCAACAGCAATAAACAACCAACTGAATCTATATAAAAACAACCATCCTTGTATAAAAGCTGTTCAGGAACCATGCAACACTTAAAGCCATTAACTCCACACGCACATATCAAACTAATGATAAATCATACTACAATTCAAAAAGGAACTTACCAATTCCCAGAAGTAAGATATTGGTAGTTCTGGTGGGTAATCTATAATTTCTTCTTTTATAATAAAGTGGACTTTTTCACTACCCTTTGCAGGCGTGCTTACTGCAGTCACCGGTACAGCAATGATATCATTGCCATCACTATCAGGACTGTGTTCTAGATAATCAGTGTCTTCAGGAAGAGCTTCTTCTTCAGTATCATCTGTGTTATTTTGTGCTGTGTAATTTTCTATTGCTATTTGCGAATTTTCTAATATTTTAGAAGAACGTTTTTCTCGTTTCTTTCCAGGAGTCTGCAGATTATTCTGTTCAATTCGTGTAAGTATACATTCAGGACATTCACGGATATATCGTTTGACATACTCTGTGATTCCAACCCAATAATACAAAACTTTAACAGCTTTGGATGTTTTCTCAATACCAAAATGAGTACCTTGTAAAGTAAGAAAAAAACATTAACATTATTAAGCATAAACCACAAACGGCTCTGTTATCAAAGTAACCTATTCTCTGGTGTTAGAAGGTTTCCATCCCACCCAAGCAACTAGGCACTGTCGTTGTCAGGCCCTACGTCCCGCCACACTGACAAGTAAGAAGCACACCAGAAAATCCTGAGGGTTAGCAGATCAGCATCTAGTACTTAAGTAAATCTATGGCCCCAATTACATACATATATTGTGAAAATGTTCACATAATCATATAATAAAGTGTGATATTAATGTGAGCTATTGTAAACGGCTCCAATCCCAACATACAACTTGAGATCTTGAGATCTTTGTATCAATCGTACAAATTTAGGGTTCCACGATTTACCTAAATCCATTCATATCCACCATTATTTCAACTTCTAAGACAATACCGTAATTCATATTAATATTTGATAAAATATCATTCTTTATGCCAAATTGTCATCTTTAATTTACAATGACATTCATAACGTTTTGTGTCAAAATGTCCCTCAAAATGCAATTTCCAAGCAAGTTTGGAAGTTGTAACCAAATCCATCATTATTTTAACTCACAATCACATCAAATTTATATCGATAATTGATAATAAACAGTTCTGGATTTATACTAAATTGTCATTTTTAACTAACTTTTTTGTGTCAAATTCCCTCTCAAAATGAAATTTTCAAGCAAGTGTTGAAAGTTGTCACCAAGGGAAAACATTACAACTTTAAATTAAAAGTTACAATTTGGCATAAAAAAACAGTATATTATCAAATAATAGAGATAAAAATCATTAATGATGGATTAGGGATTTTGGTTGATTTGGATACATTTGGGTGGATTTGGTTAAATGGTGTTGTCAGCAAAAGATTCCCAAACTGACTAGGGGGGGGTGGGGATGGGGCGGGATGGTTAGCATGTGCAGCCTTTTGCATTTGAACTGATTTAACATTCATCAAGCATTTCCGTTTTTACCCTATTTCCAATTAATTATCTTCATAATTGTGTTTTTGGGGAGCGCTACACAAAAAAACAGTTATGAAAATAACTAATTTCCAGTCAGTTTTGTTCGGCAAAATACACCAGTTTTGTCAATCACTTGGTAATCTCTACCGTCTGATTATTCCAGTCTACATTGACAGTATTTATTGCGCATGCTCTCCAGATATGAATATGATGATGTGCCCATTTGATATGACTTAAATATGTCTAGCCTCGTTCTTTCGGTCACTCGTTACAAATGGCACAGAAACGCATTATGGTACACGATTTATGTACCAATGGTAAAATGTTTATTTTGTCTTAAATATTGGATATCAGAATCCCATCTGGTATGATCACAATATCAATGTTGATTTAAATTGACAAATAATATTATGATGAAAGGTCTATAATTTGTGTTTTCATAGTCGAAAACTCGAGATGGATGATATTCATATCATATTGGGTTAGAGACTTCGCTACTTTAAACATGTACCATTTTCGTGAACATGGAGACGAGAAATTATATCCATTTTCTCTTTATCAGTAAGAATGGCTTTACGTAGACGCTGGTATTCTTTCTGGTTGTTGTCACTGCTGTCACAAAGCACTTTCTGAACAAAATATAGTTCGCCATTTTCTACTTTGAAATCTTTAGACCGTTTTCTTATATTACGCTTGTCGTTGTGTGCTGTACCCTTTTCATACGTCTGTGTTTGTAAATATGTTTGTATCCCCAAAAGAGATGCGTTTACATCCTCTAATTTTGACATTATATAGTGGCGTTATTTAATAAATATCTGTAGAATTCAGTATCCTTAGCGCGCAGCCATTTTCTCTCCCTGTAAATTAACGCCCTCTGTGGTACAAAACGATCGGGACAACCTCGGTTATTTCCGTATTTTTTCGAAAAAGAGGAGGTATTCATGACGGCCATGATGGGGGTGTATATCATTACCATATTATATTTACGCTACAGAGTATTTTAAACTCAATGATCAATACCAAGTCCTTTGCGCGAACATGAACACTCCAATATACCATTGTTACCCGGTTCTGGTGAAACTTAGATATGTTAAAGGAGCTAAATCGCTAACATGTTGGACTTGAGTCAATTTCTAGGTCCCAAATGTTAGCGATTTAGCTCCTTTAAAGGAGCTAAATCGCTAACATGTTGGACCTAGAAATTGACACAAGTGGGTCGGAACCAACTTACCAAGGTAAAGAGTATACCCCTAGGTCGGAACGCATATTATAATATTGTAATATGAATGTATATTAACTGATTTACATTCAATGGTTTCCGTTTTTACTCTAATTTCAAATCATTTATGTTCGGCGAGTTAAGCCAGCAGTCTCGATCGAATGCAAATTTCTAGTGTCTGGTTATTCCAGTCTACATACACCGTTCGGTTGGGTGCAATACAATGTTTTTAGCCTCGTCCATCGAGTCTCTTGTTACGACTGAAACGCATTATATAGTCCACGATTCGTGTACCGATGGTAAAATATTTATTTTGTTTAAATATTAGATATCAGAAGCCCACCTTTTCCCGGTAAGATCATAGTATCAATGTTGATTTAAATTGACAAATAATCCGTGTTTTCAATGTTGAAGATTTTGAATGTTATTGAGTTAGAGACTAGCTACTTTAAGCATAAAAAAAAAATATCTTGAATGAGAGGATGGGCCCTATTGAATTTACCTTTCCTCCCTCTAATAAGTCGTGGGTATATTTTGCATGGTAACCGCTCGTTTTAACTGGTCATAATATAGCAGTGAATTATTTGTTGGATAATGGATAAATAAAACCCTATGAGGAAACAATTAATTATGGTGGACGTGAAATAAGGATCGACTGTCCAGTTATCGCGACCCTCGTATTGAGCATAGACCAGTATTGAGCATAGCAGGGTTTTCTTCTTCTGAAAGTCTACGCTCTAGAAGTCTCATACCTATGTTAAAACCAAGAAAATCAAGCCCTTTAAATTCTTTTCAACCAAATAGTTACTTGCGTGCAATAACCTGCAGAAAACGGGTACTTGCGGCCGGTGTGTTCCGGGGGGGGGGGGGTCTCACCCACTCCATCGGGCCTGTCAGAGTATGGTATGAAATGGACGTGTCCTTCTCTTTTGCAACTAACCTGGGCTAATGGAAGACGGGCATACGCCATACAGTGCAATCTGTTTCACAGAGAATTACTTACGAATTATCTGTGTAACAGATGACTGTCCACAACACACGCGTTGACTGCACACGGCGTAGTCACTGGCCCAAAGGCTCGTGCAATGCTTACTTAACATCTAACTGCTTCGGGCAAAATGATGCATTTTACTCATTTTGATACCCATTTACACTAAATAGGAAATATTTTTTAACTACAAATACTTCAAACGTCTTTATTTATTTTTCTTTTACCTCAAAAAAATGTTTGAGAATTTAATTTGTCGGAGTAAAAAAGTTAATATGCCGTACTCATTGAGCCTCGTCGATGTCATGCTTATCAGTGAATGTAGCGGACAAGCGAATATTCACTGCGGGATCAGTTTGCATACAGTGTGCTAAGAGGGAAGTTTTGCCCGGGCAGCGGCGCTACGGCCTACTCTTATATCGAATTCCAACTGCCAAGGGATCTTTTACGTGCACTCCAATGTGTACACGGGACCTCGGTTTTTCGTACCATCCGAACGACTAGACAACTGTCCTTGTCAGGCACTCAAAGGCACTCCTTCTGCATCACTGACAAGAGGAAATCACGCCGGAAAATCGAGATGAACTTTATCGGCCAATGCAGGGATCGTACACCCGACCTCCAGGCTAGCGAACCAGCGCCTTATCCACTTAGCCACTGTGAGCGAGTAAATTACAGAGAATAAATTTCTATTTTCGATGTCATATCACACTCGCTTTGTATAGAGAGAGAAAAAGAGAGAGAGAGAGAGAGAGAGAAAAGGGGTTTAACGTCCACTCAACACAAACTAGGTTATTTCGGGACTGCGCGTAGGGGTCTTTAGCAGTGGGAGGAAACCGGAGTGCCCAGAGGAAACCCAAGAGGTTGAAAAGGCGCCCCAAAGCCACCAAGATTCGAAACCGCAAGTCAGAGGTGACCGACCAGCTAGAGGTCGAAGCGCGGCACTCTAGACCACTAGGCCACCACCCCCCCTTCGCCTTGTATATATTTTATAAATGCAGCAGAACGTGCCAATAAAAAGAATAACAAAGGTAGTAATTTTCTGAGGTTAATGGCAATTCGAGTCTGTAAACGGGTATTTCTGATCATTAGAAAGATTTACTTTCATGAAGAAAACGGCTTAGTATGCTGGAGGAATGAAATTTACAAAAAATCAAAATGGCAGATTTTTGAGAGGTGGAAAGGGGTGCCACTGCCAGAATACATAGGCCTACACGGGAAAGTGGAATAAAAAGTGCAGAGGGGTCTGAACCACGCACAAATAAATTCACAAGACAAATCCGCGGATAGGACACAATAGTAGCACAGACATCACGTTGCAACAGTTACATACATACATTGCAACAGTTGGTGATATTCTTATTTCCGTTTCATATGGGCAGATTGAGCGTAGCGTAGTTTTGATATTTTGCCAATGGGCAATGTGAAAAACACCTATTCCTTGCAAAGAGATGTACGAAAAGAAAGGACCCGTGCGGACCAAGCGAAATACATTTATTCTAGCTCGTTGACGCTTGATAAAAAGAATATACTTTTTACGTCTTTAAAGAACATTATCGATTGTGCCTTTTGGGATTGTACAGTATAACATGTTACAATATATTGGCAAAGCAAAGCAATAGTAAGTTAATTGCATATTTTTTATGTCCCAGCAAGTCGAGAAACGGTTAGTAGCCTAATGTATATAAAAGTATGCAATTAAACTTCTTTGAATGTTGACGTGCATTTTATGTGTATATGATAAGCCGCCAGCCCGCTGCAAAACAATTTTCTTAAAATAATATACGTGTAGTAACATTTTAATTTTCCAAATGATCGGACCACGCCTAAACTTTTTTTATTGGTACTTAAAGCGAGAATTTCATATTTTCAAAGAAAGTCAAACATGATTATTACTACGTCTTTTGTTAAAAACGTTGTCAATTCACTATTATACGATCGTGGCATTATTCCGTGATGTAGCCTAGTGAAGGGGAATATTCAAATTTGTGCGGGGCGGGTGCGCACCCCTAACGTTGTATCCGCGCCCCATATTGTTTCCCCAACGTGGTTTATCTTTTGAAAACGTCAATCCCAATATTATATAGAATATCTGTTACAGTTGGATTATTGCCAGGTTTTTTTTTACTTGTATAAGCCATAAATCGTGCTCAACATACTATTTGTTATTTTATTAAAAGAAACCGGCGTGAATAAGAAAAGAGAATATCAAAACGTGTTACAAGTAGTTTTATTTAATCCAGTCTCGATTTTGACAAATTTCCAGGACATTAATAAATGAAAATCTTTCTTTCGTGATATAAACGATAGAAACGTATGTTCAGAAATAAAATATTGTCTATATGGACTAGTCAAAAGTGGAAAATCATTCATTGGGTCGTCATTTTATAGAATATAATTGCAGTGTAATAAGACTTGAACAAATGAAAAGGCGATGTGTTCTATTCATTCAATGAATCATGAATAATTGTCCTATTAGGGTTATAGAGAATGAAGACCAGCCGCGTTAAAATATTATGGCTTCCTTTCAGATTACCGGTCATATGATGTTTACTTCCTGAATGTTTTATTAATTGGATATAGAGTACTTTAGTTCACTAATATATATTTAAACTTCGTGTGTTTATCATATTCTAAATATAACATTTATTATGCCTATACCGAGTGTCGGACTGATCGGCCGAAGGCCCACATAATATGTACGAAGGAGTGCGCGAGTCCACGGGGGGGGGGGATAGGCTGGGGTGGTCGTCTCCTCCTCAGAAAATTTTGAAAATTGACAACCGCGTACCCATTTTAAAAGCATTTCAGACCAAAGCAGAAGGCAAATTTTTGATTTCCTAATACAATTAGATGACAGGGGCGTTTTAAGGTTTATCATCGCGGAGGCTATACAATTTTAAGGGCCCTCTTTTTTAGGGGGGTGGGGGCGGATGTCGAGAAATTTTGCAAAATAGAGAAATCGTTTTGCTGCATTCTGACATATCTGAGGGTCAGAGGGTCAGGGCCTAATTCGATACTTGCCTGAAGCCTGAATGCGAAACGAATCACTTGTACGTACTTGGAGCTCAATCAAATAATAATTAATAATGGAATATGGTGGAGACCGTGGAGTGGGCGTAGTGTGCAAGCAGCACCCGTAATCCCGTACGGAAAACTATTCAGCAAAGAAATGATCGCTCCGCGAAGCCAGGTCACACTGAGCGGCCTAACCATTTCTTTCCTAAGTAGCTTATTAGGTTTTCAGAAAAGGTGATTGATGATTTTCATGCAATTGCAATGACTGCCCTCTCATTTCATTCAGTAGTGGATTGACTCGGGGGCCCTTTTGTCTGCCTTTATGGCCCTCCCTAAATAGAGTACATTTATTTTCATTTTTCTCATCTGTTTTAGCTTTTTTCTCCAGTTTTATTATTTCAACTTCTTTGATTTTTTTCACGAGGAGGATGGCGCCTCAGGTATAAAACGCCTCTGCAGAATGAGCGTGTCCTGTACTCTCCCTCTATTTTCTTTCCCTTTTCTTTCTTTATAGCTCAGGCCCAGCACTGCGTACACCGGTGATATCTTGACCAACCATACTTCGGTGAATTACTTAATGTTTGAAATTTAATATTGCTTTGTGTATTAATTCTTGCAATTTATTATTGATTCAGCAATTTAAATTCTTGTGCTTTTGTAAATTCAAATTCAAAAAATTTTGGGGGGGCAGGGGCAAGTAGTAGACTATGTCTGGGGTGCGAAGTATCAATGCACTGTATCTGTACCTACATATCCTTTACTGTTTTAACTTAAAAGTAAGACAGTAGGCCTATTTGAGAGATTATTCTAGAACACTGGCTAGTATATCAATCGCTAAACCTATGTTGTGAATCGTTCTTATATATTTGATGATTTTTTTTCCTGCAGACAGGATTTGACCAATCTACATGTACATCTAATGACAATGTCAAGTATGTTTTTTTTTGTTTTGTTTTTTGTTCTGGTTATGCTATGAGAGAAATTTTGCCAGGACAGCATTCGGTTTAACTCTTCAACCATTTTTACAAACTTAAACAACATATTTCTATTTTTAACTTGTTTATTGGCAATTAAGGCAGAAGAACAACAGAAAAGTAATCTGCTATTGCAATATAGGCACCTGAAGACAATAGATTCTGATGTTCAATCAGACATCAAAACTACAGCTAATGATTTTCTTGTAAACAAATGACATTGTTGTGTCGAAATAAAATTCTGAATAGTTTCAATTATCTATTACGACAAAAAATAGCAAATATTCATTAGGCTTGTTAAGTAATACTGCAGTGATGATCAACATGGACATATATTACATGTAGGTAACATTATTGTATTTTTTTGCATAGCTTTGAAAATCAAATGTACAGAATTTTATGAATTTACCATACTTAAATAAACTGAAAATCTGTCCTTTACTAGTAGTGCCTTTCTGTGGTGATAAATAGACGATAAATCTATAAAGCGAAGCACTAAATAGCTAATGGCACTACGGTTTAACAATGTTCACTATCTACTATACTACATGGCATTATTAACAAATTGCGTAGTTCATGTGCACACACCAAAATATATAAATACAATCATTTAATTAAAAAAAAACCAGCTGGGTTCATGCACTTAGCAACATCTGTGAATTTATAGGAATATTAGCCATCACTTACTGATATGACAAAAACAGACACTCATTACCAAATTTAGAACAACACAGAGGTAAAAATTTTATTTCACAGGAAGAAAAGTGATTGCTTGACACAGTTTCTGTATATATTTTAGGGCATATGTGGTCGACTTTCACATTCAGTTTTATATAAAAATGTATTTGGTATTTATTGACCTACAATGAATATTGGCCCCCTTTTCTAAACATTCTTCACCAAGACATGACAATTGATAAAATTGAGAGAGAGAGGAAAAATAAAGATATACAAGTTATTAACAATACTTAATTTTGTTCAAACGTTAATTTCTAAAAAGGTTAGAAAATATAAATAAAATCAATTTATTAACTATTTTACATCAGATTTGATAATTAATTAGTTGTGTATCAGCATGTGAAAAAAATACAAACAAAAAATAAACTTATAACAAATGTAACTACCCACAAAATACAAAGTATGATCCCAGATCCAATGTAGGCAGCTCACATTACTAACAAAGTTAAACAGGCATTAATATATGATTATTCATTCAATCTATGAATAAAAGTACACTATTTTATTTGAAGGAGAAAGAAAAATGAGGATTATAGAATGGAATTTGATTAATTTTTGGGGAAAAAATCAAAAATCTACATATAAAATATGATATCAATCCTAATCTACAGATAGAGTGTACTGAGTTGTATACATAAAATCAGGTATAAAAGAATGTCACTGCCAGTCCTTCTTAATCTGTAATTTCCATTCCCAACTTAAATAATCATTACCATCATCATCAGTAAATTGACTATCCATTTTATATTCACCCCTTGCAACCATTCCAGATGGAGCTTCTTCAGGAGGTGTGGTGAAAGATTGGAGGTCAGTTTTTGGTCCATAACTACCTACCATAAAGTTGGTTTTATCAACTGAAAACAGTAAATATTAGATAGTAGTTTTGAAGAGACTGGTGAGATGTTATTATGCAGTATGTCCCTCCACCAAGCTTGTTGTCAATGTTTGGGGTTTTGTAACTGACCTTATTAACCAAGGATAAAAATTGATAATTAATTTTTTTTTTTAAATTAAAACTTCAAAATCCCTACTTGTGCCACTTTTAATCCAAGTTTTGGATTACACAACTACATCCGTACACTAAAGCACTGAAAAGATTTGAAGTTTTATTTTTCCAATAAGTATCAAATGAAGTCAACTTGATCCATTGTGTAGTTTTGCTGATCGTTAATCTTGTAGATATGGACACATTTGCTTTTTGTGATATATTTCATTACATGTGTACATTTAAGGTTCACATACTAGATGCATTCTACAATAATTAATGTAACACATTCAGGACATTAAACTGTGTGGAAAGGCATCTTTACAGGCTAAAAGTTAATATCCGATTGACCTTAAATTTTTATACAGTGTTTAAGGCCATGAGACGAAAAAGTCTTTTGATTTTCAGCAATTTCTGATAGTTACTGCCAGAGTTATGGACCTTGATCACTTCAGAAAATCTTGTTTGTGCTCTAGAGGCCAAAGTTAATATCTGACTGACTTTAAATTTATACGCAATGTTTAAGGTCATGAGACGAAGAATCATTGATTTTCAGCGAATCCCAATTATTACTGCCAGAGTTACCTCCCTTGATCACTTTGAAAAATCTTTTGTGACACTCTAGAGGCCAATCTTATCGTCCTATTGACTTCAAATTGATACACAGAATTTAAGGTCTTGAAACGAACAAGTATATTGATTTTCAATGAATTTTAATAACTGAACAGCTAAGTCCATGATTTTAAATGTTTCCTACACTAAGTGTTAGCATGACGCAGAACTTTATAAAAAAAAAAACAACAAATTCTAATGATTTTCTAATAATAACTTTATGAGTTGATAATCTTATTCAGATTTCAGTGTATTATAACTGTTTCATTACCGAAAAAGTAAGAATATGCAACAACTCTTGTTGACTGCACAGGACGATTTACCTGCTGTGGGCGTATGTTTTGTTGCCTGGTATCCTATCTTTATAACTTTTTAAATGAGACATAATCATTTATTTAGTGATAATAAATGGAGGAAACTAAGGCAGGGCTTGTTATATACATATAATACATATATATATATTTGAATATTGTGGCATGATCAATAGATTTTGAGATATTTTTCATGGTTGGGCCTTCTACTATGCCGTATACCTAAACAGGTAGAATTAAAGACTTGTGATGATATTTTATCCATCCCAATAGTTATATCACATAATCAAATGATCTCAATATACACTTTGACATTAAAATACATTATTCAAAAACAACTAACCTTTGATGCCACCTCTGAAGGCTTTTTGTTTATATTTTAGACCAGTAACAATTTCTCGTTGGACATAGAAATAAATTTTAACTCGGTAGGTGCAACCTTCTTTTATTACAAAAGAACTCTTTTTAATTTCAGATTTGTCTTCTGCAAAAAATAAATTGAAATTGTATATGATAGAAGGTTTAAAATATATTTTTGATTAAAGAGAATATCTCACTTTTCATAGGGTTGGCAATCGCTACTGGTTTCAAGTATCAATAATCGTCGACCATCCACCGATCAATAATTGATAATATTGGTGAAGTATTTTTCTCACAACTGTTTTGAATACATTCATAATTGGTTTGAATTACAAATTATAATATCATTATGTATACATGTAGAATTTGCTCCACCTATTTTGACAATAAGATATTAGCATTCCATACCACAACAAGGTGTCAAAACTAATCAACTTCAATTGGAAGATAAAACCACCACCCTCTACATCTTCATCGGTTATCACATAAAAGTGGCTACCTATAATTGTGTGATTATTGATACCGTATTTCAAATTTATATCAATCTTCAAAACTCTCTACCAACGATTATCAGCAATATCAATATGATGGCCAGCCCTACATTGGCAAGTAGAAGAACAAAAATCTGGAGTAATAGCGTGCATGTATCAAGTGAAGTGGATGCATGACAGCTGAATATGTCACAGCTATCCTTGAAATAATATTAAATATGCACAACTTATAATAATCATAAGGTATGAGTTTGTAAAACATAAAATGAGCAATTGTTTCTTTTTTAATTTAAATTGGACAAGTTTTAACATCAGCGGCTATAGAAACAACAAAATAAATTGATGTGGTCTTTATACAAATATTTTTTGTGAACTAACTTACTTGTTAAATCTATATACAACTCGTCTCTACCTTCTACTAGCAATCCTAACTTTTGGACAATTACTCGACTTGGATTTTTCTCATCTGAAATTGGATACAAAGATTTAATGCACAGATTTAGTAGCATTGTTAAAGCGGAATATCACTTGCAACAACTATCATCTTCGAGAATAGGAAGTACGAAAATGCAGTATAATTATGGAGCATTAAATATTCTGGACGGCAAATTTGAAAGTAAAATCAAATTGGATCTAACATCCGTAATGTGTAATCTGTGAGAGAAATTTTACCCCCCAAAAGAGCAACTCCACCTAATCTTCATCGAATTGCAACTGTCAAGGTTCTTTACGTTCACACCAACAAATACACAGCTGGACACAAGTATTTCTTGCCACCTGAACACCTACCTTTAAATGCTATTTTCACCTACCAACTTAGCTTATTGTAAATATACTTCCCAGGGCATCCAATATTCTTGTATTTAAAGACTCAAAAATTCTTTATTTAGGTCAAAGTAAATTATTGAATTGTTGTTATTTTATGCAATACTAGTCTAATTGTATGATTAAATTCTTGTATTAGAAGATTAGGCAACAGGTATGTCAGCTTGTTTACTAAGTTTAGTTTAAATTTTGGTCATAAAATTATCATTGATGGCAGACTATCAAATAAAAATTAACACATAAAATCCAGTAAAATCGTCAATTATAGTTTTGTGTATATCCATATTAAAGCGGTCCAACCATTTTAAGATGTTTTCTGTTCTAAATTTCTAACTCAGACCAAACCTAACAATTTTTCTTCTTGCCATGCATACATGTAGTACATAATGCTTGCACAAGAAAGCTGATTGCAAAACTCACCAACAATAGTTCCTCCTCCCCCTGCTGCAGAACCCAAAAGAGTTTCTTTATATTTTTTTAAACTCTCATCCTCAGCATCAGCAGATAAGATTTCGTCTAATTTTTTTTCAGCTGGGGGTTTATATAAAGTATTTTCTTCATCATGATCATCTGTACCTTGTTCAGCCATCTCTGTAACCAATTACTAACCTAGAAGAAATATAATTAACTACCAGTATAATTCATTATTAGCACATAAATACAGGTATGCTCAAATATTCTCACTGAAACAAGAATGTACCCTACATGTATAAAAATAGATGCATAATAGTAGAGAAGCATGTTTTTCATCCTTTTATATCATTAAAGAGAAAAGTGATTATTGATGCTGGTACATGCCAAACTGAAAAACAGACTCACCCTACCTGCAGAGAAGTGAATAGCCATGATATAAATATGACGTTGTCTAAACGTCGCAGGTCATGAGGTCACATCAACAAAAAAAATGTCAACATTACAAGATACAATGTTACACTGTAAACAAGCCTTCCTGCAGGCTTTAGGACTGTATATAATCCGTATAGCCAAATCGTCTTATCGCTTCTTCCAATGATTTTTCACAGAAATAACATCTACAACTCTAGATTTGATGTCGGCATATTGGCAATATTTTGTGCTTCAGTCATGTCTATTTCAGATATACACAATCAATGTTTTAAACATGGGGATTGACTAATAGTTAATTTATTTCAGTTCTAAACAAAATTTAAAACTTTAACGCAATTCTAAAAAAATTGCCAAATTCTGGCTGGATTACTGAGCAAAATGGCCATTCATTGTATACGTGCGGAAAAAAAAAGCCAGCTACCATTTAATTTTCGTACGTGGTACATGCCTGAACATATCACAACCGTCCAAAATTGTTTTTCCTTAGTCCTCCTCAAACAGCCAGAGACGTGTAAATGGCTTTCCATATGACAGGAACATTTTGCGTGCGCCACAGCTATGCCTGGGCAATCTTTGGAGTTCTTCAGCCACTTGTATTTAGTGTTGCGTTGACACAGAGTTAATAACAAATGGACAAAAACCATTTCCTGGCAAATGTGTACACATTCAGTCAGATATTCCGTAAAAATTGTTTGAACTCCACCCTTCAAGAAATACTTATGAATACCAACATTTTCAGCCTAGAACTGAACACCAGTGTACACCTAGGATACATAGAATTTTAAACAGCCTAGACAACTGTTGACATTGGTAAAGAAGGATGTCACTATTTTCCCTTGAATCTGGCGCGGATCCAGAGGGGGGGGTCCAGTGAATATTAGTTACTAGTGCTCACTGCACGACCAAAGCGAGCTATTGCCAGCTATTCTAAGTCAATCCGTTCAGATGGCTGGCCAAGATAAACATGTTTAAAATAAAGATAGATTGCCAGGCAACAAAACATACTCCCACAAAAACTAAGTCTTCCAGGCAGTCAACAAGGGTTGTCACATATTTTTTCTTTTGTCAGTACAACACATGAAAATCTTATTATGAGTAAAAGTCCATTAAGTAATTGTCAGAAATGGTTAGAATTGTTTCGATTGTTTGTCTCATGGCCTTCATCCTCAAGATATTTCAAAGTGATAAATGGCCATCACTCTGGCAGTAATTTTCGGAAATGTATAAATTTAAAGTCAATCGTATATTAATAAACTTTAGCCTCTCGAGCATCCACAAAATATTTCAAAGTTATCAAGGGCCATAACTCTGGCAGTAATTATCAGAAATTGTTGAAAAAGACCACGATCCTTTGTATCATGACCTTAAATACTGTGTATAAATCTAAAGTCAATCGGATATTGACTTTAGCCTTCAGGACTTCCACAATGATATTTCAAAGTGATCATAACTCCGGCAGTAACTATTAGTAAATAGTTGAAAATGGCTGAGATCTTTCATCTTACGACCCTGTGTATAAATTTAAAGTCAATCGGATATTAACTGTAGCCCCTAGAGCATCCACAATATATTTCAAAGTGATCAAGGGCCATAACTCTGGCAGTAATTATCGGATATCATTGAAAATTGATAGGTTTCTTTGTCTCATGACCTTAAACACTGTGTACAAAATTACAGTCAATTGGATATTAACTTAAGCCTCTAGGGAGTCCGCATAATTTTTCAAAGTGATCAAGGGCCATAACTCTGGCAGAAATTATCGGAATTCGCGGAAAATCAATAGGTTTCTTTGTCTAAGACCGTACTAAACACTGTGTATATAAAGTGAATCAGATAATTACTTAAGTGTACACAAGACTTTTCAACATGATCAAACGTCATAACTGAATTCTGGCAGTAATTATCGGACATCACTGAAAATAAATATGCTTCTTCGTCGCATGACCTTAAACACTTGTTAAATTTAAAGTCAATCTGCTATTAAATTTACCCACTAGAGGCTAGTGTGTTCAAAAGAAATTGTGAACGATGGACCAACGGACAGACAGAAGTGGGCGTTTAAAAAGTCTCGAGGACAGGTCATGAACTGGGTTTATTATATCAAACTTGAAGTACGTCTGAACAGGCTATATCTGATCTGAGTGCTGAAGGGTTAAAGAACATGTTTGAAAAATCGAAATACCAACATTGTCCCTTGCTAGGCCTTCAACCCTGCACCACTGACATGAAGGAACCAAACCATAAAATACTGATGAACTTTCTTGGCCACAGACCTCCACTGGCTCCATGTTAGAAAACCAATGTTTAATATCTTAGCCCACCATGACTCCATCACTCAATGGAAAGATAACTACGGTACTAAAAAATGTGTACCTTACAACAGTGATTCATGACTATTCCTGACATTTCTGACAAATAGAAAGAAACTACTAAAAAAATTTACCTTTCAATTGTGACTCATGCCTATTCCTGACAAATTGACATATATTTTGTTGGATTAGTGTAGCATGAAATTAATTTTTAAGCGTATCTTATTTCAACTAATCATTTACATACTTGAAATCTGAAAGAAGAGTTTATGTGCTAGCATTCTTCAAACTTTGTCAGTCTAACTAATAATTTCTCAAATGCTGACACTAATCAAACTCAAATGTATCTAAGAAAAAAAAAACACTAATACTAAGATAGGCTTACACATTATTTCATAAAAAAAAACAATGTACAAAAGTTTGGATTGCTGTATATATAGGTCTATTGCAGTATTGGTGTTAATATCGTAATAACGATCAGTGAGAATACCATACTATAATTCTGGTTCCGCACTAAACTATGTGCCAAAGACAATGATATGTTCATGGGTGGAGTCGCAGACTCTTACTCATTCTTCTTTGCTGACTGTGTTGACGATGTTTGAGAAGGAGGCGACAATTGACGCGCGATACACTAAATGGTTTGCAATACATAAATGCAATAAAATCATACTTTTTAAAAATTGAATTATTTGACAAAATACTTCTAGAAAATAAAATTGTTAAAATAATTCCACCATGATACGAATATAAAACTTACACAACAAGAACAGAAGTTGTACAAGTAAAGCGATAAGCTTTTCTCCCTCAATGGCGATACCGATTTAACTTCCGTTTAGCATTTTTAAGTAAACCATAAGAAATAGTTCGACATAATATTTTAAATATTTATAATACTAGTGATAAAAGAATATTTATTTGGCTATAATATGATAAGTAAGAATAACCAAACGAAGATTCAACATTATTTTCATATTGTCGATGATAAAAATTATTAATAGGCCTAACCTGTTTACTTAACAGGTGCGCGAACTATAACGTCCTTGAACTCAGACCTTTATCCAGAGTTAGCTCGGTTCACAGTTAGCTTTACGAATTGGACAGTCCTTTAAACTGGTTGAAATACACCCCTTTTCATATATTTCCCCAAACACTGTTTAACAGTTGTCATACGTGCTTAATTAATATGTATTATCAGATTCACTGTTCCAATGTCTGGTTTACTTACATAGTCAAGATAATAACAAAGATCCAAGAGTGTTACTTCCTTAGTTCTATTCCCCTATTTATTGCACAAATGATTGATTTGGTATTACAGATATGTAATACGAGTAACAGTACGCCCAAAATTAAATGACACTGACATACCTATGAGTAAATGGCTAAATGGATTATCCTGATTGAAAGAAATTTGTCATGGATGTAGATTGAGAGTCTTTTACACCATCTCATGTTTTGTGATGTATTATAGCTTAGATATTGGTTTTCTATTCATAATAACACAACTTTATGGATTTACTACTTCTTGGTTTATTACATGCAACGTTTCAATACTCTTACAGGTATCTTTATCAAGCAATGATAGCATGTAATAAACCAAGAAGTAGTAAATCCATAAAGTTGTGTTATTATGAATATTATAGTAACCTCTACTTCTAAATGTCATTCAAGGAACTTAGATATTGGTTGTTGGTTGAAAATATGAAATGCCAGCAAATAATTTTGGAGAGTTTGCAAACTTTTACTTTGTGTTTTAAACAATATGGTTTATCATGTTTCATAGGAGAATAATGTATATTTTTAGGAATTTGAACCACAAGAGATAAGCTTGTAATTGAAATGGCCTCATATAATAGCAGACAGTTCTTACTACGACTCTCTCGTCAAATACATAAGTGTCAGAGACGCTTATACACAAACAATAATGCAGTTCCCCATGTTGCCATTATTGGAAGTGGCCCAGCAGGATTTTATACTGCTCAACAATTGTTAAAGGTAATTCCCACATCAAAATTAGACAATGAAAAATGCAATATTTATTTATTTAAAAATACAAAATTAACAGATCAACAAGTCTGTCAAATAGTGTCAATACTATTGTGAGAAGTTTAACTACTATAAGATATACTTAATAAAATACAGGACAGAACAAAGCAGAGACTAGAGAGTATTTAATTCAAAACTATGTATACATATACTGTATGTCTTTAGGCCAACATCATGAATACAATATATTGGAATGTAATGGTATCCAAAATGTTTTCATATCTATCAATGCAAAGAAGATGAAGATTTGAAAACTTGATCATCATTATCAAATACTGTTAAAACTGCTCACTCCAAATTTTAATACATATTAAATTTAAATTCATTAATTTCATTTCCAATCCTGTTTTCTTATCACATTGATCTCAAGAGATTATTACCCTGCATTTTTGCCTAATCTTCTTAGTTCTTATATAAATACTGTTTGTCTATAGTTTTGATAATGAAATTTTAAACTCAGCCTTCTGTCATGTTACCATTTTATTGCAAATGATTTAAAACACATTTTTATTTGAAAAAAAATCTTAATATTTTATTTAATATTTTAATGTGGATTTTGATTGTTATAAGAATGAATACTATTAATATCAAATGTGTTGTCATTTTAGGGTCATTCTTCAATTAAAGTAGATATATATGAAAAACTTCCTGTTCCATTTGGCTTAGTAAGATTTGGTGTTGCACCTGACCATCCAGAAGTGAAGGTATTTTAAAGTCTTGCATTGTAAAACCAATTTAATTATTATTTAATATGAGGAAATGATTATACACATGTCTGTGAAAGAAATCCATGTACTATTTTTCTTATATTACTAGTGTTAGAGTTAGGGGGAGGTCTAACCACAAAATAATCAGTTTTCATGAAGACTAAAGAAAGCCCATAAAAAAACCTAAATATATATATATATTCACTTTTGGTTAATTACGTCATCTTTTACAACCATGAATCTATAAAATAATGTATTTTTAATAACTGAGACTGGTTATTAGGCTTAGAATAACTAATATAAAGAAATTCAATGTTTACTTGTATCATGGACAGGATTCATGATGGCTCAGTATTAAGATTCTGACTCACTAACCATGAGGTTCCAGATTTGATGCCAGTATTAGCTGCTAAAGTTCCTCTGAATTTTTCAGTATGGGATTGGATTCCCCATGTCAGCACCGCATCTATGGCCTGGCAAGGAATACTGTCTTTTTGTTGGCCTTGACAATTGGAATTTGAAATAATAGTAGGCCATGACGCCATTGTCCATACTAAATTCCCCTTAGCACAGTGCATAGCATATGCATGTCTTCATTAGTCATGTTGGTGCAGAAAAATAGGATATTAAATCCAATTTCATTTCATTGTATTATAAATAATTTATAATGTTAGTACCAGTAATATATAACCACAATTACCAAGTTACATTCAAAGTAATCGTTCATACATTTCTAAGTTCACTCTCAAAATTGCCAACTGGCTCAAAATAGAATTGTTGATTATCATTTTTTTCTGACAGATGCCCCTTGGGATCCTCCTACCTAATAATTTCAAAACTTATTATTGAAATCCAGTCTCTTTGTTGCACGATTTTTGAGAAATTGGTGTCATCTTTTTTTTTTTTTTTACAAAATTAAAAGAAAAAAAAAGTTGTCACCAAATCGATGGACCTTTTGAGGCCCATGCCCTAGGCATTTGGCTCTGTTGACCTCACCATGATCCGTCACTGTATAGATCCATATTTCTATTGACAAGAAAATCAGCCTACTTGCTTCACAAGTCTGGATTGTTTGTCATATTCAATGGGTATGCAATTGCAAGGCCTAAAAATAATTAATTTAGATATATTTTATATAGAATGTTATTAACACCTTCACACAAACAGCAGAGAATGAGAGATGTAGTTTTATGGGTAATATTACTATTGGTAAAGATATAACAGTAGCTGATTTACAAAAGGCATATACAGCTGTTGTATTGGTAATTAATTTGTACATATTGAATGAAAAATGTATAACGTTGCTTTAGAAACCATAATCACTGAAAATATAATGCTAAACTTTTTTTTTGATCTTTTAAAATGAAAATAAAAACCAAACGTTGATGAAATTAAAATAGCTTTTTTTCTGATTACAAAATCCTGCATTATTTAACTGGAGATTAATGAAAGGATTGAGTAAAATATTACATGTATTTTATGATTATTTATACCAGTTATTGTAATACTCTTTATTTTTAGTCTTATGGAGCTGATGCTGATAGAACCTTAGGCATACCTGGAGAGGTAAATATTTAAAACACCGGATACCAATTTGCAGGTAAAATAATGACATGGAAATCTTTGTCTGGGTTACATTAAGTCATATAAGATATCAGACATGGTAAATAGGCCATTTCTTTACATTTTGACATCTGATTTTGCATATTACCGATAAATATACTTGTATTAGGATGAGGAGGGGTTGGTGGGTGTGAGAATGGTGTAGCATACTAAAGATTATGTCAGTCAGGGTTTAATACTTTGGAGAAAGTTAGAGTTGTCTACCTAATTGTAGACATTACTTAAATTTACTTCATAAATTATATTTTAGGATCTACCAAATGTTATTTCAGCCAGGGCTTTAGTTGGATGGTATAATGGTCTACCACATGATAAAAATGTAAGTATGATAATATGTATTGTGCAAATTAACACACTTTGTTGCACCAACAAGGCTAATGAAGCCAAGGGTTCACCTCCATTTCAGCTACATCCCATTTCAAGTACACCCCATTTTGACTTTAAATTTTATTACCTCCAAAATTGACACAAATGGGCCACAACGTGTATAATAATGTAATATGAATTTATAAACTGTAGTCAAAATGGGATGTTTTTATGGAAGAATCTATTTTAGTTATGGTATGGAGAGGGTATATAAGTGGGGATAATAAAACCATCGGACCTAATAATCAGTTGTTATAATCTGTAGTCGTAATGGGACGTAGTTGAAATGGGAGGTTAACAAACCAAGCATCTGCCATGCATTGAGCGATGAGGTACATTTTGCCCGGTCAAAAGCGCGTCACGGTGGCAAAGTGTATAATGCGCTGGTTCGCTAGCCTGGAGGTCGGATGTTTTCGATCCCTGCATTGGCCGAGAAAGTTCATCTCGATTTTCCGGCGTGATTTCTCCTTGTCAGTGATGCAGAGGGAGGGCCTGACAAGGACAGCTGCTTAGCCGTTTGGATGGGACGTAAAAACCGAGGTCCCGTGCACACATTGGAGTGCACGTAAGAGATCCCTTGGCAGTTGGAATTCGATATAAGAGTAGGCCGTAGCGCTGCTGCTCGGGCAAAATTTTCCCCATAGCACACTGTATGGCGTATGCTCGTCTTCCATTAGCCCAGGTTCGGTGCAAAAGAGTAGGACGTTAAACCCCATTTCATTTCATTTCATTTCTATACCATACTCTTATAAAGATTTATTTTGCTGCCAATGGTATACAATGAACCATTATTTTTTGGTTCCATCCAAACATCTAGGCAATTTTCTTAGCAGGCCCTCAGCCATGCTCCATTGTCAAGATGAAACCATGCTGGCCAAGATTAAACTTGCATCCTCTGCCCTGCTCCAAAGATATACTGAGCTCCATGGAAAACGCATCACTTAGTTTTTCGTATAACAAAATGATCCTGTAAACATATCTTATTTATTTTGCTTCTTATTGTGAACAATATTCAAATGGGAACACATCAGTGACAACACATTTGTACACTTACGGATGTTTAATCTGTAATCAATGGTACAGAGTCAGAGGGGTCAAAACCAAAAGTATGACACAGATATCAGTAGCACTTATGTCCTCCATGAGATCTTACGCATGCTGTGCAGCGACGTCGCATGGAATTAACCAATGTTTGAAAGAAGGCCTGGGGCATATTGTTCCATTCTTGGACAAGAGCAGCTTCTAAAGCAGCAATGGTGAGCACTGATGGTGATGATCCCCGAGGGTAGCTCCAACATACGGTCGTCGTGCACGGAGTCCTACTTCTCTTAGACGACATCTTACGGCATTAGCACTTACTGGTCCATGTCTTCTGATGACTGCTGCACCTGTCCGAGTCGCTGGGCGGAATCTGTCACGCAGATGAGTGACCCGGTTGTAGCGGTCTTGAGCCTGGGTTGTAACGCTTTGTGGACCAGGACGTTGACGGTCACGTGTTGATCCAGTAACTCAAACACATTCCACCAACCTTACAATAGTGGACTGATGACAGTTGAAGTGTCTAGCAATAGCACGTGTAGACATGCCAGCCCTGGACATTCCCATGGCTTCATTCCGTTGACTTTCAGTAAGTCTCAGCATCTCTAGCTCGATTCCTTCACACATTCAACAACAAATTACGACAGATTGATGTTTCACAGTTTATGTACTGCACATTAAGTTGAAAACATGCTTTTAAAGGGCTCACACACAATGCTGCAAGCGAATATTGGGTTTTTCATGTGCATCTCGTGCAATTTTTTTTGTGCTCACAGGCCGATATTTTTTTGCATTTGGGAGCATTGTGTGAAACAATAGTTCATACTATTGCATAATATTATACATACAAAACCACCTAGTAATAGAATATTTGGGAAAAAAAGTGATGCGTTTTCCATGGCGCTCAGTTTATTATTCCAAGGAAGCAAATTAATTTATTATACAAATGTAGTTGATAACATTTATATTATTTATATATATCACAGTTAAATGTAGATCTATCTTGTAAAACAGCTGTTATACTAGGACATGGTAATGTTGCTTTAGATGTGGCGAGAATATTACTAACTCCAATATCTATATTAGCAGTAAGTACTACAGACTCTTACTTACTTAAAATGGCATTTGAAGTCAATAGTAAATTAATTTAGTAGAGACATAAAACTTGCGAACAACCGCAAATATATTAAGTTGAGTCAAACAACTCTTTTCAGTAGTATACAAATCTCGCCATTGCACACTGTATTTTGATTTGAATATGGAAGTATATGATAGTTTTGTCTCAGTTAATTTTGGTGTGTTTCATATTACGTAGCTATTATCAGAGAGAACTTATAACATCTTCAAACCTCATCTCCAGACAAAAAAAAGTCAAGACAAGGGGTACCTATTCTAATTTTTGTCATCCCTTCAGATCCATTATGTCTTATTATTTTTAATACTTAATAGCACTTTAAACCCCAAACGAGGTAAAATAAATGCATCGTTGTCTGCAGTTCAAAAACAAGTTTTTTTTAAATTGTTCAGAACGAGGCTGGGTAAAATACCTCGTTTACTAAATGTGGTTTTTTTTCAAGATAGTTATTAGAGGAATTTTCTATGAGCGAATTTGTATAAATTAAAATTTATGTTATTTGATACGAAAATAAAACAAGTCCAAACTATGATATTATAATCAGAGAAATAGACAAGACAAGAATACACGCCATACCTTAAATTATTTTTGCATTATTAATACCCATCTGTCTTCATAATAAAACGTTTTTAATTAAATTTTTATGTATGAGGTGTGCTTTATTTCCCATTTAATTGACAATTGGTATAAAGCAGACAAATTTACCGCTGTGCGTTTATATAACTTTGCTCCAATAATATTTTGTGCGATGTTATGGGGTTTCAACAGAAACAGTCAATGGTATGGTCAAGTTATTTTTTTAAAATAAATATAAAAAATAAACTGGCGTATTGGAAAAAAATGAGATGAGATTTAATGCTTTTTTAGATTAATAAGAATGGATTATTTGTTGTATTTAGATCAGATAAACACTAATTTGTTGTCTGTGATATCAGTTAGGTGGAGGTGTAAAACACACAGCTACCTTGATTGATTTACAACCCCAATTTAGCTTTCACAACACCTTAGTTGTTACTTAACACCTATACCTGATTGGGCAATAAATTAATGGTAGCTTTATGTCTTCAATAGTTTTACACCTCCACCTATGGCGTGTATTCTTGTCTTGTCTATAACTCTGATTATAATATCATAAACACAAAAGTTATATGGATAACAATTACTATATTTCTATTAAAGCTACGTTTCAACAATGATTCTCTTGTCGTTATCAAGCACAATACTGTATTGTATTGTGCTTGATAACGACAAGAGAATCATTGTTGAAACGTAGCTTTAATAGAAATATAGTAATTGTTATCCATATAACTTTTGTGTTTATTTTTAATGTGTCCAATTACTAAATGCCATTCAAACAGTATAATATCATAGTTTGGACTGGTTTATTTTCATATCATATTAAATAACATAAATTTTAATTTTAACAAATTCGCTGATAGCAAATACCACTAATAACTATCTTGAAAAAAAAACACATTTAGTAAATGAGGTATTTTTACCAAGCCTCGTTCTGAACAAAATACCTCGTTCCAAAAACAGGGCAATTTAAAAAACCTTGTTTTAGAACTGCAGACAACGAGACATTTTTTTACCTCGTTTGGACAGAAATGCCGAATGAGGCATTCTGAAGTTTATAGTGCAGTAAGGCTGACTTCAGGAAAGAACGAAGTTGTAAAAAAAAGAATATATATAATTGTTTGTATATGTGCCAAAATCTTACGCCTGTATTTATATCTTTTACTTGCAGAAAACAGATATTTCCCAGCATTCTTTAGATGTTTTATCAAAATCCAACATAAAAAAAGTTTATGTGGTTGGACGTCGAGGACCTCTACAAGTGGCTTTTACCATCAAAGAATTACGAGAAATGATTCATCTACCAGAATGTAAAACTATTATCCATAAAGATGACGTTGCACATCTCCAACCATTAATTGAAAGTATGATATCATCCACAATTTATTTCTTGCATGATCGTCTGCATTAAATGGACATCAATCAAGATATGGTGAATAAAATTCCAAATACGTTGACTGCACTGAGAGTATAACTGTTACCATTATCAATTATGTTCAGTACACCTACCTTGATAGGCTTCTGTGTTTTTACTCCCAAAAAAATAGGTTGCCAGGCAACGAAACATACGCCCACACAGCAGCCAAATCGTCCGGGCAGTCAACAAGAGTTGTCGCATATTAAGGAATTATCAGAAAATCATTAGAATTTGTT
This sequence comes from Patella caerulea, assembly GCA_036850965.1. Classification (NCBI taxonomy): domain Eukaryota; kingdom Metazoa; phylum Mollusca; class Gastropoda; family Patellidae; genus Patella; species Patella caerulea. Next base: position 15,528,626 of record JAZGQO010000014.1, on the reverse strand, counting down.
TGGTTTTTATAATCAAACGGTTTTTTTTTTTAAATCAGATAATAATTGTGACCTCCAGAGGCACAACAAGCTAAAAGGGTGATTTTTCGTACAATCAGGGGATATAATTCAGGAAGTAATGACCCGATGGGCGCAAATATCGAAAGGGACCAAGATCTTTGGGTTATAAACATACATGTCAAGTTTCATCAAAATCGATTCAAAATTGTGACCTTTATAGGGTCCACAACCTTGATATAACATATTTTCACTCTATTCGTGTACAAACGGCGGCCATTTTGTCCGTCAATTCTAGTCCGATTTTCACGTAATTCACACTCTCTCTTCCTTACCATGTAACGGTGATATAGTCAAACGGTTTTTTAAATCAGATAATAATTTTGACCTCCAGAGGGACCAAAAGCGAACAAAAGCGATTTTTCGGACAATCAGGGGACATAATTCAGGAAGATATGATCCAATGGGCGCAAATATCGAAAGGAACCAAGATCTTTCGGTTATAAACATACATGTCAAGTTTCATCAAAATTTGTTCAAAATTGTGACCTCTATAAGGTCCACAACCTTGATATAACATATTTTCACACTATTCGCGTACAAACGGCAGCCATTTTGTCCGTCAATTTTGGTCCGATTTTCACGAAATTCTAAATCAACCTTCATAACCATGGAACGGTGATATATTCAAACGTTTTTTTAAATCGGATAACAATTTTGACCTCCAGAGGGACCACAAGCTAAAAAGGGCAATTTTTCGGACAATCAGGGGCCATAATTCAGGAAGTTACGATCCGATGGGCGCAAATATCGAAAGGAACCAAGATCTTTTGGTTATAAACATACATGTCAAGTTTCATCCAAATCGGTTCAAAATTGTGACCTCTATAAGGTCCACAACCTTGATATAACATATTTTCACACTATTCGCGTACAAATGGCGGCCATTTTGTTCGTCAATTTTGGTCCGATTTTCACGAAATTCGAACTCAATCTTCATAACCATGAAACAGTGATATAATCAAACGTTTTTTTAAATCGGATAACAATTTTGACCTCCAGAGGGACCACAAGCTAAAAAGGGCGATTTTTCGGACAATCAGGGGCCATAATTCAGGAAGTTACGATCCGATTGGCGCAAATATTGAAAGGAACCAAGATCTTTGGGTTATAAACATGCATTTCAAGTTTCATCCAAAGCGGTTCAAAATTGTGACCTCTACACTGTTCACAACCTTGATATAACATATTTTCACACTATTCGCGTACAAATGGCGGCCATTTTGTCCGTCAATTTTGGTCCGATTTTCACGAAATCCGAATTCAACCTTCATAACCATGGCACGGTGATATAATCAAACGGTTTTTTAAATCGGATAACAATTTTGACCTCCAGAGGGACCACAAGCTAAAAAGGGCGATTTTTCGAACAATCAGGGGCCATAATTCAGGAAGTTACGATCCAATTGGCGCAAATATCGAAAGGAACCAAGATCTTTGGTTTATAAACATGCATTTCAAGTTTCATCCAAATCGGTTCAAAATTGTGACCTCTACACTGTTCACAAGCTAAAAAACGTGATTTTTCGTACAATCAGGGGCCATAACCCATGAAGTTACGGTCCGATACATGCCAATATCGAAAGGAACCGAGATCTTAGGGTGATAAACTTATATTTTAAGTTTCATTGAAATCGGATAAAAATTGTGACCTGTAGACTGTTCACAAACAATTGTGGACGGACGGACGGACGAACAGGGGCGACGACAATATACGTCCACATGAAAATGTGGGCGTATAAAAATCATGCTTTGTCCTTTGTTGAACTTTTTAGTCACCTTGATGCCAGTCGAGCATACATAAAAACTGGTAAAAAATGTAACCCATCAACCCATACTAATATTTAAAAAACTCTAAGTCCAGCATTAATAATAATTCTGTTTATCAATCTGCTTTCCTCTAAACTACAAATAGATGATTATTTTAATTGTTGATTTTAAGAAGTCAATCAACTTGTCAGTTACACCTTTATGAGAATTGGCCTTTTCGCAAATGCAGCCTCATTCTGTTCCCGATCCAAGTTAATTAGTACATTTAATGGTAATTTGATAATCCTGTAAATATTCATCCTTAAATGTCAATAGCTGACTGATATCCCAAATTACTGATCACCACTACACAATATTTTAATCAGTAGTAATATTCCTTTGTGTAAATCTGCCACTTGACTAATGTAGCAATTTACAATATAAACAAGTAATTAGCACATTGTCATTTAATGGTAATTATCTCATAAATATATATTCAGAAGGGTAATTTTTTGTTGTTAAATTATTATTTTTATTATATACTAGGTATTATGGATGTAACCTTGAATTTACCGGCTGCCGTGCATCAACTTTGAATTTATTATTTATACGGCAAACAAATTTCTAATTGATATATTGAAAAATTATTTAAATGTCTTATTATCAGACACAAATTCATTATATTATTTACTTTTCAGAGTTACCACGTCCCAGACGAAGATTAACTGATTTATTGTATAAAACTGGTTGTACTCCCTCAGAAAAAGATCTTAAACTTTGGGCTAGTGCAAAAAGACAATGGGAATTACAATTCTTAAAAAGTCCAACAAAAATAGTGCCAACTGATGATAAAAAAATTAAATCCGTTTCATTTACTAAAAATACTTTACAGGTTAGTTTGAGGTGTGATCACAAAAATATAACACAAGGAATAGGTTGTTTTTCTCACCTTGATTTCTATACTTTGGGAGAGTCTAGTAAAATTTATTTTTTAATCTCATGTCTTAAAATAAGTATGTAAAGATATTATTTATTTTAGATGAAGAATTTTTATGTTTTGGTTGTCTTCTTATTCAATTTCACTTTTTTCTACAAGGGTGATGACATTGTAAATCAGAAAGCTATATCTACTGAACATACAGAAGAAATAGAATGTGGACTAGTAAGGCAATTTATAAATCATAAACTCATTCAAATTCAAATGTGGTACCCATTTTAATGGTGTACCAATTGACATCAAAGAATATACCAAGTAAATAATTATTGCCCAGGAACTCGTCCGTAAGAACTACTTATATTGTTTTCTTCTTTTGAGGGCATACTCTTTGAAAAAAGCCTACTTAAGTTAAATTAACTTTTCATGTGACTTCACAATTCCAAGATGGTGACTATAACCATCTTGCTCAGTTCCTGGTCCATACAGTACCGTATCTTTAAATTGTTTTCTTAAATTTTGTCATACCAATGTTTGTTTAGTTTTGTGACATTCTTCCTATGATTCTGCCACTTAATTCTTTAAATTCGGTAAACATTCATATTTATCAAAATATGTAGTTGATTTTAACTCTGTATATTTAGGTGTTGAGAAGTATAGGTTATAAAAGTGTCCCAATAGACAATACTATACCATTTGATGCTAAGCGGGGTATTATACCTAATGAAAATGGTCGAGTTACAGGAGTTTCAGGTAAAATAGATACGTTACCTCTCATTTCTTCTTTTTGGAAAATATATCCTGCTAATCTGAGGTAAACAAAACATGTCAACAATCGACAAAAATCATAGGCAAATTCAATAAACTGTAGTTGACACAAAATTTTGAAATTTGGATTGGATCATAATTAATAATGAATTGATAATTTAACATGGAACTTTGAATGTGTATTAATTTGTTTGTGATTTACAGGTTTATACTGTAGTGGCTGGGTAGGATTAGGTCCTGTGGGTGTCATACTCTCTACTATGACAGACGGCTTTAATACCGGGAAACTTATATTAAAAGATATAGAATCAGGACTTATTAGACATGTACCCAAATCAGGAAAAGAAAAAATATTACCTGTTCTTAATGAGAAAGGTCTGTACTTTAATTTCCATACTCATTTTCTTGGACAGGGAACTAAAATTTGGGTTTTATCTTAGTTAAAATTTCGTGAATAAGGCCCCAGTACTGTAGGCCTTATCAGTTATCTTTTAAAATGTTTTTCCTCCACTGATAACTAATTACTGAGCTGCTATTTGTGATATATGTAAACATATTGAATTCTAGAACAACAAGGTTGAACATTCTAACCCAATTAGGAAGAGAGTTATTGTGTCCAAAAAGTGTGACGAACAGAAAGACGGACGAACCCATTTTATGCGAAAGGCAGGGGACAATGAAAAATAATTTCAGTGGTACTGTTATAAGCTCACGACATAGTCCTGTTTGCTTTAAAGTATGAATTTAGCTAAGTGATTGGCTATGTCAGGTGTATTGAATATAAACATCTGAAAAAAAAACGTCTGAAAGATGGTTTTCATCCATGGTTTATTACAGATATAAGGGATTTTGTTTTTAGACAACAAATGCAGTATATATAATTTTATCATCCACAGATTTTACATATGTGATAAAACTGGTTAAACAGATTCCAGATTTGATCTGAAACCTTGATTATCATAAATCATAAGAACTTAGTTGGTATAATTATTGTTGACTGAATAATGTCGCAATAAAACTACATTTAGAACTGTCTGAAAATTCACATGAATACACACAGTTGTTACTTTGGACTAGAATATAGGTACATGTATCTTAGAACCTTCAGCACAGAATTAATCAGTTTTATTTGCTGAAATATATCCAGCAATTCAAGTTTCATAAATTTTCTTTTGTAGGTGTGAAGGTAGTTAATTTTATGGACTGGAAACAGATAGATAAAACTGAAACACAAAAAGGTGAAACTGTAGGAAAACCAAGAGAAAAAATAACGTCTATTGAAGAAATGATCCATGCTACCAAGACATGATTATTTATATTGTAACAATGGAAATGTAATTGAATGTAAAAAGTAAGGATGTGTTGATAAGTCATTTGCATTTTTCGCTAAAATATCAAATTCCTCACGGCTTACATTTTTAAATAAAATATCAAATTTCTCATTGCTCAATCCCCACTAAGATGTAGTTAGATTGACCATTTATTAAGAAAACAAAATCAAAATACCAACAGTAGATAACCTCCTGGCTTGGTTTCAATCAAATTTAAAATAGGCCTAATGATTTTGTTTGGCCATCAAAAAATGTGACAGACTTATTACATAGTGAGCCTCATAAATCAATGAAATTTCAATTCAACATATCTTTGTAAATACTGAACAGAAATGAACCATTTTGGACCGATATTTCTATTAGATATCTGTCTTTCACAATATTCATGTAGCGCTAAAATGATGCTATGAGGCTTTAATTTCCCATCAACACTGGTGGTTCCTTATAAGATTTACATGTACATCGTATTATGTCCACAAAACATGATACTGATGAAGCAGTCTGTTTTATGTGAAGGATAAAGCTGGATTCTGAGATTATGCCCGGATAATTAATATCCAAGGGAAGAAATCCATGTTGAATGGGGTTTTTTTTTGCCATAAATTTGATTGTTATATTGAGAAATTTTGTTAGATGTGCCCGATTGCAATGTGACTTCTTTTTCAATGTAACTTTGTGGATGTGATTGAAAATATTTCATTGTTTAAAAATATACTGTAGGAAAAGTAAACATGTAGCATATGTAAATGTGTACTATTTATTCCCTCTTGTAAAAAAACAAGTTATATATTTGTTATACATGAATCTAAATAAAAAACAATATAGTAAACTATTAATGTTATGAATTGTAACTTGAAAGAATAATTGAAGAACGAATCTTATGATCACTGAAGGTAGAATTTATATTTCCCAAACAACTGCTTCCAATCTGTTTCTTCACATGCTCAGGTATAAAGAGAAATTTGCATGAGTATGATTTATGTAACCTGCTCATTTTAATTTGTTGAAATGAAGCCAGCTCTAGGCCAATAATGATTACAGGATGCAACTCCTTCTCAGATGTCAGATTTACTAAATATTAAAATATTGAAGATGTGACATATCATTATTTCAAATAATGTACTGGCTGTGTGCCAATCACACATCACAATCGAGGCTACAGATTTTTCAAATTTGGTAGCACCATTCAGGTGATTGGATGATGAACTTGATAGATATTCAACACCAAAAATCTTGTAAGAGATTAAGGCTGCAGTCTTTAATGGATAAGCTGCTGTGTGGACGTATTTCGACAGTTTGGGTGACTTAGATTTAGTAAAGGACAAAAACTGTACCCACTTGATGGCAAGTCAAAACAATTTCAGTAAAAACTCTGTAAATTTGAATCAGAACTTTGATGACTAATTGAACAATAGCCATAGACATACATGTTTGCTTAGATTTCATATGATGACTTATAAAATTTCAGAAACTCAAGAGAAATGGGATTCATGTCCACTTGACACAAACTAGGTCATTTTAGGACTAACATATGGTTAAATTTTATTTCAATAATTCACTTGCGTGCAAGGGTCTTTTAAATTGTGAGGAAACAAGCTTGGATAAGACATAAGAGATCCTAAGGTTGGATAAGAGATCCTACTCTTTGTCATGTACAAGTGGGGATTTGAAAACATGCCATTTGACTTAATGACAGACCTTATGTTTTCATGCGCACACGTTTTAAACAACTAGACCACCCAACCCACCTTTCAATTGCTTTCAACAACAGGGTTCATTTTACATTACTTTCTTAATGAAAGTAATGCCACATATACATATTTGTCTTCTGTTTCTGGGTACAAATATTTAATTATTTGAATGGTTTGTCTGCTTTATAAGAAATAAATGAAGAGTAAAGTCTAGTGTTTGTAATAATTTTATATAATAACAATCAGTTTGAAGGTTACATACAAGATTTTAATACCAGTGTTTAAATATTCATATGTTAAATTTTTTTTAGCATTTTATTACATAAGAGCTAAATCGGTTTATTGAAGGTCTGGCTTCAAATGTTATTTAAACCAGCGGTTGCCTAGCAGGATAGAGAAGAAGCTAAAAAGAAAGTGATTTTTCCTACAATCAAGGGCCATAATTCATGAAGTAACAATTTGATAAACACACATTTCAAGTTTCATAAAAATCACATTAAAATTGTGACCTTTTCAGGGTCCACAAATATTGATATAATTTTTACACTATTTTGTTTGGCGGTTTTGGTTTGATTTTCAGGAAATTCAAACTCAACCTTCAATACGGTGTAAAGGTGATGTAATCAAATGTAATTTTTAAATTAGCTAATAATTGTGACCTTCAGAGGGACCACAATCTAAAAAGGCGATTTTTCGTAAAATCAGGGACTATAATTCAGGAAGTTACGCTTCGTTATGTGCAAATATCAAAAGGAACCAAGATCTTTGGGTTTTAAACGTGCATGTCAAGTTTCATCAAAATACAGGATCCACAACATTGATATACCATATTTTTATACTATTCGCATACAAGCGTCTGCCATTTTGTCCCGACAGTTTTGATCTGATTTTCACAAAACTCTACCTAGATCTTCATTACGGTGTAACGGTGATATAATCAAACGTTTTTTTAAATCAGATAATAATTGTGACCTCCAGAGGGGACCACAAACTAAATAAGGCGACTTTTCTGACAATCAGGGGCCATAATTCAGGAGTCAACAAACAAATTGTGGATGGACATCCAGACGGACAGGGGGCGACGGCATAATACGTCCACATGAAAATAAAAATTAACCCTGACATTTTACATGACAAATTCTTCATCAACTCTCTAAATCATCGGATAGATTGGATATGAAACGGATTAGACCATGTCTACTACATGTATAACAATTAAACATGGAATGATGGGTTTTTCTTAATGGGATAGTATTGATGAAAAATATGATTCAAATAACAATTAATTGGAACATATTAATACAATCTGTGGACAGCTCTGGCTAAATGAGGCACTTGGGTCATACCATATAAACAAAACTAGGCATAAATTGATAACTACTATATTTAATGGTGATTAAATGGCATTTGTGCAAAGTTATGGGAAATGAAATGATATGGGGTTTAAGTAAGTTGTAACGTCCTACTTTTTTGCACCTAACCTAGGCTATTAAATGAAGAAGGGCATACACCATACAGTGTGCTACGAGGGAAATTTTGCCCGGGCAGCGGTGCTATCACCTACTCTTATATCAAATTCCAACTGCCAAGGGATATTTTACATGCACAGCAATGTGTACTAACGGAGGACCTCGTTTTCCATCTCATCCAAAAAACTAGACAACTGTCCGTCCTGCATCACTGACAAAGGGAAACCATGCCAGAAAATCTGGATGAACTTTCTCGGCCAATGTAGGAATCGAACACCTGACTTGCAGGCTAGCTAGCCAGTGTCCACTTAGTCACGCGATCCCCCCAAAGTTGTGGGATATATATTCCCTGTTAATACATGTACATGCTGCGATTGTGAATTTTCTTCAGGTTTCCTACTACAAGTAAAGCCCTATGCACACCATTACAGACATATGTTAAGTCACAAGTGACTGCGTTTGTATTTATCACTCCTTTTATAATATGCCTAGCCTGTATACATAATCTAGAAACATCTGGATGTATTATCAATATTTTTAAGTTTAACTTTCTCTATATATAAATAAAAATATTAAGTATAATAAATGGGGATAATGGAGATGGGCATATGTTCCATGGTATGCAGTGAGGGAAATTTTACCCAGACAACAACATTACAGCCTACTTTTATTTTTGATTCCAACTACCAAGGGTTTTTTTTTACATACATTCCAATTTGTACACAGAACCTCTTTCACTTCTCACACCGAACGACTAGACCCTGTTCCGAACCACAGGCATAGAGGAGTTCTCTTTCGGTCAAAACTGTGAGAGAATCGTCCCGGACACCCACACAACTATGTGTTGTCCCATGCCAGGCCCCCCATTTTGCACCACTGACAATACCAACCATGCTGGAAAGTCCTGATGAACTTTCTCATCAAAAAGTAGGATCGAACACTTGACATCAAGGTCAGTGAGCCAAAGTCTTACTCACGGCAGTTCCTAAATATTTAGTAATATAACTCCATACAGGTAGTCGCCAACCCCAAATAGACTCATGACAGTTGCAAATATATATACCGGTACATGTATATATATGTGTAATTAATCATAGATTATTCCAGCTTATTCATTACTTTCTCTTTTTTTTCTTAAGATCTTCGTCACCTAGAATATCTTTGAATAATTTCCTCTTTTGCACTGCTGATTTTTGAATGGCATTCCAGTCATCACGGCGATGCAGAAAATGATACAGGGCCAATTTACGGCATACAAAATGACCATAAAGATCATTCTGTAATTTTCTATGAAAATAAGACAGTTCTTCTGCCATAGCTGTCTTTTGCATACTTGATGAACACTTATACATATCTTCTATAGCTCTACTGCCCCACTGGTCACATGCTATTTTGACCAGACTTCCTTTAAATTTATCACAAAATGCGTCATGGGCTTTCTGAGGTATATTGGAGCTCTCACAAAAGGCTTGTATAATGAAACCACCTAGTTTATTAGTGGCTAGAAAACACAAATCATCCGTTTCTAGAGACATCATACTATCTATTATAAATTTATTACTGCCAAATTTCAATAGCTTTTGTAGAAGAAATGATCCTGTTCTCGATACACTTTCCAAAGGTACTGTGTCTATACATATTCTCTCTGATGCATCCTCTTCCTTTTTAATATCAAAAAATTCCTCATATTGTTTCCATGTGACAATAAGTGGAACCAGCATCATTTTTCTTTCTTCTGGTATGGAACAATGCATCACATTCATCAACTGCTTAATAAATCTTGACTGATTACAACGGAAATGTAAACAGCCCCCTGCTAATAAATCAGCTATATTAAAGTCAGGGTTACTGAAAATAATGTTTTCTAAGTCTAACTCTATTTCATCATACAGGTCTAAAAACTGATCTTCTTTGATATTATTCATCATAGCTTTTAAGCTATAATTAGCACGTTTATGTAAAGCATACTTGACTAATCTCCCTTTAAATAATTTAGTGTAAATTTCTGCTGATAGATCTTCACTAGAGCACTGGATGATTGTCTCATACAAAAACTGTTGATCAGAATTTTCCACCATTGATGGCAACACACCTTCTTCAATTTCTTCATTTAATCCCAGAACAATAGCAATTTTTCTACAATGTTTGTTACATAATACAGGATCTAGTTCATGCTCTATTTTCAAAGCTGTCTGAATGAGCAAATTGATATCATTGGATATATAACTCATGTCTTTAAACTGTTTATAAATTTTTTTGGTAATAGAACATGTGACGTCTTTGTACGTTCTTCTTAACTTATTTCTCACTGCAAGTGGAACCTCAATACTAACTGCTTTTACTGGTGCTTCTCTTTTAAATTTTCCTTTTCCTTTTTTATGCTGCAATCGTCGTTCAACACAGTGAAACTTCTCCATACCACCCATCAGTTCTAAAAGTGTTCTTAAAACCTGACAAGAATGTGTATTATCGAAACATGTTTTCATGTTCTTTATAAAGAATTTTTGTAAACTTTGAAAATGTTTACTTATTTTTGTGTTGACAGTCATTTCATTATCTGATTGATCCTCCGAATCACTGCATGTTGTTACGCTATCTTCTTGACTGAGAATATCAGGCAATCTGATGAGAAGTTGCTGTATCAAGTGACTAGCTACGCTATGTTGAACAAGAGATGACCATGAATCTGTCAAATATGACATAAATAAAGATAGGTGTTTATTTGAGCAATGCCTTAAAAGTTCTTCCAGACATATACAAATTGCAAAATTTTTACAAACATTTTCGGCTTCTTGGGAGAACTGTTCTAATACATTATTCAAAAAGATTTCTTTTTCCTCATCACTGGGAAATCCAGCCTGGAGTGTTACTATTACTCTGTCGTAGTATGTAAGAGTGTCTTTTTGAACAGTCATGATGAAATATGCTTACACGACTGAAGAAATACTCAATAACTTTGAACCATATAATAATTTACAACTGGTGAACCAACATAATAACATTGCAACACGTGGGTAAGTGTACAAGGCGCCATCTATGCTGAGTTCCAAATCCGGTTCCGATTACCTGGCTACAGACCACCAAATGTTTGCCATTCACTTCACACAGTTTGCTCTAGTTAATTTATTCCCGGTTTCGCTGAGCTAACTTTTAACCACTGACAACTCGATTGTATATTTTGAGATATGCAAACTGGAAGTAGTATACTAACAGACGCTGTCTGAGCGAATGTCATAACGTATACACCATATTTTGAACGATCCCAGGTTCACTCAACTCCTTGAAAACACTCCCAAAATCTGTAGGGCCGGCCTACCATTCGTTGAATATGTTCCAAGTTTTGCATAAAATATAATTTAAACGCACCGCTTTTTGGTAAAAGCACGCTATGCACGTGCGGTAAACTATATTTTTTACCGACGGGTGGCTGTGAAGTGTGAATAAATCTTATTTTACAACCCTCGGAGAATACCACCTTTTGCCTTTTAATAACTGTATTAACGACGTATGCTATATAATGGTTATTCACTACCATTACATGATTGTTTGATAATACCGTGGAGGTGTGTACTCGCCTCTATATGGATAATACACATGTAGTACATAGTGCCAGTGGACAAGTTTGTCAGCGAATAGCAATGTTAATATGTGTACTTTAAGTGTGGTTTATCTGTATTAGTGTGTTGTATTGTTTATCTGATATAGGTATCCACCTAGTCTCGGTCACCTGGATGATAAGAGACTAGTATCCACCTAGCATATATCAAAATTATATAGAATTTTGTGTGCCGTTGATATTTATTGAAATCTACGCGCTATAATTGAAATTAAATTTTCGTCGCTTGAATAAGTCTGTAACTCAATATTTTTCAGAAAATTCGAAATTAAAAGAAACCGAATTAGAATGCAATATTCATCAATTTCAACCAATATTGATGTTGTTATCTCGCTACCTGAAGCTATAAGATCCTGTCCAATATTTCAAACGCAACAGTTTTTCATAATCAGCACACGAGTCGTGTACCATATGATTTTGGGTGCCATTTTGTAATGAACAAATTATACATTTATACACAGGCTGATTTCAAAAACGACAAAACAATAATTTAATAAACGTGCTATAGAATGCAGTAAGTCATTTAATTTGAACTGTTCACATATTTCACCGAACATAATTGATTAAGAAATTGCAATATAAATCCATTCATATTACATAAATTCTACAACAATATTTATCTTTTATACAGCAGTTTTGTACGCTCAGTGGAGCGTGAAATTTAGTTTTTTTATGCCGAAATGTTGTCCTGGTAGTAAAATGTAACCTACTAATAATAGGCCTATACGAGAGACCGGTATTGCAGCCCCTTTGTTAAGTCTTGTATTCAAACAGTACATATAATCGTATAAAGCGGGAAGGGTGATAACCACGTTAACTTAACGGTAAGTTTATTTTGAATAATTGAGTACACGACGGTTTGTTTCAGATGATATTAAATAGCCCGTGGGTTATTAGTCGAATATAGAATACCCATGTGTACTCATAAAATCGACTTTCTTCATTGTATATCTGAAATCTGATTTTGTGGAAAATTTCACAACAAAGAAATGTTTCAAAAAAGTTTGAAGACTACTCTTCTTCTGGATTATTATACAGTCAGTGTGCATTTAATTGTCTACGAAATGATATAACTTTTCCTTTAAGGTATCATAATGTAAATGAATAACAAACCATAACAATCTATCAATATTATTGCGCGGTATCGTGGTTTGAAGATAGAGTCGTCCTAATGTGCATTACTAGTATATTGCACGGGTCAGCTTGACTCACTCGCTCCAGTTACAGTAACCATTAATGAACTGATTATCATAATGCACCGTGAAGTTTTCGATCCTATAAAAGTTCATGTAATACCACTACCTAACATGAACATTATAAGGTCCATGATACAGACGAATAAGTAATTACTTATGTTAAATTTTCAACGTGATAGAATATTGTCGTCGCCCCCAGGGGCGGTTTGGGCCGTCGGGCGATTGGACAAAAAATGAAAAAAATAATTTTTTCCAATTCGTCTTAAAGAAACCTTTTTCTGTTGAACATTATAATTATAGGGAAGGGGGTATTGGACCGGTCATGGGGCCATAGGCGTACGAGCCAGGGGGACAGGGGACAGGGTGAGGGGGGCAGCTGCTCCCCCCCCCCCCCCAACTACTTGGCAAAATAAAGTGCCCGAAATCTTATAGAAAACTAATTTTACAGGCTGGAATAGCATTAAAACGCGTTTGCGACCGTTGCTTTGTATTCAAGGTAGGCTCCGCTTTTTCGTCTCTCGAGGAACACTGGCGCCGCTGTCTGTACACCCAAAATGTTTTCGGGCATTTCGGGTCCCCCCCCCTAACTGTCATCGAGCCCGTACGCCTATGCATGGAGCTATGCTGATCATGATGTATGTGGCCGGAGGCTTTAACAATAACAGGCCGCCATGCCATCACTGGGGTCTAAAATGGCCTGGTATAATAGACTTTCTGGGCCGAGTGAGCTTGGTGTGGGCTAGAATTCAGAACCCTGCAATGGCGATTCCGAATTTCATCCGAACATTTCATCGGATTCCCCCGACACTGACGCCCTCAAATTTACTAATTATAAAGTCACCCGCACAGTCACACTGTTTGTGGGCGAAACGGGTAACGCCAGAATCAAAAAGCAGCTTTTATGAATTTCACTTTCGTCACTCTGTACCAATGTGTCTCGTGGCCTTTCAACGTCCACTCGACACAAACTAGGTCATTTTGGGACTAACACATGGTTTCACTTTATTTCAATAATTCGCTTGCGCGTAGGGGTCTTTAGCAGTGGGAGGAAACCGGATTGCCACTATCTCCATGCCAAATACGCTCACACTAAGGCTCGAAACCACAGTCGCAAGCCTGAGGTGACCGGCCAGCTAGAGGTCGAATCGCGGCACTCTAGACCACTAGGATATCCCCCCACACACACAGTGTTTAAGGTCAACTATTTCCTATAATTACTCCCCGAATCATGACCCTTGATCACTTTGAAATATCTTGTCTTCAAATATACACAGTGTTTTGAGGTCACCAGAAGAAGGGGGTCTATTAATTTTCAACTATATTTTTCCGATAATTACATTCAGTGTTATGGACCTTGCTTACTTTGAAATATCTTATGACCGCCCAAGCGGCAAAAGTTAATATCTCATTGATACACAGTCTTTAAAGTCATCAGACGAAGAAGACAATTGTTTTTCGAAGATTTCCGATAATTACTGCCAGTTTGCCAGTTTAACGATGCATTTAATTGTAGCTAGAATCCAGTGTGATGAAAAATTATCTTTTTGATATTTTCTGGCGTCTGATGGTCACGGTTTTTGTGTTTCCGTTTGTTTTGCTTGCTTAATCAAAATAATTTCCTGTACAAAATCGTGTACATCTGATTATCAGTAAAATTAAAACGACGTAGGCCTACATCACTATAGGCCTAGATGTATCCGGTAAAATAATATGTTGCGCTAAATCTCAGTTTCTGTGTTTTTAAAAGCAAAATGTGCCAAATGATGCAGGAAACCATAAATACATGTATCGGTTTGTTGTTGGTCACTTGCTGATGTTTGTGTCGAGTGGACGTTAAACCCAATTTCTCCCTCTCATTTGCTGGCATGTGCGAATATTTGAATATTTGGGCCTGGCAAGAGGTGCACACTCTACTGTACAGCGCAGTGGACGCTTAAAACTAGCCCCGGTGACCGGATCTATTCACGATAGGCCCTATGTACAATTATTTATGATTTCTGCGTAGGCATATTGTGTCCTGTCCGTAGATTTTGTCAATTTTATGTAATTATACATGTGTGGTGCAGCCCCTTGCACTTACTATAGTATAAGATCAAAACCCGGAACCTTAGCCTATATTGAAATTTAATTTGATTCTAATTTTTTGATCAATCGTTAGCATAATTATTTAAAAACACCTGATATTACTTTACAACAGGTATAAATTAGTCATGGGTCTGGGGTGGGCACTGTTTGCTAAGCTTAGACTAAAAAAATGAGTGTAGGTCTAATATATACACGTTTCCCTGTTACTTAATACTATTCCAAGTCATATTTTTTTTGTCCTACTTTTGTTTTATGGACTATGAATTTAGACCATTGGTAGGCCGTTGTACAATAAATTATTTATATCTTGAAAACCAAATTAATCTGCGAGTAAACTGTAGAAATGTAGATTTTCTCTGGGCATAAAAGTGACGTAATCAATGTCCCGTGAAAGGCATGCACAGAGTAAGAATCACAGATTTTACTCTGTGGTAAGAATGTTGAATGTTATTTTTACTCTGTGAGGCATGTACGTAAGTAATTATTTGCGCATGACAAGAATTACGTCAACACGACGCCATTTGCAAAAATATGAAGTAGGTCACCGCCTTGATTCTGAAGACAAAACAATATATTTTTGTGATTTTATGCTATAAGCCAAGACAAGACAATTAATACTTTTGTATTGGTCATATAATCTAGCAAAAAGGTTAACATTAATAGTGTGAGAAGGTAGAAGTCGTAGGCATTCAATTTGTTGAAGACTATAAACTTAGATATTAACGTCAACGGTCAAGGCAACTGATATGAGTATGATGAGTATGAGTATGTATAGGCCTACTAACTTAGTAACTAGACTAAGTTAAAGCGGGGTAGGCCACTGTAACTTTGTTGTAACTGTAGCCTACTTACGTACTGGTGGTATTCTAGTTCTATGGGTAGCTGTAGTAATGAAGCTATGACTGCTATGAGATGAGATGATTGATTATTTAACTAACAACTCTAGTCTAGGCTAAGTCTAAAATTTAAATATTGCCAGTCGGTAGTTTTTATTTGTGGCGGGGGGGGGGGGGGGTTGTTCACGTGGGGTGATGGGAATGTTATTACTCTATCTCTTTAGTCTATATACACGTACTAGACCAGCCTAATGGTAATATTTGTGACTGTCTGTTCAAGCACAGGATTCTGACTTTCTATTAATGCACGCACCATACGGAACTAGAAATATTAAATTTGTCTAGTTCGGTGTGGACCATACGTATCGTATATACGGTATAGTCATATAGGCCTAGAAAAAGAAGATCAAACTCATATTCCTCAATTTCCCGTGGTTCAGGGTTAATGGTAGTTCAGCTCTGAACATAGGTCTCATTAGTAATATTAATTACACTCGCCCTGTACGTCGAGTGTAATTGTAATGAGACCCACGTTCATTCAGTGCTGGACTACCACTAGATGATTGGTGGCTACACTTACCGTGGTGACTTTCCCCGGGGGTGAAATTTGGTGCACGTAATTTGTAATAACATCCAATGACCAATTACTTCTTTGAATTGTCAGATATCCTCTCACGTCACAGTCTCACATTAATAACAACTTTTAGTCTTCGAAGGAATTGTTAGTGAGCAGAAATTCACCCATATGCCATATATCTTTTATCACTCGTCTATTCATTCATTTTATGAAGATAATACGGTATTATATATGGTTACATAGACAGAAGGATAACTCGTGTTTTGCGTGTTCTATCACGTAAATGGCTCACAACAATATTGTCCTTAATAATAACCCATGTTTGACGCAAGAAAAAATTAATTCCTCAGAAATACCAATTTCCAAAACAGAGAACTTGTCTTCCCTTGCAGTCCACGTGATAGAGCGAGACTTGTGACCTTGTGTGGAGAATGCAGTAATTCAAGTATTAAATTATTACATATTTTGCTGTTCTACAATGTAGGCT
Source organism: Patella caerulea (assembly GCA_036850965.1). Taxonomy (NCBI): domain Eukaryota; kingdom Metazoa; phylum Mollusca; class Gastropoda; family Patellidae; genus Patella; species Patella caerulea. The sequence continues at coordinate 15,511,830 of JAZGQO010000014.1, read as the reverse complement.
GTAGCGTTCAGGAGCAGATAAAGAGGACTGTATAATGGTTTATATCTAAACAATTGCTGAAATGATATTACTAGTGGTCTGACCCCACAATTTACGACAGTTTTAACCAAGAGTAATCTCGCCTAGGTGTGACGCCAGGTGTGTCCCATTTACTAAAAATAACCACCAATCATAAAGAAAAGCCATTGCCGATCAAAGCAAGAGAAATGTTTTCAGAACTCCAAAGAAATCGAAGTTGATTTAGATATCTCATGTTGCTTGTCCCTAAACAACATCAGATTGCGGTCTCTGCATAATGGATACGTAATATTATTGACTATGATGGCATCGTTATCGCCTGAGAAACAATCAAAATACACTGGAGTATACCTAACAACATTGTGAGTAAATTAATGAAAGCAGTAGTAACTAGTACGGCTTCATTTTTTTGTCTTTTTCTGGATATATTCATAATTGGGATGCTTGGGCTATACATCATCTCATTTTGACAGACGTGACCTGCTTTTGTTTAAATTCAAAACACACACGTTATAACGTTTACCAAAAGAAGCGGTACTTTTGTCAATAACAAAATAAGACTAAAAAAGTAAAAGAAAAGTCTAAAGGCAAGGGGATTACTGTTTAAAACACAGTAGTACTACTTACTAGTACTACTAGTAGTAAAGAAAGTAAGAGATAACCTTCTTTTCTTGCAGTTGTACTTTTGTAATTTCAAGTGGAAATGCAATTTGGAATAGAATGTGTATTGGGATGGTAGAGATACCGAATTTGCACCAGTAATTATTAAATATTTGGAGCCATACAAAAATAATTTCTGTCGAAAAAAAAACCCAATCACCCTGGTTATATTTAATTTAAAAACTGAGTGCACTTCTCATTGCTTTTTACATTGCAAATACATTTGAGACTTAAAGCGAGAATTTCATATTTTTAAGTTATATTTTTAAAATGTATTAAAATAAAGCCTTAAAATAGATGGTATCTATAAACAGTCCTACCATGTTAAAAAATAATCCTATTAATCCTATTCAAACGTTTGAAGATAGCTACTGTATTGCATGGGGGAATAGAAAAAAAAGGGAAGTAATTGTTATTATTGCAGGGTATGAATGATTTTTCAGTGTGTGAAATAATGGCTATGATCGTATAATAGTGAATTGACAACCTATAATGAGCAAGCAAAAGACATAGAAATAATTATGTTTTCACATTCTTACTTTATAGCAAATATGAAATTCTCGCTTTAATATATCAAATATCACCTTGGCACTGGTTAAAATAACCCCAATGGACTGCTTGATTTCTTTTAAGGGTTATCAACATAATGTTTTGAAAGTAGCATTTTATAATTGTTGGAATATATTTATAATATATCCATTGATTATATATAATACATGTATATATATGTATTTGTTGGGTCTAGGACACTTGGTCTAAATGGTTATTGTTGAAATACTGTATGTCGCTTGTAGAGTGAACTTGTTGCCAAAAGAAGATGCAGTGACTATGAATGGCATTAACTATGATATTACCTTTCAATGAAAATAAAATTAGATTTGTTGTCTTGTGCAGATTCCATAATTAACAAATCATATATTGTGGTTGACCTGCAATCCATCCCTAAACTATTACTTTCTGTTTACTCTGTAGAATTGAAGTGTTTTATTTGTTAATTATCAGTTATTTTACAATGATACTAGGTTATAACACACTGAAACCCACACAGAAGGATTAGTATAGCTTATAATCCTTATCATGGAGAGGATCCTTTTTATTTATAACCAAAGATTATCCAAATGATTACCAAAATCTTTTATTCTAGCACCTTCTAAAAATATAAATTCCACTATCAATGTTGATTCCAATATTCTTAATTGTAAATGAATTATTGTAACATGTAAACACACTGCTACAATAGGTTGTAAGACAAAGGCAGGCACATTTAGAAAAATTGATTGATATTTGTGTAATCTGTGTTTTAATAAAAAGAATAAACATTCACCTGGTCGAGAGGAGTGTAAATTTCTTCTCTTGTAAATTCAAGTGTGCACACTGAAACCTGAAGCTAGCCCTTTGTTATCTATCTTTTTACTTAACTTTAAACTGAAGTAGTCCTACTTTTATAGGAAAATATTTTCTGTTTATAACCTCATGAGTTTGATATTGGTTTATCACTTGACTACTTGTATGTATTATTTAATGACAAGCATTAAAGTCTAATATGGAGTGGATTAATCTGTACACATGTTATAAAATTATAAGACAGGTATATGTAGACATAGTTGTTTCTCTGGACAGTATAAAACTAAGGGTGTCATACCTGTTTACATAGAATTATTAGGTCAACAGTAGTGGTGTGGTTTAGTGTATACTGTTAAACAGACTATAGACCAATATGGTATGTCAATTGGTAGTATCAGTCAATACATTTAGTTCTCTTGATAGATTAATTTGATTAGATATCATTATTTATAGCAGCCAGAAGAGAGGCACTGTGTACTGTTATACTGTATGGGCTATTAAATGTACATTCGGTTAAAGAAGTAGATATACATGTACTTAGTAGAAGCTTGCTTTATTTCATCTCTCCATCTCAATTTATTTTTCAATTGCAATAAGAAATGGCAGAAAAAGAGATTGTTTTTAGAGGGTTTTTAAAGTAAGTTTTCATATGAAATAATACATGATTATGAGTCTGAACTAAATTATCAAATATGGTTGTGTTGTGACCTGTACTGTATATATTTAAACTGCCCAGGGCATATACCATTCTGAATAACACAGATTTTGTTGCCTAAAGTAAAGCTTCTCTATATTATGGGTGTGTTAATTTATCCAGGAAACATGAAATTGATTGTCATAAGTGAATAGTTATCGTGAAATTTAAGTTGACTTTAGTTTAAACTGGTTGTACTCGAAGTCTAATAAAATTTATATATTAGAGTTCACAAAAAAACCTTAGCAGATTTCACATTTTAATGATATGCATTAAGCTACATGTAACTCAATATTTGAACATACAATATGTTTGGTTTTACCTCAATTTTATGCTCCTTATATTTCTTTCCAGAAATAAATCGTCACAATCAGAAACAAATTCTCAACTTGAGGAAAGCAGTTTTTTCACAAAATTGAGAAATGGTATTTTAGATTTAAGTATTGATGAGTGTTTACAAGATGAAATATTTGATATGTAAGTACTGGTACACATATTATGAAAGATTATTCTGATCAGTCATAAATAAAACTTGTGTTCACCCTCTTTGATATGTAGCACATAGATAATACTGGATGGGTAGACATATTAACTTACATTGTTCAGCAATATTGAAGAAAATGTTTTGTTCATTTCCAGAATGCCCAAGACAGATTATACATACGCAAGAAGGTAATTTTATTTTTGAATAATTCCCCTCTTTTTCGTTGTCTTTATGTACATTTATCAAGTTAAAATAGTTTCAGTATAGTAATACATGTACATGTATAGTCGTAGCCTATTTTAATTTTTGATTTATTGTACTTAGTAATGACTACATATGTGAACCCACACTGATGATTGCATGGTATGAAAAAGCAGTTGAAAGCCTTAAACCCATTGCAAATTTTGTATGCTTTTATGAATATTTTTAATCATATCAAGAATATGTCAAGCTTTTTTGAATCATAGTTTATGAAATATTTTGTTTTGGCAGCTTTTGAGTGAGAAAATATCATGTATGTAATCATATAGTTTTCCTTCATTCATTTTATTAACAAATGTATGTTTTCTAAATTCTGCTAATTAACAATATTTGATATCTAAGAATGATACAAATTGGTTGCATTTAGTTGATTTTTTTTTGGTATTGAAAATAACACATTTTGTTAATGCTATATCTACATATATGTATTAGGATATTAAGCTTTTGAATATACGACACACAAAATCACAGTCCTTAACAGATTACTGGTAGATGTAGTTTTACTCTAGTAATTAATGCTTTGACATGCAGTAAACCCTTCTCTTCATACATTCTATCAGTCTCTCAAAGTAAATTTTAATCAGTTTTATATTTCTTTTTTCAACAAATCGTCTGACTATCAAATTATCACGTGTTTTGATATTCTAATAATTTATATGTTCACAATGGCTGTAATTAGTGTCTGATGTAAAAAGTCCTGGTTAGTGATTTCATCTGCTTTCATTACCAAGTAGTCAAGTATTTACATCTTTTTATACGCCCACATTTTCATGTGGACGTATATTGTCGTAACCCCTATCAGACCGTTCGTCCACAATTTGTTTGTAGACACTCTACAGGTCACACTTTTTATCAGATTTTGAAGAAAATTAAAATATAGATGTATCTCCAAAAGATTGAAACTTCATTGATTATGCCCCCTGATTGTACAAAAAGTCATGTTTTTAGCTTGTGGACAGTAAAGGTCACAATTTTTATCCGATTCAGATGAAACGAGAAATATTTGTTTATAACCCATAGATCTCGGTTAATTTCTTGAAATATTAGCCCATATCAGCCCACAACTTTTGGATTATGGCCCCTGATTTTACGAAAAATCGTATTTTTATCTTAAGGTCCATCGGAGCTATCTGAGTTTAAAAAAACAATTGAATTATATAACAGTTACAACCTTATATGGCGCTTGGGTTCAAATTTCATGAACATCGGACTGGATTGTTTAAATACATCACTGTTACACCATAATGATGGTTTAGTTTAAATTTTGTAAAAACTACCCGACAACCCAAATAGTTTAAAAGTATGTAATACCAAGTTTGTGGACCCAGTAGAGATCACAACTTTATCTGATTTTGATGTAACTTAAATGTATAGTATATTTTTACATCCCAGAGATCATGGTTCCTGTAGATATTCACGTATACCGGTCCGTACCTTCCTGGATTATGGCCCCTAATTGTATGAAAAACCGCTAATTATTTTTAGCTTGTTCTCTGTTCATTTCTTTCAAAATATATGCGTATCTTACATGGCAACCCCTTGTTCATGCTATTTCTTTAAAAGATGTGCGTATCTGACATGGCAACCCCTTGTTCATGCTATTTATTGAGTTTTAGATATGGGATTTGTAGCGTTTTTATTTACCAAATCAATTAGAAATGTTTTTTCAACAAGATTATGCAGGAACCACTATTTTCTTCTACTTTGTTTGTGGATTTTGATAACACCATTTTGGATAACACCTTTTTCACTTATTGACTTTTGAATTATACAAACAATTGATTTCCTTCTATAAGTTTTTTTTTCTGTATGCACTGTTTTTCAGAATTCAAAATGAGTGTTCTAAATATTAAGATACTGTTACTTGGCACTCAAATAAGGTCATGATGCTCAAATATTTAATATGAACAGTAGACATAACAGAACTTGACTGTAATAATTGTTTAAAACAGATATACATGTATGAAATTGAATAATTATACTGCCAAATGTACTTTATCAATGATTATCATTGAATGATTTCATATCTCATTGCAAATGTTATTATCAGTATTTAGTACATCATTTATAATCTATATGAGCCAGTACATGTATTTAACTTTTAGGCAAGTTTACATGTTGTGTGCACATGAATAATCTGTGTAATTATATTTGGGGAAATTATCACTCCCAGGTTAATGTGGATTTGAAATAAATGAATGCAGATAAGATAGTATTTCATACACAGATAGCTCATTCTGGGACATTCCTCTTAACACCCACACTTTTTATGCAAATTTTGTTAAAATAGACTTGATTTGAAATACCACCCTGTCTGTTCATGATTATCCATCCACGGAGAAGTTGAAAAAGAAACTGACATTTTTTTATAATTATCAAAGATAGAAGTTGTTGTGTAAACATTAGGAACTGACTTTGTTTTTAAAGGTTTGTAAAATTTTAACATTTCAGAAGTTCCTGATATGTGCCTGAAAATATAATGTCTTTAGCATGGCTTATTACATGTATTTATTTACTTGTATCACATAGCCGTGTGAAAATCATATTAGGCATGAATATCTATACAGAGTGTATTTGAACTAAAACTATTCTTATCTTGCAGATAAAAACAGTGGATTAAATATTTATTTTGACAAATACGTATTCAAGAAAATTGACATAAACTAATCAGTGTTTCAAATATTGAAACGAAATTGCTCTATTATAAATTAAAAAATATGTTAAAAATCAAAAAGCACAATGATGCACACAATTGTTTCCTGTTTAAAGTAGTGTTCTTTTACACAACTGCTCAACTAGAAATAAACTCAACTAGAAATAAACTCAATGTCTCAAAGAATGCTGTCCATTGTTATTTTTGGGTTTTTTTTTTAATTCACCTTCTCTAATTGTGAATACATATATGTAATATCTGAATTTATATATCTTACTAAAACTAGCATGTAAGTTATGTTTTGACGCATGATTCATTATTATTCTTGGTTAATGATTATACTGACTAGTTTGATACACCCAGGAAATTCTCTGATATTATACTTGTTACTAATTATGACTTGATTTTCTTATTAAAATTAAAGGCACAACAAGCCAAACCATTGACATAACTATTTGTTGTTATTAAGTAGATCAGAGTGGGTTGGCTTGTACATAAAAAGATAGCACAATTACTATTAGTTTATTACTATAACTGTGTAAGAAAATAAAGATTAAGGTAGAATATCAACGATGACCTAGTTAGCTTATTGTCATAACTTAAGATAAAACTAATCGTATTAAAAAACATTTGGACCAAAATGGTTTTTGTAATATTACTTTTATACTGCCATGTTGGAGCTTTGATATTTTATATATAGTCTGATATAAATCTCATAATGTGTGTTTGAAAAAAAAAAAGTCACATCCCTACTTTTCTGTAATGGAGAAATCAAGTTCTAGAAAAAAAATTTCAGAATATTAAACTTACTTTGGATCTGTTTATTAAGATTTGTTCAATGAATGACAATGTACTTTAGCCTACAACCATACACACTGTTAATGTATAAAACTGAATTATGATTTTTAAGATTTATTTTCTTTATTTCAGTGGAAGTTATTGTAGGGAGGCACTTGACAAACCATACGTCAGTCCCAATATGTCTCGTAGACGATTACACAGGAATGTGACACTCTCTCCTGAAGCCAGGGGGATTTATAGTAATAGTGCAACTAATATAGTAGAAAATGAAACAACGACAACAACTACTACATTTTCTACAATACAAACTTCTAATAACAGTTATAATATTGGCAGTAGTTACATAGAAACCAATAATAGAATCCGTGAAAATCTTAATAATTCTTATAGTGAAAGAATGAACAACAGTAGAAATGACACTGATAATTATTTATTAAATACTAATGAAACCAAAATTATTGATGAATATAGTGATGAAGAATCGGTTGTTGATGATGCATCGTCCAGTAGTAGAAGAAGTAAGTTATTTTGTGTTTTTTCTTCTTAAAAATGAAGTATGACATATATGCATTTCTCTAAATGTTATCCCTTCAGCATTTTCAAATATATGTTTTCAAGACTCCGAGAGCTTTTGCTTTTCTTTTGAACTATGCAAAGCACACGATATATTTTAGTCTTAAAAAGTAGATGATCCTAGTTTGTATTTTTGTACAATATTTAATTTTTCATGACTTGTTTATTCAGCTTTTAATTAATTGGATTTAGTTGGCGTAAGAAGAGGCCCATCAAAAAATTATAGGTGCCACTGGCTTGTTTTGACAATACCCCCTTTAGATTGTCTGTTCACATTTTTTCCATTTATCCTTGTGAATAATGAATAAAATTGAATCATTTTCTAACTGATATTCCTTTTATTATAGACTTGAATTTTATATTACAGGGGATTAAATATCTCCCAAAACACCATTAGAAACTTTAAACAAATTTCAATCCAATGGTTGTGTTTTTTAGGATATATAGAAACGGAGGATGGAATGGTTCTAAGATCTGGCAGTCATTTACATGGAATCAAGGCAACCATAGATGCTATGGATCAACATTCAAAACAACAGTCTTTTATAATTCCTTCTTCTTCATCTAGAAAAACTTACAATCGATCTAATAATATGAACACTGAATATATGACCTCATCTTCAAACTCCTCTAATTCATCCACACAGTTACGGTCATTAAAACGCAGACTTGATTATGAAGATACCGAATTAGAAAAAGCAGCTTATGAAACCAGTGAAAAATCACAAAATAGAAGATCTTCAAGGAATAATAATGTTGGTTCCTATAGTTCAAACAGTTCTTTATCCATTAAGAGTTCTGTTGACCACATGTATGGTAAGTCCTATAGAAATTATTTTTATGAAATTGTTTATAAAACATCTTTTGGATACTCAATGGTCTTAGTTTGGTTAGTTGAGATAGCTTGTCTTTTGAAAATGCTTTGTTAACATCCTTGCATCCAGTTAAATACAAAGCTTTATATTGTTTCCTAAAATTGTTAGAGTAAAATAGGCCTCAAGCCTAAACAATATTTTGTTTCTAAGTAAAGGAAAATATTAAAATTTATTATCTGTTTTGAACCAAAATCTCCTTTAATGAAAAAAGAATATACATGTATATATACTAACTTCTTTTATTCCTCTGTTTTAGGTCTGGATTCTGAAGATGAGTCAGGTAATTATTTAAATTTTCAGTCCTAAATACATAATCATTCATTGGAAAATATATATTTATTTGGCGAGAAAATTATATTATATGTTGCAAGCTATTTTAAGTCAAGCATATTTTAGATCATATTTTATATCAACACAGATACTCTTTAGAATAACATGCCACCTTGTATTATAATTTAAAAGCAATGACTGTAGGAATTTCATTATTTTGATTTTTCCTTGGAGTTGCAAATAAAAGAAAGTTTGGATGGTCAAAACAGATGACCTAAATTATGCTAGACGAAAATATTGTTATAAAACCACAAGTAATAAGAGGTGAAGAAGGACCATACTCTGAACAAATCATTCTTATGAGATGCTTGTGTATATGTCCTACTTTTATTAATTCCTCACTTTTCCTTAAAGTACAATGCCAAGAACTATCCAAAGAGATGGCTGATACAGTTTCATTGCTGATGAATGACTAACGATGTGGATCAGATAATATGTATGTGTTATAATTATAAAGATGTATTTTGTAGATGTACGTGATAATATTACTGTGTCTAGTGGTAGTTCTACATGGAGTACAGATACATCTAATGAAACTATAACAGAAACTGTAATTACAACAATAACCACAATATATAGTAAGTTACCATCAAGGGTGTGTAGATATAGGGTATACCTCCTGTACCATGACACACAAATTTCTCACGATATTGTTTCATCTCAAATTTTTCTTCTGAAGGTATCGTGATATATTCTGACACTTGTAAAGATAAAGAATTTATTTCTTAGTTTCTTATCTGGTTTTATTTTGTTATCTCATCATATTTAAGAAAGGACATTTTGGGGAAGTGAAATAGTTGGGAATTGATCTGTCTTTTTTCTTTACTACTCTAAAGTTTGCTTGACATATTTCAAATTAGATGTTGATTTCCAGTGTATAGTAAAACATGGCTATAAACTATACTATAAGCATTTAAATATCAATTTTGCTTGTCAGATTTGCATACAGATTTTGAATAACTACAATTTTTGAATAACCATTAAATTTGAATAATTATGACTTTTGAATAAAAGTTTTCTTTGTTTTTGTTTCTTTTAGCTTTTTTTACATACATGACAGAACCAGTGTATGGTCCTATTGTAAAAGTTTTAGGACCACCAGTGCGTAAATCATATGAATGGTTGTGGAGAAAATTTACAAGTTTTATGGCATATTTTGTATTGCTTGATTTCTGGGTTTTAAGAAGGTATGTTGACCTTTTAAAGTTAAAGATAACCTGTGATCGACATAGAAACTACTTCAAATTTGCTATAGATAAATGGTTTGTCACATTATTTGCTTTTTTCAAATGTATTTGTAAAACAAAAAATTACACTTATATGATTAGATCAAGGTTTCCCAACCTTACCTTTACATAATTGTTTTGATGGGAAAATATCTTTTGTGGTCTAAGGGGAGACAACTGGGTTTGTAAAAAAAAAAAATTGTCTTATTTTATTTGTGTTTTCTCTATTTAGACGACAGTTTTGCTGTATTTGTGTTCCACTATTATTATTACTTCTACCTTCACTCTTATTTGGTGGTGAGTAATATTGTTCAATTTGTTTTATTTTGCGTTTGTGACTATGCTCAGAACTGTTATTACCCCAATTTTATGGAAATTGTACTGTTTGTTCATTTTGTATTACTCATAGTAAGGCAAGCCTCTATTGCTATTCAAAGTCAATACAACAGAAAATATTCTCATTGATTGATTTGTCAGATCTCCCAAATAAGCTATATTTGAGATGTCACTGTCAGTCATTACAAAATATTTCGTTGATATCGGCTCCCTTGTAATTCAGTCTTATTGTAAAAATGATTTAAACTGATCAAATTGGTACAGTATTGTGAGGCAAATAGTATTTCAGTAGACTGTTGACCAGTCAATAGCTTGTGTAATTATAACAACTCTCTATTAATTAGATTTACTCAAATGACAAGTTTCTCTGATATTCCGCTATTTTTGGTTGAATTATTTATTACTTAATATATATATATGTAGTTCCCTTCACATCATGCATTATTTATTTTAGGGTATTATGGAAAAGAGATGCTAGCAAAATATAATATACTTCCCTTATTCTGGGTTCAAAGGAATACAGAACCAGTAGTAATAAATAAGGTAATGTTTGATCAAATTTGATAAACAATGACATCTTTGTGAATAATTTCATATATCTGGAATTTTCAATAGAATAAGTTCATTTATCTGGAATTTTCAATAGAATAAGTTCATTTATCTGGAATTTCCAATGGAATTAGTTCACATATCCAAAATTCACATGGAATAAAAGGAATTTGATAAATATTGATTGATTTTCTTGTTGATTTCAGGTGTCACAGTTTGATACATACAATTTGAATGACAAAGTAAAACAAATAGTTTTGCAGTTACAAGGAAACCAAGCACCATCTCTCTCGCAGGCAGATATAGAAGTTATTATACGAGGTATATTAGAAAAAGAACTTAATTCATTACGACTTGATCTTGTTGGACAGATGAATCAAGTTAAAGCAGATCAGGTAAATAAATTCTTGGTCACAAGAGGGCCCAAAAAATAAAAATGATAACTTACATGTCAAAAAAGAAAATAACTTATCTTCAGAGATATTTTGGAGTCTTTCCATAATATGCCTGTAAAATACACGTGGTAATTCTAATGTTAATTTGATTTCAACTGGTGATGTAAATTTTAATTTTTATTTCTTAGGCTGTAAAGATTGTTTTAGTAGACATTATCATTATGATTAAGTGTTTCATTATTTTGTTACAGTCTGTTGAAAAGAAGCAGTATAATCAAAAACTGGCATCTTTAGAAGATTTACTGTTTGCAGCTGAAGTAAGAGCTTCGGTAAGCATTGCAATTCTATAATATTAAGCACAAAAATGAATAACATTATGTTACCTTACATATCCATTTATATTTGTCAATAATGATATAGATATGTTGAAAATATTTTAAAATTGTTCTCCATGTTTCTGATATTTTATGCATAAAAATTGTCTCTATAATCTGCTATACCGTATACAGTATACTGTTAGTCATACCGGCACTGCCAATACTATCAGATGATACCTATTCAGCATTTTTTTTTACGGGACAAAAAAAAGTAATCTGTATTTTGGTATTTTCATGTCTTTGGTAGGATTTGGAAAAAGATTTGTCCCAAGCGAAGTTGTATGCAAACATGTAAGTTTTATTATTATCAAGTACTTTATTTTTATGATGAATGGCCTAATTATCCTTATTATCATTGCATTTTTTGGCCAGTGTCTAATTTTTATTGCGAAATCCAAGCTAAAATGAACATAAATTGCCTATTTAACAAGAAAATAAAGTAATAATCTCATAGTTTGGTTTCAATAGGATTTAAAATAAACCCATCAAAATATTTTACCATAGTAGATGGCTCTGCCTCTGGCTTGTTTTTCATATTGGTAAACAAAAGATAAAAGCCTTTAAACTCAATCAAGAGACCTTGTTAAATATTTATTTAATTTGAATCCAATGATATAGATAGATTTGACATAGATTTTAATCAACTTTACCTTATTATAGTTTGCAAAAATTTAAAAAACCATTGAATAATGATCAGTGCCTTAAATTAACTATTTGCTAAAATTGCTTGTTAAGTTGTTATACACATATCTTTGTTTAGGGAAGGTGAACAAGTTAATTCCCAATCGTTACTACGTATTCAAAGAATGGAAGATCAGTTACGATCAATGAATGTTGATATTGGTACATTAAGACAGTCACATATAGATATGACAGTTGCTGCACAGAATTGTTGTAAAAATGATAGTTTCTATACATTAGCCGTCCGTGACGAAGTGAAGAGTATATTGGCTGGGGTAAGTGTCAAGACTTTCTGTACAATCTTGTTATTTGTGAACATTTGAATTTTAGATTTATTAGATGATGAATATTTCCTTTGATATTCTTCTTTACTGTGATGTTGTATTCTCATGAAATAATATTTCTCCAAAAGTTAAACAAGTTAGATATAAATTTTTGCTTCTGAACTTAAATTCAACAACTGACATAAAAAGTCCTAATTTTACATGCAAAATCTTTTATAGTTTAACAACAGGACAAATTCACATATTGAAAGTCTTTACAAATGATAAATGTTATAGTCATTGTAACCATTAGTAGATGCACAGAACAATTTATGATTAGACTTTAAAGAAAATAAATTGTGTATGACAATTTTCTCATTAGTTTATGTATAACAGAAATGAAATATATCAATGTTTTTATTTGATAGCAAAACAGTAGGATGTTAAACCCCATTTTATTTCATTTTATTTGCTAATTTATTATTCTTGACATTATTACAGATTATGGGTGGAAGCGATGGTAATCAAGGTGGTGGTGGAGATGATGTTAGCAGTATGTTTATGTCCTGGTTACATGGTAACTATATTAGTAAAGAAGAATTTGAGGCCAAGATGAAGGCTCTTGCTAATGATATTACAGATAAGATCCTCCTTCTTGAGAAAAACACAGCCCAGCAAATAATCATTCAATCTGAAAATAGTCATGGCACAAGCGGTGAAATAGAGGGGATAAGTGAAACGGTAAGTGAATACTTAGCTAGTATTCTAAGTCTATATTCATCTTTTGAGGGATTTTCAATCCTTTGCTGACTACAATGTTGGATCTTTAAAAGGCTAAAATTATCAGTTGCAACATTGTCAATTCTCTTGAGTACTTACAGAGATGTTTTGAATTGAGAATTTGTGTCAGCATTTGGCATAAATGGGATGTGGTCAAAACAAGGCAGCTCCACCTGTACTATTTGATATTATCTCTTGATAGGCCACTTGTTAATCTTATCGAATCCAACTTTTGATATTTGGTTTTCATGAATATTAAATAACCAAATGTGAGTAAATGTTAAAGAGAACTAAGCCATGAGAAATTACATTTTGTGAGAAAATTTAAATGACTATCAGCAGCTTTAACAAATTTAACAATTCCTCATTTATATATATATATATATGACGGACATTTGTTTGTTTTTGTACGCCCAGCTTGAAAGTAGGTGTATGTTGTCGCCGCAACCGTCCGGCGTCCACAAGTGTAAGAGGCTTACATTTATATCCAATTAACTTTAAATTTATACACAGAAATAAGGGCATGAGACGAAGAAGCCCATTGATTTTCCACAATTTACATACTTTTACATGTCTATTATATGTAAAAGTGCCATAGAGCAGCTGTTTCCAGTTGCTATATAAGTTTAATGAATTATTATTATCATTAATTACAGATAATTACTGTTATGATCACTTTGAAATAATATCTTGTGGATGCTGTAGAGGCCAAAGTTAATATCCGATTGACACCTATATATTTCCAAAGATTTCCAAAGTGATCATTTGATTGACTTTAGATTGATTTTCAATGATAATGCAGGGCATCATTTCTGTAAAACATGCAGGAGTCACGAAAAGCTTTTGCACTTAAATTTCCGGAAGCACATAAAAACGCACCCGCAATTTTGCTTGCAAAAGCTTTTTTTTTACCATCTATCCAAATGGTGTAAAAGAAAAAACAGTTAAAAATCCAATTTATTTATTTATTGATTTACCAGTCTACCTTGGACGTTAGAGGATATCTCTGGCTCAATGCCAAAGGCAGGAAAAGAATGTATAGTATATATATTGTGATTATCCAGATGCTTTCTCAATGACCATAACAGAAATTCATAACGTTATATTTATTTAAATTTCACAATCAAAAACTCTTACAAAACTAACTCCGTAACACAGAAAGCATTTAATTTAAAAAAGATCAATCGTTTCTTACTAATGTAATACTAAATAATAATCTATCGTGAATGCAAACGTCATGGAGAGACTTGACAACCGAGCTAATAATCTTCAACCCAAATGTCTCGATACCATAACAAAACTACTCTTCAGGATATTCAAGCTCGACTTTCTTGATAAAACTGTCGAAATTTTCTGAATTTTTAGCAGGAGCGATAACCTGTGCTTGTGTTTTCAAGATTACAGCCGCAGACGGGCGCAAGCGCACCAACGCCCTTCAAAAATGATGCCCTGATAATGATACAAAATGTTTTGTATAGTAACTGTTAGCATGGGGCAAAACTAGAAGCCAAACAAATTCTAATGATTTTCTGGTAATTACTTCTTGTGTTGTTATTCTTAATCAGATTTTAGTGTATTATAAATGTTTCATTACTGACTAAAGAAAAAATATGTGACAACTCTTGTCGACTGCCCGGGTGACATAGCTGCTGTATGTGTGTATTCCATTGCCTGGCAACCTATGGTTCCATTTTCATTTTCAGTATGTAAGAAGCTTAGTCGAAGAGTCATTGTTAAAGTTCAGTGCTGATAAAACAGGCATGGCTGACTATGCACTAGAATCTGCAGGTAAATCTATAATATTTCTATAGAGGTTAATATAAGTTATTTTCTGTTACAACTTTGCATTACTTTTTTCAAAGCAAGCTGTTGAAATTATATAATCATAACACTGCAAAATCTGAAACATTCAAAATTAAATTGAGTTTTGTCACAATTCTGCTTTTCCATATGTAATGTTTATATAATTGTTCCATGTTCCAGTCTTAATTATTTGTGGTGAGGTTATTGCAATTGCCTTGTTACATGGGTTTTCATGATTGTCACCTTTCTTGGTGTTGACTCATTGCTTTTGAGCAATTCTATCAATTCTTTTTAGTAGTCTTATTTATATACTTTACATTACTAATCATTTCAATTCATCCCTTTAGGTGGCAGTGTTTTAAGTACTAGATGTTCAGAAACATACTATCCTAAAACAGCACTTGTCAGCATATTTGGTATACCAATGTACTATTCATCTAATTCACCTAGAACTGTTCTACAGGTTTGTTATTGTTACATAACCTTATTTCAATGTCTTATACATGTAATAGAATTATTACATACACTTTTGTTTTAACAATTGCCTTTGAATATTTTATCAAATTTGAATTTTTATAAACGGGAAAATGTTAAAATATACATGTTCTGCTATTATCGGAACCAACACACAATTTTGGTAAATGTTTGAATATATGTTCCATTTACTGTAATTCAAATTTCATTATTTAATTTTAGCCTGATGTAAATCCTGGTGAATGTTGGCCATTTAAAGGAAATAAAGGATATATAGTCATACAGTTAGTTCGCCCTATAACCCCTACTGGCTTTACATTAGAACATATACCTAAATCACTCTCAAATACAGGAGATATTAAAAGTGCTCCAAAGGATTTTGCTGTTTATGTAAGTAAATCTATATAATGCTTTATACTGCTTATTATTGAAAGCTTTAAAAATATTCTGCTTATTGAGTATTTAGGGATTGTGATTTATAAATTATTTTTGCAATTGAATTAATTTACAAAAATAATAATATCTGGGAGTTTTTTTTTAAACATGAAAGTGGGCTATCACTATCAATAATAAATGAGACTGATTTTGACTTCTTTACTGACTGTGTTATAGGGATTAGAAAATGAAAGTAGTGATGCTGCTATATTATTAGGAAACTATACCTACAATGATAATGGACCATCAGTACAGTTCTTCCCAGTAAAAGTAAGTTACATTATTCATTATTCTCTTGTTTGTTTTTGAATCCCAAAAGGTAACACTAACATTGGTTTTATGGTGACTAGAAAATTTCTTTTCACAAGTTATTTCAGGAACAAAGCCCATGCCATATTAAACTTGTGCCTAGATCTAAAAAGATGGTCAGTCTAGCACATGTCAACTAATAATTTGCGTATATTTAAACCTTTAAATGCGTATGGTGAATCTATTTTAATCTTTTCACAACCACACTGTGATTAATTAAGTTAATGCGTTTGATGAATAATTAATTGTTTTATTTTTACCTTCCAGAGGCCAAACCCAAGTGTATATAGATTAGTAGAATTAAGAATATTGGATAATTATGGTCATTTAGAGTTTACATGTATCTACAGATTTAGGGTTCATGGTAATCCTGTGTCCATCTAAGTTTGTGCTTTTGTGTTGCGTACTGGATATTATTTGAATTCCATAGAAATTGTTTGCACTGAAAAGATAATTCCAATAATGCGGTGAATAGACAATATGTGATGGCTGAAAAACTATAATCATAAACACATCTACTACATGATAGACTTTGATTTTCAAAAGTTTGCAACTTCTGAAATTTTCTTGTATGTTGCTGTGGATTTTATAATTTTTGAAAGCTTATGTGTGACGTGTTACTACTCTCAGTTATTTGATTTTTATGTATTAAACATGTCCAGACACAAGAGAAGCTACTGTAAAATGTGAATACTCTGAATCTCATTTATAATAACCATACTTTTATTTCTCATTGAATATAGAAATACCGGTAGTGTAAATTTTACTATGTTAGTTAATGTCTCAGTTTATTTGTTGAGTTAGTTAGAGATTTATTTGTTTGTTATCTATTATTTAATTACGGTACATGTAGATGTGTCTAACCTAGTAATAATTATTTATAACCAATCAATTTTTTATATAGCTTTGTTTTTTAAGTTATTTTAACTTTTACATGCTTATATTTTATTTTGGTTGTTTTGCAATAAGAACCGTTCTACTTTTAGTTTCTTCATAATTCCTTGTAAATACTTGTAAGAATTCAGGACTTCATTTTTATACCTCCAATTATTTTTAACGTCCAGAATTGGCTGTTTCATGTGATCCTTGACAAAGTATTTTGAAAACTTTCACTTCATTGAAAAGCATGTTGGTGGTGGACTTCTTCCCCATCAACCAATTACTACATGTAGTTCTCACATAATTCAATGTCAAATACTCAGATTTCTTCATGAATTTGTAATTAGATTGACGAGTGCCATATTTTTAAACAGAATATTGTGAGAATTTATCAAAAATAGTACATAGTATTTAATGTTATAGATATTAATATTGATGGGTATTATAAAATAAATAATAATTCAAATATATCTTTCAGGAACATATAACCTTACCTTCATATTACACATTTTAATATCATTACAAATAACAGTTTGTTGTTGATTTGTATTAAATTATTGTTTGGTCAACTATATTTTAAATTGATTCTTGGCGGTATTGCTATTGCTAATTTATAAAATAACAGCAGGTAATTCAACAATATATAGAAGCAGAAATCAACAATTTGTTATTCATTATTTCTCATACTCATAATATCCTCTCTTTTTTCCCCCTTGTATATATACTCATTTATTTTTTATATTTATTCAATATTTTATTCTACGATTCTCACCTAAAAACATGTGTATATTACAAAATGATTGTGTCACTATTCCTTCCATATGTGTTCAATATCAAACATTTTATAGTCTTCATTTGAACTTATATGTTATTAATACTTAGCTATAATATTTTATTTATTGTATATGAAGGATTATTTTGATGTTCTGTTTCAGATGTACCAAACAGTTATCTTAACGTTTTATTATCTATTAATGTTTTAAGCTAGATATTTAGGTCGTCTGATTAAAATCAGATGTCATTTAAGTTTTGTTTGTTTTGTTTTTTTAATTTTTGATATGTAGTGTAGCCAATGTTCAGATTAAAAACGAGTATATATATATAAGACAAAAAGGAATTCTGATGGTTTTAGGATTAGCTGATGATTGGACTGGTAGAAACAAACTCATAGTTCTGTGCACCTCACACCAATAATTTGTTGCAACACTACAGACCGTTTCATTGGCTAATCCCTCACATCATCCAGAACTGGGGTTATATTACAACTTTTTTATATCCTAGTGCACACTGGTCAACAGTGAATATTCACTCGGCCGGTGCAGTCACTGATAAGGATGACATCAATGCGACTTTTCAATATTAACTTTTTCCCTCCGACCAATTAAATTCTAAAACAATTTTTTTATGTATTACAAAATAAATAAAGAAGTTTGAAGTATTTGTAGGTAAAAAAAATATTAGCTATTTAGTGTAAATGGGTATTAAAATGAGTAAAAAGCATCATTCTGCCAGAAGCAGTTATGCTTGTGTAAACAATGCACGTGCCAAATCATTGACGCCACATGATGTGATTGCACTTGTTGAAGACCATCATCTTTTACTTTGATATTAGAAGATTTGCGTTAGTCTCTGTGTCAGATTGATCTGTGTAGTAAATACAAGTAAAGCGAAATTTTGAACAACAAGAAATGAAACAAATTAGGATCAGTGTTTAAAATCAGATTGCAAAATTGTAATCTAATCCTAATTTTATTTTTAATTTTTAAGTAGTTGATATTATTTTATGTGAATGGTGTAACTTCAATAATCTAAGTCTATATATAAATATAATCATTTATACAAGTATGTTATATTATATATAATCCTATGTGTTAGTTCGATACCTTTTGCATTTATTAAATGATTGAAGCATTAAAAGTCATCTGTATGAACTAACATTCTTGCCATGAGATAAGACTGTAAGTGTATTTGTCAGTTGTTAAAATTTGATAGAGGTTTTCTTGGGGTGTATAATCTATATAATAGTCGAAACAAATCAAAATAAATGTCACAAATTCACTTTAATACTGTCGGTTTTATGACAGAATTCATTTTATTCTTTGAATTAAATTAGATTCAGTACCACCAGTACAGGAAGTATCACTCCACTTGTGTTTTGATTTTCTAATTGTAAATCCCATGACCAATAAATTAAATATATTAAAGATCAGTTTTACTTCTTATTTTTTTGTTAAAGAAGTCCAAGTTTTCACAGGGTATCGGTCATCAGAGCCATTTTGAAATATCCTCAAAACATACTGAACACCATTTGTAAACATGCCAAGATATAGAATTTGCAGGTTACTGCTATATAAACTTATAACTCAACAAAATATTGTGAAATTTGTCATTCTGAATGTGAATGATTATATATGTACAAGATGATTCCTTGTTTCTAACTCTTGAGTCTCCTGAGTTAGAAACATCCCTTTGAAAACATATGAGTGACCTTTATGGTGGCATGCATACTGTTATTCATTGAAATATATAGCTCAGATTTCTCATTCATGGTAAAAGCATTTATCAACTCAAAATATTTTCAACTTCATTTTATTCATTTGTAAAATCAAAAATATCACATGATTGTTTTACCAATCATATTTTATAAATAAAGTAAAAAAAAAATATGCATGAAATTAGTGAGATTTCTTCAAGGATGCAATGATAATTGATGAATTAACTATATCATTATTCTTTGGCATCAATAATTCCTCCACTACTTATAGCAAATGTGGCTTCATTCTCTGGTAAATCAGGGCTGAAAGACATCAAAACAGAACTTTAAGTCACATTATGCTCACAAAATATATTGCTGATTATGTCAGTAGAATATAGATAATAGGCACACAGGATTGGTTGAGCTGGTGCAGAAGAGTACCAAAACCCTGAGTGAGCCATAGCAATACTAGGAGTCCTTTATTTGTGATGTGGTGGGCCCAAATAAAGCATATAAAAACAATAAAACTTATGACCGGAGGAGTTAGAAAACCTGAATAATGTAATTTACCTATCATATATTTTAGCAATTCTATTTTCTCCTCTCCCTTTTCTTAAACTAACCCGTACTGTTGAAGCATGTGCTAAGATGTGGCCACCAATAGGTTTCTTGGGATCAGCTTGGAATCTATGAATAATTAAATTGAACAAGCCAACAGTGAGATTAATATTCTCCACCCACTTCCATCACAAAATGAATAGATGACACTAAATAATAACTTACACATTTTCCTTTTATATTTTATAAAAATATCTAGCAATCAAATTCCTTATGACTGCTCAACTATATTGACATTAATAAAGGTATTAGTGTCAAAAAAATATTTACCCCTCGACTAGAGGTTAACATTCTACTAAATCAAATTGCCTGTCCATACTTAGCCTAAGTAGAAAATACTCATATCAAATTACCCATCTTAACCTAAGAACATTACAAAGTAATTGTATCCCAATAAGTGTGACTGACCGACTGATGAATCTATTTTAATAGTCCCATCTTTTGTTCAAAAAAATTAATATTAAACTATAATGTACATTTGATACAATACTATTAAAATAGACTAATACCGAAATATAAAGTTGGCTGGAGTTCAGTGATAAATAAGCATGCACATGTGTGAATAAAAAATGAATGAATTAACTTTTGGCAATTAAAAATACACCACTACTTACGACATTCCTGCTCCTGGATCTGAAGTCATCTGATTTGTCACAAAAACAGAAACATTGTATTCTATAATGACAATAATAATTGGATGAATACTTATTCAAATGATTGCCAGGGAATATATAGTCAAAGCAAGAAAAAAATGATTGATAATACTTTACTACATAAATAAAAATAAATAAATTTTAAATTTAACACCAGTTTTTCCAGTTATTTATTGGCTTTAAAAACATATATAGAGAGATGATAGTGATATTTCCAGTTCAATAGATATCTTGATCTTATGTTGATAAAAGATTTTTCAGTTACCTTCAGCAATTTTTTGTAATCGGGATAAAAGTTGTGCAAGTTTTTGTTGCCTATCAGCCAGTTCACCTCTTCCACTAAAGTCCACCCTAAACAATGCCATAATAGAGTCTACAATCTGTAAAATTATGTAAAACAATTTACAATTGTTTACACTGTAGACTACTTATTTATCCTAAATTATTTTGTGAAAGGGACAATAACACTCTTGCTGGCTTGGCAGCTCCAGAAAATAAATAATAGCCTTATTCTAAGTACTAAATGTTTAAGTGTCCTACCTGTTGTTTAAATTATCCATTACATCCTATTTTACTTGTCCAGAGGGTTTCGAAAATATTTTAAAATCCAAGTCACATTTGAAAGGTTAACGTTAAGCTTTTCAAATCATTTAGTTGAATTTTTCCAATTTTCAAAATTACGTGTGTTTAGATGAAAATTGGATCATCAATTAATTGGAATATTGTAAAATAATACAATTTGTTGACCAGAATAATGATTGGAGCATATTATTCAGTTACAACAAGAGTGGTATTGAGCCTTTAAAACCTTATTTAGATGAAAAGATTAGCATCACAATATTAGCATCACAATGAAGTTGAACTGAAAGGTTTACTTGTAATCTAGGGAAAATCTCACCAATAATTTAAAAACTCCAGGTTCTTCATAAAATTTGGCAGCAACAAAATCAAGTAATTCATATTGATGTTCACCTAAAAAAAATATTGTCAGAATTTAAATAAATAACTTAGTTTTGGTCATGGGATGAGGCTAGTCATTTCATTACAGGATGGATGTGTCTTGAAAAAGGATTGGCTTAGCATCAAGGCCAACTATCCTACTGTAATGAAGATCTCGGATTGTGAATTTTAACCAAATTATTTGTGATGGTTGTAAAAATTAATCTCTGGTTATCAAGGGACAATATTTTTGATATTTAAAAAAAATATGTAATAATAAAATCATACTTGTATAAGCTCTTGCATATAAAACATTATCCAGTACTGCACTTTGATCTAAGTTAAATCTATCTGCTATATCCCTTAATCTATCTGGACGACTAATATAGATAAGAAAGTTTTCACATATAAATACAATGTTTTTTAATAGAAGCTGTAATGTGAAACAAGATTTTATAAAGAATTAGGAAAGGATACAATGTATTCTCTGTGTCAATAAATACAACTTTTCCTCCAGAGTAGCCATTATTGCCTGGTATTTGTGCAGTCACTGAAAAATTAAATTTCACAATATATTTAAAAAATTTAACTAATAATATCATGTAGATCCATTCCACGTCTCAATTTTCAGAAATATGAAATTTCCACCAATACCATAACTTTGAAGAAACAATTTTCAAATCAATAAGCTGTGGGTTTTATATTTGCAAGATCTGAAACCCTTACGTTTTGTATTTATGTATACACATAGTTTTCTTTCTTGCTAAGTAAACTTTAATAACTGGTCAATGTATTGTGATTTCTAAAAGCTAAACTTTCGACCTACCACATAATGTATGAGATATTTGTGTTTTTCCTGTTCTGAATTCACCAAATGCTTCTGTAATTGCCATACTTTCCATTCCACCTCCTAGTAGTTTACTGGAAATATACAATATATACCTTAAGATGACAATAGATTTTAAAAGTGTATTTGATCAAACATACCATTACAGTGTATTTCAAATTGACAAAATAAAACAGGAGTTGAAATTATTTAGAAGAAATAGATTGTCTCCCCTTGATGTGTCAAGGGGGATAATATTTAAATCAACGTATTACTCTAATTCTTGACTGCCTGTAGATACTTTAAAAACCTGTCTTCTTTTTTCAGCATATTCTAGCGCAGTTGAAAATCCTGTTAACTGAAATAATAAATACCAAATTGGCATTTAATTCCTATAGGAATTTTGAAATGAAAGAAAATGGTGAATATTAACCCAAACTCTGATGTGACTGGGAGTCTTGGTAGCTCAGTGTATAAGACTTTGGCTCACTAACCTGGGGGTCCTGTATTCGATCCCTGTGTTAGCAGAGATAATTCATCAGGATTTTACAATGTGGTTCCCCTTTGTCAGTAGTGCAGGAGCAGAGCACTGCAAGGGACAATGTAAAATTTTTCGGATGGGACGAAAAACCAAGGTCCCATGTACACAACGGCCTGCACGTAAAAGAACTCATAACAGTTGGAATTCAGAGGCTGTAGTGCCACTGTCCAGGCAAAATTTCACTCATAGTCATAGCACACTGTACGGCGTATGCCCATCTACATTAGCTCAGTGAGTACAGGGACTTATTTCACAAAATTTTTACTAAGATAAAAATCCAAATTTTAGTAATTTGATTTGATGATATTAGATTGATTTTAGTACTTAGCCAATCAAAACTGAAGTATCTACAAGAATTTGGATTTTATCGTTAGTTAAGATTTTGAGAAACAGGGCCCAGAACTGTAGGACATTAAACTCCGCTTCATTTCATTTCTGTTTTGACTGCAGCAAGGATTATGGTCATTCTTTATCCTTTGAATATGACTGTTGTCGTAGATACTAACTAGTGGTCTTTTTCTTCTACATCATACCTTGCGGAGAACAAGCTGATTTAAATAAATCATTTTAGTTAACTAATATTAATCGACTGCAAGTGCACCTCCCTCTCTAATTCAGGAAAAGATGGATGATCATGTATACTATTGGCCACCAAGCAGTTCAAAACAAAGAAAATACCAGCCAAAGAAAATAATTACAACTAATTTAGCAGAGGCCTCCTTGATTTTTTCCATCTTAGCTTCTGATATTCCTTTAATATTACACAGTTTCTTTCTTGTTGTCATCTGAATTCCCTATAAAATATGAAGAATGAACATAATTATTCATTTAACAGATGGATTAGCATCTTCTGAGTAAATATTTGAATTACTGGTGAAACGATGAAATTAAAAAAAAAGTTAAGAACAAGTACCGGTACTTCAACAGGCTGTTATAATAAGGCACCAATGAAAGGAATCTATGAAGTAAGCTATGCTATTTAGTTTTTACCTTTATTGTATTAATACCAGCTTGTTTCAACTTCTTTATATCAGCTATATTCTAGGAAAAAAATGTTACATTCATCAATCAACTAGTCGTGGTATTTTCTTTTTTAAAGTTTTAAAGAACATAGTTACCAGATAAAGATAACAAGTGGGTAAAAACAATACGCTAACTTTTCTTTGAGTTTCAAAATGAGATTTTGTTATGGTAGAATTTATTTTAAACTTATGATAGTGATACAATATTTAAGAAGAACAAATCTAAAAAAAACACAACTTGACAATAAGTTGAATAACAGCAAATCCAGTGAAACAAACACATTGTCAATTAGTGAAAGCACTGACACATCAGTATTTTTTTTTTTTAGTAAAATCTTATCAATAAATTATAGGCATACAAATCTGTCAAAAAATACTGTCCAGATTCACCTTCAACTTACGATGCCATGATTTTGCAGCTGATCGATATCTTGAAAAATGGAAATCTGAAAAGAGAGGAAATTATATGATTTGAAAATTTAGGACTGCCTTGCCTACACAGAAATAGCCTTGGCTACAGAAAGTTCTAAACTAGACAACCTAAGGCCTACAGGTTCACATATCATATAAATTTAATACAGTTTGAATATTTCAGGCCTAGGCCTATATTATTATTGCTATAAATTAGTACGGTATAAAATTATAAATGGATAGGCCTAGTCAATGATGTAGCCTAGTGTAGAGTACACATCATTTGCATCATTCTAAAAATTTAATTAACCCTTAATTTAAGGCCTTAGGCTTTGTTAAATCACTTAGTCAACACTGTTGTTGACAGTGAGACGCAGAACAGAACTATTATTAGGGTTTCACACTGCGTAGCTTGTGTGAAACACTATTGTTTTTGTTAAAATTCTTCTTATTATTATTATTTTTTTTTTTCCAATTTGCTTATATCTCAGGAACTACTTGTCGGATCGATGCAATGTCTTGAGTTTTACTGCGAAAGTGGGTGTGACTTAGAGATTAAAGCTATTTCCGGCATTCTGCGACAATGCGAAATGTCCGAAATCACCGAAGTTGTCGTTTTTTGAAATATTGCCGTAATATTAACAACAATTGTTGTATTTTAACGTTTGATAGTTTTTGACATAGCCAGAGACATGGCACATAGCTACGGATCTTTAGATTTTTAAATTTCGCCGAATCTTCGGAAAAATAAGGCGCCAAATTTTGAAAATTTAAATTTTGACAAAAAACTTTTTTATTAATGAATGTTTTTTAATGACCTTTTACCGAGGGTTAAAGGGTCGTCTGATTTGGGCGAAAATGTGAACATTTTTTTTCTGGATAATTTTCCTTGGTCGCTATTGGCTAATTCAGTTTATCGGTTCTATATAAATTATTTATTGTTCGATTTGTATAAAACAAAGTTTATATGCTCTATGGTCCAAAATGTCATTTTTTTTGTTACCGGCAAAGTTTCCTGTCGGTGACGTAAGTGACGTAAATTTAGCAAAAACTACAATTTTAACAGTTCGGTACCACTTTTTGAAAGCAAAAATTATTTTTTTCAAATCTAATATGACTGAAAAGATGTGCCATATAAAGGCGCACAAAACATCGCGCTCAGTTTTTTTAATTTCGATTTCGTTTTCGGGCAATTTGGATTAAAGGATGAAAAAAGGTGTCAAAATAAGCTATTTACAACCCATCCAGCGTCTTCATATTAAAAAATATATCTTCGTAACATTCATAATCTCGTAGCAATAACCCATACGAAGAGAATGTATGTGAAAATTAATTTGTAATATGCGCAGTTGCCGAGAAAAAGTCAATTTTGCATGAGTCACTTTTCACGTTATTTTGGCTGTAAAAGAATCAATTATTATGTGATTTTCAATTTTCTTTCACCATTGGATGCCTAATGCCATAGTGGACACGGTCAAACCATTCTACCTCATACGCTGCCACCGGAAATGACGTCCTTTGCTCAAAACTTAATTTTTAGCATTAAAAAACAATATTTTATTCAAATGGGTCGTACTTATTATTTTTTTCAAATTATGATATTTGATTCTATTCATCAAATAGAATGAACCCATACGATGATACAGATATCACAAAACGGTTTCTAACTTGTACGGTTGCAGAGAAATGGGCGATTTTCCACAAGTCACTTTTCGAGGATTTTGGTCTATTAAAATGGCGGTTATCATTCGATTTTTATAAAATTTTCACCATATGATATCTTATGTCATTTATGATTTCATAGAACTAATTTAACAGTTTCAGTATCACCGGAAGTAATTATATTTTGGCAAAAACTGTATTTTTAGCCTTCAAAACAGATATTTTTTTTCAAATGAGTCTGATTTGTAATAAATTTAAAATCATGGTATTTAATTCGCATCAACTAATAGAATGAACCCATGCGATCATTCAGATACCACAAAATGGTTTCTCACTTGTATGGTTGCAGAGAAATAGACGATTTCCTACAAGTCACTTTTCAAGGTTTGGGGTCTATAAAAGTGGCAATTCTTATTCGATTTACATAAAATTTTCACCATGTGATTATTATTTCTGATTTTAAGAAACTAATTTAATATTGACTTGAGCAAAAATGAATTTTTTTTTGTCTCGGTTATGTTCCTTGGCCGTCATTGGCTAATTCAGTTTTTTAGCCCAAGATTAATTATTTATTGTTCGATTTGTATAAAACAAAGTTCATAAGCTCCGTTGTCTCAATCGTCATCTTTTTTGTTACCAACAGTGTTATCTGTCGGCAACGGAAGTGGCGTAAATTTATTAAAAACTACAATTTTGACAGTTAGGTACCATTTTTCAAAAGAAAATATTATTTTATTTAAAAACTGATATAACTAAAAGTGTGTGCCCTTTAAAAGCGCAAAAAAAGTGTGAGCTCAGTTTTTTTTAATTTCGGTTTCATTTTCGAGCAAATTGGATTAAGAGGTGGGAAAAGGTGTAAAACTGACCTTTTTACAACCCGTTCAGGCTTTTCAGATTAAAAAAATTTTTCTATGTAACTTTTATAAAATTGTAGCTATAATCCATACGAAGAGAATGTATGTGAAAATTAGTTTGTAATATAAGCAGTTGCCGAGAAATGGGCAGTTTTGCGTAAGTCACTGTTTTCGTAATTTGCCTGTAAAAAAGTTAATTATTAATGGATATTCTCAAAAGTGACACCATTTGATTCACAAAGCAAGTCTGCGTCATATCAAGTCGATTACAATTTAAAATTGACACAGGAAGTGACGCCATTTGGTCAAAAACTGCATTTTATCTTTTAAAATCAATATTTTTTTTCAACCAATATTTATTTAATATGTAATAATGAAATTAACCTTTGGATTAAATTCACATATTAACAAAACTCATACGGTCATATAGATATCATAAAATTGTTTCCAACTTATTCGGTTGCCGAGACATAGGCGGTTTTCTAAAAGTCACTTTTGAAGGTTTTTGGCCCATAAAAGTGTCAATTACTTTTCGATTGTCAAAAAATTTCACCCTTTGATGCCTAATGTCATAGTCGGTGTTATAAAACTAATTTAACGTTTTTGGTATCACAGAAAGTAATGTTCTTTTGGCAAAAACTGTATTTTTAGCGTTCAAAACATATAGTTTATTCATATGATTCTGATTAGTAATGTTTTTAAAATTATGATATTTGATTCCAATCAACAAATAGACTGAACCCATACGATCATATAGATACCCAAAAATAGTTTCTAGCTTGTACGGTTGCCGAGAAATAGACGATTTTCTACAAGTCACTTTTCAAGGTTTTTGGTTTATAAATGTGGCAATTATTATTCGATTTACATAAAATTCTCACCATATGATATGTTATGCCATTTCCGATTTCATAAAACTAATTGAACATTTTCATTATCACCGGAATTAATGTAATTTTGCCAGGATCACTTTCAAGTAACATATATATAAAATGAATTGATATTGCTGGATTTGGTTGATTCTGCGTACATTTTATATGATGTGTGCAATGCTTATGTGGAAACCTGTTTATTGGTTTCTTTGGTACCGGAAGTGACATATGTTCAAGGGTAACGTGGCACCGAAAGTGACACAAGTTCAAAAGTAACATGGCACCAGTGAAACCCGTCATAGCTGCATGCAGGTCTAGTCTTCTATATGCATTTACCAACAGACTAAGACAGTAAGAGTAGGGCTAGTGTTGTAGTATAAGACTAGGCCTACTACTACAGTACTAAGAGTAGACAAGGCTAGAGTAGAATCTACTCACATCGTCATCTTCATCAATTCCCAGTGCCGGTTCTACAACTTGATCTTCAGCGTCCATGGCCATTATGTTTTAAAATATGTCTTAAATACAAAAAAAAACGCTTGGGGGAAAGAAATTGTTTTGGCAAACTATGATAATCAATGGCACAGCAAGAACACGAAAGTTGAGCAAGCGAAGCTGTCAAAATTCAGACTTCGTCTGCTATTTCAAGTCACGTGACTATCACGTGATGTATACTAATCTAGTTTCTACAGAAAGAAGATTGTTCAAGATGGCGAAAGAAATTCGGTCGTCGTCATCACGTTAATTGATAAAAATTATATATTTGACCAGGTAAATTTGTCAAATTATCATTTTTGCTGCTACCTTGATGGTTGTTTTAAGTTATTTATTTTCAAAATGCTCATTACAACTAGGACTACACATTTTATAATCGAAATCTAGCCTAATTCAAATTGAGTTTCGAAACGGATTTTGAAAAATTGGTTTCCAAATTCCAACCCTTTATTTCCTATATACTATAGTTAAATTCTGTATTGTAGGATTTCCCTTTTTATTAATTATTACTTATTTTTATCACATGTATAGATCTACTTACTATAAATCTATAAATTTTAATGTTTCAGTCAATAAGATAAAGATTTTGCCATCATGGAAGATACAGAGAAAAAGATAGAAGATAATCCATTTGCAGCATTATTTCCAAGCATCAGTCAAGCTCAACAATTTAGTTCTGAAAAACAGCAGAGTAAGATTTTTTTGTACCAAAACATCCATTCAGGATAGCATACAATATTTTCGTAAATAACAAATCTTGGTCCTGATCAATTTAAAAGATTAGAGAGACCGATAAACTTTACTTTCATCTTCAAGATTTTATAAAAATGTATTGCTTGCCAATTAAACGACACCGTCTGAAGAAAAATAGCAATGTGCACATCAAAAGTGTCTAACAAAATGATAATTAAATGCATCAAAAAGGATATAAATATTAATAGCCTATACCACCATACACTGTGCATAAAAATGGAGATAACAATGAAATGTTGTATGGAATATTGGAGAATGTTGTGTTGTTTTTTTTTTTATTACATCCAATGAAAAGGGGGCGGTTTTATCGTATTTAAACTTAAACCCTATGTGTAAAGGCCTTAAAGATACAAGCATTAATGGGTTTTGCTATACATGTAGTTTGTGGGAGATTGCGTAGTTGTTTCCTCAAATTAGTGCATATGTTTTGACCATTCAGCTTTTTAGGTCGTTAATATTTGTGTGTAAATTGTTTTTAAATTGTTTCAATACACAGAACACAATTCTAAAAAATATAATTTCTTTTTATTAGTGAGAGGCATGTTTTCTCTGGTTTTAATCAAGCTCGTTATTTAACAGTAATTGTATTAGTAGAATTGTGTCGTATATTTGTTAAATGTCCTGGGATTATTTTTGAGAATTATATGTCAAGTCTTAAATTTATTTCAGAGTTACCTGAGGAAAAAATTTCTGTAAATGTTGAAACCAAGTTAGCTGTGAGCAAATTGATTGAAGATATATTTCTTCTAACATTAGAAAAAGGTATGCTGGCTTATAAATCTGTAATACATTGTATATACCACAGTTATAATACATTTAAAGCATTGCTTTAGATAAATATATTCAAATAAATTCAGGTTGGGTGACTGATGTACTGTATTAATATTAAAATTATATTTTCCAATAACTTTTTTATTATTTAGATTGTGATGGAAGAACCGAAAGTTATGTTTATTTAGAAGATTTAGCAGAAAGAATGGATGGTCAAACATGGATGGATATAGACACTCTATCACAAGTATGTTTCATAAAATATCATTTGTATAACCATTTGTATTACAACTATTTTTAATCTGTATTCATGTGGTTAGCAAATTCACTTTCCACAGGCAGAGATGGAATGGAATATATACCAGGTCAATAGAGTGGTAAACAAAATACAGAGGCCACTTGTACTCATTGACAATAATCATAAAAGATCTCTACACAGCTGAAATAAAATCTGATTGCCACAATATAGCAAATTTATCCTTCTTTAACATTTCACTAAGATGTAGCAATAGTTGAAATGAACAACCATTTAGATGTGTTGTAACCCTTGGTAAAAGAGCTGATAAATAGTTAAACCTCATTTGATTAATTAATAACATTCTTCATTTTAATTTATAATTTTAGGCAGTTTTTGAAAGATTAATGCTTGATTCCCCTCAAGAATTTATTAAAAAACCGGCATCAAAGAGTTTAGCAGGAGAACCGCTTGTCCTACCTTATTTATCTCAGTCTTATAACAGGCTTATTGAATATAGACAACAGCAGAAGGTAATTAATTTATTTTTTGATAAATGATCTGTTTATATTGGCTGTTTAAACTATTTCTTAGGCTTCTTTAAAGGGCTAATCTCGATTATATTTTGGAGAATAAAACTGCTGAACAACTAACTGAATATACGTGATACGTTTTCAAACAACTTAAACCTGTCATTATTATTTATCTGGAAATGAAGACCAGTGTCCCAAGCTGTATTAAATGGTGTCTGGATAAAACCAGACTTTATTTTATAAAAAAAACAAAACGTGTAGGTGCAATTTACATTTGTTATCAAGTACAGCACATGTGTCATGCACTGTATATACCAAACGCCAAAAAATTAACCCGAAATCTTAAATCTGGATAAACGCTTTTGATGTTCATGTCAAATTGACTCAATATTTTGAGCCAAAATGTTGAGACGGTAAATACACCATTCCTTCATATTTTGGCACTTAAATTGCATACATACACACACATACTTTTATTTCTGAGACTCTGTTAAAATCCGGTTGGTCTCTTTAAGCAGTGTATGAAATTTAAAATACTAGTAATCAAAATAAGAGGTTTATCAATATCATTATTATAAAGCATAATTTTGATAATAGTATTTTTATTCTGAATTTTAATTGCATGATTCCAATGTTGTTTTTTTTTCTTTTTCTTCAGAGTGAACCATTTTCTACTTGTATAAAAGAATGTAAAAGTGTGATCATTTTAAATGCAAAAACATGTTTACTTCAAACAGAATTATTTCCTTCTCAATCGTTATATCAACAATTTATAGACATATATTTACAAGAATCAGGTGCTGTCTTTGGTATGTTTACTGGATTATCTTTTCATTTAATGTATAATTCCTAAGATTTGAATATAATAAAGAATAATAATATGCCTGTACTTTTATATGGAAAAGTTTGCTTTAAGATAATTATCAGTATTTGGTTAATTTGTTTCTTTTTTTTAAATTCTAGGTGATGATTCAGGACAAATAATTGATTTTTTTGTACAAGTGATGGACTCGATAGATAAAGATGAAGACGGTAACGTTGAAGATGTTATGATACCTGTATTAGATCTTGTTAAAGCAAAATTTATTAATATGTCTTTAATAAGTGCTGAAAAATCACAATATATTCATCTATGTAAATTTTTCTCTAAAACAGCGGCTATGGCAGAGGTTTGTGTATTTTACTATTATGTTTGAAGTATCACCATGCAAAAACCCATTTTGTAGCCTTATTAATCCTTTACCTTTATAGAAAAGCCAAGATTTAGGACTATATACAGTATACTGATTTAGTATACTTAAAACAATTTTGTTTAGAGATTTGCTTCTAAACCTAATACTAAAATTTTGTTACTGGTAGATTTGTGAAATCAAAAGAAAAATAACCAAATCCCAATTAAATTCATTCTGGTAGATGAATTTGATGGAATCAATCAAACTGTATAGTTGATACAATATTTAATCAGATGTCAGTTAACTTTTATTTATTTATTGTTGTAACACCTTGACAAATCACATGATTTTATTGGCTAATTAAGAGTTTGTTTTGTGGTGAATTATGATAATATAAAAACACAAGTGCATATGAGATTTATTTGGGTGAGGGGGGGGTAGCAATATCATCCTAGGAGGAAGCAGATGTAAATCCCTATGTTAGTAGTTGTAGAGGTCTAGGTCACATTGCACAGTATATAGTATTGTCACATTTGATAAAAAAAATGAAATGATAATCCATTTTTAATTTATTTATTTTACTCGATGCATTATATTTTCCAGGCCTTCATGAAATATAATACACCCAAAGATATCAAAAGTGGGAAACAATTTGAATCAACATTGATAGGATCTATGTTATCTTTAAGTTGCATACCTAAAAATGAAGCTGGACCTTATGATTTCTTTAATGATCCATCATCTTATAGGAAACATGTCCATGATAATACAGAGTCTAGTATCTGGGCTGTAAGTTAAATCTGTTTATTTTCTAATTAAAATCAATTTTTTATACAAACATAGACAAATGTTCAACTGATCAAAACATAAAAGTGATCTAACTTATTACTGTTTGATTTATCTTATTACTGTTTGGTTTAGCTAATTACTTTTCTGCTGAGCTTATTACTATTTGGTTTAGCTTATTATTGTTTGGTTTAGCTTATTACTGTTTGGTTTGAATTATTACTGTTTGGTTTAGCTTACTCGGTATGTATCATACTCGGCTAGTGAGGCTATATTTTCCACATTGAATAATTATGCAAACCATAATATATGGTGCCTAAATTTAATGTCCATCTGCCTTACATGCTAGTGATGAGGCTTTGCAAATTCACTGGCTGTTTGAAGTGAATTTGAAATAGTTTTATTGCTGCTGCCATTGTAAAACAAAAATGTAGGTGATCATAAAGTTTACTCAATTTTAAGTATAGTAATTTACTTATTTCATTTGAATTTTAATATCAGATTAATATATGTTTACAGGAACTGGTTACTTTAAATGAGAAAATATATTTAATGATATATTCTCTTATTAAAGTATCACCACACATTAGACATCTTGTATTAAAATGGCTGGGAAAATGTCTTGCAGCAAATCAAGGTATTTTCTTCTTATTTTCATAATAAAGAATCTGATCTTTATACATATATACACATATATGTTTTATATTATTTTCTAGAACACCTCATCTTATATACCCTTATATGCCTTATACACCAAAACACATGAGATCATTTTTCTCAAGAACACCCAGGCTGATAAACTCAGAAAAATACAGTATATCATTAATAGGAAATAGAACATTGTTTGATAGATACTGAAAGATGCCATGGTATTATTGATATTTTTCAGGTCGAACTAAGATCTGGTCCAATCAAATGCCACAGTTGTTTAATCAATTATACTCGTCGGAAGGTTTCTGTTTAAATCTCAATTATCTCATGTTAAAATTATGTCAGCCATTTTGTGAACCAATGTCTGCTAAACTTCTTAAAATACAGTGCAGCTATACTCAAGCTGTAGGTAAAGATGAAGAGGATATAAAAACACGATGTATACATGCTGGAGGTGAGTAGAGATCACACATGATGCGATTGTGATACAAAAATATTTCAAATGTTTTAATAAGTCATACATCAAATATTCCATGGACGTAAAGGATCCCACCATAAAAAGCTTATCTGCAAAAATTTGCAGCTTTTTTTACCTTGGATACTCTATTTAACATACCGGTGTATTGAATTCTTTCAATCCCACAAGTAGTGACAGTTGAGTAAAAATGGTAAATTTCAAGTTACAATGCCTGAGCTGAGTGAAAAAGTAAATACTGAAACCAACTACTACAGTTAAAATATATTTGATGTGTATAATTATGCCAAGACTACCTCAGAACTATGGCAGGACGGAATTCTGTGTCACTCAATTGCAATTCTGTTAATTCATAACATTCCAGACTTTTTTTTAAATGAAATTGATTATTTCCCTTTTTGCACACTTATAAAAGTTAAACATTTTTTCTGATTTACTAAATATTTCATTATTAATCATGTCTGATTTGCAATCTGTATAAGAGTAAATAATGCCAAAATTGAAATAAGCTGAAAAATTTTATAATTTGTGACCCGGCGAAGCTAAATGAGTCAGAAGTCGCAAAGCTAGATTCCGCGATAGAGTGCAATGATAGTTCAGTAGGTCAAAATTTTCAAAATTCAAATTTTCTCATTAAAAGCCTCAAAAGTACCTCTTTCGTCAATTAAAAGTTTAATTTTCATGAAAAGAACATCTATTAATGTTCAAAAATTGCATTTTGTAAAAGGCAGTCAGCAAAGAAGTCATTAATTATCTTGGAATAAAGCAAAACAATCGTTCATTTACTTGCCGTTTTCATAAAATGTCCAAGCAACCCTGAGAACACCATATTCGGCACTATACAAGCCGTATCCTATATGTTTCCCAGAATAATGGAAAATCGTGCCATTTTGGATTTCCACCATCTTGGATTTTTTATATTATATTTAAATTTGGCGTCCCAAAAATCTCATGTTACAAAGCATGAAACCTATGTATACCATGATCCGGACATAATATAGAGGAAGTTTCATATTTTTTCCGTCAATTTTGGCTACCATCTTGAATTTCCGCCATTTTGGATTTTTGAAATTGATTTTCAGTCCTATATTTGATTACAGCGACCCCAAGAACCCAATATTTGGCACAACACAAGCCATATCCTATCTCTGCTTCCCAAAATAATAGAAAATCGTTACATTTTGGCCGCCATCTTGGATTTCTGCCATCTTGGATTTTGGTCGCCATCTTGGATTTCCGCCATCATGGAATTAAATTGTTTTCTGTGCCCATATTTGATTTCTTCGACCCCAACCTCAAGCTATGTATACCGCGATCCAGACATAGTACAGAGGAATTTTCATTTTTTCCATCAATTTTGGTCGCCATCTTGGATTTCCGCCATCTTGGAATTGAATTATTTTCTGTGCCCATATTTGATTTCTTCGACCCCAACCCCAAGCTATGTATACCGCGATCCAGACATAGTACAGAGGAATTTTCATTTTTTCCATCAATTTTGGTCGCCATCTTGGATTTTTGATATTTTATTTTGTGCCAATATTTGAATTCGGCATCCCAAAAAATCTGATGTTACACACCATGAAAGCTATGTATACCGTGATGCAGACATAATACAGAGAAATTTTCATTTTTCTGTCAATTTTGGACGCCATCTTGGATTTCCGCCATCTTGGAATTTTAAAAAAATTTCATTTTCCATATTTGATTTCTGCGACTCTCAACGTTCCATGAGAGCTATGTATACCGTGATTCGGACATGATATATAGGAATTTTCATCTTTTCTTCATTTTTGGCCGCCATTTTAAAAAATGGCGCTGCACCATCATAAAAATAATTATTTTTTTAAAAATTCTTCTATATTCGTTTTTTGTAGCCCATTTCGCATTGGGAAAGCATCTGACGTTTTATTGAGTTTCAAAATAAATGTTTATTGTCCCATGAATATTGCAAAAATCTAAGTGTCATTTTCAGAGGCCGTTTTCTCCGAATTTAGGAAACCAGGGATGTCCAGACCACCCAACTTCAAATCGCAATTTCTCAGAGATGAAACGTTGTAAAGCAATGGTTAATACATCGTTGAAAAGCTGAGACTAGTCTCTCTTTGGTTAATCCAAAACCTCACTTTTGAACAATTGGTCACTGTGACTCATTTTGCTATGCCGGGTCACATTTAATCTCTAAATTTGAATTATACTCATCTCATTTCATGTCTTTTTGAAGGTTTAACAGAAGAAACTTGTCTTATACCTGCTGGAGTTGAAAACACCCCAAACAACACAGAAACGTATAATTTTATAACAGAGTGTTTCTTTTTAACTCAGCAATGTATCAACCTAGGTTTTCACACACTTCATAATAAATTCACTAAATTAAATCAGGATCTGCACAGAGTTCAAAGGCTATATCAAGATGTAAGACATCAGTCTGCTAGTGAAGAAGTCGAACCTGTTAGAAGTATAAAAGCACAAATGGAAAAGGGTAAGATACTGGAATAAAATAGAATACATTGATCATTTACCTCATTTTATCCAAATATTAATTGGGTAGTATGTCAAATTTTAAATGAAAAAAGTTTGTCATCTCACTGACAAATCAACAAGTCAAATTTAGGTGCACCATCAAATGAATTAAATTATTATTATTTCTTAAAGATACATTATGGGAGATTAGATAACGATTTGGTGTTCTCACAATAATGTTTAAAAACTAGATAATGTTAAGGCAATTTGCTGAAAATTTCAGTCAAATTGATCCACAGTGAACCGAAAATTAAGCAAGTGAAATTTCCGCCTAGCCTTTATCATCATAGTCCATACTGCAAAAAGCATAGTCTTGATTATCCATTTAATAATCAAATTGAGACGTGAAGTGATGTAGTAAATCGGATCATAATCCACCAAAGATTGCAGGCTAGCGATGCGATGGAGAGTTGATTATGGTCTGGATATATTAATGTCTAATTAATCATTTAGATAACATTTCAGGTCTAAATAGAGACCTGCAATAAGCTAAATCTGTATATTGCAGGTCTTTCTTTAGGCCTGAAATTAAAAAGCGAATATTTCGGTTCAGAGTTTAGCAATTTTCGGGATATTCTGTTTACGTTATCTATTTTTTTATCTATTTATCTATAGTTCCATAATGTCACTTTAGTATGAAGCTGATATTGTTTTTTCTTTTTTTAAATTAAGGAATGACCCTTTTCCTCAGTATGAAGGCAGCTTTGACAGTACCACAACTACTCGAGATGAGTTTAAATCTACATACATCTACAGCAACCTGGTTATCACAGATGGCAGCTTCTGAAAGAGTTACAGAATTTAAGCCTATAACTTTACCTCTACCAGAAACGGTACCAACTAGTCTAAGTCTTATACCAGAATTTGTTATGGGAAATCTCAATGATTTTATTTCATTTTTACATCGTTATCAAGATGAACTATTTGAGGTGTGTTTGAATTTTAAATTTCATTAGACTTTAACATTTATTAAAATGCAGATACAAGTAACCACTAGTCGTCTCAAATTTACCCAATTGGACTCAAATGTCTATTTTACAAAAAAAATCAACTTCAAAGCATATTCCCCAGATTAGCGATTTTGAGACGACAAAATTGTAATTTTTCGGTAATGGTCTGGAAAAGGTTCTGCAGCTCATCCATCTTAAACGTTTTTGTGATCGAAATGAAAATCTAATGTTTTGGTATCGATTATTTTATGCAAATTGAAGACTTGGCATACCGTTAGGAATCCAACACACCTGATTTTATGATGTTTCATGGAAAAAAATCAGGGAATGGATTGAGGAGATATTTACCTTATTGTTTGTTTGTAGTTTGCTGGAGATAAAGTGAAGTATTTTATGACACTGATATTAGTATTTATGGGTAATCCAGAGAGAATGAATAATCCTCATCTACGAGCAGAATTAGCTGAAACACTTTCATCATTGATGCCTCCTGATCCTAATCAAAAAGGTGGTGGAGGACTTTTAGCAAAGTAAGATTGTAATTATAGATATTACCAAATGACATGTAGTTTTAACGTTTTGCAAAATTAGTAAATTACACACCACGACGATCTGTAAGCAAAGTTGAGCCAATCACTGAGAGCTGTATCAACAAGGATTTTCTCGTTTCTAACATTATAAAAGTATGGTTAAATATTTACTTCGGCATTGTAAGTGGTAGTTAGTCTGTTTTATTAAGTTCAATTTCTCTAAAATTGTCACCTATTTAATCAAAATGCGATAACAATTTCATTTTGTCACAACTGTGTTTTGTCAGGGAAAACTCTCTGACGTCAAACGTTTTAGAGTAGCCAGCAATGATAAATCAATTGGAAATCAAATTAAAGAGCCCTTTTGGAATGTATGAAATTAAGGGCGTAAGAAAAAAAATAGACTCAATTTCTATATTTCTGTTTTGTATGATTATTGTTTTGAAATTTCAATCAGATTCTAAGATGTTAGTCACTGTGAGTGTAATGTGAACTTTGTACAGAACTATGCCATACAATAGTTTTTATAATTAAGTTTTGAAGAAAAAAAAAACATTGGTTGGATTTTGAATAGATTATCATTATTATTATTATTATTTTGGTTTTCACGTGCTGATAATTCACCACAAAATGAAGCCCTGAACACTGTACTTAAAGAAATCAATGTAGTACAACATCAAATATAACATGAAACATTATTAACATTAGTTTTTAATCCAGTTAATCAAATTGCCCATGATTTTATACTATTTGTCTATTGGTTCTGTGACTCTTGTATATTGATAATATATGTATTTATCTTTTGTCTCTAGGTTTCATCGTGAGAAATTATTTAGTGAACATGAACTGATTGATCATCTAGCGGAGAAATTACTCCATGTATTTGTCAGTATAGAAATGACAGGACAAAGTGTAGAATTTGAGCAGAAGTTTAATTATCGACGACCAATGTATATTGTGTTAGAGTATATTTGGGAAATAGATGTACATAAACAAGCAATCAAGGTGAAGATAACATTTTCAGCACAAAAGATTAATTGTTACAGATCTGTAAATACAATATTATTCGGGATGCAGTCCCCCCCACCCTCCTATGAACACCCTATGTCTATGATCCCTATTGCCTTTCTCCTGACTTTTGGTTCTCCTCTATTGGGCAATATCACATTCTGATGGTGATGTATGTTACAAACAAACTGTTACTCTAGGAAATGAAATTTTGGATGTGCGTGATGTATTTCATTGCAAAGCTTGTGTGTGTGTCTGTATTTTAAGTTGTTTAATAGTCTCAAGCTTAAGACGTTGTGTAATTGTGTAATATAATGTTGTTTCAAAATATTACTTAATGTCTCGCTCTGGACCATTAAACCACAATAATTGCAAACTGTTATATGTAATTGCCAAACAAGAAGTTTATTGATTATACATTATATTTTAGAACTTATCAGATATTGCTGAAAGAAATATTGATGCCCCAGAAGCTCCACTGTTTTTACGATTCATAAACTTATTAATAAATGATGCAATCTTTCTACTGGATGAAGCTCTTTCTGTAAGTACCAGAATTCTGAATTTTAGTTCATAATTAAAACTAGAAAATCAGTTGATCTATAGAATCATAATAGGAGAAATAATAATAGCTACCTGCCATGATACATAGCGAAAACAGCACAGTAAGCAAAAAGTAGATACATTATTGTATACGATTTCCTCCTTGGGGAACTGGGTGTCAAGTCGAGCAAAAGTATGAACAAATGTGAAATATGGAAAGTAAAATAGAAAGAAATGGAAAATATTTAATATCTGTAAGCTTTATTAATTTGTTGTAGTATATGATGCAAATCAAAGAAAAACAACAAGAAAAAGAACGGGGAGAATGGGATTCACAAGATCAGAGACAAAGACAACAAACAGAAGCTAACTTCCGATTTATGGGAAACATAGCTCGTTATCATAATGTTATGGCTAATTATACCATACATTCCCTAGAACTATTGACAAGAGAGATTAAAACTATATTCTGTAATTTTACTATGGTTGATAGAATAGCAGCCATGTTGAATTACTTCCTTGTTCATTTGGTAAGTTTATTTTTATTCTGTATATATTATTGCATGAAGATGAATATCTGCCAGTGACAAATTATTTAAAATCAATATATAATTTGCTCCTACTACTTAAGACCCCTATACGCTTGTGAATTAATGAAATAAAATTGAACCATGTTAGTATTGAAATGACCAGGTTTGCGACAATGCCTTCTTTACAATGTTGAAAATGACTTTCATAGAAGCCCTTTATGATGTTTCTGTCTCTGTAATAAAAACACCAAGAGTTCAATGATTTTCTATGTTGTTTTTTCTTTTAACAGGTCGGTCCAAAACAGAAAAATTTTAACGTAAAAGATAAAAATGATTACGAGTTTAAACCACAACAGATTGTATCGGATATAACTAAAATATATTTAAATCTTGGTGATAGTGAAGAGTTTTGTCAAGCTGTATGTAATGATGGTAGATCTTATTCTACAGATCTCTTTCCTAAAACAGTTCAAGTTTTACAGAAAATTGGAAGTGATCCTATTATGATTAGTGATTTTCTTGGTTTAGATGATAAAATACGGGTAAGCTTCAGATATTTATCATTGCTCCTGAATTCATCAAAATGTCACCAGGCACCTGTATAATCACATCAACTGTACCATTAATTATAATTGTATTGTTGACATGAGGTTCGAATCAAATGTATGGTACAGACATATGGCATAGGCCATATATAAAAACATATTCTGGTTCTCAAATAGCCAACTCCTGTATTACTTAAAGCCGCATGACCTGTTTTTATTTTCTTTAAAAATATAAACTTTCTAATTAATTAATGCACGTAAATGTTTTCCCCGAGTTAAAACAAGTAACTATAAAGACAAAATTCTAATAAATTGAGAATGTACAGTAAGTTATTATCTACACAAACCTGATAAATGTTTCTGACAATTATAAATAATATAATCATACAATCAGTAACGTCATGAGATAAATGCATGTCTTGAACGCGATCTTAGTGAGAAGTCATTACCCAATAGCGATCGATGCTATGACAAAATAAAAACACAAAAACCTTCCACATCAGATGTTTATGAAGGATTTTTGGAGAACTGGAATATTTTTTTTGTATGACCATAGTAATGGGGGATGCTCGATTCACAGTTCTGGAATTGAATTCCAAAACTGGTGTCAATCGAGTGAAAAGGAGAATTTCGGAGTACAACGCATGTGTCGGCTGTATAAAAAATATCTCAACCAATCATGATAGCTGAAACATATCTTTTACCTAGGAATACATCACGATTCCACTCACTCCGCCTCAGCTGTTGGGACTGGCAGAACTATGACAGGACTGAATTCCGCGTCACTCGATTGTAATTCTGTCGATTTGGAACGTTCTGGACTGTGAATCGAGCATCCCTAAATGTTTTGTAAAGGGAGATAATTCTTGACAAAATTATAAATTTACTTTTATTGAAAATGTCAGACGTAAAGGATAACAGATAGGCGATCTTTGTCTATTCATGTTTTAGAAATA
This sequence comes from Patella caerulea, assembly GCA_036850965.1. NCBI lineage: Eukaryota > Metazoa > Mollusca > Gastropoda > Patellidae > Patella > Patella caerulea. Next base: position 15,470,300 of record JAZGQO010000014.1, on the reverse strand, counting down.
CCAAAGCTGTAGTATCTATATGGATAAAGACTGTTTGTGAAGCTCCATTTGGACAGAATTGCAATGGATTGAGTTGAAATAAGCGGCCAGATAATTACTTTCCAGACCTCATTCCATCAAGATAAGTAATTATTTATGATTTGAATAAAATTATATTGTTTTGGTTCATTAAATTTCAGTGTTTAAATGAGAAAACTCAAGCTGAAGATGATTTAGTGGAAGATGCACCAGAAGAATTTTTAGATCCTATTCTAGGTAATTTAATGAGAGATCCAGTTCTACTTCCAACATCAGGAACCATAATAGATAGATCTGTTATATCTCGACATATATTAAGGTATGTTATGTCAAATTGGCTTAATTTATATAACTGAGGCACGTCCTTGTTTGATTTTCCTACATGGCTACAACAGAGATATTTAGAATTAGCTTAAATGTAAAATCTGAGACTAATGTAAAATCAGAGACTAATGTTTTAATACATGCCCAAGATGTATATTTTGGTATTGAAAACTAGTTGTAGCCTGTTGTGGTTTTCAAAGAGTTAAGCATATCCTTAAATGCAAAATGTCTCAATCTAAGTTGTGTTTGGATTTTTGATAAAATTGAAAACTTTGAATTTTTTATTTAAATATAAAATCAACTACCTTATTTTTTCACCGTCACCCACGTTTGGAAAAAGCAAGGGGCTATTAAAATGGGTCTGTTCATCAAATTTTTTGGAACACAATAGCTAAGTTTTATTTGGGTAGAATGCAAAAACTCTGTGTAGATGTTCATCAGATTGAGTTCGATGATGTGCATTTTCTGCTTCGTCAGAAAAGTTTGATTGAGAATGATGCATCATTACATCAGTACTTTGACTAACTTTGAGAATTTAATTGATTGAGAATGATGAACCTTGCTGTATAGTTTCATTATATTGGTACTTTGACTAACTTTGAGAATTTAATTGCTCTGTACTTTAAAAAAAAAATATAAATGTGCAAGTGGAATGAAATGAAGAAGGGACAATGTGCACGTCATCAATGAGCTTCGTCTATTTTTGCGGGGGGGGGGGGGGGGGGGAGTTGGTTTGTAAATACACAAACAAAATGCTATAATATCAGGTCTTTAAAATATTATTAGAGTTTGGTTCTTTTTCAGTGATCAAACTGATCCTTTCAATAGAGCACCTTTAACAATGGATATGGTTGTACCACAAACTGATCTTAAAAATAAAATAGCCCAGTGGAGAAAGGACAAGGCAAAGTCTTAAAAGATATTTGTATCATTGAAAAATGTTGTTAATATGCTGTTTCTGGAGCAGGTTTCCTTAATCTCTGTATATTCATTATGGTATAACAGGTTTGATCATGAGAACGCATGAAACTAGCTAACAGATTTGTCAGGAGTAGTTTGGACATTAAATTCAATGTGAAAAGTTTATGCCTTGTATGATTTTTGGTTTCTATTATCTGTATTGTGATATGCTGTTTTAATTGTTATTTGTGTCTGCATGTTCCTATCCATATTTCCTAGATATTTAAAAAACAAAACATTTTTTATCACCTACATTTATACCTACTTTTAATGTGGACATCTTTTCTTATGAGACCCTGGTCTCTTGTAGAAACACATAAAATATGACTGCAAATGTTCAGCAAAATCCATAAACAATTTTTTCAATAATGCCTTAAGAACATTTCACATTGTAATATTTTTATAAATATTTTGTTGTTGAAAATTGTGCAGGAGAGAGGTCCTGTAAGGAAAAGCCTGTAGTTGTTTGAATGGCTCTAGTCATTTGAATGGTATAGAAAACCGAGATCTTATGTATGCATTGGCGTGCAAATAAAAAGAAGTTGGAATTAAAGGATCCGAAGTTTATATGGAAACTCATATTCGAAAAGTAAAATCAATATTTGATAGAGTACTAGAAATTTCCCCATTATTGACAATCATGATGTTTATATATTTAGCTATCAAATCCTCAATCTTGGCATTCAAATTCTCTTATATTGTTTTATCTGCTTTATGATGTTTTTATTATAAGATATAGTTTATTTTATTGTAATTTATAGCATATATTGTGCATCCAAACTCAATATATTGTTGATTCTTTGTCCATATGTAAAATAATGATGGCTTTAATTAAGGCATAATGTATTCACGTTTTCTTCTTGGTTTAATGATTATGTAAATATAGCAAGTAATGAATTCATGTAATGGGATATTATACATTTTATTCTAAATTGAATCAGAACATGTCTATACTAACTGTATTTAATTATTTGGTTATTGTATATGTAAATATTAGAAATAAATATTTCTAAATGTTGTTATAACCTTTTTTTATAAATAGCTGCCTTGTGCAATGAATAATAGTTCATTCTAAAAAAAAAAAATAAGAACAGTAGAAAGAGAACTAGTTAACAATAATAAGTATGTGACCTGACTAACGGTTGGAGGAAAGTCCAAGATTTTAACATTACAAACAATAAATGTGAAGACATGTTGCAGACGAAAAGTTCGTGGCACCGACACCTCTCCTTAGTTTTGAAAACTTCAATAGAAATCGTCACAAAACATGTGTTTGCCTTAAAACTTTGTGACACGTTCGAAAGTATAACATCTATTTATATTTTCAAAGCTTGCTTTGTTTAATCGACATCGAATTAGCGTGATTCTGACACACTGTAAATGATTGTTTTAACATGTGCAGATACATAAATTGGGTTGTTTTTTATGTATAGCAAGATGATTCTTGTATCCTGGACAGAGTTTCCATCAGGCGATTGCCTGGTCTAACTTCCAAACCGCAGACCTTAAACGAGGTCTGCAGCAGCAGAATCGGCACTAATTTTTTTTTCTGTTAAAAACGCCCTAAACTGTAAACATCGGAAGTTCAGAAAAGGAAGTAGCGGGTCTAACTTCAGTGGTTTAAACAATATTTGCAAATAAGAGGCCAATCTCTGGGTTAATATTGCCCTTACGTGTCTGATATATACGGTCTTGTTGCTTTGCAAGAATAGGTCCATTTATAGTTTCTTTCTTTTTACGTCTCCGATAAATCGAGATCTTTAAACCGACAAAATGCAGAGGCGTTTTATAAGTGAGGCGCCATTCTCCTCGCGAAAAAAATCAAAGAAGTTAAAATAAAAAAAAAAAACAGGAGAAAAATGCTAAAACCGATGAGAAAAATGAAAATGTACCCTAGTTAGGGTGGGCCCTAAAGGCAGACAAAAGGACCCCACGTCTAAACAAAAGGGCCCGTCTGGCTGAGAAAAAGGGCCCCTCTGGCTGAGAGAAAGGGCCCCCGAGTCAGAGTCAATCCACTACTGAATGAAATGAGAGGGCAGTCATTGCAATTGCATGAAAATCATCAATCAAAAAATCACCTTTTCTGAAAACCAACATAAGCTATTAAGGAAAGAAATGGTTAGGCCGCCCAGTGTGACCTGGCTTCGCGGAGCGATCATTTCTTTGCTGAATAGTTTTCCTGGATTACGGGTGCTGCTTGAACAATACGCCCACTCCACGGTCTCCAACATATTCCGTTAATTATTATTTGATTGAGCTCACAGTAGGCTACGTACAAGTGATTCCATTCAGGCTTCAGACAAGTATTGAATTAGGTCCTAGCCCTCAGATTAAACCGACAAGGAGGATATGTCAGAATGCACCAAAACGATTTCTGTTTTGCAAAATTTCTCGACATCCGGACCCCCCCCCCAAAAAAAAAAGAGGGCCCTCAAAATTGTATAGCCTCCGCCATGATAAACATTAAAACGCCCCTGACAAAATGACATAGACCCGGTTTGCTGACCAACCGTTAATCGCCACGAAATTTCAGACTTGCTATCATTTTCTAGACAATACCCCGGATGCGTGGCATAGGCCTAGGCCTACTTGAAATGACGCCATACTTTTGGCGGGATTTTGTATATCCAATAAGGACGTTTGTGGAAATAATCGACAAATAACCGACTACTTTTTGAAATTGTTAGACCAATTTGAATATTAAATCATGGAGTGATACCGATTGCGAATAAAACCAATATTTTCTCGTAGAAGGAATAAAGCTATTCTGTTTATGAATGTTTGATTAAATTGGGCTATATCGCCATTTTATATGTGTTTGTTAGAACCAACAATGTAGTGACCTTTTGGGGGATAAATAAAACACACTTACAACAATTTGATTTGCTTTATTTTAAAATAAAATCTGAGATTATGTCAACAATATTGGCCATATAGCAACTCGACAATACAATAAATAGAACATTAAGACATAAATAGTTAAAACCTTTAATTTTATTATAAAACGCCAGTGTTTATTCTGCTGATGGATTTCTTGCAAAACTAAAAGGATTCAATAAATTATTCATGCAAGGGGAGCTTGTTCAAATCGACGTTAACGTCCAACTGAAATTGAAGGGTATGAATTCTATAAGACCCGTTGTCGGGGTTAGACTTGGCACCCGGTTTGACGCTGTTATACCATGGACCTTATAAAGTCCATGGTTATACCAATCAATTGACGAAGTTCATGAAGTTCTCAACTCAACAGTGCTAAGTTGATCAGGTAATATTATGTAAAAGAGAAATGTGTGTGTTAAAATTAGAAATATACAATTAAATAGACATTTTGGTAGAAACCATTCAAAAAGTTTACGCACCACGATAAGTAGATTCTGTATGAAAACGGGACCAATTATATACGCTTTGGTCCCATGTACACTTAGTTCCTTGAGGAACGGCCTCTGGTCGGATCGTTCCTAAACGAACTAATGTACACTGAACGAAACCACGCCGGGCGGGTAGGCCTACCAAGTTAAACCGTGATACCGGGTCAAGAAGAATCTTTTGAGATTTTTCAAGCTCCCTCAGCAGTTGGAATAGGGTTGTTATAGTAGATAGGCCTATCTGAATCCCTTTTTCATAATTTTGAACATAATATTAACTCCTTTTAAATCGCACATTGATATGTTAATACCATAATATAATTTGGTGGATTTTCACTTAATTAATGAACACGCTTTTGGTCTTCTTCCCATGCCTCGATGATATAACGGACATACTGTCCTAGAGCAGCAGCAGCAACTGTTGTTCTGTGACACAAACATTTGTCAGGAAGCTCTCGTTCCTCCCTTTTAACACGCCCATTTAATACCATCATATCTTTAGCTGTAAGTAAACACAAGCATACATTATTTATGTATTCTAACTGCCAGGATTCTTTACCGGCACGCCAATGTGAACACCGGATCTCGGTTTTTCGTTCCATCTGAATACGTTGTCCCTCGCCAGGCCCCCGTCCACTGACCACTGACGAGGACGAACAGCGCAAGAAAGTCCCGTTGAACTTTCTCGGTCAACACAGCGATCGAACACGTGACCCCTAGATTAGTCAGCCAGGGTCTTAATCATGGTGGCACCATGGATCCAATGCCTGAACATTTACATTAAATGGACAATTGAACCCAATAACCTATCGTAATCAAATATCTATTTCAATCAATATTGATGTTGTTATCTTGCCGTGAAAATAGGAGACACAAATAATACAGATTTCAATATCCGTACACGAGACGTGTATCTCTGTGGGTTCGGGCGCCATTTGTAATGAACAAAGAAAAACACTTAAAGACAATGCATAAGTAAATCGTAATAGCTGATTCTGAAAAGACAAAATACTAATTTTTAAAAACGTGTAGAACGGAATAAGCAAGGGTAAACGACCGTCGTTCAATTTCTTGGAACATAATTGATTAGAAATTACGATAAGAAATTTAAATAATGAATATAAATCAGACCCATTTTCGTCTATTTAAGGTTACAAAGGTTAGAGCCATACGTCCTTTAAGTGTACATTATGTCTGTATTTTATAGATTGTCTTGAATAGACTTAAATTATGCGTAAAGTCTTATTGAAAGTATCATGATATACAATGTACTGGATTCCGATGTCGGAATAAAATGATACATGTATATAATATATTGTTCTTTGCATGTTATTCGATGCCTAGCCATAGCAGATGAATTATTTTCGCCAAAGACTCTCTTGGGAAACGATCCTGCGAATAAAATATTCATGGCTTGACACAGCAAAGTGCACTTTTTTCCTAAACGTGTTTGTTCATGTCCAGTATAATTAAAAACAAAGCTAATAACATTGCCAATATATTCTGATAAGGCAAATGTTTTAAACATGTTCCACGCGTAAATGTCAGAAAACAAAGTAAGATACACACGTTAGCTATGCAATGAGTGGAGCTATCAGGACTGGCTGAAAAGTTCCAAGCCTATTTGCAAAGCTTAAATTCTGCAGTCCACTTCTTTACTGTGGAAGGAAGGGGCATCATCCCATGAAGTGAAGACCATGTAAGCATGTATCTATGTTGAGGCATGTCCTGATCAGTTACTGGTGCTTGATGACTGCCCTATAACCAGTATGGTCTATTTCTTCAAAGTTTAGGTTCACGGAGAAAATAATAACACTACAATTGCGATTTTTATGTCGACGATTCATTCAACGATTGTTTTTGTAGGTGACAAAAGTTTGTTTCAACCCAATTGATATATCCTTTTTAGGCTTAGAACTTTTCAACCAGCACTGCTACAAAGTATAATATGTCTCGAGAAAAAAAAAACGTCACCTTATCCGAAAGATAAAATTGAATGTTGACCAAATTTCAAAAGTTATGAATACCTTTTAAGAAATCGAATCTCTGTTGAGTTCATAAGCTTTTCCAGACACAAAATATATATCTAGAACAGAGAGTCAGAGAATGTCGAAACTGAACAGGGTTCATCCTCTCCAATCCCAGTACGTCACACTTATTTGAAAATCAATAGTGTTCAACCTGTCACGCGTTAATAAGGTGTTCGAGAAGGGGACGAGCCATAGCTACAGAACGAAATAACTATAACGTTCGTCACCTCATAACCCAAAAGCTTCACACCAAATTTGAAACAAAAAATTCCGTTGATAACACGGTTTTCAGTTATAGGGGGTAGGGTGTTACGGAGGAGCCGGCATTCGACAGAATTTGTCAGTTGAAAAAATGACTGTAAATGGATCTTTCAGAAGTATATCCTGAACTTTCTAACTTATTGACTTAGTGACATCAAAATGGACTTTAAAGGGCTCCCAAACTACTTTGTCAAGCTAACCATACCACTGACATTCTCACCAAACTATATATATATATATCATTAGCAACACAATGTATAAGTTACCTGGTGATCACTATGTTGTGAACTTATATGAAGAACAATCTTTAGTTTGTTATTTTTAAAGAATATTCAAGACATAAACCATGAACAATTAACTTTTACAGCTGTATATATATTCTATATGGATATATACTTCACTTTATAGTTAATCATAACACATATAAAACCATACTTCGGAAAATTATCACTATGACACCATTTTGTGACATATTCACCAAGGGAATCATTTAAATTTTAATTAAGGGACAATTTGCAGTAAATATAGTTCATTGACAACTCTCTAGAAGAGACGTCTTCTAAAGACCATTCCCCCAAGGCAACTGATCTACAGACAATTCTATCACAAAATGTCAAAAAGTCTTTTCCCTGTCTGACGTCAAGGTATTAACGAACGATCCCGGGTTATCCAAGGCCCCCTGTCACTATTGACACTATTAAGACACCTGTTGTTTAAGACAAATGCTAAAATCGAAGGGTGAAAATTAAATTTCAGTGTTTTGTTGTACAAACTACCCTACTTAATTTGAATATATTAGAAATATATTTCTTCTCGTGCTGGATGAAAAGTTCTATACCCAAAAAGAATATATTATCAGTTTGGTTGAAACACATTTTCTCCACCAACAAGTAAAACCATTGAATAAATCATGGACATAAGAACTGCAAGTGTTGTGTTATTATTGTCTTCGTTGAAATCATAGCTGAAAGGATTAAAACCAACACATATACATGCCGACATGGTCTCCACTTTAGGGGATGGTGTCACGTCCTTTCCACGGTGCCCACAGTAAAGAAGTGGACTGCAGAATTTAAACATGACGATGAGCCGCGGCCTAGAAAGCCATCAGCAGCAGCCATTCAAGAAAACATTACCCAGGCGCATGACATGATGATGGCTGATCGACGATTGACTACTGGAAATATTGCCAGTCTTTTGGACATCTCTGATGGGAGGGTTGGGCACTTTATCGCCAACGAGTTAGGACTGGCAAAAGACGGGTGCAGAACTAAAGTGTCGGTCAACTAGTTTAGTGTCTAATCTCAAGCGGGATTAACTTCAAACAAACACCCAACAAAATACCCGTGGGGTTACCAGAAAGATGACTACCTACACTGACAATTGTTGTTAGCATAGTTTTGCCCTATTTAGGTTCAAAGGTCATTAAAGCGGTTAAATAAAAAAATATAAAACAGATAAGATAAACAATATAAGCATACCTTTCATGATGAGTATTTCGTCATCGGAGGCTTTGTAACACCCGCTTATGCGATCCTGCCAGCTCAAAATTTTGAGAAGCCATTGGGTGTTGAAAAATTGACGAAATCCAAGCATTCCACACAGGGCAGCTGTTAAGAAAACATGAAAATCTTTTTTAAGTTCAATCCAAGAGCGGCGTTGGTTATAAATCGACGTTTTGAATACATAACCTGCTGGAAGAAGCGAGACGTTTTGAATATGACTTGCTGGAAGATTAGAAACAAGACGCCATGCTCTATGAACCAGAAATGATTGGAGATACTATGTGTGATAAGGTCAGAGATTATAATTACCTTCTTCCATGAATAAGTCTTGTTTTATATGAGGGAAGTTTTCATTAGCATATTTATTGCTTTCGGCTAGAATAACCTTGCAGAAGGTTGACTGTAGGTTGTCAATGCTTTGTTGATTATACGCGGCTACCTTTGCTTCCATTTCATTCACACAACCAAACTGAAAGATAGAAATTAGTTCGAAAAGAAAACGTCGATTAGTGTTCTAGAGCTGCTTTAATTGTTATAGCTGGGAGAATCCTTGACACGAATCTCCTTCGGTGCCACAAAATGCTGTTAAACAGTCGTTTTATCCAAAGTCGACCAGTATGTATTCATTCACAGAATCCATTCAAATTTGTCAATATATTAACTCATATTCGATAATATATTACTTGCAGGGGCGGATCCAGGGATTTTTGCAAAGGGGGGGGGGGCAGGTTCCTATTAAGGAAATCTGCCATCATCGTATCTAAATTGCATAGGCATACATACAAATTGAGCTTTTAAAGAGAGAAATCATTTTTTTTTTAATAATAAGTAGGGTCCCATTTTGATTTAATATCATTGATAGGTTACCAGGATGGGGTTTAGACCCCCCCCCACCCCCTGGATCTGCCCCTGACTTGCGGTTGTATCGTGAAGTTTGCCCATTGGTATTGACTGTATTTTACCTTATATCCCTACTCCATTGATTCTCAACACACTGTGTCGAAACGTCGTGCTTTTAGTTCTGTTAATGGACATTCAAAGCGCGAGGCAATGATATAGACATATGTGATACCACTATTATTGGTTATCAATGAGATTGGATCACAATGTCATCGTATTCATTCATAAAAAATTTACGTCGATCGGGGTGTTAGATTTCTCTCTTTAAAAAGGTCGGTGTGTATGTATGTATTCGAAAATGACACTACAGATACATTGTCTCGGTCCCGGGAAACCCGCTACTGCAAAACTCCTGGATACGCCCCCGTGAAAGTGTGAATTGCTGAAACTGTTGTGGAGTTTCTTATACCTGTTGTCCAATTTGTAGGTAGAAGACTTCATGTGACAAGGAGTAACCACCATATCCTCGTTTAGTCATCCTTGTCCAGCATTTATCAGATATAGAACACGTGTCTCGATTGCCCCTGAAAAAGTACATGTGTATACATATTAATATAGTGATGAACAAATACTGTTCCTTGTTTCTCTGTAAAATCTAATTAACTAAGATGATGTTTGCTAAGATACCTAATGCCAATTTGCAGTACAATCGACTGCTTGAGTCAACTGATCTTTCGTTTGGTACCGATTGTACTTCATTGGATCACCACAAAGTCAATGGTGGCAAATCACGGACACACAGGACAACAATATATGGCCCTATTAAATGTGAATATCTTTGGTATTGGAATGGATTTAGTTAACATTCCATATTATATAAAGCTTCAGATAACGCCGAAGATATGTGCATAATCGATGGCTTACCAATGGTTCATGCTGTATTATTTCTTAATGTACAGAAAATAAGAATCTACAAGTAAACTCAATTGTATTATATTTCTTATCATCAAGGAAGAAAAAATACAATCGAATGCAGGAAAAATAAGAACATGTCGTCTTTCCTAATTAGTCGAGACATTAATTGGAAAGGTCGGTGTTAAATCCTACAGGAGAAAAGAGTTAAATTTGTCCCGAGGAATGACTGCTTTCTTATCTAGTTAACATTCCCTCGATGTCTTCCAACGACATCAATTACCCTTTCCTTCTTGTCCATTGTCTTTGTAGGAAAATTAATTTGGGTTAAACAAATCCCCTAATCCCTTCCTGCTGGTTTGGCTTGAAAATGTCCATTACTTCCAACAAATATGTCACCGCCTTAATACAGTTTTCAATCTCATTAAGGCCGTCAGGCTTCTTTAATTGATTTAATTATCATTGCGTGAAGTTTCGCGTCGCTGCAGTTCTTTTAAGCCACATTAACTGCTCGTGTTCTCACACTTTTTATTTGCATTATGGAAACCACCTTCAACATCAATTAGTTAATCGCCCGACCTTTGTTCACGTTATTATGAAAACATATTTTCATTACTTTACCAACCCGAAATAGGAATAAGATAATTTCTAGAGGATAATTTAATTATTAGTAGAATTCGTGACAGGATGTTAACGTGAAGGAAGGATATTAAACATGGAATGTTTGTTTTCTGCTTAAATTTTAATCAAATTCTGGAGCCCACTAGTGAAGGGCAAGATACTTATACTGGAACAATAAATTATTTTTTGTGTCACCTTGGGGAGAATATACTTGTACATTTTATTTCAAAGAAGTGGCGGAATCTAATGAGTAAAACTGCGAATTACTATGATGATGCTAAATTTTGGCATGTGTAAACTTTAGAAAGGTTAACTCAAAAAGGCATGACACAGCTGCTTTCACGTTGTCATATTAGGTTGATGATCGTCGTTTTAGCAAAAATGAAGTAACAGTCGAATATTGTTACATATTAGGTTGGTGGTTGTCGTTTTAGCAAAAATGAAACAACAGTCGAATATTGTTACATAAATATTAAGATGTCTATTAAATAAATTTGAATTTGTCTACATTGATGAACCTTGTTAAGAGTGCTGTACATCAGGAAGATGTGCTCTTTAAATTATTATAGAGTTAATATCAATTATTTAAATAAACTTTCTATAATCTGGAAAACGTTTCTTCGAATCTGATCAAGCTCTGATATTTACCCTGTTCCAAAATATTCTGTTAAGCAGTCATCTGACATTTTCTCTGTTATAGCTTCATCACTTGTGTATGGCCACGTTTCACTATCACTATCAACATCTCTACTTTCATATTTCAACTCCCAAAATCCCCTTGATAATATGTCACCTATTCCTAGGAAATACAAAACAAATATATTTATAGTTATTTTAAAATTAAACAAGACCTTTCCTGAAATAATCAAGTCCCTTTTATTTTATTTTATATTTATTTCTTACATGATTACGCCCTATTACTATTAGGCTAACGTGTCTGTTAGTAATATTTGTATTGATATTTACAATTTTGGTTGTTATCATTTTATTAACGTATTTCGGTACACACACGGAATAATGAGAGTGGAACACTTAAAATGATTTTATTTGATTAACTTACTGGTAAAGTATTTTGTATCTCTAAGAGCAATAAAGGGTATTGCAGCTTCACTGATATATCTGGACAACAGTCGGATTTCTTCCATACCATTTAACACATCAGCGGGTAACTGAAGTTTGGGCGATTTCTTTCTTAATCGATCAAGTAAAACTTTCATCTGTCCTATAGGAATAATTTGAAAATGAGTTTACGCGATTCTAACCAAAATGTATATTATAAAAGTGGTAATACACAGAAGGATTCACAACAACGAAACAAAGATATGCCGTTGCTACAGAGATCATAAACTCTATATGCTAACCTACATATTCAATCCACTTTGTATGGCTTTGTGCTGAAAAGTAAGACGTTAAACTTCCTCGATTTCTTTCTTGGCTTTATAGACCGTTTTATTCAAAGAGAATGGGATGGAATGTCTCGACAGTATCTATGGTTGATTACGTCTTTAACTTTGTAAACTATTTGATGTGTCAACCACAGAGATAGAATTCCAATATGGTTTGGTAAACTGACAATTTGATTACTGACTGTCCGATGGTTCTTGATCTTGGGCACAAGGATGGAATTTTATGTAAATTGAATTGAAGATTCACGTATATTGTCTGTAAACCTGGTGTTCTGTTAAAATATAATGTAAAGGTTGAATTAGTCACTGTAGACTGGTTGAAATTGAATTGTCCACAGCGATTGCTATTGAAAGGTGCGATGCGAATGCAAGCCTTACTGCAACATGTTATAAAACTATGACCAAAGCACCTGACTCTGACATGGCGCTGACATACCGAAAAAGCTTAGAATCTTATACAAATATTTGATCTGCAGCATGTAGGATGCGATGGACGCTGTAGCCAACATTAGTGTGGGCAAACCTTTTTAAGTAAAGGACCAAACACAATAAACGGGGAACAAGGATTATGAAATGTCATTTTATTGAAGAGTGTAACACGGAACAAAAGACTAGGCTTTGTGGGGCCTGAGCCCACCACAGCATGAGGATTTTTACGTCAATTCATATCCAATCGAACGCGCCATCTTGGTTTTCTATCAGCAAATATATAGTATAGTATGTTGCAATTATCCTAGAATATTCATATAATAATTTAAAATGAAAGGCCTTTAAATTTAATTCTTTATCGATAAACATCAAAGGCAATGATTAATAAAAACTTTAAGAGTAAAATATGTGTTTTAGAATTTAATTTTTTTGGATTCAATATTTTGATGAAATTAATGTCACCGAACTTCTGAACTATTAAAGATACTTTATGGGAAATTAGATAAAGTTGGTGGGGCGGGGTGAGGGGAGGGCTGTACTGATACGCTAGCCCTAACCCTAACCCTAACTAGGGTTGGGTTGGGTCTGTTAGGGTTAGGGTTAGGAGGTTGGCAGTGAAAGTTTGTCTCGGGTGTGTGTGTGTGTGTGTGTGTGTGTGTCTCTCTCTCTCTCTCTCACTCTCTCTCTCTCCCTTTTGTCGGTTGATCACCAATCCACATTTTTCAGTTCTAATTGGGGATAATCGATGACTTAACAATATCATGATTTAATCTACAACCTCATAAGGTCCATTTTTTCTGTTTTAATCCACTTAAATATTTTTATGACTTCGGGAGATAACCGCCATCAATCTTTGGAGATGAAAACACTACTCTTTTAATATGGTCATAAACTTGTTGCTCATCATATGATTCGGGACGATCAAATTGGAAACGTGTAAAGAGCTCTCTAAGGTCTTATGCAAGACATCAATTTTATTGCTTTATTACCTCTAGAACCAAAATGATATTTTTCCCAGTTATGATACGTTTCCATCTTTTATTTGTCAATCTAACAAAATCAAAAAATAAAAAAACGACTTGAGGGAAATCAGAAAATGAATTTGTTCAGAGCTTGGTGTATTTATGTAGACTTGCACATCTGAGAAAAAAAATGTACAAATATTATACAGTCAAATTAAATGTCATAATCTTAACCTTTTTTCAATGTTTGCGGGTTAATTAATGAATAGACTAAATGGGGTTTAAATTTAATGTCCTACTTGTCTGCATCAACTGGTTTAACGAAGAGGGACATCGAACATCCATTTGCATTGTGCTACATGCGGAAAATTTTGAACAGTCAAGGGTTTTTAAGGTGTTTACCACCATTGCAGTTGCAGAATTGACAATAAATAAAATACACTCTGAAAAATCTCAAGAAACTTTCGTCGAACTATCTACGTAAAATACAGAATTACACACATATGACTATCATACGTTAAAGAGTGTATGACTTTTTTTAACCTTGAAATAGACGAAAATGGTTCTATTTATTATGAATGTTAAAATATATTGAAATTTTTATCAATTATATTCGATGAAATACGTACATTATCAGTTAAATTGAACTTTAGTCGTGTACGTAATGGTCAGAATGGTTTGAAATTGACTAATATTGAATTTAATTTTGAATAATGCGGAGTTAGAGACTTACAGCCCCTTTAAGCACAGGTACAAATGAAACAATCTTCTGATGAGATGTCAACTGAAGTTTCTGAAATGAAACAATGTTTTCTCAAGTCTATTCTTAAGCCTGCCTCCATTCAATTTCACTCTTTGTCGACGAAGACAGGTATAGATAATAGATAATGCCATAGAACTCTCTTCCATTGCACGAGTTTATGATTTCATGAAATGGAAATCATTAATATTTAATAAATTAATTTTTTAACCATTATCTTATCGAGTGTGAAAGCAGTGAATTGTTGTCATTGTTTATTATATTACAAATCATATACACTGATGGTTTTGTTAGGATGTCTGGAATATTATATTGTTTAAGTTAAAATGAAGCAGGAGTTAAAACCCCAATAACACTCTTGTTGTATACAACTGAATAATATGTCCCAATCTTCATTCTGGTCAAAAAATCGTATTATTTTAGAATATTCCAATTAAATGATGATATAAATTTCATCTTAACACACCTATTTTTAAAAAAATTGGAAAAATTCAACCAATTGATTTGAAAAGTCTAACGTAAACCTTTTCAAATGTGACTTGGATTTTAAAATATTTTCGAACCCTCTGGACAATTAATATAGGTTGTGATGGATAATTTACACAACAGGTAGGACACTTAAACATCTAGTACTTAGAATAAGGGTATTATTTATTTTCTGGAGCTACCAAGCCAGCAAGAATGTTATTGTCCCTTTAAGATATTTAGTGTGGATCGGTAGAGAGAGTGTCTCGCAGTGATGAATGATGTGCGCGAGGCAGGGTCTGATTGCTTTATTCAAATGATATGCTATACTTTGTCATTGGAAAAACAGTTATTTTGACACGTTCGTCTTGACAAAATCCACGAAACACAATTACAGTCATTGGTGTCATCCGTTTCGTTTGTGCCAGATTTAGCTGTAGCCCTGGATATCTACGGAGCCTCAAGTCAACGTGTATATTTTGGACACTCATGATAAACATTTCTTTTACGCATTGAAGTTTAAACATCTGTAAGAAATCATTATTGTTGGCGAAATAATTGAGGGGGGGGGGGGCTAATTCGATTTTTGTTTGAGGGTGGCCACACACCCCACACACCCGTGGCTACGGGCCCGGTGCACACCAATGTGTACACGATAACTTTGTTTTTCGTCCCATTCGAACGAATAGACAATCACTTAGAATAGCCAGGTTCACAGGCACTTGAAGGGATTAAAATAAATTAAAATAAAACTTCTTACCACTGCTTAATTCTTGTATGTATTAAGCAGTGGTAAGAAGTTTTATTTTAATTTATTTTAATCCCTTCGAGTGCCTTTGGCCAGGTTCTACCATGGACCGTATATACGGTCCATGGTTCTACGTTCTGCGTCACCAACTATTAAGATGGAACCACACTAAGAGGGTTGGGGAAGGGCTGTTTCTTTTATTGGAGACAAATGTTCCGTAACGATGTTCAAATTTATAAGGTCCCTGTTTCTCGAAATCTTAAATCCAAATTTTAGTAGATACTTCTTTTTTGATTGGCTAAGCACTAAAATCAATCTAATATTATCCAATCAAATTACTAAATTTGGATTTTATCTTCGCGAACTTACCTCCAGCAAAGAATTCGTCGATTAGATTAGTAATTAATTCGAAATAATAATAATAATAATGGATTTCCGGAAGGAAGTAAAGTGCTTTGAGGGATTTAATCAGTCTTTTAAACGACAAGCTACAAGGTAAAAAGATATTGGAATAGCTTGTAGCATAAGTTGATGTTATTACAGGAGATGGAAAGTAATATCCGTTTTCTAGTGTGACCCATGGCATCGGCTTTTCTTCTTTTTTTTTTTAAATTTACCAATGTTTTTGTTTTAAAAGAGTACTTCAATTAAAATGTCAATCTTAGTAATAGCAACAGGTCTTTGGCAATGTCTGGTATTATTACAAGCAAATGATTACTTTCTATATAGTACTCATCGATCAAATCAAGTCAACTGCATACCAAGGATTATTTGTCTGATATTTTCCATGGCCACTGAATAATCTTTCACCCATGGAAAATTACACAACCTTGTAGAACATGCACTGTAGCTCTGTTTTCAGTTGACAATTTGGAAACGTGTTTAGACTGGTTGCGTTTTAGAATACTTTCTATCTATGGGTTTGATTTTGTTTTGATATGTCACCTGTCTTTTGTTCCGTCTTCCTGTCGCTTTTATCTTTTGTAGTGAGTTCAAACTTGTAGACAGAACTCATCGAATCGTAAAATTTTTGTTTGTGACAAGATCTCGATTATCACAATATAAGGATCAATTAGTATGATATTTCAAGAGAACCAACGGATGCCAGGAAAGATACTCCCACATTTTGCAGGAGATTGATAGAGAACAAACTAAAACAAAAACATGAATTTTCGTACAATCAGGGGCCATAATCCAGAAATTTCCGGTCTGAAATGCGCGAATATCAAAAGAGATCTTTGAAATATTAAGATACACTTTACGTTTCATCAAAATCGGGCACAAATCATTGTGACTTTTAGTGGATCCACAACCTTGGCACCCTTGGAATTATATTCTCTTACCTTTTTTGCGTTGAAGGAGCAACCATTTTGTCGGGCAGTTTCGGTCCGATAATTATACGAAATTCGAACTCAGCCATTATCGGGGTGCAATGATGATATATTTAAACGATTTTTTGAAATAGGATAAAAACTGTTACCTCTGGAAGGTCCACAAGCTAAAATTGCGATTTTTAATACATTCGGAGGCCATCACCCAGGAAGCTATTATACAGACACCCACTTCGAACTCGACTGTCATTAGGGTGTAACGGTGATTAGGGTGTAACGATTTTTTTAATTGGATAGAAATTGTGACCTCCATCAACAGAAGTCGAGATCTTTGGGTTATAAACATGCATTTCAAGTTTCGTAAAAAAATCGGATAAAAATTTGTACAATCCAGTAAGTTACGGTCCGAGAGTCAGAAATATTGTAAGGAACAGAGATCTTTGAGAGATAAACCTAAATTTCAAGTTTCGTCAAAAACCAATTTGATTAAAATATATATCTATATTTCGTTTCGTGTTTTCTTTATTATACTTTTATGCACAACCTAATGATCTGAACTGTTGTACTGGTAAGTCGCGTCGGGGGATATAACTTATGTCGCCAGGCATTGATTAATCAATCAGCGTTGACGTTTCTATATAGGGTTTACCCACAGTCCCGTGTAGATGACACCAAGAGCTCGCCATAACAGACCATTCCATTGGTTAATCCCTCACACCAACAAGAACTTCTGTTATATAACAACTCCTCTAAATCCTAATGTTCTGAAGACAAGTTATAAATCGAAATCTTAAACTATAAACAAAACCATACGAAATAGGATCTGTGGTTTAATAAGATCGGTCAAAATCAGATAAAAAGTATGACCACAAACAAAATGTGAATGGACACACGGATTCACGGACGGACTGGGGTGACAACAATATACGTTCACATGAAAATGTGGGCGTATAAAACATACACCATACCACTCTCACTTCAGGCAACAAAAGCTAACCATTTACTTTTTAACATTTTGATATTTGCATACGAATTTGTGAATACTAGTAGATTCACAAATCAAACATTTTATATGAAATTATAACATATACATTGTATATATCCAATCGGCCAAAGTGGACCCGGAGCGCGGATCAAATTATTTGATTTAATAATACCGTTACCTCCATGGGAATCAAAGTTAATCAAAACGCCAGTTGATCAAAACAAATTTGGCTTTACACTAACGTATCCGTTACGTTTGTCCGCAGCGGACTCAAATATCGCAATCATGTGTACAAAGTGCACTATATAGGAGGAAAAACATCACTGGCTGTCTGTCCACCTCGGAACAATAACGAATTTAATGTGTAACTCCAGCAGAAACCCATTTTTATAAATCTTACAATCAGTGGTTGTAGGCTATAACTACCACCATTAAAAGGACAAAAATAAACCTCAATTCTTTATAAAAACGAACCCCCATCTACTTCGGACAAACATCGGGATGTTCTGTAACCTTATCTATCACTCCCCACACATCCAATATTCATCAACACGGACAAAAATAAATCAAAATTATTGCAAAAAGATCAACTTCGAGATCCTCTGAATTACCGTTGGTCCTTACCCTGCCCCGAGTTAGTCGGGTTTTCTTGAGATTCTGGGGAATAATTCGTCTAGCTCCAGTTTCATCAGCTCTCCCCACCCACGACCATGGTAAACATTATTGTTAATTTTAATACATGCAGATCTCTTTGATTTTTTTAAAAAAATGAAATGTTAAATCGGACCGATCTGATATATTTTTTTAAATGCATGAGTTATCTGATTAAATTCTAGCTTCGACTTATAAAGCGGATGTCAAGTTATTTATTAATCATGGTGTTTGAAATATGGACTGTTAAATAATAAAATCTGTATTATCTCAACGGTTGGCCTATTACGTATAGACAGACACCCACTTCTCAAAAACAAAGCAACACATCAACTTTAATTGAATAATAAATAATATCAACTAAGAGTTGTTTTATTTTTCAAAAAATGTAAGAAATATTTTAGAATTTAAAAACAATTATGCTATCTGAAACTTTCCATTTATTTTCTAAAATATTATCAACAATAAAAAAACTTCGAATAATGAAAAAAATTACCTTCGACGATTCGAGTTCCTATAACCGCATCCAAATTTATATATCGATGTTCCCTCCTTAAAAACTGAAGTGCTGCTCTCAGGGCACGCAATGTTGGCCGTAAATACGGATCGGTGTCATTACCAGTACGGAAACATCTGGCTGTCGAAATGGAACTTATAAAAATCGCCAACGTCAAAAAATACAACTTCATGATGGCGGTAACCTTTGAAGTATTTTGTTGTATTTCTTAGGCACTTGAAGTTTCATATTCTTGCACTTTATATACCGAAACTAAGCATCCCACGGTTCTTAATGATTGGTCAAAACATTTCCCTTTATACAAACTTGTCAGTGTAAAGTATCTTGTCATTGCATCCTTTGTAGTACTTCAACCATACAACACTTCAACCATGGCTGTCAATGTGTTCAGATCCAATCAATAATTATAAAATGTCGACGATGCCACGAGTCTTTTGTTGCATATTCATAAAAAGGTGTATAAATATTTCATAAGAAACAAATGTATTGTTTTTAGTCAGTGGTGAATGTACATACTGTAAGTCCCACTTGGGTTGATATTCTATATATACCAGTTGTATATTATATAGGGACTGTCTTACTGTTTCAAGTTATGGCGTCTTTTTATATATTTTTTTTTTAGAAAATTAAAACCACATAAAATATATTCATGATAACCTGGAAACGTTGAATCCCTCTAGAGTATTTAAACAGACTTCCAAACTCCCACAAGACACAACTTTGATAACACTTCTTTGGTAGTTGACGGGCTTGAGATTTAAAATTTACTTCAACAAGACAGTATCGTATGAGGGAAATTTTGACCGGATAGTGGCGCTATATACGGTCTACTCTTATATCGAATTCCAACTGTCAACGTGTCTTTTACGTACACGCATATCTGTACACGGGACCGCATTTTTTTTTTTTGCGGGGGGGGGGGGCACCACCGAACAACTGGACAGCTGTCTTTGTCATGCTCTGTACCGCTGACAAGAGGAACCCATTCCGGAAAATCAGGAGGAACACCGGGAGCGATCCAGAGACCTCCAGTCTAGCAAGCCACCGCTACTCCCAGTTGGAATCACATTAACAAGATTCATAGTTTACTGTTATACTTTGGCTAACAAAGGTTAAATGTTAAAAATAATGTTCTTATGGAATATTATTTTACGAAGCAAGTTCAGTAATATGGGAACTGGCGCGGATTCTTGAAAGAAACACGTAACACAAAGTGCAAATGTAATCAATACAAAACGATATGTATGAAAGTACTACAAAGACATGATTAGTGACCATATTATTTGACAACTTTACTGTCAAGGTTCTTTTACATGGTTAGTTCGTGCGCGCTGTATAAGTTCTGTCATTGAGTCAAAACTGGCGTGGTTTCAATTCATCGGTTGTACGTAACTGTCGTGACAAAGATTCCAGTTTCCTCCCACTGCTAATTATTGAAATAAAATTAAACCCTGTGTTAGTCCCGAAATGACCTATTTTGTGTCAATTGGACGTTAAACCCAACTTCTCTGTGTGTCTCTCTCAGAAAGGCATGGTACCACTGACATGGTACCACTGGGTACCACTGACAAGGTACTTTCAAGGTTCTTTCTTGGTCAAAGATACCGCAGTTTGGGACCGTACACAGCTCATAATATTTGGTGGGGAGGGGCTACTGAATTTTTTGGAGGGACTGAGGATGTGGTCGGCCAAGAATACTCCTAAGAAATCATTATTTTTGGCGAAATATTTGGGGGGGGGGGACGTCGCAGTTGATGCTGTTCAGGTATTACAAAATATGAAAACTGCAAGTGCGGGATGGAAGTACTTTCCTTCATTAGATATTTACCGATTATGAGTAAAGCCGTCTGACTATTTTGGGGCTCCGATCTTAAAATCTTAAAATCCCCCCCCACACACACACACATCCATACCCTCTGTGTCGATAAACGCCAAAATATATTTTCAGTCTCTACGCACAGGAGTTTGACCTTCTATCCGTATCTATGTATGCATACACGATACTAGACAATAAATACTAGATACTAGACAAAAAATCATATATTGTTTAATATCGACTCCTGTGCTCTAGGAAACACCGTGGTGTCGATTGCAGCTTTCAATATTATTTGAGTCATACAAATCGTTCGCATTCATTTGAAACCATTACCACGCATGTAAACTGAAATCATTGCCATGCAAGAGTTAACATTTTAGCTCTGTTGGAAAAAACGTTTAAGCTGAATAAAACCAACCCATGATTTGCATGGGTCGCTGTATATCAATGGAACAAAACCATTTTTTCTATAAGAGGAAATATACACGTGGATCAAACTATATAAAACACAAATCGACCTAGGCTCCTAAAATAACATTTCTATTTTTTTAAAAAAAAGATCATTTCTAGTCAGATAGAAAATATCCCCATATCCTACAAAGTAAAAACAAGCAAATACACATTTACCATTCGTTGAAAACGGGAAATTTTATCATATTAAAATATTTCTTGTAGGTTAAATATTTACAACATCCCAGATGAAAAGGGCACAATAAGATCTTTATACCATGCACAAAAAAGGCAGTCTAAAAATCATTAGAATTTATCAATCTAAACGTTATGGAATCTGAAGTTTACACTACTATCTATATTGATATCACGCCATTTTCATTTTATAATCGACTGAACGATAACTCAGTTGTATCCATAAACATCGAGGTAAAGATATTATCGTCTAAATTACCGTAGAACACTTTGCAGTAATTCTTTTTGTTAGATGTTAAAGGGACAATCCCGAATTAAACAGAGGCTCAAAAATAAAAGTCTGAGAATGTATGAAAATCAAACGCCAAAATATAGAGGAATGGTGTATTTACCTTGTCTCAAAATTTCAACTCAAAATATTGAATCGTTTGGACATGAACGCCAAAACTGCTTATCCGGACACGTAACCCTTTTAAGATTTCGAGTCAATTTTTTCGTTGGGTGACCTTATAACCGATTACGGTTACTTGAGAGGGCTATACAATGAATGACCCATGTGCTGTACTTAATAAAGAAAGGTAAATTTCACCTGGGCATTATTTTTTATAAAAAATGTCTGGTTTTATCCAAATACACCTTGGGGCAGCGGTTTCATATTCCAGATGAAGACAGACGGATTTAAGTTGTTTGAAAACGTATCATAAATACCGAGTTAGTTGCTCGGTCCTTGACTGGGAGATTTTAAGGGATTTTAACACAAACTTAAGCAGTTTTATTCTCAAAACAAATATCGGGATTAGCCCTTTAATAAAGAAAATGATCCTTGACATTCTTACTGTAATTGTGAAGGAAGGAAGTTTTGGCTCGGATAGCCAAATTTTTAGAATTTAGTTTTGACATTTTTGACGGGAGGTAAAACCGAAGTCCCCTGTACACATTAACGCCATTTTTAGTTTAAATTAGTTGTATCCACGAACACCGAGGTAAAGATGTTATCGTCTAAATTATCGTAGAACACTTTGCAGTAATTCTTTTTGTTAGATTTTAATAAAGAAAATGATCCTTGGCATTCCTCGAATTTAATTTGGACATTTCAGATGGGAAGTAAAACCGAAGTACCCTTTACACATTGACGTGCACGTTAAATATAGCTTGACAGTTGGAATTTGGTGTAAGGGTGCCCGTAGCGCCCTATTCTGGCAAAAATAAAAAAAAACTTCCCCATGTCTTCATTACTGTAAATCCAACGGACGCCTAACATTTTGCGTTGAAACGTGAACACCACAGTTCTGAAACGTACGCAACTCCTTAAACTCCGTTCAAAACTGAAACATTGCGGGCATTTTGAAATCATTGACACATAGAACATAAAGGAAGCAGATACCAGTAAGGAACGAATGGTGTTCAATGGGTGTTCATACTTGAACATCAATTCGGACAGCATGTGTTCAAGGTCGACACAGCACATGCGCGAGGCGTATCATGTTATTTTCAGAATTCGCCATTTGCAGGACGCTGGATTAAGGCTCTGGCCGTTCAACAACTGTTATTTATAAGGTAATGTATTTTTTCCCTAATAAGGTAGGCAAGTTGTTTCAAAAGTAACAGTAAAACTTAGATATGTGGATTTGCATGTAGACATGGAATTTAGCCTAGGTATAGCCCGAGCGAACGAACGATGTTCAAAATATGATCACCGAACACCTTTTAGTGTTCATTAGCTGCTTCATGTAGTTAAGCACCTTATTGTATCTAAAAAGAATACGTTTTACGTGTCCGATATGTTGAAAGATCCAGGGGGAAAAGTTGGATCGTATAGTGTTCTTAAAACAGAACACATTGTAAGCGTCACAAGTGTTTTAAAATCCAGAGGGAAAAACATTGTACACGTAACAAGTCTTTAAAAATCCAGAGGGAAAACATGGAAAAACATTTAAACGTTGCTGGAAAGTCAATTTCATTATCCGTTAGCTAACGGATTCATTAAAGTTAATCCAAGAGAAGACTGTTTATTCATTGGCTGAATTTAATTTTTTAATTTCAATGTACATGTATAACAACTTCATAGAAGTTACTATTAACAAGAAACTGAAGACATCGAGACAACTGTGCAGTCTGTTCACAAAACTAGATAAAAGACAAAAAGACGACTGTAGAATTTACAACAGAAAAAAACTACAATGTATAGAATACTTTATTTTTTCCTTTAGAAATTTTAGAGTAAATCTGTAGGAAAAATTATGGAAATTGCACTCCAGAATTATGGGGCCATTATTTCCTATATTCCACCAAAATTCTGTAGAATAGTATAGAATTTCATCCTATAGAAAATGGAATAGGCCCGCATCGCCCAACCCTCTAGAATGTTCTATAGAAAACTACATTGGTAATCTATGACTTTTTGCTACAGCCAACTAATGCCATCATTAAACAGATAACGGAGCCCCAAACCTCCGTTAAATATAACGCCAAGTTAACGACGCATTAAAGTTAACGGGACTTCCAGCAACAGTCATGGAGTTGACAACGGATCGTTAAAAGATAACTGATCTTTGAGCAACCGGTCCCTGGGCCTTGCTTCACGAAATTTTAACTAAAGATTAAATCCAAATTTTAGCAGATACTTCAATTTTGATTGGCTAAGAACTAAAATCAATCTAATATTGTCCAATCAAATAACTAAAATTCAGATCTTATCTTAGTTAAAATTTTGTGAAATAGGCCCCAGGTTTACAAGGAGCAGAACCTATAGGGCGTTAAACCCCATTTCATTTCATTTCGTTACTTTGTGCAGTTTTCAAATATTTTGTTTGATGCTGAGTAATCCTTGTTTAAGTTGTTTATTTAGACGTATTGTATTATACTCACTTTGTTATGATTATAATGCATTATTTCTTCTATTTCATAATATCATGGTTTTTTTCATTTTTTTTTTTTTTTTTTTTTTTTGCTTGAACTGCACATAAAATAATTAAATAATCAAAAATACTGAAACTACGCCCGCTTGTACAAATAGATTTATTAGTTTTGTCATTTAATATTTTCCTGTCAATCTACATATAAAGTTGTCAATCTTCGTCGTGTTTCATCATACTGTAAAGGTCAAGTATGGACTTGTGCCTAGATAAAATGGATAATGGTATTAAAAGTGGTGTAAATAATTAAATACTTCTGGCATATCGATGAAATCTCAATGGAAATTAATAAACTATAAGTGGTTATCAAAACAATAGCAGACGACCAAACAACGCCAATTTTATTGTGGTCCTGTGTCGATAATGCCATACGTATCACAGAACAACCAATTAGTATATTTTATTCATTCACACACTGTACCCAGATAACAATAAATAACAACATTTTCTGCCAATATCCAAAATAAGAAACCTCTGGTCCTCTAAACTAGAACTAGCCCGAAACACCAATAAGGCCATCTGGATAGGGCGACCAGAGCGAGAATCTCTTAAATGTTATTTGGTGGCGCCCTCAAAAGACCAATAAGGCCCTGTCAAATGAGGTAGGAAAGGCACTGAACCATGAGGAAGGGGTGATAGCAGGGGCATTTTTGAAAAATAACGCTGCTAGAAAATCGGCTACTCTGGTGATATCTAAAAGTCGATTTTGTATTTTAAATGAACGTTTTTTTTCCAGGACTTCAATTTTTTGGGGAGAGACAGTTGCTCCTATTGCCCCTGCCCCTCGGATCCGCGTCTGTGGTGGCACCCCATAGCCTCCACACAGAAGAGTGTGGGCGCCCTTAAGTGCATCACTGTGTGATCATAACCACTTATATTATTTTATAATAAGCCCCATTTCTTGGGGCGCCTTATTTATCTGGGGGTGCAATGTACCCCCCTGCACCCCACTAGCAGACCGTATAATGAGAAGTCTTACGCATTAACATCTAATCCCCCATGATTCAGGTAACGTCAAGCAAAATTTGTCTTAATTCTGATAGTTCCGGAAATTGGCTGTGATCTCTATTCACTGTTGCTGAATATAATTATTTAAAACGTTTACTGTTCATTTCGTTAGTTTTCAAACGAGAACAATTAATATGGGGATTGAATCGTTACAAACACTTTAATCCCCTGTGAATCCAATTTCTGTTTATCACGAAACACAAAAACGTGCTTATTTTACTTAATTTCTTGGCTCTGGAAGTACACAATCTATAACTGGAGAAGGAATGGTTCTGACTCTTGTTCTCGACCTCCGAAGTGATCAACAGGGCTTGTGCGCTTAAAACCACAATCTAGCTTGGAGCGTTCAGTCGGATTTTTTTTTTTTTTTTTTTACTCCCGGTTTCCATCCATGTGTATGGGGCGTACATAACTAACGTCAAACTGAACCCGCGGTGAATATTCGCTTAGCCGCTACAATCACTGATAAGCATGACATCGAAGAGGCTTAATGAGTACGGCATATTAACTTTTTTTACTCCGACAAATTAAATTCTCAAACATTTTTTTGAGGTCAAAGAAAAATAAAGAAAGACGTTTGAAGTATTTGTAGGTCAAAAATATTTCCTATTTAGTGTAAATGGGTATTAAAATGAGTAAAATGCATCATTTTGCCCGAAGCAGTTAGGTGTTAAGTAAAGATTGCACGAGCCGTTGAGCCAATGACTAACGCCCCGTGCAGTCAACGCACGTGTTGTGAACAGTCATCTGCTACAGAGATAATTCGTAAGTAATTCTCCATGAAACAGATTGAACTATTACTAACGTGCGAAAATTAAATGGTAGCTGGCTTTTGTAGGGTGTATCTGTCGTCCTTAAAATATTCTCCCTCCCTCACTGCCGACAATGGACAGATCCATAAAAAAATATCTTATTTTCTAAGATACGCAAAATAGGAAACATTTTTATGCAAATATAATAGGCTACTTTTTAAAACATTTATTTTTTTGTCCCCCGCCTTTCGAAGAAAGTTGGGGACTATTAAAATGGGTTCGTTCGTCTGTCTGTCTGTCTGTCACCCTTTTTGGGACACAATAACTCTCTTCCTAATTAATTGAGCTAGAATGTTCAAACTTGGTGTATATGCTTATTAGGTCAATGCCTTGATGGAGTTCGAAGATGAGCATTTTCCGCTTAGGGTAAGCAGAGATAAGCAATTTGATTGGTTGATAATTTGGGACACGATAACTTTAGTTCTAATTAAGTGAGAGTGATGAAACTTGGTGTATAGTTTCCTTACAGTAATACCTTGACTAAGTTCGATAATGAGAATTTTCCGCTCAGGGTAAGCAGGGTGATACGCAATTTGATTGGTCGAGACTTTGGAACACAATACCTCTCCTTCTAATTGAGTTAAAATGGTCAAACTTGGTGTATATGCTTATTAGGTCAATGCCTTGATGGAGTTCGAAGATGAGCATTTTCCGCTTGGGGTAAGCAGAGATAAGCAATTTGATTGGTTGATGCTTTGGGACACGATAACGTTAGTTCTAATAAAGTGAGTGATGAAACTTGGTGTATAGTTTCATTACAGTAATGCCTTGACTAAGATCGATAATGAGCATTTTCTGCTCAGGGTAAGCAGAGCGATAAGCAATTTGATTTGCCGAGACTTTGGAACACAATAACTCTCCTTTTAATTGAGTTAAAATGTTCAAAATTGGCGTGTATGCTTATTAAGTGATGGAGTTCGCAGATGAGCATTTTCTGCTTAGGGTAGGCAGAGATAAGCAATTTGATTGGTTGATACTTTGGGACAAGATAACTTAGGTTCATCTTGATTGATGATTTTGATGCCAATACAATGACTGCTTTCTCATTCAGTAATGGATTCGACAGTAACAGTGTATAGAAACGATTGACTCAGACAGAGGGGTCCTTTTCAGGCGCGGATCCAGGATTTTTTGCAGGGGGGGGGGGGGTCTGGGTTTGATAATTGCTTGACTAATTGCGCTCAACCGATTAACGGGGGGTTTTGTAAATTAGATTCAATTTGGTTCATTTTGACGTATTTCCGGAAGGTAAATTCTAAAATTACTGGTCTAAATCGCCAATAAAATTGCATAAAAAAATTTCAAGCCTGAGCAGGGGGGGGGGGGGGTCCGGACCCCCTGGACCCCGTTCTGGATCCGCGCCTGCTTTTGTCAAGCGTGGGGGCACTCTTGTCTGACTTTAGGGTCCCCCTAACTAGGGTACATTTTCATTTTTCTCATCGGTTTTAGCATTTTTCTTTATAAAACACTTTTGGATGACACTTCGTGTACAGTTTGATTGCTTGATACGTTTGAAAAAAATAAATCTGCGATTAATTAATATGCGTCATCTATTTATTTTGGAATTTCGCTCACTTTTGGCTTGTTTATCATAACAGTTAGAGAATCGTTTTAGAATTTGATTTGAAGAAGAAAAAACGTAACTATCGAGAGTTAATTAAGTCGCCCTGGTGCCATACTTATCAGTGATTGTATTGGCCGAGTGAATATTCACTGCCGATCAATTTGCCTGTGATACTAACATCACATTGATCAGCAGTGAATATTTGCTAGGTTGCTACAATCACTGATAAGTATGACATCGATGCAAACTGAATGAGCCACAAATGTGAACTTTTTTCCTCCGACAAATTAAATTCTAAATTTGATTTATAAGAAAAAGAAAAAAAAGGCTTTGAAATATTTGCAGGTAAAATTATTTCCTATTTGGTGTAAATGGGTATTAAAATAAGTAAAAGGCATGGTAACATGGTTTTGTTCGAACTAGTAACGTCTTATGTATTGTAATACTATGCACACGCCATTGAGCCAATGATTGACGCCGCGTGATGTGACGTCACCTGTTGAAGGCTGTCATCTTTTACAAAGATATTAGAAGATTTTGAAATTTGACAACCGCAAACCCATTTGCCAAGCATTTCAGACCAAAGCAGAAGAAAGCAAATTTTTGATTTCCTGATACAATTAGAGAACAAAATGACTTACGAGCACTATCGTTAGATGAATTTGAGATCGCCTGTCCTGTGTCCTGTCCTCTTTCCTTCTTTCTTTTCTTTCCTCCCCCTCTCCTTTCATCTTTCTCTTTATAGGCTTAGGCCCACTTTTTTTTAATGAACTTAGGCCCACCTGTCATGGACAGGTTGGCAGGTGGGCCCAGTTCGGCACTGAAGATGTGTTAATAACGTATATGTTTACACTTATAATATTACATGGATTCCCGCGTAGTTGGTTCTATAAGAATTATCTCCCTTTAGTCTTCAGACCCGTTCTACCCAAAGATATAGGATATCTATGTTTAGCTCGGTGTTTTTTACGTACCATTACCATAACTTTTGTAATTAGGTTATTCATCAATGAAAGCTATTCCTTTCTCAGTACAATGGTTTATATTGAATTAAAATTCTTTCAAGACACAATAGGCTTTGTTTTATTTTGTTTTCTTTTATTTTGTTAAAAAAGAAACTGTGCTACTTGTCTCCCTTGAGTCTTCATAAATTTTAACAATGTACATATTTTGTTTTTTTAAGATAGATCATCCATAGAACTGTACTATCTTTGGATCATCCACAAATTATATCTCAAACATATTATGTATTATTTTAATGTAAATGATCTACAACTGTTATTATGTAGGTTTACAGTACTTTATTGGCTGGGAAACTGATCCACAGTCACCCAATGGGTACAACACTGGCTCGCTAATGTGGGGGTTCATGGTTTCATTCCTGTGATGGCAGAGAAATTTCCTCAAGATTTTCCAGCATGGTTCAGGGTAGACGGCCTTACAAAGAAAGATGTCTAGTTGTTTTGATGGGATAAAAAAACAAGGTCATGTGTACTTGTGGCATGCACATTAAAGTTAGAATTGAGTCAGAATTTAAAATAAGAGCATAGAACACTGCATGGATGCCCATCTTCATTAGCCTGGATGGAGCAGCAGCAGAAGCCAAAGTGGCTTAGTGACTAGGACGTTGACTCACTACCCTGGAGGTACTGTAAACCATCCCTGCCTCTGTCGAGAATGTTCATTAGGATTTTCTAGCATGGTTCCCCCTTGTCAGAAATGGATGACAGTACCATCCATTTAAACGTAAATGTTTTTATGTTCAAAAGCAAAATATTCCATCAAAACATAATTTGTTTAAAAACTAAAAGCATTTCAGGAAATATTTTTTTTTCTGTTCCTTATACATGTACTCGTAATTCACTCAGAATAAGTAACAACCAATGGGTTGTAGTAGTTGAGAAGGTACGACACTAAACTCCAAGTGTCTACCAGGTTCCAATCATGGCATATGCTGAATGGACCTTCAGGATTTTTCAAGCGAAATCTTCACTTCCCTGTTAGGTTGGAAAGAAAAGTGTGCCTGACCGTTTGTATGGGACATTGTCGTGCACATTATAAAAGACGCCTTGGCAAATGGAGATCCAAAAAGACAGAAACAATGCAGTATTGGGTAAAGTTCACATATCTTGCACACGCATAATTAAAAGGAATAAAAATGTGAGAAATTTTTTTTTTAAAAAAAACACTTGATTCCAGCAACAATCAACACTTTATCTCAGTGGAAAAAATCAAACCAGAAAATAACGAAAACATATTTTTATTGAAGGAAAATTGACTATTTACATACATCTTGTATACAAAATATATTTTTTTCTCCACCAAACTCTTGATATACATTGTATGTTATTTAAACTATACACAATTAGTTTCTAAACAAGCCAACAGTCAGGCTCGTGTCCCCCATCAAAATCCCAAAATGAACAGATGACACATATTAATTAACTGTACATTTATCTTTTTCAAATCATACTGATTATTTATGCTTAGTCTAAGCATAAAATGTTAACGATCAAACTCAACCAGGTTTCGAAGTATGTGGTGGTGAAACTAAGTTTCATCACTCGCCACAAGTTAGATGGAATCAAAGTTATCTTATCCCAAAGCAACAACCTATCAAGTTGCTTAGCTCTGCTTAGCTTTAGTGGGAAATATTAATCATTGATCTCAGTCAAGACATATTCACCTAATGAACACCTATACCAAGTTGAACATTCTACCTCATCTTGAAGGAGAGTTATTGGGTTTCAAAGTCTCGACCACTCAAATTGCTTGTTACTCTGCATACCCAGAGAAGAAAATGCTCATTATCAAACTTATTCAAGATATTGATGTAACAAAACTATACACCAAGTTTCATTACTCTCACTTAATTAGAACCAAAGTTATGATGCCCCACTTCAACTCCATCAAGGCATTCACCTAATAAACACCTATACCTAGTTTGAACAATCTAAAAGGTAAATTATTGTGTCCCAAAAAATGTTGAAGACAGACACACCCATTTTAATATTAATTGCAATTTTGATCGGTGGTGGACAATAATTCCAAGATCTAAACAACCAAAAAAGATTTCTAAACATTTTGTTAATAGTAGTTTAGTACCACAAACATTTCTAAACATTTTGTTACTAGTAGTTTAGTACCACAAACTTGGAGGAAACAGAGTTTAAAATCTACTCAACACAACTGGTTCATTTCGGGGCTAGATTGTGTGGGGTTCGTAACTACATTACTCAAAGGGGGCTGCCCCACTTTGCCTCTGTCTAGATCTGGTACTGCCCCTAACTCTTACAATTGAGCCCACATAAATCTGTGAATGATCTAAGAATCCAAACTGTAATACTACACCCAACCTGCCAAGACTATTGGAACATCTATAATACTATCTTCTTGTTTACTTCGCTGGGGCTAGTACAAGTTTACATATCCTATACCGTATTGACCATACAGGGTCAATTAAATTTAAAATAATTATAATTAAATTGACATTTTTTTGGGTAGCAATTAACATGCATGGCCGGTATATTTTGTATAAATAAAACATTCCATTTTAAGTCTTTTAAACATGATTTACAATCAGACATTTTGACTAAACTAAATTACCAATCAAATGTCCTACAAATACATATATCACATAATAATATACAAAAAAGTTTTAAAATACTGTATCTGTATAAATAAAGAATTAAATATTGCACAAATCCTTTTCTCCCTGAAAATAAGTAAAATAAACACAATGGCACTACATACTTTGCATTGAGCGATTTAAAGCTAATCATAATTTCCTAAAATGTCAATAAAAGTTCATAATAACTCTAAAATGGTGCCAGAAAACATTGCGATATGAAATTATTACGATTGGTCTTATGGTAACATAAATTCAGCACAAAATTAACAATGCAGAATTAAAATATTATAATTGGTCAATGTGGCATGAAATAATTACAATTGGTCTTTTGGTAACATCATTGCAGAGTGAAATTATTACAATTGGTTTTATGGTAAAATTAATGCAGATTGAAATTATAACAATAGTCTTATGGTTATATCAAATTGGTATGAAATTACTTTGATTTGTCTTATGTTTAACAACAATGCAGAATGAAAACATTACAATTGGTATTATGGTAACATTAATGTGCCATGAAATTATTACAATTAGTCTTATCGTAACATAAATGCGGTATGAACTTATTTCGATTGGTCTTATTGTAACATCAATGTGGCATGAAATTATTATAATTGGTCTTTTGGTAACATCAATGTGGTAGGAAATCATTGCAATTCTTTATGATAACTTTAATGTGGTATGAGATTATTTCGATAGTTCTTATGGTGGCTTCAACCAGCAAAAGGGTAAAATCAAAATAATATTCACAGCCAAAAATAAAAGCAATGTCTCAACAAATTAAAAAGAATATGTGCAAAACCTGAAAAAATAACAACGTTTTGTCATTGAAGTATAATAAAATTGTACTGTAATTTTACAGACACCATTTTGATATAATAGAACACAAATTTTAATGGAAATATAATATTCACATATAAATGCTAGTTAAAGATTATACCACTTTATTTGACTAGGGCAGTATCTCTTTTCAAGTTCACAGTCACTGTTCACATCATCAAGCATGCATAGTTTTATTACTTGACAGTAGTATTTTCAGTTCATGCACATCCTTACCATTTTACCGGTACCAATAAGTGAATAACATGTAATATTGTAAACTGTAAATAACAAATCTTTTACTTGGACATGTAAATCTTAACAAATCTTTAACTCTTTTTTTTTCTGGAATGTCTTAACATGGTATTTGCGGAATGTTTATAAAATACAATTGTTGATCAGGTCTATCACAGTAAACATGACTTTTTTTCAGCTTTAGTCATTTAGTAACAATATAAGACAAATGATTTATTCCGATGTATGGCCTGAAAAGTCCATACTTAATGTTATTTTCTTCACTATGATTTCACTTGAAGCATAACTCAATAAAATTTGAAATAAAATGAAATTGGTTTTAATGTCCTATTCCAGTGTTAAACCTTTAATGCATAATCCAAATCTTCAAAAGCACTAAAAATAAACTTGTAACAGAAAACGCTCAAAATTTACTAATAGTAGAAAATATTCCAAAATACAGCAAACACAGCACATCCTAGATACACAGCTAAAGCTATCCACCATAAATACTGTTCATGTAATTTTTGTTCAAAGTTTTTCAGTACAACAAGTCCTATAGTTAATCCGGCTATGGCTCCCATCAAATGGGCTGTATAACCAACAGGTGGACTAGATTCTTTATGTGTATATCTATCCCATATAGCAAAACCTACATCAGCACTTGCTGAAAAATACAAATATTTTATAACAGTGTTAGTCACAAGATCTTTAACCATTGAACAATTGGCAAAGGTGGATTAAAAAAAGCCTAATTATTGGGCCCAATATCAGGCTGTTGGACAGTGTTATTTTTGAATTATTTCAGAATTAGGCCAGCAAATAAGATGGATGCAGTACTGGTTTTGTTCAAGGCTTAACGTAGTCAAAGTATCTTCAACAGTGGGACAATAAAAGATATGATTCAGCTTTTCCGCTACCATAAATTTAATATCCTTTTAGTCGACTGATTTCAAGGTCAGTCGACTGAAAATTCTGGACAAGTAGCTTCACATAGTTTCAGGACCATAATCAAGGGCGTTGTTAGGTTCTGATATGTGCGATTATCGAAAGGAACCGAGATCTTTGTGATATAAACATAAATTTTAGGTTTCTACAAAATCGAATCAAAACACTCCACAACCTTGATATAGCATACTTTGGCATTATTTGTGTACGAGGAACAGTCATTCTGTCTGACAGTTTTGGTAAAGGTGATATATTCAAAGGATTTTTTAAATCAGATGAAAATTGTAATCTCTAGAGGAAAAATAAGCTAAAAACATGATTTTTCGTTCAATCATGGGTCATAATCCAGGAAGTTATGATCTGATATGCGCAAATATCACAAGCAACCAAGATAATTGAGTTTGAAACATACATTTAATTCAAGTTTCATTAAAATCTGATATAAAACATGAGCTATATTTCAAATTCTGTCCAAATCAGATAAAAGCCATGACATGTAGAGAGTCCACAGACAAATTGTCCGGCCAGACAGATGAGAAAACAATATATGACCATATGAAAATGTGGGCGTATAAAAACAGTTAATAAAGTGCATGTATCATACTTAACAATCACACTTAATACATTATTGTAGTGCAATAAATATGGCAAGGTTTTGGATCATTCCCATATTCCTGAAGGAATGGCCCGAGAAATCCCTCTCTGACCATTGCTGGAATAGCGTCTGTTTCTTGAACTTATGCGGGAGTGTGTCTTTCCGTTCAATGAAAGCTATCACTTAAGTACAGCAACATGACAGTCCTTCGTTTAATCTGGGTCTTCCCTAAAACTTTGGACAGTGATTTAAGGTATTAAAAACGGTGAAATTATGTTCGTTTCCAAACAGTATTGTTTACATTTCATTCGACTTGATAGCCTCGTTTGTCACGCAATTAGTTTTACTGCAGTATTCTGCTATGCACGGGTTAATTAGGCATAATAAAATCGTGAGTCATGACGTAACGTTATGTCAACATAATATTTGGTCCAATATTGGCAGCTAGTGATTGGTTGGTAGACGGACTACTGACAATTCAAAATTTAAAACAACAATATCCACTCATAATAGCAGTGTGTAGTTGGATTACCTCTAATCAAACACAACACTGCGCAGAGGATGGATCATTCCAAACTTTTTTATTTCTAAAACATCTATAGTTTATCTAATCATCCTACCAGAATGTGACTCTTGGTACTTTTATATCTATTCATGATAGCACAATGTATAACATTTTATTCTGTGTTTTTCAAAATAAAAGTACCATAGTAGATTGACCATTTATAGCTAAATGATTAGCATTTATAGCTACATGATTACCATTTATTTATAGCTAATTGATTACCATTTATAGATAAGTGATTACCATTTTTTTTGCTAATTGATTACAAGTGATTACCAGTTATAGAAAATTGATCACAATTTATCACTACTTTATTAACAGCTAGTGCTAAATGATTACCAGTCATCACTAATTGATTATCAGTTATATCATAATACACTCAAAAGTCAATGACCACCAGAAAAAATAAGTTCTATGAATACTGACATGTTAATAACAAAAAATCTGCTATATTCAAACATGAAATAATATTAACTCACCAATAATAAATATAGCTGCCAGTTTTAACAGTCCTAGTTCCATGTGTGAATAATTCTATAAAACAAACACATTACATCAATGCCAGTAACAGTGATTTATCAACTCTTAATATATCATTCTAAAAATACCAATACATTGTTTTTACATCCCATTTTATACATTGCATCTTTTCTTTAGGCACATCATTTCTATTTGCCTACAATTCAACAGAGCTATTTCTGGTCACACCATTTTGATCAAATTAGCTGCAGATTGAGCAATGCTTTGCACACTATTTAATGCCAGATCATGCACCTTATCTTTTCAAAGATAGGAGGATTTTTGTCTAAAAGAAAATCTGTATGGTTTTTTGCACACATAATTAACTCTGACATTCCTATTTCATTAAAGATGAATTGTGGGAGATTAGGTAAAGTGCTGGCAGCTCTCACTATAACAGATAAAAAATAGATAATGTAAATGGAATAGGCTGAAAATTTCTGTCTAATTGCTTCACTGTTAAATTTTATTGTCTAAAAATATGTGACAGGAAAATTATCATTACATCATTGGGCTTAGTAACCTATCATCATAATTAATTACGTAATATTTGTCCTATTACATGATTGAAAGCCGAATCCTGAGAGAGACTGTTGAGGTTCAAGAGACACTATTAAACAGTTTGATTTCAGATAAGTTGTAAGAGAACCACCGTTAGTAAACTCATTTTTTGAAATGGTGGGGTTGAGAGAGTAGAGAATGACTTTATTTTAATCTATACTTGTATGCTATGTATCCAGTGCTTGACTTAGAAATGTAGAAACGAACTGTGGTTTGTTATTCCTGTAACCAGGAATGAAATAGTGATATTATGCTAAATGGAAAGAGACTTGTCAATGGAAGCGGTTTGTCGGAAATAGATTGTCTCTGCTATTGTGCACATGTTTTTTTATGAAAATTCAGGGGATAATCTGTCAGATGGCAGACCAATAATCACTCATTGACAAATATTCTTCAGTGTGTGTTGACCCCATCAGAATGAAATAGGTTTTAATTGCACGTCTCCTTTTTAACAGACTGAAGACAAAAACACCTTTAACTCTTTTACATTGTCATTATTAAAAAAAAAAATCTAACTTACGAGAAGTATATTAGCCAGATGTGCTGCTAATAACGCATAAACACCACCTGATGCTCCTACTAAAAACGCATCAATATCAAATACTGATGTACCCAGCGAGCCTGTTTAAAAAAAAAATGAAGACAATAATAATCAATTTAACCTGTTGTTTTTACCAAAAATAAACTATGAAACTAATGAAGCTTAAGCTTAAAACAAAGCTCTACTGCGGTGAGTCTGTTATTATGGCTCCCGGTTCCAATCACTTAATTTGACATTTGTTGTTTATTTCTTGCAATGTCTATGTAGTTTGTCTTGTCAGCAAGATTGTCTTGTCGGTTACTAATACAAAAGGCAAGTTGTGCAATGAATAGAAGTACAGTACTGGTAATATCCCTCGTAGATTCAGGAATTATGATTTAAATTGATGAGTGTAGGATTTATATTAATTTTGTTTTTTTCTTCCTTATTAATATGCACTATAATATAGTAAACCATTAAATAAAATTAATGCAATGATCTCCCATAGAAAACCGTCCAGAATATGATGATAGTACTTACCCAAATGTAGCTGCTGGTTGTAAAGGGCCACCCAATAACGGTTAAATGTAGCTCTGCCACTTTTACATTCTTAGTGTTGCCAAATGTTAAAATACTTTGATAATAGACAATTTGCTAACCTGCTAATACACCTGCCATATAGACTAAACCAATACGAAAGGAACCATGTACCATTTCTAATGGTATACCAACTATTATCTGTACTATCATATTAAACATTAAGTGGATATAACTGAAATAAAACAAGCCAACAGTGAGGCTGATGTCCCCCGCCGAAATCCCAAAAATAAATAGAAGACACATATTATTAATCGCACATTTATTTTTTTCAATGTATCGAGCAATCAAACTGTACACGAAGTGTCATCCAAAAGTGTTTTATAAAGAAAAATGCTAAAACCGAAGAGAAAAATGAAAATGTACCCTAGTTAGGGGGACCCTAAAGGCAGACAAAAGAGCCCCTCTGGCCAAGGGAAAGGGCCCTCGTGTCCAAGTCAATCGTTCCTATACACTGTTACTGTCGAATCCATTACTAAATGAGAATGCAGCAATTGTATTGGCATAAAAATCATCAATCAAGATGAACCTAAGTTATCGTGTCCCAAAGCATCAACCAATCAAATTGCTTATCTCTGCTTACCCTAAGCGGAAAATGCTCATCTTCGAACTCCATCAAGGCATTGACCTAATAAGCATATACACCAAGTTTGAACATTTTAGCTCAATTAGAAGGAGGGTTATTGTGTTCCAAAGTCTCGACCAATCAAATTGCGTATCGCTCTGCTTACCCTAAGCAGAAAATGCTCATTATCAAACTTAGTCAAGGTATTACTGTAATGAAACTATACACCAAGTTTCATCACTCTCACTTAATTAGAACTAAAGTTATCGTGTCCCAAAGCATCAACCAATCAAATTGCTTATCTCTGCTTACCCTAAGCGGAAAATGCTCATCTTCGAACTCCATCAAGGCATTGACCTAATAAGCATATACACAAAGTTTGAACATTTTAGCTCAATTAGAAGGAGAGTTATTGTGTTCCAAAGTCTCGACCAATCAAATTAAGTATCGCTCTGCTTACCCTGAGCAGAAAATTCTCATTATCGAACTTAGTCAAGGTATTACTGTAATGAAACTATACACCAAGTTTCATCACTTTCACTTAATTATAACTAAAGTTATCGTGTCCCAAAGCATCAACCAATCAAATTGCTTATCTCTGCTTACCCCAAGCGGAAAATGCTCATCTTCGAACTCCATCAAGGCATTGACCTAATAAACACATACACCAAGTTTGAACATTCTAACTCAATTAGGAAGAGAGCTATTGTGTCCCAAAGAGTGTGACGGACAGACGGACAGACAGACAGACAGACGGACGAACCCATTTTAATAGTCCCCCAACTTTCTTTGAAAGGCGGGGGACAATAATGTATACATTAAACATAGACAGGGCATGTCAGGCCTCCTAAAATTTATACCAGCAGCTAGCTCTAAAATGAATGTCAACACATCTTGCTGATGAGATTCGAAAAATCCATTTAAAAAATCCATATAGAAACATAGCTCCAAAAAACTTGTTTGAAACTTACAGGTGATAATGACCTGTCACATATCAAAGGAAACTGGTTGTATAAAAAAAGGAAAGGAATCAAATTAAAATATCATAGGTAATAGTTTCTTAATAAGATATTTTTTAAAATTAAATTAATGACAGATACTGGATTGGAGAACAAAACATCGATCAGAAAGCAGGTTATATAACTACTCTTTTGTTTTTTATCAGATTGATGTAAATTATTAGATGTCTATATACACTACATACATAAAATTAGAAAGAAACATTATTGTATGTTTGTGAATATATTTTGATTAGTTAACAAATTTGGTCTGAATTAAATCACTCGTGTTCTTTTAATGATATGTTTGAAAATTTCATGCCAAACAAAAACCCCAACCATTGGAACAGAAATTAAAGAATGGAAAGTAAGACTTTTCTGTAGAATCAACATGTATGGACGTCTTCAAAAGATCCTATTCTTGTTAAACATTTATACAAGTCTTTGTTTAATTTCATTAGGGTAACCAATGACACAAATATTGAATTCAGCAGAGACACAGTATCATAGTTATAGAACATGTCACTTGGGATAACATTGTTTTACATGAATATTAAATTTCATACATGTTTTTGTTGTCATGCAGGGAGAAATGAAATGAATTATATTTTACAGTATCTAATTCTAACACAAAACTTTATATTTTTGGTGTTAAGCCACTAATCATCATGTGAGAACAATTGCCTTAATTTAGTGATGGCATGATATATTGGAATGGTATTAAACTCGCATGCAAATCTTTTTACAGGTGTGAAGAAACTGGAGCACCATGAGATAACCAACAAGGCGAGACAACTTGCCATGGGTTAGGAAGGTTATCCTTACTCTGGAAGACCCAGAGAAAACCCACAAGGTTGGACAGGCAACCTACTTCTTGTCATGGGCTTGCTTGCAGGGAATCAAACCCCTTCACTATCTAAGATATAAACATATGAATTTCCTCAGATTCCTCCTTAGGCCCAAATGTTGAAATTCAATAGGATTTTTGCTTATACCCTAATAAACAATCCCACTGAGTTTTAAAACCAATCAATAATTCTGTCCTTGCCAAATTCAAAAGATGACATTTAGTGCAAACTAAAAATATGGTGATTCAACTCAGGAATTTGCATTCAAAATATTGTTTAATTTTCATATGAATTTTTGCTTCAGCTTAGTAACCCCTGCAAATATTGGTAAATAAAACAACAATTGTAGCATTTATAGCATTTACAAACAATATATGGTCATATCAAATATGGGCAATTCAGAGACAGATGATCATCAATGTTATATTTAGGACTGCAGCAGTTTCATTTTATGACCACTGCAGTTTTTTTTTCATTATTTGTTTTTTTAAGTGTTGGACAATCATACAGAATGACATCAAAGAACCAAATAAAGTTTCTTTCTAGCATTAATAGTGTAACAGTAAAACTATGTCATATATATTGAATGAAGACTTACCCAGCATGTATAAAAGTATAGAAAAAAAATCTCCATAATTCCAGTCGTCTGTCTGGACGGTAAATAAAAATACTGTTTAAAGGTAAAGGCCCATTAGGACTAACTGTTCCTGCTTCCATACAATAATAAATAAAACATCCAACCTACAAATAACAAATAAATTATTCTTGTTTACTGGTAAGTATATTTTTTTTATGCTTTAACTGACCAACTTTTTGCCCTTGTTCAATTATAATAACCTATTAATATCTGTCTTCAAGGATCAAATCTATAGTGTCAAAAATAACAAGTCATTATGATGATTGGATCTCCTTAAGAAGGGCTCAGGACATTAATTCAATCAGCTGAGAACTAAAACCTTAGTTCAAATTTTAGCTTTTAACCAACAAAAAGTAAATGTTCTTAAAGTATTTTCATAAAAAAAGGCCTCTGCAATGAAATGTTAACAAATTTCTACTAACCCCCATTGTTTTCCTCAACATATTCTATCCAGAAAGTTAAAAAAAACTCACCTCTATCATACTAATAATAGGTATAAATAATGGAGGTGGACAGCAACTATAACGATCAGCATAATATTGACGATCAAGTTCATCTGTCAAAAAATCTTTAGCTACTTTCCGCACCATTTTACCAAAACAAGTCGTGGGATAAGTTCTACTTTGAATACACAGATTACTGGACCAACCTTCTCTGTCACGACTCTCGACTGCCAAACGAAAGCTTGGATTTCGTCGGTTGCTCATCTGAAAAGAAAAATTTGTTGATTTTGGAAAAATAAATACAAACAAGGCAAGTACAGATCAACCTGTTTCAATAGCGAGACAACATGGTTTATTTGAACATGATGACTTGGGTCGCCATTTACAAGCCAACACCAGAAACAACAAACATTAAATAAACAGATTATCACACATAAAACAAAGTCGGGGCAAACGTCTTGCCAAATTTTAAAATATGATGCAAAATGAAACATTTCATTTCAAAAAATAAAAAAGAATTTTATTTACACAAGAAACATTATCAACATTCAAATTTTCCAGAAAAAAAAACCCTGAAACAAACAAATACTGAATTTGTAATTATTTTGCTTGTGACGTACATATAAGGACATTCAATAGTTTTTTTCTTCAAAAAGTTTTTACTTAATATACATTCAATTATTTTCTCCTAATTCTAAATTCACAAAAGGTTTTTCAGGATTGCACCACCTACCAATTTTCAGAGAAATTATCCAAGATCACTGAGATATAATAAATCCATTTGATTTTAACCTGTTAATATCATTGTTTAATCTTCCACTCTGATTAGACGAATGGGAAAATTAAAACTTTCGCAAAATATTTATACTTGTTGAGCAAATAAATTTTTTGCTGATGAACTAATTCAAAGGCGACCAATCAGATGTTAGACTTCAGGGAAAAAATGCCTATAGAATCGAAAACTTCTTTTAAGCAAAGTAAACAGTTGATCAACTAATTTCTCCCTCGTTTATAAAATATTATTAAATATTCATAGATTATTCTATGATTATTTGTTGCAATATTTTAATTGAATTATGTTTCGCACATGTTGAATGGTCGTTGAAATTTCCACATATGCCACTTGTTTTATTGTCATAGCTTTTAACTTGTCATTTGCTAGAGCACTCATTAAAATTTTACTTCATATCTTTATACTGGTGATTTGGAGGATGAGATGGAATTAACCTAACCAAAAGAACTGTATCTATTATTTATATTTTCTATTTAAACATCATACAATGCCTTGTAAAACATTATATATACAGAATGTAATATGGTTTATCAGTTATTGGACTTTTAAGCTGGTTATCATTATGTTAAGAAAAATTTATTAAGAAAAGTTGTTTTTTTCACATACTTTTATCATTCATTGTTAAAATTATAAACCATAAACACAATAGGTTTCTTTAGAAAATGGTGTTTTGCCACTGAAATGCTAACAAGTCTTGTAACTTTAATTGTGTCTATAACATTAAGTAAAATTCTGGTACCTTGAGCTGCATTATACAAATGGTGCGCCCATATGGCTGTTGGTCCACACAATGGAGATTATTATCCATCTTACACGTTAAAAACAGATGTGAAGCTGGCTATTCTTATTTAATTATACCCTTCAATAATTTTCACGGGATATTCTTCGCAAATATCTATATCTTATCTATTTCTTAAGACCAAAATTTCCAAATAATCGTCATATAATCTTTAATGGTATATGTTTTATGTCTTTCATGCTAACATGAATAGCTATTAGTTTCTTTTGTCTGTTTCAAAATAAGAGATGGGTATAAAAAAATCAGTCATGCGTATGCTTTTAATAATTTCCAGTTTGTTTAGTTTTTGTTCTTTTAGAAGTGATGTGATGTGATGCGAACCCTAAATGTCTTTACAAAAGCATGTGGTATTCATAGTTTAACTTCCTCAATGATTTTGAAAAACTTAATGATATATTAATATGGATACTCTTAAAGGAAACTTTAGTTGAAAAAAATCGATAATGTTGGATGTCATATGGAGGCAATTTCTTGATAATCATCTTTTAAACTTGCCCATCTGCCCATCTGCTGCCACACCCTTCATTGAAAGCAGATGGGTATTAGATACAAAAATTCATATCCTTGAAATTGATTAATTTTCATATTTCTTTGATGAAAATGCTGAAAATAGGTGCTAGGTAAGATCGAGGTGTTAGGTGGTGTCTTAAATGTTGCACTCTAGAACTCTGACATTATTGTACTAGATTGTGAGTTTGTGTATGACAAGGTTAAATGTTTCTGACATGGTTTGTGGCAGTGAGGGTGAGGGAGAGAGAGAGATGGGGGGGGGGGGATCCACTAATTAGTAACTAAGTCATTTCATTTTATACTTCATTTTAAAAATGTGCTTAAGCACAAGTGTTTTTAGAAGTATTAAGAAACCAGAGTACCCAGAGAAATTTCATTAGATTAGGAAAAGCACAGTATTGGACCCAAAGACAGGTCTAAAAAGCTATCTCAAGGCCGCGCAACACTTCGACAACGAGATGGGTGAGTAGGTAAAAACCCACAATATAGTGGATATAAAAAAAGATAAGTATAATAGACAATTGAATTCTAATTTGCCAATTAACCTACAATGTTGATGAATTCTTGATAAGTAACTGTTGGTTTGGCCGACTCTCCGATTTTAACCTCCAGTATATCTAACGTATGACGATCCATGTCTGCACGGAGTCTTGGATGACACAACAGACGTTGAAAATCTTCTACATTTATTTCACCTCTTCCTTTGTAATCATACTGAAAAAATCAAATACATTTCTCCATTAAAAAATATCAGTATATAATATATCAGTGAATAAATCTTTACGTAAATTCGAACTGAAAGCCATAATCTTTTTTATTTTCTGTAAATTTTAATATAATATCTCAATTCTCTGGGTTGTGCAAAAATAACGCCTGATAACCCACAAAATTTGAAAATGAGAAAATGATGATAAGAATCTCAACATTTAAAAAGATAATTATAATATAATCTGATATTTGTCAATAAAAATCCCTGCTTTTAACTGTGAATGTAGAATTATGAAATGTACAATATGATAGAAAGAAGACGGCACTGACAGTCATATACATTTTTAACCATGATATATGGGTTAAGATTTATGTACAGATCAACTGAACTGTATATGCCAGAAAGCCCTAGGACAGCCTGAATCAAATACATAATCTTAATTTAGAAACAATTAAATAGATCTACCTTCTATATACCGCTCATTATTCCAATATTTATTGTATAATAACAAAATTAACTC
Organism: Patella caerulea; assembly: GCA_036850965.1. NCBI lineage: Eukaryota > Metazoa > Mollusca > Gastropoda > Patellidae > Patella > Patella caerulea. Next base: position 15,426,639 of record JAZGQO010000014.1, on the reverse strand, counting down.
AAAATACAGAGTAATATTGAAAGAGCTCCACAAAATGTACAAGTCAAATCACATTATAAAACTGGAAATGAGCAAAACTGTTCTTTGTTGTATGACTAGAGATGTTGGTGAAGAGACCATAGTAGCAGGTGAACATGGACAATAAGATGAAATTAAGAGTTATCAATGGTTGGTTGGTCACTGGCGACTCACCAGTGTCCATTTAATCCAGCTGACCATTGTTTACACATACATATATTGACATTGGCTATTGACATTTTGCACTATAGAGCACCCCCCTCATCAAAGTGTCATCTCTGTTACTGAAAATCAAGCCCTTATACCCTTATGCTAATGCTGTTGTTATATTCTAAATATTGAAAAAAAGTAGCCCTCATCTTCCGTGATTTATATTCAAAAAATTCTAATCAGCAAAGAAAATCTTCCATATTGAAGATTGGCATGAAACTTATAATTATTGAGTTCATGAAAGTGGTGACTGTAAATTTTGAGGACATTTATCAATACATGTATATCAATCTGAAACAAAATTCTTATAATGCACTTACCTGATCAAACAATGGTTTCCATCTCTGAAACAGAAAAAAATATAGATCATATCAATATTAAACATTTGAAATCATTCAAAAATGTATAAAATCAAATCCAATATCAAAATGGTTTAGCGCAATTTAAAAATTTACAATCAACAAATTTATTACCAAAATATGTTGACTGTGCTGTGATATCGTTGATAAATCACTGTTGATTTATATATAGTACTAATGTGGCAGGGGATACAAATTGGCTGTCATCATATATAAAAATTAAAATAAAAGACTACATGATTAATGAAAAGTTGTCATTAAGCTGTAGTTTCCTTTAGAATTTACAATGACGTAACAGACCAGAAATTGAATATGTCTGTGAAATTCATTTCATTAAACTCTGAAGGTTTTATGTCAGGCTATTCATCATAGTGACATTTCTTCTTGTGTTTTCTTTTTTGTGGTCAAACACCAACATATCTGTCAAATCTGCATGAAATTCTATATACAATCGAATTGGAACATGTAGCTGTATAGTAATATCTAAAGCAATCTAAATGTACTGGGTTCCTTCTATTGCAATTTTCCTTCTTTAAATTATAATGCATTTTCCATTCTGATTAAAATTACCATATTGACACTTTCTTTTTTATCAACATGACCATGTTGACACTATTAAAAAGTCTCAACATCCCAACCATCAGGATTAAAAGCTTTGTGCCTGACAAAATGAGAAATTAACAAAACAAGCATGGAACTTTAAGAACTTGGCACATTTTTTAAACAGTGACCGATTAGCCCCAAAGCTATGACACAAAATAGGCGTCACATACAAAATGCAGTTTTCACTGAACCGATTTAAATCATTAATAATTCAAAAACTGATTTTATTGTTCTTTGTGGAATAGCGTCCTTTTAATGATTTTGTATCACTAACCATGAAGTTCCCTGCAGTTGTTGGCAGAGAAAGTACCTCAGGAAGGTATGGAAAAGAAAAGTGTATAATCATTGGGACAGGACAAAAATTCAAGTCCTGTGACTGTATACAATTGACAGTATGAAAAAGTCCACCTGACACTCTGAACTAAATAGGAGTAAGCATGATCTCCCCTTGTAAGTGTTGCTGGTTGAAAAGTATGGCATGGATCATACCCCTCGTGTTCCGAGAGCTATTCTCATTACTCACTGCTGGAAAGAGTGAAAATTCTTGTTCTAAATTATGATTCATCAATCGTTGGATTAACTACCAATCGCTTACTGCGTTACAAACGCTCTACCTTTAAAACAAAGTGTCAAATTTGACCAAATATGTTTTCATAACGTTACGTCATGGCTCACGATTTTATTATGCTCAATTAACCAGTACACAGCAGAATATTGCAGTATAACTAATTGCGTGACAAACAAGGCTATCAACATTGACATAATGTAAACAATACTCAGGCGCGGATCCAGGATTTTTTGCAGGGGGGGGTCTAGATTTGATAATTGCGTTGGGCGTCAACCCCAAAGGCGCTCAACCGATTAACAGAGGGTTTAGGGGCCCTCCCCCAGAAAAATTTGGTTAATTAGATTCAATTTGGTGCATTCTGACGTATTTTCGGAAGGTAAATTCCAAAATTACAGGTCTAAAAATCGCCAATAAAATCGCATAAAATTTTTTCAAGTCTGAGCAGGGGTGGGGGGGGGGGGGTCATGTTGCTGTACTTAAGTGATAGATTTGATTGAATGGGAAGAATAGACACACTCAAAAGGTATCAGAAGTCAATCCAGCAATGGCCAGAGGGAGATTTCTTTGGCCATTGCTTCAGGAATATAGGCATGGATATGATGGAAAAAAAAACTGTTGCCAGTGTACATGATTGACAGCATGTTAAAGTTCCCTCGACAGATGCAACTTGAAATAACCAATGTGTATTCAAATATTTCCTCATACAACACTATATGGTATATTAGTCCAATTGATGCAGAAAGACGTTATAAATGGAGACTAAAATTACAGGAAGAAGGTTCAGTAAAATTTAACAGAAGTATCCTACGAATATATTTTCTACTGTCTGAACTGTAAATAAACAAAACTAACAGGTCTCTCAGGGAAATCGGATATTAACGATGTGTGTAATAAAAGGAAGCAAAGGCAATTAGCAGTGTATTCATAAATCATTCCATTGAGCTGGTAGCACCAAGATTTATATGCACTAGACACCATTTTATCATTTCATGGAACTTCTTTCTCAAACAAGAAAACAAACAATCTAAAGGAAGACCCTAGGCATTTTTATGGAGCATGAGTGATGTTTTAATTCAAGTCGTTTCTAGATCCGAATACATTTATAATAGTAAAAATTCAATAAACATCTCAACGCACCAGAAATTTTTAGTTATGATGCAGACAGTGTTCATTGGGTAAATGTTGGCCAGCTATTGTAATGTTTTCATTCTTCACACATAGATATCGAATAATAAACTTGAAGTGTACTTCAACAATATAGCCAAAGTTTGGGGTTATGGAGGTATTTTATAGACCAGTAGAAATCAATGTCTATTACATGATACATGTGTTTATCAACCCTATCAATATCTCTATTTAATAGGGTTTGTTCGATTATATTTTGCTAATATAAAAAGAATTTTCAATAATTTATGACAGATTATAGATCACTTTATATTGAATATTACACATTAATATGTGTTACACGTTAATAGAGAAAGTGTGGTTTTACTTGAAAAGGCAGTTGCCACGCAAGATACACCCACTTTTTACAAGAGATGGACAGAGTACAAGCTTAAGAAAAAAGTCATTTTTCATACAACTGTGGCCATAATCCACGATGTTACAGTCAGACATTCATCAATATCAACAGGAACCAAGATCTTTGGAATATAACCATATATTTTAATTTTCATCAAAATGGGAATAAAGTTTGATCTCTAGAGGGTCCACAACATTGAAATTACATACTATTACACTATTTACTATGGTGTAACGGTGATATAAAATCGGTTAAAAATTGTAAACCTCTACATACATTTTAAAGGAGTTAAGTCACTAACTCAATATGACCCAAAATCTTCAATATTAAAAACACAAATTATTTGTCAATTTAAATCAAAATTGTTGCAGTGATCTTACCGGAAAAAGATGGGCTTCTGATATCCAATATTTAAGACAAATTAAACATTTTACTATTGATACACGAATTGTGTACCATAATGCGTTCCAGACCCAGCTCCAGCAAGAGACTAGAGGAACTAGGCTAGAAACATTTCACCTAATCAATCGGTGTATATGTAGACGGGAATAACCAGACACTAGAAATTTGCATTCAATTGAGACTGCGGACTTATTTCGCCGAACATAACTGATTTGAAATTTTTGGAAACTTTCGTTAAAATTGGATAATAACTGTGACCTGTAGAGTGTCCACAAACAAAATTTAAATGGACATCCTTTATTCGAAACGTACATACGGAGAGAGGTGGTGAAATGAAAGCGACATAATGTCTCCCCTCTTTTACTGAGGAAGCGAAAAAACATCTTGCTTTAAGCAATTAAAGGAAGTAATTAGATTGCAGCAATTACCTGACAAATTCTATTATCATCATAAGGCCTCCAAAAAGCTAAAGTATACCTGGACATTTACACAATACACCAGATAACCCATCACAGAAATTCAAATGGTCAAACATCTTGCACTTTCACATTTTTTTGCATAATGGTGGAAAACTTTTGCATACAAACTAATTTGCTGATGTATTTAATCTAAATTTGATCAAATTTGAACAAACTAAAGAAATTGTCACTATTGTGTGTTATTAAATTTTAACATACAAAAGAAATCATCACTATTGTGTCTCTTTCAATCTAGAATTGAAGATATTAATGATAAAGAGTAGTTTCTGGATATAATTGTTCTGTTACATGAATTCTTGTAATTTATTCGATGTTATACCATCTTGGACAGCGAACAATTTGATTATCTAATTAGAGGTTTTGTCACCTTCTTCCCCCAGGGAAATTTGATCTATTTCACCATCTTCGATACCAGTCCATAAAGAATATTTCAGAACAACAGAAACATAACCTTAGTACAAAATATCTCTCATACAAAATTTCTAATACACACTGATTACAATTTTCTTATTCAAATTCTTTACCAAAATTTGTAAGCTATTCATGTGATTTCATGTTGAGTAATTGTGAAAATGACAACCTGGTAACTCCTTCGAGAACTAAAGACATTAAACCTGTACAACTCTGTATATTTAACATGATGACAAGAGAAATCTAATTTCATAAACTAACACGTGTGCTTTAGATCACAAGGTCTGTCATGGAGTCAAGTGGCAATGTTGCCTGCCTCATTTTCTGTGTTTTCAAATATTACTTTGGTTTCCTCTCACTGCTAAAGAATCATATGCATAAGAGAAGTGTTGGAATAAAATGTACCCTATGTCAGTCCCAGAATGACCTAGTCTGAATTGAGTGTATGTTTAAACGATATTTCTTTCTTTTTCGGTCTTCGTTCAAAAGTGCACATTCATAGATAACCTTAATATTTAGATTTAACCAATATAAATAATGTGTGTTTCTGTGGCAATATAAGCATGTGCTTAGGGCATCATGGGAGGAAGAGGGGGGCACAGAATTTCTGTTTTGTTTGATGACAAATTCAAAATAATGAATTCAAAAATTAAAGAACTTGCAATTAGTTTTTCATTGTTTTTTGTCTTTTCTTACTGTTATTTTCTTTGTCTCAATATCTAATGATATGTATAAAACCTCAGAAAAACTTAGGGTCTTCTATGATTGACATTTAGTAATTGAACATATTAACAAAAGGTATAATTTTATGGATACACAATTACTGAGTTTAAATACTAAGCGACCTTTCGATGAGGATATTCTCGTCTTATCATTTGCTTGATGAAGACAAGAGTATCCTCATCAAAACGTTGATTAATATTAAACTCAGAAATTGTGTATCCATAAAATTGTACCTTGTGTTACTTAAAGCCTCTATAGATATTAATCTGGCACTGGCAACACTTGAAGACATTTGATCAAGTGATTTTAATCGAAAAAGTTTATGTCCTTTAACGAAAATGACATACTTCACACAAAAGAAATATGTTATTGTAAAGACAGCAGACTTGATATTAAAATAATATGAATAATCCCCCTTAACGTGACTAAACAATCAATTAGTGCGACTTAGTTATACAGATAAAAGTGATTAAATTGGTTTTAAGTAACAATAATACCAGTTTCTGTGGGCCCTAATAACCTCCTGATGATTTTACTGTCTAACAAGAATCTCCAGGGAACCATCAAAACTACTTTGTGTAACGGAACACAAATGAAAATCAATACTAAGTTCCGTTAATTATTTTCATAAAAACCTGATTTACTTGGGTAATTCCCTCACTAGTCAAATCAGTTTATATAATTCATGAGTTTTAAGCAAAATGACTGACTTCTGAGCGTCTGAAAACAGTTTAACCACAAAATTGTAAAAATCAGAACTCTGGCAAATTTTCAAAACTAATATAAGATTTAAGTGTTGATCCTCAGTTCTTTGAAAATGAAAGCAAAGAATACAAAAAAAAATCATTTCCATTTATATCATCCATTTTTTAAAAGAAAGTTTCATGGAGAGTTAATTGATGTTAATGCAGTAGAAAGATTGATCATTGGGCCAAATCAATGTGAAAGATTTATCAATCAACAGTGGAACATTTCAACAAGTAAATGCAAACAAAAGGGAATTACCATTATTGCTGAGTTTAATTCCAGTTCTTATAAATTATTCAATTGCTATGGCCATAAAGCAATCGCTATTTCACCTGATATTTAATACCCGGGTTCTTATAAAATATGATTACGAATACTTAACAATTTTAGAGCAGTCGTTATGAACAGACCAACAGCTAAATGTATATATAAATAAAGAACTCTGACTATATAGAACCCTCTGATTATAAATCAAATTGTTAGTATTACAGATGATAACGTCTGCAGCGATACTTGAAAAATTGTGGTCGTCTGGCAATGAAATGGACGCAAATGGAGACTTCGTAACCTTATTACTTGTAATAATGACAATGAAATTGACTGCTCAATGACCAGAACTATTGTTGATTGTCCAGAATGGAACTCAATCCATTTGCTAATTACACAGGCATACGTTTCATTTTCTCTGATATTCCTAAAACTTCTTCCTACTCTAATCCTATAAATTTCCCTGCTAGACATACCATTCACGCCAAATTCTTATAATTGTCATGTTGGGGCTATCCAGCCATGATGATCAAGGTAAATAAGTTCCAATTCAGGTATTGAATTTTTTAAATTTACATACTTGCTTGAAGAACATTTGCAAGATCAACAAGCAAATTTACTGAAAATTGGGATATAAATCTGTGTTCCATGTTGGTAGGACATAAAGAGTCTTATGATAAGACCCTTTTGCAATCCAGGAAAGTCAGACTTTAAACCCCATTTCATTTCCATTTGCAGCAAGATTTTAAAGTTTCTGATGTTATTTTGGGGATTTTTTAATACTTTCCAATCCTCTGCAGAGGTTCTAAATGGTATATGGTTTCCTTCCATAGCTAAAGACGCCTAAGCGCAAACAAATTTTTGAAATAAAAAAGAAATATGTGTTAGTCCCAAAATGAATTAATTTCAGTTGAGTGGACATTGAATTGTTGATAATTTGGTTTTGTTTTCCTTACAAAATGTTTAATAATAAATTTCAGTATATTTAAGTGAAGAATAAGCCATGAATGATTAGATGTTGTTCAAAAAATGACACAGATTTAACAATTTCATGCATCTAGATCTGTGCATCAATCACTGGGTATGTTAGTCTAAATAACAGAAGTACTGTGTTGACTTTTATAATTATTCCTTTCCATTTATACATTCTATTCAGATCTGTCCTGATCATAACTAATCATAATGGTAGACAATCGAAATTCTCCAAACAAGAGGAATGAACATAACCAACAACTTTGTATCTATACATTCCCATCCCAAATATCTATTAAAAAAAATTGAGGTTTGAAAACAGGGCAAGGTACTACACTACTAACTATTCAAAAACTATAAAATCCAACTATAAAAATATGAAAACAAATGAATAATTCAATTACCTGACATAATAAATTAATATCCGTTAATTCTGATATAGTTTCCATTATTTACTCTCAAACACTGATATCCACTTGTGCTGTAATTAAAGCAGTCACATGCACAACACACTCTTGCAAATTTTATCCAAGTTTTCTTTGATGCTGATATCCGAGAAAAAAAATAACAATGTAAAAGAAACAATTACACTTGAATGTGAAAATGATTTGATCAATTTAAAATCAATTAAACTCCTTTGACTTTACAAGGCATGAAACTGATTCTATACCAGGAATATGGCTTCTCTCTAAGATTAATTGTTATTTTTGCCGATGTCAGATATTTTTCGCCCCCAGCATCAAATACACTTAACCAGATTATGACAGTCAGACACAACCACTTTTTTCAAATATATCTCCTTTAAAATCTTTTTAGAGAAACTGATTTCATTCAAGCACTGTTTTTGATCATCCCCTAAAGTGCCAGACTTAACGTGTCATTATAGCCATGAGTGAACAGAGAGAGAGAAAAAAAAACCTCCAAGACTAAAATTCCATTGTCAGGTCTATCTGAAGCCTTTTCTTTAACTTGTGTGGTGTACACCATCAATCTCACTTAATAAGATTTACAATAAACTTTCCACACAGAGTCCATGCTTTTCCAATCCACTGCTATCTCCTGGGTATATCAAAATAACACAATACTTTTTCCCCAATTTCCAATCCCGCGCTTTATTTTTATTCGTAAGAAAATGGAAAACAGATATTTATGAGACAGAAAACCAATCTCCAATTATTACTTTGTCTTTTATCGTCACATTACCCGTATTTCACTAGCAATAAGTTTTTGTGCTGAATCTGAATTATTACACTGAAGTTATATCCCATGCACTGCGTCTGTCTGACTAAGAAGATTATCCATCGACAAATATTAATCGTGAAAATGAATAAAATATGTAATGCAAAACATCAATAAACACTTAAGAAAAAGAGATTAAATCTCCATGTCGTAAGCTATTATTGATACATGAGGTAATTCTCCATTATCACATTAAACGCAACTTGCTCAACGTGTTTGATGTCAATCACTATAGTACCAATGCTAGCTTATAGTCTGACCTATGTATCAACTCCTTATAGCTATCCAATCGTTTCTCTCATTTCTGCTACAGACTTCTGCCAAATTCTTCCCAGCCAATGTCAATGGTCAGTAATAAAAAGGTGGAAATCAGAGTCGAGATAGCAGTAACTTTACCCTAAAGACTTTTTTATTCCATCCAACTTGTCTCCATTTCTCTTGGTAATGGGAAATCAATTCTCTTTTATTTCCAAGAAGCAGACAAAACATCAACCCCTAGAACCAAATGGCCGATCACACTTAAAATTTCCCTGTCAGACTATCAAAAAGAATTACCTGGCCAGATAATGTCTTTAATAAAAACAGTTTATTTGCTTAAGGCAAACGGTAAGTCTCATTAACTCTATTAAACACAGCTTCACTTAAAATGCTGGTGGAATTTTTTGCTTTAACCACTTTGGTAAATTAACCAATATTCGGTATTCAATTTAATTCAGGAACATCAAAGATGCCTGTTTGTGAACCAGTTGGATATATACATAAATGGGGTTATTGCATACATTAATGATCTAGATAACATGACATCGACCATACTCTTGGTGGATCAATAATAGCCAATAGCTATATAACTTAACAAGTTCAAATAAGTTCAGTAATTCCTTATTAAATGGAAAACTCGGACACAGCAACTGAGAAAGGATAAATTCTTGGGATTTTGTTGTAAGAAAGTTGAAATGAGATGAGTATGGATCAATGGTCAATAGTAAGAAATATAATTATGGTAGTTTGATACATGTATCAGCAATCAGATGGCCTATTATTTGCTTGCTAAATAGAGAAAGTACAAGCTAATGATAGTGCATATGTGAAAAATCTTCAGTATGGTTGACTTACTCAATTAAATAACATCTCAGACGTGCTGTGATAAAAGGCAATAACTAATTGATGACATTTGAAATCTTTACATAGTTTTTCATTTAATGCTGGAAGGGTTTGGCTACCAGTATTAAGTGAATATGAGAGAGAGTAAAAAAAATGGGGTTTAAAAACCCCAACTAGGTCATTTTGGGACCAACATGTGATTCAATTTTATTTTAATACTTTTCTTGCGCATAGGGAACAGTGAGAGAGCACCAAAGGACCCAGAATAAAAACACATGGTTGGACAGACGACCATACTCTGTGTCACCTACATGCAGGTGCAGGGAAGCGAAAATATGTCACATAACTTACTGGCAGACCTTAAGATCTAACATGCACACATTAAACTATTCAGCCAGGGTATAGAGTAGAGTACTGGGTGTTGACGAAGCGTAACTTAGATTACTGGAACTTCAGTAACGTAACAGCAACATTATTAATTATTGGACATTCAGCAATAGGTGTTCCTTTTGACAAGAAAATAACTATAACGGTGGGGGGGGGTAACAAATGGTTTAATGTGTACACACTAGATCGCAAGGTCTATCATTGAGTAAAGTGGGGTGATTTCTCGATTTACTGCTTTTACGTGACAAGCTATGAGATCGCCTGTCAAACCTGAGGGGTTTCCCCTGAGTCCTCCCACTCCTAAACACTCCCACATGCAGGAGAATTATGGAAATATAATTGAAACATGTTAGTCCTGGAATGACCTTTATTATGTCAATAATGTTTACAGTATCAAAACATAACAATAACTTTAAAAAGTATTAGATATTCAGTACTGTAATAACATCATTAGTGTTCTGGAAATAGTTGTTCTGTAACTGTTACATCATTGGGGTTCTGGTAATAGTGGTTCTGTAATTGTAACTACATCATTGATTTTCTGGTTACATTCCATTTTTTGGGGGGGAGATGGGTGGCTGATCACAAGGTCTGTCACTGCGTCAAGATGTCTGGCTTTGAGTTGTACATGACAAGTACTAGGGTAGTCTGTCCAACCTTGTGGGTTTTTAGGTTTCCTCCCACTACAAAAGAACCCTATGTGCAATTGAATTATTGAAATAAAAAATCAACCATATTTTAGTCTCGAAATAACCTAGTTTGTGTCAAGTGGACACAACTCTCTCTCCCTTTATACATTCCAAACTCCGCCTTAATATGAGCGATTTAAACGCACACAAATTTCTAAGATATATTCATCAAAATCCTTCTTGTGATTGTGGACATCAGTTTGAAGACAGCTATCATTATCTACCAGCTTGCCCCTGGTATTTCGATGAACGACGGATAACAATTGAGACTCTCCCAACACAGCAGAAAAACATAAAAATAGGTTGCCAGGCAACGAAACATACGCCCACGCAGCAGCTAAATCGTCCGGGCAGTCAACAAGAGTTGTCGCATATTAAGTAATTATCAGAAAATCATTAGAATTTGTTTGGTTTTTATAAAGTTCTGCTCCATGCTAATGTAAAGTATACTATTCGTGTAAAAATGGCAGCCATTTTGTTCATCAATTTTGATCCGATGTTCACAAAATTCAAACTGAAAATTCATTACAGTGTAATGGTGATATAATCAAATGATTTTGAACTCCATAAAGGCAACTTTCCGTATAATCAGAGGCCATAATTCAGGAAATTACAATCCGATATGCGCAAATATCGCAAGGAACCAAGATCTTTAGGTTATAAAAATGTATTTCAAGTTTCATCAAAAACGTATTAAAATTGTGACCCCTATAGGGTTCACAACCTTGATATACCATATTTCTACACCATTCGCGTACAAACGGCGGTCATTTTGTTTGTCAATTTTGGTCCGATTTTCATGAAATTCAAACTCAACCTAGATTACCCTGTAACGGTCATATAATAAAACGTTTTTTTAAATCAGGTAATAATTGTTACCTCCAGAGGGACCACAAGGTGATAAAAGCGATTTTTAGTACAATCAGGGGCCATAATTCAGGAAGTTACGATCCAATATGCGCAAATATCGAAAGGAACCAAGATCTTTAGGTTATAAACATGTATTTCAAGTTTCATCAAAATCAGTTCAAAATTGTGACCTCTATAGGGTCCACAACCTTGATATAACATATTTTCACACTATTCGCGTACAAACAGCGGCCATTTTGTCCGTCAATTTTGGTCCAATTTTCACGAAATTCCCCATCATCTTTTATAAAAATGTAACGGTGATATAATCAAACGTTTTTTTAAATCAGATAATAATTTTGACCTACAGAGGGGCCACAAGCTAAAAAAGGCAATTTTTCGGTCAATCACGGGACATAATTCAGGAAGTTACGATTAGATGGGCGCAAATATAGAAAGGACCCAAGATCTTTGGGTTATAAACATACATGTCAAGTTTCATGAAAATCGGTTCAAAATTGTGACCTCTTTTGGGTCCACAACCTTGATATAACATTTTTTCACACTATTTGCGTACAAACGGGGCCATTTTTTCTGTCAATTTTGGTCCGATTTTCACGAAATTCAAACTCAACCCCCATAACTATGTAACGGTGATATAATCAAACGTTTTTTTGAATTGGATAACAATTTTGACCTCCACAGGGAACACAAGCTAAAAAGTGTGATTTTTCGGACAATCAGGGGCCATAATCCGATATGCGCAAATATCGAAAGGAACCAAGATCTTTCAGTTATAAACATGCATTTCAAGTTTCATCGAAATCGGATCAAAATTGTGACCTCTACACTGTTCACAAGCTAAAAACGTGATTTTTCGTACAATCAGGGGCCATAACCCATGAAGTTACAGTCCGATACATGCCAATAAATGTGGGCGTATAAAAATACTACTTTCTGGATCTTCCGAACTTACATATGCTACTAATTGCTCCATATTTTCAACAGTTCATAACTTCATCGAAATTACTAAACGATTTTAATTTTTAATAGATTTAGTATTATTTACATGTGTGCGTAGGTATTTATATGTATAATATGTATGTATATTGTATGTATTAATGTGTGTATGTGTGTGTGTATTTGTATATATGTATGTATATATAATTATTATTGTTATTATTTAAATACAAATATTATTAGCCCACTTTGAATGCATGTGCAATTGACTGATTGATTAAAAACATAGCTATACTTATGTATTTTATTGTAAATAGTGTACATACTTCCCTTGCTTTATTAGTTTACATGTTATACTTTTGGGGAGAGGGATTATATAGGCTTTTCCTGTTTCCCAATCCTAACATTCAATAAAATATTGTTTAAAAAAAAACCAACCTCTCTCTCCCCTTTTTGTTTATGCAAATATGATTTACATAAGAAAACTTCTTCTACACATCAAAAATGAAATTCTAAACAAACAAAAAATAGATAACTCTGAAAGTTTAATATCATGCTTCTTGGCATCCATGTCATATATAAAACTATTTCTCCTTTTATCAATACTGCATTCAAATGTAAAATTTTCTGATTAAATATTGATTAATTCTATCTTATGTCAGGATGCAAACCCATGAATTTAATTTAAAAAAAAAAAACCAGTACAATATTTTCATGGAACATGAAATTTTTCTAATTAAACACAAGAATTGATATTGGGCCAAACAATTGGTTGAAATCATGCATAAGGTGAGGTGTGCTTGTTCTTGATGGGGAGAGGGTTGTTATCTGTCAAGTGGGTGGCATCAGATTGTGAGGAAAATACTGAACCCGGATAAAAGAATAACCCTATTCCTTATCATAGATTGTGGAATTCAATTCAACCCATGACTGCACAGATGACAGAGCTGTAATCTGTATTACAATGCTTTTGATTATACAGTACATCAATCCCATCCAAAGCCAGACAGTACACACAGAAAGAAAACATTTAATATGCTACAAAATTGCTAAATCAGAATTCAAAACATCAAAGATCAAAGGAAAAAACACATGATAATGAATAAAACTATTTGTTAAAACTACTTTGAAAACAAGAAAAGTCAATGTGGTTTGTGAAGATATGTAAGATATGAATTTGTATATGAATAACAAAGACAGGGGCTTATAAGGTCTCTTACATGCCAACCAGCAGCAAAGTTGTCTATGCTAAATCTAAAATCACTGTTTTACAATTCAGGGGCCTATACGTTGGATTACGTCCACATTAACGTGGGTATATAACATAATCTCAACATAACCACGTTTTGAGAAATAAAAATGCTTTTTTTTCAGCAATAAAACTTCTAACTGATACTTACATCAACTAATATGTTGGACTGTGTTACAATCATTTCTGACTCTGTCCGTGGAATGCTGTATGGAAAAGCAGCCATTATCCCCATTCTCCCATTTTAAGGCAAAGTTTAATTCCTGAGTATTGTAGCACCAATAATAAAATAAAAATGTCAAAAAATCCTCACATCAAATATGATATTTTTTCTCTCTCCCTGAAATGAAAAACAAAGATAATGTTTTCATTATCAAGTGAATGCATTTTTCCTGTAAATTGTTTAGATTTGTTCTCTCAGTATCGGAATGAATACAGATTCTTGAAATGGATCTTCAACTCTATTTTTCAGGAGTAAAAAAATAACGGCAACATTCAATAACTTATAATTTCCTATTAATTTTACATCCAAGTAGTAAACAGATTCCCTAAGCTGGTTGCTCCAACTAATAATTCATCTCACATACATTTGCCAATTTGAAAGTGTTGACATAGACAAATAATTATTGAAGGATTAAGTTTTAAGGCATTTGAAACAATAGTTTACGAAACTAGCGACTGCAAGAGATGGCTAGAGAACAAGCTAAAAAACCAACAATTTTTTGTACAATCAGGGCCATAATCCAGATATTTATGGTCTGAAATTCGCAAATATCAAAAGGGACTGAGATTTTTAAGTTTCATCAAAATTGGATAAAAACTGTGACCTGTAGAGGGTCAATAACCTTTAACTTACATTATTATATACAATTTGCATACAGAGAGAGAGAGAGAAATGGGTTTTAACGTCCACTCGACACAAACTAGGTCATTTTGGGACTAACATATGGTTTCATTTTATTTCAATAATTCACTTGCCCGGAGGAAATCCACGAGGTTGAGAAGGCGCCCCTATCTCCATGCCACATACGCTCACACCAGGGCTCGAAACCACAGCTGCAAGCCAGAGGTGACCGGCCAGCTAGAGGTCGAAGCGCAGCACTCTAGACCACTAGGCCATCCCAACCCCCCAATTTGCATACAAAGAGCGGCCATTTTAACCCCTTTAGTTGGCACGTCTGTCATAATTTAAATTAACTAACAGATTAATTGCTGTCTGGCTATAATGACTAACTAAGCATTAATGAATATTAAAATATAAATTTGAAATTAAAAATAGAAATAAACAATAACTAGACCTGCATGCAGGAATGACGGGTTTCACTGGTGCCACGTCACTTTCGGTGCCACGTTACCCTTAAACATATGTCACTTCCGATGCCAATGAAACCATCAAACAGGTTTCCACATAAGCATTGTAAACATCAAATAAAATGGACGAAGAATCAACCAAATCCAGCAATATCAATTCATTTTATATATATGTTACTTGTAAGTGATCCTGGCAAAATTTCATTACTTCCGGTGATAATGAAAGTGTTCAATTAGTTTTATGAAATCAGAAATGGCATAAGGCAGCATAATGGCGAAAATTGTATGTAAATCGAATGAGAATTGCCACTTTTATAGACCAAAAACCTTGAAAAGTGACTTGTAGAAAATCGTCTATTTCTCGGCAACCGTACACGATAAAAACTATCTTTTGGTATCTATATGATCGTATGGGTTCAATCCATTTGTTGATTGGAATCAAATATCATAATTTGAAATATATTACAAATCAGACTCATTTGAAAAAAATGTCTGTTTTGAAGGCTAAAAATACAGTTTTTGCCAAAATGACATTACTTCCGGTGATACTGAAAATGTTAAATTAGATCTATGAAATCATAAATGACACAAGATATCATATGGTGAAAATTTTATGAAAATCGAATAATAACTGACACTTTTATAAACCAAAAACCTTGAAAAGTGACTTAAGGAAAATCGCCCATTTCTCTGCAACCGTACAAGTTAGAAACCATTTTGTGGTATCTGTATGATCGTATGGGTTCAATCTATTTGATCAATAGAATCAAATATCACAATTTGAAAAAAATAACAAATACGACTCATTTGAATAAAATATTGTTTTTTGAAGGCTAAAATTTAAGTTTTGAGCAAATGACGTCATTTCCGGTGGCAGCGCAAGGGGTAAAATGGTTTGACATAGTCCACTATGGCATTAGGCATCCAATGGCGAAAGAAAATTGAAAATCGAATAATAATTGATTCTTTTACAGCCAAAATTACGTGAAAAGTGACTCATGCAAAATTGCCTATTTCTCGGCAACTGCTTATATTACAAACTAATTTTCACATACATTCTCTTCGTATGGATTATAGCTACAAGTTTATAAAAGTTACGTAAAAATATTTTAAAATCTGAAAAGCCTGAATGAGTTGTAAATAGGTCAATTTTACGCCTTTTTTCACCTCTTAATCCAATTTGCTAGAAAATGAAAAAGAAATTAAAAAAACTGCTTCCGACATTTTTTGCGCCTTTAAAGGACACACTCTTTGAGTCATATAATTTTTCAAAAAAATAATATTTGTTTTCAAAAAATGTACCTAACTGTCAAAATTGTAGTTTTTGGTAAAATTATGCCACTTCCGGTGCCGACAGATAACACTTTTGGTAATAAAAAAAATGACAATTGAGACAACGAAGCATATGAACTTTGTTTTATACAAATCGAACAATAAAAAATTAATCTAGGACTGAAAAACTGAATTAGCCAATGGAGGCCAAGGAAAATTACTGAGACAAATTTTTTTAACATTTTTGCGCAAGTCAGATGACTCTTTAATTCTGTGCACAACACGACTAAAAAATATTCATAAATAAAAAAGTTTTTTGTAAAATTTTAAATTTCCGAAATTTGGCGCCTAATATCTTCGAAGATTTGCCGAAAATCAAAAATCGAAAGTAGCGCAGCTATGTGCCCTGTCTCCAGCTATGCCAAAATGTATCGAAAGTTAAAATCCCATGATAATTGTTAAAATTACCGCAATATTTGTAAAAACGATAACTTCGGTGATTTCGGACATTTCGCATTGTCGCAGAACGTTCAAAATAGCTTTATCCTCTAAGTCACACCCACTTTCCCAGTAAAACCGAAGAAATCGTAACGATGCGACACGTAGTTGCTGAGATCTACTCAAAACAAAAGAAGAATAATAATAATAACTAGACCTGCATGCAGGAATGACGGGTTTCACTGGTGCCACGTCACTTTCGGTGCCACGTTACCCTTAAACATATGTCACTTCCGATACCAATGAAACCATCAAACAGGTTTCCACATAAGCATTGTAAACATCAAATAAAATGGACGAAGAATCAACCAAATCCAGCAATATCAATTCATTTTATATATATGTTACTTGTAAGTGATCCTGGCAAAATTTCATTACTTCCGGTGATAATGGAAATGTTCAATTAGTTTTATGAAATCAGAAATGGCATAAGGCAGCATAATGGCGAAAATTGTATGTAAATCGAATGAGAATTGCCACTTTTATAGACCAAAAACCTTGAAAAGTGACTTGTAGAAAATCGTCTATTTCTCGGCAACCGTACACGATAAAAACTATCTTTTGGTATCTATATGATCGTATGGGTTCAATCCATTTGTTGATTGGAATCAAATATCATAATTTGAAATATATTACAAATCAGACTCATTTGAAAAAAATGTCTGTTTTGAAGGCTAAAAATACAGTTTTTGCCAAAATGACATTACTTCCGGTGATACTGAAAATGTTAAATTAGTTCTATGAAATCATAAATGACACAAGATATCATATGGTGAAAATTTTATGAAAATCGAATAATAACTGACACTTTTATAGACCAAAAACCTTGAAAAGTGACTTAAGGAAAATCGCCCATTTCTCTGCAACCGTACAAGTTAGAAACCATTTTGTGGTATCTGTATGATCGTATGGGTTCAATCTATTTGATCAATAGAATCAAATATCACAATTTGAAAAAAATAACAAATACGACTCATTTGAATAAAATATTGTTTTTTGAAGGCTAAAATTTAAGTTTTGAGCAAATGACGTCATTTCCGGTGGTAGCGCAAGGGGTAAAATGGTTTGACATAGTCCACTATGGCATTAGGCATCCAATGGCGAAAGAAAATTGAAAATCGAATAATAATTGATTCGTTTACAGCCAAAATTACGTGAAAAGTGACTCATGCAAAATTGCCTATTTCTCGGCAACTGCTTATATTACAAACTAATTTTCACATACATTCTCTTCGTATGGATTATAGCTACAAGTTTATAAAAGTTACGTAAAAATATTTTAAAATCTGAAAAGCCTGAATGAGTTGTAAATAGGTCAATTTTACGCCTTTTTTCACCTCTTAATCCAATTTGCTAGAAAATGAAAAAGAAATTAAAAAAACTGCTTCCGACATTTTTTGCGCCTTTAAAGGACACACTCTTTGAGTCATATAATTTTTCAAAAAAATAATATTTGTTTTCAAAAAATGTACCTAACTGTCAAAATTGTAGTTTTTGGTAAAATTATGCCACTTCCGGTGCCGACAGATAACACTTTTGGTAATAAAAAAAATGACAATTGAGACAACGAAGCATATGAACTTTGTTTTATACAAATCGAACAATAAAAAATTAATCTAGGACTGAAAAACTGAATTAGCCAATGGAGGCCAAGGAAAATTACTGAGACAAAATTTTTTAACATTTTTGCGCAAGTCAGATGACTCTTTAATTCTGTGCACAACACGACTAAAAAATATTCATAAATAAAAAAGTTTTTTGTAAAATTTTAAATTTCCGAAATTTGGCGCCTAATATCTTCGAAGATTTGCCGAAAATCAAAAATCGAAAGTAGCGCAGCTATGTGCCCTGTCTCCAGCTATGCCAAAATGTATCGAAAGTTAAAATCCCATGATTATTGTTAAAATTACCGCAATATTTGTAAAAACGATAACTTCGGTGATTTCGGACATTTCGCATTGTCGCAGAACGTTCAAAATAGCTTTATCCTCTAAGTCACACCCACTTTCCCAGTAAAACCGAAGAAATCGTAACGATGCGACACGTAGTTGCTGAGATCTACTCAAAACAAAAGAAGAACTAGACCTGCATGCAGGAATGACGGGTTTCACTGGTGCCACGTCACTTTCGGTGCCACGTTACCCTTAAACATATGTCACTTCCGATACCAATGAAACCATCAAACAGGTTTCCACATAAGCATTGTAAACATCAAATAAAATAGACGAAGAATCAACCAAATCCAGCAATATCAATTCATTTTATATATATGTTACTTGTAAGTGATCCTGGCAAAATTTCATTACTTCCGGTGATAATGAAAATGTTCAATTAGTTTTATGAAATCAGAAATGGCATAAGGCATCATAATGGCGAAAATTGTATGTAAATCGAATGAGAATTGCCACTTTTATAGACCAAAAACCTTGAAAAGTGACTTGTAGAAAATCGTCTATTTCTCGGCAACCGTACACGATAAAAACTATCTTTTGGTATCTATATGATCGTATGGATTCAATCCATTTGTTGATTGGAATCAAATATCATAATTTGAAATATATTACAAACCAGACTCATTTGAAAAAAATGTCTGTTTTGAAGGCTAAAAATACAGTTTTTGCCAAAATGACATTACTTCCGGTGATACTGAAAATGTTAAATTAGTTCTATGAAATCATAAATGACACAAGATATCATATGGTGAAAATTTTATGAAAATCGAATAATAACTGACACTTTTATAGACCAAAAACCTTGAAAAGTGACTTAAGGAAAATCGCCCATTTCTCTGCAACCGTACAGGTTAGAAACCATTTTGTGGTATCTGTATGATCGTATGGGTTCAATCTATTTGATCAATAGAATCAAATATCACAATTTGAAAAAAATAACAAATACGACTCATTTGAATAAAATATTGTTTTTTGAGGGCTAAAATTTAAGTTTTGAGCAAATGACGTCATTTCCGGTGGCAGCGCAAGGGGTAAAATGGTTTGACATAGTCCACTATGGCATTAGGCATCCAATGGCGAAAGAAAATTGAAAATCGAATAATAATTGATTCTTTTACAGCCAAAATTACGTGAAAAGTGACTCATGCGAAATTGCCTATTTCTCGGCAACTGCTTATATTACAAACTAATTTTCACATACATTCTCTTCGTATGGATTATAGCTACAAGTTTATAAAAGTTACGTAAAAATATTTTAAAATCTGAAAAGCTTGAATGAGTTGTAAATAGGTCAATTTTACGCCTTTTTTCACCTCTTAATCCAATTTGCTAGAAAATGAAAAAGAAATTAAAAAAACTGCTTCCGACATTTTTTGCGCCTTTAAAGGACACACTCTTTGAGTCATATAATTTTTCCAAAAAATAATATTTGTTTTCAAAAAATGTACCTAACTGTCAAAATTGTAGTTTTTCGTAAAATTATGCCACTTCCGGTGCCGACAGATAATACTTTTGGTAATAAAAAAAATGACAATTGAGACAACGAAGCATATGAACTTTGTTTTATACAAATCGAACAATAAAAAATTAATCTAGGACTGAAAAACTGAATTAGCCAATGGAGGCCAAGGAAAACTACTGAGACAAAATTTTTTAACATTTTTCCGCAAGTCAGATGACTCTTTAATTCTGTGTCCAACAAGACTAAAAAATATTCATAAATAAAAAAGTTTTTTGTAAAATTTTAAATTTCCGAAATTTGGCGCCTAATATCTTCGAAGATTTGCCGAAAATCAAAAATCGAAAGTAGCGCAGCTATGTGCCCTGTCTCCAGCTATGCCAAAATGTATCGAAAGTTAAAATCCCATGATTATTGTTAAAATTACCGCAATATTTCTAAAAACGATAACTTCGGTGATTTCGGACATTTCGCATTGTCGCAGAACGTTCAAAATAGCTTTATCCTCTAAGTCACACCCACTTTCCCAGTAAAACCGAAGAAATCGTAACGATGCGACACGTAGTTGCTGAGATCTACTCAAAACAAAAGAAGAATAATAATAATAATAAGAATAATAATTTTAACAAAAACAATAGTGTTTCACACAAGCTTCGCAGTGTGAAACCCTAATAATAATAATAATAATAATAATAAGAACTAGACCTGCATGCAGGAATGACGGGTTTCACTGGTGCCACGTTACCCTTAAACATGTCACTTCCGGTGCCAAGTTACCCTTGAACATATGTCACTTCCGGTACCAACGAAACCATTAAACAGGTTTCCAAATTAACATTGCACACAAATAAAATGGATGCAGAATCAACCAAATCCAGCAATATCAATTCATTTTATACATTTGTTACTTGTAAATGATCTTGACAAAATTACATTTCTTCCGGTGTTAATGAAAATGTTCAATTAGTTTTATGAAATCAGAAATGGCATACGATATCATATAGTGAAAATTTTATGTAAATCGAATAATAATTGCCACTTTTAAAGACCAAAAAACTTGAAATGTGACTTGTAGAAAATCGACTATTTCTCTGCAACCGTACAAGTTAGAAACCATTTTGTGGTATCTGTATGATCGTATGGGTTCATTTTATTTGTTGATTGGCATCAAATACCATAATTTGAAAAACATTTCAAAACAGACTCATTTGAATAAAATATCTGTTTTGAAGGCTAAAAATACAGTTTTTGCCAAAATGATGTTACTTCCGGTGATAATGAAAATCTTAAATTACTTGTATGAAATCCTAAAAGGCATTAGGTATAACATGGTGTAACGTTTATGAAAATCGAATAATAATTGACACTTTTATGGCCCAAAAACCTTCAAAAGTGGCCTGTAGAAAACCGTCTATTTCTCGGCAACCGAACAAGTTAGAAACAATTTTATGATATGTATATGACCATATGAGTTGTGTTTATATGTGAATTTAAACCAAAAGTTCAAATTATTAATACATATTAAGTAATTCTTGGTTGAATAAAACATTGATTTAAAAAGTTTAAAATGCAGTTTTTGACAAAATGACGTCACTTCCGGTGTCAATTTTAAATTGTAATCAACTTGATATGACGCTACATGCTTTTTGAATCAAATGATGTCACTTTTATAAAAATCCAATCATAATTGACTATTTTACAGGCAAAATAACGAAAACAGTGACTTGTACAGAACTGTCCATTTCTTGGTAACTGCTTATATTACAAACTAATTTTAACATACATTTTCTCCGTATGGATTATAGCTACAAGTTTATAAAAGTTACGAAGAAATATTTTAAAATCTGAAAAGCCTGAATAGGTTGTAAATGGGTCAATTTTACACCATTTTTAGCCATTTAATCGAATTTGCTCGAAAATGAAATCGAAATTAAAAAAACTGCTTCCGCCATTTTTTGCGCCTTGAAAGGGCACACTCTTTGAGTCAAATAATTTTTCCAAAAAATAATATTTGTTTTCGAAAAATGGTACCTAACTGTCAAAATTGTAGTTTTTGGTAAAATTATGCCACTTTCGGTGCCGACAGATAACACTTCCGGTAATAAAAAAAATGACAATTGAGACAACGAAGCATATGAACTTTGTTTTATACAAATCGAACAATAAAAAATTAATCTAGGACTGAAAAACTGAATTAGCCAATAGCGGCCAAGGAAAATTACTGAGACAAAATTTTTTAACATTTTTGCACTAGGCAGTTGACTCTTTAATTCTGTGCACAATACGACTAAAAAATATTCATAAATAAAAAAGTTTTTTGTAAAATTTTAAATTTTCGAAATTTGGCGCCTAATATCTTCGAAGATTTGCCGAAAATCAAAAATCGAAAGTAGCGTAGCTATGTGCCCTGTCTCAGGTTATGCCAAAATGTATCGAAAGTTAAAATCCAATGATTATTGTTAAAATTGCTGCAATATTTTCAAAAACGATAACTTCGGTGATTTCGGACATTTCGCATTGTCACAGAACGTTCAAAATAGCTTTATCCTCTAAGTCACACCCACTTTCCCAGTAAAACCGAAGAAATCGTAACGATGCGACAAGCAGTTGCTGAGATCTACTCAAAACAAAAGAAGAATAATAATAATAATAAGAATAATAATTTTAACAAAAACAATAGTGTTTCACACAAGCTTCGCAGTGTGAAACCCTAATAATAATTTTAACAAAAACAATAGTGTTTCACACAAGCTTCGCAGTGTGAAACCCTAATAAGAACTAGACCTGCATGCAGGAATGACGGGTTTCACTGGTGCCACGTCACTTTCGGTGCCACGTTACCCTTAAACATATGTCACTTCCGATACCAATGAAACCATCAAACAGGTTTCCACATAAGCATTGTAAACATCAAATAAAATGGACGAAGAATCAACCAAATCCAGCAATATCAATTCATTTTATATATATGTTACTTGTAAGTGATCCTGGCAAAATTTCATTACTTCCGGTGATAATGAAAATGTTCAATTAGTTTTATGAAATCAGAAATGGCATAAGGCAGCATAATGGCGAAAATTGTATGTAAATCGAATGAGAATTGCCACTTTTATAGACCAAAAACCTTGAAAAGTGACTTGTAGAAAATCGTCTATTTCTCGGCAACCGTACACGATAAAAACTATCTTTTGGTATCTATATGATCGTATGGGTTCAATCCATTTGTTGATTGGAATCAAATATCATAATTTGAAATATATTACAAATCTGACTCATTTGAAAAAAATGTCTGTTTTGAAGGCTAAAAATACAGTTTTTGCCAAAATGACATTACTTCCGGTGATACTGAAAATGTTAAATTAGTTCTATGAAATCATAAATGACACAAGATATCATATGGTGAAAATTTTATGAAAATCGAATAATAACTGACACTTTTATAGACCAAAAACCTTGAAAAGTGACTTAAGGAAAATCGCCCATTTCTCTGCAACCGTACAAGTTAGAAACCATTTTGTGGTATCTGTATGATCGTATGGGTTCAATCTATTTGATCAATAGAATCAAATATCTCAATTTGAAAAAAATAACAAATACGACTCATTTGAATAAAATATTGTTTTTTGAAGGCTAAAATTTAAGTTTTGAGCAAATGACGTCATTTCCGGTGGCAGCGCAAGGGGTAAAATGGTTTGACATAGTCCACTATAGCATTAGGCATCCAATGGCGAAAGAAAATTGAAAATCGAATAATAATTGATTCTTTTACAGCCAAAATTACGGGAAAAGTGACTCATGCAAAATTGTCTATTTCTCGGCAACTGCTTATATTACAAACTAATTTTCACATACATTCTCTTCGTATGGATTATAGCTACAAGTTTATAAAAGTTACGTAAAAATATTTTAAAATCTGAAAAGCCTGAATGAGTTGTAAATAGGTCAATTTTACGCCTTTTTTCGCCTCTTAATCCAATTTGCTAGAAAATGAAAAAGAAATTAAAAAAACTGCTTCCGACATTTTTTGCGCCTTTAAAGGACACACTCTTTGAGTCATATAATTTTTCAAAAAAATAATATTTGTTTTCAAAAAATGTACCTAACTGTCAAAATTGTAGTTTTTGGTAAAATTATGCCACTTCCGGTGCCGACAGATAACACTTTTGGTAATAAAAAAAATGACAATTGAGACAACGAAGCATATGAACTTTGTTTTATACAAATCGAACAATAAAAAATTAATCTAGGACTGAAAAACTGAATTAGCCAATGGAGGCCAAGGAAAATTACTGAGACAAAATTTTTTAACATTTTTGTGCAAGTCAGATGACTCTTTACTTCTGTGCACAACACGACTAAAAAATATTCATAAATAAAAAAGTTTTTTGTAAAATTTTAAATTTCCGAAATTTGGCGCCTAATATCTTCGAAGATTTGCCGAAAATCAAAAATCGAAAGTAGCGCAGCTATGTGCCCTGTCTCCAGCTATGCCAAAATGTATCGAAAGTTAAAATCCCATGATTATTGTTAAAATTACCGCAATATTTGTAAAAACGATAACTTCGGTGATTTCGGACATTTCGCATTGTCGCAGAACGTTCAAAATAGCTTTATCCTCTAAGTCACACCCACTTTCCCAGTAAAACCGAAGAAATCGTAACGATGCGACACGTAGTTGCTGAGATCTACTCAAAACAAAAGAAGAATAATAATAATAATAATAATAATAAGAATAATAATTTTAACAAAAACAATAGTGTTTCACACAAGCTTCGCAGTGTGAAACCCTAATAATAATTTTAACAAAAACAATAGTGTTTCACACAAGCTTCGCAGTGTGAAACCCTAATAAAATAACATAGGACCTAGACATTGGTCATACTTGGATCAGTGTAGTCTCTAGATGAAAAAAAATAAAACTGAAAACAGTAACATCTAATGCTTTCACTTTTATAACTTGTTTAAATTGAAATCTACATTTTAGTGACAAACACTATTGCTCAATTTGATCTTGTTTTGTCTGTTTGATTTTGTTTTGACTGACCTACAATAAGGACCAACTCTTCATGTTATTGTAGTTTGGGTTAGTTTTTGGTGTTTAATTTAAAAGCCTATGAAACAAGAGTCATAAGGTTTTATATCTTACAATTTTATATCCCCATCTGAAGGACAGTGCACAATTTCTTGTGATCACTCTATAGCTCAGGATTCTTTAAGAATCATTTTAAAAATTTGCATCGATTGTTCATTTGATTACAAAGTTCAAGGTTATTTCTCTCAACAAATGTTTTCTTTCAAGCTTATGACAAAGTCTAGTCATGACTACAACTAAAAAATACCAATTAAAGATACCACCTTTGACTTTATAAACAATCAACAGCTTAAATATAATTAGTCTTAACAAATAGCATGACCAAAAGGTATTCAAATTAAGCAGTCTTAATGTATGTTATGGCAATCTAATATCACAATTACTTTCCACTGACATGTCCCCATTTTGAATTTCTTGTATTCATCTGTCAAGGTCTGACTGATAATTCTTTTCTAGCCATGAACATCAAGGCCAAGATGCAGGTTTTTTTTGCTCTATTTGCCTAAATCATTTAAATTTCAGCCCTTTTTTTTTGTTAAGTGCTCATTGGCTGTGTGTTACATTGGATCTTTAAAAATTACTTTCAGTTGAATTAGTGCCCCTGCAGCAGCGAGCATGTACATCCCCCTTGATTGAAAATTAAAAATGAGAAAGTTGCCTTATAGAATCAAACGATGTTGACACGAAAAGGTTAAATACAAACACAACAGTCATCGATTAAATTAAAAATAAACTACTTTATCAAATAAGTTAAAGATTGATCTTAAAAACACAAACACTACACAGTGCTCAACCATGGATTAATTCAATAATCAGAGGTTATCTTCAAAGTTCAATAACTCCTTGTAATAGTTAAACAGATTATTTTCCCTTCCTATCATCATTTCCTCCTCTCTTTATCTTGGTTTTAGTTTGCCTTCACGATATCTCCTAGGGCTATGCAAAAATGCTGAAGTGAAATAGAAATTTCTGCAGCTAATTAAACATGGGAGTCATAATCGCATCTGTCAATTATTACCAGACGATGGGTTTCTTTAATACAATTTTTCATCAACGTGCTCAATTCAACTACTTGAACAAAGCAAGCAGATGGAACCATCTTGAAAGACCAGAAATTTGAACAAAGAAATTTGAACAGACAAAAAGCATTGAACATTCAAAAACTGACATAAAACAAGAAACTAATTTTGAAAAACTAGAAAATGATGTGACATGGACTCTAATTTTAGAAGATTGGTCGGAAATGAAAATTCTGTCCCTAAATTGAAGAATCGGTTATAACATGTACAAGACAGACAGAAAGAAAATGCATTTCAAAAACTGCCTCGTACACATGTCATTCTTTACCTAAATGCCTAAAATCTGGTGGATTTAATGGTAGCGGATTCTAATGTCAAGCTGTGTAGACATAAACCCTGATTAGTTACAAATTTTAAGCATGCCAAGAACACTTCTGAGAATGAAACAGTTAATTTTAATGTAGGGTAAATGTGTAAAACATACAATTGTGTTGTACTGAGAACCATGCCATTCTGGACCACTGAAGTAGAGTGGTCTCAACACCCGTTCACAGTTAAATAATTGTGGCATATTTAAACGCTTTCTGATCTTAGAGCCATTCTCAGTACAGATTTCTGTGTGTGCTTTAGTGCTAAGTTTGATCCTTTGCCTTTGACCCTTTTCCTAAGGACTGAAATTAAATTTATTGTAAAAAAAGGTCACATCACCAAACAGTTATTATATAGCAATGTGATTTCAGTCTGGAACTGTTCTAAGATTGGGTACACTATAGTAGCATATGATAGGATAGTAACACAACACATACACTTACAGTTTTGATATGGTCACATTAAGGAGAAGATTTTGCCAGGAAAATGGCATTCCTGTCTAGTCTTCATCGAATTCCATCCAACAGGGAAAGGTGGACCTCAAACTTTTCGGCCTATCAGAACTACTGACCAACAAAAGCATATTTTCAAAATAAATGAAAGTAGATTGAAAATAGTTTCTCAAAAATCATTTATAGTTTTTGTACTGCTATACGTATTGTGGAGAATCCATATTGTAATCTATCGACATTCAACATATCATTTTTCTCAACGCCCTTAGACCACTACAGTAAAATGATAAACATGATACAGTAGGCCACCGGGAGTAATCCATTATTATTTATCAAAACTAAAATCATAAACACACATAATCGACTTTGACATTTGAAGGCTTTCTTCTATTGGGTTGACTTTTTGACATGGTGTTGCCTAGATACCACAAGCTCCCTGAATACCGGTATACAGAATCACGAACTGGGGGACGCCTTGACTTTTATTCCAAGTCACCTGATAGTTCAGTAATTAAGGAATTTATTCCAAGTCACCTGATAGTTGAGTAATTAAGGAATCTGGTTTATGTAATTAAAAATGTCTACTCCGGAATTCAGATTCAGAGAACTTGAGAAATTCAGACCGGAAATCTTGCTAGGTTTTCATTTCTATTCCTGTAGCTGAAAATGTCTGATTTGGCTTAAATTCCAAATCAATAACTACTATTTTCTAATTAGGAATGTCTGACACTTAACTTGGTACAGAAATCAGTTTCTGATGAATGATAATAATTTGTGGGCCTCCAGGTATGACAATAACAATCTTTATAATCTCACCTAATACGCCAATTACAATACACTTTCACTTCTCCAAGTCCCTTGTCTAGACGATTGAAGCCATTCAGTACGCAAGAAATACATTTTCTTATGTTGGAATTGCATTAGCACGAAGTGCATAATCCCTGATATCAATACATTTTCTCCCTGAGGAATCTTATACATGGAAATGAATCATTTATTCTTTCACTTGACATGAGTTACCAAAGCTTAATGGACAAGAACTAAACTATATGCCACATACGCTATGCTGAATAATAAGCACATTATGCAAGTTATTCATTGATCACACTGGATATTTTTGTTTAATGTTTAAGAATAATGGATGGTCCGTTATAATGGACAATGCATGAAACAAGATGACAGTAAACTAAACACAATTTCTAAACATTAAAAAGATTCACAGTGCATAAAGAAATATGTACCTCTTTCTCTGGAAAAGACTTGCTTGTGGGAAACTTCTAGCAATATATCAGGTTCATGATATGCTGAAGTAAGATCTCTGTTTACATGGACTTCCAACTGCATAAAACTCTATGATCGATGAATCAATATATATTGAGGGGTTAGTCTAAATGATAATTCTAAGCTATTGTTACATCAAGTATGACTGACTATTAATTAATTTGCAAAATCAGTTTTGAAGGAAGGGTAATGAAGAACTTGTTGTGAACAAGATAAGAAGATTCTTAAACAATCATTCATATTCCAAGACTGTATTACAATACTCCACTGCATGAACTGATAAAAATGTTTTCATTGATTAATTAGGCCTAATCAGCAGTATTTTTGAAATGGATTGGATAATAAATCAAATATAAAACAAACTGTATCTAGGCCAGTAGGCCTCTTGGCCTTAAAATATCGCAATTCTTGACAAGGAAGGTTGCACAGCCGGAGAAGCAATAACCAAAATTCAGAATCCTAGCAAGATTAAAACAAGAGGCACAAGGCCCTCAATCAGTAAAGAGTAGGCGCAACCTCATATAAATCTGTAGCAGGTTTCTAAGACAGAGGCAATAATGTATCAAATTGATTCCTGAATAATGGAATGAGTCTAACAAATCTCAAATGCTCTGAACTGCAGGGTTTTAATTGGGTCTCTGTGACAGAGGTCACAACTCTGCATAAAATCATCGCACGACTCTGGCTTTCCATTGGGTTTTTTTAAAAAAAAAATCCAACCTGCATATCATTGTTTATATGAATTGTGAACATAATGATTGACAGGGCTGATGACCATATACTGCCACATAAAACATGAGTCGAGAGCACAAAGATTGAATTTATGATGCAGATGGTAAGTTCAATGACATTATAATGTCATATTACAACAGAAACATGATCAAACAGCTTAACTTAATACATAACAACAACTGAACTTATTTTACTCAGGCAAATCATTAACTATAATTAATTATATCTTTGGGTTGTCTCTGGTTGAACAGACATTGATCAATATAAGCTGGTTACAGAACTGGATTTATCAATAAAACCTTTAGTAAAGACAACACCCTTAGAGAAAATCATTCTAACAATCTTCTTCCTTTAATTCTATGCAAACATTGTCTGGAAAGGGTACTACAAATTTTTATCTGCTGTCTTTTCAAACATAAATAATGAGATTAAGCATGAGAATTATCAAAACTGGACAACAGCTTTGAATGGGGTGTGCACTGTGCACTGTGGTTGTGTGGGTGTTAGGTTGATTCCAATTTTGGTTCAAATGAGGGTTACGAAGAACCTCTCGTATTTCTCAAGCCCAATTGACACTTGACTTGTCAGGTTTAAAAGTGTATTTTGTTGTTTTGATGGGACGAAAAATTGAGGTCGGTGTTGGGACACTTGACTCACAACCAGAATGTTTCAGTTTCATATTCTGGTTTGGACTGAGGACTGCAAAGAGCTTTTGGGGATTATTCAAACCTAAATTTTACTTGTCAGGTGACTGACTGACAAGGAAAGCTTGTGTAGTTATTCGAACTGGACAGAAAGTTAAGGTTGGGAGCGGGGAATTCTGGTTTGGACTGTAGATTGTGAAAAACTTTGGGTGTTGGGCTGACAAGGAAAGTATTTTTGGTTGTTTGGATAGGACAAAAAATTGAGGACGGGCCCAGGAATGGGGACATTTGGACTCACAATGAGAATGTCTCGGTTAGAATTCTGGTTTTTGAAACCCATTTTTCACTTGTCAGGTGTTGGCAAAGAAAGTGTGCTTTGTTGTTCAGATAGATGAAAAATCTCCCTCTCATCTGAATGCCCAAAGGGCTTTGTGGATGAGAAGGATAATATGAATATATATATGAGTTGTTATACATATTTATCTATGTCAATGAGTAATATGCAATGTAAATTGGAGATGTACAAAGGGTATATACTGGTAATGCAATATAATTGAGGTTTTATGTATAAACTGTTTGTTAAGCCCTATTCCACTTGCAGCTTTAAATGGCTTGATATCTCATAATGTTTTGTATTGTTTACATATTGTTTTAAAAGATGTAGGTTCACCTTTGAGCTATTCCTATAATCTTTATGATTTAATGTGTAATAAAGTACCATGTTATAGCACATACATCAACATAAATTCGTTTGGTGAGCTCATAATTATGACCAAGGTCAACCTTTATTTTGGTGTCAACACACATCAGTTTCTGTTTCTTAACATGTTTGATTTCACTAAGGTTTGACAGAAGTCAGACAGATAAGGTGTGTTGTGTTAATTGTTAACTGTCATAAACAATTACTAGAAGCTACCCTTTAACTATGTTATATTTAAACCTGGTGACCATATCAAAAAAAGAGAGTCTGATATTGATATTGATATATGGCACTATGGGCTTGAGTTATATAAGACTACCTTGCATTGCAAGGATTCGTTGACAGCCGTCTGATCAACTTGACAGCTGCAGACATCTTGTGTTTTATATTACATATATTTTATGGATGCAACCAAAATACCTTGTTCTTTACAAGAACAGTTTTAAAGGCATTTTAGGGGTGAGTATTTTCGCTGGCCTACTGTTGGAGAGAGATTTTTTTTTTTTTACAAATAAAAGATAAACTATTTTTTGGTTTATTCTAGACGTCTTAATGTAAATCTCAGACCTAAAATTATGCCCTAAAAATTATATGTACACAAGACTGGTCTTATATTAAGATTACAGAGTTATGTCAGCACATTATATATCCAATAATAACTATGTGACTCTGCTTAGAAGGCATGTTATGTCATATATAATAACTGTGTTTAGCTGTGCTGGAATAAAATCTATACCAGCATAATTTGTGAATGAATTCGCTTGGTAAATGTATACAGATTGAAGGGAGTCGCAATGGTTCAGTGGGTTTGATGCTGGCTCCCTAACCTGGGGGTCTCATGTACGATCCTTGTGTTGACTGAGAATGTTCTTCAAGCTTTTCTGGCATGGTTCCCTCTTGTCAGTGGTGAAGGCCTAGGAACTGGCAAGAGAAATGTATAATTGTTAGTATGGAATGAAAAAAACGAGGTCCACTGTACACATTGCCGTGTACATGAAAGAACCCTTGACAGTTGGAATTTGAAATAAGAGTTGGCCTTAGTGTCGCTGTCTGGGCAAACTTCTCTCACAGCACACCGAACATATGCTTGTTTTCAAGGACATTGAACCCCATTTCACAGAGTTTGTGATCATAATTAATTTAAACCCAATTGTTTAGCCATAGAATTATAACAATACTTATATTGTTTGTAAATTTGGTTTTTAATTGATCACATGATCAACCCTTTATAACCCAGTAAATATATGACTTGGGATTATGGAACAGGCCAGACCCATTTAACTATAAATAGCTTGATTTCTTTATCTCATCTTTCTTAAATTAAAATTGATTGGTCAATATGATTGTGAATATATTCAAGTTATACTGACATAACTTTATGCTGCCAAACTATATTCCAACACAGGCCACAATCGATGGGCAATTCTTACATAAGACGTTGGCTATGGAATAAATATGAAATGGCGTTCAAGATCCTACTAAGGGGGCTAATGAAGACTGGCCTAAATAATGCAGTGTGCTTAAAAAGGGAAATTTTGCCCACACAGCTGCCTTTTTTTTCCAATTAATCTTCATCGAATATACACATATTACCTCAGTTTTTAGTCGCATCCGAACAATTAGACATTGTTCTTTACAATGCTCACTATCCTGCAGGGCCATATCTAGCCGAGGTGCAGGGGGTACATTGCACCCCCAGACAAATATACACTTGATTATACACTTGATTAAGATCATGCAGTGATGCTCTTGAGGCACTGATCAGTCTGTCGGTTTTAAGGGCGCCCACACACCAATTGGTTCATTTGCCCCAATCCAAACTTTCTTATATCACTTACATGGAAGCTATGGCACCCCACCACTCCGCTGCACCCCCACTTTAAAAATCCTACATACGGCCCTGCAGGGAAACCCAATGAAAGGATCAAACCGATCACCTTATATAATATTATTTCTGGAGATAAAATAAATCATGAATCACATAGATCATGACATTTGTCCTTCAGTGCAAGTTTCTGTACCATATGTAATACCAATATATAGAGACATTGCATGGGTAATGAATGATAATGAATAACACCCTACTGAAACAACCAAGAGATGTCACGGTTTATAAACTGATCCTCTGGATGCTAATATCCTGACAGGGTGCTTGTTAAAATTCTGACAACTGACATACCGTAAATAACACGTGGTCTTTGTTTTGGCAGTGAATGTGTCACTGATGTACAGATATGTTCATCTTTTAATGTCTTCATTAGCATCAATTTTCTTAACCGGATTCGACCATTCAATAAAGACATTCACTATTCAACAAATAAATTTACATTAAATTAAAATATGCAAATCCACTTACCTCTTCAATGACAAATACTCGGCTGCTCATAAATGATCATAAATACTAGTCGTGAATTAGCATCCCATCGCTACACCATACTGACCAACGTCGGGCTAAATCATTAGCTCGCTCTTTGTCCTTAGCTTTCTTTACAAGCAAGAAACAGTGTCACCGCAATGCCACGAGTTTGTCACACTGGACCGTGGCGCGTGGAGCTATAAATAGCAATAACAATCAAAGACATATTTCATGGTGCCATCGTTTGGTATCTGGGTCACACGAAAACGAAATTGACTGTTGATTTCTAATATTGTAGCGTGTCTAATGAGTTTAATGTCTGACGCTTTGAGTAGAATCGACATCCATTCATTTGAGAGAAGTTATATTCTTTACTTGGCACGTTATTGAGACGCTAATATCATCTATTGCTCTCTACTCAAATAAAGCCATACGTTGCATTACATCGACTTTCTGCCAAATATAGATTAATAATCTAATATTCTTTTCTGCTAAATCATTTATGTAATCATTATTTGAGGAGCCTAAATATCTCCATTAAATTGCCTGCAATGCTATGTCCAGCCTTCAACGAAAAATCAATTAATTTCAGCATTTAGCAATTCATGAATACGGATATATTACACTCCCGTGGCCGCCGTTTTTCATTTTCTGCATTTGTAAAGCAAAATGTCTAAAATATTAGATTAATAGATGTCTAGGCATACTAATGGGTCTGTTTGTCCAACATAGTAGCCTAGAAGGTTCATTTATTTGGCAGACGTAGAGCAAGTGTGAAACATGCCATTTAATATAAGAAATGGTTATTATTCTGAATATTCCAAAATAGACGTTGATCCCATTATGGCTAGGTTACATAATTGTGGTGATATAATAAATAATAGATGTAGGGAAATAATTGAACTAGAAATAATGTTCCGAAGATTGATCAGAAAATTAAATAGTCTTTATAAAATCCGTATGACGTCTAAAATGCCACCCTGGAATTAATTTAAAACTCCATATATAGAAGTAATAAAATTCATATGACGGGAATCATCAGGGTAGACTATCGCCAATTTCAAAATTGGAAGTGTAAACCTACGAAAAAAAAAGTTAATGTAAACTTTATTAAATCCATATCAGTCTGGGCCTAAAGTTTACACATATGTAACAAAAGTTTGGGGTTTATTAAAATTTGTCGAGTAAGCTTGGATAGTAAGGTGTTTTCTTTTTCTTTCGGAGTTGAGGGAAACCGGAGCGCATAGATAAAACACACGCGGTGAGACTATGTACTTCCCACCGCGGATCTCCATATAATTCCCAATCTCCATTTCAAGTCGTGACAATGTCTCTAATGATACTTTATAAATGAATCGATGAATTTTATTGGGGTATCCAACCAAAAACAAATATCATCGCCTTTAATTACCGAATTCATTGTATAAAGGCCATTGTATTGAGAGAGACTATAAAGATTTTAATGTTCTTGAAATAATTCCATCTTTATCCTTCTGAATTCCTGCTTTACATCAAGGTGACTCATCATTTACGAAACAAACCATTGAAAATATCCTTGTCGCGGCTGTGTGACTGTAAATTGAATAAAAACTCTATTTGTGATGATCATTATAGAAAATGATTTCGATTACAGGACAAAATTGATGTCTTAAAGGGATGTTATCATATATGGTAACTATATGGCAAGGACAAAATACTTACTTATGGAACAGTTGCTAGTGTATTTCAGACGACGTTTCGGAGATTATAGAGCAAAATAATACAGCAATACAGATATGAGGCAATATCGTCCAGGCAAGATACTAATATGGTCTAGACGCATATTATCGCCAAAAATATATGTTCCAGTCCGAAATCTGTGTCACAATGGGGCAAATTGGCCTAAATTCAAATTGACCACAGATTTTGGCTGGCAAATTACATTTTCCACCAAATTATCATATACTATTCAAAAAAAAAGTAGGGGATATTTGATTTTTAAGTGTTATTAAAGTCACCTAATGAAACTGACGAAGAAACAAATGACAAAATGAAATGAAGTTCACATTCATCGATTTATTCCAAATGATCGTTAGACTAAGTAAGGCACAGACTGGCCATTGTAAGGGTAAAATGATACCCGGGGTCAAACAGCAAAGTTACCACAGCATCACAACAAAAAAATATACGTTTTCGGTGTAAATGAATCAATTTCCATAAACTTACGGGAAACTTCTGAGTCACTAACTAGTCACCTCTGAGTTATTAAATATTCAGTGATGAATTTGACGTTATTGAGTCACAGCCTAGTCAAGGGTGAGTTACGTGTGAGTCCTTTCGGTCACACGTATTATGACGGCAGTTTGACGAAGCCTGGACTAAAATAACATCTATAGCATCTGCAAATATCAACAAAGGAAAAAGTGAATCATATGTATTTTTTCTAACAAAACTTGTGGGACAATTCCCAGTTAATAAATAATCAGCGATGAAGTTTTTGTAAGTGAGTTACAGCCTAGTCAAGGGTGAGTCCTTCCGGTGAAATGAATTGTGGGTGGACGTTTTATGGCGGCAGTTTAACGAAGCCTGGACGCTTGTTTGATTAAAAGAAAATCGAAGTCATCTACCGATATCTGTCACAGAAAAGGTAAATTATTGGTGTTTTTGTTAAGGATACAGCCTTATTCAATATTATGTTTACTATATTACACAGATTAGGTAGCGTATGTGAAATAGACCACTGATTTTGTTTTTGATTAAAAATTCAGATTCAAATTTATGAAATCGACGGGTGTAGACCTTGATGGGTCCCCTTTGTATGGGTTAGGAAATCATTATGATCCAGTTAGTGCTTTATATTGAAATCTTAAGCTGATATTCAACATAATATGAATAGAATTGAAAATTTCACCATATAGATAGGCCTGGGAGGAGTATTGCCGCATTGCATTGGCGGGGGCTATTCGGATATACGTATGAATCAAAACCGAGTCGCCAATTGGTTCATAGGTGAGTCATATATATCACATAAGCCACAATGTTAAGGGGTGGGTGGGATTTCAAATTCCAACTAGGCCTACCAAGTTTTCTTTTACATTTTACGTGTACACCATACCTATAGGGTATTTGTCCGATCCTATGGGTCCGTGTCTTACCATGGTTCCCCTAAATATTTTTTAAAGTCTTGGATGTTTGTTTTTGTATCATTTCAGAGACCAGAGAGAATAACAACTCCATTATTCTACATCAAAGGGATATCATGGATGACGAAACTACATATGAAATTCTAATAGGTGACATCGTTCTGGCTCGTCCATTAGAATTTCTAACGACAATCGAAGTGTTATTCGCTGTGTACTATATTCAATATTGATTATTGTTCAAAGATTTTAAACACAAACGTTTGACACACCCAAACTTTGACACACAATAGATAACCTATATTTTCTGTCCGATTTAGATGCAACTTAAAATATATGATATGAAAAAAATGAGTTTGGGTTTGGTGTGCATCAGACCTTCAGTTACGGAGTTATACTCTCTTTGCCAAAAACCTTGTGAACACGAAAGGGGCTCTTCCTTTATCTATATTATGGTTATCAAAATTGGTTTGAAACAACGGGTCGCGATAGAGGCTACACCATTTAATGGATTTCTTTCATATTTGGTGAGTAGCATTCGGATCACGAGGTAAGAACCATATCGATATTTAGTGTTACGTTCTGGAGTATCTCCCTTTAGATGTTACATTGAATTTCATGAGAAAAGAATAAAATATGTATAACTTATATGGAGTGCTTTATTTTTGAATTAAACATACGTTATGCAAGAGCTGAAACTGTCTGTTGCAGACCTTTCTTTAGGCCTGAAATGTTATCTAAATTATTAATTAGACATTAATGAACTTATCACTAGTTTGTATGATTTTTACTGGATTAGGAACCGATTTTTTGCTCAACTTTCATTCATGATTTAATCATGAAATGGATAATCGAGACTGTGTTTTTTATCGAACCGACTAGTAATGATGATCAAGGCTATGCCGAAAATTCAGTCGCTAAAATCTCGGTTCAAAGTTGATCAATTTGACTGAAAATTTCCGCAAAATCTCTTTACATTATTTAGTTTTTAACTATTATATAGTAAGAACTGCCAGCTGTTTATAATCTCGCATAATGTATTTTTAAGTTTTTATTTTGATATTGTTTCCTTATTGAGCTGACATAATGCTGATGACATCGGGAGAAACGGTGCACTAATTGAAACATAACTTTATATTATGTTATTCGGCAAAAAATATCGTCAATTCAAAGACGAACGCGGAATCATATAGAAAATGTACTGCAAATTTGGAGGTTAATACACCAGGCATAAGGTTGCTGGAAAACTAAGCATACACGAATCGTGTAATCTAATTGAGAAAAAAAATAACATCTTCGTATTCGTTTATAGATATTTTTCGTCAACTTTGTGAAATGCCAACCAAAGTATCAATATAAAAAAGGAGAATTAAATCCTAATTAATTAGGATTCCAGCCTGTGTGGAGTCATTTGACTCGTTGTGTAAGGCTAATTATGTGACTCAAATATATTTGCATTGATTCACTTTACTAGTCACTTGACTCACTGTACCTAGTTGGGTAACTCATCTCTTGTGTCACTAGACTCACTAAAGTAGTCGAAGAACTCACTTTACCTGACGAGTCACTTGACTCACTTAACAAGTCGTTTTATGGATTTTTTGGTGAGTCACAAAAATGAGTCTTTTGACTCATTATTTGAGTCCCAAGTAAGTTCCAAGTTAGTCCCAAGGTAGTCAACGAAAACTGAGTCGTTTTATGGATACTCACCCAAATGAGTCAACTGACCCACTTTTTTCTCTGTGTGGAGTTAATTACCAAGATAAGAAAATGTGTCGAAAACTAAATCAGCTGCTCCCAAATTGTATATTTTTGACACTAAATTAAATGTAGTGACTCCGCGGCATAACCTATCACCAAAATGTGTATGAAAATGGGTTCAGCTACCGCGAAAGGATATATTTTGATACCAAATTCGATTATTTTTTGATAATTTGATATACATTGACATTTTCCAATCAGAACTGGCGACGATTTGGGATTTCTGCCAATTTGTCCCATTTGGACACGGAGTGAGACTTTGTTTTGGTCATAATAAATTATACGTCTACACCGACCATAAATCACGGTCGCAATTTCTATTGCAGTAACTGCTAGGAAAGTAAATTGAGTTAAAAAGTTTGACTCTAGAACGGATTAAGCTTGTATGGACTCCTGGGTGAAAATGTCACTGAGGCCCCTGACATCAATAATGAAAAAGGAGCATATTCTGGTTATTGTTCGTCACATTTATTTGGTCAAACTGATCCCGCAGTGAATATTCACTTGGTAAGTAATTCTCTGTGAAACAGATTGTTATTTGGTACAAACAAATACAACATAATAAATAAAATCATGAAATATTATAAAATTGCTAATCAATAGTGTGTAAACAGTCCAACTTAGGGGGGGGGGGGCATTTAATATGTTAGCCCCTGGCTGCAGTCAAGTCAGCTCTCCCATTAATCCGGTTTGTAAATGGTCAAAGGCGTACGAGTCAGGGGGCAGGGGGTGGGGTCAAGTGAAAAAGATTTTTATTTCATTTACATGGCCAAATGAAGTGTCGGAAGTATAATAAAACACCAATTTTGCGGCTGTCAAATTTTCCAAAATTATCTTGGCAGTTCATACAAGGTCAGCTCCTATCGAAGAAGACCGGCGCTGCTGCCTGTAAACCCGAAATTTTGGGGGCATTTCGGGTTTTATTCCCCTAACTTTAATCGAGCGTTAATAAAAAAACTAATTTTACTTTTCTTTTAATTGAATACCACAAATTTGTACTGAGTTGACTATGGATTAAAACATTTTGTCTGGAGTCACTCTACTTTGTGCGACATTTATCTGACATTGATTATTATTTGTGAACGCAGCTGCAACAGTCTGATTGGATGTGTGGAATTCACAGGCTAGAATATCTGCAAGAGCATGGGGGTTGGGATGGCCTAGTAGTCTAGAGTGTCGCGCTTCGATCTCTAGCTGGCCGGTCACCTCTTCCTTGCGGCTGTGGTTTCGATTGAGCGTATGTGGCATGGAGATAGGGGCGCCTTCTCAACCTCGTGGGTTTCCTCCGGGCACTCCGGTTTCCTCCCTACGCGCAAGCGAATTATTGAAATAAAATTAAACCTTATGTTAGTCCCGAAAATGACATAGTTCGTGTCGAGTGGACGTTAAACCTCATTTCTCTGAATTTGCATTTGCTGGGGCACACCCGGCATAGTCTACAGTAGGTGTTTTAGAGTTATGGTCGCAAATTTTCTTTCGGGGGGGGGGGGGGACATTTTTTCAGGCGGCATTCTAAGCTTGCTACGGGCCTGGACTAGAATTGCATAGGAAAACGCGTTTGCGGCAGTTTAATTTTCAAAATTTTCTCCCAAGGTAACGTCTTCGTGGTCTGTAAACGATTGGTTGATTGTAATTCGAGTCAGCCACCATAATTAGACTATATTAGACCACTTTGAAGTTGCTTCGTTTCTGAAAACGCGGTGGTAGCCGTCAAACATTCCAAAATTTTCTCGGGGGTTCCATTCAAGCAGGGACGTAAATGTGAGGTACCCCCCCCCCCCAGCAAAATAAATAGTTTGTCGCAAAATCAGTGCAGTCGATCGCAAAATAGGAGTAGTCGGTATCAAAATAAGTGCTCACTGTATACGTCACGCTACTCACAAAAAACTTTAGTATAAAATAAACTTGTCAACTTATCACGTTTGTAAAGATGTGTTTCACTCCATTCTGTTGTGAGTATGTTAGTCTAACAGCAAAATTTCACTCAAGGAGCAAAATAAGTGTCACTGCAGTCGGTCTCAAAAACAATGCCAGAATAGATCCCAAATACTAAGTAGTTGCGTGAATCCGTGTACCTAAATCGAATACGTCACACAAAACTATAGTTCAAAATAACCACGTCTGCTTGTCACTCTTATTGTGTTGTGAGTATGTTGTTCTATGAAATGTTTTCTACCAAGGCAAAAAAAAGTCGGTCTCAAAAAAAGTACTCACCGCAGTCGGTCTCCGACTAAATGAATTAATGGGATAAACAAACAATCACAAAACAGGCGAAATTGATAGATAGGCCCCAAGATTCTGTCCCATTTCTTATCCTCTCGTTAGCGAGAATTTGGTTCCATTTGCCATGACATTGATTCAAATTTTCAAGCCCAGTCCCAAAAATTTAAAAGCTCTGTTACATATCTGAGATTTTTCGCGGCGCGATTCCATTTCAAAATCATTCTTCTACTCCTCAATTGTCTTATACTGTCTCAGCACTATCATATTCACGGTTATAGTGAACTGCCCAGTTTGTAGTACCACTGGTGTGTGGGGCGTGGGGCTTCTGATTGTACAGACGTTATGTCAACTCTAGAAAACTCACACATGGTGCTCGGCTCCGGATTGCGTCACTCGCACTGGGAGGTGGGGCGGGCGTGGGGGGTATGTGCATCAGTCGGTCACATTTTGGCTACCCCCACCCCCACCCCCAAACGAAATCGTTATGTACGCCCCTGCATTCAAGGTGAGCTCCGCTTCTTCCCTCTCGAAAAAGACCGACGCCAATGCGGGCCCGTATTTTTTTTTAAACTTGCGCCTGATTCTTTTGATTTGTCTCAATAAAATATGATTACAATAATTAATAAAGTAGTGTTGATCTCTAACAAAATAATACATGATAAATCTGGTGATCAGGGTTGGGTTCAAACCTTTATTTACGTGTTTATGATCCAAATACTGAATTCATGCTGATTATAACATGAGGTGATTATAGATCCGCATTCTGTATTTAAATGAAAGATTTGTTAATATCTTTAAACAATATTTTACATTATCGCCTTAATTAGCCGCTCCAGTGTGTACTATACACATGCCAAAACATCTTGAAATTAACACTAATTTGCTTCTAAAAATAATAATATATTACATATTTATAGATAAGGTCAGACTTGCACTCAAAAAAATAATCAATCGGGACTTAAGACTTAAGACTTCTTATATACTTTGTTTGGGTTGATCACTTCGAACAATGCAGATCAAACAAAACTATTATAGTATACCTGCGTACATAGAATTACCTGGCTCGCAAACCTGTATAAACTTGACGGCTTAGCAACACATTTATGTATTAACAAGAGACACTATATTTCAAGCAGAGGAATGTATACTATATTTTGAGTTATTATTAGATGTATTACCGATATAATATAAGTAATATATACCAATGAAGAGATTGGTATTGACGTGCTCCAAGTTAATAACCTCATAATGGCTACCGGACAGAATATAGACTGACTGTACATGGCTGTGTTTATACATAGAAACATAGGACAGTGAGTGTTGGAAACGTTAATATTTGATGACAGAAAGTCAACTATGTAGATGTATGTGATATGTGTACTAAATCACAGGGTCAATATCTTTTACATGGAGATTTTATAACAATCGTGGTCAAAGTCAATGGCGTGTGTTTAATGAATATGTAATGCCCAAGATTGTAGTCTTCAGGGAACTTTAAAGACTGAACATAAAAGATAGATGTGAAATTATTGGGTCGATATAATTAAGTTGAGAATCGGGAGCGACCTGATTAAGTATTAATTGATTAGAACAGAGATGGAGATATAATCAAAGTTTGCTGAGTGTCTCATAGAAGTATATTCAAATGTTAGCAATTAAGCACATGTACAGAGCAATCAGTGACAATACCTTCTCTGCAGTTGGATTG
This sequence comes from Patella caerulea, assembly GCA_036850965.1. Lineage (NCBI taxonomy): Eukaryota > Metazoa > Mollusca > Gastropoda > Patellidae > Patella > Patella caerulea. The sequence continues at coordinate 15,384,936 of JAZGQO010000014.1, read as the reverse complement.
TGCGTGAAACTGGAATTAAAATTGTGAACAAGTTCGTGAAGTGTAGAGATTCCGATGCATTCGGTTCTGTGGTACTTAATTATTTACAGTAAGATGGCATTTAAACTGAGTTGTCCTGTAAGTATTGGATAGAATGGCCGCGATGAAGCAGGTGACTTTAGATGTGGAATTCACATCCTCTGCCGTTTATTGGGGGATTACAAACTGCGATCCTAAATTTGTTCTGGAGTGTATTAAACAAGGAGAGCCGTTGAACAGTTGCTGCAAGAAAACGGGAATGACATATTTACATTTAATCATCACAGAAGCCGCTCCGATGACTGAACACAAATTTGTGCCAATCATTTATCAGTTTTCCAATCAAGATGTCAACTTAAATGTGAAGAATTACACGAACGATTCTCCACTGGACTTGGCTATCAAATCTTCCTTGTTACAAATAATGGTGGCGTTGCTAAAATGTGGTGCTGACACGTCAGACAACCATCTTGAACTCATCAAAAATTATACTCGTCTGTTTCAGGCTGAATTCATGGGATGTTTCCAGAAATTTTCTCCTGGATACTGGGACGCCATTGATAATCAAAAAACATTTAAAGTGAACGTATTGGTAAAATCTTGGTGTAGGGTAAATATCAGCCGTAATGGTAAATCTTTGATAGAATACGCGAAGGAAAAGGGTGCCGAGGACAAAATAATCAAAATGCTCATTGATAACGAAGCGTCCATAGAATTTGCTCACGCTACAATAGCCGGTGATAAGGAAAGAATGAAACTTTTACTATGCAATGATTCCGTCGATCTTACAACGAAAGATTTATCAAATCGTGAAAGTTATTTTGAACCTTATAATCCTTTATCTTTATATGGAGCAGCTATAAAATATGGACATAAACATACACTGGATATTGTGAAAGGATATAGAGATCCGTTCATGAATAAAAACGACGAACATAGCGTTAATGCTGTCAATTCTGCCATATGTATTATTTTATAATAAAGAATTTGTTTATTTATGTAGGTTGTTACCTGTGTATTATTTTCTTTCACATAAAGATTATAAATAAATGTAGCTTGTAAAACAGTCCAATCCAATCTGTAAAATTTGGACAATGAAACATCGTCCGCTGAAACAACATTCTCGGGGGTGTGTCCAGGAATTTGAGAAGCGAGGCTTCCAAGGTGGAGACAACGTAAGGTTTGGCGTGATGTTTTCGGAGTTACTCAAGAATTTCATAAAACCAGACACCCCGAAACAGTATTTTCGGTTAATTGGGTCATACATGTAATAGGATTAGAGTGGAGGGGGTGAAAACGGCTGCAATGTTTCCATGAATATAGGAGTGGGGAACAAAATGCTCAGCGCGAACAGGGGAAGGTACGGACGCCTGGACCCCCTGGGCGCACGCTGGGATTGGGTAAAGGGAGCGAGTGGCGTCAAGAGGATGCAATTATGTGTAAGACTGGGAACATTTATTGGTAATTTATATTTCTGAAAGGGGGCATCAGATGGTATAACTGAGACTCGATGGACAAGTTCCAGATTGACTGGGTGGGCGGCTCGACTCTCTAGAAAGTTTTAGTAATTTAACCCTGGTGCAATTTAGGAATATAGCCCATAATCCCGACCCCTCTGGTTACACCATCGACCTACATGTATGCATTGCATTCAAAGTCAGGCGTAAATTAAACTTTCAATTGTTTTAAAGATTGTTGTATTCGCATAGATCTCATTCTTGAAAGACATTAATTTGCGCATGCTGTGTGCTCCTGTTAGATTCATTGAAATCGCATCCATAACAGCAATTCCAATAAGGGATATGCAATTAATTGTCCAGATGTATTCACTGTAAACTGGATAATCTAATGTAAATATTAATTTCTGTATTTTATGCTAACAAACCGCGGCATTCTTCCACCAACTGTAGTATTCGAAGCGAGAATAAATTTAACTTATTGCTCAGTCACATAGTAGTTAGCCAAATCAAAGGGGCGAACGGACGATAACAAGAATGCTTGATTGCCGTAAATCCGAATCTCGATTCGTTCCAGAGTCAGAACCTGTTCAACAAGTCTTCATTTAAATCAAGATTACATTCAACAATAGAATCGATATTTGGATTCTGGCTAACAAATGGCGAATTTGTTTGCAAAAAATCCAATTCCAAAATTTCTTCAAGTATATACGGGAGTACTGGTCCAATGCAGTAATTCAAACAGGTTTCTGCTACCCAAATGGTCGGATAACATATTATATTTATATATACGGATCTCTTTTTCGAAGAAGACGTGGTGTTTCGTCGCAGGCTTTGGTCCCTGTGGGTATGCCCTAATACGCCGACTCGCTTGCCTGGAGGTCGGGTGTTCGTTCCCGCATTGGCCGATAAAGTTCATCCATATTTTCCGGCGTGGTTTCTCCTTGTTAAGGACAGCTGCCTAGTCGTTCGGATGGGACAAAAAATCGAGGTCCCGTGTACACATAAAAGATCCCTTGGCAGTTGGAATTCAATATAAGAGTAGGCCGTAGCGCCGCTGCCGGGCAAAATTTCCCCCATAGCACACTGCATGGCGTATCCCCTTCTTCTATTAGCCCGGTTAGGTGCAAAAGAGTAGGACGTTAAACCCCATTTCATTTCCTTTTTTACCAAGGGGGGCCTGACAAGGACAGCTGCCTGGTCGTTCGGATGGTACGAAAAACCGAGGTCCCGTGTACACATTAGAGTGCACGTAAAAGATCCCTTGGCAGTTGGAATGCGATGTAAGAATAGGTCATAGCGCCGCTGCCCTGACAAAATTTCCCTCATTGCACACTGTATGGTGTATGCCCATCTTCCATTAGTTCAGGTTAGGTGCAAAAGAGTAGGACGTTAAACCCAATTTCATTCTATATTTTACCCAATGATGACCATCGTGGTCTTCTCCCTGGGACATCTAATGGAGTTATTCCCCTTCACACCTTCTTACAGTCAGGAGTTGAAAAAGTTGAGGTGACTTTGACCAAAGAAAAATTTTTAATTGGAGGTACGGTCGTAACACTATCAGTGACATTATTGATGACTGCAAAACCTGAAGATGTCATCAGTTGTTTATAAGTCCATCATAAAGGTTGCTGACAAATTTGTGCCTGCTAAATTAGTACCACTATGGAACCACCCTGCAGGTATTTTTTAACGTACCGTATTCTTTCAAACTCTACACAAGTTGAGTAGTTCAGCTCTGAACGTCGGTCTCATTACACTCACCCTGACCGTTCAGGGACTGGCCTATTCAATCAATGTCGAGAATAATTTGAACCCCAGTCAATTTTACTGGGCAACTTTTCACTGCGAAACATCGGAGTGTCAATCCGTGTGGACATCTGTACAATGTAAAGGAACATCTTAGTGACAAAATAAGACCTTGCTTACCTCGCTAGACTCAGTATGAGCGAAACAACACGTCCCCTCCTATCAAACTACCCTTTCGCCACCATGACACGGCGTGTTGTGATGCTCATACTGATTCTAGCGAAATGAGCAAGGTCTTATTTTCTCACTGAGATGTTCCTTTACACTGTACACGCGTCCACAAGGAGTGACACCCATCATTTAGCAGTGAAAAGTTGCCCAGTGAAATTGGGGGACAAATTATTTTCGACATTGATTGAATGGGCCAGTCCCTGAACGTCCAGGGTGAGTGTAATGAGACCGACGTTCAGAGCTGAACTAACTCTACACTTACACAGTATGAGTAAGGCCTATCCTATAGCCCTACTATACTACTATACTTATAGACTCTTAATATAATAATAACACTAACAGACTACACACTACAGTACAACAATAAACAATCATTCACTATGACTACTAGTAACTCGAGTAGTGCATTAGTAACTTGAGTAAGACATTATTACACTTAGTAATTTCTGATGATAAATCATTTAAATTTACGCTTATTAAACTTATAAATATCATGCCATATTAATTTTTGACCACCCTACATCACTGACCTCGCAACTGCCACAGGACAGAGCAACATCAAAAAAAGTGTCTCATTTTTATTAAAAGCAAAGTCAGAGCATTTTTGTTTCAAAATTTTGTCAAACCACACAACAAATGGTTTAAAAAAAACCCTCACAAACCAGACAATACATTCTAATAAGTAGACCAAAGGCATAGATTACGATGCGGTCTTGTGTCCCATCACATACTACTCACTCAAAGGGAAAAGAGGCTGGGAATGTCTGGCTAAATGGTCTAAGGTGTGCGCTTTAGATCATACGGTCTGTCATTGATTCAGATGGCATGGTTTCAATTCCCAGCTGGTGCGTGACAAGTAGAGACGTCTCCCCAATCTCGTGGGTTTTCTCCAGGTCCTCCCATAGTTACATGTACTATACTTGTAAAGTTAAACTGTGTGTTTAACGTTACAATTGATACAGTCTAAGACTCATTATGCAAGTACAAATAGGTTCAAACGCACAACTGTCAACACATATTATTACAGTTTGTATTGAAATAAGTAACTCTATCACAAATATTAGTTAGTTACTAAATCAGTTCTTTTTTGCATATTAGCAATGTTTTTTGTAATGTCTATTACGCAAGCAGCCATGACACCGACCAGTTTAAATTTCGCGTAGCAGTTAGGTTTCATCAAATCATATAATTATTTCAATGGGATTTGATTTATTATATGTTACACTATGTGTAGTACAGGTACTGTTTTTGGTCACTTTATGTGTAAATTAAGGGAGCTACAGGCCAGTAATCTTTTTGTAGTCATTTGACTGTAAAACTTGAAGTTGAGCCCTGAGAATACACAGGGGATGTATCTTTGCCATGGAATGTTAGACAACTAAAGGTTTCAATCATAAATCATAGATTTATCTTTCTGTGCACATTTATTAACACAATACTTAACATTATTTGACTTTAGTGCTATTAATATACAAGGCCTGTCTGTTTTTCATTTTAGCCAGCATGTACTTTGTTGTTCCAGACATTCATTTAAGATAGAATGGCAATCTGTTTTCTTATATTCCATTCAAAAACTTAGAAAATATTATCTGAAATTATATATAGAATTGATATCAAAGCGATTGAAACGCCAGCATTCAGCTTTGCACGACTTCTGGCTCTAAATCACAGTATGTCAAACCTTCCCACCTATCCCCGAAATTCTTCTGGATATTTTAGTCTAAAAGTCCTTAAAGAACAGAGGTTTGGTGCCTTTCTATTGATTTGATATGCATGTGTTATCAGAATTAGCTTTTATTTTCTTTTAATTTTTTCCCCAACTAATATTTTTGATTTAAATGTGTTTTGTATATTACTTAAAGTAGTTTAGTCTTTAACACAATGTTATCCAAAATCTTCACCATTGAAAACACAAATTATTTATCAATTTAAATCAACATTGTGATGCCATAGTTCTGGAAGGTTGTAAGTGCCACTTATGGCCCAAATAGGGTTTTTTGCATATATGATGAGTTGATGACTAATCATATTTAAAGGCTTCTCTTTGCAAAATTTCAGAACTCTTAAGGTCGTAACTTTCACAAAAACATTGCTATTAAAATGTTGATATCCTTATTGCATTACATGTATTAAGATTGGAAAACGTTTTACACTCATATCTCAAAAGGTAAATCCGACAAGGTAAATCATTATATACACATTCATATTACAGTATTATATGCGTTGCGTCCCACTTGTGTCAATTTCTAGGTCCCAAATGTTAGCGATTTAGCTCCTTTAAAATAAACTTACACATGTATCTCTGTAAAACTCAAAGATTTTCATAAAACTATCACAAGAAGTAAACATTGCACATCCTATCACACATAGTAAACATTGCACATGAACGTATCAGTTTAGTTTTTATTAATCGCTGTTACCATTTGTCGCTTATATTAGTGTTGTGCTGTGTGTTTATTTAACATGGTAAACAGTATTGGAGAGATTTTATCAGGTAAAATTTATTTAAAACATCCCTTCTTCACCCATAAAGTATGTCTTCCCTCTTTCAAAATGATCAGTTTAAGTTTTCAATAGATGAATTTTATCTAGAATTCCAATTATAGAGACTGACATGGAGTGTTTGATGTGATCTTAAAAAATGATTTTCAACCTGATCAGTATAAACGAAAATCTTTCTGCTGGTGCTAACCTATACTATTAGTTTAGTAATTAATTTATACCACTATCTCAGTACTAATTATTTCACAATATCTTATATGGGTATAGTTTTTTTTTTTTTTGTTGTCTTGTTTGTATTTAACATAACTTAATTTATACTTATTTTAAACCTTTAGTTTGGTGATAGCAAATAGAAAACATGAAAATTTCTCTCATAGTTTTAAATGTATTTATAAAAATGTCTGGAAAATAGATCTGGATTAGAATTTCGATGTAATATTATTCAGTTTCAATATCAAACTTTAGGGATAAACTATGAGAGAATATCTATATGGTTAATAGTTATTGCATGTAGTAATGTTAATTAACTGTTCCTAATACCTACATTTGCACATATATGTTAGAAATAAAATCAAATATGCTGACATTTAATGATATTTTTTGTTGTAATATTTCAGGTCCTAAGACAATATTTTTCTGGGCACCAACATTTAAATGGGTAAGTTAAGCTTGAACAATAATAAGGCAATTTGATGGGTGCCGTGAGTTTACCGACTATTTTTCACACAGATTCTTCTTTGTTTGCCAAAGTAATCATTTCTTGCCACAGCTGACACACAGTCATAATAATTCAACACTATATTAAAGTAGAATTCTGCGAATGAAAACATACACAAAATATGTTTGAGCAGAACAATCATTACGAGATCCGAACATGCGTAGATTATATGGTTATTTAATTGTTAAATTCTACTTGAACATACATGTAGTGTTGAATTACTATAAATTTGTGTCAGATATGATGAGAAATGATTCCTTTTATGAAAAATAAACATTCACAGTGAAAAATAGCCTGAGAACAGAAGTGGGAAAGGGCGGTATTTTATCATATTTTCATATTGCAGCTATACAGGGCTTGATAGGAACTGTCACCAGACATTGTCCTATCAGAGACAGTTCCTAAAGGAACTGCTGATTGACAGAGCAAATTGAAATTTCACATTTGTTAGACACTTAAAATTCGATGAAGATGGGTGGTCATTTCACAGTTCAGACAAAATTCTTTTTCCAAGCAATGCCAAGTGAATCGTAGAAAGAATGATAACCGTTAGGTATTTCTTCATTGTTCATTTCCAACAATATGGGAGACTAAAACAAACATCATACGGATGCTGAAAGATTTTATCTCTTGGAAAGAGTATCAGAGATCATTTAGTTTCACAGGACGTGGATATATGGGTTTCTAAAGCGTTAATTATTTAGCCCTTGAGTTCCATGTCTTCTCTGTACATCTTACAACTTAAATCTTAGAGGGCTTATGTCAACTATGATCGTATTCAATTGAGCCCACAGCCACATGACTGCCTTGTGATCAGAAGAAAGCAGGGGACTATTAAAATGGGCCTGTTCATCTGTCTGTCAGTCAGTCAGTCTATGGTGGCCTACAGTCTGAATAGCATTTTTTTTCTAAATAGGCTAAAAAAAAAAAAATTAAAAAATTAAAAAAAAATTTTAAATAGAAAAAAAAAAAAAAAAAATTAAACTACATTTGCCTAGCGTCTTAATAGTGTCTTGATTAACCAGACGCTCAGTGTGAGTTATCTCCTTTCCGAAAGTAATATTCGTCGTAAAGTGGAAACCGTTGATAGATCAGTGGTGTAAACAGGCCTAAATTAGAAAAACTGCGGCACTATTGCACTTTCGCACCTTTACCCAAAGTAATATTCGTCGTAAAGTGTAAACAAGTCTAAATTAGAAAAACCGCTGCGCTATAGCACTTTCGCACCTGTACCAGTTCCCGTGGAGAACGCTAGATCGGAGACGGTCCTACGCATTTTAGCACATATGACGTCATATATAGATTGTGGGTTAGGGTTAGGGTAAGGGCTAGGACCTGTAGATTTGGTCAAAGTCCCGAGATATAAACAGGGCTAGCCCTAACCCTAACCCATGATCAAGCCTAACCCTTACCCTAACCCACAATTCACATATGACGTCACAATTTGCGTAGGACTGTCTCCGATCTAGCGTTCTCCAGTTCCCGTTGCATTTGTTGACTATTTAGACTCGAATAACAAGACACTCAGGCGGACTTCGACACATTGGCGATACTCGATTCACAGTTCCGGAATTGAATTCCAAAACTGGTGTCAATCGAGTGAAAAGGAGAATTTCGGATTACAGCGCATGCGTCGACTGTATAAAAAGTATCCCAACCAATCATGACTGCTGAAACATATTTTTTACCGAGGAATACGTCACGATTCTACTCACTCCACCTCAGCTGTCGGGACTGGCAGAACTGTGACAGGACTGAATTCCGCGTCACTCGATTGTAATTCTGTCGATTCGGGACGTTCTGGACTGTGAATCGAGCACCGCCTCTGACTACACGCTTAACGCCCGCGGTTCATAATAATAATAATTTTCGTATATTTTAATTTTTGCGCTAAGCCACCATTCTGTAAAAGACTATTTGGCGTTGACCATTTGGATCGTGTTTACGTGTGAATAACGTTGTGACCTTGATGCTGACCCTGACTTGAAATTTTCCATAAATTTCGGGGTCTTTGCGTTTATGCTTGCCGTCGCCTCATTTCTTGCTGTATTATCAAATTCAATGTTCGAGCAGTTCGAGGTGAAAGCAGAGACAATGCCCGAAAAAGGTAACCGGGTCAAAGTCGTAGGTCATGTTACAGAAAACTGAACTCAAACTTTTCAAAGTTTGTTTTTGGACACTTGACCTTGGGAACACGGGCCCTCTACGTTTGGCCGTTTTCTGAATCACCAGTGTGTGACAGGACCAAGGTCAAGGTCGATAGTCCAAGACCAGATTGTAGCCTATAAAATACTATATTATAGTATTCCAAGGTCAAAAGTCCAAAATCTGACTTCGAAAAGTTTGAGTTCAGTTTTCTGTAACATGACCTACGACTTTGATCCGGTTATCTTTTATGAAGGGCATCGTCTCTGCTTTCACTTCGATCATTGAATTTATAATACAGCAAGAAATAGGGCGATGGCAAGCGTAAACGCAAAGACTCCGAGATTGGTGGAGAATTTCATGTCACAACGTTATTCACACGTAAACGCCAATCAAATTGGTCATCGCCAGCACAAAAATTAAAATATACGAAAATTATTATTATGAACTGCTAACGTTAGGCCAAACTTTCTTTTGAAGTATAAGAAAAATAAAATAAAGACGTTTGAAGTATTTGTAGTTAAAAAATATTTCCTATTTAGAGTAAATAGGAAATTTAAATGAGTAAAATGCATCATTTTGCCCGAAACAGTTAGGTGTGATGTAAACAATGCACGAGCCGTTGAGCCAATGACTACCACCACACGAAGTCAACGCGCGTGTTGTAGACAGTCATCTGTGACAGAGGTATTTCGTAAGTAATTCTCTGTGAAACATTGGTGTTAGGCGCGTAGCGCAGAGTGCCTGAGTCCGTCTAGTGTCTTGTTATTCGAGTCTAAATAGTCAACAAATGCAAACGGCGTCGAACGGTTAAATATATATCTCCTTGGAGAAGATAAAAGTCGATAAAATGAAAAGTTATTGGTTGATTTGGCTGGAATTTGTTGTGAGATCATCGCTAGCTCACGTGGACAAGCTCTGGCAATTTCAAACCTCTACGACCACGGGAACTGGTATATTTTACGACGATTATTACTTTTGGCAATGAGATATCGCACACTGAGCGTCTGGTTAATCAAGACACTATTAAGACGCTAGGCAAATGTAGTTTAATTTTTTTTTTTTTTTTTTTTCAATTTGATAAAAAAAAAATTTTTTTTTTTAACAGCCTATTTAGAAAAAAATGCTATTCAGACTGTAGGCCACCATAGTCAGTCACACTAATTGAGCTGGAATGTTCAAACTTAGTCTAGGTGTTATTAGGTGAACACCTTTTAATTAAGGTAGAATGTTTAAACTTGATGTAGATGTTCATTAGGTGAATTTCTTGACTGAGTTCAAGGATTAACATTAAGCAATTTCATTGGTTAGTGCTTTTTGACAAGATAACTTTGATTCTGATAGAGTGTGATGAAACTTAGTGTATAGTTTCACTACACTACTAGGTACTTGAAAACCTTGAAAAAACTAAATGTGCAATTAGTTAATGTGACATCTATTTATTTTGGGTTTTTGGCAGGGGACAACAACCTCGCTGTTGGCTTGTTATATTTTCCCTACTTTTTTTTCAATGCAGGCATTAGTGATTGCTGGAATTGGCGACTTACAGAGACCTCCTGAAAAACTTAGTGCTTATCAATCTACAGCTTTAGCTGCTACAGGTAAATATATTATACACTAATCTAGTTCGCAAATTTTTATATTTTTTTTTATTTCATTTGTTTCTACAGGAATTATCTGGTCTAGATATTCAATATTCATTATTCCTAAAAATTATAATAAAATATTTGTTAATGGTTAATATATTTGTTGGTGCTACTGGAATATATCAATTTTTCATTTGTTTATACAGGAATTATCTGGTCTAGATATTCAATGGTCATTATTCCTAAAAATTATAATTTGTTAATGGTTAATATATTTGTTGGTGCTACTGGAATATATCAATTGCTTAAAATTTACAAGTAAGTTTACTACTTATGTATAATAAAAGATATTTGAAACTTCTTGTCTGATTAAATATACATTCCCAAGCTACATGACATTTATTCACATCTTCATACAATAACCAATTACCTTAATTACTGTGAGAAATGTGCCCTTGAGTGCTATACAGCTGTTAGTCAAAACGTATTGTAACATTTAAAAAAAAAAAGAACAGCCTTCAATATCATGTACAATAATATACATGTAGACTGGACAAGAAAGACAAATAGATCTTGAGCAGAGATTTTCATAATGACAGTTGAGTTTAAGAGCAGATTTAGTGTAGATGCCTTGATCAAGACATTTAGCCTCACTGAGATCATAACGGTAACATAACATTAACAAGATCTTTGGAAACACAAGAGCTTCAACGTCCAAACTGAAAATTGTTCTTAACTTTAAAAATTCATTCTGCACTGGTTAAAATATTTATGTAAAAGTCAAATCATTATAAGTACTGTAATTATATCATTCTATTACAAATTTTATGTGATAATATTCATTATTGTAAAAGCTTATGAATCTTTTTAATTAATAATAGATGGCTATCTTCTTTCATAATATACTATTCAAAAAAAGTAGGGGATATTTGATTTTTAAGTGTTGTTAAAGTCACCTAATGAAACTGACGAAGAAACAAATGACAAAATGAAATGAAGTTCACATTCATCGATTTATTCCAAATGATCGTTAGACTAAGTAAGGCACAGACTGACCATTATAAGGGTAAAATGATACCCGGGGTCAAACAGCAAAGTTACCACAGCATCACAACAAAGTCAGTAACGGGTAAATCCTCCTCTGTTTGCCAAACAAGCATTGATCCGACGTGACATACTCCTAATGAGACGTCTAAGGTCATTTTTGTCCAGATTGTCCCATTCCTGTTGCAAGTTCTTGGACATTGTCAGGACGTTGTTGACGTTGACGTAACCTCTGTCCAAGCATGTCCCAGATATGCTCGATGGGGGAGAGGTCGGGACTCAGTGCTTGCCAAGGTAATGTGGTGATGTTCTGTTGTTGGAGGTAACCTGTAACGATCCTGGCCCTGTGACATCTTGTGTTGTCATCCTGGAAGATGAAACGGCGGCCATGACATCGTGCGAACGGCACAACATTGACTGCCAAGATGTTGTCCCGGTAGTACTGGCTTGTAACACGCCTGCAACAACATGCAAAGCTGTTTTTCCAGCAACAGTGATGCCTCCCCACACCATAACAGAACCACCCCCAAATCGATCATGTCTGATGACGTTAACGTCTTGGAAGCGCTCGTTTCGACGACGCCACACCCTCCTACGTCTGTCCAAAAAATCAACAGTGAACTTTGACTCATCTGAAAACATCACATTGCTCCAGCGTCGATTATCCCAGTATTGACGACGACGTCTTGCCTGAATGTGATGATCTCTCAAACAAGGGATCACGCGAGGACGTCGGGCGCGAAGGTGACCCCTATGCAGTCGATTCCGAATCGTCTGGCCACTCACTCTCACACCAGTGTCTGTTTGAAGACGAGCGCTGATCTGATTTGCTGTGATGACACGATTTCTCAAGGCCAAGGTACGGATAAATCGATCCCGGGCTTGAGTTGTTGCCCTTGGTCGACCTGAGCGTGGTCTGTCCTGTACAGATTGTGTATCACGGTATCTGGACCATAGCCTGCTTATGACAGACTGAGAAACATTCATCTTCCGTGCCACAACCGCCTGTGTTGTGCCGATCTGTAGCATGCCAAGGGCACGTAACCTTTCATTTTGGGTAAGCCGACGCATATCAAAATTTGTTTTCTGGTCACTAAAACAATTAAACTGATGTTTCCACCCTGGAATTCAATGCCACAATGACTGTAACATTCAAAGTCAGAGTCGTGAAAATTTTGGGTTGGGCCCCCATGATGATCCCAAGCATCACCTGCATTCCATGCTGTAGTTATTGGTGCGTTTGGGCGTCACATGTAACTGGAAATGTTTCTTCTGTTAGGTTCTATGGTGACTTTTTTCGTAGTCATTTGCATATTTTAGTATTATGCCCCCAAAATCAAATATCCCCTACTTTTTTTGAATAGTATATCAGTCTTGGTCATTTCAGTTACTTTTAATAAGCAACCAAGCTCTACGTCCCCTACACAATGAACCAGCATGATTTTGAAATTGGGGTGAAAAGAGGAATTACAGACTCTCAACCAATGATAATCTCAATATTACCAGTTCTTGATAATGTTATGACGACACTTTATGGCATTATGTATCAAATTAATCAGATCCCTATTTTATTTTCCAGCTACAGAAGTGGACTAAAGAAACAGGAAACACAATCAGAATAATGAGAGAATTGAAGCTGTTGTGATTTAGTGAATGTTCAAATATATTTATATATCACAGTGTTGTGTTTCACTAACTAAAAGTATGACTTGTGACCATTCTTGCTCATGTGTGAAGTGCGATAGGCATTATTGAGTGTCCATCAAACCTAGAGATTAATATATTATTACTTTATCATTTTAATGGTAATAAGAATATCTTTTGTTGTTATGTTACCGTAAGGTAATTATTCTATAATAGTAAGTTATTGTTGAAATTTACATGATGTATTTTAAGAATATAGCATTTAAAGGGATAGAATGTTTTCAATCACATTTTTTCTCTCGATGTACCAGTAGTCAGAATGACAATGTAAACAATTTCTGTAGAATTTAGAAATTTTTATTTGCGAAATCATTTTACTAGTTTCTGAGAAAATAATTTTATAAATGAGTTTTCTTACTGGAATACTGGTCAGTTGACCTTTCCACATGATGTCTCCATTGTAATTCATTTATGAAATTAATTTTTATGGACCATTGGGATTTTAAGACCTTGTACTTGTAATGGTATCAAAAAGTAATTAAGATAGATTAGTATTATATTTCTTTAATGAAGGACAATCGACTGATATTATTATTGAATGTACAATCAAACAATTAACAATGTTTCGATATGGATATGCCCAAGTTGTATTATAATCAAGATTTGTGATGATTGTTATAGTGGAATATTTTTACTATTTCAAGTTTAAAGTTGATAAAATAAAAAGTATTTATGGGGTTTTTTTTTGATGTATGTATTTTAATATTATATCATTGGTAGTATTATATTTTGGATTTCAACAACATATTAGGTATTGTTCATGTAATGAATAGAGCAAGAAAATAGATTTATTTACTGTGGTTAAAGGTATCTTTATGTCTCCTCAAATTTCTAAGCCAAAAGTAAAATCCTTCTGTTATAAGGTTTAATATAATATAAATGAATATTTAATTTTTAGCTTTATATGCAGGGGTGGATCTAGGAATTTTGAGAAGGGGGGTGCCGCAAAATGAGAGTACTTACTGCGGAGATGGGGCACACCGCTGCGACGGGGTCCCCCAAGAAAATAATCTGTTATTTCCTTGCATCTGTAGACATTCCAAGGTCTATTTGGCTGATATTTTCGTCTAAGTAAACGTTCGGAGAGGACATATTTGGGTCTGAAAAAAGGCACTTTCAGCAGTAAAAAGGGCACTGTCGAAAATTAGGGAGGGGGGGGTGCGTGCCCCTTGTGTCCCCCACTGGATCCGCCTCTGATATGTAATAGGTGTTTTATTCATTAACAGATATTGTATATAAAATATCAACTTTTGAAATCTCCTAATTCTGGTTTTAACCATAATCTTGCTCTGGGCAACATTGTATATTAAAAATAAAATATGTAAAGAAATAATAACATTTATTTTTTTTGCCCATGAAAAATTTTTATTTAAAAAAAAATGCTCTACAGATCAATTGTTTTTTTTTTAACTGTAAAAATTGCCTTGACCTATCAAACAATGTACAGATTTGCTCATATAATTATAATTTTATTACCAAGTTAGTGCTCCTTACATTGCAAAGATTTACAGGATCAGACACATCAGTTTTTATACTCCCACTTTGAAATGTTGTAGTATAATGCCATAACACCTTCCAGCTATACACAATTTTCATACGGTCTTTTTCATATTTCAATATGTTGTTAACATCAGTGAGATGAAAAAAGACTTGAATTCAAACAATTTCAAATAATAACTTTCAGGATTACTATCCCTCAATACAATCTCCTTGAAATTTATATGTCCTGTTCAAATTGGGAGCAGAGTTACTGCCCATGCAATTGAAATTGGGAAACAACTTTAAAGATCAGTGTTTCAAGAGAGAAATGGGGTTTAACGTTCACTCAACAAAAACTAGGTCATTTCGGAACTAACATATGGTTTAATTTTATTTCAAAATTCACTTGCGAGTAGGGGTCTTTAGTAGTCGGAGGCTGGACTTGTCACATAAAAACCAGGGATTCATAGCAGTTGACTCAATGATAGACACATGCTAAACATTCAGACATCCAAACCCTGCTGCTGCCCCTTTAGTGTTTCAAGATGAAGTGCTTAATATTGATCACAGCATATATTGTAATGTTGTATTGTCCTCCTTCACCTAGTTTAGGTATAGTTTGTGGACAACATTTAGCTTGTTCCCTGTCCACCTCTGCAGTGTGGGGTTCTTTGGCCAAATGGGCAAGGCGTGCATGTTATATCATTAGGTGTTATTGAGTCAAGTGGTGTGGTTTAGTCCCAAAATGACCTGTGTTGAGTGGAGGTTAGGCCCCAAGATTCTCTCTCTTGCAAAATGTGGGCATATCTTGCATGGCAACAGCTTGTTCAAACGATAACCCAGGTTCTAAATCAACTACACAACCAACAATCGTTAAATTAGACTGTACTTAAATTTTGTTTATGTTTTCTGACTTTGTAACCGCATACTTTCTATCTGTGATAGCTCCTCTGGGGAGACTTCTGTTTACATGAGGTAATAATATTTCAAATCAGAATACAATTGAGCATTAAACTTCCCAGAACATTATAATACAACACAAAATAAAGCCCTATACACCATTACAGACAATTTAATAACCCAGTAAGTTCGAATGATTTGACACCCCCTTCTTCAAAGAAAATGTCCCATGTCAGTTAATGGCATATATCAAATCTAAAGCAGAACATTATGAATTAATTAGTTTAGAACATGAATTAAGATATCATACTATAATCTATGTATCCTATATTGCAGGTCCTAAAACTGTTTTCTTTTGGGCTCCATGTGTAAAATGGGTAAGATATTTATCAACATATTGCTAATTATCACCCATGCTTTCCTTTTATGTATAAGGAATTCTCAAAGAAACTTGAATTAAAATTAAATTTTTGAATTCAGTGCAACTTAATGATAAAAGATGACTTAATATTCCAATTTGATATACGTTATTTCAGATCCTGGTCATTGCCGGTATAGGTGATCTTAAACGACCCCCTGAAAAAATGAGTGTTTTCCAAGCCTCAGCTTTAGCGGTTACAGGTGAACTCATTTTGTATGAAATGAATTTCTTACCATATACATATTTCAGCTCTATTTCACCACTTCTTCATGAATTGGGTTGGTGTTGTGTAATCAAATATTAGTTAGCCAGTACTGTGCAGCATTTATGCCCTTAAACAAGTTACATTTCTGTTAATAGTTAATGTTCTTGCTAAATATGCTTACTTCCATACTTCAGGCATATTTTACTATTTTTACATCTTGGACATTTGAGTGATATGGAAGAAAAAGATTTGAACTGTAATTAAAATTATTTTAAAAATAATACATATACTTTTGTTTTTGGATGAACTGCTGTATACAAAGTTAAATCGTTGAAAAAAGTTATAAATGCACTGATGTATGGATTCTTCGATTTCCAAAAATTATTGTGCATAGTATTTGTCATTAGTTATAAAATTTCAGTTAAATTACTTGTGTCTGAGCGAATTTTTCAGGTTGTAAATAGTTTAAAGTGTTCATAATATAGTCTTGATTGTTATATCTACGGTAATAAACAAAGTCTTGATTATCCAGTTATTAAATGGTGGTTGTGTTTCTATGCATTGAAAATTGCAACCATAATGTCTAATTAATAATTTATATAATATTTGAGGTCAAAAGACAGACCTGCAGTAGGCAGATTTAGTTCTTACATAATGCATCTATTGGTTGGGTAAGAATCTTCCATGCAATTTTTGTCCCCCGCCTTTCGAAGAAAGTTGGGGGACTATTAAAATGGGTTCGTCCGTCTGTCTGTCTGTCTGTCTGTCCGTCACACTTTTTGGGACACAATAACTCTCTTCCTAATTGAGCTAGAATGTTCAAACTTGGTGTATGTGTTTATTAGGTCAATGCCTTGACGGAGTTCGAAGATGAGCATTTTCCGCTTAGGGTAAGCAGAGATAAGTAATTTTATTGGTTGATGCTTTGGGACACGATAACTTTAGTTCTAATTAAGTGAGATTGATGAAATTTGGTGTATAGTTTCATTACAGTAATACCTTGACTAAGTTCGATAATGAGCATTTTCTGCTCAGGGTAAGCGGAGTGATACGCAATTTGATTGGTCAAGACTTTGGAACACAATAACTCTCCTTCTAATTGAGTTAAAATGTTCAAACTTGGTGTATATGTTTATTAGGTCAGTGCCTTGATGGAGTTCGAAGATGAGCATTTTCCGCTTAGGGTAAGCAGAGATAAGCAAATTGATTGATGCTTTGGGACACGATAACTTTAGTTGTAATTAAGTGAGATTGATGAAACTTGGTGTAAAGTTACATTACAGTAATACCTTGACTAAGTTCGATAATGAGCATTTTCTGCTCAGGGTAAGCAGAGTGATACGCAATTTGATTGGTCGAGACTTTGGAACACAATAGCTCTCCTTCTAATTGAGTTAAAATGTTCAAACTTGGTGTATATGCTTATTAGGTCAATGCCTTGATGGAGTTCGACGATGAGCATTTTCCGCTTAGGGTAAGCAGAGATAAGCAATTTGATTGGTTGATGCTTTGGAACGTAATAACGCTCCTTCGAATTGAGTTAAAATGTTCAAAATTGGTGTGTATGCTTATTAGGTCAATGCCTTGATGGAGTTTTCGAAGATGAGCATTTTCTTCTTAGGGTAGGCAGAGATAAGCAATTTGATTGGTTGATACTTTGGGACAAGATAACTTAGGTTCATCTTGATTGATGATTTTTATGCCAATACAATGACTGCATTCTCATTCAGTAATGGATTCGACAGTAACAGTGTATAGAAACGATTGACTCGGACACAAGGGCCCTTTCCCTTGGCCAGAGGGGCCCTTTTGTCAAGCGTGGGGGCCCTTTTGTCTGCCTTTAGGGTCCCCCTAACTAGGGTACATTTTCATTTTTCTCGTCGGTTTTAGCATGTTTCTTTATAAAACACCTTTGGATGACACTTCGTGAACAGTTTGATTGCTCGATACGTTTGAAAAAAATAAATGTGCGATTAATATGTGTCATCTATTTATTTTGGGATTTCGGCGGGGGACATCAGCCTCACTGTTGGCTTGTTTTATTTTCAGGAACCATTTGGGCCCGTTATTCTCTAGTCATAATACCAGTTAACTACAGTCTATTTCTAGTCAACATTTTCGTTGGATTAACTGGTTTCTACCAATTATCCAAAATATACAAGTAATTATTCTTTAACAAATAACACTAATCCAGAAATACTCACTGGAGACAGAGAGATAGGGTGTAACGTAATGTCCACTTGACAAAAGCTGGGTCATTTCGGGACTAACATATCGTTCAATTTTATTATAATAATTCGCTTGTGCATAGGGGTCTTTAGCAGTGGGAGGAACAAAGAGAAAACCGACAAAGTTTACCAGGTCAACAACCTCATAAACTAACCCAATTAAATAAATGTCATTATGAAACAATGCGTACACGCTAACCAATGTCCATCCTAACCCCCATACTCACTGGAAGGTTTCCTGTAAATAATGCTACTCCACACAACAGCAATCTTCAGTCAGAATCTATCCACAACCTACATGACTGATATTACACTTGCCACAAACCAGATTTAATTTTGGGTATAGCATTAAGAAAACATTCTGCAATCTTTCTCCTTTTTCTTGCGTGAAAGATTTAGGGTCAGCATGATGTCTACTAGCGCATATAGCCATTCAAATAGCTTATCATAAAGCTGGAAATCACACACTGTCAAACTTTCGGTTAACCTGATCCCATGATATGTGACACTTCACCAAGAAATAATTAAAGCATAAAAAGTTTGACCCATAACTCATCAAAGAAGTTTATCAGATCACTCCAAACTATTTTGACTTGAGATGATTTGAATTAAATCATTTACTTAATGTATATTTTTATTTCAGCTACCGTCGAGGTCTTGCCATTTTAGAGAAAAAAAGAAATTATTTATAAACCAAATACTGCTCAATAGAAGTTATGCAGTCTAAATAACTTATCTATCCTGACAAATACACAATATAACAGATCCACAAAATGATTATTTTACTCTAGGGTATTGGGCTTCCAAAAACTTTTAGGTTTTTAGATTATTGAAAGCAAGACCCTGTTATATTATACATATTTGCTCAAGAATTTGTAAACCTAGTCCAACAATTAGAAAAGCTGATTTAACACATATCAATCAGTTCCTAAATAATACCTCAAAATATATTTGTAGTCAGATGTGAATCATGAGTTAGAATTATCGCAAAATTTTGGTACGTCTTAAAGTTTAACCTGATGCACACAATATTTTCTTGATTAAATACAGATTAGATGGATAATTTCTACATACCAAAGATTTTGATATTTATATACTGGTATCTAATTTCTAAATCTATATTTTTTTAAAAAAAAATGTTGATTTTGCTGATGTATATTGCACAATAAAAGTGTAAAAAACAAGAATAAATATATTTCTTTGATGTTTATTATAAGTAAACAGATGTTTTACAAAGCAAAAGAAAAATAGAGAAAATGAGAAGATATATGATGAAGGGGTAATAGAAGAAATGTTTATATGAAGATTATAGTTTACAGGACAAGTATAAATAATGTCAGCAGATATCTTTATAGTCATTCTCCAATTTCTTATGAATTTCTCGACTCAGTTCTGTGTAATTCTCCAGTTGAAACTAAAATAAAAGTCATCAATGAATTTAAAATAGGCCGCTTTAAAAGCAAACATTTGCAAAAGGATGCATTTTCAATAATTCTATAAGTTTAAAACAAATAAAAATATATATCTAAATCTTGATGCCCTACTCAAGTTAATCCAACCCTGGGGATATATATGAATATAGATTATTGTTTACATTTTGCTTTGTCTACTTGCCAACCAGTAATCCAACCAGTAATCCTGCTCAACAGGTCGTTCATTTGAAACATTATTTTACTGCAAGATGTCTTGTCGATCTAGTCTATCACAACTAGTTACATAATTTGGTATTGTTTGATAGACAAGATCAAATATTGTTAAGGATTTATTTGATTTTCTACTTAGAGTGCAGATTTTTATCAGTAAAATATTTGATGGAATAGTTTAAATTAAGTACATACAAATATATATCTAACCTGTTGAGTTGTTTTATGTTGTACTATATTCTCTACCAGCACATTTAAATTATTGATGGAAATTCTCTCCATTTTATCTAGTGCTACATATCTTTCTTCACAACTGAAAATGAAACAAAATAAATTAACGTCTGTCCAAGTTTTAAGGTGTTGGTATTTGTTATGTAAATGGGTGTAAGTAAAAGAAAATCATAAGTAAAGATAACAGCCTACTTACCTTCCCTAAAAAATTCATCTTAAAATATTGAACCATTCAGAAATAATTGACAAAATTGCTTAACAGAATTATAAAACTCAATTCGAATTTCCTCTAATAAATGAAAAATGACATCATATTTATGTCAGAAAGTAGCACTAACACTATTTGCGGATACTAATTAATAGAGTTGATTACACTGCAATGTTTCAAATAGTTATCAATCCTAAAACGCAAATAAACATTTTATTTCCTAAAATATGTATTTAACACAATATTTGATCAATTAACTAGTACATATATGATACTCACTTTTTCTGTGTTTCCCGTAGATCTTTTAATGCCTCTTGATTACCAAGGAGTGAGAGTTTCTGTAATTCTAATATAATATTCTGTTCACTTTCTATTTCTTCTTGTATCATCTGTATTTCTCTGTGGTTCATCTACAAAATTTACATTGATCTTTCTTTAAAGTAGCAAGATTTATAAAATATATCATATTTTTCACACACAAAATCAAGCTTTGTTAGCTGCAATGGTGTCTATCTTTGGGTTAGGCATAGACATGACCAGCTCAACTTCAGAAGGACATATGATTCTGTCAATTACAACGAAAATCATAGCTTGTAATGTATATCTATAAAATAAACTACATTTACAGTACTGACTATAGTAGTGCACCAAGAGAGGTAAATGGGGTTTAACATCCACTTGACACAAACTGGGTCATTTTGGGGATAATTTTTTTTTATTTAAACATGCATTATGCAAGAGCTAAATCTGACTATTGCAGGTCTTTCATTACGCCAGAAGTTTTGTCTAAATTATTGATTAGATTAGACATTAATTAACTGATCAAGGCCTTAACCATATCTGGATGGCATCAGATTTCACAGATATTAAAAAGATTAGCATGGTTGAGCGACCCCTTGATTTAATAAAATATGGAGGACCTAGGCTTAGCCTTGATCAACCAGTACCGTGGTTGAAATTATTGCACACGTCTGTCAAACCTTCAAAGACTAATATCTTCACTTGCAATAAAGTAATTTGAATGAAATATTCAAATTATTTATTTCACATTATCTACTTTCGAACTATTATAGCAAGAATGGCTAGTTCTTTATCTAAATCTTACATAATGTATCTTTAAACAATTTACTTGCACGTAGGGAGGAAGCTGGAGGACCAAGAGAAAATCCATGAGGTTGGGTAGGTGGCAGGTACCTCTACTTCTTGCATTGTACAAGCTTGGAATCAAAACCATGCCACTTGACTCAATGACAGACATTACAATCAACAGCGCAAGGGAAAGATATCTCAACACCCTCACCCAAACAGGACTTTATTCTTGTCCATGTACTGTTATTGAAACATGCAAGTGCTTTTATGATTAATTTTGTGAACATTTTGGATTTAAATTTTTATTCAATGACCAGATATTTTAAATTTACAGATAATTACCAATGGTCCGGTTGAAAAAAAAAGAGCATACTTTGCAGCAAATCATATGGTAAATTTTCCATATAAATGCCAATAACAACTAAGTGACCATGTACTAGCAATTTATAACCATGCAATTAAAACATATTAATAATTCCAAAGTAAACTAAAAAATCACCTGTAAATTAGGATATTACTTTCTAAATAACAAACCTTTTTTAAACCGTCAAGTTCTTCTTCTTTCTGTTTTAACTTCTTTTCTATTGCATTATTTTCTTCAATGGCCTCGTTCTTGGTCTCCCGAATCTTTTAAAACGATCATATTTCAAACAACATAAATCTCAATGACCAAATATAATGAAATGGAATTTTAAAGCAACAAACTATCAAAGATTCCTATATCATTTAAGTGTACAATACACTAAATGAATACTGATTTGAAATGGGATTGTGGAACAGACTAAGTCAGTGTAAAACCCTACTACTTAAAACTTAAGTCAGATCTGAATCATATGGGGGATTTTTAATCTTTTGCAATCTACAATATTGTGAGAGAAATGGGATTTAACGTCCACAAACTAGGTTATTTCGTGACTAACACATGGTTCAATTTTATTTCAACAATTTGTTGCGCGTAGGGGTCTATAGCAGTGGGAGGAAACCAGAGCACCAGGAGTCGGGCGACCCTACTCCTTGTCACATACAAATGGGAATTCAAAACCCCACCAGTTGACTCAATCAATCACACACCATATGATACAGCGCTTGCTTGCTAACCAGTCGAAACATTCCCCCCCCCCCCGGTAAATATTTCTGATTTCTTAATTAAACGTTATCTAATCAATTCGAGTACATTTTAGAGTTGATTAATAAGTATTGAAATATTAAATATAGGAAAAATGTGTTTATAATATCATTCAGTTTTATTATCACATTTACCATTTCTAAAGTACTTTGTTGGTTCAGTTTTTCAGTTTCTTTTCGACGAACAGCAGCACTACACTTTTTCTTAAATTGTGTCAAAGAAACCTGACAATAGAAAACATAATACATATATATTTATAAACAGAGCAGTTAATGTAAATTGATTAAATCAGACTTCAAGACTTTAATTCCAAGCGATCTTGTCATGACAATATAATTAATAAATTTCTAAACAGGTTTATTCATATTCTTGTTCTACCTTCATATTTTCCATGTCATCTTTCATCGTACTTTGGTGAGAAGTCTTCATTTCATAGTCCAAACCCTGTGCATTTTCTGCTGTAGATGGTATAAGTTTCAGTGTATGAGCTAGAGAGTTGTATTCACGACTTATTCCTTCAATCTGCAAGTTAAATATCATTTATATTATGTTTAATTAACACCTTTCACATCTTACACGTGGGGGTTGGGATGGCCTAGTGGTCTAGAGTGCTGCGCTTAGACCTCTAGCTGGCCGGTCACCTGTGGCTTGCGGCTGTGGTTTGGAGCCCTGGTGTGAGTGAATGTGGCATGGAGATAGGGGCACCTTCTCAACCTCGTGGGTTTCCTCCGGTTTCCTCCCACTGCTAAAGACCCCTACGCGCAAGCAAATTATTGAAATAAAATGAAACCATATGTTAGTCCCAAAATGACCTGGTTTGTGTCGAGTGGACACTAAACCCCAGGCTATTTATGCAGTCATTTATTATTGACCCATCAATTTTTATCAGACTAATTTATTAATGTACCTCTAATCGTCAACCAGTAATGGTTATTAATTTTAACCAATATTGCAAAGATCAAACAGATGAACTAGTATAGAGTGCAACCCGATATCAACTGCCAAAGTATCTTTAATAATACATTAGAATAGTTTCTTTAGAAAATACAAAACTATTTGTGAAATTTCCCCACCTTCTCTCTGGATTTAGCTACATCTGTTTCTATTTTCCACATTTCTTTATCTAATGATTCTTTCTCTTTCTCTCGACAGTCTATCTGATTCTGTAGATCTTTCCTCATCTGATTAATCCTTTGTATATCAGCCTGAGTTAAAGCTTGATTTTCACAGATAACTTGCATATTTTCATATTTCTGAGACAGAGATTCTAACTTTACATCTGATAAGAAAAAGTTACAGTACAGTTACCATGTTTTATATTTTAAGATGAATTTGTAATATAAGTTATTTTGAAAAGACAGCAAAAGAAAGCGTACCCAACATATGCTTGATACCTGCTGCTACTTAAAATTCCTGTATGGAATAATAAAATAACACCAAGAAAGTCTCAAACTCCTCTACATTGTTAATAATACATAACTTCTGAAACTGCCATACTCATGTACATAATAATTTGAGCGCTAAAAAAACATGCTGTCAAAGAGACAACCTATCATTAAAAACTGGTTGAACAATTAATACATATTATGTTTTTCTCACACTAAATTTAAAACATGTGAACCACACACAACACTCAAACATATTTTGAATGTAAGCTATTAGCTATATAAAAGAGATAGTTTACTTAAGGAAGAAACTTCTTCATCTTCTTCCTTTAACTGATGTAGTTGTGTTTTAGTATGACTCTCTAACTTATTCAAATAATCTGTAAACCGGTGTACATCACTTTCTATAACAGCTTTCTGTTCTTTTAATTTAGGTAATAGGTCCTAAAAATCAATAAAATCATCTATAATCTAAAACTTAGCACATTCTGACAGAGTTTACAGTTCGAAAAAGCCAACTGATGCCCCCTGTCTCAATCCTAATATAAATAGATGACATACATTGAGTACTTGTAAATTCGTCTTTTTATACATCATCAAACAATCAAACTGCTAATCACAAAGGTGAACTTGACTTTTTAAATAATTGTTTTATATTTGCAAATATCTTCCTTTTTTAAAAAAAAAAAAAATGTTTATAATAATCCATTTTTTTTACAGACAGAAAATTAGAAAAATTAGTTATTACTTACCGAATCTTGTTCCAGCAATTCTAATTCTTGTTGAAGTCTATTTATGTCAGCCAGTGGATCTCCTGAAGATGAACCACCACAATACTTTGCCTCTGGTAAAAACATAATACTTTATTATTTCTTGATTAGTTATAAAAAGCTTATATTTGAAAAATATCTAACGAAAAAGAACTTAACAGCAAATGATTTGTGAAGCGAAATATTTCATTAGCAATTAGAAAACTATTTCTAGAACTGGGAAGAGCAAAAAAGTAACCTGAATCAAGCATTGTGTTATCCCTGATCTGATTGTGGTCTAAGGGGAGATAATATGACAACAATGAGTAATATACAGAGTTACCTCCCCTTTACCACAGGTTGTACAAATCCATCTATTAAATATCTTCCAAATATAGAGAAATCCTTTAAAAATCATATTTATACAGTTATATTACTTACTTATTGCCTGAGATAAGGCATGGTCATAAGAATCAAATTCATCTTCTCCACTAAGATAAGCTTTGTAAGTTTTTTCAACATACAGATACAGCATCTAAAAAGAAATTGGATCCTAATCTGTTATATGGGGATGGTCAATTAGATATCAAAATTATAGCAAAATAGAGAACTTGCAGCAAAATTTACAAAATTCAATTAAGTTTTAAAAAATCCATACAGAATTCTATCAAGCATAGCATTGGGAATTATAAAATACCTTGTCCTCTGGAACAGAATCAAAATCATCGTCAGGTGTAAATAAATAATTGTCATCTCCACTTTCAAGTTCCTGAATTGACTGAAATTAAAAAAGATAAATAATCAGGAAGACCAAATATCAATCCATCAACATTTTCTTCCATTTACAATCTTTCTTACAAATCAAACTTACCTTACAACAAATACTTATCTTACAATTAACTATAATAAACTACAAATTAACACAATTGCATCCCTCAACAAGACCTTTCATTTGTATGCTTCTGTAACAATCAGCATACTTGATATCTTTAAGTAATTTTCTGCGTGTCTGGAATATATTATCTTGAACATCTAGTTCACAAATTGGTTATTTGACTAAAGTGCACATATTACGAATTTGACACATGCTCAAATATGAAACTGTGTTATGAGTTTACTCTATTTACTGAGAATAATCTTTCAACCCTTTGAACAATAAAAGAACTTACTATAACCAACTCTTGTAACCATATAAGAGCTGCTAGTAGCCCTGGCCATGTGTGTAGAGAACCAACAGTATACATAGCACTTTTGGTTATAGTGACAGGATAACCCAATAATTTAAATATTCTTGGAATTTCTTCATCTGGTTTGGTTATTTTTATTCCTGGTACCAAAAAACTATAGATGAACTAAAATTAAACAAAGTATGCTTAAAACATTAACTAATGAGGTAGAGCTACAAATATCTATATTGATAAAGGTTTATCTTCTTATGTAAATTACCATACCAATATACATAGGCCTAAGCCCATAGTTTTTTTTTGTGAGACTTTATTGTTGTCACCCTTTTCCACTATCTGCAATTTCTGTTTGGTGGCATATGTATTCATTGCCTGGCAATACATATTTCCTGTGGATGTAATTTCAAACAAAAAATTTCCTATTTAAAATGGTAAATTAATGTTGAAAATTTGAATCAATGGTTGAAATATGTTACATGTCTAGTTAAAAGTGTGCAATAATAGGTCTCATTTTCAAGTTATACTCAAATACATTAAAAAATAATATGGACCTAGACTCAACTGGAATTTTTACACTTCTTTATCTTAATTTCAAGAATATTTAATTGATATGTACTATTTACCTCAAACATCTTATAATATTCTTTATTAGGTGGACTCTGTAAAACTTTATGTGAAATACTACATGGGTAACCATTTTCAACCAAAAACTGTAATAAAAAATTGTGTGTTATATATTTTAAGATTTTTGCATCATCAATACAGTTAATAAGAAACATAAATGAAATGAAATAGTTAACATGTCATCACCACTTGCTGCTGCTCTTTTTGAAGGGTGTTTCAGATGCTAGCCAGTGAGAAGTTTGGATACCTTACATCACATTCAGTTTAATATTTTTTTCACCTGTCGTCTTTGTAAGGGGCTTTTCCCTTCACGTTGACCTTTAATTTAAAGTGTGGAAATCTTGTACTATTCTTTGTAATGGTGTATTACATTAACAGCTTAATTCTAAGATCAGTGGTCAAAACTTGCAATGACAGACAAGACTGGTAATGACAGGCACAAACTGAGGCCCTATTACTATTAGGCACCCTCTCTTTGGTACCTGTCATTTACTCTGATTTTTCTTTTTTTGTGTTTTATTGACATTGCTAATAGATGTAGGTCACAAAGTTCAAAATGTCAGGTACTACTTTTCCAGGTGCAACTGAACCCGATACTTCATGACTTAGGTACATGGCAACAACTTTGAAACTATTCAATCAAACAATGGTGCGCTTGAATTTCAGCAAATACTCAATGCAAAAGGCAGCAGTCAAACAAGTTTGAGGCATTAGTTTTTCAAAACAATTTGATATACATGTATGTAAATTAAATATAGTAACCCACAAGTACTTTTTTAAGTATTTTACTATGTCAAGCGTAATTACTCCATGATTCTTGTTCAATGTCATGGATAAAATGCAACATACAAATTTCCTAAATTCCTAAAAAGGTAGAGGACATCACATTCACAGATCAATGAGGACAGACAGAATGATAGACGGGGCTGTATGAGAAAAAAAATCAACAACCAAGGTAGCCTCTAAAGGCTGAAAAAGGAAAGCTCACTTCACATAATTTCCTAATACTTCTTTGTTGGTAGCTTTTATCAGATATAGGTCGACATTCTTTAGGTACAGTAGTTCTTCCCCGACCACCAATACTTGAATGTCTGTCGATGAAAAATAAAATCACAAACTAAAGGTATATAAAACATAATACTAATGAGTAAGCATACATTTAAAATGCAGCAAATTCTAAATGCCATCATGTATGGCATGCTAAAAGCCTTTCCAAGTTTCTAGGTTACCAGTAAAGTCATGAGATATTTTTAGTGCTCCAAGCAGGCTGTCTCAGTTTTAGGTGTGAACACTCTTTTCCTATCAATACATACACAATCCTACAGGTAACTGTATAGACAGGGTGTAGTGTATGACTGGGACGGCTGGAATACATAACATGTTTTCTTCAAGGACATACCACAATCTTGATTAATACTCATGATATCCAGGTATCTCAATTTATCATGACAAAAATCACAAAGCAAACAGTTATAAAGTAGTTTTAAAGTTCACCTTTTATTTAGTTGACCATAGGAAGGAATACCCATATTTTTGGTGTTAGAGCCAAATTTGTGGCTTGCTCCAGTTCCTTGACCTCCATAAGACGGTCTACCAACTGAAGGTCTACCTGTTGATGGTCTATGTACATGTGTAGGTATACCAGATTGTCTACCACCTGTTGATACCCTTCCTGTTGACTGACGATTGTTGACAGATAATCTGCTACCACTTGATGATCGTACATTACTACCACTTGATGATCTCTTTCCTCCCCTTGTCTGTTGATTTGGATCTTCATTGCGTACTCTCAAGGGTCCGACTGATTTGCGCATCTTTCTGTAATACAAATAATAAATAAAAAGGTTCTGATGGTGTTAATTCAGAAGATGTTCATCAGGCTAACCCTTTTCGACTGCAAGTGAAATATAGGTTCTACTAAGTGGTAATGTTAGTAGTGAACTGATTTTGGCAATCTAGATATACATTGTACCGTATTGTTAGGTACCGGTACTCTATATAGTAATTTCAATCTGTAATTAATGGTTACCTGTTCTCTTTTTATGTCTGAATTAAGCGACTAAGACAAAAACCACCATTGCCAAATTGGTTAAGGAATGAACTATTTCCATTGGCATTTGGTAAAATAAGGTCACTTGAACTCTGAACAAAAAAGCATCTTAAATATGTGGTAAGACCTTACTACTTACTAGTAAAGTAGTGTTCAATTAATTAAAAGAAACAGCAAAAAGTGTGAGTTGGCCAGGCCTACTCAGTTGTGCTTCTAAGACTAGCTGTCATGGTATGTTGATAATCATATAATATGTTATTAATATTATTTAATGAGACATTATATTATTAATAACACTACTACATATACATGTTGTGTCATAAGGTCTGCCATTGAGTCAACTGAAGTGGTTTTGATTCCCTGGTTGTACATGACATCGAGCTAGGTCACCTGTTCAATCGCATGGGTTTTCTCCGGGTTCCACCTGTTTCGTCCCACTGTTAAAGATCCCTTTTACATAATATGTATGTGCATGCTAATTATTGAAATAAAATTAAACTAGGCCACCATCAACGAGTTGATATTTTGCCATTTTTGAGACATTATATTATCAATGACACTACATGTTGTGTCATAAGGTTTGCCATTGAGTCAACTGAAGTAGTTTCGATTCCCCAGCTGTACATGACGTAGTGCTGGTCACCTGCTCAACCATATGGGTTTTCTCCAGGTTCCACCGGTTTCGTCCCACTGCTAAAGTCAAAGATCCCTTTTTACTTTCTTTTACAAAATATGTGCATGCTAATTGTTGAAATAAAACTAAACTAGGCCACCATCAACGAGTTGATTATTTTGTCATTTTTGAGCGCTAATAATCTTTAAAAAACTGATAGGCCTACTTGACCGTGTGAGTGTATTTACTAGTGTTGTCTACAGGTAAATAGTACTCCTACCAAGTACCGTACCAATAATTCCTTACAATTACATCCTACACTAAAAAATACTTATTTAGAAGATTTGAATCTACACTTGGGCTTTGAAGGTATCAATGTCGGTGATATTTCATAAGGATATTTTGCATATATTCCTGCAATTTTTATACAAACTAAGTAAAAGATCAAATATCGTCGAACAAACCCCGAATTTTATGAAATTGTCAAGTTGTTTTCAAAATTTTAATCGCCCCGCTAGAAATGTCAAGCATGCGCTCTGCGACAATATAACTACTTCCGTTTTCTGGTGATAAAGTTCTTCAGTCCTATCTTCGTAGGATTTATATTGTTTGTCATTATTAGCAAAGTATTGTGTGCAGATTAGTATTTATTTATTTCTGTTGAAAAATTAACAGCCTAAACATCTTTCGCATAATGCACTGAGGATAGATTTAAATCTAAATAATCCTATCCCATTTTGGCTTTGTTGATGCGCATTGCGCATGCGCACTAAAAGAAAGAAAATGGCTATGTTTTACTTGGGTTATAATAATTTTATGGCTTCTTATTTGACAAAGTTCCATTGATAACTGATTATATATGGGTATTTCGCCATACAGTGATCATCACATTCTTGTAAGTTTAAATTATACATAGATTCAATGCTCTGTGGCACATGTCTTAAGCTACATGGCAATCAAATTACGAAGAGTCTGCACAGGAATCTCAGAAAAGTGTTTCTTGTTGTGACATAAATAAGGGTGTCTTCCTAGGTTTTTCCACCTTTTTACTCACCCACGGCTTTGTTATATATTTGATTCTCGCGTGATATATATTCCACCACCATGCCCTTGACATGTATATTATTTATATTATCTATGTGTGGTAGCTGTTAACTCAGTGCTGTGAAAAACAAGGGGTGCTCTTTATTGCAGATTATTTTTTTTTTCTCAATTGGTACAGTTTATTATTATTTTCTGGTGACGAGTTTAACATGCCATATTTGCATCAACTGTTAAAACTACTGCTGTATATAGTAAGCGTAAGGTTACAGACTCTTACAGATGAGATACAACAATGAAATAATAATACTCCGATAAATAAATTAGATGCACCACCAGCTTCACCATATTTAAAGATTTAGTTCCTTATTTCTATTACTAATACAGAAATAGTAGACCTATGTAACTTTTCAGAGTAGGCCTGAATTATACCAACTTTTTTTGTATTTAAAAAGATGTGAACAATATGATAACACCTAATTATGAATACTTGTGCTTGACTCAATACAAGATCTGATCAATGAATAGATGAGACAACATTCCAATTTTAAACATGACTCATGTTGAAGTCTCCACTCATCTGCTACCGTCAAGATGAATCAAAACCTTTATAGATTGATATTTATTATAACTGGCCTTTTATCATCAATTTAACCAATTGTCACTTGGCAAGTTGTGATTTTAATACCCGTACTTCAAAAATACTTTAAGAAGTCTTTAAACTTTAGACAATTTGTAAAGCAAGTTTTAGAGCTTTATCAGTGTGTTAATGTGTTCTAGTTCCTTTAGGAACTGTTTCAGATCGAACGGTGTCCGCTGACAGTTCCTATCGAGCC
Source organism: Patella caerulea (assembly GCA_036850965.1). Lineage (NCBI taxonomy): Eukaryota > Metazoa > Mollusca > Gastropoda > Patellidae > Patella > Patella caerulea. The sequence continues at coordinate 15,353,767 of JAZGQO010000014.1, read as the reverse complement.
CTATATTGCTGCAGTATGAAAATACTGCTTATCCTCACCTCTTGTCTAAGGCTATTTTAGAATCGGAGAATCCTTACCGACAATTTTTCACCCCGATTCTTCTTTGTTTGCCGAAATACGTTCGAACAGTACACATGTACAACCATTTTGAGATCCGAACATGCGCAGATTACATGTTTATTTAATTGCTAAATTCTACTTGAACATTGTGTTGAATTATTATAAATTTGTGTCAGATATGTCGAGAAATGATTCATTTCGCAAAAAATAAACATTCACTATGAAAAATAGAAGGTAAGGGTTCCAAAATAGCTGTATTTTCATACTGCAGCTATATCGGGCTCGATAGGAATTGTCAGCGGACATCATTCGATCAGAGACAGTTCCTAAAGGAACTAAATGTGTTCTAATTAACTGGTATAAGTAATAGTAAGTGCAACTTTTCTTTAGGTGAATCTCTTCATCCTTTTCTTACCTTATTCTTAGTACCAAATGTTTGTACTTTTTGAAGCAAGCAGTACAGTATGTCATACATAATAAGCTTAGATACATTGATAGAAAACAAAGATATTTGGATGAGTGTGTACATGTAGTTTAAACTTTGTAATTACATAATGACTTGTGGATCATGGCTCAATTCTGTTCTTTGTTACATAAGTACCTTTGTATCAGAGAATGAGTTAAGATGACAGGCTTAACCACTGTGTTTTATTCAGGTTGTCACATTGTCCAACTTCATTTTATTATCCTGTACAGATTTTGTTTCCAGAGCATATTTCATAAACTGTTCAAGACTTTGTACACACAATAATTGATGGAAAACACACATGGAAACAGAAATACATGTAAATATAAATCCCGGAATTACGTATAGCAAAGACACAACTCCTTCAATAGTCTTATGTATGTGAAAAGATTTATTAATTTTTGTGTTTCCATGGAACACAATTCTCTGTTGACTGATTTTTGAGTTTTTACGACACCTTTGACTTAGGTTTATGGAATATAATTATAATTATTCTAGAGTATATGATATCTCAGAAACCATTTAAGATACCTTTATAACACTTTCATCAACCTATTATTTTATTTTCTTACGACCGTCCTTTCCCGATTTCGATTCCAGAGCACATTTCATTGTCCGTTCAGGGGGGTTGGGATGGCCTAGTGGTCTAGAGTGCCATGCTTCGACCTCTAGTTGGCCGGTCATCTCTGGCTTGCGGCTGTGGTTTCGAGCCCTGGTGTGAGCATATGTAGCATAGCGATAGAAGCGCCTTCTCAAACTCATGAATTATTGAAATAAAATTAATCCATATGTTAGTCCCGAATAGCCTAGTTTGTGTTGAGTGGATGTTAAACCCCATTTCTCTCTGTCTCTCATTGTCCGTTCAAGAAATCTTTTTTAGACTTTGTACAACCATCAGCTTATTTTACATGTACCGGTGGTGGTATATTATTTTATTTTTTGATGTATAAGCTTGTTGTTTAACATACAAGTAGCTGATTGAGGTAGGCAAAAGTTGTTGTGCAAACCTTCCAGTGAGTAGCAACCCTGCATTGCTGAGCTACTGTGAGCATACTATGAATCTTTTGGTTAGTCTCATTGATATTCCAGGAAGTTGTTTTTCCTTGTATGCCTTCCAAACAAGTGCAGGGGCGCAGAATGGTGATGACTAGTCATCTTGTTCCTATTGAGACACATTTCATAATTGAATTAAATAAAGATTTCAATGCCAGGCTTGGCAGATACTAGCTATGTTAAAGTTACATTCAAGGGTTTCAACTGGGTGATTTGATGATATATTAGGACTAAAACATATTCAAACTAATTAATTTATCATAATTTTGCTTCAAATCCTTCTCAAAACATTGTAATTGCCAAGTATACCCTTCCTAAGAGGCCATGTTTGCGCCAGGGGATCAATTACTCCTCTCCGTACCTATTAGCAACGGCATGCGGAGACAGGGGAGAAATCACTGCATACACAAGACAAAGTTGTCTGTAATCGCTAACTATTTTGACAAATATCGAATCCTAATTAAATTTCTGGATTATCCACTGCCTGCATCTTTTTCCGTGATTTTTATGTCAGAATGAGTTGTATGTCTAACTCTGCATAATGTTTATCAATATGTACACAAAGCGCTCAATGTACTTGTGCAGCCTTCGGTGTCACACGTGCAGATAGTCCTAATTGTCGGACTGTTGATTAGGGGAACCCTTACTTTTTTGTCCTGTATACGCTCCATGAGTGTTTTCAGGGAATCCAGTATTTTTGTTAAATTCTGTCTTGGGAAAACATCTTTAAGTGGATTTTACCTGTTGCATTATATGGAGAATATGTGATCAGTACATTTTCACCTTACTTATGATTTGGATTCATTCATTACTTAGTAATGTCACATAATGTACACAAAGCGCTCAATGTACTTGTGCAGCCTTCGGTGTCACACGTGCAGATAGTCCTAATTGTCGGACTGTTGATTAGGGGAACCCTTACTTTTTTGTCCTGTATACGCTCCATGAGTGTTTTCAGGGAATCCAGTATTTTTGTTAAATTCTGTCTTGGGAAAACATCTTTAAGTGGATTTTACCTGTTGCATTATATGGAGAATATGTGATCAGTACATTTTCACCTTACTTATGATTTGGATTCATTCATTACTTAGTAATGTCACATCAAATGTCTTATTTCAATTCAGGATGAGGAGCATTGAAGAATGGCGACTCCTGACAGAGAAATAAATATAAACGTTCAACTTTTCAAAGAGTTGAGTGACAAATATCCGAAAATACCAAAGGAGATTGTTTCTACTCATTTAAGAATGGTAGGTAGTAAAAGATAAGAACAGTATGTAAATATATGTACACTGACAGGTCAGGTTCGGATAATGATCAATTTGTGTGTAAAAAAAAAACCCCAATCAATCTTGTCAAAATAATGATCTGCCAGTACTTGTACATGTAAGTCAATTTAATATTTTTGTTTTCTTTCAGACTGGTAATGACAGAAATCAGTGTTTACAGATTCTACATGATTTAAGTCAACAATATTTATATTCAGGAGGCCATCAAGCAAATGTTTCGGGAGGATTTAGTAAACTAAACATTAATAAGAGCTCAGAATACAAGCCCCCAGTTTCTATAAGTAATCAGAATACAGATGGTTTTGGACCTTGGACTGCAACTACCGGGACATTGAATACTGGTCAACATACTCAAACGGCTGCATTTACTGCCCCAGTTGTTCCTGGAGACTTTGATCCCTTTGTGGATGCTGGCAATAAGCCTAGTTCAATTCCAAATATAAACTGTACAGTGCATAGGTCAGAAAGTTCACCGAGTGTGTCACAAACTGTTAAAAAGTTTGAAGTGGGTTCTGGATCTAGTAATACTACAAGTCCAGTGACTGGTAAAAGACCAGTGCCAGTTATTCACTGTGGCCCTTCTAAACCTAGTGATATTGGTCAAGGTGCTCTAATAACCAGTAGTACTTCTTATCAGATTCATACAAAAGTAAATAGCGGTGGTACATGTACTGTTGTGGACCCTTTACTCTCTAAAAAGTATCATATTCAACAAGAAACCGGTCAAACGTCTATGAACAGTTCTCCCAATAAAATACATTCTACACAGGCTAAAATAATGATCAACCAACCCAATAATGGACATCATAATCCAGAGACAACTTTTGTGCGGAAAAATCAATATCCACCAAACATGTCACCGTCAATTTATAGCAAACCCTTATATGTGCAAATAAAGAGTTCTGGACCTGAAGGTTCAGAGACTCACCTTAAGTATAATTATCCTCCTAATGTTCCTGAGAATCAACTTCCGTCTTATGGTAGCCCAAATACAGTAAGTGCCCAAAATCGATATCCACCAAACCAATATCCACCTACTCCGAGCTTACATGTTGCACCCGTCAATCAAACTAGTATAAGTCCAAACTCAAGCCCTTATATTTCTTACCCTACCAGTGCTGGTATGAATCCACACTTAAGTAGCCGGACTAATAGTGTAGAATCCGAACATAATGTATTTGTGGCACAAGCAGAAATGGTTCACCCAATGGGTTATGCAATGTCACCAGCCTCTAGTCATAGCAGCCTCAGTTCAGAATCCTCAGCACATATACCAAATGCAAGACCCAGTTCTGGCAGTTCGCAAGAAGAGAAGGAATATGTTAGAGGTAAATTTGTTACAGTTATACATGTATTACTTAGCATACAGATCGTCATTTGAGGGATTTTGAATTCTATGCACACTACAATTCTGAAAGTTGAATCTCTAAAAGGAATATCAGTCAGGATAAACAAGCTATATGGGGATTCCATGCTTTGACAATTACATGTTTATACATTTGATGTATTATTTTTTCATAATCAGATATTAAATTGTTAATTATAAGTACATTTTAGCTATAAAAAGAATAAAATTTTCAGACCTTTCGGTAAAAGGAGTGCTCTCACTGTCCAGGAATTGCCTGGATGTCTTTGAGGTACACTTTTTATCTCTCACCTCAATAGTCTATATCAGGAAAAATACACCTGTAACAAAAACATTTTTTTTTTTACTTCAAGACTGATTACTTCTGTTTGATGCAAGTAACTTTGCTCACACAAATATGCATTTAGGTCTTCCATATCTCACGATTACTAGTCTTTCCTTAGTCTTACATTTGGACATACATGTACAAAAGACAGCAGTTCATTGGATCATTTCATGAAAATAGCCAGTTACAACGATCATTCTTTAATGACTGTCGCTGCTGAAAGTGCTACAACAAGCCCGCAACAAACATGTAAAATACAAGTGGGGGGTAAAACAGTGTTAACACAGACACAATTTTTAATAGGAATCTTGCCAGCATTTGGCATAAACTGTGTGCCAAACATCAAACCTTCTCGTAAAGTAGCGTGATCACACTCGCTCTTCTTGGTGTGTTTAGCTAGATGTCATATTTAGAATGTAAAAAAGATTTGACTAGACATATTTTTTTATACTTGATATTTATTTTTTCAGCTTTACTATATCATCAAAGGCAACGATTAGAAAATTTAAAGCGTGATTATAATGAAACTAAAAAAGAAACTGAGAGACTAAGATATGGTGTGGCTCAAATGGAAAAGAATATGTTAGAAAACAGTAATAGAAGAAATAGTTTTCCTACGGTAAAATAAAATTGAATTTATATCTATTTAATGTAAATGTTATAGAGGCATTATACAGAGGTAAATATGACTATTGCAGTTCTATTTTATGGTTTCATAAAATACATTTATTCACATGTCAAGCACATAATGAACTCTCTAGTCCATCATATGGCTTAGATATTGGCTTGATTAGACAATGTCCACCATGCATGTATCTTAGTTATACTATATTATGGACTGAAAATTGAGACTGTGTATTATCTTGGCAATGGTGCTTGACAGTCAAGACCAATTTAGACTAATGTATTTCTTGTAAACCTTCATAACTTCATTCAGAATTAAATTGACTAAAAGTTTCAATATACTGTACCAGGTGTTCATTATCTACTATAAAACTCATACAAAATTTATGCTGCCTGTCTACAGTGAACTCCACTTGAGAACAGACACTCAGCTAGTTGACCAACATTTCTAAGTCCTTAATCAACAATTTTAGTCGAGAATTTCAAGAACTTTTTATTCTGCTTCCATTTAATGGAATTGAATTAAAGTTTATTTAGTCTACAAGTTTATGCCAGATTTGAAATGGAGTAGAACTGATTACAAAACAATATACTCATTTTTAGACATATTTATTCTCTAAGGAGATGGATCTCCATGTACAGTACATGTACAGAATGCTTTAAAAATAGTAAGAATGGCCAGTCCTATTAAAATCTTACTATTAGATAAATGCTTTGAAGAGTCTTTGATATTTGTTGTTTATTTCCTACAATATCTACATGAATGTATTCAAGTTCATCTTGTAGGTTTTGTTTTGCATGTAGTGCAGTACTCCTGAACTTACTATTAGTGAATAAGTTAGATACATAATATTCTTTGCCTGGTTTCAATACTGTATTAACATGTACAGTCTGCTGACAAAATGATTCATACCTTATTCTTTGGTAATTGATGCTAAATTCACAGATTTGAGAATTGAAATGAAATCGGGCGTTCAACCGCCTACTGTTTTGCGCCAACATAGCTAATGAAGACAGGCACATGCCAAGCATTATGCTACATTGTATGAGCAGTGTTCGTTACTCTGCCGTCAAACATAGTGGCCCTGCTCTCAGTTGATTTCATTTTCAAGATTCTTTGTCAGACGTTTTTGTGTATTCAGATTTTGTTTAGAATTACCCTTCAACAAGAAATAACGTTGACAGTATAATCATACAAGATTGAATAATGTTGTAAATGGTAAAAGCCAACTAAAAATGTTCTCTTAAACGAGGCTTTTACTAATATTTTTTAATTGTTTGACTGTTCTTTGTGATATTCCAACTCAGAGGTATCATTTATTTGAAAGCTAAAGATTTGCAGGACAATTACACATAATTAATTTGAGCTGTCTGGCAGACATAATTTCCCTAATTTCTGTGAACTTATGTTTTAGATTGAAGATGTAACTAAACTACGAGAAGAAAATAGACGTTTACAAACAGATATACAATGTATGGGTAATGAAGTGGACATGAAAAAGAATGGTCAAGGTATTCCATTTTGTTTTTAATTTACATTAATTTTCTTGATTTAAAACAATCAACAAATTGTCTTTCACTGGGTAGATTTTTATTGCAAAAACTGACTCTGAGTCACACATGTGGTATACATGTATTCCCTGGAAAATTGGCTGTCTTTGTTTCATTCTGCAAATGACAGAAATGCAAGAGCTGAATCTGCTTATTGCGGATCTTTCTTTAGACCTGAAATATTATCTAAATTATTAATTAGACATTAATTAATTTTATGTTTTTATTGTACCGACTTTAGTAATGATGATCGAGGATAGGCGGTAATTCCAAGAGCAAAATTCTTTGTTCAGAGTGGATCAATTTGACTAAAATTTTCATGAGTTTTTAACTACTGTAAAACATGAAATTATTGCGAGCATGAAATTAATGCGACAATTGCGAGCGAGGCCCTCTCGCAATAATTTCGTGAAAATTTGTTAAAATGTCGGCCATATTGAATTATTCCCCCTTCATTACTCTTCACAAGAAAGAGTCCCAATAAGTTAAAATTTGTTAAAATGTCGGCCATATTGAATTATCCCCGTTCGTCAGCTTGGAGTTAATAATCAAGGGATTAAATTAAACAATAATTATTTAAAAATGGAGTTTGATAACAGGTCTTTAATTTTCTTTGATCTGTTGAATACAGACTCAAAGCCATAATCCTCAATAGTTGTTTATTTACTGTTACTAATGATCACCAATCAACCGATGTTTTGAAGAGCCGACTGTCACCTCAAAATCTACCACATTTTATAGACAAATTTAAATTCGCAATAATTTTTCCCCACTACAGAAATTCGCAATAATAACATTTCGCAATTATGTTTCACCACCCCAACTCGCAATAATTTCATGTCGCAATAATTTAGTGTTTTACAGTATCATAGTGAAAACTGACAGCTCTTATCTTATCCTCCCAATCCCATAATGTATATTTAAATTTATAGAAAAGCTCAATAAGTTTGAACCTGATATGATTTGAATATGGCCACTCTATATTCAGACCTAATGAATTAGGTCATATTTTTTTCATCTGTCGTCTGCCCAACCACCATTCTGCTAAAACGTTTTTTATGATAATTTTTTAAAAACATAACTGGATTGTTGGGCTACTCATATTAATCAACCCTGTTCAAATTCAGTTTGTTGTTAAAATTTTTTATGAAATTACCTCTCCAGTCATTGAAACCTTTTAAACACGCTACAGGTGCTTTTAGGTTTTTTCTTCAAACTTGTTGTTTTTGGCTCACTCTAAACTATTTTGAAATTCACGGTTACTGCCCCTATCATCAGAGCCTTTGCACACAGAGTTTTTAAGATTTTATTTTCCGCCTCATAAAGTGATGATATATTTGTTGCCTTGCCGAATCATATTATATTTCTTTCTTCCAGGTCCATTTAGTATAATTGATCCTATAGATCAGCAGAACTTCTTTAAAAACATGCCAACAGGTCCATCAGGCCCCATAGGTAGTCGACCTCCTCGTAAGTTTAATTTATTTTTTTTATTAATATTAAAATGATATAGCTGATGTCTTTTAGTTATGAATTATCCCCAAAATAATTTTGATTTTTAGTCAAGTGTTTATGATTCTGTGTTCCTCAAAACAACTGTTTTAGTAATTGAAAAAACTGGAACAATTGACTATGCTGCCAAAAGATATAAATTTAAAGGATATGGGGTTTATTCTGTTCTACTTTACTGTGCAAACCAGGCTGATGATCACAGGCTTACAACATTCTGTTTGCCATTACAGACATTTGGTGTAGACATATATGTTTTGGCCAGTGCTTCATCGAATTCAACTGTCTCGTGGTGTTTCTTACATGCATGCTAGTGTGTATTGATTTTACATCCCATTTTAACAATCATATGCTGGAAACCAGTCTTAAAAATCCTGCAGATACATAAGACTGCTGAAATTGATGGCTTTTAAAGCTGTTCAAATATTGTACACAACCAGAAAGATGGTAAAATAATGTTTTCAGTCTCATCATGATTTTTGGTATACAGTCAGTCTGAACTTATTGAGATTGTAAAATTTTTCAGTGTATGATGGATTAATCAGCATGGGTTAATGTTTCACACTTTCAGATGTTATACTTACATGAGAGCTGTGCATAAAGATAGGTTTTTCACAAGAACTATTACACCAATTGAATTCCACAAAAATACTTGAGCCATTGATTTTGATAAACATTATGTCATTACTTTATTGATCATATTGCCATGATTGTTTTTACAGGTCCGCCAGTTCCTCCTCCTCCTCACATTTCTACACCTCCTGGTATTATAGATATCCATCAAGTACCACCGGTGCCACCTCGTCAACCCTCTGCTGGTTCAGGGGATTCAGAAGAAGGAGAACAATGGAACTGTTCAGCTTGTACTTTCCTAAATCATCCAGCACTGAATAAGTGTGAATGCTGTGAAATGCCTAGGATAGGTACGGCACGCCCACATAATCATAATTCCCATGAACTATGCTACTGTCATGATCATTGATTCTTTCATAATTACCAAAACTTTCAATTTGTGATGATCTGTTTAGTAAATTATTGTCATTGGCTACTTTCATACTAATTTGCATATTAATCAACTCTGATAATTATTAAAGATTAACTAAATTAACAAAAATATTATATACAGTTGTCACTCATTGTTCTGCTACCATTTATTCATTTTTATACGCCCACATTGAAATGTGGTCGTATATTGTCGTCGCCCCCGTCCGTCCGTCGGTCCGTCCGTCGGTCCGGCGTCCACAATTGCTTGTGGACGCTCTACAGGCTAAAGTTAATATCCGATTGACTTTAAATTTATACACAGTGTTTAAGGTCATGAGACGAAGAAGCCTATTGTTTTTCAGCGATTTCCGATAATTAGTGCCAGAGTTATGGCCCTTGATCACTTCAAAAAATCTTGTGGACGCTCTAGAGGCCAAAGTTAATATCCGATTGACTTCAAATTTATACACAGTGTTTAAGGTCATAAGACGAAGAAGCCTATTGATTTTCAGCGATTTCCGATAATTAGTGCCAGAGTTATGGCCCTTGATCACTTCAAAAAATCTTGTGGACGCTCTAGAGGCCAAAGTTAATATCCGATTGACTTCAAATTAATACACAGTGTTTAAGGTCATAAGACGAAGAAGCCTATTGATTTTCAGCGATTTCCGATAATTAGTGCCAGAGTTATGGGCCTTGATCACTTCAAAAAATCTTGTGGACGCTCTAGAGGCCAAAGTTAATATCCGATTGACTTCAAATTAATACACAGTGTTTAAGGTCATAAGACGAAGAAGCCTATTGATTTTCAGCGATTTCCGATAATTAGTGCCAGAGTTATGGCCCTTGATCACTTCAAAAAATATTGTGGACGCTCTAGAGGCCAAAGTTAATATCGGATTGACTTCAAATTTATACACAGTGTTTAAGGTCATAAGACGAAGAAGCCTATTGATTTTCAGCGATTTGCGATAATTAGTGCCAGAGTTATGGCCCTTGATCACTTCAAAAAATCTTGTGGACGCTCTAGAGGCCAAAGTTAATATCCGATTGACTTTAAATTTATACACAGTGTTTAAGGTCATAAGACGAAGACGCCTATTGATTTTCAGCGATTTCCGATAATTAGTGCCAGAGTTATGGCCCTTGATCACTTCAAAAAATATTGTGGACGCTCTAGAGGCCAAAGTTAATATCGGATTGACTTCAAATTTATACACAGTGTTTAAGGTCATAAGACGAAGAAGCCTATTGATTTTCAGCGATTTGCGATAATTAGTGCCAGAGTTATGGCCCTTGATCACTTCAAAAAATCTTGTGGACGCTCTAGAGGCCAAAGTTAATATCCGATTGACTTTAAATTTATACACAGTGTTTAAGGTCATAAGACGAAGACGCCTATTGATTTTCAGCGATTTCCGATAGTTTGTGCCAGAGTTATGGCCCTTGATCACCTCAAAAAATCTTGTGGACGCTCTGGAGGCCAAAGTTAATATCCGATTGACTTTAGATTTATACACAGTGTTTAAGGTCATGAGACGAAGAAGCCTATTGATTTTCAGCGATTTCAAATAATTACTGCCAGAGTTATCTCCCTTGATAACTTCAAAAATTCTTGTGACGCTATAGAGGCCAAAGTTACTATCCGATTGACTTCAGATTGATACATAGAGTTTAAGGTGTTGAAACGAACAAGTATTTTGATTTTCAATGAATTTAGATAACTGAACAGCTAAATCCATGATATTAAATGTTTCATGTATATACTAATTGTTAGCGTGGGGTAAAACTTTATGAAAAGCAATCAAATTCTAATGATTTTCTGATAATTACATAATGAGTTGTTACTCTTAATTAGTTTTTAGTGTATTACAAATGTTTCATTACCGAAATTTGTAAAAATATGCGACAACCCTTGTTGACTGCCCAGACGATTTAGCTGCTGTGGGCGTATGTTTCGTTGCCTGGCAACCTATCTTTCATTCAACATATCGTTGTCTTTCATCTTTTATATATTCCCTTATTTAAAAAGGGGGTACCAAGGACAGTTTTTGTCTATCAAAATATGACATGACAGGATGTTACATTAATATTAATACACTGAAATTATTGCATCCTCTCTTACAAAATTAAGGTGGAATGACTTTTTGAACATAGAACTAATACCCAGATAATTATTTCATTATTATGTTAACACAGCCTTTGTTTAAGGGTGTTGAGCAGTCTAAGTAAGATATGGACTGACTTTTCAACACCAGTTTTATTAAGCCTTTGCACACTTGTTCCATGTCTTAAACCATCAGAAAAAAATGTTCCAGTTGCAATAGACTTGGATAATCACTTCTCAGAGGGAATTCCTTTTGACGTCATATATAGATAGACGTTGATGGTCCAGTGTGAAACTGTTGCTGGATGCAGACATGATTGTTTGCTACTGTCTACGGATCATGTCACCGATGTTTACGATGTCATAATTTATTGAAGAACTGATCTAGGTTGGGGAAACCTTGTTTGCTATGTTATAAATAAATAGTTTTAAATATGGAACAATTATGCAAAGTCTTAATGAGATTGATGTTAAAAAGTTAGTGTTTATCTTAGACTAGTCAACAGCCTTTTAGTTCTTTGGGATTTATAAATAAATAGCAACTTGAGTTGCATGAACAATGTTTTTGTTTACAATTGTTCAAATATTTGAAACTAAAGGCTTTTGAGGAGAGCAACCATGAACACTTAAATATTGAGCCAGCATTATTGGTAGTATGGGGTTTTTTTTTGAAAATAATAAATTATTTTATTATTGGAAGCCTGCGCAACATCTGATATTTTAAAACCACTAGATTTTCTTAATTCATCAAATTATCACATAGATACGATATTGAAATCGTTTTGTAAGTAACAATAGTGTTACTTCAACCAAACTAGTGTCATTCACTATTGTTCACCAAAAAAATAAAGATTCAACATCGACCGTATTGGCTTGACATCAAAGGTCTATGACATCGGCCCAAAGTATTATTTGGGACAAAGCTAAGAACTAAACATGTTTATGTTGATGTTACACTAATTTTGACCTCACCCACTGTATTATATATTTTACTTTTAAATAATTTTGTATTCAAACCAGCTTAAAGAAACAAATATTTACAGATATACATTTTAAGATATATCAAATCTGCAGAAAGTCCATGTACATTTGTACATATATTTGATTATAAAAAAAACTATTTCACATTGCACTTTCTATTGCAGTTTTGCTAGTAACCATCTTTATATATTTTTATTAAAAACTATGCACACAAATGCTTATATTCACTTCTAACATGACACATAAAGCTCAATTGGTTACAAATCCTTTTTTGCTAACCAACGAACAATTTTCCCTCTTCAGGTAAACTTAACACTTTTATAAAAAAAACAATAATTTTACAAATATTAACTTTGTATTTTTTTTTACTGTACATGTATCTAGTTCGAAGTTGAGCAAGAACATGTTTTATTAGAAGTGAATTTCGGTGCTGTTTTTAAAATGACACTTTTGGTTGGACAGGTCTTTAGTGTCTTTTCTGTGAGTGTCAGTGCTGCTTTTCAACCTGCTTTCTATCTTGGCTTGCAAGTATTTAACTTTGTTTTTATGGAGCCCTTGTTTCATTGGGAGTATAATTAAACAGATTAAAATTCCTGAAAAAGGGATGAGAGAATTTTTTGCACTAATAGTAATAATAAAATGTATTCTTTTTAGCAGTGCATGTATATAAACAATGTGTATGATTGTAGTGTATTATTGTGTCATTGTAGTGTTGTTTCCATAATTCCAGACACTAGCGAATATTAGTGTAGATAAAATAGCATCTGTGGAGTATATTGTAGCTTGATGTTTGCATATACAGTTCAATTTTCTCCTTCCACCCATTTGAAATACAATTTCTGTCACAATCAATCTTAAGACAGACAAGATTATCCGTATGATCTTCTACACTATGCAAATTAAGTGGTATTTCGTCCATACTACTAGATTTATTGCAATAGAGGTAGAAATAATATTGGCTAGCATATTAACCTTTAAGAAATTATACTCTCCGATGACCTACTTTCAAGTCTGGAAATAAACAGACAATGCCAGGCACATATTCAGGTTTTGTCAGGCACAAACCCTCCATCTAAAACATTTTTAGTGCATGTTTGGCAGAAAGTTCAAAATGTCATACTTGTTCATTATCTCAAGGCCTGGTTATAATTGTAGAAATCAAATATTATGCATAACGATTCATAAAAATAAAAGTTTAAACAGGGATGAAGTAAGTGGTATACCTTTCACCGATAAATGTAATTATCTTCTGGTAGATCTCTCTTTTTTTATTCTTTACAGCAGGTTACAGTTTTGTGTTTCTCTTTTTTCCTTCATTATTTTATTTCATTTTATCATATGTGTTTTTGTTTCTTCGTAGGTTCTTGATGTTGTGGCTGTTTGCACATGATCTGCCTTGGGTGGCCTGGTTACCTAACATCCTTATCAAGGTGTGCATGGTACTACCCTTCCAAAACTGGCATGCTTGTTATCTTTATTTCATTTAAATATACATCAATGTAGGGACGAGGATAGAATTTAAGAATAAGAGTTGATACAAAATGATGGAATTATGAATCAATTTCCGTAAAATTGTTAATTTTTTTCATGTATATTTTTTATCAGTGATTGTCATCTTTGTTATTCATATTTTTGAAGATTTTCATATTTTTGATTAATTAATTGCTTTGATTTCGTACTCTTGTGTAGTAATTGTGTGATAATGTCATTGATCTCGTATAACATGTTGTCACACTCCATCAAATAATACCATTACCCCTACTTTATAAGTTAGCCTATATTCTAAATTTATTAATGAAATTTTGTTAACAAGTATATGTAGTTCACCATGGTGTTAGTTTAAAATAGTAGAAACCTCAGCTTTGGTAATGGATCATTGTGGCAAGGCTTATTAGATTCAATTACTGTAAAACATGAATTCATTGTTTGCATGAAATTATCGCAAAAAATCGACCCATGAACTGAGATTGCATTAATTTCAGGACATAATCTACTGCAATTTAATATTTGGCATAATTTTCATGACACAGGATAGTCCACCATAGACCTTTAATTTTATAGCACAATAATTTCATGTGTTACAGTATTATTTTTCATGATCAAGTATTATTACAATCATATATTGGGATTCTTTCTGAGTTTTTAAAATTATATTAAGATACATTAGATGAATGATGCTTAAAAGCATGAATAATAATTACATAAATATATATAGCATGGATAAGCTATTTGTGCATATTGGTACATCCAGGTCATATCTAAATATTGATGCATTATTTCCATGCTCCTAATAAACTACCTGTATCGTGAATGTTACAATATTCATTCCATCCTAAATGCAGTAATGTGTAACAAGAAAGTGCCTTTATAAAAGTTACTACAACAGCTTTATCGGAAGCAATCAACAGACATTAATGCTTTGACAAAATTATTTGGTTTATGATTTTAGATGGAATATCCACATAAAGTATAAAATGGTCGTAATACCCTGTAGCTGAATGTACAAATCTATGAATTATGTTTATTATTAGAATTTTAAAATGTTGCCTTTGGTAAAATGACTGTCAAAACTTTAATTACCTTGTCAAAAACAAGATTTAATTGTGCATGCATGATGTTTCATTTTTTCTTTACCAGGAATATACAAATAATGAATAGCCAGACATTTTGCTAGACATCTGTCAAAATTAACCAGGAAAGGATTGTTTAAATTTTATCTCTTAAGTACTTGATGTATATTTAATCAGAATTATTAGGATGATATAGCAGGTATATTTCACATAGAAATTTCGTTATAAACAGTTATGGATAAATTAATAGTTATCTGTTCAAAATGGGTTTTTACTTTTTTTTGCTCAATGCAAAATACACATACACTGTTTTCTAGTATATATTGTATAGTTTATTTGTAATATATTAATTGATTATTAATTATGTATAATAATAATAATAAGCATCATAGGCTGTGTTTTGTTTTAATTGTGTTAGTGCCAAAGTAGGGTTCTGTTCAGAAAGATAAGTAATGAGGTAGATAATTACACAATTTCTTAATAGAAAAACAATGTTTAATCAGAATTCAGATGGACATATCAAATACACTCTTTTATTATTAACTTCCAAAATTCAGATACTCTTCCAAATTCTTTTTTTTCTAACTGAAACATTTGAAGCCAAGATAGTGCTACATTTATAGATGCATTATATAATTTATTTTTTTCTAACTGAAACATTTGAAACCAAGATAATGCTACATTTATAGATGCATTATATAAGAGCTAAATCTGCCTGTTGGAGATTGTTTTTCTGGCATTAAATGTATAAATTATTAATTAGACTTTTATTCACATGACAAGCCCATAATCAACTCTCTTGACTATCGGATGGCGGAGATATTGAATGGATTAGAACATTTGATATTTTAAATGGATACCAGTAGTCAAGATTTTGTTTATTATCAAAGCAATGGTGTTTTACAGTCGAGACTATTTAACTTATATCATGTCAAAACTTCAAACACTCATAACATCACTCAGAAACAGGTAATTTGACTGAATGTTCAATATATTCATTTCTTATGATCTGTTTTTGAACTATTATGGCAAAATGGTCAGCTCTTGCATAATGCATCTTTAAATGACACTTATAATTTTTAGTAAAAATCTGTTCATTGTTTAGTCCAATCTAGTCTAAAATAAAAGATTTTTCACACTTCAAACTTCAAACACTCATAACTTTGCTTAGAAAAAAGAATTAGACTGAATTTTTCAATATACCCCTATTCAATTCTTATAATCTATTTTTGAACTAATATAGCAAGAAAGGCCAGCTCTTTATATAAATCTTACATAATGTATCTTTAAATGACACTTATAATTTTAAGTAAAAATCTATCCATTATTTCAGTTCAGTCTAGTCTAAAACAGAAGATTTATCACACTCAGCTTGTCAATTAGATGCCCTGATGATTCAGTCTGTAAAAACCATTTATTACTGCACCTATCTCATGAAGAAGGACTTGATATTTATGTTGCACTTAAAAGTAACACTCATTGATAAAGTTTTGTTGGTTAATTTTCATTTAGATACTGTAGTTAGAATTAGCGATTAATAATTATTAGAGTGTAGGAACAAATATATAACATTATTGTACAGACTGACCACAAAGTCCTGCCTTTCCAGGATTGTGCTTTGCTTCTACTTAAAATTCTATTATGACCATGTAGTTGTTACCTCTACCTTTCAACAATGCAGTGAAATTTGGATTGCTAATCTGAGTATATTACCGATTACCATTATTCTGACTCTATATTGTTTAGTGCAGTATGGTTATCCTGGGTTCAGAGTTCAGACAAAGTGGAATATACAATAAATAAAACTCTAGTTATATCACTTGAACCTGTAATATATATCTTCCTGTACTGACAAGACTTTTTGGAAAGCCTGTACATTTTAAATTTATATTTATTTAAATTATAAACTAATGTTATTTATTTTCTGTATGTGTGAGAATTTGATAAGATACTGATAGTTTTTACCAGGTTGTTGAAGAGTTAACGGAAACATTAAACTTTATTTAAATCCTTGTTTAAAGTTAACATACACCTTGTATACATATAAATGTCTCAATACTTAAAAAGTTACCTTTCAAATTATAAAAATTATTTCATGAACAAAAGGTCATTCAAAAAGAGATTGTTTAAGAACTACAAAAGCTGTTCAACTTCTGGGTTAACACATTAAAGCTTGGTCACCATACAAAACAATACCATGATGAAGACAAAGCTTTTTTTAAAAAATCTAGTTTATTCTTTATGCTCAGTATTAGCAAGTCTAGAAAGTAGTGCAAGCTTTCTTTTTATTGAAGGTAAATTGAAACAGGTTAAATTATGGTTTCCTTTTTATGGTGCATTTTGGGCAAATACGGAATTTGCATTTGGGGTGAATTATTATGTAGATACATGTATAATTTTGTTTAAACAATTTTATAGAAAAGGCTACTTTTATAGTTATAGAACTGTTATCAGAAATTATTGTTTATTTGTAAAGTGTAAAGAAGATATGTGCAATATAAGATTTAAGAACTTATTGATTGATCACATATGGTAAGCAAACAAGGGAGGTTTTATATCACATTCATTATAAAAAATAAAAGAAGAATATTTCCATTTCATCATTAGAACTTTCATTAGGGTAATATTTTTATTCTAGAAATTTTTGAAATTAAAACATTTAACATGTCTAATTATAATATCAGTATTACTAACCTTTGTCTCTAACAATTTTTAGAAATTAGCCAACTGAAAATTCATTCTCTACCATGACTATAGGACATTTTGAAATACTATACATTCAATTTTTCAAATGAATATAAAAAAAAAACCAAGTGATTGAAATTGAAGTTATCTTTTAAGAAAAAAATGTTCATTCTTAGTCATAAAAAAAAGTTTGACTTTCAATTTGGTTTGTATGTTAATTATGTTTTAGTTTTGAACTGAAATATTTTATGATGGGATTATAAAAATTATAAAAAAAAAACAAAATAATTACTTATACCTGTATCACTTATTATGACAATGGGTATCTTTCCTTACATTTCTCTTAATTTCACCTCTGCCTCTTATACTGCTGGATCATGTATATTTGAGTGTAATAAAATGTGAGGTATACTGTTCAATATAGCTCTGAATAAAATTTGTTAAAATTATTTATATATAAATAACCATTTTGTAGATCTTTTTCTCTGTAATATCTGCCTTTTTACTAATCATTCAATAACTTGTTTTTAATCGAGTGTGATTTGTTACTGCTAATTTGTTATAAAGAGTGTATAAACTCATCCTATACTGTTATTAATATAGAATTATATATAACTTGTATATATATATTTATATATATGATTGACATTATACATATAATAATGTATGTGATTTTTGAAATGTGTGGTTCTTGGACAGAAATATTGTTTCATGACTGTAGCAGAATTGTGCCATATAAATTTGAATGTGGCAGAACAAAAGTTTTGAGACAACTTAATGTACATTTAATTATTTATATTAAATATACTTGACAATCTGTGTATGAAAGTTGATTTTTTTTTTTTTTTGATAAAAAAATTAATTAGCTTATGCGAAGTAAGGTTTATGATTGATTACATACATCTTTTTGATGTTAAGAATAGTATAATAGTACAATATTTGTGCATTGATATGCAAGTGCCTATTGCTGGTATGGTTTTATGTGATGGCTCTTTGGCTATATAAAAAAGATGTGCTATATTATTTGTATCAAACTGTGAATATTGTTTATGATAATACTGTAATATAAAATCCCACATTGTGAATAATAAAGCTGTCTGCCCAATCATGGTTGATTTTGTTGTTGATGTTTTCTTTCAGACAGAATATTTCTGTAAATGATTCAACATTGTCAACACTAAATAAACAAATTGTTAAAATTGAAGTCTTTTTACATGGGTTAAACATACATTATGGGAGAGCAAAAACAGACTTTTGTCGGTCTTCCTTTGGGCCTCAGAAGTCATAGAAATTATAAATTAGATCTTTATTTAAACAACAAGCCTAAAATTAACTATGTAGACCCACGGATGGCTTGGATTGGGCTCGGATTAAAACAGGATTTCGTTGACTGATTTAATCACTATGGCGTCGTGGGCGGGGCTTCTCCGTGACGTTGACGTCATCATACTTCCGGACTGTTTTCAATTCGTCTGCTAAGGGAGTCGCTTAGGCCTACCTGAAGTACAAAAGAGTACACGCAGGCAACGCAAGAAGTCGGCTATTTATTATAATTTATTTACAATACTGCCTCGTTGATTTGGCCCATTCCTTTCAAACTTTAATATCCTATCGCAGACTTTCTCTTCTTATCTATATATTAAAATCGTAATTCTAAATTATAGTAAAAAATAAATGTATACGAATTGAATTGTAGTCCTGTCTCAAACCGAATACGCTATCAGTACCGTACTAGTCATTGTAAACATTACTTGATAATCGAGAAAATATAGGTGGAGTGAACGCCTGTCAATCAACAATCGGCCATAATGGGAAAAGGGTGTCGATGAATTTAACCCCCATTTCTAGTAAAAAATTATAGTGGTAACAACTTTGTTCAGGATAAAGTAATTTGACTGAAATTTTCAATATATTCTTGTGTCAGCATCTATTTTTGAACTGTTATAGCAAGAATGGCTAACTCCTTGTAAAAATCTCCCATAATGTATTTTTGATTGCCTTGCAGTCTTGTACCCATTAGTATGAACAATGAATCCCTGCATAACATATCAGTCCAACAATTATGGTTACTTACAGTTCATCCAGTATTTCCAAAGATATGATAAGCTGGGAATGTGTCCCCATGTGCATCTTTTTCATCAGACCTTTCAGTGGTGCAGATTGCCTATCAACTGTGTTGTGCACAAGATCAGACCTGGTTAGGTAACTAAGTGGACAGCCATGGCATGAATTGTGCAAGGCGCACCTTTTTTGTCTAAAGTCCAGTAAAATATAAAAAGATAGAAAACCAAAGGAAACCAAATAATATCTATCTGGTGAATCATATTTTGGTAACCAGAATGGTCATTTTTTAATTACAAGTCAATAACCCTGGCTTATTGACCCCCACATCAGTGATATACTGAAGTCATTGCGGGGGGAAATTATCCGACGCAATCATTTTATTTTGGCTTAGGCCTACATCATAGCCCAGGCCGGTCGATCTTGTTATTTATTTAACGTTTTCTTAATTCCTACCGCTGAAATACATCTTTTCAGTTTGCGAAAAACAAAGTGATATAAAAATAGGTGTGAAAGAAAGATTTATTTCCGTCCGTGAAACATTGTATAAAAATAACGGTAAATATACGCCATCATGACCAGCATTATATGGGGAACACAAAGGTCAAGGTCTCATAATACTCTACTCTATAAATTGTTGTCAGTGGCTACGACATACGGGTAATCGTCGTATCCTCGAATTCCAAAGAGCAACCATATTTACGCGAGAGAAGAAAGGAACAGTTGTATACAAAATCATTGAATTTAGCGATTTATACATCAATTTTAACACATCGCTTTGGGCGGATTATTTTCTATGTTTTTGAGAACATAATGTTGTGAAAAATATGGCTGTAACTTGAGAGATTTCAATCTTATTGAACTTCAAGTGTGTGTCGTAAATGAGACAAAGGTGGTGGCGCTGCGAAGATATGTGAGGACTTCCCTGAAGGGAGGATTTCCGACCTAAAAAAATAACATCACATTTCTTCGGATACCTCCCCAAAATGGAACTTTTTATCGAAACACTTACTGGTACAGCCTTTGAACTTCGTGTTTCTCCTTTCGAGACTATTATGTCAGTTAAGGCGAAGATACAAAGACTGGAAGGTTAGTAATGAATTGCTACTCATAACTCAACTGGTCCTTATTTTATTTATTTGACCTATCTGCAGGCTATCATTAAATTGTTTATAAACAAAGCACAAAACAAAGTTAGCCCTATATATAACCTGAATATGCACATGCGGAGTTAAAGTAATGGTAGCCTAACTAATTCAGTTCATTTTTAAGGCGTACCATAATCACATATTTGTCATTTGATTATTTTTAGCGTATTATTCAAATTGGTAGTCCTACTGCAAATAACTTCTTGAATAGCACTTATCTGCTGTCTCATGTGCAGTCAGTAATTTTTCAGAGCTCATCATAGGTATAAAACTATGAATACCAAATGAAAAATCACCTCTGTGGAAGGAAGCGGACGTTAAAGCCCCAATAACACTCTTGTTGTAACTGAATAATATGTCCCAATCTTCATTCTGGTCAACAAATCGTATTATTTTAGAATATTCCAATTAAATGATGATATAAATTTCATCTTAACACACCTATTTTAAAAAATTGGAAAAATTCAACCAATTGATTTGAAAAGTCTAACGTAAACCTTTTCAAATGTGACTTGGATTTTAAAATATTTTCGAACCCTCTCGACAAGTAAAATAGGTTGTAATGGATAATTTACACAACAGGTAGGACACTTAAACATATAGTACTTAGAATAAGGGTATTATTTATTTTCTGGAGCTACCAAGCCAGCAAGAATGTTATTGTCCCTTTAGCTATTTCACGTGACACAATTAAAAGTAGGGCATTTTGTGTGGAAAACTTTACATTAATTTATTGGTGTATATTCGTGGGATAAGACCAAGAGTAAGAGAATCTGTTTAAAACTGAGGCTGTAATAAAAGTTAAAAAAAATGATAAGAAATAGACCGTAGATCCATTAACAACCGTATGTGACATGAAGAATTTCATCTTGCTTTTATTTCAATAGAGATTGTCTCTTCCTTGTTTTAGTTCAGGAGATGAGTTCATATTCAGACTTGCAATAAGTTGTAAAGACAAGATTAGGATAATACTAATAGTAAATCATCAACAAATTATATTACATCAACAAATTAACTTACTAACCATATAACTAACTGTTTAATTTCTCAAAACTATTGCCCCCACAAAAAACGATTGGCTAGTAGTTGTCGTTACTTTTGTAACAGTATTTCGATTAGGCCTACTTTACAAGCTGCTGATCAACGTTTGAGGAATTTGGGATCTCTTGTAAACTACAGTTTTTGTGAAAGTTGAATCTCCAAGGAATATCATTACAAATTAAATACAAAGAGGCTCAATTCCATTATATGATTATGACAGTGAAAATTCACAACAGATGATATGGAGAGAGAGGGAAAGGGGGTTTACCGTCCACTCAACACAAACTAGGTCATTTAGGGACTAACAAATGGTTTAATTTTATTTCGATAATTCGTTTGTGTGAAGGGGTCTTTACAGTGGGAGGAAACCATAGGACTCTGAGAAAACCCACGAGGTTGAACAGACAACCCTCCTCCTTGTCACATGTACAACCGAACAGATGATATGAACAAGCTAGTGTCAGCTTCATGGATAAATGTTCAGTAAAATCTTTTGAATCCAAGCCAGAGAGTGAAATTGTGATTTTGTTTTCTGAAGATCTGTGACTGTGGCTTAGATTTAAATAATAGGGTAAACTTAGAAAATTAATTTGTGAAAGTTTTGTGAAAATAATAGTTCTTTTTTGTAACAGCATGTTCTAATTAGATTGTATAGAAATTTTAAGATAAATTTACCAAGCCCATGCTTTCAGCTTGTACAAATATTTTAGTACCGGTAGTTAGTTTATTGTAATATCCATTATGAATACATACATGAAAAGAGGAACATAATAATGATCTTAATTAATGAAAAAGATAGTCTACCCTCGCATGACACATGCTATATAGAGGAAAGAAATTCACAGAATTGGATATAAAATTGATTAGTCCTATTGATTAGGACTCAATATAGGGATGCACGTGGGGATGGTTTTTACTCTCAGGTTGGAAGCTTGATAAGCCAGATGTACCGTAGTTACGGTTATCCAGTCTGGATTATTTAGTTAACAAAAAGCTGTAAACTTACACTTCACATCATTCTTGTCATTGTAGTTCTACTTTCAAAGAAGTCTTCTTATGGGAGGGCAAATTTTATTTGAAACAACACATAGAAAGCCTCAAAGTTTTGTTTTGAATAATTTAATTGTATGGACTTCGTCCCATTACGAATTGAAATAACATGTCAGATACACAAAACATTTGTTTGACCTGTCAAGGCAAGTTGCTGATCAACCCCCTTTCAGCTGATAATTTCTCTGATTAATAATTTACATATTTTATTTTATATCGCTGACAGATGGTCTAAAGTCAATAAGGTGTAATTATAGCTTATACATGTATCCTTATTTACCAAATCCCTTACTATGCCCAAATTGGGTGCAGGGTTGGATGGCCGAATGGTTAGCATGTGTTCGTTGAATCATGGGTCAACTGGCGTGGTTTCGATTCCCCAGTTGTATGTGACAAGGAGTAGGCCCGCCTGTCCAGCCTCTTGAGTTTTCTCCGAGTCCTCCAATATCGGCCCACTGCTAAAGACCCCTACGACCAAGCAAATTGTTGAAATAAATAGACTCAGTTTGTTGAGCGGACCTCTCTCTCTCTCTCCAAACAGGAATCTTTCTTGGCGTAACTAATTAAGGAGAGTGATTTTCAGTTCACCAACCAGATATACATGCCTACATGTAGATAACATTGACTGCTTTTCATGTATTTACTCTGTAAGCCCCCCAAAGTACAGAAATGATGGGGTAGAAAAAGTATTTATTCTGTATACCTAATCAGTTGGAATAAGAAAAATAATATTAAAGCTTAAGATTAACACCTATATCATAAGTCTACTTATTTTATTTTCAATGGATTATTTCATGCAACAATATCCGAATAACATACTGTTGACATGTTTCATGAATAGGTTTATATAGCTAATAATAATAATCTTCTTTCACTCATGTTACATTTAGTATAATTGTTTTGCAATACATGTATATTAGTATAATTAGTGAGTAGTGACTTATTTATAGTTCATGTACGGTACTAGGAATGTTAAAATTTAGTTACATGTATCGTAACCTAATTCGAATTGCATTTTTTTTTAGATTTTAATAATTTAAGTTTCAGAAGAGTAAGCATACTCTAGTTTGTCAACCTTAGTTTCTCAGTCGTTTGAAATGAAATGAAATGAGGTTTAATTTGATAATGTCCTCTTATTCTCATCCAACTGTAATAATGAAGTGCTATGAGGGAGATTTTGCCCGGACAGCAGCGCTACACCCCACTCTTATATCGTGTTTATGATAGCTCAGTTTTTTCGTCACATCCGAACGACTAGAACGCTCTCTTTGTCAGGCCCTCCTTCCGGCACCACCGAGTCACTGACAAGGGAAAACCAGAAATAAGTTTAGGTCGGGAAACCAGCACTTTTTACCTTGTAAATATGTGTGTACAAATAACATATTATCTGTTATGTTATTAAAATGATTATCTATTTGAATAAATAGTAATTATTCTTCCAATCAGCTAAGAATTGTGCCTTTACCTTTATTAGAGGTTTATGCTAAGTGTGGGCTAAATAGAATAGTATTTATATCACATTTTTCTGTCTACGGAATTAAATGAAAATATAAAATAATTAAGGCCTAAATATTAGTACATGCAGATAGTTTTTGTGACTTATTAATAAAAAATAATTAAATTCGAACTCTTACGTTGGCACGGGAATTTTACCCTACCATATAATTTTTGAATACTGGAATCCTGTATTGTGCTGTATATTGCAATGAAAACGTTTTTTTTTTTCTTTGTGATCAAAGCTGGTATTTTTGATTCGAGAGATTTAAAGTTCATGGTATTCATGATACAATGTTCAGGCATTGTGAAATATGAATTCAAAATATTGCATTATTTAACATCAACCGCAGACAATATAGACAAGCCAGTGCCTGAATGGTGAATCCAAAATTGGTTCAGTTTCACACAGTATAATGGTTTGAAAATTTCTGAACACTTGGTATCCCCTGCAGGGGGTTGGATGGTGGAGTGGTTAGCACATGCGTGCTGTATAATAAAGCTGCACATTGATTGAGTCAACTGGCGTGGTTTCGAATCCCTGTTTGTACGTGACAAGGAGTAGGGTCGGGTCGCCTGTCCGACCTCGTTGGTTTTCTGCGGGTCCTCCGGTTTCCTCCTATTGCTAAAGACCCCTACGTGCAAGCAAATTATTAAAATAAAATAAAACCATATAGATCACGATTACAATTACATTGTAGTGTAGTTTAAAGGATTGCCTTCTTTAAGGAATCCTATCTGAAAATTGAATTTAATGTTGATAGTAGTTGATAATTGTACTGCAATGCATTTATTGATACCATTTGAAGTGTGTCGTGTCTAGGAAAAGAAACATAAAGCCAGACTGATTCCATCTCAGTAAAGGAAGTATCTGTTGTTGCTTCAAGCATAAATCACTGGCACTGTGCATTTTAAGACGTGGTATTGGACACTGGTCTTGGAAAGTGATAGCTTCATTACCCTCTGTCATCAATACCAATTGATTAGAGTAGACAAGTTGGGTGAAGAACAAGAAGTGGCATGTTTTGTCTGGAAAAACAAGATTGTTTGTGATAAACATTGTGCATGATTGGCACTCTTGTGTGAAGATTTGAGATAGACATTTGATTGGAATATAATTGTCATAACAAAATTTATTCTTAACCAGTAAAACTTATAATGATTATCACAAACCATTTTAGACTCATAGATATGCATAGCATAAAATATAAACATGTAAGGGTACAAAACTAATTTCAAGGGGCATAATGGAAGATTAGATAAAGAGCTGACAGTTCTCACTATAATAGTAATAGTTAAGAACTAGATAGTGTAATTGGAATGTGCTGAAAATTTCTGTCAAATTGCTTCTCGTGAACCGAGATATCAATGATTAGATTTTAGGCATAGCCTCGATCATCATTACTAAGTCAATACGACAAAAAACAAAGTCTTGATTGTCCATTTTTGTGTTTAATCAAATCCAATGGCAATGAAAATCGGAAACATAAGATGACATTGAGAGTTGATGATGGTCTTTTCATGTTAACAAAAATCTAATTAATAGTTTATACAACATTTAAGACCAATAGAAAACCCTGCTTATAGTCTTTTTGTGTTAATAAATGTCTAATTAATAGTTTATATAACATTTAAGGCTTAAAGAAAACCTTGCAATAGGCAGATTTACATCTTGCATAATGTATGTTTGAATAATTAATATGTTTTGGCTAATCATATGATAAATTTGTAGATGTGTAATCAAGGGTGTAGTTAGATAATCTAATTTTTGTAACCTGAGGCTTGAGATTTTAAGGAATATTTTTGCCAATATTGTTTTATTTTCTAAAAATAATTTGCAAGTATATACAAAATATAAATAATAAATTTACAATTTATGTTTCATTAGGTATACCAATTTCACACCAGCACCTTATTTGGCAGTCAGTGGAACTGGAAGATGATTATTGTTTACATGATTATAGCATACACAGCGGCGCCACCTTAAAACTTGTTCTTGCCATGAGAGGAGGTCCTATAAATACTAGAAGAAGTAAGTAATTCATGAATTCTGAAAATATTCACTGGACTTAAAAAAAAAACATAGTTCTCATTACAAAAGTCTGTATCGTGTATACGACGGTGCATACGATCTCTTAAAAATTCAAAACCCAGATCTATATTTGTCCTTTTAAATATTATTGCAATGTACATGTGTATTGTTTATTAAGTCATTACTACTAATGACATGGTTTGGGTTAGATTTTCATAAATATTGATTCACTTCCTCATAATATGCCAGACCCTAATTAAAAGCAGGATCAATATATCTAGCCTTGAAATAACTTTCAAATTTAATAAACCTGTTTTCCTGTTATACTATTTGAGCTGAATTTTCATGAGACAAAATCATCTCCATTGTTATGTTTTTTTTTAAAAAAAACCTATTCAAATATATCAATATTATGGTTACATTCAAATGATGGTTGAGTTCAAATTTTTTGCTTGTTCCCTGTCCTAATCCCTGTGTCTTTTATGGCAAGGGGGTTGAATGGCTGATTGGTTAGCGTGCACACACTGTATCATATGGCCTTCTCTAGAGGTCACATGTTTTATCCAATTTTGATAAAACTTAAAATATATGTAAATAAAAAAAATTATATCCCAAAGATCTGGATTATGGTCCCTACGAAAAATCACCTTTTTAGCTTGTTCTTTGTCCATCTCTTGTAAAATGCTGGCGTATATTTCATGGCAACTGCTTGTTGTTTTTCCAGTACCAATGGAGGATCCAGCGCTTAGAGAAATGGCTGAATATATGGAGGCAAATAAAGATGAAATATTGGAAAAACTTCCAGGGAACCGTCATGTGACATTATTAGTGTTTCGTGATGGGGATCAGCTCAACTTTTTCCGTGTTGTAGATAGAGGCGATGGAACACTTACACCTTTATCGGAATCTTTAAGGTGAAATATTGGAGTAATCATATAATCAAATTTAAATTGTTGTCTTTGGTATGTAATTTGCTTGAGAGAGTCATCTAATTAAATGTTCTTTTAGAAATGGGGCTGTGGATATCACAAATCTCCATGTTGGTTATAGCTTAGAATAGATCCACTAATGTGTTGAGCCTTACTTGGTGTGGCCTGCTTAGCCTCTTGAGTTCCTTCCAGATTCCGTACTCTTTTAATGTTAAACATCCCTGCAAGTATTGGAGTACTGTTAAACCAGAAATTAATGTGAGCAAGAGATTAATTAATGTGTTGAATGCAACAAACCACTAATTGCATTAATTTTGATAGAAATATATTGTAGTGTATGCATTATTTTAATTAATAATAATTTATGCTTCTAGTGCTTCTATGTATAATTATAATGAAGAAGAAGATGAAGAAGAACAAGTTATTGGAGCTCATTCAGCAGAAAATGATAAATTAAAAGATAAAATGCAACAGTTACGTGTAAATATGGAAAAACTTAGCCTCACAAAAAAGGTTAGTTAGTACTCTATAACAATCACGTTGAAATTGTTACAAGAAGAAAACCCTATAAATCCTTGATAAATTCTGATGATATCCAATGTGTTTATACTCGGACATTATATATCCAAAAAAGGTAGAGATTATTTCTCGTTAATATGTAATATTGGATAATATACAATCAAATCAATAAACAATCACTGAGGGTTAAAAAATTGAATAAAATATTGTTTATTTGTGTTAGCTATAATTAGTATAAACAATGTATTTAATGGTCACAGATTTCTCTATATATGTTAAATCTTTTTTATAGTCCAGTTACCATGTTGAATCATGTGTAGTAAGAGTTACATGTTGCAGTTTATGTTTTCCGTTTAGTTTAGATACATGTACAGTAGTGATGGTTCGATATGGCACCTATCGGTTTTAACTATATCAGATATTGACAACAAAATATATCAGTCGATACAGATAAATTACCGATATTGGTGAATATATAAAACTATTACACATTAAAATGTCACAAATGGCATCCTAATCTATGTAGATATTTGTCTTTATTAGTCGTGAAACGCATGGTACCATTTTACTGCAGGAATCAAACACAAATCCTGTGTTTTTGAAGTAATAATTTGGCCACGCTTCCTACGCTATCAAAAATACACACCATCCAATTTATGAACTTAGGCCTAATTATTTGCTGTATCATTAATGGTCGAGATTATCATATTTTAAGTGTTGATTACTATATAACTCTTTAGTCCTTACAGTAATTGGCTTTCGGCACGGCATCTGTATGTCTACACATGCATTAGTTCATGCAGTAATGAAATGATATATCAAAGCGATAACTATCGCGTGATATTCTCTAAATTTATATCCGCATCTAGAAGCTGGAATGTTAAGACAGTGATCACGTGACATATAAGGAATATTCCCCCCCCCCCTCCCTTTCATCCTTCATTCCACCACGCGCAAACCACGTAATATTTTCCCACCTTTTCCAAAACTTCTTATCATTATGATAATGACAGACAATATAGTGAATTAGATAAAACAAAGTAAAAAATGCGTAGCAATTTAGATAAAGGAGACCGATAAGGATTTTGTACTGTTTATCATTTCCTTTCTATTGCTACTGTGAGTCTTGCTTGTATTACTGGTACATCTAAAAAGCAATGGGCACGGCTAAGTTGCCGTGCGCGTGATTATTTATCTGCACCCTGTGTCAAACAAAATAATGATTTGTTCACAAGTCCAATATTTTTTAAAGGTATTTACTGTGTCGTTTTGAACAGATATCGGCAAAATGGCAATTTATCGGGTGTCACCGATATCTCCCGATTGGGCACTTATTGTCCAATTACCTATATTGAAACCGATTAACAGAACACAATTTTTATGGGAAACAATCACTGGTTTTATTCTAATATCACAACGTTTCAACAAGTATCCTCTTATCATTATCAAGCACAATATTAGAATATTAGAATAAAACCAGTGATTGTTTCCCATAAAAATTGTGTGCTGCTATTGTGTTATTTTTATGGGAAACAATCACTGGTTTTATTCTAATATCACAACGTTTCAACAAGTATCCTCTTATCATTATTAAGCACAATATTAGAATATTAGAATAAAACCAGTGATTGTTTCCCATAAAAATTGTGTGCTGCTATTGTGTTCTCCAATCACTAAATGCCACTTAAAGATTATTTGA
Source organism: Patella caerulea (assembly GCA_036850965.1). NCBI lineage: Eukaryota > Metazoa > Mollusca > Gastropoda > Patellidae > Patella > Patella caerulea. The sequence goes on along the minus strand of JAZGQO010000014.1, from coordinate 15,324,224 downwards.
AACCGATTATCGAACGATCACCAATGTACAGCTTAACCCTTGCTCATTGTTTTTATCAGTATTCAATTTATAAAAGACCTGACGAATTCACAACAGATGGGACCCTTAAAGTTTTTTTTGAACAAGTGTTGTTAAGTTGCTCTGGTGACAACTATGAGGGTCTTAAAAAGCTAATTAATGCTTGTCCTTGTCACTCGGCAAACCTCGGAAGATTTTGGACAATCTAAACTCGGCTGTATGATGAATTCCGCCATATTGGAACTACTTTAAAGGTCCCGGATGAAACATGGCTGCGCCCATTCCGAACACAAGTTGGCGACCTATTTGGCTAGCGACCTATTCGACCGATCCAGCTGACGAAATTACACTTCTATTCTGAGCTAAAGGAATGGATAAAAAAATAATATATTCTACTTTCATTTGATAGACATAATGTTGGATTTTATTGGTTTATAAATAGATGAGTTAAGGCGACTGTTGTCTTTATTCTAAATAGGTTTCCAACGAACAGGTTGCAGCTCGATCGGTCGAATAGCTCGATAGCCGAATAGGTTCCCAATTTGTGTAATAGCGTCAAGTTTTCCTGTTAAAGTAAACCGGTAGCCGCATCGCAAATGTATGGGCGTAGGTACATATCACTTACTGTCATACAGCCGAGGCTAGATGTAGTTTACGGAATCTGCCGAGTGACAGATTTATCTCCCTTCTATCAAGAAGATGTATTTACTACAAGTATGTCAATTTCTGCTTTTAACTGTATTGCTAATTTGTAAAATAATTTTTGTTTTTCAGCATAAAATTCCCAAACCTCCACCTCCAGGAAGTGAAAAGCCAAGTAGTTCCTCTAGCAGAATGCGTTTACGTCAGTTATCTATGTCTGGACGAACCATTAATAGAACTTTTAATAAAAACACTTGTTTGCCACCTGTCGGCCAAACATTCCAAGCTCAGGTAAATCAGGATAACACAGATAGTGATGACCTGGGACCTGTTCTTTCTTCCAGTGATGATAATTTAGAAGAAAGTGGTGCCATGGCTGAAATAGCTTCTTTTAAGACCACAATAGATACTTTTGAATCTAAATTAAATCAGCCCCTGGATCGCGTCAAAGAGGACACTGGTGTTTGTGACGGGAGGATTAGTGCTGAAGTGGCAGCTGGTGTGGGCTCTGATTCAGGGTCAGCATCGGTTGCAGGTTCTTCCATTAAGAGAGACTTGTATAGATTGAGTAGCCTAACAGAACCCAGTACTTCCAGACATTTTCTAACATCATCTGGCAGGAGAAGAGAATGCAATTTTGAAATGTACAAGGAGTCGTTAAGGCCCTCGTTATCGTCAAAAGGTAGAAAACAGAAATGTGATCAAGCTACAGACTCTAAAGATTTACATAAAAGAATTTCTTCCTCTGCCAAAAAAGAAATATCAATAGAAAGTCTAAGAGACTCATTAATGAGACAGCCTACAACATCCCGCTATGGTAGTAGGAAAGAGTTTCAGCTTGAAAGTCTTACAACTAGTGAAGCGTGTAGTATGTCAGGTTTATTGAGGCAAGCTTCAATTGAGAAAATTGGTACATCGCATATAGCTAACTTCGTATCTACTAGTGCTGGTAAATCAAGACTCGGTAATTATAACGTGGCTGCATCATCTCAGGATGGTTGTATACCTACACCTGAAAATAGAATGGTGGTAAGTTTTTCAGTTGTGCTCTTTTTCATTTTCTCAACATACAATAGTTTTAGGCTTTCAAAAAAATAGCACTGTCAATAATTACTTTTAATGTTATATTCTGTCTTGTTTTTTCATGATGAAAAGCAATAGATGCAAATGAATATCCATCTTTGACAATTGTTTTTAGGCAGACAATTTAGAGTCTTAAAAGTTATGAACAGCCTAATGTGGACTTAGTTCTATTGTTTTTTGGCAAAAAATTTAGAACCTTTTAATTCTAATGATTAAACACACAAGAAATGGAGTTAAATGCCCTACTTTTCTGCAATACCAGCAGTGTGTTTTGATTGAAATTTTACCCTGATGTGTGGGCTACAGTATACTCTTTTTTCAAATTTCACATATTGAAGATTCACTTAAGTACACTCCAACATGTACACAGGACCTTGGAATTTCCATCTGAGCAACTAGACACTGTTCCTTGCCAGGCCCATTGTCTTACACCACTGACATTAGAAATGATAACCTAGGCCTATTAATTTTATCTTAAGAAACTTGAATAGTTATCTATAAAATTAATTTTACATTATAGTCTGCTAGATTACAGAGAATATCGGCTAGTCGAGATGGTTTAATATCGCCAACACATAGATTACCACCTGTTAAAGCCAAGAAAAAGAATACTAGAAGATGTTATCTATGTGGTAAAAAGACTGGTCTAGCTACGAGCTATCAGTGCAGGTAACATGTCTGATTTAAAATTTACATGATTAAAGTACAATATTTATTCATAACCACTAGCATAAATGCTGATAAGTCCAGTGGTTGTTTTCCAGCAATATGCACAGTACCCTTCTGTATTCTGCATATTAGTTGTTAATGAGCATTCCAAACTATTGCTCATAATAAAAGAACAGCTCTTGAATTAGAAACAAAACAGATTTCAACATGGTGTATAAATGAATTACTGTCTCTTATTTCTAAATGCATATTTCTATTTGATGTTGGTATACAAAAATAACAGAGTTTTCTGAACCAAAGAATTAAATCGTAGTGTTTGAATAATCTGTTTTTATACGCCCACATGGATGTCTTGTGAACGCTCTAGAGGCTAAAGTTAATTTCTGATGGACTTTAAATTCACAAACAATGTTTAATGTCATGAGATGAAGAAGCCTATCTGATGATTTCTGCCAGAGTTATGGCCCTTGATCACTTTAAAATATCTTGTGGACGAAGGCAATGAGACAAACAATCAAAGACTTCTAACCATTTCTGATAATTACTTAAAGTTACATTATGGGAGATAAGATAGAGAGATGGCAGTTCTCACTATAATAGTTAAAAACTAGATAGTGTAAAGGTAATTTGCTGAAAATTTCAGTCAAATTGATCCACTATTAGTTGAGAAAAAAACGTTTGAAATATTCACATAGTCTCGGACATCATTACTCAAATCATTAATATAAACAGCATAGTCTCGATCATCCACTTGATTGATTTAATTATCAACGGCCATTAAGCAGCATATAGGATTTTAATCTGCCAACATCGAAGGCTAGCCTTGACATCAAGAGTTTATTATGGTCTGGATATGTTAATTAATGTCTAATTGATTGTTTAGATAACATTTCAGGCCTAAAGAAAGACCTGTAATAAGCAGATTTTGCTCTTGCATAATGCTATTGTAATGGGCTATTACTCGTAATAAGATTTTCATTCTCCTTTCTGGGACAACACTTGTTGACTGATCGGACGACTTAGCTGTTGTGGGCGTAAGTTTTGTTGCCTGGCAACCTGTCTTTTTTTGTTCAGTTGTTTTGGTGATAGAAAGTCATACTAAAATTTATCGAAAAGATGAGGTAACTCGATAATTGGTTCTATTTATTTTTTTTATTGGAGAATAATCATAACATTCTGTTTATATTTTGTTTTGTCTTTTTTCAGATGTGGCGATAATTTCTGTGCTACCCATCGCTATGCAGAATCCCATGATTGTAGATTCGATTACAAAACAGAGGGGAAGAAGCTGTTAGAACAAAATAATCCTGTAGTCAATGCACCTAAATTACCAAAAATATAGCAGAACTTCACTATGTTTAAATATCTAGATTTGTTATATTAAATATATTTTTGTTATGGAGATGGCGTTTTTTTAAATTTTATCATTAAGTTTGTATTGAGAAATGATTTACAGGTTCTAAATTGTAGGCATTATTTTTCTGTAGGCTTATTTGTGACAATAATAGATTTATTTTTAATCCTAATAACTTAACCAGTCCATGGAAAAAGTGATTGGTGATATGAAAGGAAAATTGCAGGTATTTTTATGTACTAATTAAGAACTAACTTTTAATTTTGTTATTCATTTTTTACGGATATTTTCAACAATATTTATAAAACATATAGTAAGTAATAAGGCATTAATTCTGAGATCGGTTCACAGCCATCACAAGCCAAATAGAAATTCTGACTTTGATTGTAGTTATTTTCTTATGTTTTCTGGCAACAGCTCCCTCCTAAACATCAAAAATGTAAGGCAGTGTGAGAAAAAATGGTTTTATTCTAAAACATTCAAAATTTTCAGACATTCTTATTCTTAAAATATCTATAAATTACTGAATACTATTCTTATTAAATTTTAACATAGCTGTTTACATAAGGTATAATTATATATATTCCATTTATCATTACAATTATATTATTTGATGTTTTCAATAAGTATATATTGAATAAAATGTGAATGTATATTGATTGAGGGTAAATTTGATATTGCAGGTCCATTATGAGTTATATTTGTGAACATATGACTAAAAAACCATTACATACACATTTACATGAACCTGGTCTTTGGTTGCATTGATTTAAAGACTACAATGAAATATGTTTATTTTCAAACCATATTTCCTTCAACCAGAACACACATTTGTACCATACAAAGCTGGTCCAGTTCTAAAAGGGAGGTGGTTTACACTACAAAAGTATTTGACCGCAGGTTTTACATAAGGGTCATAATGGTTATTTATCACATGATTTCTCTATCTGATCTTGTTTGGATTAGAGGTTTGAAACTAGGAAAAGCCATGGGTTTGCTCAGTCAGTTGTCAGTTCTTTGTATTCAGTTAAAATATTACTGTATAATGTGTAAATGGATTTAGATAATGTTAATGTATGTGTGCTATTATTGTTTATCTTTAATCTTAGTTAGGTCTATTTTTACTTATAATCTGTTTTTAACTACTGTTAATCTACAATGTATCATTGGAGAATGAACACCGTTTCTTGACAAATCACTGTACATATATATAATATAGATTCAAATTATGAATTCTACAAATTGCCATGACAGGTTGTGAAGAATCTTTGTCAATAGTCAATTATCTTGTCTTTAATCTGCCTTTCCTCTCCATCTTTTTAAAAGGATTGAATGATTTTACATCTCTTGAGGATTTATTGTTAATTCAACTTATATGATATGAAAGATTCAGCTATAGGGCCTGAAATTAATAGTCTTTTGGTTGCTTTGCAAAAAAATTGAACTATTCGGACCCTATATTTTCGGAACCGGATATTTTTTCGATTGCATTCTGTCTGGTTCAATGACTGAAAATCTTTGATGAAATTTGTGTATCTGCAATTTCATTGGCTATACTTAGTTGATATTATGATAGTCTCAAAACCTAATATTGCTGAGCTTATTTTTCTATAAGGTATTGTTTATTACTGTCCAAAATGATATTAAATCAAGAGTAAATTTGATAATTTAAGGAAGATAATCATGTAAGTAATTTAATTATGGAGTAGCAGTGCCATATTTAGAGTTGGTTTTAAAGGACTGAATTAATATATACTGTTATACTATAATTTGATCCACCCAATGTCTAAAATATTTAGAAATTGTTTAGTATTTAAAATGGAATGCAATAAAATGGATAATATTTATAAATTATATAGTATTATAAAGCTATTTTGCTATAAATTTAAATTCTAGAGTATTATAGTTCTCAGTTCCATTTTTTGCAATTGTATACTCTAATTTAGAGTCATGCTTTAAATTTATAACTTTCTGTTTTCTTTCTTTTCTGTCCACTCATTTTAAGCTGGGGTAGTTCTGTTTACATAAACTGGGTGTGAATGTGAACCTTTATGCAGAAGTCATGCTTATCTGGGGTTTTCAGGGGAAAAGGAATTTATTATCTATTCCACAAATAGAAACAGCATTGGTTCTTTTAGAGAATACCAGTATGGTATATTCTTAAGTAACAATGTATACCACTCATATTACAAGTCTCAAAACAAATCAGATATTTAATGTAATATTAAGAAAGTATGAATGATAATTAATGTAATTATAAATAAGTATTAAATTATCAACTTTTTATTCTGTAAAACAGAAATATATTCAATTTCTATCTAGATTATGTGAGTTATTATCCGAATACAGATATCATACTATTATGCGTATATATACTGTATTCAGTCTGTGATTGAATGTTGTGTACTACTAATATTGAGTGAATTGAAATAAAGGACAAAGAGTTCATGTTTTATTCTTTTATTTACAAAACTTGAATATTTCAGCCACAATTCATTTGAGCACAGCTTTTAGCGCCTTCTGTTGACCCAACACCTTGTTATGAAATGAGATCATGCTCGTAGCTATAGCTGAAGGAGCCGGGGGCATGGGGTAGAGGCCCGGGGCCAGTGGCTTTCCCAACTAATTTCCGGAGGACCCGGAGAAAATCCACGAAGTTGGTCAGGCGAAAAGCTGGTTGTACGTGACAAGGAGCAGGGTCGCCTGACCAACTTCGTGGATTTTCTCCGGGTCCTCCTGTTTCCTCCAACTGCTTAAGATCCCTACGCGCAAGCGAATTATTGAAATAAAATTAAAAACCATATGTTAGTCCCAAAATGACATACTTTTTGTCGAGTGGACGTTAAACCCCATTCCTCTCTCTCCGTCTCTTTCAGCTATAGCTTAGCTATGGTCTGAATACCTTACTTACCCAACTACTTTTGCCCGTAAAATCGAACTTGAAACTAGTTGGGAAGGCCCCTGGCCCCCGAACTCTACCCCGTGCCCCCGGCTCCTTCAGCTATGACTACGAGCATGAATTGATAAAATATTATCTTAGTTCACATTGCCACCGTTGCTTATATTGAGCTACTTGTTTATTCGACTGATTTATATGACTGGATTATTTGACTGGATTATACGACTGGATTATACGACTGGTTTATTCAACTGGATTATTCGACTGAAGTATACGACTGAATTATACGACTGAACTATACGACTGAGTTATACGACTGAACTATACGACTGACACTGAACTATACGACTGAACTATTTGACTGATGTTAAGACTAATGAAAACCTCCTCCACCCCCTTCCTTTCCCCACCGAGCTTCTGACTCCTTCACTTATGGGTGGGAGGTGATGGCCGAACGGTTTCCATGTGCTTGCTGTACCATGAAGCCTGTCATTGAGTCAACTGGCGTGGTTTCGAATCTCTGGTTGTATGTGACAAGGAGAAGGGTCGCCTGACCAACTTCGTGGATTTTCTCCGGGTCCTCCTGTTTCCTCCAACTGCTTAAGACCCCTACACACAAACGAATTTTTGAAATAAAATTAAAAACCATATGTTAGTCCCGAAATGACATACTTTGTGTCGAGTGCACGTTAAACCCCATTCCTCTCTCTCTCTCTCTGTGTTATAGCGTTGCTATGGTCTGAATACCTTAGTACCAAACTACTTATGCCCGTAAAATCGAACTTGAAACTAGTTGGGAAGGCCCCTGGCCCCTTCAGCTATGGCCTTCAGCTATAGCTACGAGCATGAATTGATGAAATATAATCTTAGTTCACTGCCACCGCTGTTTATATTGAGCGACTTGTTTATTTGACTGGTTTATATGACTGGATTATACGACTGGATTATTCGACTGAGTTATACGACTGAGCTATTTGACTGATGTTTAGAATGATAAGACCTTCCCCACCCTTCCCCTTCCCTACCGAGCGTCTGACTCCTTCAGTAATGTGGTGGGGTGGATAGTCGAATGGTTTGCAGGTGCTCGCTGTATCATGAAGCATGGGACACAGACTACATAGCTGTTTCTAGCACGGCCATTGTTTATGTTTATGTTTTCAGTCGATGACATCAGTCGTTGACCTTTGACCCGAAGTTGATGACCTTACTCGCTAAGAGTGGTCAACAGGTTGTTTAGGGGATTGCTATTGAAGAATAATCTCAATAAAGTTTTGATTTCAACTGTCAGATTCGAACTTCGGGGAAAATAAACAAAATAGACAAAAACGATTTCAGGAAATTTGAGTTAGTGCGTTTTTTATTTACGCCAAACAAACTATTCCCAAATTTTAACCCAACCATCGACCGAATTTGCTGACTGCTGGCTATCCTTGTGGTACTTAGGAGTTATTGGAAATAACAGTACTGGCGAATACTGGATAACGGTCACTATTGGCAGTATTGGCGCACGGGTTGAATGTCTCAGTAGTAAAAAATACGTTAAAGTTCACATCATGGAATCAAACAAGCGACAGGAAGATGCCGGTGATGCTGTTCCCGATACAAAGAAACAAAAATTAGCAGACACAAGGTTAGTGAAATACAAGCAATTATGAAGAATGAACGCATTGTCTTGTTATATTTGTATCCTTCCCTTTATCGACAATTTGATGAAGTACCGACACGCGATTGGTTGAATGATAAAGGATTATTTCATTATTGACGTAGTTGTGTCATTGAACTTTTCAATGATAAATTATTTGGTAAATAAATTGTTGTTCATGCTGTTACATTATGAGATTGTATGATCGAAATTTGATCTTGTCAAATGGATTGCAGCTTTATTGTAGAGCATTCTTGCAAGTCACAAAATCATTGTGCTATCTAATTTATTTGTCAAAACTACCTTAAATTACCGATTGTATAATGGACTCTTCCAACCTGTATATAAAGACCCCGATACAACGATGTAGTTCTCTGAGAAATTTACTACGGACCGCAATGTCTCGGTAAATTAATTTAAACCTTATGTTGACATAACATTCAGGGCATCTTACTTGTTATCATCAGAATGTCACGCTAGAGCTAAGCCTTTCTTATGACGACAGCCGTCAGATCATCTATGAAGTAAACTTTTCCACAAGTTATTATCATTTAATTACCAAAGGGTAGGCTACACAACAGGCACCATGGTAGCCTACTATTTCCCTTAATTATAAAAAGGCTTATGATATGAATGAAAACACCAGAGCTGACTAAAATTAAAATCAGCAGGGATGAGTTTACACAAATTATTATACCATACCTGGGGTAGGTTGGATTCACTACCGTACGCTATTTAACTTACTACTATTATTGTCAATCAGATTGGTGATTGTAGATTCTGCCAATTCTGGATATATAGCCAGATAGGCTAGCATTTACTGTCGCTACTGACAAATAAGGTAAGGTATGTGCAGGTGACAAAGGTAGGGCAAGGATTGCAGTTCCAAGGATGAGTTATTACTTTACTATAAATTGCTTTGGTTATATTCTCTAGCAATATGCATAATATATGTACGGTAACTGTTTTAATTGACAACTTCAATTGCATAAATTTTAACAATATTTGGTCAAAACACAATTCTATTTTTCTCTTTCAGAACTGGTTTGTTATTAGGCTACGGAAATCCTTTATTGGATATTTCTGTAAATGGTAATCAAGAATTTTTAGACAAGTAAGTAGAGAGAGATAAACTGAATTAGTTTTAAAACAAAATACTATTCTGAATTTCTCCAAAGGAAATTATGTCAAGCTAATATTTAATCAATGATTTAATTAATAATCGCAATTTGTAGACAATCTTGTCCTATTTATTTAATGATAGGTGGTCGAACAGTTAGCATGTGCGCGCTGTATCATAAGTCTTGTCATTGAATCAACTGGCGTGGTTTTGATTCCCCAGTTGTACGTGACAAGTAGTTGGGTCACCTATTCAACCTTGTTGGTGTTCTCCAGGTCCTCTGCTTTCCTCAAACTGCTATGTGCCAATGAAATATTGAAATAAAACTGAACCATGAGTTAGTCCCAAAATGACCTAGTTTGTGCCGTGTGGACCTTTAACCCCATTTCTCTCTCTCTGTTATTTAATGATTTGTTTACAATTGTCTTTTGATTTGATAAATTGTTTTCCATTGTGTATTTTAGGTATGATTTAAAGGCTAACAATGCTATTTTAGCAGAAGACAAACACGTTCCTTTGTAAGTAGCTTTAACTCGTAAAAGATCGGAGTATAACAATCAAGCTGTAGAAAATTAAACTGTTTAGGCATGTGAAATTTATGATTAGTATGACAATGGTGCCAGTGTCATTTTTTACTGGTATCTGTAACTTACTGATTACTTATTGCACATATTGTTACCAGATGTGGAAAATAGTAATACAGTGGCACTCTATATGTATGTTATCTTTAGCTCAGAGTGTGCAGTAAAGTAGGACATTGAATGATCATTTCATTTCTTATGTAGGTTTTGTAAGTTAACTAACCATAAATAATGGATAATTTCTGAATGTTTTTTTGTTCATTGAAAATTGAATCTTATCTGTATAAATAAATCAATGTTGGTTTTATTTTCCAGGTATGATGAAATGGTTAAAACATTTAAAGATTCTGTAGAATATGTACCAGGAGGTGCTACTTTAAATGCTTTAAGAGTTGCACAGGTAAGTTTATAAAGTGTCTTGAACTTCCATCGTTGAAAATCACAAGCCATGCAAATTAATTATTGTCTTAAGAACTTTGTAAAAAGAAAATACAACGGTACAGTGTATTAAATAGCAACATAAATTGAATATTATTTTATGATGTTGTTGTCACTCTTTGAATCGAATTGTTACGTCATTAATTAATCAATTTATTGACAATATCACATGCTGAGCTTGGCTATTTATTTGACTGTGAACATCTGACAAGATAGGGTCAATTTTTAATATAGATTTACTTGAGTTGTGTAGAACATCCTACACTGTATTGGCATTTTGTTAATGTCAGCTAGCTCACAGGGATTTATTCCACATAAAACACGGCCTTCACTTTGTAGCCAATACCTTTAAAACTTTTTTGACAATTTTAGTTAATGCCTTCTTTCCCGTTTCAGTGGTTGCTGGGTAACAAGGAAGCTACAACCTTTTTTGGTTGTATAGGTAAAGATGATAAATTTGGATCTATATTAATAGATAAAAGTAAAGAAGCTGGTGTCAATGTTCAGTTTCAATATACAGAAAAAGAAGCTACAGGAACGTGTGCTGTTATATGTACTGGTAATGATAGGTAATACACCATCTATCTATTTCTCCAGTTATCTTAGTAGGCCTATCTATGATAAATATGTTTATATTATAAAGTCTAAAATGAGCCATCTAATGATAAAGATAATCTATTAGTGTATTATCTATACATGTATTTTAATGTCATTTAATATTTAAATTCCTAATAACTACAATGTTGTGAAAGTTAAATCTCTAAAAGGAATATTACGCCAAAAATTGTTCAATTCCATTCAGTATGTACAAAACTATGATGAATTCAAAATGTTACAACATTCATCATTCCTGCTAACAATATAAACAGCCAATGTTGGGTAACATCTTTTTATGGTCTTCTTTTTAATCTAATTGAACCCAAACCCATGACTAGGATGGCTAAGATATTGAGTACATTAGTAGAGAATATTAATAATGCTGACACTCTCTTCTGGAGACTGTGGATTGAAGGACTAATAATCAAGACTTTGTTTACTATTGTGGTAATAGTACTTGACAAGATTAATTAGGTCATTATTTGTCAAAACTTAAACATTCTAGCTTTGCTTGGATTAGAGTAATTTGACAGCATTTTTCAACATATATATTTTTCATTATGTATAATTAAAATATTACAGCAAGTATGACCAACTCTTTATCTAAATCTAAGATCTCTGATCAACTAAAAAAACCATTTTGGCATGGATTTGATTTTCTCCAAAATGGTGATCAGTGACACTATGATTAGTAACAAACTTGTTTGAACCGGTTTACTGAATCATAAACTAGTAAAATGATAAGATGTATACATAACTAAAATGAATTGATATTATTGATATTATAAAAGTGGTATCAATCATATTATATTTATACGAATGATATCAGTGTCATAAATAACAATGGTATTTACAGACACGTGATGTTGTTGAAGTTTACAGATATATCTGATGTAAGGGTTTTTAAGATAACAGGTTACTTTTTATGTATATTTTCCTTTTGATGTCATTTCAGGTCATTAGTAGCTAATTTAGCTGCTGCTAATTGTTTTACAGAATCACATTTAGATAATGCAGATAACTGGAGTTTGGTGGAAAAAGCTCAATATTATTATTGTGCAGTAAGTCTTGTGGTTATTAACTTCCTGGGGGATCACGGTGGGTAAGATGCCCAGTTTAGGAGCAAAACAGTAGGATGTTAAACCCAATTTCATTTCATTTGTTAACTTCCTGATGTTGTAGTGATATTCTGGTTGTTACTGTTTGATTCATAATACATCTAGAAACCCAGTCAACTTGGGGCATTTCAAGTCCTGTTTACTTTAGATAGAATTAACAATTTAGGTTTGGTGGCAATATTTGCTTAGACTAAAAGCGAGGTTATGGGTACACATTAAAATGTTTGCATAAAATTTGAAATATAGACAAGCTTCTCTCTTGCATACTATGAATTAGAAAAACCAGTACACTGAAAAATGTGATATTTTATTTTGATATTTCCAGGGCTTTCCGTTAACTGTTTGTCCAGCAGCTATGTTAAGAATAGCTAAACATGCAAACGAGAAAAACAAGACATTTTGCATGAATCTATCAGCACCATTTTTATGTTCCTTTTTCAAACAACCCATGTTAGAAATTTTACCATATGTAGATATTTTATTTGGAAACGAAACCGTAAGTACAAGTTTTAACATACATTAAACTATACCCTAAAGTTCTACTTCACACAGCTGTATCAAGTCAGGTAATCTATTGGTTTAATGCTGGGGGTGAAATCACAAGGTTTTTCATTGAGTTGAGTGGCATTTAGATTCCCCACTTGAATGTATCAAGGAGTAGGATGACCTGTCTTCTAGTTTCCTTCCTCCAATCTCGTGTGTTTTCTCGGATTTCCTCCCAGTGTTAAAAGACCCCTACACACAAGGGAATTATTGAAATAAAATTGAACCATATGTTAGTCCCGAAATTACCTAGTTTGTGTCAAGTGGACGTTAAACCCCATTTCTTTCTCTCTCTCTCTAGTTTCCTTCCACTACGTTCTTTCAATTTCCCCTTGAACCTGACAAGGAGTAGGGCCGTCTGTACAACCTCGTGGGTTTTCTCCAAGTCTTCCAGTTTCTGAACACTGCTAAAGACCTCTATGCACAAGCAAATTATTGAAATGAAATTAAACCATATGTTTGTCCCGAAATGACCTAATTCGTGTCAGTGGAGTTAAACTCCATTTCTCTCTTGCTCTGTAACAAGCCATGGTTCCGGTGTATAATTGTAGATACTTCCCTTTGCCCAAGTGGTCCTAATTTTCTAAGTGTCACTGTGCATAGTATTTATGACTTGCAATGACATATTTCTATCACATACTTCTCTGTCTTGTTTAGTCAATGGACAGTTTAATGATCAATGATAATTTATGAAATAACAGTTTGATTACTCATTTTTGTGATTGTATAATAAATGTTAAATTTTCTTGTGCATGCTGTACAGACTAGAATTTTTCAGACCGAAGATATCTCGCCATCTTTCCAAGATAACATTGATTTATTAACACATTATAGTAATGCTCAAAATATATCGAACAACAAAACCAAGTGAAACTTTTTATTCCTTTTCAGGAAGCTGAAGAATTTGCTAAAGCTAATGATTTAGGGGTAAGTACTAGTGTAAATACAAGCAGAGAAACTCTTTAATTTATGTATGGTCAATAAACATTCACGTTGCAGGTACTTTGTTATTCTGAGAGAAATCTTATAAATAAATATGATCATCAACTAAAAGAAAAGACTTGGCACCATATATTTGATCATGGATTCTGAAACTCAGATTCTGTTTATTTCATTAGAAATTCTAGATTCTATAATTTGGGTGATTTGGTTTTGTAAAAGACAAGACCTCAAATAGCATTTTTCTGTTTTGTAATAAATCTTCATGTAAATCAAGAATATCATTGATGCCTTTTTGCTTATAATGCATTACAGACCACAAACATTAAAGAAATTGCTTTGAAAATAGCAGCTATGGAGAAAACCAACAAATCTCGCTCAAGAATGGTTGTGTTTACTCAGGGAGACTTGGCTGCCATTGTTGCACAAGGTATTATCAAATAAAAATAGTTTTAATTTGATATAGGAAAAGGAAGTGAAGAATTGTCTGTTGCTAGCTATTTAATATTAGGATACTGTTGGTTTGTCACACTTGATGGAGTTCGATCATTAGCATTTTCTGCTTGGGCTAAGCAGAGAAAAAACAATTTAATTGGTTGGTGCTTTTGAACACAATAACTTTGATTCTAACTGAGTTTGAATGATGAAACTTGACTAAGTTTAATCATGAACATTTTCTGGTTAGGCTAAGTTTAATGCGCCGTTAATTATGTGTCATATGTTTAATTTGAGATTGAGATGAGGGAAAGAGCCTCCGTCACCGTTGTCTTATTTTTTCATATCATACCCTTTTTGAATTTTTTGATATACATACACGTTTTCTTTTTTGCTTCATTTAGATGGAAAAATAACAGAATATCCAGCAACATCTGTGAATTCTACTGATGTAGTGGATACAAATGGTGCTGGCGATGCATTTGTAGGAGGTAATTATTAAATGTTTAAAGGAGCTTTATTATAAATTTAACTTTTTTATGCAGATTTATATTGTTGTCAGTCGCCTGTGTTTGACTGGCTAACTTGTAGATGCCACACTAATCAGCAGTGAATATTTGCTAGCTGGTAGATGCCACACTGATCAGCAGTGAATATTCAATAGGCCACTACAATCATTAAGAGGGATGACATCCGTGCGGGTTAACTAGCTCACAATATTAATTTTTTTTCCCCTGCACATTAGATTCTAAAATATTTTTTTGAAGTATAAGGAAAAAATAAGCTGTTCGAAGTATATCTGGAAAAAAAAAAAATTTATTGAGTGTAAATGGGTATATAAAATGAGTAAAAGATACCATTATGCGGACCCATTTATGTTAAGTTAACAATGCATACGCTAACTAGCCAATTGTCGACAACTTGTGATAAGATGTCACACATAGAAGGCATGTGAACTTATAAAGATCAGAGATCAAAGAATGTTTTCACAATGCTTCTGTGAAACAGATTGGGTAGATGCCAGAGCTCTTGTGAAATTAGACATTATTTGCACAGGTATTTCATAGGTTATAAAAGAAGTCTAAATAAGCTACAAGTTAGCACATGGAACTTTAGATTAGTGATTTGTTGCGACAAATCTTTAATAATTCTTGACATTGTGGGCTGATGGGGTTGTGTGAATCGGGCTTGTAGTATAGTTGGCGACTGACAGCTTTTGTGAATTCCAGATTGCTCACTCTCCTTTTAAAATATCTTGCTTATGTTAAAAGTTTCACATTTCTTATGTTACAGGATTTTTAGCTCAGTTAGTTCAAGGCAAGCCAATCAGTGAAAGCATGCGATGTGGACACTGGGCTGGTAATTTAATCATACAACGACCTGGATGTACCTTTCCTGAAAATCCTTCCTTTGCATAATTCATCTGTTCATTGGAGAACGTGATTTGTAAAATTTATATAAATATAAGTGAAGAAGATTGGCTAAAAATATGTTAAATTTGTTCACATTCAACATCCTATTTGCCATTATCTGTTCCATAAACGTTTTTTTTAAATGACTATGCACAAAGGTCTGTTATGGCTTTAAGAAGACTTACATGAGATTAATTTCTGTGTTACGAAATTGTTTCAAAATACAGATTTCATAACCTTCAACTCAGTTTTCAAGATGCACTTATTTTATAACAATGCCAAATAGTTTTAGTCTCTAAACTTGTTTGTTATTTCTTCTAAACAAGAACGTGCTATGATATGAAATATGTTTCAATGAAATTCTTCAAATCGATGCAGAATTGTTCAAAGAACAAGCATGCCAATTTTCATGTCGATCAAACTTCAATTGACGGAGCCTTTGGCTTTTACGAAGAGAGTCATCCCAAGAACAAGATGAGTTGTGGTTAGTGACCAACACCTAGTCCAAAAAGTGGGTTGATATTAGCATACGCAAACACGATTTCATAATAATCATTTGGAGTTGTCTCCCATTACCAATAGCTTCAAGTCATAATTTATTTACTCTGTGTGTATATATTGAGGCTTTCACAAACATCTACATATTGTTATTATCAATAAAATAAGTGAAACTTTGTTCTCATTCAAAGAAATTTAAACATCTTTAATAAAAAAATAATAATTTCTATCCGACCATTTGTACGTTTTGACATTATAGCATGAAAAACTAATAGCCGGGAAATAATATTTGTTAATATGTATTTTTAGAATGTGGGAAGTTTACATAATGTTATAGTTATAATTGACAGCATGCATTTATATGATCTTAGTTTCTTCTACATTGATAATTATGTGATAATATTGATTTATGGATTAAACATAGATTTCTATTGTTGTTTATTTTGCTAATTATCTCAATGAAAGTTATAGCTGACTAGTGTTTACTTTTGAAAAAAGTGTATATTAACTTTGGTAGTGTCTATTAGTAACACCTATCATATATGGTCTAATCTAATCCCTTACCTGCACAACCATAACAATTTGATAACTTAAAACTGGTGTACATACCTCTGCCCGATGTTGCCCATTTTGATTTGCTACAACTCTCTCACCCCTACTGCTATCCATTTACATATCCACCAAGCAGATACGGAGGTGCGCTACTGTGCGAACCTCTCTCTCATTTTTATGTCGATTTCGCTATAATCCACTTTCGGTCGTAACTGCAAGTAATACATGTAAATATAAAAATGATATAACCTAACAAACCATTCGGTGTTTCACAAATTTATAAAGTTAATTCCCGTTCGTTTTCATACGCCCACATTATGTGAACGTGTACTGCCTCAACGATTTGTCTACATAGCACATAGAAATGAGGTTGTCACTTTAGATCCCAAAGTTAATATCCGAATGACTTTAAATTTATGCACGGTGTTTAAGATCACAAGATGAAGGATCTTATTTTTTTTTCAACTTCAATAGTAAGTGCAGGGGGACTGCACCACACACAATTCTACACAAAAACAAATATACAGATAAGACATCATGCTAAGAGACCACAAACAAAAACAAATCAAAATGATTTCCAATAATTACTGCCAGAGATATGGTTGCTCTACAGGTTGAAGTTAATATAAATTGTTCGCAAACAATTGAAACAAATTCTAATGATTTCGGATAATTTCTAAATTTTCATGTGTTGAAAATGCCCTCCCTATTGACAAAAGAAAAAAAATATGCGACAATCCTTGCTGATTGCTTATACGACTTAGCTGTGTGTTGTCTGGCAATCTATCTTTATCCGATTTCACGAAACTTGAAATATAAGTTTCTCGCCCAAAGATCTTGGTTCCTCTCGACATTGGCGTGTATCGAACACAAATTTCATGAATTATGTTCGCGCTTATCGGACAGTAATTTCCTAGATTATAACTCCTGATTGTAGCATGTGGTCCGTCTAGATATATCACTGTTTTACCATATTGATGATTGAGTCCAGATTTCGAGAAAATCGGACAGAAACTGCTGGACTAAATGGCCGCCTATACATGGACGCAAATACTTAAAGTATGTAATATTTAAAAGCTCTGGACCCTCTATAGGAGGTCACAACTTTCATCTGATTTTGATGAAACTTATAACACGTGTTTATCACAAAGACCTCAGTTTCGGTCGATATTGGACGGTAATTTCCTGGATTATGGCCCCCGATTGTAGGAAATATTCGCGATGATGGTCCAGTTCGAATTCCGTAAAAATCGAACCGAAACTGCCCAACACAATGGAAACCCATTGAAGGTAAATTATAGTGTAAAAGTACAGTATAATTAAGGTTAAGGACCCGATAGAGGTCATAAAACGTTTTTCTATTTTGATGAAATTTAAAGTGTTTATATTCGAAAGATCCCGGTTCCACTCGATATTCGCACACAACAGATCCATAACTTCATGGATTATAGCCCCTGATTGTACGAAAAATCACATTTTTAGCTTAAGAACTATTTAAATATATCACCGTATAAGAATGTGGAGTTCGAAATTTGGGAAAATCAAAATGAGACTGCCCGACAAAATGACTAACTCCTTGTTCGCAGCCTATACTCTAAAAGTGCGTAATACGAAGGTTGTGGACCCCCCGATTTTGGTGAAACTTAAAACAATACGTTTATATCCAAAAGATCTCAGTTCTTGTCGATAAACGAAAAATCACGGGGTTTATGCCATTACTCATATCCGCGTGAGTGGGTGTCGGTGTGTGTGCAGGGGCGTAAATGTGGGGGGGTGTGGGGGTGTACCCCCCCCCCCCCCCCAGAAAAAAAAATAGTCGGTCGCAAAATCAGTGAGGTCGGTCGCAAAGTAGAGGTAGTCGGCATCAAAATAAGTATACGTCACGCTACTCACGCAAAACTTTAGTAGAAAAATAGTCGGTCGCAAAGTCAGTGCATTCGGTTGCAAAGTAAATGCAATCGGTATCAAAATAAGTACTCACTGTATACGTCACGCTACTCACGCAAAAAAATAGTCGGTCGCAAAATCAGTGCAGTCGGTCTCAAAGTAGAGGTAGATGGTATCAAAGTAAGTACTCACTGTATACGTCACGCTACTCACGCAAAACTTTAGTATGCAAAATCAGTGCAGTCGGTCGCAAAATAGGAGCAGTCTTAGTATAAAATAACCTTGTCAACTTATCATTTTTGAAAAGATGTTGTGTTTCACTCTCATTCTGTTGTGAGTATAATGTTAGTCTTACGACAAAATGTAACCCAGGGAGAAAAATAGTCGGTCTCAAAACAAGTGCGGTCACTGCAGTCGGTCTCAAACACAATGCCAGAATAGATCCCAAATACTATATATTTGCGTGAATCCGTGAGCCTAAATTGTATAGGTCATTCTTATTCTGTTGTAAGTATGTTAAATTGGTCTAACAACAAAATTTCACCAAGGGAGAAAAATAGTCGGTCACAAAATAAGTGCAGTCACTGAAGTCGGTCTCAAAAACAATGCCAGAATAGATCCCAAATGCTATGTATTTGCGTGAATCCGTGTGCCTAAATTGCATACTCAAAACGATAGTATAAAATAACCATGTCTGCTTGTCACTCTTATTCTGTTGTGAGTATGTTGTTCTATGAAATGTTTTCTACCACAGCAAAAAATAGTCGGTCTCAAAAAAAGTACTCACCGCAGCAGGGGCGTGGTGAGGGCAATTATTGAGAAGAAATTATGAGTAACAAAAATGATTTTGGCACAAAAACCCTTTTACTGACCGCGGAGCTGTGGCCGGCAAAGCCGGCCACCGCGTGCGCCGAAGGCGCGAGCCCGCGGCGGGGGGTCCGGGGGGCCCTCCCCCGGGAAAATTTCGAAAATTAGAAGCCCAGAAACGCAATCTCCAGCAATCCGAGACAAGAAATACGGTAATAAAATATGATTAAATTTTCTAACTTGACTCTTTCAAAATTTTTTTAATTGGGTCAGATGAAACAATTTTTCCACTTACAAATGTTTTTCATTTTTTGAGTAATTTGATTGTGATTTTGGCGCAAAAACTTTTTGGCGCATGAGTATGGCTACTCATGAACTCATTCTCACCACGCCCCTGCACCGCAGTCGGTCTCCGACTAGATGAATTAATAAGATAAACATACAATCATAAAACAAGATTCTGTCCCATTTCTTATCAACCCCAGTCCCAAAAATTGTTTTTCGGGCCTTCGGCGCGGTTCCATTGTAACACCATTCTTCTACTCGGTTACATATTTGAATTTTTTTCGCGCCTGCGGCGCTCGATTCCATTTTAAAATCATTCTTCTACTCCTCAGTTGTCCAGGGGCGGATCCAGGAATTTTTGCAGGAGGGGGTTTGCCAGGTTTCTGTCACGGAAATCTGCCATCATCGTCTCTAAATTACATAGGCATACATACAAATTGAGCTTTTTAAACAGAGAAATCATTTTTATACTGACGCAGGATCATTTTGTGATTTAATTTAATTTAATTTCATTTGGACCCCCCAAACCCCCCCTCTGGATCCGCGCCTGTTGTCTTATACTGTAACAGCACTATCATATTCACGATTATAGTGAACTGCCCAGTTTGTAGTACCACTGGTGTGTGGGGCGGGGGTATGTGCACCAGTCGGTCGCATTTTGGCTAAACACCCCCCTAAACGAAATCGTTATGTACGCCCCTGTGTGTGTATGGGGGGGGGGGACAAGGTTCTTTAGCCTGTGTTGGCTTGAAACTTTATTTACTTATTCCGTATACCCAAAGAAATATCCCCTATTAAAAGGGACAGAGCCATGCCCCATTTATCTTTGTGCGTCTGTGTGTCCAGAATTCTTAATGAATCGTCTTGATAACTTTCCGTACTTATTCCTTAATAATGACCCGAATGAAATTACTTGGTGCATGTCCGACTCCCAAAGAGCCACGCCCAATTTTTGTGTGTATCTATCGCCTATACGGGCAACAATTCTTTACAGATTCTTTAGAAACTTTGCATACATGGCGCCCCATACGGGACAAAAGTTTCAGTGACGCTCTCGTCCGCTTTGCTTACGTATACATACACATACAGTATAACTGCTTTACCCTTATCCAAAAAACTATATATTAAATCCACTTCTTTTTACGTTTATTACCCTTAAACTCTCCATTTGATCGAAAAACCTAATAATATCATGGTTTACACAGGTTTTGGCGAATCGAAGGTTGGTATACCAGGCGCGGATCCAGAGGGGGGTGGGGGGTGGTCCAGTGGGTCCGGACCCCCCCCCCCCCCCTGCTCGGTCTTGAAAATTTTTTTATGCGATTTTATTGGCGATTTAGACCTGTTATTTTGGAATTTACCTTCCGGAAATACGTCAGAATGAACCAAATTGAATCTAATTTACCAAATTATCGGTTGAGCGCAATTAGTTAAGCAATTATCAAACCTAGACCCCCCCCCCCTGCAAAAAATCCTGGATCCGCACCTGTATACTATCTCAAATGTATTTCTGTTATTCACTTAGATAATTTAATGTCTCCCTCTTGAAGTGTCGTCCCGGCCATATGCCCCCTCAGATGAAACTTGAAATTCGGGCATATCGGGCCGTTATACCTTTGTTCCTGAATTATGGTCCTTGATTGTATACGAAAAATTAAGAGGTCACAAGTTTTATCCGATTAAAAAAAATCGTTCGAATATATCACCGTTATACATGACGGTTGGGTTCGAATTTCGTGAAAACTGGATCGAAACTGCAGGCGCGGATCCAGAGGGGGGTCCAGGGGGTCCGGACCGTTATACATGACGGTTGGGTTCGAATTTCGTGAAAACTGGATCGAAACTGTAGGCGCGTTTCCAGAGGGGGGTCCAGGGGGTCCGGACCCCCCCCCCCCCCCCGCTCAGACTTGAAATTTTTTTTATGCGATTTTATTGGCGATTTAGACCTGTTATTTTGAAATTTACCTTACGGAAATACGTCAGAATGAACCAAATTGAATCTAATTTACCAAATTATCGGTTGAGCGCAATTAGTTAAGCAATTATCAAACCTAGACCCCCCCCCCCTGCAAAAAATCCTGGATCCGCACCTGAACTGTCCGACAAAATAACCACTCCTCGTACACAAATATGATCAGACTTTGGTGAAACTTTGATGTTTATAAATAAAGATCTCGATTCCTTTCGATAATCGCGTATATCGAAACGTAACTGGCTATAGGTTATGGTCCATGATTTTTCGAAAAACCGTGCTTTTAGCTTGTGGACCCTAATATAGAAGTCACATTTCGTATTCAATTTCAAATCCGTTTAAATAAGGGTGATTGAGTTCGAATTTCGTAAATCCGTCCGAAACTGCCCGACATAAATGATGATCGATCCCTGTACGCAAATAGTATGGAAGATTATGGATCCTAGATGTCAAAATTTTATCAGATTTCGATAAAACTTGAAAATATATCAGTTACTTTCGGTTTTCGCGCATAGGCCTACAATGTAAACGAACATCTTGGTGAGAAAATAAGACCTTGCTTACTTCGCTAGAGTCAGCATGAGCGACACGACACGCTGTTGAAAATACGTCCCCATAATAATTTTCGCCGCCATGACACTCTAATAGGTCAACGTCCACATTCAGGAGTGTCGGTCATACAAGGCGAAACGAAATGTACAGGTTTTACATTGCACAGGCTTTCACACGGATTGACACCCCGTCGTTTAGCAGTGAAAAAATGTCCAGTAAAATTGACTGTTTTCCAATTTTTTTCGACTTTGATTCTATAGCCCCGTTTACATTTGGCCGCGATAAGCGTGCCGTACTAGGTACGGTACCAGGCCGCGATAAATTTCAAGAAATGGACCCGTTTACATTACTCTAAAATAACCGGTCTCAGAACCGTGCCAAGCGTGCCAAATGTGGAACTCTTCACAGTAAAGTTAATTTCAACCCCTGTACAAATTACCCAGATGAAAACAATTATGATGACTGATTTAGTTTGAGCAGCCATTTTGACAGAACTGATGACAGAACTGTCAAGGTTTGAAGGGAAAAAAGGTCAAGGTTCATATGGCGCATGCGCAGTAATCCGTACTCAGACCGGTTAGCGTTTACACTACGAAAATTTGAAGTGAGCCGTTCCTAGTACGGTTCCGAGACCACCTCATTTCAGTGGGCCAGATTGGCACGGTTCTCGGTACGGCACGCCTGTGTTTTACCCGTTTACACTACAAAAAAATTAGCCGTGCCGTACCAGGAACGGTACCTGGCACGCTTAAAATTTGTAATGTAAACGGCGTTTATGGGACAGTCCCGGAACGTTCAGAGTGAGTGTAATGAGACCGACGTTCAGAGCTGAACTAATCGGACCGTAACTTCGTTTCTGGATTATAATCACGTTTTAAGATTGTGCTGCATCTAGAGGTCTCAATTTTTATCCGATTAAAAAAAGTACAAATGTATCACAATATGACACTTGGATTTGAATTTCGAGAAAATTGGACAGAAATTGACCGTTGATCTAATGGGACAGTCCCTGAACGTTCAGTTCAGAGTGAGTGTAATGAGACCGACGTTCAGATAAAAAATCGGATAAAAATTGTGACTTGTAGAGTGTCCACAAACAAGTTGTGTGAGAACAGTTGTCCGGACGGATAGGGTTAACAGCAATATTTCCACGTGGTGGGCGTATGAAAAGTAGTTAAAATAAACGAAAAATAATTTAGTATTTCGTATGATAAAAGCATTGCACAATTTAAAACAAGTTAATTATTTTTTTTTAATTCTATAATACAACACGGGCAAAGATAATGTAACAAAACATTGTATCTCCTTATAACTCCTAAATTTACATTTGTTCTTTATTCTTCACCGACACAACGACTAGTCGGATGGTCAAAGAACCGAGTTCTCTTACGGTGGTATATGCATCTAACCTAACCCTTGGCAAGTGTAGGTGGACAACCACCTTCTGGGTAAAATATGCCTTAACGCATATAGTCCGCCTCCATTAACCTATATTAATATAAACTCTATTTCATTCGCTCACCTGAAATAGAAATATTAACGTCAATTAATACCCAGGAAACTGGTTAAAGATATGTATTGCCCAGTAATGAAAGTTTATAAGTGTAAAATATATTTTAATAAAAGGATATATTAACATATAGATTGGGGTCGTTTGAATTGGACAATCCATTCGGCGGCATGTACCATTTTACTTCGTGTTCATCTTCTGCTGTACCGTGATCCCTGCATTGGCCGAGGAAGTTCATCGAGATTTTCCGGTGTGGTTTTCACCTTGTCAGTGATGCAGGATGGAGAGTCTGTCAGGGACAGCTGTCTTGTCGTTCGGATAGGACGAAAAACCGAGGTCCAACGTGGGCTTCACATTGGCGTGCACGTAAAAGATCCCTCGACAGTTAGAATTCGATAGGAGTAGGCTAGGCCGATCACCGCTGTCCGAGCAAATGTTCCCTCGGCACGTATGTCTTCATCAGCCCAGTTTAGGAGTTATAGAACAGTAGGACCTCCACCATAGAGCAAGCGGTGGGCAGAGAACAAAGACTATAGTTGGCTGTATGTAACACGTGATCTACTACCCTTGACGGCTGGAATGCGATAACTAGTGCCGCTGTCAGGGTAAAATTCTCCTCTCCGTCTTCATTATCCCATGCAGTCGATGCAGAGCAATAGGACGCTGAATCCCATTTCATTTCATATACGCCAATGTATCGGAGTGAAAAAGCTTATACTAAAAAAAATCTGGTTCGACTGTGGCCAATTCCGAAACCTCCACAACCTCGTTTTTTAAAGATTTTGTTTAAAATTCAAAACCGTATGTTACTGATATTCAGGAAACTGTAAGGACGTTAAACCCCATTCCATTTCTTCTGAGTGGTTTATAGAGTGGTTTATAAGAATGTCAATTTATCCTCTGCAGTTATTTACTTTGATGAGTTTAGACATTTTGATATTTTTTTGTATCCGATCGTAATATCAAAGTGGCTTTTAATTGAATAAATCAGACACGAGATTAATGCTTGGTAGGCCTACATTAATAGGCTAGGTATAAGATATCATACGTGACGGATCAATAAACATCTTCGCTTAAATAATGATATTATAGTCATGACGTCAAGCACGTGACACAAGTAATAGATATTAGAATCGTAGAACTAAGCTTTTAAAACGTCCAATGAACAAAAAAATCGATAAACGTTACAAGTATTTGCCCTTCTAGTTCCGTGCGACGGAATCTGTGTAATGCTGTAAATAAATTGATTGAATTTATTGGAGCTAGCCGTATTAAGGCAACGATCTTTTGGCCAAATCAACTTATTTACACGCAGCTTACTGTCGTCGTGTGGAAATATAGATTTATTAAATAACTGTCTAATTTGGTCTGTCGCCCATGATTTGTAAATCTTAAATATAAAATAGATTTTCATATCTTTTTTTTTAAAGGGGACAAAATATAGATTATAGGCTATAATAATCAGTCTGCAATGGTCGCAATTGCATTTGAAAAAAAAAGAAAAAGTTTTTGGATCATTATACTAATTAAAGGCTAAATTAGAGTTGAATAACTACGTCGGTTTTTAACAGAATAACATTGTTTACTCAAGAACTATCGATGTGAAAGCGATAATCCAATACATTAATTTATAACTCGCCTGAGCCTACTACTTCTAGTACTAGGTCACATATTAGTTTCAAAATCTGCTCAATGAAGCCACTTCTTCATAAACTACTGTTTATCATTACTAAGTACTACTTTTAACCATCATTATTAGTGCCCTCGCTGCGCTATAGCATATCGCTTATCAACATTGACCAATCAAATCTGTTTTCCCAATGGAATGAGACAAATTGTTTCAACATGCTAATCACATTTCAGAAAATAGTTTTCCTATTAAATCTTATTCAAAATAATTTGTCACATCTAATGCAAGTGATATGTAATGCGAAAAATCAATAACAGCCGTCATGTAATATACAAAATGAATCATTTCTTCCCGCCAAGTTATTGTAGTGAAGCCTTGTGGTTATCAAAACAAATCCGAATCATGACGTAGTGTCAAATTCTCCCTACCTTCAAGCGATTCTCAACGTCTGTCGGCCATATTGGATTTTGTTCTATTCGCAATGTCGGTTGGGCTTAAAATATGATCAATTTTTACGAAGAAAATATGGTAAGTTACATAGATGTATGTCTACTACACGAAAGATTGAAAGACGGAGAAAAATGTTGTAATATTTTGGAAGCACGACTACCTCATGGAAATTAATTATTTGGAAACGGATTTTGGTAGGTTCGCGATGAAAGCAAAAAATGGTGAAATTTGCAACGGTTTGAAATGTGATTCACCTGCATCAGTTAGCGTAAATTCTGACACGGTGAATTATTTTAATGTGTAGCGAATTTAGATAAAATCAAAGTACAACTAATATTTGTATGCTCTGAGGAAAACAGATTGACGGTCAAGTAGCGCCCACTGATCGCGAAAGACTGGCCGCCATTTTGACTTCTCGCTCAAACAGCAAAACAAAAAGTCGCCATTTTCTGTGACTGGTTAAGAAAACGGATAGCTGTTTATTTGTAATTTTAAAAATTTAACCTAATATCTACCGATTTGGGCCTGCTATAGCCCACTGAATGTCGGAGATATAGAAATATTTTGTAAAATGTAACTGCGGTCTTTGTTCATTTTGCTCCTTTGTTTGGTTTGCGCACCATTCGTCAAAACAGTAACCCAAATGCCCCATTAATTCGCCTGTTAAAATTCAAATAATAGTGTTATGATCCGTGATCACCTCATTAATGTATGAATCTTTTTTTCAGATTCTGGATGTAGTTTAATCTGTTGAGAAAGTTATCAAAATGGATGACAAGGGGACTCTCCTCGACCACATTTACATTCATACATGTAAAATTTTAAAATAAAATTGTGCAGATTCACAATGTTACTTTATTAAGTGCATTTTCAGATTGTTTATACATAGTGCTATTATAAAACATAACTGTCACATAGAAACTATCAGCCATTTGGATTTTTTAAAAGACATGTGACTGCGGAAGACTGAAATGAATTGAACCATAATTTCTTGGTATTTGAGTGTTTACATTTTGGTGAATTCATTAACAAATTTTTATGACAATGGAAAGTAATAGTGAGACACAGTGGTTATTAGAAGCCATTCGTAAAATAAAGCAACAAAAACAGAGGCCAAATATTGACAGAATATGCAATGCTGTAAAGCATGGTCATCAAATTACAAGAGATGACATTGAAAAACACTTGGAAATAGCAGTGAAAAATGGAGCCATTCTTAAGGTGCATAATAAAGGAATGGTGTCTTACAAAGATCCATGTCGAGTTGCACAGCTGAGTACAAGGTTATTAAAAATTGGTAAAAAAACTGATTTGTCAAAAATTATTGCAAGATCTGTTCGAGAACTTGGGGAAGTTCATGGTTCTACTCTGAGAGCAATCGCAAAGTATGTGCAGACAAGTTATAACATAGAATTACAAGGAGAAACTGAACTGACTGCTCAGTTACAAACTTCATTAAAGAAAGCAATAGGTAAAGGTCTTTTAATCAAAGAAGGCAGATATGTTAAACTTGGCAATGGAACATTCAGTGAAACGGACTCTAATAATAGCAGTTTACAGGCCAGTTTTGAAGAAGATTTGGAAAATGTTGAATTGATATTACCATTTGAAAGAAATAAAGTAAGTATATCTAGGGATTATGTGGATTAAAAATAGAAATAAGATAAATGAACATTTTAAGAACAAATTTTTCTTGGTTCTAGCTGACATTATATACTGTTTGTATGATATTTATATAAGCTGTTATAGTTAAGTTAAAGTATGCTCATTATTTCTTGCACAATATCTATGTATTGCTTTTTTGTAAGCAATTTTAAGGATTACTAAGTTGTTGGATTTAATATTTTGGATTGGTGCCAAGTTTGGTCACATGGTTTTGTTTACAAACATTGTACAGGAAAGATTTTATAGCTAAGTTTAGAGAAAGGTGTTTTGAGTGTGAATAGGGACAGGGCCATAAGGAAATTTAGCTACATGACATCTAGAAATAGTAAAGCCCATTTTCTATTTCCTTTTTCCTAGGTGAATTTTTCCACATTTCTGTGCATTTTTCAGATGAATACAAATATTTGCAGGGGCTTGCAGCCTACAATAAGCATGTTTAGAAAATATGTCAATCACAAATGATTACAATGTCATCACTTACTTAACCCAAAACCTATTAAAGTGAATCTTTTCATTTAAAAAAATGTCTTTGCCAACAGACCAACATTTGCTTTTTTGTATACAATAATTTTCATCATATGCTAATAGGCTTTATTATTAGGATTTAAATCTTACATTTATTTTGTTAATATATTTATGTCAGGATACCCATTGTAAACAAAACTAGGCAAGGCCCAATTCAGTGTAAATACTGTAATTGTAATCATATTGATACAAACTTTATCTTTAGACTTTTATTTAGAGCTTAATATATACAGTTGTATTAAACAGTAATTACTTACTACATGTTTTTTTTTCTTGCAAATTATAAATCTTGCAAGTGAAGCATAAAAATACCAAAAACCATATATGCATTGTAATGTCAGACTATGAACCAACTGATCAGATCAAATTACACTGTACTTGCATAAAATTACCTCTTCATTTACATTTCAGTATTCTAACATTCAGTTTTGTGTTTTAATATTTGATTTTTTGTTTCAAAGACTAAGACTGGGCATAATCATGCTTCGTTAGAAAATAAGATAAATGTACCGGTAATATTAAATTTGAATGATGGAAATTATATTCAAAATATTAATCTTAAATAGATTCATCTGTTTATTGAAAAAAAATTAGAACACTCACCTTGGATATGTTCTTTTATGTAGGGGTTTTTCAACTCCAAAGCTTCTTGAAAACCACTAGAAATTAAAGTTAAAAGTATAAGCTCAGACGGACAGACTTAAATTTACATGACATGTATGCAATTAAATTTCAAATAGAATGATGTATTGGTTTTGTAATAATGGACTACAGACTCATTGATATATCAACTTTTCAATGAAATGAATTTGAATTAATGTAAACTGCAAATTACCTTATTAACTGAGTGTAAACTTAATGATTTACTTAAGTATGTTTTAAACAAAAACTTGTGATTGATTACATGTAAGTCTACTACAGACTCTTTATGTTTGACTCTAATTTTGGCATGTTGGCTAGGCTCCTTAATCATTTCATTATGAAAAAAACAAAAACCCAACATAATGGAATACCAAATTTTAGAATTGTCGTAAACTTAAAAGGCCAATAATCTTTAAATTTAAAGAGATACATGTACATGTACCAAACCATTTTGCTTTCGGTAATTCAAGGTGTGAGGGAATGATAAATACAGTGAAATGACAGACTATTGCCCGCAGAGAATAATTGAAATGGATGAAGTCAAATGAAACAGAGATTGCCAACTGTGTCTAAATTGGTGCACAGCATGTGTCTATTGTAGTGTGATTATGTGGATGATGTTAGGCGATCAATTACCCGCTAACATTGATCAGAAGTTTAAGATGGCTTGTTAAGTGATTCATGCACACCCAACAACTGTCTTACTTCTGTAGCCTTCAAGTGTATTTATTGATTGGTCACACAATATTATTTGTGTTATGATACAAGGCATAGAGTATTCTGTTACATGTGATGATCAGGTTTCACTTATTGAATTGATTGTAGTTGAATCACATGTTGTGTACCTGATCATTGGAAACTTAACACGACCAGGTCGAATTCCCATCAGCCCTATGTAATAAATATAAAGTTTAAATGTCTTCCCAACATATGCATAGATTTTATTTTAATTAGCATCCAACAGTATTTTATTGGTTTGGATATTATTTATTTCAGAAAAGAGCCAAACCTCTACCTTTGTGCAGTTTTTGTTTGGGAACTGCCCAGGCAAATAGGAATGATGAACATGAAGATCTAGTATCTTGTGCTGACTGTGGCAGTAGTGGTAAGAGTAATATTTCACAATCAATTTATTCTTTATTTTGTCCATACAACATTTCCTTCTTTGATGAATTAGACATCCAACCAAAAGGTGAAATTAAAATTGCCTTTACTATAGATAAAGATATTATTCGTTATAGTGACTGTTTATACATGTATGTTTATTTAGTTGTGAATGTAGAATGAGGTTAATCAAACTGTAATGAGTGACACCACTCACCAGATACTTGTTGACAGTTATGTTATACATGTAGCTCACTACACTACAGGCCATGCTAGTTTTCATGCCAAAAATCTTAAAGTAGTAGATCTTTTGAAAAATTGTTGTCAAGCTAAAACTGATTGTAAACACTTTGTTTTTTTTAAAAGCTCTGTTAAAAATATTGGCACCGTGTTTATGTTAGTAGTGACACAATTGTTTCTCAGTAAATAAATACATTTGTTTTTGATGAATCCTGGGAACTTTCCGATTTTTGGAAAAGAAAAACAACTTGATGTATACTATTACTAGAAGTGTACTTGCTGTACATATACAAACATACATTACTAATGATGGGGTATTTCACATACATGTACATAAATACAAGTATAATATTATTGGAGAGAATTTTATAAACATGTACGTGTACTTAACTGTCCAGTACACGTATGCTATTTTGTGTACCGCCTACCGGTATACATTTCTATGTATGTTTTGATTTTGAAATACTGATCTGACATGCAAGATTATTTGAAGAAAGTCCTGTAAATAAAACATTTTCATGGTTTTATATGGGCTATTTTCACCAAAACATATCAATAACAGAAAAACATGGAATAAGCTTATACATGTATGCAAGTCAGTAGGCCTATATGATAATAATATTTTCACCATAATCCAGTATAGCTATAATTAGCAATTTTAAAGAAAAGAAATAGCAATCAACTACATTTATGTCAAATATTGTTTGTCAAAATTTTTGGAACACTTTTCTTTTTTCTGTTAATAATGCGTTGTTATGGAGTTAATAATAGTCATAGACCACATTATCCAGTTCTTTACTGTGTATCACTATTACATCAAAGACAGGGTGAAGTTTGACACACAGAACCAAGAAATAAGGTTGTCAAAGCACTATGTAAATATTATGCCTGTCTATACAGTATGAATGAGTGCAGGCAATTAAAAGTATGTCTTTGCCATAATAAATTAATGATAATCACAATGGAAAAGAAAGCTTTTATTGGGATAGTCAAAACTCAAAACAAAGAGTATTTTGTTAAAGTTACATTATGGGAGATAAGATAAAGAGATGGCAGTTCTCACTATAATAGTTAAAAACTAGATAGTGTAAAGATAATTTGCTGAAAATTTCAGTCAAATTGATTCACTATTAGCCGAGAAAAAAGCGTTAGAATTTTCACATAGTCTCGGTCATCATTACTCAAATTATTAATATAAACAGCATAGTCTCGATTATCCACTTGATTGATTTAATTATCAACC
Source organism: Patella caerulea (assembly GCA_036850965.1). NCBI lineage: Eukaryota > Metazoa > Mollusca > Gastropoda > Patellidae > Patella > Patella caerulea. Next base: position 15,293,172 of record JAZGQO010000014.1, on the reverse strand, counting down.
GCCATTAAGCGGCATATACGATTTTAATCTGCCAACATCGAAGGCTAGCCTTGACATAAAGAGTTTATTATGGTCTGGATATGTTAATTAATGTCTAATTGATTATTTAGATAACATCTCAGGCTTAAAGAAAGACTTGTAAAAAGCAGATTTTGCTCTTGCATAATGCTATTTTAAAATTGCTTTTTTATGGATTCTAATGGTATTAAAACAGTTATTTAGAAAAGTGGAGTCAAATTAATGACTGAGAAGAAAAACAGTCAGAAACATTTTTGTTTTGTTAACTGCATGGCTATTGCATACTTCATGAGTTATAACTGTATAGAATACAGTGAAAATTTCATCATAAAATTACTTTTCAAAATTTGCCGTTGACGTTACCGTTATTGGTATGTTTTTAGGAATATAACCTGCGTCACTGGTGACAAAGATACACAAATAATTGTAACCTCCTTAGTGATTTAGTCCTTATGTACATGTATCTGAAGTTATCTGAACGTCAATTAAGATTAAAAACAATCTACATAGAATCTGTTTTTCTTGATTATGAGTATCACTATGGTCAGCCAATTATGTTTATACTGTAAATAAAAGAAATAATACAATATTGAAATGGTTGCCATGCAGGAATACATTAAATTTATCATTTTTAAACTTTTCAGGTCATCCTTCTTGTCTCAAATTCTCTCCTGAAGTTACAGCTATTGTTAGAAAATTACGATGGCAGTGTATTGAGTGTAAAAAGTGCTCTTTATGTGGAAATTCCGGAGTTGAGGTAGGTTGTATTGCTGGTTTTTATAGATGTTGTAAGATATCTGTTACTTCCATGATTTACTTGTGTACAGTGTGGATGATATTTGCTTTTGTATATCAGAGAATCCAATATTGACGCTAGCATTATAAAAATGATTACCCAATTTGATTGATAAATATTGAATGAATATGTTTTCAGACTAACATGCTGTTCTGTGATGAATGTGATCGTGGTTACCATATGGTCTGTTGTGATCCACCTCTCTCTAAACCACCCAAGGGTAAGATCACATATATATACAAATAAGATTTACATTGTTTCAGGCTTAAAAACATAAATATTTCTCAGATGGATTCAGATAAGTTTGTGAAAATGATTAATTCCAAGATGTTTTAATAGATATTAGATATCTATTACATGTACCATAATAAGTACTGATTTACGAAAGATTTGCAAAAATTGGTGTGGACTCTTGTTGCATTTTCTAAAAGTACATGTATATAATATGTTGTCCGCATTTTCAGGATTCAGATATGTATAAGTTATTGTCTAAAAGAATCCTGGTACAAAACAGGAGATTTCTAGTAACATCTGTAATTGGGAAACAATTAAAATCTTATGCTTCTGTTTCTATAGGAAAATGGTCATGTAATTTGTGTGATCCAGATCGAGGGAATAAAACTGGTCGTCATTTTTTAGAAATGGCAATGAAATACACAGCCAAATGTCGTGCAATGGCCAATGATCAAAATAGTTCTAACTGTACCAAAAGCACACATAGCAAGTAAGTGTTATATATTTATATCATCAACAATTTGTTTTAAATATAAAAGTGATAGGGTTGATTTGCTCAAAAAAGCTAACTTGTTTATTGTTTTTATAGCAATTACGTTATATTTTAATTAATTACCATTTCATTGTATTGTTTTTGTAAACTTATTTGTACATACATGTAAATAAATATAAATTGTCATTGCACCATGTGAGCAATCTTCAAAATTCGTTAACTTGATTGACATTGTTGTCATAACCACATTAATGTAAATATTAATACTATACTGGTATATAAGCTTATGTCTCTTTTTCAGAAGTACAACTCCCAAAGGTGCAAGGGGAAGACCAGTCAGTACACCAGGTAGAATAGGAGGTACTCCTGGTAAAGTTGGAGGAACACTAGGTCGAGTCGGAAGACCTCCAAAAAATAAAAATAAAGAAATCAAAGTTGTGGTAAATGGACATAAAAGTTCTACAAGTGATTCTGAATCGGATGAAGATACTGTGCCATTCCACCCTCTGGAGGTGGACAGTGATAATGGTAGACCCAAAGGACTAGTAGATGGTCTATCTCGATTCTTTACTCCAACAAATAAACGCAAATCTCGCGTGTCACTCAGTGCCTTTGACACGTTTCCTGTGGTTGTGAAAAATGGGAAAAAACAGAAACCTAGCAAATCTCAACAGGCAGCCAGTAAGCTGTTGAAAAAGTCAAAACTACTTCAAGTTCACAAACGAAGGAAGAGTTGCGGTGATTCACCAGGTACCAGCCAGTTAAAGGGTCTTTTTGATGGCCTTTCTCACCTTTTTACTGCGCAAGGGGAGAGGAAACGCAATTACTATGCGCAGTACTCTCCCCCGCGACAAACAAAACATAGTCTCTTTGTATCTACCAGTACCCCGGTAGTGGATAGTCCCTGTAGCAGTAATCTTGATGTCAATGATGTTTATAACTTTGATTGTTTAGAGAGCCCTGAACCATTACCAGTTTTCAGGGGGGTAGGGAGGGGCAGGGGATCTCACAAAAAGGACACTACTGACAGTTTTCCACTGTTTCCACCAATTGAGAAGCGTAAAGAGCAGCATGATCATAAGTTGATGGACTGGCCCACCAAGGGTCGTGGCAGGGGAACACCTAAGGGTAAGATATGAGGTTCAATCATGGATATGGGTACAGTAGCTAGCAGAACATCTGCTGTTAATCGACTAGAAATGTGTTGGTTTTAGACCACTTCCTTCTTTTTACTGACAGTGCTTATGTTGCTCCACATCTCAGAAAATCATAAACTGCCACATAGCCTAATAATATAAAATCCTATTAGACTTGCTAAATTAAAACAAAATCATGCATGTTCCCTTGTTCATTACTTAAGCATTATTATTTTGTTTCATTAATATGTTTTAATGGTGTTACCTTTTGTTTTTTTCTGTATTTTGTGGCATTTTAATTTTTGGGTGTTGCGGGTAATATAAGCACACATAAACTCTTCAGATTTTATGTAAAGCATGTGAAATTTTGGTGAAGGGATTTTGATTGGCTGGTGTGTAAATGTATTTTCACTTGATGTAAATTGCATGCCGTTTGGTTAACATTTGTGTTTGATGTTGTGTGTACTGTTTCTATGTCTTTTAAAATCTTGTCAATTTATTTTGAATATCATTTTTATTTGACTATTATTTCCGTTTTATTTAATATAATTTTATATTGATGTGTACATATTTATATATTTAGTTTTGAGTATGTTTATTATGAATAGATATATGGCTTTTTGTGAGAAATGTGATATGATTTATTTTTGTAAAAGAAATTTGATTCTTCATGGCTTGCACACATATAGATTGTAGTTTTTGATAGCATAGCATAGCTAATGATAATTTTGTTTTATTTCATAGTTGAATCAGAAATAGATCCTAGTGGTTTCTTTTCGCCTGGTGTCACAGAAACAGATATTGAAATGTTTAATAAAGCTCGTGAATTGGCACAAGAATCTTTAACTCAGGTATGGTTGACAGATATCGGGTCGTATAGAAACTATTGAGTTAGATATGATCGCTGTATATGGATCAACTTATAATGAGGTTCTTATAGAAGACTGACTCAGTGTCACTAGGAGAAATGGCTGTCATTATCAAGAGTGTATCCACATAAAATAAAGACTTTTAATTACTTCTGCTGCAATTAGGGAATGTTTAATTTTACATTAAAAAATGATCTATCAAGTAAGACAGCAATTGATTAACGTTTATCGAATTATGATAGAAGGATGAAGTTTTATGATATTGTTATACTACTTATAAAATATCCATACATACAATGCATTCCTTGATTTGTTATATTTAATTTTATGACCCATTTAAACCATCATATTATTTTGAATTTGTAATAGATTCATCATAAATTTACATTAATGGAATTAAAGAACTAAATATGAAACTATGATATATTGGTTTGACCAAAATTAATCATTATTACTATTTGGCTTGGTTTTAAAATTTAAACCCTATATTTTCTTCTTTTTTTCAGGCAGCCACTACATCGGATGGCCCCCCACCAGAACCTCAGACTCGTTTCCCACCCTGTATAGAATTTGGTAAATATGACATACAAACATGGTATTCATCTCCATATCCTCAAGAATATGCAGGGTAAGATTTTCTTTTAAACGTGTCAAGTATTATCAAAAAATGCGTTCAAATATAAGAGTATTTGGAATAGATTGTGTTCCTTAACTCTTAGAACCCGAAATGCCGCAAAACCGGCTTGACGTTGTATCGCATATACCAGAAATGTCGGTTTTGCGGCTTGGGGCGTGTCAAGCTCCAATTACGTTGACGTCATAATTGATATGACGTCCTGTAAATCCAGGGAGGGACGTGCAACACCCCATGTATAGTCAGTGTTCAAAGGGTTAATACACTTTGTGAGTAAAAGGAAGGCTACCTGGTATAGGAAATATAAATTTCACTGAGGATTAAATATGTAGCAATATTAGCATTTAATTCAAGACAATTTCTTTAATCAGAATAAATGACATGATTAGAGAAAACAGTAGCATCCCTTACATTGTGTGCATGTGTCTTTAAATTTTATATGCCATCTCCATGACAACACACAAACATCTATGAATTATAGGCTATACATAAAATGTTGAATTAGTTCAAACCCCAATATCTTTTTTTCATTGATGTTACACTGAAAATATCATCATTGCCAGGGGATCTATAGTGAGATTTATAAAACAGGTGTATTTAATTGTAGGTTACCAAAGCTTTATATCTGTGAATATTGTTTAAAGTTTATGAAAAGTACTCGTTTACTCAAAAGACACATGGTAAGTACAATTGTTTTTTTGATATTTTATAAAAGAAAAGGTATTGTGACATACAGAAATAAAGCTAATTTTGATGGAAAATAAATATTATGCTGACATAATAACATTTTTTAAAAAAACTATTGTTAAATAATACTGGTGGATAGAAAATTTAATTTCCATGGAATGACATTGCGCAATCTGCATTGAAATTGAAAAAGTGTCAAATATCACTCTGACTCAATGCATAGAATAATTCATAAGCTATTTCTGTTTTCAGTCGAAATGTCAATTAAATCACCCACCTGCCAATGAGATTTACCGTAATGGAGATTTATCAGTGTTTGAGGTGGATGGTAATGTCAGTAAAATATATTGTCAGAACTTATGTCTACTGGCCAAACTGTTCCTAGATCATAAAACACTGTATTATGACGTTGAACCATTCCTATTTTATGTACTTACACAGAATGATAGTGAAGGCTGTCATTTAGTTGGTTATTTCTCTAAGGTAAGATATACTTCATTTTGTCATCTGAAATTTGTTTAATTTACTTTGAAAATCACAAAATGTTGAGAATTAAACAATTCTACTGAATCAACTGATCATCAGACAGTTACTGAATTTTAATTAAATGAGATAACTGTCTTCATGCTTTAATCATTTTTAAAAGACAAACATATAGGGTTTAGCAAATTTAATGTCAGTTATTTCACCCGAAAAATACAACCCTAGCTCTTTAATAAAGGGAATAATACGACATACAAATCTCCACTGTGTGAACTTGGCCCTGTGAAGCATATAAATATGGGGTTAAAATGCATTAAAAGTTGACATCATTTGCCAAAATTATGAATCTTTTCCCAGGATTTTCTGAGAAAGCTATGCATTCATAGTGACATGTTAGTGACTATTTCTACATCATTTTGAGTGTTATAATTTAGGAATCTGACTAATGAGAATTATATAATGATTTTATTTTAGGAGAAACATTGTCAACAAAAATATAATGTATCATGTATATTATCAATGCCTCAACATCAAAGAAAAGGTTTTGGTAGATTCCTGATAGAATTTAGTAAGTAATACCTTTTTTTAGAATGACAAAAAAGACCCCCCACCCACCCCCACAACTGAGTTGTTTGTCCATTATGGAACTTTCTGATCTGAATGTAAATGAGATGCAATGATTTAGAAATATAATTGTTTATAAAGACAAGGGACTTCATGTTTTTTGGTGTGAATTATCAAACATTTGTATAATGCTGCAAGTTGTAACATAGATTATATAGGTAATTTAAATGATGCTGTTAATTAAATGATAATTTTATTTTAGGTTATTTATTATCACGTATAGAAGATCAACCAGGGTCGCCAGAGAAACCTTTATCTGATTTAGGTAAAGTGTCTTATTTAGCATATTGGAAGAGTATTATTATGGAATATCTATCTAAATGTGATGAAAGCAAGTTAACCATTAATGGTAAGTCAATGTTATAATGATAATTATTTGGTGTTTAATACCAATAATATAAACACACTGACAATTCTTTGCAGAACTACTTGATTTATTTGTTAAAAATAGAATCATCATGAAAACTTTGTTTTGAATCTGTATACTTGTTTTGTAATGTATTATCATTGAGCTTGGAAAGCATGCTTTAACTGTTTAGTAGGGCGTATGTTACCAATAATTATCATATGTCGAAGAATGTATATTGTAATCGAGAAACCAAAGCGAAAATATATTGTAACAAAAAAACAACCAAGAATTAATGAGAGGTGCAGATTATATGTTATGTATACATGTCATGTTGATATTATAGTTTGATTGATTATTTGATTTATTTTATAGCCATCAGTCGTACAACGGGGATGTGTCCGTCAGATATATCTCTAACATTACAGAATCTTAACTTAATGGCTAAAAAAGATGGAAAGTAAGTTTTATCTAAATAACTACAGTCAGATTTATTGTGTAAAAAAAACAAAAGACATTTAATTATTATAAAACGGTACATGAACTGTAAAACAGAACAATTCTGTGTTAAATTATCCAATGTTTGACAAAGTCTTTTGCAGAAATTATTTGGCATCAAGTAAGAATGTTGTTTCACCTGAAAATTCGTTGATACTAAATATATTGTTAGGTATGACCATAGTCAGAATATTAAGAAGCATATCACAATGTGTTTAGCAATAGAATTTGAAGAAAAGTATACGTGTATCTTCAGGTCTTGAATATAAAAAGGAAATCCAACTAAGATACTAAATAGAATACTTGTCTTCTGATATACAAGTAGAATGATTATACTGTTATTGGAGTGTTGTGAGAGTTTCTTTTACTTAGTGTAATGTGAATCTTTTTGTAGAATTAATAAAAATTTCAAGTATTATGATTTGCGCTCCATTGTATTGTGAAAGGTTAAATCACAATACATCAATTAAACGATATATCTTGTTACCAATAGTCAATAGTCTGCAATATCACTTACGTGGAAGTGGACATTAAATAAAGCTATTTCATGCACACCAATAGCTAAATATGAAATTAAGGTAGAATTTTGAAAGTATTGTTAGGCAGATGCGCATCTTCTTTGTTGAAATTTCTTAACATGTTGATAATATCTTTGTAGGATTGTTATTGCTAAAAATGATAAATTAATCAGTGAATATATGGAGAAATTAAAGACACAGAAACGACTAGAGATCGACCCAAAATGTCTGCGGTGGACACCACTCATCTCCACACAACAACTACAAGAGGAAGAGGAAAAGGTTGAAAATGAGGTTATTTAGCATGGCTGCTTTAGTTTTTTGCATTTTTACTTTTTTAGAATTGACATGTCATTCATTCATTTCAAGCATATTTTCTTTATGCAATATAAGTATTTTTTTTTTAATACCTGAAGTCTCATTCTGTGTAACCTATATTCCCATACATTTGTCATTGGAATCACTTCATCTTCATTCATTGTAGAAGATTTTTTTTTTATTGTGGCACATCATGCTTTTGCTTGATACTAGTGGTTGTCATTATACTAGTGCTAGATTTATATAATTTATGGGTCTAAAGATAAGAGAATGGTGTTTTAGATTTTTTTTTTTCCTAGATTGGTAAATGGCTAGATTTAGGGGTTTAGGGTTAGAAATTAAACAGTTAAAAGAATCATGAACATGTTTTTGTACATATTATTGGAAATGAAATGAAATGTGATTTTACCTTTAACGTCTTAAGGTTCTGCAGCAAGTTGGCTAATGAACATAGACATGCGTCATAATACAGTGTGTTATTAGGGAAATTTTGCCCGTACAGCAATGCTACAAATCTTTTTTTTTTCATAATTCAAACTGATGAAATCCATGTCAGAAACTACTGGGGAACAAAATTTTAATGAAGTGAGGAAGTGGTTTTCAATCCCTATTTATTCTTTTTTGGTTGATCAGGACTAAATATCCATTAGACTAAAGCAAAAATAAAAGGCAATTCATTTTGAATTGACAAACATTCAAATATCCTTGGAAATTTCTCAAGCAGGTGCCTTCTTGTCTAGATAGCAATCTTGATACTTGTCTTGATTTCAAATTTTAATTTTCTTTAAATATATCTGTCTTTTAACTGACTTCTCCAAACAGCCTATTGATTGTCATACATATAACAAGATTTTGTAAACATTTATGTTTTCATTTAATTAGTCTTTGTATGCATGATTATGTATCAAATCGAGAGTCAAATTGACGTTTATAATTGCATCTCAAATATACTTCTTTGTGTGGATGTTTTTGCTGAATTCATCTCGCCTGCTATTGAATGTTATCCCAAAGTGACCTTGTTTGTGTCGAGTGGATGTTAAACCCCATTTCTATCTCTTTGCTATTGAATGATTCTCTTTATTGTTGGCATGGTGGTGTACTATTGGTGTATCTCTTTAAAATATATCTTTATTTTGTTCTTTAGCTGAAAAAGATGACAGAAGAAATAGATGGTATGACAGAAGATAGAAAAGATGATATTAAAGTTGTTAGTCCACAGAAAATAGAAACTCCTCCTGTAAAGAAAAAGGTAGATTGATATCATTAATTGATGGCATCAGTTGCTGTATTTACAATTTAATAACCTTTTATTGTCCTCTAATATATTGCTGTCGCTTTTTATAAATAAATAATCTCCCGTTTTTATTCTCCACTCAGACAGCCCACACTAGTCTTGTCTATATAAGGCTTTACAGATGAGAATGTCACTGGGTAAACATTCTAAAGCCAAGTAGAACCTCAGATGGTTTTAGATTTGAATTCCCTAGAGTGATTGCCCTTGACTAAATGAATAGCGAACACCTCATCAATCATTCTTGGGTTTGTTTTAGTTAATGCATTTGATTTTTTTATAGCCTGGTAGAAAACCTGGAAGAAAAAGACTGAACAGCACATTAAATACTTCTCAATCTTCAGAACCTGAAGCAAAGAGACCTCGTAGAACAGACGATCTGAGAAATAATCAATTCTATACAGGTACAAATATCTGCAATCACATACTTAAAACTTTGGAACTGAAAGTTTTTTCCTCACCCTCTCATTCAATAAATATCCCATTTCCAATAAGAGAGTTATAGTCCTTGATCAATTTGAACAGTAATGTGTATGCTCCAGGAGCTAATTTTATCATCTAACCGAGTTTGAAATTTATGCAAAATGTGACGAAAACTCAAAAATTACCATTTATATGCTGGTACATGTGTTAGATAATAAACATTAGCAGGATAAACGAGAACATACTTCAATTCTTTCTGTTACTTAGTCTGTGGCTTTTTACTTAATCAGGTTTTATTGTCTTTAACTTCAGTGCTCCCTTTTACTTACAATATGCGACAACCCGTGTGGACTGCTTGAATGTTTTTTTAAAACTGAAAATAAACTATTTTTATTTTTTTCATTATAGATAAACCTGTTACTAATGGTGTACATAAATCACCACCTAAACAACTTGCTAAGAATAAAGCTAATACAGTTGTCAAGGTCCCTGGTAGGAGGGGTCGACCTCCTAAAAAAGATAAACTTCTGCAGATGATGCACAAAGGTGAGATACCAGAAGATGCTACACCACCAGCCAAAAAGAAGATGGGCTGGCCTAAAGGTTTGAAAAGAGGGCCACCACAGATCAGAGAGAAAAAACGATTAGGACGTCCTCCAAAGGTGAGTCAGGTAAGCTTACATGATGTAGCGATACTATACTCAGATTTCAATATAAGGCTGATGTTCACATCCACAGACGACATTGGTTTATAGAACTATAGCCCTGTTGAGTCATTTAGGCATATAATGAAAAACAAAATCTTAAAGTGAGGTCTATATATATAAGTACCATATTGTTAATTGGCCATGGTATTCAGAATTCTTGTGCCAGCATTCAAAGTAAAAGAGGCAAAGAAAACCTGTGTCAATATAATTTGTCATCTTGCAAATAAATTTTTTGTTTAGTTTTATTCCTTTATTTATGGCCATGAAATGGTGACCATTTATTTATTTCATGGAGTAGCAAAGAATATTTATTTCCGTCACACTGTATTATTAAACATGAATTGAGCCGTAGGACATTAAAACTCATTTTATCTGTTAATTATGTGTTTAAGGATGAATTGGTTTTATTTTTCAGTGGAGAAAACAACTGGCTAACGTGAAGAATACCAACAATAATAATCATAGTCAACAAAATGGTAAAATAAAAGAAAATGATAGAGATGTGGACAGTTCAGCAGCTGAGGAGAGTGAGAAAGAAAGTGAAAAAGAGAGTGAGATTGAGAACTCAAGTCAAAATGGTGATGAGGAAAATACTCAATCAGAAACCACAGAAATTGCTGCTGAAAATGATGTGGATGATATTGAAACCCAAAATGAGATGAGTATCACCCATGAACTGGATGATGGCGATACTGCTTGTGATGGGGATGATGAAAAACAATCTGATGATGAAGATAGTGACTCATCATCCTCTTCTTCATCATCTTCATCATCATCCTCATCAGATGAAGAAGAAGAGGAGGAGGAAGAGGTTTATGAAGGAGTTGATCCAGACATCTCTGCAACATTAGATGAAGATACAAAAATATCTGATTCTGTTTGTAAATCTATTGAAACACCTATGGAAGAAGATGAAGAAATAAAAGATGTGATAGAACCACGTCGTAATTATAAATCCGACATTGAACCACCTAAAATTGATAGTCCGCAGAGTATGGAACAAGTTAGAGAACCTATTTTAAGTGTCTCTTCCGGTGTACCTGAACCTAGTCCTGTTATTGAAGTTCCTGATTCTCCTGAAGAAAATAGCGAGGAACAGCCTGCTCCTTTAACACCTCAAGTGCCCACACCCGATTCAGTTCCTGCACCTCTATCCCCTCCAGCACCTCTCTCGCCTTCTGCTCCTCTTTCACCACCAGCCCCACCCTCAGCGCCTTCACCCGAATCTAATAAAGCAGATGATGATGACGATGATGATGATGATGATATAGAGGAAGAAGAACAACCAGTAAATAGTCCTGCTTTAACATCTGCAAGTGAACCAGCTGTCTTGACGCCAGCTGCTCCAACTCCATCTGCTCCAACTCCATCTGCTCTAACGCCAGCTGAAGAATCAGTTGTGCATCATTCTCCCACAAAAACATCCCAAGATGCAAACTTAAGTAATGATGGAAGTTTTCATAATATAGGTAGTAATTCTACAACTCAAGAGAGTTTACCACCATCGAATAATTATGAACAGACATTTTCTAATGAAATTCAACAAAATATGGAACAAATGGATGAGAGTAGGACAAATAATTTAGCAGCAGAGCAAATGGCAACTCAATCTGAAGCTATGGGTATGAACAATGTTGAGGCTTCTGCTGCACAATTACCTCAGCAAGCACAACAGCAGCATCCACAACAACAACAACCACAACCACCACCACCCCCACAACCGCAACAACAACCCAACATGACACCAACACGTACTCCAAGTTGCCCCCCTCCGTATAGTAACAATGTTAAAGCTGTGTTTTCGCCTCAACCACCTACTCCTATAAACAATATGCCAAGTTCTAATGCGGGTATGACTAGTAATTATAATTCAGTGGACATTGATGTTACACAGTTAGGTTTGGAATCTCCTACGTCTATAAGTAGTAGTGAAATGGCTAATAACTCTGTCGGCAGTGTAGAAAATGCTCCTGCCATGTCGATGAGCTATTCAGACTGTGCTCACATGCAACAAATACAGCACATGCAACAGTACTGCAATAATGCACCACGGGGTACACGTTTTATGGACACTGTGAATCCAATGGGGCAAGTGCCTATGCCAGTTAGTAGTACTTCCAACACGCACTTCCAACATATGCCAACTGTTTCCAATCCACAGAATTACGGATCTCCTGCCAATCATCGTTATAGTCCATCAATCTTGCCGCCCCCTCAAAGTACGCAAAGACTGATGCATAGTAATAACACACCCTGTGCAATGATCGGACGTCAGCAATCTCAAACCCCAACCTATACAACTAATATTGGTGGTAGTTTGGCCAAACTTCAACAAATGACAAATCATATAGACAATATCATGCCTGAAAACACCATGACCCCACCTCCAAATCTGACCCCACCTCCTGTCAACATGACCCCACCACCAGGCATGATTCGTATGACAACACCACCCATTCCTAATCTCCAGCCAAATTTATCAGCATCATCACTTATGGCACAACAGTGTAGTAAATACAACCGACGGCAATCATCTTCTTCATCATCAGTGCGTAAGAGTCCGAGTGTGACACCCAATGTGACTGTTAATCCGAATATGACATTTACACCTAACGTGACAATTCAGCCAGGTTCTGGTATGTTACCTCGTTATAATAATATGTTTAATAGTTATCAGATGCAGAACCCTATGATTAATCCCGGTTATATAACCGCTAATCATGGCTTCCTTAATCAACTTAATCAGCAACAATTACCCATGCAGATGCAAATGATGAATATGAATATGAATATGCACATGCAACCACAACGTTTTCAACAACAAATCCAACAGATGCAACACGGGCAACCCAATAATCCTATGTACGGTTATGGCTATGGTCTACCTATGAACGGAGTGATGCGTCGATAGAATTATATGTTTGTGAATAGAAACTCATATCTTATAGTGCCCCAAAACTTGTGTTATATGAGTTGATTGTGTTCTTAAGGGTATCACATCACTCGTACTACTATATCTCCTGTGCTCAACTCGACTATATCAGTGTTTATGTGTTGAAGAATCTTTTTATTGTGCTGATATTAATTGTTTTGAGAGAGTATGAAATACAGACTATTAAAGTGTATATATAGATATATATAGATGATGATACCAGTACTGTTATGGTAATTTGTTATTTTGTGGTCATGTACACAACCTTGTAAGAAAGCAGATCTTAAATATATATTCATGATCATTTGTAAATATTGTTTTCATTTATAAAAATATTCATTATCATCTTGGACAGAGGTTTTGTCCCTAACTTAAGCAGATCTTCATTTCTTTATTGTATGTACTATTTTTTTTTTCCTTTAAATCTTGGATGCCAAGGACCACAATTATCTCATTGAAGGGCGGAGTAAAAGTTCTACTCCTGTTATATTATGCTGTGATCGTGGTGTTAATATAACACTAGGAATTGTCAGGGGTGACAGTCACCTACCAGACTCCCTGTCAGTATTAATATTTTGCATTGTGTACATGATTTATTCTATGTGGACATCACGCAGCAAAATCCGTCAGATGTCTCAGGATAGCGAAAAACAAAATAAAAAAAAATCGAAAATAATTATCCAATGAATTATATTGTTGTACAGTTTCTATTTCATCCTTCCAAATAGACATTTTATCAGATTGCTATTATATCTGATATATATTATTTTTGTCTAGATTGTAAAAAAATTGTTTAATATGTACATTGTGCAGTTTGAAAAAAATAAATTATTATAATTCAATAAGTTAAAAGCATTGTTAAAAAAATTCTTGTTTATGGGGATCATGGTGGCTAAGTGGACGACACGCAAGCTTGGAGGTTGGGTGTCAGATCCTTGCATTGGCAGAGAAAGTACATCCAGGCGTGGTTTCTCCTTGTCAGTGATGCAGGACCTGACAAGGACAACTGTCAAGTCGTTAGGATGGGAGGAAAAACTAGTAAAAGACTCCCTGACAGTTGGAATTCGAATTGTCCTATTTGATCAAGACAGTGCTGTTTTTACACGACCAAGAGACTATTTCCTTTCATACATATATTCTACAGAGAACTGTCTGAATGTAGTCTATTGAACATTTTGCATTGATTTATCTTGCTCTGCTAATCTGATGAAGCATTTCAATTGTCTTCTTAGTACATGTAGTTGACAGTCCCATGATGCAAGGATGGAGATGGCCAGTTGTGTGCACCCCAAGAATGCAACCATCACTTCCTTTAAAGGGAAGCTATCCATTCTATATCCTCTACAAATTTAACCAGTTGCATATTACATTTTTTCAATCTATCTTAAAACGTATTCCGAGCACATGTTGCATCTTGCATTCATTCATTCGTCTTGGGTGTATACTACTTAAAATATATACATTATACAACAATCGGCTTGCTTGAAATATCCTGTCAGTGGTTCTGGCAAAGTTTGAATATATTTGAAGTAGATGGTTCTAAACATCAATTTAGATTAGGATGTCAGTTGTTAAAGAAATAATAAATAATACAATGTATTGGATCTTTTAATTGAAAATACATTTCTATTACTATATTATTACATACAAAAATAAATTAAACACCAAATATATAACAATAAAACATCTGATCAACAATTAGTAGTTCCTAACATAACATTGACAATGGGGTAGTTCCTTTGGAACTGACAATAGGGTTATGTGCTCCTTGTTGCTAAAACTAAAATCCTTTGTATATTAATATAAACAAGCTTCGCAGATATATATATATATATTAAGTAGCACTAATAATAACATTTATGTATACTTTTATCTTTTACCCTAACATACACATCAAAACTTCGGTGTTTATTTGAAAAATGATCCGTTTGATCACTGAGAATAATTCAGAAGTGTGGGACTTATTGGTAACACCTAAGCTCATGTTGAAATGAAAACATTCAAAATAATATAAATTGTGACTTCCATGTAAATATCATATTCAAAATTATTTTTGACTAACCTTACTATGGAAAGTTCAGTAAGAGTAAGACATTGGTATGACTCATAATAAGGCAGTGCTTATCTCCACGGAATTGCACATATTTATGTCAAGGGCTTGCATACAATCTAATTTCAAAATGACCCTTGTAACTGTATAGAAAAATTATCCCAAAGAACCAAATTATGCCAAAGAACAAAGACACCTTCAATTAATTTGAGTATTGCGATTACCATAAATATATTACAATAAATTTTTTTTGTACACACCGGCCATCCATCTTTAAGTAATACTTAATCATTATACAATAGATATGAGAATTCTGTTTTAATTCTATTGTACCATATATATATCACAATAAAATTATGCAAAGATTTCTAAAAAAATAGAGACATGTACAAACAAAACTTTTAGTTTAAAAAAAAATGCACCACATCTTATTTCCAACAAAAACATATATATCTTATGTCACAATATTAAGAACGTATTTGATTCACTGCATTTAAAACTTCTGTTAAATTAGCATAGTCTCCAAACTCTTTCTCTCTATGTTCAAATAATATTCCTTGCTTTCCTGGTCCTATTACAAAAACACCTTAAAAATAAGTAGAAAAGGTATGACAAAATGTGTATGTCTATCAAAAAAACAAAAAACGATAGGGGCACTACCATAAAAATATACAATTTATATATTTCTATAAGTAGTTTACTGCCATCATGAGACTGCCCATATTATGTTGACCCCCCTAGACAAATAGTGGGCTAGTGGATGTGTGTTGTATTAGCCACTCACAGTCCAACACTCATTCTGAAGGGGATAGAAGTGCGGCAAACAAATTAAAGGTCACAGAAAACATTGTGAACAGTTTCATCCACCACAACATTTATATACTGGGGGGAAAAAGATACACAATGTACAGTGTCAATATGAATTAGCAAATACTCATTGAATAAACAAATATCACACCAGGTCTTCTTGTATGTGTTTATTAGGTCGGAATGATTTAGTCAATAAACATACATAATCAATGTTCTGTGAAGTGTAACAATTTCTACTAAGATAAAAAAAAAACATACAAAAATAGCCAAATTTTGTTAGTATACACCCATGGGAAACAACTACCATATTTTATCATATAAACTTGAACAACCAAACATTACAGGAGGCAAGTTGCTAACTCAATATCATCCACTGTCGACATTGCAAACACGACTGATTGGTCAGTTTAAATCAACATTGTTGTTGTTATCTTACCATGGAAGGGCAGGCTTCTGATATCCAATATTTAAAACAGAATGAAAATTTTAAAATTGGCACACGTATCGTGTGCTAGAATGCTTTGAGCTTCATTTGAAATTAAGCAGCTCGATGACCAACTCTTACCATATCCCACAGGAGAATACAACTGGTGTAGATCCAAAGACTGGCATTCCCCACTGCGTATTCCCAAAAATAACCGATTACCAATTACAGTAAAAACAGAAACATTTTTATAAAAGACATACATATATACTTAGCTTCTTTAATAGATTGTAAAGACTAAAGACTACACATGTACAATTTGTGTACTATAGTTAAGTGACCTCAAAGTTCACATGAAATTATGAGGGATTAAACAACTAATAGCGGTGATTTTCCATTTGATAAAAATGCAAATTCTGTCTTAAGATAATTTTGTACATAAACAAATATTTTTATTGGAAGGACGAAGCTGTCCATCATGCGATCTGTGAGACATAAAATTAAAAAAGTGAATACACTTACTTCCTAATATACTTCCTTCTCCTTCTAGGTTGCCCTCAACCCCATTTCTCCAATTCGATATAAAATTTCTCCATACACTGATGCGTAAAAACCCTGTTACAAGCATTCTTCTCTCTACAGGACCATAAAATCTTCTCTACAATAGATACAAATAATTGTTTGGAGGGGATATTTTCATTAAAAAGGTTCAACAACATTCTTAATTAGCCATCTAACATAAATTGTAATTACAAATTTGACTAAAATAAGATGATTCAAATTTCCTACCTCTTTGTCTAAATAAACAGGACCTTTGAAGTATGGCTTGAATTCTGGAACACCCAGTGTTTCGTGAACTACAGAATATAAGTCAACACCAAGAGCATCAAGTTTAGGTTTTAATGATGATAATTCAGCTGCCTCCTAAAAAACATCACAGAATAAAATATCAAAGGTTCTATTTTTTTCTCTATTATAATTCCTTGGCTTAAAAATACGAAATGAAATGAAATGGGGTTTAACGTCCTACTGTTCTGCTCAAAGACGGGTACTAAGGGAAATATTTGAATGCGCAGCGGCACTACAGCCTCAAATTCAAACTGCCAAGGGAACTTTAATGTGCACGTCAAATGTGAACTTGGTTTTTACTAGACAGCTGTAATAATCAGACCCTTTATCCTGCATCACTGAAAATGGGAATCATGCCGGAAAATCCTGAGGCACTTTCTTGGAAAACATGGCGGGCAAACCGCAACCTCCAGACTAGCGAGTCAGAATCTTACTCACTCGGCCACTGTGGCTCCCTTAAACATAAGAGAAGTCATTCAAGTCTGTGTTATCAGATATCACATAGTAATTTACCTCAAAACAAGGTTGGTTTTGTTTTCACAATACTGATCTTACCTCTCGACATAAAGAACAACCTGGACGCCTGACAGCCATTATAACTGCACCTTTCTTCTCCCATAAATCTTTACCCTAAAATCAAATACTGTGACATTCACCATGGCACCTACTGAGTAATTCAACATGGTGCCTGAAGTGTTTAATATATTTAGGTATGGGTTAGTACCGAACAGTTTAATCATATGATAGTCGAGGTTTGGACAAAATTGCCTTGGAAATCAGAAGTAGGAGGCAACAGATACACAACTACGGTTTGTAGACCGAAGTGATATTGTCCATTGAAGTAACTCGATGGGTAATTAGCACCTATCAACAAGATCGGCTCGGGATTCGTTTGATTCAATGGCATCTCTTAAGAGTAAATGTTTTTATCAGTTATTATCAGTTCTGTAAGGCACCTCCATTATTCACCATGCCTTCTAGTAGGTGCTATACTATATACCAGAAAACACCGGAAAACTACTGGAAAACACCATGTTATACAGACTACCAGATAAACACAAATACCCGAAAACATACTAAATACCCCAAAACACACTAAATACCGGAAAATAACCTAAATAGGCAACCCGCAGCCTGGTCCTCTTTGCCACCTAATAGTATTCTATATTTTCAATATTTTGTAGTTAATCAAGGCGTGGTTATGTAAATAAACAATCTTGCCTCAAAGTTAATCAAATTAAAAGCATAATATGTTAATTACATTTCATTCTATTTTTTTTTATGTTACACCACATAAACATTTAACATCTAAGTCTGTGTTTGATGTTGATGTTCAAATCTTGTGAACTTTTTGACTTTTCAAATCCTCAAGCTGTATTTCTACACAAATCTACTAACTACTTACTATGATGAATTATTGGAAAGCATAGGCTACAACAATAATGATTTTGAGTGGTTTGGGGTTTATAATTATTTGGGATACGATTGTTTGATATATATATATTTATCACCCAATAACACATTTGACAGTAGATATCGCTTGTATGATAAATTACATAATCTACTGTGATATCTCCTAGGAGATATCGCTTTACATGAATTTGATTATTTTAAAGAAACCACTTATTTTAAATGAAAAGTAATTTTTTTTTGTTTTGTTAAAGGGAAACTGTTTTTATTTATTGACCTTGAAGAAAATACTGGGTCAAAATATAGGACTTTTCAAAAGGTAAAACTGTTGTCAAAAAATGATGTATCACTAAGCTGATTCAGTAAAAATGAAATCTATACCGAAGAATTATATTCATTTATTTATGCATGTAAGGAAGGATTGGGTAATAAATAAAATCTCCAACTCATCTTTTTTGATATCAAAAAAGACTCGTAGGAGATTCTCTTTACAGTATATATATCACTCTCTTAAAGGGAGAACATTGAGATAAGACGAAGTTAGTTAGATATACAAAGAAGTGTAAAAATCATTAAAAATAAATGAAAAGAAACTATGTAATATAATTTCAATTTGACCCCAAAAACGTACATCCTACATTTTTACATACCAAGAATTGTTTTGGGTTAGATTCTATTGTCTGTAACTTGGCATCTGCTAAATATTTCAATGTTGCTTTTTGAGCTGCTGTCATTAATGGATTATATGATGGTGGTAAATTACATACAACAGCTATTCCTGCTACCAACACTGCAATTCCAGTCAATAGATTTGATATTCCCATTTTGAGTAGAAATCTTGAAATTAAGAAATGTGTTTTTGTTCTTTGTACACTTTTAGCTGAAACATAAGACAGACGTAAACAAATTAAACAACTTATTATAATTAATAAAAGTTTCGAGCTTAATTTAATATTGGCCTACATTCTCAATAAGTGGATTCATCGATTGAAATAATAGCCTTTAAAACCATTCAAATGCATCAGTGGTCCAATTATATAAATTAATTCAACATATCTATATAATCAATAAACCACATTCCATACCTATTATAGGATATAATTAGCTGCATATCTTTGATAATATACACAGTAGGCTACGTCAGTAGTCAAACATAGTCAAGTAAAATAATGAATGTGTAGGCTAAAAAAACACAGGTATCTTAGGCCTATTCAATATGTTCTTTCTCTTGTATAGTACAGTATAAAGTAATGTAAGCGATTCACAAATATTCCCACATCATATTATATGGAATGTAATGATTAACCTATCCTAACAAAGTCATCATAGGTACGAGTAAATCACTGAAATGTACTCACCGGTAGGCTCTTACTTGAATTGCTAACTGTAACTGCAGTGATAGACTTAAAGAGTTATATAGGTAATTCATCAAGGTGTGATAAACTGCAAATTAATAACGTATTACCGACTGGGTAATTATTGACATAGGTAACATAAACCTACCATACAAATATCAATCATGTACTACATTGCACCGTAACAAACTCATTCATCCGTTTCATAACTTTAAAGGGTAAATAACTCCTGTGAAGAAAAGGAGTTGTTTCCCTTTAATCATAAACCCTCTACAATTTGGACATTATGTGCAATCTTTTTTCTAAAGCACCACACATTACAAGTCAGTGTTAAAAAAATATACCAATTAAACTATATCACTCATAACTGATCAGCATTGTAGGATGGCTTCGTATTAACACAGGGGTTTTAATTCTAATGTGAAAGAAATAAGTTTTATCATATTAGACTCAACACAAGCTTTCACAGTATAGTATTATTTCATTATGGTCTTTATAATTTGGAGGGTATCGCCGAAACCCACCAAGTCAGATAGTTGATCCCGTTCCATAAATCATGGATTGAATCCACAAGACGACTTGCTCCTAGATCCATGTCGCACTGTTATTAGTGTTATACCTAAGCCACCCAATTTCTCTTCGAATAAATGGAATCACTCTTTAATAAAAACATGTTACGATTTTTCTGTATGATTATTCTGGACATGATATGGGTTTTAATTGTCCTTTTTTCTGCATTATGAATTCAGGCACACACCATGCAGTGTGCTATGACGGAAATTATTTCACATACATCCTGTGTATCAGTTATTGTCCCATCCTAACAATTTGTTGCTATTCCATGTCACATCCTACAAACTGCACCACTGAAAAGGGGAAATGACACTGAAAGATTCTGAGGAATTTTCTTGACCAACAGATTAACAAGGAGTATGTGTTTAAGACAATGCATATTTCTTGTAGCAAGGGCAACAGTCATTATTTTGTCTTGACATCATAGAAGCAATATAACTAAATAATTTATTGTGTTTGTGACAATATTATCACTTTAATTGAAATTACATTTATTGACAATTGTATTCAAGACTCAAGAGTAATATACCTGCCTTTTATTATGCAATTGCAAATAAATGATGACTAAATGGGAACTTGTTATCAATAATTACAAAATTACAGAGAGGTTTCTATATTTTAATGCAAATAAACATATATTTGATAATTATGTACATGTATAATGAAACAAAATAATATATAGTATACAGATAGCTCAAAGATTTAGCACTTTTCTTGCCATTCTCTAATTTCTTTGCAGATAAACAGGAATTCTATCTTTTTATTTATATCCACTATTCTCTAGATGATAGAAACAAAACATTTTCAATTTTAATCAAGTAATAAGTAATAGTGTACAAATGTACTTAATATTGTTAAGGAAAGGCCACACAATTTGACTTAGGAACACATTAAAATGTTGCTATTTTATTGGGAAAAGATAATATAAAAAATTATCAAGTTTTAAAATTAAGAAATAAACAAGCAACAGTAAGACTAGTGTACCACAGATGACATTCATTAATTACTGTTATATTTATCTTTTAACAAAACATCGAACCATCCGATTGATTACCAACCTGCTTAATCTGAGTAGAAAATTAAGTTAATTAAGATATTGATGTAAAAAAATTTCATCACTCTCACTCAAAATAAAAGTTATTGTGTTCCAAAGCACCAACAAATTGAATTGCTTTTCTCTGCTTAGCCTAATCAGAAAATGCTTATTAACGAACTCTGTCAAGACATCCACCCAATGAACATCTACATCAAAGTTGAACATTCAATCTGTGTTTCAAACAGATGGGAAAACAGATGGATGCACAGAACCACTTTAATAACCCCCGTTTATCGTAAAGGCTGGGACAATAAACTTGCCTAAAGAAGGATAATTAACAAGATTCTGAAGAAAGAAATATTGAACAGCTTTGGCCTATTTATTTTGGAAAAGTAAACTAAATTCATTGGGTGAAAAAACATTCACCAAGGATCCAAATATCTTCCATGCCTTACCATGTGTGTTTTGGAAATAACTTTTTTTATATACATTTGATAATCTGAGCATTACATTTATAGATTTATCTAGGACAGTTGATTTTCCATGGCTTTACTCATCCATTCAGGGGCAGTTGTTGATATTTTTTCCATAATATTATTAACTTGAAAACATAAACTTTGAATCTGTTTATCCCATGTTGGTAATGTTTCTGGTGCTGGAAAAAAGGATCTCTTTATTAAATCTAAACACAAGATGTTGTAAAGAAAGGGATGCTTCACAAACACAGTACAATTTAGAGATCTATGATAGACGATGTCACAGGTTTTCAAAACTTGCACCAGGCAAACACATTTAACTGACACTATTTTCTATTAAAACTGTTCAACAACAGCAACATTAAATTCTGGATTTTTAGTTTGTTTCTACCTTGAGTTGACCCTGGATCAGGATAAATTGATTGTTCTTAATAGATAATATATGCAGTAGATACATTTCTCAAAACTTACATTCAAAATGAACAACAGAATCAATTTGATCAATATAACCATTCATTCGCCCTTCTGTTATCATCTGTGAAGCTATCTTCTCTGCCTATATAAAATGGATATTTGGATTTTATACTATTTTACAGCATTAAGCAACAAACATGCATATATTTAATTAAATATTAGAACAAAGAAAAATTATACTTCTAACTGAAGATTATATCATACAGCACTGACGTTTCTAATGCTTTACCCTCACAGTTTCGTGCGTTGCACGCCAAGAAGTTGCCGTAACAGACCATTTAATTGGCTAATCCCTCACTTCAATGAAACAAATTAGGATCTGTGTTTTGATCACATTGGCAATATTGTTGTAATGTAAAGAATACAATGAATTCTCTTATTGTATATAAACTTTAATAATAAATCTTATTATAGGTTGACTATCTCATTATAGTAGCTTTGAGCAAAGGATTTAACCAATTAACATGTACAGTAGAATCCGTATGAGCAGCCACTCCTATTCAGCGACATCTCCTTGTAAGCGGTCACAATAAATTCCCCCCGTAAAAATTCTATTGTTTCATCTCCTTATTCAACGGTCACTCCTCTAACGCGGCCAGCGGTCACTATTTTGCAAATGAATTTAACAAAACATCGCCCATTCAACGGCCATTGTTGAATGATACCATCTTGTTCTTCGTAACACCCCCGCTAATCCCGTGAGTAGTAATCAATTAACTGGACTCCCGCAAATCAGATAAAAAGAAATGTGAAAATACCAATTAACCCAGGATTATCTGTTAATTATTCTTTTGTTTTATTAAACGACAAACCTGATCATTGTTTTCACACGTAACGGGACATTATTTGATACTGAATGAATAAAGTGAAAGTACCGACTAAAAGCCGCTATGTTGTTAAATAGACGTTTTAAGCGCCACCTGTAATATTACATACAGAGTTACACCCCCTGTGATTCGGTAGCTAAATCAGCGATGTTTTTTGGTTCGTGTGCTTCTTTGATAAAATAAAATTAATTCATCGATTTTTTTCACAAAAATGGATAAATATTATCCAATACATCACTATGATGATAGACAGTAGTATTGAAGGTTGGTACAAAATGACAAGTTTACAGAAGTTATGTAGGCGATTCAGCGACGGCCACATTTACCGATGCAAGTGAAATATTGCATTGGTGTTTGCTTCCAATGCATTCAAGCGTAATATTAATTGATGTCAGCACAAAAAAAAACCATGAGATTTTACAAAGATAGGCTGGCACTGCCAGGCAGGATACGCCCACATTTTCGAGAGATGGATAGAGAACAAACAATACGGAAAGTGATTTTTCCTACATCATTAAGTCCGGTATTTCATACTGTATTGGGAGCAGCCATTTTGTTGGTCAGTTCCAGTCTGATATTCATGAAATTCGAAGTCGACAATGATTATGGTGTGACGGTACACAACCTAGAAATGTGACTTTTCGTCAAAATCGGATAAGAATTGTGACCTGTACAGAGTCAACAACCATGATATACCATATCTTTACACTATTCGCGTACAAACGGCGACCATTTCGTCCCGCAATTTTGGTACCATTTTCACGAAATTCGAATAATTCAGGAAGTTACGATCCGATAAGCGCAAATATCGAAAGGAACCAAGATCTTTGGGTTATAACCATGCATTTCAAGTTTCATCAAAATCGAATTAAAATTGTGACCTTTACAGGGTCCACAACCTTGATATACCATTTTTTAACAGTATTCACGTACAAACCGTGGCCATTTTGTATGGCAATTTTGGTCTGATTTTCCCGAAATTCGAACTCAACCTTCCTTACGGTGTAACAGTAATATAATCAAACGTTTTTTTAAATCCGATAATAATTTTGACCTCCAAGCTAAAAAAAAAGGCGATTTTGCGTATAATCAGGGGCCATAATTCAGGAAGTTACGATCCGATATGCGCAAATATCGAAAAGAAGCAAGATCTTTGGGTTATAACCTTGAATTTCAAGTTTCATCACAATCGAATCAAAATTGTGACCTCCACAGGGTCCACAACCTTGATATACCATTTTTTAACAGTATTCGCGTACAAACGGCGGCCATTTTGTATGGCAATTTTCGTCCGATTTTCCCGAAATTCGAACTCAACCTTCCTTAGGGTGTAACGGTGATATAATCAAACGTTTTTTTAAATCGAATAATAATTGTGACCTCCAAGCTAAAAAAAAGGCGATTTTGCGTATAATCAGGGGCCATAATTCAGGAAGTTACGATCCGATATGCGCAAATATCGAAAGGAAGCGAGATCTTTGGGTTATAACCATGAATTTCAAGTTTCATCAAAATCGAATCAAAATTGTGACCTCCACAGGGTCCACAACCTTGATATACCATTTTTTAACAGTATTCGCGTACTAACGGCGGCCATTTTGTATGGCAATTTTCGTCCGATTTTCCCGAAATTCGAACTCAACCTTCCTTAGGGTGTAACGGTGATATAATCAAACGGTTTTTTAAATCGAATAATAATTGTGACCTCCAGAGGGACCACAAGCTAAAAAGGGTGATTTTTCGGACAATCAGGGGCCATAATTCAGGAAATTACATTCCGATAGCCGCAAATATCGAAAGGAACCAAGATCTTTGGGTTACAAACATGCATGTCAAGTTTCATCAAAATCGGTTCAAAATTGTGACCTCTATAGGGTCCACAAGCTAAAAACGTGATTTTTCGTACAATCAGGGGCCATAATCCATGAAGTTTTGATCCGATACATGCCAATATCGAAAGCAGCCGAGATCTTTTGGGGATAAACCTATATTTTAAGTTTCGTCAAAATCGGATAAGAATTGTGACCTGTAGAGAGTCCACAAACAAATTGTGGACGGACGGACGTCCGGACGGACGGACGTCCGGACGGATGGACGGACGTCCGGACGGACAGGGGCGACGACATAATACGTCCACATGAAAATGTGGGCGTATAAAAATGTATAAATATTATCGAATGCATGACAATGATAGACAGTAGTATTGAAGGTTGGGACAAAATGACATGTTTACGGAAGTTATGTCCGAGATTCAGCGACGGCCAAATTTACCGATGCAAGTGCACCCAAGCGTAATATTAATTGATGTCGGCACAAAAAATTCGAGATTTTATTAAGAGGCCACTCCCGTTAAGCGGTCAATCCTAAAATTTCCCGTGGGTGGCTGCTTAATGCAGATTCTACTGTATGTAGATTGTGTAATATCAAAAACATTAGATGCCTTATATGGGTCAAGTATATGCAGATTGTGTAATATTAAAAACATTTGATACCTTTGATGGTGCAATTTCTAACAATGATCCTAATTCATCAAATGATATATTGATATAGAGTTTACTAGCTGACAGTAAATTATGTTCAATCACAGCCCTGTCCAAAATTGTTGATCCTGAAAAATAAAAACAGAATGTACAATAATGTTAAAATTTAGATGCAGAATTTTCTGAGTAGATAAATTTGGGCATTCATTTCTAAAATAAAGGATATCAGTTTATTCATTTTTTTTTAAAGAAAACAAGATCAACTGCCCAGCATTCAAAATCAACATGTATAATTTTAATATAGAAATCTGCGTACCATCTGCAGTCACTGCTTTCTGGTGATCTTGTAAAAGTGCAGAAAATTCTTTTAAATCATTTCCTCTAATAATTCTATCTAAATACCTGCAAAAATAGAATGATCTCCTCGTTAATCAAAATTCTGACAATCCCAATTACCAATGCAACACCAAACAATAAAAAAATTCTGTTAAGAGAGGGAGATTCTAATTTTTGTGTTTTTCTTTGGCCAAATATCAAGTCACAAACTGGGCAATATGAATCCTCGCATCATATTTCAAGGAGTGTATGATTATCTAGTATCATTTATGATTGCCATTAACATTTATTGCAGTCAAGCAGCCATTTTTAAGTGATGTGTGAGTATCTGAGAACCAGATAGATTTTTGTAAGGCCTAAATAGAGTGGACTCTGTCAAATCCGACATCTTACGGGATAGTTACAATATGTCGGATGTCACCAGGTGCGGATCCAGAGGGGGGTCCAGGGGGTCCGCGCCCCCCCCCCCCCCCCCCGCTCAGGCTTGAAAATTTTTTTATGCGATTTTAGTGACGATTTAGACCTGTAATTTACCTACCGGAAATACGTCAGAATAAACCAAATTGAATCTAATTAACCAAATTTTTCTGGGGGAGGGCCAGGAAACCCCTGTGTATCGGTTGATTAGTTAAGCAATTATCAAACCTAGACCCCCCCCCCCTGCAAAAAATCCTGGATCTGCGCCTGGTCACAGAGATCCGGAATACCCAGTTTTGTCCAAACCGGAAATAATATTTATTTCATTCAACATGCGTAGGCATTTTGAATAGGTCGAGTCTGGTAGCACGCTTGTGTTTGCTATCACATGTTCATTGTATATACAAATAAACATGTCTGATAACAATGAGTACAGAGTCAAAGAGATTGTGAAACAAGTTTGTTTATGAACAGAACATGATCCTTATCTGAAATATTTACCAACTGTTGCGTTGGGATCACTACCTTGTAATGCCTTCTATATATCAGCATGTGGATGGAGGGTCATATTTGTATCTCAAACCCCCCTACTAATATCAAGACAAGACATTGTTGCAGCTTCACCAAAAACTCCGGAGTGCGTAGTCTTTTATTAACTTCAATATATATTACAGAGAAGAGGGGGCAGATAACTCCCATCTCACATAACTCATACCATAACAACGATTGTCATGACCTATAGAAAAGGATCAATACAACATATTTCCCCAAAAGAAGAAACTGGAGTATTACCACATAGAAAAGGATCAATACTACATCCCCCTTTCTCCCAAAGGAAGAAACCGGAGTATTACCACATATTGACTTGTAAAAGGGTCTATATGACACAACCAATGTGATCTGGGGAAGCAAATTGTTGTAACTTGTAAGGTGTAAACATACTGACTGTATTAAATGATAAGAAAATTAATGAATTCCTAACTAGTGTGTATGTATAGAACAATGTTGGATTACACAGTATTACCACATAGAAAGAAAATATTGAAATATTTTAACTTACATTTTTTCAAGTATATTGAATGCTTGTAATTGTTGACATCTTTCATCTTTAAATAAGGTTGCCAGCATTCTTGATCTTTGTTGACCTGCAATATAAATATTAAATAGTTACATGAATATCGATAATAAAATAGGAACACGATTCATTTGGCAGGATACAGTATAATTTATACTGATTTTAAATATTGGATTATGATATTATTCTATGGTCATGAACCTGGAGATAAATAAGTTACTGACTAGGGGGAAACGACGTCCAAGAAAATCCATGAGCCCACCACTTGCAGTAAATAGACGGTTAACCAGCAATTTAATTAATTTAATCTAACAAAAGAAAGGAAAAAAACAGATATCGAGTTATTCTTCAGTCAATCGAATAACATCTGATCAATCAATACAAAGCCATTTAAACAACTTAGTTTTGGATACTTTAACCATTCACAAAAATCAACATATAAACATAAAGACAGGTGGCCAGGCAACGAAACATACACCCACAGCAGCTAAATCGTCTGAGCAGTCAACAAGAGTTGTCGCATATTTTTACTTTTTTTCGATAATGAAACATTTATATTACACTAAAATCTAATTAAGAGTAACAACTCAAAGTAATTATCAGAAAATCATTAGAATTTGTTTGGTTTTTATAAAGTTCTGGCCTATGCTAACATTCAGTACAGTATACAAAACATCTAATATCATGGATTTAGCTGTTCAGTTATCAAAATTCATTGAAAATTAATCGGATAAAAAGTTTAGTTGCTAGAGTGTCACAAGATTTTTCAAAGTGATCAAGGGAGATAACTTTGGCAGTTATTATGGGAAATCGCTGAAAATCAATAGGCTTTTTCCTCTCATGACCTTAAATACTGTGTATCAATTTAAAGTCAATCGGATATTAAGGGCCATAACTCTGGCAGTAATTATCAGAAATCTCTGAAAATCAATAGGATTCTTCTCTTCATGACCTTAAACGATGTGTATAAATTTAAAGTCAATCGGATATTAACTCAGGCCTCTAGAGCATCCACAAGATTTTTCAAAGTGATCAAGAGCCATAACTCTGTGTGTAATTATCGTAAATCTCTGAAAATCAATTGGGATTCTATGTCTCATGACCTTAAACACTGTGAATAAATTTAAAGTCAATCGGATATTTACTTTGATCTCTAGACCATCCACAAGATTTTTCAAAGTGATCAAGGGCCACAACTCGTGCAGTAATTATCGCAAATCGCTGAAAATCAATAGGCTTCTTTGTCTCATGACTTTAAATACTGTGTATAAATTTAAAGTCAATCGGATATTAACTTCAGCCTCTACAGCGTTCACAAGGGTCATAACTCTGGTAGTAATAATCGGAAATCGCTGAAAATCAATAGGCCTCTTCGTCTCATGAACAACTCAAAGTAATTATCAGAAAATCATAGAATTTGTTTGGTTTTTATAAAGTTCTGGCCCATGCTAACATTCAGTACAGTATACAAAACATCTGATATCATGGATTTAGCTGTTCAGTTATCAAATTCATTGAAAATTAATCGGATAAAAAGTTTGGTCGCTAGAGCGTTTTATAAAGTTCTGGCCCATGCTAACATTCAGTAAAGTATACAAAACATCTAATATCATGGATTTAGCTGTTCAGTTATCAAAATTCATTGAAAATTAATCGAATAAAAAGTTTGGTCGCTAGAGCGTCAAAAGATTTTTCAAAGTGATCAAGGGTCATAACTCTGGCAATCATTATCAGATATTGGCTTCTTCGTCTTATGACCTTAAACAATGTGTATAAATTTAAATTTAATCGGATATTAACTTTAGCCTCTAGTGTGTTCACAAGAAATTGTGGACGTACAGACAGACGGACGGAGGCGACGGCAATATACGTCCACATTTCCATGTGGGCGTATAAAAACGTTTATAATTGTATTCCATCGTACTGTGTCCGGTACTAATAAATTATTGAATCCATCATTGTCATGGATTAATTCTGAGTACTTGAGGAAATCAAAAAGATATTTAGCTGTAAAATCATAGTTTTTATTAAAGTCATCATATATTCAATCAAATACTAACCTGCAGAAGCTAATACTGTACACATGAGGGCATTTACTAAAGCTGTCATTCTTTCTTCATCAGCTACAATAGCTTTATATGATAATTCATTGTAACGTTGGGCAGCTTCTATAAACTTGCGTCTGTAGTCCAATACTCTAGCATAACAAGCCTATCATAAACAGAAATATACATACCGGTAATCAAAAATTATATCTTATTCTTGTCCTCGTTTCCAAGTTTACATTTACTCAAGTAACTACAGTCTACACAGGCATTCATTTTTATATAATTTAGTCTTAAGTTTAGACACATTATTTTACATCCGATTTCAATGAAATAATGCAATATATTGTGTTTATACTGGAAAAACAAACCTTATAATGTATCTGTAATTCTTCATTCTGTGAATCTGCCTGTAATAATGATGCTCTGTTAATAAAAGCTTCTGCTAATACAGGATCATCATCTTCAAGATATAACCTAGCTATTTTTAAATATGTCTGTAGTTTATAGTCAGTGGTATATTGTCTGAAAATATAATAAAGTATATTGAAATAAAAACTCAATTTCAATTTTCAAATTTCATAATAGATTTAGTCTTCTAATGCACCCTATCAAAGATATTTCTCACTGACAGTGATTGAAAGTCAAGTAAATTCTTAATTTAACTCTGAGAATGCTTTGTGAAACGGTTGGGCAGATGTTTGCTGGGAAAGATGTTCAGGACTTTTCAGCCTGGTGCAACTAAGGCCTTGACAGAAAAAAGGTGTCTAATCGTTTAGTTAGTACAAAAAATCTAGGTCCATCAAGAACCCAAACAGGTGAATTCAATGAACCTCTTACATTTGTACTTTCTACAAATTTTCAAAAGACAAATGTATTTTGTCATTGTTTTATATTCTCTGCTAAAATCATATGTACACTATGTAAAAAGAAATACATACTTCTGACCAGTTTCCAATGGAATACCGACAAGAACATTTGCAGCATCCTTCCAAGATTGTTCGTGTTCATAAATATCTGCTAGATGCTGACGAATTGCTGCAACCTAACAACATAATTTTACACAATATAGATATTACAGACATTGAAATTCTTAAAGACATCATCTCAAATATTACATCACAGCAAATCAAACCAAATGTTTCAATTACTTACATGAAGTTGCTGATGTCATACACAATGCCTTACCTGTGTAGAACAGATAATCAATTTTGAAAAATGAGATGAAAAATACACTGCATTAGTCCTTCATAAATTAAAACTGCTAAAAAAATATTCTTGTGATTTAGATATGTACAGCTTATAGAATTACCTGCTCCTCAAAAGATATAACTCTAGAATGAATCTTCTCTAAGGTATAATGTGATACTTGTTTGGCTATATTATCTGGTAGCTTGGTCAACTGTGTTGTAAATTCGGATAAAATCTGTCTTGAAATAACCAGACTAACATTTTCATTTACCACTAAAATAGTATAAAATATATTTGGATAAGTTACATGTATACTATATCATAATTAATATATAAATATTCTTTTGAAAAACGAACATACTTCACCGTCTTAAAACCTAGATAGGTAGTTACGAATACACATCAGGGTTCAATTTAAGCGTTATTGCACCCAAAGAGCAACCTAAATCGCGGTAAAAGCGATAGAATTATTTTATTCATTAGCCAAAAATTGTTTTCGAACTTGTGAAGTGCGATTCATTACATTTTGGATAAATGTGGAATATAATTAATTAGGCCCACGAAAAAATCAATTTATAAATGCAGGACTAACTTGTACAATATTCCAAGTTGTGGTCATGATTAATTTGAACCAGTTTTTATTTCAATATATCCGATAACTAGAAGACAATGCAGACTCCGTTTTTAATCACACGTGTTTATAAAACATGTTACTAAAAATAGAATAATAATAACAACGCAGTATAATATGATTCAATGATATGATTGGTTAACTTAACTGGAAACTAAAAGTAGACATATCGCTAGACGCGTAAAACGATTGCATATTCTCGGGTTGATAATATTTTGAAGGCGGAGAGGGGGATGTTTTTAGATAAAGAAATAAAAGCAAAGCCACGTCTACACATATTTCGATTGGAGTGGTGTAACTTCAAGTACATGTAGTTTTTTTAGACATTTAATGCGTTCGGCATCGTGGGGAGACGGTAACTGATTTTTTTTTGGGGGGGGGGGAAATGTCAGGGTTTTTTTTAACCTTCATCCGCACATAAGCCAAAGCAGGGTATACAACGAAGGCCGGCCTTCGGCGGAAAAAGTATCCACTTATACCCCGAAAAATCAGAATTGCACATTTTTGTGATTTACGTTTTACTGCTGCTCGAATCTGTGCAAATGCTATTCAAATTTTGAATTGATTAGCCAAAATGTGAATCCGTCACAAAAATTTGCTATTCATTGGTTTTAGACTAAATTGAACCTTGATACACATTGTAATGGCAGGATGATAGCACAGCAACTCAAAGTTAACGTATGAGTAATCAAGATAAATGAGACCATCTTTACAACAAAGAAATGGAACCTTTTAAAAAACTGAAATCCCCCATATTATTTCTTTATGTAATAACACAAGTTTTATTTAATATTTAAACATACATTATGCAAGAGCTAAATCTGCCAACTGCAATATTTCTTAAGGCCTGAAAAATTATCTAAATTATTAATTCAACCTTAATTAACTTAACCAGACCATAATCAAACCTCGATGGCATCGATGGTATTCACTGGATTGGAATCCTATCTGCTGCTTAATGTCCAGTAATAATTAAATCAAAAACTGGATAATCGATACTATGTTTTTATCGTACCGACTTTAGTAATGATGATCGTGGGTAGGCTCAAAATTCAATTGGTAAAATCTTGGTTCAAAATGGATCAACTTGATTGAAATTTTCAGCAAATTTCCTTTACATTATCTAGTTTTTAACTATTATAGCGAGAACTGCCAGCTGTCTATCTAATCTCCCATAATTGTATCTTTAAGTGAAGAAACAACTAAAATCATCATTGTTTAGGTGCAAATTCAACTACTTACAAGCCTCTACAAACACTTGCAAACATGGTATCAATTCTTCTTTCGAACCTTTCAATATTGTATCCAAAATGGCTTTGTATCTAGAATGAAAACATAGAATTAAACTGTGTGATTTTATGACATACATATTCAAGCTGATCTTTCTATTGAAAGTTTGCTTCAAAACATTTCAATAGGAAAAAAATGGGTTCAGCTATTTATCATGTGACTTGATTGAAGAAGGATGGAGGCAAGATGAAAGGCATAGGCATAAATAGCGGAACAATTCCTATTCCTGGCTGTGCATTTATCTCATGTGCCCAAAAGAGTTTCATTTGCCGCCCAGTCCATTAAACCCCATTTCATTTGCCCCGAGAGATAAGATTCGCAAAAGGACATTGCCTAGCAATTTCTAGTTCCTTTAGGAACGGTCTCTATTTGGACACTGTTCTCTAACCACTCCTGTTCTTTCCTTTCAAGCTGCAATATGAAAATGTTTTTCACCACGATTCTTCTTTTAGCATGCCACATCTGACACAAATTTACAATATTTCAAGTTATTCAGCCTCAAACTGCGAACCAATTCAACTCTATTTCTTGAAAATAATATTTCATATAAAAGCTTATTGTTTCTGTTAAAGTTATTATTATTATTTTTTTAAGGGTGCATTTTCTGCAAATCGGATGTCTAAGAATCTATCCATAGGATCTTTCTGAAATTTTAACCTATATTTCAGGATAGCAAAGATATGGGTCGAATTTTTGGTATTTGACTATTCAAGAAATTCGAATTAAGCCTATGATGTTTTTCGTGACGACAAAGTTGTTTACGAATGAAAAATCACATTAACATCACTTGATTGTAGCCGATTTTAACGATTTTTTTTTCTTGTTCGGATTATTTATATGACAGGAAGTGGCTGTCAATTTGAAAGCTTCAAAATGCTTAGCAGATCTAGTTATAATTAAAATGGTAATAAATTTGTGCCGGGTGTGACGAGAAATGATTCTTTTTGGCAAAAAGGGGGAAGCACAGAGGAAAATATAAGTCAAGAATTACAAAATAGTCTAAGTATTTGAGAGGTGGGAGTAGAGTGGTATTTTCATAGTAAATTGCTGCTTAATATAGAACGAAGCTCTAAAGCATCACTCGATGCTTGAGCAAAGCTCTTTTCCGGTAACACAGGAGCGGAAGCAAAATGTCACCAGACTGTTGATTAAAAAAAAATTCAGACCAGAACCAGATACACTGGGCAAAATTGGCAATGCGCATGTCAGGCAATGCGCATGTCAACTTACAAAATCTCACCCAAGCCAGATTTCGCGTCTCTAAGAAATATTTCTATGACGCGTCGAATGAATGACGTCACATATTTTTGACATCAATGAAAATTCTCATACTTTTTTGTTCTTTTTTCATTTGGGGAATATGAAGGTTTTATATTTGACAACAATCACACCAGCTTCGCTCTACTCAGGCAAGGCCTGTTACATATTAATTATAAAGGCATAAACTGGAATGGTCAGAGGACTGTCACAGTCAGTGTCTGATCAGGATCAGAGATCCTTCTTACACTGAAGTTAAAGAGGGACTGTGTGACAACTCAAGCAAACGACCAATCGGTCCAAGACCTTCATGATGTCGAAATTGTCTTTCAATAATATATACTGAATGTCATTAAAAATGACGTTTCATTTATCAATTTTTTTTAATTAGGCCCCAGTAGACCTAGTCTGTACTGCCGCTGGTACTGGTAGCACTGACTCAACTTCAACTGTCAAAATTTTATGCCCTGACAATTGAACAGGCGGTGCTACTGAGAAAACAACAGCTATTATATATATAAAAGCATTAGATGTATTGAACAATATATCCCAACTGACGAAAAGTTATTTTACTTGTCGGTGACATCTTTGTGAGATCCCCCAGAGTGAGAAAGTCCAGCGAGCTGTGCAAGTTGATTTTTTACGGAGGCCGCCATTGTTGCCGTATTTATAATCTGCTGGATGATAATATTGACACAAAGCTGTATTAAAATTCAATTGCGAAATTATTGGTGCTAAGAATTCACAAAATACAATATTTTTGCTGTTTCAATAACTTTTTGTTTTTTTTGTCATGAAATATAATAAATATATCCAATCAGAAGATTTAAAATTATTATGTCCGTACTTAATGGCTTCGCGGAGAGGGACATATTGAATATTATGGGATGATAATGGTGGGCGCGTGATTTTGAACAAATACAGAAATGCCTGCGAAAGGATCAGGTACGTGTAGAAGAAACTAAAATCATCATCTGTTAGCTGATTTTAGCAATAATAATCGAATAAATAAACCAGTTGGTTCGATAGGCGATCGTTGGGCGGGTCGCGGGAAACGCACCTGTCTCTGTCCGCGTACCCTATTTGGTAAACACGGCCAAGCGGATCATTTTGCGTGGAAAGTCGTTCACTAAATATGCAAATAATTCCTCAAAGAACTTAGTGTATTTTTATTACATGAAATCTTGTGTGGTTGTGATTTGACAGGTCTCAATTAAAAATTTTTGAAAGCAAATATTCTAACCGAAAAATATGAATGGAAACGGTCGAGCAGTTTAAATTTCCCTGCAATTTTTGCGCTGACATGGCGGGTCATTCAATCTTGAGTATGCAACCTATAGATGACATTTATGCGTGTTTCATCATATTTCGGCTACACAAATGCAAGTGATCTTATTCAAGAAATGATGTAGTATTTCCAAAGTGTATAAGATTTTAGATGTCTTTCTAAAGCTGTTCATCACTGAAAACAGTTTTTAATTCTTGAACACTGGAGGGTGGAGGGAATAGGTGACAAATCTACTGAGCGCCCGGGTTGGTATTCTGTTGCCCTCTCCTATGTGAACTCGGTCTAGAAATGGTTCCACTATAGTTCAGCTCTAAACGTCGGTCTCATTACACTCACCCTGACCGTTCAGGGACTGGCCTATTCAATCAATGTCGAAAATAATTTGAACCCCAGTCAATTTTACTGGGCAACTTTTCACTGCGAAACATCGGAGTGACAATCCGTGTGGACGTCTGTACAATGTAAAGGAACATCTTAATGACAAAATAAGACCTTGCTTACCTCGCTAGACTCAGTATGAGCGAAACCACACGCTGTTTAAAATACGTCCCCTCCTATCAATCTACCCTTTCGCCACCATGACACAGCGTGTTGTGATGCTCATACTGACTCTAGCGAAATGAGCAAGGTCTTATTTTCTCACTGAGATGTTCCTTTACACTGTACACGTGTCCACACGGAGTGACACCCTTCGTTTAGCAGTGAAAAGATGCCCAGTAATATTGGGGGTCAAATTATTTTCGACATTGATTGAATGGGCCAGTCCCTGAACGTCCAGGGTGAGTGTGATGAGACCGACGTTCAGAGCTGAACTAGTTCCACTACAGATGTCTTCCGTCTTACTCCAGCCACAGAAGTGGTTTTTCCAACAGAGTTCTTTTGCGCAGGTTTTTTAGTCAAATGACTACAAAAAGTTTACCGGCCTATAGCTCGTTTAATTTACACATAAATAAACTGTCCCAAAACTGTACTGCACATAGCTTAACATATTATAAATCAATTCTTATAGAAAGAAAGGTGACACCTTACCGCATAATTATATGATTTAGTAAAACTCATCTGCTATGCAAAATTTCAACTGGCCGGTGTCATGGTAACAAGTTGTGTAATACATGTAAGCTTACATCATTAGGCTTACAACATATACATCGCTATGCAAAGAAAAACTGTTCGTTAACTATTTTAATGGTCCAGTCTTCACTATTTGTGATAGAGCAATAGCCAATCAAAGTTACCAAATAAACGAAAGTTGTTTAACTAGATTGGGCTGCGTTTGATAATTTCTAATAGTAAACTTAAGGCACCCAATCGTAGCTAAATAAAAACTAGCACATATACATATATCTCATCGCTTTTAGTTAAAGTGTAGGGCATTTATTCTACACAAATCATTCACAAGAAATTTGTTAAGATTCTGTGGACAATTTATTTTTAATGGTTAGGGCAGAATATGAACAATAGCTCATATCACCCCACATTGCATGTCCCATATTACCCCAAGTGACAAATGATAAGATAGTCAAAATTTCAAACAGATAGACCAGGAGTTCTTTTCCTGTAATTGCAGACTAGAACCTAACAGTAAAAATTCATTTCAGTGCTCAGAAGATATTTTCTTTACAAGGTAAATGCTTCATGAAATGGACTGATGGTCTTCAACCCCCAAAAAACTTTTAACGTACAAATTTTTTTACAATACTGAGCTTTTTTGTCTAATGTCAATGTATCTGTGAACTTGGTATGATGTGTAACACATGTTAAGAGAATGTAGAGGTTTTGGCAAATAACATTTTAAAGAAATATGTGACAAGCTTACCGTCATGCCTATAATATTACCCCACCTTCTCTTACAATAGGTTCTCGTAGGTAATCTGTAATGTGCAGTATGGGTTTTTTTACTCCTAGGGCTGCTGTCCGAGCAAATTTAACTCATAGCATGCTGCATGGCGTACATGTACATGTATGCCCTTCTTATATGGTCATATGGAATTGTGGTCATTTACCGTAGCCCTCATCTGTCTGCCTGCCGTCATCCACAATTTCATGTAAACACTCTATAGACTATATTTTATTTATCATCCGGTTGTTTTGAAATTGATGTATGTTGTTTACATTAAGAAGTCTATTTAATTTCAATAATGGCTAAGTGAGTAAGTATCTGGTTCGCTAGCCTGGAGGTTGTGGGTTTGTGCCTGGTGTTTGTAGGGAAAGGTCATCAGGTTTTTCTTCCCCCCCCCCCCTGTCGTCAGTGTTTCAGAATGGAGAGTCTGACAATTACAGCTGTCTAGTTCCGATCGCATTAAATACTGAGCTCTGTGTGCAAATTGCGACGTAGGTAAAAGATCCCTTGGTCTTGGTAGTTGGAATTCGATAAGAGTACCGTAGGCCAAAGTGTCACTGTCCAGGCAAAATTTCTTTCATCATAGCACACTGCATGTTCGTCTTTATTAGCCAAGTCGGAGCAGAACAGTGGAATACAAATTTCATTTCATAATGTCAATAATTTCCGTTAATCACTTTTAGAGTTATGGTTCTTGTTCCACTTTGCTGAACCTTGTGAACGTTTGAAGTTGAACAACAAATGTTTTCACTGGATCTGTATAACATTAATATTATTAATATGCTTTAAAATAGAAATGTATGAAACAAAAAAAAAAACCTTGTTGAATTTCAACAATTACTGTGTAAATTTCTTCCAGAGTCAAATTCCTTGTTTTATGTAGAACCTTAGGAACCCCCAATGAAATTAATGATCGGACCTGTATGCAATCCCACTCCCCACCCTACAGTATTTACCCACAAAAGAATAAATGTGTGACAACCTTTGTCAACCACTCGAATGATTTAGGTGCTGTGGATATATGTTTTATTGTCTGGCAGCCTATCTTTTATTAAAAGGCAAGCAGTTTGTGCAGAAAAGTGGAATGTTAAACTCTGTTCATTTCATGTTGAGAGTGCATACTGATAAAGGGGGGTTGGGATGGCCTAGTGGTCTACTAGAGTGCCGCGTTTCGACCTCTAGCTGGCAGGTAACCTGTGGCTTGCAGCTGTGGTTTCGAGCCCGGGTGTGAGCGACGAGCGTATGTGGGTTTCCTTCGGGCACTCCGGTTTCCTCCCACTGCTAAAGACCCCTACGTGCAAGCGAATTATTGAAATAAAATGAAACCATATGTTAGTCCCAAAATGACCTGGTTTGTGTCGAGTGGACATTAAACCCCATTTCTCTCTCTCTCGCATACTGATAAGTCTTTGAGTCATTTAATTCTGAGTTGTTTGTACTAGAAAATAATTTGCATTAGATCGTTTTATTTTATTCAGATACCAGTAAAATTCTGACATGTTTGTACTAGAAAATAATTTGCATTATATCATTTTATTTTATTCAGATACCACCACAGTAAAACAAGAAGATGACACTTCAACATCTATCGTAGGGACCACTGCTGGGACTACCCAAGTAAACAACAACAATGTTAATTCAAATAATTTATCTTCAGCAGCTGGTGAACCGTTTAGTTTGATTGAGAAGAAGGTGGTGACAAAAACTGCAGTGCCGTTGTCTGGTACTAGTGTTAAATCAGTTGGAACTCCAATAATTGTTGATGCATCAGATGCTAGTTCCTTGCTTGCCAATACTGGACAAACTTTAACAAATATAGTTGACTTGACTCACACTAATGACAAACAGTTTTTAAAGAGGCAGATATCTCCTTCAGGAAATAGTGGTAATCCTGTTATCACAAAAGTAATTATTAAAAAAAATCCCTCAACTAGTCAGCCGCAAGCAGTACCTGTTCAGATGTCGAATGCACAGGGTCAAACCTTATTTGCTTCATTACCAAGCGGTATCAGTATTGTCCCACAGGTTCAGACTGTAACTCAAACAAGTGGTATTAATAGTCCAACCAAAACTGTGACTATATCATCTCAAGGTGTTGTTTCTTCTGGTGGAAAAACTATTCTAGCATTACAAAAAACTCCTACCAAGGGAATTGTGCCAATAAATAAAATACCTATTTCACCCATCAAAACACCGACTAAAGTAACAATGATTCCAGTTTCAGCAAAATCTCCCCAGAGATACCCCACTGTGTACAGTAGTTCAGTGTTATCAAACAGTTTAAAACAGCCAGTAATAACCATGTCACCATCTAAGGTCATAATTAAACAAACACCAACAGGTGTAGTGAGTTTACAAGTAAGTATACAACCAGGGCCTAGAATAAGGGCAGCATTCACTGATGATGTATGAAAATGGTTGTAAACATTACCATGTCAACATCATGATTATGGTTTATTAATGTGTATGTATATGATCACTTAAACAACATTTCACCTCAAGGTTAAGTCTGAAATTGTGTTACTATCTCAAAGTTTTATCTGTTGGTCATCCAAATTTGTATGATCATATTTTTGTTGTCTTAGTAACAAGAGTGTGTTTACTGTTTGTTAAAATGTGACAGCATCTTGTATATGTATACTGTACTACAGTGGACTCTGTCACATCCAAACTCTGATCACTCCAGTACTCTGTGTTATCCGACATGATTTTCATGTCCTGATTTATTTCCTTATTACATCAGCCAAAACAAAAAATTTCTGGTTAATCCAGACTCTGCATATTCCGGATTACAGTCTCAATCAGCCGTCCCGTCACATGATTTCCATTGAATCGACACCATATAATCCGGCCTTCAATAGGTGGTTTTGAAGCAAGCAATTACCAATCTGATTGGTAAGATTAAAACCGATGGGTGTGAAGCTACAAAAGATTAACAAGCAATCGGCAATCAATTATTGGTCAGATTGAAATTCGCCACCGTAGGTCTTTGTTTATTACTTTGATAACTTAAAATCTCTTGTAAGACAGTAATTGTGACATACTCATGAATATCCAACAAATTTTCCCATGAATTCACAGACTAAAACATATCCCTACAGCGCTCGAAATTAACCATGGCAAACACCAAAGCCGTGGTAAAAGCCGACGCAACTCACATCTGCCATGGCATAATTCATTTTTTTTTTTTGCCGTGGTAGATCTTACCATCCTTAAAATTATAGTGACTAAATGTACCGGTTATAGAATAGTAACAGGAGGATGTCGATTGACCGTGTAATAACGTCATGTAAATTTATCATTTTGTATACGAAAGTCTGACAAATAAATTGCAATTACCGATACCGGTACACTTTTAACCCACGTGCTGTAGGCATATTCATGCTTTACCGTTTACTGTGGGTTTTTTACAACGATTATAAGAAACTAAAATAGACATAGATGTACGCGGACTGTTGCCAATATTCCGGCTAATGCATGAACAATGTTACCATTTTCCTCATTTGTATTTTTAACAGACAACTGTATTGTTTTTCACATTCGATGGACCTGGACCGATTTACATCCTTTGTTTGTAATTACTACGCCCTATGTAACGGAGCATAATAGCCTCAATGTACCGACTGATTGACAAAATAAATAGTATTTATTAACCCCGACACTCTACAAACCAAGTTTCAAAAGGCAACAGAATAATTTGATGTGATAAAATAATATTAAAAAAAACAGGACAGTAAATCGTTTACATTGGCAGGCAAGCAATGCCATGTGGGGGTCAAAGTAGACGACCTACATACGGGCCATTGTACCACCGACACCATACAGCATGGCTATAAGTGAACGAACACGTGTATTTGGAAATACAGATGACATGTTTAAATATTTATGGCACTACTAATCATTTAATGCTTCGGGCATTTTTAAATCAACCTGCTTATAACTGGTCAATACCTGATGTCAAAAATAGGTCATCTGTCAAAGTGAAAGTACCAGTGACTGATATGGAGAAATGAAATGGCAAGAATGGAGAATGAATGAATTGAGTTTATGGTATACATGTAATACTAATTATTTAGACCAGTGTCACAAAGTCATCCAGTATAAATATTGATCAAATGCGAATAAATTTGTTAACGTAACTGATAAAACCAGGAAATCGTTCGCATATGTTTTTGAGCTCGCACGACCACACATAACCAATTCGCGTCAAATTTTGTGAGGTGAATAAATATTTTTTATCCATCTTGAAAACTTAAGAAAAGCATTGATCTTGAAATAAAAAAAAATGCCGTGGTGCCGTAGCAGTACCATTCTGCCACGGCATTTTTCATTTTTTTGTGCCGTGGTAGAAAATTCTTAATTTCGAGGACTGTCCCTAGCACCTGTTATAAACATTTGTTGCGTATGCCCATTGAACCCGCATAACATAAATATCTTCTCGGTAAGAAGAGATCCGTAGGGTGAACAAATTTACGGATCTCTCCGCGCCATGTGCCGACGAGTAGAACGACGGATTATCAATGAACATGTGCCCTCGGCAAACTGCCGTGTGTGAAATGTGATAGCAAACATAAGTGTGTGATCAACATAGACAACAAAGAAGATTAATTAACGACAGACTTGACCTATTCAATATGCCTCCGCATGTTAAATGAAATAAGAATTAATGTAAGAAAATTTTGAAAGTACAGAAAAGTTTATCATTTTTAAAGGGAATAAAGTTCTCGTAATTCGAAGCTACTGATTAATAATACTTCCGGTTTTCAAAGTTAAATATTTCCGGTTTTGACAAAACTGGGTATTCTGACACTCTGTGTAATCCGATATATTGTAACGATCCTGTCCACTGTACATGTTGGCTTAGAGTGTGTGTGCTAAAAGATGCACACATTTGGTCCATTTGGAAAATTTATTAGTCAAAGAAACATGTAATTCAGTGACCGCCCTTGACATTTCGCCAATGGTAATAAGTTGTATCATTTGCGATAAAATGTGACATCGCAGCAAAAAATTCTGGCGAATTAGGTTGTGAAGCTCCAACACTATGAATCCCACACTGATCAATTTTAAGTTAAATGATTAATGAATAATCGCTAACAGAACACTTGTCATCTCAGTCAACAGTAAACATGATCTTTCCCCATCTTATCTCAGAGATCTCGTTCAGTCATACGTGTATCAATCAAATCAACCACTTCGCTCACAGAATAAGTCGTCATTGGTTGTGTCACACGATAACAACTGCTACACCCCAATTAATTTGACGTGTGGCAATTTTCAACAAGAAATGACACGATCATTGTGTCCCATCAAACCATCGCGATGATCTTACTGTAAACTGAAATCTATCGGTAAACTGAAACCTTTCGTGTCTGTGGACCACATCTGTGGAGTAACTTACCATTGTCAACATAAGCTGTGTTGAAATCACAACTCAAATTCATTTGCTTTTTACTTATTATCAGGATTGCCTATAGGACTGCTGGCAGAAAATGTCGATAATTGCCGATAATTGTCGGTAAGCGTTTTGAAAATAGATTATAGATAAAGTCTTTAAAATATCGATTTATTGCTCAATTATAGGTACTTCACTTGTATTAAATAATCTTTATCACTGTATTTTTTTTACAATGCGTGTAATTAAAGAAATGTTTGCTGTTTATGTCATGATGGCATCACGTAACATTCAGTTGTGCCCCTTATTTTATCTCTTTTTTATTACAGTATAGTTTGATTGCTCCATACTTTTGAAATCTGCAATTAATTAATATGTGTCATCTATTTTTTGGAAAATTTTATGAAGTAAAAAAAGTAAAGCCAGCTATTTTTTTCATATAGTGTTGACTGTTATAATTTAGTATTTCACACATATGCTGACAGGGTCTCAATTTTAAATGAAGGGACTTTACCTGTTGCAGTTCTGTTTGCAAATTTTGTGACAATCTGGCCTTGGAAATGAAATGATACTGGTATTGGGAATATGAGTCTAGTTCCTGGTCCATCTCCATGTTTAGTCTACCAGGAGAGATAACTTTACCATAGCGATCATTCAAGCATACATGTAGCAGATGTTGATGGGCTTTCGATACATCAAATCAGACATTAAGGGAATTTAACATATATTATTCCACCACAGACAAGTACATGTTGACATTCTGTGTTTGATATCGTGGACAGCAAGTCAGATTTAATTCATGAAATTGTACTCATCCAAAATGCTAGAATGCATACAGTCCTTTCATGTATGTATGCTTCATCTCACTAATTGTTATATCTGGCGTGATTTTAATTCCCTGTATTTACATGACAAGGAGGAACGTTGCTTATCCAACCTCATGGATTTCCTCCAGGTCCTCCGGTTTCTTCCCATTGCTAGGGATCCCTATTGTAATGAAATAAAACAATATGTTAGTCCCAAAATGACCTATTGTGTGTCGAGTGGGCGTTAAACCCCATTTCTCTCTGTCTTGTATAACATCCATGCATGTAGAACCCCAAATCATATTTAAATTCTGACTTATCTGAGATCTCATAATGTAAAGTCATGTGTATTAGATTTTATTTGAATTGGATGAGAACTGCTTTCATAATTCTGTGCTTAGGGATATAGCGCTGTGACGACAATCGTTCAAAGTCTATATTAATTATATGTATTGGCTGAAAAATCTACTTGTGCATAGTTTTTCCTAATACCTCACAGTAAATGGTAATGTAGATTCAGGACAAACCCGTTGGGGACCCAAGAGTTTATAGGTTTACAATATATAAAAATCTTGTCTATTTATACATAATGAAAATGAAATTTATGTTGTATATTATTTATTGAATCTATTGAAATATAAAGACATACATAGTTAAATATATCAGATGACATCACTGGTATATTGTGTATAATAGGCTATTGTACATAAAGCTTGGGCCACTGTATACCAGGATATAAATTTCAATACATGTAGGCCTTTAAATCTTGACACATAGTTATCTACATATACTATACACTTGATCAGTGTATGGTTTTATTTATGAGAACATGTATTGGTTAAGATTATTATATAAACTTACATTGTAGTACCAGAAGATTAACTGGAAACTGATGGATAATTGTGCAGATTTATTAACAATTGTCATAATCAGAGGCGGATCCAGTGGGGCGCCCCCCCCCCCCCAAAAAAAAAAATTTTTTTTTTTCGACAGTGCCCTTTTTTACTGCTGAAAGTGCCTTTTTCAGACCCAAATATGTCCTTTCCGAACGTTTACTTAGACGAAAATATCAGCCAAATAGCTCTTGGAATGTTTACAGATGCAAGGAAATGACAGATAATTGTCTTGGGCGACACCCCCACCCCCTCACAGTAAAGTCATCGCCACCTGCACCGTCTCTGCAGTAAGTGCCCTCATTTTACGGCAACACCACCCCACCCCATCCCCCCATTTCAAAATTCCTAGTTCTGCCCCTGATAATGTCGTCAAATAACAATACAATTTCAAAAAAAGGATAAGAAAATCAGCCTATAATGCCCATTGTTCCAACTGCCAAAAAGGTTTTTTGTCATACC
This sequence comes from Patella caerulea, assembly GCA_036850965.1. Lineage (NCBI taxonomy): Eukaryota > Metazoa > Mollusca > Gastropoda > Patellidae > Patella > Patella caerulea. The sequence goes on along the minus strand of JAZGQO010000014.1, from coordinate 15,248,475 downwards.
ATTGCTTGTTTATGTTTTACATTTTCTTCGACTTGATCTGCATAATACACGTAGATTTGGACCAAATATGGTAGATGTACGGGTTGTCATTGATCAGTTTTTATACGCCCACATTTTAATTTGGACGTATATTGTCGTTGTCCCAGTCCATCTGTCCTCAATTGTTTGTGAACAGAATACAGGTCACAATTTTTATCCGATTACAATGAAATATAATATATTTATCACCCTAAGATCTTGTTTCCTTTCGATATTGGAATATTTGAGATTATGATCCCTGATTATACGATTTGGTTTAAACTTGAATCGTATGTGTATTACCTTCACATATCGGCTCCTTTCGATATCCGAGCATATTAGACTATAACTTGCTGAATTATGACCCCTGATTGTACGAAAAATCACGTTTTTAGCTTGTGAACCTTATAGAGGTCTCAATTTTTATTCGATTTAAAAAAACGATGAAATATGTCACTGTTATACCCTAATGTCTGCCCCTTGTTTGCAAATTGGGTCAAAATATTGTGTATCAGGTTTGTGTAACATCTGAGGGTCACAGTTTTTCATCTGATTTTGATGAGATTTGAAACAATTATTATCTGATTTAAAAAAAAGGTTGAATATGTCACTGTTACACCCTACGGAAGGTTGAGTTCGAAATTTCGTGGTGGTTGGGATGGCTTAGTGGTCTAGAGTGTCGCGCTTTGACCTCTAGCTGGCCGGTCACCTCTGGCTTGTGGCTGTGTTTTCAATCCCTGGTGTGAGCGTATGTGGGCTTCCTCTGGGCACTCCGGTTTCCTCCCACTGCTAAAGACCCCTACGCGCAATCGAATTATTGAAATAAAAATTGAAACCATATATTAGTCCCAAAATGGCCTAGTTTGCGTCGAGTGGACGTTTAACCCCATTTCTCTCTCTCTCTCCATCCATCCGTCCATAGTGTGGAAACATCAGTCAATATTTTAAATGGACAAATATCTTTACATTATAATCAAATGTTCTATTATGTTCAGGTGAGTTAATTATTGGTTTTAATCATTTTCCAGCAAAAAGTTCAGACAAGCACAGTAAAAACAGTACCAAATATAGCACCTGCTCAGCAATCTATACGACCTGTTACTTTAAGTACATCTAACTTACAACAGATACAAGTACCTGGTAGTCGTTTTACTTATGTTCGTCTTGTGTCTCCATCACCTGGAACAGGTTAGTTACATTATTATATGCCCAGATTTCAGTGTGTGTGTATTATGCTGTAACCCATGTCCGTCCACCATTCTGTCAATTTTCCAGTTAAATTTTGGTGTGAAGCATAGGGATCAGCCAGTATCAACCAGTATCAATTTTCATCATTCTACTAGGTTTTTCTGTTTTAGAGATATATTATGTGTCTGTAAAAGCATTAACACCAAAGAGATCAGGTTTCTTGAAGGCAGATTGCTGTCAATTTTGGTCAACATCCATATTGTTTTCCTTTTTTTTATCTCTTTTTGGCCATATCTCTTGTTTTAAAACCACACCTGCATAACATGACCCTTGGGAGCATTTAAAATTTTTTTATGGATTTGGGTTTCTATTACTTTTCAGTAAAGCAGCAGAGTTTGTTACATAAAATGTTGCCATCAAATATCTAATAAATCACATTTATGTTATTGATGTTACACTTGACAAAAATTTTTACAGTGAATAAAGTAACAACAGCTACAGTACAGTCTGTTAGATCAATAGCACCAGCTAGTGTCCAAGCTGGTCAGAATAATTCAAATCAAGTCAAGATAACTTTACCAATGCAAGGTGGACAGCTGGTGAGTAATTTTATTAAAAATGTATTCACAGGTAATAGGTAACCATATTAGATGAACAGCTGGTTTCAGGATACTTATAACTCTGGGATTATTTGTGTGTATTTAAAAACTTAGATTTGATATTTTAAGTTCGTACAAATTCGTCTATTGTACAGAATTCAAATGTTGTAGTATCAAGGGTCTACACAACTATATAGCCATCTTGTTTTTCAAAATGCCAACTATTGGCGTTTTTCAGTTTTTGTATACGAAAAATTGTAGTTTTGGGTTGACTCATTTATCATCCTATCTTGTCAATGATTTACTTAAAAATAATGAAAATTTCTTTTTTTACCAATGAAAAAGCATTGAAATAACAATGTTTTCATTGTTGTACAGTATTATTATTCAAATTTGTAAAATCATATAAAACAGCATTATTGCATTTAGATAACATTATAAAGCAGAAGTGCTGTAACAACAAAATTCAAAGGCCTGGAAATAATGGTTTTAGATGTAACTGACAGAATGTGAGGCACTATGGTACCTGACATTTTCAACTTACTGCCCGACACATATTGATATATCAATAGAAAAGACCAATCAGTGCCAGTCAAAATGACAGACACCAGAGGGTTTGTGTCTGACATTGTCAGTGACATGCCTTATTTCCAGGCTTGAAAACAAACATGCCCCCATTTTTGAAAAGTCCAGAATGTTATATATTTTTGAAAAACATTTATTAAAATCTAGACAAACCAGTGTATAAATTTAAAGTTATCTCAACTGTAGTCATGAACTTGAAAACGTTAATTATAATATCTGTCAAGAAAGTCATTGTTTAAAGAACAATATTGGTGCCAGTCATTATTACATATGTGATAGAACTGGTAAAATACATTCTAAATATAATTTTAACACAGAGATCATTGCTATGGGAGATGTGTAACAAACTCTTAAATATACCGTAAGTGACGTCAAACATGAGATGTCCTTCTATATAATTGACTGAAATAACGAGCGATAGCAGACACACAGGCGAATTTCATTTCACTGGTAATTCAAAAATAGAATTGGCTGTCACTAGATAAGACAATACAAAAAAAATAAGAAAATCCCATGTATTCCCCTGTTTTTATTCATCCTGCTATAAATAAAAACGTGGTAATGCACCGACTTTTTCTAATTTGTTTGTTATCTTTTATCTACTGACAGCCAATTCTTTTTGTGAATTGTTAGATATCCTCACCTTCTCATATAATAACTTTTCATCGTCAACGGAATTGTCAGTGAAATGAAATTCGCCAGTGTGTCTGTTCTCGCTCGTCAGTTCAGTCAGTTATATAGAAAGACAACTTGTGTTTGTCATGTTTGACATCACTTCCTGTATATTTTGGAGTTTGTTACACATGTATTTTACCAGTCCTATCACATATTTATTAATGACTGGCACCAATATTGTCCTTTAATAATAGTCTGTTTTATAGCCATGTATACCTTGCGCTGTGTTTTGTTGTGAAAAGATAACACTTATAAACAAATTTTTATTTACTGTGAAAATTTTGCATTACCCGGTATGAGAATTTAATTGCAAATCTTGGTTAAGCTATGCAGCAAAGATAACACAATGGACCGTTGTGGGGTGTCTAGGCCAATCAGCGATCGAGTTCGTCAAAACTCAATTGAGATCAGAAATCAATATTTTCACTTGTTTTGTCTAGCTCATTACTAGACATTGAGCATTCCAACATGTTAAAATCATTTTGCCAAGATTAATTTAAATTAATTATTTTTTGGACATACAAGTACTTGTATACTGTATAAGTTTGTAGATCATGTATTAAACAAAGGTCATTAAACTATTTCCCTGACATATTTTGAGAAGTTTATAATTGGTGTTCTTCATTTAAGGCTAAATTTACCATGCCCAGCTGTCTGTTATATTTTTATGATTTTATTGTTGGTGTATTATTATAGGTTACATCAAAAGCAGTAACTAGTTTACCAAATACACAGACAATACAGCGGATATTATTACCAGCACAACCAAATCAGAATCGATCTACAGCACCTACAACGCCCTCTCCATTAACTCAAATACGTCCTGTACCATCCACATCTAGTACCAGTCAATCTCTGTCCCAACTAATACCTGGAGCCACTCTATTACCTACGGGTAGTAATATACAAGGTTATGCTCTTGTACCAGCTAATTATGTTGCTCAGGTAGTGCAATTTAAATATATTCATCAGTTTTATACGCCCACAATTTCTTGTGAACACACTACAGACTACATTTATTATCAAATTTAAATATGTAGTTTACATATTGACACGAGGAAGCCTTTTAAATTTCAATAATTTTCGTTAATTATTTCTAGAGTTATAATGGCCCTTGTTCCACTTTTTTGAAGCTTGCATTGAAATTCAGCAATTTTCACTAATTGATTATAGAGTGATTGGCCTTGTTTCATTTTATCAAACCTTCTGAATGCTCTAATGACAAAAGTTATCATCCAGTCTATACTAAATTGATATGCTTTATTTTAATTAGTAAAACAAAGATGCCTATTGAATTTAGACAATTAACATTTCTAGAGTTATGGCTCTTGTTTCACTTTGTTTATCCTTGTGATCGCTTCAACAGCAAAAGTTATCATCCGATCTGTATTAGATTTGTATGCATTATTTAGCTTAGTGAAACGAATAATTCTTGGGAATTTCAGCAATTTCCGTTACTTACTAGAATTGTGTCTTTTGTTTCACTTTGTTGCAGCTTGTGAACACTAAGACAGAAGTTATCACCCAATCTGTATTAGCGTATGTCGCATGGATATAGGGGCGCCTTCTCAACCTCTTGGGTGTCCTCCGGGCAATCCGGTTTCATCCCACTGCTAAAGACCCCTACCCTGTTAGTTCCAGTAATTACTTCTAGAGTTAATTATGGCCGTATGACAAATGTTATCATCCGGTATCAAATTTATATAGATTATTTGAATTAGTAAAACATGGTAGCCTATCAGCTGTTAATTACTTCTCAAGTTACAGTCTTTGTTTCTATTTGTTGAACCCTGTGAATGCTCCAAATACAAGAGTTATCATTTGAGCTGTATGAAATGTATATTCCCTATAAAAGAATAAGATTTATTCGCTGTGGATGTATATTTCATGGCCTGGCAAACCATACTGAATTCACAAATGTCAATTTATCTAAGTCTTATTTATTTTGGAAGAAACAAAAAATATTGATCTAGAGTGGTCTAGAGTGCCGCGCTTCGACCTCTAGCTGGCCGGTCACCTCTGGCTTGCGGCTGTGGTTTCGAGCCCTGTGTGCGCGTATGTGGCATGGAGATAGGGGCGCCTTCTCAACCTCGTGGGTTTCCTCCGGGCACTCCGGTTTCCTCCCACTGCTAAAGACCCCTAAGCGCAAGCGAATTACTGAAATAAAACTAAAACCATGTGTAAGTCCAGAAATGACCTAGTTTGTGTTGAGTGGACGTTAAACCCCATTTCTCTCTCTCTCTCCCTGTTACCTGCGGCATCATATTCGGCTAATGGAACTATTTTTTAAAAGATGGCACAGAAAATACTAGACATGATCTGCTCTGTTACCTGTTTGTTTATTCACATTTATCATTGTCTTGTTTTTTGTATTTCCAATACATTAGCAGTTTTACTAACGTTTGCATTAATGACAATGCATAACCTTGCATTAACTGTTTTTCATGGAATTGCACCAGAAATGGGTCTTTTTTTATGTTAATACTGTATATTATTAGGACATGGAAATTCGAAACTTACCAAATTTATACAAGTAACCATTTCAGTTCTATACGTAAATATTTTACAGATGGCACAGCAACAGAAAGGTCCAAGTGTGTCAAATTTATCAGCCACAACAGCTCAAAGACCTCCTTCAGATTTTATTAATATTGCTAGTAGTGATCCTACCATCACTGCTAATGCCGTGGCCAGAAATGCTCCAAACTTAAATGGGTAAATATGGTTGTTTATTAGTTAAGACCTACAATAAGTAATAATATAATAAATATAATGTAGTTTATGGTAGACATAGACACTAAACCATGCTCCCTATAAGGGAACATTTGCAATATCGCCTACACTTTTTTTGTGAAATTGAATTTTCAAGGTTCTTTTACATGCATGCAATTGTGTACATGGTTGAAAATCTTGAGGAACTTTCCTGATCAACACTGGCGTCAATTGACCTCCTGGTTCATGAGTTAACTCCTTACTGATGTGGCCATTGTGGGTTCAGTTTTTAGATATTCCCAGTGAAACTGGTTATTAAGATTTTAGCATCCTAAGCTTTATGCAGTATAGTTTATAAGTTTATACAAATTCTGCTGCATTGTCAAATCCGGAGTAATTTTTAAAACTATTTTTGATACTTTACAGTGGAACTATTGAAGCAACTGGTGCAAGACCAAGGAAGCCATGTAACTGTACTAAATCACAGTGTTTAAAATTGTAAGTACTCATAAGAATTGATTGCCAAAACCAAAATTTTGAGTGTAATACCACAAACTGACAGTTTAATAAACTGAAGTTTTTAAAAGTAACTACGGTAGTACTGAGTCAGATTGTAATAGTCTTATAAGATTCTTTGTAATGAATTCAAACTATAATGTGTTTTCTAACTGATTAGATTTCTACAGTGTTACAAAAACTTGTTCATAGTGTCTTGACAAAGGTTAACTTGATAAATAGATCTATATTTGTGTAATTTACCATTATTAGGGAGTAGAATCCTGTACTTTCCTAAAATGTCCTTAAAATTGAAACCTAAATGAACATAGTAGGTTTTTTTTACACCTACTTTGAAATGTGGTTGTAAATTGTCCCCCTGTCTGTCTTTCCGTCGTCAATAATTGACTTAAGTTAGATTGATTGTTCAGTGTAATAATTGTCATTTCAGATACTGTGATTGCTTTGCAAATGGAGAATTCTGTCATAACTGTAATTGTTTGAATTGTGCCAACAACTTAGAACATGAGGAAGAACGATCTCGTGCAATTAAATCCTGCCTTGATCGAAATCCCATGGCATTTCATCCCAAAATAGGTAAATAAAAGTTGTGAAAAAAAAAAATATTGTGATAGTAATTTATCACGTATGAGTTATCACATATGATAAACGATATTATACATGTGTCTTAAGTAGTAAAATTTTGAATACTTCTGCCGAAATTTAATCACGATATACCAATCCAACGGTATGTCGCCCAACCCTAGCCTTTAATGAAACTATATATAGAACTTTTAACAATAGCATTTAAATAATAGTAGAAACAAATTTACGTTCTAATGAAAAATGCGACAATCAATAGCAATGGAAACCGGTCTGTTGAATACATTATTAATCTCTGTGATATAATTAATACAGATGTTAAAAAGTCCTGTGTTTTATTCAATTTACAGGAAAAGGAAAACATGGTGTTAATCACAGAAAACATAACAAAGGATGTAATTGCAAACGATCTGGTTGCCTTAAAAATTATTGTGAATGTTATGAGGTAATACAAAGTTTTTATTTCAATTGACAATATATTACGCCTTGTGGCTAGTTGTACAGAAGATACAAACTGTTTTACCTATTTTAAATACTTTAATTAGTAAACAGGAATTATCAATCCATGTAGTTACTACTGCGCTCTGCTTCAGTTAATAATAATAATTATTCAGGTTCTTCCAATCTTTTTTTACGGATCAACCATAGCGAAAGATATTTATGCTGAAATTATGTTTTGAATGTGTTGCCTAGTCTATCACATGTAAAACTATTGAACAGCAATATTGTTCTTTAAGCTTCCCATAATTTACCATAATCTATAACAATGTATTGGTTGGTCGGTTGATATGTTCACATGATGGAGATGTCAATGTAAATGTAGTGTAACATTAATAGTGAAACAAAATATAATTGATTAATGTGAGATTGTCTCCAAGTTAAATTCCCTTTTAAAAACTCTTCTGCAAATGTGTTAGTGCTTAGTTTCTGACAACTAGGAAATCTTGCTCATGCTGTTATGAATAACAATAAAAAGTTTGGTAGATTAATATTATTATTATTATCAGCAAGTAGACACTTGTTTGTTGTCTTTCAATAGCTGTGTGACTTACTAAGTTAATTCTTATTCTAGGCGAAAATTATGTGCTCAAGTTCTTGTAAATGTATTGGTTGTAAAAATTTTGAAGAAAGTCCAGAAAGAAAAACTTTAATGCATCTGGCAGATGCTGCTGAAGTTCGTGTTCAACAACAAACAGCAGCTAAAAGTAAATTTTCCTCACAAATGTCTGGTTTACCATCAAAACCGTTACCCTCATCGAATGGTGAAAGGTAAGTTCTTTTATCTTTTCTATATTAATTGATATTTGGATTCTTTTAATGTCTGCCTTGATAATTTTCTTCCATTTTGTGTCCTTGGTCCTACATGCATTCAAGTTTCATGGAATAAATACTTTATATGTGTAAGATTCAAGAGTTTGGGCCTTATTTTGCTTTTATGTGATGCTTCCATAAGCTTGTTATTCTGAATGAGTTCAATTGTAGTTGTCTGTAACAATTTAAGATAGTTTTGAGAATGAGTTTTAGTTATTATAATACTTGTTTGTATCATAGATTACCATATACCTTGATAACAGCAGAGGTAGCAGAAGCAACCTGTGCATGTTTATTAGCACAAGCTGAAGAAGCTGAAAGATTAAAAATGCCTCCTGTTGTCCAGGAAAGAATGATCATTGAAGAATTTGGTCGTTGTTTAATGCAGATAATAGAATCAGCAAATAAAACGAAAGGTTTGTATAAATAGAATGACTTTAGTGTTGTCATGTACATTTTGGGGAGGCAAATCCTTGGGAAAACATCTGTCAATCTGACCTGCAGAGTGTTAACATGGAATTACGTGATGACAGTATAAACGATTTCGTATAATTAGATTAACACTGGTATCTACCATCTCAAAACATTTTTGAACTAATCTTTTCATAGAATTATGATTTCAAGATCTAATTTGAAATGTTTTTGTTAATTTCAGATGGTACCTGAAAGTAATGTGTGTTTACAGAGTGTTTTTATAATGAGTATATATAATATATAAACCCATGTACTTTCATATACAGTGTAGTTATCATCATTAAGCTAAAATATCATTCACTTGTTCTGTTATACAGGAAAAGTATTGTTATTATCATATGAATAACAGTAAGTTCAGATCTCATTGCATTATTAATCCACTGCTTTAAGAACATAGGAACCCAGTATTACATCCTAATTTCTTCACTTAAACTAATACAAATGGAAATATTACCTAGATATCAGTGATTCCACTTATTCTATGTTGAATTCCTCCTCGTATTACATCATACAAGGTGTATTTTTCATTTACAGTATGTAGTAATTTGACAGGAATAGCTAGAATTGGAAAAAATCAGATTACATTTGAGTAAAGTTGCTCATCATTCTCCAAATAGCCAAAATGAAAGGCTGGACTTTTATTCAACTACAATTTGTTCACATTCACAAATATGAACTTCAATCTTTCACATGAAAAAGGAGTTTACAATACCTGCTATTTAGTATATGCTGGAATTGAAGAACAAGCGATCATGCTTCATCTGTGGAATCATTCCTTTCATCTTTGATTTTTTGTCATAGAATGCATCATTTGTAATAGAGAAGCTTACAAGTATTTTAAATATCTAGCATGGAGTAATATCAGTTTTTCTTCTGCTACTTAACATTATCCTCAGGTTATATGTGTACATGCAAATGAAAACTGATTAATTTCTAATTATCTTGTTTTAGTCTTAAAATTTTGTTCGACGAATGGATTTCATGAAAATGTCTGCAGTACTTTGTATTCTGATATGAAATTTTTACAAATCTTTACTTAAATTATTTGGTGCTGTTAATGTTCAGATATTTATATATTCTCATCAACTGTTTTTTCTAACACTGAGAAGCTCATTCAGTTTACAAAACTTAAAATCTGTCCGTTTTTTTGTAGAATATTGAACTTTGATGAGGTTAATCTAATTTATAAAGGTTAAACTGCCCATCTCATCAAATTGAGAAAATTATCCCCAATTCACAAATGTCTCCATCCTAAAGTAAAAATTGCTTTTTTATAATAGTAAAGGTAATACTCCAGTATTTAAAAATTATAGACTGCACATAAAAATATAAATATCCAGCCAAAATATTGGCATAATTATAAATCAACACAAATTTTAATTAATCCTATAATGGCTTTTTATGAAACCGAATTCATTTATATAATTATTATTGTGTCATTACTGTAAGTTATCATTTGTTATTATTTTATAGATATGTATATATACCATTGAACTGTACAGTAGGAAATTACCTCTCAGAGTTTTAATAAAATAACACTAATATACATAGATTATGCTAATAATAATTGTAATTATTGCTTTGTAATATAATTTAAAAACATCATCTTTTTGTGGTCCTTTGTGTTGTTAGCATCTCTTCAGCCTTGTTCAACCAGAATGTGATTAACTGTGCAAGACTTCATGTACTTGAGTCTTGTAAACAAGAGGACAAATAAGAATTATCTACACATTCATATTCTGTATCTGGCATAGCCTTGAATCAGATTTTGGTTGAACAAGACTCATCTTTTGTTTCCTTCAAACTTTGTTACGGTCTTTATATGTTTGTCCTCTTTGATTGGTGTTTTGATGTCCATGAAAATCTTGATTAAATTTCAATTTATTTACCTATTCTTTATACATTACGAAAAAATATGAAGAAGCATTAAGTAAGATTTAGATAAAGAGTTTGCAGTTTTTTCTATAATAATTCAAAAATAGATAATGCAAAATGAATGTGTAGAAAAATTCATTCAAATTACGTTGTTCTGATTGAGGTCATCAATGTTGGTAGTTTTGACAAGATGTGTGTATTGATTGTTTATTATTGTAACCACTGTACTGGCCTTACTTCTCCATTTTTATACGCCTACATTGAAATGTGGTCGTATATTGTGGTCGCCCCCGTCTGTCCTGCGTCCACAATTGCTTGTGGATGCTCTAGAGGCCAAAGTTAATATCCGATTGACTTTAAATTTATACACAGTGTTTTAGGTCATGCGACGAAGAAGCCTATTGTTTTTCAGCGATTTCGGATAATAACTACCAGAGTTATGGCCCTTGATCACTTCAAAAAATCTTTTGGACGCTCTAGAGGCCAAGGTTAATATCCGATTGACTTTAAATTTATACAGAGTGTCTAAGGTCATGAGACGAGGAAGCCTATTGATTTTCAGCGATTTCTGCTAATTAGTGCTAGAGTTATGGCCCTTGATCACTTCAAAAAATATTGTTGACACTCTCGAGGCCAAAGTTAATATCTGATTGACTTTAAATTTATACACAATGTTTAAGGTCATGAGACGAAGAAGCCTATTGATTTTCAGCGACTTCTGATAATTAGTGCAAGAGTTGTGGCCCTTGATCACTTCAAAAAATCTTGTGGATGCTCTAGAGGCCAAAGTTAATATCCGATTGACTTTAAATTTACACACAATGGTTAAGGTCATGAGACAAAGAAGCCTATTAATTTTCAGCGATTTCAAATAATTACTTCCAGAGTTATCTCCCTTGATCACTTCAAGAAATCTTGTGACACTATAGAGGTCAAACTTATCATCCGATTGACTTCAGATTGATACACAGAGTTTAAGCTGTTGAAACGAATAAGTATTTTGATTTCAATGAATTTTGATAACTGAACAGCTAAATCCATGATATTAAATGTTTCGTATACTAATTGTTAGCCTGGGGCAAAACTTTATAAAAAACAAACAAATTCTAATGATTTTCTGATAATTACATAATGAGTTGTTACTCTTAATCAGATTTTAGTGTATAACAGTGTATTACCGAAAAAAGTAAAAATATGCAACAACCCTTGTTGACTGCCCAGACGATTTAGCTGCTGTGGGCGTATGTTTTGTTGCCTGGCAACCTATCTTTAAATTAAATCATTAAATGATCAGACTGTTCTAATCTACTTAAAATGAGAGCCATCATATGGCTTAGAGAGTTGATTATGATCTTGTTATGTATAGTTTATATAACTTTGTAGGCATGAAGAAAGACCTGCAATAGACAGATTTAGCTCTTGCATAATGCATCTTTAATTTGTTTCTGAACTTCGTAAAGTTGAAAATTTTTAGTGACATTATAGATATATCTACAGTTTTCTTTTTTAATTCTGACTCACAATGGCCAATCTGAAATAATATTTTTACTGTTATATCCCAACACAAATTTTTATGTAGAAGTGCAATACTGTAAATATTTTTATTTCTGTCGGTATGTTTCTTGAATTGTGTTATACTTATTCTGTTACAATCCAGACTTTCTTCTCTTGACCTATATATCAACATCAACTAATAAAAGTTAAGTAATATTTCAATATAACATTTGTGTGCTCTTTCCCTCATACATTGTGTCTTGCACTACAGGGTTTGTCATTGTGTTAGAATATACATGTACTATTTATAAATTTATATTTGTGGATTTTTGTCATTCATATTTAACTGAATATACATGATCTTTAAACCTAAAGAAATCAAATGTCAAAATATATTGTTAAGAAAAATATCTGAACCCCGTTATAGGATTAATACAAGACAAGACATTGTGCCAAGTAGATTGTGTGTGCTGGATCATATAGACATTTATCGCATTTAAATGTTAGATAATCTTTGTGCTTACGTTATGATTGTACGATTTTTTTTTCTCTAATTATTCAGGCAGCTATTATTATCATTTCATATATTGGTGAAGTAAGGGTTAAAATTGGCATTATGCACAATAAAAACAAGTTGTGCATCAATTAGATTTTAACATACCATTTGCTTACAGTAGATTTAGGTTTAACAAATGTTCCGCTTAATTATATTTCACATAATTATTTAGAAATACATGTAATTACTTGCATCATGCTAGGATGTTGGAGCACTTAAAATATTCAAGCTCATTTATTTTTTGCCACGCACAATCTCAACAATTGTGGAGTACTACAGTATTGCTGTTAGTCTAGACACAAAAGCTGATGCTCTTAATCAGATAGTTCAAACATATTTTATTTGCAAATTCATAGTGTAAGGTAATGGGATTAGAACAAATTACACAAAGGCTGTTATTTTAATTGCAAGATCAGTGGCAACTAGATAACTAGTTCTATAGCGGTAAAGAGAGAAGATACATGTATCCTCTATACATTTTCTTGTTTTGGGTGTTGATTTTCTTTATTTTGAAGTAAATTTAGATCAAGTTATTAATGTAAAAAAAAACACTGTGCACTATTTGCTTCTTGTGGATGTTTCACTTCTTAGTTGACATAATAAATAACAAAAGACTAAGAGATTGCAGACAAAATTAAAGTTGAATCTTTTGGTTATATACAGTTCTATACTAATCATTTACTTAAACAAAGGTATATGATGTACAAATTTATAAATGAATTGAATATGGTTGTAATTAATACTTATACTGCATGCACGATCTCTCTTCGATATCATTATATAGCTTGGTTTATTCAGACTGTTGTTAGTTTACAATTTCAATTTATGCATAATACAGGTATTGATGTGTATAATTGGTGATGAGTATTGTACATTAACTGTATGTATTGCATTATCTATCATACTAGTCTGTATAAAGAATAATAAGATAAATAATTAGTATTTCAATGAAATAGTATGCACGATAATTTGTTTCTTTTTTCATGAATATTACTTTCCAGTGCTATTTTTATTTTAATATATTTTTTTTTGTGTCATGCAATTGTCTATAATGAAGTTCACAAACTAGTGCCTACATAATTTGAAGTATTGACAGCTCCAGCTAGATTATAAAAACTGTTTTGATTGTTTATTTTTTTAGGAAATTAAAGTTAAATATTTGAATATGATATTGATTTTCTGTTTGCTCATTTTGTTTTATCGTGCATTTAAACTCATTTTTCACAGATATATTGTGTACTGATAAACAATAAATACTGCATGAACTATGTGAATAAACAAATATCATTGATGAAAACCAATAACTGTCATTCTTATTTTATTAGTCAAAAGATTGTTTGCAAAGCTAATTTTGAAAATCTTAGTCAAAAGTGGTCAAAAGGCTTAAATCGTCATTTATGACCACTAGCAAACTATAATATTGTGAAATTGAATTTCTAATAGTAATAGGAATATCTGTCTAAAAATGGTTCAATTCTGTTCGGTACCTTACAAAGATCTGAATAAATTGAAAATCTTCCAACATTCCCTGCTGTGATATTGACAAGATGTAGTCAAAACAAGCCTGTGCCAACTTTATTCATTGCTGAAATCGTTTGATGGACCTCTATTTAATCCGAATGAATCCATGCTGGAAGATTATCTACCAGTGATAGTTTGATTAATTCTTAATTGAAAGTTCTGTAATCAATTTGAGTCAATTTCAACACATAAAATCACCCCAAAACAATAGGGAAGCACAATATCTAACCACTCATGTGACGGAGTGGTTAGCGTGTGATTGTAGTGTCATAAGGTCTGTTATTGAGTCAACTGGCATAATTTCGATTCCCCTATTGTACGTGACAAGGAAGAGGGTCATCTGTCCAACCTCATGGATTTTCTCCGGGTCTCCAACTGCTAAAGAGCCCTATGTGCAAACGAATCATTGAAATATACTTGAACCATGTGTTAGTCCCGAAATGGACTATTGCTTGATAAAGACGAGAGCATCCTCGTCGAAACGTCGCTTAGTATCAAACTCAGTAATTGTGTATCCGTAAAATTGTACCTTGTGTTAATATGTTCAATTACTAAATGCCAATCAAAGAAGATATTTTGAAGATATTCCGTTCTCTGCACGTAAAAAAATATATCAATGTAGAAAAACTTCACAATCCTGTGTTGTGTTACATTACTGCATTGGTGTTTTTTCACTCCATTAAATGGAATAAGATGGGCCAATCTGTGGGAAATCAATGGAAAAATGCAACTATACTCAATTGCATAAACCGACAAATATCAAAATCAAACTACAGAACAAACGTCTCACTTTTGGAAATTCTTTTGAAATGCAGACAATAAAATGTAGTTACCTCCCTTGGTTTTGCTATCAAATTTCACGCATGGCGGGTCATGAATGAGTGTTGTTATCAATTTCTATAGAAGCATATCATATGACAGATTGTCAAAGAGGGACGTTTAAACTGATCCAGCAATCCGCCGTAAGTGACTTTTATAACTTTAATCGGGTATTATCAATAATATATGCTTATTGCTTTCTGGAAGCGTTTGACAACTTCAACTTTTGTAACTAGAAAGGCATTCACTTCCCCACTGTCACGTCACGATTTTCAATTATTAATGTTTCTGTATTTGGGTTAGAACCATTTATCTTTTTGTCAGTTCTCCCATTTCTTTTTTTACAAGAAGAAAGAATATATCATAACTTATTGAGGTATAGTTGATGTATAATCCACTGAGGAAACTGTATTCACTAGATAATGTATTATATGATAATGTACGGTACCGATAATCATATTAAGTAAGTCTATGTACTCATGTATTATCCTGTTTTAAAAAGTCATTAACTAAGGGGCAGATACAGAATTGTTCAAGAAAGTGTTTCAAATGAAAGTTGTGCAAATGAAAGTCAACTAAAAAGTGCAATTTGTAAGAGGTTGCATTAAAACAGGCTGGGATATTCTTATTTCCAGGCATCATATTGTGATATCTGCACAGTATTGTCATGTAGATGTCAATATGGTGTTTATCTATCATTGGAAAAGAGTAGTATTACTTGTTGTCAAACTGATAGCCTGAAAATAGAGACAGGGGGATGATAATAACTCTCAATAGTGTTCATCCCAATCAACATTCTTATTATAGCGATGAGATTTCAAAACAATTTTATTGTAGGATTAAGTGTCAAACTTTTGTTAGCATAGTTAAATTTGTATGGAGATAAAACCAATGCGGTGGATTAGCCTACTTACTGACAGAAGGAGTTCAGAAATGCTTTGCCTAATTAATTACATGTAATGCTGTAATATGTATATATTTTGAAAATATTTTTTTGGTCAGATGTATATTTTATGCAGATCTTGTATCTCATTAAAGTTATAATATAGTCCATTGATAGGCCTAGAATTAATAAAAGATGCAAATATAAGGCCAATATGTATAGGTCTATATACACATACGTATTATATGTTTGTAAGTAAATGAATAATTATGTAATGGGTTATTTTAATCTCACCAGTTTGTACATTAAGAATAAATAACATCCCACAATTTAGTTTAAATAAAGTTGAAACAGCACAGGTCACAAAGTACTTTTCGAAGAATGTTTCTGTAAATCACTCTTTGAAAGTTGCCTTACTATTTCTTAACACATGTAAGGCTATGACCGTTCAGTTTGACACCAGTGGTTGGAAAATTTCCTGAAGAACTAAATTTGTATTTTAAGTGCATGATTGGTTCAAAAAGTGAGGTTAAAGTGTCATTAACACTTCATTGCTTTGAGCAATTCTGTTCAGTATTTACAAAGATATTTTGATTTTGAATTATTGATCAATGTTGTTCACTATGTAATCTGCCGCCATTTTTTTTCTGTGAACATTTATTGAGAGGCCTATTTTAAATCTGATTAAATCAAAGCCGAGACAGTATTTTGATTCTTTGCATTGATTAAGCTCACAGAAATATTGATTAGAATATGTGCAGAAAGACTAAATTGATGTCACAGATGTTTTATTGGTGGAAAGTTACGACTACTCACGGAGAACGGCGGAAATGGCTATGGTTGAAATTAACCTGTGGCGTGTAACCAGGAGCGAATCCAGGATTTGGTAAATTAGATTCAATTTGGTTCATTCTGATGTATTTCCGGAAGGTAAATTCCAAAATTACAGGTCTAAATCACCAATAAAATCGCATAAAAATTTTTCAAGTCTGAGCAGGGGGGGGGGTCTGGACCCCCTGGAAACCCCCCTCTGGATCCGCACCTGTGTAACATTTATATTGAGGATCGTGTTATACTTAAGAAAGTGTATGTTGACATAATTATCAGTATTTGCATTATAATTAAAAAAATTTATGAACCTTTTCTGGTGAGCTTTAAAGGACACATTACATTTATATTCCGGTAATTGCTACTTGGGCCTAGAGTGTCCTAGTTACATGTACATTGATTGAGAAGTGCCTTCACTTAATCCTTCCTAGTTCGTTAAGTAGCTGTTGTTCAAAGAATGTATGGACTGAGTCAGTAGATAAGGTCAGATATAAATTTTGTTATTTTAAGTTTGAACATAGATTCTTATACCGATGATTATATAATTAGACCTTACGTGTTGAATAAATATGTCGTTAATTGTTAGAGTAAGTCAGTATTTGATAATAAAAGATTTAGTTGCATTGTAAAATAGATTTTGGACGTTTTAATTTAATACCATTTCTTTGATTTCCTTTATTACGGTATGAATATTTTATCATATGTCTTCTAGCTTATAAGGTTTGTATTTGCCTTAGGTTTGTTGTTTCTTACTGGTAGGTCTGTAATATAAACAGGATGCCTACACTCAACATTCCTATGATACAGACAATACATGTAACAATATGTACTAGATATACAGATAGTGCTGTGTCTTGACGTGATTTTTATTGGAAATAAAGAAAATTGTAATGCTTTATGTCTACACATTACCAGGTTTTTCTAACTGGCTTAATCAAAAATAAAGAATAATGATTTCAGATGTTTCCAATATTACTTAGTGAAATCACAATTTTGATTAGTAATATTAAGATCTCAAATTGCCCTTCAACAGATTCCCTGATGAATGTTAATGTGAGAAGAGTCTATCTTATCCATCTATAATGGTGTTTAATATTTGATTGGGAAACTTAAGTTATTTTGAAACCAACATGATATGGTACAATTTTATTCAATAATTTGCTTGCCCATACAGGGGTATTTAGAAGTTGGATGAAATCAGAGGACCTAGAGAAAACCCCACATGATTAGGCAGGTATCGCTATTCCTTGTCACATACAAGGTTTGTATCCAAACCATTTGGATCAATGACAGAACTAAAGGTCTAACATTAGACACCTTAAATGTGTGAGCATGAAATTATTGTAAATTTGGCTCTGATTGTGATACAATGAGGTTTGACTGGTCTTTAGAGTGGCTTCTAGAAATCAGAATATTGAATGTTGTAGCGCTGTTTCCAATGAATGGAAATTCCCTATAATTGTCTGTGTATTTCTTTTCTACCTTACATTAAACATTGATTGAAAGTTTTCTTAACTATTCAAAGATCTGTGATCTTTCTATTGATATTTCACACTTTTGTGCCATTCTTAATATGAGATACAGCTTATTTGACATGATTTTAACCAGCATTCATGGTTATTATATATTTTAGATATGGTTCTTTATGGTCTCCTCTCCACCACCTTTGTCAGTTGTCACTTGATTGTGGTCAGATTGTGTTTTATTTGTTTTTGGGAACCATTTAGGACCTTATTTTGATACCAGTACTTTTTTATTCACTCGTGTTATCACTCGGCAAATCTCGACAGATTCCGGAACCTACATTTAGTCTCGTCTGTATGACGAATTCCACCATATTGGAACTACTTTAAAGGTCACGGATGAAACATGGCTGCGCCCATGGTGTCTTGAAACTACTTTATAGGTCCGGGATGTAATATGGCTGCGCCCATGGTGTCTTGTTTGTTTTCCTGTCAAAGTAAACTGGTAGCCGCATCGCAAAAGTATAGGTACATATCACTTACTGTCATACAGCCGAGACTAGATGTAGTTTCCGGAATCCGTCGAGATTTGCTGAGTGTCGTGTTATGTCTACAATGTACTTTTTACAGATTCTAATATTTTGCTGATATGATTAGGTTTGGTTGGAAACTGAACTCCTATTATGACCTTTCTCTCCTGCTCTTACATCATTTGAAACATATTGAAAAAACTTTTAACATAGTTAAAATGCTTCCGACAGATCATGAAGTAATCAGTAGAAATTAGTTTATTAACAGATTATAAACAATCTGCTTTACATGATAAATTGCATGTGTTGATGTGTAAGTTATCAAAATGAAACCAGGACAAAAATATTATAGCAACCCAAGTAGACATCAAATAACTAGTTAAGATAGTCTGACAGTATAATCTATTTGCAATTAGGATAGCATCAACTCTGTTAACTTATATATAGTAAACAACTATAAGTACACTTGATTTCGGCAATAGCTGTTTATTTTTAAGTGTCTAGACTTTTACAACTTTATTTATATGAGATAATCTGTTTATTCACAGATATTTTAAGTGTTTAACATCACATGGATTAATTTTTGCTGCATATCATGTCATAGACTATGTGTTTGTCGTTGTTAAATTTCACTTCTTGTAGTTGTTAATTAGACATTATCCAGTAAGAGACAGACACACTTCAAATAGGTTCACCACTTATATAGCACTTCATCATATCCTTTGTTTGTACCTTTTGAACTAATGACATGATATTCTAATTGTATAATAGCTTATAATTGAAAGTTCATGAGCCAGTCGGAGTAGAACAGTAGGATGTTAAAACCCATTTCATTTATTGTCAAAAGCAGAAGAGAATTGATCGGAGGAAATTTAAGGTATGAATCATGATTTACTACGAACTTCCTCGCTGTCAGACTATGTTACAATTGAGCATAGACCAACCAAACACAGGAATAAACAAAAAAGTGCACATAAAGTGGTATAGGGGCCATGTTTCCAAACTTTCTAGTAAGACCTATTGTTGACCTTGCCCTCTACCAGATACCCTGTCCAGGGTAAAGCTGAATATATTTGGTTGTCGTTTGCACAAAAAAACTTGGTATTCTGCAGAACATATATACATGTGGAATTTTCATAATACTTGTAAATAAATCAGACTGTCTTCAACAAACCCATACCCAATATTGTTGAGGTATTAAATTTGTGGTAGAGTGCAGTAATTTTATGATAGCAAGGTGTGTCAAATATGGCACCAGACTGGACAAGATCTTATTATCCTGTGTGTTGAATCAGGGCTGTTGCTAGTCTTGAGTGTCAATGTCAATGAGTTCTAGTAACTAAACATTCACTAAGACAAAGGAGTATTTATTTGACAAGTTATGTTTTCAGATTAACTGTTATATTTATTTAACAACATCTACTATTTATTCTAACTGGTGACACTTTCACCTTCTTTTAACCACCATTAATTTACAAGACAAATGTGAAATATACTTAAAATGGTGGGTAACAGACCTCATCCTTCAGGAATATCTCAAAATCAAAAATATGTAATATATTAATGAATATATTTTGTAGCAAAGTGTTTTTCATAAAAGTACTTTTGAATGTAAAGAAGAATTATAGACTAAAATGTACTTAGAATTTTGGAATTCTGTGTATAACAGTAACCCCTATGGCTAGGGGTTACTGTTTATTCCAGTAACCCCTAGCCATAGTTTTACGTCCACTATTGTGGAGGAAGTGTGCTTTCAGTGATGAAATTATCTCTTTTCCTTGCTTAGATTGCATGGTGAACTATAACTGTGTTACTTGAGTAGATTTTGTATCAAATTGTACAAACCTGGAGTAAGATTTTTTGTCATACCCATATCATGAAATTGTGTTTTTAACAGTAAAATCGAAATAGTAGACTGATAAGAATTAGAAATGCAATCAGAACAAAATAGCTTCTATTTACCACCTGCATTGAAATATAAATTTTAATTGCCGTTGCTATATCATGTTTCAAATTTTGGTTATTACCGGTATCTAACTTCAATAATTACAAAAATACAAATTATTTTACATTTCTAACTTCGATATGATAAGCTGTAGTTTTTTTTAAAGTAATATTAGTATGTTTAGTTCGATGTAGGTGCAAGTTGTTTATATAATGATATATTACTTACATCTGTCCAGGTAATATGAGTGGTACACTGTGGAATATTTTATATATTATGGCTGAGTCTGTGTACTATGATATTAAACTTATATAATACTCACTCCAACTTACTAAATGTCAAACTCTACTAATATGAGTAAAAGGTGAAGGGGATGATAATATCAAGAGATGATTTTCATCTTTACCATATTTTTTCTTCTCATTTAATACATTTATTGTTCATCATAGATTCCTTCCTTTTCATACTTTCATATACAGTGCATTTGCGATTTTTGTCTTGGTTTTTAAAGGGGGGGGGGGGATGCTGAATAGTCCGCAGGTGCACTAATGCACATGTTCACTAGTCCACAGGTTCATTAGTCCACCAATATCTATTATTAGGGTTAGGTTAACATTAGAGTTAAATTTATTGATACCCATAGTTATAGTATTTCTTATGGCGGCAGACTAGTGCAGCGATGGACAAGTGCTGCAGACTAGTGAACACCAGTCAAAGTAAACTATATTGCTAATTCTCATATGATTTCAACAAGTATGTGTAAAACATCTAATCTTTTTTATTGCTATAAATTTTAATTTGTTCTTGAACATCATTCCATGTTTGGCTTTAAAATGATTTTGTAAGGGATACATTTTATTTAATATTTCATATTAATAATATTGAGACTTCACCCATTTTAAGAATTCAGAGAATGTATTAATATATTTTACTCTAATTACTAAATAAACACTTCATTTTGTTAATATAGAACCATTAATTTTGGTATACATGCGAAGAAAAAAAGGCGGCAACTGCACACTGAAAAACAAACAAAAAAAACTAAGTAGGTAGGGGTGTAACCTTTCCTTCTTAAATAAAATGGATAAAATGTATTTCGAGGATAAAAGGTTTATTGCATTGAGATTTGCTATTTTTTTTATGAACTTATGTTTTCTAAGAATATATGCACAAAGTGTTGATTAATGCCGAACCTGTTCCCAATTGTTTGGTAAATTAAAATAAGATTGTTGGACTTTCTTTCCTTATCTCTACAGTTTTAATGACTTCTTTGCATAAAGTGATGTTGTGTGTGTGCAATGGAATCCTTGAATAAAGAAAACAATTCAAATTCCTTTCTTGATATTTGGAAATTACCGAATATCTCACGTAAACGATTAAAAGTACAATTGACCTTGTATTTAATATTTCTTTAATATTCACAACATTTAATATTGAAATTTTGTATATGATGCCTAGAAATTTTGACTTGTCTTTTTGTCTTCTCCTTCTCCAAAATGCATTTCTAAATTAATCTCTTTATTGGTCTGGCTAAAATCAACTTTGTACCCACTGACTATTTATTTAATGTTTTTCTTCAGTTTTGTAGGTAGGGTATTTGGTTCATTCAAGTCGTCAAATTAGTAGAAAGGCCTCGAAAGAAATACAACCACTCTTCTGATCTGCTGCACATATGTGTAAACAGACAGGAACAAATATTATGAAGCAAAATATTCGTCTATTTTTTTTCTTATTTGCAAATTATCATAAAAGAAGCAAGAAAAAACAAGATATGTGAATGCACAATGCACTTCCTAGACATGTGGTTAGCACTACAGCACATATTGATGTCATTTTCATTGAAAGTAATATGAGCAAACTAAATGGATCAAGGTAAAAAATAAAGTTTAAAAAATAATGTGCATATAAAACGGTAATGACTAGGTGCACTAGAAATAAAAATCCTTATTATTCACTTCGAACTTGACCTTAACTTAAGCATACCTTGTCAAATTTAGCTGCATCAAGACAAATTGAAAAGGTATTATTCCTATACTGAAATATTTTTTGCTATTGCAAGGTTGAAATCGAAACTGGCTATTGTTTAGGAAGCCTGAGTGATCTTTAGTCTAAAATTATCATTAGGCTACTAGGATTCCTTAGGCATAATTCATAATAAGTTTTCCTATAGTTATACCTGTAAATGAAGGGGGAGAAAAACTCTGATTACTGTTTGAAGAAAGATATTAGAATTTAGAATATGTCCACCCATATTTTATAACACGTTACCAGTAGTAACCTGGACGGTTCCCCAAATGGTGTCTGTTTAAACCACTTCAAATAGGAAATGTTTAAGCCTATTCAATAAATTGTTTATCCTCATAAATTGACATAGCATTGTTTGATCTGATTTGTACAAATCTGTATTAGTTTATAAAATATTAGATATGAAAGAGAAATAACATTGATATTTTAGCATTAATACAATACAGGATTTCAAAATGTTTATATTTTTGCCATATTTTCTTAATGTGGTATAAAGTGAAACCATTTAAAGACCCTGAAAAAGAATAGATGAATCCATCTTCGTAGGAGAAGCAGATACTTAGATGATTTTGCAGGAGCTTCTGAGTGGCTGAATAGTATACCATTGAGTCAAGTGGCGTGGTTTTGTCTCCCCGCTGGTATGTGACAAGGAGTAGGGTTTTCTTGCACATGCGAATTATTGAAATAAAATTGAAACTTATGATAGTCCCAAAAGTACCTAGTTTTGTGTCGAGTGGTCATTAAACCATATTTTTCTCACTCCAAAGTCATTGTTTTTCTCTTCTATCATCTAGTTTTCTTTAACTTCTAAAGCTCCCTATGCGCATGTGAATTATTGAAATAAAATTGAACCATATGTTAGTCCCGAAATTACCTAGTTTTGTGTCGAGTGGTCATTAAACCATATTTCTATCTCTCCCACTCTCTCCTTAATTCATTTAGGGTTATTATACCGTGTAACAATATTCATGAATATTGATTGACTTTTATAACTATATGTCACATGTGGAACTTCATATGATTAACGGTTGTTTAATGAAACTACACTGGTCACAATTCAATGGGATGTAATTTCTATTTTTACTGGGTGATGGATGACTGACTGAATGGTTAGCATGTGTGCACTATATCATAAAGCCTGTCATCGAGTCAACTGGCGTGGTTTCGAATCCGTGATTGTACATGCCAAGGAGTAGGGTCGCCTATCCAACCTCGTGGGTTTTCTCTGGGTTCTCCGGTTTCCTCCCACTGCTAAAGACTCCTACGTGCAAGTGAATTATTGAAATGAAATTAAACCATTTGTTAGTCCCGAAGTGGCCTAGATTGTGTCGAGTAGATGTTAAACCCCATTTCTCTCTCTCTGTATTACTGAGTGTGGTAAACAATAGGATTCTCACATTCAGTAAGAAATAGTAATTGTCTTCCATAGATTTGTGACCAGTGTATTTCCAGGTCAGTTCCTAAATACTGTTGTAACAATTTTCTTTAATGAAATGTAAAAATGTGATGATATGAAAAGAATACATTTAATATCCTAATGGATTTTATATAAACGTTTTATAATGAAGTGTTTCCGTGTAATAATAACTAATAATGTACGGTACTGTCACATTCATCATTATATCATATATCCTGTTAATGATTTACATTGTCAATAGTTTTTGTGTGTTTGTTATTAATGTTCACAACAGAAATATTTCAATTAAAAGAAAACAATTCCACGTTACTGAAAATAATGTGTGAACAAATTTCGTGTGATTGTATATAATGGAGCGTTAAAGACAATACGTTAAAATGTAATTTGAGTATTGTTAATACTTGACACACATGTTTCTGGGTAGCCTACTTAATTTTACTTTTATTTAAGACTATACTATTATTATTGGTACAGCATCCTTCTCATATTTAATAATACAAAGAATCACAGTTCCTGACATTTCCGTATCTTCAGCTATTAAGCTTTCCTCAACGCCCCTTTTATTTGTTCAAAAATGGTTAAATCTGTTTTTCTTTCTTGACAGATCACTGATATTGGACTGTACCATGTAGTTTTAAGAGGGTATACAGATAAAAGCACCACTATGCCGCCACATGTAGACCAGTTTTATTTGGTGGTAAATGTTGCCCTGAAGTAGGGTGTTTTATAGAAAACTGATTTCAGTATGAAGGAAACAAAATATTCTACATATAGTTACAATTTGGCTGAAGGTAAGTTTATTATCTTTTAAATTTTGTGATTACTTAATAACATATAAGAAGCCCAAGTTTACACAGCTTGCAACATTATTCTTAAAAGTTAATGCATCTTGAAGAGGCCTGTGTCCACATAAATTTGTATTGTAATCAATATCAATGCTCTGTTTTAAGTGAATACAATTTGACTTATTGGTGATAGGTAGTATTTAACTTGTGAATCTCGTGCTTACAATAATTCATTGTCTTACAGTATATGGCGTCCGTGGTATATTTGACTTTTTATTTTATAAAAATATATTTTAAGTCATAATATTTGAAGGAAGAGTAAAGTAGAAAATGACAAGTAAACTTGATGTGCAATATGCTGTTGTTGGAATTTATTTTTCAGAAAAGTACAAAATTTCTACGAAATCTCTTATCTTCATCAAGCTTCTGGAGAACTAATTGCTCATGATAAATACAAAAATTTAATAAAAAGATCAATGTTTTCTTGGATGTGCTCATTTTTGTTTTATCTCTTTTGAGAAAGAACAGGTATTGAGGTCATCTTAACCAAAAGTGTTTATTTAACTGACATTAATGGTAAACATATTGATCTATATTGAAACCTAAACAGTTTGTTATCAAAGCTATTTCAAGTCCTATTCTTCGTAGGATGAATAAAATCCTTTAAAACTTTATTTGTACAATAGCATTTCTGACATGAAAGTTATCTTATATATTGTAAGGATGCATCTAGAAATTTCCAAGGAGCAAGTTTGATTGCTAGTAAGTTTTAGGAGTGATTGCTGAAACTCTCCGTCAGTGTGTAAGGTTGTGCATGGTTGTATATTCATATTCTTGTTAAAAAAATAGAGGCTATATTATCATATTCCCCTTTATACAAAATCGTGTGGGAGTCTCAGTGGCGCAGTAAGTAAGGCGGTGGCTCGCTAACCTGGAGCTCCCATCTTTGAACCCGTTTTTAGCTGAGAAAGTTCCGTGGGATTTTCTGATTTGGGTTCTTCCTTGTCAGTGGTGCGACTGGGGACCTGGCAAGGGACAACATATATTTATAGGGGATGACAAACCCAGGTCCCGTGTAAGCGTTGACTCTCATGCAAAACAACCCACGATAGTTGGAATTCGAAGTAAGAGTTGACAGTAGTGCAAAGTTTCACTAATGGCAGATGCCTGCCTTCATTTTCCCATTTGATGTAGGATGTTAAAGGCCATTACTAGGCTATTTATTTTATGCCACAAAATCTTATTTTCACCAAAGTGACTGAAACTGATGTTGGTTGTCTATTCCATTGAAAGGAAGAATCCTTTTGATATCAGTAATTTGCAATAATGATATACAGAGTTATTACTTTTCTTGCTAAATCGTTTTAGTACCATAGAATAAACGCTCTTTTTCAAATTGTTTGTTGCCTTGCAGCCGGGGGGTTGGGATGGCCTAGTGGTCTAGAGTGCCGCGCTTCGACCTCTAGCTGGCCGGTCAACTCTGGCTTGCGGCTGAGGTTTCGACTTGATTATGATCACATAGTGATCTCTTAAGGTACTGATCATCATCCTAGGTCAGCTCTTATGTGGAAATTTGACCCCTCCCCCAAATTCTTAAACAAAACTTACTTATATCACTTACGTGGAGGCTATGGCTCCCACCACTCTGTTGTATCCTCACTTTTAAAATCCTACATGTACGGCCCTGGTACAGACTACAGGGTGGGACAAAAAAACGACATCCTGTGTACCCACTACTGTAAACATAAAAAATCCCTTGCCAGTTGGAATTGTAGTGCCACTGTCGAGGCTAAATTTCCCTTATAGCACACTGTATGGTGTGTGCCAGTCCGAGAAGAACAGTAGGGTGTTAAACCCCATTTCATTTTATTTTCTGACAACCAAAGGCAAAAATATTCTGTTTTAAGAGAAAGATGAAGGAATTCCATCTTTTATTGGAGTAGAAATAATTTGTTGGTGTGATTTGCTGTTTTCTGGTAATTGGATCTATATTTACAGATAGTTTACCTTGATTTATCATCTGACATCTGTACTTATTCATTTTACTCAGTACCAGAACTTATCAAATGATATATATATGCTATGTGTTATTATCATTTTAAGAGAGTATATTACCCTTAGATTTATGTCGGTGCGAATGTGTGATTTGTCATAGATCGTCATTTGATTGAATAATTTGTCCCTGACAACACGTTATGATAGTCACAGTTAAAATACAAACACTTATAAATACAAACTTTGTGTCCGGAAATAGCAATTAGAAATAATGAGTATAATTGAATCGACTAATTGAGTTTGTGTGATAAAAGCCATCACAACCTTATCAATGAGCACAAGATAAATGATAAGCAAAAGTCAGGTTATTTTAATGAGATATTTGTTACATTATTCATAGGATTGATATATAATTCTCTATTTAAACCATTTGATCTTATGGATGTTTAATATAGGCACTGTAGGTCATAATGTTTGATAAATAAAGAGAAACTTTCAGGAATTAAGGTAATTTGCTTAGTTCGAGTTAAAGTTGTGTACAGTTATTCTTCAGATTCTACTTTGGATTAGTGGGTAAATATAGAGAATTTTCTAGTTCATAATCTAAATTTTAAATTCTTCGTGCCAGCCTGCTCATTGCCATCCACAGTTGTTTCAAGACAACCCAGAGGCTATAGTTTTAATCTGATTGACTTAATATTTATACACAATGTAATTAATCCCATTTCCAAAGGCAATACTATATACCGGAAAACACCCAATAAAGACTGGAAAACATCCAAAAACCACGGAAAACAACTGGAAAACACCATTTTATACTGAATACCGGAAAAACACTAAATACCGGACAATCTTAATACCGGAAAACACCCTAAATAGGGTGCCTGGATCATGATCTTCTGTGTGTGTGGGTTAGGGTAGGGTTAGGTTTTTCCATTGTCGGTTAGGGTTAGGTTTAGTTTATTTTATGTGTTTTCCGGAGGACCAGGCTCTTAGTTGCCTATTTGTCTTTTTGAAATGTTAGTCCAGGCCCATGTCTCTGCATAAACGGAAGAACAGGTTGCAAAATCTGATCCATATACTCAACAGCATATAAGTTCCCTTGGACAACAATAAGAGGAGAACGTCCATGTGCACAAAAAGAACCCCAAACCATGACGCTGCCGCCACCAAATCGTTCAACTTCTCTGACGCATACTTGAGCGTAACGTTCACCTCATCTGCGGACCCTGCCATCAGCAAATCTCAAAGTGAATCGATATTCGTCACTAAAGACAACCAAATTCCACTGTCTTTGAGTAAATCTTATGTGTCTTGTGGCCCACACAAGTCGGTTACGGCAATGAAGAGATGTCAATATTGGTCCATTATAGGGCCTCCCAGCTCGAAGACTAGCAGTCTGCAAGCGGTTTCGAACAGTTTGTGCAGTTACCCTCTTCAAACATCTCTCTACTTGTGGAGGTTGCAGTGACAAATTTGTTTCTCTAAGATGACGTAATCGTATTGCTTGATCTTTCTGGAGTGACGTCACACGTGGCGCTACCGCCCTTGGGCGGTCGGCAATAGTTCCAGTTTGAAGCACTCTCATTCTAAGATTAATTATTGTCTGGCGTGAACAATTAAAGGCTCTTGCAACAGTGACCACAGACTGACCAGCATAGAGCCTACCTATAGCACGTAGACGTTCTACATTTGAAAGGCACAGCATTTTCTAATAAAGATGAAAATAACAATTTTAATTTGTTTTTCCAGTTCAAGTTACGTGTGCATGTTCAGTTTAAGCAAACTTGCATCGATTGACCTCACGAGTTTGTATTTGCACGTGTTTTTCAGGTTTTCATCTTTATATGCACAAAAGTCATG
Source organism: Patella caerulea (assembly GCA_036850965.1). Taxonomy (NCBI): domain Eukaryota; kingdom Metazoa; phylum Mollusca; class Gastropoda; family Patellidae; genus Patella; species Patella caerulea. The sequence goes on along the minus strand of JAZGQO010000014.1, from coordinate 15,219,816 downwards.
TGATCCACGTGACTTTAGAATTTTATGAAATTAAAGGCTTCTTACTACTTACTATCGTTAGAAACACTTTAAAATTTATTTGACTTAACCAGAAAAAAAAATTTGTGGAAATTCATCAGTGTCAAGTTTTTAATTTGGCTGAGTATATTTTATATGTAAATGCTACTACTAACCAAAACTAGAAGCCAATCAAATTTGAGTTATTTCTGATAATTAGTTAATGGGTTATTGCTTTGGATAACTTTTTATCTACAAAAGAATAAATATGTGACTACCCTTGTGGACTGCACAGACGGCTTAGCTGCATATGTTTCGTGATTGCCTTGTAGCGTATCTTTTTAAATGAGAATATACCCTAATGCCAAGAGCTCACATGGCAGTTTTAATCTTTCATTCATGTTCAACTCACTTATTACATACCTTGCTATAAGAAAATACAAAGACAGCAAATGATCACTCTCCCTGTATTTTATTTAAAGGTTGGTTCAACCTACCAAGTATGCAGTTTGCATTTAGAACATACCTAAGCTGGATGGATGGATGGTTGTGCTCCTATGTTTCATAATTGTGCATAAATTGAGTATAGGTGAAGATGAGTGATCATTCTTTCCTTTTATGACCAGGTCTGTTTCAGAACACATGATATGACTTCTTTTCTTGTAAATGGGGAAAGTTAAATACTTTTTGACAATTATTTCAGACTGTCTGGACAGTATTTTGGAACCATTGTTATATTACGTTGTCTTGAAGTAATTTCCTCTAGAGCTGCACTCAATAGATCGGAAATAGTAGGTCTGTTTTGGATATTTTAACGTTGTATTCTGTTGCAAAAATCTGTGAATAAATTGCTGACATATCTACACATTATGTGGGTGTAACAAATTTCACTAGATAATAACATAAAGTTATGATGAATTATTTTGATTGAAATCTTCAAAGATTATTACTCACACCCACAGTGTCATAAAAGATTTTTATACACCCAATTGTAATGTTAAACACACTAGTCAATGATAATGATACCATATAATTTATAGATAAATTCTAACGAAAGTATTTATAGGTTAGTTATTTCCAATAAAAGTATTGCAAATTTGGTATAAATGGAAAGCAGAGATGCCAAATCTTAGTAGAAAACACTGGATTCCCGAAAAAAAAACACCCATGAGTGCCATGAGGCAAGCAAGCACTGGCTTGCGGCTGTGGTTTCGATCCCTGGTGTGAGCGTATGTGACATGGAGATAGGGGCGCCTTCTCAACCTCGTGGGTTTCCTCCAGGCACTCCGGTTTCCTCCCACTGCTAAAGACCCTTAGGCGCAAGCGAATTATTGAAATAAAATTAAACAATATGTTAGTCCCGAAATGACCTAGTTTGTGTTGAGTGGACGTTAAACCCCATTTCTCTTTCTCTCTCTTTAGACTCCTGATCATTCACATTTTTATCTCATGCATACTCAAATTGAGGAGGTTCTTAAATTTTTTATGCGCTTGTACCCCTTGAGCTTTCATAATAATTTCTTGTACCCCCCGGCTGTCAAAAATGACTTTCGGAAATAAATGAAATTATAATAATTGACATGAAATGCTATTTAAGTTTTTTTATACAATGCTTTGAATACACCGAATACATAAATAGTGTTTCAAGTACAACCGTACTAACACATATTACTTATCTATACAGTATTGAATTTGACGCCATATCTTGTACCCCCTGCTGTGGAGCTTCCTAACAAATTGTGGTTAAGAACCACTGCTTTGATCTAATTAAAATCAGATGATTAGTCATTTTTATACGCCCACATTGAAATGTGGTCGTATATTGTCGTCGCCCCCATCCGTCCGTCCGTCGGTCAGGCGTCCACAAGCAATTGTCTAGAGGCTAAAGTTAATATCCGATTGACTTTAAATTTATACACAGTGTTTAAGGTCATAAGACAAAGAAGCCTATTGATTTTCAGCGATTTCAGATAATTAGTGCCAGAGTTATGGCCCTTGATCACTTTAAAAAAATCTTGTGGACGCTCTAGAGGCCAAAGTTAATATCCGATTGACTTTAAATTTATACACAGTGTTTAAGGTCATGAGATGAAGAATCCTATTGATTTTCAGCGATTTCTAATAATTAGTGCCAGAGTTGTGGCCCTTGATTAATTACTGCCAGAGTTATGGCCCTTGATCACATCAAAGGTCATAAGACAAAGAAGCCTATTGATTTTCAGCGATTTCAGATAATTAGTGCCAGAGTTATGGCCCTTGATCACTTTAAAAAAATCTTGTGGACGCTCTAGAGGCCAAAGTTAATATCCGATTGACTTTAAATTTATACACAGTGTTTAAGGTCATGAGATGAAGAATCCTATTGATTTTCAGCGATTTCTAATAATTAGTGCCAGAGTTGTGGCCCTTGATTAATTACTGACAGAGTTATGGCCCTTGATCACATCAAAAAATCCTGTGGACGCTCTAGAGGCCAAAGTTAACACCCGATTGACTTTAAATACACACACACTGTTTAAGGTCATGAGGCGAAGAAGCCTTTTGATTTTAAGCGATTTCAAATAATTACTTCCAGAGTTGTCTCCCTTGATCACTTCAAAAAAGCTTGTGATGCTATAGAGGCCAAACTTATCATCCGATTGACTTCAGATTGATACACAGAGTTTAAGGTGTTGAAATGAACAAGTATTTTGATTTTCAATGAATTTTGATAACTGAACTGCTAAACCCATGATATTAAATGTTTCCTATACTAATTGTTAGCGTGGGGCAAAACTTTTATAAAAAGCAAACAAATTCTAATGATTTTCAGATAATTACATAATGAGTTGTTATTCTTAATCAGATTTTAGTGTATTACAAATGTTTCATTACCAAAAAAAGTAAAAATATGCGACAACCCTTGTTTACTGCCCGGACGATTAAGCTGCTGTGGGCGTATGTTTCGTTGCCTTGCAACCTATCTTTACAACAACTAAACTAACAGTGGCTCAGTTTAATACTGTTCATATGGAAATAGTGTTTTGTCAACATGATTCATTCAGTTTGCCTTGAATCTTTCTATATGATATATGATATTCTAGAACTGGTATACAATAAGGATATATAGTTTTCCTATCAAGAACTATTATAGTTTACACACACAAAGATTAAAAGATAGAATATCAGATAGAAGGGAAGAGGGCGAGCAATGAATTGTTTTAAGACTTTGATCTCTTTCTGCAAATAACTTCTTAAATAAATGTACAAGAGTACAGATTATCTGTAATATCTTTGGTATTTTCATCAGTTTGTCCCAGCCAAATCAAAGGAGAACAAAGATAACCCAAATATTTACTTGAGTTGGACAAAAGTAATATCTACTAATGGATGGAGTATGTATATATAACTGTTGGTACTTGTATACTGTATGTTTGAATCTTTTCTTGGTTCTTTTAATAACCCATCTGTGGCCTCGCTAATTCTTTATATGCACCTTGCCTTTGATCTTCTTGTCATGCATGGTTTCAGATTTGTTGTTATTGCTTGTCTATATATAATTGCCAAACATATTTTTTACTGTTCTTGCTTGAAAACGTTAAGAAAATACTCTTCAAAACGTCACTGAAATAAATCATAGCACAGTAATTGTTTTTCCATGATTAAAATTTATCCATCAAATGTGAAATTTTCTAGAAACGAACGTTATTAACAGATTTGAAATTTATATGCTGTGAAATACAGAATCCTATTGAATTTCGATAATTTCCATTAAATGCATTTCCCTGTTCGGATTTGCACACTTTGATGAATTTTGTGACTGATGTAGGCACAAATCTGCTTGAAATTTATATTCATTGTTCAGATTTGTGATATGAGGAAAACATGTCTAACTCCAATAATTTCTTTGATTACTTCTAGAGTTAATGCCCTTGCTCACCTTGTAGAAACTCATGAACTTAATTAATCAACTTTAGATCATTTAAAGTTTTTATTTACCTTAAGATTCACATTGTGACAACCTTTACGGATTGCTTGGATGACGTAGATGCTGTCTATGTATAGCGTATAATTAAAAACATAGAGATGTCTGGTTTGTATTGTGTGAAGGTCTGTAAGGAAGCAAATAATATGCCAATCTGGTATCCTCATCACCAGAACATGACATCTCACCTAGATGATTAGAGGAAAAAAGTCTGTAGATGTATATCATGTTACTCAATAGAATATAACAGTTTTAGGTCATGTTCAAGGTTATCAGCACCAGGTGTACATTATGATAGGTGTATTTACCAATTTAAGTCTATCAAAAATCACATCAATCTATTGTAAATTGTATAATTTCTCTAAATTATTCGACAATTTAAAATCATGGCATTGTAGTAATACATTTGTGGATTGGTGATATATTCAAATGACTACTTCTTATATGCATTTGACATTCTAGGACACCCAACCATAATTTTAGGAGCTTATGTGGCTTAGTGGTTTCAGAGAGAGAGAGAGAGAAATGGGGTTTAATGTCCACTCAACACAAACTAGGTCATTTCGAGACTAACACATGGTTTAATTTTATTTCAATAATTTGCTTGTGCGTAGAGGTCTTTAGCAGTGGGAGGAAACCTTAGTGCCCGGAGGAAACCCACGAGGTTGAGAAGGCGCAACTATCTCCATGCCATGTACACTCACACCAGGGCTCGAAACCACAGCCGCAAGCCAGAGGTGACCGGCCAGCTAGAGGTCAAAGCGCGGTACTCTAGACCACTAGGCCATCCCAACCCCCCTAGTGGTTTCAAGTATTGCCCTGAAATTAGATTGTCAATATGGTCGATCAGTATCTACGATTGTACTTCCCAAAGCGTAGAGTAGCCATAATACCTAACCTTGTGAGTTCTCTTAATATTCAGTTTTCATTTCATTGGCAACCAGAGAGACTTTGTTAGAAAAATAAAAGAATCAAAGTTTATATGTTAGTCTCAAAATTTCCTGTTTGAAGGAATTGACCATTAAACCTGTTTTACACTTCTCAGTTAACAACTGTAATTTTGATATAATCCAGAAATAGTTGGGGTTTTTTCAATTCTAACAGAGCTGGGAGGTTGGCTGGCTGAATGGTTAGCACATGCCCTCTGTAACATAAGGCCTGTCATTGAGTCAACGGGTCTGGTTTCCATTCATCAGTTGTATGTGACAAGGAGTAGGGTAGCCTGTCCAACCTTGTATGTTTCATCCGTGTCCTCTAATTTCATCCCATGGCTAAAGACCCCTATCTATTCGCAAGCGAATTATTGAAATAAAATCGAACAGTGTGTTAGTCCCGACATGATCTAGTTGGTGTTGAGTTCACGTTGAACCCCATCTCTCTCTCTCTCTCTCTCTCTCTCTCTCTCTATCTCTCTCTGATAGAGCAGTTTACAAGATCTTGTTAAAATGTTGTATATGTATACAGATGGATACACAATAAAAACAGTTGGCTTTTATCATCAAACATTTTACAGCCACAGTTTCTAACATTAATAAATCACTTTAAGAAGTATTGGTAACTTTCCAAAATAGAGGAATTAATATTAACACATGTAGTTGAATACTGTTCCAAGTTTTCGGTTTCCAAATTGATTATCTTTGTGTCGTTTGTTAGGAAAGGGTGAGCTGTGTGTAAGTGACAACACAATTAATACATAGTATATGAAGTGTTTTGATGGTAATCAATGATTATGCAACACTGCAGCCTTGAGAGTGTAGTGTATTTGTTTACCTGTTTATTTTGTTTATTTATTGGTTGGCCGTCTGCTATACCAATCACAGTTTATTGATCTAACTTATATAGATAAGAAGATGGTGATACTGGAACTTTAAGCAGACACATCTGTGAAAACAATACTAGGTGAACTTAATGGACATGAGTTAACCTGGTCGGTCCTAAGGCGTGCTACCACATTCTTACATCTGCTCTCGCTAGTGACTGCAGGCGTTTTACTTATGGCTTTGAAAATCTTTCTCACTCAAGTTCTGGACTAGAGGTAATTTATCAATGTTTATTCATTATTAATGATAAGTAGAAACATTATTATTTTGATGTGGAATACAGAATTCTTTTCATATACCGTAAAAGTATAATTTGTAGATATACATGTACTTATAATGTATTTTGACGCTACGTTGTGTAACATAATTTATTCAAGGTACGGTAACTGTAAAGTTCATTTATTTGTAAGGAGTTTTATATATTCATGTACTTATGAAAGCTTGTGTTGTTGACATATAGATATATTGGTAGAACTATGTGGAAGGAAGCTCATAGTGGGGGTAGGTGTGTTAGAAGGCAGCCTTGTTTAGCAATTGCTTATATTAATTTTCGGTACAAATTTGATTCAAATACACCACATCTTCACAAAGTCAATGTAATGTGACATACATATGTTTCATGCCTTGGTGACTTTCTGATAAAAATCCTCAAAAAATATTTTCTATGAATGCGTGTACTGATCTAAGATAAATGTCAGGACAGTAAATCCTGATATCTGCATGGAAACGTATTTAATTACTTTGTTAATCCAAGTATTGCAGATCTTTCTCTGTATAGACGATATTCTATGGAATACATTTACCGATACAATATTTCTTTTGGAATTTTCTGGTCTTTGTCAAGCTGGCTCCACTACTGAGTAGATATATATTGTAGTACTGTTGTCTTATGTTTGTTACCATTTTCACTTTGGTTTTCTATCTAATTAATATCAAAGTTTATCTTATGGTCTGTTTTACAAAGATACAAAAGACCATATGTTAAAACTAAATTACGATATAGGTTATTTTAATTAGTGTAGTTAAATTCAAGTCACCAGTTTATTTCAATGAAATATCGGAAGGAATGTTTTTTTTATCGGACGTATATTTCATCTTAACATTCTTGATAAACTTTATAGCACCATTCAGTGGATTTCAGGCAAATCTTCCATCATTTGCACTCTTCTGACCCACAGATGGTTGATTTTCACTGTGTCTTATCGAGGAAGAAAGCCAATTTCTCCTTGATAACGGTGGGTGGGATGTACACAAAATTGCAAAGAGTAAAACTTACAAGTATTTTATACCTGTTCTTAGATAAAATCTAATCAATCAGCACAGTCTTATCTAAACATATCCTGGACGGAAAGATAATACCAGTAGAATTGTTTAGGTTTTCTGTTTATGCCATTGTCTAGTTTGATTAATCAGTATACAGGAGAAAACAGTTGATATATCATTTTATTGCCCATTGTTTCTTTTCAGTCATTGATTGGGATATTTTTAGATTTATTCTTTTGTCTATAGGCTGTATTTATACAAAGTCAGAATCAAGAATATTCAAAGATATTCCATACATACTTTAGTATGGATGACAATTACCATGTTGAAACTAATTATTTACTGCCATTTACTGGTGTCCAAATATGGTAAGGACGCAAGAGAGGAGAGATTCTACCTACTTTGTCATGCAATTGGGCTTTTTTTGTGCACTGGTGGATGGGGTTTTTTTGCACGTCTAAAGAATTGAACACCCATTCCTTGTCATGCAATAAAGAAAAAACCTACTATGATTGGATATATGCATAAATACATTATTTATAATAATTATTATTCCTTACTCATCTTTTTTTTTCAGAGAATTCTAAAGAAAGACTTTGAAGTGATGTCTTGGTTCAAGAGATTAAAAGATGAAAACGATGCCTCGTATCCTTCTCCTATTATTCAGCCTGTCCGTAATGACCATGATGTTTATAGCCCGCTGTGGGCTATATATGGATGGACATCTAGCCCAATCAACACACGGTCTACCAACATCTTCCCGTGATCATAAAGATCTCAAACGTCATGTACGAGACGTTCTTCAAGAGAAGGAGGTACAGCATCTTAAAACGATTAAAGGTCTACAATCACAAATTGATAATCTGGAAGCACGTTTAAAACAGGCTCATATCCGCTACATGAATGTAAGTCATCACATCGAATCTGAAGCTAGAGTCAAAGAAGTAGAAATTCAAACATATCATGTCATGCCAAAAAATCTCTCTGATTTTTCACAATTTTTCAACGAACAATTGCAATCTGCCGAAATTCTTCAAGGTGTCTCATTGAAAACCGAGTATGATGTAGTCGCTTTCAATCGCTTTACATTAAACCGTGTTTATTTAGTTGATCCAGGACTTGGAAAACGTGTAATAGAAAAACCAATTGGCTACAAGAAAAAAGATTTATTGGAAATTATAACACATGCCACAGAAAAACTCAATGTTAACCGTTCAGCAAAAGCTAAAATGTTTTCCTACGAAGATTTCTTAGAGGGTATTTATAGAATTGAACCTACTACAGGTTCCCATTACGAACTTTATTTTAGAGATATAGATATAAATGGAAATAATGCATATAGAAAAGTTACGCTTATGCGGCCATTCGGACCACCAATGATAGTTAAGAAGAATCCAGTCAACACCAATCAAGACTGGATTAATATTATTCTACCTCTGTCTGGACGATTGGACACATTTCGTTTATTCATGGAACGTTTTGTGACTGTCTGCATCAAACAGGATAAAAGGGTGTATTTAACCGTGGTATACTTTGGAATGGAGGGATTACAAGAAGTTAAGAATATCATGTCTCATATTGCTAAACAAAATAAATTTAAACACATGAAATTAGTGACGCTAAATGAGAAATTTGCACGAGGAAGAGGTTTACAGATTGGTGCGTTAAACTGGAAGAGTGGAGACGCATTGTTGTTTTTGTGTGATGTGGATATAGTGTTTAGTGCTGAATTTCTCGAACGATGTCGTTTAAATACAGATAGGGCAAAACGGGTCTATTATCCTATTGTTTTCAGTTTATATAATCCTAATGTTGTATATGCTCTCCAAGACATGACCATTCCAAATTTAAAAGATCAATTAGTTATATCTAAAGATACTGGATTTTGGAGAGACTTCGGTTATGGTATGACTTGTCAGTATCGTTCCGATTTTCTCAAAATAAAAGGATTTGATGAGCATATAACTGGGTGGGGTGGGGAAGATGTATTTTTGTATCAGAAATTTGTACGTAGTGACTACATGGTGGTACGTGCAACAGATCCGGGTATATTTCACCTGTGGCATGAAAAATACTGTGATCCTAATTTAACTCCAGAACAGTATCGAAGTTGTATACGTTCGAAAGCATTAAATGAGGCATCTCATGCTCAGCTGGGTCTCTTGGCTTTTAAAGATGAAGTGGATATACACAGAAGTTTTATCAAGAAAAGTCGTGGCCAATATAACCCCAGTCGTGAGAAATATTAATCGTTTTACCAAAGTCTTGCCTTATTAGCCTTTCATCACCTGTATTTTGGTATCTATATAAACCGCACACAACTAGTCATTCTTGTGATAGAAATAAATGAATTTTTGCATTTACTGCTAAGAAGTTTGGTTTACCAGACTATGGTAGCTCAAATTAAATGCAAGACCTGTTGTCATATTCAGAAACAAATGTTTGGGTATTCAACACTCCAAAATCGCCCCAACCAATATTTGGCTTAATTTTTATAAAGTTGAGCTTTTGGTGGTTTATGGCAAAAAGGTTTTATATGTTTAAACTATTTTCAATTAAACTGGTCAACCAAATTTCATCTGGATAAACAGTTCAGGCCAACTGCAAGACCATATGGTGTATACTGAAGGCTTTGTGTGTAGGTTTGGTACACTATAAAAATGGCAACTCAAGCAGTGCATGGCTTTATGATGGTGTTTTCTAGATGTACTGTGATGCTAAACACCTGTCAAAATAGCAATTCTATTATTACAACGAATTTTTATACTCGATACAAGTTCAATCTTTATCCTGGACATTATTTTATTTTTTAGAATATACAAATCTGTTCTTGCCACGAGATTTATATTTATATATTGTTATATTATGATACATCTAGTCATGTAATTTTACATATTTCAGTATTGCCAAAATTTAACACATTTTTTCTAGTCCCAAATCAATGTTTTTATGCAGTTTTATTTATCTAAGTAAGGAATATCATAAGTTTATATTAAGTTTCATTTGAAATCTATATATAATTGGTATAATTTTTAATAAATCATTATTATATTAGAGAGGCCATACAAAAATGACATTTTGTTTGTTGGACCAATTTGTTATCAGTATTTTGTTATGATGAAGATGATCACTCAAATACCTTATTGTGTTATATTATTTGGTAAAACTTCAACTAAAACAGTATTTCAGACTTTATGTAGATTTTAACAGAAAGAAACACAAGTTAACCTTAATGCGGCTTTTGGTAAGAATTTCTCGCTCTAATAGTTCAATTGTAGATAATGAAAAGAGAATATGCTAAAAATTTCAGTCCATTTGCTTCACTCTGAAAGTAGATATTAGTCTAAAGAAAAACCTGCAAAAGCAGATTTAATACGGCCTATTCTCCAAAAAACATTTTTCTTTTATTGAGTTTCTCACATTCAAGAATGATTATGTAAACTTGCATTTAAGTATTATTTTATTTTCAAGTTTTTATATTCATAATTATGCTACACCTTCTTTTGCCATATTTTTTTTTTTTAACTAAATGAAATCCAGTGTTCTACAGTTGTTCTAAATCCAGTATTAAGATTTAGTATAGTTTACACAAAAACTGAGGTATCCATATTGAATGTACAGACCACAGTATATAATGTCAAAATGCAATGTTATTGTTTCAGGCTGCCTTTATTCTATAATTGTTGAAATTTAATGAAATCCACATGTTTTATTTATAATGTTACAGAGTATAGGGCTGTTGAATTTGCTTATTTTACTTTAAGTCTCATTAGTTGTCTTTTTATATTAAACTTTTTTGTTAGAGACAGAAAGTATTTTATTGTATAAAGTTTAATAGTATGCCACAAGTTAGAAAACAGGTACAGTAACTAGTTGCTTAGATCAAGTCAAATGTTAACAATTTAGCAAATTGTTCTTTTATCTTAAAATACGTCCACATGGAAATGTGGTTGTATATATTGCTGTCACTCCGTCTGTCAGTATTAGTACGTCATTCACAATTTCATGTGAACACTCTACAGTATCAACTGATTGTTTTGAAATTAATAAATGTTGTTTACATTAGTTAGATGAAGATGCCTATTTAAATTCAATAATTCTTACTTAATTTATTCTGGAGTTATGGCCCTTGTTTCATTTTATTGCACCTTGTGAATGCTCCAACATAAAAAATATCATTCAATCTGTATGAAATTTATATACATTCTTTAAATTATTGAAACGAAGAAGTCTATTGAATTACGTCTAAAGTTATAGTCCTTGTTTCACTTTGTTGAATGCTGTGAACATTTTAACAACAAAAATTATCATCTGCTGTATGAAATTTTCTTAACAAAGAAATCAATTGAATTTCAGCAATTTCTGTTAATTCTATCAAGAGTTATGGCCCTTATTTCACTTTGTTGCACCCTGTGAATGCACTAAAGATAAAAGTGATCATTATGGCCCTTAAGTTTCCTTGTTTTACTTTGTAGCACATTGTGAACCCACAAAGGGCGAAAATTATAATTTGATCTGTATGAAATTGTCTTGTAAATGCCCCACTTTGCGTACAAAAGATGAAATGTGCGACAACTGTTCTTGACTGCTGCGACGATTAAGCTGCTGTAGTTGTATGTTTTGTTGCCTGACATCTTTTCTTTCTTTATAAGAACACTTTAGAAATGTTAACTTTGATAAATAACAGAATTAGTTGTTTCTTTAAAGAGTCCAACATTTTGCCCTAATTGTTTATGTTCAAATACACAGAGTAGAATGTATCCGAGTTAATTTCAGAAGCGCATCTGTATTTGAATTCAACTTAAACGTTTTCCCTACATATTTTCAAGGGGTTCCACGAAGAAAGTAACATATTACGTCTGCTATATAATATGAATGAAAATTTGATGGAGGCTGTTTGGTTTGGGTAATCAATTTGCTTAATCTACCAGTGGGTTATATGTTTGCCTTAAAATGACCGGCAAATAGTGATAAGTACATGTGTATAATGTAAACAATCTTCTCAAGTTCTGTTTATAAAAGATTTTGTGGAACATCAATGTAAACATCTTAACAAGAATATTGAAGAGAATTACTTGATAATGATATTTATTTATATTATACTTCCCCCACTTTCCTTAGCACATCCTTAATAAATTAGATATTTTTTAAATAAAAAATTGATTTGCTTATGTGTGAAGCTTCTTTCTTATCACATTTTACCCATTTAAACTTTCTTCCCTTGATAAGAATTTAAATATTTTAAACTCCTGTGTGAAACTATACTCTATTTTATGATGCTTTGTTTTGTTATGAATAATTTTATTAGTTGTTTCCTTGATATGTCTCAGAAATCTTTCACCATTAAGTGCCTTATTAAACATATTTTGAATATTTAATTTTGTTTTTTATATGCATCTCATTGTGTCAGTATTCCTGTTTAATGAATCAATTTGATCATCTTGGAATAACTGGTGTCCATAATGCCAGTACCGTTAAAGACCTAGTTATTTCACGATAAAGTTTTAGTAAAGTCGTATTTGTTAAATAGCGTCTTATTTGTTATACTATAATACTCTGCATGACAAAATATTATTCTAGTCATTTTATTATTTTTTTCTGTAAAGCACATTATACATGTATTATAACTTTATACATTGTTGATGTTTCACATCTATTATGGCTCAGGTTCATTTGCCAGTAGAAAATAAGAAATATAAAGATTGATAATAAATAATAATAATAAAAAATCTATTTAAATAGTTCTATTCTCTGAATATTAAGGAGTCTCCTGGTCCTCAGATTCAAAGCCTTAGACATCGGTGCCTGAAACATGGAAAATGCTTTCAAAAATAAGGTGAAAGGGGTAAAGTATTATGTCTGACTATTACTTTCGTGTTAGTAATGGAGATTATTAAATTCAGAGGGAATTAACTGGTCTACAAACCTTATAGTACACATAATAAGCCACATACAATTTTAAGAGCTGAAATTTGGTGAGGTCCTGCAGAAGACAAGGCCCTAAGCTGTAGCTTGAAATTTAGCTCCTTTAAAGTTTTCAAGCTAAAGATTTCAAGCTAAAGATTCGAATTCTTACAATGCTTTGTGTTTTTAGATTTTTTTCATCATCCTTAGGAGTAGATTTTTCACCCAGATATTAAATGTGCATACTAAAATTAGCCAAAAGTATTTTAAAATCGTGACTCTTCAAGCTATTGGATTTCTAGGTTTTTGACCTTCACTGAATATTTAGCAACATGAGAATGAGGATGTTAAAAGGTTTCAATTATGAGATCTGCAATCTAATCAGGAAATAAAGACTTAAATTGAAAAACATCTATCACATCTGAGATATGTCTGAAATCAGCCATTAAATTGTTTATCTTGGCTGCCTCATGATGTATTCACGAATTACTTAATTGACGGTAATAAAAGCGCAGGAGATTCAAGACATGAATATGTCCAACTAAAATATCTCCTCAAATAATTCACTGAAATATAAGCTAGGTTCTTCACATGAGAATGTCCAAATAAAAATGGATCTCCTGTGCGACTGCCGTGTGATATGCAACAAAAACTAGTGCGGGACGAAATGACAGGCAACAGAGCCATTGGCATTATATGCATTATATGAGCTTTGATAACAGAGTTTTGGGTAGCTGTACAACAAAGACCCCTGAGTTATAGTTGTGGTAATCTAGCATTGTCATTTATACGTAATAGTTTAAGCCATAAGCTTACAAGTTCACACTGTATGCCCATTTGCATTAGTCTGGATGGAGACGAAAAGCAGGACCTAAACCCCATTTCATTTTCCTTAGTTCACAGTGTCTGATTTGGTAAGCACGACAGGGGCGGATCTAGGAATTTTGAAAAGGGGGGGGGGGGCCGCAAAATGAGGGCACTGACCGCGGAGACCGGGCACGCCGCTGAGAGGGGGTGGGGGCCCCAAGAAAATTATCCGCCATTTCCTTGCCTCTCTGGCCAATTCAAGAGTTATTTGGCTGATATTTTCGTCTAAACGTTCGGAAATCGTAGAAAAAGAGTCTCAAAATCGCGCAAAAAAGCTAGTTGAAAGACACTTTCAGTAGTAAAAAAAGGGCACTGTCGGAAATTAGGGGGGGGGGGGGGCGCCTCTTGCGCCCCCATTGAATCCGCCTCTGCACGTTACTACACAAACGTTTCCCGACACGCAAGTATCTTTATACGGCTACTTTTACATTACTGTAAAAATATGAAGGTCAGCAAAAGATTTATATCATATGGTATCTTAAAACAGGAAATCAGAAATACTAGAACTGAAAAGATGCCAGTTTGGTACCACAGACACGACCCAGGGATTCCATTAACTTTGTAGACTTGACGACACCATCTGGAAATAGGTTATTTTTGATGGAAGGAAGTGAAATTTCCCTCCCAGTTCAGGAAAAGACTCAATTGCGCACCATTTCCTATCTGTTCTACACGTGTTTTACATATGATACCTATAGTTTAATTTAACATCAAAAGATTCATATCATATTTCATTACTGTTCGAGACACTGAAGCCTAACTTTCTAATTTTGCAGACAATAGAAAATGCATACACTAAATAAAATACCAGTGGTCGGCGTCCACTGGAAGGTTTCGGATATAGCAGCCCAAAAATGACTACTTTATAGCATTAGCTTTATTTTTTTTAATATTTATATTTTTCCTACCAACTCATGAGCGCAAATTAATGTAGAAAACCGAACGATAATCGCAAATGTGGACGTATGGAAATGAGTAGCCCACCCTAATGTGTTCACGGCGTTTTGGTGTCGTAATGGAATCCCAGAGATACATGTAAGTAAGGATAATTGGGCCCGGACTGACGAACTATCGGGATCCCTTGTACGCATTGGTAGTGAATGTTCGATAATTATAAATAGTTGGCTGAAATGTCTGTCTGAGCAAAATCATCCCCTAGCAATGGTCATGCAACCATATGGATTACCGTCATGTATGCTAATAAAAATAAATTGTCACCGAGACCGAACCCCATTCCATCTTTGGATGTGATAGTGTGATAATGGAACAAATGGGTGACACCGGTGTTCTAGTTAAGGAATAGACAGCTATAATCTGCCTCATCTAGACAGATACTTAAACAACGGCCCTCTCAGTCTCACTCGCAAAACGTTTTTTTTTTTGTTTTTTTTTATCACAAAGTGGATGTTATAGACAATTTATGGGCGGACATTTACAAACTTTTAATACAAGAAAATCCTGTTTTAGACTTCGTTACTATTTAAATTATATATCGCACCATAATTGTACATTAATGAAACAATAAACCCTCCTTACACGCCTACAGGCACTGAAATATTTTTGCATTTTAAATGTATTGTTAACGTTATTAAGGTGGAAAAGCCTATTAAATTTCCAACAGTCGTATATTGCTATCGCCTTCGCCCGTCCATTCTGTTTAGAATTTCTAGAGCTATGGACCTTGTTTCACTTTGTTCAACCCTGTGAACATTGATATCAATGTCTGCCAAAAATTTGATCTTTGAGAAAATAAAAAAAAAAAACAAAACATAAAATGATTCTTTAATAAATTAAATTACTGAACTCGTAACAAAAATAGGTGAGCTGAATGTGCAGTCCCTTGATTTACCGCCTTATATATTCACACATGATGTCATACATTCAGTTACAATCATATTTCTACTTTACCATGGACCTTATAATACATTACCGAGCCAGGGTCAGCAATAACATACTGCACATTAAACTATAGAGAGGTTATGTGCACATATATGACTCTGGATCGGTTTCGCCTAATAATCTCATTTTAATTATTATATACACCCAGTAAATAAATATATTAGTGATATATATTATGGTAAATTTATCGTATAGCTTTCTGCAACATGAACACATTATGGTCTCAATAATGGAGAAAAGTATTAAAGTATTCTTATTGGACAAATATTACTGGAGAAAGATAGTTCAAATTAAAACTGCATGTACTATGAAATGTACGCGAACATGGAATCAATTGGTATTACGCCGCATTGTCAAAATATTTTAATTATCCATAATTTTGGTATGAAATCATTTAAATGTTGGATATAGCGTGTAAAATTAAATATCTATATAATATCTTCACTTTTCTGTCAGTGTTTGCAATGCTTTGACCCCCCCCCCCCCTCTTGATTGTTCTTGTCAACAATTAGTAGGATCCTTTACACTAATGGACCGATCAATTTTTAATTCTTATACATTTCTTAGAGTTAAAACACATATAAGGCTAACTGAGAATTATTACTTTGGCTGTACAATATCGGGAGTTATTTGCTGTAAACTGTCCAGAAGAGATGTCAACAGCCCTGGTTCCTGAATAATACTTCTCATGAAATATTGTGGCTCTCTGTAAAAGTAAGTAAATTATAGTTAAAATATAAACTTTTAAAATTATACACCTGTTATTTATCATTAATATACGAAATTGGTTGATTGGTACACCCTGGTATCGATGATTACATTACGTGTTTTCATTAAAGTGCTTAAATGTTGGACGAGTGTATATTAAAGACATTACTTTTTAATGAACCTCATCTATAAGTTATATAACATCCAAAAGTAAATACCTCGATGTTACATAATATATAATCGTTGATGGTTATGTAAGTACCCATGCACACGTGCTTCTAAACTAATATAAAATTTGGACGACTACAGGAAATGACTGGGCAAGGGACGGTTTTATATCCCTGGTTGTGCATAAACTAATAATAGACCTTACTACCTTACTTTTCCCAAATCCCACAGATTCATAAAAAGAGGTGGATCCAGGTGGTGGCTCTATTTTCCCAACCCAACATAAATCACACTATTATTAAATTTCATTCACTTTACTGTGATATTGCGAGGTTTTACCTAATGAAATTGAATATTATATTCGAGTCAGATATGCGCCACAAATTGCGAGAATTTGGCTGATGAAATTGAATGTTATATTCGGGTCAGATGTGCGCCACAAATCAGCATTGACACTCCGATTTTTAATCAAGGATGTATATGTTGTGTATTGATAAGAAATGGGCTGCCCGGCTGATCTATGAACATCTTTGTTCCATTGTGGAACCATACCACTGGCGATACTGAGGATGGTCTATGAAGTGATAAAGATAGGCTGGCACTGCCAGGCAGGATACGCCCACATTTTCGAGAGATGGACAGAGAACAAGCAATACCGAAAGTGATTTTTCCTGCATCTTTAAGTCCTGTATTTCATACTGTATTGGGAGCAGCCATTTAGTTGGTCAGTTCCAGTCTGATATTAATGAAATTCGAAACCGACAATGATTATGGTGTGACGGTACACAACCTAGAAATGTGACTTTTCATCAAAATCGGATAAGAATTGTGACCTGTAGAGAGTCCACAACCATGATATACCATATTTTTACACTATTCGCGTACAAACGGCGACCATTTCGTCCGGCAATTTTGGTACGATTTTCACGAAATTAGAACTCAACCTTCCTCATCAAAATCGAATTAAAATTGTGACCTATACAGGGTCCACAACCATGATATATCATTTTTTTAACAGTATTCGCGTACAAACGGCGGCCATTTTGTCTGTCAATTTTGGTCCGATTTTCCTGAAATTCAAACTCAACCTTCCTTACAGTGCAACGGTGATATAATCAAACGTTTTTTTAAATTGGATAATAATTGTGACCTCCAGAGGGACCACAAGCTAAAGAAAGGGGGATTTTGCGTATAACCAGGGGCCATAATTCAGGAAGTTACGATCCGATATGCGCAAATATTGAAAAGAACCAAGATCTTTGGGTTATAACCATGAATTTCAAGTTTCATCAAAATCGAATTAAAATTGTGACCTTTACAGGGTCCACAACCTTGATATACCATTTTTTAACAGTATTCGCGTACAAACGGCGGCCATTTTGTATGACAATTTTGGTCTGATTTTCCCGAATTTGAACTCAACCTTCCTTACGGTGTAACGGTAATATAATCAAACGTTTTTTTAAATCGGATAATAATTGTGACCTCCAAGCTAAAAAAAAGGCAATTTTGAGTATAATCAGGGGCCATAATTCAGGAAGTTACGATCCGATATGCGCAAATATCGAAAGGAAGCAAGATCTTTGGGTTATAACCATGAATTTCAAATTTCATCAAAATTGTGACCTCCACAGGGTCCACAACCTTGATATACCATTTTTTAACAGTATTCGCGTACAAACGGCGGCCATTTTGTATGGCAATTTTCGTCCGATTTTCCCGAAATTCGAACTCAACCTTCTTTAGGGTGTGTCGGTAATATAATCAAACGGTTTTTTAAATCGAATAATAATTGTGACCTCCAAGCTAAAAAAAAGGCGATTTTGCGTATAATCAGGGGCCATAATTCAGGAAGTTACGATCCGATATGCGCAAATATCGAAAGGAAGCAAGATCTTTGGGTTATAACTATGAATTTCAAGTTTCATCAAAATCAAATCAAAATTGTGACCTCCACAGTGTCCACAACCTTGATATACCATTTTTTAACAGTATTCGCGTACAAACGGCGGCCATTTTGTATGGCAATTTTCGTCCGATTTTCCCGAAATTCGAACTCAACCTTCCTTAGGGTGTAACGGTGATATAATCAAACGGTTTTTTAAATCGAATAATAATTGTGACCTCCAGAGGGACCACAAGCTAAAACGGGTGATTTTTCGGACAATCAGGGGCCATAATTCAGGAAATTACATTCCGTAAGCCGCAAATATCGAAAGGAACCAAGATCTTTGGGTTACAAACATGCATGTCAAGTTTCATCAAAATCGGTTCAAAATTGTGACCTCTATAGGGTCCACAAGCTAAAAACGTGATTTTTTGTACAATCAGGGGCCATAATCCATGAAGTTTTGATCCGATACATGCCAATATCGAAAGCAGCCGAGAACTTTTGGGGATAAACCTATATTTCAAGTTTCGTCAAAATCGGATAAGAATTGTGACCTGTAGAGAGTCCACAAACAAATTGTGGACGGACGGACGGACGTCCGGACGGACAGGGGCGACGACATAATACGTCCACATGAAAATGTGGGCGTATAAAAACTAGATAATATACCTGATCATATTAATGACAGCGTCTGAAGGGTTATAGGTCAACAACTGCAAGATGACTTTCATGCCAGTCTGTCTGACACAGGCCCTCTGTGATTTAATGCATTTTTCCATGATGCATTCAATGGTGCCTAACTGCAAATAAAATAACAAAAAAATAATAATACCCGTCAAACAAACAATGCCATTCTGTTTTATTTTCGTGTATAATGATAGCGTCTGGTGCATGTTTTATTTCCGCGGCAATGTTATGTCAGAGTGATTGAAACCAGAAGCATGTATAAATGGCAACATTATATCTAAGTGCAGAATCGTGCTTCAATGCATATTAGCACGGTTTTTAAATATTCAGAAAAAAAATGGATAAAAGGTTTGATGAAACAGTGAACAGCCGTAAAAATTACTTTGATTTTATCGACACAGTTTTTTTCTTATTGTATTTGACCAGAATCTCGGAAAGGTGCCACATTTTAATGATGCGTGAATTATGTGGATACACTAAGGATGTATCAACTTGATTCCAATTAAATCCTGTTCAAATATTTTCGTTATTCATTCTAAAACCCAGGATAAATAATTGCAAGTAATATATTTCCCATATAATGTCCAAATCGTGGGTAAGCTAAATGAAACGGTCAAATCTCAACAAATGTATTCTACATTTACACCTGCAGTTATTGATCCAGATTAAAGAATGTAAATAGGTATAAAATAACATACTAGTCTGGAACCATTTTCAGCAAATTTTGCAAAGTTTGCAATCCCTCTTGAAATATGACATACAAGATCTGATTCTGGTGTGCAGACGTCTGATTGAAGTAGATTGCAAACGGATATCATTAATTCTTGCAACCCATCCTGAAATACACAGATAGTCAATCTGGCGTTAACGAATGGCATTGCTGCCAGGGTCTATCATTGTCAATCAAAGGATGTCCCGTACTAAATAAGTATACATACATGTACAACTTTTCGGGTGCATCTCTATGTAAAATCTACCGGAAATAATTATATAGCCTTAATTGGTGTCGACAACCAAGTACGACTCTAGTGCAAGAACAAAACCGGAAATTACATACTGTAACAATGCAGAATTGACAAAGTAAATAACATAAGAAGTTAAAAAGTCGTCTGTTACATATCCGCTTCTTAAATAAAACAATATGTCTCTGTAGACTAAATGCTAGCTTATTATTTTATTACTTGATACAAAGTTATTATGTATACACACCTATGTCAGTCATGTGACAAAGAGAGTGGTAAAAAACAGTAATGGGCTTCTTGAAACATCAAAGAAACTGCACAATAATGTTAAGCTTCCATTCTGCGTTACGACAGGATTCTCCATACTGAGTAGGGGGGTCGGGATGGCCTAGTGGTCTAGAGTGCCGCGCTTCGACCTCTAGCTGGCCGGTCACCTCTGGCTTGCGGCTGTGTTTTCGAGCCCTGGTGTGAGCGTAAGTGGCATGGAGATAGGGGCGCCTTCTCAACCTCATGGGTTTCCTTCGGGCACTCCAGTTTCCTCCCACTGCTAAAGACCCCTACGCGCAAACGAATTATTGAAATAAATTGAAACCATATGCGAGTCCCAAAATGACCTAGTTTGTGTCGAGTTTACGTTAAACCTCATTTCTCTCTCTCTCTCTCCATACTGAGTCAAAGATATGCTACGTGCAGATACGTTCGGATACGTTTCGATACGATCAACAGGATTGCTACCCCTGACCTTAGGATCACCACGATTCGTGATAATGGCAACCAACATTAACAAAAATGTAAACTATATTTTATTTATATAACAGCACACCAGAACAGGAACCTGAAACTTGAAAAGAGAGGAATGTTGTATCTTTGGAAGTGGGGTTACGGTTAGATATTTAAAGTATCAATACTAGAAGCATAGCCAATTGTCGAGATACATGCCAACACTTTTTAGTTTCTCATGTGAATTTTGAAATTCACTATCAATTAAAAAACATAAAATAGTTGGCTGGAATCTTATAAAAGATTTAATTTGATGATCTGCTCGACAAAACCATAGGGCAAAATATGCGAGCATTACATTAGCTTTATTCACACTACAGTCATATATTTCTGGTCTAGAGTGATTTACAAGTTGTTATTCAATGTTGACGAAATCCATCTTTGTATTTGCAATTTTAAATTCGATATCGTTGTTAAAACGCGGGGCATAATAACCTCCAAAATACAACAAGCAGACGTGAAATATTGATTAAAACACACACCTGATCATCGGAACTTGTTGCCAGATTAGCTACAACGCATGCTGCATTGCATAAAATCTGCACGTTATTTGGTCGGCTGTTTAAAACAATCTGTAA
Organism: Patella caerulea; assembly: GCA_036850965.1. Classification (NCBI taxonomy): domain Eukaryota; kingdom Metazoa; phylum Mollusca; class Gastropoda; family Patellidae; genus Patella; species Patella caerulea. Next base: position 15,198,328 of record JAZGQO010000014.1, on the reverse strand, counting down.
ACATCTTCCAGCTGAAAAATCTTCCTAGACAAGTACAAATAAATAAACAAAAGTAAATAAACAATTCTCATCATACTTAAATACCGTCAATAGTACATGGGCATTTGGAAATCTATTTTTACTCTAAAAATGTGGCGGAAACACTGGATTTTCAATGAAATGAATTATTCTATTCTAGTTTTAACGATAAACTTAGAAATATATATAGAAATAGCCAAGCCAATTAATAGATAAAGTGGACGCTGTGGAAGTAACGAGAATTCAAATTTTGAAGGTTCCTATGTATATTTTAAGCAGTGCCGGACTGGTGGGCCGAAGGCCCACCTATCAGGTCATTGACCAAGTCCCACATCGCAAAATTGACAGCCGCAAACCCATTTTCCAAGCATTTCAGACCAAAGCTTCCTATCTTTTCTTTCTTCTGTCCGATGTCCTGTCTTCCCCTTCCTTCTTTCTTTTCTCCCCCTCTCCTTTCTTTTTGTTTTCTTATTTTTTTCTCTTTTTTTTTTCTTTATAGGCTTAGGTCCACTTTTTTAATGAGTTTAGGCCCACCTGTCACGGACAGGTGCACAGGTGGGTCCAGTCCGGCACTGATTTTTATAGGGACTATCAATTTGGTTAAAGTACAAATCTATATTTCGTTTCGTTTTTGTTATATACTTTCGGTGGCCTACACTACACGAAGATCTGACCGGTTGTAGCCATACGAGCGACTTTTGACCCTATGGCGTCAGACATTTGATTAACCAATCAGCATTGATGTTTCTAGTGGATTACAGTTCTGTGCAAAACACGATTAAAGCTCGCCGCAACAGACCGTTTCATTGACTAATCCTTCACATTATCCAGAACACGTTAATGGTAACAACTCTTCCACATCCTTGTGTATAGTCTCAGTCACCCAGAACCCTCTACCTTGTGTAGTAAAGACAATTAAAACGAAATTTTGAACTGTAAAAAACAAAACGAAATGGACCTGTGTTTTAATTACATTGAGGGACGATAAAATGAGAGGCGCTGTCATTGTAGGGTTTAACTTGAATCTACTTCCAGGACTAACCTGTACAATACGATGTTTATGCCAAGGTGTTCCACACGACAGCTGACCTAATATTTTCAAAGCTACTTCCTGCATCTGAAACGGTTAAACATATTATCAGACAGAAGTAAAGACGCCGTTTATCTTCTTTGAAATGCAGATCAATACATCAGTTAATTGTGATGCCTTTAAGGGCATCTACAGAAGATATTAATTAGTTCGGCTGTATCTACAGGAAAATCGTAGATATTTAATAAGCCAGATTTTCAACTGACTCTATTTTGTGTACTTGTTCTATAATACCCCATTCTGTGTGTATATAGAAAGTTTGCTTCTAATAAACCGCGAGAACCAAGTTACTCTGTGATATCGATATTAATTGAACACGAGAGGCAACAAGTTAAATGCAGTTGGAACTAAAATTAGAATTTGAATGAAGCGTTCTCTTTACGACGCAGTATCGTTCCTATTTCTCGGTCCCCCAAATGACGATTGTTTTAACAAATCCAAGAAAAGTGTATCATCATTACATTTAAATGACATCATCAGAATGATAGTTATAATAAAGGGGTGCCAGCTACTTGGGCATATCCATTAGTTTTCATAACGTTGGGTTTGAAAGACGAAAATTATGACAGAAGAGCACAAAATATCAAAATTATTCCAATAATTTAAATATCACATTATCATTGCAGTACGGTACTAAAAATATCAATTTTTAATGTCAATTCTTTAAATGAATATTTTGTTGAAGCGATTTAAAGATATACCATACCCAGAAATAAGGATGAAAAAGTTTTTAGAGGTGATAATAATAATATGAATGATTTTGACGGATCCTTAATTATACATTCGTTAACTGACCAATACTTACTAATTCATCTTCTGAAACTGTTAGATATAATATTTTTGGTAAGGCGTGTCGTTGACTGTCAACAATAGCTGTATGTGTATCCGTCTGTATTACAATCAAATTTAGAGTACTGACAGCTAACAGATTGATTTCTGAGTTCTGCGAAGAACACAGTTTCAAAATAACATCAAGTACACCGTCATCTAAAGCTGAAAAAAAAAACCAACAACATAACTGATATAGGTCTTTCCAGTCCTCTGAAAATTCAAGCCTGACTAGTTATGGCTTCATTTAGCTTTAAGAGCAGATAATTTTTGTTTGTTGTACATTTGTATTGTATGATGACATTTAGTTCAAAATAATGTATTGTATTGTGTTTCACAGAATTGTTATTTTAATTAGCGAAAAAAAGTATTTTTCAACGATTGAGCTGAAGTCGGTTTATTTACGAAATAGAGTTTTATTTTCGCCCAAACTGACGACCGACAATGCTGAATACAAAAACGGTTATATCTCAACATACATGTCTGTGTCTATTTTGTGCAGACAAATCAAATTAAATTTAAAACTTTCATTGTTCACTAAAATCAAAGAGGTCTAGTAATTTTGTCAGGACAACGACAGAGTTTTCGCCCTTCATAATAAATTCATAAGAAACAAATGAATATTTTTTGAAAACCGAAAGATTCGCTTAAACCAATGGCTTTCATCATACTACCGCTCTATTAATTATACGTTATAATTATCATTAGGCCTAAGTAAACTAACCCTTTGTTCTCAATTCTGGTGACTTAAAGAATACCATTAAGGTTGTGATTCCACTCGACAGAACAGGTGAATCGGGGTCGTTTGTTCTAGATATAATGCTAAAAATGCAATACAATCAATAATTATATAATACAGTTAATACCAAATATTCTACTTGAGGCATTCGGCCAAAACCATTAAAATTGTGTAACATTGTGGTGCCTGTAATCAGGCGCAGATCCAGTGGGGGGCGCACCCGGCGCACGCCCCCCCCCCCTCTATTTTTTGAGGTGTCGAACAATTTTTAGCTCCATATATATTCTCGCGAGAAAGGAGAACGAAAATAGTTTAGGTTGGAAATCGTAATTTAAAGTACTAGTATGAAATTAGTCCTTGTGGGCATCTTTTACACTCAAAAATCATGGTTCCGGACTTCGCACTCCCAAGCTGTTGCAGCACGCCCCCTCTTTCTGAAAATCCTGGATCCGCCCCTGGTAATGTGGGCTAGTGCAGGGCATGCACTTTAGATTATGGAGTCATTCTTCGAGTCAGTTGACCCACGCTTCTATCAAATGGTTTCTTCCACCTGCGAAATGGAGATTAATGCATCGCGATTCTAGAACACGCCATGAAGGTAACATCTACGGAGTTAAATGTCATTTGTTTTTACCTGCATACTGCTTTTATTGCCCCAGCTTCCACTAGCAACCGATGCAGAGGAGGGTAGGTAGATAATATCTGCAATCCCTCCATAACATGCAACTAAAATGAAAAAGAAAAGATTACTTCAATTGTGTTTTGTTGCCCACAGGAATCCAAAGTTTGTATTCTCTCGAACAAGTATTACACCACAGAAAATAAAGGCTTTTAAGAAATACTATGCTTAATTACTTTTATCCAGTAAAAATACATAAATCCGGGCTAATCTAATGAAGATGGACACACGTCATGCCGTATGTTGTGAGCGAAATTTTGCCTGAAAAGCCGCTCAGGCCTTTGTTTCATTTTGAATGCCAAAGAATATCATGGGATCTTTTACGTGCACACCAACGCGTACACGGAACATGGGTTTTCCGTTCTATCCGCACGAATGGTCGCTGTTCCTTATCAGACCACCCGTCCTGCACCAGTTCGATCTATTTGATAAAGCCAACTTCAAGTTTGGTCAAAGGTCACGGAATATTAACAACAGGCTTAGTGCCAATCCCAATCTTAAACCTAACCGCGGACTATAGCCCTATAACGCCATCAACATTCACGTACCCTAATCTAGCTACCTTGGCGAAAATTGAGTTGACCATAACAAATAGATCTAGCCGTCCTGCACCACGGACAACGGGAAACAAAGAACGCCGATGTCGTAGCCTACACCCAGCCGCTGTAACGTGGAAAATATTTCACGGGACCTCCAGGTTAGCGTGTCAGCACCTTGCTTACTCAGTGAGCCATCGTGGCCTCGAACAATTCGGGATATTATCATTCGAATTATAATCTTACCATAGTTTGTTTGGATTCATCAAGTGATAAAGATACCAAAGTTTGAATACCACCTAACTGTACAATCTGTAATAAATACGTACAATCAATCAAAAATAAAAAGCAGCAACCGAATGAGATCTCCTCATTGCGCGCTAGGGAAGGAAATATGTGATTTTGACGGATGTGCTGATCTTTTAACTTTAATATGCACTGTAATTTTCGTCAGTTTTGAACACCCGAAGGACAAGATTGGTATCTAATAAGAAAATGCATGAGCAGTCCATGTAAGTCGAAAACCACTGCGCTAATAAACTATCTTTGCACTACTTCATGTTACGGCGCTTGGTTCAAGGGAGGTAACACGATATCAAAGCAGTGGAAATAGACCACCGTTGTTTTCTTTTTATTAAATCAGACTACACTGGAACAATAATTCCTTGGTATAACGTGCTAATTTGTTTGGGAAGAGTACCACAGTTGAAATTGCTATGTGTAATAAACATTAAACATACATTATGCAAGAGCTAAATCTGCCAGTTGCACGTCTTTCCTTAGGCGTGCAATGTTATCTTAATTATCAATTCGACATTAATTATGGGAGATAAGATAAAGAGACAGCAGTTCTCACTATAATAGTTAAAAACAAAATAGTGTATATGTAATTTGCTGAAAATTTCAGTCAAACTGATCCACTATTAGCCGAGAACGAAGCGAATGAAATATTCACACAGACTCGGTCATCATTGCTAAAATCATTAATATAAACAGCATAGTCTCGATTATCCACATGATTGTTTTAATTATCGATGGCCGTTAAGCCGCATATAGGAATTTAATCCGCCAATATCGAAGGCTAGCCTTGACACCAAGAGTTTATTATGGTCTGGATAAGTTAATTAATGTCTAATTGATTATATAGATAACATTTCAGGCCTAAAGAAAGACCTTTGAGTGTAATAAACAGGTTTTGCTCTTGCATAATGCTATTTCAACTTATCCTGACCATAATCATCTCTCGCTCGATGACATCGCTATCCTGCGATATTTACTGGATCAGAATCATTTCTGTTGCTTAACGACCATTAATAATTAAATTAAAAAGTGGATTATGTTTTTTATCGTACCGACTTTAGTAATGATGAGCGAGGCTAGGCCCAAAATTCAATCGCTAAAATCTCGGATCAAAGTGGATCCATTTGACTGAAATTTTCATTAAATTCCCTTTACATTATCTCGTTCTTATCTGTCATAGCGAGAACTGCCAGTTCTTTATCTAATCTCCCAGAATGTATCTTTAATTGTATAAGCTAGAAGTAGTTGTTGAGTACATTCCTGAATCTTTTGCACAATTCGTCGACTTGTCTTAGATATGCACAGAAGTCAGTTAATTTTACTCTATATCCTTTATTTTATTTGAAAAAAAACCCCAACATATTTATGGACAATCAATAAGGTATGCGCTTACTTGATTTAAATATTTCTCAATCTTGCAGAACCCCGAAAGAACTTTAGCTGCCTCCAATTTTGATGCCTTTAAATATATTTAAAATAGTGTTAAAATAAAATCAAATCAACATTGAGATAAATATATGAAAACAATTAAAATTTAAATACACATGTAGACGTTTTATTATAAAATTAGGCGGTCCCTGGTTATTTATCAGAACAAACCGTAGCCCTTGTTTCTGTGAAGAACTATACGTTTAAGATGATAGCAGTCTATCAGTATACACTAATCGAATATCCATTAATCTATATCCATATATAGACATAGTTACCCAGATTACATAATCAACTATAGACAAACTTGTGACCAATAAATGATTATAGATTTCATTTTCCTTCAATAGGTGGTTGCTATTTACAACCTTTCACCGTAAATGTCAACCCTTGGGGCACGTGGATAACCTATCTTAAAGAAGCTAAGTGTTTAACTCAATATCATCTACAGTCTTGTCTTGTCCATGTATTTGTTTTTGTGCATGATTGTGTGTGGTGCAGCCCCCTTGCACTTACTATTACACATTACAAACACGATTTATTGGTCAAAATTGATGGTTTTATCGAACCATGAAACGTTTGGATTCTGATATCCAAAATGAATAGTTTAAAACTGCCACACAAAAAGTTAGACTTTTGATATCCAAAATGAAAAGTTTAAAATTGGCACACGAATCACGTGCCAAAATAGTTTCGAGTGCCATTTGTATGACGTTTCTCGATGAACAAGGTTTAAACATATCTCGTGGGGAAGAATACTACCGATGTAGACTGGAAATAAACTAGACGTTAAAAACTACCATTCAGTTATAATTCTTCACGTATTTCTCTGAACATACCTGATTAGAAATTACATTATAAACATAAACGATGTAAATCAGTTTATATACATTCATTATTACATTATGTGTTGCAACCCATCGGTTCCATTACCGAGTGCCAGGTAATGGCAATTTAGCGCCTGTAAAGCCACCACATCCACTGTAAACTCTTGGGTTTTAGAATTTCATAATTGATGTATACCCGTACACAGGCCACTTAATTGGTAAACGTAATAAAAGGAAACGTATTGACATCAAATTTTACACAGATTGGTATTTGGGCTTTAGAACTGTCTATCCGTTCTGTAGTCACAGTCAGTTGTCAAAAAAAAAAAAAAAAAAAAAAAAAAAAAAAAAAAAAAATGAAAAAAATATTATATATTATAGTATTGGAGAAAATGATTACCGGTGAGCTTGATCTGGACATGGATACAAGTTCGGCAATTGGCTTACACCAATCGCACACCCTTTCCTTTTCATCTATGCCTAGTTGAGGGAGCGCTATCTGAGTGGAAAAAAACAAACACAAATTTATACAGCATTGATTATTTACTGATGAACCTGATTTTATTTGATTACAAGTATGGCAATTAGTTTACACCAATTTGATATTCTTTTTTTTATAGATACCAAATGTTGGATCCTTAAGTGCACAACAGCAAAATAAATGCAGCAATTAATTTTTTCTGTAGTTTAAAAGAGAGAGAGGGAGAGAGAGAGAGAGAGAGAGAGAAGAGAGAGAGAAGAGAGAGAGAGAGAGAGAGGGTGGGGTTTAACGTTCACTCGACACAAACTAGGTCATTTCGGGACTAACATATGTTTTTTAAAAAATTCTTATTTCCATAATTCGCTTGCGCTTAGGGGTCTTTAACAGTGGGAGGAAACCGGAGTGTCCGGAGGAAACCCACGAGGTTGAGAAAGCGCCCCTATCTCCATGCCACATACGCTCACACCGGGGATCGAAACCACAGCCGCACTCTAGACCACTTGCCCCCCCCCTCTTTGAGTTTAAATAAATAGAATAGGACAGAAAGGCTATATTATAGTTAGATATATGTTCAATATTTAAGGATATAAGTTTATTAGAATATGGATACCAATTTATTATAGGTGATAAGTGTACCTTGTCTTTACAGCATTTATTACACAAAACTCGACCACAGTGTCGACAGTGATGCTTACGTCGTATCTGATTAAATTTACTTCCACATAGCACACATATACTAACTTCATCATCGCTTACCCACCTATATATTATAATAGAAAATACATTATGTGAACATATTAGCAGATAAATAAAAATTTATAACAAAAGAAAGTATATAAGAAACTCATATTCCTCCTTCATATGCTCTATATGAGCTTTATTTTCATCGAATTCAATTAAACTGTAGGGAAGGCCATCAAAACGCATTGTGAAAAGCAGAGGTGGATTTATTAGATCATAGTCAATTAAACTTCAAGGAAGTTTAATAAATAGACCTGTTATTATGAACTAGAGTGACGGGTCGGCGCAGTGTGACGTACACCCAACTTTGCAGAACACTCGGTCGGGCTGGGGATTTCCTCTAAGCACATGTCATATTTAGCTACTGTTTGCCCTATCTGGATCCGCCCCTGGACGTTATACCTACTAAAACTTGACTTACACAATGACTTCACATATTGCGATTCATATCTTATTTTATTGTACGACATATCTGCAATCGTAGCCTATATAATCTTACCTTGTCCTCTAAAATGAAATTTAAACAATGCTAGGCAAGGCGTAAGAAATGAAGTAACTTACCGTGCTTTAAGCAATATAAAGTTTGGACAGGTGAATACATCAGGGGAACCGTCAACTTGTGCCGGCGTAGCTTCACCGCCAGTCAGTTTGATATTTGGACCCGTCGCCATTTATTTATAATGAACTTATTTATCGCATAAAGAATGTGGCGTTTAAGTGTACGTATCGGTTGTCACTTTGTATAGTTGGCAATTATATATTATCTCGAAGAGGGGGCGTGGCGTTCGTTTTGAAGTGCAATGAATTTTTTGTTTCTTTCTTTAAAAATCGAATTATCACTATAACTTATTTGCAGTAAAGACTAAGAAATAAATGAGAAATGAAATTGTGAATATCTGATCAAGCGGGATCCATGAATTTATACTGGTAATAGATCTGAGGGAGGAAATTATTCCATGTTTTGGATTTACATGTATATGAAGAGGTACAATGATAACCTACATGTACATGATTGTAAATTGTAAATCTCGTTTGAGAGATATTCCTCGTGCAATGCTGAAGGTTACAAGACAGAGAGGCAAAGGCGGAAAAGGAATGGAGTTTAAACGTCAACTCAACACAAACTAGGTTCAATATATGGGGCGTAGGGCGAAATAGCGGGGATCACGTGGCTAAGTGGGTAAGACGCTAACTCGCTAGCCTGGAGGTCGGGTGCTCGATCCTTGCATTGGCCGAAAAAAGTTCATCTAGATTTTCCGACGTGGTTTCTCCTCGTCAATGATGAATACACTGTATGGTGTATGTCCGTCTTCATAGCCCAGGTTAATGTCATTGATGCAGGACGAAACGAAAAACCGAGGCCCCGTGTAGGGCCTACACACGTAATTTTAAGATCCCCTGACAGTTGGAATTCAGTATAAGAGTAGGCCGTAGCGCTGCTGCCCGGGCAAAATATTCCTCAGAGCACACTGTATGGTGTATCATGTCCGATTGTCCGTCTTCATTAGCCCGGGTTCATTTCATATCATTTTAGGCTACATACGTGTAGGCTATAGCTAAATTAAATAGACTTATTGACTTATGCGATATCTGGAGTCTGGGAGATCGTGAATAATACATTGAAAAGGGCGGTAACTACCACTGACTTTTAGCAGCAATGGCTTTTCACGTTACATTTTTTGTTCTCATTCTTACAGTTATCATTTTAATAAGTTTTTCGATGGGTATTCTACTCTCGGATGCAATAGCTGGCAATTTTCAAACAAACAACATTACCCTGTCCATTATATTTCTAATTTTAGCGACTGGTCAAACCATTTTTGTTATTTTTGTTTACCGTCACCGTGACGAACTAGGCGGTGAGTTCATAACGTTGTCATTGGGAAGATCTACCTCGGGCTCAGCCTCGACATCGGCGATACTTTCCTCGAAAAGTGAGACCTCGGAACTTTCGAAGGACGAGAAGAAGGTTGTTCCAAGTAATACCAATAAATCAGCAAATCAAGATGAGTTGTCGATTCAGGTAATTCAAATCAAAATGAGTTGTCGAATCAATTCAGGTAATTCAAATCAAAATGAAAATGAAATAAGGTTTGCATGAAAGGGAAATTTAACTTTATAAGCAAGCATCCCAGGACGTGTGATTTGACATTCAATTTACTGACTCAGATAGATAAAGTTATTTAGAGATGTGTGGAGTAATCTCTTCCATTGCAGATCTATGAATAAAAAAGGAAATTTATAAGCCTGTACAGGCGCGGATCGAGGATTTTTTGCAGGGGGGTGGGGGGTCTAGGTTTGTCAACTAATTAACGGGGGGTTTGGGCCCTCCCCCAGAAAAATTTGGTAAATTAGATTCAATTTGGTGCATTCTGACGTATTTCCGGAAGGTAAATTCCAAAATTACAGATCTAAAAATTCAAGTCTGAGCGGGGGGGGGGGGGGGGGCGGACCCCCTGGACCCCCCTCTGGATCCGCGCCTGCTGTAATGATAATTAAAATAAAATGAATGAACTCAATTCAAAACATCCCGTATTACTACTACTATATAGTACTAGCCCACTACTACTCTAGTACTAGGTCACATAGGTGCCATATGATTTGTGGAAAGTCCTGTCATCTCGAATAATCTAATTAATTAATGATAAAGTACGAATGACGTATAAAGGGTTTGGCATAAGCCTTTTGCGTCGATTGACTAGAGGCACAGTTATTTTGATACGTTCATTAATTGTATTGAGGAAACGCGTTTGATCACCCGTTATTATATAAGAACTATGGTGAATTATATTTTTATAGTTTTACAGGTATTATAATATTTTTTTTTTATCTTTATATAATCTTTCTAATCGTGTCCGTTTGGTCAACCATATGATTAACGTTTATTTTTAGTAGTTTAATTTAACTAACATAACTCTACTGCTAGGTCCGGTTTGATTGTAAATAACCGTACATTACGTCAAACACACATGATCAGACGGCAAAGCCACTAGATGGTAAGATGAATCAGCTGTGTTCAAACCGTAGCGTAAGTAAGTAAGCCATACGAATTATTTCAATTACTTATACTACGGTACTAATAGTAATAGGCAGTAATCTTGGTAGCTTGGAATGATAGATTAGGTCATTATTGATCAACTCTCACCTTTATCTACCAGTCACGATGACAACCATAAACAATTTACTTAGATGGACAGGTATAAGATAATGACCAGCTAAGATTACCACGTGATCTAAATCCAAAAGCAGGTAATCCCTTTTTTTCTGTAATAATAAGGTAAGGAAGCGCATGCCCAGTAAACTGTAACTGGAGCCTTTAGGAAAATATTATGTCGAGAAATACTTTACTACGTTAACGTAGTTTACTATTGTTGAGACAATGTTTACAGGAAGCGGTGCTTAGAAGCAGAGAAATGTTATATTTTAATCGATACCTTACTATTGAACCAGTTCATAAAACACAGAGATTAGATGAAACAATTACTCTTCACCCAGGCCAGGTAAACAATACAATACGTGACCTTTAGTAAGACTTATAGATCATGGTGGTAAACGTATTTATTTAGTGAAGAGAAATTGCACGCACATTGATCTGGCTGCGAAGTTTGGGTGCTTTTTAATCTCTTACATCGCACTGCACATGAAACAGTTAGAAAATCAAGGAATGCAGGTAAGATATCAATTAGACTCAAGTTTAAATATACCATTAGAATTTATAAAGACAAGAGAACCCTCGTTAAAACGCCAGAAATATATCTTAAGTAACTTGTATTCCTTATTGTGTCGTGTGTTATGCCATTAGACGTTTTATCGCATACCATTTTACTAAAAGTTGTTAATATTTAATTTACACCCAGGTGTATTGATGAATAATAGTCATACTTATATCATCAACACAGATTGCGAAATTCTTACAAATATAAATAATATATTTTGAGTGTGTTTCTTCTTTACACATAGTCATAATATTATCTACTACAATCTTTAGATCAATTTTGACGTTTTGAAATATTGTTCAATATTATGTACAACGGGGTCGCATTTCTCATTTCTGTTTACTTTAGTATTAATGAAAGACTATAGTATACTTTAGATAAAAAGATATACAATGTACACAAACCGTCGATAGTAGTTCATGGCCAGACAACCCTCGGGCCTTTATATAAGCAATTACGAATAAATGAAAAAGGCCACAACAACACGCATCTGTAGGCTTACATTTGTATCATATATCATATATATATTATACACGAGACAGCTATATGTATAAACGATAGTTGATAAAATATCTCAAGGCTCAATGCATGGGTTAGTTTTCATTTCAAATAGAATACATGTACATAGATTTAAGGTAAGTATGTTTTCAATGTGTTTATATATAGACGTTATGTGAGAGATACTGTTATGCTTGGGGGAAGCGGTAGGTTTGTGTTGTAAAGCAAAGACTCATTTTTAAATAGTATTCAGAAGTTCAACGAATGTGTTATCAATTCCCTTAATATTTGTATTTCATTAGTGAAGGAACAAATTTTTCGTTTTACACACCTATTATGAAGACGCTAAATAGGTAGGTTGGTGGCAAATAGTGTAACATGTGTTTTGGTCTGTCGAAATCTGTCATTTTGTATTCTATGGTTTTATATACGTTAACATTGAATGCTACAACTTTTTGTAAACAAGTTAATAATTTTTCAAATCCAGATCGCGGAATTTATGAATCCTCGATTGATTTCAATCTTATATGTCGATATCATTCACGGTATGATTTTTACAAGCTTGGTGAAATTGTTCACCACTGGTCCTACGGAGGATCCCTATGAAAATTCAGAATATTTTCGATAACAAATCGCATTTTAGGTCTAGTCTTATAAATGATTACTGCCCTTCGTCTAATATATCGTTTATTTCAGCAAGGAATGAAAGAAAGCTTACCCAAGCTACAACTGAAATTTGTATGAAATAGATAAAAGTCCAACATATTGTCTAACACGTTTCCTTGATGTTAATATTTGATACATATTGAAATTTGTAATTGAGGGTTATGTTGATGTTATGATATGGCAACACAGCTTCCTTTGAATTCCGTCAAAGATACGTGTACTGTTTGAATAAAACAAACCTTTGTAGTTATATTGGCATAAAGAAATAGGGGTTGAAAAATTAAATTGTTGTCGTCTGTTGACTTGTTTTAAAAACCATCGTTGCACAACGATTATATTTTACCATTCAAATGTCAGTTTCACATTCGTATTCATAGGGTATATTATATATGTGTAGTAATTCCTTACAGATAGTGAATATTTTAATATGAATGAATGTCAACTGCAATTTTGAAATAGCTATAACCTTTTCGAATTCAATTATTATTCAAGGTATACGGAACAGACAGACTCAGCTTTATTGTCGTATATAATTTTGCTAATAGTTTCTGATTGATGACTTTGTTCATCAATTATTTAAATGTAACTTTTTGGATAACTCATATAGTGGCTTTAATAAAGAAATAAATTCTGTGTTATTTTACAAAACAACTCAATCTGATTAAAACGCAGATCCAATTTCGTTTCGTTTTTTATAGTTCAAAATTTCGTTTACTTGTCTTGACAACTCTTGGATCTGGAGGACTTGTTATTTAACTTGTGTTCTGCCTGAAATGAGGGGTCAGCCAATCAAATGGTCTGTCGAATCGATCGTTTGACCTTTTCATGCTTGGAACTGTGGGTAGATACATGTACGTCTATACTACCAGCGGATAGAAATCAAAACAAAAGTAGATTTTAAAAAGCATGGCGGTCGCTAATTGGTTAATCGAATGACTGACGTTATCGGGTCAAACTTTAATTGGTTAATCGAATGACTGACGTTATCGGGTCAAACGTCCCGTGCTTGATACCTGACGTCATAGAACGTGAGCTCCCACTATAACTAGTTAGATCTACATGAGTTGAGGCCATCGAAAGTATAAAAAACGAAACGAAATATAGATCTATATTTTAATTAGATTGCAAACCAACTGTACAACTTACAGATTTTTAAGGGTCCTATTACAATTTATGGTTCTTTGTCTGTCGAAAACTATTTTTAATCAATTGCGTGAACTGTGTTTTCCTAAAGCTAAACAATGTCTTACGTCTTGGCATAACGGTACTATAAAAACTACTTTATAAAGATCGATTGGCACCAAGTTATGTAGTTTAGCCAGTCAAAGACTGCTGATTATTGATCGACTATACTATGTTGTGGATATAGTGTATCTTGTGGTGTTTTGGTTTCCATCATTGGATACTGATTATATAATGTGATAGGATTATATAAAATTAACCACCTAACGATAGATATATTGTTGTAACACCGATTTAACCTCAAGGTAATTCTATAGCTTTTCAGCATTTAATTCCCACTACTGGCTTGAATCGTATGAAATATTAAATAAACCCATGAATCGCTCAAACCATAGTATAAGTGAATGGAATGAAATTAATTATATTTTGGATCAATCGATATTAAATTTTCTCCTTCCATTAAAAATTAGTAGCTCACGATTTATAGATATAGTCTTGTAGAATGTATGCGGCTGTCACTTTGAATAGGTACTAATATGAAGGCACCGACACCATTTGTTTCAAATAATCGATACGGTAATGATACAGGCATCAACTCAGCTCAGCTTAATGGTGGCAGAACACAGTCAAACGAAATATCAGTGCTACAATTGTGATATCGTTTTTATCTTTCGCCTTGTCAGTGATGCAGAATGGAGGGCCTGACAAGGACACCTGTCTAGTCGTTTAGATAGGACGAAAGACCAAGGTCCCGTGTACACATTGGCGTGCAAGTAAAAGATCCCTTTGCAGTTGGAATTCGATATAAGAGTAGGCCCTAGCGCCGCTGCCCGGGCCAAATTTCCCGCATAACACACTGTATGGCGTATGCCCGTTTTCCATTAGCCCAGTTTAGGTGCAGAAGAGTAGGATGATAAACCCCATTTCATTTCATTTCATTAACGCTTGGGTTTATCTTGACATTGTTTAGATGAGTATGATCTAGTTTGAAAGTTGGTCTATTTACCACATTGCCAACGGTTTTATCGAAGGTTCAGTAGGCCAGTTAGTAGTACATGTACATGTATTTCCCACTGTAGATAAGCTATGGGTGTTACATTCTAGATATGCAGTTAGAATTACACACCAGGTCGGGTTCTATATCATTACGTAAATAGCTTATAGTTTAATACGTATGTAGTGGTGCAATAACCAACGTTCCGTGTTCAGAGTTCAGATACGCTACAATTGTCAATCAGCATACTGGTTGGTGTGAGCTTCAAACGCTTTTTCCCCATTTTTTCTATTATAATAAAGAAACTCGACGGTAGCGGTAACCCCAAATGTTCAGTAGTCTACCAGATATCAAGATTAGCAAGCCTCTTTTAACCAACAGATTGCTTTTTTGGTCCCCTTATCATTGTTGGTTGTTTTGTGGGCAATACAATATACAATGTGTTTATGATGAATCTGTTATTGTGTAATTTCAGGGTATTGAAAATGTTTGTGTGTGAAAGGATTAATGGCGCCAAAGACAGACGAGAAATATCTACATAAAACTAGTGAACGAGATAAGCGTAAAGCTAAAAGAAAACAACAAAGAAAATGGCGGGATATCAGAAGACGGGTTGGCGGTTGTGTTTTTATGTTGGGTTTACCACTTCTGATAGCAGGGGGGATTATTCTAATCGTTAACAACACTAATCAGGATAACAGCCAACTTCCACCAGCTCTGGATATTTTGGGACCTTTGTTGACTTCGATGGCATTTGTGTGTTTTATAATTGGTGCCTTTTTAACGGAATTTATTAGTTGCACCCCCTTTATAAACTGTATAGTCCCAAATGATACCAAAAAGTGTCCAACACTGTTCAAATTGTTCCGCGGACATGAACAAAGTTATATTGATCAACAAGCAGCTTTAAAATCTTTACAAAGTGTCCCACAAAAATCAGCACTGCGGAAACCTCTTAACCCAGACGCTGTAGAACCCGATCCAGCCCCTAAGTCTCGACGTGGTGTGACGTTTTCGGAATCGGATGCAGACGACGCCTTAATTCGTAATCCATCCTCATCATCTGATCAACCTGAGCACCAACTTGAAGTCAATAAAAACAATTCTTCGGCATTATCTCTAAGAAACTGTAAAATTTATCCTCGAGAAACGGAGACCGGTTCTCGTAAAAATAAAGACAATTCTGCTGTATATACGGTGAGTCGAACGTATTTTGATATTCCTGTCTCCACAAAAACTGACGATGACGTGTTTTATAATACGGAGGAATTAGTTTGATAATAATTCAGCCTGTGTTAGTGATCTTATGGACTATACAGTAAGCTTGTCACCTATTTACCCAAGTGTTTTGTATAGAAAAGAATTCCTGGTGCTCAAATTATAATCTGTAAAACGATTAAACTGCATTGATAAGTGGTAAAACAATTGTTGCTGAAAATAGTGAAATTCAAAATGAATTCTTTTGTTCTAATTCCATTGATCTAAATCGACCCGTGATATATACAAGTATGAAAGATTTCCCACAGTAACCCAACTCACAAAAAACCCTATATTCTGAAACTGAGACATTGCTTATATTTATACTATCTCCTGACCGTCAACCACCACTATAACCACAACGAGTCAAACGTTTCAGACTTATTAGATTCTTTTAGAACAAAACATAGCAACGTTGATATGTAAATCTTTGTTGGTATATGTGTATGTTTATTTGTTTAATAGACGACACACCCAACAGCACATTCAACAAACATGAATGAAAGTTGCCTAACATATGCATGTCAATTACAATATATTTTCGCACAACAAAAGCTATAGAAAATAACCTTGATATTAAGAGAAAATGACTCGATCAGGAGAAAATTGTAGACTTTAACGCTCGTCTGTATTTAACCCTTAATTACATTCTCGGTTTATTGTTATAGATATCTGTTGGATATATTTTAATTGTAAGTTTAGATATTGTTTACATTGTTATTTGTTCAACAGGGAATTACCTGTATAATCTTTATTGTGATTAATGGCGGTTCTTCTAATTGAGTTTTGTGTTAGTGATATTTAGCAGGGTAAATTTACCTATAATTAAATTTTATTATATACACTGTAGGTTAATATATGAATAATGGGAGCTGACATTGTGATATAAATTTCCCCAAAGTTTCCATCTATAACCATTGTATACTATCTTGTAGGTTCGACATTGTGCCAAATTAATACAATATATTATATATTCATATTTTGTTTGAAAAATAAATTGTTTTTAGTGTTATACAGTTTTATATCTAATGCTGGTCACCAGATATCCCCCGTTCTCTACATGTTACGGTCTCACCTGGTTGACCAGGGACCCGTTTCACGAAGATTAATGAAATCAACTGAATGGTATTTTACACCCTACTGTTCTGCTCCGAGCTGGGCTAATGAAGACGAGCAAGCTCCATACAGACGAGTGTGTTATCACAAAAATTTTGCCAGTACAGTGGCACTACGGCCTACTCTTATAGCGAATTCAACTGTCAATGAGTCTTTTACGCGCACTCCAATGTGTACACGGGATCTAGGTTTTCGTCCCTCCCGACCCTCCGTCCTGCGTCACTGACAAGGGAGGGCGACGCCGGAAAATCTGGATGACCATTCACGTCCAATGCAGTGATCGAACACCCGACCTACAGGCTAGCGCCCCGCCCCCCTCAGCCCCAGTGTGACTGGTCATCACTGTTCAGACCAAACAACTAATACATGTGGCACTCTGATGATTACCCTTTGCTCCAATTTATGACCCCTCCCACCCCCCGCAAAAAAATCCTGGGCTTGATTAGCCATGGTGCCCCTCTTTGCATTGTGCCCTTAGTGTTTAGTTTACTTGACGCTTAACCCGGGGCTTTTTAGAATTAGACACAACAGACTAATATTTCTTCATGAGACGAGAAGATGACTTGAGACTTTCATCACGAAATGCAATTAAATATGTGTATTTATCGAGTGTTGACAAGAAAATAGCAGGGGCAAATCTAGGAATTTTTAAAAAGGGGGGGGGGGCGCCTCAAAATGAGGGCACTGACCGCGGAGACGGAGCACGCCGCTGAGAGCGGGGTTGGGGGGCCCCACCAGAAAATTATCCTTCATTTTCTTGCATCTGTAGCCATTCCAATAGCTATTTGGCTGACATTTTCGTCAAAGTAAGCGTTCGGAACGGACATATTTGGGTCTGAGAAAAGGCAGTTGAATCCGCCTCTGTAAAGTACCAATTGATCTGTACATACATTCCATTACATTATTTATTATTCGTTGCTAAAGTGATCTCATTTTGAGAATCACGTCAAATCAACAAATACAATGTAATTAATAATAGTTGACCTCCTGTGTAGACACTAAAAAATATTAAAAATGGCGGAAGTTTTTACGCATAATATTGTACACGTATAGCATGATGTTTCGTCAAGCACAATAATGTGGGTGATTAGCAGGATCGTTTTTGTCTAAATTTCAATTATCCACAATTCTTATGAGATAATAAAAAAAACCCATGTCAATTTGTGATATAATGTTTAAAATATGCATCTCTATCACATATATTTTCTTGTCCGTCATATTTTGAAATACTTTGAGCGCTATTGATGTAGTTACGCGCTTGTCGGGGATTAATAATATAAGATTGAACATAGATATTCAATAACGTCGAAATACATGTACTACAATATACCGTTTATTAAACATGCTTTATGTGAGAGCTAAATCTGCCTATTGCTGACTATTGCAGGTCTTTATTTATGCCGGAAATGTTATATAAATATCCAAGCCATAATCAACTCTCGATCGCATCGCTAACCTGCGATTTTTGGTGAATTATGATCCGATTTACTGCATAACTTTCCTTCTCGATTAAATTTTTAAATGGATAATCGAGACTATGCCATTTACCGTATCGACTTTTGTTATGCTGATCGGCGCTAGGCGAAA
This sequence comes from Patella caerulea, assembly GCA_036850965.1. Classification (NCBI taxonomy): domain Eukaryota; kingdom Metazoa; phylum Mollusca; class Gastropoda; family Patellidae; genus Patella; species Patella caerulea. The sequence continues at coordinate 15,179,645 of JAZGQO010000014.1, read as the reverse complement.
ATTTCACTTGCTTAATTTTCAGTTCATAATGGATCAATTTGACTGAAATATTCATCAAATTGCCTTTACATTATCCAGGTTTTGACTATTGTAGTGAGAACTGCCAACACGTTATCTAATCTCCCATAATGTATCTTTAATATATCGAACTACCATAAACAATACGTATGTTATCGCCTTTAAGTAAGTGACTGTGCTGTTTTCGTTCCATTGTCACGATTGAAACATAGATGTATTTTGATACTTATAACATAATAATACATTACATAACACGGATAATAAGGGGAATTAACGGAAAAGTAACGACACTTTAAACAATGGTTGTAGATTTAAAAGACGATTAAGTTAGAAGTGATAGCCAAGTGTATAATCTGTAATTAACGGACGAGTGATTACATAAATTACATGATAAATGTATTGGTATTCTTTGAATTACAAACGGCCGTGTCACCACACTAATCACCGTCGCCAGTAGGTAAAATGTATTTTCAGTCTGACAAGATCTGACTACGGTTTTTAGTTTTACATGTAAACTGATCGGCTTGTGGCTCTTAACTAAAGTTGGACCAAACATGAATTTATTAATTTAGTTGGATTTGTTTTTTTTAATAACAATTTTTAATAACAATCCGCCTGACTGAAGAGATATAACCAACTTTGTGTTCCGCCTTTGACACAAGTAGGAATTAAGCGAACACGCCTGCATCCACTAAATCTTTCGAAATAATCGAAATTATACATGGTTGGACAAAACAAGAGGTTTAATTCGTTTAAACCCAGTAACTTTCAGCTGTTAAAATCCAAGTCCAAACTTTTAACATTACCACCAAAATAATAACAGTCTGACCATGGAAAAACGAAATAAAATGAGGTTTAACGCCGTACGGTTCTGCTTCGTTTGGGCTAATGAATACGGGCAAACGCGATACAGGTAAACGCGATACAGGTTGCTGAGGAAATTGTTGCCAACACAGCGGCGGTTTGCTCTAATATCGAATTCCAGTTGCAAAGGGTTCTTTGACATGCACGCCAATGTGTATACGGGATCTTTGTTTTTCACGACATCCGTAGGACTACACGTTGCGTTGTCCCTTGCCAGGCCCTACGTCTTGCACCATTGAAATGGGGGGTGCGGTAAATCCTCAAGAACATTCTCTGTCAACACAGGTATCGAACATGGAACCTCTAGGTAACTTACTGATCCACCACGGCTCCCCGTAAAAGTTGTTAATACATTTATCCGAAATGACTGTACCATAATACGATATTTACTGTTGGTTAGGGTAACGTGGTATCTATTATTACTATTGCTTTATGTCAAATTATGCCACAATGTAAAGCATTACGCATTATTTGTAATCTTTTTATATACTAAACCTGACCATGGTTACCAACCGATTTTATGCCAACTGAATGATTGGTTAATTATCCTAAGGCAGTGCTGGTGCCACTTTCAAGAGGATACGGATTCGAAGCGGTATGAGTAGCATTCCTTATTTGAAAAAAATAATATATATGACGGTAAGTAAACGATATATAGACGCAACTGGTACTATTTTGCACAGGACAACCTCAAATATCGCAGAACATTTTCTTTCTTGCTGTTTCGGAACTATCGGAGGTTTGCTGACGGGCGGTGACGATGGAGCAGCATCTGATCACTCCATTTACAAGCAACAAACAATAGTATCTTCTTGAATGACGTCGGGTATGTGGTAGGCTTTATAAGTTTATAACGGGTTTCGTTTTATCATCTGTAATCTTATAAGGATATAAATATTATAGACCAATATGACAAAATGATTCCCCTGGTCTAGTTTGTGGTGATCGGTAATTGTTGAGAACACGGTAATTCAAGGATTAATATTTCCAGGCACCGAGAACGGTTGCATTCGGAAAGAAGAGTCATGCCTGCAAAGAAATATATTATAAAACCAAGTTGGCGAGATCAACGCATATTTAATCTGGGAAAAGCGAGAACATGGCGGGATAGAAAAATGAAGATCGGTAGTTATGTCGTACTGTTAAGTCTGGCATTACTGATTTCAGGCGTATTAATTCTTATTGGCAACAATTCTGTTCCAGCTAACAAAGAGTTGCCAACTTCTTTATATATCTTAGGACCATTGTTAACTTCGTTTTCTTTTCCTGGTTTTATGATCGGTATATATTTAATGGAAATAATCAGTTGCAGATCACTTATAAAGCAGATAATCCCCAAGGATCCACACACGCCACTCACAAGGCGTGACCAAAATCATAGCCATAAAGAGGAAGCTCTCGAGTCAATACAAAAAATTTCACATAAGTCATCATCAACCAAGAAACCTTTAAAAAAGAATCAGCAAGAATGCTCTGTAATGTCAAATACGAGAACCAGCTTGACTGAAACACGGTCTGCTGCGTCGAATGATCGGGAACATACACAATTAATATCACCTTTCAGAAACTGTGAAGCCCACCCTCAAGACAAGGAAACCGTTTCTATCAAAGCCAAAAAAGATGAAAGAAAAAAGAGTTTTACGTCCCTTTCCCCAAGAGCCTTGAAGATTTATCCCCAACCTGAAGGATCGGAATGTATAAATCTGTGTCCAGTGGGTAAGGATGGGACCTCTTTATTTATAGCTCTAAATAATGACAACAAGAGCTATTCTGGTGCCAGTTTGACACAGTTTCATGATCACAATTCACAGAGCAAGAGAGGTCATTACACGAAATCATCTGTTAAGAATTCCAAGATTTATCCCCGGTTTAATGAATCTGGAAGTGAAAATATAAATTCGGAGGCGAACCAGAGCAACTACTTTTTAAATTTGCCTTCAAAAACGCCTAAGGATTGTACACATGGCTACAAATCCCAGGTTCACGACCAAGAAAGCACGAAAAGCAACCCTTCGCATTTGTCTCCAAGGAAATGCAAGATCTACCCCATTGCTTCTGAAGACAACCCATCATTATTTTTTATAAGGAACTGTGAACTTTTTCCAAAAAAAGCCTAAGCAATGTTTTAGCAACATATGGACAACTCGTCTGATTTTAGGCATTTTGATTATGCCTTGATTTTGAAATGTGGAGAAAACACCAGGCGAAGTCTGTTCGATTGTTGTATAGACATGCTTGTATGTGTATTTGGTGTGTAATGTTATGTACCTGCATGCTTTATCGTAAAACTCAAGTTACAAAGGACTATGCAAACATGGGTCATTGATTCCACAAGTCCTAATATAAAAATGGCCTGTGCTTGTTTATTATGGGTATGATTCACACGATTAGCAAGGAAACTGTACCGATCGGGGTCCTATTACTTATCTCTCATATCCTTTCATTTTTCACAATGTGTAGTATTGTTAATTTACTAATACTCAATCGGTTTAGTTGCTCAGATTGACTAAACATAAATCAGGGTTTCGTGATTTGGATTATCATCCCTTGAGTCTTCGAATATGCATGCGACTATAGAGAACCCATAAACTCATGATTAACTGATCATCTTAGATCTGAATATCTAAATGAATTTAATTTATTTCACCTCTTGCTATGGATAGGAATTCACGATAAATTCTGAAATGAAATGCATAGTTAGCTTCCTACGTTCCTGAACTTAAATTCCACCCCATAACTTGAATTATACTACACTATCATCAGGGGCGGAGCTAGGAATTTTAAAAGGGGGGGGGGGCGCTGCAAATTATGAGGGCACTTTTCGCGGAGACGGGGCACGCCGCTGAGAGGGGGATGGGTGGGGTCCCCACCAGAAAATTATCCGTCATTTCCTTGCATCTGTAGTCATTTCAAGAGTTATTTGGCTGATATTTTCATCTGAGTAAACGTTCGGAATATTTGGGTCTGAGAAAAGGCACTTTCAGCAGTAAAAAAGGGCACTGTCGAAAATAAGCCCCCCCCCCCCCACTGAATTCGCCTCTGATCATGTAGCCGTCTCCAATATTATAGTTTCAGGTCAAATATTTATGTCTCAAATGGAATTTTTATACGCCCGCATTTCACTCGGTGTTGTGATATGTTGCCACCCTGTCCGTCTTTTCGTCCATTAACAGTTGGCTTGTGAATGCGATAGCGGCTACAGTTTTGGACGGATTCTTTTCAAATCTGACGTGGATCGTCGTGGTGACGAGGGGACTCGCCCTATCGATTGTCAACACTTTGTGAATTTCGTTCCGGAGTTTCCCCCCTTTTGCTCAAACTTTGTGAACGCGATAGAGACTATCGTGTTTCAGAGATTTGTTTCAAACGTGGTGGAAAGTATCGGGGTCATGAGAAAATGAACTCTATCGATATTAAGCCTCCTGTGACTTTCTGTTCCGGAGTTATCAAATTTGCTCAACAGCCAAGGCGGTTGGGACAATAACTTTAATTATTTTGAATCTACTATTTTCAGGATCTGAAAATGTGGCTACAGTTATTTCCATGAATTTATATATAAATTATTCATAACCGCACTTATTATAATCTACACAAAAACAATCGATTATACACCTAATACAATCGTTAGTTCGTTAGTGAAAACATCACCCCGTTATGTCCCCGCTATTGTTCACATGGTAGAGGCAGTCAAGCATGGGGACTATCGAATATCATATGATTAAAACTATAGTCTGCTTCCAGTCTGCGATATCACTTACGGACGTAAAACCACCAGCTTAACTAAGTCAATCTAATTAAAATATAGATCTATATTTCGTTTCGTTTTTTATACTTTCGATGGCCTACACTCATGTAGATCTAACAAGTTATAGTGGGAGCTCACGTTCTATGACGTCAAGTATCAACGTCAGTCATTCGATTAACCAATTAGCGACCGCCATGCTTTTTAAAATCTACTTTTGTTTTGTTTTGATTTCTATCCGCTGGTAATATTTACCCACAGTTCCACGCACGAAACGGTCAAACGGTCGAATCGACAGACCATTTGATTGGTTGACCCCTCATTTCAGGCAGAACACGACTTAAATAACAAGTCTTCCAGATCCAAGAGTAGTAATGATAAGTAAAAACAAAATTTTGAACTATAAAAAACGAAACGAAATTGGATCTGTGTTTTAATCAGATTGATAAGTAAGTCTGCTTAATGAAACTGAAACTCGACAAAGAACAACTTTACATAGTTTACTTGATTTACCATAGTCATTTGTCCTATGCAGACAAACTATCTATATTTACAATATAGATTTTAATTTGTGAATCACTGAAGATCTTCTGTCATGAGGCGATCCACAAATTGATGCGGGTTAAATGGGAGACAACCATGTAAATCGGCTGTTTTAACCGCTGTTTCTTTCGTGCTGGAAACCTCTAAATCACGTTTTTGGTCTGAATTTTAGTCATTTACATTTTTCGGTAATCCTTGATACAGGCGATATAGGAACTTTATAATACCCGAATAAAAGTAATCTGGGTACCAATTAAATCTGTTATCTTAATTCAAAGGCGACATTTTCCTCACAGACAAATAAGAGAATTAATAGGTCTATTATCAATATAAAATAATTCTCTCGCTGGCCTAATCTGCATGTAGGATAAACAAAACCGATTCTTTACTAAGACATGACTAGTGAATGGATTTACACCAAGCTAAGATAATCAGTTGTGTGACAAACAATCGCTAGGTTAGAATCTTCAGAAATGATTGACGAAGACATCGATAAAATAGACAGGTGATATAACTGGAGTTATGTCCCTTGTCTTTTAGAATAATATTGTTTATCGGTGAACATGGCAACGTTGTAAAGGTCTATTGAAATATTCATTGAATGGAACATGCTGGTGTCATCCTGTGTGAGGGGAATATAGACAGGCAAATCAACATGTTTATATGAAGCCTGTACACAATGTTGGTAATGAATATACCGATGTTAGGTAAGTTCAACTTTATTTATTAAAATATAAACGTGTCGCACTGGGATAATACACCTTAGATAACAGCTACATCGTTGAAACAACAGACATCAATTAAGGATCGTGTAAAATCCAATAAAAGTATGGAATCTGTTTCAACGACTCGATGTTGGTATGGATAGTTTTTTTTTATAATAAAATAGTGACAGGGAAAGCGTGTTATAATTATGATGATATCAAATAAGCACAGTGGACAGCAATGAGTATGACGAATCTTATGAATCATACAATTAACAACCGTCTTCCAATATTACATAGGCAAATAGAAATGTTTTTTTCCTTGAAACATCTTCAGGTTAACGGACATGCAGTTTAAGATTAGTCTTATGGTTACTTTAGGGTTACTTTAGGATTGGCCAAAGGTTTTAACTTTCCCGGATACGTATTTAATTAAAAATAAACCTCACCACTCTTGCATCCGCATTCCCTGTTTAAACATGTACGGGGTTAGGATGTTGTCGTTTTATAGAAACCACTTTAATCATTATATATAGCTCAAACTTATAGCGGATTCGTATAAATCTACACTTAAACCTTTATATTGTGGTGGAATGTAGGATCAATCATGCCAGGTTTAGTATCAATTATTAAGCTACTTTAATATATAACCCATAATTGCCGACTTACACTTTTTTGATCGCTTATAAAGGTGATAATCACCATATTCAACCCTGATTATGGCAATAGATAAATTAATTTCTTTAGACCCTACTATTAGATCCATTACTAATAACTAATTAATTGCTGTATTTCGATTTTCAAAGTATCCACAACTCTGATTAAATATTGATAATATCAGTGGGATGGCAACACATACAGTGATTAGTTATTTATAACACGTTCGTGTCGACGTGCACATGTCTAAGAAATCCCTTCAAAAACATTGTTCGATTCTTAAATTATCGATATTATAATCAATTGGATATTGGTGATACTAATTGGATTTCGACACTTACAGCGAATATTTATTTGTCACACAATTCCTATAGACTTATTCTCAATCTTATGTGAAACTGTATTGGGATATTATATATTATGTATAGACTGTATTGATGTAATTGAATACATGGTACACGACTTAATACCATTATGCACATTATCATCACACTAATAATTTGTAAATAGATTAATATTTAATATTTCTGTCCAGTTTATTAAGTGTTTTTTTTTTAAATGATATTACCATACCGACTGTTGAATTCTGTGTAGTGGATTTCACATGAATTTGTTATTAACAAGTGTAACCGTACTCGGATGATTAGGGGATGATACGGGAAGAATAAAGTGAATCTTTGAAAATATTTCAAGTTACTTAATTCTATATACATGTACGCCGCTAGCTTAATTGCAAAGATGGGACACCCCTTTATTTATAAATTAATGCCAACATTGTTACTTAAAGGGCAGTGTAAACTATTTCGGCAATAGTTCATTCATATTGACATTGCTTTGTCACACGATAAACATTTAATTTGCTGACGAATACGTCTTTGTGTGTAAAAGGGGAAAAAGATCAAGCATGTCAGTTTTGAACTACTTTTTTATGACCCAACGTCTCTTTCTATTATACTGTAGGACACGCTATTGATATATAGCCAATAAATCAATCAATCACGATGTCGAAGTTTAATCTCGATTGCAAACGTATGGCCCATTCCCAAAGACAAGTATATCATATCATGTTTTAAAAACATCAGATATAGATATATCATATAATATGTGTCGTTGACAGTGGTCAACGTATAGTTGTTCGGATTGGAAGAAAAATCGAGGCCCCGTGTACACATTGGCGTGCACGTAAAATATCCCTTGGCAGTTGGAATCCGATATATGAGTAGGCCGTAGCACCACTGACCGGGTAAAATGTCTCTCATAGCTCGGGGGGTTGGGATAGCCTAGCTGGCTTGCGGCTGTGGTTTCGATCCCTGGCGTGAACGTATGCGGCCTGGAGATAGGGGCGCCTTCTCAACCTCGTGGGTTTCCTCCGGGCACTCAGGTTTCCCCCTCCCCACTGCTACCCCCACCCCCACGGATTATTGAAATAAAATTAAACCATATGTTAGTCCCGAAATGACCTAATTCTCTGTCTCTCTCTCACTCTCCCCCCTCTCTCTCATAGCGCACTGTAGACGCCCGTCTTTATTAACCGTCAAGTAATCGCCTTTCAACCTATAATAATAGGCCTACATAATTACATTAACCCACTTTCGCCTCGCCAGCATAAGAAAATGAAATCGTGATTCTTTTCGTAAAGAAACAGGACAGGGAGTTTTAATTAACATAGTATGATTTTCAGATAAGAGTTTGGCTATAGATATTCGTATTTTATTTGCTGAAACTGATCTAAAAGTAAGTACGGTTAGTTCCATCACAATAATCACATCCAGAGTTGTTCAAAACCACTGTGCCAATTAACTATCAGGTATGACAGGTATCATGCTAATGACAGAGTGTGACTACTCTTCAGCATCATATACAACCAATCCAGCTATGAAGTTGATATTGCCTATAGTTAACGAATATTGTTTTGCGATGCAATTTTGTCACCTTAACATAGCAATGAATACATTTCAACCTGAAAAGCAACAACATATAATATCATTGAAGTATTAATCCTTTAAAATTACCAGATGTCATTGGATTATGTTGATTTGCTTTAATTGGACGATAACCCGTATTCGTTGTGTATAGATAAAGCCAATGTTTTCAATTAACTGATATTGAGACTCACTTTCGATCCATTAAGAAACAATAAATTAGTAAATTGAATCACAAAAGAGCTTACCATATCACTAATGGAAGTAACACAACGCGTTAACTCCGTCCAATATTTTATAATGTGATCATTAAGAATTTATGAAATTTGTATCCTTGACATACAACACTACTACTACAATTATATTTCTAACATTCAGTCAGTTTTATTTGAGAACTAGCCACAAGTACCTGGAATTTGACCGCTGACATTTTCAATTGTTTGTTTTTCGATGAGAATTAGCAACATGAAATTTGGCCGCTGAAAATACATACAGTAATAAGATAATGATTACCTTTGGCCCGAAAAATTTATGACAACGTCATATAATTATGACAACGTCGGTGATTTGGCAATTGGAAAATATCATATCAATTACTGGCTAACGAAGACCGGCGTACGTATGATTTGAGGAAAATTTTGCGTGGACACCGGTACTCAGCCCCTCTTCCAACTGTCAAGGGTTCTTTTATGTGCACTTCAATGTGTACATGGTTCCTCGCGATTTTGTACCACCCGAACGACTAGACCCTGTCCGTGCCAGGTCATCTTCCCTGAACCTTGCACTGACCATGGGAACCTCTGACTTGCTGGTTAGTACCCACTGAGCCACCGCTACCACTGTTAGCCAATTAAACCAGCTTTATTAAAGCAATAAAGAACAACAACAGAATACAAAGTAAACAGAAAAGCTAAATTTAGAATTATGAATAATAATCCCACTGTAAAAGAATGGGCAGCATTAGAAGTTTTAATAAATCAATTGTGAATTCTTGTATAACTAGTGTTTAGCTGCCTAGCATCGCAGTGTTTTCATCAAAACATTCACAATCACAGGCAGAGTCTATTTTAATTATTCCCGTGTAATATATAATGTATAGGACGCCATCAAATCGATTTTCTCGATTTAACACGGTATAATTACTATAATATTAAAAAACTTATTCAGAAAAATATTTAAAAAACGAGTAAATGTATACATGTACATGGTAATTAAAATCCGTATAATATATTCGAAAATATTAGCACAACCATAAAGCAACCATACAATATTATTTTTGTTTTAGAATTTATATTTAGAACTATACGTTTTATTTAGTTTTTACATACAACACCTCTAGATCTATTTGTGAATTTGGTTTTTAAATTTCCTTTTTCCGCCGCTAATTATTTCTATGTTCTATTTTTGCAGAGATTAATATAGTGTGACAGACAGTAATACAACAACCATGACAACCAGAGGAATGTAGTCTAACCCGAAAACAATACCCCCGCTAATTCATTCGAAGACAACAATGCCGGCACCAGAACAGCCCGGAACTCGACTCTTAACGAAGGAGTTTAAGGGTAATATTGGTCCGTGTATGATATCCTTTTCCATACCTTTACTCATCCCAGGATTAACCATTACTCTGGTGGCTTTTTCTGATGAAACAGGATTTTCAAAATATGGAGAGTTACATATCCTTGGAATGGTGGTGTTAGTCATCGCTCTCTTGTTGTTCTTCCTGGGATGCGTATTTAGATGTTTCTTTCAGATAATTCGTATTGTGCCTTTGGACAATGAAACTCTCACGTCAGTCACAACCCACGACAAACTCGACAAACTCAAATGGAATGGAAAGGATAACCCAAGCGTACAGTCACAGACAAAAATCGCGGATAACAATCAAACAATCTATGCGTCTACCTCGACGTCTTCGAGAGATCAAAATCAGAATAGAAAGAAACCTGTAACTGAACAAGATAATTTATCCTATTCATCATCGGGAACCGGTTCTTACACCTCAGAATCAGACACGGATAATCCGAATGAGGAGTACACCGAAACACAAAAAAACAAACATAATTTAGAAACGCTTATACGAGAAAAAAATAAAAATACACATAGTTTATCCAAAGACAGTGGTGGTGAAAGAGTTCATTTGGATCCCAGTATAGATACCCAAGATGACTCTGATGTAAATACAGATTTATATCCTTTAAAACGATTACCCAAAATAGATCTTAAACATACAAAATTTAGGTAAGCACTTTTATATGCAATAAAATGTGACAATTTATTGAATAGGAAAAAACTATATTCTATTACAATTAAGATCATTAACGACCAGAGTTTTTATTTTTGTTTTTTGTCTTTCTTTTTGTTGCTCAATATCTATTATTTGGTTTATTTCAGTTACAGTAGTCAAGATAAACCGGATGAAGAGATGTCTATATTAGATGAAACAAACGGCGCATCACCGGATGAACATACATCCGCCAAGCGCCATCTTGGTGACCTTCCGGATTTAAATGGCGGGACAGGTCGTAGAATGTTATCTGATGGTTCCTATGATACAACTAGTGTGACATCAACAGACAGTATTTCAGGACATATAATACGAACTGATAGGGGTATTTATCACGCAGGGACCGATTCAGAAAACTTTTGATGTTAGTCTGAGAAATACATCACCATTTTGTTATTTATAGAAACACACACTAAGCAATGTTCTGTGATATAATTTTATGAATAGTGCTATTGAATGAAAAATCGTGTATAAAAAATAAACATTCCCGAAACAATGCATGAAAGCGAATGATGAACTACTGTTTATAGAATGAACTGTTGGGTATAAGTCATAAAGTGGAGTATACTGAACGATAAGGCCAGTGCCACAGATGTAGAAAAGAAAACCTTGGACATTAATTATAAATTACATGTATGGGATAAAAAATATGTGTAAAAGGTGAACTTAAAAACCAACGTTTGCGAACATATACTAGGTTCACAGATGATGAGCAATAACAAAGGTGGGTGGATGGGGTGTGGTGTCCTTTGGCTTGGGGTCCTTATTTGTTCGGTAATTTGTATGCTTATTATGTAATTAACAGGGTGATAAGTTAAATAAGTTGAAAGGTAATCCTTGAAGCATCATGTACGTTATGTAGTGAACTATGTATAAATCAAGCATAATATTAAAAAACAATTAGTGATACACAGAATGTGCCTTGTGTTACACACTTCTGTATCCTGTGTGTCAATTGAAAGAATCGAGTCTAAGCAAGAACACCTATTTAATGCATATCAATATTTTTGTTTTGATCTTCCGTCCTGATCAGAAATATATATATTAAATTGGTTTAAGTATGATATTATTATTTTAATAATTTTTTGATTTTCTGATACCTTTTTTATCAGAAGAGATGTTAAAAATTGATCACTTTTCCATTGCACAATTTGCATTGTGGAAATGGTGAATATAGCAACAAACTCACTACAAATGTTATCTATTTTAGGTTGATTTAGGATTGGGTATTTTGATCCAATCATCCTACATTAATCCGCGATGAACACATTATACTCATGATAACCTGGAAACAGATCCGGATTTTTACATGCGAGCCAATACCACATTACGCTTTCCCTTTCAGCAATTTTTCCTTTTTTTTTTTTTGTAATTTTCGAATTTTGTAACGTTTATTGTGAATACCATTTCGCTTTATTAAGTTAATACCAAAGTGATGATGAACGAAAAAATATGAATTGGAGATTATACTGCTGAATGAATGTTTATGCACAATGACTTTCTACGCAGGCCTATTATTTGTTACGTTTACGTTATTTCATGGTTATTGATATTGGTTATTGTTGTTACAAACTACATAAACGTTATAATGCCACCTGTGTTAAGGCGTACAAACCGTGTGAAGTGTTGAATTTGGTGTATTGAGCAGACATAGGATATTTTCTCAATGTAACTTAAATGTCAATGAATTGTCTTTTGTTTATAGATTATTTAAAAATGCATTATGTAAGATTTAGTTAGTCAAAGAGCTGGTCGTTCTTGCTATAAAATTTCACAAATAAACAAGGAAAATTCAATTGAATATTTCAGTCAAATTAATTTATTCTGAGTCAGAAGTCTTGATTTTCAGATCATGTTAGTGAAGGGTTAACCGATTACAAAGCGTGACTGGTTCAATCCACTACATATCTCGGCCATCCGATGGAATAGAGGGTTGTTTATAGGTTTGTCGTGTGGTTAAAAGTTTAAATGATAATTTATATAACATTGAAAGCGTGTTGAGAAAGACCTACAAAGTGGAGAAGTTAAGATCTTACATAATGCACCCCCCTCCCAGCAAAGAAGTTTCATTAGCCGATCTAGTCGAAGATCTATAATTACACAAATCATTTTACACGAAATTTCATTGTTAATTTTTTGAATTACAAAATTTTGTTAAATCTTTGTTGTTGTTAAAAATTATCTATTTATGTGTTGACCTTACCTCAGGTTGAACTTTGTCAACGTTTAAATTTGTTTTAAATGGCATCAAGTGATTTTTATTTGACCATATAGGCTACGGTTCAAGAACTTTCATAATGAATCTCAAATAAATTTATATTTGATACTTTAGGTTTTATTAGTTTTTTATTGGCGTATCCAGTGTTCCCATTGATTTTATTGACCTGTCAAGATTTATGAGAAGTTTTATCTTCTTTTGGAATGAAAGTCAAATCATAAACAAGGCCGTCACCCTTACCCTCGTTCGCCACCACATCCATATCGTTCCTGGTCTCTTTTTATTTTTAACTGTGTGTGGAAGTTGCTTTTTTACTTTATATGAAAATGGATTGGGGAACAGGACCAGGTGAGGCCTATATAATTTACTCCTCGTCGGCGCCTTATCCACTTAGCCACGTGATCACCAATAATACGAGTAACAATTTTATTACTGTGCGCCATTATTGGTAATGTATCAAGCTTTTAACAGATAGCACGTAAGCTTGCCTGTCAACCAAGGAAATAAACAACCAGGAAGCCATATTGAGTGCGGTCCTCGGCATCCCCAATGGCCAAGGGAAGTAACTGTCGCCGAGTAAAGTAAGCAAAGCACAAGGGTTCTATTTCAAGCGACAAGGTTAAGAATTAGCCTGTCGGTAGTCTAAATGTGAAATCAAAATTATACTCAATTTATTAACAGCAAATTATAATACGTATAATATAATATATTAACGAAGATCGTGAAGGTGTTTATATAAAGTAGGTTCAAGAGTTTTATTGACAACCAAACTGCCAAGTTCGTAATAATAATAACAAAAGTCAATCATATAGGTGTTATAAATATTTGAAATCAGCGACACTCATTACATATTTTGATAATACAATTAAATATAAATGAATTAGAAATATATACATTTTTTATATACCCATTCGGTATATAGACATGGATAGGATTATCTACCCTTATAAAAAGGAAAGCGAAACGAAGGTCGTTTCATTAGTCTGACTGGTTTGTAAACTGATTTTTAATTGGTTCGTAGACTATAGCTACAATCAAGACCAGGCCACATAATTTGAAATCGAGGAAGTCGTATGGATTATCCCATGGGTTAGTGGATACCGAAAATATATTGAGAGCATGTGTACAAATTGCATACTTGAGAAAAAATGTCTGCCCACTAATCTACACCAACTACTGGCGCCTCATTACTTGGAAGGTGTGCTTGTGTGTGTGTGCGGGGGGGGGGGGCTTAAGGCATTATTGACAAAAATATTTCATACACATCCATTTCTGAAGAAGATCATGGAAATCATTCCATTTATATAAAAATAACGTCTTTGTTAGTCGGCTAGTAGTAGAACACGTTTCCAAAATCAGATGAAAATTGTGACCTCTAGAGTGTCTACAAGCTGAAAATGTGATTTATCGTACAATCAGGGGGCATAAGTTATGGTCAGATACATGCCAATATCGAACGGAACCGAGATCTGTGATAGATAGACCTATATTTCGAGTTTCGTCACAATCGGAAAAAAATAATTCTGCCCTTTAGAGTGTCCACAAACAGTGTGAACGGTCCAACGGACGGATGGACAGGGGTGACGACAATATATGGGTGTAGTTGCCCCGGTGCCCTTACTTGTTTGCTGGCTATCCTTTAAAAGGTTTTTGGTACAACATATAAAGCTTATTGCTAGATTGCAGCAGCGCAAAATCGATTAATTACACGTTGCCGTACTATGTCATGATCAGATTTTATATAAAAAAAACATGATTCGAGCTCTTTGTTCAATGTGCTATATGACGAAGTGAACCGAATCAGTTATTGAATCTAGGGATCTTAGTTGTATTTTGATAGTTGCATTCGATTTCCATTTTTTTTTCCGGGGGTGGACTCCCGGCGCACCGTCCTTCAGACGTTACGGCACCACCGTGCACCATACATTGCGATACGGCATACTATACCTATTAGAGACTTTTGGCAAGCGTAAATAGCTAATGCGTAGCGCGTATCCGTATGAATTTTGTGTGTGACGTCATCAATATGTGTGTATTTCTCATACGTGATACGGCACACGGATACGGCAGCCCGTATCAAACAGCTTTCATACGGAGATGGTCCGTATAACACTGTCGTCTTTTTAGACCTGAAAAGTTGTATCATAGCGTTTTTATGAATCTATGTGTATCTTAGAACACGGAGGTGTATATTTGACGTGAATTTAATCATAATAAAGACTGGAAATTAATCATTATTTTTGATGATTTTTTCTCGGATTTGATTTACGCGCTAGCTTTAGGTTAAAATGGGAACTTGCAAATCTGTAAATGATGTGATTCTATGGTAAAGGGGTGTCAATGATAAATTAGTGAAACCAAAAATTGCCGTCGAGTCAAAGTCAAAGATATCTTTTTAAATAAGATACGACATTATATTTTTTTAATAGCTTAGCGACTGTCGAATGAATTCACGCACTCCGAGAAATTGTAGGCAAGGCACTTAACTAGTACTGTTGGCGATCTTGGTAGATAACCGCCATCATGCTGTACCGAACCCAGCTCAGCCCAGTGACGCATACGTACGCAACGCAAGAATCTGCCAAAACTCTAAAACTACTCTGACGCAACGTGTCACGTGTACGACACGGATACGTGATACGGATAGGGAAAATGCCATTTGCCAAAAGTCTCTATTGTCAGTGAGTCTTTTACGTACACTACAACGTATACCTCGGGAATTTCGACATAATGGAACCATTGGATGCCCTTCCTTGTCAGGACAATTCATGGTAACAAAACTATGACCAAATTTGTAGAACCAGATATTTTACGTCAGTGGAACTGCTAGTTTCAATTTAATCTCCAGGACACCTAACTAATCCAAAATTTTATTTACAATACAGACATAGCCCCCGGATGACAGGAGGTACATGTCTTAAGCAATTATAGTAATTTACACATGTCATATTATTACTCTACCAAAGTACCAAGTTCAATTTTTCTGACGTCGCCGTTAATTCCAGATAACCATCGATCATTGATACTAAATAGCAAGGTTCTAAGACCCCATGGCAGGACATAAAATGACATAAAATTCTGCTAATTTGTAAATTTGTATGCTTGATAACGACTCTGTTATCCATAAAACTGTGTTGTGTTTATAATATGTGCAATCGCCAAATGCCATTCAATGAATATAGAAAGATTTTTTTAATTCCACACAGGAACTTGACAACACATTTTGGTACTCAATATTTTTGTCCCTGTTTCCCCATGGTTCATGGTTATTCGTCTTAACGGTTTTCTTGCAGAATCGACAAATAAGCAGATTAGCAAACATGTTATGTTGCATGTAGGCGAGTGGACATTTTGATCGTCATGCCCTTAATTATTAGGCTTACGGTCAAAACAATGCAAATATGATGAAACGAAATTTTGGAAATGTGCTACAATTCGTTTAAATTAGTGATTGAACATTGACTTTGGAGAAAATAAGAGACATCTACTACCCAATATCTTCATTTTAAAATTGCAGTTATTCCCCTTTCATCTTAACTGTTGCTTGCTCTGGTCATTACAGTACAGTATTCCGCGATTGATTACAGTGGTGTGTTTGTAAGTTCCGATACTGGGGTTGGGTAGTCTGGGGTTAAGGAGAGTTGTCAAAATTTACTAAAATACTATAGCAGATAAATACGCAAACAAGACCGCAATGAAGATACAACACTGACGACTGGATGACTGCTAAACAAAAACAAAACACAAACAGCTGTCACTACTGTAGGCCTACATGTTGAGATACATAATCAAATGATATTGGACACATGTCAGTGGATATTTTGGTGTACCAATGTTTGAATGAATTTGATATTTTTCTTTACACGCCACATAATTGTAGTCTAATTTGTTTATATCATTATATTATATTAATTTATTCGTAAATGGTCAGGACGATGTCCTCACAAGGTTGTTTAAAGTATATGAAATGTGTGCAATGATATGATTTTCTGTCGATTTCCGTCTTGGAGAGGGTGGGGTGAGGATGGTGAATGGTCTAAGACGCGTGCATTAGATCACAAGGTCTGTCACCGAGTCAATTAATTGGCGTCTTCATTAGTCCAGTTGAAGCAAACCACAAGTACGTTAAATCCCATTTTGATTTCATACATACAGTGGCGTACATAACGATTTCGTTTGGGGGGTGTTTATTCAAAATACGACCGACAGATGCACCCCGCCCCATCCCCGTGCGAGTGACGCAACCAGGAGCCGACGCCACGTGTGAGTTTTCTAGGGAATATGGGGGTGGGGCAGGGGCGGTTTCAAATCTAGGGCGCCATGCACAATCCCACCCCACAATGGAGGCAAACAAAATACTGGCTATAACATTAAGCGTCCCGGTAGAACATAGATAGTATTGTAGAATTATATAGTTGTTCGCCAATCGTTGTCTCGTCGGAAAGCAGTTTTATTTAAGTTCACATATTATAGTTTATGTCATACTAATGATTGTGCCTATAACACTGAGTAATTTGAGAAAATTTTGTGACCGACTATGTTTCTCCCTGGGTGAAATTTTGTTTTTAGACCAACATACTCACAACAGAATAAGAGTGACGTATGCGATTTAGGCTCACATATATTTGGGATCTATTCTGGCATTGTGTTTGAGACCGACTGCAGTGACTGCACTTTTTTTTAGACCGGCTATTTTTCTCCCAGGTTGAAATTTTGTTGTTTGACTAACATACTCACAACAGAATGAGAGTGAAACACAACATCTTTTCAAACATGATAAGTTGACAAGTTTTTTTTATACTAAAGTTTTACGTGAGTAGCGTGACGTATACAGTGAGTACTTATTTTGATAGCGAATACTCCTATTTTGCGACCGACTGCACTGACTTTGCCACCGACTATTTTTTATTGACTACCCCCCTCCCTCACCCTCACATTTACGCATACATACTCCATTGAAACCAATATAAGATTATATATAATATACGAATATAGGGCACAACCGTGAATAATATTTTCATATTTACCAAGGTCGACAGCTATCAATAAAGATTATGAGTATTGTTTGACTCTTCTATAGAAACCGCACCGAGAGTAGTACGGTACAGCTAACTTATTTTAAATGATAATGATTGTATGGGCATACTATTATCTTGAAACAGTTACAAAAGCACAAAAGCATTCACCCATATAATACTGATCAGTTATGTTGAGATACCGGATCGGTAACCAATACTAACAATATGGCGGACATGGGACCTGCCAAGCGTACATGTCGTGTATAGAGTAATATTAGTGTAAAAAAAATCATGTGTTGTGATATCAAATGGTAAGTTGATAAAAATCGAGATAATCTTATTAGAGGATTAACTTGAGATTATATTTTAGTGTTCAGATAACTGAATATTCTGCTCAGCTGTGGAAATTTTCGAATAACTAATAAACATTTGTAAACTTTTTTTGATGAAACATTATATATCTGTCTAATTTCCGGCTGAATGCCACACGTTTCTAGCCTGATTGCTGTTATTATAGCTGTTTATCGTTTTGATATACAGAAAAAATATCCAAAATATTTTGACACCACGTTATGAATGTCTTGTATAGTAAATTCATATACATGTATATCTTTAACAAAATGTCATTTCAATATCACATTCCGAGACGTATTTTGAAATATTGTGTTCTCCTTGGGCTAGAACAATCTAGGTTTGTGTTTTGGGGATCTTCCGAACCTTTAAAGTAATTGGGGATTTTGAGACCTCGGTTGGTTTCGAAACAACAATCCTCAGCCAAAATACAGTCAGGCGTCAGGACTGGAGTCATGATGATTCGGATTTTTCCAAAAGGGTTGATAGTTATCTACGTGTCATATACGGTCATGGGGGTTATTTTTGGGAAATACTAAACTTAACCCTTTTAAAACGGATAAAATGTAACTTGATCCATTTTCAGTCTTCTAAAAAGCGTTAGGGTTGGGTTTAAGAAATTGGAGAAGTCACTCAAATCTCCATATAAGCACTGACCTTACCTAGGATGATGAAAATTTGGTTCGTGATATTTCCTAATTTAATTAAAAATACATACAATACATTAGGTAATAGTTATTAGCACACTTTCCGAGGTGTATCGGTGAATATCAGGACAGTTTTGGTCGGGGGCTCAGCCGAGGCGGAGCCGAGGCGGCCCACGACCAAAACTGTCCTGATATTCACCGATACACCGAGGAAAGGTGCTAATAAGTTACTTACATCACATTTCTATCGAGTATTGTGAAGCAAAATGTGAAAAATAGTATTTATTATCGAGTCGTTTCAACCGAAAAGTGACAAATACTTTCTGCTCTTTCATTTATCCCTTTCTGTGCCTCACGTTACATTTCATGGTAGAATTTACACGTGCGTCTTGTTGTGACACCCCGAGCTTAATACAGCCACGTGTTTGTTTAGACCACATCGTCAAAACTAGTTGTCTATGGCGTAGAGGACTGTGGTGATATTAAATGTAGTGTAAAGGAAATGCGGGTCATTCCTGGTGAAAGTATGCATCGGTGGATGGTTCGTCCGTTGACATTTATTTGTTATAAAGTTTATGACTTTCTACGCGGTTTTTGTTTTATCCTGCTCATATTCAAAGCTTGTGAAGTGTCCAGCAAGAGAACCCCACCTTCTATCACCACAAGTAGTTAAAATAATTATTCAGTATTAAAATTCATATGTTTTGCATATTAATATAAATCAAACCAAATTAGGGAATAGATGCCAATTGATATGTATTATAACTGTTTTCGTAATATGTTGTTACGTTAATTTAATGTCATTGTATATATTTTTGCACTGCCATGTAGTTCCTACCGGTTTGTTTTGTTACTATGATTTTGACTAGTTGTCTCATGTACAGTAGTCTCGTGCAGTATGACACTGGTTATCATTGCGATCTGGGTCGGACTAAACGTCCGCTTCTTGTTGCTTGGTAAGTTTCTATGACCGTCTAAAAGTAGCCGTGTATCAGAAATGAACAGTACACTTTGGAAAAGAGTACTGTTCATTTCTGATACACGGCTACTTTTATCCATGTATTGGAAATGAACAGGACAGTTTCATCAAAGGTTGCCAGTGGCACGAGTAGAAGTGGGATGTAATTTAATTTACACAATTGGTTTCGCTGGGTTTTTTTTTAATGTTGGTGGCGCTGATGGTCTTCCTTCGATACTTGTATTCTTGTATTCTAATTTCCGAGAAGAAAGGAATAAATTTAAGGCTCTTGGGTTAAATTCTTTTTCACTTTCTCGGGGTTAGGGCCAGAGATTCTTATAACTAGTTAGCAACTAAAGGTCAAGCTAGGGTTTGATATATTATTTTCTTTGGATTAGGGTGAGGACTTGCGTTATTTAGTCTAATTTACTGTGCACTAGGATGTCGTTCAGATACTATTTTTAGAATATGCATTTATAGGTTCTGTGTGATGATTTTCGGGTGATTTTCTTGGAGATCAGTATAGTGTTTTCTGGTGATTTTTGGACGCACTTGTTGCTGTTACGGTAAATGGAACCACAAAAGGGGCTATTGCGCTAGCCGTATGAATATACAAACCTAAGGGGCTGTTGTTCTCAATTTATCAATCCAGAATTTTATTTCTTCTAACCTAAAATTTCTTGTTTTTTTTTCTATTGACGTGACAGTGAGATCAGAAGTGTCATGATTTGGTTGGTTGAAGTTATTTGAGACTGGTTTACCTGGTCGTTGACCGTTAATTCTTTCCCTAAGTAAATTCTGAGTCAGGGAATCACGGTGGGTAAATAGGTAAGGCTAGGGTTGAGGTCGGGTGTTCGATCCCTGAATTGTCTAAAAAATAAAGTTCATCCAGATTTTCCGGCGTGGTTCCCCGATGTCAGTGATACTGGATGGAGGGCACAACAAGGACAGCTGTCTAGTCTTGTGGATGGGAATAATAACCGAGGTCCCGTGTATACATTGGCGTGCACGTAAAAGATCTCTTGACAGTTGGAATTCGATATAAGAGTAGGCCGTCGTGCCGCTGTCCGGGCATAATTCATTAGCCCAGGTAAGGAGCATACCAGTTGGACGTTAAACCCCATTTCATTTCATTTCATTTCGCATTTGGAGTCTCTCCTACGTATTGTTTGTCACATTGTCTACATGAAATAAGATACATGTAAATTTTATTGGAAGCGGTCATTCTCGATTCCCAAAATTCCCGAACCTCCCTGCAACTATAGGATCTCCAAAGATACACGTGGATCGTATTCAAATTGGCCGAACCTCAGTCTACTTCGAAGAACGTCGTCCCCAGAACAGGTAGTACAAAAACAGAAAAAAACAAGTGTACGGAATTAGTTCCTGGTTCAAAAATATTTTTACTAAATTAAACGCTTGTTGTTCTGGGTGTTACTACCTGCTATACAAGCTGGTTGAACTGAATTATTCAATTTCATGTCAACCAATTAAACGTTGTGTGCAACTAACTTACATCCAGTCGCTAAAGACTGTGTCCTACCAAACTCTCTCATATCGAAGCATAGCATATTGCATTACCAAACTATTTTACTCCTAATTAGAACCAATGTGCCCTTCACAGATCACCCAGGTATGTCAGCTTATTACATAAACGACATTGCTAGACTAATAAAACTATTTGGTTAAGCCAAGCTTATAACTGACCACTGATCTTTACTAAGCCTATTATAGAGCTTACGATTTATAGAGTGCTATATTTTGTTATCTTATTTTAGCAGGTGCCCGTGACAAGTCTGGTATTAATGGCTGCCTCAAGCCCGGGAAGGTCTTCCGGGTGTGTTTCATTTGTGTGTAAACCAAGGATTTTGTTGGTGTTTGGAATACCTTTATTTGCCCCTGCCATAGCGCTCACTGTAATTGGATTTACAGGATTCCCAGGATTTGGTATTATTCATATTGGTGGACTCTTGTTACTAACTATTTCTGTTATTTGTATTGTGTTTGGGATTATAATTATAGTTTACACTAATCCAAAAGAGAAGAAGGCTGTTCTGGAATATCATTCGCAGCCTGGCTTACATGTACCTAGTATAACTCTAACTAATGTGAACGAATCAGTTACCAAAATAAAACCGAAACCGCAGAACAAGGGTAAGCATAAATCTACGATGAAAAAAACACGCCCTTCGAGGTCACCTCGAATGTCAAAAATGCTCAAAACGAAAATGGTCCAAGCCGGCAAGGACAGGAAAAGAAGCCGCGAGACTCTACCAACTTTGACCGAGGACCACGAGGGCGAAAAGGTGCGAATCTTTAGTGCGGCTGCTGCATCACGTCATATTAGTGGTGGGAATCAGACTACCAATACATCTGTTAAAAATGACCGAAATTACAAATCAGTGAGACTACAAGATAACGGTGTGATGCAAATTAATTGGAATTCTAAAAACAGTGTTATGAGTGTGGCATCAGATTCAGCAATTGACATCGGGACAAGCCCTGACATTCCTGAAATAACACGTGTTGAAACGATTCATCAAACTGCGTGTTTTCTTCCTCTAGCCCCCAGTCCGCCGAATCGGTCCTTATCTTTAACGGAATTATTTGTTCCAATTGAACAGAAAGAAAGGTAAATATGAGTATATTTTGTTAATATTAATGACAAAATAATCAATAATGAAACCCGTAACGTGAAAAATAATTTTCTGTATTGTTCGTAACGGTACGTTGCCAAATTACCATTAGAGGGATGCAAAAGTCAACAATGACCTCGACTACTGTATTGTTTGGAATGGCACACTAGATTACCAAATAACAACAAGCAAGTAGTTTTCATTACTGTATTGTTTGTAATTATAGGCCTACATTACATTACCAAATAACAATTAAACACATGAAAAATGTTATTGATAACTGGGTATGGTTTTGATATGCATTGACCAATAGATCGGGTACCAAATTTATGTGGAAGGTGAAGTTTCGTTGGGCAAAACACTGGGACTTCTTTACCCACTATGTTTGTGTAATGTGAAATGGAGAAACCCCCTCAATATATTTGACTAGCAACTGGACAATTTAAAATAATTGGTTATATTTAAAGATACGTTATGGCAGATTAGATAATGAGCTGGCGGTTCCCATTATTATAGTTAAAAACTAGATGATGTAAAAGGAATATTCTGACAACTTCAGTCAAATGACTTCACTCTACTCTAAAACATAGGAAATCTTATTGTGAATTCTTTGTAGCCTCGACTGTCATTGTTAGCGATGTCACGATAATAAACATAGTCTCGATTTTCTATTGTTGTTTTAATCATCAACGGATGTTGAACAGCAGATGGGATTCAAATACATAGGCATATAAGATGGCACCGAGAATTGATTATGGTGTTTTCATATTAATAAATGGATAATTAATTGTTTATATAACATTTGAGTTCTAAAGAAAGACGTACAATAGTTCTGTTTACCTCTTGCATAATGCATGTTTAATTTCAATATAAAATCGGTCACTACGGACTGTGTAAAAACACCACATGCACCACAAGAGTCAGGGCAGGATTTAAATTTTGTGGGACCCTAGGTTCAGATATTTTATGGGGCCTATTACATGACCATCAATCGGTCCATCACATACAAAATATCAAAATAAATAACAGTGGTATGTACATTTTACCAAAGTAGAGACCTATTTAATCTTACATACTATAAAAGTTTCACTTTATTTACAAAACAGCACTCATAAAATATGTAATTTAGCAATTGCAAACTCGGATATAAGCAATTTCAAGCTGTCATACGACCCGTCGCTTATAGCTCGGCTTTGCTGTACCAGCAGATTATTAAGAGGATTTATTGAACCAAGCGACAACTTAATTAGACCCGGAGAATGAATATTTTTGGGTATCCCGAAAGCGTGGGGACGTAGGCCATTGCCTATTTGATCTGTGCCGTAATCCGGCCCTGGTAAGAATATATTGGACCTGCAATCGACCATTGATTAGCGAATTTAGACTGGGAATAACTCGTTGTTTCCCAACTAAAACCCCTTTCTGTCTGTGTCCAACTTTATCGTATGGAATTACTGACACTATTTTCTTTTACATGTATTTGTTTCCTTTCAGTAAGAGAAAACGTTCCGGTAGTATGGGTAATGTGTTACAGCCAGATCTGTCGTTAGAAAATTTGGACGGTATTACAGACGGTTATCCTGTAACATCCAGTCAACGAACCGGTGTACGTTTGGATATTCCTAATTTACAAAACCAAGCTGAAATATAATTATATCATGGCGAGAGTGTAGCACTAGCAACTGTCAGCAATAGTCTTTTGTATTTCTAGATTTATATATGACTCTACATATATATGACTCTGACATTTGGATTATGATTCGCTATTATGTGAGGGGTTACGTCAGTTACATGTCATTTTCTCCTATCCCTATCTTTATAATCATATAACATTTCTTGACATAATAATAATGTATATTTTGAAGTATGCTATGTGGTGCCTCTGTTAGTTGTGCAGTATATACTATGTAGCTTTCGGGATTTAATGTGTAAAACTATTGCTGCGAAGAATGTGAAGAATCCGGTAAACAGACTATATTCATGGACATATCTGGTGTCAATCATTATCATATATGTGATAGAACCCGTTAAATACATTCCAAATATAATTTTTTACACAGAGATCATTGCTACCATAGATGCGTAATGACGATTTCGAGAAACGGAAGTGACGAAAGCAAAAGGAAAACACGAGTTATCTTTCCATATAACTGACTGAAGTGATGAGTGATAACAGATACACGAGCGAATTTTCTGCTTACTAATAATACCTTCGGAAAGCAAAAGCTGTTATGTGAGACAGTAGCGGATATCTGGCAATTCAAACATGTAATTGAATGTTGTACATTGTATTTTCTTTTTGCTTCCGTCACTCCGTTTCTTAAAATTATATTTGGAACGTGTTTTTAATTTTTTCCTTGGAACACATGATAACGTGTTTGTGCTTACACTTAAGTCTACTTAAAATCTAAGCACAAGAATGTTCTTTCAAGAATTTTCTGGGAACACAAAATAAGATAGGTTTACTTAATTGTAATTGCAAAGTCTACTAACAATCTAAGCTCAAGAACGTGCTTAAGAATTTTCTAGGATTGGGACCCAGGAGTATTTTAACCAATAAGAGGTTGCTAAAACTCTCCAAATATTATATAACTTGGGTTATTGTACTCGAAACAACAATAATGATTTGTTACCTTTGTGTACTGTTTTTATACGCCCACATTTTCATGTGGACGTATATTGTCGTCGCCCCTGTTCGTCCGTCCGTCCGTCCGGACGTCCGTCCGTCCGTCCACAATTGTTTGTGAACAGTCTACAGGTCACAATTTTTATTCGATTTCGATGAAACTTCAAATATAGGTTTATCACCCTAAGATCTCGGTTCCTTTCGATATTGGCATGTATCGGACTGTAACTTCATGGGTTATGGCCCCTGATTGTACGAAAAATCACGTTTGTTAGCTTGTGAACAGTGTAGAGGTCACAATTTTGAACCGATTTGGATGAAACTTAAAATGCATGTTTATAACCCAAAGACCTTGGTTCCTTTCGATATTTGCGCCAATCGGATTGTAACATCCTGAATTATGGCCCCTGATTGTCCGGAAAATCGCCCTTTTTAGCTTGCGGTCCCTCTGGAGGTCAAAATTGTTATCCGATTTAAAAAACCGTTTGATTATATCACCGTTCCATGGTTATGAAGGTTGAGTTCGAATTTCGAGAAAATCGGACCAAAATTGACGGACAAAATGGCCGCCGTTTGTACGCGAATAGTGTGAAAATATGTTACATCAAGGTTGTGGACCTTATAGAGGTCACAATTTTGAACCAATTTTGATGAAACTTGACATGTATGTTTACAACCCAAAGATCTTGGTTCCTTTCGATATTTGCGCCCATCGGATCGTAACTTCCCGAATTATGGCCCCTGATTGTCCGAAAAATCAACCTTTTTAGCTTGTGGTCCCTCTGGAGGTCAAAATTGTTATCGTATTTAAAAAAACGCTTGATTATATCACCGCTCCATGGTTATGAAGGTTGAGTTCGAATTTCGTGAAAATCAGACCAAAATTGACAGACAAAATGGCCGCCGTTTGTACGCGAATAGTGTGAAAATATGTTATATCAAGGTTGTGGACCTTATAAAGGTCACAATTTTGAATCAATTTTGATGAAGCTTGACATGTATGTTTATAACCCAAAGATCTTGGTTCCTTTCGATATTTGCACCCATCGGATCGTAACTTCCTGAATTATGGCCCCTGATTGTCCGAAAAATTGCCCTTTTTAGCTTGTGGTCCCTCTGGAGGTCAAAATTGTTATCGGATTTAAAAAAACGTTTGATTATATCACTGCTCCATGGCTATGAAGAGAGAGTTTGAATTACGTGAAAATCGGACTAGAATTGACGGACAAAATGTCCGCCGTTTGTACACAAATAGTGTGAAAATATGTTATATCAAGGTTGTTGACCCTATAGAGGTCACAATTTTGACATGTATGTTTATAACCCAAAGATCTTGGTTCCTTTCGATATTTGCGCCCATCAGGTCATTACTTCCTGAATTATGTCCCCTGATTTTTCGAAAAATCACCCTTTTTAGCTTGTGGTCCCTCTGGAGGTCACAATTATTATCTGATTTAAAAAAAAAACGTTTGATTATAAAAACCAAACAAATTCTAATGATTTTCTGATAATTCCTTAATATGTGACAACTCTTGTTGACTGCCCGGACGATTTGGCTGCTGTGTGGGCGTATGTTTCGTTGCCTGGCAACCTATTTTTGTTATTAATATCTCTTTTAACATGGTGCTGATATCTACTCTCACCAATTGCTCAAGTAATATCATCAATGCAAGATTTAAGAAAGAATTTATATTTAAATATAGATATAGATAATCCTAAACAAAGATTTGGTATTATGTATTTTGTATTTCTATATTTTTATAGAAGTAATAATGCTATATATTAATATTTTCGTAATAAAAAATAGAACTAAAATTGGACGTTTTATATGACTATGTCTTCTTTTGGCGTAAAGTAAGAAAAGAGATTCTTAATAATCACGAGTACATTGCATGATGCATCTATACATCGGTTCCAACTGGCACATCATTGCTAACACGTTACTTGGGTATTTAAAAACGGAATAAAACATTAATCCGACCAATTTGCGAAAACTAAAGATATATAATAGGAAGTATTATTCCCTGATGGAGGTATACGTTTTCACAATGTTTTATCTATTTAGACTCTGAGAAGATTAGTACTAAGACAGTGAAGAATATGTTCGGCGGGTGCCGTTAGTTCGACCCAAAAGTTTCTGAAATGAATTTTATTTTCAGTAAAGTTGCCGAGAGTTAATTGTCAAAGTTTCATAAAATACCAATAGTGTATGCCTGCTTTCGGCAAGGAATAATGTGAAACATACACCGAAACAATCCGGATATGATGTCTGACCGAAACAGCGTTTCTAAAAGGATATTTAGTATGAATGGGTACCATGGGTCTTATTTGTGTTATCTTGGTACATTAATTTTTTTTTGTGACCGAATACTATTTCAAACACTGCAAATTTGAAGGCTTTTTAGTCTTTAAATGCCCAATACGTAAATTAGCAAAAAAAAAAAAAAAAAAAAAAAAAAAAAAAAAAAAAAATGTAATGAATCCAGTAGAAATTTATATAAGTATTAGATTTCCAGAATCCTCACACCTTGCCTCGTTCACCCTATCGTTATGAAATATGCACAAATTCTTAAGCAGCCCGAAATATTTATCCCTTGGTTAACTTTTGTAAGTTATTATATTTATGCGTTATCCCTTATGGCATTTGAAATAAATCAAAATATGTGTCTACTCATCAATTCAGAAAAAAAATAATGAAAAATAAATATAGTATAAAAAAGGAATCAACCTCAGAAAGTGGTAATATTCTAACATCGCAAACTGATCGGAACAAAACAGTATAATATACATATATCATCAGATTTCTTCTTATATACTAAAGTATTGTTATGTTAAAATCAATAAATTTAGACATCAGATGATTATTGAATAACATATCCAGCTGTGAATAAAATTTCTCTGCTATTCGGCCATATAAATATGTATACATGTACCAGATGGGCTTTATACGTAGTTTTAATGGTGGTTTTAATGTTGTCGGCGATATAATTAAGTCTTTTGGGATGTGAACTACGTCTCAAACATTAATATCGCTATACAACACATCTGAATTGTTCGGTTGGCTTTTATATAGCATTGTGGTGGATGGAAGTGTACAAAGAAGATGATTAATACGTAAACACAACAGAACAATGAAACTCTGACCTAAATTATAGAGCTCTAACTCTGTGTGGAAAACAGTAGACTCTAAATCAATTGTCACACTACATACTATATAAAACTGTAGAGCTGTTCACATAAATAACAGGTAAGTTAATCAACTTCCCTTTAATCAATACATTAACTTTAGTTTAATTGTCAGGGAATTCATAAATATCCAAACCTATGCTTGAGTATGTATTTTGATATAAAATTTAAATTCATATTCATTAATAAGCTTCACCGTGTTTTGTGCAACATTAAATTTCTTGTGTAGATTATCATTAAATACTGTATTTCCTGCCGTGTTATTAAGGGAGTTATGTAGGTTATGTATACTTCCGATAAGATATGTATAGTTCTGTGCGCTATTTGAAAATATAGATAGATTCACACGTTTACAGTAAGCAGTTTCATTGACATGATGTATATCGAATCCGTCAGCTATGTTTAGTAGGTGGATTGCCTTTGGGTCCAAGACAAATAAGCCATGATAAGGAATCGCATTATACATTGTGAAGTGTTTTAAGTATTTCTAATTTGTATGTTCTGAGGTCTTTTCAAATATAAAGGTGGGGATTTGTAACGTGCTATGTCATAGAGGTCACCAAGGTAATGAATTATAACTTCATAATATGCATCTATATACGTATCGATCCAGTTTCCGATATTAATTTAATCAAAATCATTATTTTTGATGATCATACTTGAAAAATAGAATTGTCAAAGGTGGTACAGCGTTCCGTTCAATCAGGCGCCGAATTGGAATATTTTAATGCGGAGCCTAGTTTGAGGAATGGTGTAATTAAATGTCCGAAAATACTGGCTTTGTGCATCTGTGTAAACGCATCAACAGATACCTTCTTCTACTAACGTGAATCGATATTTATTCAATAAAGCCAGTTTGTAATTAAAATACAGATAACAAAACGTTGATTGATTGCATGCAATTCTGTCATGGCAACTTTCACGATTGGGAAACATGGCTATTTATTAATTTCAGTCTATTTCCCTATTTCATGCGTTTGTATTTTTAATATATTGTGATGTGATGCATTCACAAATGATAACATGCACAGTTTGAGCAAATGGTGAGAACTCCAGATGTTTCATAAATACATGTAATATAACATTTATTTAAAGTACTTCAGACGAAACATAAAGCTGTTGAAATCGCTGCAACCCTATTTTAACTTGGCAGACTTTGGATACAATTATGTTCTTGCACAATGTCTTGGGTTGTTTGATACACAGTATTTAGATTCCATTTTAGTTACTCTGTGTGATAAAGATTAAGGCACGCAATACAAATGAAGTATTAGGGGAATTCGTATACCTATTTTTGGTTTACATAATATGTATCACTGATATTGTCTGAATATGACCCAGCATGGTTTGGAACAAAAGCAGTTTCAAAAGTTTTTCAATGATAACATGGCCTTTGCTTACAATCTTTAGAAAGCAATTGAATGTTTTAACGTGTTTCACGAAACCTTCCGTTTATTACATGTGCAATAACGCCTTATTTCAAGAGATAATTATCTTTTAATGTCCCTTGAGTGCTCAAGGAACTCAGTATATCTTAATATGACACCTGATAACCCATAAATGTAGGATGGAAGAAATAACTGACACTAATGAACCAATGAGAGTTGTACTATTCTGATGACCAGACATACTGATCTTCATTAAGTATTTGATGGCTTGACTACAGGCAACGTGTCGTTAACAAACACGGTGTGTAGGTATAATCAGACTAATTTGTTTTTATTCCTGACATTAAGGTATACCATTACAAGAGATACACGGAATATCACAAATGGGCAGCGGTCTTTTGTGAAGCAGGTGACATTGTTCAACTAGTGGAACTGCTTTTGATGTGCTTTGCTGGGACATAGACCTATGCCTTCATATACTAGTATATCCAGTTATTGCTACCCTGTTTTGTTAAGGATGTTATGCAGGAGTCAAGTTATTAGTTTCGACCACTATGTTCATTGAGGGTAACATTTCTTGTAGTAGGTTCCCGTAGATAACAGCCCTGAATTCGCTTTGTTATTTATGTTCTCTGCTGGCATTTTGTGAACTGTAACCTTTCGTAACTTGTCTCGTATGTGATATATACCACAGTTTCCTTCATTGCCTGGATTATTGTAAAGCTTTAAAAGAGTAATTGTCGTTAGTTGCAGCAAATTTATTTATGGAATTGTTCCTATAATGATTGCACTTATCAAATGTGGGGTCTCTTGGTTGTAGTAGTGGGCATGGTTTCAAGAATTTTAAGCATTAATGTTTAACCTATGCCACTGGGATAACCTATCAACTACGACAATGCTACTGAAATATTGATACATCTAATCTGTATCTTGTGGTTTATGAAACAATCTTATCGACGCCCTGGAAGTCTTCTTTCATACAGGAACCCGTCACAGTGAATGCATTTGTCGAATAATAATATGTTCTTCCGGCTGTTCAATTATTTTGTTTCGACTTATGCGCAACACAAGCCCTGAGATGTCTTAATCTTTGGTCAACACATCTTTAGATTTCCATCTATGCCCAGCTGAAACCCACATCTTTAACGCCCTCAAAGTAACCCAGGGCGTGAATATTGTGCTGAGTTGGATGTAGTACCGGATATTAACCATCTATTATTGCAATCTAAATTTATCCGCCACAAAGTGATACTATTTTGCAGTTCTAACCTCCTTCGTTTGGTTAACAACAAATGAAGAACAAATCATAACTAATTCATACGACAAATATAACTATCCCTGTGAAGTATTATCATAACTCTTTCATATTTTGTTTCAGAATGCCATGGGATTTTGGTGGGTGTTAATAATGGCGATAGAAAATATCGATAGTAATCACATTAGACAAGGTAAATATACCATTAATGGAATAGTACAGAATCCAAAGCAATCGTTAGCCAATTTACGGACGCACGGGAAGAGGGTTGACTATGATGGGACACATCGGGACCCAAATATAACATGCACCCCAACCAATATAGCTTAGATTTAAACATTCCCAATCTGGATTTTCCGTGATATCGAATCACACAATTTAAAACTAAGGAGTTCTAATCACGTTTTCACAGAAATACTGGAAAATGCATAGTTGATTCCTGTACCTTTAACATTAGACATCTAATATGTCTCGGTAAATTGTCTCTTTAGTACACATTGTTGCTGGACACTTCCTGTATAATGCAATCTAATAGTAAATTCCTATAACAATGCCATAGAGTGGTATCATCAGTCACACTAATAATTCAATCACATTAATGAGAAAAAACGACCATATAATGTTACCAAGTACAGTACGCCACTAAAAACGGCGTCCATATTAATTTATAATCAAGGTATCAATAGTGTTTGTTTACTCACATGAAAACTCGATTAGCAAAGCACAACGAGTACTAGCCACAGTAACTATAAAACTGAAAAATGTTTTGGATAGCTGTCAATGTATTTGTCTATGTAATTTCAGTATAGCGGTCCAACTACAGCGTTCACTAAACACACACGGTTGGTAATACATTAATGACAGATTTAGTCTCAGCGATTTTTTGATAACGCTTTCCTGACAACATAAGAAAAGTGGAAACCGTGGTCTGTGAGGGGTGGATTGTAATAATGTGTTGCTGAATAACCGGAAACCAAACGAGACATATATATCAAAAATTTTAAAGAGATTCGCCATCTTGTGTTAGGAGTCGGTGTAACAACGGTGATTGCTAAATTTGATGTTGCAGACGGCACCAGTTAAAGTAATTTGGAGATAAGAAATATATTCATAGGCACGTGGGTTTGATCAAATATTATTCAATCTGTTTAATGAATTTTCTGCCTATTACATTACAAATGATAATCGCGAATAGAAACGTGCCTGTTTTGATAAGGGCGAATGCAGGAAAAGGACTGATAAAACCACACAGGAATAGAAACAACTGTATGCAGGTACTATTTATTTGACGAGCCATAGTTCTTGCATACACCAATGTGAAGGGATTTTAGCGAAAACGAGATCAAAAAAAGAAGAAGAAAAACCCGCTTTACAGTGGAAGAAGTTAATATGATTCGTGTGTAAGGTTAGACTGATGAATTAATAATTAAAGAGAGCCACCTAGATGAATCTTAGTGCTATTCAGAAGGAACAGAAACTCGTTTGTGTAAAAATTCCGAATGTAAACCTTGTGATAGGTAGAATTTAAGGACCTTCATTTCGGAGGGGCACCGATTGATCAAAATGTCCGATCTGCTCTTCAAAATTCGAAGAGAGACATGGGCGTATGTAGCGCTCCTGGGACTGTTCGCTATACATATTGGAATTATTTTGGCCGTTTTAGCCTTCGAGGGGGCCCTGGAACGTGAAATAACTAGTATTATGGAAGTGTTCGGTATTGCTCTTACATTTCTCGGATTCTTCCTTTTAATGCTTTCTACATATTTACGGGGTCAATTAAAAAGAAGACTTCGAGTGACAAAGCTTATGGGCAGAACTAGACGTAATTTTAGGCGATGTTCCAGTAATAAGTTAAACAATGATAAAAACATTGATGATGATGATGATTATTGTTATCCAACTTATACGTGTAATACGAGTAAATCTAAAGTGTTTCCATGGTACAGTGAAAGTTCTGGTCCCCTGCCTATTATATCAACTAACAGGTTAGTATAGTAGCAAATAGAGAAACTAACATTAAATATTTTACACATTGCTTATATTATTATTGGCATCAATTGGCCGCAATGCCTTTGTGAGTAAGGCGCTGGAGGTCCTGCGTTCGATCCCGGTGTTGCCCGAGAATGTTCCCATGTTGTAGGTGGTGCAAGTCACCATCTTGGCATGCACGTAAAGACGGTTGTTTGGTCGTTCGGATGGCACGAAAAATCGAGGCCTCGAGCATGTAGCAGTTGGAACTCGATATAAGACTAAGTAGGCCGTAGCTCCGCTGTCCGGGCAAAATTTTCCTCATAACACACTATGTATGCACGTCTTCCATTAGCCCAGGTTAGGTGCAGAAAAGTAGGACGTTAAACCCCATTTCATTTCATTTCCCATCGCTTCTGTTTTTACTGTAATCAGTTATGTTCGGCGAAATACACCAGAAGTCTGAGTTTTAGCATTTCGAACCTCCCTGATTTGAAAGATACGTGTATTGATATTATCTCGGTGTAATGTTATATCTAACTATGAACGGTGTCCTAATTCTAGCTGTTAAATATTGATTTTAACGCATATTACATCAATGCGTCATATCTTGCATACGAACAAGCATATATTATATTTTCTAAAGATCAGGGGCCTGTTTCACGAAATTTTGATAAGATAAAATCCAAATTTGAATAATTCGATTGGATAATATTAGATTGATTTTAGTGATTAGCCAATCAAAATTGAAGTATCCAATACAATTTGGATTTTATCTTTAGTTAAGATTTCGAGAAACACGACCCACTGGCCGAGGGGGATAAACGGGTACATTTTATATCCCTTCAACGGAGTTTAACGTCTCATCATCATCATCATCATCAATACAATACCTGGGTAATCTTGGGGGTAATACACGGTAAGTTTAAAGTTTGATCAAACCTACAACTGTTCTCGTTTTTTCAGACATATTGAAGAATGGTTAAGTCAACATCGAGTAGATAATTTAAACGAAAGCCAAACACCAGAGGACATCAACCCAAGTCGGTTATCATCATTAGTGTAGCAAAACGTCGTATATTACTACTAATAAAACCTCATCATCAACATCATCATCATCACCACCATCATCATCATCATCATCATCATCATCATCATCATCATCATCATCAACATCATCATCACCATTAAATAAAGTTATAGCTCATTACGCGATATAAGTAGTAAATATGATTCTTCGTTATCACTAAAGGTTCTGGGGCCTATTTCACGAAATTTTAACTAAGATAAGATCCCAATTTTAGTAATTTGATTGGATAATATTAGATTGATTTTAGTGCTTAGCCAATCAAAATTGAAGTATCTACTAAAATTGGATTTTATCTTAAGTTAAAATTTCGTGAAACAGAGCCCTGTTATTTAAAATCTAATTTTAAACTCATGGGTATCATCATCATCATCATCATCATCATCATTAAATAAAGTTATAGCTCATTACGCGATATAAGTAGTAAATATGATGCTTTGTTATCACTAAAGGTTCTGTTATTTAAAATCTAGTTTTAATCTCATGGGTGTCATGTTGTGGATTTTCTAGATGGAAACAGCAAAACATACAACAGTCTTTGTTTACAATACTAGGCAGAGGGGTAATCAAAATGCATATAGACTAGTCTGAAGCTACGTTAAAACATCTACATTGGGTGTGGATTAAAGATGCATTTTGTAAGAGATACATCTGCCTATATAGCAGGTCTTTCTTTTGGTTTCAAATGTTATCTAAATTATTAATTGGACATGACAAGACCATAATCTATTCCATAAGGCACCGGATACTCGCGGATTGAAACAAGATCCTCGTTTAATAATTTACTTTAAAAATGAAATGAAATGGGGTTTAACGTCCTACTGTCCTGCTCCGATTGGGCTAATGAAGACGGGAATTTGAAAATGGATAATTGAGACTTTGTTTACTAATTTAAATGTATACTGCATCTTTAACCGAGTTAAAAGAAATGCTTAAACACTATTGACAGTAGTAATATAAATGATATTATATTAAACCAAAGGATAAAATAATGAATATTAAATAATTTGTATATGAAATGAGTACTTATGTATATATTATTGTTATATTAAATATGATAATTGTTTTTCTAGTGTTATCGGACTTTTCGTCTTTTCATCAGGGCGGGATGAAGATTGGCTAGTAATGAATGTCCCTTGGGCCCGCGCATACTCTGGTTATTGTCCGCCACACTCACATAAATACAATTTGTACGTCAGTATAGTAGATTTATATGGCACAAACATATAGATTTATATGGCACAAACATATACCCCCCCTCCCCAAGCCCATCCCAAAGATCATGCAAGGTCTCAAACCATCTGTTAAGGTATCAAACCATATTTAAAAGGTAATTTATGACACCTTCACTCAACATACAAATATATATATATGTACATGAAACTATCTAAATCTTATTCATCCACATCTTTGCCACCTTTTTTTCACCCACCCCCAAACTAAACAGTTAAATAGTTCGAAGGATTATTGCTCGAAATCTTCAGGCAACTAAATATGTAATTGACACTATTTATTTATAATATAATTAGTTGCGTGAAACTAAAACATCACAACTAATGACCAGGGGCCGGTTGCTCAAAGCTCTGTTAACTTTTAACGATCCGTTAACATGGAGTAAACGGATCGTTAACTTTAACGGAGAGAAAGGTTGTTGCTGGAAGCCCTGTTAACTTTAACGGATAATGAAATTTAACGGACTGTTACCAAACGACACATGAAAGATAACGATCCGTTAGTTTAACGGATCATTAAAATAACTTAGTTTTGAGCAACCGGCCCCAGGGCCGTGTTTCGTAAAATTTTAACTAAGATAAAATCCAAATTTTAGTAATCTGGTTGGATAATATTAGATTGGTTTTATTTCTTAGCCAAAATCGAAGTATCTACTTAAATTTGGATTTTATCTTTAGTTAAGATTTCGTGAAACAGGGCCCCGGAAATTACAAGGCCTGTTCCGTTCTGTATGTTCTGATCCAAATAGACTAATGAAGACGGGCATATGCCATGCAGTGCAGTGTGCTATAAGGGAAAATTTGCCCGGGCAACGGCACTACGGCACACTTTTATATCGAATTCCAACTGCCAAGGGATTTTTTTTTTACGCGCACCCCAACAATACATCCGAACGACTAGAAAAAGTAACACTGGTGACCAATATGGGCCTTAAGTCTGATGTTCTGCCACAAGCCCGATTATGGTTGACTTTTATTTGATAATTTGCACGCGTCCATATACAAATATAAAACCACTGCTGGTTTGTGTGTCATTCATTATGTGTCAAATTCCAAGCGCATGCGGATATACCGGTACCAGTGAAACTCACGAATTCTTTTTAACCGGATATACCAGTGATTCTCACGAATTCTGTTTGAAATACTAATAATGTAATTTCGTGTAACGAAGAAACGGAAACGTGCAATTGTAACACGATAAGAAACACAACTAATTCAGATACATACAATACACGTGGAAATTATTTCCTGCTATTCTGAGTAAATAGGGCAAAGAATTGATGTTTGAAGTGATCATAGGGGACTATTTCCCATTTACCATTCATTTAGTCATAATATGTCAATATTTCCTTTGTGTCGTGGTACATATCATTTTGTCATTATAACCGTTTTATAATAACTGCTTTAGTTATGTGCTTATTATGGTAAAACCCCCTTTATTCTAATCGATAAATCGATGTTGTTTATAAATCAAAACAATTCGAGCTAGTTACCAGCGTCAATTATGACGGTTAACTGGTCGATTATTGCCTCGTGTTGATTTCTTCGGTTATCGTGATAAATAGTTAACCCACGTGTAATTTACCAATGAAAGGGAACTCGGTCTATTGCTGATACGAGTACAATGCTACGAGTTTAATGTCTACATGTCAAGGAAAAGCTCTATGTCAGAATAAAGGTTAGATATAGAGTTTGAAACAATAGGCTCTGACAACTATTGCTATTCAGCTCGATCAAGCTGAATTCAAGCCGTCATCTTAATGTGTTTTTAATAGATTTATCCATTGTGTTTATTTCTTACTTTATTACACGATTAGTTTGTGATACGAACATGATCCATCTGCGATATATTTTATACACAAGGAATGGATTCTGTCCATTTATATTATCGGGTTGACAGATGCTAGACAGCACTTTCCACAGAAACAATTGTAATCATTCTCAGTATGTAAAGCTAATGCCATATAATATGTATTTTGTGTTTTTTTTATGGTAAGCCGTGTCATACAAACTGAACTGAACATTTATTTTCGTTCCTTACATATATCGAGTTATCTCCCCTCAATTGAAACCGTCCTTTCTGTATCCTTTAAACGCCACCATATAAATGATTCGGTGACTTTGTAATAACTGGTTGGGGTTGGGGTTGGGGATGGGGGGGGGGGCTAACCACGAAAGACTTCTAACTGTTTGAATGGACAGCCCAGTTTGTCATTTACAAAAGCCCTATATCACTTCGCTAATAACCCAATTATTTTCTATAAGAAATTATTTTGTGGAGATAATCTTTGAGTGGCATTAATTAGCGATTGAGCACATTAAATTAATATACAACACAATTTATATGAAAAACAATCACTGGTTTAAACACATTTCATGCACAAATTTGTGATTGAAAACGTGAAAGCGCCGTTATATACATGTATGTATATACAACAGTGACTGACTTCCATATAAATCATTTGTAGTTTTTTGTTTTCGGGATGTTGTTGAAACTGCTTTGAATTGGGCTAACGTTTTGTTATTTATGTTTATGGCTTCAAGTTTTTATGAAACTGTTTTCATATATATCCGGAGCTTTCAATTCCATTTACAATTTATAGCAGAATCGCTTACTGGACAGAACTGTTAATCCATATATTATACGATTTTTATCATACAGATAATATCACATACCAGCACATTTAAACTATTTCATTTAAATTTTGGATGAGTCATTTCATACACATTTCAAATCATCAATGCAAATAATGAATTCAGTCAGAAGGCCATTCGGATATCTTTACTGTATGTCATTGTAACTTACATCTTGGCCGACAAAGTTGCATTACGTGTATGTGTCAACAAATTTAGGGAAATTAGATCTTTTTAAATATGTGCTAGGCGTGTATTTGTTATATATGTCGTAAACAACAAACGTGCTATGATTAAACTTACATGTATTTTAGATCCCATGCAAGAAAACAATGTATACATAAGTTGCCAGGCAACGAAACTTACCCCAAGCAGCTATGTTGCCCGTACCAAAACAGAAAACTTGACCATTATTGTCATTTGTACCATGGTGCATAAGCAAACAACTCAAGCTTTGGTTAATCATTAAAAATAATTACGCCGCTTCCTCTTACATAATCATGGGAAACCTATACCAAGAAGAGTTGAATGTACAAATCTGTTTCTTTCTGGGGACCCCCCCCACCCCACACACTTGAAGATTCAGTGTTCACACAACCTCTCTTTAAAAGGGCCAATTCTGATAATATTTTTTTTAAAAATAAAACTGCATTGCTCAATTTTGTGTTGAATTCCCTGTTGGGACCGAGCAACTAACTCAGTATATGCAAACCAATATAAACCCGTCAGTCCTTATCTGAAGATATAAACCCTTGTCCCAAGCTCCATTATGCGGTGTCTGGATAAAACCAGACATTTATTTTAATATTTAAGTGAAATTTACCTTTTTTTGTCAAGTACAGCACATGGGACATTCATTGTATAGACCTCCATAGAAACGGAAATCAATTACCACGTCACCCACTAAAAAATGGACTCGAATTCTTAGAAGGGTTGCGTGTCTAGATAAGCAGTTTTGACGTTGACGTCCGAACGGCTCAATATTTTGAGCTGAAATGAAATTTTGAGACACGGTAAATACACTATTCCTCTAAATTTGGGCCATTAAAATTCATATGTACTCAGACTTTTTTGAGGCTGTTCAAATTGGGACAGTCACTTTAATCGTAGTAGCAAATATAAGAAATACATGTATTTGTATTCAATTAAACAGTTGACAGAATTTAACATGGTCTGAACATGTTCTTCATTGCTGGATGCACGCCGTTGATCCAACCTTCGTTGCGGAACCAATGCTGATTAATGTGGTGATGACGTTATATTTCAGGATTATTAGAGCATAATAACCCCTTTTCGACACTTATGTAAGATTTACATACGGCTGTCCGTTCTTGCTATACTGATTCAAAAATAAGATAGTGAAAAAATTAATATATTTAAAATTCAGTCAAATGACTTTAATCTGTG
This sequence comes from Patella caerulea, assembly GCA_036850965.1. Lineage (NCBI taxonomy): Eukaryota > Metazoa > Mollusca > Gastropoda > Patellidae > Patella > Patella caerulea. Next base: position 15,140,294 of record JAZGQO010000014.1, on the reverse strand, counting down.
CAAAGTTATGAGAGTCTGAAGTTTTAATTGTTACGGCAAAGTCTCGAATATAATTTTACATTAAATTATTAATTAACGGTTTTGTTTTAATCCACACAACGTCATGACCACCCTATACACCAGAGAGTTGATTATGGGCGTGTCATGTGAATAAGTGTATATATATCTTTTTTTCCTCCAATTCTGCAGATTTTCAAAAATAATTACATAATAAATACATAATAAATAATAAATAGAGATTTAACTCGCTGTTACATAATGCATCTGTAAACCTACTGAAACAAAACTTAATCTGTAAGTATAAAAATGTCTTGAACAATTTCTTTGTTAATGTAATTCTTGAATTTATTTACTGATTCAGCTCAAATTCCCTTCATGGAAGCTATATATTCCACCGGCTTTTGTTTACAGCGTATGCCGTGGGATAATGGTGCGATACGTGACACGATGTCAGCGTTTTAGATTGCTCTACATCTCTTGTGACAATCTGTAAAGGTACGTTGTATTTTGTGTTTTCATATTTTGTAATGCCTATCAAAAATATTTATTTTCACCATGACAACTTGTCTCGTGAAGCAATCTAGCCTATGTTTGTATCGTATTGTAGGCATGGCGACGTCACTTATTGTCAGTTACTGTGTCTAACAATAACGACAATAATCCAAATAAATAAAATTGTACTTTTAGTAAAGGAGTGTCCAATACTGGGTAACGCGTACAGTGGTGGCATTACGGTCAGAGCCAGTCGTGACCTCAATGAAGTACATAGTCAACATTACGAAATTTATCATAATCAAGGAACAAACATCGAGAAACAACGATTCTATAAATAAAAATAAAGGTGTATTGCGATCTCTTGTACTTCCTGACAGTACTATAGTTCAATTTGGAGACTAAATGAAATGAATTTGTGTTTAGCAACCTACTGTTTTGTTCCGATTGGGCTAATGAAGACGGACATTTGCGCCATACAGTGTTCTATGAGGAAAATTTTGCCCAGACAGCGACACTACGTTCTATTGTTATTTCTATTTCTGTCAGGGGTACTTTTACGTGCACACCAATTTGTGCACGGGAACTCTGTTTGACGTCACTGACAATAAGGGGCGGGCACGTCAGAAACTCTCAATGAACTCTCTCGGCCAACACCGAGATCGGCCAGATAACATCCAGGAAGCAGGTAAACGCCTTACTGGACCAGTGCGACTCCTAAACAGAGAGAAATGAAGCTTAAAGTCCACCCGTCACAAACTATGTCATTTCAGGACTAACATATGGTTCAATTTTATTTCAATAAATCGCTTGCGCGTCGGGGTCTTTAGCAGTGGAAGGGACCCGGAGAAATCCCAGGCCTATTCATTGTCACGTACAACTGAGGAATCGAAACCACACCGGACTCAATGACAGACTTTAGCACGCGCTAACCATTGGGTCATCCACCCACAATCTTTACTACGCGCTAGTCATTTGGCCTTACACTTTTGGCTATGACAAATTTGCAAGTTTACATCTTTACTTCAAACGATTTTGCTCCTTTAAAAAACTAATTAAGTTTTGTCATTCATTGTGACACACACATGTAATATTGTTATTACTTTAATATAATCTAAGAAGGAAACAATCAGAAATTTAATTTGTTTTACAGGTGCATATTACATTGGTTTAATATTGGAGAATTAAGTCTTTAATCGTGAAAATAGCCTGTAAATTAATTTTAGATGTTCTTATATCTTGGCTTTTAAAATTGATTAACTATAATATTGATAAACAGTTGACCTTAATAAGTAATGGTGGGCGAATCTAGAGTCTCCAAGACAACAGTTTGACAGTCAAATGAATTATATGGCCAATATAACTAATAACTCAGCATGAGTAGGTAGGCTATAAAGATAATATATTAAAAGTTTCGGATAACAATAGGGAATATAAAACGGATTTGGCTTTCTATCTTAAATATTTAATGTCTTCACTACTGTAAGACATCAATCAATAGATATAGTGTATCCTTGTTCCAGCTATTCTAAGGTTGGCGCATAAAACATTAATCATTTCCATCAACTCTCCGGTGCTGATCAGCAAATTGAAGAACTCTTTTTTTGAAGATACTTAAAGATGCATTATACAAGAGCTAAATCTGTCTACTGCAGGTCTTTTTGTTGGTTGCAAATGCTATATAAATTATTTAGTAAACACTTAATTCATTCTCAACTTTAAAAACTCCGCCCAGAATAATGTGATGTGACTGAAATGAAAAAGTTGGACATTTTATCTAACTTCCATATTGGATACAGTTAGTGGTTAGTGAGTGGTATCTGTTGAGACAATCGATTATTGGAGAAATTGTCAACAAAAAATCAAAGCATTATACTTCTTCTCTATTGCCGAGTTTCTTGGCGTGATAAACTTATAAATGAAACGTTTTCAAATGCAAACTTGTTACCGTATTTACCCTTGGGCTTAGGTGGATGAGTGCAGGTCACTGGATAGAATGTCCAACCTCGTGGATACCCCTCGTAGTAGTTCATTTGCTAAGACAATATCCAATTCGAACACATCAAAAATTTCTGTCTCAAATTATGACCGGTTAACAGCCAATCCGCTAAAGCGTAAAGTCAACTTAAAGGTGTGTAATGAAATTCGCGGCTATGCCACTTCACGACCCTCAAAATTCATTATACGGGTTTAACCATAGAATAACAGAATATTGCAGAAAAACATTTGCTAGACAAACGAGGCTCTAAAAAATAGCTGAAACAATAAATATTTGGTAATCGCCACACGTAGAATCTCTATATAACCTGCTGGACCACGCTGCAGCCGACCAATGTATTCGCCTTCTTTTAATTTAATCAATTGTCTTAAGTTTAAGGAAAGACCTAGATGAAAGGGACGGACTGTCAGGAAGAATCAGGTTACGTATTTTGTTTCGGCAGACTAAATAGAACCCCAACTTCCAAGGACAGCAATGGCTAGAGCAAGATTTCTCGGGCAATAGCTCCAGCATCTGAACCAATTGCACAAATACAAATACCCCCCCCCCCGTTAGACCAGAAATGGAAGATAACCTATCCCTCTTTCAACTGAAACTTTACGCCTGGCGGTGTCAGGAATTGTGTGGCAAGGGGACAAGGTGTAGAATGGGGTAACAAGTGTGAACTTACGGAGGACTTATAGTTTTTATGATCATACAACACAATTTCCTTTAAGTGATGTAAAATGACTAAAGTAACAATTTGTAATTAATGCGTTTATTTTGATTTATATGGACTTGTGTAAAAATAAAGTTAATGGTACAATTTGCTTTGCAAAACGGGCTAAATCAATGTTGAAATGAAGCCGACTTGGACTAAAACGGATCAAAATTTAATCGCATTAACGCATTTCAACATTAGATTTACCCAAATATTGAGGTACTGCCCATTTGATATTGCGTAGACGCAAGGTCGATAAATGTTCACCAAACACAATCTTTGCAAGATGTTAGCCAAGTTACATTCATACAATACATAATGTTTATACACACGATATTTAACCTCAAAACAAAGCAATAAACATTATCAAACACTACTGGTTCAACCAGAGATCAAAACAGGGACTTTCATAGAAATGTTGTAAAGATCCACGAGCAGAATTGTGGTAAAACAGTATATGGTCGAAACTTTTGAGTAACATGAATTTCGCTGTACACGCATAACCATAACAAACTATTTAAATTTGTGATCTTAAAATTCAACAGCATGATCAAGATTTTAATGCTATGATTTCTTAAAATAACTAGCACCCATTCCCCAACAAAACGTGTCCCTTTTGTGGTTCAGAATAATACACTTTACGATCACATTCGTTTTCTTATTTATGTCGTATCTTTTGGAATTATGACGTACATCTCAGACTGGAATATAGAAAGCCAAATAATCCTATGTAGTTTAAAAACAATTAATTTGTTCCTGCTGAGTAAGAACTCGTCTTAACATCGCATATCTGCTCGTGGGACTTTAAACATTTTTCGTTGAGCGTTTCTAGGGGTAACAATAAACATACAATATAACTAACTTGGCGGGTTGTTTAGTGAAGAATATAGATCTTATGATAGGATATATTGACCGATACAACCCAACAGAGTAGTTAGTACATTATCCCGGATTCTCTGAATCGTTCTTTATTACGTGATAATTTCATTGTTTTATAACAAAATAAATAATATACACACATAGAACGCTATCTTTAATGACTGACAATCATTGGAATGGCAAGTGAAGAGGTGGAGTGTAACACTGCGTTGTAGATCACTACAAGTCATCTGTGTGTTCAAATGTTCAATCGCGGGATATGCTTTGCAAGGAGGAGGATTGGGGGTTTCTCCCGGTGATCTGGTTGTCTCCCAAATTCTATCCGCTATTTGAAACTGAAGCTAATAAACCACGGTCTTTACACAATTTCAAATAGCCAAAGCTTTCGAATCTAAACAATAACAACAACAAATTTATCTGGTCAAAAACCTTCAAATACACTGTACTATCTCACTAGGGGTTGTATATCCTTATCTAAAGTCCTCGAATCAACTGTGGTCACCGAGCTGCTTGCCGATGAACTGTCTACTTGGTCAGAAGTCTGAACACCGGGTTCAGGTTTGGAATCAAAAGAATCCACACAAATTATCACAGCTGGTTTTATCATTGAGTCGGTGTCACCTGAGCTACTGGAACCAATGTCATTATTCAAATGCCTATTATTTGTATTTGGTTCAATAGTCGTTTTATTTTTGTGGTAACTCACAACGAGTCCCAGATCGTCAGTTTCTTCGCGGTGGGTTGCCAGTTTCGATTGATAGTGGGGATGTTTACTGCGCTTAGGCCTATGCCGCTTGTGTCTTGAAGAAGACGGTGCTAAACCTTGACCTCCCGGAAATCTAGCACCATTTTGCAATTCATGAATGGATTTATGTTTTGGTCTATGTTTCGGTTTCGTAGAATGTGAAGTAGATGATGACGATCCTTTTTGATTGTCTGTTTGAGACTCGAGTGCTGCCACCTGGGGTTTAGGTCTTGAACACACGGTAAAATATAAAATACTGACGATAGCACTGATTGTTATGGCAACTAATCCAACCGATATAAGAATTATTCCAACCACTTTCTTGCCTTCTTCATTGTGAAGTTCAGGGGGTAATCCCCCTGTATCAACGTCTAATATCCCATAGTTTAACACCAGACACACTCCAGTAGACAACATTAACATGCCAAACAGCGCCGAGAAAACGCTGCAGGCACAGCAACAACAATGACTGTGTAGTGACTGCATCCTACCCATCTGAAATTTAAGAATAGAGTCAATTAATTCTTAATTCAAGTTATACATTTGAATGGAAATTTGTAGTTTAATCCCTTAGAATATGAAATGCCTCTGAACCAATGTCTAATTCAATACTTGCACTCCCTCTGATACAATCTGTGAAATATCTCTGAAACAATCTGTGAAATCCCCTTGAATCAATATGTGAAATCATTCTAAAATAATCTGTGAAATCTCTCTAAATCAATATGTGAAACCCTCTGAAATGATAATATGGCATAATCCCTTCGAATCAATATGTGAATTCTTTCTGAATTAATCGATGAACTACCTCTGAATCGATATGTGGAATCATTCTGAATCAATAATATTGTGAAATCCCTCTCAATCAATATTGTGTGGCACTACTTTGAAATACAATCTGATTAAAACACAGATCCAATTCGTTTCGTTTTTTATAGTTCAAAATTTCATTTTTACTTGTCTTTACTACTCTTGGATCTGGAGGACTTGTTATTTAATCCGTGTTCTGGCTGAAATGAGAGGTCAGCCAATCAAATGGTCTGTCGAATCGACCGTTTGACCTTTTCATGCGTGGAACTGTGGGTAGATATTACCAGCCAACGACGTCTATACTATAAACACCAGCGGATAGAAATCATAACAAAACAAACGTAGATTTTGAAAAGCATGGCGGTCGCTGATTGGTTAATCGAATGACTGACGTTATCGGGTCAAATGTCCCGTGCTTGATACCTGACGTCATAGAACGTGAGCTTCCACTATAACTAGTTAGATCTACATGAGTGTAAGCCATCGAAAGTATAAAAAAACGAAACGAAATATAGATCTATATTTTAATTAGATTGTTTGAAATATAGATAAAGTATTTGGACAGAGAGCCCAGCAACGTGTGACTAAATATAAAAATGTAAATGTACTACTAATTCTTGTATGAAACATAATAAAAATAACAAAGTTTTAATCCGATATCCACGAATCGAACGGGGGCATCGTAACGGTTGAAAGGACAGGCATAAAATAATTGAGACGAGAGATTGATCAAAACACTTAATAAAACGAATATAACCCTGTAAGCCAATTCGATTAATTGTCGGTCAACAAGTTCACGGACAATAATTGCCACTAGGCGTCCATGTCTTCGAAGGGAGCAATTACTCAAAAGATCTCCAATTCTCGTATTGCGCGTTAATTTAGGTGCCGTCGACAGTAAGTGGTCCACCAAAATTACGATTGCGTTCGAGGCAACATGCCGATGCATATTTACCCGTCCAAGGCCAAACACAGTATCTTCCACCAAAGGCTTACACAACAATTATCTTATAAATAGCATTTGGAAATATTTATGATTTGTCTAGTAGCAACGTACACCCAACTAGGAAACGAATGTAACAATAGCTTGGACTGTATCGCTGATCATGGAAAATGGAAAATACCTCTTGGGGTGCGCAGATCTTTTCAAAACGCCCCTCTAATAAGTAGAGAAAAAATTAAATATTCTAGTTTGTCTTATACACAATCAGGACATTGTTGCTAAATTCAATTAATGATCCGTAGTTAATACTTTGACCAATGGATTTTCATGTTAACCAATAATCGATATTAATGTTTTCATTGAAAATAAAAACATAGGTAATCTATTGATGTTAAGAGTTGTGTTGCTATGGTGAACATGATCTTATCAACAAAACAACTGGAGCAGATCTTAATGTCAACGTAGCTTCCAAGAACAGTATTACACATATTAAAATATTTAAAAAATCATTAAATAAATATATATATATCATGGGGTTCGGGCATGGGTGGTGGTATTGCCATATATCAATAATAATGGGGCAAAACTATTTCACATCAACACGCTATATAGCATGACAACATCTGTATTCCTCCGTGCCTAATTTCTTTAAATCAAAAATAGTCCTAACGATCAGGAAATAATATTCATCCAAATTACATGTATCTAATTACTAATATATTTCGTTTCCGTTTCTTTATGCTCCAAAACTTTAATCAAACCAACCTCAGTGAAACGGCAGTATAATTGCTGAACAATGAAATGAAATAGGTTTAATGTTCCTTGTTTCCTGTACCGATCGGGCTAGTGGGGACGTCATTTCAAATCATTTACTTATGGTTTTTTTTGTTAATATTTTGTCGCCTGAAACTGCCCCATCGTCAACCAGTGTCTCCAGTGTCTTGTCCGGTTCTTTCGTGATTTATGTCAACTTAAAGCTACAATTTCATATTCTTGAGTTATATTTAGAAAATGTATTTAAAAAAGCCCTAAAATAGATGGTATCTATGAACAGTCCTAACTTGTTAAAGAATAATCCGATTAAAATCATATAATTCACTATTGTCGGTTGAGAAATTTTCAACTTCGAATTTAAAGGTTTGAAGATAGCTGTTCCATGGGGGAATAGAAAATCAAAGGAGGTAATTGTGTTATCATGTGAATGAATTTCAAGTGTGGTAAATAATTAATGTGATCGTATAATAGTGAGTTGGCAACCTATTGAACAAAAGACATAGAAATATTTATGTTTTGATTTTCTTAGAAAATATGAAATTCATGCTTTAAGCGCTCGTCGATGCATCACACTCGTACACAGTGGTAGATTGTAAAACGTGTCTGGTAAAATATTTTGTTTGGGGTAAAAAATATCGTTTACAACTGGTTTGAATACATGGTTAAAACACTTTTAATACTGCATAAAATTTATCTCTGTAAGTTGAAACTTTTCTGCTCAAAACATGTTTTCCCCGATATATCAACGTGACTAATTTCAAATGTTATACGTAAGCCGGTACTTAAAATATACTTGTACTACCTCACCTTAGCAGTGGCAAACGTGTTTAGAATGATATTATCTTTGAGTTACATGTATAAATAATTCCTACATGCTCTATAATTTGGGGCCTTACATATCTATTTTTTATAATAAAGAATTGACAAAATTGTGTGGAGGAAAGGGACAAGGGTGGTATATCTTTGATCGAATTATTATTTTTTTGTTAACATATATACATATACGTCATAAAATGTTATTTTTACTACAGGATATATATTATTAATAAGTTGAAAGGGGTAGAATTAGATCCTTAATGCACGTGTATCTATATAAAGGTAAACATTTGACCGTGAATGATAAATCATTGATCATGAAATGAGCGGTGACCCCAATACAATAAAAAAACAAAAAAATATTTGTTCATCGAAATCTCAACGAACAGAATAGCAAGCCCCCCCCCCATCCAAACTTTCATTAACAAAGAATTTAGCCTTCAAATCATAGGGTACATGTACAACTAAAACCAAATTAACAAACGATTTTCGTTTAATGATTATTGAGTGTGCCCCAGACAGGGGTGTGCTGTGGATAGTTAATTGCCCCTTGTGTTTTCAATGTATAAGCAAGTCAAATTGTAATTACTTTAAACAGACATGTTATCAGCAGCAAAGGAAATGCCGACACTATAATTTAATCGACGATCAATAATTAATCAAAAGCATGCTGACTGCTGGGATATCCAATGATAATAAACTTAGAAGAATGGTGAACCGGTTAACGTGACAAAAATCTCGTTATATCATCATTTTCAACTGTTGACGGCTGTATAGCAACACGTTTATCTTAAGCCATCATATTTTACACTTAATATTATAATACCTGATATATCCGGGTATTACATGTGACCGATTCAAAACAGTAGTACACAATAATTTTCAAATAGTATGCTGGTATTCGGTTTACAATAGCTTATTTTAAGGTATTCGTTGCACGCTGTTATAAACAAATAATGAAACTAGACCAGGGGCCTATTTCACGAAATTTTAACTAAGATAAGATCCCAATTTTAGTCATTTGATTGGATAATATTAGATTGATTTTAGTGCTTAGCCGATCAAAATTGAAGTATCTACTAAAATTTGTATTTTATCTTAAGTTAAAATTTCGTCAAACAGGGCCCTGCGTCATACCATATCTTATTAACAAATTATACAATTACACATTCTCGAAAATAAATCATGGAGAATCATTTTACACTCTTACTAGTTTTCAATACCAAAATGGGAAAACCTCGCCTCAATCCCCAAATAAATAGATGCCATTTATTAATCTACCCCATTGGATTGCACTGAGCCATCAAATTCCTTAGTACTTTGATTAACCTTTATCTAACTCAGTCATTGTATGAAACTATATGCCAAGATTCATATAACTCACTCAATAAACAGAGTTATCGTGTTCTAAAGGATCAACAGATCTCTGACTTGCCATAGCAGAAAAAAAACATAATGGAAGTCAATAAAGGATGTGCACCTAATGGGCATCCACATCTCTATATTAGAACCAAAGTTATTGGTTTCCAAACTCTAATAAGCCTTCCGGAAAATACTCGTCATCAAACTAGATCACCTTCATCATCGCGTTCCAAAATCGCATTATCGCGACCAATCAAAATTTCTTATCTATGCCTATTCTAGCGAGATAATGAATACCTATATTAAGTTTGAACAATATACTATTATACTCAGAAGCAGAGTTATTGAATTGCAAAAGGTTTGATAAATTGACAGTAAAATCAAACAGAGTTATCAAGAAACGCCTTACGGAAAAGATGTCACATTTGGTATTGAAGTAACTGTGACACGATCTGAAGCTCTTTAGATATATGTACCCAGAGACAAAGTTATTCGTTTCTTTTGGATGTATTCTAATAAAACCATTTAAAAGACGAGAGTATAAGAACTGTGTCCGTTCAAAAATAATTATATTTGGGCACCCACAAATACATTATTGCGAAACGGTTGATTCTTAATTACAAGATGTCGCGTACACAGATATATTAATGGCGCCAGTCTTTGTTTTAAATCAAAATTTCGCAATTTAAAATTAAATCGACGTTATGATATTATCTCACCTGAATGTTTTTGATCTAATCTTAATGACAATAGTTATTATTAGTCTTATAAACAAAGTTTTATTGTACGAAGTTCAACCCCTTTCCAAATACTTAAATTTATTTTGAACACAGGTACCACGGTGGCTGTTGGTAAGAAGCTGGCTGGATGTCGGGTCCTCGATCCCTGTATAGACCGAAAATGTTCATCGGGATTTCCGACGTGGTTTCGCGTTGTCAGTTGTGCATGACGGAGGGAATATGGACAACTGTCTAGTCGTTCAGATGGGACGAACACCCGAGGTCCCATCTATACATTGGTATGCAAGTAAGACATCCCTTGGCAGTTGGAATTCGATATAAGAGTAGGTCATAGTACCGCTGAACGGGCTAAATTTTCACACTGTATGACGCGTCCCGTTTTCATTAGAACGTTAAACCCTATTTCATTTCATTGTAAATGCAACATAACCTATATATTGTTCTCGATTCGTGAGTGTAAGAACCGCACCAATTTTCAACATTCGACGACCTTCCATTATCGACGCCCCCACTCCCCGCTCCATTTACGGAAACATTGTCACTACAGTTTTAGATTGGAATCTTTATCAAATTTGATCAACATCCATATTTTCCTTTTGGATAAACTGGAGATAATTAAACGGCCTTTGTTCTTTCGTGGTATCGAAAGATCTTGTGTGGGTGTATATCCGAGCTATACGTGGTTATCATTTTTAGAATTGACATACATAATACAAATCGGTCAGTATCAATTTAGTGTATTCTTATCGATATATAAGTTATGTGGAAATTAGAGAATGATGGTCTCCGATCGATATAACATGAATAGAACAATTACCGTTGTGATGTAGTTAAAGTGTAAAATAAACAGGTAGTTCTTGACCCAGTTAGCCTACATCTCTATTTCTATACTCTTTTTACTGACCCGCTTTCAATCATATACTTTTATATTGATTTTAATATATTACTATATTTAAAGGAGTTATAATAATGATGATCAGGTACAGATTAATATAGAGAGGCCATTCTTCTCACAAGTACGCGAAAATATTGTTATGAATGTTGCTACATTTTAATTAGGTAGGTATCTAAATAAAATTTTTTTTTACACGAGATTTAAACACCTATAATGATGTTTTACATTTACAACAATCGGTTTCCATATAATTGATACAACTAAGATTATAGGGGTCGGCCCCAAAGATTATAGATTATTTGCACGAAGATGTTCAAGAATAGTTAGGTTGATATTGTACAATTTGGTCAGTTACAGTGTCTTGTGTTTGATCGGTTCTTTAATTTTTTACCAGTTAAAATATCATTGTTTTAGAAAAACAACATTTTTAAGATAAGCAAAGTGATTTAGTAATACAAAATGAAACACACAATCATGGGTATGCTCATTATTTTCTTACGAAAGTACAGAAAAGAACCCTTGGGTTCCGTTATTCAGTACTGATATTGGTCATTAATTATACCATGTACCTTATAATACGTATTGCAAGGTCCATGGTCACACCTAGATCGGCAGTATAAAACAGTTTATCATTTCAACATCATTGTGCCTGGTCTAATGATCATTAATTATATTTAGATCGGGTCTATGTATAAACCGTATAATTTCCCCATCATTATGCCAGTTCGCACATATTATACAAACTATATTTACGCACATCAAAGATCGCACTAACTGTGAAATTAAACGATATCCATGGAAACGTGCGACCGTCGGTGTGAATTAAAGAATAAAAGGCATAAGTTATAACGTGGCACCTATATTAACTACCCCAATCTACATCTCATTAAAACCTGTCTTATATATTTGAGTAAGATTAAGATTTCTCTGATGACATCAAATCAAGTGTTGACATTTAGCTTATTCGCTGTAAGTGACGTTCAACCGGAGTTTAATCACGGTTTTCTTTTGTTTGAATCACTTAAGCGGTCATTAATTTAATATTTTATAAGATTAATTAGTTTAAAGCCCCAATAACACTCTTGTTGTAACTGAATAATATGTCCCAATCTTCATTCTGGTCAACAAATCGTATTATTTTAGAATATTGCAATTAAATGATGATATAAATTTCATCTTAACACACCTATTTTAAAAAATTGGAAAAATTCAACCAATTGATTTGAAAAGTCTAACGTAAACCTTTTCAAATGTAACTTGGATTTTAAAATATTTTCGAACCCTCTGGACAAGTAAAATATGTTGTAATGGATAATTTACACAACAGATAGGACACTTAAACATCTAGTACTTAGAATAAGGGTATTATTTATTTTCCGGAGCAAGCCCACAAGAATGTTATTGCCCCTTTAACAGACACAAATTATGTATTGAAACATAACCATATCCACACAAGTGCATAGGATGCTTCGCCCTCCAAAACAAAACAACAACGATACGGAACTTAATCATTAGGTTTTATAACACATACCATACTCTTTAGACAGAACACCATCTTGCTTTAAGTCCAGTCTCTGGTATAAACGATTAAATATCTAACAATATTAACCGCCCGTCTCTATCCACAGTAGAGATACGTGTATGTGTATGATCTGGTTTTCATGTTTCCTTTCTGCCAAATTAGCCAACCTTGACCTGACTAACCATAACGTTTATCTCACAAGATTAAATAACTACAATATAAAATACCAGAGGTTGTTTCTAAAGATAAGATAAATCATATTTCTGACTTTAAATAAAGGGAAGATATTGTTGACTTATATTTCCCATTCAAACTGTGTAATAATTACCAAATATGCGACCCGCCTCGTAGTCAAATTTCATGTCCGCATGTAATAATAAGTAGCTGAACTAACTACATGTTGGTTTTATTTGATCACGATAGCTCCCATAATGAGATATACATTAAAATAATTTTAATCGAACAGTGGACGTCAACTCGTTATGTATATATTGATTCGACATTTTAATCTAACATGTGTAAATGTGCATGAAGAGTCGTACCCTAACATGTCGCCGAAACGTCCATCCATCGTGTTATCTTTGTTGTGAAAGATTGAGATTAAGGGAAACGCCCGTATTTTACACAATATCGATAAAGAGAAAAGCGGGGTTCAAAGCATTGCATCACATTTTCAATTTTATTTACAAATTTGAAACCCAGAATAGCTATTGATAAGAAACAGTCAAGAATGACACATGCATTGTATATCCGAACATGCCTTGTTTCGTCACACTCCACTTGGAACTAAATCCTTTTCAATTATCACGTTCAACGAGTTTTTCATGTGGAAACTAGTAGAAAGGGCGGCCCCCGGTTGTACGAAAAACACGTCTGATCGTATTTTCTCACATTCAGGCCAATGAGTGGAATTTTCTTTTACGCAGGGACGAATGGGGGAGAGAGTCAAGAAATTATTGTTGACCTAAAAATTACACAGCATGTTAGCACCCCCACCTTTTTATAGAAGTCCGGACATTAGGTGATTCTTTAAAGTGGAGAAAGATAAACGTACAGAGTTCTTTAAATAAGAAGTAAAACTGTTACATTAAATGGCGTGTGGCCGTATTCTCTGGAAACTTAATATAGACGAAAATAGGTCTAAAAGATACATAATAATGCACCATGAATGAGTAGAAAATTGATTTGTATTCAATTTAAAACAAGATTGTACTTTCTTATCAATTGTTTTAGGTAAAATAGTTAACTGTCCAACTTTAACGCCAAGCGTTTACGCCTGCTTAGTCCTTTCTACGTTTTTCTATTATCATTTTGTCGTTTGTGGAATTACTAATTACTTCCCCACTGACTTGTGGAATATAGTTTTCTGTGTTCATTACAAATGGCACTCGAAACCATAACCGACACGACCCGTGTAGTGATTTTAAAATGTTCACTGAGTCTTAAATATTGGATATCGAGTTCTTATATTTTCATGGTCCGATAGCAATCAACCGATATTGAATTGTGAATCGCGATTTTAATTTGGAATATTATGGGAAATATAAAGTTAGAGGTTTAGTAATAAATTGGATTACAAATCAACCAATATTCAATTCTAAATCGTGTTTTTAATTTTGAATATGATGGGAAATACTGACTTATAGGTTTAGCACCATTAAATATTGACAATTGAAATAAAACAAGTAATAAATTGGATTATACATGTAGGTATAATCATCATTGGGTAGACGAGCCAATAAATGATATCAGTAACTAATGGAAAGTTGTATAGCTTAGTTTCTACACGAGATCTGATAACCTGTTAAACAAAGCTGTCACATTATAGTTAATGTATATAGCCTGGTGTACATGTTAATAATTTATCCAGAAAAGGCATGTGGTGTAAAACTCTTACAAGATTATATAATACGTCATGCATAGATACGTTTACTTTTATCAAGTCACCAATGTACCACCCACGTCAATTATGCAAGCGATGAATACATAAACAAATAAAAGATATACTACAAGTACAAAATATCAAGGCCATCTTAAGTGTAAAAAAACAAATGAAAAAAAAAACACTGTACAGGTGTGCACAAGATAAAATACTTCAAAATATGCAGACCGTAAATACACAAGCAAATAAAAGATTTTAGGCCAACATAAGTACGAAATATCGAGGGAAAGTTAACTTCAAACAAAAATGAAAATTGATCAGGCCCTATTTCTTGGAAAAGTCAAATGAACTTCAAATATGGAGGCCATAGAAGATCAACAAAACGTAAACAATATAGAAAGAATGTTAGACAAATAAATGGAAATTGTTCAGGTGGGCTCTTTCTTTCAAAAAGATAAACATAATCTTGGGATCTGTTTCTGTAAAGGCATCATAATACAGTAAAGTAAAGTTGATTGAGTCATGAGTAATGGAATAAAATAGATAAATTCTTCCTCAGTGATTTATTGTGTGAAGAAGGGCTGTCAAACACGACACCATATACTAAACTAAACAAATGTCCAAGGACACACCCTTATAATCCCCAAATCCGCTAACAATTTATTAATTGTGAAAATTACGATTCATCATTAAATTGAATAAGTCACACGTGGGAATATAGACAAACATAACAAAGATATAAAAAATGAATGAGTCATTTCAAAAGTTTTAAACATCACCAGTGTGTTTTAAATTGTATGTTGGTTGTCGTTTTATCCTGCATCCGTAGCTTGGATTAGTCTAGAATATTATATCAATCGGTAGTGTGACTAGATCAGGATAAAATATCTTGTCACCTTATTGATCAAACAGAGAGAAGACTTACCTGCCGAATAAACCGCCATTGTCATCAACGGGGTATGAATTACGCCACAATATTATACACCTGTATGTGTGAAACCCTTTTTCGTGTCAATTCATGGATGCCTATTTACGATAGATAAAAATAGAACAGTCCTCCAAATGGTTGCTAGACAAAGGGCACACAACACTAAGAAGGCTGTCACTGATACTACACAACTTGTAAAAACAGATCGATCCACTTGTACGTGGTGAATCCCTCTATCTCGCTCGACAGTGTGACGTCAATTATGTAAAGGTAGACTGTCACGTGACATGAATTATCGCCCCTTTATGGCAAGCGTCAGGTAGATTTTCCTCATTTTTGGTTTCCGGTTGAATGGAGGATGGACGCTGTGAAAATTGGGGTAGCTAAAATGAACTGTACATGGTAAATAAAGAAGATGTGAAAGTCTAAATCGAGTCAGAGAGTAGCATTAGAGCGTGGGTCCTTCCATTAACCAATGTATTTGTATTTATCTGGTGAAATGAATGTTTTACAACTGTTTAATTATATCTTAGTTAAAAAATAAACAACAATGGCTGCTCAAGGGACAGAACTCGATTCCACATTCACATACCCACCGCCACATCATCAGTTTATGATGCAAGCTACACCTAATTTAATAACATCTACACCATCCCAGTATGTACAACAGTCCATAAGTCCAACCAATCAGTCCGGTGTGCCCTTTTGGGCCCAGGAACTGTTAAATAATGTCCAACAACTTACATACAGAACAGTGGAAATAAATAATAAATTAGAAGAATTACAACAAGATGTTCGACCTAAAATACACAATATACAGGATAATATAACGGTATTGAGAAGTGAAATGTCACAGATCAGCTTAGAAACCAAACACATATCAGAGAAAACAGAGAAATTAGAATCTACCATTTTACAGATGGAAGATGCTTATATACAGTTGAAAGAGGACATGGTAAATATTAAAGCTAGATCTATGAGTAATAATTTGATATTTACTAATATTCCAGAAGATCAGAATGAGAACCCATTAGATACAGAGAAAAAGGTTAGGTGGTTTATGGTAGAGATTATGAAGCTTCCTGCAAAAATGGTTAGTGAATTTCAACTGGAGAGAGTAAATAGATTTGGAGATAGAAGGAAGAGTCCAAGAAAGATTTGTGTGCAGTTTTTGAATAGGAAAGACAAAGATGAGGTTAGATACAACGCCAAGGTACTAAAAGACACTAATCACTTTGTGTATGAACAATTTCCTACAGAAATAGAAGACCAGAGGAGAAAGTTAGTTAAAGTGATGAAACAGAAAAGACTAGAAGAGCCAGGTATCAAAATGAAATTAGTGTATAATAAGTTATATATAAACGGTTCAGAATATAAAGCATAGGCCAGAAAGGGCGATGGTAATAAGAATATTAGATTATGTGCATGGAACTGTCAGAGAGGTTTGTACTCAAAGCTAAAAAATAAGTGTTTTGTGAAAGTGTTCCAAGATGTGGACATTGTGTTTATATCAGAATGCTGGTTAAGAGAAAATTGTGTTATAGAATTATCTGGTTTCAGTTCACATATTGTAAAGAGAGTAAAATGTAAAGGGGGTGATTGTGTTGTATTAATTAAAAAGTGGATTGAAAAATTTGTAAACATTGAGAGAGTTGTTGAAGATAGCATCATATGGTTGAAAATAGATAAGAATGTGTTAAATCAGAGTTTAGATCTATATTTATGTTTTGTATACATACCACCTGAAAAATCAGTCTATTATACACATTATGATTGTAATTTATTTGATTTACTTGAAAATGATATTGGTAATTATAAAAATAAGGGTATTGTGGCACTTATGGGGGACTTTAATAGTAGGGTAGGTAGAGGGAAAGAAATTATTGAGAATGACAGACTTGATAAAGATGTGTATGACGTTTTAAGTGAATTTATAGATTATGAAGAAGATGATGATTTTGATATGGTTAGAAGAACTGTAGATGATGTTTATCCTAATGGCTTCGGTAATAAACTGTTAGCACTATGTAGGTCAGGTAATTTCCGTATTCAAAATGGTAGAAGTGCCGATAATACACAAATCACATTTCAAAACAAAAACGGTAGTAGTATAATCGATTATTTAATTATTGATCAAAAGTACAGTCATATAGTGAAGGACTTTGTTGTTGGTAAATTTACAGAATTTTCAGACCACGCCCCATTATTTACTAATATCACGTGCTGCAATCGGGTCAGTAGAACACCGTGTGATTGTGCGGTCGCAAACAAAACGGAGTCGGTGTCAATAAGATGGAACGCCGATCAAAAGCAGACGATCTTTCTAAAACTTCTTGAGTACGCTGATGAAATAAAATTGAACTTGGTTGAGGCCATTAACGCAAATATGCCAGTCACAGAAATCGTATCAAACCTGAATAGAGGACTTTGTGATATTTTCTCCCCGTTTTGTGAAAAAACATATAGAATCAGGAAAACATGTGATATGTGTCAAAATTGTGCTAAAAAGTCTAGATCCACCAACAAACCATGGTTCAGCGATGAATGTAATAAACTTTATCATGTATATAAAAGTGCATTACATAAATTTAATACAGACAAAAGTAAAAAGAACCGTATAGAACTTGCTCAACAGAAGGCGGTTTATAAAAGACTTGAAAGACGTCTAAAGCGAGACTACCTATGTACAGAAGGAAATATGCTCGAATATACAAGACGGCATAATCCAAAACTCTTTTTTAAACGACTTAAGAAATTTAAACCTCAACCTAATACAAAGTTGTCTACAACTGAATTTTTCGAACACTTCAAGAATCTAGTGGGTGAAAATGTTGCTGACGTTGAAAATGAAGATACACCTGGAACTATTTTTGAGGAACTTGACTGTGAAATTAGTGAATCGGAGATCAATTCAGCCATCAATAGGTTAAGTCGAGATAAAAGTGTTGGAAAGGATAAACTGCTAAATGAATATTTTATAGAATTCAGAAGCTTTTTTGTACCAATACTCTATACAGTCTTTAACCATATTCTTAAAAATGGCGAATTTCCTGACCAGTGGTCTGTTGGTGATATAGTGCCATTGTTTAAAAAAGGTGACCCGAATACAGCCAGTAATTATAGGGGTATAACACTTTTAAGTCATTTAGGGAAACTGTTTACTGCTGTATTGACAAAAAGACTCTCGACCTTTAATGAAAATAATAAGGTCTTGCCTGAATCCTTTTTTGGTTTTCGACCCGGACTCGGGACTAGAGATGCCATCTTTGTCCTGAATAATGTAATTCAAAAGTTGCTAAGGAAAAAATCTAGATTATATTGTGGGTTTTTAGATTTTTCCAGGGCATTTGACTGTATACAGCCATGTAAGCTATGGCACAAACTGATAAGAAACAATATTACGGGAAAGTTCCTAACTTTACTCAAATCCATGTATTCAAAGCTCGTGGCTCGCGTAAAGTTTCGTGGTAACTACTCTGATTATTTCCATTTAACCACAGGACTAATGCAAGGAGAATCCCTCTCCCCTACTCTTTACTCCCTATACGTCAGAGACATCGAGGGAGCGCTAGAATCAGGAAATTGTGAATACTTGACAATAAATGATGTAAATTTATATTTACTTATGTATGCTGACGACACTGTGTTATTAAGCGAATCTCCAGAAAACTTACAAAACATGTTAAATACTTTAAGCAATTATTGTTATGAAAATAATCTTAATGTTAATGTAAATAAAAGTAAAATAGTTATCTTTAAAAATGGTGGTAAAATTAGAGAAAATGAAACCTGGACATACGAAGGAAAAGATCTTGAAATTGTGAAGTCTTTTAATTATCTAGGGGTAGTCTTTAACCATAATGGTAAATTCAGTCTTACCCAAAAGACAATTGCTCAACAAGCTTCTAAGGCATGTTTTGGTCTACAAAGAATAATCCATGAAAATTATTTTAACTTACAAACTTCAATAGCCCTGTTCTCCACATGTATAGTCCCCATATTAAATTATTGTAGTGAAGTGTGGGGTTTTCATTCTGCAGATGACGTTGAAAGGGTACAGATAACTTTCTTTAAGAAAATACTTGGTGTAAGAACATCAACATGTAATGCACTAATTTATCATGAATTAGGTCTTTTTCCACTTCAAATTTATAGAAAAATATGTATGATAAAATATTG
Source organism: Patella caerulea (assembly GCA_036850965.1). NCBI lineage: Eukaryota > Metazoa > Mollusca > Gastropoda > Patellidae > Patella > Patella caerulea. Next base: position 15,120,628 of record JAZGQO010000014.1, on the reverse strand, counting down.
GCTCAAATTGTTAAAAGGTAAAAATATGTTACTTGTTTCATGTTATAGTGATATGTATGATTGTCTGTTGAATGGTAAAAGCTATAATCCCTGGTTAGATAATGTTAAGTGTATCCTCGAAGAGAATGGGTTTGGTAATGTGTGGATTTCACAAGGTGTTAGTAATGAACATCAATTTATAAACGAATTAACACAACGTCTTAAAGATTGTAACATTCAAACTGTACAAAGCGCTATATGTATGTCCACTAGATGTAACCTCTATCACTGTCTACAAAATAATTATGAACTACAATATTACCTTTGTAAAAATGTTACACATAAAACATTGATTTGTAAATACAGAATCAGTGCCCACGATTTACAAATAGAGAAAGGAAGGTATAGCAATATTCAGAGAAGTAATAGATTATGTAAATTCTGTAAATGTGATGAAATTGAAGACGAGTTTCATGCTCTGCTAGTTTGTCCATCTTATAAGTACATCAGAGAAAAGTATATCGAAAAATTCTATTGGTTAAAACCATCAATGTATAAACTGGAATTGCTATTAAAAAGTACCAATATCAAAACTCTAAATAATTTAGGTCGATACTTATATTTAATGTTACAAAAGAAAAAGAAGTTATTGTAATTATGGCAATTATCTTTCTTTTAATTATTATTATTTTTTTATAATATATGAATTAAATAATATATGTCCATCCTCCATCACCTTATTGAATCTATGTTATATACATATTATGAATGCTCATGAACTATATGTTTACGGCAATAAAACAATACAATACAATAGAGCTGATTATAATCTATTTTAATCATTTGATGTCGGATTAAAACGTAATTTACCGTTGTTAATAAAACGATAATCTTAATCACGTTGTGATCTTATGTATTAATTAACAAATTTCATGAATTTAATTAGTATATTGTTAAAAAGTCCCAGAGAAAAAATTTGAGAATTTGAGATTAATTTCATCCAAGTTAAGCGATACCCGTAATATGAACTAACGCATGGAATTTCAAGTAGCAACCCGAAATGTGAGCGAATTTGGACAAATTGGTCATATTCGATGAATTTCTTTCTTTACTGAAAATTTTACCTAGAGTGTCAGATAAACTATGAAAATGTCTATTTACAATAAAAGTTATGTTCACGTAGCTTTGGGCTACATATTTCGAGAAAAAAAATATATAGGATTTTCACGTTTATCGTCATATATTGACGATTGTCACTATATTCTACATCATTCGGCAATCTCACCTTCGATCATTAGAACATTTGCCTTTATGTCTCAATATAACCAAGTCCCGTGCAAGTTACATTTTAATATACTGGCTCACTCGGTAGAGATTATTTGTTTACCGGTAAATACGAAACAAACCCAAAATAATTACCTCTTGTTAGACGCGCAGCTCTTCTCTTCACCGGACTTATTAATGGATGTTAAAGTCAAGGTTAGCTTGTTTTATCTTTTGAGCATTTACTGGCCTCCCCACAAAATTAATAGTCCTATAACGGGATATATAAGACAACTATTGGGCCATATACCCTCGATATTAAAAAACCAGTCAATGCAACTTCCAAGATTTTCAAGTGCCTTATATTTAACCATAAATGAGTCTATTAAGTGCGATACTTATCGTATTCCATTAATATCACGAGCGGTTTATTGTGCAATTCTACCCTGCGTGTTTATTTGAAACTCTAATCAATTGGCTTTTGTACATGAAATTACTTGCAAATATTATACATGTATACTGAATAGCCATTATCTTTACTTTTATTTGTTATAACCAGTTCATTCCCCACAAAGCGTTGATTATGATCATTTTTGGCGGTAAGAATGGGGTTTACCATCCCAATAACTCAATACTTCGGTCATTTTAGTATGTATTAATTTTCATTTTTACAGTTACATCCGTTATGCGAGAGGGTACTCGAAGAGCGTCGCTTCCGCTTATTCTCACTTCCAAATGCCCAGGGAACTTTTACGTACATGTTAATGTGCTTTAGACCGGTAGACCGAAGTCTTTCGTCCCACGCGAACCACTAGAACTGGGGAGGGGGGGGGAACTGGAAGGAGTGGCGGCGGCTATCTTAGTAAAATATCATTTACAAACGTAAAACAATAATGTATGACTACTGAAACTTTCATGGAACTAAAACAAATATTTATGCCGTTTATGTGAACGACCTGCACCTCGATTCATATTGAATGAACGGTGCCATCACAATTTGCACCTTATGTAAGAAACAAATAAATGCACAGGAATTTGTAGAATATTGTGTAGTTATACGGATGAACTATTGTATACAATACAACCCTTAAAAGTCAGTACGTGCACACCTGAGACCTAGTTTTTCCGTCCCACCCGAACCAATAGACAACTGTCTATGTCAGACCCCGTGCTGTACCATTGACAAAGGGGAAACGCACGCCAGAAAATCTCGACTTTCCCATTAGCGAACCCGCGACCTCCAGACTAGCGAGCCAGCACCTTACATGCTTAGCCACAGTGACTCTCACAATATACAAGAGCTCTAAATCTGTTTATATTATTGTGAGTCTCTTTTTTAGACCTTCACATGTGGTAGAAATTAATTATTTAAACATTTATTCCCATGGCATGCCTATAATCAACCCTTTAGGTCATCGGTTAGCTGAGATATTAAATGGATTAGAACATTGACACCACATACTCTAATGATACTTGACAATCGAAACTACTTACGCTATTTCTTGTCAAAACTTCAAACATCCATAACTTCGCTCACGGTATAGTAAATTGACTGAGATTTCCAGTATATTCATCTTTCCTTATTTATTTTAGAAATATTATAGCAAGAACGGAAAGTCTTAATATTCTGGCTTTCGATTTGCAGACTTGAATGAATCGTTTTCGGGTGATCCAGTGGAAACTGGGAATTGTCGTTTTTGAATAGGTAGTATTATCTGCCTCATGTATTAAAAACTGCCCCAATATTCATTTGACGGTGCTTGTAATTTATAGATCTGTTTGAAAGTATTATTTCCACTAACTGTACGTGAGATATATATTGACCGCCACTATACCACCGTTAATCATTAATCAATGTTAGTTGACAAAGAGCAAAAATCAGAATAAAATGTACTGTTTGACCTAGATCTTAAATTCATTTCATCGCTGATTTAAATTAACCAGAAGTTTTCATTAATTTTCGAATTAAAGCCCGTCTCTTTAAAGTGAAAGAGCTAAACCTATTTGCTTTAGGTCGAAATGAAGTATTAAATCGGTTTGTTGTAATGCGATTAATTTTTGTTTTGGAAGATTAAAGATGCATTATGTAAAAGCTGAATCTTCCTATTGCACACATCTTTCTGTGGTATCAAATAGTGTATAAATTATTAATACGACAAGCTCATTATCAACCCATTAGACATCTGATTGTTGTGATTTTTAACGTATTGGAACACGATCGCCCATTTATTAAAATGGATAAGTAAGACCTTGTTTATTATCGTAACAACGATAGCAATGAAAATCGAGACTACGATATGCTTCAAACAGTCATAACTTCAACCGGAATGAAGTAGTTTGACTGAACTTTTCAATATATTCCCTTTTCATTATCTAATTTTAAAATACTATATATCAATACGACCAGTTCTTTATTCATGTCTTACATAATGCATCCTTAACGTTACTAACTCTAGTTTAATTTTTTGCTTACTTTGTCACGCGTACAACACAAAACAGTTTTTAATACTGGTTTTATCCATATATATAAATCATCACGAACACCAAATTTGTTTAAATATTAATATGTAATCGTAAATTTCATTTTTGAACGATTCAAAGAGGGTTGGGCGTTTTAAATAAGAACACGATTATAGTTATAAACTACATGTAAACAAATCAAACCCAATATGTTCGTCCATTAAATTTCTTTCCAAAAGACCGTATAAAAGAAAAGAAATAAAAAAAGAGTTTTCATTAGAGTGCTCGGAATTTCTTGGAAATGTCTTAGGTAAGTTGTTATTCTTAGAAACTAATAACAAAAGATATTGGACGGGTCTAGACTGGTCTCATAAAAACGATATACAGCGTAATTAGGAATTCTGAAGTAAAGAAACGCGATAGTGCAAATCGTTGACAAAAGTACAAACTTGAATGTCTTTATTGCTTATAATTATAAGCGGCCTTATTGTAACAAGGTGTGAATATAGTCTAATGATATATTGTATGCTACCAAATTAATTGGGGATTACCAGGATTAATAACGATATTATACCCTTTAGTTGACCGTCGCTATTAACGAATTCAATCAAGAGTACCTCAAATTGCACGTTGTCCTATTACACAGACAAAATAAACGCCTGCGTCATAAACTCTATTTTTTTTTAGCGAAAATAAAATTGACGGACTGGCTTAAAAATAAAAACATGATGCCGCCCGTGGGTGCAATATAGATACCACTGCCTTTCCTTCAGCTCTCCACGAAGCTGATCAGATTTTAAAACTTGTTCCTTTGGGTAAACCTGTACCCAATGAAATGAAACGAAATTTAAGAACACACGGGGAGTTCTGAATTTTCTCTTGTAGTGAAAACGTCACACAAAGAGGTTATTACTAATCTTTTAAGTGTACGAGTTGTAACGCGATATTACCATATAGAATTTATAATAATCGATAAACAGTCGTGACAGATCGTATTTCAATACAGTTCAGTTTATAAAGATATTAAACTAACCTCTTGGCCTAATTACTATAGTTATAACAACCATAGTGATATGGCTCCCATCAAAAGTACAACTAAAAGGCTTGTCGTTTAATTGATATAGACTTACATTGAATTAAATAAGAAATGAATGACCTATAAATGTGTTAATGTTTTGCTTCCGTTTCAGATGACCTTGTCAATACGTTTCTCACACATTGAGCAGCACCCAAAACTTGGTTCGAATTACATGAAATGAAATAGTTATAGATGTTTAAAATGGAAATCTAAGGACTGTCTGAAAAGGTTCCTTCTACGGTTACACATATGGCCAGAAAATTATCAATATCTGTCTCGCCAGACGTCCAAGAATCTGACACGTTTCTGATCAGCAGCCCAGAGCTTTCGTGTCCATCTTGCAGAAACTTTTGACGATAATGTGCTCAACCCTCTCATGAACCAATATGTCGAGTGGTAAATCGTCGACCAACCAACACCATGTCATGCACCCGTGTAATGTGTTCTTTGAATGGTTGCTGTTGGTGTCCTTCCAGGACGTCGATCATCACCAAGGCCCTGTACTGTGGAAAAGGGAATTGGCATCATCCCCTGAAGTGGAGAACATGATGTCATGTATATGTATATCTGTGTTAGGGTAAGCCCTTTCAGTTCCAAGTTCTTGGTGAATACCCCTATAGCTAGTGTTGTTCATTTCTTGTGATTTCAATGGATAGGATCACAATATTGTCTGGTACGAAGATAATGATAACACTACAGTTACAGTTCTTTAATGATTGTTCTTGTGTCGATCTGAAGGGGTTGGATGGCGGAATGGCGCTGTACGTGACAAGGAGTAGGGACATTTATCCAGCCTCGTGTATTTTCTCTGGTTTCCTCCGACTGCTAAAGACTCCTACGCGCAATATAATGAATATAAAAATGAACCATGTGTTAGTCCCGAAATGTCCTAGTGTGGGTCGAGTGGACGTTAAAACCCCATTTGTCTCTTCCTTCCCTGTTGCCGATCCAAGACATGGTTTTCCAAGAAATGTCAATCATACAGACCAAATTGTGTATACAAAAAAAACAAAACCAGTCACGAAACCACACCACAATGACAATCTATATGATCTAAAGCGTGTGCGTTAAGCCATTAGACTCCACACCCACCAATTACGGAACGGGGGAGTATCATCTGAAATCGATGCAAATCGGTAGAGATTCACTGCCACACTACTAAGAAAACATTGCATGATTGAGGCGATAATCGGAAAGTCTTGAAAATCAATAGGAGTGCCCCTTCTAACCTATTTTTTGGGGGGACACATTTACGGAAATATTGACATAATAAGACTAAGTATTATATTATAATGTGGGGGGGGGGGGAATAAATATAAATATAAAAATCCTCGACTGTTATAATTTTCTGTCAATTTATCAATATTTTAAATCGAATTAATAACATATCTTAATGTAAACAAAGTCGATATTACTGTTCAGGTTAGAAAACCCAACCTCGGGGCAGATATAGAAATGACGTTTAGGTCTCTTATTCTATTGAATAAATAACCGAAGAATGAAAAAACTTCATATTTCCCTAGTAACATGTCAACAAACAAAGAAGTAACTGCCCAGTATGGTCGGTGGGCTCGACAGGGAATAATATGTTATTTAAGTAAATCAAACAGTATGTTTAATAACCAATGACGGCTTTGATGGATGGCTTCACTCTGTGTTGATAGTTGAAAGTGCTTTACAAATTGATTAATTACCATGAGTTTATTTAAACGATCGCTTTAATTGTACATTCAGCACATCTATTTTAAAATATATACATTCAATGTTTCCCTATTTTATTTCTATTTTGATTTTAACTAAACATCAATCAACCCTCTATTAATAACAGAGAGCCGAGCAGGCGCACTGTGTAAAACACCTACTCGCTAGCCTTGGGTCTCGGGGTCGATCCCGGTTTGGCCAAGAAAGTTTCTGGTGTTGTTTCCCATTGTCCCGTGTACAAAGTGGGGTGTACGTAAAATAACTATTGGCAGCTGGAATTGGACATAAAATTAGACCATAGCGGCGCTGTCAGGGCAAAATTTCTCTTATAGCACACTGAATGTCGTATTCCGGATGGATCAGAAAAGTAGGACCTAATACGCACTCCATTTAATTCATGATTAAATGAGACTTAACCGTATAGACAAATGGTTCGGTATTGAAAGCTCGGTATTGAAATACCTCTTGTAATTTCTAAAGTTTACAATGAAATTAAAGCTTGTTGCACAACTAACAAAATCTTTCATGAAACCTGATAGTTATTTGATACGGTAATGGAAGTCACCTTAACATGTTCAAGTATATGTGCAAAGTCCACCCATGATTACACCCATTTGTAATTTGGTAATCACGGACTTTGGTGCATTTTTTGTATTTAAAGAGCTGCAATTTCATATTTTTAAGTTATATTTTTAAAATGTATTAAAATAAAGCCTTAAAATAGATTGTACCAATAAACAGTCCTACCTTGTTAAAGAAATGATTTTCAACTTCAAATTCAAACGTTTGAAGATAGCTATACCATTGGGGGAATGGGAAAACAAGGGAGTTAATTGTGTTATTATTTCCTGTGTCAATGATTTATTAGTGTGGGGAATAATGCCTATGATCGTATAATAGTGATTTGACAACCTATTGAGCAAAAGACATAGAAATAATTATGTTTTGACTTTCTTTGAAAATATGAAATTATCTCTTTAATGTACCAGCACATTTCACCACATGGTTTGATCTACATCAAATGATCATTTTTCTTTTATTGTAATCTCCCATGTTATTGAGTTGGAATTTACACTACACCGGTTAGCAAAAATCATGTTGTAGAATATTCAGATAAAACCCGCAGAGAAATTCAAAATTGTTTCTAGTTTTTATAAATCCAAATTTCTCAAAAGTGGAATATTCTGAATTTTATCAAGAACCAACTGCCTTATAATATTCGAAAACTTATGCCATATCTCAACTGTCTAAGTATTGGTAGGAAAGATGACAATTAATTGTGTATTTCAACTGTTCATTTCCCCAAGAATATAAACCAAGAGTTGCAGAATCAAAGAAATATAGGTTTAAACACTCCAAAAATATTTGTGGCCTGACCTTCAATTGATCATCCCCACCAAAAGCCCTGCTCAAATATACATTACGTAATATTTAAATAAAAAGCTAAGAGGTTCGCGCTATAATTGTTAAAAATAGATACTGAAATGCAAATATATAGAAAATTTCATTAAATAACTTCATTTTAGCGGATATACAGGTCACAATTTTATGGAATATAATTACTGCTTATTCATGTATTCTATAAAAGTGTGACCTGTATACGCTAGTTCAATTACTAAATGCCATTAAAACAGTTTATTTCGAACGGGTTTTGGATTTTTAAAACTGAATTATTAACTAGCAATCGTGTTTAAATCTCTGATAAAATCGAAAGCCCCCGGTGGTCTGGCGGGACGATTATGAGCTTGGCATGAATAATGAATCTTTAAAATCCAAGTGTTCTTGGTGCATTTAACATCAATTAATCGTGAATTAAATCATTGTTGAGCTTTTAGGGAGAACTCTACCGAGAAACAGATTGGGTGTTATTATTGTAGAATTCTATAGATTAATTCTGGTTTTAATTGTGTTTTCACTAGTGTTATAGCACTATCTGGATCATGGCAGATACATATATACCACTCTACGATTAGTTAGACATAACCCTACAAAACAATCTTACCAACGGTTTTATGCATACTGTATAAATATTAAAAAAAGGACCTTCAGATCAATCTGTAATTATCAAACATATATATAATATTTATATGTATTAAGCAACGTTGTGAGAATGTAGGTGTCAATATGGTCGTTTTTGGCCATTTGTTCCTATTGTAGTATAATATTGGAATCCGCAAATCGCAAATATATTTAATATTTCTTAATTTAACCATTTTAAGCCACTACCAACATTGGTAACGACATTTTTAAAAAAATGCTCCTTTTATTAGAGAATGTAACTAAATTGTACATTTATCAAGTTACTAGCTATGACCCCTCATTATACAGTGGCTGGCTTGTTTGTATCACATACATGATACAATAATATGTATATTTATATTCCAGTATAAGAAATGAAGAGTAATTATAAGTTTGTTATAATCTCTAAACTCTAAACTGCACGTTTCTTATATCTTATGGTTCTTCTTGATCAAAACAAGTTTAAGACCAATAGTTAGTATATAGCTCTCTCTCTATATTCAGCACTAACAATATTAATAACTCCCCAAGCAATAATTCGTCACACTGCCACAACAATAAAACATTACAGCAAAATCAAAACTCTTTTTTGACAAAACTGTCTTTATGAAATTTGGTAAGAAGAAAATGATAATCGAAAACCGTAAGTTAACTGCTTGTAGAAATCGTGTCCCTTCCTGAGAGCACATTATCAATAGGTCTTATTAATGAAATTTAATGTCATGTTGGTTTGTAATATTTAATGCAGGTTTGGTCACATTTTGATACGTGACACTTAAGTATGATTTGATATGCAAATAGTATAAAAAAAAAGTACTAACCATTTTAGCAGTTATTGTTGTCATCTTTTAACTTATTGGCCGATTTCAAATACAAGAATGTCATCCATAGCAACTGTGTTAAATTCAGATAACGGACTTCCGTGATAACAGATAAAATCTGTTCTCTACGGAAGCTAACAGACAGATGTAAGTCAGTATTTCTGTATTAACAAATATCGCATACTTATAAGATTACAGGAGTATGTTTAGGAACGTAACACATGCGTGAATAATAGTCATGCCGGGTTATAGATCGCAGCTACTATGATCAGAGTTTATAAATAATAAATAACACTCACCAAGACCGCTATACACGTGATTATCGATTATTGATTACTTATTGAAATCAAAAGATCATATCGATTATTTTATATTGATTTTCCTTAACTGCCACGAAACTACTCAGAGCCTCGGATGGTTGCACATGACGTTATGTCCAGGTTAAAGATTCCCACGAATCTGTAATTTATGTATGAAATTTATTTGATTTTTCTGGTAAAAAAAGAGCCAGCAGACGTATAGACAACAGATTATCGGTATTGTTTTTCTGTTTAATTAATATGCAAATTCTGTAATTCGGACGGTTGTTGAGCGATGCATTTGTTCCACCTGGGTTCTAATCGATTCTGGAACACGCTATTAGATGATATCGCACTTTATTTAGTTTGACATCATTTGCTGATGCAGTAATGTATTGATAATAAAGCTTATCGTTAATTCACGTTTTACTGAAAATGTTAATAGCTGTTGGCTATAGCTTAAACTATTAAAACAATCCATCACAAAGTAATACCAACACAGTTCTGCATTAAGTTAACTCGGCCCCACACGTTTTAAAGCGTTTTAAACATAAGGTAAATCCGCAAATGTCGTAGGCGTACATGAATGATGTCCATTAATTATGCCAGTTGCTTGACCACTTCGCAACTGTATATTCTCTGGCCAGGTCTGCTAGACAATAGTATTAGTAGTTTTAATGGCTATATACAGGCTGTTTAAATATTGATTCAGTTTATCCATCTATTGTCTTGATATTATTTCAGTCAAGTTAAGGGTAATACTAATTGACCTTTACAATAGTACTTATTGCTCTATTCAATCCTTATTTCACTTGAATATTTTCTGGAGCCTGGATCGCTCTGTTCCTATGTTGGCGGTTAGAATTAATCGAAATTCTTCAGTCTGGTTTCGTTTCTTAGTGATGCATGACAGTGGGCCAGATGAAGAAAAGTGTCCAGTCTTGCCGATGATAGGATCAGGGCAAGATTACGGCACAGGTCAACTAGACCATGCTTTTAGGGACATCGCCTTTAATATAATCATTCTCTATGCTTCCTTAAGTTAACACAAGGTATAATTTTATGGTATACACAATTACTGATGTAAATACGAAGCGACGTTTCGGCGAGCACTCCCTCGTCCGTCTTTATCAAGCACATTGTTGCATATTTTGTATACATGTATTTGTCGACTGTTCACATATCTGTATCATTCTTACTTCTTTGATTGGCATTCAGATTCAGTAATTGAACACATTGGTTCAATAAATCTTCTCAATAATCATCTGGTACAGTAGAGCCTGGATATAAACAACGGGTCGGCTGACCGCTTGAAATTGCTTACATCCGATTTTGCCTCTACCCGAGCAAATGCTATTCTATGGGTTTTTGGTAAATAAAGTGAATAAAGTGAAAAGTTCATAGTATGGAAGATTAAACAGTACTTTGTTGTCTCTCTTTTATAAAGTAAAATGACAATGTATAATGTAAAATGTACATGCCACTGTTATTATTTTGTATTTGATGGACAGATGGACACCCGTGTAATAGGCCCTATGAAATATTTTGGGCTAGGCTAGGATCTCACAAATCCTCAATTCAGCTCTTGTGATGATGTAATGTTTATAACAATGCATAACGACCCCATTGCAGTTGAATATCGAAATAAGAGTAGTATGTTGTGTCGTTTATAGACCACAATCTCCCTCGTAACACACTGCGTGACTTTATTTGTCTGGTTGGTAGCAAATAAGTATTTAAACTCATTTCATGTTGTAATTTATGTTTATTGTCTCCGGACTATAAATGCACCTCCTCATATTTTCTCATAACAAGCCTTATTAAAGGGAAATAACCGACATTAAGGTTTGGGCTAAGACTAGTAATTATTTCCCCCATTTCATACTGGGGGGGAGGGTTGAAAAAGCTGTTGTAGTGTTACACAATCAGATTAATTCAACTTACTTGTCCTATGGAAAGACAGCTATATAGGAGACAGTTTAAAATTGATAGGCACTGCAGGTTTCAACATCTTAGACTTAACTATAATTTGGCGCTTGAAACTACGTTAACAGCGAAAAAGTGTGTGGTTTTTGATGAAAGTGTTAAAAAGTCTAATACTGCATCATGATTGCTCTTTTAAAGTATTTTCATGTTTGATTTACATTGAATTTATCTCATATTTTTACAGAATGCATTTATTTTCAACAATAAAAATGTTGCGTGGAATTTAAAATTCATGGCCTTTGAAATTTCTGTCTGAAATTCCGCAGTTTTCTGATGCATTATAGTGTTTGCAGAAAATGCATGGTTTTTCATAATCTTTGGCCAGGGAATTGTATATATGTTTGTTTATTAGATTACAAAAGATTTGTTCAAATAGCAGCAACATGTGAGGTATGTAGGACTAAGACTAGTGCGAGTAATAAATAGACAATTTTTCCCTTATTTTTTTTCTCCCCTCTTCCTGCATTTTGGGGTTGTCATTTTGGTCTAGAATTTGAGAAAAGGCATCAAATTTTCAATTTCATAGCAGTTTTTGGTAATACTGAGGATATTACAGCGGAGTGATAGGGGGTGTAAAATGTCTTTCTGCGGAGCAATCATTGTGTCGGAAGTGAGATTTTCACCTCAATCAACTTCAAATCCCCCTAGCAAAAAATCTAAACGGTCAACCCCCTACAAATTTATGATGAGGAGATTGCCAAATGTGGTCCCCATTGTGCATAAAAAGATTGGAAGCAACGGAATGTTGAAAAAAACTACAGCTTGTGATGTTACAGGCAATTAAAATTGAAGTCAATGGGCAAATAATTACTAGTCTGAGTCCGTTTGGTGGTTGAGGTAGGCAAATTGTTAATTTTATGCAGTTCCCCTGAGTTTAAAATTTCTATAAACGAAGGGCTCAAAATGTAAACATCATTATAGACCGAAACTCTACAAGGAGTTGACGTGTTCGATTGTCTACGTGAAGTCTTAATGTTAAAGCTGAACTCCGATTACAAAACTACAGAAATGATCAAATAAAAAAAATTACTGCCAAACATAATCGCCATACTTGTTTTCAATTTGCAGAAGAAGTATGGCCGCTGTACGGTGTACGAAAACAGAGGCAGGCCACGCCCACATCCTGGATACACTTTGGCCACCACACTGTCCACATCCGGCTAGCAATATTTCAACTACCAATTACCAGCTACTGACTGGGCGGTTTTTCTCTATAAATTGACTGAAAATATTATTGCTACACAATTATTATGTCTGATCAGGTACATATTATTTTACTAATTAGAAGAAATAAGTAAAGTCCGGTGTACCTTTGCTCTAAAAATGAAAGAAAACTACTCCAAACAACAACAAATCTATGTTGTTGACATAACCACCTATGTCCCTTGAGCGTCATAAATAACAACAAGATGAAAAATATTTTGAAGTGAAGACATACTTCTTCGATGGAGAGAACAGTTGTTTTATTGCTGCTTTGGGTATATTTTGGAACGATAATACTGAATTTTATAATACTAGAAATCATTTGGCGTTTCTAACATGTTGTGCAAAACCTTTCAAGAAATAAGAATAAACATGGTTGGATGATGTCGGTAGAATTGTTGTTTGTTTGGGGTAAGACAATTTTTCCCATACTTTTAGAGCAAAAATATACCGTAGGTTACTTATTTCGTACAATTAGTAAAATAATATGTACCTGATCAGACATAATAATTGTGTAGCAATAATATTTTCAGTAAACTTATAGAGAAAAAAACGCTCACTCAGTAGGTAGTTGGTAGTTGAAATATTGCTAGCCGGATGTGGACAGTGTGGTGGCCAAAGTGTATACTGGATGTGGGCGTGGCCTGCCTCTGTTTTCGTACACCGTACAGCGATCATACTTCTTCTGCAAATTGAAAACAAGTATGGCGATTATGTTTGGCAGTAATTTTTTTTATTTGATCATTTCTGTAGTTTTGTAATCGGAGTTCAGCTTTAATGGAAAAGTTATTTTTCACGGGCACAAAGGCGTTTTATAGCTGCGGCGCTGGAGGCGCCAGCCTCCTCGCGAAAAAAAATCAAAGAAGTTGAAAAAATAAAACGAAGAAAAATGCTAAAACCGATGAGAAAAATGAAAATGTACCCTAGTTAAGGAGGCCCTAAAGGAAGACAGAAGGGCCTCACGTCTGACAAAAGGGCCCTCCGACCACGGGAAAGGGCCCTCTGGCCATGGGAAAGGGCCCCCTGAGTACGAGTCAATCGTTTTCTAGACACTGTTTCTGTCGAATCTACAACTGAATGAGAATAATTGCAGTGGATGAAAATCATCAATCTAGACCACCCCCTCCCCCGCGAAAGAGGGCCCTCAAAATAGTATAGCCTTGAAACGCTCCTGCACGGGCGTCTTTTCACCGTAAATGAGCAATCCAGTAACGTCAGTTAGGTCTACGCAGTACAGGTTTCGCAACATATTAGAATTCAACAATCGATACTATCGGAGACTAAGGATGCGCACATGAAAGACTAGTCATAGGCGAATTATCGCTAATTATTGTCCCTAAAAGTTTCGCCGGTTATTTGTGCACACTCCAACTTTCCATAGCCGACAAACTATTAAGTAGGTTAACCACCATAAATAAATATCTCCAAATAGCTCAACAATTACACCACAATATTTATATATACATGTATACCAAGCCTTAAATCAGTTTCGCACATTTATAGACACTAAATAAACGGTCATGTTGTACTTAATAAGCTATGACCATTTAACTATCATTAAATAATACACTGAAAAATGGTTCGGAGTGTCGTCCATAACATCCAGACACTTTCGAGTAAAAAATACGTCACGTGCCCTTGTTTTGAAAATAGTCTCAATTCACCAGTCTACCGACCATTCTCCGTCTGATTGACAGGCCGGGATAATCCAGACTACTTCTTTTACGAAACATTGCAGAAAGCTGGAACAAGAAATCGAATTTAGAAATGACGCACGGTGGGCGACTCAACAATTGTTTTATGAACCTTGTAAAAGTAAAACGAAACTGCTACTGGTATCATGTTGCTGTCCAACACGAATTATCCAGAGATACATGTATTATTTGTACTAAACCAAAATATGTCGCTCCTTACGATCTTGTTCAGGATAAAGCAATTTAAAAAATAAAACGAGCGTAATTTCTAAAGATGCCGTTATAACCAAAACCCTAAATATTACTGCTGTTCAGAATCGTTAACAATAGATTTTTTACGACTGTAATAGTTGATTGTATGTTGAGAATTTCCCTATGCTGTTGCTATTTATAGATTCAACGAGTGTGCGAGACTGTCATAAAATTATTAGTAGTTAACCAACTGAAGTGTGCACATTCCACGTGTCTAGTACAACTTTTCAGTAAGCGCGTGGGGCACCCTAATTAAGGTTAATAAAATTTATCTTCATTTTTATAAAAGAATCATTCTGTTTGAACTAATCAAAACACCCCCATTTAGTCATTAAGGGAGCCGCGGTAGCTTAGTAAGCAAGACATTGACTCGCTAACTTGGAGGTCCGGTGTTCATCTGGATTTTCCCAGTGTGGTTCTACCTTGTCAGTGGTGCAGTACAGGTGAAATGAAATGAAATGGGGTTTAACGTCCTACTCTTTTGCACCTAACCAGGGCTAATGGAAGACGGACATACGCCATACAGTGTGCTACGAGGGAAATTTTTCCCGGGCAGCGGCGCTACGGCCTACTCTTATATCGAATTCCAACTGCCAAGGGATCTTTTACGTGCACTCCAATTTTTGTCCATCCGAACGACTAGACACCTGTCTGCATCACCGACAAGGGGAAATCACGCCGGAAAATCGAGATGAACTTCTCGGCCAATGCAGGATCGAACACCCGACCTCCTGGCTAGCGAACCAGCGCCTTATCCACTTAGACACCGTGACCCCCGCAGTACAGGGGACCTGCAAAGGACAACATATAGTTGTTTGAATTGGATAAACTGGGGTCCCGTATACACATTGGCGTGCACTTGAAAAGAACCTTTAGCAAAATTTCCCCCAAAGCACACTTTACGGCATCAGCCCAACCCGAGGAGAAACGTAGGTCGCTAAACCCAATTTCATTTCTCTAGCCATTTAAGATCTATAGGGAAGTCCATTTACGAGATACAACCGGTCATGAGAAATAAGTATGATGTACACTTTGAGGGAGTTTAACGAACTAAGTCATTTCGGGATTAACATATACTTCAATTTCATTACAATAATTCGCTTGCATGTAGGCGTCTGTAGCAGTGGAAGGAAATCGGAAGACCCGGAGAAAACCCACGAGGTTGGATAGGTGACCCTACTCTTAGTATCACGTACAACCGTGTAATCAACATCTCCCCCTAATAATACACCCAGAGATATTAGAAGATACAGATGGAATTTTACTTAAGCAGAAATAATGATATTTTATTAATATAAACATAGCACAGAAGGCAATAATCACATTATTTTGTCAAATTGTCACATAATTACATTACGAATAGAGAAAATGTCCATTACAATAACAGTAGTTTTAATATACAATCTCTAATTAATGCGACATATTAATATTCGACAGACAAAATTGTTGAACATTTAATCCATATACGAACAATATTTAATCTGCACGAGTTAAAAAAGGAAGAAAAAAAAAAGATAATCAGCCCGACCGATCTTATTTATGTTTTGCCATGTAAAGGTAAAACATAGATATTATATTATATCACCCGATAACACATTTGACAGTAGATATGGCTTATGTGATAATGTACATAATCTACTGTGATATCGCCTTAGGAGATATAGCTTTACATGAATTTGATAGGTCAATCAAAAAGGAACTACTTTCTTTTATTTTAAAGAAACCACTTATTTTAAATAAAAAGTTAATTTTTTAGTTAAAAAGAAACTGTTTTTATTTAATTGACCTTGAAGGAAATACTGCTTCAAAATACAGGACTTTGCAATAGCTAAACTGCTGTCAAAAAACTGACGTATCACTACGCTGTAATGTAATTAGATTCTTAAAAGTGAAATCTATACTAAATAATTATATTTATTTATTTGTGCATGTAAGAAAGGATTGGGTGATAAATAAAATCTCCAACTCGTGTTTTTTGGTATCAAAAAATATCAACACTCGTTGATAAAGTAAAAAAAAAAAAAAATCGGCCGAACCTCGTTTTTTCACTTTATCAACTTGTGTTGATATTTTTTGATATCAAAAAACACCTGTAGGAGATTCTCTATATATCACACGATAGCACATTTGGCAGTAGTTATGGCTTGTGTGATAAAGTACATAATCTACTGTGCTATCTCCTTGGAGATTTCGCTTTACATAAATTTGATTGGTCATTCAAAAAGGAACTACTTTCTTTTATTTTAAAGAAACCACGTATTTTTTAATTATAAAGTAACATCTTTTGTGTTAAAAAGAAACTTTTTTTTTATTTAATTGAAAAACTGGGTCAATATAGGCGTTTGCAAAAGAAGACTGCTGTCAAAAAAAACGGTGTATCACTACGCTGTAATATAATCAGGATCAGTAAAAGTGAAATCTATACCAAAGAATTATATATATTTATTTCTACATGTAAGAAAGGGTTGGGTGATAAATAAAATCTCCAACTCGTCTTTTTTGATATCAAAAAGACTATTATACTAATATGAATAACAGGTTTATATAGCGCTATCGTCTTTATCCTATTATACATACTTGGCTTTTTAATATCTTTGTTATATAGCTTTATGGATTTATGGATAACAGGTTTATGTACTAGCGCTATCGTCTTTATCCTATTATAAATACTTAGCTTTTTAATATCTTTGTTATATAGCTTTATGGATTCCTTAATCTTTTTTTTTTATATCTGCCACCCTACATAAAGCTAGCACGTGTCTGATTAAAGAAAAGACGATGACAATAAACATAGCAAAAAGTAATATCACCAAGGCTGGATTATCAGGAACTTTTGCGATCATAAGAACTGAAAACATTATAGTGCACCAAGTGTAAGTCAAAATAATAACGATACCAAACTATAAAATGCATCTCAAAGTATATAATGCTTCCGTTAACAAATGTTATATTTTACTTGACAACATGTACTTGTTTTCACTCGAGGTTCTGTATTTTGGATCGCCATCGCCGAATAAATAACTATAGATAATTTGTTTTGAAAGAATTAAACACAACATAAAATAGTGCTGGCTCGCATTTCTGACGCGATATAAATGATAACTTCATGTAATATAAACAGTAGTAGCTATGGCTGAATATCTGGACTAATACAACTTTTAACAAGCCAATTTGTGCGTTCAAAACAAAAATCAAATCCTATGGTCTTAAGCTCAATATCTGCATTTTATTCTCCAGCCCTAGCTTTAAATTTCCAACATTGTGGATCAGATTTAATCCGATCATGAACATAAAGAGTAATAATCTAAATATCACAAAATACACAAATGTCTTAAATGTCACATTTGTATAGTAATTAATCCGCATTATTCAGTATTTTTTGTTGATTGCCTGGATTAAAAATAAATTGTCTCTAGGCAATGCCGATACAATAAGAATTCTGGATTTTAGAAAAATCAATCGTTCATTGGTTTCGACAACAAAACTCTGGTACAATCTTCTGGTATTTTGGTTTTAATTCTGAAAGAAAACCAAGCACAATCACATTTTTTTTATTTTTTTTGTGTCATTTAATAATCTATGTATACTGCATACAAAAACAATGAACTATGAATACTATTGTATTATTGAGTGTCTTATTCTATCGTCTATATCATGCAAATGACTAAATATTTATATGAATTGGATTGATTGGATCTCATTGTTCTGTGTTAAAATTAAGATTATCGATACCATTTTATTTTATATGACAATTTCTTTTGTGAGATGACATTCTGGCTTTGTTGAAAATATTACGGCTATATATAAAACCAGTTGGGATATAACAGATCATGAGTTCCATTTTCGATTTGAGAAATAAAAAATGAATCTAATATTAGTAAATAAGCCGACCCACTCTCTAATCTTTTATAACAAAATTTCAATCGTGTAGAGCTTACCCCATCATGAATCTAAATAACATGTCAACCTAATCCAACCCTTTATTTTGCTCTAAATCAAAGACACATAGCATCACTAGGACCAATTGAAAAGTATATCGTATCCTTCAAAATGTTCCTCTGTTACTTTTGGTTTGCGAAAAGACCAGGTTGCTCGAAATATAATAATATGTCGATTAATGTAATAATATTTACTATCTGCTCATTTTAAAGGAAGTTACAAGCAATTCTACCCGCCTTTCTTGATATCAAGTTCACATTTTGACCGGTCCTACTTACCGCCGACAAGATGGTTGTTAGGTCAATAACGCCATAAGTATTTCAAAAAGTGACCGACAAGGAAAGGTATTGTATAGATCAGCATATTCTACACATGATATCCATTATTCAAATGGCTAGTTAGGATGGTTAGTCAAATGGACAGTTTTTTTGATATGAGTAACGTGACATATATATTTATCACACGATTATTCATGTCCATCTGTGGGTTTTATAAATAATTTCCATTGTAAGCTATAATTTTGTCATTTTGTTTTATGAAATCAGTTGAATTTTAAATGTGATGACACAAATATGTGATGACACAACCTATCTTCCCTTGCCCGTCACGTTTTGAAATAATATTGGCGGCAATGATAAAAACGCTGCAAATTGGCGATTTTAATCGGTGATCAGTAGAATATCATTTTGAAATACCAAATTTACCAAAGGACATTGAATCAGTAACCATCTTGCCTCCGGGTGAAAACATTTTGTTTGTATCTGCGCATTATTTGATCAATTCTGTTTTCGGTTGCAAGATCCAATGGTGGGAGATCAGGAGTGTTGACTTTTACATTAACATCTTGTATACCCACCGGAGTTGATCCAGAACGATTGCCTCCTGTTAATAAAATATAAATAGAATCTTATATACAAAACCACGATAAATCTGTTCAGTCCAAATTTTTTATTTTCGCTTAGGTTGCAGGGTGATCATTTTCTGTATTTTAAATCGAAACACCAAGGGAATTTGTTTCAAGAAACCCTACCGTGGCAGTTACGCGATTTATGTACAGTTTTGGATCTATTTGGCGCGACTATACTCATCAAGTTTTTGGATCTATTTGGCGCGACTATACTCATCAAGGCTGATGGCTAAATGCGAGTGAATCTTTAGGGAAGTTTATTTAAATAGTTTACAAATCTTCACATTACAAATCTTCACATTTACACACATGGTCAACAATTCTCTGTAAAAATTGGTGCGCACCAAAACTAACTAGGTTAATATTGATGATAAGCCAAAAAAATCTTACTGTGAACTATTTTGATAAAATTTGACCAGATGTAGTTGAAGATCTCCATATCTCTTTCGTCACCAGATTTCTTTTTTCCTTGATCTGCTATTGCCATTACATCTAGCAGAATAGCCAGGAACAGATTAGATAAGGTTAATATTATAATCCATACAAATCCCACAAAATACAACGTTGTTATCCACGAGTCTTCTACGGTGGTTTCCGTCATTTTAAAAGTAGCATCGCCGAGCATACCACGGAACGTTGTTTCTAAGGCGGTGACCAGATCTTTGTACGAAGTAGCATTTCGGCCAAACAGGAAAAATCCCAGGGTGGCAAAACTGGTTAGAGCCAAGAAAACATAGAAGACGAAGCCTGGTAATATTGATGAACTTTCTTTCAATACCAAATAAACTGTTATTGTTCGTTTTGTGTATCCCATTACCTTCAATAATCGCAATGTTGCTATGGCAACCAGAAAACTGAGAACATATATAAAAGCATTGTCCCAGATAACAACATGGTAGAAATTTACAAACATTCTTTTATTCTCTTTAAATCTTGCCATTGCTTGCTGAGTGTAGTCCATTCGTACCATATACAGTGCAACAGCCACAACTGAGAACATGAGGCATACTAGTTCCACAACTTCCCAGAAACTTTTGAAATATGCAAAACGCATTTTAGAAAGTTTCATAATTATTGTTATGGTCATGTATGCTGCTAGAATAATAAACACTATTTCGCAAAGAAAAACATAACCTCCTAAAGACCCAAAAGTGTGAGAGGTTCGAAAAGGAAATGTGTTCGTGAACTTTAAAACGCTTCCGGTCTCTGGAAACTCAGCCAGAATACTGACATAGGAAAAGACGTTCAAATTTACGTTAAAAAGGGTGAATTCCAAGAAGATGGCCCGAGTATGACGATCAATCCAAGAATGTTTAAATAATTCGTTCAATGTTTCCTGAGCAACAACACGATTGATGTCAAGATCTGCAACATACCCACCCCCACTGTATATGCCAAACAGACCAACAATTGGCAAACCCCATACATCGTTTGGTGATATATATTTCCAGGAACTGTGGGAAAACGAAAGGAGTTCTTCTTCCGAGCAAGGACCTTCTTTCCATCCTATACAGAAATCAGTACTCATTTCTTCGGTTGAATCATATGCGTCAACACACATGGTGTTACCAATATAAGGGATGGTGCAGTTTCCTGAAAACAAATATACATCAGATAAAACATCTTCCTTCTACTGATATATTTTGTTTTAAAAATTTATGCAACTGTTATTAAAGTTTTATGTTACAGTAGTATTGGATCTCTAAAACAGATCTCTTTGGTAGCTTTTTGTAGTAATGCCAAATTACCGAAATTAAAGAAATATAACAAGGTTGCATAAAGATTTTTTTTTACCACCGATATATTTATCTTTAAGATTATATTAGTTTGATATTGCTGGCATATTACGATTCCGGTCATGTTTCAAATGTTGCAAATTTCACGATAAATTTTATTGTTGAAACTAGCAGTAATATTGTATTGACATTAATATCCAAGATAACGACCATAGGTATCAACGTGACAACTGCACCGTGGTTTGCATTGACAAAAATAGAACAACCAAATCTTCACACCTTTTTTCCCTCGAAGTTGTCTTAATCGTGGTGGACCAACCTTGTAGTTAGCATTGTCTGATATAAGCAACCTCTCCGTTGGCGTTAACGCTTTGCCATTATACTCAGTAAGCGGAAAGAGTGTTGGAATAACAGTTTCATTCAACCAGTTGAAATAATGACCACTTTGGTTTATCTGAAGATGTAAGCATAGACATTAGAATTTAAATAGGTCCATTTAACTACATATTATACGTTTTTCTATCATATTCACATATATTTTGTATAAATCATGCCAACAATCAATAATATCACATGATGTCAATTCCTATTTCTGGAGAAATTATTGCCACTTAATACATATATAACTTTTAACCCAACATAAAATGTTCTCCCAAAATTACTTGCTATAAAATCACAAGTCCCAATCTCTCATTAATGGGAGTGACCAGTTTTCAAAGTGAAAACAAAATTATATGTGAACGTCTAATACGTACGTGTTCGAATGAGATAAATCCCTTTGGTGGTTCAAGAAGTTGATTACCAATGTTTGTTTTTAGCGTGTAAGACATTTGGGATCTGTTACTAAAACTGATACTAAACAGGATCCAGGCGAACAGAGAATTGAGGACAAGATCTTTTGAGGCACGTTGCATCTTTACGTCTTTAGTTCGTCGGGATTTGGCTTCGGCTAGATCTTCTGCTGAAAATGGACTGTTGTGGACAAGGCGACGTCGAACTGTTAATACATGAAATAATCATAAAGTAACTTGTCAACAACCATCAAAAATTCCGCAACAGAATACTTTACTAAGCATTTATTCAACAAAACATCAACTAGACCCATAGTGGGGTAATGGGGGTAACATTATAGTTAAGAACAATAGAAATAATTTAGTTAAGAACAAAAAAATATAATTTAGTTAATCAGCTTTTGTACTTACGGGCAAATGACTTTCCACGGCGTTGCACCAGTTCTTTGATACTTTCCAGGTCAAATTTAGTTGGTGTTTGTTTCTTTAGAATTTTTACGAACAAGGCTAATGTGAAAGCCAATACTAATACCTTAAATGTAAATGAATTGATTTTCAATATCTATATGTTCACCGACATCAACAAAACAATGTTATCAACGAGTTCTCTGATCATTTAACATAATTGTAAAGGAATTTGAGTTATAAATTCTTTGAGAACACATTGCTAACATTAGTTAGCAATGTGTTCTCAAAGAATTTATAAATAACCGAGAAGAAGTTTGAGTTAAAGTATAATATTATCAATGTGTTCATTGAGAATTTAAAATAACTTTGAATAAAATTGAATGAACTTATTATTACCTTGAATGGATCTACAAGTATAATGGATTCAAATATTGATAGGAAGAAGGATGTTAGCCACAATTCAGATAAACTCTGTCCCCACTCAATACTGTACAGTAGGAGAAAGAATGCAGACAGAAAGGATGAAACGAACACGAGAAACCATGCAACATAGATAAAGAAGTGAGGCAAAACCCCGTCTTCGTCATCGACAAGACCCTTCATAACCAATACTTTATCTAGTTGTATACTATCTTCATAAACTTTTCTGTAAAATGGTGGTAGACAGCAAGGTTTCTTGGCTTCTTTAGAAATGTTAAGCTTCGACTTCTGGAATAGGACCATGATGACGTAGATAGGAAGTGCCGTTATGATGACACTTATCAAAGATATGTATAAATCCTGCATGTTAAATCGTATTGACCCCATTTTAAAATCTGACTTTTGTTCTCTATCTTTATTTTCAACTTGGTCAAAAAACATGGCGTTCGCAATCATCGTCAGCATTAACAGCGCATAGCAACAGAAGACTCTTTGGACTCGTGTAAAATGACTTTTAACGGGGCGGAGCAATAGCGATAACCAAATATGATCATCTGAGACGTGTTTTGCAGCATATTTATAAAGAATGGTCTTTAGTGCTGACATGTCTTCGTATCCTGCAATTGGTAGTGCTTTCTCCAATGTACCCTCTTCAACAGCTAACCACAAGGAACATGGAAATTCAAATCTACAAAATATAAATTAAATACATTAGTTAAAACACAAGGCACTAAGGCTATAAAAAGCTCAACTATTCCAAGATTATATAAATCTAAGAACCCAATTTAAATAACTTCATCCTCAAGTGATATTTAGATATTGATCTCATTAAAAACGTCATAATAATTTGTGCTTGAAAACGATAATAAATCACTTGTCGAAATGTCACACTTTATGTATAAAAATAACAATGGTTGTATTCAATGGTTTTTCAAACATTAAAGCATCTACAACTTTAAAGATTTACCAGATTTCTCAAGTTATCTCAAGAACTCTTTAGAAGAAACACCTATTGTCACGTTTTCCATTCTACATATATTTTAACAAGAGGCAAGACCGGTTTTAGTATTTATACTTTCGACAAAAGACTTTATACTACCCTTTTATGGAATTCTCGCAACAACAAGTTCTTTATTTTCTTAACATATTTTCATAAAAGATTTAAAGGAACACAGTCTCTTTGATGAGACTGGTCTGAAGTGATTATTTGATTTTTGATGATCAGGTAAAACCTCTTCCACTAAATTTTCATTTCGTCAGATAAAATGGAAGTCTGTAAGTGTATTAAAAATGTATGGCTTAGACAGCTAAATGCTAAACACAAAAAAAGATTTTATTGTCACTGTGGAACTGGGAATTAGAAATGAAATATAACTAGATACCCACTTTATGAAGCAAATCAACAGAAAACAAAGCGGTCTAGACTTCTCAAGTCATTTGGTTTTGTTTTTTTCAATTCAAATTTGCCTAAAGCTGTTAAGTTATATTAGTCTTGTTTACCTGTAAGAACAGCAAAAGTGCTAAAATATTAAACTGAATTTAAACTAAATAAACTTTTTATAGTCATATATTTCATAAAGTTGACCTACTTTTCCTGTCTTTGTAGATCACGGATCTCAACTTTGTCTAGGTACCAGGAAGCATCGTTTCCATTGCCGGAATTATCATGCCAAATATGTAAGTACTGGAGAGGACCTACACAGCTCGGAGTTGCCATCAAAAAATGCATAACACTTCCAGCACGAATGTCCTGAAATGTTTTATCATGAACATGTAATGATATCACCAACTTGTCCATGCAATGATCTGATATACAGTAGGTTGTATCAGTTATACTATCAGGTTTTGTCATGTGTTCCAAGGTGTGCCGATGGCAAAGAAAGGTTAAGAACCACTGGTCTAAGCATTTTGAAACCGCGTGAACACTATTCCAAGAAACACTATTACGTGGCGATAATGCGTTGAAGGAGTTCATAAGGGGGTATTAGAAGTAGTGAAGGCTTCAGAGGAAATTTACTCTTGATTTGGGTAAGTGGTAGCTCAGTGCTTGGTTGGTAACGTTAGTAACAGAATTAATGTATATGTTCAGGATACCCTCATCAAGACTACATGACTTTGAACCCAATTTCACAACCTATTCAAGCTAAACCGAACAACAGTTTGATCCAAGATTTTGAATTTAAAAGTATACTAGCTATTTGAACTATTCAAATAAGAAAGCCATCTGTTCCAATACAGCCGTATAATACAAGTTTTACCATGCAAGGGGCCCATTTAAAGAAAGGTTAGCATACTCTACCTCAATGTTAATATTAATTACAAGGGACCTACCTTTCGAACTCCATCAGACAGTTTTCGTATGCCAGTTTCACCATTATCACCACATATGTTAAAGCTAACTTGAGATTTAGTTCCAGCATGTCGTCTGCTACCAGTATACACCGTTATTAAGTAAAAATAAGAATCTTCGGCATAATTGTCAGCTAATAATGTTACACCCCACTACAAAACATAAAAACACAATTAAAACAGTAGATGTAGCTTAGATAGTTTCGTATCAAGTGGAGGGGGGGCGGTGTGAAAGATTAGGCATGAACTTAAATTGGAGTCTCCCCATTTAATCTTTGGCAATATCCAGCACTTATTGACTTTACTATAGTGAGCGCCTTTGAAAACGCATCGCTCAGTTTTTCGTATAGCAAAATGATACTGTAAACATATCTTATTTATTTTGCTTCTTATTGTGAACAATATTCAAATGGGAACACGTCCATAACAACACATTTGTACATTTATGGATGTTTAATCTGTAATCAGAGGGGTCAAAACCAAAAGTACGACACTGGTTAATTGTCAGTAGTCTGCGTGTCCTCCACTGGCTCTTACGCATGCTGTGCAGCACAATTATAACCAAACTTTTGAACACTTGTCTCACCTGTAGTGTATCCATTTTGTCCCTCCAGTGACCCCAGAGAGAACAGAAGATAGCAACAATGGTACACACAATAATAACAATCAAGACAGCAGCCTGGCTCTGGATATCAAATTTACTAAATACGGTGACAAAATCAATGGTATTGGGTGGACTGTGAAATGAAATGGCTGTTGGTTTGTTGAATTGTTTTCCACATTTACAATCTGTTCTGTTATTTGGGCTATCTCTGATTAGCTGAAACAGAATAAATATAGATCACAACCCCAACTTTAACCTCTGAACTATCATCTTAAAGATTGCAGTCAGATTATGTCTTGAAATATCTGGGTGTCTAGAAATCATAGAAGACTAACGCCTTGCGCAACGCAATTTGTGAATGGCTATGGAAAAAATATGTTTCCATCCTTTTTTGCCGGTAACAGTACATAGATTGAGGTTTGTTTTCTTAATCAAACATGTTTTCACCCATAGACTGCAGTTTTGGTGTTAGGAAGACCACGGCTGTCTTGTGTGTCCTAGGCTTTATGAGACTGACAACGAATTATTTGCATAAACATTGACAATTTACATGTTTGCACCGTATTACCTCACATGAAGTGCTGTCCCAGACCGCCATTACACCATCCCACGTAAAACACGCTAATGATATTAGACGAACAAAGAAATCTGATGCCAAAATATCATCATTATTTACTGTCTGATTTGTGTTTGGTGAGGCACGCTTTCTTCTCAAAGAAACACCATCATCTGATAAATAATTAAAAGAAGTAATAACAGACTAAAATATTAACAATTACATTGTACTTTAATTATGAATGGATGTCAGTGAACATGTTGCGGATGGGTAATTGCCCAATGGATAAGCATGTCATGTTTTATGTCGATCGTTCTTTAATTAGTGGGGCTTAGTCTTTGTTCGAAGAACAACACAGTGAGTAGCGATTGGGTACCATGGTTCCTGGTCCAAGAATACGACTATTAGAGAAAGCGATAGATTTGTATTCTTCAAGGCGACAATCAAATATATATATATATAAAACAGCGTTTGAATAATGAAAACCTATTGTACCAACTCAAGATAATACCAGGTTTTATAAATGGCAAAAAATGGCAAATCGTACTTATCAAGTTAGAGGACGAGTAATTTTAAAGACATAATTGTACGTTTATGACTACTTATTACATACATATATTCACAAGGGCCGTGATATTTGATCAGTAGTGACGTAGGAAGACTGAGATTATATATGCAGACGTACCTATATATGGCTGTATTCCAGCATAAGCTACCCCAGATCTTTTCAGGTATCCCGGTTTAGAACAGGCTTGATATTCATTTTGAACAAAAATAATATTGACATCATCATGTTTGGTATCGTACTCAATATCTGAGGGGGGAATCGCAGAACGCCAATACAGGCGATATTTAGCTTTCATGTCGGTAGGTTTAATGCCGATACAAACAAATTCTGACAGATCTCGGTACAGAAACCGGAAGTAAAACATATGAGCTGCGTCACCAGGTATAAACTCGGGATGAACATAAGAGTATGGAATCACGGTCGGATCTTTAAAGGTTAAGGCAGCACCGCGTGCGTCTATAGGCTGAGCTTCAGTATTTGTTATATTTACGACTATGACATCAGAATCTATCAGTGGCGACAGCTTGCCTTGGACATAAATATTCTTTTTATATTTCGTCATCTGAAAAAATGCATTGAAAACAAACAGTGATTTGATTTCTTGTCTTGAAGGATAAATATTGTAATCTGATGAGATGACTTTTCCAACAGCTGTATTCAGCTTAACTTTTGGGACCCAATGTGCATGATGTTGTGTTTTCTGGATTTTTTTCTGCTGATATTAAGAATGATTCTGCCAAGCATTTATTTTATGGCAGAGTCACTGCCACACTACAGGTGGAGTTACTGGGAGATTTATTTCTAACTTATTGGGGTCGTTTAGCTAGTTATAAAAAGGTGCCCTTCCGAAATGCAGAGTTAGTTGCTGTCACCGGCACCTTTAAAACGTTTTACAGGGGTGGGTAATCAAAAGGAGGCAAACTATTCAAATTCCACGCGCAGTTTTTATCCTTGACCTTCGAAAATCGAAAGCCATATTCGCTGCCTGGCAAATCTATCCATAGAGTTGTGTGTCATAACTATCTAATTGAGCCCTACCTGTGCTCTTTATAAAATTAAACAAAAAAATGTCTAATTCGTCATGAGTGCAACCACCACATGTAAAGTGTGAAGTATGTCACCTAACGTTGACTAATTAATTGCTTCTGAGAGAGCTATCGTGGTGTTCAGAGACGCCATATTTTTAAATCCTACACAACTTTAAAAAAAGAAACATTTTACACAGGATAATGGTCATTGTGAGCTTAACAATTTTCACGACATTAAGCCTGAAAAGGAAATGCAGGAAGAACGACCCAGCTATATTAACAATCAACTTATAAGTAACATGCTTATTTTCTATTAATCCCTTGTTTATGTCTCTAACATAGACACAGTAATATGATATTGATAAATCTCATGGTATTACTTTTCATGAAACCATAATACCCCGTGTGCTGTGTAATGCACCAGAATTTTTTAATAATAGTAAGCCTAAATTGTAATCTTAAATAATTCAAATATATTCATTGACAACACAATGTGATTGATACAAGATCAAAATGATCATGGGCGAATCACCTTTCACTCCATTGATACGTAATTTAATCTTACCAACAATTGCAGTAACACACTTCATTGTATGTAAGTAATTAATAACGAAGGTTTATGTTTTTATTAATAATTCTGACGTCATCTCAAACCCGATCTAAAGTACATTAAGAAGAGCAAGCAGCACAGCACAGCACTACGCGACTTTCGTTAAATAGAAATGATTTTTTTTTTATCCTATATAGATGTTGACAAGTCTATATAATTCATCTGTTGAAAGAACAGACCAAAATCGATATTCTAACTTCGAATTAAATTAAATTGATTTCTTAAACATTACCTTAAAAACAACCGTTTCATTCAAATCATGTTTAAAGGAAAACGGTTCAATAAGAGTGGATTGAAGAATCCCGCTTGTATTGTCCTTTATCACCGTTAGTTCAAAGTTGTCTTTCCGTATGGTATTGTTGGTGCCAACTGGCGTTATATCCTCCAAAAGTTGAGTTACTGTCAGTAATAAATTAGATATGGTTTCCACACTAAAGTTAGCCTATAATCATTAAAATTGAATTAGCTGTAATTTTCCCATATTAACATTTTGTCAACAAACAGTGGGTTTGTAAACCCATTTCATAAATATAAGACAGTGACAACATATAGTCGTCTGAATTGGACGAAAATCCGAGGTACCGTGTACACATTGGCTTGCAAGTAATAGAAACCTTGACAGTAAGCCCCTACAAGAAATCTAACAACACCCCGCTATTTGTTGAGTTTTATATCACAAGAACATAAAAAAAATGTGAACAATTGTTTCTAACATATTAAATCATTTGAATTTATTCAAAGAAAGGTTCATAATGTGTAAACTGACGTTCTATATTGGTCCATTTACACGATTTGAACGGACTTTTAAATTTCAATTACTCTTTCAGCTTTAAAACATTCATACTCCTTGCGGTGTTTCGTTTGAGTAGACCTATCAAACTCAGACACTGCTGTAATGATCGCAAATGTCTGTTCCAAAATACGACTGGTCAACAGTCTGATCACACGAATACCTTAGACCATAACAAAATTATTCGTGTTAAAGAGAGTTCCACATATGTTTAGATTACGTTACGTCATTACTCACGAAATGTATTACGTTCCACGAACCAGTGCATAGCAGAATATTGCAGAAAAAAACTAATTGTGTGACAAACGAGGCTATCGAAAACGCGTACAATGTAAGCAATGGGTAATGACCAGTATGAACAAACAAATGGAGACGAACTACATTTTCACCGTTGTTAATACATTAAATCACTGTCCAAAGATATACGGAAGACCAGACAAAACGAAGGGCTGTCACGTTGCTGTACTTAGATTAGATTGAATAGCTCAAGTATTAGAAACCAATCCAGCAATGGCAAGAGAGGGATTTCTTGAGCCATTTCTTCGGGAACATGTGAAACATTGGGAGTACAAACTCAAATTATTTTTGTTTCGAATATTAAAACAACGGAATTATTGCATGTGAAAGAACCA
Source organism: Patella caerulea (assembly GCA_036850965.1). Taxonomy (NCBI): domain Eukaryota; kingdom Metazoa; phylum Mollusca; class Gastropoda; family Patellidae; genus Patella; species Patella caerulea. The sequence continues at coordinate 15,090,535 of JAZGQO010000014.1, read as the reverse complement.
TTCTGCTTCCTTGATTGTTAACAATGGATGTCTCATTCACTAGAATAATTTGCTACCCACGAAAGAATCTATTTTGGAGATGTCTTTTCTATATTTCATAGTTTTCAATTCTAAAGATTTGATATCCATGGCTATTATACTAATTTACGTACGTTATCGATTTTCCCTGCATTCTGTAGTTTAACATTTCTGATAATAATGTCTCTGTAGAAGTCAGCCTCCAACGTGTTATATCCTTCTCTTGCTTCGATTGCCAGGGATGGATCCAATGTTGACGGATCAAAGTCGGTACTATAGTCAGTTATTGATGGCGAACCGAGTGCTATGAGATTATCCGCAAGAGCATTTAAAGCTGTAAAAATTAAAATTATAATAGTATCTTATCTAAAAAAATATATAGAAGGATTTCCTTTGCTTGAATCAACTTGGTTTCTAAGCCCACGATTGATTAATTCCGTAATTTGAAATAGGAGGCTTAAAACCTAACATGCAATTATATCGATTAAACTCCACGTTAATTATCAAAAAAAGTATGTGATTATTCAACGATTATAATTACTTCACCGTTTACCCGTTTCCTATCCATTAATTTATTACATTTAATTTATTTTACCTAAACATTAATTTCTTGATTTAATTTCAACTTACCATTTAATGGATCCATGACATCTTTAAGTACAACCTGTTTATTAAACTGGGAATTCAATAAGTTCGTCAATAGGTTGGCATTTTCCAGGACCATTGTCTTAAGTAAATAGAGCAAACAAATAAAGGGGTTTCGGTGTTGCATGGATTGATTATAATGAATAATAGGTTGGCACATGTCGTTATATCATTAGGTTTGTCATTGAGTCAACTGACGTGGTTTCGATTCCATGATGGTACGTGACAAGGAGTAGGGTCGCCTATCCAACCTCGTGGATTTTCTCCGGGTCCTCTGATTTCCTCCCACAGCTAAACCCCCCCACGTACAAGCGAATTAATTTTAAAAAAATGAACCGCGTGTAAGTCCCGAAATATCCTACATGTAGTTAGTGTCGAATGGATGTTTACCTCCTAACGCTATTCAAAAGCAGACGAGTCGACGTGACATTTGTAATGGAAAATGTGGTTATTTTAGCTTACACAGCTACATTTCTGCTCTAATATTTCCTATATACATAGACGAATATTTCAAAGAATAACATTTATATCATTAACAAACAATTGCATTTCTGTTCAGTTTTAAAATAAAACAATACCCAACAACCATTAATTATTTGTATTGTTTCGCTTCAGGCCTTTGCACTGAATTAACTCGTGGAGAAACAAATATGCAGTAATAATAATGAGATGTGATGGATTTTACCTGGTTAATCAGGCAAATATTTTGAAAGAAAGTACATGTATATTCCCTACACAGTTACGTCTATAGTGTTTCCATCGGTTAGAAATATGAATAAAACATAATTTTGACATTTCGTTTGGAATATTTCGATCTCAACAGGGTCTTACTTTTATACAAACACGGATTTTATAAAATAGCCTAAAATAATTTCATCACGAAAACCCCGACCTAAGATTTATTAAAGGGACCATTCCGATTTTAACAGATATCCCTTGGTAGATGGAATTCGATATAAAAATAGGTCGACGCTGTCCTGACAAAATATCCCTCATAGCACACTGCATGGATATGCTCGTCTTCATTAACCTAGCCGAGTCGGAACAGCGGGGCGTTAATTAAACCCCCTTTCATTAAAAGAACACAACGTGGAGTCATATTGAAGTTCATATTGAAGAATTTGAGAACTTTGACAGGACATTACTACAGTTTACCTGACATTGCGACTTTAACACTTTAAGCCGATCAAAACTGATTGAAGCGGATTGAAACACCAAATAAATATACATTAAGCAAATCTTAATTAATGGCCAATCTGCTAGAAGAATTGCGTTTTACCTGTGCTTCCTTGGATACTACAGCTGGATTTTGTATTGCCACTGCCAGGGAGTTGGCTAGTGAAGTTATATCTGATGGCTCTGTAGGTCTTGATGATGCTATTTCAATAGCTTGGTCTATGATGGCCGTCATCTTATCAACTGCCTAAAATCAATTCAGTTAGGATTTAGATTAAAAAAAAAAAAATACTGAGCTAAGAGTGTTTGTTTTCGCACAGCAGACTGTTTATGAAGCTTATGTAGTAGCAGACTGCTACACATCATTCTCTACTGAATTAAATCTTCATTTAAATTCAGGGGCTACGGTGGCATTGGTCTTCATTAGCCCAGTTCGGGGCAGAACCCCATTTTATTTCATTTTCATATAAATTTAAAAGAATCTGACGAAAATGTTTCAAAGTATTTATATCTTCAGAGATCTCTTGTTTCTTGTTGCTCTAACTCAAACTCCCCATATCTTCAAATAGTTCATGACGATTTTGAAAGTGTACCTATAAATCAAACTAGCAACGGATTTATAGTCATAAGCCATCAAGCCCACCGAAGGAATAATCATGTAAAAGCAATTTTTTAGTGGGGCTACAGCTGATATTGACCATGATTTGCAAAGGTGAAGGTTTCTTTCTAAGTTTCGACTCGATTTTATATTAGTGTGCGATTTAGCTGGTTCAGTATCTTATCAACCACGGGTTAATGAGGACGGAAAAACGCAGCGAATACATACTCCTCGCAGTTTTGCATTTGATTAGAGCCAATTCCTTGGGCGATGGCTTCAGTAATACGAAGAGAATAATGTTATTGAACGTTAGATGGCAGACCATTCACATATAATATCTGGTGTTCTGTGCCTTAAAATTGATTTTTATTGTGTGTATAGCCTTTTTGTTGGGACTGCAAACACAATTTTACATCCGTGATAATGCACTTTCACAAAAGGAAGTGTTTCCAATATCAACAGAAATACCACCGGATGAAGGGAACAACAATACATTCCATAAATGCATACCTTTTCTAATGTCTGCATATTTGTATTTATAGTGGTAACTTGTTGTAGGATAGATTTACCATCGGTAATGGGGTCGGCACCATTAACCACTCCTTCTACACTCAAACTGTTTACTTTAATCTATAAGCAAATCATAGTTATGTATCTGTTTGTTATTCAAAACACTCAATGGACAATAGAAACTTAAGTACCCTGCCATTAAAAGTGAAATAGGAATACTTCATTCTCAGTCCACAAAAGTTTCCACTGAATGACAATTTCGTTTTCCGGCAAATATTGACCAGCTTACTTCGTGTTCATATATCGCATTGTTGCAACCCAGAGTGAAATAAAAAAAAACCCCAACAGACTCTTTTATATTTCTATATATAGTATGTCACGGTTGAGAAATCATAAAATACACTTAACCAAAATTATTAAATCCTTATAAACTTATTGAAGTTGGATGAGTTTTACATACCACTTGTAAAATATTAGAAATAACATCCCCAGCTTGCTTAGCGCTGTCAATCACTGTCTCGTTGCTGTTAATTGGTTCCACTGAATCAAGAATCGGACCAATGGCATCTTGTAATGAGATGCTGGAATTTGTAAGGATGTCTGCTAACGGGTTGGTAATCTACGAATTAAAATTCTTTTTTTTTACTTTTCTTTATTTGAAAAATATTGTCGAAATGACCTAGTTTCTCTCTCTATCTCTATTATAAAATATTTGACGTAAACATCCAATTAAATATCACAATTAAAAAAAGGGCCTCCAAAATTTTATTTCAAGTTGACATTTGAAAAATAATGCCAATTATATTTAATGGGTACTAGACAGGTCGTTTTATTTCATAGTTCTTAAATGACATTAATCACGTTAGTAATTGTATGACTAAGAGCGACCGCTTAATTCATTAAAAATGCTCTAGTGTTTGTTTGAGGTTAGGATTTAATATTTCATTCCTTTCATTTCAAGCAACGGTATTAAAATTGCATTTTTACCATTAGCTATATGGCCATTTGATATTGTATTCTCAAAGGAGAACTCCAAGATTTCACAGGGGACATGTTGTTAAGAGCATTTAGGTATATATAGGTATAAAACGTCAAAGGGTTTCAGATAAAAACTATTGAGCTGTTCAGAAGAAATTATAATAATATATGGAAATTTTGTTCAATTCCATATTTTAATATTGAAAAAACATTGTAAATATATTACTATTTTCTCATACCTTAACCGAGAATGTCAAAGATACTTCTGCCTTAAACATGTCGCTAATGCGTATGGAGATGCTACATATATAGGAATCTATCTCTGGGCATGATCTAAATGTCAGATTTCTTGTAATTCCGTTTTCTGAAAGTATACCACACATACATATATATTATTGTAAAAACAGGAAGATCATACCAAATATAAATATAAACACGACAGCTCTATCAGTCTGTATCCAATCAGCCCCCCCCCTCCCCAAGGCGCTCTTTCTAGAAAATAATAGTTTGTAAATACAAAATGTGTTGTTTTAGTACACTATTTTTCACGGCCATTAAATGCAACCACAACAGAAGATATCAAAAATAGCATTACCTCCTTCATAAATCATGAAAGTTGTACCAAGTATTTTCTGTTCTACTTTATAAAAGATTGGTTCCCCAATATCTAATTGGTCATCTCTTTTGGATCGGGTTCCTTCATCTTTCCAGTTTTCACAAATTAAATCAAATAATGTTTCGCTCCCAATACCTGAAGTAAGGGGTTTAAGTATAATGATAAATAGTGTGACAGAGGACATGCATATAATACGATAAATATCATTTAAACGCATAACTGGTATGCATAACTGGGGAAAAGACGTTAAAAGTTTATGATAAAAGGGCATTTAAACTTTGAAAAACAAGAAAAGGACATTAAAACGTTTTATGATAAAAGAAATTCCACGTTATTATAAAGGCCATTTAAGCCTATGAATACCAGGAAAAGAACATTATCTTGTTTTAATAAAAAAAATATTTAAAAGTTCTGATATAATATGGTTAAAAAGGTTATAGGTATTATTTAAACGTTATGAAAAATGATATTAAAGTATAATGACTAAGGGTAAAGCAAAGTTTACATAATATAATAACAAAAAAAAAAGGAGAGCAATGATCAGGGTAAATAAAACCCATACCTAGGCTAGTAATATAAAAGGGTATGGGTTATCTATAGATTATTTTCACCTTCGTGTATTCTAATTCTCATACAAATCAGAACACATTTGAAGAAAGAGTGTAATATGTACCTTCTGTTGGATTGATCGTGCATGTTCCACCATAGGGCTCTTCATTCATTTTCAAAAAATATACGGCTCGTCCAGATTTTTGTCCGCCGATAAAAGCTTCTAATAATAATGTATATTGGTCATCTTGTAACGCACCACCTAAGGCCTGAAACTTGACATTTGAAGCATCTGCAAATGTCACAAAATAATGTTATATTATGTAGTACGTTAATAGTTATTTCGCTGGAATTAACATTAAATTATAATTTAAAAAAAAATTCATATTATGTAGTTATCTATGGATGAAAAGTGTAAAATTAGTGCAGGAGTTCGTGGGAATGGTAAGGTCACAGGCATCTAAAAGGTGGATATCTATGGATGAAAAGTGTCAAATTAGTGCAGGTGAAAAGGGACAACCCCAGAGCCCTTATATTAGTGTCCTTGAATAAAAGTACTACTAGGTGGATTTTAGAGGAATACAAGTCAAACAACTGGAGTTAATTGGCCATATAGATCAATAATTGAATACCTGTAACTATTTCTGATGGCCAAATGGTCACTTCCTCTGTGTGGTTTTTCTTCAGTGTCCATTTGTATTTGATTGAATCAAGTTGTTGTTGGCTACATGAATCACAAGTTACAACTGCTTCGAGCAGTAAAAGATCTTTTGGTACAACTTTTTCTAAACAATTCCAAACACATCTTAAAATATATCAAATGATTATTATTCTACATGACCATGAAACTAAATGAACTATAATTAAGAGAGTCTTAAACCTATCCTAAAACTTTCTGATGGGATCTGGATTTTCATCTCTGTCGCTTTATTTGGCAAAGTACAAATTATAACAAACGTAGCCCGAAAGCATATTATAAGTATATATCTAAAAATATGGTACTGATCTAGATACATGGCTATAGACCCTGATAACTGCCGAATTCCAAATTATTGAAACATGCATGTTTCGAACATACGTGAAAATTAATTAAACAAGAAGTAAACATAATTTTGAACAGTAGGTTTTGAGAAACCCACTGTCTGAAATCAGGCTACTATATAAAACTGATGCATCGTTCCTTGTAAACATGATATTATGTCCGTCCAATACTGGGGTACAAAATTGGAATGTTGCCGAAAGAACTAACTTAACACTAACTTATTCAAAAATAAAATTGAAGGAGACTGTTAAGTCATTTTAATTATAAAGGCAGCATCAGAGACCGAATATATGGTTGGGGTGGTAGGGGGTCTCCTACGAGAATAGTTCAAAGAATATGGATGTCAGAGGTGATTTGTGGCGCACATCTTTACCCGAAATAATGAGCCCCAAAACATACACGTTTCAAAGACCGTCGCGTTGTGTAACATTTCGTTTACTTAAATGGAATAGGTTGTCACTTTGATTATAAAAACAAAAATATTTTTAAAAATGGAGGTGCTAATAGTGATTTGTCTCGCATATTTGGACCTGACCATAACATTTAATTTCATCTGCCACATCACCCCAACCAACAAAATTCTCAAATTGACACGTTCGATAGAAACAGATACTTAGTGAATCCGCCACTGTAAATGAGATAATTTAGTGTACTGAAAAATATTCACCTTATATCTACGGCAAGTTGATTTGGATCTGTTATAAAAGCCCCAAGAAGATAATCTGTAACTCTATTCCCTTTCATCACTGATACTTTGAATAGGGCTGTTTTAGACAGTTCTAGATAACTAGTGTCCACTTGTACGATTCCTGTAGAGGGTAAGCTTGTTCCACATTCCGGATAAACATTGTATCCATCGTCTGTGGATTCTGGTGTAACATATTGGATAGCTTGATTCTGATCCGTTATAACGAAACATTGCCACGTAAATACTAAATTATCTGTTCTACCGATTCCAACGAGAGGATCATATGATAACTTAGCAGCATCAAGTTCCATAATTGTTCCAAGAACCGTTTGTCTTAGCCTGGCACCAACGACGTTTGCAAATATGGGATACTGTGAAAAACGAATATAAAAGAAATCTGTGATTTCATCTTGTATAGTGCTAGTTGTTTCTGCATGTACAGATAGTCTGTATAATCCCCCATCTAGTATATAGTTTCCGATTAAGATGCTGTCCATAGAAGTTGGTACTGGAGCTACATCATCGAAGCCACTACTTGCATTTTGAGCTATAGTCCATGTATACGATACTGAATTGTTGATGCATTCATCTAATAACTGTACATTAGCCTTGATAACTTTTGAAGTGGGTAGGTATAACTTTAATGGTGAGTTGACATCTTTCAAATATTCTGGGAAAACAGTAGAAGAATTAAAACAGCCATCTTTAATGACAAATGTTACATTTATTTCTCGTGTATCAACCGGGTTTACACATACAACCAGGAAAGAAACTGTTCCTGGTTCCCTATAAATGGTAGATACCATGATGTCTGATGTAATTTCATCTATGTTTCCATATCTTAATTCTGTGCCTGTATCTGAACCAAACGTGCAGTTCAGATCAGAAACCGATTTTTCACCCGCTGGGATAGTTATTTTCATTTCTATTGTTTCATTTATTGAGTATGCTTGACGGGTTAAAATCTGCAGAGCATCGAGGTTAGTGTATAACATTCTTTTTTCAACAACCAGGTCAGTACCAATGGCCGTTTCTAGACTTATTGTTATGATATGTTCTCCGGGCGTTTGGAACTTGTGATCAAGTATTTTGCTGTTTATGTCGGTGTCATATACTGTTAGTTCTGACCAATTGGTTGATAAATTAAAGGGTTTGATGAGTGAACCAATGCTAAATGAATAGGTGGAAACGTCGACAATTCCTGGCGAAGCGTCAGACATATACACAATATTGATTATCCCAACTATAATGTCGATTGGTGCGTGTGCGACGCTGCTTCCCCCGAATGCGTGTATCCAGGAAAGTGAAAAGTTACCTCTTTGGTTGTAAGACTTTGTCAGTGGAAAAGAGTTGACAGATTGGTTTAATGATTGGCCGTCTCCGAAGTCTAACGACACAAATACTTCATCTTTAACAGAAAGCGGTACATTAACGATAGAAATTGTAACAAACTCAGAGGTGTTAGTTGCGTCATTAAATGGAACATACACTGAAGATAGAGATATATTAGGAAACAATTCGTACGTTTCAAGATATATAGATGTTGTTGTATTGCTTACTTTGTTGAAGCAATAGAGATTAATTAGTAGAACTGCAGCGGTGCTGTAAGTGTGTTCAGTTTGATAAGCAAACCCGTTGTCCTGAAAAGAGATAGAAGTAGTGGTGTCATCCTTTGGGGAGCCATCACCAAAGTCCAAGGTACAAGTTGCATCAGTTAAATCAGGATGTGTGGTATTAGATTCAGCGTAAATTTCAAAGATGACTTTCACTGGAACATAAAGATTGGCACTGGTTACAGGTTGGATGCGGCATTCGGGAATAGGGTGTTGGACTAAAATATGAATATCCTGCGTAGCATTGTAAAGTTTGTTCCAAATCTCTAAGTGAACCGTAAAATTTCCCACATTACTAAATGATACGTTTCTGTTCTGGATAGTGGTAGATGAATATGGTTCTGTATATTTACTTTCGTCAACCAGTTCCACGAAAAGGTCGTCAGAAGTTAATCTATAGTTGATACCTTGACTTCCAAGATTGATAAATGATAAGGTTGTTTCTTCGTCGACTCTTAGTTCATACTTTTCAGCATTCATAGTCACCTCGATGCTATCCCAAATCCTAGCTTCTGTCGAAACGTTACTGGTATTGATATCGGACGTAAGATTTATTTTAATGGCGTAGTCTCCTTGGGTTTCAAACCAGCAATTAAAGGGAACGCTACCGCCGATTAATGAAGCCGGATCTATTTCAGAGCAATTATAATCCGTAATATATGTTGCTACGACTGCATTTGGAGGAAATATCTTGTTATCAGGAAAGTCAATAGTGCAAGTGATAATCACCCCTGTCGGACCAGGATTTGGACAGTTTAAACCAATGCCAAGCAAATCGTCTATAACAATGATCTGAATAGTTTGTTCCAATGATCCAAGTAAGTTGGTAGCGTCCACGGTTATGTTGTATAGACCTGCAGTATTGTATGAGTGCTGCAGAGTGAAATCAAAACCTGAGCCGTTACATACATCAAGGAAATTGATAGCATCTCCAAAGTCTATAAAGAGGAAAGGGCTGGTTCCTTCTGTTAATTGGATTTCTATGGTAACACTGGTATTGATCGGAATGTAAACTTTATTCACAAGAATTGTTAAATTAGACACGTTTTCCTCGACCACTGCTATTAGATGTTTTGTCAAATTCATTGAGTTGCCCGCGGAACCCTGTCCGCGGACAATTAATATGACTTCATATAAACCTGGTGGGTCCAAGTTATAACTACCAAGACCAAGATTCGTCTGACCTGTTGTTATATTGTTGAAATACTGATTAGAACCATCGGGAAATGTAAGAATTAATTCACCCGGCATATCAAAGTTATACGATATGTTGAGATTTTTGTCCTTGAACCAATAACCAGCATCATCTCCTGATATCTGAAGAAAGCATTGAATTGAACCTGAAAAGAGAAAAAAATTCGTTACCAGGTGACGACACATTATACACACATCATTAACTCTCCCAAAGAAACAAAATAGAGTTGTAACGAAACAGAAATTTCACACATGGGCTTTCATTAATCGAGGTGTCTTTCCAACTCTGTTTTTGTTGTCTGTAAATTAAATGATTTGTTTCTACTGCCAGGTACAAATTCAGACACAGCATTTTCGCATCAAAATATAGAATAGATCCTATCAGACTCATTCTTTAAAAATATGATGTAAACTTTGATTTAATGACGAGATAAATATTACCTAGGCAACAAATGGTGGTAGAAGCACGTGTATTTTGATAAATCACTCATAAACTCGTGGAAAGTAAGGTGGGTGTACTGGTATGTTCTTTTGGGGTTTCTTTGTTTAAACGTTATGTTGTTTTTGAAAATATGCCATGTCAACATTGACGCCATCTTTTGTTTCTGATATGTATAAAATGTATATATGTATAAAATGTATATACATGCATTCATAAAAATTGTATATTCAATAAACGAAATCTTCAAAACGTTTATTCTCAGCCCTACTAATAATGTATGCATATATTGTTTATGTATTTAAAATTAGGGATTAATTTTGTTGCTCCTACGCATAAATGTAATTCTGTTTCATAATAATAATTATTAATAGAAAATCGAAAGACACTTTAATGATGCTAATTTTGTTATTAATTGCAATACTATGCATCTTCACGAAACGTACAGTACGGCTTAAACCGTGATAATTCGTACCCAGATCGATTATTTAACATTTATTTAAGATATTAAAATATCAACGCTAGATAATCTTCCGGGTTGGGTTCAATCGGATTAATTAGATTTCGTTCATGGGAATATCATGACATCAAACGACTTGTAAAACCCAATAAATGTATTGTTGGCAGCATATTTTGTCAAAAAAATGAAGCGGAAAGAGTGAGAGACTGGAGGTGCATAATTTGGTGGAATTTCAGTTTGTCATATTGGTACAGAAAAATAATACGTTACGACAAAAGAATAAAACGAGCATGTCAAAGGTTGAGCCTTTGCGCCATTTTGGACAAGCGAATTGTCGCATCTGTGTTGTTGATGCTAAATTTACTGTTAGATTTTGGTTTTATCTGTTACAACAGAAGCCGAGGGTAGTCCCCAGTCAAAGGTAAATTAGGTATAATGGTAGTACTTAGTTCAGTTATGGGGTTTCTCGACCGCATCGTTTTGGTTCGAGCCTTACTTAAAAACACAAATACCCATTATTTCAACTCAGGTATATGAAAAATACGAACAATAACTAGCCACTGTACAACAAAGGCCATAAATCTGTCAAGAGTCTATAGATAGAGATCATTGTCTTTTTCGCAGAAATGGAGTGCTCAGCAAATATAACAACAGATTGATTTTCGCTAAGAATTTTAAATCATGCAAATAAATATGTTTTGTGTTCCAACTATTGTTTTGGAGGACAAAGCTAAAAGAAATTCTTTCAAAAAGTAGTAAACTGCAAACCTAACTTTTTTTTCTTCAGTGAACTATGGCTATGCTTCATTCGAATTACAATTAAATTGAAAGAACTTCTTTGATTAAAGCTATATTCCCCAAATACACTGTCCCGAAATGTTTTACGACCAGGGCGGAATTGGAACATTTACCTTCATCATCTGCCCAGCTGGTGTAGATTTCGGTAAAGTGGGACGCCCGCAATAGCATTATATTATACTATTCAAAAAAAGTAGGGGATATTTGATTTTGGGGGCATAATACTAAAATATGCAAATGACTACGAAAAAAGTCACTATAGAACCTAACAGAAGAAACATTTCCAGTTACATGTGACGCCCAAACGCACCAATAGCTACCGCATGGAATGGAGGTGATGCTTGGAATCATCATGGGGGGTCCAACCCAAGATTTGCACGACTCTGACTTTGAATGTTACAGTCATTGTGGCACTGAATTCCAGGGTGGAAACATCAGTTTAATTGTTTTAGTGACCAGAAAACAAATTTTGATATGCGTCGGCTTACCCAAAATGAAAGGTTACGTGCCCTTGGCATGCTATAGATCGGCACAACACAGGCGGTTGTGGCGCGGACGATGAATGTTTCTCAGTCTGTCATAAGCAGGCTATGGTCCAGATACCGTGATACACAATCTGTACAGGACAGACCACGCTCAGGTCGACCAAGGGCGACAACTCAAACCCAGGGTCGATTTATCCGTACCTTGGCCTTGAGAAATCGTGTCATCACAGCAAATCAGATCAGCGCTCGTCTTCAAACAGACACTGGTGTGAGAGTGAGTGGCCAGACGATTCGGAATCGACTGCATAGGGGTCACCTTCGCGCCCGACGTCCCCGCGTGATCCCTTGTTTGAGAGATCATCACATTCAGGCAAGACGTCGTTGGTGTAGGGGGGTTGGGATAGCCTAGTGGTCTAGAGTGCCGCGCTTTGAACTCTAGCTCGCCGGTCACCTCTGGCTTGCGGCTGTGGTTTCGAGCCCCGGTGTGAGCGTATGTGGCATGGAGATAGGGGCGCCTTCTCAACCTCGTGGGTTTTCCTCCGGGCACTCCGGTTTCCTCCCACTGCTAAAGACCCCTACGCGCAAGCGAATTATTGAAATAAAATTAAACCATATGTTAGTCCCGAAATGACCTAGTTTGTGTTGAGTGGACGTTAAACCCCATTTCTCTCTCTCTCTCTCTCTCTCTCTCTCTCGTTGGTGTAGGGATCGTCAACACTGGGATAATCGACGCTGGAGCAATGTGATGTTTTCAGATGAGTCAAGGTTCACTGTTGATTTTTTGGACAGACGTAGGAGGGTGTGGCGTCGTCGAAACGAGCGCTTCCAAGACGTTAACGTCAACAGACATGATCGATTTTGGGGTGGTTCTGTTATGGTGTGGGGAGGCATCACTGTTGCTGGAAGAAAGACTTTACATGTTGTTGCAGGGCGTGTTACAGGCCAGTACTACCGGGACAACATCTTGGCAGTCCATGTTGTGCCGTTCGCACGACGTCATGGCCGCCAGTTCATCTTCCAGGATGACAACGCAAGATGTCACAGGGCCAGGATCGTTACAGGTTACCTCCAACAACAGAACATCACCACATTACCTTGGCCAGCACTGAGTCCCGACCTCTCCCCCATCGAGCATGTCTGGGACATGCTTGGACAGAGGTTACGTCAACGTCAACAACGTCCTGCCAATGTCCAAGAACTTGCTGCTGCGTTGCAACAGGAATGGGACAATCTGGACCAAAATGACCTTAGACGTCTCATTAGGAGTATGCCACGTCGGATCAATGCTTGTTTGGCAAACAGAGGAGGATTTACCCGTTACCATATTCCTGAAGCAATGGCCCGAGAAATCTCTCTCTGACCATTGCTGGAATAGCGTCTGTTTCTTGAACTTATGCGGGAGTGTGTCTATTCTTTCCGTTCAATGAAAGCTATCACTTAAGTACAGCAACATGACAGTCCTTCGTTTCATCTGGGTCTTCCCTAAAACTTTGGACAGTGATTTAAGGTTATAAAACGGTGAAAGTATGTTCGTTTCCAAACAGTATTGTTTACATTTCATTCGACTTGATAGCCTCGTTTGTCACGCAATTAGTTTTACTGCAGTATTCTGCTATGCACGGGTTAATTAGGCATAATAAAATCGTGAGTCATGACGTATACGTTATGTAAACATATTTCGTCCAGTATTGGCAGCTCGTGATTGGTTGGTAGACGGACTACTGATCAATCAAAATTTAACACAACAATATCCACTCATAATAACAGTGTGTAGTTAGATTACCTCTAATCAGACGCAACACTACGCGGAGTATGCCCGTTACTGACTTTGTTGTGATGCTGTGGTAACTTTGCTGTTTGACACCGGGTATCATTTTACCCTTATAATGGTCAGTCTGTGCCTTACTTAGTCTAGCGATCATTTGGAATAAATCGATGAATGTGAACTTCATTTCATTTTGTCATTTGTTTCTTCGTCAGATTCATTAAGTGACTTTAATAACACTTAAAAATCAAATATCCCCTACTTTTTTTGAATAGTATATCTTAAGCAGTGTTAGACAGCAGTATATGGTTTTCACAACAGAAAACAATAGATCACCGTCATATTTGTTGACATACTGGCCAAATTTATTATAACACAGCACAATCATAACTTAAAAAATACTCAAAACATCTCTATTCCATTTTGTAGGACCGCTCAATACAAAATATCATTTTTTCTTTCTAGTATAGCTGATTGGAATTCATTGGACACAATTTTAAGAAACGTCAACGACCCAAAAGAATTTAGATCAATACTAAAGAAGAAATACAAAAATAAACATTCATCTCTTAACTATTAAACTTTTGGAAATCGCTTTGAAAATATCATAAACACTAGACTGCGTCATGGGTGCAGTGTGTTAAATCATGATCTATAGGATAAAATGTAAATGTGGCTAGAACGATGAAAATGCTGAACAATTATCTCTTTAAGTGCACGCATTTTTCAGGACTACATTATTAAATTCCCTAATTGATTCCAAAATCAATGACGTGTCCGAGTTACTATGGGATCTAATCGAAGAAAAGAATACTTATATATTTTCTCAAGTGATAGTTATGTAACATCAACTAAACGATTAACCTTACTACAGTCATATACGTATATTTGTTCCTGTGCACTCTTTGTATGTTTTGTTTTATTTTGTACGGGTAAATGTGTTTAGCATATACTGCAAATTTATAAGTATTATTTGTTAAATTATTCCATTTATATAAATTGACCATCTAATGCAATACATTAATGATTATGCCAATGAAACTTCATATCTATCATTTGAAATATTCTCATCAATTAATATTTATTTTTAACGAGAAGACGTCTATAAGTTGATAGAACTTTTGGTTAATCCTTTTGTATTGTACAATGATATGTCGATGCAATAAATTAAGTTTAAACTAGGCGAGTATTATTTAACCTTAAGGGGTCTGATATGTTCTAAATGGTGACAGGTTGTCCACGAGTGGTCAACCAAACCATCCATGAAAAAGTTTCGCAAAATCCGTATCTGTAGATACTTTAAAAGATTGCAATGACATAGCTAATGTCACCGAATTTCTATACCTATTTAACTGACGACACGTCGAAAATACCAACACATTTCCAAAACAGAACATTAGAGTATGTGCGACTGTGCGTATCAAAATTTAAAATGATTTGGTTATGGAAATTGTTGTTGCCAATTCCCCATTATATATTGAGATAAACTGTCAAGTGTATTAAAAGATGCTCACATAAAATATTCTTTTATCACGCTTAAATTAACAGTATCGATATAAATGATAATATTTTTCACTTGGACGACTCTGTAACTTTCAAAGATATACAATATTGATACTGCCTTTGTTATCACATTTTACACGACGTATTTTGGTGTACTTAATTAGGGAAAAATTAACTATATCAATGTCTTCTGGCTGGTAGCCTTTGGGTTCTGAAATGCAGATCCAAGCAATTGGTATAGTTTGATTGTGGATATCGAACACACTTTCCAAAACATCTAACGCCAGGATACTCTTTCTATAGCATATAACACGCTGGTACTCTTTCTAGAGCAGCTAATACTTTCTAGGCCATCTAATACTGGGCGACTGTTTCTAGGGAATCTAATCGTTCGTTCGTTCGTGGGGTTTAACGCCTAGGGGCCAGCCGCTGGTCGATCTTAGTTGGGCAGCAAATAGCATTCTCAGGGCTGGGCGTTGTCTGGCCGTTGGCCCACACCAGAAACAGAAAACGACCCCGGGGAGCATCTAATACTCTCTAGGGCATCTAATACTAGGCGACTGTTTCTAGAGCATCTAATACTTTCTAGGAATCTAATACTAGGCAACTGTTTCTAAACCATCTAATACTTTCTAAGGCATGTAATATCAGGGTATCCTTTCTATGGCATCTAATACTTTCTATGGCATCTAATACTTTCTATGGCATAAATAAAATAAAAACAAGAACGAACAATCAAAACCATTAGATATAATTTAAAGTCCTAAAAAACGGTGTAGGAAAAATAGTGTAATCAGCAAATGGACTGTTCACCGT
Organism: Patella caerulea; assembly: GCA_036850965.1. Classification (NCBI taxonomy): domain Eukaryota; kingdom Metazoa; phylum Mollusca; class Gastropoda; family Patellidae; genus Patella; species Patella caerulea. Next base: position 15,074,642 of record JAZGQO010000014.1, on the reverse strand, counting down.
GTACAAAATACTCGACAAACAGTGATAACAGGTATCCGAAAGCATCTAGCACTGGGGTAATCTAATATTACAACTACCAGTTCTTGTATTAACCTGAAGTTAACAAAATGCCATTTTGCTTGATAAAAAGATAATACTTGTCGAAACGTCATGCCTGTGTACTAAACAGATAAAAAGTTGTGTTCTGTGCGGTCTCTCATAGACCGTTCCTATTAACAAGCAATATGAAATGCCACTCTACCCCACCTCTGTTGTAATACTATTTTACGATTAAAAGTTAATTCTGTTTTTTTTTATCATGCCGACCCCATCTATGATACACTTAAAGCGAATTCCATTGACTTCCGGTGGGAAATCGAAATTTCCGGTGTTAAGCCCCCACCCCACCCCACTTTGGTAAATTTTAAAATTCCATTACATTCAACTTTGAATCTATAATTTCCTTGATATTATTCCAGAACCTACATTTTGTGTTAATATAAACCCTTAGGTAGTGTTTATTCCAATTTCAGAAGGATTCATCCAGTAAAAAGCGCGGTGTTTCATTTTCTATTGTTTATCAATGCAGAATGCCCAGACTGTTATTATGTTTCCATTTCAATCCAACGTAGTTTTAAAAGAATACCAATCTTAAAATGGACGAGTCTACGCCCTTAAAGAAAGTAAATTAATACTCGTTAAAAAATTGTACAATGAAGTTGAATATGTCTTGAAATAATGATTTTAATTGCGTGCGTACATTATATTCTTTTAAAAACAAAGCGTTTTGTGTCTGTGTTTGTTAAAAGAAACTTGCTGAACTTAGCTAAGCTTGTTAGTGTGTTTTATTAAGCAGAGGTAGAGTAGTTCACAGCTCAATAATTTGTCAGACTACAATATCAAGGAGATTTTCTGGAGTGAGCAAAGGATAGTCCCTTGGAGTCGGAGATTGCTGGCGAGTTTGGTACAGAGCTATTTGTAATAGCTTCGTTTCTTTTCTGACTGCCAAACTCATGAGAGCGCAAGATAAAGTTTGAGATTTACTTTTATTTAGTTGTTACAACCTTCGTTTACGTGGCCTCTTTACTAGCTCCAAATACGTATTACTATTTGAGACCGGAAAATAACTGAAACAAAAATGTTTATTTATAGTCTTTATAGACCAACTGAACATGCCACGAATTGAATCAATGTAATCTTTGGTTGCCGAACTAAAATCATCAAAGGAATCTGTCGTACAGTTATGTTTTACCATCCCTAGCGAACATATGCACATAGAAGGTACAATAAATATGAATGATGGTTTAAAATAGGCCCTGATGAATGAAACAAAATGCAATATTTAGTCTATGATCACAGAATGATGGAGTAAAAAATGTCTAGAAAATCAGGGACATAGCTTCCTACATGAAAGAAATACAAGAATTTAATGTTTCAAAGAAGAAAAAAAAAGCTTATTCTGGGAGTAATAGAGGCACAATTGAGCCAACCCCTGTTTTGAACATTTTGTTCAAAATCATCTGTTGTACATTATTAACTCAGTGTTGCCAATTTTCAATTTTCTGTAGGAAAGCTTGAGCTATTTCGAAACCTGACAAACTTATAGGTTCCTTTTGTACATTTCAAGGATTTCTAACCCTTTTTTGTTTAAAATCAAACTTAAAACCCCGAAACATAAAATTACAATACTGCCCAAATTGGACATTAAAATATTTTCTTATTGTTAGAAATTAAATAAAACCTGAAATCTAAGAAATTTGCAGCAAAATTACAATTTTTCGCCAAAATTTGATATTTGTATTTAGAATTGATTTTTTTTTCAGTTTTTCATATTTTCTGATAATTTAGTATTCATATTTTCAAAACTAAGGCATATTAGTCATAGCCTTGTTATACATAGACAGACCACGTACAGATCACTAAAAATTTCTCCATTGACTTTAAATGTTAATTCTCGTTGACTTAAATGTTAATTCTCGTCTCTTCGACCGGCTCTAACTTTTCCCAAATTTTCATTGGGTAGAACGCTTTCTGCCACAGATGGAGCAACATGTGGTAAACTCTTGCCCAAAAGCATGTATGAGGTTCACCATGAGAACTTGCGATACACACGCTAGAAGGAGAGACAAGTAAACATGAAATTCCCGGCCCACAACCTCACAACTCTTTATCTTTCTGCCTCAAAATCATGATTATTCACCAAAACCTGGCAGTAAATGTATTTTCAAACCTCTGTTTTCGATTCTACACCAAAAATCGCCATGCAAAAGGGGGTTAAGGGGAAAAGGGAGAGAAAGACTAAAAATAACTCTGGCCCTACATTTGGTGATCTGTGTCCTATAATGTGCCCCGAACATATTTTCAACCAATTTTTTTAAAAACATTCCAAAATGGTTATGTCTTCAAAACAAACGTGACCAGGCTCCGATTATTGTCGAATAAAGTTTTTATGTTGTAAAATTTGTAGTAGAGCTTGGGCTACTCTAGAAGGAGGGAATACATACAAAGCAAAACAATGACAAAATTTACCAGCGGTTGCCATGCAAGCAAGATACGATCACATTTTGCAAGAAATGAACAAAGACACGCTGCAACCAGTGAACATACTCCATGAAGTTGTCCGATAGGCGCAAGTATCGACAGGAACCAAGATCTTTACAATATAAATTACATATTTTAGGTTTCATAATCCACGAAGTTTACAGTACGATATGCGCCGATGTCGAAAGAAAAAAGATCTTTGGTTTATTTAAAGTTTCATCAAAATCGCATAAAAACTGTGACCTTTAGAGTGTTCTAAACTAAACACGTTATTTTGCTTGCGTATAGCCAGAGCCATAACCCATGAAGTTACGGGTCCCGTAATAAAGAAATGAACCGAGATCTTTGGGACATCACAATTGGATAAAATTATGACCTGTAGAGTGACTACAAACAAACTGTGGAAGGCGGTAAATCCGGGCGGACTGGGGCGACGACAATGTGCCTCCACATGAAAATGCATTTTACCTACATTAAAACTGTCGCCATTTTAACGAAACCCTCGTCAACTAAACAAGTTTATGAAAGATCACCCCCTAAAAGGACTATCAGTTCAAATTCCGCTCAATATTTACAAAGATATGATGCACAGCGAATTTCGCGTCATTGCGAATTTCGTGACGTTACACATCCACTGTAGACGAATATTAATTCAAATTCCGCTCAGAATTTGCAAAGATATGATGCACTACGAATTTCGCGTCATTGCGAATTTTGTGACATTACACATCCACTCAAGCTTCACCGATAAATATTATGTAAAGCTTTGAAGTGGATTTCGTTTCCAATCCGATTGAATCCAAGTCGGAAGAATGGTATTTTGGTTGCATTTTAAAAATCTAATATTAAAAAACACCAATATAATATGTATATTCTAAAGCGGAAACATGCAAAAAAAGATGAGCGGCTATAAATATTTTAATAAAATAATATCGACTTTTTTAATTATATGCTAGGGGAATGGCAATTAAAATATCTTGGCAGCGCTAAAACCTAATTGAATATTTTTATATGCAGACAGTCTACTCACTTAATTTCCAGACGGAATTTAAGGAATGACTGCCTTTAGATTTATTGACTAAAAGACAGCACATCGCTAGAATACCGAACATAAATAATTCTGTTTCTGTAGATGTTCTGGAATAATGTAAACTAAGCGGTTGGTCTAGCGTTGAAATCACAAACGGCAAACTATACATCGGATCTTGATCACTTTGTCGCTTTACAACCATTCATCGTGACCTCTATGTTAAACAAATCGATGTACCGGGAAGTTAAAATGAAACGAATCTTAAATGCTGAAACCGACCTTTGTGTCTTATAGAGTATAAAGGCAATAATAACCGAAAAACATTTTGCCACACAGCTATGCTAACTACCAGACTGACTTGTCTCGTTAGCGTGTTTGGTATTTCATGCTAAATTTTATTATGTATCCAGAATTTTTAAATTCCAAACAGTAACATCCTTCACTAGAACTGTTTGACCGTTTCATTTGCCAAACAGCTTTAAGCTTCAAAGAGTTAATGTCTTCACCAGGAAAGTCAGAAAGAAAGACCAACCCAGTTATTTTGACAGTTTAATTTGCCCAACAACCCTAAACTTCTAAAAGGTAATCCCATCACTGTGAGTGAGAGAAAGACAAGACCCTGCTATTTTAACATTTTGTGTTAATTTGTATACAGATTGTGAACAGCGAACATGTTCGGAAACCCCAGTGGACATTTTCGATCTTAAATGATAGATTCCAAAACCCCCATATTTGAATGCCTAATAGTTTGTTGGCGACGGAAAGTCGACATCCCTACAGGAGTTTGTGTTATGGCTATTTCCACTTGTAAACTGAATAGATTTTACTGAACGTAGTCCTCGATTTTTGCTATCGTAGCCTACATGGAATGTTTGCTGATAATATTTAGGGAACTTCCTGTTCTGGTACGATCAGCTCAGAGGGGTGCAGGTGGGTGCATGATACCATTATTATAACAGGATTTCAGAATAGCCCTCATAAACTCAACCTTCCAGTATGTTTTCTCCTTATCTTCAAAACACAGCCGCATCAATTATTACTGAAACCAAACTTCATGATCATATTTCGCCAATTCTTCGGGAACTTCATTGGCTTCACATGAGAAAACGTGTAGAATTTAAGATTTTACTGTTGGCATACAAGTGTCTTCATGCCACAGCTCTAAACTATCTCCAAGAACAAATCTCGCACAGTGTGGTGATAGGACTTTCAGTGTCCTTCACCGTATCAGCATCAGTCCTGTGGAACAAGCTACGCCAACATGTGAAGAAAGAACTATTGCAGAATTCAAAAAGAAACTAAAGACTTATTTCTTTACTTCAATATAACACCATTTCCTTTGGCAGACAACTCCAGCGCCATTGGGCAGTTTACTGGATAACAGCCGCTACATAAATACATTATTATTATTCTTGTTATATCGCTCTCATAATATTTTATTATGGTGGGAGATTTGCTTAAAGGCGCTAAATCGCCAATACTTAGACCCTAGTAATTGACATAAATGGGTCGCAACGTATATAATAATGTTATCTGAATGTTTTTAAACTGATTTACATTCTATTGTTTAAGTTTTTACTCCAGTTTCATATCAGTTATGTTCGACGAAATACGCCAGAAAAATCACTTAAATGCAGTCTCTAGCGTCTAGTTATCCAGTCTATTGCACATAACTTCTAGATAAGAATATGGCTTCGGCGTTTGACATGACTTATGGAATATCTAGCTTCGATTTTTCTTGTCCCTTGTTAAAAATGACACTGAAACGCACTATGGTACATATTTGTTGAACCAATAGTAAAATGTTTATTTTGTCTTAAAAATATTATGTATCAGAAGCCCATCTTTTCTCGGTAATCACAAAATTAATGTTGAATTAAACTGACAAATAATTGTTGTTTTCAATGTGGAAGATTTTTGATGAAATACGATGAGATCAAACAAACTCCGTATTTATACGTCCAACTTTGAACGTAGTCGAAAATTGCTGTAGCGTATGTTTTCCCGTCAGTCCGTCTCATGTCCTCGGTTCTTTTTAGAACCTTTACTGGCCTTACGCTACAATTCGTCGACCGGGAACCAACCAATCAAATTATATCTACACTTTTTGTAGTTTTGAGAAAATGCTTGAACGCATAGCTTCTTTATAAGATAGTTTACTAGTTTAAATATTATCGCCTGTGGTCATTTAGTGGACAGATTTTAGGAGGCGGAATTGTCAAGAAGTATACAAACAGGCCAGAATAAGCGAAATCACAGATTCCTTTGACCAGGCATAGAAAAATTTTATCAACAGTGCAAAATTATAGTTATTTTTATCGATTCCTCTGGCCTTATAATTGAATGTTTACCTTATTAAGGACCCTATTGATTGTCAACATTTTTTATGATCACTTCCTGAGTGTGACCCTCTGTACTGAAGTCTTGTTAAGAGTATTATTTTCCATCGATCTAAATGGGGATCGGTTCACAATAATAAGTTTTACTACACGCCAAGGCGATTTGAAATTCCTTCATAGCAATACTACCTACAATTTTAAAATAATGTTTCTGAGATTTGTATTAGCTAGCCTTAATCTGTAGAATGGAATTAATTTTGTTTGCAATAAGTTTTTAACCTTTTTAAAACTTGGTGTTGATTTCGTCATCTAACAATTGTAACACTTTGTTTTGTCCATGTGGACACTAAAAGTAGGCGTACATGTATATTTCGTTGTCTGGCAAATTAACGATTCGGTGCCTAAAATAGATGGCCTTATGCTCTGTTAAAAATTGGGTCATATACCTACCATATTTCTATTTTATTATATTTTCCAGACGTCAACCGGGGGAGGGTCTGAACCTTTGGATCCTGTTTATTAAAAGTACATATTATCTGCTATGTGTCACTTTGTTTTAAGCGGTCGTTAAACTCCACTAACCGCAGATGGTTCTAAATACAATTTCGAACCGCCAACCTACGCCAGTGTACAATATATAGTAACTTTACGTTACATGCCTGTATGCGGAAGACTTCCCTGGCATGGGAACTGCGTGCCACGTCACTGTATAACGTTTGACTTCATTTACGAGTTGTGTTTGCGGTATCGTGAATGGTCTTTACTAACCCTGGCTGTGTTGGGAGACGAAGATACTCAAACTAGTGAGAAATCATCCGTACCTTACATCGCAACAGTGGTCACTCACAGAGAATGAAACACTTACGTCATTCGAAGCATGACAAGCCAATTTGATGTACATATTAGCTCTCGATAAACTTTTCACACCATTTCGCTCGCTCTCGTAACACAACGTGGTACAAGAAAGTCTGCGGCAAATCTTAACCGCGGCTTTCAAGATGACAGGAACAACCTTAGAGCCGCCCATCGCAAAACTGCCACACAGACACTACATTGTTTAGAGTTCCTACTGGGTAGATTATCATTTACGCTCCCGTTATTTCACGTAACACAATCATACGTAATTCAACCTCGTTACCCAGCATTTGGCAGACTCTTAGACTCCATTACGGATTCAGGACCACAGACGCCCACTTTCTGGACTTTAATGATATCCTCCCGAAGAAAGACCCGAAACCCTTTACCAACGCATTATGTCATTTGTAGATGATAATCTACGCCGTCTATCGATGAAGAGAGCTTACGCCCACCTTTGTAAACTTTATTGTGCTTATTTGGCTAAAACTATTACATAACGGCTTATCCCGTTCACTTAAAGCCCCAATAACACTCTTGTTGTAACTGAAAAATATGTCCCAATCTTCATTCTGGTCAACAAATCGTATTATTTTTGAATATTCCACTTAAATGATGATATAAATTTCATCTAAACACACCTATTTTGAAAAATTGGAAAAATTCAACCAATTGATTTGAAAAGTCTAACGTAAACCTTTTCAAATGTGACTTGGATTTTAAAATATTTTCGAACCCTCTGGACAAGTAAAATAGGCTGTAATGGATAATTTACACAACAGGCAGGACACTTAAATATCTAGTACATAGAATAAGGGTATTATTTATTTTCTGGAGCTACCAAGCCAGCAAGAATGTTATTGTCCCTTTAAACAAAAATATGGCACCGAACTCCGCTCACGCACTCTTGCCCCAATTAAACCTGAAATATGCCAGGCCCTAACCTCGTTAATAGATGAACTAAGATACAACGATGACGTCCAAATAAACAGAGCGCGCCAAAAGATCAGCTCCAGACGAATGCAACCTTCACCCCCCCCCCCCCCAAAAAAAAAAAAAAAAAAATATGTCCCTTATGCAAACAAGCCGGCCGACCTAACTATACTCACTATCTGAGGTTATATCAGACGTTACCCAGGAACCAGGTCAAATCTTACACACATTTACTACTGATACCATCATTCCACGGGCCACTGTTTCCCGTATTGGTGTTTTAAAGTCGCCTTACTTCACTACATATTACCACCATTAAATAGTTCACCTAATTCGAGTGCTGAGATCAACATGGTTCAAACATCCTTAACTAGATTCGAGTGCTGAGATCAACATGGTTCAAACATCCTTAACCAAACTCCTATTATTCAAAGTCAACGAAAAAGCCCTTGCTGGAACACCATTTCTATCACACAGTGATATTCCCCTTCGGCCTTCCAAAAAACAGATCGTACTAGGAAATGATAACCTTATTACCTATTAGTATTAGCCCCGTTCTTCAGCACTATCATCATGCTCAACAAGGCAATCAGTAGCCCATGTACACAGAGCCTCATCTAACACCACCGTCTGGCACAATTCGTGTAAATTTCGCTGCCGATGTCATCAGACGATATCCTCAGTGTGCCCTCTTATTAAGAGGAAGCGTTACATCCTACACTACAGCATGTCTGGTCGACAATGAACAAAAGGCAACTATGAAGTCAGCTCTTGTACAGGGGGGATATTCTGGAACTCCTTAATTCGACTACTGCATCGAGACTGATCCAAATATAGTTAACAATTCCTTTTTTAGTATTTACAAACATGTGATCTATTGAAGACTATGAAAATCTTATAATCGTTCGGCTAACAATAATATATTCTGAACTCATTTGTCATATAACCTTTCTTTCTTACTTATACCAGTGAATAATTTATGATAATAATTTTTTGACAATTAACGTATTCATTATTTTTATTGGAGATTAATTGATATAAGCTCCGACTTGTATCACATCCTGTAATTCTATATTGTATCTGTATAATATATAAACATTTATTAAATAAATAGTGTTAGAAAAAATGATTGAAGCTGATCAAACCCTGATATTTTGACAACAAGCCTGAACCAGATGACCAAACTTCTCCACAGTGCGCTCACGATCGTGCACATTGTCAATGAAATGGGACTCACTGGCTTATATTAGTGCACCAAACGGGCTAATGCCGAAGAGTATTTTACTTGACCGCAAACGCATACACGAGTCCTCCACTTTCTTTCACATCCTACGCCACTGTCAATGGGAAATCACGATGAAAAATCAAGGGAAATGCTTCCACCATCCCCGAGATTGTCCCGATGAAAAATCCGGGAACTGCGTCCACCATCCCCGAGACTGTCCCAACATTGTTATGACAAATATCTTTCATCACGAAACACAAAAATTTATATATATAGTGTCTTATTGATGTAATCTATACACTGAAACAAAAAGTTTTATAAGGGGTCATATTTTAGTTAAAATAAGGTCAACAATTTTGACTAAATTTGGCTAAATTATTGCGAAACCGTGCTCTTGTTAGATAAACAGCGTATTATGCAATGAGCCATCGTGGCTCCGAAGATCACAAGGTGGGCGTTTTTCTGTAATATTTGGAACGTAATGTAATAGCCGAATGCTTGATATAATTAGTCTAATCATAGTTTCAGTCTCCTCTTTCTTTCAAAGATTGTTGGCAATATGCAAGCATTTCTAATAGATGTTTACAACCTCAAAGTAGTCATTCGAGATGGTAGTGTAATTTTAACCGTCTAAAAATTAGTATTATATTTTTATATTTTATTTAGGGGGGGAGGGGGTATTATACCCCTAAGACGGAGTAAGAAATGTCGTATTATATCTATAATATTATACTTAAAACGTTGTGTTGTATTTTTTTCTGATATATTTTTATAATCTATTATGAAGATAATCTATTAAAGATACATTATGTAAGAGAAGTCAACAAGTTTTTGATTTTATGTATATCAGAATGAAGTAAGTAGTAAGGGAGGTTGATATTTGAAATCGGACGTATTTCTTTCGGTTCTGTGAATTGGTAATACTTGCCGTATGAGTTTACATAATACTTTTTATGTTTTCAAAAATTTTAAACTTGAATTCAATTAATTATTTTGCATTCCCACAAAAAACAATACCATTACCGAATATAAAACTTTGTATAAGAGTAAGTTCAATTTCGGGAGCGACTAATCACCGACAAGGTTTTATAGATTTGAACATTTTACACACACATCCTAACCAAATTGATTTCAGAAAAAAAATGATAAAAGCTGTCCGACTTATCAGCTGAATACCAATGTCCGTATGAAATTTCTTGACCTCACTAACGAATTGATATATTGTGTTGTCTTTATCTGTCTTCGTGACCACCAAATCAACACGAAGATTGTCAGCTTCCCATCTTCGCCTCCACACACATTGCACGTAACCAAGAATTATGCGACATTTTAACCCTAATTAAAAATGGTCCCCGAATCTATATGCCCCGGTCTCTTTCAAATTATAAAAAACTCGAAGCCGTGAATACTATGTGGAATATTTCCCTATCACGGTTAAATTCCTTTACAGCTGCCACCAAAATGAATTTAAAAAACAAACCATAACCAAGTCAATCATGAAACAAAGCACCTCGCAGACGCGAAAATACAAATTCTGTATTATAAATAAAGTTACACAAATATTATTTGACAAATACCACTTACTTGTGAGGCACAGAAAGGCCGTTATTTTGTATATCACGTCTTGGGTCATGATTCTGCTCTAATTGTTCTTGAACGACAGCGTCTCATATACACACATATCTTTAAAAAGCGAATTTTTTAAATTTTTGTCCGAGGAAAAATCAATTTCCCACCTCGATGTCACTTAATAGTCAATTTAAAATTCTTTTGTTATGAAGTATTCTTTCATGAATTAGTGATGCTATTTTTCTCATTGCAATGTCATCTTCGTCTATAGCTCTGCATATAATCCATTGATTGTAAAGATATATGTTCATCGCTCTATCAAATTTATCATTTCACTCAACGAATTATCGATCAAAAGACTTCTTCGCTTTCACTGTAAGATAGCATTAAACTAAGACTGGAACAAAATGGAGTATAACGCCCTCAAATCGGCTGGACTAATGAATGCGGTCCTACGCCAACCTGTGCACTATTGAAGAATGTTTGCCCAGATAGCGGCACCACGGTCCTGTATTATATCGAATTTGAAGTATTTTCTTTCGAGTCGATTAACGGGCTACAACGGTTTGCAGTGTCTATCAATGTAAATATCTTAAAGTATATAAGCCTATAACTACCATGCATTATTTTAATTTATACTTTTCGCCCCTTCGGAACGCGATAGTCGAAAAGTAGAAGTAGACCGTTTTGACATTGCACAGTTTTTAATTTTCTGTTGAAATGGAAAAAAATCCATTTGATTGACCCTAATGGTCTTCCGTAAAGATATGTTCAATAATCGTTGTTTTCACCAACATTTATGTGTGTCTTGTATATATTGATTTCACCGGCAGTTTATGTCACAAGCCTTTCAATTGTCTCAACGTTTAGTATAATAATATAGTAGTTGCTGCTTTATTTACTGTTTAATTAATTATTGCTGCATTATTTACTCTGTAATATCCAATCTAACTAGAAAAAAATGGATTCCCTGAAAAACACTCGTGGAGTGCATACAGGACAAAAGTAAGGTTTTTCCTATAATCTGCAGCCCGACAATTAGGAATGCCTGCTCGCGTAACGTCAAAGGTTGCACTTGGGGATTAAGCGCTTGGTGTACATATTGATAAACTTTTTGAAGTTTAAGACGCACAACACTTCTTGAGATAAAAATCACGGAAAAAGACTTGGGTTGTGGATAATCCGAGAATTTCATTAGGCTTCGATATTTATGATAATTGATAGCGATTGAAGACAACATCGTCTTGCGTATGCAATGAATTCTCCTCTGACTTCGCATCCGTTGCTGGGTAGTTCGATCCATATACACGTCATCAAATCACCCAGTTTGTACACGGGGACGTATCTTTAATCTAAATTAAATCACTCAGTTTAACGTGTGTAATATAGTCTCAATTACCCAGACAGTACCACAAAGCTCAATTAGTGACAACCTGGCTTGAATGTTTCTTTCGCCAATAATTTTTGAAACGAAATCAATAGGGTAAAAATCTAAAAGTATCTTTGTAATCATTGGGAAGTGAATCATATACAAAGTAGTGCAATAAAAAGCTGATAATCTTACTCATTCAACGTATCTAAAACCCCACAACCACAACTTCAATATTGTTGTCACTTAACCACAGTTCTCTAAACATTACAATTGCTACCAATCCGTGCTCGGGTAGATTTTAACAGGCACGCCCCCTCTTTTTTTTTGAGGTGGCGAACTATTTTTAGCTCCATATATTCTCACAGGAAAGAACAAAAAGGGTTTAGGTTGGAAATCGTAATTTCCACTCAAAAATCAAAGGCCGAGCTTCTTCTGACTCCCAAGTGGGTGCAGCACGCCCCCTCCCTCCCTCCATTCTGAAAATCCCGGATCCGCCCCTGTGTAAAGCTCATGAATCCTGACTTCGTGAATTAATTCAATATTCCTATAGTACAGCAACATTCTGACAGCTTGATAGCAAAGTGGAAACTTACAACTTTTGATTTTTACCGCTGTCAAAGTAATTTTATGTATAGTTTCGTATGGATCTGGCGCCAAGTCTCCAAATATGATTGTGTTAATTTAATAAATATCAGTATTTGTAAACCCTGTACCTGTCATGATGCTGTTTATACATAAACCACAAGCAAATTGCAATAATGCTGAGTAGTTATTTAATAAAAATATGTTCTACCCAAGTACGTGAAAGGTTGTTATAAAGTATATTATTGTCATGGCTCCTTGTTGTGTATTGAACGGGAATTGTGATATGGCATCGTTTCATTTGTTTGTACGCTATCTGTATCAATCGCCAATGGCTCAATCTACAATATGAATAAAATATACTCGAACTGATTATTTAACATTTTAGTTTAGAAAACATAATCAAAATAGATAATCTCACGGCTTAGATTCAAATACATGTATATCAAGGAATCACCTGGTTTGTACGCGCGAAGGCAATGTCAGAAAGTACACCTTTTTTTTAATAGCTATGCCCTCTGCCCTAATACATTTTCTTAACATGAGTAGACAGAAAATAACTAGAACTTCATACCTTAATGGATGAATGTCGCTAAGTGTGGTTAGAGTAGGAAATTTAAATATGATAGGACACGTTTTGTTTGGGATCTATTCATGTCTTGTCGTTAGCGTGGGTTACTTAACCACAACAAAAACTGGAAAACTAATTCCCAGTGTGGAAAGGGAGATAAGTTTGAAATTTGTGAATTTGGGCTTTTGAAACAAAAGGATGCGAACCCTTTTACTGTCTGAGCCATGAAAAAATAAAATACTTAATTTATATGGCTTTCCAAAACCATAAAAAACCTACTTAATTATATGCATAGTTATCCAGAAACGTTTGAGAGGAGCGTTCGTCGTGTGGTCTTTTTTTTACGTTTAGTAATACCGATATCTTTGACACGAAAGAACCAACACAGTTTTGAAATACACCCCATAATATCGGGAACATTTTTTTTTTGCTCGCGATATTAGTTTTAAAGAGGACATATTGTGTCAGTCATTAGCACATGTGATAGAACTGGTTAAACACGTGTGTCCCTTTTGCGTTCGTAACTTCCCTTGCTTGAAATATTTATAACGCACCTATCGTATCAATGATCCCTGTGTTAAAATAATATTTGGAACGTGTTTAACCAGTTCTATTGTGTGAAGACGACTGACACTAATATTGAATTGGCCAAGCCTTATTTTCCTTTGGTTGTACTTGACAAGGAGGAGGATCGCTTGTCCAACCTCGTCGTTCAACTTGGAATAAGCTTCAACCCACAGAATACAGCACTTAATAAAGAAAAATATCCCACCCACACTGATAAAGTTATAGTTTTAGATCCATATTAATGTCGATAAAGTTCATCGTGTTAGCAAATCTTTTATTGGAAATCATTATTTCATATTTCTATTATAAATTCCAAATGTAGGCATTGATAGGTTATATGCTAATATGGATTTAAGTTATCTTATTTTTCAGCAAGTTTCAAGAAATTTACTCTTCGGTTCATCATTTCTTCGTGAAATCTTGAAGGATAATAGTTTCCTATTTTAGAATTAACAAAAAATAAAGGTACAAGAGCTATTGATGGACAGAAAGGAGTTTTTCTTCCATGGCTAACTGACTTTGAAAGACACTTGGGTCATGATCACCTGAAGATGATATACCCTTTTAATCTCTGGCTGGCTTATACATAATCCGGATTATCCAAGGTAGTCGTAAGGACAGCAAGTTGATATTGACAAAACCTACACAGGATCCATATATTTCAAAATTCAATCGATCCATTGACCGTTTAATAAGTCTCGTTTTAGTGTATATGGACAAATTAAAACTTTGCGATTCAATTACACAGTATAATAAATCGCGATTAATCGATTTTAGCTTTGCATGTTTATCTAAAACATACATCTATACTTTTCAATTCTTTAATATTTCAAACAATTCAGGCTATAATAGAACAGAAATACAAGCAGTTGTTTTACTTGATATGACGTACACAGAATCGATTGTGACAGTATTATTAACGCATTTAGCTTGTTTGGGCGATATTTCAATATATATTTTTTAATCTGATTAGTATTGTCTGTTTCTTCTTTATGTTTGCTTAAAGAATCAAAATCAATATACCTCTGCATACCAGTTCAATAGTCGCGTTTGCTCTTTGTTGGGCTTACAGTTTTTATTTATTTCGTAGCTAACGTTGATGTTCGTTATTTTATGGCGTAATTATTCCCACATATCTTTTCAAACTTTCCGAAATTATAATGGAGGTGGTGGTTGTGAAGTTGGGAAGCTAGACTGCTCACCACCACCGCTCTATAAGAAAAGCTTGGCCACGTTTTGCGTATAGCGCATCATTAGATTTTAACCTTTATGTGAGTTGATGCAAAGTCGACTTGAATTTCGCAGTGGTCATACTGATTTTAATCGTTATGTGAGTTAATGCAAAGCCGAATACTCGAATTTCGCAGTGGTCATACTGAATAAAGGTGGCTCTTTGAAATACATGGAAACACCCATTCCCCTTATGCCATACGTAAAAGCATTGCAAGCAAACCTTATTACATATAATAATGAATGATAACGTATCAGGCATCGAGTTCATATAAAGCATTCCCTGTGAGCTGATGCAAAGCCGACACGAATTTTGCAGTGGTCATACGTAATAAAGGTGGCTCATTTCCCCTTGTGTGTCATACATAAGCATTGCAAGCAAACCTTATTTCATATAATAACGAACGGTAACGTATCAGGCCCCAAGTTCATATAAAGCATTCTCTGACTTAACTAAAAGAATTTACTCAACTTTCAATCTAGTAACACAAAGATCAATTTTGAGTCAATTATCAACTTAAATCTGGGAATGCTCAACTCGGGGCCAGATGGTGTAAGTGGCTTAGCCAGGATTTTTGTTGTGGAGGAACTGCCTGTTTGCGCCAAAAATACAAAAGCTATAACCGTATGTTAAAGGGAAATAACCCGTGTAGGTTTAGTTTAAGACTGAAATAAAAAAAAGATGCGAGGTGACGGCCCAATCCATATGAATTACGCTTCCACAGCTTGACCTATACAATGTTTACATTTTGTTTATTTACAATTAAAATACTAAAGTCTCTACATGTAAGTTCGTAACAAGGAAAATCACTTTTCAACCCTCTGTATTGTCTGTCTTTTTACATGGGAAGAAACTGATGAAAAATAACTTAAATATGTTTTTCAAATGTAAATAATTATGTTCACCATAAGTCATTAATATGGATTTTCTTTTTTTTGGGGGGGGGGGGAGAATCTAGGGTAATGATGTGAAAATTCCCGCTGATTCATTTTTGCGCTAAGACTGCAACATGTTAAATTCACGCACATTCTCGCGTGAACACTACATCTTTCGCCATAAACCACCCAAGGTGTTATTAGCATGGCGTGATAGAGGAGTCAATGACAGACCTTATGATACAGCGCGCTGACCATTCACAAACACACCACACACACACCCGCCCTGAAAATTAAGTAACGACTTAATGTAGAGGTATTTATACTTATTATTAACTGTTGAGTTTTCCACGCAAAATCCATCAGCATTTATCGTCCAAATTCCTTGTGAGAACTATACAGATCACATTCTTAGTTCTCCTTTGACTTTACTGTCGCAACCTGCGTTCGTTGCTTAATTATCTGTCAAGCCTTTCTTCAGAGGAAACGTCCGTTTTGGCTAAGTCGTTGGGAATTGGGATGTTGAGCTGATTGCAGAAGCTGTCGTGTTACTTTGGGAACTGATAGACTTTAATTTCAAACTTGGTAACAAAATCCGACTTTAATCCAAATACACCATAAACATTCCATTCTTGGTGAACAAGGAAGTGGTAAATACCAGAATCGAATCCATACTTAAAGGAGTTAAATCGCTAACATTTGGCTCCTAGAAATTGAGAAAGTTTATAATACTGTAATATGGATGTATATAAACTGATTAACACTCAATGGCTTCCGCTTTTACTCTAATTTCAAATCAGTTAAGACAGTAGTCTCAATCGAATGCAAATTTATAGTGTCTGGTTATTCCAGTCTACATACGCCGTTTGATTTGCTGCAATTTGTCTAGTCTCGTCCCTCGAGTCTCTTGTTACAACTGGGGCTGAAATGCATTATGGTACACGATCCTTGTACCAATGGTAAAATATTTATTTGGTCTTAAATATTGGATATTTTAGACGTGTAAATTCTCTCTTCGGATATAACAGACTTCGAATGATTCTTGGATTCTTTAATGCACCGGAACATAAATATACATATATCGTCAAACAGTACTGACAGGCCAGAAACTGCATTTAGTAAGGGATCCTAACTAGTGACTGTCTTCAATGTACAATTTTTGTGATATTTAAGGCAAATCAGACATTAGGATGAAAGTAAAATTGATAAATGTTGTAATTAAAACTGACACCTCGATAGATGAACAATGCATGAACGATTAAACAAAATAATAAATAAACAAAAACAATAGATGGAATTAACGTCGTTACCCAATGACCGATTGAAAGGGTTGACAGGTTAACGACTTACTGGCGAGTTGATCTGAAAGTTGTTAATTCAAGAAACATTAATTATATTAGCGATTGGCAGATTATCACACCGTTATAATATCAGAAGCCCATCTTTTCCCGGTAAGATCACAGCACCAACGTTGATTAAAATTGACAAACAATTCGTGTTTTCAGTGTTGAAGATTATGGATGATATTGAGTTAGAGACTTGGCTACTTTAAGAGGGTCATTAGTCCCGTTTTGAAAAACATTGTCGTAAACAAATAGGTTTTGTGCGAAACGATTCAGAATTACCTCCCTTAGCGAAAACTTGCTGCATGGGATTATCAGTTAATGCACAACACACAAAGGCGTTTTATAGCTGAGGCGCTGGAGGCACCAGCCTCCTCTCGAAAAAAAAAATCAAAGAAATTGGAAAAATAAAACGGGAGAAAAATGCTAAAACCGATGAGAAAAATGAAAATGTACCCTAGTTAGGGAGGCTCTAAAGGCAGACAAAAAGGCTTCACTTCTGACAAAAGGGCCCCTCTGGCCAAGGGAAAGGGTCCCGAGTCCGAGTCAATCGTTTTCTACACACTGTTACTGTCGAATCCATTGCTCAATGAAAATGCAGTCATTGCATTGACATAAAAATCATCAATAAAGACCCCCGCCCCCCACGAAAGAGGGCCCTTAAAATTGTATAGCCGCCACCATGGTAAACCTTAAAACGCCCCTGACAACACATTGTCATATATGCTAATAAGAGGGTCGTGTCACAATGTATGATTTTAGTATACAGTATATATGGTACACTCTCTCCACTTAAAACTCGTATACGGAGTACATGAGTATTAATTCAGTTGAAGGGGCGTAAAAATGTTTTCTTATTCTAGTCAGATTTGTAGAAGTACAATCATCATTCCCATCGACCTTGACTTCGACATGACGTACAAAGCATCAGTACTGGAATCAGCTTTTTTAACTCGCCCTTTTGGCCACCGAACTCTGACAGTTTTTTTGTTGTGTATCAGGACCGCGTCGTTGATGGCTCGATCAGAGAAACAACGAGTCCTTACTAACAACGACGATCACGACTATAAAACCGAATCGAAATAGGATATTATACATTGGTTATTACACATTTAGTTTTTTATATCTGGACACTGATTTCTTCGGGTGCCACAGGGCGTACCTGGACATCTTCGAGGTATTTGTTGGTATAACACAGAAAATGAGAAAACACCGACCTCTCACACTGTAACAGTTTCCATATGAATTATTTTGTTTTACTGGTGCAAGTTTCACTGCAACAAAACAATATTGTTAGTTTGAATAATTTATAAACCCCGTCCCAATGATCCACAAAACAAAGAAATCATATCGGATGAGTCAGAAAAACTGGTTTCCAGTTGCCTGGTTAACTTATATGGACTAAGACTAGTAATTATTTCCCATTATTTCATGATGTAGCGCGAGGTATAAATAGACAATTTTTCCCTAATTTTTTTTCTCCCCTCTTCCTGCATTTTTGGGTTGACTTTTTGGTCTAGAATTGGAGAAAAGGCATCCAATTTTCAATTTCACAGCAGTTTTGGGTAATACGGAGGATATTACAGCGGAGGGATAGAGGGTGTAAAGTGTCTTTCTGCGGAGCAATCATTGAGATTTTCACACCAGTAAACTTCAAATACCCGTAGCAAAAAATCTAAACGGTCAACCCCCTACAAATTTATGATGGGGAGATTGCCAAATGTGGTCCCCATTGTGCTTAAAAGGATTGGACGCGACGGAATGTTGAGAAAAAAGCTACAGCCTGTGTTGTTACAGACATTTAAAATTGAAGTCAATGGGCAAATAATTACTAGTCTGAGTCCATATGTGTTTAATTTGTAGCTCTTTAATTTGCGCCTTTTATTTATATACAACGAGTTACCTTTTGTCCTAAATTACCCTAAACCTACATAGCTAGAAGTCGTTGATATATTTTTAGAAATGGGACAGTAAACTGTGCTGATGGACATTGTCCACGTGTTCGAGCACAGCGTCTACTATCATGTAGATGAAAGTGTACGTTTTCCTATGCTAAATGTAAGCTTACATCAAGAGCCATTGCATTCTACAGAGAACTGTCTATTCTGCCCTGAAAATTTACTTTTAGTCTACTATTTTAATATGCCGTTTTAATCTGTTTCACATCTTTCATACCTACAACGATTAAATAAATTTATTTTCAATGTCATTAAATATAAAATAATGGAAGATGAATAAATATATTCTCGTAAGTTTCGTATGGACTCATTGAAAACGCTATCTTTCATATATAGGGAAAAAATCGTTCACGCCGCTTGAACACTTCATGTTGATTCAGTACGTTAATATTTATAACAATTAGAAAGATTATGGCATTTCAAAATTGATAGCCATATTAAGCAGGCTAAAAACATTTCATTAGGGTAGAAACAATACATTATTACTGAACAATAGACAATAAAAGCAACGAAGTATATGAACTTATTCTTTCGCAACATGATGTATATATAAAGGCGCCAACAAAGATGACATCTATATTTAAATTCCAGGGTTGACTAAGCCTTTAGAAATGACAGGATTCCCACGGGTAATTCTAACTTACCTGTTCACCCTGAATTAATTTCGTAGATCGTTGATTGTAGACTGCAGTAAATAATTCATGGATTATTCTATGTAAGAACGGTTTCTATCGTTCGTAGACATATCTTATGTGTATATTTAAATTCCCAAGTTACCGTTGTTCTTGCAGGAGTTACATTAGGGGGATGCAAAAAAGGAATACTATGCTGAAATATATTGACATTGTACATTTTGTTTACACTGGATTTAACTTTTATGACTACAAAAAAATTAACAAATGCTGAAAAATTAACAAATGCTGAGATGTACATTTTTCAGCGATTATCTGTCATCTACAAATAATAATCAGTAGTTTAACTAGTTTAAAGAAACAGATAATTTTAATGGCTATATTTCCAACGGCAGACAATTCCGCATCAACCGAGATAATCAACGCGGACATGCCGTGTGCACCCCGTTTTTCGTACCATCCAAACGACATGATGATGGTTCTTGCCAGATTGTCTATCCTGCACCACTGACAACCGGGTAATCGCCACACGAATTAATTTTTGATGTGAGCAGGCCTTTACGGAATTCAATTCACAGTGGTGTAGCTTTTCAAGCGAGCAATCAAACATCAATATTTTCCGACGCAACAATACAGGGGATATTATATTCGTTGAGCTCAAAAAGAGGTAACTTTAGCTCCTTCTTTTCTATATGAATCTTTAATGTGGTGCGTCTAAGATAGGTCTACATGTTGCAAGCTTATAAAAACCTCACGATTTTTCGTTCAATCAGGGGACATAATACAAAAAGTTGTGGTCTAAAGTGCGCGACTATGGAAAGGGACAAAGATCTTTGGGGACAAGATATATCTCACGTTTCATCAAAATCAAATAAAAATTATGATCTCAAGAGATTTTACCACCTCCATATTACATACATGTATTTGCACATCATTTGCGTACAAGGGGCAGCCATTTTGTCGCTAAGTTTAAGTTCGAATTTCACGTAATTAGAACTCAATCGACAATGAGACCTCTAGAAGGTCCACAAGCTAAAGATGTGATTTTTCACACAACCAGGGGCCATACTCCAGGACGTTACGGTCTGATCTGCGCAAATATCGAAAAGAAGCAAGATCTTTCTGTCATAAACAACATTTCAAGTTTAATCAAAATCGGATAGCAATGTGACTACTAGAGTGTCCACAACCTAGGTATTACATACTTTTACATTATGTGCGTACAAGGAGCGGCCCCTCTGTTTTACGAACTCAACCTTTATTAATGTGTAACGGTGATAATTAAAAGGTTTTCAAAACTGAATATAAATCAAAATCAGATCATAATTGCGGCCTCTAGAGGATCTACAATCTAAAAACGCAGTTTTTTGTACAATCAAGGGCCATAATCCAAGAAGTTAAGATCCGATATGCGCGAAAAGAACCAAGATCTTCGGGTTATAAACATAATTTCAAATTTCATCAAAATTGTGACATCCAGAAGGTCAACAACCTTGATATACCATATTTTTTTTATACACGATTTGTGTACGAGAGGCGACCATTTTGTCCGACAGTTTATTCTGATTTTCACGAAATTTTAACCCAACCGTTATTATGTGTGATATAAACATAAATTTTAAGTTTCATTAAAATCAGATCATAATTGCGGCCTCTACAGGGTCTACAATCTAAAAACGCAGTTTTTTGTACAATCAGGGGCCATGAATCAGGTAGATAACATCCGATATGCACGAAAAGAACCAAGATCTTCGGGTTATAAACATAATTTCAAGTTTCATCAATATCGGATCAAAATTGTGACATCCAGAAGGTTAACAACCTTGATATACCATATTTTTACATGATTTGTATATGAGAAGCGACCATTTTGTCTGACAGTTTATTCTGATTTTCACCAAATTTTAACCCAACCGTCATTAGGTGTAACGGTAATATATAAATACGGTTTTCTAAAGTGGTTAATAATTGTGACCTTTAGACGGACCACAAGCTTTTTCGAACAATCAAGGGCCACAAATCAAGTTACCATCCAATATGTTCGAATATCGAAAAGATTCAAGCTCATAGTGTTATAAACAATAAACAAGCATTTTCAGTTTCATCATAATCGGATCAAAATTGTGATCTCTAGAGTGTCCACAACATTGATATACCATATATTTACACTATTTATGAACGAGGACGCCGGCCATGTTGGCCGACAGTTTTGACCAAATTCGAGCACACGTATCATTATGGTGTAACATAAGCGTTTTTTTTTTTACATCGGATAATAATTGTGTCCTCTCATCAGTTACGATGCAATACGCGTAAATATCGAAAGGAACCAAGATCTCCGTGGACCCTGTGCTCATGTTTTATAGCATTTTGTAATAACTATTGGGCACTTCTTTCTGAAATTTAGTGACTTTGTCTCCTATATATTTTTACACGTAGCGAATAGTTCGGTATTCATCTGCCTCCCTCGTGCAGAGACCCCTAACTTACAACTCACAGTATAGGGATTTTGCTAATGTGTTTGCTACCTGATACCATATTGCTTATGCCAGAATATTCTCTCTTTTAACATGTGCATGTTACAAATACCCAAAAATATTCAATGGTTTTGTCACCAAGCGTGAATTGCCATTTCACCTCTTTATCACATAATACACAAAGTAGCATTTTTTTGAGAATTATTAAATCGTTTCCCAATGTCACTAAAATGTTTTTGTTTAATAATTTAGTGGTTTTTCAGTTGTCTTATATACTATTATATTATATTTGGGGGCATAATACTAAAATATGCAAATGACTACGAAAAAAGTCACTATAGAACCTAACAGAAGAAACATTTCCAGTTACATGTGACCCCCAAACGCACCAATAGCTACCGCATGGAATGCAGGTGATGCTTGGGATCATCATGGGGGTCCAACCCAAGATTTGCACGACTCTGACTTTGAATGTTACAGTCATTGTGGCATTGAATTCCAGGGTGGAAACATCAGTTTAATTGTTTTAGTGACCAGAAAACAAATTTTGATATGCGTCGGCTTACCCAAAATGAAAGGTTACGTGCCCTTGGCATGCTACAGATCGGCACAACACAGGCGGTTGTGGCGCGGACGATGAATGTTTCTCAGTCTGTCATAAGCAGACTATGGTCCAGATACCGTGATACACAATCTGTACAGGACAGACCACGCTCAGGTCGACCAAGGGCGACAACTCAAGCCCAGGATCGATTTATCCGTACCTTGGCCTTGAGAAATCGTGTCATCACAGCAAATCAGATCAGCGCTCGTCTTCAAACAGACACTGGTGTGAGAGTGAGTGGCCAGACGATTCGGAATCGACTGCATAGGGGCCACCTTCGCGCCCGACGTCCTCGCGTGATCCCTTGTTTGAGAGATCATCACATTCAGGCAAGACGTCGTTGGTGTAGGGATCGTCAACACTGGGATAATCGACGCTGGGGCAATGTGATGTTTTCAGATGAGTCAAGGTTCACTGTTGACTTTTTGGACAGACGTAGGAGGGTGTGGCGTCGTCGAAACGAGCTCTTCCAAGACGTTAACGTCATCTGACATCGATTTGGGGGTGGTTCTGTTATGGTGTTGAGAGGCATCACTTTTGCTGGAAGAACGGCTTTACATGTTGTTGCAGGGCGTGTTACAGGCCAGTACTACCGGGACAACATCTTGGCAGTCCATGTTGTGCCGTTCGCAAGACGTCATGGCCGCCGCTTCATCTTCCAGGATGACAACGCAAGATGTCACAGGGCCAGGATCGTTACCTCCAACAACAGCACATCACCACATTACCTTGGCCAGCACTGAGTCCCGACCTCTCCCCCATCGAGCATGTCTGGGACAGAGGTTACGTCAACGTCAACAACGTCCTGCCTATGTCCAAGAACTTGCTGCTGCGTTGCAACAGGAATGGGACAATCTGGACCAAAATGACCTTAGACGTCTCATTAGGAGTATGCCACGTCGGATCAATGCTTGTTTGGCAAACAGAGGAGGATTTACCCGTTACTGACTTTGTTGTGATGCCGTGGTAACTTTGCTGTTTGACCCCGGGTATCATTTTACCCTTATAATGGTCAGTCTGTGCCTTACTTAGTCTAACGATCATTTGGAATAAATCGATGAATGTGAACTTCATTTCATTTTGTCATTTGTTTCTTCGTCAGTTTCACAAGGTGACTTTAATAACACTTAAAAATCAAATATCCGCTACTTTTTTTGAATAGTATATAAATGCAAATACAAACTTAACTGCTGCCTTTTAATTCAAACTTCATTTCATTTTGTCATTTGTTTCTTCGTCAGTTTCATAAGGTGACTTTAATAACACTTAAAAATCAAATATCCGCTACTTTTTTTGAATAGTATATAAATGCAAATACAAATTTAACTGCTGCCTTTTAATATATCCATACGTAAAAACTTCGAATTATAACTGGGGTCCATCCTGATACCCGCTATGTGATTCTCACAACGTGAACCGACAAGGGTTCATCAAAATCAAATGAAAATTGTGACGTGATTTTTGGTACAAAAAGGGCCATAACCCATTAATTTTCGATCCGATACATATCGAATGGAACCGAGATCTTTTGGAGTTCAAAACATAATTCAAGTTTCTTCAAAATGGGATAAGAATTGTGACCTGTAGAGTGTCCACAAACAAATTGTGGGTGGACGGAAAGAAAGAGGCGACGGCAATATATGTCCACATGAAAATGTGGCCGTATAGAAATACAGTCATACGCCAGAGTAATTAACTTAAGATCAATTATTTAATATTCAAGTTAGCCACCAATGCACTGTTCCAACGATCTGACTGTCAGTATGAGAAATTCATTTGGTAAAGATATAATGTAAAATTCGCCAGAACAGTGCCCATGTCATTTGAAAATGTATTATTTGTTTACTATCGTAATGTCGTATGATTCGATCGACGACCCTTTTACTGTTACCTTGCAGCCAGCAGCAAGATATCGACCGTCAGTTGAAATGACGAAATATCGGCATAACAGCTTGAAGTGCAAGATCGACTAATAGCCTTAAGCTTTGTCCTTTGTCCATGTGATTACATTTTTATTTGCCACCTAAAATGTCACCTAAAATCAAAAAACACACTCTTATGGAATAACAATTACTATGGTTTATTTCACTGCGACGTTTCAACACGATTTCACAAGTCGTTATCATGCATATACACAATTAGATAAAAAAAAATGGAAAAATATGAATATGTATACAAACATCAGTGCGAACTATCCAAGGGAAAGCAAGGAAAGTGAGCATGAGTAGCTATGACACCTAAAATGTCAATAAAACATCCGAATTAATGTTTTAGGTTTTCCTCCTGTGCATGACAGACCGTCATTAATAGACACGAATAAGTACGAATTGAAATCCATAAACTTAGTCTAAGGTGGATGATTTTAGTCTCTCTGGCCAATGCTTTTTCATTATGAACATATAATGTGGACGCATTGCAGCATGAATTATATCAACATCCTAGATCACAAATGTTTGAATAAATTAGAAGGGATCCACACCGCTGATTTTTTCATAATACCTGCATTCAGTAGTCTATCTAAAATAAAACTAAACTAGCGGTAAACCGGTGTTAAACGGATATCGCCCATAACCAGAAGTGGTATAACTCAGAAATTACAGGTAGTCACACAACACTACCAGGCCAATGCCATTCAAACTGCCCTTATGCCCCAAATTTCATCCTTGTGGCAGCCCTAATGTAGTCTCAAACTCCGACGTTAAACGCCCTGAATCGGAAGGTGCATAACTCCGAAATCGCAACGCCAACGCCACGCCACCAGGCCAATGACATTCGAGCTGCCCTTATACCCCGAAATTCAGTCTAGTGGCAGCCTTGATAAAGCCACCAACCAAGAACAGACAATTAAATAAAGTGTAGTCAAGAATCATGTAAAACATCAGAGAATTCGATAAAAGTTCAATAACCCTTTTTTCGATCGCCGTTCTCATCCCGTGAAACATCACCTTTAACGCTGACGCTATTAAAAATCTAAAAGATAATATTTTGGCTAGAAACCCCATAGAAACTATTGATACACGTTTATTATGCTTAAATCTCTGTTTATAAGGAGACTAATGAAATATTAACTGAATCAAGGAGTGAGGTAGTAAGTCAGGCATAACACAATAATAGTCTCGTGAGTGTTGTTTCTCAGTTAACTAGATAATGTAGAAGGCAGAAGACCTGTGTTAAAGACTATCAGAGATGGACATATTACACAGATTTTTGGGGAACCTCATTATACTGTTAGGTTAGTATTTTCTTTTTTTATTTTGTTCTTTACCTTAGGTTTAACAAATCGTAAACTTTTAAAACGTAGATCCATATTATGCATAATAAAATTGTTAAAGGTTTATTATGACAAATCACAAACCAGATATGGTTAGGAAGTTATTATGTGCGTCGAAATGAAAATACATATTTGCATAAAACAAACCGTTTTCGCAATGTTAACAAAGAGGTTTCTGATTAAAAAATTGTACGATTTTATACCGAATATTTGGCAAATGAGTCAAATAGGATTATAATTTGCCACCAGATTCAATTCTAGTGTTAGCTTTGTACACCGTTGAAATTGTTCAGATAATATCTAAAAAAAAAACACGCGACACCGAAACGCAACAGCTTATCAGATGGTCTTAATCACCGATAGTGCCCAAATATTGCAAAAAGTGATCGATAAGAAAACACGTTTTAACAGATAAGCATATTCTACAAATCATATCCAAACTTTAATTGAATTAGTAAAATGTATTGACAAAATTATTGATAATCGAAATCATAACAAAGCGACCGAGGAAGAACTACATAGCTTAGAGTTTTTCCAGTGTAAGCTATAATAGTTCCCGATTGGCGGTATCGGTCGCTTTGAAAGTTATCATTTTTTAAGGATATGTTTGCAATATGGAAATGAAAAATCTTTGAAACAATGAAAGGCCAAATATGTGCCTGGATCACGTTGCAATTTGTAGTAGACATGTTGACGCAGGGCAAATAAATTTGCCAACAATAATTCCACGAATAATAAATGGAGACGTTGTTTGCGCAAATTAAACCCCAAGTCGACGAAATATAAGCAAAACACAATTAAATTTCGGATAATTTAAAATGCTAGAAACACCCTCACCAAAGTCGTCCTTGTTTCTAAGATTTTCCGTTTCTATGCCTCTTTAAAGAGGTATCGAAGTGTTCTGGTTCTGTTATGCAAAATCTTTTTCGACGTTCCAAAGTAAATTTTAATAAGAACAGATTTCGCTTAAAGTGTTTACCTATGCTAAAGGTATTCAATTGTTTATTACTTAGACATTAAACGTACAATATGCATGAGCTAAATCAGCCTATTGCAGGTCTTTCTTTGGGTCTGAAATGTTTTCTAAATTATAATTGTCAATTTTGTCAAACATAGGCCTTGTCGATGATCTGACCTCTACCTGGAGTCTTTTGGTTATCGTATGCTGACTATGATTTGAAAACGTATAAATGAGTTTTGTTTGCGGCCCCCTACAGCAGTACTCGTGAATATTTCAACGCATACCGCACATGTAGTTGGACGTTAGACCCCATTTCGTTTCATTTCATTTCATACTTCAACGTATGTCACACATGTAGAAATTTCATCTGTCGCACATGGTCAATTAACTGAACATGAAGCCATGTTAAACCTATTGTCTGCGTCCTCTATACATTATAATTATAAGTCATTTTAATTTAAGGTTATCTATTAGTCACAAATGGATTTGAGATATCTCCAGGAGGGACTAACCTTATCAGTCTTACAGATACCCCACAAACAGTACATATTAGATACAGTACCGAGTCGCCACCACAAGTAACAGGCCAAATTGTCACCCTGAACAACAGGGCTGTCGAAGAGACTTATTTCACAATTAATAATGTATTGAAATCTCTATCCGTTGTAGTAGATCCATTGCTTTTTGGGTCAAATTATGGGATTCATCAATTAACACTGACAGCAGCTTCGGCCACTATAGACATATTCATCTTTTTCGAGGCAAAAGTGGACGGTTTACCAAATGTCACTCGGCCATACTACTGCAACATAAATGATACTTACCTGTTTGAATTTGATCTAGTGAGCGGTAGTAATGTCTTGGGAGAATGGATGATGAGTGACAGATCAATCCTACAGGTATACTCTGGTGATGTGGACAAACTAGCCAGAGTCCATGCCTGTGAGGAAATCGGAACTACAAACATTACATTGGTAGCTTCTAACAACGCAAGCAGTGATTTTACTTCGTTTGAAATAACAGTACAGCATCCCATTAATTCTATCAATTTCACAACCCTAACGCCCCGAGTAGAAACAAACGAAACCGCTAGATTTAAAGTGGACCTTCTACCGAATGTCAAGCTTCCAATGGGAAATGTGTCCGCTACTATAACTTACCACACGGGGGAGAATCAAACCACTAGTTTACTTCCAGATCCGCAGAAGTATACTTTTAGTAAAGCATTTGTAACACAAGGGTTCTTTGAGACAACATTAATGTTAGTATCTGAAAGCAGCAATGGAACTTTCAATACATCGTTTTCCGTATGGGATAAACTAAATATGGTGACTATAGAACCAACTTCAACAGCAGCTAAAGTAGGTGAGCTGGTGGTCTTTAAATTCCAGACACCGCCATTTTCAGGATTTCAGTACAACGTGTCATTTGGAAATGGCGAATCTACTAATAATACAGCTGATGATTTGTACCTCCCGTTTTATGATCCTCCTCTGAACACTACCTATCCCAATCCAATAACCTATAATATAAGCTCAATGGTATTCAACCCTCTTGACAATTTTAATATCACAACATCAGTCATAATACAATACCCTATTGTTAACGTCACCATGAACCCGAAAACTTTAGTAATCCCGATCAAAAATGCTACAGTTTATTTTACATTAACTTTAGCTGAGAATACACACCCACCTACTGACGCTAGCTGCACATTAGATTTTGGTGATGGATCACTATCAAAGAACATAGCTTTCAATATAACGGAGGACTACTCTATTAATTTTGAATATCATTATACGCAGGAAGGCGACTTTAATGTGAGTGTTCAGTGCAACAACCTTGTCACTACGATGAATTTTGCAGCAATTATTGGGGTTAGAAATTATACAATCAACGACTTTATCCTATTCAACCGATCACCTTTTCCGACCAATTATTCAGAACCAAGAGACGTAGAAATGAGAATAAAGTTGAAAGACATCCAGATTCCACCACCAATGATTACTGTAGATTGGGATTTTGGAGATGGGATAACTGAATCTATAAACTTTAACGACTGGATCAAGATACATAGGTACCCCAAAAGAGGAATCTATAATGGTAATTTAACCATACATATGGGTGATAAAAGTCGAACCATTACATTTACTCAACAGCTAGGTACCATAAGTATTGAGTCTGATATTGATGTCGTATTGGCCACAAATCCAGTCAACTTTACAGTGACTGCTCTTGCCAGTGGCGGTGAACCTTTGACATTCGAGATTGATTTTAAAGATGGGACCGATCCCGGAATAGGTGCCTCAGTTTCCCACTCATTTGCTGTGGGTGGTTTTTATTATCCTGTGGTCAAGGCGTATAACTCTACCTTCATAGAATATAGCAAAATTGACAGAATGGTAACGGTTGAAAATCCCATTACAAGCTTCGTAGAACAGTATCCCGCTCAAGTAAATTACCCCGATGGCGCATTGACTCTTACTCTTGGAATAGAACCTAATGCACGTGAAATAACTTTTGTTACATGCACGTACAACTTTGGCGACAGTATTGATAAACAGTCATATCAACACACGGATAATGTTTCCGATACGCATCCCATTAGCTACACATATTACTACCCAACGTTAGGTCCCCGTATGGTTACATACGAGTGTAAAAATAACTTGACTGGAACCAATGGATCTTTTAACATAGAAGTTTTAAATGAATGTTTTAAATATGATGGTATTTTTGACAGACAATATGCTTATATAACCAATCCTATGAGAATATATAGATCCAAGTTGGCGCAAATTACTAATCGACTGACCATCCTATGCATAAATGCTAACCCACAATATGAATGGGGGATGTTAGAATTTGATGAAAATGGCACGAAGTCAACTGTTCCACTAGTTCAACCGGGTAAAGATTTTATTCAGTTTCCAAAATCAAGCATTGACAAAGGAATCTATTGTTTGACCCTGAACATAAGTTTTCAATTGAAACCAAACAAGTGGTACGTTGAATCTACATTTTTAGAATTCCGAAACCCACCAATTAGGGCTGAAATAGTTGGTGGCTTTCAAAGAACAAGCGGTATGAACGACGGTATAATAGACGGCGAGAGTTTATCCTACGATCCACTAAAAGACCTTGGAGAAACAGAGGGTTTAGAATATTTATGGTCGTGTAGTAGAGTAAATTCCACAACGGTTCCGCAGTTATTAGATCTTTATATGAATGACAGCCAACCAATCAACTGCGACACAATTGCTCCAAGAATTACCAGTGGTCGTCTGAGTTTCAAAGGAAGTACTCTTACATCAGCAGTGGGCTATACATTTCATTTAACCGTGTCCAAACCAGACAGATTGCATGGTACGTTCCTACAAGTTATACAAGTACTGTACGGAGCTCCGGACATAAATATCATGTAAGTTCGTGTTATTAATTGTTCTAGTCCTACGTGGCTAACATCACTTACGTCGCCACTTCTCCTTTGCGCACAAAATCTTTAATTAGTGGCGTCCTGACGATGTTGTGAATTGAGCCAAATGTAAGCAGCGAAGGGCAGAGTAGCAGTACTTAGTTTTAAAAAAAAAATCTTACATGCATTAAACGTTAAATCAGTTGATGTGTAGCCATTCATATTCTTAAAGAACACACAAATCAAAGTGGTGTGTACATACATGTAGTTGTCATTTTCCGTTAATATATCTATCAGAGGTCATACCGTAAAAATATCTGTTTTTTTAAATCCCCACTTTTTGTTATTTATAAGAAATTAGCTAATTTAGTTGCATTTATGACTTTGGACAGAAACGTCGCTATTTTTCATACTTTCCAATGCATTAACTGATATAAATTGTTTATTAACTCTAAGAATTTTACTATTAGATATTTAACAATATAAATTAATTATTTGCAAGTGTAACTTATTGATTTTATTTGCGTGAAGTGTTTGTTGTCTTTTTGTACTTACTAGTATTATTAATTTAACACGTGATCATCTTTCAGTTGTAAAATAAACTGTGAGATAAAGACGGCCGTGACGTCTGAACTGTCTGTAGAAAGTATATGCAAGTCTTGTAAGAATTATGAATATCCACTTGCGGTCTACACGTGGAACCTGTTACAACTCATCAGCACAGACCAGAACTTGACTCAAGTAGAGGACTTGCAGTCTAAGCTTATAAATAGTGGTATGTTGTTTCAGTCGTTATATTAATAAACCTCCGTCTCCATTGCCCGGGGCCACGTGGCTAAGTGGGTAAGACACCGCCTCGCTAGTCTGGAGGCTGGGTGTTCGATACTTGCATTGACCGAGAAAGTTCATCCGGATTTCCGGTGTCTTTTCTCCTTGTCAGTGATACAGGACGGAGGGTCTGACAAGGGCAGTTGTTTAGTCGTTCATATTAGACGAAAGATCGAGGTCCGGTGTATACATTGGCAGTTAATGGAATTCGATATAAGAGTAGGCCATCGCGCCGTTAACCCGGCACATTTTCCTCACAGCACAGTGTATGGCGTATGCCCGTCTTCATTAGCCCAGTTCGGAGCAGAACAGTATGACGTCAAACTCTATTTCATTTCATTTCCATTAGTCCGATTGACGTGGACGTAGGACGTTAACTCCCATTTTATTTTAGTAATACTAATAAACCTGAGATGATTGAACGAACGGGAATTGGACAGGGGTTTCAACAAGTTCATATTATCGGATTAGATGCTTCGATTTTTGAAGTATTTTAAAATTAGTGCATTTACTTTTTAAGTACTTATCGATGATTTACCGGCCATTTAAACTTTACAAACACACATTATATCGAAACGATTAACCAAGTAAACCGTTTCCAGTCATTTTCTAGAAAAAGGCGGTTTCAATTCAAAGGTAAGATATTGTCATAGTAGGTTTCATCTATTATGCTATTTTATTTTAGTTGCAAATCCCTCTGCCCTCGTATTAAAGAAAAACGTTCTACTGCCCGGGCGTGAATATAGACTTGAAGTAACAGTTGATATACCAGGACGTTTGGAACCAGGTTATTCATCCTATCAGTTGCGCACCAACCTTCCACCATACAATGGTTCGTGTTCTGTAACCCCAAAATCGGGTAAGTTAACTGGAGGTACTTATTATAGTAAGGAATGAGGTGGTATAACTTTCATTATAATCGATTCTGAAAGATGAACAGCTCTCCTTCAACTGTAATGTTTTAATGTTTTTGTTGGCAGGTATTGTAACCAGAACCACCTTTCAGATTTTTTGTAAAGACTATATGGACGAAGGTTTCAGACGATTTAGAGACCCAATAGAAGATAAGATAGAACCACTCACATATAAATATATGATTAGGAAAGATAATATATCAATTCCATTAGACGACGGGGGTAAATATTCTTTTATCATATTTACAAATGATGTCTACTTGGCAATCGACGCCACGCAAAATGTGTTTTTAATGAAAATGTCGCCATTTCGTAATTTAAGAAAGATCTCAAGGTATTATATCTTTAAAACCAGTAGTCAGAATTTAGAATCGTTTACATTTTAAGATACAGGTCCCCATAAGAAAATGTTTTAACTAGTTACCGAACAAGGCAAGGCGTATCAACCGCCATTTTGTTTTGACCTGTTGACGAAATTTCTTCTGATATCATCTCACAATACTCACTATTCCTAACACTTCTCGTCGTTTTTATTGCCAATGGGACTTTATTTGATCATTATACACCTTACAGTGTAATTAAATTGGTCATTTTACGGCGTTATTAATTACAAATCAAACTTGAAGCCTGATCACTTGGCTATCCGTATCTTTGATCTCTACTATTGCTGAAATTTCAAATATTGTATTGTGTTCGATGACTTAACACTGATGTGTTGTCCGTAAATCGCATTCTTAAGATGCCGATATTTCAGCACATATACATACAATGAACAAGAGAATGACAATTATTAAAAAGGTAAATGTATAGTGTGCAAAATGTTTACACGTGTCCCGCGCGTGTCCTAATTAGGCTCCAAAATATAATGTTTTAAAATATGACGCGAATAGTTAGGTAAAAGGCTAACGAGGATTTTCAAATTAATATACCACCTGGTGGATTCCCGCTTTGATTCCCTCTTCCGATGCTAGCAGCGGGTCACGCGGCCTTCAGAATCAATCTTGCTCTAGAAGTTATGGATCTAGTTGACTAAAGTTCTGCGCGCCGACCCCTAGCCGACAGGTCACCGCTGGGAGGCGGATGGTGTAATGATTAGCAAGTGCGCACTGTATCATAAGCCATGTCATTGAGTCATCTGGTGTGGTTTCGATTGCCTGGTTGTACGTGGCAAGGAAAAGGGTCACCTCGTGGGTTTTCTCCGGGTCCTCCGGTTTCCTCCCTCTGCTAACGACCCCTACGCGTAAGGAAATTATTGAAATAAATTGAACCATGTGTTAGCCCCGAAATGACCCCCGAAATGACATAGTTTATGTCTCGAGTGGACGTTAAACGCTCTCTCTCTCCCCCTCCCCCCTCTCTCTCTCATAATGATTTTTAAACATATTTTCTAAACCAAATTTCTGCACACAGCTGAAAGTACGTCGCAGAATTTAGAGGTACCAATATTCCCCGGGGCGGTTGGTAATGATTACCAATTAGTTGCAACTATATATGATATTCTCCAAGATAGTGCGGAATTTGTTATGGATATAACGGTAAGAGTAACATTATGGGAGATTAGATAACCAGTTAGGAGTTATAATTGTTAAAAACTAGATAATGCAAAGGCAATTCGCTGAATTTCAGTCAAATTAAAGAACTTATTTGTTATTTAATTCAGTGTATGGGCATACTGGGCATGAAATATACATTTACAATTAGTTTTAGTGCTTTTTCAGATGACGTAATTAGTGCTCTTTCAGATGACGTAATTAGTGCTTTTATGACACTGTAAATGACCCCGAAATATATAATGTGTATTCATTTCTATTTCAAAACTAGTTAACAGTACCCAAGTCGAATGCTACCATCGCCAATGACGCTGTCGGTGAAGTACAAACGATTGTTCAAGACAACGAACGTGCCATTGAGGAAACAAATCTAAGCGGAAGTACTGTTCGATTTACTAGAATCGTAAACTCTGTGGTATCTGTCGTCCAGTCCATAGTAAGTGTGGAATTAATATATTTCCAGAGTTTAACCCAGGACCCGTCAGATTTGGGGTTCTTAAAAGATTTAAACATAAGTTTTGCGACATTTTGTATATTTAGCCAATAAAAAATCAGGAGTTACCTGACATTGTCAAATCTGCTCTTCTTGAAAATGAAAATATGTAGTTTGAAATACCTTTCAAATCCAGTAAGGTTTCTATATATATATAAATATATATATGTACAATTTATGATTGAATTTAGCCCCTACCAGATAACACTCTACTGTTCAGTACAGTAGAGACAAGTGAGAATAGTACAGCACCAGATTGGAACACACTCTATTCGGATTTCATTACTCCTAAAGATACTGCTGCAGAAGAGGAAATTTCAAGGGTAAGAGCTGAATGATGTCATACCCCTTTTCTAAGCAAATCGACGCTAGTTATTGGTCGTCGTCAACTAAAATGTATTTTATATGATGCATATGAAATGAATCTATCTAACCTTCTGTTTACATAAATATTAAGCAAGACATGTTGCCCCAAAACAGTCTTCAAGTCTCAAGTCTCATTTTTGGGGCGTAGAAGTTGTTTAAAAATTGACATCCCGTTTAATCGTCCACAAACTATTATTCCCCAGCCACACCTATATGCCACCAGGGCGACGATTGCATATGTCTATGTGTTTCCTGCCTATCACACTGCCAAACACACATATCCAATAATGCTCTTTGGATAGAAAGACTATGTTTTGGTTATATCATAAAGGTTCCTGTTTAAAGGCGATTTAAAGTACAATCATTAAACGATTTAGCAAATATTGATCCCAAATCATGGGGTTGTATGAATTTTATCCACATTATTCTGTTTGGTAATCCGAGAACATGATCATTATGCATTATGAAAGATAATCACCTTTCCTAATTTATTTCCAGGTTGGTAAGAGCACAATGAAAGCATTGGAATTACGCAAAGAAGATGTTGATGATTTAAACGGCCAAGGTGTAACACAGTTAAGTTTAACTGTTGCTAATATCATGAGAAACCCTAAATCTACTGCTTTAGATTCTGCGGTAAGAATAAGTATTACTTATACATATGTAAGAGCTGTCTGAGATTTTGAAGCAATCGTATGACATAATTATTTATATGGCACTAAGCGCGAAACACCCGGTGTACAGTAATGACTAAGAATGTTAACACTTATACTCAATCAAATTCTGGATATTAGATTTCAAAATACACTCTTTTGTGGAATTTACTTTATTTTCCGAATAAATCGACAATGACGAATTACAGGAATCGTTATATGCAATTCAAAACTGGAAAGGGAACTGGTGTGATGTATTGCAGACATATGTCCATAAACAAGAATAAGCATCCATTCCTATCTGTGCACGATACCGGTCACCATTAGGAATTTTAATGCAAATTAATGAAGTGGTTATCTTTGTGATTCAAAGGTAAAATACAAATGAAATGAAATGGGTTTTACGCCCTACTATTCTGTTCATACTCTGGGCATACACCAAGGGAACATAGACTTTCTGTATCATCCAAACTGAGAAGGGGGGACCACGCCGAAAAATTCTTTCGAACTTTCTCGGCCAACGCAGAGATCGAACATGGGACCTACAATTATAAATAATTGAACCTGTTTATAAGAGAATTAGATATTTTTGGTTATAAATGTATTTTGGTGAGTTTATTTGAATGTAGGCTGGAAAAACCGTTCCCGGATTAATTAAGTGTTCCAAATTCCTAGGGTTGAAACGATACAATTTCCAGGATTTTGTGATATGACGAAATAGCTGTTATTTTTTTCCTCGTTTTCTATCGTTATTATAGTTGATGGGAGCCAATATAGCTGCATCAACTGGAAAACGACTTGAAACTATTGCTAATCGGCGCCCATATCCCACCAGTGATCATATGATAGATGCAGTAGCAGGTAAGGTATTTTGAAATAAACAGCTAAGATTTTCATAGCGGAAACAGAGACAAAATAAATGTTACCTTTATTGATATATATTCATGAAAATGAGTTCGCAATCTTAAGGGGTTTTTTTTTTGTTTGGTAGTTTGGATCCAAACTATCCCTGTTTCATATGAACATAAGTGAGGACTTTTACATCTTTTTCTCATTTTCCAAATTTCATCTGGTATTTCTGAACTGTATTTGATATGGGAATTTCTCATAAATTATAGGAATGACCACCTTGATGGAAAATGTGTTAAATACTGTAGTGCCTCAATTAAAAGGGCGTGTACCAGTTTTAACCGAAGAATTTATGTTGCAAGAAGTACAAGAATCAGGTGTTGGTGGAGAAGGCATCAGTAGAGAAGAAGCTGCACATTTAGCATATAAAATAGCTGAAAATGAACAAGCACGGGTTGAGAAACAGAAAAATGCAGTATGTAGCTAATAATAACTTGCCACATAAGCGTATTAATATTATTATTTTATTTTGTTTATTTCGCTTATCAAGAACAGGGGTCAGTTCAACGAAGATTAATCACTGAAAATTGCAGTTTTAGTTTAAAAATTTAATGTTTATTAAACACAATACTTAAATGTTATTAAATTTGTGTAGTAATAAGATGTTGACCGCGAATCTTTTATTATGCGAATGTTCATGTTCTGGGGATGATAGAGTTCAATTAAAAATAATATGTTCTCGAGAGTTCCTTTTAAATATCTGGGGGGTTGGGATGGCGTAGTGGACTAGAGTGCCGTGCTTCGACCTCTAGCTGGCCGGTCACCTCTGGCTTGCGAGCCCTGGTGTGAGCGTATGTGGCATGGAGATAGGGACGCCTTCTCAACCTCGTGGGTTTCCTCCGGGCACTCCGTTTTCCTCCCACTGCTAAAGAACCCTACGTGCAAGCGAATTATTGAAATAAAATCAAACCATATGTTAGTTTCAAAATGACCTAGTTTGTGTCGAGTGGACGTTAAACCCCATTTCTCTCTCTCTCTTTTTAAATATATATCAATTAATGATAGAAGTGTATGATGTTTTTCAGAGTCGTTCTATGATCGGAAATCTTGAGGATGGGTTAGACAAAAGTCAAAACACATTAAGTAGTTTATTGGTTCTGGGTCAAGAAGCTAAAACTATCGTAAAAACGAACATGTTACTTACTGCACGAAAATTGAATCCAGATCAGCTGTCTAAAGAAGACGTGGTAGCCGGTGATTTTACTATTAATATTCCAACGGCTAATGAAACGGGGTTGCCGTTAAATGACCCTTTAGATATACAGGTAATATTCTAACAGTCGAAATATTTATTAAAGAATATCGAGTCCATTGAATAAACAGGGGACGCTCTATCACCCAGATTGTTATCAAACGCTTCATTGCCCACTTTCACAATGAAATCTTAACTGACTGGTTTATAAATTACCCCTGGCCTTTTATTACACTTAATTCCGAGCGATGATATTTCGAATGTGGCCGTAACGTTTAGAATTCAATTTTGTTATTTCAAGAGTGTATATGCAATTTGTATTATTGTTTATGTTTTAACTTTATTATAGGCTACTGTGTTTAAGAACAACCCTTACACATGGGGTAAAAACGACTCGTCATACGATATAGAATCACCTGTTATAAAAATGAAGGTCAAGAATGGTAATGGGTCTATGTTGAAAATACCAATGACCTTACGGTTGAAAAATGAGAACTCACCAACTTTTAAAACATTTGATGCAGATGAAACAGTGAAGGGCGATGCCGGCATGCACTACCACACTTTTAGGCTCAGGAAAGTCACAGATACTGCAGTTATACATGTTGCCTTACCGAGTTTAGTAGGGAGTGTTGTCGCTTACATGCGCATTAACAAAACACCAAAAAGCAATAAATATGATTACAAGACTGTGGCAACTCTAGACACATTAAGAGGTGGACAGGTTTATAAGATGATAGCTCCGGCAAATTCTTTCAAGGAAACCGGTATCATTGTTGCTGGTCTTTTATTCCTGGAAGGTTAGTTTTGTTAATTGATTTCAGAAGTTTTTGAAAAACATGCTACCATAGTAGATCATTTTTGTTTGTAAAATAATATATGAGTGTGACCGTGCAAAAAAATCCACTTTCTTTTATTTGTTTCTACAGATGATCCTCTCCCCGACTCGGAATTAAGTAGTCTACCAAGAACAAGACGAAGCCTCTCTATGACAAATACAACAGGTACAGTTTTTATTTTAACAATTCAGAGGTAAGAACCAGATAAAGATTAGATATTTATTTTCACCAGTGGTCACATTCCAAAAGAAATTATGGTTTCATTGCCGTGCCATCGCGATACTAGATTCATTGCACAGGCACTTGAAGGAATTAAAATAAAACTTCTTACTACTGCTTGACTATATACAAATTATATTGTATATAGTCAAGCAGTAGTAAGAAGTTTTATATTGTATATAGTCAAGCAGTAGTAAGAAGTTTTATTTTAACCCCATATAGTCAGGCAGTAGTAAGAAGTTTTATTTTAATCCCTTCAAGTGCCTGTGGTTCATTGTTACTTATCTGGAAAAGGTCGTGCATCCGTACATGTTAGTAACTGCATTATTTACTATCGACTTTCATTTGTAGTAGTATGGTATGTTTTTTAGTAAATGGTACCGTTCCACTATCTAATGTACATATTAACACATCATTTTCTGGTAATGCCTATGGTGTATTATTAACTACTGATGGGTGTAGAGTCTGGGATGATACTGTAGAGACATGGGACCCAAAAGCTTGCACTGTATGTATTTAGTTTTCTTTTTTTACAACGCCGGGGCATATTTTCCGAATCATTTGCAATTGACTATGTGTTGTTTGAATATTTGTAGTTTCCATGCTTCCCAGTAACATTTAAGGTTCAGGATTTGAAAACCGAAATAATAAAACATACAGAACCTTTTGGTAAATTGTTGATTTGGCTTACTTGAATACTTGAATATATATTATTTTTCATTTGGGGAATAAATCATAAAGTTTTATTTTCTTAACACAAGGTACAATTTTATGGATACACAATTACTGAGTTTCATACTGAACGACGTTTCGACGAGGATACCCTCGTCTTTATTAAGCACATGATACAAAATGTGAATAGTATAGGCAAATATATACAGAATATGCAACAAAGATAAAATTCAATACAATTAAAGTTTAAACTATCTCTGCATCGCATTAAGAATGTCAAATTGTTGCATGTACTTGCCCCCTGCTTTTACAATCCGTTTCATTAGTTTGGTAGCCACATCTCCATATTGATGACGTATATATTTGCCTATTATTCACATTTTGTATCATTTGCTTGATAAAGACGAGGGTATCCTCGTCGAAACGTTGCTTAGTATCAAACTCAGTAATTGTGTATCCATCTAAATTGTACTTTGTGTTAATATGTTCAATTACTGAATGAAAATCAAACAAGTTTTATTTCTACCTAATACGCCATTTTTGGCAGGTTTCGCCATATTCCACACCAGATGAAACTATATGTGTGTGTGACGATCCACCTGGTACATCCTTTGCCAGCGCTTTCTACGTACCACCGAATACCATCGACTTTGATGTCATCTGGACAAAGTTTGACATTTCAAACGCTGCCGTTTATGGAACATTGATAGCAATACTGGTTGTGTATTGTTTTATTCTTATATGGGCCAGAAGAATGGATGAAAAAGATTTGGATAGAGTAAGTTGTTTTAGATTATTTTATTCGGTTTGTTGCTTCTGACGCGCTATAACCGGATATGTATTATTATTCCTCTTTTTCCTCAAGACATATCAAGTAGTTTGCATTGCATAGTCCATGTAGGACATTAAGTTATAGATTTCTTTTGTTTCTGAATTAAGTTGTTTATTACTATTAGCAACCAACGGTGTCGACGTTTAAGTTCTGTAATAACTTCTATTTGTCAATATTTTAGAATAAGGTTACATTAGCA
This sequence comes from Patella caerulea, assembly GCA_036850965.1. Classification (NCBI taxonomy): domain Eukaryota; kingdom Metazoa; phylum Mollusca; class Gastropoda; family Patellidae; genus Patella; species Patella caerulea. Next base: position 15,034,646 of record JAZGQO010000014.1, on the reverse strand, counting down.
AACAATAAACCTATTTAATTTCTTATAAAATCATTGATCGATTTATTGATTAATGACACATACCAAAATTGGTTTAAGTATACAAGTCAATAGAGACTACATATTATATATTATACAATCTTCTAATGAAATTTGTGCTTTTTTCATGCATAAAATATGACTATACAGTGACGACAACAATTTGTTTTATTTTTCTAACGGGACTCCCGGAGGATTTCCTTCTGTTTTACTCTTATAGATATAGTAACTGCTTTGTTTGTCAGAATGTTGTTAAAACTCAAGATATCTGCTGGATTCATGCATTCAATATCGGCCCATCTAATCACCGACAAAAACCGACAAGACCCATTTCGCTCGTTTGGCAACAACGCTTACTGCATTGCCAAATGTTGCAGACGAGGAAATATATGTTATAATTATGCATATTCTATTAAACATTTATATGATTTCATATAGAAGATTATGGATAAAAACGGTCCCAATAATAACTGAAGAGCGTTTGTTGTATGTTATAGATGTGCATTTTCTACACATCATACCCAAAATTTAAATGTAATGCTCAGAACTAAGTTATTTCAACGATCCGTTAAGCTCTAACGGGTCTTTATCTTTGTAACGTGTCGTTTGTTAACGGTCCGTTAAATTTCTGTTGCTAGAAAGTCAATTTCATTATCCGTTAGCTAACGGATTCATTAAAGTTAATCCAAGAGAAGACTGTTTGTTCATTGGCTGAATTTAATAATTTTAATTTCAATGTACATGTATAACAACTTCATAAAAGTTACTATTAACAAGAAACTGAAGACGGCGAGACAATTGTGCAGTCTGTTCACAAAACTAGATTAAAGACAAAAAGATGACTGTAGAATTTACAACAGAAAACACTATAGAATACTATTTTTTCCTTTAGGAATTTTAGCGTAAATCTGTAGGAAAAATTATGGGATTTGCATTACAGAATTACATGTATGGGGCCATTATTTCCAATAGTCCACCAAAATTCTGTAGAATAATATAGAATTTCATCCTATAGAAAATGGAATAGACCCGCATCGTCCCAACCCTCTAGAATGTTCTATAGAAAAAACTACATTGCTAATCTATGACTTTTTGCTACAGCCAACTAATGCCATCATTAATCAGATAACGGAGCCCCAAACCTCCGTTAAATATAACATTAAAGTTAACGGGACTTCCAGCAACAGTCTGTCTCTCTGTTAAAGTTAACGATCCGTTAACATGGAGTTAACGGATCGTTAAAAGATAACGGAGCTTTGTTGGTTCTTGTCGGTGATTCTATCTTCATTAGCCCAATCGGTGTAGAGCAGTAGTAATTTAAAGCCCATTTATTTCATTTCATTGTTAGTAATTAGTTAATAGGGCCGTTCAAAATGTTTCATAACTACCTAAGACTCTCGGGGGATTACCTATTGTTTGGGGAGTCACTGTGCCATAGTGAACAAGACGCTGGTTCGATCCCTGCACTGGGAATTTCCGACGTGGTTTTTACCTTGTCAGTGCTGCATTAGCTGTCTAGTCGTTGTGATGGAAAGAAAACACGAGGTTCCGTGTATACAATGGCATGCACTTTAAAGACCTCTTGGAAGTTGTCCGGGCAAATTTTCACTGACACCACAGTCTTCATTAACCCAGTCGGAGCAGACTAGTATGACGTTAAACCCAATTTCATTTCAAGTTGTTTGTTAAATTTCGTATGTTACAAGATGACTCTCAGGGGATTGTCTGCTGTTTTACTCTATTAAATGGTGAATTTGCAATTGCCTGACTGCTCGGTGGTAAGTGACAAGGAGTTGGGTCGCCTGTCCAACTTCATGGGTTTTCTCTGGGTCCGCGGGTTTCATCTTACTGCTAAAGACCAACGCGAAAGCTAATTATTGAAAGAAAATTAAACAATATGTTAGTCCAGAAATGACTTGGTTTGTGTCGAGTAGACTTTAAACCCCATTCTCTCGCTCTGCCGGGCTGCTCTTAAGGGCGAGATATCAAGATCGAGGTTAATGCAATGTGATCAATAAAAAGTAGATCCTTATTACATCGTGTATCCAAAGTCCCCTCTGACATATGATTTTAATAAAAGCATTTTGCTCCACGCTCTAATTTTAGTGGCGAGTTGGTTATTTACGAGATAATCTTGTAGATGATAAGTATTTCTATCTGATAACGGTTTACACTGGATTAAGGAAGGGTGCTGGAACACAGTCTGGTATCCATTTTGTGATGGCAGGAGAATGTGGTGATACTGGTGCCCGATCTCTTTATGACGGAAAAAGAGTGAGTTATATTCATCCATCTTCTGGCATTTCCAATGCACTTTCTATCCCATTCTAACGAATATCTGCACATAAAACAGTATACATATACAGAACAGATAATCTAAAATGCTAGAGCATATTACAAGAAATTTTATAATTTTATAACGACATACTAAATGAACTAGAGTGCAAGATACAAAACCATTTTTTGATGGTATTCCATTCTTTTTCAGAACTTTGATACAGGCAGTGTACTGAACTTAATATGTTCTACATCGGTGGATTTAGGAGACTTGTCGTACTTCAGGGTATGGCATGATAACACAGGAAGAGGGACATCCGCGTCTTGGTTCTTAGGAAAAATGATTGTTCAGGATTTACAAAACCAAAAAAGGTAAAGTCCCTAATATATGTTATGAATGTACAAATAGCGTGGCCAAATTTGGTTACAGAAGCTGCATATGTTTTTTGAAGATCCTGTAGTATATCACATACACTGCATTCTTGTGCTGTTTATGCCATGGACAAAAACTGACCCCATTATTACAATGCGATAACATCTTTCAGGGGAACAACTCTTAATTTTCAAATTACGACGTTTAATGGTGGCTATTTTCCCATTTCAAACGTCTAAAAGCAGATGCCCATTTTAAGTTGCAGCCGTCCATTTTTCGCTAATCAACAGCCAACCAACAAACAACGTAAAGAAGAGTAGGCCTATATACCTTTGATGATTAACGAGTAATTCATTGTTGTTTTAGGAACATATTATGAAATATAAATGTTGAGAAATTTTCAGGTATATATTTGAAAACAACCGATGGTTGGGTATTGATAAAGATGATGGGATGATTGACAGATTGATACCTGTCACCAGTCAAGATGATTTAATGACATTTGATAAACTTTTCTCGTCACACGCCAGACTTAACCTTACAGACAGTCATTTGTGGTTATCTGTTTTTATGAGGCCAGATAAAAGTACATTCTCGAGGGTCCAAAGAGTTTCGTGTTGTCTTGCTTTGTTGTTCCTTACTATGATAGTCAATGCCATGTTCTTTAAATCGGAGAATGAAACCACAGATGAGGAGACTATCAGACAAGAATTTCAAATTGGAATCCTGCGATTCTCTATGTCGACTATTTTTACCTCATTTATCAGTGTCATCATCACAGTCCCGCCCACTGTCTTGTTAGTGTTCCTGTTTAAATCATCCAAACCTAGCAAAAACTATTTCAAAGTAAAGCCCAAGACGGGTTGCTGCTTTTGCTGCAAGAAGCCTGGTAAATCCGATAATCTGGTCATCGTTGAAGGTGATGAAGTGCTGGACAATATGGATGATGGGAAATTGTTACCTCACTATTGTATTAACATCGCTTGGATGTTGGTGGCAGTGATTGTTATGATCTGTGCTTTCTTCTTGGTGCTCTACAGCATGCAGTGGGGCAAACCTATTTCAGAAGAATGGCTGACTTCATTCTTCTTGGCGTTTGTTGAAAACATGTTTGTCCTGGACCCAATGAAGGTATGCATTACATTTCCTACAAGCGGGCCCGTAGCCAGCTCATAAAATTTGCGAGGGCTACTGAATGTTGTTATTAAAGGCAGTAATTGGATGGCAATTCCGGGTATACCACTAAGTTTTAGCCGTTTGAATTAAAATTTGAAGAAATGGCAAGCAATTTTTCTGTCATAGTGTCACCTGGAACGGTATTTATACCTATCGTTGATAAATGATACCATTACGCTACGTTATTAGAAATTAATGTAATTTATTCTGATTATCGCAGGTTTTGATGATATCACTGTTATTAGCATTGTGTGCTAAAAGCCCATATAACCATAACGGTAAAGTGGATGTATCCAAAGTGAAAAAAGAAGTGAAGAGGTTTGGATTAGGAGAAGTCGGTAAGCTTATCTAAATATCCCTTTCTTCGTGATAATGCATCGTATAATCTAAAACCAAGACATTGGAAATGATAAGTTTACTAGTAAGGGAAACAATTACCTACAACAACAAAGATTTAAAAAGGAATCAAAGAAGATTTGGGAGTGTATATACATTTATAGAATAAACATAAATACGCGGTCTGATTAAACCTTCCATAAACCGTTCTGAAAGACACATGTGTACAAACATTATCTGAGAAATCATTTTAGAATGTTTAAAATCTTTTTTCGTAAACGAGTTGCGGTTGCCGCGGTTTATGACGATCATTACTGACGATATCAAAAGTTATTTTTTCAATTCAAACGCATGCCATATAATGGCGTACAGGACCATTATAAAAGCTAATCAAAATTTCTTTTATAGATTTGTCCCAGCTTCCACCTGATCCCATACCGGAGACTCTATTAGAAAAGGCCAAAGAGAGGAGAAAACAGGAATTGAAAGCCCAGTCGGTGTTCTTGGATTTAATTCTATATGCTGTGTTTTTGTTTGGTTTATATTGTGTTTGTTACGGGAACCGAGACACCCAGTCCTTTGCATTCAATTCACATATTAAAAAGGCCATGTTTACCGATAGTTTTGAACAGGTAATTTATTGATTATAAATACATATATATACAAGCTGAAAAAACAAGAATGTGATTTGGTGCACACGAGCTATTCAAATTCACAAGCTTACTTATAGACAGTGATACAATAAACAGATATTCTGTATTCTGATTTTAATGATGTATATTTTTATTTGCAATCATGCAGATCAATTCATACGATGATTTCTTTGAATGGGTTGATAAAACGATGCTTCCTACTATGTTTCCGAATGGTGATTTTAGAGGCGATGCTTTGGATTGGCGCCGAAAACTTTTCTTCTACGATCATGTGAACTTCCGAGTTGGACCAGCGCGACTGCGCCAAGTGAGAATTAAACAAAGTAAGTCTTAATGACACCAGTATATGTAATTATCCTTATCACCCCTCTACTAGACAAACAAATTGTGTCTAAACACCATGAATTAAGAGTAGTCAGTAGTCAACACAGTAAGGTAACCCATTTTTTCGTCGACACTCGATTTCTATAACCCGATATTTTATACTGGAGAATAATTATCGCAATTGTCTGACCGTCAGCTTGATCATATTTTTTGGACGTGTTAGTAATTTAACGACGCCATATTGGAATCGTCATGCTTAGAACGAGGACGCAAGCTGTAACTACCCATGTGCTTCTAGAATTAATCTTAATATACCTATATTTAAGCAAACATTCATTTCAGGACCGATCCCGTTCTATGGTTCAAAATATGCGAAGTTAATGGAGAATTATGAGTACTACTGGTCCTATTCAAGCTTTAAGGAGGAGAAAACACCATTCTGTCCCGGTTGGACACCACAGCCATGTCCGCTTGACGTGCGCTTAGCTTCTAGCACTCTTGATGCCTGGGTATATACAACTTCTGAAGAAAGCAATGGCTCCTCAACTTCTGGCAACCTAGAGGTATACGGTGGTGGCGGATACTTCTTGGAACTGAGTATAAATAAAGATATTTCATTAGCAATGGTAGAAGAAATAAAGAAGAATGGCTGGCTAGATCGTCAGACAAGGGCTGTCTTTGTGGAGTTTTCATTATACAATGCCAACAACAACTTGCTGACTGTTGTTCGATTGATTGCTGAATTTCCAGAATTTGGAAGTGTTATCACATGGAAGCACATCAGCACATTGCGCGTGTTTCAGAATGTAGGCCCAATTGGGGCATTTATTATTCTCTGTGAGGTCATAGTTGTCATAATTTTGTTTGTTTTTGGGTTTAAGTGCTTAAAGCGATTGTTTAAAGAACGTCTGCGTTATTTTGATTCTTTCTGGAACATAGTAGATTTGATTACCTTCATCACGACCTTGGTTACGATTATTTTTTTCATCTTAAGAGAGGTTTACACTAGCAAAACCCTGGAGATATTTAGGGCTGATCCCAAAAAGTTTGTGAATTTTGAACATATCGTTTTGTGGGATGCTTTATTTGTCTATGGTTTGAGCTTCCTTGTGTTTACGGCTACGATTGGTATGCTGCGCATTCTAGGCTACAACAGAAGGTTTACCATGATAGGTGAAGTCTTGAAAGTATCGGCTAAAGATTTGATAGGTTTCACAAGCGTTTTTTGTATTTTCTATTCTGCCTTTATAGCCTCTGGTTATGTTTTGTTCGCAACATCCCTCTATCAGTTCCGTTCTGCCTTTGATACTGCTATAACCATATTCATCTATCTGTTGGGCAAAAATCAGTTAGGAAAACGTTTGATTCAGTCTGATGAATATTCTGTTATATATTTTTTTGCTTTGGTTTTCTTTGTCATCTTTATTCTGTTAACAATGTTCCAAGTTATTATGAATAACAGCATGACAGTGGTACGATCTAATGTCACCAGTATTCCAGCACCGTATGGTATTGTAAATGTTCTAACTGGTATATATAAAAGTCTTATCAGTGATTGGATACCGTCTGGATTTCTACACAAGAAGGATGAACGTGCAGGTATGTAATATATATCTACCTACATAGTGGATATCTGCATCCATAGTTTTCTCTTCCATGTCCACGTATATACAGTGGTTTGGAAATATTATTGCCTAGAGAATAAATATTGGTACGTAAAGGTGAATACGAGTTCTTAAATCGTTTTTTTTTTTTGTATTTGTTAATCACCCGTATATATAAAAAATACCACTACTAGGGATACAATGGAAAGACCTCTTCTAAAAGAGCTCTTAATTTCGTTAGACAGTTTGGAGAGGTGTAAACATAGGCCTAGCCTGTACCTCAATCCATTTTCAAATGAAATAAAATGTTGTTTACAAAAAAAGAAGGATTAAACGCTGTAAGATGGTGCTCAAATACTGCTTATGGTCTTGTTATGATGTGTCTATGATGTCAATTACGTGCAAACATGGTTGCTGTCTGCGTTCAAGTTGACATGTTTAAATTAACAGTTGTTGGACATGTAGAATAGACAAAACAATCACTTATATTTATTATTACTATTCGGGGTTATGACTAACTGGTTATCATTTCATGAAAAGCAGACATTTTTATTTTATCTGAATTTTTTAAATCCAATTTAGTTCAAGAAATGGAAGCTAGGAGACAACGAAGTCAAGTACATAACATTCTAGAATCATTTAAAGATCAGTTTGAAAAGAGTATGGATGTAAGTTTTTACATTTTTAATAGATAAATCGCAAGTTTTGTGTTATAGAGATTAATTTTAAAAGGGCACGTAGGGCGAAAATATAGAGTTTTATAGAACATAAGATTATTTGTTGTAAACGTGAGAAATTTATTAGTTATTAGCAAAGATTTGAAATATTCAATCCCTGGATAATCTAAGCATCCACGTATCATTACAATTAGAATGGGTCACGGTGTTATCTCGATTACCAAGGATGTCATGTAAACTGATGTCGTGCACGAGGTGGGATATACTTACCAACCTAGAACTCCTAATACCACTTATACTTTTGAGGAATTATAATTGTGAGTTTGGGGGTGGGGGGGTACGTTGCTACATTATCATAAAATAAAATAGAACAAAATAAAATAATAGAGAATAAGGAAACGGTCAACTATATATGTGTAAAATGTTCAATTATTGTTTTTGTTTCATATGCAAGTTATACTTTGTATGTATGTAATATGTTCTATATGTACATTAAATAAATTTAATTGTGTAAATTCTAGGGATGGATCAACATAGACCTAGCGTCCTGTTCCTCTATTGAAATTAAAATATTGTTTATAAATAACTAGAAACGAGGACCAAAATCAGTCCAATGACTTGAGGATATATGGCCCCACCCCACCAACGGGTATAAAAGGGCAGTGTGAAGTTAGCTCGATTTTCGTTTTTCAATATGGTGAATATCGAGAAACGAGCTACTCGTTTTTCGATATTGGCGAATAACGAAAAACAACTAGCTCGTTTTTCGATATTGGCGAATGTCGAAAAACGAGCTACTTGTTTTTCGACATTAAAACTTTAATCTCAAAAAAAGCAGATTTGATGTATGTATATATACAGAATGTCCCTAAACACATTTTATTAAATCAGTTTTGTAAAACGAACTAAAGATGTCATTAATGAGGATGCCTGAGCAGTGGATTCACATAAAAACTGTTATTTCTTGTTGGGTTTTTTTGAATCTCAAAAAAGAAGATTTGATGGATGTATATCTACAGAATGTCTCTAAAACACATTTTATTAAATCAATGATCCAAGAAGAATTAAAAATATAATAATTTAGGATGCCTGAGCAGTGGATTCACATAAAAAAATTCTTTCTCGTTGTTTTTTGATAATGGCGAATCTTGAAAAAGAATGTCTCCAAAACACATTTTATTAAATACGTTTTCTAAAACGAACTAAAGATATCATAATTCAGGATGTCCGAGCAGTGCATTCATATAAAAACTGCTCTTTCTCCTTGTTTTTTGATATTGGCGAATCTCGAAAAACGAGCCACTCGTTTTTCGATATTCAAACTTGAATCTCAAAAAAGCAGATTTGATGTATGTTTATTTACAGAATGTCTCAATGACACATTTGATTAAATGAGTAATCTAAAACGAACTAAAGACATCATAATTGGGTATGCCCGAGCAGTGGATTCACATAAAAACTGCTCTATCTCCTTGTTTTTTTGATTTTGGCGAATCTCAAAAAACGAGCTACTCGTTATTCGATATTCAAACTTGATTATTAAAAAAGCAGATTTGAAGGATGTATATCTACAGAATGTCTCCAAAGCTAATTTTATTAAATACGTTTTCTAAAACGAACTAAAAATATCATAATTGAGGATGTCTGAGCAGTGGATTCACATAAAAAGTGCTCTTTCTCCTTGTTTTTTTTATATTGGCGAATCTCGAAAAACAAGCTACTCGTTGGGGATGCCCGAGCAGTGGATTCACATAAAAATGCTCTTTCTCCTTGTTTTTTAATATTGACGAATCTCGAAAAACGAGCTATTCATTTTTCGATATTCAAACTTGAATCTCAAAAAAGTAGATTTGATGGATGTTTATCTACAGAATGTCTCCATCCTGAATTATGATATCTTTAGTTCGTTTTAGATCACTAATGTAATCAAATGTGTATTGGAGACATTCTGTAGATAAACATCCATCAAATCTACTTTTTTGAGATTCAAGTTTGAATATCGAAAAATGAATAGCTCGTTTTTCGAGATTCGTCAATATTAAAAAGCTAATTTTATTAAAAACGTTTTCTAAAACGAACTAAAAATATCATAATTGAGGATGCCTGAGCAGTGGATTCACATAAAAAGTACTCTTTCTGTAGTAATACATCCATTAAGTCTGCCTTTTTGAGATTCAAGTTTGAATATCGAAAAACGAGTAGCTCGTTTTTCGAGATTCGCCAATATCAAAAAACAAGGAGAAAGGGCATTTTTATGTGTATCTACTGCTCAGGCATCCACATTTTTGATATCTATTTCATTTTAGATCACCGATTTAATCAGATGTGTTTTGGAGACTTTGTTTAGCTACACATCCATCAAATCTACTTTTTTGAGATTCAAGTTTGAATGTCGAAAAACAAGTAGCTCGTTTTTCAACATTCGCCAATATCGAATAACGAGCTAGTTGATTTTTGTTATTCGCCAATATCGAAAAACGAGTAGCTCGTTTTTCGATATTCACCAATATTGAAAAACGAAAATCGAGCTAACTTCACACTGCCGTATAAAAGTATTAAACAAAATACTGATTTTGATATCAGATAATTTGATATATATATATTTATATTTATTTAACAGGTAAAAGGGGCATCAGCTAATTATAAGCAAGGTTTCTTTAACCTAGGTGCCAGGTTAGAAGAAGAAGAAGAGATGTATACTTTTCCTAGACAAAACCCCAGCACATCATTTCCTCAACGTTAATTGCTAAAAATTGTTTAAATTATAATTATATGTCGTGAAATATCCGGTTTTAACAACTGTAATTATTGGTTATGGAGGAACTTTTCCTCTCATATTTAAAATTCGAAACACCGTTATATTGATATATTAATGATAAAGTTGTTACGTTTTTGTTTTCAGATTTTATAGTTTCGTCAATTTTTTTTATAAAATACTAGTGCTATTTATTAATATTAAAAAAGTGTTGCTATTTGTTATGCTTATTACCATCGCGAGGTATGATTTGCCGATGGTCTTATGTTTTAAAATATTATTTAACTATGTTTTTATACTTATGAACCTGTGACATTATTGATAAATTTAGGTAACTACCTTGCTAAAATCACTATTCAATAAAACTGTTGTATTAAGCGCAGGTGTGTTCAAGTTAAAGATACCTGCGTCAATTTAAAGATAACTCTGGTCTATGTAAAGATAACTCTGTGTAAAGATATCAGGTCTCAGACTAGTAATTATTTGCCCATTGACTTCAATGTTAAAAGCATGTAACATCACAGGCTGTAGTTTTTTTCTCAACATTCCGTTGGTTCCAATCTTTTTAGGCACAATGGGGACCACATTTGGCAATCTCCTCATCATAAATTTGTAGGGGGTTGACCATTTAGATTTTTTGCTACGGGGATTTGAAGTTCGCTTGGGTAAAAATCTCACTTCAGACACAATGATTGCTCCGCAGAAAGACATTTTACACCCCCTATCCCTCCGCTGTAATATCCTCAGTATTACCCAAAACTGCTATGAAATTGAAAATTTGATGCCTTTTCTCCAATTCTAGACCAAAAAGTCAACCCAAAAATGCAGGAAGAGGGGAGAAAAAAAAATAAGGGAAAAATTGTCTATTTATAAATCGCACTACATTCGTAGAAATAATTACTAGTCTTAGTCCAACTATGTTCAATAAAATATCTGCACATATATTATTTTTTTTATATATTCATTATCTTATTTAACATATATGTAGTTCAAATTACCGATATCTATGTCCAATACGATATTGAATATAACTATGGTTAATAGTAAATTATAGAAATGCATATATATGTTCAATTTAACGATAGATGATAAATATAAGTAAATTATACATACACAGATCTTCGCAATGCGTTGATAAAAACGAAAGAAAAATATTATGGTTTATCATTGGATACTAACATGGCAATGCACGACTAGAATAATGTAACTATTTACTTCATTGGTATATTTTTTTTATTATGTGACGATGTATTCAACAGAATTACAAATAGCGATTTTTTTTTTATTTTTATGCATCATTAAATATTTTAAATCTTAAAAATAGAGATTGTTTTCTGTGGGAGTGGTATCATTGGCAAAGGGAAACCAAGCTTGAATATACGGAGTAAATTTCTCATTAAGTCACCGTGGCTCTCAGTAGAAGTCCAAATTTCCCTTGCGCCTTAGTATTGTGGAGATCAATTCTGTTCCTCTTTATATGACACGTAAATACTTTTTGTGTATATTAACATATTAACACATTTGGCAAAGAGTTTACACACGAAAAAGTTGAGTCTTGAATAGAAAAGAAGTTGACTGGGCAGGCACAAGTATCTGGTATGGGATCTCACACACAAATTAAACTAAGTAAGTTGCTGACGAGATGTGGATTCTTAATTATTCATCCCAAACATAGATTAGATAACTAAAGTAAACAGCTAACAATATATCCGTCTCAACTCGCGTAAACACATTTTAACGGTGTATATCAATCTCTTTCACAGAATATTGCGAATTTCTTCTTATAATATCTCTGTCACAGATGACTGTCTTCAAAACGTGCAATGACATGACGCGGCGTCAATCATTAGCTCAATGGCAGAATGATGCCTTTTACTCATTTTAATACCCATTTACACTAAAAAAAAATAGTAAATATTCTTTGAGCTACAAATACAAAAACATTTCCGTTTAAACTCGCGTAAACACATTTTAACGTTGTATATCAATCTGTTTCACAGAATATTGTGAATTTATAATATCAGTCACAGATGACTGTCTTCAATACGTGCAATGACATCACGCGACGTCAATTATTAGCTTAATGGCAGAATGATGTCTTTTACTCATTTGAATACCTATTTACACTAAATAGGTATTTATTTTTTTAACTACAAATACAAAAACGTCTTTATTTATTTTTGTGTATATCTGTAGTTGTCTCCCTTCATCCCATATGAAAAACCAGTGATTTTTGGAACTTTAACGTCCTACTTTTTTTGCACCAATCGGGCTTCTGAACACGGCATAAGCCATCTGTCTTCACCAACCAGACTTATAAAGAAACTAGAAGCCAAACAGTCTACTAATGGTCTTTGTTTTACATACCCGCTATAGGTGTTATATCCAAATACTCTTACCCGAGATTGTACCACTATCTTCGTGACATTTCCTGATAACTGACTTCCTTGATAAGTACGAGCCACTTACTTCAGCATCAACATATATCCAGACGATACAAGTTCCAACCAGTAAATTTATCCAGGAATTTACCTGAGCGATATTAAGCGTGGTCTGACGTGTTTAGATTTGGAAATACATGTACTTACTTCAGCCTTGGAGAAATTTGAGTGGAAAGTTTCAGCTATGTAACTTATGTCCTAATTTTTAAGGTGCTGCTGGTGTAGCTAAATGCCAAAGCAGTGCCCAGACTGACCAACTGGTTTCTATTTTGGGGGTCATAAATGTTGTAACTGATTACTATGTTATTTTGTCATTATTATAACTTCGTGGGCTGGTTAAACTAATTTTACTCGAGTTCCTTTACTTCTGTCCTCAACTGGGACCGGACAGGTTCTACGTGTAACACTCACACGTTAGTAATTGTGTATAATGGGACTGTTGTATTATAATTAATGATAACACCTAATGATTTGTGGTACCATAGTTTAGAGCGTTTTAGTTTTGGAATATTAAACGGTAATCACTGTTTACAGACACAATGCGTCCAATCTTACTGTTGAGATAGATATTGCATGTTCGTGGTGGACAACGTTATTTCTGTACGCTCAAAACATCATCTCTGAAAAATACATTTGAAGAACCTTGAAATAACTAGCTCTTCTTTGAAATACTGAATTCTATTTGTAGCATTATTTTGTTGATGTGGAAAATCTACCCAGACATTGACCATCATTGTCTGTCCATTATTTGTTACGTGTTATTAAAATAACTGACTCCTAAGAGTATATAATATCTAGGAGTATATGGACAAAACTTTGGGGAATTGCCAAATTTACTGACTTTCCAATATAGTAAAATACAAGGTACGGCTTAGGATGAAATGAAATAGAGTCTAACGCCCTTCTTTTTGCACCGTCTGGGATAGTAAAGGCGGGCTCTCTCCCGATAAACTTTAGAACGACCATTACTTAATACCTGATGTTCTCACCTTTAGATAACATGAATTGTATATGAACAGATTGGTTATTCTATCTACGACTTGTAATTAATCTACGTTAATAAGAAATGGTGTAAAGATAACAATAAAATTTATAAATTCATCAAATCTCTACTGCCCGTTCAACAGTTCATCTCATAATTATCATATCCTGAAGCGTCACGAAGACGTCTTGGAGATTTCTTGTCAAATAGTTAATTATTCAACAATGGGTTGTTTCGTATTGTTCATAGGCGTAATCAATCACCTTGTCTTGGAATGATTGCGTGATATATCACCGATAATATCTAAATTTTCAGATTAAATCATTTCTTAGTCCAGGAGTCAAGGTTTTCAAAACTGTGATCAAAATCCTCCCCTAATTATACTATTCAGTGTGTAGACTAGCGATTGTTACAAGGCATTGTTATTCAGTTATTAATAAATGTAGTCTATCAATATTGTGCGAAGTATTTACGTGGAATAACTATCTAATGAATCATGGAGTCAGATACAGATGTCGATATTTCAGTCTGTCTCGATACGGTGTTGTGTAATATACAGCTGATGATTGATGGGTATATATTAATCCTTTGTCAATCACCACAATTGCCGGTATTAAATAAATATTTCATTGTTTAATGGAATATATTAATGATACAAAGACTTAATTCATAAATCATTAAATTCTATTGGTGATTGGGTTCTTGGACATTTCTTTCATAGACAGTGAATTCGCGATTTTAAAGGCGAAGGCCTCACCTTTTATAGACGGCCAGTTCGCGATTTTAAAGTGAGAGAGAGGGAGAGGAGTGGGGTTTAACGTCCACTCGACACAAACTAGGTCATTTCGGGACTAACATATGGTTTAATTTTATTTCAATAAATCGTTTGCGCGTAGGGGTCTTTAGCAATGGGAGGAAACGGGGATACCCGCAGAAAACCCACGAGGTTGGAAGGCGACCCTACTCCTCAGAGGCGGATTCAATGGGGAGGCCTCCCCCCTGTTTTCGACAGTGCCCTTTTTTACTACTGAAAGTGCCTTTCAACTAGCTTTTTTGCTCGATTTTGAGGCTCTTTTTCTACGATTTCCGAACGTTTAGACGAAAATATCAGCCAAATATAAGCTCTTGAATTGGCTAGAGATTCAAGGAAATGACGGACAATTGGCTTGGGGCCTCCACCTCCTCTCAGCGACGTGCTCCGTCTCCGCAGTCAGTGCCCACGCCAGTTGACACAATGGCAGGCGCGCACGCTAACCATTCGGCGACACCCCCCCCCCACCTTCGCGATTTTAAAGTTGATTACAACAAGAGCACGTGTTAAAACAATCTAGTAACAATTATTTTGTCCACTTCCACCTTTATGATGCCCCAGTTGGGAAACAAGATCTGTCTACATTTTGAGATATTAGGAGACTTGATGAGCTTCCTGGAGGGAGGCCGGAAAATTTAAAGACTCATTCCAGAAAACCAGTGCCCCCCCCACCCACCCCCCCCCCCCCCACACATCAACCTCAATATAACATTATAAGAATTACATCCAATATTCGGTTTTTTATACAAGTTGTTGGTTGGGCCGGATATAACTGATGAAATTGAATGATATATTCGAGTCCATATATATATACGCCACTAATCGCCATTGGCATCTCAGACCATAACAACATCAACCGGACACTCACTGTTTCCAGAATTCAACACTGCAAACCCGTTTTAGTATCCTGTCTGGTGTAGAAAAGTCGGACAATAAACCAAATTTCATTGCATGTTTTTAATTCTAGACATGGCCGCTAGAAAAATAGTGTCACAAAAAAAGAGAAAACGGGTTATAAATTCTTTATAAAAGAGAGAATAGAACAAAGAAACGCGCAATAAAGGTGACACAATAGATTGTATAAAACAGCCATTTATTTTCACTTGATCTCCTATTGAGTCACGGTATTTGAAAGAAAATATGTAAAAATCTTTGTGAATCATACGGTCTCTGTCATGATCTAAGCCGCAATTATTGGCGGATATATGTGATTATGCACTTAGTATAGATTGGTTTCACACTTCTAAAAATCGAGACCTTGCTTCTACAGTGAGTCAATGAAGTAACATCGTGTAAGCAGAAGCGGCTCCAAGATCAGCCACCCGTATGGTACTCCTTCGGATTCAAGGATAATGTCCTTGTGCTCGAGAATGCAAATCAAATGAACACATAGCTCCAAACACAGGCAATTTAAACAGATGGCTTACTGGGTGTTGACTCAAGTCTTCTTTATAACAGTTGGGTGATTCATAAGTTGAAATCACAGGGCAATTGTTTAATTTGAAGCTCTAATGAGAATCCGATTAAACAATCTCCATCTAAATCCACCATTAAAAGGCAATTGAATCAATCTCATGACTAATGTCATCTCTTGTATGAGTAAAGTCAAGCCAAGGTTAATATACATTTATAACTAATTCTCTTCTCGTATTTCCACCGCATTCACGAACCAAAATTTAGTTTCCCAATTTAAAGCACGTATTTGAAAATAGGTTGGGGTATTACAAAGCAAGCACTTAAGCTTACAAAACTATTTATTAACAGCTATTTTCTTGAACTTCTTTGTCGGTAAATATCTATCCGATAGTGGGTGTTAAGTATGTATCGTTAGTCTATTTAATTGAGAGTGCCCTTTTATAGAATATCGTCTGAAAAATTATAAGAACAGAGCATATACATGTATTTTGGAGAAAAAAACCCACTGCCTTTCATTATTTTGGTCGCGATTGTTTACGCTTCGGCATTAATACAATTATACATATTGTAATGCAGATATAGATAGGTACGATTTAGACAGTGTTACAAAATCATCGTAATGTAATGAAACTTAGGGCCGTGACAATGGTGCACACAAAATTGTTTTCACGGTGTTCCAAAAAATAATTTCTTTAAATCGTTCCAAACATATATGGGCAAGTACTGCAACAATACAACAATGTAACTCCTGGACCAATTTGTATCGAATCAATAAACGTCAGACCAATCAGCGTCTTTCAAAGAAGCAGATTACGAACGTTTTCACCAACCAAATTGCCTGTGTTAATATATCGGGTTGCGTGTTGCTATTGAATTATGGGGGAATATTAAAATTTAAGCGCTTTCGGGCGATTCCTTTGGGTTAGGGATCAGTGCATGGCTTTTAAAAAACATTTCTCTGGTGTAAATGTAACGACACAGGTAGATTATATTCCGACAACTTAAATAATATGTCGTCGTCTTGTGTGGCCATTTTAACTTGTAGAATCACAACAAGGAATTGGACTCCCAGCGCTCGTCAGATGTAAGATTATTGAATGAAATGTGTTATGAATGTATTTGATGGCGGTAGATCATTGAAGAAAAATATCGTTTTGTCGACTCTGTTTTCAAGGGGACAAACACTAGAATACAACGATGACAATGGGGCAAAATCTAAACAAATTATAACAGCGAATCATAGTGGGCTATTCAATCGTTTATTGTCTAGCAGCCTCTTCAAAACATTTTTGTGTGCGCTGTGAAAGAACGTTAGAAAAAATCTTCTGCAAAAGGTAAAGAATTTAAAAAGTAAAAAGTCCCCCTACACGTCACTTATAACATATCTGCCTAATACACAGGAAGTAAATCTTTAAAAAAAAACACGTGAAATTTGAATAGAAATCGCGGTGAAAAGATGTTGGTAGGAAAGCCACTTCAAAATGAAATCGAGCATAAACGCACATAGACTAGTTTTATAACATAGTTTTTATGACTGATATTTTATTAGGCGTCTTGTGCATTTATTTGCAAGTGTATGCTATATTAAGTCGACAACATGTAAAGGCATGGTTTAATATGCATGGATAATTGAATGCAAACAACTTTTGAATGCAAAAACATCCGAAACGCAGGGGGGTCTTAATCCCAATGCATGCTAAGATTCTCATAAGTATGTATGGATTTAACACATGACAATGACGGGCCTATGTGAAGCGTAGGGTTTAGCGTAAATGGGTTTTGGTCTACATAATACAAATGATTTTCTCAATACCTATAATTTGGGAATTCTCTACACACAAAAATCAAGAAGATGTAGCCTATGCATGAAATTCTTGACAAATCACCAATTCAGAAATGTCATAAAAAGAACGATAACTCAAATTAAAAATGGCACCTATAATGGCGACCAATTCGTCAATAATAATATTAGATATCAAAAGTAAAACTCGATGAAGTCAATATAAAAAGCTTCTTGGTGAAGATATAAAACAAAATATATGCAGCATGAGATATGCGTTGCATAAACTTATGATTTATATTATGTTAATGAATTCGTGCGTCACCATGTTGGGTGCTTGACTTTCTTAAGCGCATCAAAATATAATTGTCCAATTGGCAATAGATAAAATACTGTTTAAAATGTCGTTTTGAAGAAATGGAATAAACTACACGAATAGTGAAGCAGATAACTGCATAATATAGGTAAATGGTTCAAATGTATCAAAATTTTGGACTATTGTTTTGAATAGCTATTATCGCGATTCGAAAATCCAAGATGGCGGCTATTTTTCAAGAATGTCGACTTTCGGACAACGAGCTATATTTGTTTGTGATAAAATCATATCAAATAGTTCTATAAGGTTGATTCTTAATATTATATTTTAAGTTTCATTTAAATTGGACAAAAAGGTCTCGGAGGATTATTTGTTTGCGATAAAACCAACAGTTCGGATCATATTGTATGTAGGTGTGCTCCATTATTTAAAATCCTTGCTAAATTTTCAAAGTTCTTCTACAGTTAATTGTAAAATTGTACTATCAGTATCAGTTGTATGGGCGGTAGTAATCGTTGAGGTCTACAATAAGAATTTGTGAACACGCTTGTTTAATTTATCAGAAACTTGTATCTCATTAGGCGGTGGTGGGGTGTGACGGTTGTCTACCGTGAGCTTTTAAGATAATAAGGTCGATCATTGAGTCAAGTGGAGTTGTTTCGATGCATCGTCTCCGGGCTCCGTGGTTTCCACCCATTGCTATAGACCCTTAAGCGCACGAGAGTATTATAAGAATTCGGATAAACCATAGTATGTCAGTGGACAGAAACACACACTCTCTCTCTATCCCTCTCACCCTCTCCTTCTCTCTCTCTCTCTCTCTCCCCCTCATAAAATAGTGTTTTGTCGAAAGATGTGTAAAATGTTTCTTTTTGTATATTGTGACATCGTTGGATCTTAGCGGGTATAAAAAAATGAATTCTCTTGTTAGATAACAAAAACGTTAACACTGTGGTTATGGCGCCATTATAGGTAGAGCTACAATAGGATTAACATGACATCGCCCTTTTCTCGTTTTGATGAACTCTTTATTTCAATAAGAAGGCTTATTTTGTAATCATTCTATTTCAGTGTCACATGGCATGAATGGACCTCATATATGAGACCAAGTGAAGAGATGTTACGTCGAAGCTCCCCAGAGCGGTCCAATTGCCCTGCTATGTGAACCACAACGCCACCTGGCATCCTGATTATTTTCCCTTACATTAAAAATGGTTCCTTTGATGTTATGGGTAGACGTTGTGGTAAAGTATCTTCTGCGCTGGCCTCTCGTCGCGGTTTCCGTGAACAAGCATACGTATTTGTTAAATATTTAACAATTGAGTCTGATCCTGCGTATCACGTGCGTGTCCGAGAGGGATGTCGCACCTTCGCGTTCAAACGAATGGCGGACAATAACGTGTAAGATTAGGAAGAATAGAAGGTTGTGACCTCTCTTGTTTAACATGCGTCACATCTCATCAAATGTATAGAAGTTACCATTATAGGTCTTGTAACAGTTGTTGGCTTTTGACGATTGTGACACATTTCTGAGCTAACATTTCTGCTTTACAAATTGATGCGGTGATAAAGTCTGTGTTAAATGTAACGGTAAGATGAACGTTGTTATGTTTGAACAAGCTTAGAACAAATACATATCTGCGATATCTCGACTTAAGATGGTGGGTCAAAGAGAAGCCTCTCCACATCCCTCAATTTACATATCAATATAAAGAAAAAATCTGAATATTTTCTTCTTATCTTATAGAAAATGGGGATTTCTTTTTAATATCAGTTTACTGTTCAACTGAGATGTTTGCACGTGAATGAAGTAAGACTTTCTTCTTATAATACTATTTTTCTGTCTCCGTGTTTACACGATTTAAAATACATGATGTAAGCTTAGTCAACAAAGGGGAAAAAATGGTCTAAATCGGCAAGTTTTCTCTCAAATGACTATAGAAAGATTAAATATCTAAAAGGAATGAAAAGTCTAGTGCACAATTTGCATTTGTTAAATAGATAAATCGTGATTGATATTTCATCGAGGGGATCATAACGGACGTTTATACTTCTGACTTTTTTGTTCATTTCATACAAAACGTGTTTTCCTAGTACATTTAGGAAAGCAAAGGGAATTTCTGTTCTAAATGAATAATACAGAATGCGAACCCTTGCTAATATGGATGCCCAATGTGCTTCCAGACTTAATATATATAATCAAACTTTCATATAAAGCTTCATACTATCTTAGTCATTAATCTTGTGTTCGTAAGGTCTTTATTTTATCTGAAAGGTGTAAGGCTAAAAACCAATTCATAGATCAGTATCGATTCCTTGAGTCTCGAACCTAGACATACTCAATATGTTTGGACGTAGTTTGCTGAGACAGACTACTCGATGGATAAAGAGGCTTTAGAAGGTACTTGGTTCCAATGTAAACGATGTGTCGGCCGATAACCCGAACAATGATGGCCCGAGGAGGACTGCCATAGATTTATCGACATGGCTACTGTGATAGCAAGCTTCAACAGTTGTTTTCATCCCAAGTAGATCTGGTAATTTACCATCAAATACCGTCTCATTTTATTATCCTGTTATATACTTCATCCACTTAAAAGGTGGCTGTCTAGCCAATATCACATCGGATATGACAATCAGGGATTAGAGAGTTTGTTAGATCGGGTATTAACAGATATTTGATGCCTGTGAAATTACTCTTTGATTTAGTAATGAGTTGTGTCGGCAGTTTGATGGCAATGACTAATAACTGTCGCTACTTCAAGAAAGTTTTCCACTAGTTGGGTCGTTTTGAAGTTCAGATAGCCGTAGATCTCTTTCATATTATTGCTTCCCCTATTCAATCTAGGAAGTGTATAACTACACTTCGCGTCAAAGTTTATATGAGACATGGTTCATCGGGATATTGGTCGATACGTTGGCTTCAAATTTGAAGTTGTCAACTAAACTTTGACTTTCTTTTGATAAATTGTTAAGTGGCATTTATGTTCTCATTTACTTCTGAACACCATGATGACTGGAAATGGCAATGAACATCAGAGGTATCCACCCACGAAACAGCCTACCCTTGGCCCATTGAAGCAATTTCCCTCAGGTGTTTATTGAGAATGATATTTGAGATGTAGCATCGGGGGAGTAATATGGGGGTGGGGTGGTACAACCATATTAAATGGTACTTGAATCGTGGTTACATAAGTGGTCAGGCACCGCTACAAATCAACGATACCGTTATCTGGTGCTTAACATGTATGTGTAAATGAACGATTCGGGGCAATCGATGGTCGAATTGTCTAACACGTATGCTTTATAATTACGTCATATAGTCTGTCATTGTGTCGAATGGTGGGGTTACCATTTTACACTTGTACGCGACAAGGAATCGAATAATTTGTCTACCCTCGGTGAGGGTCGATGCTCTGATGGGCCCTAGACAGCTCGACAAGCTGGGCCCTTCGCGGGACTGGTATGAAGTAGTGAAACTAAGACCGCTGTAAGAGAAACGAAATTTCCGAGGATATAAGTCTATACTTTTCTTTTCCTGCGATCTTCTTAGAAGTGGTTAGGGCACTTGTTATATTCCGACAAGCTGCAGTTTTTGTCACTTGTAGTAAAGTACTCCCTAATTTCATCACTTACATGTGATGGCCGTAGACCCTTATCAACAGGAAGGGCATTTCTAACGGCTATACTTTCTTCGTCACTAGGTATATGTCCCTACCCACCTTCATTTTCATAAAATTTAAAAAGGTCGTCAATACTTTTATGGGCCCTATTTATTCTTGGGCCCTAGGCAGCTGCCTCTGCTGGGTCATCCGGTTTCCTCTAAAAGACCCCCCTACGCGCAAGCGATTTGTTGAAATTAAGATGTACCATAGTGCAGAAATGGCGTACACGTAGTTTGTGTTTGTGTACTGTCCCATATATATTAATTGAACCTGTGGTATAATACATTCTATCAAAGTTTCATCATTGTGTACATTACCTGGACATAGTCATTTCCTCTCTAATGGTCAGACATTCCGAAATACTTTTATATTAAGAGTGGATACTGTAAAACACGACTTTGCTTCTTTGAGACAAATGGTTAAAATGACGGGTCGTGTTTATTTGACTGATGGAATATGACTTATTCAAATGAAAACAAAAATCCTCAAAACCTTATCAAAGCCTAACCGCGTGATGACCAACAGTGAAATATTGACCACTGCTATTATATGTAGGTTTAGGTTAACCCGAGGGGGTTTGGTTGAAATCAATCCAGGCCCGAGCGCTGCAAATTCAAAAAATGGCATCAAAAGACACCGAATGATTCTTTTATGGGCGACCAATTAATCACAACAGTGACGCCGTGGCTTTAACGACAGGTATTTGTCCTGATTAATGTAGCATAATAATCGCTCTTTATGTAGCTTATCGATGGTTTAGGATCAGTTTGCTGTCCATATTTGTGAGCACACATGCGTATCAAAGACTAAATTAAAAAGAAGGTGGACCGTTTGTTCAAATTCGGCGTGTTTGTAAAGAAAAAAAAATGTTCATACTGGTCCTATCATTGCTAGATCTAGTTTCTGTTTTACCCTGCCATCAAAGGGAAATCTTATGGGACTGTTACAGTCAATAAGCAAATCAATGTGAGTCGTTTGTTCTCAGTGTTTGTAAATATTGAAGATGACGAAGAACACATCTGTGGACAGCATCAAACTAATGTCCTAACAATCCCATTTTAATTTCTACTCCAGGGATACTTGTTACTTACATTTAAAATTCCACACCATAATAAAAGAATAACCCAGAGTAACCCCCGCATATCCTCATACGTAATAAAGGGTTACGTATTGCGCTTTGCGAGCTTGATCTGTGCACTCGTGGAGTTTTCTGCGTGGATTTTACTGTCATTTATTCATTTATTTTAGTCAAGTCATGATGATTATTTGGCACAATTTCACGCATTGTAATATCCACATTTTTTTTTTTTGGGGGGGGGGGAACTTATGAAAGTTATCGTTGATAGGGGTTTCTTATCGTATGGTTTCAATTTTTAACATTTTATCACACTAGTTTTAGTTAAAATTTTAAAGCAACTTATTTTTTGAAATTCCACAAATAGATCTATTTGAATCAACAAATAACATCTCTTTGTAAAGAAATTTTTTCTAAAATCAATCAAATTTATCCCAGATAAAAGCAAATTAGAGATACTCTTCTAATAATTACACCCCTTAGTTTAATTAATATATACATATATTGAAAAGAAAATCAAAAACCGTGAAATAAAATAACATCAATGAAATACCTGGTGAAAAGTGAAACGTGAAGCAGTTAATTGATTACATTCTTCATCTTGTTGTTTTGTAAATTAAGTATTCTCTGTTTCAATACTTTATAACCGATTCGTTGATTTTTCGTTAATTACTTTAATTAAGATCAATAAACCAGCTATTAATTTAATCATTGCTTAAATTGTATGTTGTTTTACCGATCTTTTGATTTCTTGATTTTGTCTCGGTGTCGTTTTATCTGAAAAGAACAACAAATAGACGACTGGGGGATCACAGCGGGGTGTCATCGGTCTAATAATAGGTTTCGGTGTTTTCGGTACGGGAAGTGTCCAATAAATATGTTCATTTACCACCGATGTGTTAAACGTACCGGTTGGTCGCGCTATTTACGAATTAATTGCCAATTAAGGAACAACAATAAACCAATTATCAAACAAGACGGATCCTTCTCACATCCCACCTCAATAGGTCTTTACGCCTTCCCAGCAGTGACAAGGAAATTTAGCTATCAAAACCCTGACTACAAATTAACAGTCACAAACTAAAGTAATTCTATCCAATGATTATAAGTTAGTAGGGTAAGGAGAGAAAAGAACTTGATTTTGACCCCATGTAACTTGTTGACCTCATCGGTTATGACATCTTCAACCAAATTTACTATACCGACTCATCAAATCAAAAAGCTAAATGCGTCGGTATTTCTTTGTGGATAATCATTTGCATTCCTTTTTAATTCGATTTTTTTATCATGAAAGTACAATACAATTACACCCAAACTGGGAAAGAATGTCGGATTTAATGATTAATCATTTGAACATGCACTTTAAATATCTTAATACTATCTGTAAAACATAACAAAAGAATGTTTCGTATCGCATCACCTCAGACACCCAATTAGATGTCCCCGATTTAAAGTTTAAGGTAAATAACCGTATTCTTCGAAAAATGTACACGTTTTCAATTGAAATTGGCCTGTTTTACTCAAATTTTAATTGCATAAGTATATAATATTTAAACATTAATAGTAATGTGAAACCAGAAATTACCATTTAAGATCGTTTCATATTTTATTTTGCAACATGGTGTTATAAGATATCTTATAAAGTGTAGATTGTGATGAATGTTGCAATTAGACCCCTAATTGTTAGTTTCTTATTAAATATAAGTTTTGTATTCATAAATAATATTTGATAACTCATAAAATAGGGTAAAGGTGTTTTTACATTGTGTGATGAACCCAGCCACCCGAACATTCATCTCTGAAACATAAAACTTGCAACAAGAGTTGGTATATTGTATGAAGAAGAGAGGGGGTTGACTTAAACCACTGGTTGGGAGGGGCACCTCGGTTTTTATGAGCTTTCAACGTGCCTTTCATTCACTATAGCTTTACTTTATTCAACAATAGACTGACGGGCTTATCATTTTCTGTACAAACCCCGACGTATTTCCTTTTCACATGTATTGGCTCGTATAGCAGATGCTCGTCTTTAATTTACAGAAGAAAATTGAGACCTTTGCCTTTTTAAACTACATTACACAGACTGAAATCGCGTGTTCCATCACCCTATCATGGACATTTACCCACTCTTGTTGAATTAAAGTATTAACAGTGCCGGGACGTCTCTTTCAAATCATAAATCCAAAACATCTATCCAATTCATATCTCTAAAACATCCAGATATCTTTTCTCATTTACAATTTACAAGTGTTTCTGCGCCAATCCAAGACTATGTACACCCGCATTTTCCCATACCAATGTCCGGGTTTGTCCTGTGGTTAATTGTTATGATCCACCGGCACTATTTTCCAGAACCATTTCCACCCTGCTTATAGACAAAATGTTTGCAGGTTCCCGCTTCCGACAGTCCCTTGAAAGAAATATGTGGCGAAAATTAAGGACACCAAGAGCAGGTCAGAAGAGATGCGCCTAAAATATTCATTAGTCTCAAAATAACACCGACCGTGTGTTTAGCATTCTAGGCAGGTGTTTTTATGAACCTTTGATGTCATGGGAAATACTTTTTACAAATTATTTTTCTTAGACTCTTTGGTTTATGGGGTGGGTGGTAGATGACCGAATGGTTAGCACGTGCGAACTTTATCATACGGTCTGTCATTGAGTCAACTGGCGTGATTTCCATTCTACGGTTGTACGTGACAAGGAGTAGGGTCGTCTAACCAACCTCGTGGGTTTTCTCCGATCTTCCGGTTCCCTCCCACAGCTTAAGACCCATACGCGCAAGCGAATTATTATGTTAGTCCCACAATGACGTTACACCCCCCCCCCCTTCTCTCTGGTTTATATTTTCCTTCATTAGCCCAGTCGGAGTAGAACCCCATTTGATTTCATTTTTCATCTGGTTCATATTTTATATTTCGTTCCACTCATGTATTATCATTAGTTATATTGATCATAACCAAATAACACACATTCTTCTGTTTTTATTTGTTATTGTATGCATTGTTATTCGATATTCTATTGTATAGCTAAAGAATGTTTTAGTACAATATGTTTAGTATATTTTTATTATTAGTGTGATTAGTGACCAACCCCTTCATTTCTTTACTTAATAAAGAACAACTTTATACAAGTATGGATCTTAAGAAGCATTATAAAGTAATCTATCAGAAGAGCAATTCTGTAATGACAGCTACAGAAATGTCTTAAGAAAACCATTTGACCGATCCATTGTTCAATAACATTGCAATTAACCTTTCTCTATTTCTTGATGTGTTGATTAAAGGATATTTATTTTGACCACATGTTCTTTTTGGGGGGTTGGAAAAAGGGGTTGTCAAGATTAAATCAGATTTTTAAACATTTTCACGGGAGTCAACAATGCGTAGACATGTTTTCGTATTTATTTTCGATTTAGTTTGTGAGAAGAAAGCGATTGTATCCCTGGTCTACCATGGGCTATATTACTAACTGACAGCCATTCAAGGTGTCACACAACCCGCCATGCAAATTTAAGCATATGAACGGAAGACGAAAACTTTCAATTTCTCGTTAGGCTTTTATAGCCATTGTCATGTAATTGTTAGCGTTTGAAACGGTTTAACTTAGAGTTATGCCCAGCCTACACCTGAGACTAAACACCTATTTGTGTTTATTAAAATTGTCTGATTTTCTTTTATCATACAGCAAGGTGTCTAGAAAAAATAAAAGGCGTTCTTTATCCAATAAATATATACGTCTGAAAAAAAAAAATAGAATAAGTTCAAAGGTTAAACCACAAAATTGAACAATCTTTGAGAAAGTTAAATGTGAATTATTGTTGAATTTGAAGAGAGAAAAGATTTAATAGTTTATACGCTAGCTATAAATGGCAAGACGGGGAATTTTTTTTATAGAAAAATGAACACTTAGTTTTGTAAACACCTAATGCACTAACTTAAATTTATTCAAACAATTTTGATTCTCAATAAGAATAATTCAAATACTGTTTAGTTATGTGAATCTGGGAACATTATTTGATATATAGAGGTGGAATGGGGTTTAACATCTCGCCAAGACTGTACATTTTCACACTAATGTATGGTAATGTAAGACTGTACATTTCAGTGCAATGTTATAAGACGGAGAAAGAGTGGGTGTGGGGTGATATGGTCAGACAGTGGGTTTTCCGTTCTTGCTCGTGCTAGAATTTCAATCCATGGATTGACCCGAAGCAAAACACAATGGAGAACACGACTTGAGTATTCCCGAACTTTCTTCTCAGTCTTATCTATATCGGCAATGAAACCAGGATCACTTTAGTTGAAAGGCACTGCTCTGTCATCGGCTGGCAACCTTGGCTACCTTGGATTTTTAAGATTTTAGTAGATGGACCTAGTTGCATTTACATACTTGATGGCCCCCTTTATAACTATTTCATGCTACCCAGACGTAGTTAAGAATTAACTTTCATAACAGAGGTTAATAATGTCTTCAAGATGAATAGCGAGACTGTCACTTTGGATAATTTACTATCGTAATAATATATATATATATATAATATATAAATTGATTTCTCTATGCTATAGAATCTAATGATGGATGTCATTGAGTAAAAATCTTTTGTTCAACTATTTAACGTTTAATGGAGTTTTGAATGGTTGATATGGCACTAGAGCAGAAAACAAATATCGTACTAACTAAACATAGATGGGGTAACAATGCCCAGATAGGTCAATCATGTATTGATGAAATAGGACTTCTATGTATAGAAATATTTCATCTTGTAAATCTTAAAAGTATTGTGTAAATCCTCGTCAAAGACAATCTGGGAAATCCAACAGATTGAGATGGTACTTGCACAGATAAACCAATGTCTTATTTATTTTTTTTTACCAAACATAACCGTAGAAACAATAAGTCAACCATTTCTTGATAGAACAGTACTTATATCCATAGATATATTTCCTTTTTTTTGAATCTTAAAAATATTGTGCAAATCATTTATTAAGACAATCTGGGAAATCCAGCAGTTGGTTTCTGTCTGGTTATAACGGTCACAGACATGAGATGAGAGAACATCATGTTTTTATGACAGAATTATACTGGGTGACGGAGAAGCAAGTCTTCAACAAACTATTAAAAGAATAATGATTATTGGTGGAAATGTATATGGAAACGTTTACAGTTTCTATATAGGGCTAACCCTCTCTAATATAACTAATTTCTTAATCCCCGTAACGTTTCCGATAGGACCAAAAGGGAGTTAAAAATGAGTATTGCCCCTAGTGACAAAATAACCAACCCTATTATACTTTGTCGATTTTTAACACCCAAAGCAAATCTGTTTCTGTTTATTTGTTTTTTAAATTGATGGGATATAAATTTAACGGTTTATTTTATCAGTGATTCAGTTGTTTCTTTTCAAGATAAGCATCAAAACCATATGATACATTTCTAGCTTTATTTATTTTCTATTTCTATAAAGGCTTTCTTTAATGGAACTGCCCATTGTTATTAATATTATATTGGCGGTTCCACAACTTTAAGTGATTATCATTTAGCGTTCGCATTTACACACTAAAACGTAAATTGTTATTTTTTTGAACACCACGTCTTTGCGTTTGTAACAAAATATTCGGGGCTGTGTGTTTAAAGATATCAAGTTAAAGTTTAGAACTTTTAATTAATATTTTTGTTAATGTTGCAAATAACATTATAGCATAGGGTACTCCTTCTGTTGGTGTTTTACGTCCGCTTTCATAGACATGACATCGCAGTCAAAAACGACGTCAGTGTCCCCTTTTACTCGGTGATATAAAATGGTTGTTTATTGCGGATTTAACTGCCGCTTCCACCCTGAATGGAATCGCAGACGAATCTTTATGTTTTAGTAAATTTAGCCCATGTGCAGGGGTGTTTCTTGTGAGAAGATACCCGAGTGCTCGAAAAAGCCCAAAGAGCTCGGAAAGGCGCTCATATCCCCAAACCGCTTACGCTCACCATGTATTGAACCCACGAAGGCAAGTTAAAGATCGTCGGCAGCATGGAACTTAAAACGCGACACTATAGCGTTTAACAAAACTGTAAATATTACTGTGTATGTACTCTGTAATCGACATTGATACGTGCAGCATGCTTTTTATATTCCAGTACAGCTATTATCTATATACCTACATGTGGTTATTTATTGAAAACGACAAGGTCATAATAAAACTAATAAGACCCATATTCTGGTTTATATCTCTAATTGGTCAACTCTGTCGTGTTTAAATTATGATTGACATAATGAGGTACATAGGTCATACAGGTTTTGATGTTTATGTAAAATAGGAAAAACGTTGAAGGATATCACTAGCCAGATGTTAGTGAGTATATATTACATTATATGCATGTTTATATATAATATCTATCTTTGGTGTCATAAAATCACAAACACATTCCAATTGTCCAACAACTTTAATACTCTCAAACTTCGAAATATATGATAAATTTTCAATATGAACCTGGTAATCTGAATTAAATTTTAATTCAAATGTTGAACGCCACGTTGTACCCTATGACTTCAAATAACCGCACTTATGGACTCTTATTGGAAACAATAACGCATATTAATTACCGTTAATAACGACTGTAATTATATTCAAAGTATTAGTATCCAACATGTTAACGGAAGCACACAATTCAGCGAAAGTATTAGAAACAAATGTAGATACAGAATGGAAGTAAATTATAAACAATTACGCAATGTTAAAGGGGTTGAACCTGTTCAATTCTGCTCAAAATAAGATGTTGAATTCAGATGATCTGATTTTGATATTTTATTTCTTTCGAGTACCTTATTATTTGTTAGTTCTATTAACGATTAGAGAGAGGGCCGTGTATGGTGGTCAGTCCATATACTGTGACATTTCGGTAGTGAGTGGAAACCAGTATGTGAACAAATCCTTCAAACGTCAACTAGAAATTTTATCTAACGACTTAAAATTCTGAAGTTGGGTCAAATGGCAACTCGTATTAAAAAAAAATGTTATCAAATCGGCAATATTATTTTTAAAGCAAATGAAAGAGGGGTGCCAGTTGGATATTTACATAAACATTCCTAAAGGATAGTACAAACTTAGCTAAAACCAGAACGCCTTTCGACCCTTAAGTTAGATATCCGTATCCACATGGACATGCAATTAACGGTTAAATCGCCCTTTCAACGTTTACATATGACGAATTGCAGAAGCTTTAAATAATTAGCCGATCCTCATACTGCGTTTTCTATTGCTACTTTCTGGACTTTAAATTGAACTTTACAACGGAAGACCCATCCTTCACGCTGTTATAATGGTCTTCAACGTCTTCTGCAGATGTTTAATGTTCTGTCATGATTGGTACGCCCTTAGTGGGAATTCTCAATGCAGAAATTTGAAAAAGATTCATGTAAATTTTAGTATATTCTTGGTTATGAACTTAACAAAGATCATGCTAGCGTTAAGTATGAATAACTTCATACAAGTACCAGCTCTTTTAATTATATTGCAAATATTGCAGACATTATGTTCTGTTTAAAAGATTTTAGGATTGTCAGCTAATAAATAATGGAATACCAATATTTCCGGTATTAAAATTTCCCAAGCATCTATGTGTTCAGTTGTTATATCCGTGTAACTGTATATTCACATTAACCCATGATTATACTGAGGTTAGTCAAACCCCCTCCCTTTCACCTTTAAATATACAGCACCTTGTGTTACCCTATACCATACTGGACAAATTATACACAACCATAATTAGTAAATCTAGCCGATCAACTACTTTCATAAACAAATATTCCAATTAGAATTAAGCCGATTTCGGACCTAGCAACACCCCCTGTGGTCATTCATCAAGGATAAGACTTACTGGACACAACAATGACCAAGGGGTTAAAGTCACCACGGAGCACAATAGGTTCATTACAAGGCTTCACGCCCTGAAACAAGGCTTGTCGTATCTCAATCACGATAGTCGTTTGCCTGATCGTAAATCGGCATTGTTTTACCGCAACCTCTTAACCTGTCCTGAGTGGTTGCAGGTGGTGGACACCGAACTGTCCATTATAGTGGACAACGCCATGTAATTATTACTGAGGGCTGGACTAATACAATGTCTGATTCACCCATTACTTCATCATCAATAATCAGTGTTCAAGTCGAACAATTTTAACTTTTGATCAGCTCTTAAGAGTTGACCACACGATCTATTCTCAACTAATCAGCACAACAAAAGAGAATTTTTACTCGGTTATCGTGATCAGGGATAGAACGTTATGTTGACCATACCATGATATGAGTTATAAATAGTCAACTTTTCAATTTGAATTATCATAATTATGTTCCAGAACATTGCTTGGCGAACCAAGCCCCAGGCTAGCATGGAACTAGTCCTCCAAATCAGCACATCATAAGGTGAACGAACCAAATTAAGAATGAAACCAATTCAATAAATACACTTGATCTTAGGATCTCAGAAGATAATCAACGCCTACCAGAGTTATGGTAAATCATCACGATTGTAGGAAAACTTTCCGTGGCTTTGGTGTGTGATTTCGATAATCAGTAATGAAATTTAGATTCCCCCATTCATGTGTACCAAATTTTGCGGACGTAAACCCCTAACTAAGTAAGTAAATAGGCCTCGGATATAAGGTGGTTTTAAATCTAGAGCTGAGGCCCCACCCCACTCCCCTCCCAACAAATTTTTTTTAAAAATTGACAATCTTTCAATTATAAAATAATACACTTGATTATAATCACACAGTGGTGCTCTTAAGGCGCAGGTTAGTCGGTCGATTTTAAGGGCGCTCAAACGTCAATGGATTCGTTTTCTTATATCACTTACGCGGAGGTTATGCCCCCCCCCCCACACACACACTTTTAAAATCCTACATACGGACCTGGCTCTAAATTTTGTAATGAAATTTGAAAAAATCGTAAGGAATCAAGTTTTTTTTACATTTGGGGCTAAATTTAAAACACATTTGTATATCACCCGGATTCGCTATAATCAAATGCACTTGATTTAACTTGAATGCTTGAATGGTAATTTATGTAGGCTTACTTGAACAGAACAAATGTAGCACCACTTCAAAAATGGAACAATAAAATATCCTAATTTCCGTTTATCTTATACCAAATTAGAAATTGACCTTAAATAGTCATTGAAGTAGCCAGCTGACCACAGTATTATCATATATAATAATTGGGCCATCAAGTAAGACAAGGTGTGGGTCACTTGCTCACGTAACGATTCTGTCAGTTTCCTTTATTTGCATATAAAATGAAGCTATCATATTCCAACACATATGTAAGAGAGGCAATCAAGTACACATATATTCACTTGTCTTCATCAGATACAAGATGACCCTAGCACGAAACACGTTTTATCAGTAGCTGTCTTTAATTCCTTCACAACCATTAAGTTAATTTACTACAAAATAAAACATTTAGAACATGATATTCTTATTCAATTAACTATGACAATAATTATAAAAAGTCCAACTGCAAAAAGGGGGGCTTTCATAACAAAATCCACTGCTCTTTTAATTGATAAATGGCATCGCATTTTAATACAAACGCTCTTATATGATGCCGAACGCGATTCAAACATATTCAACTAACTAGAAGCTCGACAGCTGACCAAATGATAATCAGAATGGTCAGGCTGTTGGCTTGGATTCGCTTCTGATCTATGAATATACTGTAATCAAACTTTCCTATGATAGGCTAGAAACATTTTGTGTTACTGTAGACAGAAAAAGGCTCCTACAACTCACTGTGTAACGGTAATAATTTTGTATATCCCCCCCAGTCGAAACACGATTCCTGCACAATCAATACGAAATTAGATTTTGTAATACAAATCTAATAATGATATAATACGAATGATAAAATTGACCTTTCGATAAAACTGATATAGATAGCTATAAAAGAGTTTACATTAAATTATACATTTTTCTCTAGTTTAAAATTATAGAGATGGTTTTAAAACTTGATTAGACCCACAATGTCGATGAGTCAGTGCAAGGCTACGATTTCCCTCGTCTGTGAAAATGGTGCGTTTTGCTTGTTTGATTTTACATTTTTTTTAAAAAAAAAATCCGATCAACTTATTACTATTATAAAAGTATAAATTATTTGATTAGTTCTAAAGTACTACAAGTATACTTCAGGTTCTACAGAAAACAGGGAAATGAATATTTAAGATGTTTTAAGTGGGAAGTGAATGGAACCAAGTCCCAAAGGCAGGGTAGCAAACTGCTCAAATCTCCATAAAAATGCATTGGAAATCTACAGACCGATAACATCCAACGCCCACGCTAAATCTTATAATTGGGGAATTAAATAAACCAAACTGCTTTCGCATTTGTTATTATCTATCAAAATCTCGTTATGACATATCAAATAGAGGAAAATCCAGCAGCGGAAAATATAAAGGCCACTAATTTCTTAAATAACTTTCTTAAATAAATAAACAGCATGTGTAAATAGGAAAATATTGATGTGCTAAATGGTGAAAGTTAAACACAAAGCTAAAGAGAAGAGCGATAATATAGATTGTTGGACTCTGTGATCGATGTTGCACTGGCATTTCGTAAATTGTCTACCCTTAAGGAAGTGTAATAGCCCGTTACATGAGCAGTTCTCTTCATTTCTTTTCATTTATCTTATTGAATATAGTGAAATTTATACGGCTACTGTACAGATACACGAGACACTACAAAAAATAGTCATATATTTCACAAGTAAATTTCTTGCTGTGTGAATGGACCTTAACTAATTGATTGACAGTTCAACGTGTGAAGGGGCGGAGCTTAGACATTAAACACTTTATTGTACATAACTATCTTGTTTTACTTTCTGGTAGGAAGGCGTTACCCTATTCAAGTGGCGACAAGACATGCCAATCACACAGGCTTTTCGGATGTATTCAGAGTCGAATTAATAGTGGACCAAACGACTGGATACGTTTCTACGCACATTTGGATCCTGTAGTCAGCACGTACGATGTTTTACCTCAACTCTTCATAGACACAGAGGTGATGACCCGATCCACACGTGTACATATCTCTGGCAAGCCTTAATTATTGGTGACGTCTGTTTCTCTCGTTTACCGCCCATTCTTCAAAGTTTTTTTCTTAAAAAAATTCTTATGTTGGAAGAGTTCTGAAATTTTGAACATTGTTACAATTTGGGACGTTTAACGTGTTCGCAAATTGTTCTCAGCAACCAAAAAGCAGAGAAGACTGGAATTTAACCACGTGTAAGAATCTGGTGCTTAAAGTGGCCTACGGGCCTTGGTATGGCCGAGGGTAATGACGGAAAGCACGGATACTACAATGTATCCGAAGACATAAGCAAAGTTGGGGACGAGAAACTGAAATTGGAGTAGAGATTGTCAAGCATCAACAAGTGATTGTATTGTATTAACCACAGTTATCAGACCTGACGGATATTATATAGACTAAAAGGATTAATATTAAAAATACACAACCTGTGCTACTCATTTAAATATATATATTTTGTGACACTTTAAACGGGTACAAATTGTTCACAATGGTGTCGTGTGAAGTGACTCGGCGAAGCAATTGGTCATTCCGATTGCAGGTGGTTATTTTGGCGGGACTGGTGTTTTTAGAAAATGTCGCCGCCACAAAATACATTAGTAACATGTTTAGTGCGCAACAAAATGCACCTGACCCATGCTATGAAGAAAGTTCCGAACCCATAAGATGTGTACCTGATTTTGTGAACGCTGCATTCGGCATGGAAGTCGTAGCTTCCAGTACGTGTGGTTCGCCCCCAAGTCGATACTGCAAGTCAACGACAGACAAAGATGGAAAGATAATTCGTAACTGTTTTATTTGTGATGCGAATCACCCCAAACGAAAACATCCATCTAAATATCTAACAGACTTAAATAATCCCAATAACTTAACGTGTTGGATGTCCGAACCTTTTGTTCAGTATCCCAATAATGTAACCCTAACCTTGTCATTAAGTAAAAAATACGAACTAACATACATTAGTTTACAATTCTGTTCGGCGCGTCCCGATTCTATGACAATTTATAAAAGTGTTGATTATGGCAAAACTTGGATCCCTTTTCAATATTATTCTAGTAACTGCAAGAAGATGTACGGCTTACCATCTCGAGCTATTGTCACCAAAGCCAACGAGCAGGAAGCTCTATGTACTGAGGCCTATAGCAACATCGACCCTTTAAGTGGAGCTAGGGTAGCTTTCAGTACCTTGGAGGGGCGACCATCAGCTTACGCATTCGACAATAGTCCTGTTTTACAAGATTGGGTAACGGCTACGGATATTAAAGTTGTGTTCAATAAATTGAATACTTACGGCGACGAAGAAAAAGATGAAGAAGGGGCCAGGGAGAGCTATTATTATGCTCTATCCGATTTTGCGGTTGGTGGCAGATGTAAATGCAATGGTCATGCTTCCCAGTGTGTTCCCCAAAAGGATGGTCGTTTAGGCTGTGATTGTAAACATAACACTGCTGGCTATGATTGTGAAAAATGTAAACCTTTCCATTTTGACCGGCCCTGGGCAAGAGCAACTGCATCTGAAGCCAATGAATGTGTGGGTAAGTAACCTAAAATTTTCAATCGAAGTTTATTAAAGGTACTGTTTCTTTTTTTCTTTATCTTGACATGCTCATCATTTTTCCCATTTTCTGGGGGTTTTTTATTTTCTATCTTTTTACTGTATTATTTTTTTTTATCCAACATCATTTTTTTTTACATTTTGCATTCTCCACTCACTAAATACGTATCGAGTAATTCACGCTTAAACTACACCAAGATGTATATCATTAGATCCATTTTATACCCATAACATTGAATATATCTCTATTTTTTTAAAAAAAAGTTTCCGGATAAATGCGTACAGGTACATTAATACGTTTTCGCAAAATTGAACAAAATGACTTTTTAAGTGATGTTGACAGCTCTACCACAAAAAGACTTTGAATTCTATGAGAAACGACAAGTGGTCGATGTGAATTTTATTGTTGTACCATCCATTAAATAAGGCATCCTTCTATTTGGTTTAAGTAGTAATGAAAGTTCACTGAACAACACGTTTTGTTAAAAATGACAGCTTAAAAGCATTTAGGATCATTTAATAACATAACTTCAGGGGAAGCAACAAATATCATTAGTACGGTTAAGGAGGAAACAAAGCATTTTTGGAAATGTTGCTGAGTCAACTATCTTGCCACTGATCACTAATTAATACTGTTGATGCACTTAGAGCATCTTCTATGACAGTTCTTATTATCCTTATCTTCTTACGGTGATATATATTAAAGGCGAGGTTTTAATAGCAGCTTTTCTAAAATGATAAGATTTCCTGCTAAACAGCCTAGAGCTGTTGAAAAAAGCAATAATTGCCTAAATGATAGATAAAAACTTTATTCCGGGGTTTCAATTTAATGGAATAAAACCATAAATTATATCCTTAAGATTCATTTTTCATGAAATTACGATGGCATAATTCGAAAAGTTATAAAATTGGGTTCATATTGCAGTTTGACCGTATAGAAATGGTGGGATGTTTTTAATCCATAAATTCTTAAAAGGCCAATGCGGCACTATATGATGGGCAAAGAATGGGGGATTCAATTATACCGATATGAACTTTGATGCATGATGCTACTATATTCATTGGGAATGAAAATTAACAACTAAACGATGCACAATTCCACGAGATTGAAGTTTAATCTATCCGCATATTAAATTTTACAAAATATCTTTACACTAAAGCAAGATCGCTTTGATTCTTTCGTATCTTGACGCGGATTATTTACACCCCAAAATCCTCTTATATATCTTTTTCGCACTTAAAGTGTCAACATTTATTTAGCTAAGTAATTAATGCATTAAGTAGATCCAGAGCTGTCAAAAAATCTTAAACACCTAAAACTAAATCGACTACTGTATTATTACGTCCATGAGTTTATAATTATTCATAAAAGAAAAATCCGTGAGTCGGATTAGAATAACAACTTTTTCTTGTTGATATATGGAATTATTTATGAGAAGGATCGAATTTCCATAATACCACATTTTCTCTTGGCTTAAAAGATTAAAGCCACGTGCGATTGTTAATGAGCCAAATTAATCGTATAAACTTAATCGCCGAGCAAATTAAATACACGCGCTATTTGTATAACTGACTTTTATCTTTCTATTACGTTTATCGGTATACAATTTACATCCTCTATATGCAGTGTTGTACAAAAGAAACTTTATGTATATGGTGGCATGCAGCTCTCAATCCAAAGCCTGGTAAAGGTTTTCTGCCAAAATACACGATATTGATAACATTGAGTCGCGCTTGTATAGCTCAGAAAATGCGATCGGTTCAGCGAACCAAACGTTTACGCTATCCAATGTATGTTTATGCTATAAACTAACATTTTCAAAGTAAACATTAAATTTCCGTACAAAATAAACCACCTTTGGTCCATAAGGAGAATCTTGAACACGTAGACACAAGGGTTATGTTGTATCTTTATTTGTGAATTAAAAAAATATATATTTTTTATTAATTTTGACAAGAGCTGAAATATATTTTTCTTCAGAAATTCCGATCTTGTTATCATTTTTTTCTGATTTATTAAACATCTGCTAACATGAATACCCTTAATCACAAGCACATAGTTTTCCCCATTCAAATGAATTGCATACTTTCGGTGCAAAAGTTTGAAAAAAAATAAATATAGCACTGGTAACTATGACTGATTCTTTTGAATATACTGTATATTTTATGAGATCCACAGATATCTTTATTTATATTAGTTTAAATACATATGAACTCAAATTGTTATTAAAGTGACGGTGCATTGTATAAAGCCAGTTTCTTCAAATCTAATCATCTGAGCAGATCATTTTAATCACGATAATGTATAACCATATCTTGATGAAATAGTGACGGGTGTCTCTTTAAGTAGGACACTTTTTAGACTATTCTGCAGCACAAATAGACTCACTTTAACGCTTTCAAATTGTCAAAACTGAGAAATTGAGAGTAAATACATATCTTCCAGTTTCAAATAT
The DNA here is from genome assembly GCA_036850965.1 of Patella caerulea. Taxonomy (NCBI): domain Eukaryota; kingdom Metazoa; phylum Mollusca; class Gastropoda; family Patellidae; genus Patella; species Patella caerulea. Next base: position 14,996,882 of record JAZGQO010000014.1, on the reverse strand, counting down.
CTCTTGAGTATGATTGATTATTTCTAGACAGAAACTTATAGGGTGTGTTTTGGCAAACATTGAAATTGTTGAATATAAGTGATTTTATTTTTTGTTATTTTAAGAGAGATCTCTTGGGTAATGGCCGAACCAAAGTTTGTCTGGAATACGTAACATTTTGTGACGATATCTGGAAGCACATTGAATATATCTGCATTCACATTAACATGGGGTATTTTAGGAAAAAGTTTCTCCTTTTCAGGCACACACGAGAGCGCGTTTTCACACCCTCCTTCTAAGCGTTTGGTATTTACACCCCATGAGGACATACTTCAACCTTATATCAACAAGCAAAAATGTTTGAATTTTCTTCAGTCGTCGCTCTTAGGTCTTTTCACCTGATTTTAGATGTGTTAACTATGTGCTACAAGTCTTTAATTAAATCGACCCAAAAAAGAAACTTTTTTTTCTCGTCTCAGTCATTGTTCAGTAAAGGGATTTTTTTTCTCCTACAAAACCGTTACTGCCGACTGTATTTGTAATGTATACTACTATTCAACGAGCTATTCAACTCATTCACACCACCTTTATCTACCTTTGTACGTCTATTTATTTACAACTCTCTTTCTAAAGCGTCGTTTTTAGCTTTTCTCTTCACGTTTTGTCTGGCGGGTTTTCAACCACCACCTTGCTCATACCGTGTCCTTCAAGAATAAAACCAAATAGTTTTCCATGTGATTAATGACTTTTTTATCATTTACTTAACAACAGTGTCAATATTCCATTTTCAGTTTTCGTCTATATTAAGAAACACAAAGAAACAAACAGGAGCCCCAATTGAATAACTTGTTAACATTTTAGAAAAAAAATGCGTGTCTGCATTGTAATATTTATGAAAATACATTATATTTAAAGCTTTGGATGAAATACTGTAAATGGTCTAAATAAGAATTTATTAGGCAACGAGCTTTAAGAAGGTTTATTCTTTGATGGTGGTTCGTATTGTGTGTTATTTTATCTTGGAAGTATGTAATTTGGCTTTTACATGTACAATTGTTACCTTGTTACATGGACAATTGTTGCATTATTACATGTACAAATGTTACATTGTTACATGTAGGCTACAATTGTATATTGTTACATCATTGGTCTTTAAAATTTGAAACGTATCTTCAGGACATAAACTATTGAAATGAACTAATATTTAAAGGGACCACATAATTGATCTTTTATATCAATTTGAAATCAGTCGAAATCCTTCATGCCCCTCCTTCACGTGGGCTACGAATGTCACGGTTCCCCCGAATCAAAACGGCGGTTCTTAAAGTTCATGAATGATTCTTAGTAGGTTCTTACAAATTCGTATTGTTCGTTGTAGTCAAAGCAATTTCGTAGCTTTATCGGTATCATTCGTGGAGAACGTAGTGTATTCTTAACTGAACTCTGATTATTCGTATCAATTCGGCATATTCGTAACTCATTCGTAACTGAATCGCCTCAATTCGTATGGATGATTCTTTCATTTCGTAGAACTCACTCTACCTTGACATCCGGCCTACCTTTTACCCGATTACCAACAAATTATCGTAACTCTTTGCTAAACTATTCGTAACTGATTCGTAGCTACTCCAGATTCTCTACGATGTTTTTGATTTTTTGCCGAATCGCCACGAATTTCGATTAGGGGCTTTTCGTAGCATTCGTAGTCCACGTGAAAGCCAGGCGTAACACTAAATAATTATTCCTGGTTTAAAGTTTTAATCGAACATTAAACAACATAGGTGTTAAAAAAGAAAACAAAATAGAGCCGTAAGAAAATAGAAATAGTGCGACAGAATGATAGGGCGGTAATACATTGTATACACAGGTGTTTGGACGTATCCATATGTCAACTTATACTTAACTAGAAATAAATTATTCGGGTGTGATTGAAGTCGTATTGAGCTCTATTGTTATAACTATTGGTCTACGAAATACCTACACAACAACCATACATCTATCTTAGTATACAGTAAGGTGTGAACCATTGACTTATCTCATTTCTCCAAAATCTTACCCCATATCACACAGTACAACATCTAGAGCGTAGAATAGGAAATCTGTGTACTGTAGTCCTTCAAACGTGCCTTATCAAACTATCTCAATAAAACCTCGATGAATTGTGTCCATATTTGAAGCCTATGTGTTTAGAGGAGATATCATAAATCCTCTATATGACAGTCAATAAATTTAATCGGATCTAAGGTTCATAATATAAATGCCAAGATAGTTTAGCTATATTAAAGTTTTCTAAATCCCCTTTTAGAAAAGAAAAAAAAAATGTAGCGTTTATTCGTGAATGATAATCAGACAGTCGTTACAGTATTCATCGATCGCAAAAGTCCCTGTCTCAATATGATTGACAATCAGTTTTTGCATTCATTCTAATAAGTAATTTATTATCTGTTTTCAAATTCTTAGGTAATAAATGGTCTGCAATCAAGCTAGTTTTATTATACACTCGATATTCATTTTAGCAGTTCGTTATTAGAAATCGTAAATGAAATTCAAATGAAAAATATACTTGCAGTCATAACAGATATCAAGAGGTCATCTACAATACCGATAAATACAAATCGAAATAGCAGCGTAAATTGCGTCAATCAACGATGACCTATCATTATGGAATACTGGTAGTATTGAAACTGTGAAAAATTTCATCGCTTTTAGAGTGCTTTTGTTTCAAAATAGCAAATTGTTTGGTTATATTTATATTTGTTAACGAATAGAATATATTGATAATATATTTAAAAGTCATGAGATTTTACCATGTTAGTTTGATTACACTAGCTATGTTGGATGCCACGTTTCCAGAAACAAATATTGGTCAAAATAAACGTTCATGTTATGAATACATTGACGGGTGCCTATACCATTGTTTTACTCTATTGAAGGTGTTTGAAGTGTATAATATATTGCAGTGTATCTTTTGATCAATGAAGTTTGATTCTGGGCGTATGTGGTCACTCGTATTTACGTATCAGGTTTAACACATTCTTAATGATTAAAGTCTATAATGGGTTTCTTAATCACCATTCAATATAATTAACATACTTGAGAACAGTAATTTGACTATGTTGCCTGCTATTATAAGTAACTATTTCCTTAAATGTATTTACACTTTCTTAGTTGTTAAGTTATTTTTCGATAAAAATCATTTATTCTATGAGATTAAAACATTTATTACACAGCACAAAAAAGCACTCCCCCACAAAATAGCTAAAATAGGAGACTGGAATTATGTTACCCTACATAAGTAACCCCTTCCTTGGCGCTATGTTTCTATTTTCTACGTAGTTAGAAATGTGCTGATAAAAAGCAATAAAATCACTCCCACATGATGCAACGGGAAAACTATCGTTGATTCCATTCTTAAGTATTGACCTTATCGAAGTTTATTTTCTCTTTTGGCATGATAAGTTTGTGGGTTTTTGTGCCGTTCAAAGAGTATCGTGTTGTTATTGTCTATACGATTAAAATGATACAAAATATTCCCCCACTAGCCAAAAGTGACGATCAATTACAGGAACGGTATGGAATTGGTCTTAATGATCTCAACTCTTAGGGCTGTTGACCATCAGCAAGCACTAGTTGGTAAATTTAACTACGAAACAGCCTCTTAAAGAGCGCTGTAGGGGAGTGAAACACTGTATATGAGTAGATGTTAAAGGTTTAGGACTGTATTTTTTATGTACTTGTAAGTACCACTACAATTTAAGCGACCATAATGCAGCGGGTCGTACTCTTTTATGGTTATCTAAAGAGTTGATACTAAAGCAATTACACACACTATATACTTAGGATATTCTTATAGATATCTCAACCCAGTGTCTCACTAAAGACCATATATAAAAGTAGATCAGCAATTGACTTATTGAAATTCTCTTAAAATCAGCATGTCGTAGATAGGCCTACCCGTGTGTAACTGAGATAATACTTGTTGTCCGGAATCGACAATCTTTAATCTAAGCAAAGTATATTACACCTTTCTTTATGACCTAGTTCTAAATTAAAAGACATGCTACATTGGTTTTAGCGACCTGCTTTTCTGCACCAACCTGGAAAATGAAGCCGAACATAAGCCACATTAGTATTTGTGAATGGCCAAATTGTCCCTATTTTCTGTAAAGGGAACATTTACATGTACAGCAGAGAGTGTACATGATATGTTCTGAATATAGGCATACGTCATGCATTGTGCTATGTGAGCCATTTTGCCCGGACAACGGCATTACGACCAACTCTAATTCCAAATTGCACCTGTCAAGGACTCTTTTATCGTCCACGTCAATGTTTATATACGGTAATCGGTTTCCTTCCCATCTGAACAACTAGACACTGTTCCCTGATAGGGGAGTCACAGTGATTCAGTGAGCTGTCTGGGGTCCTGTGTTAGAACCCTGTGCTGACCGAGAGAAATTTCCTGGGTATTTTCCGGCGTGGTCCCCCCCCCCCCCCGGCAGTCGAGCAGGATCGAGGGCATGGCAAGGGACAACATATTGTCATTCGGATGGGACAAAAAAACGAGGTTCCATGCTGTCGTTTGGCGGCATTTATGCCACCAATGGATTGAACATTTCTTTTACTTTCTGATGAGAACGCTTCAGCGTTGTATTTGAAATTCCAACCGGACATGATAATAGCGATATATACGAGGAAATTAAGTCTATATAATAGTTGGCATTCGGTGATTTATTGTATATTTGATTCCTATGTAATTTTGACAGTAAGTGTTGACCTATATATTTTCTGATGTTACTACACACCTCACCATGTATGATTATTGTTAAGTAAAGGAAAGAAAATTATCAGAGTAATTCGTGCCCTATCAATTACTCTAACGCCAGATATTTGTGTAATTAAGTGTACAGACACAAAAGGTCATTGCGATCGTTGACTAACTGACACCGTACATATATAACCTTTGTCCCCTTATGAAGCAAACTAAAACCAAGACATTTATGGTGTATAGTAACACCTCCTTCATACACTGGGAAAAAAATGCAAATCAGAGCATAGCGTTAATAGTTTATTAACATCATCATCAACATGTGCATCATGATCACCATCTTCTGATCTGGGTAATTACGCTCCAAGGGTTATCGAAACATTCAAGAAAGATCGTGTTGTTGAGAAGTGGTTTTAAATCGAATAGAGTCGGCGGTTTTCAAAAGGAATCTCTAGGCTTGTAATTTGGATCATTAATGAGGGTTTTATCGCCAATAACAGTTGTAAATAACTCAGTGTAAAAGTTGATAAAGAATTCCAATAAATCCGGCTAATTAACGTCCTGGGGCTACAACAAACAGACAATTGGATGCCTACAGTCACAGTCAAACCTAATCCGATTACAATTTCAAGATAGTCAGTCTTATAACACTTACTTTCCCTCATCAAAACCTGGCCATGTTACATCTTTTTACGGCTTATAGAACTTAAGAAGAATTTTGTTTACATTTATGCTTTACAGTGTGTAATTTTTACAGACCAACATTGTGAACGCTCTAGAGACTATAGTCATCATCTGATCGAAATCGCCTTCTTCGGCTCATGGACTTTGAGAGAGAGAAAGAGAGAGAGAGGGAGAGAGAGAGAGAGGGGGGTGTAATGTCCACTCGACACAGTCTAGGCCTTATGGTTCAATTTTAATTTGATAATTCGCTTGCGTGTAGGGATCTTCTGTAGTGGAAGGAAATCCGAGTACCCGGAAAAAACCCACTAGGTTGGACAGGCAACCTACTCTTTGACACGTACAACAAGGAATCGAAACCACGCCCGTTGACTCAATAACATAACTATTCTGCCCCCACCCCCCGCCCCATGAACTTTGAGACTGCTCATAATTTTCAAATCAACCTAACGATAACTTTAGCCTTTAAAGCGTCAACAGTTAAATGTATCAAGGGTCATAACTCTGACAGTACTTATCGGAAATAGGGCCTTCCGTCTCATGAACAAAAACAGCAAATATCATGACAACCTTAGTCTCTAGATCCCTTACAAGATTTTTCGAATGTTATGACCAAGTACAAGGGGATGGAACATGATCAGCATGGTATGCTACATGATATACCCGTATGCTCAATTTTACCTTTGTACCTATCTTTTTTTTCTTCTTCCGTATCGATTTTGATCTACCCAAACTAACTTCGCGTATTTCAGAATGTGTTTCTGCCTGTGCCTTGCAGTGAAGCATTGTATTCTTCTTCTCCAGTAGGAATTTGAATCTGTTGGTACTCGATCTTTATGAACGTACCTAACAACACAAGCTTCCCTAATTAAATGGTAATATCAGCGAACATGCATACCTGTATTTGTGAATAAGATAAACATTATTCTTACTACATGTTTGACTTAACTACATCATGTGAGAAGAATCTCACCACATTTTTTTCACACCTTTTTTATTCTTCTTGGCCATGTCAAGTACGCGTAAAGCATATGTTCAGGAAGTGGGCATATATATGTTTACTTAATGCTCTTTGTTGCTGGCTATATTAAACCAGAATATTTCATATAAGCCAAGTTTTTGTATGTAAAACCGATATCAAAAAATAAATTTAGACAGTATATATTTTGGTGATTTTCTCTTTTGTAAACATATACGAGAAACGTTGAAAGAGCTTTAAGTTTTTTTCGTTATTAACGCCTATGACGTAAATACTAGGATCTTGTTTTATGGGGTAATAAACTGTGCTAGAGATAAATTTTACCATGCACGAATCGCAGGAAAATGTATTTATTTTACAATAGCTATGTAAGATGTAACGTGTATATAGGCCGTATACAATCTGTGTTATCTTTATTTGAATGAGTTCCAGAACGGTAGTGTTAAGAGGATGTTAGAATGGTAGAAATTATAAGAAAAAACCACGTTTACATGATTAGATTAATCTGGACAGATTTCTTCATTAACCACGTGTACGTCTACAGGTGTGCTATTTTATTAGTTAAACCTTTATTCGAAACAGTTAAAGTTAGTATTTATTAATTTTGTGAAACACTACCTATATTCTTTAAAGTTAAGGGTTTTTCAAAATATTTAAATCAGAATGAAATATTAAAGGGGTCATACGAATAATCTCGAGTATAACCTTTTCTGTACATCGAAGTACTCTGTCGCGACCGTTGCTCCCTAACAAAACCTCTAATTACGTTAGAATAATATACGAACGGAAGTTAAAGCAATAGGTTTAAGTGCGATGACACTCCAATTTCACAAACACCTACTTCCAAGGTGAAAAAACACCAAATGTTAGCCTATAAGTATATTAATATCATACTCGCAACTTATAAGTAGCAATAATGTTGATAAAGCAGAACTCGTTTTATACATGGTATCTTATATAGCCCAGATATAATTACAATGTTTTAAATACAGCATCTTAAAAACCAAAACCATTTCATTCACGCCCAACGTCTCTCATTCATAATTGAGACTTCCATATCTCCCCACAATCAAAACTGTACCAGGAAGCTGGAATTTAATGTTCGCTGTTTAAATGGGCTTATCATATCAGATATTACTACTTATTATGTACAGGTGTAACCTTCTTGGGCTGATAAGACTAATGTTTAAAATTAATTAAACTAAATCAAATCCCGAACTACTGCTATGCAAAATTCTTGAGCATATATCATTGCGCGAAAAAAGTTCTGCTTTATAAGAAACAGTTTATCGGTAACGGCATCATGGTTGAGGACGATATACTATGTTGTAAAATAGTTTATTACATGTTTGTACGGACCCCGCCTAATCATAAATTATTGGACACAACTTTCCAAAAGCGACACTTACATAACTATAATAATTATCTGCAAACCACTCTGACGTCTTTGAAATTCTTATCTTCTGCACGATAAAGGCGGGTACAAAATTTGTGATGAATATGTTTCTTTAAAAGAGTTGATATTAATTGTTTTCAACCCCAAAACTAATAGATTTTCATAATTAATGTTTGCTGTGCAATCTTTCTCTGCGTTGTTTGGGTTTCTACAGCAGGTTTTAAAAGCAAAATGTTGAATCATGGAAAGGATGGAATAGCTTCATTTAATGTCAAATTACATCGAGAAACGGCACTGTAGTTTTGTTCAGTTATTTTGTTGCTTTCTTGAAGTACCTAATAACGTTACCTGCGCTTTAGACTTTCCCCACACGCTTACCAATAAGTCACAATAACAATGCGTTGCTGATTGCCAGAACTTAGTTGTCTACAACCAGTATCGTGGCAGCGGGTGTCAGTAGATAGGAGAGTGTATATTTTACGATAAAATCGATTCGCGAATGTCAATTAAATGTGTTTTGAAGAATTTTGATGTAATTGTATTATATCTTTCTACAAACATAGACAGACCATGATGTCGCCCTTCTTTTGTAGTTTGTGTTTCAGGATAGAAGAAGTTCTTTTCTCTACAATGAAATAATCATAGCAAGCAATAGAATCTGATCGTCACTTATACATTCACAATACTGCGGAATAGAATTCGACACGTTCTTTCTCCTTGTGGCCACCCATTAACAATTATAAGTCTTGTTATAATAAGCGGTCTAATATTTCAAATATGTAAAGTATGCACATAAGCATGTGTGTCAAATACAAATGGTATTAAAGTTAATTCCGAGTGTTTATTAAGAATGCAATATGTAATTAAAAAGAACAGTTTTAGTGTATTTTATTCGTATTTTTAACATATTAACTTGGAATTCTTTACAAATAATATTTACGCCACACGTGTTATTCATTTTACAACGAAAATGTAAAACTACGCCCTGTTTTAAATCGAAATGATTTTTCAAAAGCTTTAAAGCTATACGAGTTTAGTAGCAATACTTGTAACTTAAACGGTGAAATTTAATAATAAAAAGCACAAAGAATTTATACGAAAGAGCTACTACATATACTTTTACTCTCACCGTTCAACCCGAGTCCCTAGAAATGTTACAACATACAGAAAACATTTTTCGAATAGAACTATTAATTTCGATTTTGAACAACTTAAGCATTTTTATTTTATCGAATCGTCTCAGTAAAGTCATGTAAATTAAATCCAATTTTTATTGCAATCACATGAAAGAATATAACTAAGATGAATCAGTAATAATATCTATTTTGGCAATAACATATCCGTTATTATGATAATATTGTACGTTTATTTAATTCAATTTAATGAAATACATGACGTTTATATAGATGTATATCTACTGAGATTATACGATAACCCCAAACCATTACATGTTTCAAGTGAATGGTGGTAAATGAAAATACCCGAAACCACACGCAATGCTCCTGAATTTCCAAAATGTAGCTATCATGGAATTCTTTGAGTCTATTTTTATTTTATGTTCCTATTTTATTACTCTGCTTAAAAATCTGATAATGATCTACATGACGTATTTCTTTTCAACAGACGAAAGGGAGGACAGAATTCTAATGATCCATTTCTGTGGTCTGATGCCTCATTATGCCAGAATAAAGGTTAAATATAGAATGATGTTGGTTTATTGTGCTTTTAAACATAGGTAGTTACAACGATCCATTGTTCAACCGCAGTCAGGATCATTAAAACATTATATTAATACCATCAGGTGATGGGCTATAACAAATTTTGTAAAAGAATATTGCTTGGTTCAAAAGACCTATTTAGGAGTTGCGGTTACAGCGGTCAATATCCATTATAACTTACTTAGTCACGGTGCATCAGTTTTTACCTGTATATTTTTTGCTAAAGGTGTTCAACATCTTCATAATATGTTATTCTTTATTTTATTATAGGCGTGTCTCGACGCACGTGTACAGTAACCTACACGGATGCACCTTTGAATATAAACTACATAATCATATTATTTATATTTAGCTTTAGATGTAAGGTGTGTTCAGAGAGCTTAGTTTATTTGTATTATTTGCAAGAGAGGGCATCCTAAACATGAAATCAAATATAATACAGAAATACCATAGGGCTGACAACACCATAAACGAATTCTTTCTAAATCTCCATATTGAAAATGCGAATTTATATGAGCGAATACCTGCATAAAGATTTGAGAAATGTGACCCACATTAGAACGGCTATAATGTAATCATAGATGTTCCGTGGTTCAAATTGATCCAGAAATTACAGCAGCATTGACCTGTCGTGTTGAAACATCCATTCACTGGATTGAAAAACACTACAGTGTGATCGCTGGCTTTAATTCAAACACTTAGATTTCAAAAGTAAACATCGTGGTTAGTTAGAAGTGCGTTAGATTTATTCACGAGCTTTGTTAACATTATTGGCATGCTTGCTAGGATAGCGACAGCTTTTTTTCCTAAGGGCGCTTTCTGGTTTCTATCGTATTAAACAGCGACTTTTTACCGAACGTGTCTAACAAGTGAAAAAAGACTCTCCGATTTAAAACTGTCTTTAAGCCTTTTATTGTTATCTTAGACAACTAAATCCCTTTAATCCTAGCATCTAAACCCACATTTCACAGTCTGTAGTCCGGTGACGTCTAGCACCACGATGTAACATAGTTTAAAAATCATTCCTATAACATTTGAAGGGTGTTATTGTATCTATGTAACATACGTAATAACTTACTAGTATTATCGGTAACATGGGGATATATATCTAGATAATAGTTAAACTTATATAGTAGATATGTAACAGATATGTGTCTATATAACAGTTATCACAATCGGAAGTAGTAAATATACCATACTGAGTTGTTTACAACTATATGTTTTTAAAAGTTCTGGAGAACACATATATTTATAACTGCTGGTATCTGATGTCAGATATATTTGCAGTGATCTATCTCTCAAACAGTTACTGTAGACTTCCCCCAAAACTCTATACCATGGATCATGGGGCTTTAAAGACGTTTTGTTCATTAATTGAGAGATTGGGATTTGGCACTTTTTCCATTGACCAGCTGAAACGAAACCAAAAATATAGAAAGACTGGAAAGAGTTATTCTCATATGCGCAGTCGCCCCCTTGCGTGAAGGGAATTTCAAAGGCAACAATAATATCAGCAAGTACATTTCATTTTGTACTTATCCATGTAAAATCTCGATCATATTATCTCTTTTCAGCTGCAAGGGTTCTTTAACGAGCATGGCAGCAAATATACTCGTTGACCTATCGTTCCACCCGAAAGACCAGATACCCCCTTTCCTTGTCAGGCGCTTCTTTTGAGCCATATTACGGGCCCGGGACTATACAGCGCAGTTGACGTTTACTACTGGTCGCCGGAAGCATTTACTTGGTGTGAAATTTGTTAATTGTCGCTGGCGATTTATTTGTAGTTTGTGTCTTGTCCGCAGGTTTGTCATTTCGTTTTATGTGTGTAGTGCTGTCCACTCACCATTAACAACGGTTAACCAAGCTGAAAAAATCTAAGGTACATTGAGAGCGAAACCAGGACATCCTAGGGAATATATTTGGAAACCTATTTCTTAAGTTCTTATCCAAAAATGGAATGGTTAATTTCGCGGGATCAGTCAAACAGCTAGTTTAATGATACTAGAATCAGAAAATAATTATGAACTTAAAGTTTTGTCCAAGATTTGCTAAATACGTGAAGCGTTGACAGTGTGATAAATATAGAAGAATTGGTATAAATATGTAACATTATGCCAACCACTTATATATGACAATCATTGTCCAAGTAAATCCATTTTCACTTGATAAAGATGTTGGTACGATACACATATCAACTTGACCTCAATATTATCTAAAGAAATATTCAGCATCAATGGGATTACGTTTCTTTTATTTCATGTAATATGTGAAATATATTACACTCCCTGTAATGTTCTGAGTGACGGCAAACTTCGGGGGTTTCTGTGTAAGGCTTACAACAGTTTAATCTTTTAAATAATAACATTCATAACTTTACAAAGGTGTAATATTTTTTTTGATTTAGGTCTCTTTTAGGTATATACAAATACGAAAAGGTGCGAATGAAAATAAGTAACCTTTTGATAAGGTTTACCAAACACACGCCTCAGCCATAATAGATTAAAGATACTAATCCCAAGCCAAATATACAAACAATAATTTATACATCTAAAGAAAGAGATGAATAAAAATGAATAGTTGGTTTTAAGTTAGGTGAAATACGAAACTAATTTTGATAGCTTGAATTGTTTTCTTTATGTACCTGTATATTGAAAAATGTGATAGTTGGTGGAGTAGACATATGTTGTACACCTTTACGGGGTTATTTTGGACTAATGACTACCGTTCTATCATGTTTTTGTCAAAGATGATCCGTTAAAGTAGGAATATAAACATTGATTGATAGTTCCCAGCTTTTCATTTTAACACCTTATACACAAATGTCTAGGAACACAAAACGCATATTGCCGCTGTTGGTGGTAACAGCGATCAACGTACTTTATTCGCTTCTGCTCCATCTTAAATGATGCCTAACCTACTCAAATACCTTAAGTTAACAGTAGACGATATATATCTTGCTAATTTCAACTACAGATTTTTAAAAGATACAGGTTCAAGTTACCCGTTCTGTGGTGAATGCGTGAGACATATTCAGATATTGCACCGAATATCAGAATCGCTCCCTCAATATTCAGTTTAAATCTACAATACTAGATACTTTCTTGATTTATATAAAACATCTATGAAAAAAACCCATTTTAATATTATTTTGACCGAGAAAGTTACCAAGGATTTTGAGCGTAAATTCTGCATGTCAATGCGGACCGTCGTTCGGTTCGGGTGAAAAAACGTCGGTGACGTGTACAAGTTCACCTGTACGTAAAATAACCCTTGACAGTTGGAATTTAATTGCTGCCCGGTTTACAATTTCTTAAATTGAATACTGCATGGCTAATACCATTCTCTATTAGCAGAAAAACTATTACCTTACCCTCCGTCACATTTCATTCATTCATTTTGGGTGCCGGATCTATGTTTTACTGTCACAAAAAAGCAGCCATTGGTACTTATTAGAAGAAGACAGAATTATAATCGAATTTCAGTTGTTCAAAACAATAATTTAATTTTTTAATACAATCTTCGAGTTTTCTATTTAAAAAGTAACCTTCAGTAAAAGCCAAACATGATGATGGTGAATTCAGTAGTTCAGTACTTGAAAATTGTCTTGCAATACCTTAATTTTCATTCATCAAATTCTTTAATTTTGGTTCAAAATATCATGTTTAATATAAAAGCTAGTCACACAATTTCCATGAATTATTTCAACAGATTTAATACTTCCGGTTCCCACTAAAATGCATGAAAACAGTTAGTTTCGAATCCATAACAATTTTAAGCCTAAACATTTCTTTAACTACATGCTGAAGTAGTTAATTCGATTGAAGATAACGCGGTTATAATTAAACATACCACTTTCAGATATGCGATCAAAGATTACCTACATCAGTTGGGTTATGAATCAACCTTGGATTTTAATCATAATCACAGGAATTGAATAAAGCAGCGACTCTTTATAGTAATATTATATTAGCATCCATAATTGAATCATCTGTGATATCCTGGTTATCAACCCCAAGCTTATAATTTATCTTTGCCCGAAACGTGTGATTTTGTGTTCCCTAATGTTTTGTCCGCCCACACTAGGTGTTAGTTACAATGTTATATTTTATTAACCGACTGTTCCTGAAATATTCTACAAGATTTGTTAACGATAGGCTTGGTAACATTTCAAAACTTTGCAACCACAAGAGTGAATCAAGTCTCTTATCATCATGGAAGTACACCCCCACTGTTCGGATATGATAGCTTCCCAAATTCATTCATAAAATCTGTGATATTTTCAGCTAAGTTGATAAAGGAGAATGTCAGTGCGCATCAGTAATTGAAAAACATAAAAACTTTATTAGATTCCTGGTTTCTAATTTTACATGCATTTATCGGGTCGCGATGGTACGTGCTACGTGCAGTTGTTGAAGTTTATGATCTTACCTTTGCATATTTTTACCTGTATCTTAACAGGAAGGGAGGGGGTTCCTGGAGCAATCTACTGACATACATTTCATACACGTCTCGGTAAAAGAATCTGCGTAGGTTCTTGGATTCTATTTTTTTTCATCATATTTATTAATATTTTAAACTTTGTTGACTGAATGTAACCACTTAATAAAGATCTTTATCTATAGATGAGTGAATTACTTGCAAATATAATAATCTTAATATTTGTTTCCGAGATTTCAGTCACTGGTATGGTATAAATACCCCATGTCCCGTTCACCCGTTGGCATGTCCGTAAAAGAAACCCTGGCATTTGGAATTTGACAAAGATTATGCGAAAACGTTGCTGTCCAGATAAAATTCCCCTCATAGCACACTGCGTCGCCTTTGTACAGGAAATAGGACATAACACCCAATTTCTTTTCAGTTTCATTTCAGTGTGTATGACGATTACAAAATAACCCAGAAAATGAAAGAAATTGAGAGTTTTGTTAAATTAAAGGCAAACTATTTTGGCCACCCATCTTCTGTGTTTAACAATAGCCTCTTAAAACTTTGACCCAGTTATTACAGACTTGAAAATAACATGAATACAAAATGGCTTTTAAATGTGCCTAATGCTGTTGCGATGGCAGAAACCATTTTTCATTGTTAACAAAGGGGGTGGGTTTTCTGTACGCCTTCTTCAATCAGGCATTTACAGTTAATATTACTAGAAGTTACTCAAGTTTCAAATAGATGTTTGTGTGTTTCTTTTCCGAGAACATAATTGGCGTATATGAATTCTTTTTAAGCCAAGTTGGTAGTTAAGATGTACAGAATAAGCTTTCTCGGGACACCTCCATAGCTCTAGAATGTCCAGAATGTGTGTCAATGAATGCTAGTCTATAGTTTCTTACGTAGATAAATATTAACTGTGTCATAAGAATATACAATTGCCAATTGTCGTTAGTTATGCTCAGCATTTATTTGATGCTTCTGTATAGGCTAAGTCAAAAAAAATCTCAGGATTGATTATTTTTTCAAATAGTGAACCACCCACCATATGTCTTTAAAGTTTGTGTATGAATGAAATAACTCAATAATACACCCATTGATGTAATATTCATGAAATATATTTTCCAATGCATTATTTAATGGGATTTTGATATTCATACATTTACTTCACTGCGGGTATTTTAAGAAAAAGGGGCTTTTATCCATATATAATCTAAGTTGAAAGGGAATTGTGAAGGTAGACATCAATGAAACGTAATTTAAAACCAATAAGCTGTTTATAGATCATATTTACTCTGATCTGAGTGTAAGATTAAGATGACTTAGACTGTAGTTTACACCTAGACTATCAGTAATAACCTACTAATCTTTCACAATGAAACTTAGATGGTGATTTAAAAACCATTGATCGTATAAACATATTTATTATGATATAGGCCTGATCTATTGTTCCTTGTTAGTAATTATTTCCACTTTTGTCCAAGCAAGACGGTTTTAATTTCTTGAAGTGAAACAAATCCAAATTTTTATTTGTTTTTGCGTATACGTTTTACATAAACTTCTGAAATGTATTTCGCATTTTGTTTTGTTGTAAGGTTTGTTCTTTCCTAATTGAAAATTACATTTTTTGAGTAGATAAAAAAGGAACGCTTAGAAATGGTGTTAGGTGAGTATGTTCAGGTCAATCAATATAGCTTAAAGCAGTTCCTGACCAAAATGCTAACAATGAGGTTAATGAACTACCTTGAAAATTACAATTATATTATGTACATGTATTGTTAAACGATGTGAACTCATATTTAGCCACTGCTGGAGACCACTTATATTTAAAGAGAATCAGTACCGCTTGAAAACTGGCGCAATATCTCTGAATGATTAATCAGACGCATGAACCATGTTTCTTAAAGTCTTTGTTCAGAACTTGACATATAAATAGGTCTAAAGAAGATATCAATTTGTAATTGACAATATATTATAATCTATATGTTATCAGCATAACTCGGAAAACAATTTCAAATCAGCAGTGATTGCTATAATGACCGCCTCTTTACAAGGCGATGCCTAATGCTTGTTTGCACATAAAACAGAAAATTTCAGTCGGTATGACATTCATGTAGGTAATAATCGTGTACCACTTAAATTTTCTTTCTCTTTTTAAAATTTCATGTGTAAGACTCGTATTGTTTATGTATCCTTTAACCATAAAATATGCTTTTAACTGAAAAAATGAATCTAGATTACATACAACTGCGATGACAAAATGCCTGAAAAAATGGACTGTTCCCATCGAAAGATATGCAGTGGCACATTGCGATCCCTTTTTTTTTCTTCTTTGTTTTTTTTTCGTTAAAATGAATGTATTTCTTCATTCCATTAGAATTATAAACAATGGGCGAAAAATACTATGGGCTACCTAATATGGTACTACACAGAGAATTTCTAATTACAAAGAATTTATAATAATGATAATAAGCCTATTTAGTCGTGCTCATAACGCTACAAAAACACAATCACTCTTGCAAATACATGTATTTCTCAAATAAGTATATTTTCAATCTGTTTACAGCGGTTTGACTGATTTTTACATTTTAATCAAAAATGTCTTTTGCAGTTCAAATTTTCTGTATTTATTTAATTTCCGAAACAAATCAAAAGCTACAGAAAACTTTTCAGTAACAAGTTTCTTTCAATTCCTCAAACCAAATACAATTATCTCGACGAAGTTACTGTGGAGTTTGACCTTTACGTTGAGATAGTGGTTGTATATTTGTTATGTATGTGGTGGTATTCGTGTATATTAGTCTGTTTGGCTAGACATGGGAATGGGGAGGTAGTTCTATAAGATATATGTAGAAACCAGCTGTTTAAGCCAAGGTTCGCATGTCTTTTCACGCTTCTAACGATTGTACGTATCTGAAAATACGATTTATGATTAATTAGTTTACGTTGAGAGTACTCGTATTGTTCACAAAAAACCTGTTTACCGCCGTAACAATGTGGTTTTCATGAAGAGAAAGGTCTCTTTGACGATAATTTTATTGTGGATGCAAGTAAATAGAGGTACCATCAGTTTTTAACGACTTATTACTTAATCATAGATGCCTGAGTTCTATTCTATGCGTGTGATGAACACATCGCTTAACAAATTTGCAATAAAGATTTCACCAGTATGGTTTATCGTTCTCCTTTACCACTTCGCTTATCAAACATAATATAAAGAACTTTGTCATCAACAATCATTATAGACAAAGCAAACAATCAACAACAAATACATCATCATTACAAACTATATATGAATCGCTTAGAGATCATTAGCATAATAGGAATTCATTATCAAATTCATGGATCGTTTAAACAGCTTATTTACTACAAAGTTCAGATTTACTATAAATTCAGATTCCTTGACTTTAAGATCGTACTTTCACTTTATTACCTACTGATGAATATATAGCATGGTCGTTTGCTAATACATGATATACATTTCACACCTGTTGGGTGAGACTATCTAGATGGCAGTAAAAAATGCCGTTGATGGCCCACCGCATTGTTGCCATCGTCTAAACTCCGGAAACGAAGACATAAGACATCATTCACACTTAAAAAAATGGCAAAAAGAACCAACGTTATTAGACACTCGAACATTATTTTAAAGACTTGTAATTAGTTATAGCTTTATAACTGGGCATATATATTGTTTATGGAGACAACTGTATATATAAATCGAAAGGTTTATTTTGTAAAAATTTTAATAGATAAGTACCAAATATTTTGAGAAGACATAGATTTGTGATTTTATTTGACATCTTCTATTTTCTGGAATAAAAGGTTTAACACTTGGAATCAAACTCTAATGAATAAGTACCAAATATTTCGAATACAAGTGAGATTGTGATTTTATTTGGAAACGGTTGCTTTTCCCGTTTTCGGAAATATCAATAAATCTTTGTCTTTATACCAGCTTTCGGCTAAGTCCTGGCAATTCGTAGTTTACGAAAAGAGACATTCTGGATTTCAAAAAGGATAGAACTCATCAAATTGTGTCTAATGGAACTTTTGTTTTAATGTATGCATTATAAAGGTGAATAAATGACCCAAAAGAAATAAAGATCTGTCCATATTCTGTACAAACA
Organism: Patella caerulea; assembly: GCA_036850965.1. NCBI lineage: Eukaryota > Metazoa > Mollusca > Gastropoda > Patellidae > Patella > Patella caerulea. The sequence continues at coordinate 14,978,797 of JAZGQO010000014.1, read as the reverse complement.
TTTCGTCTTCCCAAAGACGTAAATTGATTTTCAGTATCTTATTAGTTTTCTCTGAAAACAAAAGTGCATTAGTTTAAAACATTATGCACATCAATACTATAGAATCTTTCAAGTAAGTGCGTTTGATGTTTAATGTAGGAGGCAAATAAAAAAAAATCAGAAATTCTTCTAACAATTGCTGTTCTGTAAATCTTTCTAAAGTTTAATCCTGATAGAATTCTGTTTCACTTGATTGATTAATTTCTAGTCTTGGTTTGATCTCATCACAATTCAGACGTTTTCTGTCCAAAATGCCTTTAAACTTCTCAAAAAAGTACATTTAGCATTTCCTCATACGAGTCGGTTGCCTGCCAAATATCCGATAATTGAGGCATCAAGAATGACAATTGCATATTATGCGGCTCATTCAATGTTGTGCTTTAATAGAACACATAAAAAATCTGGCAAGCGTTACGTTAGAAGTCCCAGATATTTAGACCACCATATGCAAAACATTATCCAAATAACTAAATGGTGATAAAAAAAAAAGCACCAGGTGCATCGGGATAGGCGTTAATTGAAGAGGTTACAAAATTATCATTATATCTACTACCCTAATGAACATTCTAAATAAGTTTTATCAACAAAGTGTGTTTCTCAACACAACCCCAGCAACCTTTTAACCAAATTCTACATTAGCATATCGCAATGAAATATTTCTACAAACAAAAATCTAAAAAAGAAAGAAAAACAACTTGTTGATTTTATGTTCGAATATCATGTATCAAACACACACACACACACACACTTCAAATTTATACACAGTGTTTATGGTCATAAGCCGAAGAAGCCTATTGGTAATTACTACCTGACTTATGGCATTTGATCACTTTGAAAACCTTGTGGACGCTCTGGATTCCGAGAATCATGTTGATTATCAGCCATTTCCGATAATTACTGCCTGGGTTATGCCCCTTGATCACCTTGAAAAATATTGTGGGTGTTCAAGAGGCGAAAGTTATCACCTAGCTTGACTTTAAATTTATACATATTGTTTGACTCCCAGTTTCCACCCAACCCCCACTCATTCAAGATCTATTACTAATAAAATTAGGAAGGTCCTTTCTAAAATCAACAATATTCCTAAGTTTGTTAGTGTCTTGTAAATGATCCCATTACAACCTTTAAGGGCTGTACAGGCGACGGGGCGGCTATGGGCGGCTATAGGCGTGTGTTTCGTTGCCCGACAACCTATCTTTTGATATATCAAATCATAAGGTAGCTGTCTGTGCATAAACAAAGTTTTCAGGTGTTATAATGTGTAGGCCTACATGTATACTGATAAAGTATAGGTAAAAAAGGGTTGACAGAAATTAATGGTTTAATTGTTTATATACATAATATAGTTAATAATAATATACATATTTGAGTACTATAACAATCATGCTATGAATATATACATGTATGCCATATAGGTATAAATTTAAATACACTAATAAAGACATAAGTAAAGTAGTAATATACATTTATATATTTATGTACACAGGTGTGTGTGTGGTATGACGGGCTACTAAATATACGTCTTAATATAATTGTATCAATTTTTAAATGTAGTTTTGTACTTCTTCATGCTCTAGCATATATAAATATTGTATTAATTACCCCTGTTCAAGTATCAGTCAAGTTATCAAAGAACAGCTAAATATTAAATTTGGCAAATAAACGACATAAGCAAATAATCGCGTGTAAAGTTATAAAAGAATATAAGCAAATAATTGTTACCTTTATTCAAATCGAGATCTATTCAATCTAAACTGTTTCACAGCGAATCAATATTCTAATTTAGCTCAGTCGGTTTGATAAATGACCCCCTATTATATTCAACCTCGGATATAACACACGTAGAAAGCCTTCATTTATATATTGTAAAAGGGATTTACAAGACTCGAGTATAAACGTCGCTATTGAAAGTTGCTTATTGTATATTCATTTGATAGATTTTATAAGCGCGACATGTAGGGCGATAAATGCCTGGTAAGTTTAGCTAAGCTATTTATATGTTCGGAGTGGATGTGTTAAAGAGATATTAAACACCGTGATTTTTATATTCTTGTGTGTTATTGGGTGTTCAATGGGCAATATGTCTACACTGACAGATTGCACGTCGCTTAGTACAAATATGTGGTAAAGAAAGAAAGACAAGTATTTCTTTCTATTTTTTTATCCCTAACGACATAATTTTGCTCTTCAATGATCTTTAATGTTTATTCGTTAGTAGTTATTTATAAGTTTTCTGCGAAATGACCGCCCTCCCACCCCATCATCCCAACCTACCCCAGACAAACAAAATTGTGAAAAGCACTACCTTCATTGAGATGTGTGTTATTTCAAAAAGAGAATAAACATCACCCTTAAGGATCATAAAGAATAAAATATGTCCCGCATATTTAACATTATTTTATTCTTAAAATGTTGTCATCGGTTGTCATCAAAATATTGCGATGACATTTCCCTCTTCCAAGTTGTAACACATCTCTTTAGGAAAAACTCGTGAATCTTTAACAAAAACGAAGAAAATATCGATTGCATAAAAAGAAGAATAAACCGTGTCAAAAATGTGAGAAAATATGTTTACTTTACAAACAATAATATTTTCAGTGCAAGCTTTTCATCTGACATATATCAGTCCTTATCAAAAAAATCGAAACGAATAAACAACAATCTTTATCTTTTTTCACAGTTAAAAAAGAGAAATTTTTCAAAACCAAAGAATTTACATTATACAATTCTGGTAATGTGTAGAACTGGATACGACATGTTTTCACCCAGATGTCATAATACTGCCTAAAAAGAGCAATTCTCTAAAATATGCATCGTATGTAGCACAAACATTTTTTGAAAATACATGTATACATGTCAAGTTAAATAATGGCTTGAGCGGTTACATTCATTCATTCATTCATTCATTTATTTATTTATTTATTTATCCCCAATGTTCTCTGTTACTGACCTCTTTCCAATAATCTGTATTTATTCAATTATTAATTATGTATTAATATATTTTGATCATGTATCTTTAATATGTCAGATGATATTTTTTTACAGCTTGTAATTGCAATCTCCATGCTCGCCAATGTCGCTTCAATATGGAATTATATACTTTATCGGGCTTCAAAAGCGGAGGAGTATGTTTAAAATGTCGTCACAATACTGCTGGCAGGAATTGCAATTATTGTAAAGAGGGATATTATAGAGATCGCAGCAAGCCCATTACTCACAGGAAAGCTTGTAAAGGTAGGCTTAATGTTGTGATATGTGATGCTATATTCGTTTCGTTTCATTTTCAGCCTGTAATTGTAACTTGCATGCACGTCGTTGCCGATTTAATCGAGAACTCTTCATACTATCAGGACATAGAAGTGGCGGGGTATGTTTAAATTGTAAGCACAATACGAAAGGCAGGCATTGCCACTATTGTGAAGAAGGTCACTATCGGGATCCAGACCGACACATCACGGATCGTCGAGCCTGCAAAGGTAGGCAGAATAATATCAATATTCTGGCCTGGGCTTTTTTACAGATTAGATCTCTTGTCTATGACTATTTTCTTTTAGTCCTTTTATAGATTCTGGCTAGTCGGAATGCAGTAGACATTTTAACATTTCTTATTATTTTGGCAAACATGGTTTATTTATTTTCTTAAATGTTTATATTAGTTAGTTATACATATTTAGTTATGAATGGTAGAATTTAATTAGATTACATCTTTGGTCTTCCATAGATCTTTAAGTCTTACTGAACTCCTTTTTCTGAATATCCATTTGTCTGTCCACAAGTCGTGTAAACACTGTAAAAGTAATTACGTTTCTTAACGTTTGCCTTTAACACAGTTGCTGGTAGCCGAGTTTTGTGGTCTTTGCCAACTCTATGTCTAATTCTTTGTTTTGTTATTTTGTATTGAATACATTTTAATCAAATAGGTTAATGGTCCAGGAACTGGGTCTTAAGCTCCTCTCGTCTTCTTGTTTTTGTTCTTCGAGCAAAGCTTAAAGTCGACAACATTTCAAGTATCATCGTGTTCCTTGGACAATGGCAAAAAAATAGTTTACTTTTTGACATGGTGTTCCAAGATGGCGACGTTTGCGTCATGCTCGGTTTCTAATCTATAGTACCCTCGTACTTTTTTTTAAAAATTTTATTTGAAGATAATTCTTGTTATATCGCTTCCTTAGCATACTTTCTAGTTTATATATATTTTGCGATTTTGTATGGGAATAAAATTCTTACTTTTCATTATCAAGATCTTTATCTTAATCTCTGTTGATAGAATGATCAAAGATACCGTCAGTTTGTTTCTCTGATATACAGAACGTGATAGAAGATACATGTAGTCTAATTTGACATCTATTGCTTGAAACATCTCCAAGAGGAAATTGTTTTATCTTCGCTAGTGTCAATATTGTATACTTTTACCACTAAATCAACCTAGTTAATATAATATATTAAATGTGCATGCATCCAGTTTACGTAGAAAAACAGCAGACGTCGAGTTGAATACGTCAGAGATAAGATTATCTCCCTTTTCGGCTTGACCTACTTGGCACCATTTGTATTTTTAAAATGACATATACAAATAAGACGAATTCACTTCAGGTAGATCTGCACGACTGCCATTGATAAGGTTATCATCAGCTAGTAAAAATGACAGTTACGAATGACATCCCTCCACATGTGTTGGTGTGTGTTTCATCACGTTTGAAGGGAGTCTGAGATACAATCTTTACAGTCCATATTTTATTTAGCAACCAAATAATGACTGTTGACACCGATGAGCTATTACGAAAAGACTTAAGTTATTTTGGTGCTCATATGTGAGTATAAACTGTGCTATCAATGTCTAGATACGGCTTTGGACGAATCAAAAGCGATAATTCAGATTCTGTGCAAGAAAAAGACATGCTTTGTTCATAAACTTCAATGACCCGCGACTTTGTGTCACTAATCTGAACCGAAACATTTTAAAACAAATAAATAATATATGTAACCTATGAGACTCGAAGACCATTAAGCATCCATGCCTGGACTAAATATTTGCTCATAATTGTAAAGTTGACTTAAATGCAGCAGGTATACAAATAGCATTTTTTGATCTTGACTCAAGGTTCACGCAAAAACTGCGACAACCTTCAGCAGGGCAAGCTGAAAGCTGTAGGCTACAATCCCAGAACCAGAACATTAAAACTGTTTAGGTTATTGATTTATAGTTTGCATCTAGATTAAAAATAAGGTGGAGTTTATAAACATGTCACAGCTCATTCCATTGCTCTTCTATTTATCTCCCTTTCTATTAACGCGATAACGTCATATTCCATCATTTCTTGTATTCCTACACCATCTCTTTATACAGCGAGCCAAATTGTGTCAACGGAGGCGCGGTAATTAACATACCAGGTCAAAGTTCATGCTAATTATCAGAAATTATGGCTTAAAGTTTTTTTTAAGATGTTTTTCTCAGACTGATAAGACTTGCGTATTCTTGTGTATTACTACTGCGTCGAGTGCAATGGAGTTGTAGAGAGATTTATATGCCGATTATTGTTATTCATGTACTTACACCCAGCTGGGAGGGGCACGTTATGTCTCAAGTCATTTTGTCAGTGGGTTACTTCGTTAAGCATACAATGACACAGGATGTGATACTGTTCTTGTTAGCCAGAAACAAGATGCTTTTAATCTGATATGGGGATTTGTACGTTTTTGTTGAAGATTGGGTGGCCGCGTGGTCTAATGCGTGCTCCTTAGATGTGTGAACAGGACCTCAGGCTTGTGCGTGACAAGGAGTAGGGTTGTCTGCTCAGTCCATGACCTCGAATGCATCTTACGAGAACTCCTTTTTCCTCCTAAGTAAATCTACACACATGTGAATTATTTAAATGCAGATATGTTAGTCCCCATAATAAACCCTGTCTTGGGCCGTTAGATTGCTAATGATAGTGTATACCACAGACAATGCCCGACGACTTAATATGCAATATTTTGTTATGTATTTATATATTTGATTTTAGATTTCAATACATATCAACATCAATGGTAGCCTCAATAAACCTATCTGTGAATTATTTCCATCTTTTCGAATCATCATAACAGAAATCCTTCTCCCCTATTTCTTTGAAGGTGAATATATTGAATATGATACAGACGTACTAGAACGTGATTTAACAATATACTATGTCAAATATTTATGCGTATAATTGGCCTTTACCTTTATATCATATTACAGGTACATATCTTATTTTCATAAACTTTGAGTGCAATCTTATGATAAGAGCATGTCCATCGTGTATATCATTTATTCAACTTTAATAATAAACATATTTACATGTAGGTTAGTGTCCTCACACCTTACCGTATCCTCATTTGGTCTCTTTTATTAGGGATTATCAAGGGTTACTTTACGTGCACACGGGAATGCATACACAGGTGACCCCTATTTTTAGTGCAATCCGAATGACTAGACACATTCCTTGTTAGACCATTCATCATTTATTCAACTTTAATAATAAACGTACATGTATTTACATATAGGTTAGTGTCCTCACACCTTACTGTATCCTCATTTGGTTCCTTTTATTGGGGATTATCAAGGAGGGTTCCTTTACGTGCACGGCAATGCGTACACAGGTGACCCCTATTCTTCGTGCAGTCCGAATGACTAGACACATTCCTTGTTCGACAATTAATCCTGCACCGCTGACAATTGGACATCAGACTGCAGAATTCCAAGTACTTTCTCGGATAATACTGGGACGGAACTCGGGACCACCCGGTTAGTGATCTAGTTCCATCACGGCCCCGAAATATGAAACACCTCAAATCTAAAATTTCACGCTTGAATATATAATTGGGCTTCGCAGCAGGATCTCGTTAATGAGTCTTCTGAGATATGGCGACTACCTTCGAATTATTCGAACCGGGATATGCAATGTATAAATCGTTTGAGTTTAACATCTGGAATACAGTGCATTGGGGAGTTTTGCACTATATTGTAGCAGTTAACATTACCTTATCAATAAGATGATCCCGAAACACTCCAACGCTTCTTGTTATTGGAGATCGAATCAACACTGTAGGTCCAAATAGTGAGAAGTAGGCATATTTAAGTTTTACCGATGTCGGATTAGCGGGGAACATGCTCTTGAAACAGCCCGGTAGGTCACATTTAAAGCAACCCTTGAACCAGTGTATTAAGACAATATCAATTTTCTATGTATACACAACACTTATTCCAGACTAGTTATTGTAACATCTTGAATAAATCTACACAAATAAAATCCGTTGCCATATTATTATAAAGCTTAAATATACAGTGTATGTGAACAAGATGCAGCCCTGTATAGGTATTATACCTGTTACTTTTGCAGTTATATTCTTTCGTTTTGAACCAAATATACCATTTTTGTTGTGCCTTTGCATACAAAAACTCCACTGATTAAATAATCGTCCTTCTAAATTGGCTACTGATTATATCCGTATATTCGGATGCGATATCTGGTTCTGGCCTCCCGAACTAAAAATGACAAATCATTTCAGAATGAGAGTAAGGCCACCAAAAACAAAAATAAGAACAACCGTAGCGCCAACCTCCGGGCGAAATTCTCCTTAGACGCCCGTTTTCGTTATCCCGGTACACTCAGAAAAGTAAACCCAGTTGCATTTTGCAATTCTCATGTTTGATTGGATGCATAGCTAAAGCAATCCGACAAATTGTTTTGTTTTATTAATAGACATGTTATGATGGGTATATCAGTCATAATCATGGACAATGTAGGTCAAAATAAGCAAAATAAACTCGTGGTCGGTACTAATGGTTATTATACTGGTCACTTCGGCAAGTTTTATTCAAATGAAATGATGTAAACTGCACACAAATGCCCCATTTTTCGCGATCTGAATCAAGTTCATACACAAATGAGGGTCCATAGCTATTATAATAGTCTACATGTTTAGTTAGTTTTCAATTAATGTTGTTATTGGGGTCTCATGGGGAAAATTCGTACCTGAAAGAAACTCAACATTTATCCAACTGTATTTTGGCTTTTGAAAATAATAATCTTGGGAAATGCCCGATCTTAGAATGTAAATCCAAAGAGATTTAAATAGTACAAGGTCGATCAATGCTACGTCTGCGTATCATATAGTTTTCTGAATTTGATAAAAGTTGTCTGCTATATCTGAATATACATAAATAGTGAACAAGGTCTAAAATAGTCCATTGAAACTTTTTGTTTTGCGCTCTTTCTTGCAATCTTGGATGCGATCAGTAAAGATCGACATGACGGAGCGTTAAATATAGAATAATGATAGTTGAACGAATTTAATGTTTCATTCAAATTTACTCTCCACATTTTATAACAGTTAAAGAAGCCGAATTTAAATTTTATTTTGTTCTACGGCAGTGATATATGTTAGTTTATCTGTAGAGCAGATCGCATTATTTAGAAGTACTACCACCGCAGTGCACATCAAAGCGAACCTATATAAAATGCTGCCAATAAAGTTCCCTGCTCGCTAGCTTCAATACTTTATCAGGTTAAGTGCTTTTGTGGAGCGATTACTTCTGTACCCACACCTAATGTCTTATCTTCATTGACGATATATTTCGATGGTCTGAAAATAGTGGTGAAAATATTACACCTACAAAGATCAAGTCTGGTGCTCCTAATTTACTGCGAGATCTTTTAACGTCATTGAGGTACCCATAGACCATTTTATACCATCACTGATAATGTTATAGAAGCCACCACCCTCCCATTTATTCCATTGTTCTTGTGAAACCAGTAGTTAATGGTTTGTCTACACCACTTCAACACCGATAACTTCCTTCACAAAACATTTAACTATAATAACCCCCTTTCCTATGGCAGTTGATGTTTTATTTCATTAACAGATTTCTACCAAAAAGGTTCTTTAGTTAAATCCATTTTTGCCAAAAGAAGTTTAAATGTGAAAGAAATGGCAAATATTTCTGATTATATGTGATAGTGAAAATGCATACCATAAATAGTCTGTAACGTAATTGGTAGATAAATTAAAGTGGCATTTAAAGTTAATAAGAGATTCCAGAAGATACCATATAACGGTAACACTTCTCAGAAAGTAAATCCCTCTCAAACGTGAATCTTTAGTAACTCTGTTGCCAATCACTATCGACTGTTAGTTCAATGTACAACTGATAGAGTATGTCTGGCCAGGTTAGGTCTATCTGGTCGGGTTAGGCTGTTCGGTGTGTGTAAGGTTCCATTGTTAATGTTCCCCATCCATAGCGTCATGGAGTAAAACCTGTGACGATAGCGTCTATTGCTTCATTCTCTCTGAGTTTTATTTGATACCAGATGTAAATGTTATGATTAGTTTCGTGTTGTATGTTTAAAATGTATTCTGGTTATATCTCTATCTTCTCCTTTATTATTCTACTTTGTTATTTTGGAGATGAAATTTCTTCGTATTTTTATCCGTGCAAATTTGTCTACGGAAACACGATACGGCTATATTTATATTGGATATCAGGAACTCTGTTGGAGGTTCTCTCCGCCCTGTTTCAAATATTGTTTGTTTTGATTTTATTGCGATACAAGTATCCTGGTAACGACATTGGCTCTTAGCTTGTTTTTTTTTTACGACAAGGTGGAGTTCTCTGGAAAGAAGATTTTTTTTTAAAATTCTGATCAAAGGCCATCACATCCTGCGATTTATTGTACACTGACATTTAATGTTTTTTGTATGGAGTTATCTTTTCATACATTTGAAAATTCATTCAGATAATAAGACGCCAATATTGTGAGCGATATTATTTTGTGCAAATATTAATGTTTTTATAAGTTATAAGTGCAATAGCGATGGGTGGATATTTTGAATGATCACGAAATTTGCACTGTAAAAAAGGAAACATAACGTATTAATTATAAAGAATAAGTTATTTCACGCTATATGTTCAATGGATTTTATTAATTGTGTGTATATATAAGAAAAATTTTGGTAAATCAGACTGTTAGTTTAGATGTTAGAAATATATATAGATATTCTGTGTAATCAAAGAAACGCGTTTTCGTTATTTTCAGCTTGTGACTGTCATCCTGTTGGAGCTTTAGGTAAAACATGTAACCAAACCACTGGGCAGTGCCCGTGCAAAGATGGGGTAACTGGACTCACCTGTAACCGATGTTCCAAAGGTTATCAACAAAGTAAATCTCCCATCGCACCATGTATTAGTAAGTATACATATTCGCGTATTCTTTTATCACGTATATATTATATAGTATAGTCATTTGTTATAATAAAAAGTATATATCAAAGTATATTTGCATCAACTCGAAATATATTTAGTTTGGCCTTGATATCCTCCCTTTAAAGGTTCCTATGGAGATTAGGTAGAATTTAAGAGTTGAAGAACTGAGTAAATCAACTTTATAGTTTTTTGCAGTGTTTATCTATGGAAACAGAGAAAATAGGATCAGTTACATCATACTTGATTTCAAGTCATGCGGTTATATTAAATCATCACACATGTCAAACTATTGCAGTTATGAGATCAAGATTTTCACAACAATAAGTTGGTTACTCCGTCTTTCAGAAAGTTCTCAGTCACATAAAACCATTATTGGACGTTTCTTTTGCAGATCCCTCAAGAATATCAAATGAACTAGCTAAGAAGGGTCCAATTATTGTACAATTTCCAGAAAGTAATTGAAGCATGATTTCTTTCCAAATTTGTTAATGAATGTTTTAACACCTTAATCACCTAAGCACAGGATAATTATAGACAGGAATTCACAGAATGGCGTAGCTTATCATGTTGGCATGCAAATATGTTTTATTACCTTCTCACTTAAACTAAAGAACTTCGTTTCTGTTCAATTTAAATATCGTGCACATTTCACTTGAGTAAACGATAAATACGCTACACAAACATCCTAATTTTGTCTTAAGAGGTTTGAAATTTTACGCACTTGATGACGAAACGAAAGTATCTGATGAAAAATTGTATTTAAGTGTAAACTATTTAACTATGAAGAACTTATGCTGTTAAGTGATTATAAACCAGTCTTATCGTAAACATGCGAATTATTGTCATCTCACACTCGTTATTGTTAACATCTGTTTTAACATTGATAATATTGGTTTGTTTTGCATGTTGTTGAAGTTTATTGTTTTATTAACAAATTTTGTGTTTCCATGTTCATTGACCTTTAACGGAATTCAAATGTCTTGATCAACTGTACCAAAGACGAAGAATTAAATCTTAACTTTCTACAGTTTTATATGAAACTCGTCATAACATTAATAATTTCCTTGTGTTGAAAGTTAACTTTTGTAACTAATTGCCTTATCTGGTTTCCTCTAATAATTTGCCTTTCATCCTGAAGCTGTACTTGGTCTACCTGTTATCAATTCATTATTCCCAAAGACCGTGTACTGTTAATTACTGGAATAGGACAACATAACGTTATGATGTCATGATTCTTTCGGTTCGTTTTATAATAAAACTGTTCTAAATTTTAATCAACTGAACTTATTTTCCAACTTCAAATAAGTTTTTTTGTGTGAACAGTAACCACAATTATTAGGAACGCTCGTAGAATACACATCTAGTCTTATTAGAGGGAAGACATTCGTGGATTCTGGTACCTACTTTTGCTTTAAATCTTTGAAAGATCAATAATCGAATGATTCTGTTTATGGACTGTTAAACTTGCATTTTAAGATAGCTAAATCTGCCTATTGCAGGTCTTTTTGTAGGCCTGAAATTTTATATATACAAAGTATTGATTAGACATAAAATAACTCATCCAAACCAAAATAAACTCTCGATGTTATCTTATTATGTCGGATGATCGAGGCTTGGCTTAAAATTCAAAAGCTAATATCTCGGTTTGGAGTGGAACAATTTGACTGAAATTTTCAACATATTCTTTTTAGGTTATCTATTTGTTAAAACTATCATAGCGAGAACTGCCAACTCTTTATCTAATCTCCCATGATGCCTCTTTAACTGCATTCCATTTCCGACAGGATGTACTAGCTTGTAAATATATTGGTCTGAATTATTCCATATCTCAAAATAAACGTTGAAAATAAATGAGATCTAAGCTAAAGCTCCCTAAAATTAGAATTATTGATATGGTATCATGACTTGCTTTGTAAAAGGGGTTTCTACCTTTCTTTGTACCTTAGAAATTTAAATGTGTATCGTGTTAAGCTAACATCATCACACTATCTAAACAATAAGGCGGCTATATTTCTAGCCTTCGACACGGCTAAGGTGACAAAGGCTACTCTCTCACAATAAACGTTACATGCGTTTCTTTTTCGTTTCATTGTGAGTAAATTAACCAAAATAAGACTCATTTTCGGGTCGACAATACCAGCCATACGAACAGATCTTTTTATACAAGAGGGAAATTTAACACAGGCTTCTTCAAATATCCCCCTTTAAAGCCGAGCACAGTGATGTTGACAAAAGTCTACCGGAATGTGTACATTTAGGAAATTGAAAAACTAGTAGTCCTCTTGAATACAATGAAGAGCAAACACAAATTTTCGTGTAAGTGTGAACTGTCCAATGAACGTTACAACAATGCAAATTTATGTTGGTTGAAGAAATTGTGTATGATGGTTGAAAATTCATGCTCATCGGTCGCTAGCCTTTATGAAATATGCGATGGAAAGGTGAAACCTTCCCACAAGATTAGTTGCACACCTTGGTCTCTATATGATAACGGATCAGCTATGTTTGCTTAAAGTTACAATGCATGATTATGTTAACATGCACGTAAAATTCAGTATTTGTAAATCTATCAAAGATAAACGATACAAATCGCTGTGGTCGCATCTTGGTAACGGAAGTAAGATAGTCTGGCGCAAGCCTGTACAGAGCTACCGTTCAATCATTGTTTATCATTGCTTGTGGCCTTGTAAATGCTTCAGTTATTTTAGGTTTGGTTGATAGATGTGCATCTGATATTCCAGCTTTCCATTGCTAATTTGGTTTTGAGCGTAATATTTCCCAAAAATACTTTATTCATTGCTGTCCAAACTAGATCTGAATGCAGAAGTCGGATCTTACCAAAACGAAACCTATGGGTTTCAACAAAAGACAAGCTGGTTTCAGACATTTAATCTCCAATCTTAATTCCTTCCAGCAAATCTCGTAACCAAGGGATTGTAAAATCTGTGCGGATTAAGACAACAGGTGTATGGGATGTATCACCAGTTTAACAGTTGCCTTAAGTCCTACCAGATTAACACACTCATGATTGCAGGAAATCATCCACAGACCCTGCATATCGTGCTGAATACCGGAAATAAGGAACAGAAACACAAAGACGGCTTGGTAAAACAGAGAAGATTAATCGTCGAAATGATATTAAAGTCTTTCTTTAGGCAGCCAAAGTTCTCATTGTACCCTCGTTTATTTGTCACTGTACTAGATAATGCTACTATTTTGAAATGTATTTTTCAGAAATACCCAACCCAGGTGGACACCGACCAAAGCCGACTACCGGTTCAGGTGAATACTATTATCCTATTTATTTTTCTGATATGATGTCGCAGATTGGCATATTAAGTAAGAGGTTAATAACTCCAACGAGATATTACAAATGTATAGTGTGCAAATATAGTAGGCAATGAACCAGTCGAATTCCTATAGTTTAAAACCAAACAGATCTAACTAGGCCCCTGTGTCTTATAGTTTAAAACCAAGCACATCTAACTAGGCCCCTGTGTCTTGTGTGATCTCATTGAATGGAAAAGGGCGTAAAATAAATAAAATCATTTTTTCTACGAGCTTTTTATTATCAGAAAATATTTCCGTTTCAATCCTTGATTTCAAGTTATGTTTTTAGAATTATGATAAAAATATCGCATTGATCGACTCATTATAAATTGTAACATGTGCACGGAGAGACTATTTATATGATTCTTTCTATTTACATTAATAAATACCCGGCTAATTTACATAATATTACAATAAAATATAGTATTTCTAATAATGAAACCATTGGAGTCAGTCATGTATATAGAAATTCCAGCATCAGGCGAGTCGTGTTTACTATATCATTGAATTCAATAGTTTTATTTACAAGTCGCGTACATCATATAATTGGTCTTTTCATTGGTTTTCTGAAAAAAAATCTCTTTGGTGTTTTCACGCTTCGTAAATTTCTAGAGAAAACTAAGTTGAAACACTCCCAATTAATGGTTTCTCAGTGTGTATGTTAACAATATGCATGGCAGGTCATCGAGGACAAATGCATCGATAGTGTCTACTATTTTTTCTCTTAACATTTCCTTAGTAAAAAAAAAACTCAGAGTGTTCGGATGACAATGTCCAGGAAAAATAACATACAGATTTGTATAGTGATGGAAAATAACGATTAGTCCTATACTGAAATATATTGATGGGTGTTTGAAGTGAGTCGGTATTCTTTTACGTTCTTGACAAAAATAACAGAAGTGGGGACTAGTCAGGCATATTGATTGACAATATTATTATTGTTATTCACTTTAATTAGTTCATTTTATTTTGAGCTTTCATATACCTAAAGATAATAGTTCGCGTAGTTATTTCTCAATCGATATTAAAATTAGACTCAGGTCGTCAATAGTAAAATTAGAAATCGAATGAAAAAAAGGTCTATAGGATCTAGTGATAAGGTTAGATATTCGCACGCCGATCGTTTATGAAGTACAGGATATATGACCACACACCTTGTACTGATCTTAAAACAGGTAAAGATCAAAGCAAAAGACCGTCTCGCACCTGGGCAAGTGTGATAATGACAGGAACAATTAACACGAACGCAGTATTTACACACTTGTTGAACAAAGACTAAAGTAATGATGTTCGCTTATTTCGACTATGTAGACACAAATTTCCTCTTCATTTTCGACATACCTTTTCTTATAAATCACTCGACGAGTGGAAGTTGGAGTTAAATAATATAACGTACAACAAACGACTTTAGCCCTTTAAGAAAGGATACTGACAGATTATTCACACTTTACGTGTTATAGGGTATTGTTACAGTTGCTATTTGCTCTTCGCATTTAATCTAAGACGATATATAAAAAAGAACTCAAGTTATCCAACGGGTTCGTTAGCTTAGTAAATAATATCCTGTGATGACGGATAAAACTAATAGAAGGCGTTTAACTCGTTTTTATAATCGCCAATTATTAACTAGTCAGATGTGTCGAATGACTTCCGGCCACTATTATGCGCCATTTTTTGGACAATGGTCAGTACAGCGTAACTGACCCTTACAAACCTGCGTTAAGCTATATTAGTTCCCCGAGAAGGTGTTTGTCCGGTAATGACCATTAGTTAAGGGATAGTTCTTTATTTGCCAATAAAGGTCGGAAGTTAAATCATTTGCTCTTGTGGCACGGTTCATCACCCGATCATTCTATATCCATCGGAAGTGTTGGCGATTATTTATGACCTATTAAGCCCTTTGTTAAGCCTTCGATTCCCTTTTCAAATTGCGATTAAGTGGCTAATGAAATCCAAATTGGAAATTCTAAGTCATTTTCTCTTTACGCAGAGTGTTGCAGTATCTCATAAACAATGTAATGGCTGAAAGAAATTGCAATAAGGTAAACAATAGAACTTGACGTGATGTTCCATATTTATTTCCAGGTAATCCATGTAATAAATGCAAAAAGCGGAGCAGGCGACTTACCCTCAAAAGATTTTGCAGACGAGACTTTGGTAAGAAAGATTATTAAATATTCTGTAGTTTTGTGGGCGAGAACCAAAACACATAAAACGAATCCGCGAAAGTATAGAAATATGCAGCAAACCGTCACGTCATTTCATATTTTAAAGAAGTTGTACCTCTCCGGGGTATTGATAAATCTATATAAGCCTGGATTAAAATACTGCTGCACATCGCATGAGTCCATCTTTGAACAGTTTGGATGGGCAAATAAGAAACGTCCAAGCCTGTCGTGTATTGACCATTTAGTCATTACGTGCAGGAAACTGTTGACCCACACAAAACTTGAAATTGAAAAATTGCTCTCAGACATGTTTTAAGGGTTGAAACTATGTGATAAAGTAATGGCATATAAAATTCCTTACATAATGCTGCACCCATAAAACAGCCGAATGTTGAGGCTACAATATCGTCTGGTATTTTCGAAAACCGTATTTACAAATCTATCACTTACAAAGTCATAGTTCTTGATAAGCTTAGTGATTTTCACCCTGGACTTGTTTACTGGCATCCTATCGTTGTATAAAAGTTTTAACACCTACAGTTTCTTTTTTTTTTGTTACCATTGCAGCCATCAGCGCCCAGGTTGTATCCAGAGAAAAGGTCGATGATTGGGTTAAATTTACCATCAACGTACAAAATTCATACAAACGAATAGTGAACCGACCCACCAACGACAGAACACGTCGTGGGGAAACGTATCTATGGGTTCCCAAAAGTGATTTACGATGTAAATGTCCCAAAATTCGTCTTAGCCAACGTTATCTTATCGTTGGAAAGCACCGAAGAAATGATAGCCGTAGCGGATTCGTTATAGATCGTAAAAGTGTCGTTATAAAATGGAAAGATAAGTGGCAACGACGTTTACGACGCTTTGTGAAGTACGAAAGGCGCGGCAAATGTCGTCAGTGATTGGAGTAACTTCCGGAAAAAGTGCTGTTAATTATATACCTCGAACTTTGTGTGAAATTGAGATTTCAAAGAGATTTAATTACTCAGAGAAGATGTGATATAATAGAAAAATTGAAAATTACTATTGGATTTGGCGTTTCGGAAAACAATTCGTATATAAACAAAACATGGAATTCGTCTAGAAAAAGCAGGAAAGCCGTAATAGTAAATGGTACCTTTAACTATATATATGTTTTATATATATTTGTTAATAACTTAAAACGCTGGTAGAGTTAATAGCGTCCATGGATACTTTATCGATGTTCTTATGATCATTTCCCATTGTGAGATATAGGTAAAGTGATATTTACACTAATTATATATGATGCTGTATGACATTCTTATGTCTTATGTATATATTGATAAATTGTTTTATTTAAGAAAGGTATATTATATTTTGGATAATATTATGATCCATTTAGAGGATAGAGCGTCAACGTGAAAATTGAAGTTAAGGACGTAAGATGAAAGAGAGTACGTATTTCTGGACACGTATCAAAGTGTGTGCGTTACATTATCAAGTTACAGAACGTTTTCCGAATTTTAGCACCCTAGAGACCTTTCAGGATGTGAAGTACACGTTTCAGGGTTAGGAAGCCGTTTTTGATTCACTCGTGAACAGGTAGAACAAACCACCAGGGTGTTGTATAAACGTTTCAGAGATATAACTAACGTTTTATGACGTTTTAATCACGTAGAACTATCAAAGACGTTAAACGGGCGTTCTAGGGTTAAACGGGCGTTCGAGGGCATCGGCCTTTAATTGGCACAGACGTTAACGTTCCTATCAAACACATATTTTATGTGTCCCAGTGGAAGGAAGACGATGTGTGTGGCACTAAGAGACATAATAAAACATTGAATAATATGTTGGTTATAATGTTACTTGATCAATGTTTTGGAATAATGGTTGTATATGGAACTAATAGAGCACAGTCTGAGTGTAAATTTTAAATGTATTTTAATTGAAATTTAATGTGCTCTGAAAGAATAGTAAGCTGTTTGTTTGTAGATAAGATTACTTTTATGCTATATGTATATTGCGCAAATATTTTTTCTTGTGTAAGAATTTCAATAACTATTGTTGTGTATTGTTAAGTCGTGAAATTTTAACTTATATTTTTATTGTCTTGTTCGGTGTTTATTTTTGTAGATTGGACAAAATAGATCCCCATACTGAACAAGTTCGTTATTAGACGACATAAATGAAATTAATTATTATGTACATATCATTAAATCCATCTATATACTTTTAGCAATTCTCAAAAAATTAGATCAATTACTGCATCCATATTAAATAATCCGTTTATTTCAGTAAATATAATATGTAATCCCTAGTAAATTTAATACTGGGTCGTTTTATCTTGAAATAAGAACGAGTAACTCTTACTTCTATAAAGCAGATATATCTCGACCACTAAGTAGTGTTAATTACTCAAAAATTGTAATTTAAAGATGTATTCCTTTGGCGTTCGACCTACTATTTAAAACATCATATCTTGCGACTAATGGATGGGTAATCCTACTTCAAATCTAATCGGACAAGTATGTATTGTAGTCTACAGTTCTAGGCTACAAGTCTACCTATGACCCTTGACGGACACGAACAATGGTCTACCAAACATGCGGTTGACACATAATGACTACTTTCTTATTTTCTAATAACTTTCAGTCTTTAATTATATATTTCTTGAGTATAAAAAATAGATTTACTATAAAAAAGCTAATTAAACTCAACGGATTTTTCTTTTATAGAGGATTAGAATACGACTTGACATTACAGATTGGATATCCATCTGAAAGTAAACGTTTAAATTATAATTTCCCTTTACTAATTATGATTTTAGTTTAACAACTATTCCAGAATAGCGATTTAAAACAATAAAATACATTTCCCCATTGACCCCGCCTCTCAAAATTCATTTATATTCTTATTTCACCAGAACGATATTTAAAACCAAATATATACCATCAAGTGTTTTTGTATCTAAACATTTAGAGATATAAGTATCCTTAGACAAACAAATACATAATGTAGATACTTATTTAAGTTTTATTATTAGATGAATATACAGTTAAAATATTGTGTTTAAAATACTATAATTGTAGATATATTTCAATTGTTATAATAGTTTTAAATTTTCTAGTGTTTTTTTTGTACTGTATATTTAAATAGAATAATGTGGCGTCCCTTTCATCTGTTTATTATAATAGTAGTCTTGAATCTTTTAGAAATAAACCTGAATATCATCATTATACTGTCTTTCTTGTCAGAATTTATCTACACCACTGCGTTTTGTATATTGCCTAATCAACATAAATAAAAGACCCATTGGAGAGAGAGAGAGAGAGAGAGAGAGAGAGAGAGAGGGAGAGAGCGAGAGAGAGAGTTTAACGTCCACTCGACACAAAGTAGGTAATTTCGGGACTAACACAGGGTTCAATTTTATTTCAATAATTCGCTTTCGCGTAGGGGTCTTTAGCAGTGGAAGAAAACCACGAGGTTGGACAGACGACCCTACCTGTTGCCACGTACTACCGCGCACGTGCTAACCGTTCGGACATCCAACCCCCTAGATTCGTTGGGTTCGGGGCGGGTGGCAAAATAGCTGTAGATCATCAGCTCTGCTATTGAGACCTGTGGCGTGGCTTCGACCTCAGACTTGTACCTGACAATGGCTAAGGTAATCTGCCTAACCTCTTGGGTTTTCTCGGGGTACTCTGACTTCTAAAAATAAATCCCACCTCTGGACAACCGAATTAAATGTACAATACATTAGTCCCGAAATGACCTAGTTTGTGTTGAGTTAACCCATCTTTTCTCCCTATATATACTATGCATATATATTCTCAAGGACATATGCAAATGGCCACTTATCTGAACAACAATTGGTGTCGTCATAATATAAAATGTCAGGTGATATTTTTTTTATTAAAAAATACAAACAAAATTCGTCAGCTATTGTAATTGTGAACTTTCAAAAAACACAGAAAAATGATCTCAAACATTCCAGAAAAAAGTACGCATGTACTATTTCGTCTATGCCAACCTATACATGTGGTTCACTCGGCAAACCTCGGAAGATTTCGGGAATCTAAACTCGGCTGTATGATGAATTCCGCCATATTGGAACTACTTTAAAGGTCCCGGATGAAACATGGCTGCGCCCATTCCAAACACAAGTTGGCGACCTATTTGGCTAGCGACCTATTCGACCGATCCAGCTGTAAGATAATGACGAAATTACACTTCTATTCTGAGCTGAAGGAATGGATAAAAAATAATATATTCTACTTTCATTTGATAGACATAACGTTGGATTTTATTGGTTGATAAATAGAGACTGTTGTCTTTACTCTAAATAGGTTTCCAACGAACAGGTTGCAGCTCGATCGATCGAATAGGTCGCTAGCCGAATAGGTTCCCAATTTGTGTAATAGCGTCAAGTTTTCCTGTTAAAGTCAACCGGTAGCCGCATCTCAAATGTATGGGCGTAGGTACATATCACTTACTGTCATACATCCGAGACTAGATGTAGTTTACGTAGTTTACGGAATCTGTCGAGATTAGCCGAGTGACATGTGGTTGTGAGTCGGGATATACACGATGTCAATTTGACAATATTCGCGGTTATAGGTCAAGTTGGTCCTTGCAGTATGTATGTTATTGAACACTGAAGACTAAAGCTAAAGATATTAGGGATTTTAAAATAAAACTGTCAATACTTGATACAAATCATACTATCCTTTCATTTCCCTAGAGTCTGTGCCACATGGGCGGCCTTTGTGATTGCCTCCTCAGTCCCCAACCCACCCCGCACGACAAAAATACAACACATAAGCATACTGACTGTCTTTTCATAGACTAAGCCTACCACGCTGACCGGACCCGGTCATCTCCACGTGGGCCACCCTTGATCTGTCCTTTTTGAGCATTCTAGGTTATTAATTCGAAATTTATGTGCCTAAAAATAATCATGTCAATATTAACTGAAATATGTTGACTTGGTTGACTCAAGACTGACCTTTCCAGACCCACGGAACAACAGATGAAGGGCCCTTCCAGACCCACGAAACAGATGAAGTCATTTAAGATTGCATTCCCCCAAAATACAAAACGTTTCTTGATTACCAGAATTTGTTGAAAGACATTTGCCGGCGTTGGACAAAATCTTCATTTGAATACGTTAAAACGTACTCATCAAATATAGCTGGAATTTATTACGTGGGTTAAGAGACGTCAA
Source organism: Patella caerulea (assembly GCA_036850965.1). Lineage (NCBI taxonomy): Eukaryota > Metazoa > Mollusca > Gastropoda > Patellidae > Patella > Patella caerulea. The sequence continues at coordinate 14,957,844 of JAZGQO010000014.1, read as the reverse complement.
AAATATCCGAATTTTGGCCGTTATCTCGGAATTAAGTCCACTCGGCGAACTCCAGCAAATGGTTTAGAAGAAGTCCTCATTGTTCGTTTCATTTAAACTAATATGAGTACGTCCCATAAACCCGAACCAAATAATTTGGTTTAAATTCTCCAAAAGCAGTTCAAGTGTAAAGACGGTAATGGCTGTACCTGTAGCATATGAAACTTACTCTGTCTGTTTACAATTACTGTCTGTTCCAGGTGATACTCCAACTTGAAAAATGCTTACCATGTCATCATTTTTTAATTAAAATGGCTAAAACTTTGTGACATACCTGGAATTGACATCCGTTAATTTCTTTCCTTAGCCTTAATGACTAGAAGTCCGATAAAATCCAGTATTCTCTTGTAAATTTCACATATTTAGACATTGTCACTTTCTCAGAACATCAACATTACGAATGTGCGTGCGTTAAATGGAGCACATGCATTTCGCATTAGGGTACTTTACAAATTTGGTGCATTCGATTAGTAATGTGACACATGTCCAGTGAAGGAAAATTCGCCCGTCTTTTTCGCGACAATAAAACTTGTTAGGATTTCACACTTTGAAGCTTGTGTGAAACAACATTGTTTTTGTTCAGATTGATATGGTTTTTTATCCTGTTTCCACCTTGCTTATTTCGCACAAAAATTCACATTGGATAATTTTGAGTGACTTGAAGATTAAAACTATTTTGAAAAGTCGACACATGACATAACCACGCGAACTCTCAGAAATAAGTAAATTGGTGTAAAAGGTTAGCCTTATTTAAAATTTGAATAAATATGCCTGGTAAAATGATTCCGAATTTTGTTTTCTGCGACTTTATAGCTCTGTTTAACTGGACATAATAGTGTAAAATTATCTTATTTTTAAGATGTTACGTGCATTAATAAAGAAACTGAGTTTGCCACTTGGAACTAAAGGCAGGCATCCAATTGTAGCTAAAAACAAACACATCAGAATATCACAACGTTTTTAGCTACGCTCTCGTAACTACTTTTGAGTATGTCTTGCAGCCCCTTCCACAATTTCATTGATAGCGGGTTAAAATTTACATGTAGCTTATATCGATATCAAAAAATTACAACCTTAGTCGGAGGACGACTAAATATTCAAGTTAGTGGGACAAACAGCCGTGGTCTGGGATTCAGTAAATAGCTCTTTCAAAAGAGTTATATTCTACTGGAACGAAACAACCAACTGCTAAGCAAAGTAGGGTGAAGCGACTTAAAGCAAGCCCAGCACCCCTTGTTCAGTTAGGCTCGTCCAGATAACTAGGCCAAACATGGCAGATTCAATTAGTAAGATGTAAACAAATAATGATTTTTCATAAGAGAAAGGACATAAAGCATGACCTGAACTTCGTTCTCACAAGACAGAAAGCAATGTGATGACCATTCCAGTTATTTCACGATATTTTAGCCATTTTAATTAAAATTTGAATAAATGACAAGCGATTTTCGAGTTGTAGTATTACCTGGAACAGACAGTAGCTCCGCTTGAGAATAGATACTATACTAGTTGGTAAACATTTTAGTTCTCATTTCGACGATTTTAGTCAAAAACAATAAGCATGATTATCTCTAGAATTTTTAAAAGTATTTATCCCGCTTCCATTGATAGTTAAAATGTTTATTGAGAATTTGTGAGCATGAAGCTGGTTGGAACCACACGAATTATGGCGGTTATACAGGACACTGATCTAATCTCAAGAGTTTTCTATGTGTGCAGAACGTACCTGTATACGCAGGCGCAGATCCCGGGTCCCAGTGACATAGTTGATTTTCATTTTCGTTTGCTTTGTTACTGTTGTAGTTCACATATCTGCTCTTTAATAGATGATATAAACATGATTTCCGCATTGTCTCCGCCCAAACAATCCAAGGTTGCAACATACATATTACCCCTTGCTCCAATGTGTGCCCCCCCCCCCTCGACAAAATCCTGGATCCGGGCCTGATAGGCTGTATCAAAGGTTATAGAAAATTGTACAAACAAGCTAGGGGTTGGAATAGTATACCTCATGAGCAAAGCCTAGAAATGATATATAGTTTTTATCTAATTTATACTGTCGTTGTTTATCTAGAAGGCCAATATGAACACACCTATAATACACTTTAGTAAACTGAATAAAACGGCATCAACAACATACGAAACAAAATTCGGAACATTCATATAAACCAAGGCCGAACGTGTTGATTTGAACCGGAAGTCAGTCCACATTTAGTTCGAACTTTGTCAGTCGTTCCGGGTGGTAATTTTAGCTGATATTAAAGTTAAGATAAGAAAGGCGTTACTCATAAAACATTACACATACAATGATTAGGCTGATATACTAATTATATGGTGGCAAAAAGTTCATATTATAAATAAACGCAATTACAAGAAAATGTATGTGCAAAAGTACGAATAATGTTCATAGAGACCCAAAAATGTACCATTATTGATATAAAATTGATCAAAGAGAAAGTTTGTGATACACATACAATGATTAGGCTGATATACTAATTATATGGTGGCAAAAAGTTCATATTATAAATAAACGCAATTACAAGAAAATGTATGTGCAAAAGTACGAATAATGTTCATAGAGACCTAAAAATGTACCATTATTGATATAAAATTGATCAAAGAGAAAGTTTGTGATTTTAATCATCCAGTCACTAACTATAAACTAGAGAAGGTCTCGTAAATAATTTCTGTCAAAAGGAGGTGGAAACGTTTTGTGTTGAAGAAAACCCCCCAAGTCATAGAAAGCATTTCTTTCACATTGGTTAAACGTGACGATAGAATAATGGCCTTGAATGGGAGATAACTATATGGAAGACATCGAAAATCACTGAAAAGCAATATTCTTCTTCCTTTAAATGAGTAAAGCATACTACTTTTAATACGTTCGGGCTATATTTGGCGCCTATTATATGCTAACGAGCACAGGCGTACCAGCCAGGGGGTTGGGGGGCATGGGGGGGGGGGGCGTGCAGCTGTTCCCCTAACTTTCGGGCAAGTTGACTTTTCGGACGGGCTACAATAGCAGTAAAACGCGTTTGCGGCCGCCAAATATTCAAACTTTGCCTTGGGGGCCCCATACATGGTCAACTCCGCTCCTTCGTCTCTAAAAGAAAACGCTGCCTGTAACCCTGAATTTTTTTCGGGCATTTCCAGTTTTGCTTCCCTAACTGTCACCGAACCCTAATAAAACACTAATTTTACTTTTCTTTTAATTGAATACCACGAATTTGTAATGAGATGACTATGGATTGAAACATTTTGTCTGGAGCCACTCTACTTTGTGTGACATTTTTCGGACATCGATTATTATTTGTGAATGCAGCTGCAACAGTCAGATTTTGGATGGTTGTAATTCAGAGTGGGATTTCGGTTACAAAACCATTGGATACTTTTGGAGTTGCCTACACAAGCTAGACGTAGAAATCGCAATTGCGGTGGTTAAATTTTCAAAATTTTCTCCGGATGGGTGCCGACCCGTAGCCAGCTTGCTGGCTGCGGAGGGGCAGGAAAGTTTTAAGGGGGCAGACCCGGAACAGTCTATACAGTAGGTATTTTAGAATTATGGTCGGCAAATTTTCTTTCGGGGGAGGGGGAAGGCAAAACATTTTTTCAGGGGGACACTGCCCTCCTTGCCACTCCCTGGCTACGGGCCTGCCCATCATGGGTGAGACCCAATACACCACGACGACTGATTAGTTGTTTGGAATTCGGGTCAGCCAGGTAGGCTATATTGGACCAAATATTGAAGTTGCTTTGTTCACGGGCTGAAATAGCAGGAAACCGTGTTTGCAGCCGTCAAATTTTCCAAAATTTTCTTTCTTTTGGGGAGGGTGGGAGTACAAGGTAAGCCCCGTTTCTTTGCCTCTCGAGGAAGACCGGCTCCACTCATCCAGCTCGTACGCCTATGCTAACGAGATTTCTTAAAAGGTGGATTGTCAGTAAACCATACATTAACAGCAGCTTAGTCATCTGAGCAATCTATAAAGGTTTTAACATCGCGAATATATAGGTAAATAAAGATTAAACTTTTTCTTTCATTGGCCTTCGACATTTTGTACTAATAAGTGCAGCAGCAGCATACCACTCATAACCTGCAAACCAAATAAAAACTCGGAAGACAAAACCTGCGGACAAGACACATCATCCATACAAAACTCGGACAGTATAATTAACAAACAAAAAAGGCATTATCAAACTGATGGGAGTGATAACCTTTGTCCCTAGAACGCAAACAATGACAATAATTCCAGGATCGAATATAGGATTTAAATGTCAATTATTCCACATACTCGAGAAAGAGAAAGGCGGGGGGGGGGGGGGGGGGGTAACGTCCACTCGAGACAAACTTAGTCATTTCTGGACTAACATTATATTGTTCAAGTTTATTTCAATAATTTTCTAATACGTAGGGATTTTAGCAGTGGGGACCACAGGACCCGGAGAAAACCCAACTCCTTGTCACGTATAAGCGGGGAATCAAAACCACGCAACTTGACCCAATGGCAGACTTGGTGATGAAACGCACACGCGTTAACCATTCGTTATCCCAACTCCTCTGAAAGCCTTATCAGAAATAATATATTGTAGATAGCTGAATGTATATAGTGTCGCCAATGTACAGAACGACGGACAGAGACGACAACCAGATACTTTTTTCCCAAAACATTCACGGGATTCTGTCAAGATATTTCGGGAAAACGACGGAACCTTATTTCCAGTGAGTATTTAGTGAACGAGGCTGGTTATTAAAAGTTGAAATTAAAATAAATGCGATCCAAATTGCTCACGTCCGGCTTCTCTTAACTGGCATAGATCCCAACTATGATTCCGTCTTATGGAATCAGCGGGGGTAGGGTAAATGCCCCTTCTCGTTATTCAGGAATGCCCTTTAAAATAGCGAAAATTTTATATTTTCCCTGCAAACAGTCTTAAACAAACAAGTGGCAATGTTTTTTTTTTTTTAGAATTTAAGAAGAATATAAATTTGTATATACAGTGTATAGAAGAGAATTTCAAGATTGCGTTTTTTTTATGTTGTATATAATTCTGCATACTCGTATTTGGTAATGGTAGACATTAATCATATACCTCTATTTGAAAAACATCGGCATCCTATTTAGATATATGTTAACACCTCTGGTAATGGCATATGCCGTGATGGGGGTTCTACCTTTCGTCAAGATAATCCTAGAATTTCATTCAAGGCGGCGATTCTAAGACAATCTGCTAAGAAAACAAACTATTGAGCCTCATTATTTCGCTACTTAAAGAAACTAGCTGTAGGGAAAACTGGTGGTATAGTTGGGAATCCCGCCAAAGTAACCTGAAGACGATGCTTAGATGTGTGACAGACGTGAACCACAGACAGAAAGTAAACAGAAGTAGTCGAATTTAAAACAGTAAAATAACCATGTGTTTTCCAAAGTAAAGAAATTCGATACACATAATATACGTTTTAAAGATCATTCTTATTAAGCGTGAACTGGCGGGTATGATTACAACACCAGACAATAGTTAAAGATTTGTATTTTTGTAAGCAGACGAAGAGAAGATTGATAGCAAGTAGATCAGTCACGGTATTCTGTCTGAATAACAAGTACTGCACCGCTACCTATAATTAAAAGGTCTTTGATGAGTCTGTTAGGACTGTTGCCAAACGCCATCATTTTTTTATTATGACTTTGCACTGCAGTGTGGGGTCATCTGACTTCTATATGTCAAGGTTCTTGGTATATTTTTATACGCCCACATTTTCATGTGGACGTATATTGTCGTCGCCCCTCCGTCCGGACGTCGGTCCATCCACAATTGTTTGTGAACAGTCTACAGGTCACAATTTTTATCCGATTTCAATGAAACTTAAAATATAGATTTATCACCCTAAGATCTCGGCTCCTTTCGATATTGGCATGTATCGGACTGTAACTTTCTTGGGTTATGGCCCCTGGTTGTACGAAAAATCGCGTTTTTTTCAGCTTGTGAACAGTGTAGAGGTCACAATTTTGAACCGATTTGGATGAAACTTGAAATCCATGTTTATAACCCAAAGATCTTGCGCCAATTGGATCGTAACTTCCTGAATTATGGCCCCTGATTGTCCGAAAAATAGCCCTTTTTAGCTTGTGGTCCCTCTGGAGGTCAAAATTATTATCTGATTTAACAAAACGTTTGATTATATCACAGTTACACTGTAGTTACAGGTGAGTTTGAATTATGTTTTTCTGATGATTACTTAAAATGCAGCAACTCTTGTTGACTTCCCCGACGATTTAGCTGCTGTGTGGGCGCATGTTTCGTTGCCTGGCAACCTATTTTTGTGAATTAAAATTGAAATAAAAAAGAAAAAAAAAAAAGAATCCCAAACATGATTCATCTCTCTAACTTGAAACGTAGGTGAGGATTGCCTCCATCTCCTTGGACTTTAGCCGCGATGTAACTCCAGAATACCTTAAAGCCCTTCCATGAGGAGCAATCGAGCAGTAATTGTGTCTACAAAGTTTAAAAGTATAAATGTATATAGGAAGCTTATTATGCCGTTGCAATCTAAAAATTCTTAACTTCGAGAGGATATTAATATCACCCCACAAAAGTCCAATCGGAGCTTATCAAGTTCACACAAAAAAAATGAATGGATGTTTGACACAAACTAGGTCAGCAGTGGGAGGAAACCGGAGTGACCGGAAGAAACCCACGAGGTTGAGAAGGCGCCCCTATCTCCATGCCACATACGCTCACACCAGGAATCGAAACCACAGCTGCAAGCCAGAGGTGACCGGCCAGCTAGAGACCACTAGGCCATCCCAACCCCCCGAATGAATGTTTGATGGTGTGAACTGCAACGTCCACTCGACACAAACGAGGTCATTTCGGGACTAACAATTTTACTTCATTAATTCGCTTGCACGTAGGGGTCTTAAGCAGTGGGATGAAAGCGGAGGACTCGGAGAAAATCCCCGAGGTTTCTTCAGGCTACCCTACTCATTGTCACGTACAATAGGGGAATCAAACCCACGCCAGTCGACTAAAAAGCAGATCTTGTGATACAGCGCGAACGTGCTAACCATTCGGCCATCCAACCCACCAAAATAGAATATAGGCTGCCAGGCAACGAAACATACGCTCACTGCAGCTAAAACGTCTGGGCAGTCAACAAGAGTTGTCGCATATTTTTACTTTTTTTCGGTAATGTAATATTTATAATACACTAAAATCTGATTTAGAGTAACAACTCATTTAACATGTAATGATCAGAAAATCATTAGAATTTGTTTTTGTTTTTTTTTTTATAAAATTCTGCCTCTGCCACATGATAACGTTTAGAATTCGAAACATTTATGGATTTAGCATACCGTGTATAAATCTAAAGTCTATTAACATGGGCCTCCAGAGTGTCCACAAGATTTTTCAGAGTGATCAAGGCCATAACTCTGACGACAGTAATTATCGGAAACTGCTGAAAATCTTCTTCATCTCGTGACCTTAAACACCGAGTATAAATTTAAAGTCATTCCGATATTAACTTTAGCCTCTAGAGCCTCCACAGGCAATTGTGGTCGCCTGACCGACGGACGGGGACGACAATATACGACAACATTTCAATGCGGGCGTATAAAAACGAATACCTGCCCTTAATTCCGTACCATCATCCCATGGTTATTATGAACTATGAACAAGCCAATGCCAATGATATAAATATTGTATTCAGTTTTATTTATCAAAGGTGATTTTACTTCCATTCCATAAAATTATATACAATAATCAACATAATATACATTTATATACAAAATAAACGTTATTATCACCCATTATACAAATCATAACAAAAATAGAACTTTACTGGGGTAGGCATGATTATATAAATACTATATACAGTTACAGTACAAAAGAAACAAAGTCATAAGCTGTATATTTTCAATGCGAAGATATTTAAGAATAAGTTGCTGGTCAGTGAAAGAAAATAAAACATCACGTCATGTTTAAAAAAACCTTGTTCTTTAGACCCCTCAAATGCTGATCTGCAAAACAGAAATACAAAGTTAGTTCGGTAAGTCAACAATTAGCCTACCGGAAAGTCTATACATTTATTTCTGAAGCAGAGTTATCATTTTCCATAGCATTGGTAAATCAAATCGTCAATCGATGCATAGCAGAATGTGCTCTTCATCGAAATCGGTCAATGAACATTCTACCCCAATTTCTAAGATTGAAAAGGATAGATCAATTGGGTTGAAAGACACTTTTGCCACCAATAAGTACGATCATTGAATGAATCATAGACATTAAAACTGTAACTGTGGTGTTATCGTTGTCTTCGTACCAGACGGTCTTGTGAACTGTCCATTGAAAACACCAGAAATAGACCAAACTGGGACAGTCATCAAGTACATGTACCTGCAACTGCAAGATACATGCAAACATGGTCTCCACTTTATGGGATGGCACCGTTTCGTTTTCCACATTAAAGAAGTGGGCTGCGAAGCCGAGACTACGATTTGTGCCTTTAAGGGCAACAGCAACAACCATTCAATACATTACACGGGTGCGTCACGTCTGGTCAACTATTGACAACTCAACATATTGCCAGAGTTGTGGGAGGGCATCTCTCATGGGAAGTATGAGAAAATTATCGCCAATTGGTTAGGAATGACAAGGTTTATCCAGGATTGGTGCCAACGAAAACTCCAGAGGCAATTAACGGAAATTATTGAAATAAAATATGATTCTTCATAATGTAAACGACATATATCAATTTCAAATTGGAGTCTGTAGAGTGTTCACAAGAAATTGAGGACGATGGATAGACGGACGGGGGTGACAGCAATATATCACCACATTTTCATAATGGTATATAAAAGGTACTAGCCGGTCGTCATTGTCCTAGTAATGATGGGCGTCATGTCAGCTGTGAACGACTTTTTTTTTATAAGATTGTTGAAGATTTTCTTCCTGATCGGCATCCAGGGCTTGCAACGTCGTTGGAAAAATTGTGTACACCTCGACGGGGACAGTGTAGAAAAATAAATAGAAACCATCAACTTTGTACTAATCTTTCAGCCAGTACCCGTATGTTGAAAACAGTGTAACCAGCGAACATTGAATTCCCCTGTCTATTCTGGACCGTTCACACGGTTTTGGCGACAAGAAAAAACTAAATTTCGATTAGGTCCTATGTTATAAAATTTCCAGGTTTCCTTTTAAGAATCCCAACTCAATACTTAGACCGTTAACAAGAATTATGCACGGGATGAAGGACCATGAATTGTTTTTAAGAGACCTATGTAAAGTGCAGAAAGAATAATCAAAGAAACCAATAATCAATTAAAGTCTCTATCGAAATGTTGAAGTAGGTGGGTCCAGTTATATTTTCTTATCAGAACTTACATACCGTGTGAAAGTGAGTCATAATCAGAGAATTGTTACAGGAACATTATCAACTCATATTATTCAACAAGTAAACATCTTATAAACATAATGACGGTAAAAAACGGAATTAAGTACACACGAAAACCTCTAATATTCTAAATGAAAGCCAGGCCTGCATAGAACCCCTCCTCTCTCTTGATACAACTACAGTTACGTGTCTAGCTTTACATTTAAAACAGCGAACACCTACAATCAATTATTTTTCAGGTGTTATAGGTTTCATCTACCTTAAAGAATTAGCAAGATGTCATGTACATGACTGTTTCAAGGAACTATCAGAATTAGAGGTACCGATCTCAGAAAGTTAGCAATAAAAGCATTAAAAGAGCGAGCCTTAACATTAGGAGAAACAGATATAGATAGAGATGAAAGTGAAGAAACTGATAATGTCTGACTGGGAGATGTTATCATGTTATCGCTGTTCAGCATGATTACTCGCCTTCTCATAACATTATGTTTATAAAACATCGCACAGGAAGCCAGCACAACTGAGCACAAATACCTTCTGTAAATAACCCCCAAAATATTATGTCTTGTCTATTCTCGCTTACAATAACAAACATGCAAGTCGTTACTGATACGCTTACCTTCCATAAGTACATAGACATGTTCATATCGGACGTAGGGACAGGAGGAGATGGATACATACATGTGGGGGATGCTATTGGTAAACTAAATGGAAAGCAGATTTGATGATCTCCCTTTGTCTAAACACACAACAAATGTTGTTGAGAACCACTGAGACAATCGGCACACCTTGATGCCCCGTTTTATATTAGTAACAAAACACCTGGAATACTGCCCGACCGGTACGACCAGATCGTAGACACATACACCAATTGTATCTTATTCAACTGATTTTACCTGAACCATATGACTAGCAGATTTCGCAATGTTATTGTTAATTCATCTAATATAGATGGAGAAGTGTTGGAAGAAAAAAAGAAGACAATAACTGAGTACATGTTGCAAACCTAACACAGCAGTTAAGATAATTAAATTCCTGCACCTCGATGCTGGCCTTCCTGTTATAGTGAATCAAGAGGCTGGTTATCATCATCTGTAAACAATCAGAGAATGCTCCACGCAACTCCCACTTTTCATCTTAAAGGTGTAAGTTGTGACAAACTAATGCTACGGGGAGTAAAACAGATACGATGTACATGTTAATAAGAGAGGTGGAGATCTTGTACATAACATGATTTTATATTCCAGAAAGATTTCTTTTTATGCAAGTCACATTCTGGAGCACCACTGATGCCAATTTACATTCACTTGTATGATTCAATGGAATAAAATGTATATTTTTGGGCTTTAGTCCAGAAACAAAATTCATTAAATTGTTATTTCAACAAAAGAAAAGCCATAATATGGCCCTGGTTATGTCAATTGAGATAAATAACTTCAGCTTTTGTAATCAAGATATAAAACTTCTTTCAGCAACAATAAAGTCTTGCTATCTAGAAACCTACTTATTTTGCCGGTTGGTGCTTTAGGCAATTTTAAAATTTAATTGTAAATTTAACTCTGTAATAAAGTTCATTGAGAACTCTGAAGGGTGGACTTAACTTTCTCATGTGCCCAACACGCGACCTTTGCTAAGGAAATATGAATACACAAAATTGCACATAAATGACCAAAACTCATGCAGAACTACTGAATTTCAGGTTCAAACTATACAATACCAATGTATTTCTTCTGGAAGAATCCAATCTCAATGTTTTTCAACTCTGGACAGAGATTTTGATCAATTAAGTTTTGCCGATTTGGCCTAGATCTGATCAATTTGAATGACTAGATCATTGAAGGAACCATTGAGGAAACCTCACACATGGTGGATAATTTAAGAAATCAAAAGCCAAACCGAAAGTCTTTATGAAAAGGCACCAAGTGTTATTAATGGTGTAGAGGGTAATGTAAGTATCAGAAAATGCCAGATGCACAGAGAATGGTATTTGCCATTTTCCATCCAGCTGTTGAGATGAGTTTTCTATTGTAACATCAAACTAAAGAAACACCAACACTCTGCTATGACATCTTACCTCTCAATATCATTACATAATTAGAATTCTCTTTCTAGGTTTTTATTACACATTGTTCAGATACCAAGATGTCACAAAGTGTTCCCTGCTATCATTCTTTCAGTAAGATAATTCTCCACCCTACATCACTCACCCCTTATATATCAACAATGATTTTATTGACAAAATATATACCTCAAAGGTATGTCCTAAATGGAATCTACAGTACTGGCCTTGTCAACATCAAATAAGTCAGTTCAAGAAGGCAATTAACTACCTACATACATTGTGCATTTAGTATTCATTTACCTGGTCACCCCACAAAAACTGTTATGTTTACCCAAATGCCCACCAACTATGGTTTATATCTACACGATAACCCACCCACCCAGTCATAAGATTTATCTACCAGACTATCCACCTATGTGGTTTATCCTTACCCAATCACCCAACAAAGCTTCTATCTACCAAATCATTCACCCATCATAGCTCCTATTTACCCAATCATCCATCACTGTTTCATCTGCCAGATCATTGACCATCACCATGTTCTCTAAATATTCAAACCACCCAGTTTTCATAGTATTATCTACCTAATTCTGCCATCACTGTTTTATCTTATCGTATGTAAATGCTATGATTTGAATCAAAAACTATAGATATTACAACCCAGCCTACCCAATGTGCTATTCAGCATATTTATCTTCTAATTATCTATTAAATACTGTAATTATCTGCCTGATATATCCCACCAAACATCACAATTATCTAATCAATCACATCCATGCATGATCATTCACTATGATAACCCATCTAATACAAAATCATATACAAAAGGGATTTTTATTTATGAAGTAATAATTTACTCATAAAAATATTTTTCTGACACCATTATGTTTTGCTTCATTGAACTTGATATTGAATAAGGAAGTATAAAGTTTCTTTTGCACAATTTTTACTTTGTAGAGGGTTAAAAAAAACAAACCCCCACTTTGTTCAGTATTTAGTTTGATACAATTTACTTGACAAACAAATATTAATCAACCAACCATGATAACCAATCTGGTCAATAAGTCAGACTAAAGCATGTTATGCAACTATCTATATAATCATCAAAATGACACCCTTTCTGAAAAGAAAAGCATGTACTTAATTTACCTCAAGGAATGTACAATTCACACCCATGACAATTAAAAAAAAAATACCTGACATGAAGTCTTGGAAAATTTATTATAAAGGAATATTATTGACTAATGACATAAAGAATGATTAACAAATTTCTGAAATATTTTCCCTTAATTACATGCTGTTTCTCAAAATGTTAGAATATAGTGAAATAATTTTTTTTTTCCACTTGAGGTTCAACCACTTTTATTCTTTATAAAAATGTTTACAAATCTTTCTCCAAAACAATTTACATAACTGGGTTCAAAATGAAAAACTTCTGGTGATCTTCTTGTGATGGTAGTGCACTCTGTTTATAGTCTAAGGTGGCAGACTAATGGAGGGAGGTCATTAAAATCAAGATGATTATATCTCTGCTTAAATAGCATCATTAGTAAAAAGGTTTCACTTCCAACTAAATATACACTCTAAGAGAAAATGAGCAACAGATTGTTTCTATTAATAAATATTGTAGTAACTATAAGTTACAGCGTAGGATACCATTTGTTGCTACATAAACATAGACAAATATTTCACATTATATCTTGGAAAAAATAAAGTGTATAATTTGTATCAAGTTATTTAAACTAATCTACATCCTGGAAGGTGATTTGGTTTATCTTAAACTTGTTTCATACCTATTGTCTCTGATAATCATCTTGAGAATACAGAACACATATGGTGTAATTTCAAGATGTTAATTCATCTATTTTAATGTTTCAAATTTGTATTAAAATATTCTGAACATCTAAAACTATAGGCAAAAGTAAGGAAACAATTTATTCTATGCTATACAAGGTTAAAAGTGCAATGTGTTTCATCAAAAATGGTTGAATTTTGAGCTATTTCAAAATTAATATCATCATAATTCATTGTTTATGCATTTAATGTTTCTAGCCTAAGTAAGGAAAATTTGGAAAGGTATGGAATATATGGAGCCAGTTTATCACCTGTACATCATGGAACTCAACAATTTACTTTTTCTAGAAACACAATTCACCCATTAGCATCTGAGTTTTAGTGCCACCAATTACTAATATTAAGTATATATACTAATATTTTACCAATATTTGGCAGAAAATTTCTTTAACCAAGCATTATTAATAAATAATTAATGTAACTTAATTGTGTAAACTCAATGTGATAAGAAATTAATGAAACCTTGAACACATTTTCAGTATGCATTAAATAGCTTGCTTTAATTATATTATACTTGTAACAAGTGGGTAAATAATACTGGTGAAAATTAGTTGAGCTTCCACCATCCTATTGCATTAAACAAGCACAACCATAATTGGGCCCAGGTGAATGGAAATGTGTCGAGCATGATGTCAACATCAGAGGACAGATGTATCTACTAATCATATTCATCTTATTTTCATAGCAAAAATAACAAGTTGCTGCTATTAACAATATCTGTGATTAACAATCTAAATGTGAGAAAAGTTCAAACAAGCAACTGTACAACCATCAAGTTCAAAGGAAATCTAGCAGCAATATAGAAGAAACGAGCAATAAAGTTTGAAGTGGTGTACCTACTAGATATATTGAATGAGAAGTGGGGCTGATAATTTGATGTTTTCAATAAAAAAAACCTACTAGTCGAACATCACTTGGTAAGAAGGGCATATAGAGTTCAAGTTTATTTAATTAGATACTCAATGTTATTTTAGTGAGACCCCCAATTCGAGTTTTATCCCTTCATTTCCTTTTTGCAGTCTGAGATACATCTAGAAAGTAATAAAGCCTTTCTGCAGTGCTAATTAGAAGCGGCGTATGATGTCATTTGATCGTTTGTTGGCAAATAATCATTCTAATTAAGAACTAACAAATGGTTGTAAATAAGATGTAAGCAGACATCACAGACAATACAAGTAACATGTGGGTGATCTAATAAATTGGATACCCGACATTCACCATGCTGTTTTTATGTAACAACATGAATAACATCCAGCCTAATTATAAATGTATAACATTAAATAACATTTTTATAAAAGACCAAGGTTACATTTGGTTGCTAGACAGCAATACAAAGTAGCACACCTAATCATAATAATGGCATACCTATTTTCTATTATTTTTTTTTTAAAACAATATCAAACTGACATAAAGCCACATCTGTTCAGATTGGTTAAAAAAATCCATGCACCCTTATAATAACCAATTGTCAATAACATATCTGATCAAAATAATGTACATGTATCTGATTAAATTACCATATTTTACAATGAATAAGGAGGTATATATATCAGTCCACCCACGTTAAGCTTTTAAAGTGATCAGGGATAAACACTGTTGCCCGTACTGGCACAAAACTGAAAAGGCATCCAGAGTGAGAATTTGTTATGGAACCCTGCAACCCTGGAAATAAGGCAGCTGTCAAAGAAAATATCAGGCAAAAATTGAGGCTTTGTCACACCCAATTATGTTCAGCACATCTTTTTTCATTGGTTTAATATTTTTAATACATTATGTCCGACAAAGTCAAACACATTTAAAAACTGTTTCAATCTCTTGGAGCGAGAGAGCCAGGAATCTCTAAATCACAGCATGTGCTGTTCAAGGTACACAGTTGTTTTAGGACAGCAAATATTTGACAAACAAGCTCCAACAGTTAAGAGAGTCAAGAGTAATAATTTTGATGTGCCTTACTTCACGACAAATAATTTCAGTTATAAAGATATAGATTGCCAAGCAACTGGGCATATATCCACTAACAGTCAAGTCATTTAAGCTGATGATAATGGTTATGACTATTTGAATGTTTTGAAACGTATGTTCCGGAAACAGTTTGACATATAGATGGGATGGTCCACAGTTGCTTACAGTCTAATTTAGTAATTGTATTCAGGTGAAGTGCTTTATACACTGAACAAATTTCCGTCACTATAAAATTCTGACCCTCTAAAACGACTAACTACACATTGGTTGTCACATGATCTTGCATGATAAATGATATGTAACCTAATAATATTTCCTTATGTCTTACCCTTTCCATCTTTATCAAAAATAAACCAGTTAAATTAAAAAAAGCAATGTTTTTATCTAATTTGCATAATCTGACTTCTTTTATAAGCAGAGTTTTTTTGTAGATTGTAAATAAATTCTACCTTTTGAATACGTCACTCCTGCATTATAACGAATGCCTTAATACGAATGCCTCGATAGCTTTCTGATTGTATGTTTACGAAAAAAAAATATATTCAATCCTAAAACTAACGCTTTATAGACATTTTTAATGTGTTACTTAAAGCAGAAGTAGACTGGTTGACCAAGAATATAATGTAGTCTCATACCAAAATATAAGGGATCAAAATAATCAGCTAAATTTTTGGGAGAGTAAAAAATGGTCACATCTCTAGTCATATTAAATGGGATATAGTAATAGTATGTAATGCCTGGATTTATATTTCGATAGGTATGGCTTATTAACTTTTGATAATTACTACATTATCTTGTGTTAATCATGATTAAGGTCAAATTTAAATTTTAGCAGATTGCACAACTGTAGAACGAATCTGAAGTTCAATAGGGTTCTAGTGGAAACATGCCAGCTATTTTCAATGAGTGCAATATAAAATGATTTTTAGAAAACTTTATTATATTTTAAGAACTTACCAATGAAATAATCAAGGTTTATGGTTGTATGGCACAGCTATTATCACAACAACTGCTATAAATAATAAAATAATGACCACCCAATATCCTGCAAAATAAATACATAAACCAACTGTTTCCATGGTGGCTAATAAAAACTGACACAACCTACCTTCAAAACATTTAGCAGCCCCACTTATAAATTACACAACATATAAATCACTATTTAATTTTATGATAAGATCGGGTTAGAAACTGCCAAAATTTCTCCTTGTGTCACTGAGGTAAATGTATAAAATATAATGCTAGTTTATATGATATTAATCTCTTTTTAACACAATGCCACACATAACCAGACAACAGTATATTTACAATGGTTTAGTATTTGTAAGATAACATTTGAGATTTCATTTTGATCTAAATGGTGCTTTTATTCTAAAATATATACAGTTTTTATATGTTTGTAAAATTATTGCATTTAATTTTAAAGTAAATTTTAAAATTCACCAAATTTCTTTCCTGTTACAAGTGACCATCTCAGATCTAATGTTAGTCCCTAAATGACCTCGTGAGTTTTGAGTGAGTGTTGCCGCTTCTCGGTCTTGCATATTAATACTCAAAGGGTTATGTACCTCATTTAAGGAAATGAAGATCATAGGAATATAAAGAAGGAGTTATCTAGGCCCTGGAGGATAGTGTGGAATTTAAAAATATAATCCGCCAATTAAACCAATATGAAAACGGAGTATTGGGGATCTTCAGAAACCTGCACAGGACAAAATTTCTCCAAATATCATTCACACAGAATGAAGCATTTTCATTCACTAAAATTAATGTATCTTGGATTTCCCCTTTAAGCCCAGAAAAACAAAGCTAAATATTAATGCACTACTATATTCTAAACATACATTTAATTAATGCAAATGTACCGGTAACAATGTTTTAGGGGATCTGCAAAATATCAATGATCATATTTCAAAACATTCCTGTCAAAATTTCTTACTTTAAATGATCACTTTAAGAAATACCTACCACATGTGCCAGACTTTCTATCTACTATACTAATATGTCTAGTTTCTTTGATTAGACGCTCACCAGTTCGATCCACATGATCAGTGATATCATCAATTAATTCTGAAAACAAAATTTGACTTTAATGTATTCAAATAATTGTAAGCTGAAGTGTTTTTGCGTTTTTTTCATGGGATCAATAACATATAATAAAACTTAACCATAATCAAGACGTTCCCATCAACCCCTGCAGGTGGCTGAGATGATAGTCAGTTTTATTTTAGAAAACATCTATAAAAATAAATCGCTATTTTTTCTATCTTAATTAGCATCAATTAGTTTTTATAAAAAGGAAAACTTCCTATCAGTGTGATTCTATATGTAAACAGCTGTGACCACTATCAATATTAAACAGGAATTGGCACTTTCGAGATCTCAATGGTTGGAAAAAAAGTAAATTTTGATCAAAAATAAGGGGTGTTCAAATGAGAAACCATGCTAATTCTGATAATCCATTAATCTACTGCCGAGGTACACTTCAAGATTGTACACACTGTCATTACAGCTTCAATCTACTAACCAGTTTGGTTTAACGCAAAGTAATTATTCTTCTAGTTAACTTTTCTAGTCTACTGAAAACCATTTGAACTATGAAGGGAAAATAAACAAGTTCTGGGCAAAAGTAAATGACATTTGACTAATATGGCTAGCTTACTATAAAATATATAATAAAATTGAATTCAAAAGTAATTTTTCATCTAATAAGTGAAATGTTAAATTGTTTAAAGAGACCAAAAACAAAACAAAGTGGTCTTACCATTCTGGTTGTCAACTTCATCTCCAATATCTAAGGCCATTTGTTTTTGTCTGGCTATTACATTCGATAAGGCGTCTAAACCTTTGTCTTGTTCTGAGAAATATAATATATCAGATGAGCAAATTTACTTTTTTAAGCAAGTTTAATACACAAAACTTTACAATTTCTACAGACTAATGAAATATGTTCACAGAGTTTGCCACAATTAAACGGATAGTCATGACATTCATAACAACATCACAAGTATCTGAAATAAACTAGAGTCAATTTGGTGTGTTGACAAGATTATAATCAACAGGGACAATAACTCTAAATTATCAAATATTGTAGTAATAATCTAAAGAAAGATAGGTTGCCAGGCAACGAAACATACGCCCACAACAGCTAAGTCGTCCGGGCAGTCAACAAGGGTTGTCGCATATTGTTTCTTTTATCAGTAAGGAGAACATTAAGTAATTATCAGAATTGATTAGAATAGTTTTGATGGTTTGTCTGAAGGCCTTTGTCCACAAGATATTTCAAAGTGATCAAGCGTCAGAAATTATCAGATATCACTGAAAATCAAATAGGATTCTTCGTCTCATGACCCTAACCAAAGTGTACAAATTTAAAGTCAATCTGATATTAACTTTAGCCTTTAGAGCATTCATAGGGTTTTTCAAAGTGATCAAGGGTCATAACTCTGGTAGTAATTATCGGATATCGCTGAAAATAAATAGGCTATTTTTATCATGACCGTAAATAGTGTGTATAAATTTAAAGTCAATTGGATATTAACTTTAGATTTTTCAAAGTGATCAAGGGTCATAACTCTGGCAGTAATTATCTGATATTGCTGAAAATCAATCATGACTTTAAACACCGTGTATAAATTTAAATTCAATCGGATATTAACTTTAGCCTCTAGAGCGTTCACAAGATTTTTCAAAGTGATCAAGGGTCATAACTCGGGCAGGAATTATCCGATATTGCTGACAATCAACAGGCTTCTTCGTATCATGACCTTAAACACTGTGTATAAATCTAAAGTCAATCGGATATTAACTTTAGCCTCTAGAGCGTTCACAAGATTTTTAAAAGTGATCAAGGGTCATAACTCTGGTAGTAATTATCGGATATTGCTGAAAATCAATAGGCTTCTTCGTCTCATGACCCTAAACACTGTGTATAAATTTAAAGTCAATCGGATATTAACTTTAGCCTCTAGAGCGTTCACAAGAAATTGTGGACGATGGACGGACGGACAGACGGACGGACGGACGGACGGACGGGGGCGACGGCAATATACGACCACATTTCCATGTGGGCGTATAAAAAACCAATGTGGTGTCCCTTGAGCTTGTGCATAGGGTTAAAAGCACTGCCCCCCCACCAAAAAAAAAGAAGATTGCATCAAGGGAGACGACCCCCCCCACCCATGTCCTCCTTTTAAAACAACAATCATTTTAAAATAGGTCTGACTCAAGACAATGACTTTCACTATTTCAAAATATTTTCCAGAATGAGCAAGAGTTAGAAGTCATAATTCAAAGAATAGGTAATGTAAAAAATTCGAGACACTTCTAGCTCTGCATCTCATTAATCTGAAACTGCTAATCTTATACAGATTAGATGATAATTTTTGTCAGAAGAACAAACATAAGATTCTACAAAGTGATCAAGTACAATAACTTTGAAGGACTCAGCAGGTTTAATTGTTTCATTAATGTAAACAAGATATATGAATTTTAACAAGCCAACAGTGAGGCTCATGCCCCCTGCCGAAATCCCAAAATAAATAGATGACACATGTTAATCAATCGCACATTTACTTTTTTCAAAAGTAAAGAGCAATCAAACTATACACTAACTTTCATCACTCTACCAGATAGAATCAAGATTATCTTGTCTCAAAGCGCGACTAATGAAATTGATTAGCTTTGCTTAGCTTTAGCTCGAAATGTTAATCATTGATCTCAGTCAAGACATTCACCTAATGAACATCTATATCAAGTTTAAATTCTACCTTAATTAAAAGCAGAGTTGTTATGTTCTAAAGTCTTGACCAATCGCTCCTTAGCCTAAGCAGAAAATTCTCACTATCAAACTTAGTCAAGGTAATGATATAATGAATCTATATTCTGAGTTTCATTGCTCTCACTTCATTATAACCAAAGTTACCGTGCCCCAAAGCATCAACCAATCAGATTGCTTATCTCTGCTTAATGTAAGCAGAAAATGCTCACCATTGAACTCTATCAAGGCATTGACCTAATGAACGCCTACACCAAGTTTGAACACTGTAGCTCAGTTAGAAGGAGAGTTATTGTGCTCAAAAGTTTTGGCCAAACAAATTGCTTATCGCTCTGCTTACCCTGAGCAGAAAATGTTCATTACCGAACTTAGTTAAACTATACACCAAGTTTCATCACCCTCACTTAATTAGAACTAAAGTTATCATGTCCCAAATCAACCAATCAAAATGCTTATGTCTGCTTACTGTAAGCAGAAAATGCTCATCATCGAACTCATCAAGGCACTGACCTAATAAACACATACACCAAGTTTGAACATTCTAGCTCAATTATGGAGGAGAGTCTGACAGACAGACAGACAGACAAACCCATCAGATGATAAATCCGTAGAGTCATAGCTATCAGATATCAGATGTTTTTGCGCTGTATTCAAGTCTTCTTATATACAAAAGAAATGTGTATTTTCTCAACCTATTTGCGCTGTATTTAAGTCTTCTAATATACAAAAGAAATGTGTATTTTCTCAACTTATTTGTATATCGATCTCTAATCTAAGGTAATTTACTGCAGAGTGCAAACCCTTTAAAGTGGGAATTTCATATTATCCAAGAAAGCCAAAACATATCTATTTCTACGTCTTTTGCTTAACAGGTTGTCAACTCACTATTATATAATCATAGGCATTATATTCCACATTTACAAATCCTTCACATCGGAAATAATAACACAATTACCTCCTTTGTTTTCCAATTCCCCTCTCCCCCACATGCAATAGCTATCTTCAAATGTTTAAATTTGAAGTTGAAAATGATATTTTTGTCAATTTCTCAACTGACAATAGTGAATTATAGGATTAACAGGATTATTCTTTAACACGGTAGGACTGTTAATAGATACTATCTTTTTTAAGGCTTTATTTTAATATATTTTAAAAATATAACTTAAAAATTGCTTCTTTAAGTAGACTTCCTTCTTCTATGTAATGTCTCGAGACAAATCTATAGACTAATAAAGGGTAATAGAAACATGTTGTAAGTGATCTAAGAGTTTAACCCTATTGATGTTATATTACTACAGTCTGATGCTGTCAATCATTACTACTTACATCTACACATATACATGACATTACCACATGGGTTTATTTTTAATTGTCACACACCACACACACATCGTTAATTACAGCCAATTAAATACAACATCTCTCCAGTATCAATCACCTTATAACAATATGTCTGTCCTAATCACTCATCATAAGTGTCAGTTTCGACATCAAAAGTGTTTGATCAAACAATATTGATATTAATCTAAAGCAATCTAATAAGTGTGACTGGGTGCTCTATCTCTAATACTGTCTTATATTGGTCTAAAATACTCATAATTAATATATCATTATAGTTGATGATGACAATTTCAAAACAAATACTATTTCCATTTGCCTATAGTAAATTGAAAATATATTTTTGTACAATACAGTATTAATAAATCAAGCCAACAAGATGACACTAATTAATTATTTGCACATTTATCTATTAAAGATACACTATGGAAGATTAGATAACGAGTTGGTAGTTCTCACTTTAATAGTTAATAACTACATAATGTAAAGGAAATTTGCTGAAAATTTCTGTCAAATTGATCCATTGCAAACCGAGAACTAAGCAGATGATAGTTCCGCTTAGCCTTGATCGTCGTTACTGAAGTCGTAAGGCAAAACTTATAGTCTCGATTATCCATTTAAGCATTAATCACGAAGGAAAGCTCTGCAGTAAATCGGACTACAAATACAACATATATCGCAAGCTAGCCTTGATATCAAAAGCTGATTGTCGTTTGGTTAAGTTAATTAGGCAGATTTTCCTCTTGCATAATGTATGTTTAATAAAGCATCTAACTTTAACTTTTAAGTCAGCTAGAACCAGAGTTATTTTGTTGTGAAGTCAGACAATGATCACACTGCATTTCACTGCATAGCCAAGATATTCAAGTACGGAATAGCTAGACCAAGTTTGAGCATTTTACCTCAATTAGAAGCATACTTACTATGTTCGAAAGGGTATGACAAGACAAATGAACACTGCCAAGCTTAAGCAGAAAATGAACATCTACAACAAGTCTACCTCAATAGTCCCCTGCCATCTTCGAAAGGCGTGAGATGAAAAGTTTTAGAAACTTAAAGTAGCAGTCATTTCCTGGAGTTTAAACACACTACATTATGTTCATCCACTAATGTATTTGTTATTACAAACAGCCACAATTCTCAAATATAGTGAAGACCATTCTAACAACTCATGTACATGTACTTCATTTAACTCAACATCAAAGCCATTATAATACATGTACATGAATGCACATCATTTAACCCTTTAGAGCCTAAACCATGAAGGAGGTCTTCAAAAATTCACAAATTGTGTTTTTCATGATGCCTAGGGTGTGAATAAACCTAATCCACAAAAAAAAAAATTCATCAGAAATCATTTCCAAAATTTGGACAGGTATCGATTTTGATACCATAGGCTTTAGACAAAAATGACTAGTGGATAAGGTGCTGGTTCGCTAGCCAGGAGGCTGGGTGTTCGATCCCTGCATTGGCCGAGAAAGTTCATCTCGATTTTCCAACGTGATTTCCTCCTTGTCAGTGATGCAGAAGGAGGGCCTGACAAGGACAGCTGCCTAGTCGTTCGGATGGGACGAAAACCAAGGTCCCGTGTACACATTGGTGTGCACGTAAAAGACCCCTTGGCAGTTGGAATTCGATATAAGAGTAGGCCGTAGCGCCGCTGCCCGGAGAAAATTTCCTCATAGCACACTGTATGGCATATGCCCGTCTTCCATTAGCCCAGGTTAGGTGCAAAAGAGTAGGACATTAAACCCCATTTCATTTCATTTCATTTCTCAACTAAGAAATATATCAGAAAACTCGGGTTTGATATCATATTTATTTGTGATAAGTTAAAAAAAAAATTCTGTCTTTGTTCAGACATAAATTTACATTACATTGACAGTTGGGATGGCAATTTTGGAATTTATTTTTGGAGAAGATCAGGTATATTTGACAGATATTTAATGCCTGTGGTAGCAAATTTAATACCACATGTTTTCACCACATACCGAGCGATTAAGTTTGCAATTGAATATACTGTGAACTGTTATTAAGTTTCTCTGTATTCTTATATACATGAATAATATATTAATTTTGGGTAAACTTAACTATTTTGTTGAATAATACTCCAATTTCCCTGGTCAAAAAACTTAAATTTCTCAATCGTGGGAGCTGCCATCTTTAAAAGTACAAGTGAACCTCATGTACTCAATATAGCAGTACTGTATGGTACTATATTAGATACCATAAGCATTCTCGTCCTGATTTGTTCAAAATTTAGTTTATTATAGTTAAGCTAATTAGTGGTATCAAATCTGATACCGACGGCGCTAAAGGGTTAATAACTTACAGTCATTCTAATTTCTAATACATGAATATACATTATTTAACTCACAATCAAAGTCATTCTAATACATGAAATTACACTACTGAACTTGCAATCAAAGTTATTTTAACACACGAGTAAAAAGCATTTAACTCACAATCAATGTCATTCCAGTAGCACATGAATGTACATCAATTAATTCACAATCAAAGTCATTCCAGTTAATTCACAATCAAAGTCATTCCAGTACATGAATGTACATCATTTAACACACAATCACAGTCATTTAATTAAAACAACAAGTATGAATATAGAACTTAGCAACAAACCTTGTATTACCCTTTGTTGTTGAGCTTGTAAGTCAGAGTTCCCCATATCATGTAAATGATCTGGTTCAGCCCCTACTCCCCATGGATCACTGGCACCAAATGTGTCTGCACCTAATAATGAACTTCTGAAATAAAAATGACTCAATACAAATAGCAATTATTCCTTCACCAACATAACCTTCATATAGCAATACAGTAGTTTAGGTATTCCCAACCTATTCTTTTAAAAGACTGCAATGATTTACAAAAATCGTACAGCAGACAACAAGAAATAAGAATCTTTAATGTACAAGAATAACAGAATTCCCATTTAGCAACAGTATTTAATATATTGAATAGAACATATAATATATATCTTTTGTTTTTCTGTATGATTGTCTATATATTTACAATGTTTATTTGGACGATGACATAAAGTTGATTCAATAAATATAATACATGTATGACTCACAATACACATCACAACACATTTAAACATATAAAAATTCAACATTCAACAGTATTCCTAATCTATAGATAAGCCATGTCCAAAGAGAGTTGATGTAAAATTTGAGGTAAATAAAGGTACATTGATCTTTACCTGATAAAAACAAACACAACTCTTTATATTGAAATATATGCGTAATAATAAACAAACTTGGGCATATTTATTTCAGTGCTTTAATGGAGGGTATGCATGACATGACATTATTATATGGTGCTGGTCAGCTGCAGGTTAGGGATTCTTGATAATGATGCAAGCCAAGCAAGGACCTCTTCTCAATGGATACAATGAGGTCAAATGAGAAACTTTTTTTTATTTTTTCGGTGAAATCAATATATTGTCTCTTTAAATCTAATATTTCAGCGTGGTTTTGTAACTCCAAATTTTACCACATGCAATTAATTTGTATTTGCAATAATACCAAAAAAAAGAAAAAAAAGAATTAAAATAGTTAATTGAATTTCTGTTGAACTTTTAAGAATTTTATCCTGGCTTGCAAAATATCAAACATGTAAAAATATATAGATCTTATATTGAATGAAGTATGCAATCCTTAGCTTGCTTGAGTGTGACATTTAGCGCTTTTTCACTTTGCCAGTTGGATGCAAATAAATGTAATGAATCAAGATTTCAATATCTAGATTTGAAATTCACATACATTATGCAAGAGCAAAATCTGCCTATTGCAGGTCTTTCTTTAGGCCTGAAATGTTTTCTGTAGTATTAATTAGACATTAATTAACTGATCCAGGCCTTAATCATCTCTCGATGGCATCAGATTTCTCCGATATTAAACAGATTAGAATGGTTCACTGATCCTTTGATTTAATCAAAAATGGAGGACCCAGACTTAGCTTTGATTAACCAGTACCGTGGTTGAAATTATTGCACACGTCGTCAAACCTTCCAAGGCTAATATCTTCGCTTGCAATAGAGTAATTTGAATGAAATTTTCAAATTATTCATTTTACATTACCTACTTTCGAACTATTATAGCAAGAATGGCTAGTTCTTTATCTAAGTATCTTTATGTACAAACTACTTTGTTTCAGATGTTTTCTAATGATTTTCAACGAAGTTTGACTATATTGCCACCTTGTGTTAGTACCCTATTTCCAATTCAGAAAGAAAATGTACAAGTTAAAAATGTTTGAACTTCAAACTACGTGTTAAATTTGTATGTGTTAATCTTTAGTATAAATAATCAATGTAACAGTCTTTGTATCAGCTTGTCTTTGAACTGCATGATTCCTGACCCTTGGTATTCTAAGTTTAAG
Source organism: Patella caerulea (assembly GCA_036850965.1). Classification (NCBI taxonomy): domain Eukaryota; kingdom Metazoa; phylum Mollusca; class Gastropoda; family Patellidae; genus Patella; species Patella caerulea. The sequence goes on along the minus strand of JAZGQO010000014.1, from coordinate 14,932,026 downwards.
ACAGATAGAATAGCAGCTACATTCATATCATTGTCCATCAATCCCCAAATTGCATTCCTGCATCTGAAGAAATTAGGCCTCTCTGCCCATGTTTGTTAAGGGAATAAGATTCACAAACAAGCGTGTTGATTTACCTCTCAGAGAAAATTACCAGTCATTGCTACAATGTAGCCTGCTGTTAGTTCAAACAGTGAGGTGAGAGATTTGTATAGTCATGTCGGTGATGAGGGTGAGAGGTTCACCCTGACTAGTGTCGAATAGACAGGTGCTAATTCAAACACCTCTCTCAAAGAATCGCCTGCCCTTTTGTCCCAAAAAGTGAAGGAGTGTGTTTGTCGCACAGGGTTGGGCCTGTACCAACAAAATACTTTCAACTTAACTGGACCTTTTAAAGGTACTTGAAACATTTGTGCCTACATGTGGGCTGTTATTACACAGTGTATAGACTGTAATATAACACAGTGCTTCAACCTCCTCAACTTAACCAATATGTTGTAGTGAAAGCTAGAGAAAACTATTATTATAGAGTTTACCTGTCAATTAGATATAGAGGTATTTCAACAATTACAACTAACTGTAATAGAAATTAGAAGGGTTTGTAGGGTACAATCATCTAAAAGTGAGACTGGTACTTACCTTTTCAATTTATCTTGGATCCTTTTTAAATTATATTTATAAGAATTGGTTTGAAAATGTATGCAGAATATTCTAGGTAATTATTTTGTGTCGATTTGTTGCCTATAGCTATACCCGGGGCAAAGTACATATATTATAATAGTCATAATAACTGTTAAGTGTTATAATACATGTCGTAATGAATTGGTTATCCAGGCACCGAAACATACACCCACAGCAGCTAAGTCATCCAGGCAGTCAACAAGAGTTTTGTATATTTTTTCTTTTCTTGATAATTAAATATTTATAATACACTAAAATCTAATTAAGAAAAACAACTCATTAAAAACTATCAGAAAATCATTAGAATTTGTTTGGCTTCTAGATCTGAACCATGCGAACCATGCTATACAAAACATCATGGACTTTAAACTCTATTTATCAATCTAAAGTCAATTGAATGATTACTTTAGCCTGTACAGCATCCATAAATTGACAGTAATTATTGGAAATCCTTGATAATATATAGGTGTCTTCAACTCATGACTGTAAACACCATATATAAATATTTCAATGTGATCAAGGGCCATAAGTCTGACAGTAATTATTAGAAATGAAAATCAATAGGTTTTTTCGTCTTATGACCTTAAACACTGTCTAGAAATTCAAAGTCAGTAGGATATTAACATTAGCCTCTTCAGCGTACGAAAGCTATTATGGATGCCAGACAATCCTTCCAGACGGACAGTGGGGGGTTGGGGAGGGCAGCAATATATGCCCACTGATTTGCCTATGACGATAGATCTTGTAAACCTTTATCCTAGTCCTGCCCAATTGTGATGCTTTTTTAAAGAATACAAGTTTGCTTTGGTATTTGGGATTAAGCATCTGTATAACCATACTTGTCAAAGTTACATTGGTAAGTGATTAAGTCTTTTGTACAATTGAATAACCAAATTCAATAAATAATTTTCTAGTGATCATTACTGAAAGGTTTATAGCCACTATTCTTGCTGTGGTCATAGAATTTGACGCATTTGCACTAACAATTCCTCTTATCAACTAATGTTCCTCTTAATAAATACAAAAACTGCTGATTCTTCGTGAAAGAGTAGATCTTCATTTTCTTTTTTTAACTGATTTAATCTGATTATAATCAATTTCTAATGAATTTTAAAATTTTAATGAACTAATACTAATCTAATTGATCTTGCCAATGGATTCCTTGCAACTGCACACTATATGAATTTGTGTCAATAGCTAGCAGGGAGAGAGAAAGAGAAATGGTATTTAATGTCCACTCGACACAAACTTGGTCATTTCTCGACTAGCACATGGTTCAAATTCATTTCAATAATTTGCTTGACTCTTGCTATGACGTAGGTCATTGCATAAAAAAGTTTAACAAGGTAGTTTGACTGTGTTCAGTGTATTATCTTTCACCAGAACAATAAATTAGTGAGTGCAACATACTGGTGCACCAGACTAAAGCATGCAAATCAAATTTTTCAGATAGCATTGATATTGGGACTCTGGCGCGACACTTATCATGGATATATTCATAGTGAGGTAGTTGATTTTGTCCAAACTGCATTTTTAGGCTAATTAAAAATATAGGGATAGCACTGGTATTTGAATTTATTTGAAATTTATTTCCAGCTTTATTAAAGATATTTTATGTAAGATTTAGATAGAGCTGACCATTCTTGCTATAATAACTCAAAAATAGATAATGTAAATTGAAAATATTGACAATTTCATTCAAATTACTTCATTCTGAGCCAAAGTTATCACTGTTTATAGTTTTGTGAAGATGTGTGCTTTGTGATAACCAGAGCACTGGTATATTCAAGACTTCCCCTTGCTTTCTCATTGTTAAATGTCAAACCCTTCTAATCTAGTTAAAATCTTAAGCATACGATGCAATAGAGAGAGAGAGAGATAGGAAATGGGGTTTAACATCCACTCAACACAAACTAGGTCATTTCGGGACTAACATTTGGTTTAATTTTATTTCAATAATTCGCTTGCGCGCAGGGGTCTTTTAGCAGTGGGAGGAAACTGGAGTGCCCGGAGGAAACCCACGAGGTTGAGAAGGCGCTCCTATCTCCATGTCACATATATGCTCACACCAGGGATTGAAACCACAGCCGCGAGCTAGAAGTCGAAGCGCGGCACTCTAGACCACTAGGCCATCCCACCCCCCCACGATGCAATAGAGAGTTGATTTTGGTCTTGTATTGCTAATAAATGTCTGATTAATAGTTTATATCATTCTAGGCCTAATGAAAGACCTGCAATTGAAGATTTAACGCTTGCATAATTGATACTCAAAGATGATGTGGGATAGGAGACGCAGAAACCTGCTGCTCCTGTATATTATAACATGAATTTGCAATCCTTCCATTTTATTTAGAAAAACATAATGGGCTCAGCTAACCGAGTTGCCCGGATTGGATCTTAGAGAAAGCATTTTGTCTCAGTGGTGTTTCATGTCCCTGGTGAGTTTGTCTTCTGTTTTTGTTTTTTAGTCAAAGTTTGTGTTTGCAGTGAAAACTTTGAACACTGTCGTGTGTTGTAGCAAAGTGACCAGATTTCTATAACCCTGTAACTCCACATCGTATTCAATCAAATCTCTCAACAGATTTGAGTTTGAGGTTGGAAAACTTTGGATTTCATAAAAGATAGGTTGCCAGGCAACAAAAAAATGCCCACAGCAGCTAAAGTCAACATGGGTTCTCTTATAATTATTCTTTTTAGGATGGGATGAAAAACTGAAAAGGGAATATGTTGAAAATTTCAATGAAATTAGTTCACTGTGAACTGAGTTATCACTGATACAATAACAGTGTAACCTTTGTTGTCATTGCTACTGTTGTTACGATAATAAACAAAGTCTCGCTTATCTAGAAATTCAACAGGATTTGTTGAAGAAATTCAACAGGATTTGTTGAAGAAATTCAACAGGATTTTTAGTTTAACTAATTTAAACATTGCATATAAATTTCATACAGATCAGATGATAATTTTTGTTGTTCAAGTGTTAACAAGGGTCAAATTGAAACAAGGGTCATAATAACTCTAGAAGTAATTAACGGTAATTGCTGAAATTTGATTGACTTATTTGTCTCACTAATTTAAATGATGCATAGAAATTTCATATAGATCTGAAGATAGGATGATAACTTTTGCCATTCAATCATTCACAAGGTTTCATTAAGTGAAACAAGGGCCATAACTACAGAAGTAATTAACGGAAATTGCATTTATTCGATAGGCTTCTTTGTTTTACTAATTAAAATAATGCATGTAAATTTCATACCGATCTGATAACTTTTAGAGCTTTCACAAGGTGCGAAAAAGTGAATAAGGGCCATAACTCCAGAACAAATTAACTGAAATTGTAGAAATTAAATAGACTTCTTCATCAGATGATAAATATTGTCTGACCGACCGTGGAATCCACATACATGTAATATGATCATGTTTCCATATGGGTGTATAAAAATCAAATAACTCATGAGAGGTCAGATAAGTGCAAGGTATGATGACAAAAACGTAAGTTTTTGCCATACAAAAAAGGTTCAGAAATGTGAGTGTGTTGTCAATGATATGTGATAAGGGTCAGGCCTATGATCTGCAATAAGCAGCATAAATGGGAGAATGGCTCAGATAATCAAAGGGAAGTAACTACATGTAAGCAGTGTTGCTGGGTTGTCAAAATTTCTAAAAAAAAATCCCACCTATCTCCTCGCTGAGGTGAACCAGCAAACCTAATACATTGAAAATAACTCAGATATTTATAAATATGAATACATAGATTAAGATAAATAAGAAGTTTTTTGCTGACTTACTGAAAACCTTGCTCTTTAAGAAAGGCTAAACTTGCCAGCCAGTCAATTTCAAACCGAATTGTCACTTGGTAAAATTTTACAACTGTTCTCAGCTAAAACCTGTACCGGAAGTGTCACATGGTCTACCAACAATCCTCACTCATCGCTAAACTCCCGACCCGGCAAGACGACGTGGGCTTTGAAGAGAAAATGTCTATTCTGAATCCGAAAGCATCGCTAGAAAAGGGCGATTTATTCGCAATAGTAAAGATGTTTCATAAAGGGACTAAAGAATCGTACAGTTTTCAAAAAGATATACCATTAAAGACGCTGAGTAGAAAAGAAATATTTGATGGCCTGTCCAAAATGGGGTTGGCCAAGGAGGATTTAGATGACATGGCCAACATCGCAAATCCAGGGGATGATTTCGATCAGTTAGATGTTGTCAAATTGGTGCAGTTGGCGAATTCAGCAATTGCGGTATGTACAGGTGTAGTTTATTCAGATATTTGTTTATCGACTCTCTCAAATAGAAAATTGCAGCGTCATGTCAGTCCAACTCTAACTGGTGCACGTGAGAAGTTGCTAAAACTGGGTCGGCAGGTTAGAGTGACATTTAAAGTGAGATAACTATGTAATGGTCCCCAACTCCTTTACATTTCGCGGGCGATTAAGAGCGTTTGTTGTTCGGCAATTTGGAAACTGTTTGATCGAGAATTCGAAGTTAGCAGCCCCTGTAGCTGTATTTTCAATTGTTGAGTTATAAGATCTTCTGTATTGCGGTTTTGTAGATTATTATTTTTATTTATTTCCCACTTTAGATTGCGAATATAAAGGTGAAATCGGACCAAGCAGCAGATACAGGGGCTAGTACTTCTAGGAGGCAATCTCATAAGAGAAAATCAGAGGAAAGTGTGGATTCTGAGGTATATTTTGTTATTGGTATTTGTGATTACATTACATATCTCAACCCAAGAGATTTGGGGAAACTAGATTCTGTTTTGGAATTTTCTGTCTCTGACATATCAAATTTCAATTGTGGGCATGGTCAGCCGGTAAGTGTCCTATTAATTTAGATCTCAAAGGTTTTGGGTAGTGTCAGCCTGTAAGTGACACATTATTCAGATATCAAAGTCTTTGTATTTACTCAGCCTATAAGTGAAATATTATTTTAGATGTGGAACATTTTGGTAGTGTCAGTTTGTAAGAGCATATTATTAAGAGCTAAAATGTTTTGTCAATGTTAGCCTGTAAGTGATATATTTAGATCGCGAAACTTCTGATGGTGTCAGCGTATGAGTGACACATTAATTAGACCTTAAAAATTTGATAGTGTTATCCTATATGTGACACATTATTCAGATCTCAAAAGTTTGGTAGTGTCAGCCTGTAAGTGGCACATTATTCAGATCTCAGAAGCTTTGGTAGTGTCAGCCTGTAAGTGACACATTATTCAGATCTCAAAAGTTTTGGTAGTGTCGGCCTGTAATTGACACATTATTTAGATTCTAAAGTGTTGGTAGTGTCAGCCTGTAAGTGGCACATTATTAAGATCTCAAAAGTTTTGGTAGTGTCAGCCGGTAAGTGACACATTATTAAGATCTCAAAAGTTTTGGTAGTGTCAGCCTGTAAGTGGCACATTATTCAGATCTCAAAAGCTTTGGTAGTGTCAGCCTGTAAGTGATACATTATTCAGATCTCAAAGGTTTTGGTAGTGTCGGCCTGTAATTGACACATTATTTAGATCTCAAAAGTGTTGGTAGTGTCAGCCTGTAAGTGGCACATTATTAATATCTCAAAAGTTTTGGTAGTGTCAGCCGGTAAGTGACACATTATTAAGATCTCAAAAGTGTTGGTAGGGTCACCCTGTAAGTGACACATTATTAAGATCTCGAAAGTGTTGGTAGTGTCAGCCTGTAAGTGACACATTATTAAGATCTCAAAAGTTTTGGTAGTGTCAGCCTGTAAGTGATACATTATTAAAATCTCAGAAGTGTTGATAGTGTCAGCTTGTAAGTCACACATTATTCAGATCTCAAAAGTTTTGGTAGTGTCAGCCTGTAATGGACACATTCGGATCTCAAAAATTTTGGCAGTGTCAGCCTGTAAGTGACACATTATTCAGATCTCAAAAGTTTTGGTAGTGTCAGCCTGTAAGTGACACATTATTCAGATCTCAAAAGTTGTGGTAGTGTCAGCCTGTAAGTGACACATTATTTAGACCTCAAAAACTTTGGTAGTGTCAGCCTGTAAGTGGCACATTATTCATCCTGTAACTGGCACATTTAGACCTCAAAAGCTTTGGTGGTGTCAGTCTGTAAGTGGCACATTATTCACATCTCAAAAGTTTTGGCAGTGTCAGCCTGTGAGTGACACATTATTCAGATCTCAAATATTGGTAGTGTCAGCCGGAAATTGACGTGTCAATTTAAACCCATAAAATGTTAGTAGTGTCAGCCTGAAAATGACACATTATTCAGATTATAAAGGTTTTGGTAGTGTCAGCCTGTAAGTGACACATTATGCAGTTCTCGAAATTCTTGGTAGTGTCAGCCGAAAGTGACATGTCAGTAAGACCCCCGTACCCCCAAAATAATGGTAGTTTCAGCCTGTAAGTGACACAATATTCAGATCTGAAAGTTTTGGGGAAGTGTCAGACTGACAAATTTAGGTCTCAACAGTTTTGGTAGTTTCAGTCTGTAGGTGACAATTTGACAGATCTAAAGTCTTTGTGGTGTCAGCTTGGAAGTAGCTTGCTATTTAGGTCTCAAAAGTCTTGGCGTCGGCCTGTAAGTGACATAGATTAATATTAGATCCCAAATGTAGGTAGTTTCAGCCTGTAAGTGACACATTATTCCACATTAAGTTTTGGAAATATAGTCAGATCCTAAAAATTTGGGAATTTTCATTTATTTTAAGTGGCGCACTACCTATGTCAAGGAGTTTTGGCAGTATTAGCTTCTAAGTGACTTAGTATTTAAATATTAAATATCTCGTGACAACATGTGAGTGGTATAATATTATTTGGATATCAGCATCTTTGGCAGTCGGCATGCTTTTTGAGGTGGCGAACAAGTTTTAGCTCCATATATTCTCACGAGAAAGGGGAGCAAAAATAATTTAGGTTGGAAATCCTAATTTGTGATATAAGTATGAAATTAGTTCTTGTGAGCATTTTTTCCATTCAAAAAACCCTATTCAGCGCTTTGCACCCCCGAGTGGGTGCAGCACGCCCCCTCTTTCAGAAAATCCTGGATCCGCCTCGGTAAGCGACGTACTATTTGGGTCTCATAAGGTTTGTCATCCTGTAAGTGGTATATTATTCAGATATTATTTTGGCCTTAAACGGGTAGTGTTCTTTACATCTCAAAAATTAGGTAGTGTCTAAAATGTTTTGGTAGTGTCGGTTTGTTGTAAGTGACGTAGATCTCAAACGTTTTGGCATTGCCAATTGGTGCTTAATGTCTGCTGACGCGTTTACATATCAAAAGGCTTGGACATAGTCAACATGTAAGTGGCATATTCAGGTCTCGAAGAGTTGTCAGTTTTAAGTGGTTTATTTAAACATAAGTTTTGGCAAGGTCGGCCCGTTAGTGACATATTTTTCGGATTCAAAGGGTTTGGGCAATGCCAGCCTATAAATTACACTTTAGTCAGATTTCAAAGTTTAAAAAGTGATAGTTTTCAGCGTGTAAGTAAGACGTTTTGGTCCTTTATCCATATCGTGTAATTGCCCACATTTTGGAAAAGCAGTTGACAGTTACAGCCCGCAAGGGACATTTGGTTTTGAACTGTACGGTGTCGCACAGGTTACCCATCATTTCATTTATTGTAAATATATTTGTTCAACAGTTGGCCTATATTTTGGCATTTTTATGCCACAGGGTTTTTTTGGTGATCGAACATTTGTATAAAAGTGTTTGTCTATTGGGCATTTTAGTCATAAATATATTTTTCTTATCGTAAGTTTGTTAGAAAATTATCGGAATCGACCTATAATCTAAACTTTTAGGACTAGATTTATTCATTGTTTACTATGTTTTCACGAGTTCTCAGAATGTTATCGAAAGTCGGTATTTTTGTGTAGGAGTTCATTTGGAGTTATTTAGATTTATTTATTTTTTTTTTTTTCAGTTAAAGTTTAATGTTGATGAGGTAAATGACCGAATAAGAGAATTAGATAGCTACTTACAAACTTCAAAATATTCTAAGCGAAAACAAAAGCTGAAAAATGAACTTATTGAATTCCTTGCCTCGTTAAAGCCTGCTAGGACATTAGATAATGTCACCCCTTTTGCTATGCGACAGTTTCTTGTTCATAAGGACAGGAATGGGAAGACCAAGGTCCATAAAGATTATTGTCCAGAAAGACATAGAAATATGTCGATTGTGTGTAACTGTCCATGCAGAATGGCTGCATCATCCGTAGATTCTTTAGTTGGTCAGTTGCGTGCTATTTTTCGCGATCATGGAAGAGGCACAGATTGGAACATTCGTTTAGGTTTGGGAAACCCGATGGCATCTCCCTCGATAAAAGGTCATTTAAAGGCCGTTCGTGTGGAACAGGCAAGATCTCTTTTTTGTAAAAGGAAAGCACCTCCATTGTTTTTGTGGAAGATTGTAAGGATGTGTCGGGCCGTTACATATGATCTTCGTTGTAACGTATATTCAATTAAGTCTAAATATTGTCTCATGCGGGATAAGGCGTATTTCAAATTAATGTGTTATACTGGTGATCGAGCTGGAGATCTGGGTCGTTTGAAAACTTCGCAGATTAGATGGTTGAACGATAGATCTGGAATTTACGTGCACATGTCCGAAGGAAAAGCAATAACACATACCCCAAGAAGACTTGTCATTCCGTGTTTAAGCTCTAGGGAATTTTGTCCGGTTAAGGAACTTGAGTGTTATTTGGAACAATCTGCCCAGTTGGGTGTTGATTTGCATGATGGCTACCTTTTTAGACCGGTTGGATTGGGGAAGACGTTGACAAAGAATGTACCTGTTACATCGTCCTGCATGAACAATCGAGTAAAACGAGGTTTATCAGCCGTAGGATTATGGACGGGTGAAACGCCGCACAGCATTCGAAGTGGATGCGCCATTAACTTAAGAGCCAAAGGCGTATGTGATAGGGATGTTTTGGATCACGTGGGTTGGAAATCATTCGACATGTTGGGCCAATATGTTGTACCTCAGGCAGTTTTGCGTCAATCATCGTCGGTACCCCTGATAGCTGAAGATGCACATCAGAGTGAAACGAACTGTGCAGAGATTGCCAATGTTGCTTATACTCTTAGGTCTTGGAAAACACTTGAACCTTTTTGATTCTGGGGTTTCTTTGTCACGTTATGTTCGAAACTATTTATTTTGTAGAATGATTTGATATCGGAGGTAAAGAAATTAAGGGAAGAATTACAAGCTCAACAGAAACAACAAGAACAGGAGTCTGTGGAAACCATGGTAAGAGAGGTTAAAGAGTATGCGTCGAGAACTTCTGAAATCAATATTGATATTTTACATCAGAAACTGATTTTGCTAGACGAGAAGGCGAGGAAAGCAAGCCATACCAAGTCCGAAGAATATTCCTTTGTTTTGCAGAGATTTATGGCTAATAAGACGCTCCATAATGTAGGATCACTCGTTGTTTTGATGTTATCGTCATCCAGTGAATATAAACTACTGGAGAAGGAGCATAAGTTTTTAAAATCTTGGGGAGAAAAAAACAATACTTATAGATCAAGTTATCAAAATCAATCCTGCCAAGGTTTCCACCACCGAGACAGTATAAAATTGTTTGCTTTAGATGTGGCGAAGTGGGCCATGTGGCTTCAAAATGTGCAAAATTGTCTTCAACTTAATTGCAGGTTTTGTTATACGTTTTTGTTTTGTAGATACAAAATGAATGTCATAATTGGGTGAATTTTGAAGGCGTGTCCTGTGAATGGCATCCTATGGTTCCTGCCGAATCAGCTTTTACTAATCCGGTCGAGATCAATCATATCGTATTTAGGGACCCAGGCTCATTTAAGGCGGGTGGATTACACAGTCATGTGGACGAATGGAGAAGTATTTTGAACGCTTTACCAAAGTCCAATCTATCCGACTTAGCTATTGATTGGTTAGAAAATGGGGTTCGAGTAGAGAATTTTATTGTTCCTTTTAAAGGAACATTTAAGAACATTGGTTATGATTGTAATTATCCACCAGCTAAAATTTTAAAGAATTCTTCTAACTGCGATTCTTTTACTGAATTTATTGATAACGAAGTTGGTAATAGGCTAAAAACCGCTGCAATCTCTATTTGGGGTTCTGTTGGCAAGGGTAACCCCCCTTACATTGTGTCACCACTTACTGTGGAGCCAACCAAACCAAGACTATGTTTAGACATGCGGTTTTTAAATTTGTGGATGAGAAATACACCGTTCTCTTTGGACAGCTTGAACGATGTTCCGAGAATCATTGATCAGGGTTCTTTCATGACGAAACTTGATGACAAATCGGGATACGACCATGTTTTCGTATCAAAAAACAGCCGTTCATTATTGGGTTTCGAATGGAAAGGTGTCTATTATGTGTGTAATACAATTCCATTCGGCTGGAAGAATTCGGCTTACGTCTATCACACGTTGAGTAAATTAGTGGCGTCTTACCTAAGATTTCTTGGAGTTAATAATTTGGTATATATTGATGATAGGTTGATCGGATCTTTAAATATGGAAAACGAAAGTAGTATTAGGAGAGCAGAAATCGCGGTATATATGTCATGTGAACTGGTAATACGACTGGGTTATTTTGTTGGTATACCTAAATGTGTTCTAATTCCATCCCAGAAGATAGTTTATTTGGGGATGATAATTGATTCAATTCACCAAACGTTCGCGTTAACTGAAACTAAAATAGAAAAGTTCGTATATTTGAGAGAAGAAAATTTTAGCATTGAATCGGGTAAATTTATTATCCCTGCAGCGTTTTGCAGGAAAGTGTCTGTCCTTCTCATTAGCAATTCCGGGAGCGAAATTGTTTGTAGATACCTGCTTTCGAACTATAGCTACTAATTTCACGGTAAATTCTAAAGATTATATCCCAATATCAAAAGAATTAAAAGAAGAAATTGAATTTTGGCGTTTTTTGGAAAATTATAATCGTATATTCCGTTGGAAGGCCGAATTTCATAAAACCTTGGGGCTTGCAACTGATGCCTCGGATTTTAAGTGGGCGGGTATTCTGAACAATGGAATTCGTAATCTAGAGATCAGTGACTATTGGACTCAAACTGAAATAAGTTTACCAATTTTGTTGAAAGAATCGAAGGCTCTGTTCAACTCTCTATTGGCATTTAGTCAAGAGATACGGGATTCTCGACTCGATGTTCTGATTGATAATAAGGGTTTGATTGACTCCTGGAATAACCAGTACAGCAGATCATATGAATTAAACCAAATACTGAAGCAGATATTTTTTTGTTTTGTTAGAGCACAACACAAGTTTGAAACTCATACTGATTCCATCCAAAGATAATCCAGCGGATGTTCCGTCTCGCTCACTGTCGAAATCCGATGTTATGATCTCAGATTTGTCTTTCAAACGGATAGACTTAATATTTGGACCACATACGGTCGATTTGATGTCTCTGGATTGTAACTGTGTTAAGGACAGACATGGACACCCATTGAAACATTTTACTCCTTATAATACCCCGTTTTCGGGGGGAACTAATGTGTTCTCTCAAACGTTGTCAAGAAATGAAAACTACTATGTTTTCCCGCCGTTTTGTTTAATTTTACCAATCTTAAGGTTTGTACAGGCCCAGAATGTAGAGTGTACCATAATAGTGCCAGCCCTTCTACCTGTGCCAATATGGTTTCCAGTCCTTTTAGCAATGGCGAAACATTTCGTAATTTTGGCTTATAAAGGGGACAAACATGCGTTAATGTACCCCAGTAAGAAGGGTTTCTTTCATGATAAAATAGGGATACCTTGGAATTTATGGGATTTTAGGATTAATACTTCGTACAATTCAGGCCATGTTGATATGTGGCGCATTCCAGAGAGACATTTTTCTGTGGTTATTTTAGGAGATTCTATTATAAAACGTTTGCAAGAAAGGGTAAATGCCAAAGTCCTTTGTATTCCGGGTGGGAAGATAAAAGATATAGAACATAATTTGACTGGGCTGTTAAATTACTCATCGTGTATTTATTTATTTATACATGTAGGTATCAACGACATTATGGATAAACGGACGCGACACTCCGAATATAATCTAAAAGTATCTTTAAGGAAGCTTGCAAATAAATTGAATATAGCAGGAGAGGTCACAGTTTTTCTGTCTCAGGTTGTTAAAACTAGTGATATTACACTGAATAGACAAGTGACCATTTTTAATGAGCACTTAGCGTCGTTAGCCGCGGAAAATCATCATTGGGAGTTAATTTCAAATGATAACATTGTCACATCGGATTTAGCCGACGGTTTACACCTCAGGGATAGTGGCTTATCAAAATTAATAACCAATTTTGCTCTCCCTTGTGTGTAGAAAGGCGGTATTTTTTAAAGCCATCTGACAATAGTTATTTCTAATTCGGTAGCATATTAACTCATATATAATTAGTGATAATATACTTTGTCAAATTCTATATGGTGCATGCTTGATAATTTTGTATTTTGTTGAGAATTTTTTTGTTAGCGATGAACTGATGAACTTTAATAAAATTGTTGTCAGATTTGTGTCATGAGTTTGTTCAGTGAATGCATGCCCTGCCAAAGAACGTACAATAAAGTTAATGTTCACGAAATTGGAAACATGAACAATATATGATTTATTGTTTAAATATTACAGTGATTTTGATTGTGCTCGTAGTATGAAGTGTTAAGTGAGTTTTGGGTCGCCATTTCCTGTCTCCGTTTGAAATGAGTTTTGCGGTGTTTTGGTGTGACTGCGACAGGTGAGTGTCGTAGGGGAGTTAATCAACTATGGGAGTTTAACAATATATTTCCCAGACCTAATATCTGTAGGGATAGGATGTTTGATGAGACCAGAATACTGTTCTCAGCTAAAACCTGTACCGGAAGTGTCACATGGTCTACCAACAATCCTCACTCATCGCTAAACTCCTTACTTGGAGGGAGGAATGTGGTTGTATACGCACTGTTGTCTGTTGACTCGGGGGGCCCTTTTCTTTTTATCAGTTTCATGTTCCCACCCACCCACCTACCGCTTTTGTCTCGACATCCTATTTCTACAGCAATTTTAACAATATATTTCCCAGACCTAATATCTGTAGGGATAGGATGTTTGATGAGACCAGAATACTACATGAATGAACTATTTCTTATTCTGGGTTTGTGCATCTAGGAAAAGTAACCTATCTTGCTAAGTGTGGCAAGCAAGAAAATAGCACATATACATATTGTTCAGTTAACAATTGTTTAATAAAATGGCGTCAAATGTTTAACCAGTCAAGAACTTTTCTGATGATTATTTTCATAATTAAATGCCAGAGAAGAGTCAGAACATCATTTTTGCAGTTTTAGTGAATTTGTCAATTGATTTCAATGTCTGATTTCTTGTACTTTATTATAATATACGAATGCAAAAAAAAAGAAAAAAAGGAAAGGAAACCTGGAAGGTGGCCAGGCAACTAACCACCAGCAGTTTAGTAAGCCAAATGTTTGAAACCATTTTAATGAGTTATAATTTTGAAAGATAGGCTGCCACTGCCAGGAAGGATACGCCCACATTTTCGAGAGATGGATAGAGAACAAGCAATACCGAAAGTGATTTTTCCTACATCATTAAGTTAGAATTTGATATGTGCAAATATTGAAATGAATTAAGATCTTTGGGTTATAAAGGTTCATTTCAGTAGGCTTCAAATTCCACTGGGGATTATGTTGCTAAGTGGGTAAGGTGCTGGCTCGGTAGCCTTGAGGTTGGGTGTTTGATCCCTGCATTGGGTGACAAAGTTCATCTAGATTTTCTAGCGTGGTTTCCCCTTGTTCGTGTTGAAGGATGGATGGCCTGACAAGAACAGCTGTCAATTTTGGTCCGATTTTCACGAAATTTGACCTCAACCTTCATTACGATGTAACGGTGATGTAATCAAATGTTTTTTTAAATGGGATAATAATTCTGACCCAAGAGGGACCACAAGCTAAAAAAAAAGGTCATTTTTCGTACAATCAGGGGCCATAATTCAGGAAGTTACAATCCGATATGCACAAATATCGAAAGGAACTAAGATTGTTAAGTTGTAAACATGTGTTTCAAGTTTCATCAAAATTGAATGAAGATTGTGACCTCTACAGGGTTCACAACCTTGATATACCATATTTTTACACTCTTCGCGTACAAGCGGCAGCCATTTTTTCAGTCAATTTTAGTCCGATTTTCACTAAATTCGACCTCAACCTTCATTACGATGTAACGGTGATATAATCAAAAGGTTTTTTAAATGGGATAATAATTCTGACCTCCAGAGGGACCACAAGCTAAAAACGGCAATTTTCCGGACAATCAGGGGCCATAATTCAGGAAGTTACGATCCCATGGGTGCAAATATCGAAAGGAACCAAGATCTTTGGGTTATAAACATACATGTCAAGTTTCATCAAAATCGGTTCAAAATTGTGACCTCTATAGGGTCCACAACCTTGATATAACTTATTTTCACACTATTCCCGTACAAACGGCTGTCATTTTGTTTGTCAATTTTGGTCCGATTTTCACGAAATTTGAACTCGACCTTCATTAGATCTTCATTACCATGTAACAGTGATATAAACAATCAGGGGCCATAATTCAGGAAGTTACGATCCGATGGGCGCAAATATCGAAAGGAACCAAGATTTTGGGGTTATAAACATGCATGTCAAGTTTCATCACAATCGGTTCAAAATTGTGACCTCTATAGGGTCCACAAGCTAAAAACATGATATTTCGTACAATCAGGGGCCATAATCCATGAAGTTCCGATCCGATACATGCCAATATCGAAAGGAACCGAGATCTTATGGGGATAAACTTATATTTCAAGTTTCGTCAAAATCGGATAAGAATTGTGACCTGTAGAGAGTCCACAAACAAATTGTGGACGGACGGACGTCCGCACGGACAGGGGCGACGACATAATACGTCCACATGAAAATGTGGGCGTATAGAAATAATGTTTCAAGAATCCCATCTAGTCTGAAGAAAACGTATGAAGTAATGTTGTCCTTTTCTGATAAGTTTTCCAATTTCAGTATCAAGGACTGGAAATAAAAATAATGGAAACAATAATGCTGTTGAGGAAAAATTCACCTCATAGCACACAACCATTGTGTATGTGTTAATTAGCATTTGACGATCCCTTTCTCTTTAGGTCTTTTCATCTCACTTTTTTTATGTTTTAAAATGGTGTTTAAATCAATCGAGAAAATGTTCATATCATAAAATGACCTTAAAGTTGCTTTCCCGGGTACAAACTGGGTGATTAGATCATTAGATGATATATTAGGACTAAAAATATATTCAAACTAATTAATTTATCATAATTTTGCTTTAACTCCTTCTCAAAACACTGTAATTGCCAAGTATACCCTGCTATGAAAATCGATCAAAAGTGGCCATGTTTTCGTCAAGGGATTACCCTCTCCATCCTTATGGCAACTGCAGGCGGAGACGAGTGAGAATTCATTGCATACACAAGACGATGTTGTTTGTAATCGCTGACTACTTATTACAAATATCGAATCCTAGGTATAAAATCTTAATACTGTATATATCTTAAAACATGTATTCTGGTTTTCAGCAATCCTTTTAAAAGATCTGAATGGGGAGGGAGGTTTTTACTTTTCTACTTGGCTACATGACTTTTCTTTAATAGTAATGCAAGATTATCCAGTATTATTTGATTGTCATTAAGATACATATAATCAAACCGGTCCAAAGCCCATCTGGTTGAAAAGAAGCCGTTCTTTCAACTTTTATACATAACCGAAGGTGAATAGGCCTACCCGTCCAGTTAACACAACGGATAATCTCCCCTTGGTCCACAAAAAAGAGACGCGTACTAATCGCCTCCTATTTCCGATTTCCAAGGCATAGTCCAAATATTGACTCTCATATAAATAAACCATTTGGTACCTATATACTATGAAACCCAATCGGGCGCCATGTTTAATAACACAATATTTAACGTTTTAAAACCGAATCAATGATAAATCTAAACTTGGGCACTCCAACCATTTTTATTTTTGTTTTACAATGCTATACCCCTGAGTGTTCCAACATTGGATTTATATTAAGTCTTATAACCCTCTCACGGGTGTTGCCTTAACACCTTTATCTATATACTATCTCTTTATTGTTATGACGAGTAACAATGTTACAAACTTGGGTAAATCTCTGTACAACCCTTGCAAGTGAGCTACCAACCCTGGTAACAAATTTGCAAACCCCGCCAACAGGTCAACCCCGGTAACCCTGCCCAGTTGCCAAACCTTTTTACAACCCCGGTAAGCGAATTGCCGACACCAGTAACAATTCCCAAAACCCGCCAAGGGGCCAATCCTGGTAACCCTGTTTTCAATTCTTATTTATTTACAAACAGGATTATCTGAGTCTAAGTACCACAACCAGTACATTTTTTGTACATGGCTTTACTATAAAGCAAAAAACAATGCACCCACCTGCCTGCAGCACTCTCATTTCTAAATGCTTGATCAAGTTGTTTTTCTTTAGATGTTAAATTATCTATTAACATCTGTCTTCTTTCTACTTCTCTTTGTGTTCTAATTTATATGATAGGAAAACACACTGTACATTGGCAATAACTTTTGTTTTCTATTGTCATGTTATAAGTCTCTTTATAATAGTATCCAGAAAATTTTTCAGTTTGATCAAAGGCAATAACTCTAGCTGCAAGTAATTCTTTAAGATCATTGAATGGCTTGTTGTTTGTATTTTTTTTTCAAATTTATATATTTGGTGTTGACAGAATTTTTCAAAATGATCATTGAACTAGGATATTCAAAATAAACATGACATGAAACTAAAGTCAATCTGAATCAGGTGATAACTTAAACCTCTTGTGAAATGATTGACAGACAAATGTCAATATGATTCCATATTAATGTAGGCATTCCTTATACAATATATTTTCAAATATTTAAATAGTTGGTAAATAGAACAGTTGAATTATTGACTTCTCTGTTAAACATTTGCAAGTCTTCTCCAATTACGAAATTATCTACAAAGAAACCACACCTTTTGCTCTCTTGATAAAACTATACACAAAGCTGTGTAGTTACATAAACCAAATGGCTTGCAACCGCAGCAAGCAATTCTGTAATAAGTAAAACAGTTCTATTCAGAAATCAGTCATTGTTTAGTTAAATTAGTATTTAACTTATTCAGTTCAATACTGAAATGTAATTTGTAAATATTCCCTGTGTACATTTATTTTAGTCAATAGTTTTTGTTTTGTGTAACTTAATTGTAATCTTCTTTAAATTCTAAGCTTGAAAGTTAAGTGATGTATTTTTGTAAAGTTGGTCTCATTTTGATTAAAGATGCATTATCTAAGAGCTTAATCTGCCTAATCCAGTTCTTTTGTTTGACCTCAAATGTTATAAATCATTAAAATAGCATTATGCAAGAGCAAAATCTGCTTATTACAGGTCTTTCCTTAGGCCTGAAATGTTATCTAAATAATCAATTAGACATTAATTAACATATCCAGACCATAATAAACTCTTGATGTCAAGGCTAGCCTTCGACGTTGGCGGATTAAAATCCTATATGCCGCTTAATGGCGGTTGATAATTAATCAATCAAGTGGATAATCAAGACTATGCTGTTTATATTAATGATTTGAGTAATGATGACCGAGGCTATGTGAATATTTCAAAGGCTTTTTCCTCGGTCCATAGAGAATCAATTTGACTGAAATTTTCAGCCAATTACCTTTACACTATCTAGTTTTTAACTATTATAGTGAGAACTGTCATCTCTTTATCTTATCTCCCATAATGTAACTTTAATTCAACATTCATTTACATGGCAGGCCCCAAATCAACTCTCTAGAACTTAAGATGGTTTTGATTTTCCAGAAATATAAATGCAATTGGTGGTAAATGATTTAATTTAGAGATAGGTTGCCAGCCTACAAAACATACGCTGACAGCAGCTAAATTGTCTGAGCAGTCGACAAGGGTGGTCAAATATTTTTTCTATTGTAGGTATTGGGAGGTGACAGTAATATACAGTCACATTTAAGCAGGTTGACTGAAATTTCAACAAATTCCCTTTTCCCAGGGATAACCCATTTGATTATATTTTCAAAGGATACATATGATAGGATGAAGATGATCTCATTAGATTTTGACGAAGGCGATTTAATTCACTGGAGAATTGCTTCATATTACTTCTTACATGAGCAGATAACTGAAAAATAGTTATACATGCAATTCTCTTATTTAAACCTGTACATGTAGGCAATTGATTACATTTATCAAATTAAATTTGAGATCAAATATATGTCAAATTAAAATGTCAACATTATTAATCATAATGGTATATTTGATAAAACTGAATTACTGTGCATATGATATGAGTATGAGTAAAGAATTGTTCTGCTAATTTTCATTAACTAAAAACATGTCAGGTAAACTATGGCGGTATATTAGTGCCAAAATTCTAACATGCTATCGTCTAATTTCTTACTTCTATTCATGTAATTTCTAACCTCCATTCATGTAACTTCTAACTTCCATTCATGTAATTTCTAAATTAAGACAATGTATAATTCAACTTCTTTATTTGTCCAGTGTAAATATCAATTCTATTTCATCTTATTTCTATTTTTTGGGCGAAAAATGTCTACTTCATTTTGGTATTACATGTTAAGCATGAACGGCAAACACATTTAGAATTATGATACTTCTACCTGGCAACCATCATTATGATGTCGTTTGGTGTCGCCACCATGTGCTCAGTTTGGCGATTGAGCACCTGATCGGGACCATTCTATTGATACAAACTATTCGCTCTTCATCAGATTGAGTGGCTTGCCTGAGTGTTAAAATTGAAAACAACATCGGGAGAGAGAGATGGGGACATGGGGTTTAACATCCACTCGACACCAACCAGGTCATTTCGGTATTAACACCGTTCAATTGTATTGCACGTAGGAGTGTTTAGCAGTGGGAGGAAACAGGAGGACCAGGAGAAAACCCACGAGGTTGGAAAGGCGGCCCTGCTCCATGTCACGTAAAAACGGGAAATCGAAACCGTGCCAGTTTATTCAATGACAACCTTATGTTACAGCGTGCACGTGCTAACCATTCAGCCATCCTACCCTCTAAATAACATTAAACGTGATATAAATGTATGGTTTGCAAATACTATTTCGAATGCCGTGGCTAAGTGGGTAAGACACAGGCTCAGTAGTCTGTGGGTCTGGAGTTCGATCCCAGCATGGGTCGAAAAAAGTTCATCCAGATCTTCTGGCATGGTTTCCCCTTATTAGTGTCTTGTTGTTCCGATGGGATTGAAACCCGAGGTTCCATGTACATGTTGGCGTGCGCGTAAAAGATCCCGTGACCATTAGACTTCGATATAAGTTCAGGTCGTAGATCTGCTCTCCGGGCAATATTTCCCTAAAGCACACTGTGTGGCGTATGTCCGTCTCTATTAGCCCGGCTCGGAACAGAACAGTAGGGCGTTAAATCCTATTTCATTTCATTTCATTTCATTTTCTATTTCAAATATAAGCTAAACGGGATTTGGAGAATTTTATTTTATTTTTGTTACGGTTGAGCCAATTATTAACATTTATATGCAGTTGGTCTATATTAACATAGGGTATAGATGTCATGGATAGGCCTACACAGATACTGAGTTTAATACTAAGTGACACCTGTCTGTGTGTGTCTCTGTCTCTCTGTCTCTGTCTCTCTCTCTCAACCTTCCAACCTTCAACCAAACGAAGAATGTGTCGTTTATACCAAATAATGGTCTCGATCAGGTGCGCAATCACCCAATTGAGCACGCAGTGGCGACACCAAACGTCTTCATAATGATGGTTGATAGACAGAAATGTATAAATTCTAAATTTGTTGATGTTGATGCTTAACATGTAAAGCATCTATTAAGAAGACATTTTTCGTTTAAATAATAGAAACAAGTTGGAACAGAATCGAAATTTACACTGAACAAATAAAGAAGTTGGGTTATACATTGTATTAAATTAGAAATTACATGAATGGAAGTTAGAAGTTACATGAACGGAGGTTAGAAATTACATGAACAGAAGTAAGAAATTAGACGATAGCATGTTAGAATTTTGGCACTAATATACCACGATAGTAAACATGTTACTTGAGATAACATTATGTTGAAAATGTGTGTTAACCTTTGTATATGTTGAGCTTGTCCTATTATGTTTATTGCGTTCGTTGATTTTTTCCATTATTTCTTGACCCTTTCGGGTACAAGAATCGTATTCTGTCAACCTGAAAAGAATTAAAAATAGAGCTTTAACTTAACTCATTAAACTACTAGCCTTCAAAAAACATAAAATTTAATAACTAAGATACTCATGGTAATTTGTTTGACAAAAGTTGCAAATATGAATAATAAAATCCAGTTTGCACCCCCATTGTCGCTTGTATGAAGCTGGCCTACAATTACAAAGTTCTCTTGGATTCTGTGAAAATTCTGAAGAAACCTGGGGATCAACTGAATTTCAATTGGGTAATTGTATACTTTTACAAGCCTAGACCACCTATTAACTACACAGAGAAACTTGTTTTTCTCATTTAAGCAAGTGCCTTTGTGAAAATGAATTTAATATTTACCATACAGTAAATTAAATTAAACTTGCTCATGAAAACAATATAACAGCAGACCTGTCTCAAATAATGTTCATTAACTACATCTATTGTCTAATAGTGATTCTTTATAACACTTTGACATGTTTCAATGTGGGCTACTCAGGCTAGTACTCGGCTCCATTTAAAGGAGCTACATATAAATCGCTAACATTTGGGACTAGAAATTGACACAAGTGGGTCGCAACGCAATACTGTATAACATAAAATAAATGTATATAAACTGATTCAATGGTTTCAGTTTTTACTCTAATTTCAAATCAGTTATGTTCGGCGAAATAAGCCAGCAGTCTCAATTGAATGCAAATTTCTATCGTCTGGTTATTCCAGTCTACAAACGCTGTATGATTTGGTGCAATGTTTCTACCCTCGTTCCTCTTACTCTTAGTCTCTTGCTAGAACTGGGACTGAAACACATTATGGTACACGATTTGTGTACCAATGGTAAAATGCTTATTTTGTCTTAAATATTGAATCAGAAGCTCATCTTTTCCCGGTAAAATCACAGCATCAATGTTGATTTAAATTGACAAATAATTCGCATTTTCAATGTTGAAGATTTTGGATGGTATTGAGTTAGAAATTTAACTACTTTATGTTGGTTTCAAATAGCAGTGATTTTTTAACATGACACTCAATTTGTGCGTTACCCTATCAAAAAAGTTGGTCAAGTCAGTTAGAAGAAGAGGACGTACATTTCAACAGTGTGTTGTGTCGCTCATACTATCACTAAGATATTCAGTTACATAGTCAGGCGTACATGCGAACATTTAGCAGTAAAAGGTTGCCCAATGACTTCAGTATGGTGGTCATGGTCGATCTAACCAAGGCTACAACTAGGCTTAGGAGGGCTTGGATCTAGAAAGTTGAATGCGAGTCACAACACAACCTCAGTACGAGCAGATATATTGATGTGCATATTTTTAGCTACGATTGGATGCCTTTAGTTCCAAGTGGCAAACTCAATTTCCTTATTAATGCATGAACCATCATTCAACCAAAAGTTAATTTTATACTATTTGTACTACTTCACATACGCAGCCCAATCTACTGAAACAACAATCATTTATCAGCAAATATTGACAATGAATAAAGTAAATCAAGCGTTGTTTTTATGTTTTAACGATGTTTAATTTAGCCATCTATTATCGCTTTGATTAAAAAAGAGGGGATTTGTACCCGTGTCTGGTAGGATTATCTGCTACTTAATTAATGTAGTTGGATGTGGCAGAAATGTTATATAAATAACAATAATCAATCGTTGTTTTGATGAAAAATATTATTAATTTTGCTTACTTTTTGCCGCTGTGATTTGTGTTCGGCTTTGCTATGTGGAACTAAAGAGGACCATCTCTTATCTCGAAACACGGAAAGGAAATGAGATGAGGTTTGTTATCTAATTTCTAAACACAACCCCAAAAAACAACATAACAACATTAGTCATTATTGCAAATTGTTGAATTATTCAATTATACAGGGCCTACTAGAAGACAATACTTCACACAAAAATTATTGCAATCGCTCAGTTCAGTTGTTGCTCCATTTCTGAAAACGATGAGTAAAATGGAATAAAAGAATTATTATAAAAAGAAACCAATTCGTCTGCTTAAAACTCTTACCAAGAATCACCTGCCATTTTGAGCGGAAGTAATGGGTGTTTTCTAATAGTCATGCGCGGTGGCTTTTTGACCTCGAGTCATATTCTCCATAAAAACGGTAACCCCTTTTTTATTTATAGTAACATAACTATTTTTGATTATCCAGTGAGTAACCACGTGTTCCCTGGTATATCCGATCACCACTTGTTAATTGAGTCTATCAAACAACGCGATAGTTAAAACTTTCTCACAAAGTTTGACTGACGGAATGTTGCTCCGATGATCAACCTACGAGGACGTCGCAAGTTATGCGCGTTTCTCTTCGAAGAGCGGCGAAGTTTACCGCTATTGTAATAGTTGTGATATTTACCAACTTTTTGATATCATACGAAGTATCACAGAAACTTGACGATCGGCGGAGCGAAAGAGGGGACACCGAGGATAGGGTCAACAATGGCCGCGCAGAGGTGCAAGTTGACACTGCCAGTTTGGGGGAACCTGTTGATATCAGACAGAAGGACCAAAAAATCAATTTAGGACGGAACAGAGATTCAGAATTACGGAGAATGATGTTAGCGAAAGAAAGGAATAATTTGACCACTTCAAACAATGTGCGAATTACTGCTAATGGGCTGGACCAAAAAAGTGTCAGCAGTGGTGATAAAAACAGGAAAACGGAATTGTCAGATATATTTATTAGTGTAAAAACAACCCAAAGAAATCATAAGAGTAGACTGCGAATTCTTTTAGACACTTGGATTCTTCTTGCACGGGATCAGGTATATTTCAAATATACTCATGTCAAAAAAATAAATATAAATTTTTAATTAAGAGCTTGGCGTAATTTTTTTATTTCAATTTTTTCACTTTCCACAACAAATATGCCTGCCTTCAAAGAAATAAAATGATCCTGTATTATTGATTTCGGCATTTTAAAGAGATAAATATTGTATGTTGTCTTTTTTTAAGACCTGAAAATTATTTTTTTTAAAATTAAAAGTAATCAATCGAAAAATAGTAAACCTCAATCAATAATACCGTAGTTGAATGTAACAGTGTCCTTGCTATTAAAATATTTATGATTTTGCCTTTTTAGAAACAATAATATAGAACAATACTTAGAGCAGAATACTTTGATATCTTCTGAAGTCATAAAAGTTTTATGTATGAAATAGAAAATTGCTATAAGAAAAGTCTATTGTTACCGAAAAAAATGTGAATTGGGTTACATTACAAGCATATTTGAAATTTTAATGATAATCCTTTTTTAATCTAATTCAGTTAAAATCAAGACAGAAATTTGCATTTAATTCATTTCCTGATTTCAAGATTTAAAAAAAAACCAAAACGAATTAGACCTATAAACTATAAAGGTGTATGTATGTCTTGAAACTCTAAAAACCTTTTTGCTTGGTTTCAGACTCATATATTTACTGATGCAGATGATCCAGAAATTAGTCATGATAAAGGTACTATGAAAAGAAGCTTCTTTATTTTTTAAATGTAAATAAAAACAGAGATTGAAGCATACGAAACTGGCTTGAGATTAAGTTTTAAGTGTTCTAATGTCACAAAAAGTAAGCTAATAGTCATTTGATTGATATTTTAATGAGTTGTTGTAGAATTTCAAATGTAAATGTTATTGCAACTGTTTTTTATTTATTTTTAGGTGTACACGTCGTCAACACAAATTGTTTACCAACACATTCACGGTAAGTTTTGTGCATAATTAGTCAGGTTTGAATTCGTGGGTGTTAAATTTTCAAAACATTTTTGGAAGACAAATTGTGAGTCAGTAAGTTTTGCAAATATCGACTTGTGTGGTTGCAATTTGTCATTTTGAATGTTTTGCAGCCTTTTTTAGTCTGCTAAATGAATGATTTTTTGTGTAAAAAAAGAAGCTAAAGTTGATATTAAATTTATGCAAGGTGCAGGTGGGCCTACATCACTGTGATTGGATTTTAAGGTTAAATTCTGTATGGTGTAATGCAATATATACATAATATTTTATAAAGTAGTAGGCATTTTCAGGGCTGATCAATATTCAGCACAGAACAAGGCATGTTTGGTTACAATGGCATTGTTTTTATTTAATACTGTATTGTAAATATCTTATCAGTGGGACTGTTCTTTGTCACCTGTATGTACTTTAGCAAAAATTCATTAAATAAAACTAATGTATCTGTGTTATATAAATTACTACATAAATACAGTAAAGATAAAACAGTAAAGATGGACCTACATGTACATAAAAAAATGTCTATGCCTTACTACCGGTAATATGCACAATATGCAATCAACATTGTAATATGCAATCAACGCTGTAATATGCAATCAACACATGTGAAGTATGTAGAGAGTGTCATAGAGATATACTGTAATCAAAACCTTGTTTGAGAAACAATTCATATGAATAATGGATCCAAATTAGAGGAACTTCTCTAACCCCATGCCTATCAGTTTTCTGTTAGAGACGGTGAGATCATTTGCTGTGGTTAATTATACTCAGTTATTAAATTCTAATGATTATTTCAAAGATAATAAAATAAATTAATTCCATTATTTAGTACATATTGTTATTTATATTAGACATACATGTAAGTACCAGTATCCTGCAAGTCAGCTTATTTTCAATTGCAACAGGTATTGAATCTATTGACTTATGGGCTGTAGAACTTACTGGCTAGAACCTTTTGACACAACAGTATGCATGAATATGCAGAAAAGACATAGTAATTAACTGATTATTGTGCATCTGAAATATTTAGTTGTAATAATTGATAATTATATTTGGTTGCTATAGTACATTTAGATTGAAGAAGCACAATAACATAAATGTTTATGTAAATACTTGCTGTCTAATTGTGGTCTTTATCCTACTTGAGATTCCTCCCATTAAAATTTTAATGTTTTCTTAAAGGGCGTATGGTATGACTCTATTCTTTGGAACATTAAGATAGATGAAAATGGGACTAAAGCACATATTGATGAAATACGAATGAGTATATATATATATACTTATTTATTAAATTTTTTTACAATTTTTATACTTATTTCTCTTCAATTTTGTTTGGTGAAATACGTAAACAGTCCAAATTCAGCGTTGGTAGTTTACTCCTTCTTAATCCATTCTAAACATATGTTTTTTATTTTGTCATTTGTGAATCAACCATTACTATTTTCTTCTGCAGTGTCTTGTTTCTTTGTTCATTACAAATGGGACCTAAAACTATTGAAATTCACGACTTGTGTACTATTTTAAAATGTTCATTATTTCTTAAATGTAATTGGCTATTATTAGGGTCCATATTTTCATGGCAAGATAACAAAATCATTATTGATTGAAATGGGCTAGTATTGAATTTTTATTTGTATTTTTGATTTAGAATTTTGATATTAGCAACATTATAATGTTTGTTGTTTGTCTTTAGAATTACCTAATTGGAAGATTAATAAAGTTTGAAATATGTATACAGCTTCGTTTCCGAAATATATGCAAGCACAGTCTAGTCCTATACAATGGTGTCTGTGTGTAATGGAAGAAACTGTGACTGTTAACCATCTGACTGGTGGTTTTATCTTGTTACATCTAGCATCAGGCACAAGTTAGCTACTTAAATTTCAATAGGTTCATAACAGTATTACCACTTGACATTTAACGCCAACTTGAAACATCAAAAACAATTCTTAATAACCTTACATGTGATTGTGACAAAAAGTTTTGAATTGTTCAAATTTTAGAGTAGCTTTATGACAAAAATAGTATTATTTGAACACATATTGGTTTACTCTGACTTTAAAAAAGCTGATTCTCTTGGTATAGGTCAAATAGAGTTTTGAGTTTAAAGTTAAAGTCTATCCTTAATCATATTGAAAACATAATATGCACTAATAAAAAATGTTGATGTTACTGGACATAGAGAGAAATGCAGAGTATTTAAAACAAAATAAGGAAAATAGTTTGGGCAATCCAACACTGTATCAAATGTCAATAAAATGTATATTGAAATAATAAATATCGAAAGACATCCAGTTATATGCTTTACACCAGAAAAGAACAGAATCTCTTTCAACAAATTCATACATGTATGTATTAGAAACAAAAGACTTAACCTATACCGTCCTCAAATGTTTTACTGATTCTTCATTTCATTTTTATTTTGTTTTTTCTTTCTCTTGTGAAATAATTCTTTTTGAAATGTGGTTGTAAAATTGTCTCAATTCTGTTTGTCCAACTTTCACGATTGCTTATGTGCAATGTTCCCCACTATAAGTACATGTATAAACCAAATTATAGTATGTCATTACTTGATAATCAATATGCAGATAATAGCATACATGTATATATATTTACATGTATGCTATTATCTGCATACTGATTGTACCTGTTAATATGTGTATATATATATTAAAGTAGATAAAGTACAAGTACTTCTTTGTGTATGTATGTACATATATCCGAAATTATTAGGACAACCGCAAAGTTGCACTACTTTTTTCACGGTAAATGATAAAAGGTATGCGGACACAAACTGATTTCGACACTGGTTTAATAACATTTTACCATTTTAAAGTACTTTTCGTCCGTCTTGGGACTATTCATAAATAATGTCATTCATATATATATATATATACACATGTACCGTATACACAAAGAAGTAATTGTACTTAATACACATATTTACAGGTACAATAAATAATTTAGTTAAATATTTGTTATTTCTAGGCAAGCACTGTGTTGTAAAATGGCCATAGAATATGATTCATTTCTTGAGAGTAAGAAAAGGTAATGTTTTCTTTGTTTTTTTTGATATTTATTTACAAATATTTTGAATTATTGTGTTTTAAAGAATTATAAAGATTACTATAATTTCTTGTACAACATTTGTTTAATTTTTGGGGGTGGTTGAAAGGTTAGTTTGTCATTGAATCAAGTGGCGTGGTTTCGATTCCCCGCTTGTACTTGACAACGAATAGCGTTGCCTGTCTAACCTCATGCATTTTCTGTGGGTTGTCCTGTTTCCTCACACTGCTAAACTGCTAAAGACCCCTATATGCATTGCAAGCAAATTATTGAAATAAAATTGAACGATATGTTAGTGCCGAATTGACCTACTTTGTGTTGAGTGGAGGTTAAAACCCATTTCTCTCCCTCTTTCTCAAATTGATTAGCATGTATTTGATTTAACAGATGAATTATAGACATGAATATCAATGCCATTGTCAATATAAATGTGAAATGTTGTTGTTACCAAATAGATTTAGTAGTTTGTAGTATTGTCCAAAACTAATATGGTCAATATTGTTCATATCACTAAACCAAATAAACTAATTCTTTTGTAAAACTCCATATGCAGGCACAATAATGAAGCCAAATCCATGAAGGGAATGTTCGTAATTTGATGTGCCGATTGCGGATTTTAAAATCATTTTCATCATTTTCCAGATACCTTTATGTTCATAGAATTCTTTTGAACCTACCAGAAAATATGTCCTATTGGAAAATTGAAACTATACCATAAACATGTGCATCTCGACAATGAATTAATTGGCAGTTTTGTAAATGTCAAAACAATGATTTCAAATTTCATTTCTCCCTAGAAGTTTATATTCATTATTTTATTTTAACTAATAAGTTATCTTATTCTTTTTCCTACCAATGTTTTAGTACTTATTTTTGGAACCTGCATATTTAATTTTATTTTAAATTTTATATGTTAAGCATCAAGATTAATTATAAATTTAACCTTTTGTTACCACAATATTATCTTTATGTAAATTTGATGTTATTAGATATGCATTTGGTCAATCAGGAAATAGTTTTCAATCATCATTTTCCGTTCAGGATGTATTGGTGAACTTTTAACATCAACTAATCAATTTGTTTATGTGTTGATTTATAATATGCATCTCTAAATATTATGTATATGGTCAATCATATCATATATCAACATTTTTTAAATTAATTGTTATACACATTTTTTAAAAATCACAAACAAAGAATTTTATTTTTGTGAAACTGATCAAATAGATTATACATGTAGCGTTGTTCCCTGCCTTTTGGACAAAGGAGGGGGACTAATAAAATGGGTTAATCTTTCCATCACAGCTTTTGATTACACAATAACTCTGCTTTTAATGAGGTAAAATGCTGAAACTTGGTGAAGATGTTCATTTGATTACCCTACATACAGTCTTAACAGAGTTTGATGAGCAATTTGATTTACCATTGCTTTGAATCACAATAATCAAACTTAGTGTATCATTTTACTGCAATAATACCTGTATGAAAAATTAAATGTGTAATGGTACATGTAGAACCTGCCCTTTTCATTATTCTTCAACACATTTGATATTTTCACTTGATTTGTTGATTGTTAACATTAAAATAGTTATTGATTACAATAATCAAACATTTTACATACAGTAATTCATTTTAAATATACATTATTGGCGCACTAGAGCCGATGATAAAATATTTATTGATTAAAATAATCAAATATTATGTTACTAACACTTACAGTAAAATATCAGTGAAACATGTTACTTAATAAAATATTTAATGTTAAAAATAACCAAGTATGTTATTGGGGGACTATTAAAATGGGTTCGTCTGTCTGTCTGCCTGTCCGTCACACTTTTTGGGACACAATTACTCTCTTCCTAATTGAGCTAGAATGTTCAAACTTGGTGTATGTGTTTATTAGGTCAATGCCTTGATGGAGTTCGAAGATGAGCATTTTCCGCTTAGGGTAAGCAGAGATAAGCAATTTGATTGGTTGATGCTTTGGGACACGATAACTTTAGTTCTAATTAAGTGAGATTGATGAAACTTGGTGTATAGTTTCATTACAGTAATACCTTGACTAAGTTCGATAATGAGCATTTTCTGCTAAGGCTAAGCAGAGTGATACGCAATTTGATTGGTCAAGACTTTGGAACACAATAACTCTCCTTCTAATTGAGTTAAAATGGTCAAACTTGGTGTATATGCTTATTAGGTCAATGCCTTGACGGAGTTCGAAGATGAGCATTTTCCGCTTAGGGTAAGCAGAGATAAGCAATTTGATTGGTTGATGCTTTGGGACACGATAACTTTAGTTCTAATTAAGTGAGAGTGATGAAAATTGGTGTATAGTTTCATTACAGTAATACCTTGACTAAGTTCGATAATGAGCATTTTCTGCTCGGGTTAAGTGAGCATTTTCCGCTTAGGGTAAGCAGAGATAAGCAATTTGATTGGTTGATGCTTTGGGACACGATAACTTTAGTTCTAATTAAGTGAGATTGATGAAACTTGGTGTATAGTTTCATTACAGTAATACCTTGACTATGTTCGATAATGAGCATTTTCTGCTCAGGGTAAGCAGAACGATACTCAATTTGATTGGTGGAGATTTTGGAACACAATAACTCTCCTTCTAATTGAGTTAAAATGTTCAAACTTGGTGTATATGCTTATTAGGTCAATGCCTTGATGGAGTTCGAAGATGAGAATTTTCCGCTTAGGGTAAGCAGATATAAGCAATTTGATTGGTTGATGCTTTGGCACACGATAACTTTAGTTCTAATTAAGTGAGAGTGATGAAACTTGGTGTATAGTTTCATTACAGTAATACTTTGACTAAGTTGGAAAATGAGCATTTTTTGCTCGGGGTATGCAGAGCGATACGCTATTTGATTGGTCGAGACTTTGGAACACAATAACTCTCCTTCTAATTGAGTTAAAATGTTCAAACTTGGTGTATATGCTTATTAGGTCAATGCCTTGATGGAGTTCGAAGATGAGCATTTTCCACTTAGGGTAAGCAGAGATAAACAATTTGATTGGTTGATGCTTTGTGACACGATAACTTTAGTTCTAATAAAGTGAGTGTGATGAAACTTGGTGTATAGTTTCATTACAGTAATACCTTGATTAAGTTCGATAATGAGCATTTTCTGCTCAGGGTAAGCAGAGCGATAAGCAATTTGATTTGCCTAGACTTTGGAACACAATAACTCTACTTCGAATTGAGTTAAAATGTTCAAAATTGGAGTGTATGCTTATTAGGTCAATGCCTTGATGGAGTTCCAAGATGAGCATTTTCCTCTTAGGGTAGGCAGAGATAAGCAATTTGATTGGTTGATACTTTGGGACAAGATAACTTAGGTTCATCTTGATTGATGATTTTTATGCCAATACAATGACTGCATTCTCATTCAGTAATGGATTCGACAGTAACAGTGTATAGAAACGATTGACTCGGACACAAGGGCCCTTTTGTCAAGCGTGGGGGCCCTTTTGTCTGCCTTTAGGGTCCCCCTAACTAGGGTACATTTTCATTTTTCTCGTCGGTTTTAGCAATTTTCTTTATAAAACACTTTTGGATGACACTTCGTGTACAGTTTGATTGCTCGATACGTTTGAAAAAAATAAATGTGCGATTAATTAATATGTGTCATCTATTTATTTTGGGATTTCGACGGGGGACATCAGCCTCACAGTTGGCTTGTTTTCATATTGCTTTGAATTTAATCCAATGCGTTACCTATCAATAAAATATTTATTGATAAATATAATCAATTATTTTGCCCATTGAGATGCATTGTGTCACTGTGAGGTTTAGATAAACAGATGTCCATTCTTGGTATAGAAGTTGAAAAAAGATGAACAAATATATTGAAAATTTCAGTCAGATTATTTTATTCAAAGTTATGAGTGTCTGAAGTTTTGATAAGATTGTCTTGATTATCAAGTACCATTGTCATGATACCAAACAAGGTCTTGATAATCCATTTAATTGTTAAATGATAAAGATGTTCTAATCCATTCAATACCTAAGCCATCTGATAGCCCAGAGATTTGATTTGCTTATGGGCTTGTCATGTGAATATATGTCTAATAGTAAGTATAGAATGACTGCACTACACACAAAACAAACCTATAGACATTGTAAGAAATAAACAAATAATTTATATAGAATTTGTAGCTTGAAAAAAGACAAACAATCAACAGATTTAACTCTTACACAGTGCATCTTTAAACTTGTAAAATACAGTAAATGTTTGATTTTATGATTTGTAGGGGGACAGCACCACAAATAATTTACACCCCAAAAAAACCCAAATATACAGACAAGACAAAATACATAGAAATCTCAAACAAACGAACAATTCAAATTAAGTGAATGGATCCGGGGGCTAACCGTAAGTGTCCACTGCACTTTACAGTCCCAGGCCTGTATTCATACAGACTTCACTCATATTTGAAAATAACATTTATTTGAAGGTTTTTCCAAATTTTATTTTCTTTGTAGGTGGTTTTGTCATGTTGATGATGATACATATGTAAATATACCACAACTAGTAAAATTAGTAAAGAAATACGATCATACACAAGATTGGTATCTTGGTAAACCTAGTTTAGCTAGACCTATAGAGATGATAGATAGAAAACACAAAGGGGTAATATATATTGTCACTTTACATGCATGAATGACTTAATCTGAATAAGATAATGTTTAATATTTAGTCAACACAATATTTCAGTCATTTTGAGACTAATAATGTATGGTTGATGTTTTTGTTTTGATTGCATGAATAGCGCAAGGAATGAGAATTTTTCTCAGCACAAGAATGCTTCCCTATTTCTGATCCCATCGGAATAAGAATGGTTTAATAAAGAAAAAGAAATTGTAGAACACAAAAAAATAAAAGCACCTAAAAGTACTAATGATAGAATGTTAATATTCATATTTCATGGTTGTCATTTATTTTTTAAATTTTCCAAATAATGAAGGCTAGTGAACAAATGCATACAATGACCAATTCTATTCCTTGTATGATTGAGACTTGCTCCTGGTGATTCGTTTAAGTTCACAATTGGTTGATGGAACTGGGCATAAATTATTGACCGCTCGCTTATTAAATCCCCCCCCATATTTTCACTTTCCAAATTTGGTGCAATCTACATGTATATGAGCTAGCCAAGATTAAGCTTTGTAATGGCTCATAATAGAAGATAATGACTAGTGATCTCATTTGCTAGCTAATGTAAATAATTAGATGCGAGTGTAAACAAAGGATTTATATTGGACGTGGACAAATTTAAACGTTCTTAATAGCTTAAACAAGGGTTTGATTAGTATGTGAATTGTGTATTTTTATTACAGCAAAAGATAGCTTTCTGGTTTGCAACGGGTGGTGCTGGGTTTTGTATCAGTAGAAGTTTAGCATTAAAAATGATGCCACATGCAAGGTATTAAACTTTTAGTTCTTGAACCATCTAAAACTACAGCTAACTCTGACCAAAACCTCAAACAATGACCTGTTCAAGGACTGTATAGTAAATAGTATACTTGTCCTGTGACCTGAAGAAGTCTCTTTCAAGCATTAGTTTCAAAATATATTAACCATTGATTTCTCTTCTTTTGTGTTATGTTTTATAAGGCATAGTGATTACATTTTGATGTTTATGATCATGATAATTGATAGGTGGCAAGGAATTACTTGCTGGAACTTTAATTCTTTAATCATCCATAAATGATTGTCAGTAACAAGTTGCTGTTCATGCTTATTTGCATGGGCGTCACACATAGTGGGGTCTGAATATACTTGGACCCCCCCAATTGCAGGGTTGGTAATAAGTGGCGAATGGTCGTTTGGGTAACCGGGCGGTCGCCATGCTTAGAATTTAGAAAACGAGCGAACGACCCTTTGTTCCCGGGTAAATCGGAAAAAAACATGCAGACAGCCGGGAGAGATTTCCCCGTTCTCTACGCAGCAATCCATCTAGATTTCCCCAGCGAATAAAGAAGGGGTATTCCGATTACGTGATAATCGATGACGCAATTGTACTCCCTTGTCAACAGCACAGCCTCATTTTCGTTCGTTTTAAAAATGGCATCCCCCACAATGAAACCGGAACCGCGACACATGGCATTCACTCTGCAAACCTTGGAAGATCCCCGTACCCTACATCTAGCAAGATACCGGTATCTGCCAAGGTTTTCCAAGTGACATATCATTAAAATTAAAGACGTTTGTCATGGAGACATCATTATGACTTTTTGGACAAGTTGAACAACGACAATAAATTGACAATACTGATATGTAGCTACCACGTACATGTTCAACAATGAAATAGAATATGAAGCAAAGTGACGGGTCACGCTTTTAAAGACGTTTGACGTGGAAACATCATTATTATGACTTTTTGGATGAGGTGAACAACGACAATAAATTGACAATACTGATATGTAGTACGTACATGTTCAACTATGAAATAGAATATGAAGCAAGGTGACGGGTCACTGTTTTGACTCCTTGCTTGCGTACCGGTACGTATTTCACTATTTGTTGACACGATTAACTAGTAAACTACATGTACTTTAACTTTAACTACATTTCACGAGGGTGGAATAATTGATTCATATTCTGTTTGTGTTACAGTGTCTCAGTTTATATTGAATAATCAATATAATATAAATTTAAACAAATCAAAGAAATAAAAACTTGAATTCTCTGTTTTATTAAATTCTGCTCTTTTACTCCCCAATCCCTATAGGTCACTATATAGACGTTCTCACATAGCACTACTCTGAGAACTTAATGGGTTAACATAAATCATTTTCAGGCAATCTGTGTGGTACCTGTTAGGATACCATCTGGTATTTTGTGGTAACCTTTAACCAGGTTCCCACGCCCGGTCCTAAATTCCAGGCCTGCAATTGTTTTCCTGGTGGGGGTCTGAATATATTTGGCAAAATAAAGTGCTCGAAATCTAATAAAACACTAATTTTAGGACTTGAATAGCAGTAAAACGCGTTTGCAGCCATCAAATTTTCAAAAATTTTCTTCGGGGGGTCCATACAAGGTCAGCCTGCAAACCTGCTTCGGGCATTTCTAGTTTTGCTTCCCTAACTTCCTAATACTAATACAACACTAATTTCACCTTTCTTTTAATTGAATACCACGAATTTGTACTGAGTTGACAATTGATTAAAACATTTTGTCTGGGGCTACTCTTTGCGACATTTTTTGGGCATTGATTATTACTTGTGAATGCAACTGCAACAGTGTGATTGGATGGTTGGAATTCAGAGTGGGATTTCGGTTACAAAACCATTGGATACTTTTGGAGTTGCTCACACAGGCTAGAATAGCAGAAAATGCATTTGCGGTGGTAAAATTTTCTCCGGGACGATTAATTGGTTGTTTTGAATTCTGGGCAGTCAGGTAGGCTATATTGAACCAAATTGAAGTTGCTTTATTCACAGGATACAGACTGGAATAGCACGAAAACGCGTTTGTGCCAGTGATTTTCTCAAAATTTTCTTCCAACGGTCTCATCTTCATGTGTGTAAACGATTGATTGGAATTCGAGTCAGCAAGCCACCGTAGTTAGGTAATATTAGACCACTTTGAAATTGCTTTGTTCATGGGCTAAAATAGCAGGAAAAGGTCTTTGCAGCCGTCAAATATTCCAAAATTTTCTTAGGTGGGGGTAAGACACGCTTCTTTGCCTCTCGGAGAAGACTGTCTGTAAACATGATAAACGTTGTATTGGTATGATATTTTAGTTTAACCCCATAAAATATGCCAAACAATGTTTACAGAAGACTGAGACTTTAAACAAAATTTATTGGGGTACCCCCCATCCGTTGCGCCCCCCCCCCAATATATATTTCACTGCTATGCCCCTGCTTATTTGGGAAATATCTAATTTATCCATAACAAAATTTACTCACTCGAATTGATTACAGAAAACAAATAGAAATATATCAATGGTAGATAATCTTCTGCCTTGAGTCTCAATTGATAAGGTGCCCGCCCATCCAAGGCATTACCCAACGTTTTGAAGTGGTTTGTTTACAGATGTATTTTGTCGAGGCTTCAGAAAATTATGAAATTTTCAATTCTTTATATTTTTGTAAATACAAAACAGAATTGAATCATTGTTCATACTTAGAATTGTTATATTAATTATTTTGTAGTGGTGGTAGATTTATGACTGTAGGTGAAACTATTCGATTACCAGATGATTGTACAATAGGATATATAATTAGTAAGTAACTATATATATATATATATCTTCATGCATACTGTTAACAAACTGTGTATTCTATCTATAAACACATTCAATACACCTACTTATTGTTAACAATTTGTGGTTTTTTTTTTAAAACACATTCAATACACATGCATATTGTTAACAAACTGTTTTGCCTATAAGCACATTCAGTATACACATGCCTATTGTTAGCAAACTGTGTGTTTTATCTATAAACATGCAAATTGTTAACAAACTGTGTTTTATCTATAAATACGTTTAATATACATGCATATTGTTATAAAACGTGTGTTAGCTGTTAATCTATAAACTCAATCAATTAATGCATATCCTTGTTTTGGGTATTATATTATTTTTCTTCTTGTTAAGATGTGAGTTGCCCCGTTCATAAAACAAAAATGTGATCAACCTGTTTGTCTTTTGAATTCTTTATTTACAGTTTCTTAGATACAGATACTTGCTTTTGTGATCATTCAAGAAAATATAGTCCACGGTTTGCATCCAATTTAGATTTGCGCTTTGGCTTTATAGGCAGGGTGATAGTCAAAATTGGCTTATGAACTCACTATATGCAATTCAACCTCCTTATACCTTCAAAAATAGCCATTTTTTGACTGCTGTCATTTCTGAAAACTGCAAGTGGCTGTAATTGGATGTGTAAATTGCCTTACTCAGAGTTTATACAGATTATAAATTCATGAATTATTTATAATAGAGTATAACTGGAGTGTACACTTTTCTTGTAGGTCATTTATTGAAGAAAGAGCTAACCATTGTTAATGAATTCCATTCACACTTGGAATCACTAAAAATTGTTAAAAGTAAGGATATGGAAAATCAGGTGAGTTTGATAGATTTATCACAATTCATGTCTAACATATTAATTACTGGCAAATTCTACGAACATTTTCGAATGATGCCATGAATGATTTTACAAGTTACTATCAAAAACTATTTACCATACTTTAAAAAGGGATTATGCGAGAACTAAACCTGCCTTTTGTGAGTCGTTTTTCTGTCTTCAGAACTTTTATAAATTATTATTTAGACATTTATTGACATGGCTAGCCCATAATCATCTCTCCAGCCAACAGTATGGCATAGGCTAAAATAGAAATGCAAAATTTTCCTACCTCTAACTAAGCATTGAGATATAATAAATCAAAGAGATTAAATAAACCATTTTAAGTTTTATATTATCTTCCCACAAAACAAATCGACATAAAAAATCAACTGAAATTGATCATTTTAGTTTTGACCCAAATCAAAGAGATCAACTCGACTCTGTCTCTTACAGTAATATTTAAATTGTGATAAAAATGATTTTATTGTTTTTAGATAACTTATAGTTATAATAAAGCTAATGTTGTACATGTTTCTGGGTTTACTGATGAGAATGATCCATCCAG
Source organism: Patella caerulea (assembly GCA_036850965.1). Lineage (NCBI taxonomy): Eukaryota > Metazoa > Mollusca > Gastropoda > Patellidae > Patella > Patella caerulea. The sequence goes on along the minus strand of JAZGQO010000014.1, from coordinate 14,894,639 downwards.
GTAAATACATCATTTTGTACTTGTTGCATAAAAATCTTCACACATCAGGTACCAAAAAAACTGTTGTAAAATTAATGTATATTTACTTCTCAGTTCTGACTGTAAGCAGGTTTTAAAATTGGAAAGTATGATTATTTTTACATAATAACTTTTTTGGACCCTTAGGGCTCAAGTCTGCTTTGCAAACACTCCATCGTAGTGTATTGTAAGGTGTATACCCATTTGCAATAGCCTGTTTGGTGCAGGAAATTTCATGCCCTAAAATGCCCAACTATAGTAAAGCTGCGCGCCTAGACACAATACATAGCCATGTAGAAATAATACATTTTTTTCTAATTTCAGGATTCGATCTCTTCATTGTTTCCTTTTCCCAACTTTTCGTGAATGCAAAGATATTGATTCCAATTCCTGACATCATGACAAACAGTCATGGCTTACTGAATGAATTGATGATCTCTTCCATTAAATTCCTGCCATTTATACCCTTGATGACCATCTCTAATACATCTAGATACAACCATGCAGTTGCTTCGTGTGATTGAGTTATAGTTGTATGCCTGGATGGTAATACAATTTCTTTACATACAGAACCAATCAATTGATGCAGTACCTGGTGAAAATGCTGAATTAAGCGTAGTACTGATTGGTTACAGACTCTGATTATACCAAACTTTCGTATGAATGATATTGATGTTATTAGAAATATCTAGGGCTCAGTTTATATGTGCTGAAATACATTATTAATTTTAAAGACTCTTAAAACAAATATTGTTATAGAAAGATAAAGTTTACTGCTACCTAACGGCCCAAGGGAATTACATCATCCCTTTTGTCCATGGTTCTTCTATTGGTCATAAGCAGTTCAAATTTTCATTTTCTCTGAACCACTGTTTGATTTCAACCAATTTCATATATTTGATAGTTTAAGGTTGGGAACTTGTTTATTTAAAGAATTTTTGTGTCCAACGCTGTTGTAAGGTATAATTGAATCGTGGTTAGCATACAATATCAAGTATGATGTGTCTAGCTACATTATGTAATTTCTGTTACGTAGTTAGAAATGGAATTGCTTTTTGCATAGAGTTCATTTTACAGTATTAACATATAATTTAAGAAAATACAAACTTATATATTTTGTTAATCACTAGTCAGTTATGGTAATTTATTAACTCTTAACTGTCGTCACTGTGACGTTATTGTTAAGTACCTGTGTCTACTTGCAAATGCTGTCGCTATGGTTTTCTGAATGCAGCATTCCCAGTTTAATGAGAGTTACTTTCCTTATAAGTAGATGACTTTCCTTTGTTCACTTTCTTTTTTACATTTGACAGTTAAAAATGGTACTGTTCCTTCTTGAAAAATTATGGTAAAACGATGATATGTATACGAAAATGTTCGGCTAATGACATATTACTGACCATATTGAATGACAGGGGTGTATATTTTGATACTTTTGTTAAAGAAGAACATAATTATATAAGTCGGTCTAAACAAATTATTTGATATCAGTTGTAATCTAAGAGATTCATGATGAATGATTTTTAGTTCACAAAAGCCCAATCCACCCCCACCTCCAAAATGAAATCCCCATTATACATATGAATTTTGCATAAAATATCTAATTGTGACATAAAATATTTATGAAAATGGCATTAAATCTGGACCATTTCATCCATTTACATGAAGAGTCTATCTAGAGTTGTTTTTTAATGAGATGAACTTTACCATTAAATACCATCATGATGTGGGTTTTTATAACGACATAAAGGACATGGCAATGAAAAAAATAATTTTAATGTGTAGGCTCTAGGAATTCAGAGTCACATTGTTCTTTTATATCTTATTTAACCAAATAGCAGTTAATTCCTTTGGGCATGGTTTTTGTTCTTTATAATTTTAAAGGTGGTTTGTTTAATATGTGAATATGATTTTTGGTACTGAGGATTTATGTTGATGTTATTGAATCAGGGTCTGTAGTTGGGTGGTTTGGTGATGTAAAAGTGGAATCTCAGCTTTGTTTTATTAATTATTAATATTTTAAGGAGAATAAGTCACCGTTAAATGTTTTCCATGTTATAATGTTAGAAATATATTCTTATCAAGAATGAATGGCATTACATAAATTGTTCATTATTATTATTGGTTGTTCAGTGAAGTAAAGGAAATGCCTAACAGTTTTTGAAATGTAAAAATCGTGCTGATTGTAATTTTATTAACAAAGGTAATCCTGAAATTGAAAATAGCTATTTGCTCTCAAACTATATATCGACATTTGGTGGTAATGATTTTATTTCTTGTTATTATTAATTCAGATCATCTTTTTATTTTAGCCTATTGTGGGTCACAATAAGTATAAGTCAGTGTTTAGTTCAGCATTGATTGTATTCATTTATGCTTAATGTGAAATCAGTAGTACACAATTATAAATGTAACAAGCTTTAGCTAAATGTACATGTAGACACAGTTGTAACCAGCTTTAGCTAAATGTACATGTAGGTAGACACAGTTGTAACCAGCTTTAGCTAAATGTACATTGTGAAACATTTGTAACCAGCTCAAGCTAAATGTATGTCTTAAAACTGTTGTAACCAGCTCTAGCTAAATGTACATGGTGAAAACTGTTTTAAACAGTTCTAGCTGAATGTACATGGTAAAACTGTTGTAACCAGCTCTAAGTAAATGTATATGGTGAAATAGTTGTATCCAGCTCTAGCTAAATGTACATGGTGAAACTGTTGTAACCAGCTCTAGCTAAATGTACATGGTGAAAACTGTTGTAACCAGATTTAGCCAGATCTAGCTAAATGTACTTGGTGAAAACTGATGTAACCAGATCTAGCTAAATGTACATGGTGAAACTGTTGTAACCGGCTTTGGCTAAATGTAAATAAGACACATTTGTCAAAAATTTAAATTTTGTAGTGACAGACTATTAAATTAGTATGAGAAATATTCATTTATTGTAAAAGTTGGTATAAGCTTACCTGATAAAAATATTGTTGAAAATTTCCAAAACAAAAAAATTCAGACTTAGTGGAAAGAGAAACCTAAAACTGCAAATGTTGTGTACTTCTGAAGTTATTGCCTTTGTTAGTTGTGTCATTTTTTATGACAAATATGCTGAAACTCAAAATCGATAAAAATATGAATTTTCTCATTTAGCTAAAGCTTGTAATTTTTAACAGTTAGGTGTTTGGACACAATGAGGTGCATAAATTGATGCTTAAAAATATGGTAACATAAATTAATATGGTAACATAAATTAATGTATTATTGATATTGTACGAGTTTGTAAAAGTTTTATGGAAGAAATTTATTAATATTAAACTGGTAAGAAATATAACATTCCACAAACATATCCCATTTCATTGCGAAAAATATTCTGCTGAATATTGTCATCATTATGCTTACTTATTGTTATTTTTGTAAATTGTTTAAATATCACTTTGTTATATTGGTTTTAAATCAGTCAGTATTGTTAATTTTAATAATTGTGTTGATAATAAGAAAATGGGACCAAATCTTTTTTTCTATTTGATACTTCTTAAACACTCCTATAACATGTTCCAATTTTAATTTTGTGTACAATCTATTTTTTGTCCCCCGCCTTTCGAAGAAAATGGGGGACTGTTAAAATGGGTCCGTCAGTCTGCACGTCCCACTCTTTGCGACACAATAACTCTCCTAATTGAGATAGAATGTTCAAACTTGGGTTAGATGTTTGTTAGGTCGATACTTTGATGGAGTTCAAAGATGAGCATTTCATGGGTAAGCATATATAGGTAAGCAATTTGATTAGTTGATGCTTTGTGACTTGGTAACTTTAGTTCTAATTAAGCATTTTCTGCTCAGGGTAAACATAGTGATAAGCAATTTGATTATCTGAAACTTTGGAACACAATAACTCTCCTAACTGAGCTAAAATGTTCAAACTCTGTTGGCTTTCATTAAGTGAATGCCTTGATGGAGTTCGACGATGAACATTTTCTGCTTACAGTAAGCAGAAATAAGCAATCTGATTGATTGATGCTTTGAGACACGCTAGTGAGAGTGATGAAACTCAGAATATAGATTCATTATATCATTACCTTGACTAAGTTTGATGGTGCGAATTTTATGCTTAAGCTAAGGAGCAATAAACAATTTGATTGGTCAAGACTTTGGAACATAACAAGTTTTAATTGAGGTTGAATGTTTAAACTTGATGTATATGTTCGTTAGGTGAATGTCTTGACGGAGTTAATGATTAACATTTCAAGCTGAAGCTAAGCAGAGCTAATCAATTTCCTTAATCGATGCTTTAGGACAAGATAATCTTGATTCTATCTGATAGAGAGTGTATATTTTGATTACTCCATACTTTTGAAAAAAAATAAATGTGCGATTAATTAATATGTGTCATCTATTTATGTTGGGATTTTGGTGGGGGAAATCATCCTCACTGTTGACTTGTTTTCCACGAACTCCAAAAACAGAATTGTTTTTTAGATGTTTAAAAGAATGGTATGTTATAGTACCTGGGACCTAGATGATCTCATTATTTCAGACCACGAAACAAACAAGACAATAAAATATATCTAATATGTGAATCTTGAATGCATAATTTTGTAAATTTTATTTATACTTATAGGAAAACCTAAATCTTAGATTCATATAGATTATTTTATGGATAAGACAGTTCATCTTTCAGATATTAGACTTCAGGCTATATTTCTTAATATTTAATATGATAACACAAGGTACAATTTTATGGATACACAATTACTGAGTTTGATACTAAGCGACGTTTCATCTTTATCAACCAATGATACAAATTTGTGAATAGTGTAGGCAAATATATATAGAATATGCAACAGAGATAAAAATCAAATACAATTAAAGTTTTGATTAGGGGGGCATTAAGGACTAATCCTACACAACAGAAAACTCTTACAGGGATTAAAAGGAGGCGAATGCTATTATTTATAAAAAGATCGGTGTATTAACACTATTAATGGAAAACCAATTAACCTGAGCTATAGAGAAACAATAATATAAAGAGAAGTGTGTATGTATAAGTAAACAAGAGTGGTCGTTGATGCATGTGCAAAGAAATTAAATAATAATTTGAAATTAAGAAATATAAAATATATAATCATGAAAAATATCCTGATATATCGATATAACCTGAAAATCGATGATTGTAAAACAGATTAAGTACTGAAAAGAAACATTTATAAATTGTATGATTAGATTATGTAAAAAGCCCACAAAAAACTGGATAAGCACTGAAAGAGAGCAAAAGTATTGGAACGAAAGATAAAACCTATTATTACAGTATAAATCTAGAAGAAAGAAACCGTAAATATATTCTTCCCACGTATTAAAGGTCAATACATATGAACTATATTCTGACTGTAAACTGGATAATTACCGCAAACCAAGATATGTAAAGTATATAACTAGACTGTGGAACTGGATAATCACTGAATTGTGTTAATTCTGAAAGCTGAAAATCATGAAAGAAACCTATTATTAGACTTAAACATGGGTGGGGGGAACCTTAAATATATTCATCCAATAAACTGAAACCAATAAATGTGAAAAATTATCCTCCGACTGTTAATTGGATAAGCGCTGAAAGTTAAGATATGTGCATTTTGTAATTAGACTGTGGAAACCGGATAAACACTGAAATAGAAATAAAGTATTAGGATTAATCCCTGGATGGGTTGGTCATAAGCCCTTGGTATAAATAGTCTGACATCCCGGTATAATGCCCCCCTAATCAAAGGTGTTAAACTTTAATTGTATTTGATTTTTTATCTTTGTTGAATATTCTGTATATATTTGCCTACACTATTCACAAATTTGTATCATTGCTTGATAAAGACGTGAGCATCCTCGTCGAAACGTCGCTTAGTATCAAACTCAATAATTGTGTATCCATAAAATTGTACCTTGTGTTAATATATTCAATAACTAAATGCCAATCAAAGAAGATTTAATATGATAATAATCATAATATAATTATAGTGATTACTATAAACGTATTTGTGTATTCAAACTTGAAATAACAATATTACTAGTCCCTACAAAAAAAGTGTTTATTTTAATGATTGTTTTATTATTCTTTAAATCTGTAAATGAAACATGCTCATTTTACAGTTAGAATCTTAATACAATACATGTAGATATATTGTTAAATAAATGTTTTGGTTTAACGGAACAGTGGAGAGTTTACCATTAATGTTGGTTTATCATTCCATGAGTTTGTCCGGGTAATATCTCCCACACTGCTGCATCAATCTAGATATATTTAAGGATAAGTACTATAACATTTGTCTGAAGGTCGAATATTGAATTATTGTGATTATCGTGGAAAATATGGATTCCTCAATCACTATAGGTTTTTATGGCAGACTATCTCTGCTGCAGCTGTTTAACCATTTCATCCCATAGACTCATCATATATATTAATTGGTAATTGTACAAGTACATATATAATTTCATTGATATAAAATATGTTGATACATGTATTGAATGAAACATGATTATACATGTTGGATACTAATACTGTTTCAATTATCACACGAACACACAGGACACATGGATACAGGACACATGGATAAAATTCATGTCTGGAATGATTTTATTTTAACTCTTAACTTAGTGATAGTTTTCATTACTTAGTGATAGTTTGGATGTGATGACTGTACACTTTGTTTAGTCCATCTACCAATCCATTACTTCTATGTAGATAATTGTAGATAGATATTTGAACATTATATAGATAACAGATATCATTTCTGTACATTACCCTACAAAAAAGTATTATTGTAAATATATATAAGACCTGAGCATCACTTAACAGAACATTGTTGTTGGAGTGAAGGTGGTCTGTTAGAAAATTCAGTATATTGCAAATGTGTATATTATTATTATTATTATGATAAATAATCCTGCGCATGTAAGGACGTGCAGTGAATATAAATATCTTTACTGCGGCCTGTATAAGTATTTTTAAAAAAATGGTTATTATATTTTAAAACTAAATAATAAATATGTATTAAAAATCAATTGGTATGTATGTATTATAATTTCACAGTACAGACTAGTTGCCAGGTCTGAAATCTATCTCGACTAAGTTAGATAATGAGAATAAAAATTCAAACTGAAATGCCAATTCATACATTCCTGAAGTTGAACGTAACCATAAGCATTCAGTAGCCAACAGCATTATATTCCTTTAAGATTTTTTGTAAATGATTGAAATGGGGTTTAACTTCCTAGATTTCTGCACCAACTAGGCTAATAAAGTGGGGCATAGTCCATCCATTGTGCTCTGGAAGATTAAAATTTTCTAGGGACAGATGAAGCTTACATGGGGCGTTATGGATGAAAATGCCCATGTATCAGGGTTGGGTTCATATACGGGCGATTTTATCAAATCAGAGTTATTTAAAATATCAACAAAAAAACCTGATCGATCGTGATAACCAAAATTATCGCGATTTGATAATTATCGTGCCCCAATGTTGATGTAATACATGTGCTATATCATCACTGATGACATTCTATCCATAGAATTAAATTCGTCAGTAAAAGTAGCATTATTAAGTACCAGCTCATCTAAGGTAAATTTCCGGCATGACTTCTACCAATGTTAGCAACAATAATTTGGCATCAAGCGACAATTTTCGGCCCAAGTATTCAAAAATTTGACTTCTTTGAACACGCATACAAATTATCAAGAAAATAATATTGTTTATCGTTATATTTGATATTTATTATTTTTACAATATTTTGTTTTCATTATTGCCCAACTCTAATCAACATTGAAAAAGAATCATATTCTGGTTATTGTTCGTCACACTCGGACAAATTATTTGCAGGTCAGCACAGTAGATAGATAGATTTATTTGGCACAGACATATACAATATAATAAATAATTATATGATTATTCTTTTAGTTATGTATTTTACCAAATTTTTATTAGAACTAATTTTCGTGCTCCTTTAATGTGGGACCAGTTGCTTGGACAGCAACATTTCAATTTACTCTGAAACAATTTCAAACTGTCAGCTTCTTTTCGATGTACCAGTAAATACATTATACAGTCAAAACACAGGTGGACCTCAGTTTTTCGTTTGATCCTAATCACTAGAAGCTTTATCCTTCCAGACCATCTGTCCTGCATCACTGACATATGGAACCGAGAGGAACAGAGGAACGTTTTAGCTAATGACAAAAGAAGTTCTGTGTTCATTTCCTGTTTTGACAAAGAAAGTTCATGGTGATTTTCAGGCGTGCATCTCCCTGACAGAATGGAGGGACAGGCACGGAATAATGAATAGTCGTTCAGATGGTCCTAAAAATGAGGTCCTGAATTCACATTGTGGTTCACAAAGGAACCGTGACAGTTGAAATTGGATAAGTAGCCTTGATGTAGATAGGAGGCCTATCATTCACTGTCCTGGAAAAATTTGCCTTACAGCAGTAGCACACTGTATGGTGAAAAACTGTCTTGTAGCCCAGTAGGTACAGAACAGTAGGACATTAAACCCCATTTCAGTCTATATAGTTGCAGTCTCCTGGTGTAACTGTAAAGCCCGCAAATTATTCCCCCTGACGCACTAATGGGAGACAACTGTTTTTCACCGGTAAAACATTACACGTATCTTCGTCTAAAGAGTTTTTTTTTTTACGCCGACCGTGTCAAAAGTCTAGCCGCACAAATTAAATGGTCAAAATCATCGAGTAGTTGACTATTTATCAGCAATAAAACGGTCTATCATAATCATATTTTGCTAATGGGGTAATTATCGTGTCGTTAAACAACCATTAACCTTTGTGAGCGTATGAATATCAAAACGTCATGGAAACATTAATCAAGCGTAAAATTTGACAATAATATTATGTTATGTTTGATCAAATAATTACTTTACAACTTTTTTTCCCGAAATAAAAGTCTATATCGACCAAATTAATGTTTTTTGTGATATTTGGATTCGTAAATAAAACTTAGAAAAGACATAAACGACGAACTATTTTATTTACAGTTTTTTCTTCGGACACGTGGTAACACGGTCCTTACAATAACAGAAACTTTGAAAGTTGCCGAAGTTGGAAGTTGTGCTTAGTACTGATAGCAATGCACGTAGTATGTAACGGGTAGGGATGTTTACGAACAGGTTATTATGGATATCGAAAGGCCGCCTAATGTGTTTGGACAAGGAAAAAGAGTGACAACCTTGCTAACGGAAGATGGGTGTCATTTTCCTGTAATATCCCATGCCCCCTATGTAGAAAGACGTGGACAATCTGCCCCTTTCAGTACACCTCAACGCAGAGGTTTACGTCGGCATTCCTTGCATAGTTCGACCTTTATTTTGGGTGACCCGTTATATTCTGATTTTAAAACAACCTCTGAACAGGTAAGAATAAAAGTTTCTGTGTTGTTTTTTTTGTTTGTTTGGAAGAAAATAAGTGGAGTAAGACTAGTCGGACCGACAAAAAAAAGAAAGATCGGACCAATAATTATGTCCTCCAAATAAGGCAGCCTCGAAATAATAGAAAAAAGAAATTAGTTGTGTTTGTAATAATGGATTTGATTAATCAGAGATTTTACATTATTGGTTGATTTAATCAAGCAGTTGTGGTTTGATTTAATTTAACTTGATAAATCAAGCTTATTACCCATCACCCATAGAAGTAAGTAGCAGTGATTTTAAAAGCACCTCAGATTACAGAGCATGGCAAAGAAAGATATCAAAGGTTGTTAGAATTAAGATAATTATAGTAGGCCCCTGATAATATTTTTATTACAAAGTGTATTACAAGGCTGTATCCAATCTCCTGGGGTTTCTCTCAAGTCTTCTGGTTTCCTCCTAGGTCCTTCGGTTTCCTCCCATTGCTAAAACCCATAGAGACAGATGAACCATAGAAATAACATTGTTGTACTAGGTAATTTAGTCTGGAAATGACCTAGTTTGTGTCTAGTATAGGCATTAAACCCTATTAATCTCTCCCTCACAGCTACCACCACAATGTGGAATTATACTGGAGATAAATGGAGAGAGAAATGGTGTTTAACATCCACTCTACACAAAGTAGGTCATTTTGAGACTGCATGATTTAATTTTATTTCAATGTTTCACTTTAGCAGTGAGAGGAAACCGGAGGAAACTAAGAAAATCCTTAAGGTTGGACAGGTAACCCTACTCCTTGCCCAGTGCAAGCGGGGAATCGAAACCACATCAGTTGACTCAATGACCGACCTTATGATATAATGGCAATGCGCACACGCTAACCATTCGGCCATCCAACCCCACTTATATTGGAGAGAAACTGGGAAAGCAACTTTGTAATCTGACAATACAAACCCATTTGTAGGTGTTTCCCTTACATCAAGACGTTAAACATGTCATCAAGTATTCATTATTTTATTAATATATTTTCAATACAGAACTTCAGTGGTAGTAAAGGTCTGAATCCAGTGAGGCGCCCTCCAAAATGCCCATCAATGCACAAGTCCCAGGTTGTACTTGGAAAAGCTAACAATGGTATAAACAGTGGTGATGGTGACTGGAATACAAGTTATACCAATACCTATTTTAAAAAAGATATTATACCTGTAAGTACCATAGGAGAAGTAGAAGCTTCCTCCTGTATATCATAATATTTAGCTGCAATATATCCTTTGCCATGGATTGTTTTAGACGGATTGTCTACCCTTTATGTATAAAAAAAAAACATGATGGGCTCGGTTAACCAAGTAGCCCAGTTAGGTGGTGGAATTAGTGAAAGCATTTATGCATCTCTAGTCTGGATTGGTAGTTTTTTTTCTCGGAAGGCATGTTTTATTTCAAACCCGTGATCTGTTTTAATGGGGGTTGTGGTTTTTAATGTCAGGTGCACTATTCAACTTAGTCTGACTATTGTAGAAGCTATGTTTTATCTCAAACATGTATCCATTTTAATGGTGGTTGTGGAATGGTAATGTTGGGTACATCTCAACTACACGCATGTCATACATGTAGTCTGATTTTGGTCATAAGGCGGTGGATCAGTGGATTTTGTTGTATAAGACTTAGGGACACATTATCTTTGCTTCTAACTGAGCCAGAATTTTGAAACATATATGCATATTAAAGATGCATTACACTATAAACCTCAAAATGCCTCGTTCGGCATTTCTGTCCAAATGAGGTAAGAAAATGCCTCGTTTGTCTGGAGTTCTGAAAGAAGGTTTTTTTTAAATTGCCCTATGTTTGGAACGAGGTAATTTGTTCAGAACTAGGTTTGGTAAAAATGCCACGTTTAACGTTTAGTAAACATGTTTTTTTTTTTCGAGATAGTTATTAGCGGTATTTGCTATCAGCAAATTTGTAAAAATTAAAATTTATGTCATTTAATACGAAAATAAAACCAGTCGAAACTATGAAATTATAATCAGAGAAATAGACAAGACAAGAATACACACCATACCATAAATTATTTTTGCATTATTAATATCCATATGTCTTCATAATTAAACGTTTTAATTAAATTTTAATGTATGAGGTGTGCTTTATTTCCCATTTAATTGACAATTGGTATAAGCCAACAAATTCATCGCTGCGCGTTTATGTAATTTTGCTCCAATAATATTTTGTGCAATGTTATGGGATTTCAACAGAAACTATTTTTTTACAATAAATATAAATAATAAACTTGCGTATTGGAAATAAGAAATGAAATTATATGCTTTTTTGTTTAATAAGAATGGATTATTTGTTGTATTTAGACCAGATAAACACTAATTTGTTGTCTGCGATATCAGTTAGGTGTAGGTGTAAAACTATTGCAGACACATAGCTACCTTGATTAATTTATTGGCCCCAATAAATTGTCACAACACCACAGTTGTTTCTTAACACCTATAACTGATTGGGCCAATAAATCAATCAAGGTAGCTGATGTTGCTTTAAACCTACATCTATGGCGTGTATTCTTGTCTTGTTTATTTCTCTGATTATAATATCATAGTTTGGACTGGTTTTATTTTCGTATTAAATAACATAAATTTTAATTTTTACAAATTCGCTGATAGTTATTAGCAGTATTTCCTATCTTGAAAAAAACACGTTTAGTAAACAAGGCATTTTTACCAAGCCTCGTTCTGAACAAAATACCTCGTTCCAAAAACGACAATTTAAAAAACCTTGTTTTGGAACTCCAGACAACGGGGCATTTGTTTTACCTCGTTTGGACAGAAATGCCGAACGAGGCAATCTGCGGTTCATAGTGTTATGTAATATTTAAATACATGTACCAACTGGCCATTCTTGCTATAGTTTTAAAAAAAATAATGCAAAATGAATACATTGAAATTTCGTTCAAATTACTTTATTCTGAGCAAAGTTATCACAGTTCAGAGTTTTGACAAGATCTGGCATTGATAATTGTTTATTATCATAACAACGGTACTTTTTATTCAAGTCTTAGTCTTGTTTCTCCATTTTTAAATTAAATCATTAAATGACCAAAGGGTTTTATGGGTTGGTTATGTTAATAAATGTTTAAAGTTACATTATGGGAGTATAAGATAAATGGAATAAACTCCCAACAACATTAAAGGAAGCCAAAACAGTAGAGTCTTTTAAAACATCCCTTAAGACTCACCTATTTAACTGTGAATTCCAAACGTGACAGAGCGGCTCAGCGCCATCGAGTAGAACAGTTCTAGATGAGAGGCGCTATATAAATTCATTATTATTATTAAGATAAAGAGATGGCAGTTCTCACTATAATAGTTAAAAACTAGATAGTGTAAAGGTAATTTGTTGAAAATTTCAGTCAAATTGGTCCGCTATTAGCTGAGAAAAAAGCATTTGAAATATTCACATAGCCTCGGTCATCATTACTCAAATCATTAATATAAACAGCATAGTCACGATTATCCACTTGATTGATTTAATTATCAACGGCCATTAAGCGACATATAGGAATTCAATCCGCCAACATTGAAGGCTTGCCTGGACTTTAAGAGTTTATTATGGTCTGGATATGTTAATTAATGTCTAATTGATTATTTAGATAACATCTCAGGCTTAAAGAAAGACATGTAATAAGCAGATTTTGCTCTTGCATAATGCTATTTTAAATAATAGTTTATATAACATTTGAACCCGCAATAGGCAGATTTAGCTCATACATAATCCATTTTCTATGTATGACTGGCTCCATTTGATATTTAATTTATTTGTTAGGTTATATTGAGACTAATATAATATCATAAGATCCCACTGGGTCAAGATCTTGGGGTGATGTAAAAAAATAATTCTGTGATGGATTGGCTGGTCTGATTTATAGCCACATTTTATTTTTCAGGCTAACAGACTGCATTTAATTTCAATGAAGAATAAATTAGATCAAACTGATGGTGCCGATATTACTAAAATTGTTTGTCCAGGTTCTTCTGTTGCTAGTTATTGGTCGCAATATGGAAGAATTCACAGTAAATTAGGTTGTATATTGGGTCCTGGTGTACCAAAGGGTTATCCTATAAGAGAACAATACAATCTACTTACAGGTTAGTTTCACAAGTTAAGGTATTACTGTTTTAGTTATGTGGTTGGATAATATTTGATTGATTTTAGTGTTTAGGCAATCAAAATTTGAGTTATTTGGTTGGATAATATTTGATTGATTTTAGTGCTTAGCCAATCAAAATTGAAGAATCTACTAAAATTTGGATTTTATCTTTAGTTAAAATTTCGTGAAACTGGCCCCAGGTAACAAAACAGATGTGTATAGTTTAGGTGATATATTCCATCTACATGTATGTGCCAGTAGTGTGAAGCATTAGATGACAGAGTTTGATGTTTCAATTAAGACGAAGAGTAGAAATGGAATGCTAGGGTTTCACTGACAATGCTGATGTTTAAGGTCATAGGGTATCATGGCTAAATGTCATGATTGCTAATTACCAGTGGTTATCATTATGGTTATGCCACAATTATTGCAGATTGTAGGATTATAGATCTAGGTTCTGTTTCATACATCATTTTACTTTTTATTATATTTAGGTGTGGGCTAGTTTTACATAAGCTTTGTGAAACAGGCTACAGGTCTAGCTATTAATTACTGAACTGTTTATACAGTGCTAAAATATATATTTCTTTTTTCTATAGGTGAATCTAAAGGCCCTGCATGGAAAGATAAAAATGACAGAATTTCTGGAAATAGAATACTTCATTCCTGTCGACAAAGGTCTGCAACCACACCTGTCATTGGCTAATAAACCAAATGATGTTCTTCTATAGAGGCAAACCACTTTCTTGTACAAATGTTTTTTTGACATTAGGTGTGTTTTTATCGAGTTTGCAAATGTGTTTTGTATATATATATGGTTGAATTTAATTCTATTAAGCACAAATATGCAATATTTACTACAATTTTATATAAATTAAAAATGTCTAGGTCAGATTCGTGCTTAAACACCTGTAAATAACAGCATTTAAGAATATTTTTATAACAATTTTCATACATATTATTGAATAAAAAGATGGAAGATAATATATTTTAATTGATGAAACCAAATGTTAAAGGATGTATTATTATTTTAAAGATTTTATTTATACACTACAAAGTATTTATATTTTATACAAGATGCAATAAATTGATGTGCCTTTATATAAAGACAACTTAATATTGATTTTCTGTGGAGTTTTCTTCCTTGTTAGAGAGGTTTAGCAAATTTACACTTGCATTTCGACAGTAAAGCGTCATCAGTTCTTGTGTCCTATGAGGTGAAGTGCAACCCCTAAGTTCACAATACTTAGTAAACCTTGTTTAATTTCTATGATCCAGGCTATAATTTTTCTGTGAATCATGGTTTTCAAGAACTAAATCCATAAAGAAGACCTTCATGTAGAAAAAATAAGAAAAGACTAAGACAAAATGTGCATACTCATTACTCTATAGTGATTATCTTCAACAATCTATCTATGATGTAAACCGATCCAGATTGTGGGCTTACTCCTAGGTGTAACTGTGAATTTAGCGAAACATCACAATATACATTTACCTAAATGTAAGTACAACTGTTAAGCTGAGAAATTTTTCCTCTGGGAATCCAGTATTTTTTTTGTAAAATTTGTTGTCTCCACTTTCTATATATATAGACAATTTCCATATTTTATTGAAAATAACCACCTCATAAATAATTTTGTGGGGAATGCATCTTTACATACACTAACACTTTGTTAGGTTATCCATGTCTGGAAATTATTTTATTTGCACCCAAGGAAATGTCAGTCACAAATGAACTACAGTAGTACCTGACATTTTGAATCCTTTGCAGTTCTTGTACCAGTACCATAAATATCAGAGCACTGATATAAGACAAACAAAATTACAAGTACCAGATGGATTGTCTGTCATCTCTGAGAAGTAAGATATTTGCAGATCAAACAGTATCAATCCAGTGTCTATAATAAGGGACAAAATGTGTAAAAAATAAATGGCACAACTTTTCAGTTGTAATTACCCATTAAAATTATTAGTATTATATACTCAATTTTTCAAGATGGATGCTCAGCGAACTGTGCTCAATATTGTGTTTTAACTAAACTGTAAAACTAGTATCAAAACCACACT
This sequence comes from Patella caerulea, assembly GCA_036850965.1. Lineage (NCBI taxonomy): Eukaryota > Metazoa > Mollusca > Gastropoda > Patellidae > Patella > Patella caerulea. Next base: position 14,879,014 of record JAZGQO010000014.1, on the reverse strand, counting down.
AAATGTATGGCCTTAAATTTTTCTGGTAAATCTAAAGCAGTTCATGGCTATTTTAACACCAGAAGCAAACCTACTATAAAAAAAAAAATAGGTTGCCAGGCAACGAAACATACGCCCACACAGCAGCCAAATCGTCCGGGCAGTCAACAAGAATTGTCGCATATTAAGGAATTATCAGAAAATCATTAGAATTTGTTTGGTTTTTATAATCAAACGTTTTTTTTAAATCATATAATAATTGTGACCTCCAGAGGCACCACAAGCTAAAAAGGGTGATTTTTCGTACAATCAGGGGACATAATTCAGGAAGTAATGACCCGATGGGCGCAAATATCGAAAGGAACCAAGATCTTTGGGTTTAAAACATACCTGTCAAGTTTCATCAAAATCGATTCAAAATTGTGACCTCTATAGGGTCCACAACCTTGATATAACATATTTTCACACCATTCGTGTACAAACGGCGGCCATTTTGTCCGTCAATTCTAGTCCGGTTTTCTAAAGGAACCACGATCTTTGGGTTATAAACATACATGTCAAGTTTCATCAAAATCGGTTCAAAATTGTGACCTCTATAAGGTCCACAACCTTTATATAACATAGTGTAATATGTGATATTACTGTAATTCTCAAGACTAGCAGCCTTACAGTCTCACTACGACGATCCGCCGGATTATTATTATTATTATAGTAGTGTTATTTGGTTTCTTGTACGTCGCCATGAAACACGTTACTTCGTCCGATTTATGTACATCTTACTAATTCAGAAGCTGTAACTTACGTATTTATATCCGGTAATATGTGTCCTTGTATCATCACATTTCCCAATAGTAAACTTTATATACTAGAGCATGTAAACTCCCCGAAATTCCATTAAATGCCATTGTAAAATCGCGTGATCTCAACCTAGTCGTCCATGATGAATTTTACGAACAAACGTCATTGAAATGTCAAACATATATATATTCTATTTAAACCAGAAATGTTGATTATTGTTAACTTTCTATAGTATTTCTACTGTTTGTTATTTTATTAATATTGTTTTTCTAACTTATAATTGGCTGTACTTAGAATGTAAAGTACGAACTACGTTTTGTCCATCACCCACTGTGTAATGGCGCACGACGCCACTAGGCCTATGTATTCTGGGGCTTTGTGTTGATACTTGTCCGTTTTATGATAATTTCATTAATTCTTATTCTGTACATTTTAAATCAACTACTGTTAAATTTAAGCACATCGGACACACACCGGACAATTCGGCATGGGCTGTTATCGTTTTAAATTACAATGTTATTATCGTAAGGCTGTAAATAGTCCCGACGTTCTCAAAAAGGACAACTGACCATTGGTCAATTCGGTCACCTGGTACATAGGTGTTGTCTATATAAGACCCCTTTGACGGCGTGATGGCAGATGGCAATCGACTTCGGTCAGCGACATCTCGATCAGCTTTGGACTCAGGAGCGTTTCTTAATCAGTCTCAATCAACTTTATATTACAAACTAGTCTCAGTAAAACCGATCGTCTTATTAGGTGAGGATTAGTACATAACAAAACATCATCGGTACCTTTTTACTATTATAATACGTATATATCATAACGATATTTCATAATGTTTTATAAGCGTTTAACGGCTTCTACTATTCGCCGCTTTAAAGAGTTACGACGCCATTATGCCCAGGTGTGCCTAATGCGTCATCGTTAATACTTAGCTCTAGTTGACAATGCCATCTCCCACCACGTCGGACACCGAAAGCTTATACTTTTTAATACTGTTTTTCTAATAAATTGTACATGTTTATCTTAATATACAAATCATATTCGCAGCTGCGGAAACATAATAAATAATGTTATTGGCCTTAGTAAATACGGCGTTAGTTGGTTATTAGTTAATGAGTTGCGATATGCCCATTGGAGTTATGTCCCTTTATACGCGTTAAGGCCCTAAACTACCGTACTTATCCCTAGTGCATAATTACCTGTTCACGAGAGGAATGGCATCAGCATTCCGGGAGCAGCAACGATGGAGTAAAAGAGGACCTGTCAAAGAGGATGGTGACACAGCAGGAGGCATGGAGAACCTAAATTAAGGGCTGAGGCGTTTGACTAATAAGGCATTGGTGGAACTGTCCCGGACAAGGAGCGCCTTAATATAAAGCCGTAGTACTGGAAGGATTGCTGTCGCTGGAATGGACAAAAGACACGAATATTCCCCTCCCCACTCCGTGTATGGTAACATAATTATATCTCCGTATTTTCCGTAACGCTTCGCCGGCAGTACTAGGGTGCTGGGTGGCTTACAAACTGGTGTCAGAAGTGGGATCTTAAAGTTTCAGTTAAGGTCCAGGATACGAACCCTACGTGTGGATTTTCTGTAGTTTAGGTTTGGCGTATAAAAAAAAAATAAAATAAAATTTAGTTAAGCGTTTGCCGTCCGACGTGGTGGATAAAAAAAAAAAGAAAAATAAAAAATAAATAAATAAAATAAAATATAAATGAAGAAGAAAAATAAATGGGGAATTACCACTTTCTTTTTTTCTTAATAGAATATATATGTATTACGACTAGATATGTATACCAGGTTATATAATACTGCGTGCTACTACTTTTAGGATACCACTACCATTCCTGTTAATAATCACTAGTACCGGTATCACTACATATAACATGGCATTCACAATTGGAACCGGATCACCCGACCCTGAAATAAGTTATAAATCTGCCGAGAAGGACATGGATGAAGTTGGTCAGGGAGATCAAATGTATAGAGATGACGAGTCCGATGATGATGTACCTATAAGCACTTACATAGAGAGACGAAGGAATGAGCGAGTGCCCCCCACAACAACCCGTGATGGTGGATCGAGGAGCAATGATGATACTTGTGTTGAAGACAACGGAGACGAACCACCCCCCATTAGGACAGGACAACAACATCGACAAATATTCAACGTAAAACCGGACTCTTTTCACGGGAAAGACAATTGGGAGGAATATATTTCCCATTTCAATGACTGTGCTGAATTAGGCTGTTGGTCTGACAGGACAAAATTGCTTTATTTAGCAGCTAGTTTAAGAGGTCAGGCTAGAACATTTTATATGAGTATGGTACCAGAAGATAAACGATCCTTTGGATGTCTAATTAGTAAATTACATCAAAGATTTGGGAGCTCCAAGCACACTAACAGATGGCTTTCCAAGCTTGAATCGAGAAAAAGATTACCTGGCGAGAGCATTGCCTCGGTGGGTGACGACATCAGACAAATGGCACAGAGAGCATATTGCAATTTGGATATATTGGCACAAGAGGCCCTAGCCCTTAATCAGTTGTACAGGATAGTTTCCATTGAAATGAAATGCAGATGTATTGACCGAGACTGTAAGACTGTGGCTGAGGCTGTCGATGTTATAGAGAGGTATGAAGCAATTGTAGGCGATCAGGAAAGACGAAGACCTGCGATAAGAGCTGTTGAACCACAGAAGGAGATCCAAAACAATAAATACACAGATAAAAAGAGAGAAACTACAAGTAGTCGTACAAGTGGAGGTACAACAGAAGAATTACTGGCTCGCATTATGGACCGACTAGAAATTTTGGAATCGAATAGTAGAAGTAAAGTATATAACCAAAGCGGCAGACGCTCAGGAAGCTCAGCAACATGTTATAACTGCAATTCACCCGACCATTATTATAGACAATGCCCTCGACACGCCCATATGAACAATAGTGGATCCCAGTATAGACAGAGGCAGGGAAACGGGAGACCGTTGACTCAGTAGGCCAACAGTCAACGGAATTTCATAGGCCTTTAGAGATTTCAAATATTAATAAAACAAGGGCGGGTCACATTGGAGAAATAAACGAAAACTGGGATAATGCTTTTCACACTACTGGTAATGTTCACGAATTCATTGTAGAGTTTCTGATCGACAGTGGTTCTACCGCATCTATTTTATCTAAAGGCATATACGACCAACTACCCAAAACGAGGCCTAAATTATCTGATGTCTTTATGCAGATAAATGATGTTAATGGGAACAACATACATACTTATGGATCAGTTGTTTTGGACATAATATTCGACGATGTATCGTTGACACAAGGGGTTTTAGTGTGTGATATACAACAGGACGCAATACTCGGTCAGGATTTTCTTCTCAAACACGTAGGTAAGATTAATTATCAACGAACCACGTTAGTAACACAGGATAATAAACACGAAATTAAATGTTGGATCGGAGGTAAAGCGAACATGGTCTGTCGGGTAGAAGCAAGGACCACCATAACTATTCCGGCCCATTCCGGGATGTTTATACCAGTAAACATATGTGGACGGGAACATCTTACCAAAATAGGATATTTAGAGGGTTGTGAGAGTCTCCGACCGATACACATTCTACCAGGAATTATAAACACCACTGCTGAAGAAAACTTCACCAATATTATTAACAGCACGGAGAATTCCATCACAGTTTATGCTCACCAAACCATAGGGAAATGCGAGTCGTATTATGACCAGGAAGGTACCCAAAGGATAGTCAGGACAACCAAAACAAAACAGGAAATTACGACACAGTGTACGGCGATTCCTGATTACTTAGACGATTTATTAAAACGGAGTTCTATCCACCTGAATGACAAACAACAAGGTTCGCTCTGCCAACTTCTAATCAAATACCAAGACGTATTTTCAAAGTCCTCTGAAGATTTAGGCCGAACCGATAGAGTTACCCATAGAATAAATACTGGTGTAGCTTTCCCAATACGACAACAACCCCGGAGACTACCAATTGGTAAAAGAGAAATTGAAAAGGAGGAGGTCAAGAAAATGTTGGATAGAGGAATAATAGAGCCGTCAAATAGTGCTTGGGCGTCCAATATCGTGCTTGTTACTAAAAAGAGTGGGCAAATCCGCTTTTGCGTAGATTATAGGCGGTTAAATGAAGTTACGATCAAAGACGCGTATCCTCTTCCCAGGGTAGATGATTGCCTGGACGCGCTGTCAGGTTGTAAATATTTTAGTTCCATGGACTTAAACTCGGGATTTTGGCAGATAGGCATGGCACCTGAGGATAAAGAGAAGACGGCATTTCTTACAAGTATGGGGCTTTATCAATTTACTGTCATGCCATTTGGCCTAGTAAACTCACCTTCAACTTTTGAAAGGCTGTTAGAAGGCTTACTTCGAGGATTACAGTGGGAGGAGTTGCTTTTATACATGGACGATATTATTTCACCTTGCTCAGAAGTAGAGGAGGGAATTCAAAGATTGGAAAGGATATTTCAACGCTTACTTGACGCGAACCTAAAATTGAAGCCATCTAAGTGTGTGCTGTTCCAAAAAGAAGTAAAGTTTCTTGGGCATGTTGTATCCGAAAAGGGGATATCTACCGACCCAGCAAAGACGGAGGCAGTTACTAACTGGCCTGTTCCGAGAACTGCCAAACAAGTTAGAAGTTTCATAGGATTATGTTCGTACTACAGGCGATTTGTGAAGGGGTTTGCACAAATAGCCAGACCTCTACATAAACTTTGCGATAAAGGAGTACGCCTTGAATGGACTGAAGATTGTCAGGAAGCATTCGACACTCTAAAACATGCATTGGCGAGTACACCGATACTAGGATACCCAAGGCCAGGTGACATGTTTATCGTGGACAGTGACGCGAGCGACTGTTCAGTTGGAGCGGTACTTTCGCAGTTACAAGATGGGGAGGAAAGGGTTATTGCATATATGAGTAAAACTATGAACAAACATGAACAACAATACTGCGTAACAAGGAAGGAGCTATTAGCTGTTGTTACGGCCCTCAAAACATTCCATTCGTACGTTTACGGTCAAGCAGTCACACTCCGTACAGACAACGCAGCTGTCAGCTGGATGCAAAATTTGAAGAGACCCACTGGACAGACAGCCAGATGGTTACAGGAGCTAGGAACCTATAATTTGACCATATTTCATAGAGCTGGTCGCAAACACTGCAACGCAGACGCACTCTCAAGAAAACCATGCACGTCTTGTGTTAGGCAGGAGCACAGCGATTTGGACCTGGAAGATGAGAATGAAGAGAACCAAGAGAATATCATTGAAAATAAAATAAGATCCACTGTCTGTTGCACCGACAATGTCCAAACCCGCAATCTGCTCGTACTTAATGGTTGGAATTTAGACGAGATTCGACAAGCTCAGCTTTTAGACGCAGATATCACCATCCTTATGACTGCATTAGAAAGCGGAAATGGTCGACCACAATGGGACCAGATTTCCAATTATGGTATTATTACTAAGAGCTTGTGGAGACAATGGGAGAGGTTGGAAATTAAGGACGGTGTACTCTATAGAAGATTCTTTGAAACTGGCGATGACTACTTGCAACTGATTATACCGAATTCTCATAGGCAGGAACTTATAAAATATTTCCATGACTTGCCCTCTGCAGGACATCTTGGAGCGGAGAAAACAATGAATCGGATTAAACAGTCGTATTATTGGCCGACATTAAAAGACTCGGTCAAGGCGTATTGTAAAAACTGTGACATATGTTCAGCTAGAAAACCATCTGGTAGCAAATTCAAAGCACCCTTAGGACAATATATAGTTGGTGCCCCAATGGAGAGGATTTCGATGGACATCCTAGGCCCTCTGCCATTAACGGAAAATAAGAACAGGTTCATTTTAGTCATGTGCGATTGTTTCAGCAAGTGGACCGAAGCATTTGCTATACCAAACCAAGAAAGCTCCACCATTGCGAAGGTTGTCGTCAACGAGTTTATCTGTCGATTTGGTACGCCACTTCAAATACACACTGATCAGGGCAGGTGTTTCGAATCAAAGTTGTTTCAGGATATGTGTTCTTTATTTAGGATAGACAAAACGAGAACAACAAGTCATCGTCCGCAAGCAAATGGTACCGTAGAAAGGTTCAACCGCACCTTAGCCTCCATGTTGACGATGTTCTGTGAGCGCGACCAGAGACACTGGGACGAATATCTGGCTCAGGTGATGATGGCGTATAGGTCGTCTGTTCATTCCAGTACAGGATGTACGCCAAATATGCTGATGCTAGGTAGAAACATCATCATGCCCGTCCAAGCTATTATACCGAAACCGACGGAAACGGAAGAAATCGATACAGTGGAAGTAAACGAATATATACATCAATTGCAACATAAATTATCTGAGGCGCATTCACTCGCCCGCGAAAAATTCCGATTACCAGAAAAGGCATTATGATCTGAAAGCGAAGAAACGATTTTTAGAAAAAGGACAAGCTGTCTGGTTGTATGACGCCTCCAGGAAAGTGGGTGTATGTCACAAACTTACATCAAAATGGAAGGGCCCTTATATTGTGATGAAACGAATAGATGACACTACATATCTTATAAAACGATCCAAGAAGCAACTGCCCAAAGTTGATCGGTTAATGCCCTATAAAGGGAATAATCCGCCAACTTGGTGTATGGCTGACGAAAACAAAACAAACCTATGAATATATTAAGAGGATTACGAGAATGAAAAAAAAAATAAGTGAAATAATTTAAACAAATCTAAAAAAAAAAAATCTATAATAGGAAAGTAAAGGTGATCTAGGAACTGCCCGAACGGGATTTCTATTTTTGGTCAGAGGAGAAACGGAGACGTGTGCTCCAGGGCTTTATACTTGGATGGTAGGGGGAGTAAAGACGGGGATAACCTATACGGCCGATCAAGTAATGACCGCGTTCATGAAACTGTTAACGTTTACAGAAACACTGGATGGTGGATGGATACGCTCATGACTTGTAATTATAGGTTGCCTGGCAGTCGGCCTCGGCGAACATCGGTATAAGGAGGGACGGAGGCACGTTGTCTGGGGCCCTGACCCAGGTTGACGATATGGTTTGCGCGCGACCAATCGTCGGTTATTGGCCTAGGATGGTCACTGTTTATATATTTCGGGAGTGTGGATCCTACTTAGCTTTTCTATTAAAGATCGAGACACATACACACACTAGGAACATACAACTTACATATAGGCTGGTGAACTTGGTAGCGGTGACTCCTTTTAGTGTTATAACCATGAAGTATTTAAAAACGCAAATCGCGGCGACGGACGTAACTGATTCCTAAAAAAAAAAAGCGGATAATAGTAGAGCCGATATACGTAGTTTTTTTTAAGCAAATCGTTCAGTAAAGAGGGAGATAACGGGTGGTATAACAAGTGTACAGCATAATTCTCAACAAGACCTTCTTCATTCCAGGATGATGAATCCAGAAGAGTCATGCACCTGCGGGCTATGTCAAGAAGTTTTTCCGAACAGGAGAAAACTGAAAAACCACCTTGCCGCTGCACCGCACCAGCGATTAAAAATGGTCTGTGTTTGGTGCGATCGCGAGACTTCGTTCAGGCGAATGGTTGATCTGAAAAGTCACATGAAGACTGATCACTCAGAGAAATTGAAACTCATGCCAGAGAAGTTCTTGTCAGAAAATAATGGTTTTTGGATGGCTTACCACCCAGAAGACTACGGATCGGTCATCCAACCCTCGTCCAGAAACTCAGAGGAAGCCATGAAGGCACGGATGGAGATCTTAGCCGCAATAGACAGGGTAGGTTTTTCACGAACCAAGGATCAGTGGTATAGAGGTTGGGAATTTGAGGAAAGGAACGCAGTTACGAAACGAACATACTCACCCTCCAGACCTGGACTGTATGAGGACCTGACACTAAGAACCATCAACATCATGCAGGGTAACACCAACGCCATATTCAGCACGGAGGTAGGCATGGGCGCCTTTTGGGTCAGAATCATTATGGACGATGCAGTTTTAAGTCATAACAAGTCAATGGACGCCCTGCTTAGAAGGCTAGTGATCCTAAAGACAGACAACCAAGGAAGTGAACCAATGGTCTTCCAAGAAGTAGTCAGAGCAGAGATGGGTAAAATAAAGGAAAAGACGGCAAAGATGTTAGGCATAGAATCACGCTTTATCAGTCATGTACAGTCATGTCGTTTTAACTTTAATAAGAAACCAAAGACCCATAGCTTGCAGCTGTCACCCTTACCAACTCCGTCCACTTCGGACATTACTTTGGACGTGGAAGATGAGCCTTGGTTCTCATCAGATGAATTATCGCAGATGAGACGAGATGCCGAGGAGAAAGAGAACGTAGACCCAGTTAAAGGAAAGTCCAAGAAAGTGCGAATTGGGGAAACTGTTGTATTGGAGAACTATAGAGAGATTGACAGGAAGAAAGGAGATGGTCCCGAGGACAAGGCAAGGATTAACAACGATGTAGGACATGGGGAAGGGAGTAGGAACAACCGGTCAGGTGATGGGGGAAAAGACGAGGGACTTAGAATAAACAAGAAGGGAGAGGAAGATTGGAACAAGAAGGCAAGAGATGTAAGGAAGATTGAAGATTTTAGTAAAGAGGGGAATATAAATAAGAAGACCAGTGGAAACGATAACAACACGAATACGAATGGAAAAGACGATCCAAGTGGGAAGAGGGTTATTGAAACGGACGGTAAAAGAAAGGATGTACATGTACAGTCAAGTAGCAGTCCGATGGAAGACCGAAGGCCAGACTGGAAACTGAGTTCCCGAGCTTTTAAGCTGTTGAGAGGTGGAGCCATGCCCCTTTTTCCACCTGGACGACGTGATTGGGAGGACAGCGAAGTTGTAGATTTTGGTTCGTCCCCGTCGCTGAAGTGGCCTCCCGTGAACTGGAGGAGTATGAACGCTACCGAGAAGTTGACTGCTTGGGAGTATATGAGCGTATGCCTCAACCTCAGATGTGGATCATTCACACTCGACAGAGATGAACTTTTGCTAAAATTTAATTTTCTGGCCTTGCCCGGTACAGCTGTATTCAAGCCATCTACGAAAAATTCGGAGGCAACAGGAAAATCAAAATATTACTTGTACAATATGCTCAGAGAAATCGCGTTGGAAAAATATGTATCCCCTTCTGCAACCATGACCCTGGATATGTTAGAAGGCGCCGCAGAACGTCGAAGTCGAGACACTGACCGCTACATTGACATAATCGATGACGCAGCTATCCCTTTAAGAGTACAGGACGATTCAACTTAAAGATTTCCACATGATGTGATTATTGTTGTATAGTATGTTTTTATATGCCATGTTGGTTACTTAAAGGTCAACAGTACAAAATTCAGGAGAATTTTTTAAAACTTGGGTGGGGGAAGTGTAATATGTGATATTACTGTAATTCTCAAGACTAGCAGCCTTACAGTCTCACTACGACGATCCGCCGGATTATTATTATTATTATAGTAGTGTTATTTGGTTTCTTGTACGTCGCCATGAAACACGTTACTTCGTCCGATTTATGTACATCTTACTAATTCAGAAACTGTAACTTACGTATTTATATCCGGTAATATGTGTCCTTGTATCATCACATTTCCCAATAGTAAACTTTATATACTAGAGCATGTAAACTCCCCGAAATTCCATTAAATGCCATTGTAAAATCGCGTGATCTCAACCTAGTCGTCCATGATGAATTTTACGAACAAACGTCATTGAAATGTCAAACATATATATATTCTATTTAAACCAGAAATGTTGATTATTGTTAACTTTCTATAGTATTTCTACTGTTTGTTATTTTATTAATATTGTTTTTCTAACTTATAATTGGCTGTACTTAGAATGTAAAGTACGAACTACGTTTTGTCCATCACCCACTGTGTAATGGCGCACGACGCCACTAGGCCTATGTATTCTGGGGCTTTGTGTTGATACTTGTCCGTTTTATGATAATTTCATTAATTCTTATTCTGTACATTTTAAATCAACTACTGTTAAATTTAAGCACATCGGACACACACCGGACAAGTCGGCATGGGCTGTTATCGTTTTAAATTACAATGTTATTATCGTAAGGCTGTAAATAGTCCCGACGTTCTCAAAAAGGACAACTGACCATTGGTCAATTCGGTCACCTGGTACATAGGTGTTGTCTATATAAGACCCCTTTGACGGCGTGATGGCAGATGGCAATCGACTTCGGTCAGCGACATCTCGATCAGCTTTGGACTCAGGAGCGTTTCTTAATCAGTCTCAATCAACTTTATATTACAAACTAGTCTCAGTAAAACCGATCGTCTTATTAGGTGAGGATTAGTACATAACAAAACATCATCGGTACCTTTTTACTATTATAATACGTATATATCATAACGATATTTCATAATGTTTTATAAGCGTTTAACGGCTTCTACTATTCGCCGCTTTAAAGAGTTACGACGCCATTATGCCCAGGTGTGCCTAATGCGTCATCGTTAATACTTAGCTCTAGTTGACAATGCCATCTCCCACCACGTCGGACACCGAATGCTTATACTTTTTAATACTGTTTTTCTAATAAATTGTACATGTTTATCTTAATATACAAATCATATTCGCAGCTGCGGAAACATAATAAATAATGTTATTGGCCTTAGTAAATACGGCGTTAGTTGGTTATTAGTTAATGAGTTGCGATATGCCCATTGGAGTTATGTCCCTTTATACGCGTTAAGGCCCTAAACTACCGTACTTATCCCTAGTGCATAATTACCTGTTCACGAGAGGAATGGCATCAGCATTCCGGGAGCAGCAACGATGGAGTAAAAGAGGACCTGTCAAAGAGGATGGTGACACAGCAGGAGGCATGGAGAACCTAAATTAAGGGCTGAGGCGTTTGACTAATAAGGCATTGGTGGAACTGTCCCGGACAAGGAGCGCCTTAATATAAAGCCGTAGTACTGGAAGGATTGCTGTCGCTGGAATGGACAAAAGACACGAATATTCCCCTCCCCACTCCGTGTATGGTAACATAATTATATCTCCGTATTTTCCGTAACGCTTCGCCGGCAGTACTAGGGTGCTGGGTGGCTTACAATATTTTCACAATATTCGCGTACAAACGGCGGCCATTTTGTCCGTCAATTTTGGTCCGATTTTCACACAATTCATACTCAACCTTCATAACCATGGAACGGTGATATAATCAAACGTTTTTATAAATCGGATAACAATTTTGACCTCCAGAGGGACCACAAGCTAAAAAGGGCATTTTTTTGGACAATCAGGGGCCATAATTCAGGAAGTTACGATCCAATTGGCGCAAATATCGAAAGGAATCAAGATCTTTGGGTTATAAACATGCATTTCAAGTTTCATCCAAATTGGTTCAAAATTGTGTCCTCTACACTGTTCACAACCTTGATATAACATATTTTCACACTATTCGCGTACAAATGGCGGCCATTTTGTCCGTCAATTTTGGTCCGATTTTCACGAAATTCGAACTCAACCTTCATAACCATGGAACGGTGATATAATCAAACGTTTTTTTAAATCGGATAACAATTTTGACCTCCAGAGGGACCACAAGCTAAAAAGGGCGATTTTTCGGACAATTAATGGCCATAATTCAGGAAGTTACGATCCGATTGGCGCAAATATCGAAAGGAACCAAGGTCTTTGGGTTATAAACATGCATTTCAAGTTTCGTCCAAATCGGTTCAAAATTGTGACCTCTAAACTGTTCACAAGCTAAAAAACGTGATTTTTCGTACAATCAGGGGCCATAACCCATGAAGTTACAGTCCGATACATGCCAATATCGAAAGGAACCGAGATCTTAGGGCGATAAACCTATGTTTTAAGTTTCATTGAAATCGGATAAAAATTGTGACCTGTAGACTGTTCACAAACAATTGTGAACGGACGGACGAACAGGGGCGACGACAATATACGTCCACATGAAAATGTGGGCGTATAAAAATGAAAACTACTGTGTTGAAGTGTGTTCCCCATTACTGTTTTATGTTTACCAGAATTTTGACATCTATTAGATGTTAAAAACATCTTGCAACAACAGTTACAGACCATATAAATCAATAGAATGAACACAAACAATAAGCTCAAATTGATTAAATACAACTTTATTAACCACCAAAAAGACAAATACATGAAATTAACATGAATAATATCTGCAATAAAACATAATATATAATAAGTATGTGATGAATGGAAATCTTAAAGCTTTACATTCAACACAATTTTTTAATTCAATTGTGAGTATGAAATCCTTTCTCTTAACTAATTTAACTTAACCAGTAGAAACTTCAAATTCTTTGAGTGAAACTTTCCTTGCTTCAAACGCTCATCTATAAGACATTATTTTGTCATTAGTACTCGATAATATAATTTAAATAAGTAATAATAATCATTATGACAACATCACACTTCAAGATACAGTAAATGCGTACTATTTACTTTCTAATCTACACAATTTAAGTGCGACCACATTTTTTTTTTCTGGATTAAATTTTATAATGGCGTAAAGTGATATTATGTGTATATATACATTAAGTGAGCACACGATATATCAATCAATATAAACACCCCATTAATTTACAACAAAGTCCCAAACCCCTGCCCCTTCTGTACAAATATAACCATATAATACAGAACCCCAGTATAATATATGCCCTTGGGTCACACAATAAGCATGACACAGCATAATACATGGGTTATTATGGTTCTTTCATCATACCATAGTAAGAGCTTAGGAGTTAAGGATGTTATGATGATCAACCACAGTATGGCTCTTTCTTCTAATTCAAACTCCCTAGTAAGCTTGTCATAACAACCCTGATAGACGGGTGTTAAGAAAAGACCTCACACAAAAAAGCATTCACTCTCATTTTATAGGCCCACCGGCCGGGCCCGAGAGCGTTTATTTAGCTTTTTTCTTCATACCACGGACAAAGCCGTGTGGTCTTCCTTCTTGTAATTTTATTGCGATCCTGTCGTTTAAGCGTTATACGTTAGAGACACGCTCTGTTTAGGATGGCAAGGAGATAAGTAAGCCAGATATTACTACGGCCATCTCTTCACACCCATGGTGTCCAGCCTTCATATAGCAGGGCCAGGTTTTCAAGGTTGGTGGCATCTTTAATAACATAATCAACCTACAATAATAAAAGAAACCATCAAAACAAATGGCTTCCAAAATTTCTAATGGCATTCTTGTATAACATGAAGGTAATGTAGAGAAATTTACAATAAACACACCTAGTAATTGGGTATAAAGTGCACTCTACACAAACTGGGTCATTTCTGGCCATTTTTCATTAATTCATCAGGGTCTTTAGAAATAAATGAAATTGGGTTAATGTCATACTCTTTTGCACCTAACCTGGGCTAATGAAAGACGGGCATACGCCATACAGTGTGCTATGAGGGAAATTTTGCCCGGGCAGCGGTCCTACGGCCTATTCTTATATCGAATTCCAACTGCCAAGGGATCTTTTACGTGCACTCCAATGTGTACATGGGACCTTGGTTTTTTGTCCCATCAGAACGACTAGGCAGCTGTCTTTGTCAGGCCCTCCTTCTGCATCACTGACAAGGGGAAATCACGCCGGAAAATCGAGATGAACTTTCTCGGCCAATGCAGGGATCGAACACCCGACCTCCAGGCTAACGAACCAGCGCCTTATCCACTTAGCCACTGTGATCCCAAGGACCTGGGGAAAAACCAACATGGTTAGGCAGGTGAACCTACTCCTTGTGACGTATAAAAATAGGATCGAAAGCACGCCACTGCTCTTGACACAATTACATCTCATCATTCTAAAGCACACGTTTCACCCTCCTCTCCAATTTTAACTAAAGTCTAGCTCAAAAGTATAATCAACTGATTTAGATAAATGATTTAGTTTAGAAAACTGACCTGTTCAGCTACTGATAACCTTTTATTAATATCAGGATCTCTCCCATCTAGTTTCATCTTCACCCTTCTCCATACACCCACAGCATATGAATTTCTCTCTTGTATCGCTAAAATTATAATACATCTTTCAACAATTTGGTTCAGTGCTGCAGAAATTATGTTTTAACAACTGGAAGCTTACAGAAGAGATATATACTGGTAAAATTGGTCCTAAATTATTTCTTCCTAAGGCTTCTCTTATTTTAATTCCAACTGTCAAGGGTTCTCTTAATGCACACATGTCCTTGGTTTTTCACCCCACTTGACTAACTAGACATTGTTTGGCAGATCCTTCCAACTACATAACTAACAAGGGGAAACAAGGCTGATAAATCATAAGGAATTTTCTTGGCCTACACCACGCTTTAACCAAGGACCTTCCAGTCAGTAAGCTAGTGCTTTAATCACGGAGTCACTGAGGTTGATAAAGAGAAATAAAGCACTTTATACCTTTTCCAGTTCTAGGATCTCTTGATATTCTATCTCTTTTCACAACAGGTGCTGTAAAACATATAACATTAACAAACAATTATCATATGGTGTAAATATTGCCTACAAATTACTCAAATTTACAAATACACTGTGATCGCACCACATAGTGATTGAAGTATACGCCATGGTTTGCCATTATTGTAACACTATAAGCCAGTTGACTGTAACATTAGCCTAACGAAAGTTAAGAAAATCATCAGCTGTCACATAACTTTTTGATATATGGCAGCAATCATTCCACAAATTTCTAATTTGAACACATCTGACAGCACATAAACATTGGGTCACATACCAAATTTGATCAAAATAAATGAAAACAGTAGACTCTATACACCTTACATGCATTTCTGGCATATTCCAATATGGGTTTATAAAAATGAAGTGAAGTATCTTACTATTGTGAGGTTTATGGGAAATGTTTTGAGGACTGTTTGGTGGTGTTCCTACAAACAGATCTCTTTGTATAGCTGATGGTTTTCTGACTGGACTACCAACATCACCACCAGCTAGTCCATCACCATCTTTCACTTTCTTCACTGCTACAAATATAATATGAATAATGAGATATTTCTCTATTTCAATATCAAAATAATATTTATTCTTGATGAAAAATGACAAATAGAAACCTACATCACCATCTTCGAAATTGAGTCAAATGTTTGCTCAATGATCAAGTTGGAAGACTAGCAAAATCAGTTATGTAAAACCAGCAAATAGGTGAAAGGTGAAACTGATTTGGTTAATTATAAAGAAGAATTTTCAAATCATTTTGGTAACATTGACCATTTGTAAAAATGTCCCTAGATTAATTGTAGAATATAAGGACTTACCACTTTCTGTTGATTCTCCTAAATTCAATAAAGGTGGAGCCAACTGTAGCAATGTGTTATAAATACTGGAATAAATATATAAATACAACTTCTTAATATATCATGATTAATTGGATATGCAGTATACTCATTTTTAGTTTTAAACAGATTTGTATAACCATCCAAAAACCAACAAGCCTCTACCATGTGAGATATGCCCACAGAGAACAAGCTAAAATAAAAAGAAGCGATATTCCATAAAATCAAGTGTCACTAAGCAAGGGAGTTATGGTCAAATATGTGTGAATATCTACAGGATATAAACATATATTTTAATTTTCATCAAAATTGTCAGGGCCCACAACCTTAAAAATACATACTTTAACACTATTTGCGTACAAAAATGATGGCAAGCACTTTACGAATGGCAATACCGAAATATCTTGCACATTTCTAAACAAGAAGAAAGGGCTTTCATTTCACATACATTTTAAATGAACTGTTCTTTAAATATTCTGTATCTGAAGTTCAGTGCCTTTACTTACATCTAGAAGCAAGGCATGATGAGAAATTTTGATATAGTGGTGAATTGTATATATCAATTTACCTTGGTATATCAGTTATAATATCATGTAACATAACTCTCGACTGTTTCATGCCTTGATTAGTGTCTTCATCTTGTGTTACACTTTTTAAAGCTGAAGATATATTCTCAGAAAAAGTTTTATAATTCACCAGATAATCTCTTATACCACCTTTAACTATATATTCACCATATTCTATCTCTTCTTGCTAAAAATACAATATTTACTCTATGATCACAATATATCCTTTTTAAGAATGTATAAAACATGTGCATGATTCTTGTAAGTCATAGCTTAGCTTATAGTCATAGAGAGAGAGAACGAGAGAGAGATGGGGTTTAACGTCCACTTGACAAAAACTGGGTAATTTTGAGTCTAACATATGATTCAATTTTATTTCAGGAATTTGGCAGTAGGATAAACTAGAGGACTAGGAGACAACCCACAAGATTGGACAGGCAACCCTACTCCTTGTCTTGTACAACTGGGGAATGAAATGAATGGAAACAAATGTAACGTTTACATGGTCATAACTTTGGATTTATCAATTTTAATTATACTTGGAATAATAAACATTTAGGTAAGACTAACTTTTATTGTGTATGGTAATATATTTAACAACAAATATAAGTACATACCTTAGCAACTGACTTAAGAATAGATCTAATATCTGACATAAGTTTATGATGAGTACTTAAAATAGCTTTAACATCACATACTTTATCTTGACACTCAACCTAAAATATAATTCATTATATTAAATTACATTGGGGATGATCATTTCTTTTACATTCACTAATCTCAGAACATTAATGAAATTAACTAAAAAATGAAATGAGATGAACACCTTACTTTTATTCACAGAGAGGACGGAATTAAAGAAGTCAAATCTTGGAAACCGATTTACCTTGGCAGTTTTGAGTTGTGATTGGACTTTATTAGCTTTACTTTTATTTTCACTGATATTATTCTCTATTGTCTTGAGACAACCCTGCAACCAACTGGAATCAACAACTCCTTCTTTTGTTAATGGCTGTAACAAAATTCACATCTTTTTAATTTGTAAATCAGATTTTTGATAAAACTTAATAACACTGTAACACTATTATCAATCTCTAAGGTTAAGCGTGAAAATACAATTTTTATATTTGAAATTTTGATTTTACCTTTAGATTTAATGAAAATACAACAATTCGTATTACGTGTAAATTTGATTTTTTCCCCAGTACATCAGTAATCCATCATAATATGGAGATATATAACAGATAACATAAATCAATATTGACAGGAGAATAATTGACAGAAACATACTAATAATTAAATAATAGTATATCAATTTATAATTGTCAATAAAAACACTCTTGGTGGTACCTGAGGACCAGAATAATATTTTTATGTGGCCCACTAACCTTCTTCTCGACTAACTGTACTTCTAATTCTGTAACAAAACTGTTTGTACTTTCCATCAACTTACAACACTCAATACATCTATAACATCAAATATCATATTTAAATACTGGTTATCAATTCTCTATATAAATAGTCCATACATCTGCTATATCAAATATTACTTAATAATAATAAATCAAGGAGGTTTCAGAATTGTGTTGATTTATCAACGCAATACATACATGGCATATTATCTGGTGCTCTAAAAGAATAGGATACAACTCTTATCCACTTCTCTTTCACAAAACAAAAATAATGGTGATCAATAATAACATTTACCTGTGAAGTAAACTTAGAAAGCTTGTATCAGAAGTAACAGCCTCAGATGTACGAGTTCTAGATGCCTCAAAATGTAATATACCTTGACACCAGTTGATAATATCTGTTGCTCTCTTTAATTCTTCCTATAACAGTAATAACCAATGATTTATAATCATAATTTATCACAAGTATTTTGAAGGCAAAAAGTGTTGCCAGTCAGAGGATGAGATAGAGAGAGAACTGAGGTTCAACATTAGCTCATCACTAAACAGGTCATTTCAGGACCAATATATAATGTATTTTTATATAATTTGCCTGTGTGTTGTGCTAGTGTTAAATGGCGGAAGATAGGGGTGGGACGGAATACTTAGGGCAAAAGGAATACCTAGAGAAAACCAGACACAGTTAAACAGATGACTCTACCCCTGATCTAGTCAAACCAGGGATCGAACACCGAAGTTGCACAGCAATTGTAATGTAAGACAACTCAGCCATTCAATCATCTATTAATACGCAATGAAAAAGTAACCAAAGTTCAATAGAATCCTACCTCTTGTGTCATTTTTCTATGCTGACTTGCCTCTTCAAATTTTTGTAGTGTAAAGTTAAGATTAGGATTAGCTCCAGCAGCCCATCGTAATCTCTGAGCTATATTCTCTTCTTGTTGATTATATCTCTCCTGACACGCTACTATTAAAGCCTCTTGATTCGATAAATTCTTCATACTCTGATTAAATTAGAAATTAGGTGATAAAAATCATCATTAGTGGACATAAATTAAAAACACTTAAGTACTTGAACTGGTGGAGTCATAGACTTATGTCACTCCCAAGAAGATCAAAGAACAATGTTTATTTGATCATTTTTGTACACAGGTTAGATTTTTACAATGTTTTTTCTTTTAGCATAGCTGTCAAAACCTCTGCCTAATAATGCGTACTGATATGCAAAATTTGCTTGCTATAAAATATCAGTCTTGAATCTGCATACCTTCCTCATATCAGACATTATAGTAGATCTGTGTGGAGCCAGAAGTTGATTAGGTGGACGACCAGATTGAGTAAAGATGTCTTCATGTAACCATTGGAAACGAGCCAATGTTAGAGTTGTTCTTTGAATACTGGACTGGAATAATCTTATATTACTGTCCAATCTCCTACAAAACACAAATAAACCAATTATAAGATTAAAACATTAGTTCATGAGATATCTGATAAACTTAAGATTGTTCTGTACAAGATACAATATCAAAATTCTCTAACATTCTTATTAGTCAACACTTGGATTAGTAAGATTGACATTATAGTTGAGAGGTAATTGCCCTTTCCACTCCACTAGAAAAGACATTATACACAATGACTCATACACCACATTATTTTGTCACTAAAATTAAAATGATAGTTCCTAATTGCATCAGCCAATAATTGCTGAAGTCAACAGGCAGTACATGTTATAAATGTGATTGATGGACTGGCCACATATAAATCATGGGCAGTCTTGTTAATACTAACCTGGCCAAGTCTTGTTTTCTCCAGGCAGTATCATGTGCTGTAGTAAGTGTTGTAGCCTGCACTAAATGTACATGTTGAAACTGATTATCCCTTAAACACATTTCAACACCTTTCTTACATAAATCATCTAATGCTACCTTTGACTCAGCACCAATATCCTTTAATTCTATTTCTGCTGATACATTTAACCCCAGACTATCAATCAACACACACATTAAATAACCAAGTATTTGCGATGGGAAACCAATCACCTAAAACACAAATGGTTAAGTATTTTAAAAATCACTAAATTATCAAGCTTCTAGAGCCGTCTTATAAAAATAAAGTTTTTATGTTTTTTGTTAGGTCTTATGGTATTTTGAAATTGAAATTGATTAAACAAAATGTCCTTACCTGTTTTCTAACATATTCAGCTATAAATTTCTTGACAGGTTTAGCAAGTTGATCATCATCATAGCACACTCCACCTTCCAAACCTTTAAAATATACATTAAAATATTCAAGGTCCATGATGCATAAACTCTACTATGGGCATTCCGATGTCAATATTGATAGTATTTTCAAAGAAACTTTGTTTTTTGTAAAAATTGCCTTCCATCTGTATTCTCAAGAGCCTTAAATAAAATATTTCTGAGAAATGGATATGTTTTTATGAAATTACACTTACAATTTAATCAACAAGTAACTATTAGTATTACCTTGAAGTGCAGCAGCAAACTGAGTAACCATATGAAAGAATTCCTGCATGGCTTGCATTCTTTTAACAAAGAAAAGAGCCGACAATAAGCTACGAGTACTAGACGTAAATGATGAAAGCTGAAAAATAATTAAATTAAATCTATATAAAAAATTGCAAATGTGGAAAAGAATTAGGCCTACAACCCAATTAGGCATTTATTTCGTCCAAAAGCCCAAATTGAGCTACTTTGATTAGGATTTAGCTAAATAAAATGAGGTCAATTCAGATCTACTGAACACAAATTTCTTAAAAATGTTGTAATGAAATCCTACAGTATTGTTAATGACATAACCACTGCCTGTTCGCCTCACCCTCTCCAACAAGAGACCAACAGTCTACCTTCAGTTCAAGAGAATTATGGAATGCCTTCAGTGTTAAAGTTTACCTGTAATGCTTTAGCATCTCTCACAGCATCTATCTTCTTCCATGATTCTGGAACAAGTAGGATAATAGTATCCATAGCATCCATCAATGTATTAAACTCATCTTCTAAACGAGTAAACAAACCATTGAATCCCATTATTAACATCTGACCTGTTGGCATTTCACCAGTAGTAGTTGACTGTAGTAAGTTATTATACCTTTTCTGTAATTTTTTAACTGTTAAAAGAATTTCGGAATTCTCATTCTGGAAAAAAATAAATAAAAATTAATTTCAAGAAGAAAATTTATAATAGATGAGAAGAGAGTAGATATAAAGTCATGTCAATATATTTGCCAGGCAAACAGCTTAAGTTCAGCCATCAATGTATATGATTGGCAAGCAGACGGATGTTTTAGGCATTGTGTATTAATGTGAAAGAAGACAAAGTTTAATTCAAGCCGTTGACATTCAAGATACGTCCACATTTTACAAGAGATTGGCAGATAACAATAAGGGACCATAATCCAGGATGTTACCGTCTGAAATATGTCAATATCAAAAAGAACCGAGATCTTTGGGATATAAACATTTTAAATTTCATAGTGTCCACAAACATAATGTGTACAAAGGGACAGACAGGGGACAAAGACAATATACGTCATGTCGTCAGCACGAAAAGTTGGGCGTTTAAAAACAATACTGCGCAAACAAACCTCTATGCCCAGTACAGCATTTCTATGTAGAACTTCTAGTTGATTAAGAATTCTATCTAATGGTTGATTTATATCTTGCACTATTGTCTCCAGGTCAGCTAGTACTTGTAGAAAACTACCATCTTGAGATTGTATTAGTTTCAGGGTTTCTGGTAGGATCACTGTTCGAAAGTTGATATTAAGATCCTGCAACAAATATCCTTAATTAACAGAGCTTGTTTTGGATTGACAACTAAAGTAAGTATGAAACATAAAACTAAAAAGTTGGTTTTATGTATCTCGTACAAAAAATAAACTAACTTTTCTTTTTTCATTACAGATATATAGAACATCTTTGTATTCAGAGGATTCTATGTGACTGCAGATGGGAGAACTCTAGTGGTTCCTTGGAAAACAGACATATTTTCAAAATAAGGTAGATTTAAGAACCTATATATAATTTATTATAAGATATATATATATTAAGAACCTATATAAGAAATATGTATTAAGAATCTATAATTTTTATCAAGAACCTGTATATAATTTATTATCCGAAATATGTATTCAGAACTTATATATATTATTTATTATAAAAAAAATGTATTAAAAAAACATATATATAATTTATTATAAGAAATATGTATTTAAAATATATATATAATATATGTATTACCTGTAAAGCCAAGTAAGAATTATGAGTAGAAGATAGAGCATGATGTAATTCTTTGAAGTTCTCCATGTCACTTGTCTGTAAAGGAAGAAACAGAGAACAATTACATAACTGTAATACCCATTATTAATCTGGCAGATTAAAAAATCAAATATCAAAATATTATTCAATTCTATTCCAGTTTAGCCTTACAAAATAATACAATGAGAAAAGCTTACCACCATGTTTGTTTTTAGAGTCATAAGAAACATGTTAACATTTCCACTCATACTACATAACTCATCTAGAAACCAATCACCATCTCTTGATGTTAAGTCCATTAATCTATCACCAGCACCTAGTATTACAAAGAAAAAAAAAGAATGAAGGCATTACACACAACAGTATTTCCAATTTAGTTGTGCCAACAATAACTCTGAGAAATTATGTGCAAAATCAAACAATAATAGATGACTAATAAATTCTGGATAATTAAAACTTCTGGTGAGCATTAAGGTGGGAGGGGATTCTAATGGGTGACTAAACATAGTCTAGTGATAGCTTTAATTTCGAAGGCTGTAATTTAACGCAGAGATGACCACAGAGCTCAAAAACATTAATAATGTGACCCAAAAGAGTCATTTTGCAATCTATTGAATAGCATAACATAAACAATTCATTTGTAGTAAAAGTCACTGATGAAATAAATTACCTGCTGCAGCCCCCTCCATCAACAGAAATCTTTTATTAAGAGAGCATAGAACTGTTACTATCATACATACTAATGAACTAACACCACACATACCATTCTCTAAAAATAATTATCAAATTTAAATAACACTTTTCAAAGAATGTCATTTAATTATCCTGATGAAATATTGACAACAAATAAAGACCAAGTTCATAAAGCATTCTAAGACTTAAGTTGAGAATTTACTCAAAATTGTTTGCTTTATTTTAACTATAATATAGCCCCTTTAAAAAACTTTTGTTGTTTCAATGTATCAAATACATCAATAAGAAACTTTGTGCACAGTTTTGTGTTTCTGGATAAAAGATATGTCTCATAAACAGTGTTTGAAAGTTAAATAAATTCATAACCTAAGTCTGAGAATGTTCTGTAACCTTGGGGGCCAGGTTAATTAAGATGGGCAGATGTCATGCAGTGTGTTATAAGGTTTTTTTGAAAGGTTAGCTACACTAATCTGTTTATTGTTTATTTGAATAAATGTGTATTTGGATTTACCTGTTACAATATAACTCTTGCACTATATGTCAATTTGGGGGGACATAAATATTTTATAGAACTGTTACCAGCTAATCAAAATATCTTAAAATATTGAAATATTAACAAATGAAATGTTTACCATGAACAAAAGCTTTTATTTCTGCTTCAGCTTCATATAATTGCATCTCTAAAATTGATGTTTCAACTGACTCTAAAGCTCTTCTTTCCATCAGCTGAAATAATAAATAAAATACACTTTAATCAAACCGATATTAACAAAAGATGTCATATCTATAATGTTCTATACACAGTAAAAAGTTTGTCAGAAGATGAAGAAAAGAAAACATAAATCATATTCTGAACCACTGCCATAATTTTATCTCAAATGATCATTTCTATCTCTTTGTGTCAACAATGGATGCGAGCATAAATATATTTTACGATAATCCAGTTGGAGAGCAAGTAATTAATATTGTTTCATGTAAAGCCTGGCATTCATTAATAGTAAATCATTGATATACAAGTCATAAACATTTAAAGATCAACCTATAAATAACGTGACTATTATTACCTTGATCATTTTTGCATTACAGTCTGTAATTATAGCTTGAAGTCGACCTTCACCATTGAGTATGTGTTGAGCTTTAACTAGCTGGGCATTAGAACCTAAACCATACTCATCCTGAAATCTCTTGCTGATTTCATCACATCTGAATAACACAAAAACATGCAAATAAATACAGTAGAATCTGTATTAAGCAGCAGGAGTGACTGCTGATTAAAGAGATGAAACAATAGGAGTGGCTGCTCATACAGATTCAACTGTAATAATAATACATATAATCATCATCAATAATATTTGCATTATTGCGTAATTAGATGTATCAAGTAGAGGATATAAAAAATGTAATCAAAAATATTAGAGATATTTTTGCAATACTTACTGTTCTGTAGTAAAACAACATAATAGCTCTTGTAACCAGAGAAGATATTGTGTAGTTCTACACTGATCAGAGAATCTTATACCAAACTGAAACAAAAAAATTAAAACCTGAATTTTGGACGACAAACAAGAAATGAAATGTGGACATATAAATGAAACTGCAATGAAATTCAAGAAATGTGACTACTAGTAATATATTGAAATATAAGCTTACATGTGATAATTCTAGAATATTAGTAATACCTGTGATATCATATTACTATAACTAGCTAGTACTTCTAGTGATGATATAATCAGTGATCTCCTCTGTTGTAATAAGCCACTTATTTCAGTTTCTAACAACTCACTCTAAATAAAATACAAAATAGACATTGATGTAATATTACTTATTCTATAACTATAAGAATTATGTTTTTATAGACAAAACAAATTTGTTGCTTATGAAATATTCAGTACTATTACACTATCAAGTGAGCGTAAAAAGTCAAAAGTGATCAAAAAAGATATTCAGTTTTCCACTTTCATACACTGATAAAGGGACTCTCATTAACTTACAGTGATAAAACATTTCAATTTTTTTGCCTTTGCATTATTGATGGACATTAATTAAGCTGACATGACATAAATTATGATATATATTTTTACCTGTCCAATCATCTGAGTCTGGCCAGCACCATGTAGAAACTCTGTAGCTACAGAATAACTTGGTGGACCAATATCTAATGTACTCGCTACATCTACACACATCTTTTGAAACATGGCTCCTTGCACACTCTCAATAACATGCTAAAAAATTTTAAATATGTAAATGAAATATATATATATAGAGAGAGAAATGTGGTTTACCGTCCACTCAACGTCCACTTCATTTAAATATGTAAATGAAATATATATATATAGAGAGAGAGAAATGTGGTTTAACGTCCACTCAACACAAACTAGGTCAATTCTTGACTAACATATGGTTTAACTTTATTTCTTCAATAATTCATTTGCTCGTACGGGTCTTTAGCAGTGGGAGGAAACTTGAGGAACCGGAGAAAACCCACGAGGTTGGATGAAATTTATAAATTTAAATATATAATTTAAAATCTTTAACTTCTTACAAATTCATAGTAGATTTATAACATGAAAATTATCTATACTTTAATAATATGTATTATCTATTTACCTTATGACCCGCCTGCCAGGTACTTAGTTCATTTATAGTTTCTTCTACAGCTTGCTGAGCACTATCTTTAGTTGCTTTGACCACTGCATATTCACTATACCTATTGACATGAATAATTCATATCATTAATGTATGTTAAATAATAACAGATCAAATAAAATTCTTTCTTAGAATTGCTCATGCCTTCAAAACTATAATGCACTTATTACTCTGTTCAATGTGAGAAATCTGAATTGCTTGAAATCTCAAAACATAAGATCAAGATATAGTTATATTTGTTTTTAACAGACAGATATTGAGATTTTTGTATATATTATATATTTTATACCTTTCGTGTAGAGTATATATATTATGTTGTTTATTTTTAAAAGCTTCATGTATTAATGTAGTAAGTGATTGTAGTATATCTGTATCCTGTTGTATATTAGTAGACTGTGTCTCCGTCTGTAACCATTCATCTATACAATCTATTAGTTTAGGTAAACTTGTCAACAAATCTTCCCTGAAATCATGAAACAAAATATATATAAGGTAGTCAGTGCTTTGCAGTGACAGACCCCCAACCCCCAACAAACATATATCAACAAATTGCAATTGAATATAATATACTGGAGGTTTCCTCCCGGATTTTTATTAGTAACGGTATTTGTCAAAATATGTAAATATATGTAAATAAACATCATAGGTAACGCATACATAGATGCATTTTAAAATTCATACAGTTTTCTGTTCCGTAGATATCAATATACAATTTCCTGTCAGGTGACAGAAACAGAGAGAGAGAGAAATGGGGTTTAACGTCCACTCGACACAAACTAGGTCATTTTGGGACTAACATATGGTTTATTTTATTTCAGTAATTCGCATGCATATGCCCACACCATGGCTCGAAAACACAGACGCAAGCCAGAGGTGACCGGCAAGCTAGAGGTCGAGGCGCGGCACTCTAGACCACTAGGCCATCCCAACCCCCCGTGACAGAAACATCTTTGTTTTTTTGAACTTACCTATTCCTATTCCACAAGGCTTTCATCTCGGCCACCCTTATCGAAAACATACTGGTAGTTATTTCTTGTTCCATTTCTTTCCGACTTTTCTTATTCTCTATTTGGTTAGTTTGCAGTGATCCTCCTCCATAAAATGCACCTGTATATCCTCCTTCATTACCTGTTGTCCAATCAACTAGAGGATCATATACAAATGCCTCTAATAATGTTAATAACGTTTCTCTTCCTTTTCTCATTGTCTTCATTACATGTTCACTCGCAATACGGAATGTTCCCTGGAATAATATTTTTCCAAAGAATATACACCTTGTTGCTCTTATTAATTCATCATTCGATTTCCATCAGATGATCGTTATTGGAAACACTTTGATAAATATTTTGATAGTTAGAAGAAAATATTTATAATAACTTCATAAGGTTTAGGCAAAATAAAAACACTTCTGATGCTGAGCCTTAGGATCAATGAAGAGAATTCCAAATTTGAAATGAACTAACCTCTACACCTGTTAAACCTAGAGCTGTTTCAATATTTGGTGTCATTCGGAATGGAACTCTTTCTGGTACACGTAATCCCTTCCCTTTCTCAAAACATACATTATAATCTATATGAACCACCTGAAAAATATGTTTTGAAATCACAGGACATACTCCAGTAAAGGTTCCTGAAATATGCTCTCTACCCTGTAAAGTGTGTATTTAACATGAGAATTCCGAGAGAGACCAAGTTGTTTTGTTCTATTACTATATAGTACAGGCTTGTATACATGAAAGTATATGATTTATAAACTTACCTCCCCAGTAGCTAAATCTACTAATACATTATCTAGATGTCTGTCACCTAAACCTATAATATAACCTATCATAGACATAACGGCTGTAGATCTAGCATATGTATTTGTCATTAACCACCATTCACTAGCACCACAACTAGAACACCATAACTCTCTGTGAAATAAGACAATCATATGAATTACATGAATGCCACAATCTTTGTCGTATAAAAAGAATGGGAATGAAACCACTTGTATCGAAAGGAGACAATTATCTCAACTACATGTATGTTTCACCAGTTGACCACACAACTTTCCAATATTCTGTAAAATTTTGTTTAAGTTTTGTTCATTCCTAAGCTATAAAATTTTAATTTATTTTTTTAAAAATTGGGCAGTAATTTCCCTTACAGTTAGATATTTTTTTCTTTCAATATGACATTCTCTGCCTCTGTTGCATTACTATGTTGTTTGTATTGTTTCCACTTTGTTGTGTACTTATCCTGTATTCAATGTTATATCAATGTTAAAATGAAATCTTGTAAGTAGAAAGAATGTATATATATTTAATTTAATTACTTTGCTAATAGATCAGCTGGTGTTTCCTCCATTAATTCCTGTAAAACTTTAACCAGTGTATTCAGTGGCCATTCTTTACGATTCTCTAAGGTGTCAATACCCTGAAATATTATATAAATTATTTCAAAATATTCTTTGGCAACATTTTGCCATGAAAAAATATGACTTCTTAAAAAGTCTGGGTAATAAAAGGTGATAATTAACATTACCTTGTCTTTTAATGCTGGAGTCAATTTATTATAGAATACTTCACTAGGTCGAGATATATTTGGTGGTGCTGCATTGGTTCCATTCTGGTTCTGGAACAAATAATACATAGATTATCTGAAGAAAGCATTTACAATTAACACATCAGACAATGCATAAAAAAATATTCTGGTTCTCAAGACAATCCTTCGAAACAAATCTGATACAAGAGGAAGGTTTTAATGTTGTGATTTTATTTCATCATGAGATTGTGTAGCCTTATCAAAAATATCACATTTCAAGGTTGCGAATATCGAAATAATTACACACCTTCAGCGTCTGGGCAATGGCTTCTCTCTGTTGCCATTTCTTGTAGAGACCAAATAATGGTGTAGCTCCTTCAACCCACTGAATTAAACCCGATCTAGGTCCTAGTGGTGTTACAGAGTAGTGACGTGCTCTATATAATTGACGTTTACCTCTGAAAAACAAAGATAGGTTGCCAGGCAACGAAACATACGCCGACAGCAGCTAAATCGTCCGGGCAGTCAACAAGGGTTGTCGCATATTTTTAATTTTTTTGGTAATGAAACATTTGTAATACACTTAAATCTGAGTAACAACTCATTATGTAATTATCTGAAAATCATTAGAATTTGTTTGCTTTTTATAAAGTTTTGCCCCAAGCTAACAATTAGTATAGGAAACATTTAACATCATGGATTCAGCTGTTCAGTTATCAAAATTCATTGAAAATCAAAATACTTGTTCGTCTCAACACCTTAAACCCTGTGTATCAATCTGAAGTCAATCGGATGATAAGTTTGGCATCTACAGCGCCACAAGGTTTTTTGAAGTGATCAAGGGAGATAACTCTGGAAGTAATTATTTGAAATCGATGAAAATCAGTAGGCTTCTTCGTCTCAGGACCTTAAACAGTGTGTGTAAATTTAGTCAATCGGATATTAACTTTGGCCTCTAGATCAAGGAACATAACTCTGGCACTAATTATCGGAAATTGATGCAAATCAATAGGCATCTTCGTCTTATGCCCTTAAACACTGTGTATAAATTTAAAGTCAATCTGATATTAACTTTGGCTTTTAGCGCGTCCACAAGATTTTTTGAAGTGATCAAGGGCCATAACTCTGGCACTAATTATCGGAATTCGCTGAAAATCAATAAGCTTCTTCGTCTTATAACCTTAAACACTGTGTATAAATTTAAAGTCAATCGGATATTAACTTTGGCTTTTAGGGCGTTCACAAGATTTTTTGAAGTGATCAAGGGCCATAACTCTGACACTAATTATCGGAAATCGCTGAAAGTCAATAGGCTTTTTCGTCTTATGACCTTAAACACCGTGTATATATCTAAAGTCAATCGGATATTAACTTTGGCTTTTAGCGCGTCCACAAGATTTTTTGAAGTGATCAAGGGCCATAACTCTGGCACTAATTATCGGAAATCGCTGAAAATCAATAGGCTTCTTCGTCTTATGACCTTAAACACTGTGTATAAATCTAAAGCCAATCGGATATTAACTTTTGTCTCTAGAGCGTCCACAAGATTTTTTGAAGTCATCAAGGGCTATAACTCTGGTAGTTATTATCGGAAATCGCTGAAAAACAATAGGCTTCTTCGTCTCATGACCTTAAACACTGTGTATAAATTTAAAGTCAATCGGATATTAACTTTAGCCTATAGAGCGTCCACAGGCAATTGTGGACGCCGGACCGACGGACGGACAGACGGACCGACGGACGGACGGGGGCGACGACAATATACGACCACATTTCAATGTGGGCGTATAAAAAGAATCACTTTAAATGATCTCACGTCAAAGTCAGTTTTGAATTCAGTCTTATGAAGAATATAGTATCTACTGAAAAGTTGCAATGAAAAGGCGTTTGTAAAAATCATAATTTGAATTGTAATTCTCTACACAATATGAGTTTGAAGATGAAGATAACATAAAAGCTTACGTTTTATTACTGGCAAACATATTGTTTACAATAGACAAAAACTGCATTATACGTTCATCAAGGTGTAAATCTTCTAATCCTTTAAACAAGTATGGATATCTAAAATAAAATAATAACAATGATTAAATATACAGGTTAAAATCATTTATTATAAAACATTTGAAAATAAAACTTCAAGTCATGATAGAGAAATAACAAGTATTACAAGTACGTGAACTGTAGGCATCCGAAAGGTCTTACCTCCTGCCATCCGATCCCAATAAAACCAGCTTTTTAGGTTTAGTTTTTGTAGGTAGTATCTGAGCTGTGTTACAAACAGATTCTATTGTTATCACCTGCAAAATAATTATTAATCTTGTTACAATCATTATTGTACATTATCAACTCTGTTTTTTATTTAAAAGATGCAATGTTTTCATGTGTGACACTCAAAGAACTAAATTAAAGTGTAATTTTTTCAGATTTTAAAAAAGGATGTACACATCAACCAACTGAAGTTGAAAATAATACTGTTCTGCTCCGAACTGAGGTAATGAAGATGGGCATAAGGCATAGAGTATGCTATAAGAGAGAGAGAGAGAGAAATGAGGTTTAAAGTTCACTCAACAAAAACTAGGTCATTTCGGGACAAACATATGGTTTTAATTTTATTTCAATAATTTGCTTGCACGTAGGAGTCTTTAACAGTGGGAGGAAACCGGAGGTTGAGAAGGTGCCCTATCTCTATGCCACATACGCTCACACCAGGGCTCGAAACCATAGCAGCAAGCCAGAGGTGACCGGCTAGCTAGAAGTCGAAGCGTGGCACTCTAGTCCACTAGGCCATCCGAACCCCCCCGTGTGCTATAAGGGAAATTTTGCGTGAAGAAGAGCGGCACTACGGTCTACTCTTATATTGAATTCCAACTGTCAAGGGATCTTTTACGTGCACGCCAAAGTGTACACAGGACCTCGGTTCATAGTCCAAACTTAACGACTAGACAGCTGTCCTTGTCAGGAACCGTCCTGTATCACTGACAAGGGGGTCCATGGCAGAAAATCTGGATGAGCTTCTGTGCATCCTTCTAATAGGTAAATGAAACTGCTTTTCTACAATTATGGATTGATGTGTTAGAACAAACAGCTGTGTAAACAGTGTTTTCAGTCAAATACGCCATTAGATCAACGGTCAATTCTATAAAATAATTGTTTCTATCAAATTGTCAAAAAACGAGAATAATACCAACCTGTCCAGATACCCCTAATCCTGGCATTGGTATAACAGATGATTCTATACTAGATAATTTAGGACTTATCTCTTGCATTCTCAATAATAAACTGTTTCTTTTCTGGGCTCTTTGTTGTAGACTTGTATGTAACTGTATAAAAATAACAACATATTAAAACATTTGATAGCATAACAAAATCCATTTTTGATAAATCAATTACTTATTCAATACTTTCAAACATAGAACTAAAAATTTGATGTTATTTTTGTGGAGATTTACATACTTGTTTAAAGAGCTGCCATGTTGAATTGGGGTGACTAGGATTTGGAGGATTTTTAAGACGTGACAGGGCATCTTTAATCAATTGACCGTATGTATCTTGAAACCATTTTTCATGGTTTGTTTCTGGTGGTTGTGAGGTTATCTCATCTAATCTCTCCATCGTGTACAAGGTCTGAAATGAAAAAACAAAATAAACACCCAATATTCTAAAATTATGTTCACATCAAACAAAGTTATTAAATCGAGGACCTGAACAATAACTTTTTTCTCTATATCAAAAAAGTAAAACAAATATACCAGAAAGTAATCATTTCATTTTCAACAGCATTTAAAATGGCCTGTGAGAAATAGCTCAATATTATTACAATTTTGACCACTGACGTCAATACATTTAAAAGCAGAGATTCTTTATTTTACTTACTGGTTTCATAATAGTTTTGTGTTTTTCTTTAACTATGGCAGATTTCTCGTCTTTAGATAGTGAATGATTGTTATAAACTTTCTTCACTTCATTTTCTAGTTGACTTATACGTCTAACTACATCTTGATGATGTTGATTTAATGTTCCTAACCACAGTTCATCCCATAATAACGTTATCCTTCGTAATTCCTGTACCATATGCTGTACTTCTGATATCATTCTAAAAAAACAACATAATTGCATATATTAAAATAGGTAATGGCACATTTAAGTTGCCATTTTAATGAGAAGATTTAGTATTGACTTTGTACCTTAATGTGAACAATGTTCATATAAACAATTATCCTTACCACTATAACTACATATTGTTACTTACTGTGATAAAGCATGAACTATAGTTATATGCCTTTACTTAAAGTATCAACTATAATTGCATATAGTTACTTACTGCAAGAAATGTTTAGATAAAGTATCAACTACAGCCGTAAGACACGATTGTAACATAGCATCAACTAGAGCTATATGTTGTTACTTACTGTGATAAAGTATCAACTATAACTGCATATTGTTACTTACTGCGAGAAATGTGTAGATAAAGTATCAACTATAGCTGTAAGACATGATTGTAATATGGTATGTGTTACATCATCCCCATCTTCATCATCACCTTGGGAGTTATCATCATCTATACCTTCATCAGTTTGTGATAAATACTCATTTAATAATCCTGAAAAGTTGAACAGCAATTACTCCATGATCATATTCATTTTAAGTGTGGCATTTAGGGCATAAGATGTGTAATACAAGCATTCTCTTCAATTTCGTCCCAAAACTTTACAACTACAGCCTCTGAACATTATTTTAAAAAATTTAAATTACAATATTGTGAAAGTTGAAAGATGGTTTTTCCTTTCAGTATTTATGAATATAATGCAAATTGAAAATATGTCAACATTAGGTATTCCCTGCAAACAATATATTATGTGGTAAAAACAAACCAGTGCCACCTATAATCTTTGCAAAAATCTCTTGATGAGACTCTTTTTAAACCAACTGAATCCAAGGTGGGAGATAATTTACAGTTGACGACAAGTGTCTTTAAGATATATTTTAGGGCACAATATTAGCCAACAAGATTAACAATAGCTTACCACTTTGATCAGAAACTTTTGTTTCTGATAATGTTGTAGAGCTACCAACAACAGCAGGATAAACTATTAGGTGAGGAGCATCTTGTGCTACACGACATAATAACTCTGATACGCTCTGTCGGACATAACTCTCAGGATGACTCAACCGAGAGAACAACTGGGGAATTATTCCTGAAATAATTCATAAATTTAACATTGATTTCATTTACTCATTATTCTGAACCTACATTTAATTATTTTGGATTGATTAAGAGAAATGAAATTGCATGCGATTTACAATTTCTAAACTGACCAGAATTTTTTTTTCTTTCATACAGTACCATTTTTCATAAAATGTGAAACATCTGTGTCAGATACCTGGGATCTTGTTCATTCAAAACAATGAGGTCATCTAGTTTTTTAATAATACATGGTTTTAAATGATCAATTTCTAATTCTTAAATCGAAATATTGAAGAATGTTATTACCTTTCCATGGATTAGTAGGTGTTTGTGCTAGACCTGTTTCTAGTACAGCACGTAGCTCCCATGCATGTTTTACTAACAGACGTAATAAACGTAATGTAGCTATAACATTACTATCTTCATTATCACTACCATCACCACTCTATATAACATAATACACATAAATCAAACACAATATATTGTATATCAGTCTCGAAAATCTGCTTCATTAACTAACTTAATGCAGTATATTTCACATGGGTTAACCACCAATGTCCAGTTATAATGGAAAGATTGCTATAAAGTTATATTCTAATTGGGTCATGGTGGAAGATTGCTATAATATAATTATATTCTAAACCATTGATGTATAAGGATTACTATTAATTATATTCTAACCTGATGTCAGTATTACTATAAATTATATTCTAACCTGTTTGTTAAGTTGAAGATATCTGAAGTATGATTTAGCCGATAGCTGATAGTAATTATAAACTCTAGAAACAACTTTCTGCCATACATCTAATAATTTATCCAATATAACATCATCCGCTGTTTGTAATGTCTGACAACTTGATATTAGCTGTTTACGTGTAGTTTCAGTTCCATCATCATATAAACTCTAAAAAAACATCAACATAATAATCAACGAATATTATCTTTAAAATATTTATTCCAAAAAGAACATTAAATTAATGTCATGTCTGGATGGAATTTCTGATATAAATGCATAATACAATAAAAGTTTATGAACACAAACCTGATCTTGATCACTTATATCTTCTTCATTAGAAACAGGACTGTGCACTTGACTTAATATGGATAATATCTTTTCTGATTCTTCACTCGTAACAGCCTGAATAATAAATTTTGGAATTAATATAACTAACAAATTTTAATAGAGAGAGGGAGAAAATGGGGTTAAAAGTCCACTTGACACAAACTAGGTCATTTCGGGAATTACATATGACTTACTTTTATTTCAATAATTTGCTTGCACGTAGGGGTCTTTAGTAGTGGGAGGAAACCAGAGGACCTGGAGAAAACCCACGAGGATGGACAAGCGACCCTACTCCTTGTCACATACAACCGGGGATTCAAAACCACGCCAGTTGATTTAAGGGCGTTGAGCAGTCTAAGATTCGCACTAACTTTTCAACGCCAATCTTATTAAGTCTTTGCAAACTTGTTCCACTTATAAAATAACTCAGAAAACTCTCGAAAGTCGCGTCGTTTTATGTGTAACAATGGAGATACGAGGCGGAGGAATAAAACTATTTATAGCAAACGAGACTGATTCCCCGACCTAGATAAGGTGTTGAATAAATTATGACGTCGTGCACGCCAGTCACGTGATCAACACAGACGTGGCTTCAACGGGAGTGGAAGATGTCACGTGACCAGAAGGAATTCCCTGTATGACGCTATTATCCAGGTCTATTTATCTATCACGAAAGGAACATGACGGATTTTTTTTTTTATGGTCAAAGATTACTATTTTTTGAATGCATAACATGATTTAGAGTGCGGTGGAGTAGTGCAGTGAAGTAATTATTTACTTTTACATCCGAATTGTTGTATTTTAATACTTGTTGTCGACGTATTCAAAGAATTAACCCAAAATCGCAAAATCTCGTTTGAAGGTAAATAATGAACAACAATTTTAAAATACTTTGAGTTGGTATTTTTTAACGTTTTTGGTGTCGAAATGTAGCTTATAACCTCCACTTTCGATCTACTGGTGGGATTATCAATAAATCTTTTGAGCTTGTACTAATAGAATTTCCAAGAAAACGCATCGTTTTTTTGCGTTTCCATGGATACAAGACAAACCACAACCTATAGCCAAAAATTGACCAGTGTATTTTTGGGACTTGCTATTAGCATTGTTCATGCGAAATTTGACGAAAATATCTGCAGGCATAACTGAGAAAATTCTACTTTTGTTGTCATCAGTACCCCTTTTTATCATGCTTTTGGGCCAAGTTTGGAACATAGTTGGTAAATAAAATTGGTATTTATTTGGTGATTAATATGTAGTTTATCACCCCAAATAACAAAAAATGTCATATCTTATCAACAAAAATTACAGTGCTAGCTTTAAAATTTGCATTTTAGACTACTCAACGCCCTTAATGACAGGCTTTATGATACAGCACACACGTTCTAACCATTCAGCCATCCAACCCCCCAAATTTTAATAGAATAGGCAATTATAGATTGATTAATTTGCTGAATAGATCAGATAAAGCTTCAGCAATAATTGCTTATTATGAGCAATAAAATTACCTTTGGTAAAATATCCAGAACTTCTTTTTTCTCCTCTACGGATAATTCAATACTTCCATGGCTAAAAACAGAAATAATGTATTTTATATATTTAATGGAAAAAAACATTTTAAATAACATTCAAGTTAATGTAAGTAACAATATATACCTTGCATTATCTACAGCTTTTCTACCCCATTTATAACACCAGTTAGCCAACGCAAACCATGACTTAGCTAAAGTTGGACATTCCATGGTGCTGAGATGTAGTAGGCGACCTATAATGCTGTCTGTATCTGGTAATATAGGACTGGCACCAATTTTCAAAGCTGTGAAAAGAAAAGTTGTGAAGTCTTTAATATACGACAAACAACCATGGTCAGACAAGTTGTAATAAGAAGTTTTATCTCATGATTTTTCAATCTGATTAAAACAAAGATCCTATTACGTTTCATTTTTTAAAGTTCAAAATTTTGTTTTACTTGTCCTTACTACACTAGGATCTGGAAGATTTGTTATATATCTTGTGTTCTGGTTGATGTGAGGGATTAGCAAATTAAACTCTCTGTTGCGGCGAGTTCTTGGTGTGCAATGCACAGAACTCTGAATCTGACATTTACATATCTTGTTATATATCTTGTGTTCTGGTTGATGTGAGGGATTAGCAAATTAAACTCTCTGTTGCGAGTTCTTGGCGTACAATGCACAGAACTCTGAGTCTGACGTTATAGGGTCTAGGCCTCTCTATGACCCTGACGCGACCTCCCACTACAACTGGTCAGATCTTCATGTAGTACAGGCTATTGACAGTTAAAAGGAATGAAACAAAATATAGATCTGTATTTTAATCAGATTGATGATGATTTTGAAATTGAGATTTAAAACCAATATAAATGTTTCCATGTCTACAATGCTACACATTAATACTTAATGTGATGCTTTTTTGAAAACTGATCATGATAATATTAATAAATTTACCATGCTCTCCATTTTCTAGAACACTTAACATGTGTTCAGATTCTGTATCTTCTATATCCAACAATATCTTTACATTCTTTATAACTGCAGATGTACCATTACCATCACCTTGTCCAGTTAGTCGTACCTGACCTGTCATGGCTACTACATTCTTTGAATCAGCTTGAAGCCATTTAACCAATGTTAACAAGGAACGTGACGAAAGTTCTCTGACACTATTGTTGATAGTTTGATTAGTAGTATTGTTGTTGTTGCCAGTCATTAGATTACTAACAAGGCTTGAACTAAGAATTTCCATAGATTCTTTATTCTGTCCAATATCATTTAATAGTTTGGCTCCCTCTCTGTCTATTTTCAATATATCTAGTTGGTCAATCCCTCCATTAGCTGCTTTAAGACTGGCTAGAGCTGGCATCAAGTCTGTTGGTGTTGGAGGATGTCCATTTTTTGAGTTATCCTTCAAAAGTGTGTCAACTTGACGTAGCAGTAGTTTTTCTGCAATACCAAAATTTGTTTGCTTTCGAGAAGCTGAGGCTGCACACAACTGAACTTTTGATAACTGTTTAAATAAATCTGAAATAGGAAATACTTGCAATTGTGAGTACAGAATAGAAATATTCATTTTAAATAACAAATGAATTTATCACATTACTGTCAAATAGTCCAACAGATGTTTGCCCTGAGGAGTGAGAGAAATGGAGTTAAACATCCACTCGTCATATGGATTAATTTTATTTCAATAATTCAGTAGTCATCCAGGCATTTTATGACGCCCAGCTTGCTGCTCTCTTTAGCAGTGTGAGGAAACTAAGAGAAAATCCATGATGTTGGACAGGCAACCCTTCTTCTTGTCATGTACAAGTGGGAAATCGAAACCACAACACTAGACTCAATGACAGACCTTATGATTTAACATGCACATGTTAAAGCACTAGACCACCCAACCCCAATGAGTGCTCTGAGGAGTCAAAATATGTACAAAAATTTCTTTATCATCCACAATAAAACATTATCTTAAATTACCTGACTTTTTGTCAATTCCAGGAACAGCTAGTTGTATTTTAATCAAACGAAGAATTTGAAATAGACCATTTAAATTACAATCTTCTTCATGTAATTCCCTGGATAGTGGACATAGAGTGGTCTGTAAAATAAACAAACATATATAGACAGATATAATAATTTCTTTTAGACTAATATATTAACATCTGTATGCAATATTTTAATAATAAAAGAAACAAGTAGACTTACTCTTTGTTTTTTATCTTCTAATTGATGTCTAAGAGTTGAAATAGTTCCTAAATCTGTTGTAATATCAGGTGAAAAACATGGTGGCCATTCAAATGATTGAATATGCAGTAAACCCTCAGCTAATCTCTCTGCCTGTAGTAGACATTTTACAATTTCTGTTCTGTAAAGTAAGTGTCATACTTGTAATCTTAATCCAAGAAAGTATATACATGTGCAAACTAATAGTATAAGGAAATACCAATTTACACAGCAGACCATTTAATCTATTACATTAATCATAAAATCTGTTTCATAAGTACAAGTAAATATATGCTTCAATTTACCTTGCAGTAATGGTTTTCTGTTCTTGTAAAAGCGTCGCACCTCTAATAAACTGTTGATGAATGTTCTGTAGTTCAAGTTTAGGGTTCCAGGTAATGTTTGAGTCACCCTTTGAACTGTCTGATAATGATGCTCCTGGTACCAGTTCTAAGCTCTCTTTAACAGCAGATAGTTTAGCTGAATCAAAATGACTCAAAGCTCTGAAATAATTAACACATTTATAATTTTCACTTTTCTGCAGTGGTAACGGAAAAAATGTACAGATTGGTAAGATATAATTACAGCTAACATAGTACCATGTTAAATAATTCTCTCTTGTATCAATATTAAAATATTTAATGAATCAAATCAACATATTTGGCTTTGCATGATTCCCAACCCCTCAAAATGTTGGTAAATTCTGACTTACTCAAAATGAGGGTAAATTCTGACTTACTCAAAATGAGGGTAAATTCTGACTTACTGTATGTAATTTAAATCAACTGATGAATTGAAGGCTTTTTGAGCTGAAGTTAGGGTATTTTCAGCTCTATATTGGCTCACCACCTCCTGCCATTCCATCACAGCCTTCCAATCGTTCAGTTCCAAATAACACTCTGTTACCTAAATTATAACAAGCAATATCAAAATTACTTACCACAAGGCAAATACAGACTTCCAGTCCATGCAAATTAAACACAGGCTTATCATAAAGCATATTGGTAAACAAGTTTTCTGATAAATTCAACCAAATGCCGAAGAATAACTTGTTTCTATGCATGAACAATGAATTCAAGGTGGCATGTAACTCACGATTTGTTATCTAATCATCTAGATGAAATCGTAAAGAAAATCTATTAGCTTTTATTTCTATTAAACTTATATAAGAAAAAAACTATTAGCATTCTGTGTTTAGGCTATAAGAAATGTAACATACCTTATCTGCTACAAAACCTATAATAGATGGTGTATAGTCTGATGGTTTAGTTAGTATTGTTTTCTGTTTATTATTATCACGACTTGGACTAACATCTGGTGAGGTATCTCTTTCTTCTTCTTTATCATCTTTGTTATTCATCATTGATATCAGATGCTCTTTTAATTCTTTAGTTGACGATTCCAATCTAAAATTGTACAATGTCACAAATAAACATACATTCCAACCACAATTTATACCACTCTGTGAACAATTTTAGACCAAAAGGATTTTAAGTCAATTCTCGGGATCTGAGGTATGTAAACAACTGTAATAAATTGAAGCCAGAGAACAAAATAAATGTTGCTTAAAGTCACCCAACATAAAATATAGATATATAAAAGCTAGATTTACTGTAATAAACTTACTTGCCACTGGCAATTTCAGCCATAGTTTTGATCCATGGGAATTTTTTACCAGCTTTATCTCTGCACCAAGTATATAAGCCTAATATAGATTCTGGACTCTTTAATTCTACCATAGCTTTTACAGCTTGCACAGTAACCTGATCAAAATCAGCTCCCTGTAGAATCATATCATACAATAATGAATTAATAAATGGTATCATTAAGTAAACTTGAATCTTTAAATTGTTCAAGTTATAATATGGGGTTATTAGATTGAACATTCCTAATTTGAAATATCTCAATCCCAGGAGACTGACACAATAATAATGTCGATTTCATTTCACTCTATCATATTTCTACATTTCTTTTAAGAAATTTCATATAAAGATAAATGTAAACACAGATATTTGGCCTAAGCACACGATATAACAGCCTTTATTTGACTAACCTGTATATTGTCATTTTCATGCATATCTTTAAGTAGTTCTAGAGCATGTCTAACAGCTGTAGCAGGTAGTCCACTATTTAACGCAGTAGTTATAACACACTTTCTTATTCTAGTTAACCATTCCTGACATGTTCCACGATTTGTACGGAAAAATGTCCTCACAGCCTGTAAATATGCAACAAAAAAAGAGTTGGAAATTTTTTACATTTCACTATTGCAATTGTTCCATATACTGCATAAAAGTTGATAAACTGTTTCTAAATATGTATACCTTACCTTTGGAATGGCTGGCATTGCCACTGTACACCCTTCATAAGCATTGTAGAGCAATTTTTCTAAATTCTCCATAAACTGCATGAGAAGATGAACTCTTTTTAGTGTGGTATATTCACCAGGTCTTTCACCTTTAATGAAAAGAATAAATATCCATCTCCATATTTCTTTTTACAATAACATTGGCAAAAATGGAGTTTTCTTTTCGGAAAGCTGATTCTTGAAGGAAAACTGTAATGCTGCCTAAATCATCTCATCTCTTGATTGAAAATTCCTCCAGAAAAGTTTATATTTCAACATATTTGATATGCTCTGGTTTACACTTTTTGTTTTAAAATTTGGACTGTCAGAAACTTCACCATTGACTATTTATAAAACCTAACACCTAAATTTGTTGCACATTATATCATGTTCGTTTTTATACCATATCATGCTTTTTCATTGTTGATTGTATCCATTTTATAGTTTCTAAACTACTTTACAGTACATTATTGGAAATAAAGTGGGGGAAAAATGTCTGTTAAAATTATAATTCTTTCTTGAGATAATGTTGTATTATTATACCTTTGATTGACTCTATTCCCATACTACCATCTTCTACATCTGCAGCAAAGTTTTTTAATACACCTTCTATAGTAGTAAATGTATCCTGTGGTTTACCTAGTGGTGTTCTTAATCTAGATAATATACAAAACTGAGCTGCTTCCCATGTAGCCCACGACCATAGTAAAGCTTGATTATCATCAATCTGTTATTTTTTCAAAAAAAAAAGAAAAGAAAAAAAAGATGAAATATTCAGAATAATATTAATAATTTTTTGAGTGGAAATAATAGCATAAAGTGGAAGTATAGAATATTCTTTCCAAAGATAATTCACTTTTTAAAGATATATATTAGTATCTATTGGGATGTTTGAACAGTAGACAATATAACTATAAAACGGTGAAGTTATTATCTTTGGTAATTTACATTGCACCAGTACTCATTTATAGTCATTCATTGGAAGTCTTTCACTTTACAGCAACCATTTTAGAAAGAAAATCAAGATTCACAAATTGTACCATCAGAATTAGTAAAATTCAGAGGTTCGATAATAAATCCAGATAGGAGCAGTGACTAGTAAAACCTTTGAATATTCCATTAAATCAAATATTTGGCATGCATGAAAATGGAATGGATTTGAACATTGCTTGAACTTCAATAATACAAATCTTACCAGTTGATGAAGACAGGAAGTCTCTTGACTTTTATCACTATCTTTATCTGATCTCTGTGCACTATGAAACATAGCTTCTAACCAATATAAAACTCCCAGTTGACTGAAAATATAACATCAGTTATAATAATACAATAATAATATAACCCTCAATAGATGCTGATCATCATTTGCATTATTGGGAAGATATCAATTATTTCTGACTAGATCCATTACATTTTTACCTTTAATAAAGAACACAAAACCAAAATATTAATGGTAGACCATCTTCTTTGATTTAATCAAAGAAAAAAGTAAACAATCAAAAAACTCTACCCAACACTTACAAAGATATGTGGTGCTGGCTTGTATTTTGCACTAACATTCTTATTAGCGATTCAACATTCACAATATTGTAGTTTGCAAGAGATTCATAAATGCTCAAAAACTGCTAAGTGGCTTTAATTTCAATGCTTGTCACAAAATTCAAAAAATCTCCCAACTTCTTCTACTTACCAAGAGGCCCAGTTATGAAAATGCAATGACATACCTTGGTGGTGTATTGTTGAGTATAAAAGACATGACATGTCTAAAGTTGTGTGAATGGAAGGTGCCTGATGGTGTACGAGACATATGACTTCGTCTAGCTAACCAAATAGTTTTCAATCCAACACTACTATCTTGTTTATGTCCAGCCAAACCTTCTTCTTCAGCTTCAAATATCTGTCCACTACAAGGTAAATAATACAATTTCAAAGACATTATTTCATAACAGTCTTGATAGATGTGTGATCTAATCTATTGGATAAGCACAGAATCATTCCATTTAAAATACAGATGTGACGTCACCCTTTGATGTTGGCGTACCATTATTTCAAATAATCGTACATTATTTATACCATTCAACTATTGGACTAGTGTGATGTATTTCACTGTAAAAGCATGTGCGAAGTGTCTGTATTTTAAGTTGTTTAATGGTTTTGAGCTTAAGACATAGCGTAATATATTGTAAAAACATGAGGGCCGTATTACTTAACGTCTTGCTCTCTAACAGTCATGAAATCACTGGTCAACAGTGGGTAATAAATATGTAAGAATATGGGATAAAAGAGATTGGTCGTTGCCAAATATGCTATTTTCAATGACTTATCCCTTCGAAAACAAAATATTGATGATTCTTCCTTGCTGACAATAGTTTAGAAGAAAATGTGGACAGCTCCACAAGAGAGATGATAAAAGACACTTTAGTTAACATCAGATTTAACAAAGAAGTGATATCTCACATAAAGGCAACAAAGATATATAACGTATTTTACCTGGATGTTATATTTAATGGTAAAAGTTGAAATAGATCTGTATATAAGTCTCTAACTGTTTTATTAACATCAGATAATCTATATACACATACTTCTTCACATCTAAAATACACAGAACAAATTAGAACTCTGAACAGAATAAACCCTGTTACAAGTAACCCTGTCAAGTAGTATGGTTTATCTCTTAATAATGGATTTGATTATCAATTACTGATTTTGAGGATTGTGGGGATTTATATGATAAAGTAAGCTGTACTATGTTTTACTTGAACTGGCAATGAGTGGAAATAATTTGCTTCACAAATTAACAATAATATTGGTTTTTTTCAATATATATGTCTAAATAAAATATAATCTATAAATACTTACTGTTTAACAACATCTATTGGAAATGATACTGGTGTTTTAAACATATTTATAAGACACTGACAAGCTGACAAAAATATTGTCTGTTCACTGTTAAAACCTACAATTTAAAATAATAATAAATATCTCAAGAAACCTGACCAATCCTACTGAGGGCAATATTCTCTAACAAAGACTTAACATCATCGCTGTTTAGCCATAATAACAGCTTAGTTAACACAAGATTAGACAATATCCATAAACCAAATGGATTGATTAGTTGAACAGTGTTTAAAGCAAAATTTTCTAATTTCAAAAGTGCATACAACAAATCATTTAACTATTCAACTAAATTCTGATGTCAACATTTATAGTTTGTAGTGTTTGAAATATTGAATAAATCTTTTAGTATTATTACCTTGTTTGATGACAGCTTTAATCAATCCTACGAATGCTGGTGTATCTAACACATGAACCGATGTCTGTAGATTAGATGTTAGATCTGATACCCACTTTAATACCAAACATCTGTCAAATAAATAACATACAGAATTCAAAACAATATTTTGAAGGGTTCTCTGAGAATTGTAAGGAAAAATCATCTGGACTTTTTTACTGTCGGAAATTAGTGAATTGAAAGTTCTCTGAATGTACAAGTTGTATTCTTTAAGTTTAGTGTGTAAGATAGAAAGAGCACTAATCAGGTTATTTTGGGACTAATGTATGCTATATTATATATGTCAATAAATCACTTCACGGCACTTGTCTTCATACACTTGTGAAACCAGAGTGTCTGGAGAAACCAGACGAGGTTAGGCAGGTGAACCTTATCCATGTCACATACTAACCAGAGATCAAACTTTTGCCTTGGATGACCTACAACCCACCCCACCCCTTTTAAAATATTGAATGTACCTTGTATCATATGAAGTACTAGTACTAGTCAGTAGTTGTTGTAATAGTATTAAAGTACGGTTTAAATAATCTTTAGTAGCTCCTACAACTAGTGATGATACTTCTGTTGTAGATTGTCTTATTATATCACTACTTGATATGAAGAAATCATGTCTGAAAAAAAAATACAATACACTGTAATTACATGTATAATAACATAAAACAGAAACCTAAGTCCCCACAAAACTAAACTTCAAAAACAAATCCATTCGAAAGTTTCCATACCAAACATTATCTGATAATTATTTAGATTTTAACTGTGAAAATGGAATATGAGAATGTTTGTATATTCTATGTATCTGTTGAGCCTGTGTTACACAGTAGAGCCCTGAACCCGAATTAGTAAAACTAAGAAAGTATTTGGTCTATTATGAATTAAAAATGGTTCTTATTACTATTACA
The DNA here is from genome assembly GCA_036850965.1 of Patella caerulea. Taxonomy (NCBI): domain Eukaryota; kingdom Metazoa; phylum Mollusca; class Gastropoda; family Patellidae; genus Patella; species Patella caerulea. The sequence goes on along the minus strand of JAZGQO010000014.1, from coordinate 14,834,247 downwards.
CAAGTTTTATGATCTGTTTAACATTTCTACAATAATGTCGTGTGTATTATATTACTTACCTGATACAGTGGGAATACAGTGTATGTATTATAGCATACTGTACAGATGGATAACAACACGCTATTGTTTTATTTGTAGGTTTTAATTTATCTACCAACAGATCAAATATACATGGTGTCAATGCCCACATCTGAAACATATAAAAATAAATTATTTAAAACTGTACATACAATAATAAAACATCATTATGCCTTATCATGGACAACATTATTCAACTTCATCTTTCATCACAGGGCTGGATGATATGATATAATTTTTGTGAAAATGAAAGTTTCTAATTGAAGGTCTGCTCACAGTGTCTTTGAATGGGACATACCGTTATTAGTTAAACACAATTACAGTCAAAATGTTCAATTTGGCATTTATGTATTTGTTAAAATAATTATATTTAAACATGCATTATGTAAGAGTTAAATTGCAGGTCTTTCTTTAGGCATTAAATGCTATCTAAATCACTGATTAATTAGGCATTGATTAACTTATCAAGACCATAATTAACTTTTGATGCCATCGTTAGAATGCGATATTTAGTGGATTTGTGATCGATGATTTAATGCAAAAATGAATAATCAAGACTTTGTTTCTATCGTACCAACAGTAGTAATAACGACTGAGACTAGCCTAACATTGAATCACTAATATCTTGGTTCAGAGTGAAGCAATTATAATGAATTTTTCAGGACATTCTGTTTTCATTAGCTATTTTTTAAACTATTTTAGTGAGAACTGTCAGCTCTTTAACAAATTCTACCAAAGTCCTCTTAAAAATGTTTGATTTAGTTAAAATACTTACACTGAATATGTTTGATTTGGTGTTAGTTATTTCTGTAAAAGCACAGTTATTAAAGATAATAACCACTTCAGCTTGTTTAGATGTATATGTTATATCTGTATACTGATTATTGGTAGTTAGTTCTATCATCTCTTCTGTATGATCTTTGACCAGGGTATTATACGCTATCTCCATATCACATAACATCAACCTTTGTAAATAATAAAAAAATATTAAATTTTAATTTCTTGAAGCTAAATTCTAGATGTTGAATATTACCATATAATGATCAACTTTTATTGTCAAAAGTCACAAGTGTTGTGAATTATTTTAGAGAGATAAGCCGTAACTTCACTTAATAATTCATGTAATATGGTTATTTGTATTTCATGATTTAATAATGATGTTTATTTGGGTTTGTTAATTACCTGTATGCTTCTTCAAGAAGTGGAATATTCTTTAATCCCAATAGAGTATGATAGACAGACATTACTTCGGCTAAAACCTGCAATCAATAAACAATATCAAAATATACAAACAACATATATATTGTCTAATAACAACAAGAGAGAGAGAGAGAAATGGGGTTTAACGTCCATTCGACACAAACTAGATCATTTTGGGACTAACATGGTTTTTTAAATTTATTTCAAACCCACGAGGTTGAGAAGGTACCCCTATCTCCATGCCACATACGCTCACACCTGGGCTTGAAACCACAGTCGCAAGCCAGAGGTGACCGGCCAACTAGAGGTCGAAGCACAGCACTCTAGACCACTAGGCCATCCCAACCCCCCTAATAACAACAATGATGACGTCTAAAATTCTAACAAATATTAATGGCAGTAGAATGAACATAAAGTAGAGATGAGTCGATTATTGGTTACGTCAGTAATGATCGATAATTGTGTTATTAAAACACATCCGTATTTGCCTATAATTGGTCGTTTTTATCAATGTTTTAACCGATCTCCAAAGTCTATATTACAGACTGCAGAATTATAAACTGAAATGAAAAAAACTTTCAATGAACAGGCTTTTCATTTCCATTTCTCGTTCTTTTATATGGTATGAAATATTAACTTAACCACTTCAAAAGTAATCTATTCAGATATTTTTTTGTTTGAATCAACGCTCCCAACAGATCACAGAATGGTGGGATTTATATGATTTGAAAGTAAATTGACTCTTATTCAATACAAGTGTAATGGTATCAATAGTGTCATACATGTGTATCTACTTTTTTAGAAATAGTAAACTTTTAAAATTCATTAACGTCTTTTTAATTAGATTATATGCTCTTTGCAAATAATTTTTTTTAGGGGGGGGGGGAAATATTTTCAAAATAAAGTTAAGAATGAAAACAAAATCAGTCTATGGGAATATGTGATAATTAATGGAAGTTCAAAAATAGGAAACAATACTTAAACTTGATAAGTAAACTGCTTTGTTTTAACACGACAATATTTTAACTTGATAAGGAAACTAATTTTATTTTAACACCCCACATCAAACACAATTAAAGTTTCCTATTCTACATAAAGTTTCAGGTCAGAGACCCATACATGTAAATATGTATACACAGTAGAATATCCGATTATGGCCAGGTAAAGTTTATATCACATACTGAAAGCAATAACAAACTGTGAAATATATGTCATGTACTAATATACATGTTCAGTAAAATATCGTCAATAGTGAGATAAACATTATATCACATACTAAAAGGAATCAGAAACTGTGAAATATACATGTTACACAAATAATTACCTCATTAGAATTTGAGAATCTGACTGTTTTAAGTAAAGACTTGGGGTGTAGAATATCTGTTAGAAATGGTACTGGTAATTTAGTGCCATAATTTTTGATTATCTGAAATATGAAAGCAATATTCCAACATTCTAATTTGATCAAATAAAATTTATCATAGCAGTTTATAACAAAATATACTGTAAATTTCAGTATGGCAATAACCTCCAGCATCTGTGTTCTAATCCATAACAAAAGTCAATTAAAGAAATAAAATTTGAAGCCTTTATCAAAAACATATTGGTTCAAATATCATTAAAATTGATCAGTTGATTTCATGATGTCCTATTGGAACTTGGGTTTAGTACAGAATCATAACTTGTTTCTACCCAGGGGCATCAAGATGGCATCTAACATACGTTTTTTTATTTAATTGTCCAGATTAACATCTAAAGAACAACTTTTAGCAGTTATATTTACTCAATTTGAATACATAAAATGAATATTTGCCGTCTGACACATTGAGGCTTGGTTGACTGGAAAAAAAATATGGGAGTCAAATAAGTGACAACTCATATAATACTGACCTTTCTTACAAACGATAACATTGAGACTAAGAACAGTTTATTGACTGGTTTATCTACATATATTAGTGATATAACATAGCTTAATAAAGAATCACTGGATGTTCCACCACCAGACTGGATCTGATTCATCAAAACCTCTAAACAATTATTAGCTAAAAAAAAAAAAAATTATTCATTTCTTTTATCCTTTTTTTATACAAGTAAAGGAAAGATAAAGGAGAAGTTATTAAGGCTCAAAGAAACAGAGCCCAAACAATGAGTGTCGGCAGTTACCCTGTTGACTTCATAGTCTTTGACCTAATTTGTTAATTAAAGGTGAAATGAGTTGGGCATTATGAAAACTATTTTAATACCAGATAATAAAAGTATCTGGAATTGCTCTATTCCACAACTACAAAAAAATTTCAAGTGTACATGTTGATACTGCTGATCATAATTTCTCTCTGATTTTTTGCAGCTAAATTCATGCAAAAATGTATTCATATTGATTATTTAACATTTATTTAAACAAGCATTACATGCAAGAGCAAAATCTGCCTATTGCAGGTCATTTTTGAACTTATATTCCTTTCTGTGATTCAACTTACTATTTTGTTTGCAAAGGACTACTTATCTCAAAAGAACAACAAAGATTTATAAATAATCTTATGTTTTATTATTTTAAATGAATCATTTAAATCTTACCAGCTATTAGAACACATTCAGAATAAAGTGATTTAGCCACACTTTCAATACTTCTAATAACTCTCTCCTGAATCTAAAAATATAAACAGAGTTTTGATCACATTACACACAGATATAGCTTCAAGTCACATCATTCAAGAACATTTATCTTTTTGCTATCATTAAACATACAACTAAATAATAAATCCATATTCTGTGTTGCAATAAATCAAATTTATTAGTCTGACACAACCTGTGTCAATTTTACACCCAAAAAATAGTTATTTTGTAAGATACTTACGCTAACCACCTCCTCTAATGACATTCGACCACCTTTATTTACAGTAAAACTATCACCTAGACAGTTCAATACAGTTGTAAATACACGTAATAAGGATGATATCTTAGTTACACATTCATCAGATGTAGGTAGTTCGTCTTCTATTGATCCCTGTCCTCCAATACACAATACCAAATCCTGTATAACAAAATAGATCTACACTGTTTCACAATCTATATATTCAAAGAGAAAACATCCATATTTGAATATGGTGTACCCATATTGGAATATAGTTATTTTACAGTCTGGATAGTATTTAATCTTCCTAAACTGCTTCGACAAAACACTTAGCTAGGGTTCCTTGATAATGAAGGTAAAATATTGTGATAATTTATTAAATATCATGATAAACGATATTAACATGATAATTTATACTTGTGCCGTATGTCAAAATTTGAATACTTGGGCCGAAAATCATCGCTAGATATCAAATAATCCTCAATATTTGAACATGCTTTATCGCCCAACCCTATACTGAACCAGTCCTTGCCAATGATTTGATTACAATTAGCTAGATTTTTAACTAGAATCAAAAAAGATTAACTTACTTCAGAATAAGCTTCCATGTCCTCCAGAAATTGTCCTAATAATGTGACAGAGAAAGATAAATCTGACATCCAAAATTTACGGAAACTAACCAGAGCCTCGGATGTATAGTTAATTAAACTCTCTTTCTGTGTAGAATCAATATGCCAACCAACTAATATATCTACTGTATCCTTTAATAATGGACAAAATAACAAAATAAGATATTATGAGAATATAAATATAAAATTTAAGACCATACTTAATGACAGCACGGTACTAGTCACATGAAGTAGCTGTTTACTGTTTGTATATATTCTAATAAAAAAACTAGACCATTTTCAGAGCATTTTCTGATTGTAAATACCGTAAATCTCTGGCAAATCAATATATATGCATTGAACTGGTTTTAGTTTTCAGATTGTATTTTTGAATATCAATCAATATTAGTAGGTCTACTTACCCTAAAGTGAAGACTAAAGACATGAGGATGAACTTTAGCTACATATAATATAACATCAACAACAGATCGTAATAATTCTGGTGTATCAGCATTCTCTAATAATGTCCAGATTCTCTCCATAACATACTGCGAAATACATAATAGATTTTACAATATGAAAAATGGAACTATACAAATTCATAATAGGATCATGCAAAAGCTCATTTTATTCATTGTTTATGTATTTTTAAAAATATCACTGTTAATTCTTGATTAACATTAATATACTCACTCCAATGAGATCAGCAGCGGTATGTTTCTTTTCATCACACTTCAATGTCTGCAATTACAAGGAAGCACATATTGAAAATCATTCATTTTATGCACTATAAATTCAACCATATAATATTTACTGTCGCTTTGAATTTTTTTCATGAAAGATAGGGGGAATACCCAATAGAGCAAAATCATCAAATGCATTGGCTGTAAAGTTTTGTTCACTTTAGTCAGTCAAACTAAAAAATTATAGACAATACTGTTATATACCTATATAATATTATATCTATGTGCAAGTTACCACATTTTTATCTTTGTACTTTTACAAATTTAACTAATTGTATGTACAATTAGATTCCATGTCTTTCCTATTCTACAGTCAAGTTTAAACAATCAATGATATCAATAGTATAACACAAGTGTGCTAAAATTACCTCTAGCAGAGCAAGTAGATACAGTGATTTGATTTCATCTTCTTGTACGCTCTCCATTTGATTAAACAACCAATCAAAATATCTGTAATAAAAGGCATTCTAAAACGCTAGATGTTTATGGTATGGGTGAAATATCAATCTCTATTTTAATTTAATCAGTTTTAATTAAACTAGCAGTCACAGATATCAGCAGGTACTGAGAAGCGATTGGCATGTAACTGCACGTCTGCAAACATACTGACATGACTGTAACAGATACCACTGCAGCTTTCAGTTTAGAAAGTTGTCACTAGTCAAATCATAACAGGCTTCAGAGAATAATCGCACAGGATTTGGATAATCGTTTCTTAGTCTTTAAAACAGAATTAAATAGTTTTATTCTAAAAGTTATGTTCATTGGAGTTTACTATAAGCATTTTAAAACAATTAAACCATGAGGCAAGTAAAAAATGGATATGAAGCATTGAGGCATAGAGATTTTATCAGAACAATTAAATCAATGGACTATTTAGTTTAGTTACTGTCTTTTGACTAATCTGGCAATGATTTATTAACTAACATGTAATCTGACCTATTGTTATGGGATTTTTTTATCCCCAATTCTTACCCTTGCATGTCCGGTCCCATGGTACTCCCCACCACACCAATACACAGAGCAACCTCAGTTTTAACATCTCTATATGATCTGGAAACAGAATAATTTAAAATCTTTAACCAAAAACATTTATTGGAGGCAAAAAAATATAATATATAGTAAAAAAAAATACATATTTTTTGATAAACATGAATGTGATAAATTAGTATCTTAAAACTGTACATAACCTCACTCACCTTTCAAAGAATATTGAATGAAGGGCACCAAGAATATCATCACTTGTTTTGGTTGTTGCCTATAAGTAAACATAAAATAAAAGAATTTTATAAAAATAAATTATAAAATCAATATTTATCAAATTGAACTAGTCTACCCATATCTAAAAGATAGGTTGCCAGGCAACGAAACATACGCCCACAGCAGCTAAATCGTCCGGGCAGTCAACAAGGGTTGTCGCATATTTTTACTAATTTCGGTAATGAAACATTTGTAATACACTAAAAACTGATTAAGAGTAACAACTCATTATGTAATTATCAGAAAATCATTAGAATTTGATTGCTTTTTATAAAGTTTTACCCCACGCTAACAATTAGTATATACATGAAACATTTAATATCATGGATTTAGCTGTTCAGTTATCTAAATTCATTGAAAATCAAAATATTGGTTCGTTTCAACACCTTAAACTCTATGTATCAATCTGAAGTCAATCGGATAGTAACTTTGGCCTCTATAGCGTCACAAGTATTTTTGAAGTTATCAAGGGAGATAACTCTGGTAGACTTAATTATTTGAAATCGTTGAAAATCAATAGGCTTCTTCGTCTCATGACCTTAAACACTGTGTATAAATCTAAAGTCAATCGGATATTAACTTTGGCCTCCAGAGCGTCCACAAGATTTTTTGAGGTGATCAAGGGCCATAACTCTGGCACTATCGGAAATCGCTGAAAATTAATAGGTGTCTTTGTCTTATGACCTTAAACACTGTGTATAAATTTAAAGTCAATCGGATATTAACTTTGGCCTCTAGAGCGTCCACAAGATTTTTTGAAGTGATCAAGGGCCATAACTCTGGCACTAATTATCGGAAATCGCTGAAAATCAATAGGCTTCTTCGTCTTATAACCTTAAACACTGTGTATCAATTTGAAGTCAATCGGATATTAACTTTGGCCTCTAGAGCGTCCACAAGATTTTTTGAAGTGATCAAGGGCCATAACTCTGGCACTAATTATCGGAAATCGCTGAAAATCAATAGGCTTCTTCGTCTCATGACCTTAAACACTGTGTATAAATCTAAAGTCAATCGGATATTAACTTTGGCCTCCAGAGCGTACACAAGATTTTTTGAGGTGATCAAGGGCCATAACTCTGGCACTATCGGAAATCGCTGAAAATTAATAGGTGTCTTTGTCTTATGACCTTAAACACTGTGTATAAATTTAAAGTCAATCGGATATTAACTTTGGCCTCTAGAGCGTCCACAAGATTTTTTGAAGTGATCAAGGGCCATAACTCTGGCACTAATTATCGGAAATCGCTGAAAATCAATAGGCTTCTTCGTCTTATAACCTTAAACACTGTGTATCAATTTGAAGTCAATCGGATATTAACTTTGGCCTCTAGAGCGTCCACAAGATTTTTTGAAGTGATCAAGGGCCATAACTCTGGCACTAATTATCGGAAATCGCTGAAAATCAATAGGCTTCTTCGTCTTATGACCTTAAACACTGTGTATAAATTTAAAGTCAATCGGATATTAACTTTGACCTTTAGAGCGTCCACAAGATTTTTTGAGGTTATCAAGGGCCATAACTCTGGCACTAATTATCGGAAATCGCTGAAAATCAATAGGCGTCTTCGTCTTATGACCTTAAACACTGTGTATAAATTTAAAGTCAATCGGATATTAACTTTGGCCTCCAGAGCGTCCACAAGATTTTTTGAGGTGATCAAGGGCCATAACTCTGGCACTAACTATCGGAAATCGCTGAAAATTAATAGGCATCTTTGTCTTATGACCTTAAACACTGTGTATAAATTTAAAGTCAATCGGATATTAACTTTGGCCTCTAGAGCGTCCACAAGATTTTTTGAAGTGATCAAGGGCCATAACTCTGGCACTAATTATCGGAAATCGCTGAAAATCAATAGGCTTCTTCGTCTTATGACCTTAAACACTGTGTATCAATTTGAAGTCAATCGGATATTAACTTTGGCCTCTAGAGCGTCCACAAGATTTTTTGAAGTGATCAAGGGCCATAACTCTGGTACTAATTATCGGAAATCGCTGAAAATCATTAGGCTTCTTCGTCTTATGACCTTAAACACGGTGTATAAATTTAAAGTCAATCGGATATTAACTTTGGCCTCTAGAGCGTCCACAAGATTTTTTGAAGTGATCAAGGGCCATAACTCTGGCACTAATTATCGGAAATCGCTGAAAAACAATAGGCTTCTTCGTCTCATGACCTTAAACACTGTGTATAAATTTAAAGTCAATCGGATATTAACTATAGCCTGTAGAGCGTCCACAAGCAATTGTGGACGCCGGACCGACGGACCGACGGACGGACGGACGGACGGACGGACGGACGGGGGCGACGACAATATACGACCACATTTCAATGTGGGCGTATAAAAATGCTCTATTTTGTAAACAAACATCTCAGTATACATGTAATTTACTTAAATGTTATACAGGTTTACTACCGGTTCATATACAAAGATTACTGTTGCATATTTTAACATTGTATTTTCTATCAAACTACTGTTAAAATTTTGTAAATTCATAATAAATTGATAGGAGTTTAACATACCCTATGCCCTTCTCCTGTATGTAAAAATTCTTTGAGATTTCTGGCTGATATTGATCTTCTCTCTTTGTCATTATTTATTATAACTTTTCTCATCAATTTCGAAAGACGAGATTCATCAGAAAAACTTTTGTTGGGATCTGTGAAAAAAAATTAAAACAATAAAATAGAATATAAAATAGATTTCAAAGAGGATCACAAACTGTGAAAATCAAAATTTCTAAGATTGATAATCTGGTATTAATATACCATAATAATAATAAAGACTGATTATACAGAATAAGATACAGAGAGGATCACAGTAACTTTGAAATGGACAGTAACATATAGTACCTGTTGGAGCAGAAGGGTAAATATTAAACCTCATTTCATTGATTGAATGTCAAACCCCATTTCTCCCTCTCTGTTGTTTTCAGACCTTGCCATTGTCTTTCATTCAGTTTATTTCATTCTGGGCTTTAACAATTTTCTGTTCGGAACCAACAATGCTTATGAAGACAGGCTTAGGCCCTACTAAGGGCCGTATGCTATGAGGGAAATCTTGCCCTTGAGATATGCTTTCTCTTGTACTGAATTCAAACAAGGGGAAACCTTGATGGAAAATCCAGAGGTACTCTTTTGTCCAACAATGAGAAAATCCAGACAAACAAACGATAAGTTAATTTTACAGTGCCGACAAACATTTTGTCTAAGCTGAATGTATAAACTTCACTGTATTGAATCAGAGCATAAGACAATTACAGATGTAAACTAAAAGATAAGTTGACCCTTTTAAAACTTGTTTCATATTTCACTTCATTTTGCAATGTAAACAGATTTTTGGAACAGGCCTACATCCAGATGATAAATATCACCCACTTACATGTCATGTAGTAACCAGGGACACTAGCAAGTTCTGTTAATACTAATATTTCTCATTTACCTACAGGTAATACCAGGAAGTATTGTCATAACATATCATTAATATAAGTTTAAGGTTTACAAACAGTAGTAATGCTTCAACCAGAATGTGACACATCACACATGTTGTGATAAGCAGATTGTCAATGCTAAAACTTGTCAGTAAGGACTACCTGTTGTCCAATAAACATAACTATCTTCACAAGCTGGCTTATTGTCTAAATCATTCCAGCTATAAACCTTACAATCATTGTCCTCCTCAAATTCTTCCATCAAAATACACTTTCACATTTAGTCCCTACACACACCAGTTTAATCCACTACTGCACACACACTTCACACTATATCAAGGTCAAGGTGAATATATAGGGATCATAGGTCAAGTATATAGAGTGTAATGTAAGTAATACAGTATACTGTATGGTACATGTATGTCAGCTGTTTAGAATGCAAGTAGGTCATTAAACAATAAATGATATCACTAGACTAGTTGTTTATGCAAAAGATGTAGACTTGATAGTTTTGTGATATGAGCAAGGACATATTTTTAAATGCTGTTTAAAACATTACATTGAAAAATTGTCTCTACATGTACTAATAAAATGATTCATATCTTTATCACTCAAATAACATATTTATAAATTCTATTAAAGATGCATTCCCATAAAAACACCCAGGAAGCGTACCTGGGACAAAAATGAGAGACTGTCACTAGAGTGACGTCAAAAGTTGCATGCAGAGATTGTATGACATCTTTGCATTAGAGGGGTCATAATATATGTTGATAAACATAACGACTGGCAGACATGGAAAAAGTGAGAGACTTAATCGTATAACACATTTTAAGACTAAAACTGTGTGAAAAAAAGTGGGTGGGGGATAATCCAAGAATTTACTTAGGCTTCAATGTATGTGACAACATCGTCTTTTAACTCAATGAATTCATCCCCAGCATGGCCAGTTTCTACGACCACCACGTCACGTGACAAACATTGATTCTCTAAATAAACTTTTTTATAGTTTTTTGGGGGGTATTTCTCATGAATACAGTGTTTTGAGAGGGATTTGGAGAAAATTTTTGATAGATTATTTAGTTTGAATATGTTTTTAGTCCAAATATATATATCATCAAATGACCCTTTGTACATACAGAATGGCATCTTTAATATCATACACCGTGACATATTTTTGATCACATTTAACTAAAACAGAGAAATGCCTGACAGTTAAAGTAGCTAAGTTTCTAACTCAATATCATCCAAAATCTTCAACATTGAAAACACAAATTATTTGTCAATTTAAATCAACATTGATGCTGTAGTATTACCGGAAAAAGATGGGCTTCTGATATCCAATATTTAAGACAAAATAAACATTATACCATTGGTGTACCATAGTGCGTTTCAGGCCCAGTTCTAGTAAGAGACTTGAGGAATGAGGCTAGAAACATTGCACTAAATCAAACGGCATATATAGACTGGAATAACCAGATGCTAGAAATTTGTATTGGATTGAAACTGCTAGCTTATTTTGCCGAACATAACTGACTTGAAATTAGAGTAAAAACGAAAACCATTGAATGTAAATCAGTATATATACATTCGTATTACAGTATCATATGTGTTGTAACCCACTTGTCAATTTCTGGGTACCAAATATTAGGGATTTAGCTCCTTTCATTATCAGGTACCATTAACATGGTATCAAAGACTTATTATAAATATAATACTTCATTGGGGTTTTTTTTTGCTTTCATGTTTACTACTTATAAGTAATACTGAGAACTAAAAATCTGCCTTGCAACCTGTTTATGTTTCTTGACACAATCATACACATAGTTTAATACTTGTAAACACATTTAATCAATAAACTGGAATGTAATTATTAGATCCATTTGATTATCTATCATCTTATATCCATATATCTATGCACAAAATTTATTTTGATTTTTTTTCTCGAGTCATTCCTTTTAAATGTTGCTCCTTTCCTTGTTGAAAGTTTCAATAATGTTCTTATCCCTACTGTGCCAAGAGTTACATGTGGACCATTCGATCAGTATCACAATAGCGTATAATTAATATAGATGTATGTATATCAAAGTCCCAACATGCCAGAAAAAAGTAGAATACGGGTTAAAAAGACATTAAGACCATCTACACCTTGTCAATGTAAATGTATGGATGGTCGGACAGCAACAAAAAGTGTCCAGTTGTTCATGTGGCAACAAAAATTGTCTAGTTGTTTGCATGATAAAAAAAACTGAGGTGCAAGTAAAAGAATCATTGGCATTTGGACTTTAAAGAAGAGGGGACAGATAATTATTAAATAAAAACAGATTATTCTTTCCAGCTAATTTTGATTTGTGAAAGCTTTTCTGGATAATGATGGAGATTGTATATGAGGCAGTCACAGGCACTTGAAGGGATCAAAATAAATTAAAATAAAACTTCTTACCACTGCTTAATACAAGAAGGTAAGTCAGACGCCATCTTTGTTTTGACTGATTTACCATGTATCGTCTGATATCATCTCACAATACTCACTAGTTCTAACACTTCATGTCATTTTTATTGCTAACGAGACCTTATTTGACTATTATTCACCTTCCGATGTAATTAAATTGGTCATTTAACACTGTTATTGATAACAAATCAAACTTGAACCGCTATCATTTATCGACGATCAACTTCCTGAGGCCGGAAGTAACCCGAAAAAAGGTCAAAAGAAGTCTGTATCACCCAGTCCCTTTATAAACCTATCATTACTCGATATGTGCATAGGAACTGGGTGATCAAGTCTCGCTCAACAGTGGCCTCGCTTCGTAGGCTTTATCACATGATAGAACTTACCTTCTTGTATTAAGCAGTGGTAAGAAGTTTTATTTTAATTTATTTTAATCCCTTCAAGTGCCTGTGGAGTAGTGATGTGCGGTTTTTCGGTTTTACCGTACGGTATCGGTTTTTACAAATAAACCGAAAACCGAACCGTTAAAAAAAAATAACCGTGCATTTCGTTTTTTTTCCAAATTCCTAATTTTTATGTAGCCGTATTTCGTTTACTAAATAATTTCAAAATTTTAATGTAGCCACCACTTCGTTTTTTTTTTTGGATCAACCAGAGCCCGTATGTATAGAATAATAGAGTGTTTAATCAGTCTGGTTGGCCTAGACTATTTATGCAACCCGAAGCCGGTTGTCAATATCGAACGATGGCTTCCTCTAAAAAGTAAAATGCCTCCATGGCTTGCTCAATAAGTATGAAAGATTAGATGACACAAAATGTAGATTTAATCTTTGTAAAAAATCTATTTCTGCTGCATAAATTATAAGAATATAATTTAACAATTTTGAGTCAGGTTTAGAACAACATTTGAACAATACCCGAAAACGGCAATTGCGTAAGTTTTGTTTTTAAGTTTATAATTTATAAACGAGAAATAAAATACCACATGTTTCGATTTGTTGGATTGGTATTATTTTGTGATGCAAATTTATTTTGGTATTTTTTTTACAGTAGAATCTAACTTTATTGTTACTGATATTATGTCGTTATATTAATTTATTATTATGCCTATGGCGTTGTGTGTGTCAGATCTTTTTTTTTTTTTTTTACAGTAACTTTGTTATTACTATCAGTCATAATTAAAGTCATATAACAGTAAAAAAAAAAACCTTGTTGTTTACTATTTACATCAATATTTTTGATATTTTTTCTGGCTTTCAAGTATTCCTGTAAAATAACCATAAATCAGTACATACATGACACAGTGTTTAAATGAATAAAAAAACCGAAAACCGAAACCGAGTTTTTTTGCCTCAGAAAAACCGAAAACCGAAACCGAAAGAAAATTTAAAAACCGCACATCACTACTGTGGAGGCAGTGGATATTTAACCGAATTCGGCACTTTACTTTAATTTACTATTTTGCTGTACCTTACATTTGACAAGCACAGTTCTCTGATTCCTGGACTTAGCCATTTTTGCTAAGGCAATTTTGCCATCTGACATTAACCCATAACTCAAACTCTAACCCTAACCCAAAATCTAAACCTAATCCAAACCATAACCCAACAGTTCTATTCGTCCTGTGTCTAACATTCCTTCTTTCTCCGTTTCTTATAAAGGGACGAAACAGCCTACCGGTACTTGAATTTCTATGGTAGAATTTGATAGAATTATTTTTAAAAGAAAATAAGATAATAAATGTAAATTGTAGAAAAACATTTAGAATATTACTCTATTTTGGTTGAGGGCGCATTTCTGCGCATTTTGGTTTTTAATAAAAGTACTAGACTGTCAGTGGTGTTTATGTTTTTCCAGTAAAATCGTGTTTTGTGCCAAACTTGAAAGACAGAGCAATCAAAATGGTGGAATATATCAAGAATCGCACAACTACGCATGTCGAACGGAAGTGGATATTAAACCAATCAGAAACGATGTACGGTAAAAAACAGCGAAAGTAGATACTTTGCCGAATTCGGTAAAATATCCACTACGTTTATATGATAAGATTTTTTTCCTGAAATATTATGGATTTTTTATCATATATTATATTGATAATATTGGCGCGTGCTTTTTTTCACGCATCGACTCTCATAGTCATAGACACAAATTAGTCCTGTATCTGGTGACATGTATCAAAATTGTTTTGGCTAAACTAGTATGTACCTGATGATTTTCTCATATCAACTTGACTTCCCCGGTGTCCTACGATTCCAGATGAAAATATTTCAGACTTGCTGCAGTCAAACTTTGTCAAATTTGGATTACTTGTCCTGGGACTTTTTCTTTCTTCTTCTTTTCTTAGTCTGGAATTCCCATTTTTTACAAATGGGACTGACCTTGTCACCGGTTTCAGGGGTTCCCTTTTATCAGCTAGTTTTACTTTCGTTTCTGTTGCGGTTGGGTTGTTTTTGTTTGTAACATTATTTATTGTGTTGTAAGTCGAGCCTCCTTTGGCTTCGTTTGACTTTTCTGTCAAGTTGGTTCTGGAATTTTCAGAACCTCCCGTCGAAGACTTGCCATTGTTACTGTCAGTCTTGTCTTGAGACTTGCTCTTTGCACCTCCGGACTTGTCACTCATTACACGTTGTAACGGATTAACGAACCATTCCCCTCAAAGTCAAATGAATCACATTATAACAGTACTTTAATTTAGTTCCTGTCATTCCGCCATTTCTCCTTTCCCGTTTAAAAGCTTTCGGCAGTTAATATAAAAAAAAAATATTAAGAAAATATTTGGACACCCTAAAATTTATATTGGAACAGAATAAAAATTATTAAAACTATTTATTCATATATTTATGAAAATATTTACCAATTAACTTATCCCTCGCAGATCAAAAGCTGTGACCCAAATACTTCGACAAACCAATAGCAAGTATTACATTTTCCCCATATTAGCAAGATGGCTGCGCTCTTAGACGAATTTGTTTTGGCCAATTTATCATCAAAATTTAACATTTTGTCAGTCGAAAGAAGCCCTTCTTCGAATAATATACTTGCCACGTTTGAAGCTGGGTTCATAAACGAATACAACGTAAGAAATTGTGTTGATAAATTTTTTAGCAAGGTTCGATGACATGGTTTTGATAACCACACGTGGGTAAACATACAAAATTTACAATCACTGAGTACTGACAAGATGATAATACGCTAGTATTAGTAGTATACGACGGGCCATGCCTGAGTCAGCCTGAGTAGAGCGAAGCTATTGTGATTGTTGCCAAATATAAAACCTATGTTTCCTAAGTGATACAAGTGAAGTACAGTCAGATGATTTGGTTTTTCCGAATTGACTCTGATTTAAATCAAAATTATAATACCGAAATAATAATGATTCATTTTGTTGTTTTTTTTAAAAAAAAAGAAAAAAAATTGTGTGAAATATTTTCATTGTCATTAATTGACGTCAAAAATATGTGACGTCATTGATTAGACACGTCGTAGGAGAAATATTTCTATAAGATGTGTAATCTCGCTTGAAAGTTGACACCTGCGATGCTCTATATATGCAACAGGCCTTGTCTGAGTATAGCAAAGCTTATTTATTTTCATTGACGTCAAAAATATGTGACATGCCGACGTCACTGGTCAGACGCGTCATAGAAATCTTTCTATGACTATGAGACGCGTAAGTTCGAGATTTGGTGTTGGCATACGCTGACATGTGCATTGCCAACTTACGCTCCTGTGTTACCGCAATGCTTTAGAGCTTCGCTCTATATTTTATGTAACAGGCCTCTGAGTAGAGGGAAGCTGTGATGATTGTTGTCAAATATAAAACATTAAGTTTCCCATGTGATAATTATTTTCATCAAAAATATGTGACGTCATTGATTAGATGCGTCATAGAAAGATTTATAATGAGACGCGTAAACTCACTTGGGCAAGATTTCGTAAGTTGACATGCGCATTGCCAATTTTGCCCAGTGTATCAACCAGGGCTTCCACGACAGGACAGGCTTCCCCGACTGGAATATACGGCTGATGTGGAACCCATGATATCAACAGTCTGTGGGTTACATTTTTACTTACACTTCTATGTTACCAGATAAGAGCTTTGCTCAACTTGCCTGCTGTGTGCGATGCTTTAGACCTTCGCTTTATACATGTATTAGGCTAATTGGTTCATTATTTGATATGACAATTAATTTCATGAGGAAGCTCTCATTGCCACTGAAGCAACTTCATTGTAAATATCAAAATTTGCACAAATGAGTACCCCACTTTGATTTATTTTCACTGTCATATGAATAGACTAGCTGGCACTTATGACTTAGCTAGTTAAAGCTCTGAATGTTAACGTAGGCCTCATGTAGTCATGACACATGTCCTGTATGTTCAGAGTCAGTATGTGCAACACAACATGCTGTTAAAAATACGTCCCCTTCTGCTAAACTGCTTGGCTGAAGCCATTGAAATTTAAATATGTGGTAACACACAAATCGACATAACTCTGCCATATATGACAAAAAGTTATTTATTTTTAATAGTAAGTGCAGGGGGACTGTACCACACATAATTTACACAAAAACAAATGTATGGACAAGACATCATACTCAGAGACCACAAACAAACAATCAAATCAAAAAGAGTGAATGGATCTGGGGGCTAGCTGTAAGTGTCCACTGTGCTGTACAGCCCTGGCCTGTCTGTAGTGACAGACTTCATTCATATTTGAAAACAAGAGGGAATACAACCCAAAGAATTCATTGTATAATGTCAGCATGAGTCATGATCTATCATATCTCCTGTAATCTGGAAAAACCTAGCTGGTCAAATTTTGGTAAAAATTGAGTTAGACCCATATTTGGACTCAGTAGTCAGTACCCATGTATATAATAATAGGTTTTTTTTTCCTCCTTCACCGAAAGAGCGTCTAATTATCTACATCTAAAAAGACAAAATCAAATTGGTTATATATTCAGTAGCTTAATAAAATAGTTTTCCTTTGTTTACTGAAAACTACATTCAACAGAGTTACTAGGTTTTTCCAGATTTCGGAAGATATGCTCCCATAAGTACGAATGCAAGCATATTGTATTGATTCAACTATACAAGTAACCATATCGGTGAAATGTATCAAAAAAGTTGTCTAAAACTAAATGCACTAAATAAATAAAGAAACATTTAGGTATTCAATGGAATCGATGTATATAGAATACATTTAGGGCACATATTCCAACCGTCAAAGAACAAACAAAACTTAATACAAAGAAGCAAATAGAGAATTTAGACCTTTTTGGAAGAGAGCCGTCTGATCTGCTGACTGAATGGCGTTACGTAAATTACCGATACATACATTGATAAAGAAATTAATTTTGCTAGGTGAAACTAAAGGCATCCAGTCTAAGCTAAAAACAAAGACAGACATTAATATATCTCAATGGTTTTAACTACGTTCTTGTATCTAGTGTCTTCTTGTGATAGTTTATACAAATAACAAGGGCTAATTTATTTAGAAGTGATATTTTAGAATTTGATATTTTAATTTCAGGTAGATGATCAGAAATTAATACATAGTTGGCCCGTCCGCCATGGTGTAAATGTGACAAGTCCAGGTATATGGTGTGATGAAGAAGAGGAATATATTTGTGTTTTTAATCAACAGGTATAATACACATGTATCATTTTAATTGGTCACCCAAGACAATCAAATCCGGAAATAATGATTTTAATTATAAGTTTATTTGACAATAGGAGCAATTGAAATTAGTTACAACTGTCAATCTTACTTTGTGCGAAACATGCACAAAAAATATAAAGAAAACATGAAAAAGAATAGAGTAAGATTATGTTTATTTTATAGGCATCTGAATTGAGTTTGAGTTATGATCTGCCTATTTTCTGGTTTGAAAAGCAAGAAAGCATGGTGAAATGAATGGGGTTTAACACCATATGTTTCTGCACCCACCCGACTAATGGAGATGGGATGTTATTTTAAAGCATATTTCATACACAGCTCAAGATATCTTTATGAAACTCTGCACATATCTACCTAGGCAGCATAATTGGGATGCCAAGGCGGTTACTATTTGGTATACATCTTAACATGTACAGTGTAGGAATTCGATACTGAGTCTTTTTAATTTTTTTTCTTGTGTATTAGAAGAGTAGACCTATCGTACTGCAGTTCAACTCCCTGAAATTATTTGTTAATGCTACAACAAAGTTATTATATATTTCCAGGAGATTAGAAGATGGAATGTAGACGATAACATAATTGAGAAGACCAGGAAGAAAAATGTATGTCAAAACATATTTCCTTTCCTTTTTGAATCAGGTTGATGGAGAGGAAATTTATAATTTTGAGACTAAGGGGACATCAGTGTTCATCTTTTTGTATTTTGTTTATTTTTTTGAAAAATCAAAAATATTTAGGCTTACCGGTAATGAATTATTTTTTTTAGAATTAGAAATTTACCAATTCTTTTATTACCCAATAATTCCACGACTAATTTCTAGGTTTTTGAATTATTATTTTTCCAGATAAAAACAGATATTTATAAAGTATTTACTACCGAAGGATATAAACCCATAGTGTTGTGTAAAAATGGAGCTGCAGAGTTTATTGAAAATATAAAATCAATTTGTGAAACTCCTGTAATTGGAAGTCAAGACAGCATAGTTTATGCTGATATAATTAAAAAACAAAATGGATTTGGTGTAATATATTTAGTAGAATCAAAGGTAAACATTAAATTAGTTTTTGTCTGAGTTAGTTGTATAATATCAAACCAACAGACTTACAACTAGATTTTTGATTCTCATAGGTCATGCTTCAAAATTACCAATCAAGCAAAGTTATCCTCTCACCAACCTTATTTGAAATTGAACAAACCCAAGTTATTGACATTGGTAATCTTCATATTGAGGTTCTTCGATTTTGATGATATTTTTTAAAAACATGATTAATTCCTGTATTTTGAATACCATATTTAATTCAAAATTGTTAGCAGCAAATGGAGTAGCACTTTATAAATATATGTAAACCTTTAACTTAAATGGATCATCCCGATTTTAACAGAAACAAAAATTTGTGTACGTATGAAATTTAATCGCCAAAATATAGAGGAATGATGTATTATTGACTTTGTGAGTCAAAATTTCAGCTCAAAATATTGAGTCGTTTGGACTTGATTGTTAAAACTACTTATCCGAACACGTAACCCTTTTAACCCTTGTCGGTGCACGTGGGGTCTCCGTGGACCCCATGCACATGTTTTATAGTGTTTTGTAATAACTACTGGGCACTGCTTTCTGAAATTTAGTAACTTTGTCTCTAATATATTTTTAAACATAGCGAATAGATTGGTATTCATCTGCTTCCCACATGAAGAGTTATGTTACATGCCAAACAGGCCCAACGCTTGTGGGGCACAAGGGGTCCAATCGGACCCCAAACTTACAACTCGCAGTAGGAATTTTGCTAATGTGTTTGCTGTCTGATACCATATTGCGTATGCCAGACTATTCTCTCTTTCAACATCTGCATGTTACAAATACCAAAAATTAAATGATGAATTCCAAAAATTCTATGGTTTTTGTATCAAGCGTGAATCACCATTTAACCTCGTTATAACATAGTACACAAAATAGCAATTTTGTGAGTATTATTAAATCTGTTCAAAATATCACTTAAATGTTTTTGTGTAATAATTTAGTTGTTTTTCAGTTGTCAAATATAAATGCAAATAAAAACTTAACCGCTGCTTTTAAATTCAAATACATCTGTACGTAAAAACTTTGAATTACAACTGGGGTCCATACGGACCCCTTGTTACCTGCTATGTGATTCTCACCACGTGCACCCACAAGGGTTAAGATTTGTGTCAATTTTTTCGTTGGCTAACCTGAAAATTGACCCTCGTTCCTTTAGAGGTCTGTACAATGAATGACTCATGTTCTGTACTTGATAACGAAAGTTAAATTTCACCTATACCTTATTTTTTGGAAACAAAGTCTGGTTTTGTCCAGATACCATGAAATATAGCTTGGGACACCGGTCTCCATTTCCAGATGAAGACTGATAGGTTTTGGTGTTTGAAAAAGATTACATATATTGAGTTAGTTGCTTGGACGTTTATTCACCAAAATATAATCGAGATTGGCCCTTTAAATTTATCTTGAAGGGATATTCAGTAGTGATAGCGTATCCTTTTGTATTATGTCTGTTATTGTTGTTCTAAGATTTATGAAAGTGTTTTAATATATCTTATTGAATTCTTCCAGAACAAAAGAACTCTTCACTGTCAGTGGTATTTAGATGATGTAGAACAATGGAAACATCAGACATTTGTTATTACTTACCAGAAAACAGTTATTGATTATTGTTGTCACACTGATGAGAATTCTAATACTTGTCTCTTTTTATTAGGTATGTCACATTCTTGTTTTTATGCGCCTAGTCGTCAGGGGCGGATTGGGCCGTAGGGAGATCGCCCGAAGGGCCAGTCGAATGATCAACCGAAAAATTGACAAAATAATTTTGTCCAATTGGTCTAAAAAACCCTTTTCTGTGGAACATTATATGGGAAGAGGGGTATTGGACCGGCTATGGAGCGATGATGATCATGTTGTATGTGACCGGTGGCTTTAACGGGCCGCCACGCCGTCAATGGAGTCTGGCATGGGCTGCTGTAATAGACTTTCTGGGTGTGCTGGGGGTGGGCCAGAATTCGGAATCCTGGAATGGTGATTCTGAATTTCATCCGAAAATTTCATCGGATTCACTCGACACTGTCGCCCGACAATTTATTAATTATTAAGTCACCTGCACCTTGTTTGTAGGGATACGCCAGAATCCAAAATTCAAAAAGCAGCTTTTATGAATTTCACTTTCGTCACTCTGTACCAATGTGTCTCCCCGTCTAGCGCTCCCAGAAACAAAAATGGGATATTTTTCAATGAAAATATTCCTACTTATTCAATATTGCTAACTGGTTAATCAAATGGCAAAATTTTCTCAACTAGTCCCATTTTTTAACCAGTTAAATTCTCTTGACGATGCAATGATAATACGTAATGATAATACGTTAATAAATGATATGATGATATGATAAATTCACAGGTTGATGGTTGTAAATTACTAGCACGTCGGGGTTTAGGCTTAAGTTAATTGACTTATGAAATATATTATTTGACAGAGACTTTAATTAGATACACTGTATGCCACCAAATCGTATATTTGGGATTATTTTTCAAAAATTTCCAAGGGGAGAGCCCCCGGAATATTGATTTCAACAATTTCCGACAATTATTGCCAGAGTTATGGCCCTTGACCACTATGCACAGTATTTAAGGCCATACGACAAAGGAACCTATTGAATTTTAACAATTTCCAATAACTACTGCCAGAGTTATGACCCTTTATCATTTTGAAAAATTTTGTGGATGCTTGAGAGGCGTAAGTTACTTTCTGATAGACTTTAAATTTGTACAGTGTCAACAGTCATGAGATGAAGAATCCTATTGATTTTCAACAATTCCCAATAATTACTGCCAGAGTTATGGCCCTTGATCACTTTGAAAAATTTCACTTGAGAAATCCTGTGGAAACGCTAGAGGCTAAAGATAATATAAATCTATACACAATCGAAACAAATTCCAATGATTTCTGATAATTACTTAATGAGCTGTTACTCGTAATCAGATGTTAGTGTGTTGTAAATCTTTTCATTACAGGTTCTGAAAAAGATTTATATAGAATAAATATAAAAGAAAGTAGTATAGAAGAAGAATTTATAAGTGTAATACATGAATTGGGAACTGAAGCTAGTATTGTTTGTTTAGACAATTCACAGATTGTTATAGCAGGTTTACTCAAAAAAGGACAAAGTATGTGGTTACCATCTAGTGGTTTATTTCTAATTTTACTTAAGTAAATTTTTTTAGATTTTCCTGTATAATAGAAAGTGCAGGAGGCCTGCACCACACTTAACAGAAACCTATAGAAACATAAAAGAATAACCATATCAAGAAACTGCAACCAGGAACTGTTGATTACCATCTAATGTTTTTGTACATATTTTAGCAATTCTGGAGACTAAGACAACATAAAGTTACAAATGATTTCTG
This sequence comes from Patella caerulea, assembly GCA_036850965.1. Classification (NCBI taxonomy): domain Eukaryota; kingdom Metazoa; phylum Mollusca; class Gastropoda; family Patellidae; genus Patella; species Patella caerulea. The sequence goes on along the minus strand of JAZGQO010000014.1, from coordinate 14,811,504 downwards.
TGAAATTTGCAAGTTTTGAATTCTATTTTACAGATGGTGTTGGAATATTTGATACAAAATATTGTGCTGTTCAGTCTTTTAAACCATTTCCAGAAATTTGTAAAGTTGTCCCTCGTGTGAGTAGATTTCTCTGTTTTGATTTTGCTCTTGACCCTTTAAAACAGTCAATGTACATAAAACAGTGAACGGTAGCGTGATGATGCCATCACAGGTGACCGAGTGTTCTAATGCATGCATTGCAGTTCATAAGCCTTGTATTCTGTGCAAATTATCAGTTTGATCTAAGTTTTGAATATGACCCGGAGTTGGGCCCCGGTCTAACTTTTGTTTTCCTCTTCTGTTTCCTTTCAGTTCTAATGCCGCCAGTAATGGGTTGTAGGAGAGCAAAATTACCTGTTAATCTATCTTATGTCTTCATTTTTTTAGATTTTCCTGTATAATAGAAAGTGCAGGAGGCCTGCACCACACTTAACAGAAACCTATAGAAACATAAAAGAATAAACAAATCAAGAAACTGCAACCAGGAACTGTTGATTACCATCTAAAGTTTTTGTACATATTTTGTTTTCCTCTTCTGTTTCCTTTCAGTTCTAATGCCGCCAGTAATGGGTTGTAGAAGAGCAAAATTACCTGTTAATCTGTCTTATGTCTTCATTACAAGAAACACATCATACAGATATGTTATTCATCTGCATTTTGATTTTAATAAAATCTTATTTCAGGTGTTTTGTTTGAATAACCATATATTTATGAACTGTGGGAAAAAACTGTATGCATTTCCATATCAGTTTGGTACATCAACACTTTCTGAATTCCTAGGAAAATCCCGTAGTGTTGAAGATAACACTAATTCCTCTTTACACATTATAAACTGGTCCACAAAGCTTAAGGTAATTTATTTTATTTTGAATGTCTTTATCTTTTAACAATTAGATCTATCCGAGTTAATGAGTTTGAATTACCAAATTGTTTGAAATGAATTATATATGTTATCATGTTATAGAGTTGTGTATATTTGACCACTCTAATATACAACTGTGGAATAAAAATTCTTACTTTTTGTTTAATAGACTTACCTTGTTTGTTTCTTCCCACTAAAGACCCCTACGAACAGTCAATTTAAATAAAACTGTACCATGTTAGTTTTATTGTGACTTAGTTAGTGTTAATTGGATATTAAACCCAATTTCTCTCTCTTTGTTTTTTAGAGTAAAGGTAACAATACAGTCAAACAACTTGAAACCATTTTAAATGATCTTATAGATCCATCAAAAGTAAGTTTTTACTTCATTATACACGCAATAAAGGGCGTTGATTACTACTCAAAAATGCACATTTTATAGCTAGCACTATAAATTTTGTTCATAAGATATGGTATTTTCTATTATTTAGGGTGATAAAACTACATATTAATCATCACCAAAAAACCCCAATTTTTTCTGGTCACATGGCTTAATTTGGATGCATTGTCCAGTTTGGAACTGTTGCTGGAGACAGCCATGATTGTTTACTGTTAATCATGTGACTGATGTCGTAATTTATTCAACAACTGATCTAGGTTGTAGAAACCTTCGTGTTTGCTATAAATAGGGTTTTTTGCCGCTTGTATCTCCATTATTACGTAACCCAACGTTTGGACTAATTTGTGTGCTCTGTGTTATTTTACATATGGAACAAGTATGCAAAGTATTAACCCTTGTGGGTGCACGTGGTGAGAATCACATAGCAGGTAACAAGGGGTCCGTATGGACCCCAGTTGTAATTCAAAGTTTTTACGTACAGATGTATTTGAATTTAAAAGCAGCGGTTAAGTTTTTATTTGCATTTATATTTGACAACTGAAAAACAACTAAATTATTATACAAAAACATTTAAGTGATATTTTGAACAGATTTAATAATACTCACAAAATTGCTACTTTGTGTACTATGTTATAACGAGGTTAAATGGCGATTCACGCTTGATACAAAAACCATAGAATTTTTGGAATTCATCATTTAATTTTTGGTTTTTGTAACATGCAGATGTTGAAAGAGAGAATAGTCTGGCATACGCAATATGGTATCAGGCAGCAAACACATTAGCAAAATTCCTACTGCGAGTTGTAAGTTTGGGGTCCGATTGGACCCCTTGTGCCCTACAAGCGTTGGACCTGTTTGGCTTGTAACATAACTCTTCATGTGGGAAGCAGATGAATACCGATCTATTCGCCCTGTTTAAAAATATATTGGAGACAAAGTCACTAAATTTCAGAAAGCAGTGCCCAGTAGTTTTTACAAAACGCTATAAAACAAATGCATGGGGTCCACGGAGACCCCACGTGCACCGACAAGGGTTAAGATTGGCGCTGAAAAGTACTCAAGGTCCTTTAGTAATTTGTTTTTTATTGCACAAAATATGTCTTTTTACGTGTAATCTCAATTCTATGTCAATGCAGATATAATTTATTGTGTGACCTACGGTTAATATTGACCAGTTATAATCTGAAGTCTGCTGTTGAATGCAGTCATATTTTTGACTGAATTGGTTTTGTTTTTCCAGTAAATTACTGGTGGCCCATACATTCTATAGTGAAATATATCCTCAAGGTGAAGAATCTTAACTTAAGATAGTACTCCCAACAAGGTTAAATTAAATGTCATTATTCACTCACTTTATATTTTTCAGACTCAAAACAAAAGTAAATTCTCAGATCAATTTAAAATATTTTTGGAGTGTTTAATAAAGGGGAATAACTCTTCCTCAATTTCTAGCCTTCAAATGATTCAACTTTGTCAACGATGTTTATCAGAGAGGAAATTTTGGCCTAGTGAAGAATTGAGACAGCTACTTAATCATGGATATATTTCTTCTGGGTAAATTGAACTAATTGCATTATTAAATTATATATTTTTATTAGAAATATATTCTTTTTTAAAATGTACATTTCTCCTCTCATATTCAACTTTATTATGTTGTAAAAAGAAAAAGTAAAATTTCAGTATTTCGTGACAGTGTGTTTTTCTAACATAAAATGAAGGTACATGTAATTAGCAACAGACAAAAATTTTAAGTTAAATTTGATAAATAAAACCCACTGATCACTTTTATTTCAGAATCTCATCCGAGTTAATTGAAGTTTTGATCGAGAAGAAAGAAAATAGTTTGCTTCATCTCAGTCTACAGAAACTATCAGAAATTCCTGAAGCTTGTCTTATTCAAATATTACAATATTATATAGGGTGAGCCATCCACATTATACTTGTGCTTAAATCCCAGCATGCTAAAATCAAATGTACTGTTAAAATAGATAAAAAAAATACTTATTAAAAAATGATATTCGTTTTTAAAATTGTTTAATTAAAATAAAAAATGAGTTCATTATGATTTTGCATTAATGTATTTGGATGTTTTGCCACTATCTGTTTTGTATAAAACAAATTGTGATGCAAACCAACCAATTTTTTTAATTCAGGTTATCAGATGAAGATTTTCAGAAGAATTTAGATATTGATATTTCAACTGTGATAGAAGTTAATCAAGATAAATGTCCATTTGGTGCTTTAAAGGCTCATTTTATGTATCCTTGCTAAATATTTGTTTAATTTCATTTCAAGGTTTGTCTAAGAACAAATTCAACAATAAGCTGAATGTAGAAAAATAGTAATATTTCTTGTATTTATTTTCCATTTATAGTATTGTAAATTGTTCTATATTTATAAGTTTTAATGCCTTAACTTTTATTAGTCGTGAAGTTTTGAGTCAACCATTCAGTGATATATTTCTAATAGACAAGCTACGAAAACTGAACTTTAAGAATGTCTTAGTAAGTACAAATTATTCTGTCCTCTGCAATAAACTCAATAATGTCTAGGTTCTTAATGTATGGTCCATTTCAACTTTTAACAAATATAAACATGTCTTTTACTTTTTTTTTCCTTGTTAAAATAATGTGGTTTGAATCTAGTTGTTGATGTTGTTTATATGATATATCTTTGTAGAGTTTACTGGACTTTTTATTTTATTTAATGGCAACTGATGATAACCAAGCTGTGTCATTTTCTACAAGACCACAGGTAAATAAACCTCATTTGTGTTCACATAAGCTAGGCCAGGGTAGTTGTGTGGTTAGACAGATCAATGGTTCATGTGGACTGAGAAGAATGTTAAACTTACTAGACCTTTATTACATTTTGTAAGTGAATAGTTTTGTGGTATGACAATATGTCTTCATTGAAAATTTTATGTCTATATCTTATAACCAATTTTGTTTTCCACTGTGTAGCCGTGGTGGCTCATTGCCTAGGGTGCTTGCTCCCTAGCCAGGGAAGTTGTACTCTTTGTTACAGAATGCCATAAACTGAATAAGTTGTACTATAGATGTTTTATCTGTATTTTAGTTACAGAATGTTATAGATTGGATAAGTTGTACTATAGATGCTCATGTTACACAGTTAATACTATCTCCTGATGCTAGAGTGTTACTTATTAAACTACATGAATCTGTTTCACAACAGGTAAGAGTACAATTCAGATTTAAATAGTTAATTGCCAACAAAAACTTCATTATCCCCTGTAACACCCCTATTATTTGTATTAATAAAAAATTATCAGTTTTATTCTAAGACTTTATAACAATGTTTTACAGATAACAAGTTTCATTTGAATTCTAATAAAGTATAAAAGTGTTGTGTAATGGCTCATTGGTGAATTAACGATATAAAAAAACCACAATAAATGATTGCTGATATATACATTATTCTGGATAAGGAATTGGGCCCCAAACACTACACATTTTGTTATTCTTCTTCTTGGGAGTAGACTTTCCTTGAAATTATGTCACTCGGCAAATCTCGACAGATTCTGGAACCTACATCTAACCTCGGCTGTATGACAGTAAGTGATATTTACCTACGCCCATACATTTGCGATGCGGCTACCGGTTTACTTTAACAGGAAAACTTGACGCTATTACAAACAAACAAGACACCATGGGCGCAGCAATGTTACATCCGGGACCTTTAAAGTAGTTCCAAGACACCATGGAAGCAGTCATGTTTCATCAGGGACCTTTAAAGTAATTTCCAATATGGCAGAATTCATCTTACAGCCGAGAGAGACTAGATGTGGGTTCCGGAATCTATTGAGAATTGCCCAGTGGAAATCCGGGATCTTTAAAGTAGTTCCAAGACACAGCCATGTTTCATCAGGGACCTTTAAAGTAGTTCCAATATGGCGGAATTCGTCATACAGCCGAGACTAGATGTAGGTTCCGGAATCTGTTGAGAATTGCCCAGCGGAAATTGTGCATTTTGATAGGTCACAATATTCTAAGATTGCGATGAGGATGACATGCTCAATTCATGGTCTATAGTATGCTGCTACTTAATCTGTTAAATGATTATTATATCCAACATATATTATTTATTTTTCAGACACAGTTTTATGATGGTATGATAGAATTAGAAGCATTGTTATCTCAGTACAAGTCTAAATTATCTAACCCAATAAAACCCAAAATAGGACAATATTGTATAGAAGTATTACATATCTATTGATATATCATAAAATAAATATCTTAAATCTACCAGTCGTTGCTTTATTTTTATACATCCACATTCATAATGTGAACGTATTATGCCGTCGCCCCTGTCTGTGTGTGTGTGTGTGTGTATGTATGTATGTGTGTGTGTGTCTGTGGTTCGCCTACAGGCCGCAATTCTTCATGGATTTTCTTCAAACTTGGTATACTTATTCCTTATACCCCAAGGAAGATCCCTATTGTTTTTGGGGCATGCCCGACCCCCAGGGGCCGAGCCACGCCCATTTCTAGTATTTGTTTGTTTGTCGTCTACAGGCCATATTTCTTAACTTATAATTTTGAAACTTAGCATACACATTCTTTGTACCCTAAGGAACATCCCTATCGTTTGGGGTGTATGCCCCACCCCCAGGGGCAGAGCCACGCCCATTTTCTTTTCGTGTGTCTTTGTGTCGCCTACAGGGCGCAATTCTTACTGGATTTTCTTCAAACTTGGTATACGTATTCCTTATACCCTAAGGAAGATCTCTATTGTTTTTGGTGCATGCCCGACCCCCAGGGACAGAGCCACGCCCATTTCTAGTATGTATTTGTTTGTCGTCTACAGGCCACATTTCTTAACTTATAATTTTGAAACTTAGCATACACATTCTTTGTACCCTAAGGAACATCCCTATCATTTGGGGTGCATGCCCACCCCCCTGGGGCAGAGCCACACCCATTTTCTTATCGTATGCTTTGTGTCGCCTACAGGCCGCAATTCTTATTGGATTTTCTTTAAAACTTTGTATACTTACTCTTTATACTCTAAGGATGATCCCTATCGTTTGGGGTGCATGCCCAACCCCCCCAGGGGCAGAGCCACACCCATTTTCTTTTTGTGTGTCTCTGTGTCGCCTAGAAGCCGCAATTCTAACTGTATTTTCTTAAAACTTTGTATACTTACCCTAAGGATGATCCGTATTGTTTTTTGGTGCATGCCCGACCCCCAATGGCAGAGCCACGCCCATTCCTTGTATTTATTTGTTTGTCGTCTACAAGCCACATTTCTTAACGTATCATCTTGAAACTTTGAATGATTATGCTTTGCACCCTAAGGAACATTTCTATCATTTGGGGTGCATGCCCAACTCCCAGGGGCAGAGTCACGCCCATTTTCTTTTTGTGTGTCGCCTACAGGCCACAATTCTTAATCGGTCATCTTGAAACTTAAAATACTTATTCCTTATACCCTAAGGATGACCCCTTTTGTTTTGGGTGCATGCCCGACCCCCATGGGACAGCAACACCCATTTGGTTTATGTATTCCTTATAGCCTGAGGGCGTCCACTATTGATTTTGACGAATGTCCCGACCCCTAGGGGCAGAGCCACGCTCACTTTTTGCCTTTAGTGTTAGGAAGGCACAATTCTGAATGGATTATCTTGGTATAGTTATTCCTTATACTCTAAGGACGGCAACTATTAATGTTGGTGCACGACCCTCAACGCTAAACAAACCAAACGCCTAGCCTTCTTGACAAAGTACCATATCAATCAAAGTAGGAATGTGGACGTATATTGTAGCGTTAGCGTTATGTTTCTAAATTGTGTGAATAGTTATAGTAAGGGGAGAGAGAGAGAAATGTGGTTTAACGTCCACTCGACACAAACTACGTCATTTTTGGACTAACATATTGTTTCATTTTATTTCAATAATTCGCTTCCGTGTAAGGGTCTTTAGCAGTTGGAGGAAACCGAAGTGCCCGAAGGAAAGCCATGAGGTTGAGAAGGCACCCCTATCTCCATGCCACAGAGGTGACCGGCCAGCTAGAGTTCGATGTGCGGCACTCTAGACCACTAGGCCATCCCAACCCCCCTATAGTAAAGGGGGGGGGGACAACACCAAAGCCTTACTTGAGTCAAACCTAAGGATATGATCCAATATACACCTCAAACTATGTTTCTTGTTTAATGGGCAAGTATATAATATAACGAAACCTAACAGATGTTTCTTGGTTTAAAGTGGTATTAGTGCTTTGGAGATCTTCAACAGTCAGAAATTTTTAAATGCCTTTACTTAAAGCTGTAGATCTCAATTCACAGAACTTCAAATTTTGAATCTAAAAAAAGGAATATTAGACCAAAAATGTTTTAATTTCGTTCAGTAATTAATTTACTGCAGAAAATAGAAAAAAGCCAGCACTGCAGCACAACCCATTTTAGGTAATATCTTTTGATAGGCCACCAATTGAATCCAAGATTACCTGTTGATTGTTTTGTTAATTAAATACAATACTATGAAATGAATTTAGACACATTTTAGGTTGGATTACCTGTGAAAACAAAGATGACAAAGATTTGATGTTAAATTTTGATGTTATATTTTGAAACTGATCAACAAATAATAGTTATGATGGTTTTAGATTAATTAGAAGTAACCAGTAATAGAGGTCAATGTCCTACTGTTCTATCCCGACTAGGCTAATGATATGGGCAAACATTATACTGTGATTCTCAAAAGGCTGCGTTATATAATTTAATATCTAATTATCAGTACATGGTATAATAAATGTTCTTCCTAGCACCAGCAAGAACTAGAAGCCAGTAAAATTTTCACTATTTCTAACAGGGTGTTGCCCTTCATGAGTTAATTGTCTTGTTAATGCTCCCCTTACCCACAAAAACAATAAAGATGTGACCTCTGGTTTGTCATTGCCTGGTAAACAATTTTAATGTTAAAAAAGCTTAGCACTAAATTTGTAACTGATTTGTTGGTTGACAATGATTTTTGATTTAACACAAACAACTTGGCATAGGGAACCTACCTGCCAATATTAAATCTTCTTTACAGAAACTAATTAAAACTGGGTTAATGAATACAAGTATACGCCATGCAGTGTGCTATGAAGGAAATTTTGCCCAATACAGTGGCGCTATCGCCTTCTTCAATTGTAATTTCCAACTGTTATAATATCTGTAACAGGCTGTGAATGGTTTACAAAGGACCTTGATTTTCTGTACCATTAGAGTGATAAGAGGCTTTTTCTTGTTAGGTGAAATTTTGCTGAAAAATTCTGAGGAACTTTCTCAACCTTGTTAGTCAACAAGTGTGATTTTCACCAAGCCACTGTGAATTCTGAAGTAGGTAACAATAATAACAACGAACACATTATCACTAAATAAATTTATGTACAAATAATACATATATCATCCATGTAATACATGATACATTATTAAAATCACTAACCAATTGTTGAATCAATCAACAAAATTACTCATGATTATTTATGTTACACGTTACTGGTTAGTAAAACAAAATCAAGTACAAAAATAATTGTTAACAAAAACGTTTTCGTTACTTTAACTTTCCTTTCACAGTCAAGGCATAGATTATGACTAGTGCCAGCGATACCAGTATAGCCCTACCTGCATCAAAAATTTTCTTCACAACAGGGAGTAAATATTACTAAATATAAAACAGGTATTAATAATAATGTAGTTAAATGACTGACTAGTTTACAGGATTATATCAGAGATTTGCCACATGGATTTTTTTTTCAATCAAAAAACAAGTTTTCGTGATAAGCAGATTTATCGATGCAAGTATCAACATTTGCTTTGCCTTTGATGCATGACATTTTAGCACTAATTTATCAGACAACTATAGGTATCAACATTTGCTTTGCCTTTGATGCATAAAATTTTAGCACTAATTTATCAGACAACTATAGGTACAAAACTATATTAGTTCATTAACAAAACTTTGTATAATATCATCATCTTTTAAGCCAATAAAAGAATTTTTTACTTTTCCATCCTTTACACTAACAACCATAGGCACTGATCTCACCTGAAATACAATAATATATTAACAACACAGTGTATAAATATTATTACATTATTGAATGATATATATTACAAGAGTGGTTTTCTGCCAACTAAAATGAACTGAATTGTTAATTTAGGTTTAACAGCTCAAAGAGCACAAAATGTATGTTACCGGTACAATTTAGCACCTCGTGGAAATTACTATGCAGTGACCAAAAACCATGTCAGCAATCTCCTATAACGGTAGTACATGTAGTCCTTTCAACCTGGGAGCCATGTCGCTAACACAGTAAAATGTTGGCTTGCTAGCCGGGAAATCCTTTGTTTAATCCCTGCGTTGGAAGAAAAAGGTTATCTGGATTTTGCGGTGTTGTTCACCCTCGTCAATGATGTAGGAAGGAGAGCCAGGCAAGGGACAATGTACAGTAGTTGGGACAGATGGTAAGAAAAACAGGTCCTGTGTGCACATTGGCGTGTATCTAAACGACCATTTACAGTTTTAAATAAGAGTAGGACAAAGTACCGCTGTCAGGGAAAAATCGCATGTCCTGTCTTCATAGCAGGAGGAGAACAGTTGGACGTTAAAACCTATTTCATTTCCTTTCATCACAAAATATTGCTCCAGGAATAATGGGAGGCTAAGGTGTGAAATAGTAGTTCAATACTTCTACTTTGTGCTCTTATGTCTCTTTCAGACACTACTTTGTGCTCTCTTATGTCTCTTTCAGACACTACTTATTACCTCATAGTCCATGGCCAGTCCTGGATTTTCATCAATATCAACTTTGGCCATAACAACCTTGCCCTTTTTATCTGATATAATGGCTTCTAATCGAGGTCCTAAAACTTTACAAGGGCCACACCATCTGAAAAATGTTTTAATTCATAGACCATAGACATAAACAAAGGAGATAGTTTATTAAAGGAGCTAAATCGCTAATATTTGGGACCTACAAATTGACCCAAATGGGCCACAACGCATATAATAATGTAAATTGAATGTATATAAACTGATTTACATTCAATCATTTCCGTCTTTAATCTAATTTCAAACAAGCCAACAGATAAATAAACGACACATATTTTAAAATGCTAAAACTGACGAGAAAAATGAAAATGTACCCGACAAAAGGGCCCTTGTGTCCGAGTCAATCGTTTCTATACACTGTTACTGTCGAATCCATTACTGAATGAGAATGCAGCCATTGTATTGGCATAAAAATCATCAATCAAGAATCAAGATGAACCTAAGTTATCTTGTCCGAAAGTATCAACCAATCAAATTGCTTACCTCTGCCTACCCTAAGCAGAAAATGCTCATCTTCGAACTCCATCAAGGCATTGACCTAATAAGCATATACACCAATTTCGAACATTTTAACTCAATTAGAAGGAAAGTTATTGTGTTCCAAAGTCTCGGCAAATCAAATTGCTTATCGCCCTGCTTACCCTGAGCAGTAAATGCTCATTATTGATCTTAGTCAAGGTATTACTGTAATGAACCAATACACTAAGTTTCATCACTCTCACTTAATTAGAACTAAAGTTATCGTGTCCCAAAGCATCAACCAATCAAATTGCTTATATCTGCTTACCCTAAGCGGAAAATGCTCATCTTCAAACTCCATTAAGGCATTGACCTAATAAACACATACACCAAGTTTGAACATTCTAGCTCAATTAGGAAGAGAGTTATTGTGATATCTGGATTTGCATACCCCGTAGATGATGCTCTGCGTAAGATGTAGGGCTGGGTATCGATAGTGATTTTTACTATCGATAATCGGCAATAAAATGTCGGTCGATAATCGATAGTAACGAAAAACTTATTTTCACGGTCGTCATCAAGACTGGATACAGTGTAAGTTCAAAGTTCAAAACCATACGAAGTTGCGAAAGATCGTTTGCTCCTGTCTGAAACCCAAAGTGCTTCCACACAGCACTTTTAGCTTTGCCGGGAAAATTAACAAGCGTTTTGTCGTCCATGTGTGCTATTTATTGTACCAGGTACTCTATTACTGAGGCACACGTACAGAAATAGTGAACTGTGCAGACAATTTTGAAGCTTGCAAAGGGAAATAACTCTAACTTTATTTACACATCCGGGTATCTCCGATTTAGCGATATTCAACAATAATTTCTTCAAAACTAAAGTAAGGTTTCAATGAGAGTATATTTATGAAAATGGCTGTTCAATAAGCAGTCACAATTTTGTTATGTGTTACATTGATACTTGATAGTAATTAAAGTGAGCGATGTATTATGATTAACTGAAAGAAAACATTGACATTTCAGACGCAAGAAAAATAGACGAAGAGCGATAATCGATATTAACCCACAGCTATCGATAGTGCTTTTCTGGGCCGTCCAATCGATACTATCGATTTATATCGATATTTTACCCAGCCCTAGTAAGATGATATATACATGTAATATACAAAGATTAAACGACAAATGAGAAGTGGCAGAGCGCAAATGTAATGAGGGAATGTCTATTGTACACACGTCAAAAACAGGATTTTCCAATGAAATATTTGTCATTTGACAAGCTGCATTTCACATTTTACTTTGGCCTTAGTGGTGTTTTGACTTTATCATTACTGGTATTAAGACTTTGTACATTGTACCTTTTACACGTAATCAATGGAAAAGACATTTTAGCAGAGCATTTAATATTGGCAGCGATACCCTTCCATAGATATTGAGTTCGAGACTTAGGTACTTTAATATTGTTCTTGTAGGCTAAAGAAACATAAGAATATGAATTTACTTACGTGGCATGAAAATCGACAACTACTGGAGTTTTACTTTTTAAAACTTTGGTATTAAAATCTTCAGCATCCTGAATATTCACACATTCAAATGAAGATGCTGAAAGAGGTCTTGAGGAAGAAAATTTTTGGCTGTGGTGTTTTAATGGAAGATTTTTACAAGTGAATTGTTGATATCTAGTTAATGTAGGTAGTCCAATATTTCTACTACTTGGCTGTCTTAATAATATTGTACATGTCCTTCTGAGTAAATTCCTTGATGCCATTTTGACTAATATTATCTGTAAACAAAATTGGGAAATTAAGAATCCTACCAAAATGCATAATTTCAATTTTGTACGTCGTGGTAATTGACTCAATTAATTTCTTCAGATTAGAATTCACTAGTTCAGCTCTCTGAACATCGGTCTCATTACACTCACCCTAAACGTTCAGAAACTGTCCCATTCAATCAATGTCGAAAATAATTTGAGCCCCAGTCAATTTTTCTGGGCAACTTTTCACTGCTAAACGATGGGGTGTCAATCCGTTTGGACACATGTACAATGTAAAGGAACATCTTAGTGAGAAAATAAGACCTTGCTTACTTCGCTAGAGTCAGTAGGAGCGACACGACACGCTGTTAAAAATACGTCTCCTTCTATCAAGTTACATTTTTGCCGCCATGACACTCTTAAACGAGCTAAATCGCTAACATTTGGGATCTAGAAATTGACACAAGTGAGTCGCAACGTATATATAACACTGTAATATGAATATATATAAACTGATTTACATTCAATGGTTTACGTTTTTACTCTAATTTCAAAACAGTTATGTTCGGCGAAATAAGCCGACAGTATCATTGGGTTGCTTATTACTAGCGTCTGGTTATTCCAGTCTACATACGCTGTTTGATTTGCTGCAATGTTTCTAGCCTCAAGTCTCTTGCTAGAACTGGGGCTGAAACGCATTATGGTACACGATTCGTGTACCAATGAGAAAATGTTTATTTTATCTCAGATATTGAATATCAGAAGCCTATCTTTTCCCGGTAAGATCACAGCATCAATGTTGATTTAAATTGACCAATAATTCGTATTTTCAAAGTTGAAGATTTTGGATGATATTGAGTTAGAGACTTAGCTCCTTTAACTGTAAGTCATCGCCCACATTCAGGAATGTCGGTCATACAAGACGGAACGAAATGTACAGGCTTTATTTTGTACAGGCTTTCACACGGATTGACACCCCGTCGTTTAGCAGTGAAAAGATGTCCAGTAAAATTGACTGTTCTCCAAATTTTTTTCGACATTGATTCAATGGGACAGTCACTGAACGGTCAGGGTGAGTGTAATGAGACCGAAGTTCAGAGCTGAACTAAGAATTCACTTGCTAGCCTACACTTTTTCTGTGGCCACACTATTGCTAAAGAGACACTATAAAGTGTTAAATCTGACATGTCATCATGTATATATATATAGGGTCAATTTAGTAACGAATGGTATCGGCTATGCTGTAAAAATAAGTTTCCCTTCTAATACAAAAGTAGGCTACGGCTGGTAGGCCTAAAATAAATCAGCTGAGCATGAGACAGGATCCATTTGTTGTAATGCAAATTAAATGCATGATTATTGATTAAATGCCCATCTTAACATCTTTCCATGATGTGATCATTCATTGTGATGGTGCATCCATTTCATAAAATGATCGTCCGTGATAAAATCTGCACTGAGAGAAAAATAACTGAATACGTAGCATCTATAAATCCATTACTAAACCAGTGCCATTTACCTGTTATTATGTTGAACTGAATACATGTAAAGGAAATTTACTGTTGTGGCATGGAAATTTTCCATAAAAATTAACAGGGGTTTGAGATCTACGTCACGAATTTGTGTGTTGTATAAAACGTCATAGTCGTCGCCATCTTGCTTCCGCGAAGCCCACTTCAAATAGCATAGCAACGGGTAACTATGGGGTATTGATCATAACTTCCACTTGAAAAAAGTTTTACAACTCCAGGTAATTATCTAAATCAACTCACTTTATCAGTTGCTTATGCTTTCTATGAGTTTTTTTTAAAAGTCGAAGAGGAATATTAGTCATGAAGAGTGGGTAGAACCCAAGAAAGGCATAGACCTGTTAGGCTACATTGATTAGTGGAGAATTCGATAACTGACCGTATAGGCTGCTCCAAAAAGCAAGAGAATTAATGTTCCAGCCGTCACTAACTTATAAAAAAAGAAAATAATATTCAAGACTCGGAGACCGTGGAACTATAAAGAGTAGTTATTGCACATTTTTTTTTTTTGTTTTTTTTTTTGTTTGCCTATCATCTTTGACTTTGTTGAGTCGTCTAAATTTAGAGAACAAGATGTTTAAAAAATCAAATCATTGGGAATCACAGTGATCCATGCATACATTTGGGGCCTACATAGCCTACCTACTCCACCCATTTCAGGTTGCAACAGGCAATAATGCCAGGGCTATACAGAATTACCGTACTGAAATTATAGTTATTACAAGACTAGGATGTATAAGATAGGCTAATACGGATTATAGTTTAATATATCGGATAAAATATGTCAAAGATCTGCTATCGCTGAGATAACTGGATGTCTAAAGGTTCGGTAGTCTGCTTTCAGTATAAGCTGCTAGGCAATAAAATAATGTTATTGTTATTTAGACCTATGTATAAATTCGAATGCTTTAAAAACACTCCTGGTTGCAATTTGTTCCGGAATTGTCGCAAGGGAAACGACTCCATTTTAAAAGAGATGTCTGTTTATGGATTGAGTATAGTTCTGACACTATCTTATAGACTGTAACCTGAAATCGAAGAGTATAGACTCTATGATTGGAATTTAAACATTTTGTTCTCTACATTTACTCATTTAGAAGATTTGATCATCTTAAATGCCAGTTTTTGAAAGGTCATCGACATTAGAATGGGAGGAGATAGGTTATACAAGTTTTACATGACATAGTCAATCTTGATTTAATTAGTTTTCTTTTGCTGTCAAATGTTTCAATCAAAATCTATTTTTTGTTTTTTAGTAGCTCAACCAAATATGGCAACTGTAACTTTTGATTCACCGAGGAGCTCTCTAGATACGTATCGGTCTGTTCGATCTAAAGCCAAACCTAAACATACTTTATTTGGCACATCTTTAGAGGCATTTACAGATGGAGAACGTGAGCATATTCATAACATAGATGTAAATAAATATATCAATACTTACACACCTTACGGTAAGTAATATAGTTTGTTTGTGGAATGTCTACAACAGGTCACAATTTTTATCCGATTTTAACGAAACTTGAAATATAGGTTTATCTCCCAAAGATCTCGTTTCCTTTCGATACTGACATAGTCACTGCCATTTATCGGACCGTAACGACAACGTCATAGATTGTGCCCCCTGATTGTACGAAAAATCACGTTTTAGCTTGTGGACACTCTAGAGGTCATAATTTGTATCCCATGTTGACGAAACGCGAAATGTATGTTTGTAACCCAACGACCTCGCCTTCTTTCGACATTCACCAATATTAGACACCGATTGTACGAAAATTCCAGTTTTGAGTTTGTGGTTCCTCTAGACACAATCTAATTAAAACATAGATCTATATTTCGTTTCGCTTTTTATACTTTCAATGGCCTACACTCATGTAGATCTAACGTGGAGGTCACGTTCTATGACGTCAGGTTTCAAGCACGGGACATTTGACCATAGAACTGTACTGATCAAGATTTGACCCGATAACGTCAGTCATTCGATTAACCAATTAGCGACCGCCATGCTTGTTCAAATCTACTTTTGTTTTGTTTTGATTTCTATCCGCTGGTGTTAGTATAGACGTCATTGCTGGTAATATCTACCCACAGTTCCACGCACGAAAAGGTCAAACGGTGGATTAGACAGACCATTTGATTGGATGACCCCTCATTTCAGGCAGAACACGAGTTAAATAACAAATCCTACAGACCCAAGACTGTCAAGAGTAGTAAAGACAAGTAAAAACGAAATTTTGAACTATAAAAAGACGAAACGAAATTGGATCTGTGTTTTAATCAGATTGCTCTAGAGGTCACAATTTTGATCCGATTTTAAAATAAAACGTTCGAATACAACACCGTTACACCGTGTGGTTGAATTCTAATTTCGTGAAAACCGGACTGAAACTGTCGTACAAAATGGCTGTCCCTATAAGCAAAAAGTGTTAAAGTAATTAATTTCACATACTCCATTCATGTTTCGTTTGATTAGACCTTATCCCACCCAAACACAGCTGTAATGAAAGCAAATTTCTGTTCCAAATTATGACTGGTCTACAGTCCGATAAACAACCAATACCTAACTGCCCAACAATTTCATTCGCGTTTAAACAGAGCGTCAGATATGTTTACACGGTGTTACGTTATGACTCACGAAATTTATTACGCCCAAATAATCAGAGC
Source organism: Patella caerulea (assembly GCA_036850965.1). Classification (NCBI taxonomy): domain Eukaryota; kingdom Metazoa; phylum Mollusca; class Gastropoda; family Patellidae; genus Patella; species Patella caerulea. The sequence continues at coordinate 14,794,959 of JAZGQO010000014.1, read as the reverse complement.
AAGGCATAATATTTCAGAAATACTAATTGTGTGACAAATAAGGCTACCAAAAACGCTACAATGTAATCTATACTGCCTGGAGACGAACAACACTAATATCTTAAATCACCGTCCAAAGTTTTAGGGAAGATCCCAGATTAATATAACTTAATAAGGGTTGTTGACCCTGTAGAGGTCTCGTCAACTGGCGTGGATTCGAATCCCCAGTTGTACGTGAGAAGGAGTAGGGTCGCCTGTACAACGTCGTGGATTTTATCCGGCCCCCCGGTTTCCTCCCACTGCTAAAGACCCCTACGCGCAAGCGAATTATTGAAATAAAATTAACACCATATGTTAGTCCTGAAATGACCTAGTTTCCCTCTCTCTAGAGCTCACAATTTTGATCCAATTTTGACGAATGTGCGAAAAATCACATTTTAGCTTGTAGACCCTCTAGAGGTCACATCAATGGTGTGTGTTGGGGGGGGGGGATGGTTTCCTGCGACTGTTGAAGACCCATACGCGGACGCGAATTATTCAAATAAAATTAGACCATTTGTTAGTCCCGAAGAGAACTTTTTTTTTGCCGAGTGGACGTTAAATCTCATTTCTCTCATTCTTTGTTAGAATTTTATAAAATTTTAGAATATTTAAGTAACTCACTAATTTTAGTATTAAATGTCTGATCCGGTTAATAGATAATAGAGGCGTACAGGATTAAAGGGACATTAAAGTTACATTGTGGGAGATAAGATAAAGAGATGGCAGTTCTAACTATAATAGTTAAAAACTAGATAGTGTAAAGGTAATTTGCTGAAAATTTCAGTCAAATTGATTCACTATTAGCCGAGAAAAAAGCGTTTGAAATATTCACATAGCCTCGGTCATCATTACTCAAATCATTAATATAAACAGCATAGTCTCGATTATCCACTTGATTGATTTAATTATCAACGACCATTAAGCGGCATATATGAATTTAATCTGCCAACATCGAAGGCTATAAGCCTTGCCATCAAGAGTTTATTATGGTCTGGATATGTTAATTAATGTCTAATTGATTAATTAGATAACATTTCAGGCCTAAAATAAGACCTGTAATAAGCAGATTTTGCTCTTACATAATGCTATTTTAAGTAAGATTAGATAAAGAGCTAAGAGTTCTCGCTATAATCGTTACAAAATAGATAATGAAAAATAATGTGTTGAAATTATTTCTCTCTGACACAATAACAGTGTAGCCCTAATTGTCACTTTTACCATTGTTACGGTAATAAACAATGTCTCCTTTGCCTTTGTCCATTTTTACGGGGGGGGGGGGGGGGCGAACGCTTAGCGTGCGCACGCTGTAAATACGGCCTGTCATTGGCGTGGTTTCGAATCCCCGGTTGTACGTGGCAAGGTGTAGGGTCGCCTGTCCAACTCCGTGGGTTTTATCCAGGTACTCCGGTTTCCTCCTACTGCCCAAGACGCCTACGCGCAAGCGAATTATTGAAATAAAATTAAACCATATGTTTGTCCCGAAATGACATAGTTTGTGTCAATTGGACGTTAAACCCCATTGTTTTCTCTCTCCCATTTTTACGGTAAATCAGCAGCTGCAAAACGTATTAAAACCTACATGTACTTATCGATATCAGATATGGCATCAAGGGCTGATTTATGGTCATTGTAAGTTAATTAATAATCTTTATCATTTAAAGTCTAAAGAAAATAATGCATGTTTAATATTTCGCCAGTAAAGTTCTAAGTAATTCAAAATCTGTTTTTCTTTTTTCAAATCTATGTTCCAGTCAGTACAGATTTATCAACAAGATTACAAGATTATGAAAATCAAAAAATGCGAGTTCAACAAGCAGCAGAAGAATACAAAGCGTCCCAAGCCAAAGCTCTAAACTTCCGAACAACTCCACCACCAAGTTCTGACAAACATCGTAAACCAAATGATTCCCAGACATTGATGGAACTCATGAATCCAGATCCTCCACGACAAACAAACAAGATAAAACAGCATCAATACAAGATCATGGGGGATGTGTTTAGTTCTAATAATAATCAGGAAATGGGAATAATTAGAGAACGACAACCCCAAGATTCTCCACGATATGGAAGAAGGTCCAGTGCTAAAAATATCGGTTTCGACAGCGATTTTCTAGTACACTATAATCCAGCCCAAGTGAAAAATACCAACGAAAATTGCAGTAACGACACCAGTTTGGTTGCACAAGAAAAGCCAAAGAGCATTGTACCACTACCAGCAAATATACGACACTCGTTTGGAAGTCGAATGTGTGATGAATTGTTGTCTGACGTTGATAAAGTCAGTGGAACGCTCGAACGTCAACGACAAGATCGAGCACCTAGACGGAGAATCCAGGAAGAAATCCCAACTTTGTTAGAAACGCCACTGAATGAGTACCACGATCTTGGTCATAAAACTAGATTGAACCTGTTCCCAGGTTTATCCAGAGACAATAAAATAAGCGTCACCCAGACTAATTTTAATGATAGTGTCCATTTACAGAGAGTACCAGTTACTGATAAATATAGAATGCAAAGAGATGAACTAAGTAAGTATGCATGCATATTAAATCTCCATTTTATTATTATTATTATTTTACAAATTAAAAAAAAAATGAATAGTATTACATAATATGGCTGATTGAGATCAGAAAAATTATTTTATATGTATTTAGCAAATATTTATAGGAATATTTTACTCTATGACGAATTCTGATCAAACACTGTTTTGGCAGTTTCAGTACTTTCTAAGAAGTACCGGTATATCATTTATATTTTTATCTAATTATCTTATTATCTACTAACCTCCGACAAGACCGTTTCTTTTATCAATAGCACCCAACAAAGTATTGCAAACAAGGAAATATATTTTATGTACATGTATATGCAACTGTCAAAATAATTGGTGTTGCGAAGCTATATACCGGCTTTACTAATACTGTAATAAATCCCATGCTAACAGCTTTTCCTACTGTTTCTTACAGGCACATGGGCTGAAAGCAATGTTATACGGGACAGAATCAAGAAAGCTTGGGACCAGAGCCATGGCGAGAAAAAGGGCTAGATTTATCAACTTTAAGTAAAATTATATTTGATATGTAACTATTCAGTAAGGAACATGTGCCTTTAAGAAATTTGTTCTTTGGTGTTTGTGTGTGTGTGAAACTAACAATACCAAAATAAAGTATTCAGTTCAAATTACTACAAGTTAAATTTTGTCTGAATGTAGGTCAATGGTCTGAACATAATTTATTAAGAGAAAAACAGAAAGAAAAATGGAAAGAGTATCACGATTCGTTACCCAAACAAACTGTCAATTGGGACAGGAGTGCAACACGTCCCAAACCTCAACCCCAAACTGTACCCACAGCTGTAAAGAAGAAATCAAAACCAATTAAGACCAAGGTCGAATCCAGTCACGAACCAATTAAAGAAGAAGCATTTGAAGATTTTGTTTTTAAGACTCCACCATTAACCCCACCACCTACCCTCCCATCTCCAGGTAAACTGCCACAATCCTTTGAAAAGGATGATGATTTCTGGGAGTTTTTCGACCAAGAACTTCCCAAATAAATAATTCTACGAGTGTCTATTTTTTGATCAATGTTATGAGTTTGTATGTTAGTTTTTAAATTAGTGATACTGTGAACTGTGATATTATATTTGATATGTTTATGAACTATATTTGTTATTATTGTGTATACAGAAGAGAAAATAAATTCAAATTCAAAATGGACAATTATTCGTAACACCACCATTAAGCCCACCACCCACCCTTCCATCTCCAGGCAAACTTCCACAATCCCTTGAAAATGATGATGATTTCTGCGGAGTGTCCAAGATGGCTTTGATGTCAAAGTTCCTCTTCCATATAAATTATGTTTGCAATGTACTGGTTATTTTTATACATCCACATTTTCATGTGGACACTCCACGAGTCACAATTCTTATCCAATTTTGACATAACTTGAAACATAGGTTTATCTCCAAAAGATCGCGGTTCCTTTCGATATTGGCATTTATCGGATCGAAACGCCATCGATTATGGCGCCTGATTGTACGAAAAGGAGATCACAATTATTGTTATCTGATTTTGATGAAACATGAAACGTATGTTTATAACCCAAAGATCTTGGTTCCTTTCGATATTTACGTATATTGGATCGTAACTTCCTAAATTATAGGTCTCGTACGAAAAATAAGCACGTGTTCCCTTTTAATCTAATTCAAGAAAAACGTTTGAATACATCACCGTTGCATACTTATGATGGCCCAGTTCGAATTTCGTAAAAATAGGACACACACTGTGGGACAAAATGGCTGCACCTCGTACGCAAATAGTGTTAATATAATGGAATATCAAGGCTGTGGACTCTCTGGAGAACACTTTGATCTGATTTTGATGAAACTTGAAATACATGTTTATAACCCAATATCGAATGGTATAATAATACCTTGGCTAATCCTGAAATGACCTAGTTTGTGCATATTCCTGAAGCAATGGCCCGAGAAATCCCTCTCTGCCCATTGCTGGATTGACTTCTGATACTTGAACTTTTGAGGGAGTGTGTCTATTCTTCCCGTTCAATCAACATGTCAGTCCTACGTTTAATATGGGTCTTCCCTAAAACTTTGGACAGTGATTTAAGGTATTTAAAACGGTGAAAGTAAGTTCGTTTCCAAACAGTATTAGTTACATTTCATTCAACTTGATAGCTTCGTTTGTCACACAATTATTTTTACTGAGGAATTGGGCATAATAAAATCGCGAGCCATGACGTAACGTAATGTGAACATGTTGGTCCAATATTGGCACTCGTTTTAAATGTGAAGCTTTTGTAGAGTAGCTAGTCATTGGTTGATAGTCGGACTACTGACCAATCAAAATTTAAAACAACAATATCCACTCATAACAGCAGTGAGTAGTGGGATTACCGATAATCAAACGGAAAACTGCGAGGAGTATGGGGTTGGATCGAATGAGCGTTAACAGCAGCCGAGGGGGCGGGGGTGAGAAAGGCATTCCACAGAAAACAAGAAAATCAACTACGTGTAGACTTGGATTTTATGTATTCATGATGGTAGTTCAGTATTCAAGGTCTAAGACCACACTATTGTATCCGGCATTGTCCAAATAGGTCTCTGATTAAATTTTGCATCAATGACAATTGTAAGGTGATCTTAACCCCACCACCCATTATAGAAGAGGTCCATTCTACATGGAATACCACAAAGTAATAAACATATTTGTTACATGGAATACCACAAAGTAATAAACATATTTGTTACACATTTATCTTTTATCAAATTTAATAACATAATAAATATTTAAGTATATACAATGAAATGATTTGATAAAGCTATTTCGGATATTATTTCTCTTCGCGAAAAATGTGCAGAACTTGCATTTATGTTGATTTGAGATGGATAGAAGACAATATAATCCTTAATCAATGGGTCTCCTTTAACCCCCTCCCGATTGCCCCACCCTTCCTACACCACGATTCCAGGTGCTACAGTGAACTTATGCCAGTGGAAGATAATACCGGTACATGATCAACAAATGAAATCATTGTATTTTTCAATGGTCAGAAGATCAATAAATATTCCATTTAAAAACTGATACACAAATAAATGTTCAAAATTAATTATCCCGAAGGTGTCATCTCTGGTGATGACACATAGTCAGACGTATCATCTAAACGTGAATGAATTTCTTTTCTCTCACCCGTTAACAATAACGATAAGTCCACCGATTTATCTTTTTTCACACTATTTTTCTTACATCGCACTGGCAATCGACGTATCGTATAGTAATCACTATGTAACTCACTGTCGGGATCGTAGTTCTTAGACCGACCATTATCTTTGAAACTAATGGCATAAATCTCTGATTCTAGGGTAGAGAAATCGTATAAACTTGTATTTGTATTTCCCCGTGCTGACATTGGTCTAATAGGTCGTATGGGTAGTTTAGAAGATACTGACTCCCTAACTGGTAGCATGTCCACTGGAATATCTTTTGGCACGATTGCTCTTGTCGGTAATTTAGCCGACATCGTTGATAAGCGTGCGGACTCATAATTAGAATTTTCCATCAGAACTTCAGGGCATTTCTGGAACAATCTTCCCGGAATTTTACTATTATGAGACATCGGTGCTCTCGATGGTAGTGCTGATTGTTTTATATCCGGCCTCGGTTCAAACATGTATTTATATTTTAAAAAGGATTCCTTTATCTGATAGTCATATTGTCTTTTGCCATAACCATAAACATTTGCTGGTGCTTTAGGATTCTCGAGTTCTGGATTCACCATCTTTAAAGCAGAATAGGTAAGCGGTGTATTTGGATAAACTTCATATGAGGCCAGTCGTCTATTTGGAGCCGAAGACTTCATTCGTAGTTTGCCACGGAAGGCATTTGGATGCGTTGAATATGAATTAGTCATTTCCATCACAGAGGTATAATTCCACGTTTTAAATTGGACCAGAGTTCCGAATCAATTTATGTTATAACATATTCCTTAGGCATATTCCTTCACATCTAGTTAAAGCTAAAGTGTTTGATATTCGAAATATGACTTATTAATGGCTTGGTCGTTTTGCTTGTGTTCGATATGGACTATTAAAGAAACATAAAGCCGTATATCTATCAATATTCATTATTATTAGCTGTTGATAACAAGTTATTATAATTGTATATATAAGTATAATAAGTAGGGGTCTATTGTAAACAACACCTCGTTTCAACCTTGGGAGTGTGAAAACTTCTTAAATCAATTCAGGGTATTATACACTGGTTATTACGAGTTTTTAATCGTTTTTATTACACAATAGTGTTTTGAACATTTCCCATGCATTGTCAACAACAAACCTTTAATGTAATGAAGTTGGAGAAACTCTAATATGACAATGATTGCACTGTGACATTATTATTAGTCATAGGTAGTTATTCAAAATTCTATGACTACAAATTCATTTAATTTTATTAAAATAAAAAAAGCTAAATAAATTCTGAACAACCAATACACCATAACAATAAAGTCTATTCTATGTATAAGGTACACGGTGTGTGAAAGAAACGACCAGTGACGTATCTAATTCTATTGATCTCAATAAAACCCTTCAGAGCCGCATGTCCGAAAAAGAAGAAAATAGTGTTGTTGGAATAGTAATTTAGTAAATTAAAACTTAATAATTGTAGGTTATACGATCGCCTTTTGACAACGAAGTTTACGGACGCAAACGCAAATTAAATAAATTTCAAAGACACACAGTATAATATATCAATTTTAAAGTTTAAACGACCATAACCTACTTTTGGGCCTCTTTATTTTCCGTTTGTTTTATTCCGTTGAATTTAAATTCGCTGTTAAGTTGGATACATTCAAGAACACAATATTGTTTTATACAACTTTTACAAAGTACAATTGTATGCCCCAATTTTCCCAGCATTTGGTGCCAAAAATAGGGAATCATGTGTTTTAGGTAAAGCTATACCTATTTGGAATATGCTTGATGCATAATCAAAAATCTTTTGTGGGTGCTACACAATAAATAGTGGTAGACTGTATGAGATGGCGCCTCTAATCAATTCTTCCAGAAAATAAAACAGTTCCACTTGTGAATCAGTCGACTTACAGGAGAGTTGGAAAAAATTCTACAGTCAAAGTACCATTTTGTTTGATATACTGAGCAAGACAATGTAATGATTAACGGAATCAATTTTTGAATAATTTATGACGTCGTGCAAAATAGCACCAATTATCACGATATATACTTGCATTGCTAAGTAAACACGGTGAACGTACCCAAGGACCTCGAACATAACGACGAATTTTCTATAATGAGTGAAATACTAATTAGAAAGGAAGACCGGTGGTTGGGAAATAATTCCATATCAAATTTGTTAATAATGCCGGGCTGTGTTGATAGAAACCCCTACCCTACTTGATGGGGTTGTAGGAGCTGTGAGCATTTTAAAGCTTCCAACCCAAACTTTCTCGGACGCATAGGCTACTACGTTGGGTTATTTGTAGACCCATTTGTATCTTGATTTAAATACCAAATCCAAACCCAAAATAGCTAAAATTCATATATATGAAAATGAATCTAATCAAAATAAAATTTCCACAAATTTCTCCATCTATTCTTCCCAGCGTAAAGTAAAACAGCAATCACGAACACTGTATTGCAATCCGATTTATCTTGAAATTGTCGTTTTGGACAAAGAGCTCTCTTGTGATGCGGCGGTTAAAGAACTATTGACTTTGAACAGTTTTAACAACATTGGCTTATATACAACCACAATAAATGTACTATTCATATGTATACACACAGTGTTGGTTCAAACATTTATCATACAATAATAGATCAATTGTCCTGTTACTGCCATAACGTTTAATACCCCTCTTATTATTCTTATTTCGTTTCGTCTTAAAGGACATATGTTTATACACAGCATTCTTTGTGGCTGGTGACAGGCTAACTATGCTATCTATATTTACTTTAGAAAGGGAAACCGGACTGATGAAATTGTAAATTGATGTTATAGTGATATAACATTACGTCGAGAATTTGCTGTCCGTCGTTGCGTCTTATTTGCTTTGGGTTGATGATAGATCTTATCAGAAACTTGTGTTCCAACCAGAGACGTCTTGAACCTGCATTAGGTATGAAAGCATTCAATGGTGAACAACTCACACGTGGATATAATTTAATATATTTGAATGCAATTCTATTCTTCATTTGAAAAACTTTACAAGGAGATCGATTATGGAGTGTGGGCTAATTAAATAGTAAAACATTGTTCTGAATTAGAGAAAAAAGCTTTAAACCAATACAGCCGTGGTTTAAATCCGCCGATACGTGAATATGTGAGGATATATCGAGACATAGTCTTTCAAGTAATTTGTTAATGTAAATATGAACAACAATAATTGATCAACACTGAGGGTGGCGTCTACAATATGTAAATAATTCTTCATGAAATGATCAAGGGAACGTGACGAAAAATCAAGACCTAAAACATCATTTTTTTTCTTATCAGCATATACCAGTATTTAATCAAATTAAACAGCATTTGAGTTATACTTGGTTTATTGCAATGACTGCGCATATCTTTAGTATGGTTTCTTTGTGACTACTGACGCATTTGAGGAGCTAAATTGAAGTATATTTAATGGATCCATGATTAATCGAAATATGAACTTAAATGGCATGGATTATCTGGGCATTATAGTGATCAATTTGCTCTGAATTTATTTGAGTTATCCGATTGAGTCTGTTCATCTGGTAAAGGAGTGCCGATAACAAATATGGATTTAATACAGATATCAGATTTCTGTTCCTGCTAGTTTTCGATCGAGAGGAAGCAATTGTGTGTGATGCTAGTATTCAATATTTGGATAAATCTCAACAACTTTAGTTGTTTGTAATGATACTTATGTCACCGAGGAAAATGTGTATACCAGTTCCCAATGTAGTCTTAAACAATAATTTATCACACGAATTGGACTTCATTGAATTAATTAGCTGTAGTTTATTTTGGATGACTACGGTTTATCACAACGACCACTAACACTCGCCATTACCAACCATCTCATTATAATTATACCAATATGCCCTTTAGTCAAATTGAAATGCCAGTGAATAGCAAACCCGGACGTTCTCTGATTAACTCTAAATATTCCACATATGACACAATTGGTTCATCGGCAATAGTTCGACCACTGGGACTGGTTCGAAACGCACACCAAACTCAACCAGACGAAGAGGAGGATGACAATTATTCCTTAGATTTTAATGATTCAGAATCCAGTGCCAGTCGAAACTCGGAGGGCAGCTTTAGAGAAGAGGCATCTAACAATGAAAATGCTGTTCCAACGGAAGACTTTCTTCAGCAAAATAACGACAAAACAGTACAGGATGAAAGGACGCGACAGCAAGTGTTCAAAAGTCGTCTAAATATCACAGGAACACGGAAACGCCCCCCACCAAAACAACAAAAACCATCTCAGTTAACAAATAAGAAAGTAATTCAGTTACCTATGCTAAAACTTAACTTGGAGTCATTAACGGGCGCTAAAAATAACGAAGACACCAAGACACTCGAAACTACGAGGAGATCACTTAAGACACTTATAGATGATGGCAAGAAGGCCGTTAAACGAACAGATATCGATACTAACCAATTTATGACACCTGCTGATAAGAACAAAGACCAATCATTTTCCAGTCAAGGTGACAATAAGTCGTCTATTGTTCAAACATCAACTAAACGTAATCACAGCCCAGGTAAACAGTCGCCATTAATATTACCACCGACAGTTTCGGATTCGGTGCACGTCCTAACAACATCGTCTAGAAAAGCATCGTCTTCATCGTATGGAAATAAAGACGCTATTACCTCAGTGGCTTTTTCCAATGCGGTTTGTGAACTAGATTCTGAATCTGTGACAGAAGCCGCGTGTTTAACTTATCGAGACAATCATATACAATATAGTTCGTCAAGGTACAAACCAGAAATAGGATGTGATTTAATGATAGACTCTGTACATAGACCCACATCTAGCACTAGAGCAGCGCCTGTGACATTGTACGACATGGCAGCCTGGCCAAGCTATGAGGAGGTTAGTAATCTCAGAAAAGATAGCAATCATGGTTGCTCTAAACACGAATACCTTTTGAAGAAACATAGATTCCAACAGGAACTTTTGGAACAGAGAATTCAAGCCAGAAGAGACCAATCCCGGTCTTGGGTAAATATCAATTCAAATGGTTATAAAGCTAGTCCAATTTTAAGGTATACGACGTATCAAGGTACCAAACTAGAACCCATAAATGTTCCAACTCATGCTAAAGATCATTGTCCAATGTGTAACCTGTATAAAGCCAACAAAGTGTCCACCGCATGCCCTCCAAATAGCCCAAAAGAGACCCATGCGGAAGCTTCGTTTTTCTTAGCACCAATGAACGATGATGATCTTAGAATAAACCAAGATGAAAATACTGAAGGTCAATTCGCATCAGCGGGAACTTCTACAACAGAACATTTTAAGGATATAACCAAACTGGAGCCAATGACATCTTCACGTGTTGCAAAGACACGAGGATTTAGAGGCTCGAAGACACCAATTGCTTTTTCATTGGGTTACAATTTTAAAGCCACATCTTGAATAATATGACGCTTGGACGTATGGGTTTTGATGACATTATATAATTCTATAAAGTGGGAGGATAATCTCGTGTGTACAGTGTAAGGTTATTATTAAAACTACTTATTCGACGAATTTATTATTGATTTTTATTCATACGTCTATATTGCTCTGTACCTAGTCAAATACCCTGACTACGCAACATGTAAGTGTAGCCAAGTGTAGCCAAATCACACACATCCATAAATGAAACGAAATATTGTATGCGACATTCTTTAGTATTTGTTTTGTTTGTTTCCACAATTCGTTCACCTCGGCAGTCTTATCCTTTTGGTCTGAGGCTCAATGGTCCGATACTTTATTTAGAGTAGCCTATGGAATCATTTTGAGAATTTTAACTTTAGAAGGGCTGAATTTTGTAATTTTCGTTTTAAACGTACATATATATCTAAATTATGAATGACACATATCAGTCTAGACTGCAAACATTGTTTACGTGTATTATACTTCAGTTCGTTTTATTTTCGTTCTTACTTCACCATACCACGGCCAAAAAAATGTACCTGGTAGATTTTGTATTACTGGCCATAGCAGAAGGCGAACATTGTGGCTATTGCAAGTGGCTGCTGTGGGAAACATCCTTTTTTTGATTGGCATGTATTGGCTCCTTCGATCATCGTGAAAATTTCAGTAAAAGAGATTTGATTTCTGCTCCCTCGATTTGGTCTATGAAAAAAAACCCAAAATAACCTGGGGGACCAGTCCAATATTGTTCTTGGTTGAAGTTAATATAATGCTTCATATTTATAATTTACTTATAGGTTTCTGTAAAGTTTTAAATTCGTGTGGGTATTGTTATTGCATAAACTTTTGGCAGTTTTGATCCCACCGCTTTTAAGATATGGTGAACTTATGATAGCACATACCTCTTTTACCACTTCCCTCCATACTCTTCTACTATATAGGAAAAACGCAAAACAGGCCGTACACGGGCAATTATAGCTAACACAATTTGCATGTATCAGCCCGGATGAAATGGCCTGAAACGGTCGTGGGATGAAACAATCTGCTCCCGATACGGATAGGTGTTTGGCGACCAAATAGCAGGAAAAAAACCCAAAACAAATGCAACATTGATAAACCTAGAAAGTCGACGTAGAGGGATGTTATTCAAAGCTGTAACCCTGACTCCGTACCCACGATAGCTAAGTAGGTCAGACGCTGTGTGGTAGTGGTTAGCCTGGAGGTCGCGTGTTAAATCCCTGCACTGGTTTCGACACTTCATTTCCGACGTGGATTTTCCTAGTCAGTAGTGTGGGATACATTTGCGTGCACGTAAGAGTTCCCTTGTCAGTTGGAATATGATATAAGAGTAGTTCAACTGCCCGTGCAAAATTTCCCTCGTATCACACTGTATGGAGTATTCCTGTCTTCATTAGCACAGCTGGAGCAGAGCAGTGGCTAGGACGTTCAACCCCATTTCATGTCATTTCAATTCCTTACCCATTGTAACCAGATTGGCAGCCTGAAGATGTAGGTAATTTAATAGAACTTTATACAATCTAACTATTCTAGGCCGTAGACCGGGTTCAAATTATCTTAGACCTGGCTTTACAAAGTTATTTATTCGAAGAATAAGTAAATACTCTAATAAAGCACCAGAAGGGGCTAACAACGAAAGTCGAATCAAGCAGCGAAGCCCTCCCTGATAAATTGGGTTACTAAATTCCATTCGTCATCTCCATATACGGCCGTAAAGTAATATTTGATTGATCTTTATTTTCAAATGTTGACGTAATGGAATTTTTCCGTATTATTTAAATAAATATTGGAGTTTTCAATGGGCAAAACAAATTCCAAATATAAATAAGCCGATCCGTGTATGCGTCTGTATCTGGAACTTACTCGCGAACGTTCTGGATAGTAGCTACAAAATTATATCTGAAAACTGTTCAACCTATTTTGCTTAAAGTTGTACTTTAGGACGGCGCCGCTTTAGGACACAGGACCAACAACTTGTATGAACATTCAAAATAATTTTATAGTAGAATGCGGAGATGTTTACAGAATTTATAACGGGATTAAAATAAGATATTAATTATGTTGAGATCTGTTTTTATGAGCCAATATCATGTAAATAATAAAACAATTTTTTTTTATCTGATTTTAACCAAGACTCAAAAATCCTTTCCAAAATGATAAAAACCTTAGTTATATGGTACTCTTTCAGTGGAGTTAAAACAGACAGACTTTGTGAGTTCAAGAAAACATAGCCGCATTGAAAGATCGTCATTCCTTCTTATAAAATTATCATAAACGTGTTTATTGTTATACCTGAAGTTTATTGCTGTAATATATGAAGTTTATTCCAATTTGTGTAATATTAGGTAATGAATCGTTCTAACATGCTACGTGTATCAGACTACGTGGGAGATATGATCAGTATTAATATAAAAGGTTGTATATCATAATTTAGACAAGGCTAAGTTGTTCTAGACGAAATATCATCACGACTTTTCGTTTAAAACAATCCACCAAGATCTATGACGTCAGCGAGACAAGGTATGTTTTTTGCTGTTATTTTGTTCAATGTTACTGCGACCTGAGTTTGGCTACACGATACGCAAACACAGTGGCATTAAACTCGGAAACTAGCATTATGGCCAATAATAAGGCTAAAGCTACACTGCAAGGGAAAATTGTCTTTTTTCAAATCTGCCATCATACCTGACTAATAAATGTGAACGATCGTGGGCCGTTTATGGGCTATATGTATAATAATATTCTGTCTTCTGAATTTTAATGCTGATTTTCTTAACGACCAATCATATTTTTATGATATTAATCTTAGAAAATATTAAAAATGAAATATTTAAGTTGAAAATGCATTAAGAGCAAAATCTGCCTATTCAAGGTCTTTATTTTGGCTTCAATCATTAATACGAAAAGCCTATAATAAGCCCCCTAGATCATCGGATAGCGAAGATTTGAATGGATAAAATATGGTTTGCTATTTAAAGATTTAACCTAAAAATATAGCGATGCGAGGCTAAGTTTCGAATAACCAGTACCGTTGTTACAATAATAAACAATACATGCCACATCTGGTCAAAACTTCAATCGGCGATAACTTTGCATATTTTACTTAGCGTTATAAACTGAAACCATCTTTTATATTGCCATAGTTTCTCCCCCTCCCATTTACATAGTCGCTTTCTTCGACATGCATTAGTATAGGAACTCCTAATTGTGGCACTTTATAGGAACCCATTAACAACAATTATTACAAGTAAAAAATATAGGTTCATGTATTGTATTGTAGAGCTATAAAATGAGCAAAAAGCGCTACTAAAACGGAATCCAAGAAGGCAAGTTAAATGGTGAGACAATTTGGACTAAGATAAGCTGTTAGTAGCCTAACAACTTGTGTGAAATGGGTTGCTTGAAGCTTTTAAATGTTACAGGGGCTGATCCTGGATTTCTTTTTAAAAAGAGGCGGTTTGTCAAGTACACGAGACAAAGTAGCCTTGGGGGGGGGGGGTCCCCACGTTTAACATTGTTATTCAATTTCATTGATGCAAAGCATGAATTGTGATATCACATATACCTATATCATTCATTATCTCGTGCTTTTAATGACATTCCTATACCACAATGTGGCTGAGCAGCAGGGGTTTAGACCCCCCCACCCTCTGGATCCGCCCCTGTGTTATAAAAGTACGATAAAGGTATTATTTTCCGTCATGAATTACCACTGTGTTGCGCACATCTTACTTTACCGTGCTTCAGTCGTCCATTGCAATTCTTTGATGCGCTTTTCTATGAAATTCTTAACGATAGGTTAACAAATTATCTACACCCAACATTTAAAGGGACAATAACATTCTTGCTGGCTTGGTAGCTCCAGAAAATAGATAATACCATTATTCTATATGTAACTACTAGATGTTTAAATGTCCTACCTGTTGTGTAAATTATCCATTACAACCTATTTTATTTGTCCAGAGGGTTCGAAAATATTTTAAGATCCAAGTCACATTTGAAAAGGTTTACGTTAGACTTTTCAAATCAATTGGTTGAATTTTTCCAATTTCTTAAATTAGGTGTGTTAAGATGAAATTTATATCACCATTTAATTGGAATATTCTAAAATAATACGATTTGTTGACCAGAATGAAGATTGGGACATATTTTTCAGTTACAACAAGAGTGTTATTGGGGCTTTAAACTAGCATTAATCACTCACAAGCCGTAAATATGTTAACGTTACAGGATGCTGGTAGCTATTACGCATGGCTAAAAGGGCGACTTGGAATAAATCGAACGAAATACTTCAAGGAATTAGGCGATATATGATAGATCCGTGTGCATTTTATGGTGGATGGCTTGAATCAAGATCATCGTCCAAAGATTTAAACGATATCGGTTATTCATACACAATATTAGGGTAATGGCACAAGGTAGATCTATGCAAGACAAACAATTTCAAGTGAAAAATATATTGTCTATTTGACACCTCATAAACGGTTCAGTGTGAAGGTGTTTTGTACCTATTATCAACAAGTTCTATTATATTATTGTGGTTAAATGCATGCGGCATTGTGTATGGAGGGGTTTATTTATTGCCAACGGTGAACAAAGGGTAGTGACATTGTACGATTATGATATATAACGTATGATTTATAAAGTGATATTAAATAGATAACCACGGCGTTTCAATGAAGTAAAGGACACCATATTATTGCCAAGGGTTTACTTTGAGGCGATTAAATTTTCGTCATATTTACTTTAACCATCACTAAATAACTTTGGATCTACCCACACTGGTCAGGCTATATGCGTTAATATTGTTGATTATCAATCTTGTGGCAGACATGGCGCTGAAATCTTTGTTCTGGAGGAATTAGATATCTAAACCCGAGTCACGAAATGACAGCAACGGTGACAGGATTTCACGGAGCCAGAGCTGGTAATGGACCATTTTTTTCACCTAGATTCCGCGCTGCCAAGAAATCAAATGCCGGGAAATACTACAGAAAGAAAAATTTAAATGATGTCAACGAGGTGGATGATTACCTGTATCGAGAAGATTCCATCTTGGAATCAGTCTTTGAAATCGACGACATACTATCTTTTTCGGAATTCGGATTTGTGAAAGCGTACAAGGCACGACTTAGACGCAAAGGGTTGGATCCGAAACAGCTGTACTGTGTGAACAGACATATGGACACTCCGCGTACATGCTTAACTTCACTACCAAAGTTAAAACGAAATTTTCTTGTTCAGCAGAATTTTGACAAAATGAAAGATGATACCCCAGAAGTGACTTCCCCGATTGAAGGTCATCTTCAGTTTAACATCAGAAACTACAATGCAGATATACCAAAGAACGTTAATCTTTGTTATAAAGGCGTTCCAATAGAAACAAAGTTAGAAAAAAGATTACGTCAATTAGAAAATAATAATATCCCAGGATTTATAGTACGTAGTAGAAATCATGGTCGACCGCTAGGGAATATCACATCTTTACCATATTTAAATGAGTTATTAGAAAATACCCAAGGAGAGGATAAACGACGACCTTCCATATTCTACAGAACAGAGATTTAGTTTAAGTACACGTTTGATTTAAGTATAGCCGCATAAATGCAAATGCATCACCGAATAACATACATCATAGTGTTGTTTTCACAATGACTTACACCTTTCTTAAGCATTTAATTGTCTGTGAGAATATCTGTAAAATCTTGAATTTTAGTCATTCTAGCAGCTTCAACCGTATAGCGTTATGTTTCTTCCATAATCCCGAGAGAAACCCATGTTTGATGTCAGGTATCATGAGTTATTTACATTTCTGTGAAAACATAAATTTAGATAAAATATTTATATTTATTTTTTACTTGTTTTTCATTCTAATAATGATATATAATCAATAAAAACATATTCTTAAATCTAGTCTATTTATTGATAATATTGTTCCTGTGAAAACTCCATAAGGTGCAAGATAACGCATTACTTCTGGCGTAGACATTTGGAATATTGGACAGAACGACACAGTTATGTTTAGCTTGTATTTTATTCTTTGTGTTCTTGGGGTGGCCATTTGTGCCGATCCCCCAAAATGCTGCATGGATAAACAATTTCAAGCTACCCTTGGTGAATCTGGAAGTTTTTACCGAGCTGGATCGGATGACTTCGAACCATTAGACGTAAGTTATGCTATTAAAGTTTATATGATATATGCGCTAATTCTGCATGAAAGAATTGTCACGAGCTATAGATAAGCAGGCGCGGATCCAGTTGGGGGCGCACCCGGCGCACGCCCCCTCTATTTTTTGAGGTGTCGAACAATTTTTAGCAAAATATATTCTCGCTAGAAAGGAGAACGTAAATAGTTTAGGTTTAGGTTATTCGAAGAATAAGTAAATACTCTAATAAAGCACCAGAAGGGGCTAACAACGAAAGTCGAATCAAGCAGCGAAGCCCTCCCTGATAAATTGGGTTACTAAATTCCATTCGTCATCTCCATATACGGCCGTAAAGTAATATTTGATTGATCTTTATTTTCAAATGTTGACGTAATGGAATTTTTCCGTATTATTTAAATAAATATTGGAGTTTTCAATGGGCAAAACAAATTCCAAATATAAATAAGCCGATCCGTGTATGCGTCTGTATCTGGAACTTACTCGCGAACGTTCTGGATAGTAGCTACAAAATTATATCTGAAAACTGTTCAACCTATTTTGCTTAAAGTTGTACTTTAGGACGGCGCCGCTTTAGGACACAGGACCAACAACTTGTATGAACATTCAAAATAATTTTATAGTAGAATGCGGAGATGTTTACAGAATTTATAACGGGATTAAAATAAGATATTAATTATGTTGAGATCTGTTTTTATGAGCCAATATCATGTAAATAATAAAACAATTTTTTTTTATCTGATTTTAACCAAGACTCAAAAATCCTTTCCAAAATGATAAAAACCTTAGTTATATGGTACTCTTTCAGTGGAGTTAAAACAGACAGACTTTGTGAGTTCAAGAAAACATAGCCGCATTGAAAGATCGTCATTCCTTCTTATAAAATTATCATAAACGTGTTTATTGTTATACCTGAAGTTTATTGCTGTAATATATGAAGTTTATTCCAATTTGTGTAATATTAGGTAATGAATCGTTCTAACATGCTACGTGTATCAGACTACGTGGGAGATATGATCAGTATTAATATAAAAGGTTGTATATCATAATTTAGACAAGGCTAAGTTGTTCTAGACGAAATATCATCACGACTTTTCGTTTAAAACAATCCACCAAGATCTATGACGTCAGCGAGACAAGGTATGTTTTTTGCTGTTATTTTGTTCAATGTTACTGCGACCTGAGTTTGGCTACACGATACGCAAACACAGTGGCATTAAACTCGGAAACTAGCATTATGGCCAATAATAAGGCTAAAGCTACACTGCAAGGGAAAATTGTCTTTTTTCAAATCTGCCATCATACCTGACTAATAAATGTGAACGATCGTGGGCCGTTTATGGGCTATATGTATAATAATATTCTGTCTTCTGAATTTTAATGCTGATTTTCTTAACGACCAATCATATTTTTATGATATTAATCTTAGAAAATATTAAAAATGAAATATTTAAGTTGAAAATGCATTAAGAGCAAAATCTGCCTATTCAAGGTCTTTATTTTGGCTTCAATCATTAATACGAAAAGCCTATAATAAGCCCCCTAGATCATCGGATAGCGAAGATTTGAATGGATAAAATATGGTTTGCTATTTAAAGATTTAACCTAAAAATATAGCGATGCGAGGCTAAGTTTCGAATAACCAGTACCGTTGTTACAATAATAAACAATACATGCCACATCTGGTCAAAACTTCAATCGGCGATAACTTTGCATATTTTACTTAGCGTTATAAACTGAAACCATCTTTTATATTGCCATAGTTTCTCCCCCTCCCATTTACATAGTCGCTTTCTTCGACATGCATTAGTATAGGAACTCCTAATTGTGGCACTTTATAGGAACCCATTAACAACAATTATTACAAGTAAAAAATATAGGTTCATGTATTGTATTGTAGAGCTATAAAATGAGCAAAAAGCGCTACTAAAACGGAATCCAAGAAGGCAAGTTAAATGGTGAGACAATTTGGACTAAGATAAGCTGTTAGTAGCCTAACAACTTGTGTGAAATGGGTTGCTTGAAGCTTTTAAATGTTACAGGGGCTGATCCTGGATTTCTTTTTAAAAAGAGGCGGTTTGTCAAGTACACGAGACAAAGTAGCCTTGGGGGGGGGGGGGGTCCCCACGTTTAACATTGTTATTCAATTTCATTGATGCAAAGCATGAATTGTGATATCACATATACCTATATCATTCATTATCTCGTGCTTTTAATGACATTCCTATACCACAATGTGGCTGAGCAGCAGGGGTTTAGACCCCCCCACCCTCTGGATCCGCCCCTGTGTTATAAAAGTACGATAAAGGTATTATTTTCCGTCATGAATTACCACTGTGTTGCGCACATCTTACTTTACCGTGCTTCAGTCGTCCATTGCAATTCTTTGATGCGCTTTTCTATGAAATTCTTAACGATAGGTTAACAAATTATCTACACCCAACATTTAAAGGGACAATAACATTCTTGCTGGCTTGGTAGCTCCAGAAAATAGATAATACCATTATTCTATATGTAACTACTAGATGTTTAAATGTCCTACCTGTTGTGTAAATTATCCATTACAACCTATTTTATTTGTCCAGAGGGTTCGAAAATATTTTAAGATCCAAGTCACATTTGAAAAGGTTTACGTTAGACTTTTCAAATCAATTGGTTGAATTTTTCCAATTTCTTAAATTAGGTGTGTTAAGATGAAATTTATATCACCATTTAATTGGAATATTCTAAAATAATACGATTTGTTGACCAGAATGAAGATTGGGACATATTTTTCAGTTACAACAAGAGTGTTATTGGGGCTTTAAACTAGCATTAATCACTCACAAGCCGTAAATATGTTAACGTTACAGGATGCTGGTAGCTATTACGCATGGCTAAAAGGGCGACTTGGAATAAATCGAACGAAATACTTCAAGGAATTAGGCGATATATGATAGATCCGTGTGCATTTTATGGTGGATGGCTTGAATCAAGATCATCGTCCAAAGATTTAAACGATATCGGTTATTCATACACAATATTAGGGTAATGGCACAAGGTAGATCTATGCAAGACAAACAATTTCAAGTGAAAAATATATTGTCTATTTGACACCTCATAAACGGTTCAGTGTGAAGGTGTTTTGTACCTATTATCAACAAGTTCTATTATATTATTGTGGTTAAATGCATGCGGCATTGTGTATGGAGGGGTTTATTTATTGCCAACGGTGAACAAAGGGTAGTGACATTGTACGATTATGATATATAACGTATGATTTATAAAGTGATATTAAATAGATAACCACGGCGTTTCAATGAAGTAAAGGACACCATATTATTGCCAAGGGTTTACTTTGAGGCGATTAAATTTTCGTCATATTTACTTTAACCATCACTAAATAACTTTGGATCTACCCACACTGGTCAGGCTATATGCGTTAATATTGTTGATTATCAATCTTGTGGCAGACATGGCGCTGAAATCTTTGTTCTGGAGGAATTAGATATCTAAACCCGAGTCACGAAATGACAGCAACGGTGACAGGATTTCACGGAGCCAGAGCTGGTAATGGACCATTTTTTTCACCTAGATTCCGCGCTGCCAAGAAATCAAATGCCGGGAAATACTACAGAAAGAAAAATTTAAATGATGTCAACGAGGTGGATGATTACCTGTATCGAGAAGATTCCATCTTGGAATCAGTCTTTGAAATCGACGACATACTATCTTTTTCGGAATTCGGATTTGTGAAAGCGTACAAGGCACGACTTAGACGCAAAGGGTTGGATCCGAAACAGCTGTACTGTGTGAACAGACATATGGACACTCCGCGTACATGCTTAACTTCACTACCAAAGTTAAAACGAAATTTTCTTGTTCAGCAGAATTTTGACAAAATGAAAGATGATACCCCAGAAGTGACTTCCCCGATTGAAGGTCATCTTCAGTTTAACATCAGAAACTACAATGCAGATATACCAAAGAACGTTAATCTTTGTTATAAAGGCGTTCCAATAGAAACAAAGTTAGAAAAAAGATTACGTCAATTAGAAAATAATAATATCCCAGGATTTATAGTACGTAGTAGAAATCATGGTCGACCGCTAGGGAATATCACATCTTTACCATATTTAAATGAGTTATTAGAAAATACCCAAGGAGAGGATAAACGACGACCTTCCATATTCTACAGAACAGAGATTTAGTTTAAGTACACGTTTGATTTAAGTATAGCCGCATAAATGCAAATGCATCACCGAATAACATACATCATAGTGTTGTTTTCACAATGACTTACACCTTTCTTAAGCATTTAATTGTCTGTGAGAATATCTGTAAAATCTTGAATTTTAGTCATTCTAGCAGCTTCAACCGTATAGCGTTATGTTTCTTCCATAATCCCGAGAGAAACCCATGTTTGATGTCAGGTATCATGAGTTATTTACATTTCTGTGAAAACATAAATTTAGATAAAATATTTATATTTATTTTTTACTTGTTTTTCATTCTAATAATGATATATAATCAATAAAAACATATTCTTAAATCTAGTCTATTTATTGATAATATTGTTCCTGTGAAAACTCCATAAGGTGCAAGATAACGCATTACTTCTGGCGTAGACATTTGGAATATTGGACAGAACGACACAGTTATGTTTAGCTTGTATTTTATTCTTTGTGTTCTTGGGGTGGCCATTTGTGCCGATCCCCCAAAATGCTGCATGGATAAACAATTTCAAGCTACCCTTGGTGAATCTGGAAGTTTTTACCGAGCTGGATCGGATGACTTCGAACCATTAGACGTAAGTTATGCTATTAAAGTTTATATGATATATGCGCTAATTCTGCATGAAAGAATTGTCACGAGCTATAGATAAGCAGGCGCGGATCCAGTTGGGGGCGCACCCGGCGCACGCCCCCTCTATTTTTTGAGGTGTCGAACAATTTTTAGCAAAATATATTCTCGCTAGAAAGGAGAACGAAAATAGTTTAGGTTGGAGATCGTTATTTACAGTACTAGTACGAAATTAGTCCTTGTGGGCATATTTTACACTCAAAAATCACGGTCCCGGACTTCGCACTCCCAAGCTGATGCAGCACGCCCCCTCTTTCTGAAAATCCTGGATCCGCTCCTGATAAGATACTGACTAATCAAGTACTGGGTAGGTTAATCGGTGCTTTGAAATTTCAAATTTAGTTCTAAGGCAATCGTGAGTATTGCCCATTCAACAAAAAATTTTGATTATGGGTTTGTTACACGTATACATATACAACCAGAAGTTTGTCGAATAAAATAATTTTCTGCTTTTTTTTTATTTTAATACCAAGAATTTAGTTCTTTGGTGGAATGTACTATAGGCTCTTACTTAATGGGTTCTTTTTTCCTTAGGGTTATAATTTTCTAACCTATGATTTCTATGGACTGCGTTTAGCGATAGAAAGTCACAGTACTGATGGAAATGGCACAACTGAGACTGCTCGAATAATAGAAGATTATGTTTCGGTAAATTGTATTAAACTTTCATTAAAAACAAATCGGCCATATAAATGTTAATTTTAGTCTGACATGTTATAATTTCTTTCGCAATGGCTTAAGCGGATGAGCACAAAGTGGAATTCCTTCTTTGTGCTCGAGCGTTTCAGTCAGGATACAAGTTGACTTGCGTATAGGAACACCTCAAACTGGCATTAGGATTTTGGCAGTAACCAAAGTCTCTGCAAATGAAGCAATGAAAAATGAGTAATCGAGAGAATCGAATTATGAACCATCTGGATGTCTAGTACAACTATACATTTTAAAGAACGAACTAGGGGATAGTATTGACAGAAAAGGGGAATCGGGGCGCCTGGCGTTCAAATTACATGGAATTTACGATTGTTTCAGAAAATCTTTTTTCAAAAGGCAAGTCAATGACCACTAGCTTTAGGCGCTCGTGTATATATAAGTTAAAGGCTTGTATATATATTTACTCCCATTACTTTAATGTTTGGCTTAGAGTAAACCTCGTAACTATAATACGACACGATACATCAAAAGACATGTATAGCATTAGTTTTAGTATTTTAACAAATATTATGATGTTTTAGAGAAAACAGTATTTTATTGCTAATGGTAGTTGTGTCGTCAACGATTTAACATCAGCTATAAGACAACCATGCATAACACGTAAGTAGATACATAATGTGGGGTTTACCAATGTATCATTGCAGTTAATTTGGTCCTGAGGACTCCTAGAAATGATGAGGTTTGTTGGCATACTGTTCTGATCGGACCAGACAAATGCAGACAGACATACGCCATATACAGTGTGCTATGAGGGAATTCCAACCTAAAACGATTCTTTTTTACGTACGGGCCCGTCCCCCCCCCCATATTTCGTCGCCAACAATAATGATTTCTTAGGGTTGTTCTTAGCCGGCCACATCATTATTCCCTCCAAAATATTCCGTAGCCTCACCAAATTGTATGAGCCGGCTACGGGCCCGCATACGTGCACCTCAATATGTACACGGGAGGCCTATACCCTGCTAGAGACCCTTAGGAACGCCCACGTTTAGTTATATACAATCACCTGGATCTCAGAAATTTAAACTTTCACTTTCTAAAAGCCACATAATTCTATCGAAAACAGTAATAATTCAACCGATATTCTATTTTAGCTGAGTCTACATTTCAAGGCGAATTCAAGTTGGGATTTGGCTTCACAGAAATCGATGTCCATGTATGGAAACATACCAACCCAAATGGTTCCAGCACTAAATTTACTGTCGCCAAGGATAGTTGTGTACCCTTGATTGAAACATCATACGCCATTGACAACCAAGGCAGTAAGTAAAGAACTTTTAAGACATTAGTAGAAAATATCCCCCAAATAAATCAATCAATTCATCTATAAACAAATTTGATAAAGATATGAATTTTACCCGTTTCATTCGTTCTTCATAATATCTTCATAAAAAATAAAATAACGTTTTGAAAATAATTCCGAGACATGACAACGGATTTCTATCACTTTTCTGCAATTGCTCTTTATATTCTTCATTTGTTTGTAGCTAAAACCGAAGTAGTGTACGTGTACCACAATTTTACACCAGGATTGAAAAATGTGGATGTTTTCCAAATTCCATCATATTGTCCCATTGGCGGTGGCCAGGTAATTTATGCATATAATTGTTTAGATACCACATATACAATATGCAGTTTAATGGTAGATAACTCCACATCAACTTGCTAAACATAAACGTTTTACCCGTGCTTAGTTCTGTTTTAAAGAAATTGTCTTTATTTTTACATTGCAGGTTGCTGGATTAATAGGGTAATAAATTAAATGGAAAACAAAGTTTTGTGAAGTTGTAAGAATTGTTAGACAATAAATTAATCACCAATCCGAAATTGTAATTGTCTTAATTATATTATAGCCTACTCGAGCATCAATATTGTCTGCCATCTCCACAATGTAAAGTTGTTATTAAACATACGTCAAATGCCTTAACAGTAGCAAGTGAAATTATGGTACCCTGATATTTAAATGTTTGTTTTAAAAATTTATATATAATGTAATTTAAGCTTCATGGGTAAACAGCACAAAGAAGCCGAAGCGGGGTGCCGGGGACTTATCGCCGGATAATGGGAGGTGTATGGGACGATGGCCTTAACATGCTGCTTTCAAACATTCTCTATAGCGTAGTGACATCAAAGTAGGTGGATAATATTTACACATAGTATATCAACGGGATGGTGGTGGTGGGGGAGGGGTGAGTTGACGACCATTACATATACATTCATTAGGTTCAGGACACAATCGACAAACACACTGATATACAACTGCTCTACAGCTGATCTTATCTTATCGCAAACATTACTGGAAAAAGTATCAATAAGGAAGCAGGGTCGGTTATTTTTGTCAATATTCTTTGTTGAACCAACTTTTGAAGACAGGTTTTCTTTATTAACAATGCCCTCCCAACACGTGGATTGTGGTTGATTGTCCTCTAGCATATACGCCATTAAGACATGGTTCACCTTTATGGAATCTTTCTATACCGACATACCTGATATTTAGAAACTCTATGAGTGTACTTGTTAGTACAACCAACACACATTTAGTAGTGCAAACCAACAAAAAGTTTAAATCGAAATAAAGGGCAAATGTCATTTATTGTGCATGTTTCCTTGGCAAAGGTGGTCACATCTACTTTAAAAACCTTTATTGACCCACTTCTGGGATATTAATAAATCTGTCCGACAAGAAGCTGTTGATAAACCTATGCATGACTCCATAAACATCGAACCGGGAAAGCTTTTCTTAAAAAGTTTAACGTTCTACTGGTCTACACCATATGTGCAATGAGGAAAATGTCCGATACGGTCTACTCTCATTTCGTATTTCAAGGATTCGCTTGCGTGCACGCCAACGTATACCAGGTTTTTTCATCCATCCGGACGACTAGACTCATCCATCCATCCGTCATGCCCCTGTTCTGCACCACTGACAATGAGAATCCACACTAGAAAATTCCCAGGTATACTTTCTCGGCCAACACCATCGACCACATGGTGAGAGACCCCAATATTCGATGACACAGTATTTAACAATATAAAATAAGTGTTGGCATTTCATATGTATCGTGAATCACTAACACGATATTTCAATTCAATGTGTTTCAAAAGGTAATGATGGTTTTCCCTGTCTTCTTGTTTTACATCTATATGTAAATATTAATAACCCCACACACGCAGTCCCCAATATTACAATCAGCGAAAATTATAGTCCCTGACAATTAAATATTAAAGTAGTAATATCACAAGTGGACCCCCCCCCCCCCCCCACACAAATTTGTCACTTCTTAAGACTTGCCTTTTGTGCTTGAGCGGGGTGCCATTTTAATTTCAAAATGAAATGTCGCGAAAAGGGGTTTAATCAAACTCCCTACAGTGTCCTTTTGTACGGACATCAGTTCTATATACGGTATCTTCTTTTTTCGAATGTCAACTGACAGCATTGACAGGATTGTTCATCATCCAGAGCTTTCATATAATCGTTTGCCTCACATTTAATGCCCGAACCCCTATCCTGATCCCTGATCCACCATTATAATGTTTATAATGTAACGATAATGCACTGTTCGACTTTAGTTTAATCAAAGTAATCTGTTTTATTGTTGTATTGTGTGGTGTGTTTATGCACGTTTAATATATTAAAGTTAGAGATACAACTCACAAAGAACAATTTATCTTATCATGCATATGTGTGAAAAAAGACAGCCGACCAATAGTCAGAAACTAAATCCTTTGTGTTCACGTTCATTTCTGTTCATTATCTTTAGTGAGTCTTTTGATAATGTTGGCTTTGGGAGTTCTGTTACTTGTTGCCTACGCTACATCGGCTGACCCAACTAAATGTTGTGTTGATAGAGAATTTGAAGCGTATCTTGATGAAGCAGGTAGCTATTTCACACCTCAAGATAAAGAATTTCACCCTATTAAGGTAAGAAAACGGTTTGAAATAGAGAGATCATCGGAAACCCAAACTGGGACCCACCGTAGATTAAAACTTAAAAATCTAAACTGGGATGAATAAATTTCAATTCTGGGCCTATTTAGCGAACATCATTGCGTTTATAGTATACAGTAACAGTATTGTTGCCTTCGTGGAAAAAGTTGGTAGGTATTTTAAAACGGGATTTGTTTTCCATACTTGGTAGATCTACCCAATTTTATACAATTTCAAAAAGCAATTCTTATATACAATCATTGTATAAAATCATTATTATTTAAAACCATTCTTCTGATTTGTTTTGACGACTTTCATCCCAAGTGAACTGTATTATATAGCAATTTTTATTATTTAATTTCAGGGATTCACAACTATCGCTTATGACTTTTATTCCAAGAGAATGAACCTAAGGGTTCACAACACGTTAGAAAACGGAACAGTGATCAACAGTAATCTGCTTTTTGATTATGCCAATGTAAGTGTTTGACAGAACGCCCCCGTTCTTAGTATAACTATTGCTTAATCATTATACTTTATACAGCATAACCGTTTTATGATTTATGATTGGTTTCGTATTTTGTAATTTCTTACAATTTTATTCAGCAAATAGAGTATGCCATGTATAAAGGTAAATGCACAGCGCATAAATACCCTGTACCAATGAGGCAACCTTGTATACCAGGTAATTTTTTTGTATATAGTTTGGACTATATTTTTTTCTAAAAAGTACACCAAAAGATTATGGTATAGTCGAGTTACTATCATACCTCGTGCTCAGTCAGTGTCATTATGTACAGCAAATTGTTAAATTGATCTGTAACTCAATTTAAAGCACACCAAAACGTTGTGGTACCAGGGTTAGTATCAAGGGTGTTTATTTCCCCACCTCCTGTATAGTCCCTGTCCCTACTCACATCTCGAGCTCAAATTCAAAACATGGAGCTACTGGGTAGAGTATACACATTGGGCTAAATTATTACCGGTTGAGTAAACAGTTAATCTCATCTTCGAGTGAATATATTGTGCATTTTATTTTATCTTTTATGTGACTTCTCTATGGTAGGACATCTCTGACAATATTAAATGCTCCGCTAAATTATCTTTTCCGTTGATTACGCGTAAAAAGTGCAATGTTCAACGGTAATGATCAAGTCAAAATACCTCGAAGGGCAAAGTTAAATAATCTAAAACGTCAAATGTCAAAATGTTTTATTAGCAAATATTGTTTTTGACGTTTCTACATTTCCCCCATTACATATTACATTTGCGCTCCGCCGCATCTCACTAACGAAGAGCACTAACTATGATATGTCCTTCGCATTGACATTGTTATTACCGGTATTATGACTTTGTCCTTTTAGCAGAGCATTTTATATTGGCAGCTATACCCTTCCATATTCCTCTGCATGTCAATGCTCAATGTTTGAATTATGAAAGACCACGCTCGGAAAGTTACCCAAATCGGCTACAGACATTTCTTTTAATATTACTCTAGGACGAATATCATATATATGCGATATATCTAAAAAAAACTTTGTTTATGTCTGCATTGGAGGTATAACAGTTTTGAAATTATCACTCTACCCTTGAAACTGTATTATTAGTTTTGTTTTATCTTCACACTTCAGCTAACGCCACATATGATGGTCCATTGACTATGGGCTATGGTCAAAATACTCTCAAACTTGAAACATGGAAGTATCCTATGTCAGAATTGAACTCTGAAGTAAAATTATCAATCTCTCAAGATGGGTGTGTTCCTGTTGTTGAATCTATTTATATTAAAGGCAAAGATGGAGGTAAGATTGTATTTGGGGCACACAAGGTGGGTCATGATAAAAGGACGAAAAAACCGAGGTCCCGTGTACACATCGGCGTGCATGTAAAAGATCTATTGGCAGTTGGAATTCGGTACAAGAGTAAGCCGTATCGCCGCTGCCCGGACAGAGTTTCCCTCACAGCCCCTGTATGGCGTATGTCGTCTTCATTAAGCCCAGGTTAGGAGCAGAACAGTAGGAAGTTAAACTCCATTTCATTTCCTTTCATTCCACATGTCCACATATTGAAGACCTACTTGGCACCTGAGGAGGGCAGATTATTTTTCATGTGGACTTTGGTAATGATTTCATTTTCAAAGCAGGCTTTAGGGATTCGTCGGCAGGTTTTGATCTTTTAGGTTTTGGTGTGCAATATTCAGAGGTCCGCCGCTATGCCGCATTTGAAAGTAACAAAGAAAAGAAGAGAAAACGCGGAATAGCTTAAAAGTTCACCAAATAAGTTCAATTCTCCTCGTGGTAAAAGACAATGCCCTACATGCAGAAAAAAACTGTTTAAGGGATCAGGACTACATACAAAGTCCAGTAATAAATGCAAATGTTGATTTATTTCCACATGTGGACAAATTGAATGAAGACCTACTCCGAGCCCAAGGAAAGGAAAGTTACTTTTCGTACGGACTTTGTGCTTTTATTGATGACTTTACTTTTAACTATGATGGGGCATTATTAAGGCGAGTAGAATACTACCAGCAAATGGGTCTGTGGATGAACTTAAGCTATTATCTGACCGCCAGCTATTTGGAGACCTTTTAGAACCACAAGAGTTGTAAAGCTTATAGGACAGTTTAAAATTTATTATATTACCGTTTTCGCGTTGTCAAATTACCTTACACATCCAGACTTCAATTATGGAGCCAATAATCTTCAGGCGATTTGACCAACTTCCAAAATCAGTGTTAGTATTAGTGCATTGGCTTATATATAACCAGGCTTATACATCAAATTATTTATTTTCTAATTTTGCCTGAAAGCGATAACACGATAGACAATCATTGGTGGACTGAGACACATAGACCATCAGTGCGGTGGATTATGACATAATAGACCATCAGAAGTTAAATATAACATAAAAGTCACACTGACCATCACTGGTGCACTGTGGCACACAGACCATCAGCGGTAGTTTGGGAACAATCATGTGGTGGATTGAGGAACACACGCACCATCAGTGGTACACTGGGATATACAAAGACCATCAGTGTTAGACTTCAGCACAATAGGCCATCAGTGGTGGGAGTTTCATCGCGTCCATGGAAATGCAACATACCATGCGTTTTGGAATCAGTTGCGGTCTGGGTCACAGACCAGTCGTTCGGTGGTGAACTATGACACAGTGGTGGACAGATCCACAAAGACTATCAGTGGTGGACTGTGTCACAGACCACGGTTGGTGGACTGATTGGGACCTATTGTAATTAATGACCAACCTATATTTATGCGCGGCCTAGCGTGACCCATTACCCACTTGGAGTATTCACCTTATTCACGAGTGACGTAGATTCTCTACATTTTTTATGTGTGGCCTAGTCTGGGCCATAACCCATCAAAGGTGGATTGGGTCACATCCCATCAGTGGTGGACTGGGTCACAGACCATGATTGGTGGACTGGGCCGCATACCATCAGTGGTAGACTGGGACACACATATCATCACTGATGGATTGGGCCACACCATCAGTGGTGGAATGAGAAAATAAATAATTTGAGCTATAAGCTGATTCCATAAAATCTAGTATACTAGGTCCATATTCCCACAACTGGCTCCCATTTCAACGCGGAAAACGGCTATATATGGCTTTGTTTGACTGGTCTACAAGATTTAGATAATTTCATGAGTCTTAATGTGGTCTAAATAGCAGACAATGATATAACCGCTTATGTTCACTCGCAGACCCTTTTTACAAGCGTGGCCTAGAGTATGTTTCAATTTTTTTTAAAGTGGTCTAGCCTGACCCATGACTCACCTACAGTGCCTCACAAGTCTCTCGTGGGACCTATTGTGATTCATAACCAATGTAGAGTGCCCCACTATATAGCGTGACCCATTACCCACCTAGAGTGTCGTCCATTTTCATGCGTGGCCTTGAGTTCCCCACAATTTTTATGCGTGGCATAGCTTGCACCCTAACCCACCTAACATTTTTTATCTGTGACCAATTTTTTTTGTAATGAGTATTGTTTCTTCGGTATTTTTCGTTATTTAAGCTTTTTCGGATTTTTGGGGTATTTAGATTTTTTTCGGATTTTTTCAGTAATTTTCGGATTTTTTTCTCGATATTTTGAGGGGTGTTTTTCAAAAATGTTCAGTATTTGTCGAATTTTGTCTATGGTATCAAGTACAACGCTGTGAAAACATGCTTATTACATTTGACATTAATTGCTTGTTTTATATTTTAGCAAGCACCGATATAATATATATCATCAGTAACTTCACTCCTGGCATTAAAAAGAGAGAAAGACTTGAAATACCTAAGAAATGTATTGGAGTGGTGCCAAAGGTATTTTTGCTTGTTTGAAGTAATGATGTGCGATTTGTATTTTTCCGAAATTATCAAATTTGTCACTGCTTAATCCACACTAACATGTATCCAATTTGCAATTGATAATATATGGCCACAGTCTTACCAATAAAATATGTTCGTTTAATTAACATATTATAGGTATTAAATCATTTGCTGCTGAAAGCCAGACATAAATTGCGTGCATTTGTTTTTAAATGAAATGTTCTATATAATTCATTATTTGAATTTTGTTGGTATATATATTTTCAGGATACTCTCGTTATTGGTTGACCAGAAAAACGACATTAACTATAAACTTGTAATAAATAGATAGTAATCTAAAGTTTTGTTTGTTTGAGCTTTTTTTGTCATTGTTTTTCTTCTTCCACACGCCCCATGTTCATCTGTTCTGTGCAGGGACAGACTTAGGATGTGTGTTGTCATGGGTCAGATTTCTCTGTAGATACAAATGGATTAGACGCGCGAAATTTACATTACCTTGTACTACAATGGATTAACTGCCTGTGATAGAATTCCACTTATCTCACACCCAAATCCGGACCCATTGAGATAATTCAAAGCCATCAAGGATTGACTTAAAATGAATTTGAAATTGCACAAAAGAAATCCTACAAGCAAATTATCGAGTTGTTCACAAGTTTCTAATAATATCCATTTAAGTTTACTCTGCTATTAGTTCATGTTCATCTATATGTTATGCATTGTCTTTAAGTCCAGGTATAGCTAGCCCAAATTGTTAGGGGGCAAGGTCTTCTGGGGGTGCCGATGGGATTTCTGGGGGAGCAGATATACACATTACGGTCCACGGCGAACTATACCGCAGACACGCCCCCTTTAGAGAAGGATCTACTGTGCCGCTCGCTACCCCCTGACCGAAAATTTTGGAAAATAGAGTATGCATCTGACAATTATGGACAATTTCAATATGAATATGATATGAAGGAAGAGATACGATTTTAACGTATGAGATAAACGAAAAGTTCGCAATTTTGAAGAATATCACGCCGTTTTAGGTGACAAATTCATTCGTGGGCACCTAACCAATCTCACGAGTCAGTATGGGCACCCCGCCAATTATATTATGGGCGCCGATGATGTGGTCGTAGGCGATCCACCAAATCCCTGCATTATAGGTGTCCCCCAGGGATGAGGCGCCACATCAATCATGCAGTTTTGAGAGTGCGGCCCGACAATCATATATTGTCATTATAAGGCGCCCAGGAATCATGTCATTATGAGCGTCATCCCAGAATAAGGCATCCAACAGATCCATCCGTTTTGGACTCCCCGTCAATCAAGTTGTGATGTTAATCGTGTAAGTCATTAAGAGGCACTGCACCATTTCGAGGGCGCCTGTAACGACATAATTGGCGAGGCACCCATAAACCAGGTGACAATGGTTGGACGCTCCGCCAAGCTCGTCTTGTTTTTTCACAATGCTCAAGGGCGCCGAATTCTTCCAGGTTCTGACCGCAGGTGATGCATTGTCTTGAACCCCAGGTCCAGTTTCACCAACTGTTTGCGATATGGACGATTATATAGTGCGGTGGCTATTTGGCGGTCTAAACCCCTAAAATCTATGTAATAACTCCAAATTTACCCACTAACATGAATAGATAAATTACTTATAATGTGATCGCATATGGATCCCCAGTACAAGAGTCAAATGGAATCGGTCATGCAGATTTTGGACGTAATACCAAAGATTTGAGAAGAAAATGGGCGGATGACTTTAGGTTTGTCCACAGAGTAATCGGTACCTGGGGAAGGCTCAGAGAGGCAGTAATTGCAATTCATTCATAAAGCACCAATCAAAAGAATCTAGCTATAATATAGGATTTACAAATAAAGAGAGTGTTAAATTTTGTGGTTGACATAGTCGAATTAAATAGCCCACTTTATCAGAGCACGCCCACGTTCCCACGCGACCTCGTCTATTTGTCCCACCGAACGCCTAGCCATTGTCCTTGCCATGCCTCCCACACAGCAGAACTGACAGGTGGAAACCCTCGTTGAAAAATAAATACCTAGGGAATTTCTCCGCCAAACCGGAAGTGAGACCGAGACATGCAGGTTTCAAACATTATGACTAATGATCATAGAGTTGCTTTAAAAGGGTTTAGTCATTAGGTCAAACGCCTCTCGCTTTCCAAGAGTATACATTACTGGATTGTCTCGAACAATTGGGTGGTAAGATAATATTCTGCATAATACATGACCATGACAAATTATTTAGAGCTTTCAGGTTGTCGTCATCATAACATAAATGGGCGCTTTGGCAGGATTTTCCATCATTTAAAGCTTTCATAAACGTTTGCCTCCGATGTCATGCCCGAACCCCTAACCCGATCCTCCGTTATACAATTTAATGATTTTAGTATCCCCTTTTTTAATGTAAAGATACTGCACTTTTCAGCTTCAGTTTAATGAAAGTTACTGTCTGTTCCAGGCGACACTACAACTCGGGGCATCCAATTTATTATCCAAAGCAGTGGAGCAAACAAATGTGGTCGGAAACCTAATAGCAAATTTATATTACCTCCCGTAAATAGCTCTTTAAAACAAGTTATATTTTACTGGGGCGGAATAACTATTTAAAGATGCAAGTAGGGCGAAACGACTCAAAGCCATATCCACACCCCTGTTCGCTTTGCTTTATTCCAAATATGGCTGACATCAAAACCGCGAAGTGAAATTAATATTTTTCAAGAGAGAAAGGTTATATAGCTTGATCTGAAACTGATATTAGGGATGACAATTCCAGGTAGGTCGTTAAGTTTTAGCCATTTAAATTAAAAATTGAAGAAATAGCAAGGAATTTTCGAGTCATAGTGTCGCCTGGAACAGACAGTAGATCTATTATTGTATTGTATGGTATGATTTATGCACGTTTAATATATTAAAGTTAGAGATATATCTCACTAAGAATTATTTATCTTATCATGCATATGTGTGAAAAAAGACAGCCGACCAACAGTCAGAAACTAAATCCTTTGTGTTCACGTTCATTTCTGTTCATTATCTTTAGTGAGTCTTTTGATAATGTTGGCTTTGGGAGTTCTGTTACTTGTTGCCTACGCTACATCGGCTGACCCAACTAAATGTTGTGTTGATAGAGAATTTGAAGCGTATCTTGATGAAGCAGGTAGCTATTTCACACCTCAAGATAAAGAATTTCACCCGATTAAGGTAAGAAAACCTTTGAAATCCATTCCAAACCGC
Source organism: Patella caerulea (assembly GCA_036850965.1). Lineage (NCBI taxonomy): Eukaryota > Metazoa > Mollusca > Gastropoda > Patellidae > Patella > Patella caerulea. The sequence goes on along the minus strand of JAZGQO010000014.1, from coordinate 14,760,532 downwards.
AACTGGGATCCATCGTAGTTTAAAACGTATATTTAATCAAAACTTGGAATAATAATTTTCTAGGCTTATAATAATATAAGCTTTATTTAAAAATATTTTTCAAACGTCACCAGGAATAAATTGAACACTTTGTACATTGTGCCTTTGAGATCGAGGAGAAGTCACTTTGCCTTCTTGGAAAAAGCTTGTAGCTATTCTAAAATGGGATTTGTTTTCCTATAAATCCATACGATCATCATAGACAACCGCTTGAGGTCGATCGCTTAAAGCAATTCTTATCATTTGTTCTGACAACGTCCACCCCAAGCGAACTGTACTATATCGCAATTTTTATAATTATAATTTCAGGGATTCACAACTGTTGCTTATGACTTTTATTCCAAGCGAATGAACCTTAGGGTTCACAACACATTAGAAAACGGAACCGAGACCTACAGTAATCTGCTCTTTGATTATGCTAATGTAAGTTTTTGAAGATTTCCCTCTAGTTTCTTATAGAATACCAACGTATAACTTGTACTTAATCCTTATACAGCATGCACACACACTTCCTATTTAAATATGTATGATTGGTTTCGTGTTGTGTAATATTTTCATCATTTATTACTGTTTTTTCAGCAAATAGAGTATGCCATCTATAAAGGTAAATGCACAGCTCATAAATACCATGTACCAATGAGGCAGCCTTGTATACCAGGTAAATAGTTTATATAGTTTGGGCTATTTTGTTTTTTAAAAGTATAAAAGGTTTGAGGTAGTAGATTTACAGAAACGGTATTCATGCCCTACTCGTGCACAATCTGCATCATTATGTACAGCTAAATGTACAGATGGTTTTTACCTCCATTTAAAGTACACCAAAACGTTGTGGTACTAGAGTTAGTAAATGGTATTTATATCCTACCTCATGCATACCCCCCCCCCCCCCCCCTCCCTACTAACATCTCGAGCTCAAATTTAAAACCCGGCGCTAGTGGGTAGAGAATAAACTTGGCTAAATTATTACCAGTTAAGTAAGCTTTCACAAAAGAACAACTCATGGTATATGCGATATATATAATTCTTTGTTTATGTCTGCCCAACTCCACCACCTAACCCAACTGTATTATTATTTTTTTTTTCACACTACAGCTAACGCCACATATGATGGTCCATTGACTATGGGCTATGGTCCAAATACTCTCAAACTTGAAACATGGAAGTATCCTATATCAGAATTGAACTCTGAAGTAAAATTATCAATCTCTCAAGATGGATGTGTTCCTGTTGTTGAGTCTATTTATATTAAAGGCAAAAATGGAGGTAAGGTTGTAATTTGAACATTTTTTTACTTGTAAATAAACCGGCAAGACTTTTATCTTTCGGGGATCGATCTTTTACCGCCCAGGCACCCAAATTATGGAATTCTTTACCTTTTAATATAAGATGCTGCACAAATTTAATCTCTTTTAAGTCACTTCTTAAAACATTTTTGTTTAAGAAAGGCTTTAACTTATGATTCTTTTAAAACCCATGTGTGATATCATATTTTATTCTAAGCTACCCTGTTATTTTTTACTTCTATTGTTTTTGTATAAGTATATTTATTTTTATTACATGTTATATTGTACAGCCCATCTGAACACGTTTTGTGGAAGATAGCGCTATATAAATGTAAATAATAATAATAATTTGTATATGGTAATATAGCGGGTATATTACATTTCTAGATGGTAATATACCAGGTATATCGTGCAGTTCCGGCGTTAAGGGGGGTGGGGGGCATTTGCAACCCAAAAAAATCTAGCCTGCCCTCTGTTTGCCCCCCCCCCCCCACTCCCAATATTTTTCGAAAATAAAAAAAAAATGTGATCTGGCCAGCTCTGTTTATCTCAACGACCGTTGTCTGATGAAATGCTACCTGACTGCATTCCCGGCAGTCTATTTTACGGTATGTGTTAAGCTCTATTTATCTCGACGATCAATGCCTGTAATACTGCCAGACTGCATTTCGGGCCGTCTTCTTTTCAAATTATTGGGGGACTTCGTTAAGTTTCATTTGACACTTTCCTCTCTGGGGTCGGAAAGACTAGTGACCAGGCCACAGACGACACCCGATCAGCTCTATTTATCTCTACGATCGGTGCCTGAATACTGCCAGGCAGCCTTACCAACTGTCTATTTTTCAAAATTTTCTTGGGGAGTCGCCAAAACCCCCACAAAGACTCGTTACTTAGGCGCTCACAAAGGTACTTCGTTGAGGTTCGCAAGTCCGTTCTTTTGCCATTTTGGGCTCTGATCGTAAAAACTATTTAGTGATCAGGCGACGGACAGTATGTGGTCAGATAGACAGCATTTCCGACAGTCTATTTTTCAAAATTTTCTGGTGGAGGTCCCCCATACTCTCAATAAGTACACCCTACATTAGATTCGACAAGGTTCGCAAGTCCGTTCGTTTGACACTTTACCTCAACGAACATTGCCTGAATTACTGCCAGGCTGCATTTCCGGCAGCCTATTTTTCAAAATTTTCTGGGGGAGCCCCCCCCCCACCCCTAGTTGAAACTCGTGCCTTTTCCCCTTAACCTTGGACTTTACCCCAGCTTTGCCCCTCCAACCACCGACGGCTGGCGCCGCCACTGATTCCATGTGGAATACACGTGAGCCTTTCTGTTAAATTTTACAATTTGCTTATTTTATATTTTAGCGGACACCGATATAATATATATCATCAGTAACTTTACTCCTGGCATTAAACAGAGAGCGAGACTTGAAATACCTAAGAGATGTATTGGAGTAATACCAAAGGTATTCTATTTTGATTATGTTTAAAGTATCGATGCGTGATTTGCATTTGTCGGAAATTATCAAATTAACACGTCTCCGTATTGATTATTCTCAGTTTATTAAGAACACAAATTCAATTTACCAGCGCTTCGTTGCAATCGGATTTAAAACTTGCCCGTCAGTTTGGTCCAATTCGTCTTATCTTTGTACAGAACAGAATGTAACCATTGTGCAGTAATATTCCTATTAGAGAATCGAATCAAGTTTACAAAGGATTATAAAACGCTTAAGGCTGTTCATGTTTTCAGAAAAGAAAACTATTACCAATGAAATATGTTCAATTATTAAAGTATCTGCTGCTGAAGACAATATTAAATAAGGACATAATTTCACATGAATTGTTCTATATAATTCTTTATTTGAATTTTGTTGATGTATTTTTTCAGGATACCCTCATTATTGGTTGATCAGAATAGCGATATAAACCGATGACTTGTAATAAACATAATTATTTATAAGTTTTGTTTTTCTAAGCTTTTATATCATAGTTTGGTCTTCTTGCGCACGTTTCACATTTATTTGTTCTATGCAAGCACAGCTTTGGGATGTGTGAAGGCATGGATTTCTCTGCAGATGCGATTGGAATGGTGGCTCGAGACGCACAACGCATTCTGCTGTGCAATTTGAGGGAGTCCCGGTGGTATCACTGGTATCCAAGGCATTCCTACAAAAGATGAAATGCTTATGATAGAATTACTTTTATCTTATGGAAAACAAAACAGCTCTTTATTCAGTGTTCTTAGTTCTTAATTCATAGTCCTTAATTCTTATTTCTTCATTTGTTGTCGTACACTAAATTAACATTTGTATCTTAAAATCAATATTTGTTTTACAAATCAGACATTTGTCAAATCAGATTTGTAAAATGTATTTTAATTTAAGATATTTGTTTTTAAGAAAATGAGAAAAAAAATAGCCTATATTTACATTTCATCAGATAAATACAACACAAATCTAGAACAACACTTTTCAAAATACAAATCTCCAAATACAAATCTTGCAAAACATTTTTCTAAAAACATTTCTCCAAAAAGATTTCTCCAAATACATTTCTCCAAAAACATTTCTCGAAATTAAGGACTATCAATTAAGGACTATCAATTAAGAACATTGAATAAAGAGCTGTTTGGTCTTCCATATTATCTCACACTCAAATTAAACGCATAGGACATTGCACAAGAAAACAATAGAGTTTCTAATAATATCATATTCCCGACAGTCATTAGCCATTCCCATTCTATATTATTAGTCCAGATTCATTGCCTTTACGTTGAAGGAGGCCCCCGTGACCAGTCGGTAGGACATTGACTCCCTAACCCGGAGGTCCCGTGTTCGATCACTGTGTTGACGGAGGAAGTCATCGGAATTATTCGAGAGGTGCCCCTCCAGTGTTGTAAGACCGACGGCCTGGCAGGGGACAACGTATATCCGTTTGGATTGGACTGAAAACTAAAATCCTCTGTAGACATTGGTGTGTACGTTAAAGATCCTTGACAGTAGGAATTCGATATAAGAGTTGACCATAGTCTCGCTGTCCCGCCAAAATTCCCCTGTTAGCACATTATAGGGCTTATACCCGTCTTTATTAGCCCAGTCGGGGCAGAACGTTAAACGACAGAACGTTGAAGTCCATTTTCACCCACAAATGATTTTGTCGTTAAGTTTAGCTTCACTCACAAGTGATGTAGTGTCGCATATAAGAAAGGACGCATACACGGTAACATGCATAGTGTGTAGAAATGTCGTCAGAGCTTTTAGTATTGGGCTTCTGCGTTAGAAAATCCTCTGAGCAAGTAGTAAAGCTTAATTATGGTTACTATTAATGAAAACTAGTGAGAAATATCCGTGTTGTCAGTTTTCCTTAAACCCGTCAGTACTTGTACCGTGCGTCAGTATTTCTGTTAATGGTCAGTAATAATCATACGGTGAGTATGTGAGTTAATTGGTTAGTATTCCTTACTTTTGTCAGTATGTAAAAAATACGTGAGTAATTAAATAAACGTGAGTTTATCTAAACATATCACTATTGAGGCACGTGCGGGAGAAATTGACGAAAGCGTGACTAATTAAGAAAACGTCACTATTTGAGCTAACGCTCACTATCTGAGTATAACCGCCAGTTACCTTTGATGTGCGTTAGTAATTGGACACGGCGCCAGTAGAGCGTGTAATCGTTAACTATATACATTTCTGGTGAGTATTGTTACTATAGGTAATTTAACTTCCCGATAAATTGTCGCTACCTTCTGAATAAAATATTAATTATTTATTATTATTCTCGAATCAGAAAATGTTTTATTTTTTTAAACAATAATGGATGGTAGTGAACACGGGTATTTTTCGGTTACCGCCGTAGTTTGCAGAATACTGTTTTAAAACATTAACGGGTGTATTTTTCTCCGATTTCCATAACCGCCGTAGTTCGCAGAATACGGGGCAATGTGTAGTTTGTAGAATACGGGGTTTGCAGAATACGGGGCAACGTGTAGTTTGCAGAATACGGGGCAATGTGTAGTTTGCAGAATACGGGGCAATGTGTATAGTGTTATTTCATTTACAATTTATATTTATTCTCGTTCATGCAGATTAGCACTTGTTTTGGGACGTGCGGCGCTTTACTATCTGTATGGTTTAAATTGGAATCACAACTAATGGTTAAAAAAGATCACCAACACAAATCTATTTTCACTAATTTTATTGAAACAGATAACATGATAGCTGATAACACAAATAATGAATTTCAAACATTCGCATACAAGCTGAAATTCTTAGCACTGAAGAATCGTGTGCATACCGGACTGCTATGAGGCATCGCACATCTTGGGTTGTCGCTTATCGTGAAATAGTTCCAAATCTTACTACTTCACGTTAGTTTTATCTAGATCACTGCTGGTATTGTCTGGATACTTAATCATTATGAATAGAAGTATTGGAAAAGGCGGGAAAAGATACCGCATGGTTTACGTGTGAGTAGCATGAAAGATGAAAGGGAGGATATCCCTTTGATGTCACAAGATTGACATTCCAGCTTCTAGATGCCATTGAAAATTTAGAAATATTTTTGTGATTTCTTTTGTTATGCTAAGCTACTTTAAGAATTTAGACATAATATGTATCAACAAATAATAATTTATGATATAGATCATACTTTATTTATTAATAATATTACAAACAAATAAGTTCCCATTAGATGGTTTATAGTTCTGGAAATGACGAAAGAATGTCACGTGATTGCTCTTCGCTTTGATGTTTCATTCATTGCCGCGTGAACCTTTCAGTTCAGACACCTATTATAGACATACAGGTGCCAATCATTTTAGGAATTACATCGTAATCAACACTAGTTACTATCGTACTTATAGTAACTATCGACTATCAACACATGACACATTATAATCTCGACTTTATTTAATGATACAGCAAAAAATTAACGTCCGCTTGACAAGATAGATGGAGTGTATTTGTGATTGCGTAGGAAGCGTGACACAATTTTATTTCTTCAAAAACGCGGCGTTTGTGCTTATAACCGAGGTAAAATAGTACCATACGTTTCCTGACTAACAGTGACATTCATCTACAAGGATTATTATGCCATTCGAGACATTTCAATGTGTAATAGTATTATATCCACCACTATCGATAATTATATGTATCAGCCGATATTATATGTTGCTGTCAATATTTGATATCGGTAAAACTGATAGGTGTCATATCGGACCATCACTATTAATATATTTAGGACCTAGAAATTGACCCAAATGGGTCGCAACGCATATAATAATGTAAACTGGTTGTATATGAGCTAATTTACATTCAATTGTTTCCATTTTGACTCTAATGTCAAATCAGTTACGTTCAGTGAAATACGGCATGAATCTGAACCCAACCATGTCATATATTTGTTAATGTTTGTTTAATATTTAGCTCGGTGTAAGAATTTAGAACCAAAGAGAATAGTCCATACATTAGTAATATAGGTCCAACGCGACGAGAATATACATTCACTTGATACACTCACTCCGTTCATTTGACACCTCCCTCTTTGTTAGGATAAGCTGCTGATTTGGCGACGAACAGTATCGGACCAGCTCAATTTATCTCGACAGCCAGTGTCTGAATGCTGCCTGGATGCATTTCCGACAGTTTATTTCACAAAATATTTTGGTGAATATATTCATTCACATTGTCACTCACCCCGCCCGTTTGACACTTTCTTCTGGTCGGATAAACTAGTGATTTTGCGACATTTTCGAGAAAAAATAAGTTAAAGATATCGTTAGATTTTAACACTAAATCACGTAACAACCATGTCATATATTTGTTAATGTTTAATATTTCGCTCGGTGTTAGAATTTAGAACCTAAGAGAATAGTCCGTACATTAGTTATATAGGTTTTGTATATTAAATCTTTTATGGGATTAAATTCTGTTAATCTCACCACTTAATTAGCACCTTTGTGTTATAGTGCTCAAGAGATTAAGAATGTTGATTGGCTAGGTTTATCACCTCAATAGAGCGTGAAATCATTTTTATATAGTTAAAACTATATAAATTTCTGTTAAGTTTATTGATAAACTGTATCATTAAAAGACAATTTGTTACCGGTGTGACTATTGAACAAAAACTCAAACGACAATTTCGGATATGTAAGTGACAAATTTTAAGAAATAAAAATGCTCTATAAATTTGTTGGAAATCTTTAACAAAAGTTTTGCTATTGCGTTTTCAATTTCTTGAAATTTCCCGTGTTTAGAATTGTCTTAGTTTTGAATATGTAATATAGTGTAGTTATAAATGTGTTTTTTTTAGGGGATAATTTTCAATGTTCCTTTAGAAGTATTTCTATCAGCCTTTTGTTTTAATAAAGAATTAATCGCACAGGATATCTACATGAAAAATATCCCAAGATCGAACGTCGGACATGGTTTTACTATTTCAACGTTGCATGCAATGTATCAATTATATTTATCGTGTGCTAAATAAAACAATTTCTAAATTATTAATAGAATCTTCTGTGCTCATAATTTCGAATTACTTGAATGAAATTTATTATTTTTCTGTTACGTACGATCAAATTTTATTTTAACATTGTGTATCGTACCTTATTATATGCTATTATTATTTTCATCGTTATTTATATTGTTTCATTGCTATATATATTGTTTAATAGCTATTATTTCTCAAAAGTAAATAGATAATCACACGATTCTTCGGTGTTCAGAGTTTCAGCGTTCATATGTGTATGAAGTTCAATATTATCTGCTATCATAATTTATTTCAATAAAATTACCGAAAACAGATTTGTGTTGATGATCGTCTTAAACCATTAGTTCTGATTCCAAATTTACTAATCCTTACCGCGCCACCTACCCCAAAATATGTACCAACCCGCATGTAACGAGAATACATATAAATCGTAATATATATTGCGCCGTATTCTGTATGGGAACCCCGTTGTAAGAACGTGAACGGGTACAGATAATGTGACGAATCAAACCTCGCCACTGAGCATTTAAATTCATATTTATATATGAAGTGGACTCTGTCTCATCCGAACTCTGATCACTGTATTTAGAGATCGATCTATCTAACTATCTTTGGCGTCTTTTTGCAAACTACGGCGGTAAGCGAAATTGCCGACAAATAGTCCCTTTACTCATTGCCACCAATTATGGTTTAAAAAATCTCCTCCGATTCGAGAATATTAATAAATAATTTTATTTATTTATTAATATTCTCGAATCGGAGGAGATATTCAGGTTAGTAATAAAAATATTATGATCACTTACAGTAACAATACTCGCCAGTATTTTATATAGTTAATGATTTCACGCTCTACTGACGTCAGGTCCAATTACCGACGCACATCAAAGGTAACTGGCGGTTATACTCGGATAGTGAGCGGTAGCTCAAATAGTGACGTTTTCTTAATTAGTCACGCTTTCGTCAATTTCTCCCGCACGTGCCTCAATAGTGATATGTTTGGATAAACTCACGTTTATTTAATTACTCACGTATTTTTTACATACTGACAAAAGTAAGGAATACTAACCAATTAACTCACATACTCACCGTATGATTATTACTGACCATTAACAGAAATACTGACGCACGGTACAAGTACTGACGGGTTTAAGGAAAACTGACAACACGGATATTTCTCACTAGTTTTCATTAATAGTAACCATAATTAAGCTTTACTACTTGCTCAGAGGATTTTCTAACGCAGAAGCCCAATACTAAAAGCTCTGACGACATTTCTACACACTATGCACCTTGTAGTGATAGTAGACCTCACCTTGCTTCCACCCCGTGCAAAATCCCTTAAGCTCCATTGTTGTCGAGCCAACAATGTGGTGAGGATGTGGCGATGTGCGTCTTCGCCAAGGCGTGCACTGGAGTCACCAACACTACATGGTTGGAACGAGAGTTTTTCCCCGAAATGTTAATACATGACGATGCAGAATTCTCCGACGTTTTCGACAAAATTAATGTCTATACTAATGACGTTGATGACGACAATCAAACGGATGAGGAGTCATGTGCACGCATGGACGTGAATATCGAGTAATGTCCATCACAATCCACAATCGGTTACCCGGAAGTGGTAACGAATAATACTTCCAGTTTGTGAAATTGGTCGCAATTTTATACTTATAGATTATATACTTATGAAGTGACATATCACTCGTTTAACATAATCGTTAATTTTGGATGAAATTACTTTGCCAGAGCATGCAGAATTGTACTGCATATGGAAAATACCATTAGGTTTGCTCCTAATCTCAGTGCATCCTTATTTCTTGCTAATTTGACCTCGGTAACCTTTTGACCTTTTCAATTACATCATAATTTGATTAATAGGTTTCACAAATTATCCTTCGTCACTTATTCAATCATCCAGCGGCGTTCCAACAAAAAACCTGCAACAGACAGCATCAAAAGTGGCTAAATTCATAAGCCAGCCTCCTGGTGACCTTTTGACCTCGATATCTCCTTAACGCTGCCTCACCTAACTGATCACCCATCATTTTCGGATTTCTGAGGAAAAATGCTTCTAGAAAAAAGTCAACTCCCGCTTTTTGCCCACCTTTCGGATAATACTCCACCTTCTCCCCCTGGTCTAATAGCGTCGTATTTATCTTACACCAATAAAACAGAAGATATCAGATTTGTAGCATGCCTGTGTGGAATCAATGATTATATGCCAAGTGTTTTAATGAATTACTTGATAACAAAAATCTATTCATAGGTACCATATTTACACTCGAACATGAATAGGAGTTATGGTCAGTAAGTATACGGTATGAAGGCCATCTTTAACGCTATCTTGAATTTAACATTCTTTCTTATGATTCAGACTGGTGCTTTGATCGCACATGGGCCCCCAATATGATTCAAGAGTGAAATTGAAGGGACATAAAACGCAAACAGGGTCTCCTCCAGCTGAATGATTAGTGATTCAAATTCTTAAATCCTGGAATAAACAAAATGCCAAATATTTAGGAACAAAACGGACGGATGTTTTCATGTTTGTTCACAAAGTAATAGTTACCTGGCTGGCGAAGGCTCATAGAGGCAGTAATTGTGGATGATAATATGTTGATGGAACAATTCGTAATTTTGAGAATTTCTGAAATATGTGCAATTCAGCACCACTCAAAAGAATCTAGCTATTATAATATGTTTTTCATATAAAGAGAGAGTTAAATGCTGTGATATGCAAAGCCGAATTAAATGGCGCATTTTATCGGACCAACAAAACTGAAAATAAATTACTACATATAGAAAGATCTGACATGAATTTAATTAAAAACTATCCTAGCATTTGAATCAGCATGTAAACCAAATTAAAAAAGACACCAACATACCAATTGATCTTCTAGCGCTTTCTGTTCACGCCGATCACCTACAGATTGATAGACGTTGTAAATGCCACAGACAGCTGCCTTTAGTGTGTCTTAGTTGCAAATAATATGTTTGGTTAATTAGGTTTCCTGGAAGTAATCTGGGTCAGGGACGTTAAATGTCTTGTAATCCAAATTCGGTCAAATTCTTTGACACCCATTATTCGTCACGAACGAAAAAGTCCCATCACACCTAATTCTTATAAAAACGGGCACGTAGATTTCATATTAGTACACTGGGTTTGCAAAGTGACCCATGAAGTCAAAAGAAAGTTCATCGTCAGTCTTTCAAAGAGCTCGACTAACTCTGATTTTTCGGACATATCATTGCGCAACGTTGGTACCCATGTGAGGTAGGTCGGGCGAGCGGGCTGAGGGAAATACATTATTTAGTGTTATATCATAGCTGGACTTGGGATACGGAGTTTCATTATATTAAAAGAAAGCTGTTCTGCTTCGAAATAGGCTAATGAAGACGGACATACGCCATGCAGTGTGCTATGGAGGCAATTTTACCTGGACAGCGGGACCACGGCCTACTCTTATATCGAATTCCAACTGTCAAGGGATCTTTTATGTACACGCCAATGTGTACACGGGACCTCGGGTTTTCGTCCCACCCGAACGACTACAGCTGTCCTTGTCAGATCCTTTGTCCTGCATTTCTGAGAAGAGAGAGCCACGCCGTAAAATCTAGATGAACTTTCTCGGCCAATGCAGGGATCGAACAGCGCTTTACCCATTTGGCCAACGTGACACTCCTATTTAAAAGAAAGCACGCGCGAAGTTCATAGTGAAATTCAAGCGTGACCAGGATGGTGTCACATATAGTTTGAGTAAACAGGGTGTGTTTATAAACTTACTCAACTCTGTCCTTATCTTCAGTCAGTAAATGTGAACTCTAATTTAGTCACATCCCAGATAAGGCATTGTTTTATCTTATCAAAACAGAACATGTGCTGCAATGACATTAATCTTTTAAATATTGGTAAAAGTTTACCAAGCTCGACAACAAAATACTGGCGGCAGGATGTGGATTTTAAAAGAATTCTTAGTGTCTCTGATGGTTTTATCCGTCTATGCAGCTACACCATGCTGTATAGATCGTGAATTTGAAGCTGATACAGGCGTGGTTGGCAGCACATACAGAAAAGGCATATTCAGTCCTTACGAGGTATTGTTACTCTTAAATGTAAACCCATAACGTTTTTGTGTGGAATATTTACTCGTCCCTTCCACCACACCATGATGTATAGAGAATGACTATGAAAGTGAGGCCATGTCTTGAATATACCTTGGTTACCACTATACACACATCTTGGAAAAACTGCAAAAGATGATAACATGGCTCCGAATGAAGTGATTTTTAATGAAAGTTCCAATATTTTTATTTTATATTATCTATTTTTGAGCTATTATAGCAAGACTGGCAAGCTCTTAATTTAAATAGGCCAAATTGACTGAAAAATACAAAAAAAAAACCAACCAAAAAACAAAAAATCTGAATTTTTGATATCCGACAACATTTTCGGTCAGAATGGGTCACATTGTCAAAATGGTCACCAAAATGGTTCCAAAGTATGTAAAAAAGGTGAATTTTTCAGCTATTACTTCTAATATTGAATTATTTCGAAAGAGCAGAAGTAAAATTATTTAAAATGATATATTACACGACATGTTTATCGTTATTCTGTAAACATCCGGTAATCCCCGAAAGCTATGACCGCCATCTTGGATTTTAAGGGCTAAAGAAATGTTTCGTGTGACGTGGTTACCAGATTTATATCGATGAAAATCCCATTAATGATCTATACTTAAATCTTACATAATGTATCTTTAATAAGAAAATTATACAACTTTGTTTAATACTATTTATTTTAGGGACACAACATGATTACTTATGATTCTCATAACAAGATGGTTAGTGTTAAACTGACTATTGATGGACAGGCACACCGAGACCACATTCAAATATTGATGGACTACAATTCTGTAAGTTAATTGGAATTAATCGGATATAGATCAACTGAGAACTTATACAGTTTTTACTGGATAGAGGTATATCCGCTTAAAATGGCACATTCCGCATTACTGTGTTAAGAATATAGATACATGAAATACAGAATTTCCCCACTCCCCCTCGCACTCACCACCTCATTCGCTCAACCCACACATACATATTGTATTTTCAATATTTCATTTATTCCATCTACAGAAACGAGAATACATTATTACAAATGGTAAATGTACCGTGTCTGAGCTGAATACTCCAATCACAGATCCATGTATTCCAGGTAGCTATAAGATTTTGAAATTAGTACCAGTTTAGGTTACTTCGGAATATTGAAACTGTCAGTGTTAACGTGTATATTTATATTCAAAAATCCGCCGTATTGCCCTTTTATGGTTTTGGCCTCATAGCTTGAAGGTTTGGCAGTTCTGGATATTATTATGATGTTTATATTTGATTTGATTTTGTCAAACGTTTATACTGATATTATTATAATGTTTATATTGATTTGATATAATCAAATGTTTATATTGATTTGATATTATCAAATGTTTATATTGATTTGATATTATTATAATGTTGATATGATATTATTATGATGTTTATGTTGATTTGGTGTTTTTATAATGCTTATATTTATTTGATATTATTACATTGCTTATATTGATTTGATATTATTACAAAGTTTATATTGATTTGATATTATGATAAAGTTATATTGATTTTATAGTAAATATTTATATTCAGCTGTTGTTTATTACATTGCTTATATTGATTTTATATTATTACAAAGTTTATATCGATTTGATATTATGATAAAATTATATTGATTTAATATTAAATATTTATATTCAATTGTTGTTTATATCAATTTGTTATTTTTAAAATGTTCATGTTGATATATTATTATTAAATGTTTATATTCTAGCAAACGCCACTTATCTGAGATCACCAATATACGGGTATGGAAGCAACACTTTAGAAGCTGATACATGGGAATATTTTTCACCGGCTACTGGTGCCTTAAACAGATTCTCTGTTACTAAAGATTCTTGTGTCCCTCTTGTTTTAGCTCAGTATAATCCCCACGCACCCTTCACAGGTAATCTTCTCTCCCTGAAAATTTCATAGTATTTGCTTTACAAATGCCTTATACTGTTTTGTATTTTCAATAGTTTTTCATTTAATTAGATGGTATATCTGTTACAGTGTTACATTTACGTGAACTTTTGGTATACCGTTGTTAACCGTTTTGCATTTCATTTCATTAGAGAGTATACACGGCGTTACAGTAACGTGAACTATTAGCATACCGTAGTCAGCAGACTGAGAAATATCTCATCGAATCCCCGCGTCTGAAATGTGCGAACGGCTAGCTATATGATACCACTTAACACCACTTACGGCATTCTAGAAAATATTATCAGTTTGTTAACAGATAATATGGTTATCTCGAAATTCCGACATGGTGATTTGTATCTGATGAAACCTAGATGTGCTAAAAGCAAAATAACGGAGGAGCTAAATGATTTCTGTTATTTTATTGTTTTCAAATTATATATGACTTTAATTTTAGGTAATTTAACACAGACGGATCTAGTTCTTATATACAACAATTTTCGTATTGGTATCAAAGATAGAAAAGTGTTCAGTGTACCGGAATCTTGTGCTAATCAGCCAGTACAGGTAACACATTATGATCTCTGTATTTGTGAAAAAAATATGCTTTAAGGTGTTAGAAAATTTATTTATTTGCTGTGGTTAGAATAAAGAGTCGGTTTTGTGACTGGAACGCTCTTGGTTAAGAAAGAATATTTTCAAATGTTTGAACGGGACGGGAAACTGCGACCGACTGTGGCGTGGGCATTGACTGTCGAGAGCTACGCAGCTTTTTAATAAATAGCCATAGATTGTTGAAATAGTCTTGTCATTATTTTGACCCATAATCTCTTTCAATCGGTCCGATTTGTAGAGATAACACAACCTTAATCAAATCAAAACTTTCAGAAAGTTTCGTGTGATATTCAGTTTTTCTTTATGCCTGTACTTGATTGGGTTCTTTTGTTATTTTCAGAAACCTGTTGGCACTCCAATTTTTTAAAAAGTAGATGAATTAAAATTTTACTCTTTATTTGTAATTAACCTGGGTATTTTATCAATCGCCATTTAAAACAATTTGCGAAAAGTGCACCTCTCTCCACTGGTGATGTCATTGTTTAACCACTCGCTATTATTGGGCATCCAGATTTGTTCTCAAGTTGTTATTATTCTATCGTGTGTTCGTTATTTGGCGGTCAGTAAATTTGTTTTCGTTTATACCGTAAATAATCCCTTATGACCTGCCGGCAAATTGTGTAAGGTTACTATCGTTTTGATCCTGGTCACGGCACCAAATAGGATGTGTAGCACTATACTGGTAAACGGCACCTAACACTATTAACACTTCCAAAGTATAGTCTGAGAACCGTAACCTACCTCTGAATGCTGCATTTCTCATCAGGAATGCTGTCTCTCAACATTCCCTTGAAGGCGCTAACGCCCCTAAACCCGGATGCTCCAGAGGCTTTATCGTTATACAATGATCCATTTTTCTAGGAATTTGGGAACAAAACATT
The DNA here is from genome assembly GCA_036850965.1 of Patella caerulea. Lineage (NCBI taxonomy): Eukaryota > Metazoa > Mollusca > Gastropoda > Patellidae > Patella > Patella caerulea. The sequence continues at coordinate 14,745,172 of JAZGQO010000014.1, read as the reverse complement.
GTCCAAATTATGATCTGGCTGATTTCTAGAACATTAAATAATTAACCCAAAAGTGTATTTGAAATCTAGGCGGATTTTACATAATATCCACGAAGGTGACTGTATAGCATTATTGTATCACAATATCTAGATTAATTCATAAGGGATCTCCATCTTACACACTGTGTGATCATTAATACCATATCATGCGCATTATGTGAGGCCTGTTTAAATTGCAAATAAAATTTAATTTGGCTAATTGTTACCTCATGGTAATAATGACTACACGATGTAGTACCATAGATGTGGCTACGTGTATATCTGTGATATATAAATAAGCAGTTTGTGTAACTAAATTCAATATGAAATCAGAATAGGAAAGGCTACATATATAACTTAGACCTGGATGCAGCTATAACAAAAGACTATATGATAAAGATATGGTTTCAGCATAGACGAGGTTAGTATTCTAGTTCCATGGTATAACTAGAGACAACATGGTTTAAGTATAGACTGGTGTACGTGTATAAGAATGACTATCCAAAGATTGGAGTCTGGGCATAAACTGGGATACATACGATATATAGTGGAGCAGACAAGAGCAATTTGGGAGGGGGGAATCGTGCAAATGACGATACAAACATTAAATTTGGCACAATTGTTCTCCTAGGGATACTTATCAAATCTGCCTGATTAGCCAATTGAAAATCCAAGATGGCGTCCATTTTTCAACATGGTCGTCAAAATGGTCACCCGAAGTTACGTGATCTAAGTGTCGATTCCTATATTTTAAAAGCTGCAGAAGTACATTTTTCTGATCAAAATGTACCCAGAGACTTATTTTCACAGGAGGACCCGGTGAAAACCCACGAGGTTTGACAGGCGACACTACTCCTTGTCACGTCCAGTTTGGGATTCTAAACCACACTAGTTGACTGAATGACAGGCTTTATGATACATCACGCACGTGCTAACCATTTGGCCATCCACGCCCTAAAAAAATGGGACAAATTGGATACATGAAGTATAACTTGTCACAGTATAACCATATAATGGGATACATGATTGTTTACTAACCACACACGATATAGTAATCTTATTGGGCCATGTATAATAACTGCATACGATACAACAATAAAATGGGATAAATCGATGATAACTATACACAGTATAATCATATAATCAGCAGGATCGTTTTTGTCAACATTTCAATAATTCATAATGTTGTCAATTTTTTGTTTGGTTTTTTTTTTTTGGATGAAATCATTTTCAATTTAGATACATATGTACACGTCTATAACATATTGTTCCTAGTCGGCCACTGTTTGAAAAACTTTGGCCGATATTGACAAACCGTTCTTTTCGACATTTGCCCCACTGCATATACGAGCGTAACTATAAAATATAACACCAAGTACAAACAATCCAACCCATAAGACAGAATGCGAAGTCCTAAAAAAGGGTTATAGGCAAAATAGTGTAATCAGCAAATGGACTGCTCCCTGTGTACAAAATACACGACAAACGTGTTTTAACATGTGTCCGGAAGAGTAAGCTTACCCTGTCTGGCACCACACCCGCCATAGCTGCATCCAAACTATTCGACGAAATGTTGGTAAAATAACATGATTGGACAATGGACTATCAATGACAGCCCACACCGGTAGTAATCCCCCCCCCCCGGAACAAAAAAAAAACGGTATTGGCAAAATAGTGTAATCAGGCAAAATAGTGTAATCCGTAAATGGACTGTTCATCGTGTACCAAATACGCGACAAACAGTGGTAACAGATGTCCGGAAGAGTAAGCTTACCCTGCCTGGCGCCACACCCGCCATAGCTGCATCCAAACTATTAGGCTAAATGCCGGTAAAATAGCGTGATTGGCCAATGTATTATCGGTATGCAAAATGCACGCGATGAACTGTGTTAACGATGTAGTAGACATAATCAGGGAGATAGTAATTGTATACGTGTTAATTAAATATATCTGGAATAATAGCCGAGAGAGACACGTTATATTTACCAATCAAGTCAATATGACGGCCATAAAACTTTTTAAAGGTTTTTATAAGTTTTAATGCGCAAGTATCCTTGTAGTTGAAGCTTAGTTGACAAACGATGTAGTAGACATAATCAGGGAGATAGTAATAGTATACGTGTTAATTAAATATATCTGGAATAATAGCCGAGAGAGACACGTTATATTTACCAATCAAGTAAATATGATGGCCATAAAACTTTTTAAAGGTTTTTATAAGTTTTAATGCGCACGTATCCTTGTAGTTGAAGCTTAGTTGACAAATGCCTCGATATACTTAAAAAATTAGAATAAAAGGAACAAGCTTTCGCGTAACGAATTAGCTAAGACACAAACACTCCATAAACTGGAATGTTAACAATCGGAATGTAACTACTAATAAATGGAAAGTTAACAATCGGAAAGTCAAAGTAATCACGTTTATCGTACAATTTAACACCCGAGTAGAAAGTGCAATTGTCACTGTCAGTGGTGTTTTTAATTTCGAGCTCACCAGGATATATGAATTCTACATAATCACTAAATTTAGGATTATTAAGTGATAAAACGTAATCGATATATCGATAAGTGAAATTAAAATGCCTGACTAATCGTGAATTTGCTTCTACGAGCGCCTGTATGTAATCGGCTTCGTACAAATAGAGAAACAAATTTACAAGCAAAGGTGCACAGTTGGTGCCCATGGGGATATCTACCACTTGCTGTTATATGTCCCATCCAAATTCAACAAAGCTGTTATCAATTAAAAAATCCAACATCTGAATTATCTTGATGGCGGTGAATTTGTTTTTGGAATCACTGTTATTCTTAACGAAATATGTGGAATTATAATTTACAATTAAATATTGATATCACATGTTCTATGGAATGCACCAGTTTCTGTGAGTAATATAAGTAAACAAAAAGCATAGTTTGAAAGAGGCTTCTTACTCGAGTGACCAAGACGGTTTTTTTTGTTGTAAAATTGCTCAAACCACTGCTTATCTTTTGATAGTAATATATATACCTATTTTGTCATCTCTGAGATAAACCATGGCTTTATCTTATCAAAATAGAACATATGGCACATTAATATATACCTTTGAAATCGTTGAAAATTATTGAGTTTAACAAAAAATTACTGGAGGCAAGATGTGGATATTGAAAGCATCCCTAGTTTTTGTGATGGTTTTATCCGTCTTTGCAGCTACACCATGCTGTATAGATCGTGAATTTGAAGCTGATACAGGTGTGATTGGCAGTTCCATCAGAAAAGACGTATTCCATCCTATTGAGGTATTGTTGCTTTAAAATTTAAACCTTCATGTAACACTCTACCCACTATTATCAACCTTGAATCCTCTGGAATAAACAGAATGGTGTATATATGAAGCGTGGCGCAATATGTTGTCACTTTAATTCTATAAAGGTTTTGGAATTCTGAGTATGTTCAATGTTATTTTATTCCAGGGCTTCAACACGATGTCTTACGATTCACATAACCAAATGGTTAATATCCAAGTAACTGTCGTTGTCAATGGAAACCTGTTTCAGAATAAAATCTTAATGAATTACAACACTGTAAGTTACATGTGATAAGTGATCAATTTAATGGGATAGAGTATACATGAAAATAAAACTGTGTCACAATGGTACAGAGCGGAGGGCCGCTTGGGGGAGCAGATGGGACATGCAGCTAAGATCCCGTTTACACATTTAGCGAAAGTAGGCGCAAATGCTGGAAAACTTGTCCACCATTTTATTTCAATTTTGCCATCTAAAATACTCATTAAAGTCTTCGATTAAACAGCCCCTGTTGAGTGCTTAAATATTTAAGGTATTTAAAACTTGGTTAAACCCAAACATTATTTTAACAATAATCCAATCACTAATTGGTATCAGCTATCCGAAATGATTTTTTATTCTATCGAAACCTATTTCAATGATAGCACGCACTTTAATGTTAAGTTAGATAGTGTAAATGGCATCTCGCTCGTTTTCTGTAATTGTAATCTGTCTTGAAACACTTTCTTGACAAAGGGGTTAAAATATAAGCACTTCTACTAAAAACAACACCTGTATTGACAACTGGTCATGCATCTACGAAGTTTGTGTATTTATCTAATCTACAGAAACGAGAATACGTGATTAGAAATGGCCACTGCACGGTGTATGAGTTGAATGCTCCAATCAGAGATCCCTGTATTCCAGGTAGCTATAAGATTTTACAATATTATTGTTAATTTCATATATATATTTAAATATAAAAAACGGATGGAAGGCTTTGCAACACTTTTTTTCTGGTCCCATGAACTGTTTGAAACACTGTGTTGCGTGTCGTGTGTTTGCCAGGATGAATATGAGACGAGCAATCACTTCGTGCCTGGGTAAATCTATGTATAGCTCATGTCCATGCGGAATGAAAACTTCCCGATTCACTATGCAAACCCTCTAAAAAATTCCTTTGGTGATCATTTCCCAACAAGCTTAATATTTTGACCTGATCCATTCATTTAAGACACGGCTATATATATACACGGTCACATTTGTTTTGCAGAAAACAATTATTTGGTCGGGGACCCAGTAATTTTCTCATTAATCGTATTTTATATTACTTGTATATCACCCTTGTAACTATACATTCAGTTGGGCCATTTAATATCTCACTAGTTCGGTCTGGTAGCGATGTATGATGTCGTGTATTGAAAAGTACATGATTGGTATTTCTGTAACAACCTCGTCTTATCTGAGAGAGACAGATATAGCAGTGTCACTCATCAAGAGTTAAGCATTTGTAATTTTATTTTATTTATATCGCTACGAAGGGCTTTGTCAACCATGTTGACATTTGGTGTGTCTGATGCTGCTGTCTATTCAAAATGTTTATGTGACGTTGGGCAGTATGTAATATTTACGTAAGCGAAATGTTTATAGAAGTTGGTAAGAAATGTGGATAACATGAATATGTAAGAGGTAATTAAAGACGAACATTTATAATAATCAGAATGTAAATTACATTTACATTATTAAATGTAAAGGCATTTCATTTCATTTCACATTATTATGGCAATATCTATTTGATCTTATGAAAGTCTTCATACTGAAATGTTTACACTAATGTGATATTATTGAAATGTTTATATTTTAGCCGACGCCACTTATCTGAGATCACCAATATACGGATACGGAAGCAACACATTAGAAGCTGATACATGGGAATATGTTTCACCGGTTACTGGTGCTTTTGATAGATTTTCTGTAACTAAAGATTCGTGCATCCCGCTTGTATTAGCTCAGTATAATCCTAACGCACCCCTCTCGGGTAATCATTTTATAGTATTTTTTTTACAAACACACGCGATCACACATCCATACAAACATATCCAATAAAACCCCACTTCGACATAAATTTTAGAATTTATTATATTATTCACATTGAAGGGCTAATTACATTATTGCGCCATGAAACGTGGGAGTATGATGCCATTTAACTTTATTCGCATTCATCGCCAATATAAGGATATGGAAGCAACACACTAGAAATTGATACGTGAGAATACAATTCTCCGGCTACTGGTGCTTTTGATAGACTTGCTGCTACTAGAGATTCGTGTATGCATATATCATCTTCTTTACCAATCAGTCTATTATGTCGTTATTTGATTTACACCTGGTAATACATCATTAAGATGGGTTGAAGCACAATGTTTTACGGAATATCATGCAGGTCTTGTTATTTTAATTATGTTACTATTATCGGACTTAATTACAATTATTTTTAGATAATACAACCCAAACAGATCTAGTTCTTATATACAGCAATTTCCGTGTTGGTATCAAAGATAGAAAAGTGTTCAGTGTACCAGAATCCTGTGCTAATCAGCCATTACAGGTAACACATTAAAGACATTTTTTTTGTGATAATGGGTGATTTAAATTGCTCATAAATTTAATTTGTGGGAACAAGTGTATCTCGTAAGATATAAATCGTAAATTCTATATGCTAATTTAATGTGGTCAGAATAAAGGTGCAGTCTTGTATTCGACTATACACGTGAACTGACGGGAAAGTGTATTCCTAGGGAAGGAATATGTTCAATTGTTTGAACGGGACAGAAACCGATGCCAACTGCTGTACAGACAGATCCGAGATGTTATGGCCCACCAAGCCTTTCATAATTAACCATAACTTTTAAATCGAAATGAATTGGATCAGTGGTATTCCGAAATTCAGCGGTCACTGTCTCTTTTCTAGAGATAACGCAACCTGATAATCTGCCTGTCCATTATAATATGCTCCCCATGTTTCAAGGAATCATCTGTGCAGTTTCAATCGCGTTTCTCAGCAAGAGCACCGGACATCCATAGATATAAAAAATACCCTTAAATGAAATGACCTCAGATTTGAATTTAAAAAATCAATATTTGATTTTTTTTTTGCGAACTGGTTATGTGTCCACATTTTAAGTCCGCATATGGTATAATATATTTTATGTTCTACAGTTTACATCAGTCAAGAAAGAAACTAAAATTATTAAAGCAACCGGTTCGTTTCCCTGCAATTATGAGACCAAATCAGTTTACAACTTTATTGGATATTAATCGAAGGGCTTTAACTCTTTTATATGACAAATCTCCAAATCCACGATTGGATTCCAAAGTTTATATTCTCGTCAATTTAAATAAATCTCAAGTTTATCCCTGTCAGTTTAATTTACACCATTTTATAATATTTGCTTGTATGTGTGTACTTGATGGGATTATTATTTTTATTTTCAGAAACCCGTTGGTCCTCCAGTTTTTTAAGAAAATGATTATATCATATGCATATTTATGAAGTAAAAGTTTTATCATACATTTGAAACTAACCTGTGTTTTATTAATCGTCATTTAAAACAATTTGCAAAACGAGCAGCAGGCTTAATGTTTAATGATACATTACTTCACGCAACATTATGTATGGTAATGCATATGCCAGCATGTTTTATTGGACACCCTGAGTTATGTTACGGAACTCGTAACTGACGACCAATAAGCTTGTCGCCTATCATGCCCTGAATAACCAAATCTGTAAACTGATAGCCCATTGTGCCACATTCCTATCTTCTTCATCCTGGTCACGGCACCAAAGAGGACTTGCAGTACTATCATGATGTATCTCTCATCCGGAATGGTGTCTCTCTACGTCCTTTTAAGACGATAACATCTGTAAACACAAATGTACCAGAGAGTATACCCCAATGTACTAATATGGCAACTTGCGTTCCGTTCATCTAGGAATTAGCTGACGGATTCTCTAATTACTATGCCAAAATTAAGATCCATATGATTTCCAGAACTAATAATCTTATTTACAATCTTGAGGCCCGCAAAAGCGTTTCCCTGCCATTCCGGGCCACAATAAAGCAACAATAAAGCCCCCCCCCAATCTTTTATGTGTACATCCACAATTATAGCCCAAGGAAAACCCGTAAAGCGATTCGAGTTTCATTGACAAAAGCGATGTTTTCAAAATCACACTGTGAACCATAATTTGAATTATTTTTCTTTTGACTATTTGAAGTCAATGTGCAACGACGAGATGTACCCAATTCTGGGATGAACAATCGAAATACTGATCCAACCAGACTGTGGATATACTGTAACTGATAAAACAGAGCATGTAACAATAAATATAAAGAACATGAACGTTAATCCAGTAACCATAGAAACATATGTTAGTATCGTAGAATGTGTCTGAATACAAACTCTTGTTTGTGAAAAAAAAACAACTTCCCTTTGTTTAGCACCGGAAAAATTCGACCTCACACTGTTGAACTTGATTCGATCAAAATGATAATCCGAATAGTACGCCTTAAACCCAACTACAAGTGGGTATGCAAGGATGTATTGGCACCAATCTGATAAGAATAAAGGTCTGTATGCTTCTTCAAATCTTTAAATAAGGCGGGGCAACTGAAAGCAAAATAAAACCAGTTTGATATTATTCTCGCTAAATGATTTGTTAATGAAGTCAACATGTTAACGACAGATAAGAAGTTACGTAGAGTATCCTGACCAGCACAATATTGTTTTGGTAGTCGCTATATTCATGTGTATTCAACATGCTTATCGGACGATCAAAAAGGAATTACACCAAAACAACCTTCGTTTTCCTTCCGCGAAAGTCAACATCTAATTTAATAAGACAAGTCCAATATCGTGGGCCTACGGAAAATTTACAACGTTCTATCAATCTATTACATGCCCGTAGATGTTTAGTAGTCAATAAGCGTCAACAGAGGATTATCCAGTTCCAATCTAATTAAAATATAGATCTATATTTCGTTTCGTTTATTATACTTTCGATGGCCTACATGTAGATCTGGAGAACGCTAGATCGGAGACGGTGCTACGCATTTTAGCACATATGACGTCATATATAGATTGTGGGTTAGGGTTAGGGTAAGGGCTATGACCTGTAGATGTGGTCAAAGTCCCGAGATGTAAACAGGGCTAGCCCTAACCCCAACCCATGATCAAGCCTAACCCTTACCCTAACCCACAATTCACATATGACGTCACAATTTGCGTAGGACCGTCTCCGATCTAGCGTTCTCCTGTAGATCTAACAAGTTATAGTGGGAGCTCACGTTCTATGACGTCAGGTATCATGCACGGGACATTTGACCCGATAACGTCAGTCATTCGATTAACCAATAAGCGACCGCCATGCTTTTTAAAATCTACTTTTGTTTTGTTTTGATTTCTATCCGCTGGTGTTGGTATAGACGTCATTGGCTGGTAATATCTACCCACAGTTCCACGCATGAAAAGGTCAAACGGTCGATTCGACAGACCACTTGATTGGCTGACCCCTCATTTCAGGCAGAACACGGGTTAAATAACAATTCCTCCAGATCCAAGAGTAGTAAAGGCAAGTAAAAACGAAATTTTGAACTATAAAGAACGAAACGAAATTGGATCTGTGTTTTAATCAGATTGATCCAGTTCTAAAGCTGAATTGAAAATAACCTCATAAATTACAGAGTTTATCGAGGAGTGCCGATTGCATATTTTTATCAGTACAACGTGAATGTTTCACACCAGTTGTGCTGTAGAAGAAGTAACACCATGTTGGTTTTTAAATTATCCTGTGTTTTAGCAGCAGTTTTGTCAGTTTATTCCGTGAATACACCTTGTTGTACGGACAGGGAATGGTCAGCTGATATGGGCTTAACAGGTAGTAGTTTCCGTTCTGGTTTCTTCACACCGCTTGAGGTAATTGAACAAGATTTATTAACTAGATTATGTTAGACTTCGGAGACACGTGAAATCATGAGCTGAAGCCTGGTGACTCTCTAGTCATATTTGTGCTTGCAGATACAGTCTTGTTTCCACTTATCAGTAGCGCAAGGCGGCTAGCATTCCAAGTAATTAGTATTACATTAATATGAAGAGTAGCCACAAATGCAACTGCCCGGATGGTGCATAACAGTAGGACGTTAAATCCAAGACTGTTTATATAAATATCCAAAATTCGAACACTTGCTTGCATGAATCAACATATATTATTTTCTTGGACATGACCTCAAATTTTGTACACTTCGTACAATTTTCTAAAGCTGTCCCAGGTTATAAAATGGTTTATGATTTAGATTATTTGTTATTATGTCATCTTATTTTTTATGATTTGTTTGACAGAAATATATATATTATAAAACACGACATGTTAATTTAACCTTACAGGGTCACAGTACCATGTTCTATGATTATCATGGTAAAAAGCTAACTATTAAAACTAGTCTAGGCAGTACTTATAAAAATACCGTTCTACTGGATTACGACAAAGTACGTATATTATCTATTCTGATTATAAAACAAATAAAAAGTACTGCTAATCTGTGTCTGCATACGTTACAGGTGTTTTTCAATTCGTTTTTTTTCATTTTTTACATTCTGTATATTATTATTTTACTCTATACAGTATTCAGACAAAAGTTATTTTGGGAAAACTGGAATATGTATGGATTCCGGGGTCTTATTTTATCTCCATCACACTGAGGATCGATATGTAACAATAGTTTACAGTAGTAACTATCCATAACTTAATTTCCTGACAACTTCAGTAAAGAATAGAGACCCGAATCAAACAGTTCTATATCCTAAGCTAAAACAAACACCTTTAATAGCATGCTTAACATTACAGTCCCATAATGGCCGGACTTAAAACCCATTTGTTTAATCCGTCGTTTTTAAAAAAATGAATGTATATTTGCTTTTAATGAGATCTCTATCTATAGAAACGAGAATATTTTTTGGTGAATGGAAAATGTTCAGTATACGAGTTGGTAATTGCATTAAGAAAACCATGTATACCAGGTTTGTTGAACCTCTTTTCGTTGCATCAATTCGCTTTAAAGCTATATTCAATAATATCAGATTAAAAGTGACGGTTTCTATATTCTAAAAATAGATAATGATGAAAGCTACGCGCATCAATTTTTATACAAAGCTTTTATGGTTCCTTTCAATCGCCCCAAATCCTACCAGACTTAAAATATTTATTTTAGTAAATCACTAACGTTTATCTTATGTTTGTCGAAATTAACTATTAATCGTCAATTAACCTCTTTTACCTTAGATATGTCATAATCCTTACGCTTTATTATGTTTTTTTTCATGATTTAATGCCACCGACTTCTGGACACCGAATTGATTTAATACAACCCCACTGTTGAACACCGAGTTTCTTGAAATATATGCGACATTCATTAGTCTTTATCTTTTACTTATAGCCAATGCCACGTATCTGAGGGAATCTATATATGGATTTGGATCCAATACGTTAGTTGCTGATGTATGGGAATATGTTGAACCGAGCAATGGCGCCCTTACTAGATTTTCAGTAACGAGAGATTCCTGTATTCCTTTAATACAGGCCCAGTATAACCCACATCCACCAGCTCAACGTAAGTCATCATAGCCCCCCCCCACCCATCCCCCTAATTTTCGACAGTGCCCTTTTTTACTGCTGAAAGTGTCTTTTTTACTGCTGAAAGTGCTTTTTTTACTGCTGAAAGTGCCTTTTTCAGACCCAAATATGTCCTCTCCAAACGTTCACTTCGACGAAAATATCAGCCAAATAGCTCTTGGAATGTCTACAGATGCAAGGAAATGCCGGATAATTGTCTTTGGGGGGGACCCCCCTCCCCCTCAACCCCCTCGCAGCGGCGTGCCCTGTCTCCGCAGTAAGTACCCTCATTTTGCGGCGCCCCCCCCCCTTTTCAAAATTCCCAGATCCGCCCCTGGTCATGCCTAATACAACCCAGAACTGTGAAAATTTGAAATAAATTCAATGGAATTTAATCTACCATTTACATGCCCAAGAGTTGTGGTAGAGATTGTGCTAATGGCTAGCTTATGTTTCTTTTGTAGCTGGTACTCAGACTGACATAGTTTATGTATACAGTAATTTTAATCCTGGTATTAAAGATAGAAGTGTGTTTGATATCCCAACTGCATGTGTTAACCAAACCGTACAGGTATAAATATAGCAAATCAAATTATGAGCAATAATATCCAATTCGTATTGTTCTGTGTTATATCAAGCTTTTATTGGGGCTCTTCCTTCACGTTTTGGGTGTAAGTTTGTGTCCGGCAATATAGGTGGTATTCCCAATACAACAATTCAACGGATAAAGGAAACATTTCGGTACAATTATAGTTGAATCAGATGAGATGGCGAAGCGTTAGTGTCGAGCTATTAACGGGTCTTGACCAGATGTGTCCAACAACTCAAAACATGCCTGGTGTTAAAATCAAAACTTGTACTAATCTTACCCCACTCCCCACGAACTTAACTGAACCATCTTTCTCAACCCCTTATTTGAAATCGAATACAAATTAATGAACTACGTTTAGTATGTTTAGCTATAGCGAGTGGCGCACACAAGACACAGTGTGATTTTCTTTCTTGAATGCCACATCCCACGTTTCTAATTTACGTAGCAAAAAGAATTGTTTCTTTTAAATTTAATATTTAAATGATTATACTTCGTAATAGTTTGTGTTGTAGTCGTAATCTTAAAAAGCTGTCAGTTTGTTTTTGATTGATCGAGTTTGAGCCAATCATATTTTATTCAAATTATAAGACCAGACAATGTATATTGGTAATACTACAACGGTAAATTCCCATTACTGTAATGTGCAAAAAAATATTAAATTTAGATAATATTATAATTCCGTTATTAATGAATAATCCACCTGGAAGTAAGTTCTTTTATGGGCTTACATTTTGTTTGTTTCAGAAACCAACAGTTACAGCAGGCCCAACATTTTAAAGACATCGATAACACTGAGAAACTTACGAGGACAATGATATTTTGAAAATAAACCACTCCTTGCCCTTTACATTCAAAGCAAAATAATATTAATTTCTTGTTGCAATTAACTGTTAACACATCTTGATGCAAATTACCCCGTATTATCACACCACACATACGTATTGTCCTTTTAGGGCCTATTCAAGTTTAGAAGTGATATCATTTTCAGAATTCACAACAATCAGGGTATTTTAACATTCGTAGCATAGATAAGATTCCAGATCAGATTAAATTGTTCATAGGTGGTAATTTCTATATGGCTATAATATATCCGTCGTATGTTTAAGTATACCTACGTTTGTCATTTGAAGGTGTCATAACATCAAGTAGACCTTATGACATATAGTGGAATGGGTCACGTCATCGTGCTCAGGCGGTGTAATGAATTTGCAAATTCTTTAAATTCACTGAAAATACCTTGTCTTTTAGTTAAACATCAAACAAAAAAATACCCGATAGCAAAATAAGCTATTCACATGACTTCTTTCATTCTTTTGTGTTGAGACTGTTGTATTTGATACGGTCACAATGTTGCAATGCCCGACTATATACTTTATTTACATATAACACTTAAGTGGTGTAACTTGCCAGCTGTTGCTTTGTCAGACCTTTTACTGATATCATATAAATCAAACATCAGATATTTCCCACAAGAATTTTTGCTTGGTAAATATTATATATGCATTAAATTATTTATACAATAGCAAATGCACACAGTCTGAATATGTATTTGATAAATTTCAAAGTCTGTCAGACATGTCAAAAACTCGCTATATTTTGTTTAAACAGACAGCGCTGAAGAATCATTCAGATGAACAAAATTTCCTACAATTTATTAATTTTACGTTCTAAAGGCCCATACCCAGTTCATCAGGCACAAGCAAACTGCCAAATCCCGCCAAATCTCACACGGTCTCAACAAACAACTATAAATCTTGCAGGTGCCAAATGTCAAATTCATTAAAACTTGCCCGTATAGCTATGATACATACAATAAAAGTAAAATATAGCACAAAAGGTCAAACATAAAAACAAAAAATTGAAGAATTCTTATTAAATAACAAAATTTAACGCCACTGGACTTGGGGACAAGAATTTAAATGCATTTTAGATAAATAAGTTCTTAAGTTAATTTTTAAAAAAAGGGAAGCGTGGGACTGGCGATCATTGGAGGAAAGGCTATTTCCCAAATAGGGACAATAATTTGGGAAGCTCGTCCTCCATATGTTATTATTGATATATCTTGTCTCTTAAAATCTCTATTCGTTTACAAATACGTAGTCAGTGAATGCCAAATAAGGAAGGGGTAATACTTTCTCTACTGCTATCTTTTGTTACTGAACGGCTCATTTGCGTTCTGTCACATCCCATTTGTCTTTCACGCTTTCTGCATAACACTTTACCAACAGCTCGACTGTCATATGCAAATGTAGGGTATCTCGTGACTTATTAACATATACGGAAACATGGACAAGCTATTCACCACACAGGAAATCAGTCTGGCACACAATAAAAAAATTACTTACCTTGACAAACGATCAAATTTGGATGGTACTTTACTATGATTACGGGGTTTACATATTAGTGAAAATGTAAATAGTGTTCTGGTACAATCGTATTTTCATTATTAAAATCCAATAAATATCACAGACGAACGATGCCACAGAGAGTTGATTATGTGATCTATTGAATTAGTTTAGTTTATTTGTCTAATTTCTAATGTAGATAAAATTTAAGACCTACAATAAGCAGATTTAGCTCTTGCTTACTGAATGTTTAAATAATTGTATGTGTGTGTGTGTTTTAAAGTCGTGGCCTTGATAGAAAAAAAATCATAATGTTACTAATATTTGAAAAGCGAGTTCAGTGCTCTGTAAACTGTTCAATGGCACCCGAGTTGTCTGTCACAGGAAATGATGTTATATTTAGTTTCTTTTTAAATTCTGCAATAGTCCCTTCTTCTTTCACATGTTGGGGTAGCTTCTTCCAAAGGACTGGTGCTACTACGGAGAAGGCCCTATCACCACACTATACAAGATTTGTTCTTGGAATATCAAGTTGTTGTCGACCTGGTAGTTCTTTGATGGGATTTTATTTGAATTAGGTCCTGGAGATTGGAGTTTGGAGCCATGGCATGAATACACTTGTATGTCAAGACTAAAATCTTAAATTCTACACGTTTCCTCACGGGTAGCCAATGAATCGGGGAAATATTCTCATGAAGTTTGGTTTTAGTGTTTTGAATCTTCTGTAGACGATTTAATGAAGTTGTTGGGAGACCGTAAAGTAAAGTGTTACATTTGTTCAGGCGAGAAGTTATGGAGGCATTGACAAGAGTTTTAGTCGAATACACATCCAGATATTTTCGAATTTTACTTATTTGGCGCAGCTGAAGGATTTAGTTACAGAGGAAATGTGTTTATTAAGGTTCATGGATGAATCGAAGATTACACCTAGATTTCTTTTTTGTCTGAATTAAGTTTCAAGTAGTTTCCATGCATCCACACACTAATTTTTTCAAGGCAGCTTTCCAGTTGGTGTTTTTTTCCCAGGGACGTCACAAGGTGGGCCTCCGAGATACAACTGGGTATCATCAGGGAAGATGTGAAAATTCCCTGATATAACGCCAAGAATTAACATGTAAATTTTGAAAAGAATTGGGCCGAGGACTGATCCTCGTGGAACCCCGTACTGTAGTACCGTTGGTTGTGATTGTGCACCCCCAACACACACTAATTGCGATCTGCATGTTAAATAGGATCTGATAAGCTCCAATGACGAATCAGATAGCTTTATTCTTTGCTCTAAGCGCTGCAGGAGACGTTGGTGACCTATGGTGTCGAATGCGGCTGATAATTCCAATAATACGAATAGAATAACATGTTTTTTGTCCATGGCTCGAAGAATATCATTGTGAACCCTTGTTAGGGCCGTTTCAGTACCATGCAGATTTCTGGAATGTTTCTAGTAGATTCATGTGGTCCTTTAGTTGATCTTTTCAATAACTTTAGAAATGAAAGATAGATTTGAAACTGGTCTGTAATTAAATACTTCGGGAAATTCTGAGCTGTTTATTGTATCATTGATAAGGCCAAGGAGGTATGTTGTATTCGCACAGGAAAATTTCTTGAAAAGCCATGTAGGTAATACATCCAATTCACATGATTTTGCTGGGGCTTTCTGTATTAACTTCGTGGGGTAGTTTGCGGATATAATCATATAATACAAATAATTTTCCGGCACATTCATACTCTCTGAAAACGAACAAAGATGAGTGGAGCATGGTGTGTGTGTGTGTGTAGGGGGGGGGGAATTCAGTGTTAAATACAGGTCTAAATCCGAAATTCTCGATAACAAGCTAACTATCCCTAACGACACGTCCATTGCTCCTTAAAATAGTGTAAATAATTTCCTGTCATATTCAGATTGACGTACTTTGAAAAGCACCGGATGGTACGATAAGGGGTACAAATACATTTACTGGTCTAAATACGAAATTCCAGATACCATGTTACGTATTACCGATTGCCATTTTCAAATATGCAAATAATTGTGAATGTACTTGCACAACTTTACAAAATAAGATTAATGTTGGATTAATGTCCATAAAAATATAAATAGTCATTCCGCGCTTTAAATGTATTATTTTTTTCTAGGGCACTATGCTTATATATTGTTGTTTTTTTTTTGTTAATGGAACAAAGTTAATTAGGCTGTACCCAACTCTATTTATAGAAAGACCGGGAAGAGAGGGGGATGATTACAAGTACAGGTATTAATATGAAATTCCAGTTGTGTACAAATTTCTGGAAAGTAGGTTTCCTGGCACATTCATGGTTATGCACGGTCGTCCAGATAGTTTCTTAAAGTGTGCGAGGTTGATTGTCTGTTATCATGCCAGGTTTCCGTATATGTTAATAAGTCACGTGACATCCTACATTTGGATACGCAACTTGATGCTGTGCGACAGATGATATATTGTATAAATCGTTGAGGACATATGAGATGTGACAGAGCGCAAATGTAAAATGTAATGAGAGAAACGTAGAAACCTCAATAAAAATATTTTCTAACAAAACATTTGCCATTTGACACTTAGCAATTGCTGTTTTTCATTTAACTCTTCCCTTAGAGCTATTTTAACCTTATCATTACCGCCTTTTACATATAATCAATGGAAAAGACACTGTCGCAGAGCATTTAATATTGGCAGCGATACCCTTCCACAAAAAAATATCTTCAAGGGAGTGGTATGTGACTTAAATAAAAAAAGATCCAAGACGGACCCTTGCGATAGACCGCAAATTAGTTCTAACGATTTTGAAGAGTGTGGTCCGGAAACTAAATGTAATAGGAGTTCGCGACCCATATTGACGATGAAATAAGGTATGCCTCTTATATCTATGACTTGTTGCTGTAACATTGCATATCCGATTTGATGGTCGATTGGAATGTCTGGGGTTTGCAACTTGATTGTACCAAGAAGAACACCTCTCTGTCAGATTGATCAAAAGATACATTCCACACCACTATCTTTAACTTTACAAATAGTTATGTACTGGTAACAAATGATGATATGTGTTGGGCACAGACAAAAATGTTAAATTTGGCACATCTTTCATGTGCATTCTTACATCTCCAATGTACTGCGAGTAATCACTCCGATGATTCAATCTGTTGTTTTAGGTGGCAGCTTATTTACGCTATTGTCATATATTGTTCCGAAACCACAAAAACAATAGGTGTATTGGATGCCGTAGAAATCGTCTTATTGTAAGAGTTCAGAATCGGTCAAGAAATATTTATATTTTTAGACACAAGTTTCTTATGATGCGGAGAAAAGATAACGTTATGATTTTATTATGGGTGGAAAAAAAATCCATATCTATTAAAAAATGCCTTTGTAATATACATGTAGAACTGTTCTAGAGTTTCTGTGCAATCTATCTATGAGTTTGATTATTATAGTATAAAGTGACAAAGATGAACAAGCGATGGACTTATCGAAGGTATCTTATAATCCTTAATTATGCTTTAAAGGTCTATTATTACGCGTCGAATTAAAAAAAAAAAAAAAAAAAAAAAAAAAAAAACTTGTTCAAATTAGGATTTAAAGATTAAAGTAAGGACAATTTACATAGTTTAAACAATGATGAGAAACAGATTTGAGCCAACACGAGATCAATAAGATTACAAGCCAACCGTATGTTTACCATGTCAATACGAGGAAGGGTTTTGGATACTACATGTTTCTTTAGAATATTTCAACTATGAATTAAGTGACGTAATGCGTTGTTACTTTAGCCATATTAAAGGATGTTTTCTGCGGTACATGGACCTCCAAATATAGGTAGACATTTTATTTTCATTTTCTAACTTTGAATTGATCTGCTATATGTAATGTTCCCGATCCTCACAATATTAAAAATTGTCTTTTTTTCAGAAATTGACTAACACGATATATTTGAATTGAAAACTAATTTCACAACTTACTATAAATGATTTTTATCTTTTTAGACATGTTAAAATACCATGAAAACTAATTTCACAACTTGCTAAAAATGATTTTTAGATTTTTTTTAGACATAATGTTAAAATACTATGTAAGCAAATCAGTTTTGTTATACATGGTACGGATCACGGGAACGGTGAACGGTTTAGTTTCTAGGGCGCCGTGTAACTGTAACTTTCGTGTGAAATTTCCAATATATGATCACCATCGAGTAAGCATAATATAATTGTTATTTATATCTGTTTGATCCTTGAAATATAAAGTGCAGTTTAAAGCTGAACTCCGATCATAAAACTACCGAAATAATTAAATAAAAAAAGGTAACACCCAAAGCAAACGCCATACTTGTTTTCAATTTCTTGAACTAACATGGCGATCGCTTCGAGCACAAACACATGCAGGCCACGCCCACTTCCACTATCTACCTTGTCAAGCGAAGTGTGCACTTCCGGCTACGTGGTCACAGCCAATAACCTCCTGACTGATAGAAGTTTTTTTTTTACACTGCCGGTTCACAGAAAATATTATTGCTACACAGCTATTTTGTCTGATCAGGTATATTACTTTACTAATTATACGAAATAAGTTAATCACAACGTACTTTTGCTCTAAAGATAACAGAAAACTGCCCTTCCCCAAACAATAACCGATAAAGGGTTAGTAATGTCCCTTTATTGTAATGTCCAGAAAAATATAAGTTATGTCCCTTGATCTCCATTATAACAATTCGAAGTGAAAACATACTTACATACTTATTTGATGAAGAGGAATACATTTTTTTTGCTGCTTTGGAGATATTTTAGAAAGATAATGCTAGACTTTATGAAAAGTATTTGGTGTGGTGTTTCTACTCTATTGTTGTGCAAAACATTTCACGAAATAATAAAAAATTGGTTGGTGCTGCAGATTTGTTATTGTTTTGGGGTAAGGCAGTTTTTCTGTAATTTTTAGTAATTTTAGAGCAAAAGTACACCGTGGTTGACTTATTTCGTCTAATTAGTAAAATAATATGTGCCTGATCAGACATAATAATTGTGTAGCAATAATATTTTGTGTGGGCTCATAGTGTAAACAAAAACTTCTCTCAGTCAGGAGGTTATTGGCTGTTGACAAGTGTTGACCACATAGCCGGATGTGCACACTTCGCTTGACAAGGTATATAGTCGAAGTAGGTGTGGCCCGCATGTGTGTTTGTGCTCAAAGCGATCGCCATGTTAGTTCAGGAAATTGAAAACAAGTATGGCGGTTGCTTTGGGCGTTACCTTTTTTATTTAATTATTTCGGTAGTTTTATAATTGGAGTTCAGCTTTAAGTTCCGATAGCATGCTGCTGGGAAATAAGGAGTTGAAAATTTGACGCACATAACCATTTATCCTCGAGTTTTTCAATGTCCAGGCCATTGAGATAATGATGGTATTACTGTTGGTGATCAATAGTAGCATGTACTCTGTACATTGCCTGTATGTAATACTGTTTGCTACATTAACACTTTCGTCATCTTTGGATTGAATCTACACGTGGATAGCTATGGTGCTATTTAGATGGCCCTCTACATTTTTTTAGGCGTACATGTCTGACCTTGTTTATCTTCGGAGAAATAATTTTGCTTTTCCGCATACTATGCTTCGCCTGCTGGAATATCTGTAACGGTACATTAGCAATGGTTCCATAAGCCATTAAACTAAAAACCCATGTACAACATCACCGGGCTGTAGAAAGAAATGGTTTGCCATAATCATGAGATATCGACGTTGTGTGAGGTTAGTTTCTAGGTAGAACAGGACCTTGAACATCTGTATCTTAATCCAGTCGCTTGGGACGGTATTTACATACAACCGTTTGCTTTTTGACAAAAGCATGAAATTTGGCATGTAGGTAGTTTTTGATATTCTCTTTCGAATAAAAGCGGGACACACGTGATCTGACCTCATCTTCGGTCGCCATTTTGGATTAAAATTGCCGCCTCTGAAATATGAAGTCACAATCGTCAATTTTCAATACAAAATGGCGACAATGGAACCAGATCGCACGTGCGTCCCGCTCTCATTCGTAAGAGAACATGACAAACTAAATAAAAGTGAACGGTTTTTATTTATCTTGTCCACAAAGACTTTTAGGAACCTGCTTACCTCTAGTTTGGAACATATAATGACGAGTCAGATGTATTTTTGATCAGATTTATGCTAAATTTAGGAGAGTTCAAACGACTTAATTTAGAGAAATATATTTTTTTCTCTCTTCAAATTCAATTCTTGGAGCATAATCCAGGATGATTAAGTTATACTGATTTGGACAAGATAGTTTCCTTTTGCATACTCGTACACGTGTAACTATTTCCTATATAAGCTTAAACGTCTCATATCAATATTAAAAATCACAGTAAACCATGGTTTTAGATATGTAGCTGTTTGTAGACGATTAAGATCAATTAAAGAAGAATTCTGACTATTTGAGATCAGCAAACATGCTTGGAAACACTTCAGACGTTTGAAATCAATAAAAAAAACGAACACAAAACCAAAGTTTAAAGTAAACAGATGAAAAAAAACCCATGTAAACTATAAACTCTTTCTTCTCTTTCATTAGTTATTTACTTTAAAATAAAATATTTGATTAAATTTTAGTCTTATAGAATCACTAAACATAAACCATAATTTTAGGTCTGACTCCAGGAGATTTAATGGCAATAAAACTAACAATCGATGACGTATTTCCATGCAATTATTTATACAATACTTGTACATTTTGCTTATGGCGAAGTTCCACATAGCTAAATAAATAAATATCAGCGTGTTTATGTCAATGTACATTTTATCATTAAATTTATGTGATATATTTCTAGATCGGGTTCAGCCTACAGCGATTATTGCATAGAAAACCATGTTATGGTTATTGAAGTTGTTGGTGTATACGTGTATTAGTTCCGTGTATTGTATGGAACCATGTTGTACAAGCAACAAGTTTGAAACTGTTTTAGCAGAAGCTGGGGGAATATATGTATCTAACACGACCACTGTTCCTATAGATGTGAGTATTGACAATGAAGAATAAATTATGTTATTAATTTTATGTATCATATCAAAATTAACCCAGGTGAACCTAATCATAGAGCATCTAAGCATTAGGTTGACTGCCCCACCATAAATAAATATCTCCCAATATCTCCAAATATATCGCCTATGCTACAATAACTTACCAGTCCCTAAATAAACGGCCGTACATGTATTGTATTTAACAAGTTATAACTATTTTGTCAATATTTTAAGATATTTTATTTTTTCAAATTGGGTGTTTGGAGCATTGGGGTGATTAGTCGACCTATCGTAAATCGATTAATATTTCGTTATGAAGGAGTAATTGTTTCGTTATACCGATTAGTTATTTCATTTAAACAATTTGATATTTAGTTACAAAGAAATAATTATTTCGTTTTAACGAATTATTTCAACGAATTAATTATTTCGTTTAGTCGAATTAGTTCTTTCGTTTAAACGAAATAATCATATACAAGTAAGTTGAAGATGAAATTATATAAGAGTGGAATTGTGCACTTTTTTGGCTACTCGCAAGATATATCCATCCAATTCTATGGAACGATGGCTTTTTGCTTTAAACTCTTTTACCACATTCTTATTGCATAGCATGAATTGAATCTAAGAAAATGTTAAAGTACATCATGAGTTAGAGATAAGTTAAGGTTGCTAGTTATGGAGAATATGCAAGAGATAATTCCTTCGTTAAAGTTGATGATCTTTAAATAACCATCTGTAATCTCGGTTGTACGTGGAAATGAATAGGGTTGATTGTCTGACGCCGTGGGCTTTTTCCACTTCCACCGACTGCTAAATAAATAAACACTAACAATTTCCTCTATTATAGGTGTGGAATGAAATGTATTATGATTATGATAGAAAGATGATGGCATTAGAAACTCATACTAGACTACCTGGTGGTCAATATAAACTAATTACAGTTATCATGGACTTTAGACAGGTGAGACAAGAACACACACATTTCCTTCTTCAAGACATAGCATTAAAGAGCTGAGATAAAAATTACACATGTTGCACTTATATGCATTTACTTATCTACATGTACATATTCCTCTTTTAAAATAAAACATCCTGTTCTAGACGTGTTTATGAATTGAACTTAGCGGATGTAACGTTGTTTAATACAAGACAGATAACAATAATTATATCTTTAACATTTTCTATTATGTACATATTTACAAAGGATATTGTTGTAATTATCCTATATTTGGTTTTCAGCAATTAGAGTTCGCTATAGACGGTGATAACTGTACTGTTATTCAAGTAAAGGAAGGCATGCAGAGACCATGTATACCTAGTAACTATGACTTTTTTTATAGTGAAAAATAAAACTTATTGGGTTTCATCTTTAATGTTTTTTCTTAGTTGATATGTTTATTAAAAATAAATTCATACTATTATCAATATTCAAGAAAAATGCTTTTTTTACTAAGAATTATTGTTTGGATATGAACACTTCTGTTGCATACCAGGGAGGGGCATCTGATCCGCTTCTGCAAATGAATCGGTACTCGATCTGAAAATTACTCATGTTAAATGTTACCAATCATTACCAAATACGACAGTCTACCTTTGTACTTTCGGCTAGACTAGTTATGGTTATTGTCTTTCTGTTTTCAGATACTGCACTTTACCTGGGTACCAGCTCGATAGGGTACGGTGAAGAGGTAATTAAGTTTACATCATGGGAATTTAAAACACCCGAATCTGATGTTAGTACGAAGTTAACTGTTACAGCTAAAGATTGTGTACCACTGACACAATCTATGTATGGTACCGTTAGAGGATGTAAGTAATATTCAATTATGGTATCAGTCCGGAGTGTGATCGCCAAATGAGAATTAGGATCAGTGTGTTCTCTAAATGAGATGTGGTATCAGTTCGGAGGTGATCCTCAAAAACGTGTTGTGAACCCCGAATCGATAATTAAACGACACGCATATACCGACCCCAATTTAAATAGAACACGTTTGGTTTTATTAATTAAAATTAGCATTAGGTAATGACGTTGATTTTCGTAACCGATAAAATAATGTTTGGTATCATGTCGCTCAGCCAGTAGTGGAACCCAAACTCAGTAATTTCATTTATTGACATATTGGACTACTTCTGCAGAGAACGGCAGAATGATTTATATGTAACTCAACCTTATATAATTCTCTTCCACAACAAAAACAAAGAATGAAATATCATAAATGAATGGGTGAAAATTAAATTCTAAAAAAAGAACCAACATATAAATAGAAAATGAAATATCATAAATGATTGGGTGAAAAATGAAATATAAAAAAAACATATAAAAAGAAAATGCTCCCCCCCCCCCAAAAAAAAACCCCCAACAAAACAAACCCAACAAAACAACACCAACAGTAATCAAACTACAACATCTCAAATTACCGTTTTAATGTTGTATTGTGGGGGCTATTTTAGAGAAAACAGAATTTTAACAATTCCCGTATTTGTTTTTCAGATAAAACTGCTGTAAGCTACACGTATGCTAACTTTAAGCCAAGAATAACAGATGATTCTGTGTTTGATGTCCCCAGTAAATGTCAACAGGTTTATTCACATGTGCATGTGAGTATTACATACTTCTTATTACTGTGATTGATAACATTTTCTAAATAGTGTCTAGGTTTATTTAAGTGTCATTCATTCATTCTTATCATTGAAAAATGCACCAACTATTATAAAATAATTTATGGTCATTAGCATTAGAGTTTTTTTTTTTTTTTTTTTTTCTGTGGCCGTTTAAAATCATCTGCTTCAAATAAAAAGAGAAATCAACTTTTTCGTTATCTCGGGACTGACATTGTAATTCTTATTGCAATATCGCGCACAGGGTTCTGATATAGTGAAAGAAAACCGGTGGACACAGCTAAAACCCCTACGAAATCATGCCATTTGATTGTCTTATTTTCCCTATAGAGAGAGAGAGAGAAATGGAGTTTAACACCCACTAGACACAAACTGGGCCATTTCGGGACTAACACATGGTTCAATTTTATTTCAATAATTCGCTTGCGCGAGGGGGTCTTTAGCAGTGTGTGGGGGGGAGGGGTCGGAGGACCCGGAGAAAACCCACGAGGTTGGACAGGCGACCCCACTCCTTGTCACGTAAAATTTTTTTCCCAGACCACTAGTGACTAGTTTGCTGTTAGTTACTTTAACGTGTGTAATAATATCGCACTTTCCCGTTGGTGGTTAAGTGGGTGAGACGCTGGTTCGCTCGTCTGGAGGTCGGGTGTTCGATCCCTGCATTGGTCGAGAAAGTTCATTCAGATTTTCCGACGTGGTATCTCCTTATGAGTGATGCAGGATGGAGGGCCTGTATAGGACAACTGTCTGGTCGTTCGGATGGGACGAAAAACCAAGGTCCCGTGTTCAACAGTTGGAATTTACTCGGCAAAATTTCTCTCACAGACTCACAGCACACTGTATGGTGTATGCTCGTCTTCATTAGCCCAGGTTAGAAGCAAAACAGCAGGACGTTAAACCCCATTTCATTTCATTTCGTATATTTTCTCGTTGTGTTCCGGGTGATCGTAAATACAACTACAGGTGAATTGTTCTTACAACTTTATTGTTAAAATGGTTGGCTTCGAATGTCCTTTTTTTCGTAATAAAGCATAGATGACAGCTGCTCGGAATATCTCCTTATTCTGTACGTTATAGATTGATTTTTGCATTAAATTCCTTCCAAAATATGGAATAAGCACCCCATTCTCCCAAGAACATTACCTTATTTGATCTATCAACGACATGTCATAAACAGGATAGAATTTGATGAATATTTTGACAATGGTACGGATTTTACAAAAATATCAGTTTATTTTATATATATACCCGTCCTTCATTTTCATTAGCTAGTACGTGGTATGTTTTCTATAGAAGGCGTAAACCAACAATTAATCAAAGACATAACATGATCCCACAGACCAAAGTATATTACAAGTAAATCTGCACCTAAAAGTACAAAAAATTCATAAACGATCATAAACATTGGTATAAAATCCAGCAGTCAAACTTGAAAAATTCGCATGAGATAAAACCGATAATGGAAAGTGGTATGATATGTAAGCATTCGTGCCCCCTACCTGTTACCCCGATTCCACAAATTTTGTCTGGAATTTAATACATGTATGTAAATTTATTTTGTTATTCACAGGATACAAAACTTGCAGGAAGAACGGCCTTGGATGGTATTAAAGCTATATTTACCTGACAACCCTTTAGGAGTGGTTTCCCTTGATCTCTGATATATCCTTCTTTTGGGTTTCTGCGTATATCTCGAATTTAATGTATTGTAGCCAGTGTTAAATGCATTAATGTCTTTAAACTATTTACATATAATGAATGGCCTTTGTTCTTTATTGTTATTGAAGTGTTTTGATAGGTTAAAGACCACTGTTTACATATTTTGAAATATATTCTGCATTTACCCAGTTTAGATAGAGAAAGTACTTGAGATTAAAGTCAACCAAACACAATTTGATCTTTTCGAGACTCGCATCTATAGATATGTCATAGTGAAATATTTTGTCAAGCCGATAGGTACCGAGTTCCATTAGAAGAAGTTTAAAGCACACACAATCACAATTAAGACTTTCAGCTAATTATTCAGGAACATGCAGGTCAACATCGCCAAGTGTTCTATATTGACAGGTTTAATTTTATAAGATGCTGATAAATGTGTTTAATCTCTTTAAATTGTCAGTAGAAGTGTTAGCTATTAGGATGAGAGCCAACTAGCGGCCATTACGTGATGTTTGCCCAACCATCTTGCAACAAGGTAGATTATACACGCCGTGTTTACCGCCATCTTTAATTTCAATTAACTTCAGGTCGTTGTTTGTTTTAACATGCCTTATCTACCATCTCAGATACTTCTTAATATGTTTGACCTTTATGTCCACGACTTAAGATTCCATTTGCTAGAATAAATTAAAAAAAAAACTCTGCATAAAGGCCAATGTATTATATAATTATTTGTGGTCAGCACGCCGATTTACGCACCGAATTCTTGTCAGAAAAGGGAACGCCGCGAGCTTCACGGAGAACCCTACAAAACCTACAAAAACTAAGCAGTTTTCCAAAGCGCAACATTGAAATTAAATTAGCTCTATTATGATTGGTCAAAATAATTCTATATCGGTTGAATCCCGTAAACAATTAGCGAACGAACAGTGGGCTAATCGGATAGATTAACGCTGACGAATTGCCTGCCGACAATTTATCATTTGGCAGCCATCTTTATTGACCACATAATATATAATTGTAAATATTCATTTTAATTTGTTCTATATGGAGTATTTATATGAAATGGTGGTGTAACATGGCAGGCCATCTAATTTTATAAAAATTGGGTTAGACCCACGTGATACTTTATTTACTGTCTGTCTCGGATCTAAGACCACCATTTTAAAATAGAATCATTTAGGTCAAAAACGGGCTCATCATTGAGACGCTAATCTGCTACATTCTGGGTTCAGAATAAATACGGTAAAATGTGGCGAGTTTCTGGGTCTGTATTTCAATTAGTTTAAAGGAACAAATTAATTACAGAATGAACATAGTTAAGTTACAAAAACCAGATAAATCTGCAGTAAGTCTAAGTAGATTCTAGAGATAGTCAGACAAATCTGTAGTAAGTCTAAGTAGACTCCCGATAGTCAGTGTCGAATTTAGGCATAAAGCAAACAAGCTACAGCTTAAGGCATCGATCCGCAGTTTCACCAAGAATTTTTCGAATTTGGTTTTGAAATTATATGTTGCATTGAAGTGTACTGTTTTGTGTGTTTATCATGCAACGTTAGCTGTTCATGCTAAACGTGTAAAGCGTGTAAATGATAGAAATACGATGAAATAGAATTAAAGTTTATACTGAACAAATAAAGAAGTTGAACTATACATTGCCTTAATTTAGAAATTTCATGAATTGAAATTAGGAATTACATGAATAGAGGTCCAAAATTACACGAATAGAAGTTCGAAATTACTTGAATAGAAGTTAGAAATTAGTCGATAGCACGTTAGAAGATATTTTTTTCATGACTATAGAGGGTTGTGAAGCACAGTATATGTCGATATATTTCTATTATACCGATAGACTTAATTTAAATTCAACTTTATGGGGTACTGTTTAGCTTTATCTTTTAGAAGTTTCCTACCTGCATGGATACTGTTTTTTAAATATTAATTTGTCTTATCAATTCGTATTAGCTCTTCAAGGAATCAATTTTAAATTATCGTGCAGCAATGAGCACACGTACATTTTTTTTTGTACTGTGTATAATTGTTCCCGAACTGTTTTTTTATCGTCCAAAATAAATTTCTACACCTTTTCATCTGAAGTATAAAAGGAACATCAGATACAAAATTTAGGTTTCATTAGCCCATATACTTAAAAAGAAAGCTAGAATTCTATTGAAAATATGATATACATGTCATATATAAACAATACTATAAATTTTGTTGTATCTGATATAGATATCCTAACTATGTTTTGTGTCTTGGGCAAAAAAGATTTACCTATATAAATACAATAACAATACTTGCATTGTATCTAGCATCAGATACTATTTCAATATTTAGCTACAACGGCCAGTGTACAAGAATATTGATAACGATATATGTCATATATAAAATGATATTTGGGGCGAAAATCCACAAAGTTTCATCTTTGTGTCAGAATTGGCCTAATTTTGGCCCAAGGGTACATCATTTCTTATATAGTTGACCCGCTTTGCCAAATTGATATACTGTTATTTTGTTTTATATACCATTCAGGTGTCACAAATTAAAACTTATACAGGTTGGGTCAGTATAAAGGACAGTATAAAGGATAATTCAGTGATAAATGAAAATGTGTAATTAAGCGTATTAAAGAAATAGTATATGTTACTTGCTAAAATCTAATAAAATATGTTAGCAGAGTCTTACAATAATTCATGGTGACAGTAGAGATATATAGTGTAGGATTAAAACCATATTATCTACATTAGTAACATGAATCAAGAACTATTAGTACAGGCTTTACTATTGTATTCCAATGTAACTATTACCATTTATTCTCTAGTCCGACACCTATACAAAAAAAAACATTTAACCTACATATCTAGTAAAATATGTGTATACTTTTGATAAATTGGAACAATGTAATTCCGACACTCCCACTACCGGGGACCCAATGGTTGCTATGTGCTGTGTATTAACTGGGGCACCAGGTCCAGGAATCAACACCCATGTTGACAGATGCAGCTACTCCGAAAAGGTTTATAGTTTACGAATGACTCGAGAAAACAAACTACTATTGGCAACGAATCGGTGGATGGGGATGACCGAATGGTTAGCACGTGCGCACTGTCATTGACTCACCTGGCGTGATTTCTATTCCCCAGTTGAACATAACAAGGAATAGGGTCGCCGACCCACCCATACGACACACCTGTGCTTGCCTACTCCATGATCAAACACGATAGCAGATGGCTTCCATCTTGTTTACTGACGGTACTACTTATTTTAAGACAGACTCGGCTTTCCAATTTATAATATCTACGTCATTGGGGATTTCCAATTTATACTCACTGGTTGCTATGACCCGCTATGGCGTTGTCTAGAAACGCGCGTGCTCGCGTTAGTTTAAAATTTTTGCTATACGTTTAACATGGACTATTTGATGTAATTTGTCTGATTTGATTTGGCCCCATTTCCATAAATTTAGGTTGTTTTTTAGAAATTTTTAGCAAATGTTAATCTTAGGTGTTTTTTAATTCTAGCCGAAGTAAATTTTTTTACAATTTATAGCGAGTTAAGTTATCGTCTCTAAGAGGCGGGCGTAGTATTTTAAATGGCGGCCATTTGCCATCATGTGTATTCTTGAAGTAGGTACACATGATGTAATCGTATGCGACCCACCTTGTAGGTTTTTCCGGGTCCTCTGGTTTCCCCACTGCTAAAGACTCCTACACACAATTGAATTATTTAAATTGAACCATGTGTTAGTCCCAAAATAAGCTAATCTGTGTCGAATAGACGATAAATCCCACGCGGATATGTTGCAGATCCTGGTGTAGGTAAGACACGTGAAATAATCTGTGTTTTAATCAGACCGAAGAATATGAATACGCCATGCATCGTGCAAGGAGGTCGTTTTACGCATGCGATACACCAGTCTTCCGAAATAGACGCTGTTCCTCGAAAGGCCATCCGTCCTGTATTGGGCACAAGGTCCAACCACAATGGCAAATCCTAGTCAACTTTCTCGGGCAACAACAGGATCCAACCCAGCCAGCGCTACCAACCCATCCATATAGCTATTACGATTGCGCATTCGAAGAAATCGTCTCAAATTACTGTTCTTAGGAGGTGACAGGATATTGCTGGATTGCAACTATCTTTGAACATTATCTTTGTCTCTCCCATGGGGTAATCATTCGTAACGGCTACTTCAAAAATTAGTTACGATATTGGTGGACACGCAATACCGTTTGCTTATTAGGGAAGTTTGCCCCGGCAGCTGCACTATGTCCTACTCTTCCAACTGGACCACAATAAACAATTTTGATTTGGCAGCATCAGCTAATCCGTTATGGTAGAACTACCTGTTTTAGGCAATGATAACGACGTTCGTCTGAGTTAAAATAACTATAAGTATGCATACATTACATTTTATTATGACATAGATATACAACATGTTAATAATATTAATACATATAGTTATAAATAATACTTATAAGATAAGATACAGTAACATCATAATGACCTATAAAGTAATAATATATTTA
Source organism: Patella caerulea (assembly GCA_036850965.1). NCBI lineage: Eukaryota > Metazoa > Mollusca > Gastropoda > Patellidae > Patella > Patella caerulea. The sequence goes on along the minus strand of JAZGQO010000014.1, from coordinate 14,715,459 downwards.
TATAATAATATCAATACATCCTAAGTTATAGTATGTGAACCTAAATCATCTTTAGAGGCTTGTCCACAAAACGTATATACTTCAATACACTAGTGCAGTTTTCAATTTAAAGATGTACTATTGGCACTTTAACTCGTCACATCAACAAAAATGCACACTTTGTTTTACAATGGCTACCAATAGCACTTATATACTTATATACTACGAAAGGTTTTCCTGAGCAAACATGCCATTAATATTTCGAAGTTACTGGGCGCAATTCGTAAACCATAGGTGTTTGTATGTAATGATTGCGGGGATTGGAATCAAGCTGGTACTTGGATTTCCGTAAGAAAAATAGTATGTATATTCAGTGAATACATTGTTCTTAGCAGATGATAAACAATCGATCATGTCCTAACTGATTGGAACACTGTTTTATTTTATTAAGATTGGCATATCCTTTTATTATTATTATATAGACAAACAGTAATTATTAAGGAATGGTAAAAATATTTAACAAGAGTGAAAGGATTACATTAATTTAAACACATATATTTAAAGTAATTATTATAAGGTTATCTAATATAAATATAAATATTTAAATTTTGACTATTTTTTTTAAAAGAAATATTATGTTAAAATATAAAACGTTGTTAAGAAATAATTTGGAATGTCAGAATGCGAAGGCACATTTTACAAGTTTATTTATTGAGTTGTGGTATAATATCTTCATCAAATAAATGAGCGAAATAAATGAATAAACTTAGCCGTAGGAAATGTAAATTAATTGCCCTGGAAAATGGAAATGCACCAATTGTCATGGAATGTTTTAATTGCCTAATGTATCATAAAGATATAGATTAGATAGTTCTATTGTCATAGATACAGGTAAGTTGTCTTTTGCGACCACATGCCATAGCAGCACATCCTATTCTTCTTATTGACCGTTGCATTATCTAAAACAGAGAATATACAGTTTCTTATAAATCTATTCCGAAATGTTTATTCCCTTCACAGTATCATACAATGGAAATGTATAAATTTAATCACAAAACAGCCAGGGGCAGACGGATTGGGCGATCGGGCGATGGGCCGGTCGAAAAAAAAAAAAAATGAAAAAAATAATTTTGTCCAATTCGTCTAAAACTAAAAAAAACCCCACCCCATTTTCTGAACATTATATGGGGGAGGGAGGGGGTATTGCGCCGGCCATAGAGCGATGATGGTCATGTTGTATGTAGCAGGTGGCTTTAACGGGCCGCTAGCCATCACTGGAGTCTGGATTGGGCTGGAATAATAGACTTTCAGGGCCGGATGTGCTGGGTGTGGGCCAGAATTCGGAATCCTGCAATGGGGATTCCGAATTTCATTCGAAAATTTCATCGGATTCACCCCACACTGTCGCCCGTAAATTTACTAATTATTAAGTCACCTACACTCTATTTGTGGGGATAAGCCAGAATCCAAAATTCAAAAAGCAGCTTTTATGAATTTCACTGTCGTCACTCTGTACCAATGTGTCTTATTTTATTATATAATTATCCATCACAGGAGGAATCAACTAGTCCCTGACTTTTGACGATACAATGATAATACGTTAATTAATAATATGACGATATGATAATTTCACAGATTTATGGTTGTAAAAGGTTCTGGCCCAAGTTAATCGATATATGAAATATATTATTTGACCGAGATTATAATCAGATATGCCATCAAATCGCATATTTGGGGTTCATTTTTCAAAATTTCCTGTGGAAGAGCCACCGGAACCCCTCGTCCGGGCTGAAAACAGCGAAAGTACTCTTCGATTTTATTAGTTAAAACCATATAGGTTTTGCATCGAAAGACTTCTTATTTTTGTAAAAAGGAAAATAAAAACAGTATTCTCTCTTTGTCAGTTTTAAAACAAATCATGTTTTAATTACGTAAAGGACAATTTGACTTACATTTGTATTATGGTTACATTGTTGACTGTCACCGGGTGTTCTACAGCCTGATTCAAGATGAATATACACATCATCTCCTTCGTCACCCCATTCATATACTAACTGATACACAGGTTGGCTCTGGATATACATGGAGAGTGAGAAATGAGTTTAACGTCCACACCATACAACATATATATATATATATATATTTAATCACAGGAGTCTGACCTTTTATATGTGTACGCATACACCATGACGTACCAGACAATATGTAATAAAAAAGATCAGGAATGCAAATTTTACCTGCTCTCGCTTCAACTCGGTTTTATTCAACAATTCGTACGGTCTGGCAATTAAACCTCTGCCGATTCACTCATATATGTTTTTTCTTCAATCTAGTTGTTTTGATTTGAATAAAACTCCCACAAATCGATATCCTAGCCACTTGTTTACAATATTTACATTATTTTCGCCCATTGCCATTTTGTCACTGAAATCATTGACACCTATCGTTAGATACGGTAACAGATAAGACTTTTCGTTATTAGTTTAGATGCCTTGGTACACACTGTAGGTAAGCAGTATAAAATATTCTTTATTTAAAGGAATCTAAAATATTTGTCTGGTTGTCAGAATAACATAATAAAAATTATGTCATAGGTTAAGTACAATACAGACAGAATGCATTCAAAATGTGTTTTTGTCAAGTTGTTAAAAATATTAAATGTAAATGTATCTCGTATACCAGACAATTAAACAGACTAGCTAAGTGAAATTGGATACCCTATATTCATACCCTCTCATAATGAGGACTATAATATAATACAGTTGGCCATATTGTAATTTGTGAAATAATTTCTTAAACTTGACACAAATGTAGGCACACTTGCGAGTAAGTAGATTCGACAATACATTAATTTAATACTTATATATATTAGGTAATATTTTTCAAAAAGTTACCAACAAACTGCCTTCCGTATAATTAAACGACTATTAATAATTTGAAAAAAAGGAAATCAATTCAGAAATTCTCAATGTAGGTTCAAAAGTGGAAATAACTACTCCTGGGCTACAAAAATGGCAAATCAGAGCCAATGAATTACATGTAGATATACAGATAACATATACGTACTCTGTCTACTTTACCGAAGTTTGAGTATGCTGTTTCAGGTCCTGGATACTCAATGTCACATCTAATCACATAGGATGCCCATAATTCCAAAATATTGCTCCATCTCTGAAATATAATATAATATGTATTCCTCTTCATGATATTTACATTTCAGTTACAGTCTATCGACGTGTCTATTTTACTGGAGGGTATCTAGCATCATATCAAAATAAACAGGAGCCGAATATGCTAACTAAATCAGATGTCTTCAAGTTGAGCTAGCTATAATAATTTTGGTGCGTCAATGTTGACAAATGCATTTTTTTGCAGTCAATACGGGCGGATTTAGCTCACATCAGTTTCAAATTCGACAGCATTATATCCCGCTCTGTCTTTTATTGTGTTCTTTCTAAAATAGGTATTTCACAACTTACTAATTCGGGTAATCTCCGTCTTTCTCTCATTCTATTATGAACCAGAACAAGGTAATGTTGATCACTACTTGATAAAGGTCCTGAAGTAACAGAAATAAACAATATTAATATTATGTTTTTGTTAGATTTATATAGCGCATTTTCACCGAATTGTTCAGACGCGTGTTACAATAACAAAATAAATATAGAATTTATGATATAAATAAAAGGTTATGCATAACATCTTTTACTAGTGATAAAACAGTAAAAGACAAAGAAAAATATGACAAAAGATTTAGTACCAATTCGCATATACTCAGTTTTGTCATCATTGAACTTAATAAAGCTTAAGGTAATTCAAATTCTAATGTCGACTATGCACTATTGAAGTTTTCACTTAGACAATACGAAATTACTGTCAACAGCAGGTTTAGATAATAATAGATAAATCTAACTGTCGTCAGGGTATAAATGAAAACGCATCCATGTTATGCACTATACATTCAAGAGGCAGTGTATAAAAACTAAAGAGTACCGATACCAAAATCGATCCCTGAAGAACACCACAAGAAAGAATGATTTAGGTGTAATCACCAACTATAGCTGTTTGGTGTTGGATTTTAAAAGTATGAAGTTCAAAGTTCACGAGCATTTTCGAACACATAGTTTAGTCGAATAAAGAGTATTGACACAATAAATGATTGACCACTACCATACTAACCAAACAGTTAAAATCAAGGTGATACAGTTATACTTCAAGAAACAACGCCTGGATTACAAATTAATTATTTAGAAAATAGGAAATAATTATTTAGAAAAGTGAATTATTACGATAAAATGATCGACCATAACTAAATAAAATAATGAACTTAAGCAGTAATTTACCACCATGCTCCAATTACTATCTAATTCATTATTAAAACAAAAAGAGAAACAACTTAATGTCTTTTTACCTGAATCGGGCAATATGGGTCCTACCACTGAATCAGCTGATTGGGGTGGATTAGGTTCTATAATATTTGATGGCGATCTAGCACTATCTGTCAACAATAAACAACACAATAATATATAAATACATGTAACACATTTATAAAGACGTATCTGCATTTTTCATAAGTTACTGGTATCACAAGCAAGAGAAAGTTGCTGTCAGTATATGCGAAGTGCAGCGTGGATACTATCACCAATTCCCTTTAGTGCACACTTTTCGTTCCGCATTATAGTCGATCAATAAAGAGGTAATGGCTTCGACGTGACATGACCCGGTAAGAATTTGAAATAGTTCTATTTTTTGTGTAAATATATGCACAAGATGGAAAGGTTAAACAAATCTGTCACACTATGCTTAATTGTGATAATAGCAGCAGTCTTTTTATAGTTATATTCATTTAGGAGTATGTTCGTTCAGATTGTGAATGTAGGTTACCGGGCAACAAAACATACGGCTGACAGGAGCCCCCAATCTAGAATGTGTAAATTATGTTCATAAAGTCTTAAGGATTCATTTTCCTCCTTGTTATAATTCGAACCATCCATTCTCAATAACGGACTAACGATGGCAGTGACGCCAATAAACGGGTTGTAATGGACAATAATTGCTTGAAGTTAATTGTTTTGTGAAGGAGTTCGTTGACATTTATATAGAGTGAAATATATAGTATAAACGCAATTAATTTTCATCATGTTAGCTATTTTCTCTTACGTTCTAAACTTATAGCACTCTTAAATAATTACTACACACGATAAAAATAGTACCCCGATCTGTGTAATATTTGTATCTTAAATACGCGACGTCCCTCGTGACTGGTAATCTATAAGCTTGTTTAAGAAAAGATCAACTTACTTCTGTTGGAACATAAATTTTGTCGACACTGGGTACCCCGTGGACATTGTGAACAGACCGGACCTCTCTTGAAGGGATAATCACCAATTAGCTGACCCCTGTAAATAACAACCGGTGAACTTTAATTGACCAGCTACCCGCCATTGGACGCCCGCCATATTGAATTACAGGCGGACGTTTTCTTTAGATATTTTAATTTTTTAGAATTGTTAAGATCAACAGTTGACATGGTGCTTAACATTCGTACGACCTCTCGATTATTACAAATTTGGTGTTAGCGTATACTATAATGTATGCAGATAAATACTCTCAATTAGAATGATCGAAGCAGTAACGTAAATTAAGCACTATTATGTTGGTGTTTGTAAAAAAAATCAACATCGCCTAGCAATATAACACAAACAAGTGCAAAATGTGGGAAGTAAACTAGGATACAGGTTTAATGTTATATAATTCAGGTGATATGATTATGCAGATTAAGCACATTTCTTAGCTATGAGGTGTTAACATTTGAGAAAATAAATTAAGGGCTCAATTATAATAATAATAATAATAGGCTAAAAAAGAAAAGTATAAATCGTAGAATCATCAGGTGTGTGAATTTTCTGTAAAAAACAGCATATGAAATGGAAATTTTCAATAGTAAACCCATAATACCATAGTAACAGACTGGATATTTGGTTATATAATAACATTTGACTATATTAAACTACCAGACTAATTTTTAAAGATTTTATTGTGGGTTTATACGTGGGAAGGATATAGGTCTTTTATTTCATAAAATAAACGCAGGAAATAAAATACGAGATGCTGGCCCGGTGGTTGACACTTACTTTGGTGCGTAAAAACACACAAATAGAGAAACATGGCGACGTTGTGATCTACCATACGTCATAGTTCGGCATCTGTTTAAACCACAACCAATTTTATAACTATCTGCTAAAATCATCTGCAATACAAATAATTTATTTTTGAGACAGCAAACCCACGAAATGCTCAATAAATCTACACCAACAGTAAACCAACACAAAAACGAATGTGTGGGTTTATGAATTATGTACTTAATTGTCTACCGGAAGTAATTCAGTTGAATGAAATCAGTGTCAAAAGTTTCTATCAACAGCGTTCACATACATTCAATTTAAATACTATAAAACTAGACACATTCCCATGGTGGAATTAGAAATAATTGTTGATGATAGTCGCCATCACCATTTCCATGCATCTATATCGAACATTGACAAAAACATGAGGAAATCTAGCTGTTTGTTAATTACGGAAACTTACACTTGGAAACGTACGGATATAGAATTTAATTTATCACAAGTATTTATTTCTTTAGCGGAAAGAATTACTTAATTATATTTCTGATCGTAAGATATTGAACATGGAATAGTTCCCTTTCGGGTATTTTTTATGTAAAGAACTCGTTTTATGAACTACACAATGCGTATCAGAGTCGGACTATTATGGAAGTGCACGTACAATTATTACTGGTCAAAGTTAAGACATTGCAATTTAGCTAACCTGTTTAAAGGTTATTGTAATGTAGAGGCTATTTTGACGGGGCTTAACAGTAAACAGGGTATTTTAATGAAGTTAACTTCTACAAAGAGTATTTTTTATGAAGTTTACTAGTAAACAGTGTAATTAAATGGAAGTAACATTTACAAAGAGAATTCTAGGGAGCTTACCAGTAAGTAGGGTATTTCATTAAAACTAACCTTCACAAAAGGTATTTTTATGGAGTTTACCATAACATAGGGTGTTTAAAAGAAAGTACACCTACTGCCTAAAAGTTCACTGTCCCTCCACATCCAGCAAGTTGGTAACGGACCGGCTTACCAGGGTAATTCAACAAAGCTAACTAGTGTTCTGCGCCGAACTGGGCTTAAAAGACAGGAAGCTAACTTTATCAAGGGGTATTTTTTTATGGAACTTACCTGTACAAAGGAACAAGCACTACCACAGTCTCTACCATATCTAAAATATTGCATTTCTCTATGCCAATTATTCATAGATCTACGAATACTTTTACGTATAGAATGCCAACTCTTGACATATCCTGATTCGAAATGTAAATTTTCGCCATGATCTGGACTTCGTTTTGGACGTTGATAATTACATTGTTGAGCATAAGTTGATGCTTGAATAGCTAAAGATTCATCCCATTCCTGAAATACACAAGTAATAGTAAAAAACAAAAACAATATATAGTTTAAAACTGAGCCGAGAGGGCACATTGTCACACGCACACACACCTATGGTGAAAGGAAACCGCACCGTTCGTTCGTTCGTGGGGTTTAACGTCCACTTCCACCTAAGGTGATATCGTAGACCGGATTCGAGCATTCTTTTATTTGTACGTTGATGATGACAGGGGTCTACCCAGCACACCCCTGTATTTCCGTTATATACATTCTATATGGCCTTAGTTTATCCCCACTTGCTTTATTCTTGTCATTCCACAAATTAGGGTTTCACGTGGCCTTCACTCTATTCCATATTGGACACCATAGATTAGTTACATAATACTTTACTTATCGTGTAGAATGTCAAGTTGTTTTACCCAGACTAAATGTGCGGTAATCCCATGACGATTTCCCCTTTATTTATCATTTAAGGATAACTTTATATACAGCATTGCTGGAATTAGAATTGGAGCCGCCCAATTCGCCCACTTAATCATATAAAATATACATGCATTAATATATAAATTATTAATACACTTACATAAGTAATCCAAATTCCTGACGCATATGTAAATAAACTTATTTTGTACTTAATCTTATATACATACATTAATATGTAAATTATTAATACACTTATGTACAGTAGTAACCCAAATTCCTGACGCATATGTAAATACAGGACTCACAAGAGAAGCATATAATTCCTCCAAAATGAACCATACAACCGAATATACTTAATGACTACAGTATAATCGAACATAGTATTAGAGCTTGTAATGATAGCATTGTCCCTCTCTGATACCAGAGTTTCTAAAATGAATAAACTTTCTCCCTAGCTTGATTGATTAGTATTCTAAATATACTACATACCAGAAATTGACAATAACTAAAGTTTTTGTATCTTAATTTAAGCATGAGCTAATAGAACAATGTCATCAGCATAGAGCAATGCGGATGTCCTAGTATCGTCAATGTTAATACCACAATTTGCATCATTTAGAACACTGGCATATACTGATAACAAAGTAGGAGAAAGAACACAGCCTTGTTTAACGCCTTTTGAAACTGAAAACCATTCAGTCATGCGATGTTATCGCACATTTTGGAATCGGTTTAATAATCCCTTTTAACCACTGACAAGGGACAAACGAGTTATGGAAGCAGCACTTTATGAAATCATATAAAAGCTTAACACGGGTATCATTACTTATAATTTAATTGGAATTTCCAAGTCTTTATCTTAATCTTACATCTTTACGCGGAATAATAAACAATTGATATAAAACACCATTTCCATATATCCGGTTTCCTATATGTGGCTCGTGCTACGGACTTCCTGTATTAATATCAAACATAATACCATCTTAAAATAAACCCCTAGCTAACTGATAGGCTATATATTTATTGTTGAGGGTATAGTGTGTGGAATGCTAAGTAAATTTAAGTCATACGTCCTGAATTGAACATAACTCAGACATGTTATTGGTCAATACTTTAGCCCATAACAGATATCTGAATTTAAGTTTCACCTACTCGCTTGTTTCTAGCTCTCACGAGACAATGTGTACAACAGCTTGTATCAATATTTAATTTTGGCTTTGGCATATGCCAATCCAGTCCAATAATTGTGATGGACATATTGTATTGTAATTTAATTTCCCCCAGTTAATTCTTGCGTCATAAAAGAGATTTGGCAGCCTTCAGAGCAGGGCCATAAATCATTGGGATAGACTGAAAGCCTCCAAAACGTCTATTTATTACCCGCCAAGTACACATTCCCCGCCCCACCATGTTCACGATCTACTATTTCTACTTATTGTTTTAGGCGAACTTAAAAAGGGCATTACAATATTCAAAAGGATAAGACAGGCGTGGTCTAGGTTTTAATGAACGCACTGCTCAAATCAAGTGATTTGTAAAGAGTATCTCATTCCTCAAATTCCAATTGTTAATTAGACATAACAACTGTATATGGAAGCCGATTAATCTAAAAAAACAAAACACCCCCCCCCCCCCAAAAAAAAAAAAAAAAAAAAACAAAAACAAAAACAAAACCCGTCATATCGTTAAGTACACACAAAACTCCTCCCATGTTCACGACCTAGTATACTACTATTTCAGATAATCGTCTTAGATGAATTTAAAAAATATATTTGAATAATATAAAAATATACGACAGGCGTGATTATTATATAATGTATTATGTGATATGCTAAATATTTCACAAGGTCTCATAATTTCATAGATAGTTTGTATTGCCCTTACGGTATTATATAACATCGTATGAACAACACTGAAAATGCATGTTCATATCTAATGGGTGTCCCAAGTCTCCAAATTCAAAATGAAAATTCAACTATAAATTGACCAAATAATCTTGGTTTAACCATCTATTAGCTCGCAAACGTACAGTGTGCCAATCCGCAAAAACACCAAGAAACGCCCGTTAAGATGCCACACAGAAGTCACGTAATTTATTAATGCCGTTAAAATAGTAATGAAATTATGACAATTTATCTTGTCTGTCATGTCACTCAAGTGGGCCTTAAAAGAGATATTTTCCATACACAGAACTTCTCAAGGCAATGCCAATTTAAAGACGTGTCTTGGGGACGTTAACATAATGAAATAGGGTATAACGCCTTAATTTTTATGTACCAACGCGGCTAATTGACGGGCATTCTCTAATTTTGAATTCCACCACCAACGGGTTCACGCGACACCACGGGGTTTCAAGCGTTAATGGTTTCAGCACAAATCTCGCATTATCGAAACCCTTCACATTTGCCTGGTAAATTTTGCTCTGACAGCGACGCTACGGCCTAATCTTATTCCGAGTTTGCACGGGGACTCAGTTTTTCGGGGGGGGGGCAGTGATGTGAAAATAAACCCGCCACATTTGATGGGAAGGTAAATGTAGGTAATGTTTCCATTATTAGCCAGAACCCCTCGCTCTTTGACCTTTTCTTTTCTTGTTTTTGTCCCAAGTCTTGTTTACATTTACATGACATTTTTAATTAAGACACCCGAATGTCTCAGAAGACGAAAAGCAAACATTGGCAACTGAAGAATAACAACTTTTATGTCTGTTGAATTCTTTAATTCACACATATTCACAGTATTTTACTTAAAAGTTTTCGCGTCTCTGATATGGAGTAATGCAATATATAGGTCCCCACTGTAAAGCTAGGCTGACACTTGCACGACTTTTGGCCACAAAATCGTGGCCAAAAGTCGTGCAAGTGTCAGCCTGGCTTAAGAATCCGGGCTACGATTTTAATCGTGGTTTTAATCGTGAAACCGCGGTGATCCTATCAGGTTAGGGTTATAATATATTGAACTCGGTCGAAGCAATCGTGTTGATTGTATCGAAACATATCCGCACGTACCATATCGATGACTGAATTATAAGGTCAATTCTATCGTAACGCATCCACAGTTCAGTTGGTATGGGAGACGTTGTTAATACATCATATTAGGAAATTTATAATATTTATATAAAAGTTAGTTAAATATCATATTGCCAATTAAACAAAGGAAATATTTGAGTTGAATATAACAGGTATCATTCCTTTCGAGATTGTGGCAAGAAACGGTGACAGGGCACTCCAGACATAGTGCAGTTGTTATCTTCGTGTGGTATGGTGCGCAATTGGGCCAGTATGATATAAGGTCTAAACAAGAGCAATCCATTTATGAGATGATTATGAGACGTATGGGAAGTTCAATTCGCAAGTCGTACGAATGTTTATCAAAAGAGACTCGGATTAATACGATAAAGCATATTTCTAATGCATAGCATTATTTTTTTAAAAGATAGTAAACTGTTGAATGGGCCAAATGGTAGCATGATTACAGAAAAGCGTATTCTTTAAGAGGCATTTAGTAACTGGGCAGATAAATAAACTTTTTGTTATATTGTATTAGCTTGAAAACGTTGAGAGAATACTCTTCGAAACGTCGCCTAAATAAATCAGTAGCTGCTTTTCCATAAGTATGTTTTTAGTTTATTCATATTACACTTATGAAATGCTTATAGTATGACGGCCATTGGGTGATCTGTCGACTGGACATATCGATTGTAAATGTCAGCACATGCTTTTCATCTGTGGTTGGTAAATAAACCATAAGCTATGGGCGGAATAAGACATACGGTAGAATATTGTAAATTCCCGTTATGTTTGATAGTTGAGTACCAGTAAGGATATTATGTTTGTATGCATTCTCATTATGTTTATCAGTACTGTAGAAAGAGGGAGAGAAATAGGGTTTAACGTCCACTCAACACAAACGAGGTCATTTCGGGACTAACATATGGTTTTAATTTTATTTCAATAATTCGCTTGCGCGTAGGGGTCTTTAGCGGCTGGAGGAAACCGGGGTGCCCGGAGGAAACCCACGAGGTTGAGAAGGCGCCCCTATCTCCATGCCACTTACGCTCACACCAGGCAGGGATCGAAACCACAGCCGTAAGCCAGAGGCACTCTAGACCACTAGGCCGTTCCAACCCCCAGTACAATAAAATAGTACAAGTCATGTCAAATATCGTAAATTCCCATCGTGTTGTTAAGTAGGGCACCATGAGTCTGTCTTTATGTGATATATAATATATAGCATTTTAATATATTCATCAGATAGTAAAAATATAAAAATAACCATAAAATTTATGACGTTGTATTTATCATGTCATTTATTAAGATATTATATAACATTAACGCTGTATTTTTACATCCTCTCACAAATATGCAAAACATCAGCGGTACGCCTTGATAAACATTTTAAAATCTCAGCTAAAATTTTAGACAAATTCTTGACATATCTAAAAGTTATATCATTATCTAATGTTATCTTATAATTATAAAAGTTTAAACTATAGAAGGGGCAATACAAATCAAATTACAGGCTGCCGTTTTAAGGTTAATTTTTTAAGAATTTACCATTAATCATACCCGTGAGTCTTAAAAGTCGTAAATATTATCTTCACAAATTGTTATATGATATTTTAAACGATTCGCCTCACTAATCTACTGATATACCTTAGTGATAATAACAAATCCGTCTTGTCACTGATATGTTAATACGTACCTGGCTGATACTTTTTTTATTATCTAATCATCATTATTTATTTTTTTTTCAATCTGGAAATGCTGATTATTATCTAGAAACTGACACCCAAAGCTGTTTATAATTGTCATTCAAGTTCAAGGCGTTAGAATGAACGGTTGATGTCCCCTTATATACATCTGGGAATACAATGGAGGATAACTCCTGCTTTTCTTCTCCACCAAGGCTATTAAAGACGGACATATGCCTTGCAATGCCCGATGAGGGAAATTTTGCCCGGACAGCGGCGCTATGGTCTACTTATTTTTTCAAAATTCCAACAGAGGTGAAAGCTCCACGAAAGTCTCGACGGACCAAACCATTGACCTCCATATCCCATCTTTGTATTATAACAATTTTTGTATTACAACCATAACATACCGGTGCAATCATATATATTGACAAAATTTAAAGTACAATTTCATTGCGGAATTTATCCTCAGTACAAATAGTTCAAAAGAGATTTGCTTCCATATGAAGCTAAACCCATTAATATGACATCTACTTAAAGATGCACTGTGTAAGATTTAGACTAAGGCTTGCTCGTTCTTGCTGTAATAGTTCATAAATAGATAATGTAAAATGAATATATTAAAAGTTGATTTTAATTACTGTATTCTTGGCGAAGCTAAGAGAATTTGAAGATGTATCGTTTGTTATTTATTATCGTAACATCTAAGTCTCGATTATCCATTTTATTGTTAAATTTCTAAATTTCGTAAGTGTTCTAATCCATTTAAAACTCGGTCATCTGATGGTCTAGATAGCTGTTTTCATTACATTTGAAGCCAACATAATCTACAATGGGTAGATTTGGTCGTTATATAATGTATATTTAATTGTAATTCAGTAATATCATCGACTCCAGATTGTTGTAACCTAATGAACAACAATTACCCATAAATACCTTCTTAAAATTATTTTTTTAAAAACCCAACAAACGGTCATTAAGCTATTATCCGATATTATACCCAAATATTTGTTAATTGTGTTTTATTTTTTGGGAGGAGTGGATTACCATTTATCGTGGTTTCAATATTATTGCATATTTTCTGCTCAACCAAAAGGTCAATTATACTCATGCATTGATAAGATCTCTGTGTATAAACATGCCACCTCCTGTGTAAATTAATACGAAAATGTGGCAAAAACTGTAAATCTTGTTGCACGCTGGGTAATACTCATTGTTGTAATGCGTTGTAAACATACATCGGAAAATTCCAACATTTGCATGATTGCTTAAGCTACTCACTGCTGGAAAAAAAGAATACGATACAATTACTGCCTCAAATATCTGGCTATAATTTAAAGCAAAATTTGAACAGATCTGGGGCCTGTTTCACGAAATTTTAACTAAGATAAAATTCAAATTTTGGCAAATTGATTGGATAATATTAGATTGATTTTAGTGCTTAGCCAATCAAAATTGAGGTATCTACTAAAATTTGGATTTTATCTTTTATTAATATTTTGAGAAACAGGGCCCAGACAGCTATGTGTATCGACCACCGCAGCTACATTTAAAATGCGTATTTGAGCGAACAAAAAGATCAAACCGATTACGAAATCCAATCATATCAAATGGAATATATCTCTACCAAACTAATACAAAAGTGGAATAATTATCTAAAATATTTCTCTCAATTTGACGTTTGGTATATATTATAGGGAAAGGAACTACGAACGTTTCAAGAGAGTGAATATAAGACATTAATAGGTTACATGACACGAAGGTATCGATGTACGGACACACAACCGCCAATTACATTAAAGTGCCAATCCCGATAACTTTTTTGGGAATAAAACTGATTAATTTTGTGCTAAAATCCTTTAAAATCCATAACCCAAGGCCCACCTACTAACCCGATATTTGTGATACGCTTGTAAATAACTTAAACCTGACAGTCTTCATCTGGAAATGGAGAACGTTTTATTATACAGTATCTGGATAAAACCAGACTTTTTTCTATAAAAATAATATATAGGTGAAATTTACATTTTGTTATCAAGTACAGGGCATGGGTCATTCACTGTAGAGACATCTCAAGAAACATTAATCGATTATCAGGTCACCCAATGAAAAATTTGACCCGAAATCTTAAAAGGGTTACGTGTCCGGATAAGCAGTGTTGACGTTAACGTCCAAACGACTCAATATTTTGAGCTGAAATTTTGTGACAAGGTAAATACACCATGCCACTATATTTTGGTCCATAAATTTCATAAATACTCGGACTTTAATTTTTGAGACTCTGTTCTTATCGGGATTGTCCCTTTAAATGATGGAATGGTAAAAACAAAGGCTGTCATCTTAGAAACCAAACCGAAATATGCAATATGGTTTTAATGTAATTGACTATTTTATTTTTGACCCAAATCTTTAGGTATCTAGCAATATTTTGCACAATATGTTAGACAACTAGGTTGTAACTACATGTAATTATATTTTTTGCACATAACCGTGAACACGAGAACAAAATTAATACCTTTATTGTAAACTGATGTACATGCATACAAATACAACAGTAGGTCTTTCTTTCATGGGGTGACACAATCAATATAACATAACAACTATCTCCTCATATAATCCCCATTCCGTCTCGCACGATATGCCTATTTTGATTGTGGTTATAACTTATAACGTTTGTACATGCATATACATCTATTTTCAATTGTACAGTTTGGGGGTCATAAATTAACAGGTGAAAAATTACATAGTTTCAAGTTATCGTAGAAGATGAATTGGACCCTAAATATGATTGCACTATGACAGTGATTTTAGCTTGATAATGATGGCTATCTTTTTGCACGGAAAATGGAAATGCATATGATCAGATCTGTTCTTTACACATCTTTAACGAAGTTTTAAATCTGAAAATCTGAAATGTATGGCCGACATCGATTAGAACGTAGAAGCATACGTTGCGTAATGTAAATTTACAAATACTGGCGTTGAACGCTGACCACTGTGATAGACAAGCTTCATGTTTCCAGATCAATGCTCTATTCAAACGTTCACTATTAACCCACTAATAAAGTAGCAAAGTTCTACTTTGGCATTTTGAATATATTTTATGTCGTTTTTTCCAGTCAGAAAATACACGAGAAACGGCGAAAATGTATTGCAGATGTATTACAATTTTGTGCTTTTACTGACATTGGACAATGCCGAAGATTATGTAGTTAATAGTTGTTACTATTATCCATGGAATATAACATGGTTTAGTTCAAGGCCCCTATGATATGTTGTTTTGTTTAAATAAACTGCTGAAAATCATCATCGCTAATATGGTACTGCCAACTGGTTTTCGGTAGATTTATATGTATGCCGCATAATGTATATTAAAGCATTCGATATCTTCTTACTAGAAGGTTCAAAGATCAGATTGCTCCTTTTAATTAACGTTTTATTAACTCACTACCGGTAATTGCCCATTTTGAATGGAGAGAATTGGCAAAATTTCTTTAATTCCACTAGTGTAATTGAACTCTATCTGTTAAAATGTTTCATGGTCCAAGTCATCTATAATACTTGTTAACTTGATTGATTTAAAGGTCAGGCGACTTTGGTAGTTAATATATTCTAAGTAACTTTCACTAGTTTGGTATCTTATGTTTAGCTGGTTATATTAGACGATATTATAAAATGCATATCATGCCTGTATCACCCAACTGGTCGACATGTGTAAATACTTGAGATATTTACATAGCAGTAAGTCCCCACTCAACATGGCAACGTTACGTCAAAAATGCAAATTCAGATATGTACATACATTATGTCTAGTATATATTCTCAGTGGAAGTGTTTACGTACAGATTGCTTTGTTAATAATCGCTGCTATCTTTTAAGTACACCTCTTAAAAATGTGTCCTTTGATCTATTTATGAATGGGGATTCGGATTTTTTAAAAAATCAATTTAGAAATAGTGATTTGTCAAATACAATAAATTCATCTTCAGAGAAGTAATAAGATTTATTCAAATAAAATTTATTGTATAGAATTTGTAGAATTTTAAACATTTGGATATCAATAAAATCTTTGAAGAAACAATAAGTTGATTCTTTAAAGTGTCTGCGATTGTTGTGTTCAAATTAAAACAACTTTGAAACATATCGGCCAACATCTACGGTCAAAGGTTACAGTTAAAGGGTGCGTGGCTCTATTCATTGGAGCATTAGAATATACATAGATAGTGTATCAAAATAGTGAGCGCCATGTTGATCCAGTGAGTAAGGACCTCGCTCATAAATCAGGAGAGCTGTGGTTTAGTCAAGGCAGTTCCTCGGGAGTTCACTGCGTGGTTTCCGCTTGTCAGCAGTGTAGGTACCGTGCACTTGTTGGTGTCCACGTAGATGAACCACTGGCAGTTTGAAATCGACGAAGGGTAGGAGGGAACGCCGCTATCAGGGCAAATTTTGCCTTAAGGTACACTGCATGTCTTGATTGAGGCAGATAAAGTAGGACATTTAGCCTCATTTCATTCCATTTCTACGATGTTGCAATGTGATAATAAATATTAGGATATCACAGACACCCTATAATATATTATACATGCATATATTTTGCTCGTATGTATAAAAACATTCTTTAAAGCATTCCACTGAATCGGCCGCCCGCTGGTAATTGTAGTTATTGGACACCAACTTACTACAATGCATGCTATGTTAGCAGTTAGAGAACGTTTGGTCGAAGGCAATGTAGTTTTGTAAATTCCCCCAAAATGCCCAGAAGAAAGCCAACTAAAAATTTTAAAAATCTTAAATTATATTTATTTTACGCATGGAATACTATAACGATGTAGTAAGAATGTTTACTTTTCCGTTTATGTTTAAAACTTTAATTTCAACATGACAATCGAAATATGAAACATAAAAGAACAACAGATAATATTGGTCAAACTCTCTCTGACCGCTTGACTGGATTTGTCCCATTATTTTTTTTTAGCAGGCCTTTTTACAGGGCTGAACGAATTAATGTACACAGTAGGATCACTTTATTAATTCAATATGACTTGATGGGTGGTATATTATCAGACAAAGTGTGTCTTTATGGATAAATTACACGATCTAATTCTTATCTGAATAGGTAACCGATTTCGTGTAGCTACACAGCGTTAGTAGTGTAAGTTTATCCCTAGTTGATTGATTGAGCAATAAATGTGATTACGATTAAACGACTAATCTTATCAATGTTTCTTATTTATAAGGACGATAATTCTCGTCGTTTATTTGCATTGATTACAATGTCAATTACGATATTAAGGAAGGTCCGACAATAACACAGTTAATCCTAATATGTTGTTCAACCGATCCAAGGCTAACATTCAACAATAAGAACATCTAAGTTGGGAACTTCATACCTTCGTGGCAATGATTATTGAAACTTTTCATTGAGCTACTATATATTTCATAATATACAATTTTCGCTCTTAGTAATTTTAATATGATTTGAATAACGGTATTAGCAAGCTTGTTTTCAATATGGTACTTGCAGGTCAGCTCGATATTCAATTTTATTATGATGCATTTAATACAACGTTTTCAAACGGTATTTTCAAAGAATTTCAACACCATTCAATTCAGATGATGATTCTTTTAAGACTATCCGTGTTTTGTCGGGGCAACCTGTAATCCCTGCATTGGTCCAGAAGGTTTAAGGGGATTTTTTTTTACCGTTGTTTCCGCTTGTCATTGGTGCGGGACGAAGGCCCTGACAAGGGACAATGTATAGTAATTTGGAATGGGACGAAAACCCGAGGTTCCGTGTACACATTACCGTGCACGTAAAATAACCCTTGGCAGTTGGAATTCGATATACGAGTAGGAAGTAGCGCCGATTTCCGAGTAGAAGAGTAGGGCGTTAAACCCCATTTCATTTCATTTCCGTGTTTTGTCCTGTCGGCGCCTTTGTCTTCTGGGTTTCATTGGACCTCTATACGCTGTACTATAAAAAGGCATTTGGCTTTATATATGATGAAAAAATTATTAAAACTTACCATTTCTCGCATATTTGAAGCCCTCTGATTCCTCCTGTATTCATTATGCCGTTCGAGTATTGTTCTATGGAAAGCTCTTATATCAGCTAAACCAGTATATGAGTATACAACAGATAAAACACTAAATAAAAACACTAGTCCACTAGTTAATCTATAATTATTATTAACACCCATAGCTAATATCAAAACACCTAATCTAAAGTTAACTACCTACTACTCATAAACATAGGTACACAATCTTCTTTAAAACTTTAATCCACAACCACCGTCGTTCACAGCTTTATAGAGCCAGTCCAGTTTTTAAATCCCTCCTCTATCTTTCGTTCACTTTACATGTGTACAAAACGCTACTGTTTAAATCCGACACTCGTCAATTTGTCATCTGATAAGGTGCGAATATTATGGACCACAATTAAAGCCAGTAGCTTAGATTATTATGATAGACCAACGTCCGCCAAAGACGACAAAACTTAAACCGCTACGTATTTAGCATAACAGAATCAAAACATCTCTAATCAATGCGTGAAGTTGGTTAATTCACTGTGAGCTATATTAAGAGGTGGCCTCAACATGCCCACAATCTCAAGTATATTGAAACGTTGAAACATTAATATATCCTGTTGTTAGGAGCAGGACGCCAAATATCGACCAAATATGCCTCAAAATCAAGTTCGCAAGAATTGAATTTGAAATAAAATCTATTCTGCGGTGCATAGCCAGGATTGGAGAGGATATCAAAACATAACCTTTGAACCTTTCTGCATTTAAGCGCCTATCTTTAGAGAGTAATAAAATGTTAGCCCAAGGGAAAAGGAGACTTTATATGCTTTAAATCCCGAAAATGACGAGTATTTCACCTAACTCAGGTGTGCTTACATACGAACTTCACTGAGTGATTCCTCCAAGTGCAATTTAACCCCAAGTGACATTTAAACTACGGATATTTTACGAAACTACACGCAATCGGGATGTTTAAAGAGACACTTTATGGACGTTTATCACTGATAATTGTATTTTTCAAAACTGTTGATCAGGGCATTTTTTAAGGAATATGAAGCACTGGGACACAGAAGGGATAGGGGGTTATCGCCTCTTCGGCGCGAAAGTTTTTAGAATTTTGGCAAATCTTAGTGGAGTTATGCGTTAAAATTTGAACACCTTGTGCTTTGAATTACAAATATGACGTTTAAGAGAGAGAGAGAGAGAGAGAGAGAGAGAGAGAGAGAGAGAGAGAGAGAGAAGCAAATTAGGTTATTTCGGGACTAATACATGGTTCAATTTCATTTCAATAATTGGCTTGTGCGTAGAGTCCGTAGCAGTGAGAGAAAACCGGTGGACCTGGATAAAACCGTGTCACGTACAACTGGGGCATCGAAACCACGCCAGTTGATACGGCGCGCACGTGCTAACCATTCATCCATCCAACACTCGGCAATCTCGACAGATTCTAGTCTCGGCTGTATGGCGAATTCCGCCATATTGGAACTACTTTAAAGGTCCCGGATGAAACATGGCTGCGCCCATGGTGTCTTGGAACTACGTTAAAGTTCCCGAATGAAACATGGCTGCGCCCATGGTGTCTTGTTTGTTTGGTTTGTTTGTAAGTTTTTCTGTTAAAGTAAACCGGTCGCCGCATCGCAAATGTATGGGCGTAGGTACATATCACTTACTGTCATACAGCCGAGACTAGATGTAGGTTACGGAATCTGTCGAGGATTGCCGACTGGCCATCCAAATGTTATATTCAATCTCGCAGAAAACACAACGTTGATGAGACTGACTTGGAAAGGGACAATATCACAAACTTGAATAACCGAAGTAATTATTACACATGATATTTTCTGAAATTATTATCTGTTTTAAAATGGGGTAGGTATTTATTTATTCGGTGTTCTATCAAAATAGTAATTTCATTATAAATCATAACTCAATTACATGGGTTGCAAGCTATTTGAATTCATTTGAAGCGAGATTTCAACTAGGAATTTTCGAAACATCGATAAAATTACATTCAAGTACCTTGCATTCGATTGTGTCATGGTACATAGTGTGTCAGTTCCTAAATAAAGCTAAAAC
Organism: Patella caerulea; assembly: GCA_036850965.1. Classification (NCBI taxonomy): domain Eukaryota; kingdom Metazoa; phylum Mollusca; class Gastropoda; family Patellidae; genus Patella; species Patella caerulea. Next base: position 14,694,811 of record JAZGQO010000014.1, on the reverse strand, counting down.
AATCTAGGAAGAACAGCTGAATTTGCTGTTCTATGACCATGCACCTTGAATCTGGAGGGACTTAATACAATTAACAAACCATAATCTCATTTCATGGATGGGTAGGACTTGCGTCCGTCCTATTCTAGAGCCAGATTCATGGTCTATAATTTGTTTAATCAACATTTTGTGGCATTATAAAAACCACCGAAAAACAGGTAAACAATAACCCTTTTAAATATCTCAATTTCTGTATTTTAAAATCCAAAAGAACCACCATATTAGCTTTAATAGCACTTTAACCTTTAAGACTTCATATTACATTTAATAATATCCGATTAGACAATCTGTTTTCAGTTCTATAAATCATGGGGTACTTAATAAATCCCTCACATGACACAATGTTTATGGTTGTTGAATAAATACTGTCCAAGTCAGCGAGCGATTTACATACCGTTGTACTCTTTTAGTTAGACCAGCTGCGGTAGACCTTTCATAAATAACTATTCACAAAACACATGTTATTTAAGTATATTTTTGTATGTTGCAATTTACAATTGAATTGTTTGACATTTTCATTATAATTGCCTTCACCTTTATTATGCGAACTAGCCTCTGTTGTTTTTTGGGTAATATATTGCCAGCTTGGTTTGAAATACCTATAATTACCATATTCTATTACGTACAATATTTCAAAGGCATTAAAGTAACTTCATCCCACGTCTCTTGAATATTCACCATAATATGACAACACATGTGATAGCAATATGTACAATTTTCTTGCCATTTGTACATGGTTAAAAATCTTATTAAAATATCATATAGCTTTAGAATGGATGTTGATTTAAGTTGGCCTTGTCATCAAAACGAGGTAAATGCTTTTCCGGACCTTAAGACATGGCTTGATAAATGAATTTTCTGAATTTAAGACATTTAAAGTATCTCAAATGGTATTGCTTTATTTCGCATTTCTAGAATAGGGCCTCAGATTCATGAGAACACCGGGTTTGTATTCTGAACCCCAATCACCTATTTCTATTGACCCTTTAGGTATTTGCAGTACATGTTATCAGAAATACATTGATAAAATATTAATATTGCCCCGGGCTTATACACTCTTAATAAGAATGATACTTAATAAATATACAGTACTCTTAAATACTTTATATTTGCTATACAGTACTTTAGATTGATCTAAGCGAGCTAAAATTCAATTCAAAATACACACGGTAAACATTCGAGATACTATTTAGTTTGATATAGTCAATACTGACCCTCTAATAGAATCCCTATGTTATTTTCATTGAATTATTAATCACTATTACTTTTTATTAATCTATTAATAATCGAACGTAAATAATTGTCCATTGCTCATCCCATTGAGTGTCAAATAATATAAAATAGTTTCAATCGTCCAGTTCACTCTAAATCAATAAATGCCCTATTATTTAGAGAACAATTAATGCTATGTCTATACGTTTTAATGTTCATCGATAATATACAGTAGTATCCGACGATATGGTAACTCACAAATAATAATGCCATTACTATTGGAAACATGCAGCACAGTCATTCGCATTCTCAATTACGTTTGTGGTTGAAAATCAAAACAGTAATATCATTAAAATTTTCAACAGCAAATACACAACATGCGTCCATAAAATGAAATGGCCTACATTTATACCGAATTTTAACTGTCCATGTATTTGTTTACATCAACGTGTATGCGACACCTCTGTTTTGTGCTGAAAGACTTTGACACTGTGTGGTGTATGCCCGTGTTCATTTGCCCAATCGCTGCAGAACAATATCACGTTAAACCCCATTTCATTTGTCAAGGAGTTTACTGGTACTTACTTTGTTCTCCGATTTTAATAATTAGGTAACTCAGAATATTAAGGTCATGAAATATATTTTGCGTTGTAAGGCCCTCTCCTTATAACGTTAATGAATGAGTTACACTGTAAAAAGTTTTTAAGTTTTTTAACAGGAAAATCATTGGCAGAAAAGTTTCCATTTTTTCTCGTAATTTTCGAAGTCCTAAAAAACCGTTGAGGCAAAATAGTGTAATCAGCAAATGGACTGTTCACTATGTACAAAATACACGACAAACAGTGGTAACAGGTGTCCGGAAGAGTAAGCTTACCCTGCCTCGATGTGGAAGCGGAAAGATAACAACATGAAGAGATTGGTGATATATTGCGGATGGTGGGATATTGCCTAAGTTATCCATTCTAGACAAACTGTTTAAATTACAGGCCAGTGTCCAATCTCGCATTCATATCCTAAATTATGGAAAAAGTCGTTGCTTAACAATGATCTGTCATTTACGTTGCAACAATTTGATAGAGCCTTACCAATCTGCCTACAAGTCCAACACAGCGTTAATGGGAGTAAAAACGATACCTCTAAGGAAATGGACGCCAATAAATCGGTATTTCTTGTTTTACTGGATCTTAGAGCAACATTGACACTTTTGAGCATCAAAGTGTGTTAAGACAACTTTCAGCAGAATTTATGCATCACAGAAACAGCTCTATCATGGTTTACATCTTACCTACGTGGACGTTTCGAAACTGTGGTAGTTGACGGGAATAGCTCTAAACCAAGTGCCGTATGGCGTAACACAAGGTTCAGTTTTACATAGGCTTCGGGTATTCCAATGAACAAGACAAGACAGTCGATACTGGATGACGGCAAATAAGCTGAAGTTAAATGATGACAAGACCCAATTACTTAAAATTTGAAGCAATTACCATGTCATCAGCAAAACAAATGGCGAAACCTGGGCGTACAATTCATTTCTTTGTTCGATGTCTGATATCTAGTTAATTGCCTAGTATCATTCAGAATTCACCACTATATAATATATATTTCTCCCAAATATCAAATCGGCTGTTTGCAGAACGTACAAAATAAAGCTGCCCGGATAGTTACAAGGTTGAAGACATCTGAGAATTTCAGTCCAAGTTTGAAAGTACTTCACTGGCTCCTTGCAATCGAATTCAAAATATTATCCAAGACATATTCAACTTTTAAATGCGAATTTGTCCCGGAATACATAAACGATCTCCCGATATCATATCCTTCATCCTGAACCCTACGATCGTCTTCAAATAACCTACTTGTTAAACCAAAAATAATAAGACATCACGGGAACAAGAGCCTTTAGCTATGCTGGTCCTGAATTATGAAATGGTTCCAATGAATCCCTGAAAAATGCACCATCATTGATAACGTTTCGAAAAAACCTTTAAAACTGCCCTTTTCCACAGTGTAAGTGTTGATGTATATATATATTGAATGTTTTATGTGCTACAATCGCTTGTCTTTGTATGTAAAATATATTATGTTTGTGTATTTTATTATTTCTGTTTTTCGATTTTACAAATTGTGTCTGTAAAGTGCCACTGAACAAGACTTATTGTATTGGATATTCACGCTATATAAATGATAAATTATTATTATAGAAGTGAAGGGGTGAGCAGTGAAGGGGTGAGCTGAGGCGGTCCTGAGTGAGGAATCTTTTATTCCCGTCGTCATGATTAACGGGAGATAACTACCTTAAAAGTTGATCCTATGCAGTCGCCAAACTTCATTCTCCAATGGCAACTACCATGTTAAATAAAAGCTATGTCTTGTCCCATTGTCCTATAACGTGGAGTTTAAATCTTTGCCTTTTTACTTCCGTCATGCTAATGATAATGAACCAAAAATTCAATTCAAAAGTCAACATAGAAGTCAACATAATCTGCGAAATTTCTTGATATTCTCAAAATTTTAAATAGTTACCACCCCAATCATACCAGATCAATAACATCAAATTTGAACAATCATCACCCAGGTCCTACCGCTTTGAATTTTAACCACTTTAGCAATTAATGCGGATAATATAAAATACGAAAGGCAATGGATTCTAAATCGCAATATGTGCAATAAATGATCTCTCTAAATGGGAAAATGCAATAAAAGGTATTACTAATATCACGTGTTATAATAGAGAAGATGTCTAAACTTGACCATTTATGGTGACTACAACCAGAATAGGTGGTAGAATAATTTCATTTAAAGTGAGGGGGTGGGGATGGATTTCCGAATGGTTAGCACTTGTGCGCTTTATCATAAGATTCCCCCGATGTACGAGACACGGAGTAGGGTCGCCTGTTCAACTTCGTGGGTTTTCTCCTGGTACTCTATTTGTTAAAGACCCCTACGCGTAAGCAAATGATTTAAATAAAATTGAACCATGTGTTAGTTCCGAAATGATCTAGTTTGTGTCGAGTGAACGTTAAACCATCTTTCTCTCTCTCTCTCTTAAAATATATTAAGTAGTTTATAAAAAATATATTAATTAGTTTATAAAAAAATGCTAGACGTTTTTAACGCATGGTCTTACTTTACGTCATTACTCGACAGAAAGATAAGCACCTGTCTTGCCACGCGAAAAATCACAGGACACAGTAAGACAGGGATATCACGATTACAAGTTATAATAGGACAGGAATCTTTATTATATAAAACTGGGTATCGCCATCTTGCACTGACATTTGGAAAAAAAGTGGATATAGAAAAGACGATTGGCATAGATATTTTCATGGAAAATACCCCACAGCTTGCCTTACGGTAATATACTTCCTCGTTTAGATGTCTTTTATTAGTTTAAACTCGCTTTAAAATATTTCAAATCTTGCGTAACAGATGCCCGAGCGATTTGCATTTACCGGGGAGGATTAATGTCAGTTCTTTTAATAGAAGTCAAAGTAACCTGCATGTGTACTTTTATAACATATAACGTAACGTGAAGAGAATATTTCATCGAACTGATCTCACATGTTATGCAGTTGAACTATAGATACATTATTAGGCTACTGTTTGACGTCAGCGAATAACTCACGCGCTATGCTGCATGGCCATGCGCACCGGTTTGATCTAGTTTTAAGACACTGGGTTATAACAGTCTAAATTCAATGTTGGTATATTTATAGCCTATTATAGATCAATATGTACTGTCTTACACCCAGATGTTCACCTATCACCCATCTTACTCTACGCTATATTATGGCATTTTATACACTTGAGATTGGCCAACATTCACAAGACATGTAAACGCACATTGTAAGTAGCCTATTTCATTTCTGCTTTGTGGTCTTTTTGTGTTGTGTCGAATATTTTATATTGTAAGAGTACAAGGTTGTCGCAAATATATGGTTATCTGTTAGAAACCTAAAATTTCCAATAACTCGTTGGTCCCTTTACCCCAAATCACGAAAGGGCATACAGACCAAAACCGTCGTTTCTAGACGACCAACAGGGGCGGATCCAGGATTTCCAGAAAGAGGGGGCGTGCCGCACCCACTTGGGAGTGCGAAGCCCGGAACAGTGATTTTTGCGTGGATAAAATGCCCACAAAGACTAATTTCATACTTATCCTGTAAATTAGGATTTCAAACCTAAACTATTTTTGTTCTCCTTTCTCGCAAGAATATATGGAACTAAAAATTGTTCCCCACCTCAAAAAATAGAGGGGGCGTGCGCCGGGTGCGCCCCCCTCTGGATCCGCGCCTGACCAAAGAATCGTTAAAATATGCCCTGCAAACGGCCGATTTATGGGAAACAAAGTAATGAAGGTGTCTGTGACACTCTGTGCTATTGTTTTTGTAACTACAATGGTTTTGCAATGGTTCACTTTTGGGGGTCGTCGCAATTTCGTAAGTGTATTTATCCAATCATAACTAACAGGACCACCTTTATAACAAAGGAAATAAAGGAGTTCCACGATAAATGCATGAAAAAGGTGGTTAACGTCGCACTTCTCTATGCACCCATCGGCAGGAGGAATTATATGAACTCCTTAAAACGGCAATTTCATATTTTTTAGTTACATTTTTTAGTTATATAAAATATATTAAGATTAAGCCCTAAAATAGATTGTATCAATAAACAGTCCTACCGTGTTAAGGAATAATCCTATTAATCCTATAATTCACTATTGCCAGTTGAAAAATTGTCAAAAATATCATTTTTTAGTTATATAAAATATATTAAGATTAAGCCCTAAAATAGATTGTATCAATAAACAGTCCTACCGTGTTAAGGAATAATCCTATTAATCCTATAATTCACTATTGCCAGTTGAAAAATTGTCAAAAATATCACTTTTTTAGTTATATAAAATATATTAAGATTAAGCCCTAAAATAGATTGTATCAATAAACAGTCCTACCGTGTTAAGGAATAATCCTATTAATCCTATAATTCACTATTGCCAGTTGAAAAATTGTCAAAAATATCATTTTCAACTTCAAATACAAAAGTTTGAAGATCGCCATTGCATGGAGATGAATGGGAAAACAAGGGAGGCAATTTAAGTAATTGTGTTTTTATTTTCTGTGTCAGAGAATTCTATGCCTGTGAAATATTGCCCATGATCGTGTAATAGTGAGTTGACAACCTTTTGAGCAAAAGACATAGAAATAATTATTTTCTGACTTTCTTAGAAAATATGAAATTTCCACTTTAAGGTACTTAAATTACTTGGACAATCTCTAAATTTTTAACTTTTTCTACCAGCTCTAGCGTTAACGGATAGGCTAAGTGCTAATGTGCATGCGTGGGCTTTGTCAATCTTATTTAAAATCCTATTTATCTCCACTGAAATAAACTACACGCTTAGTGATATTACTTCGTACAGGTCTTCGTCGTATGGTAAATGATAATTTCTGATACAATTCAACGGAGGCATTGATCAGATATGGCGTTTTATATTTCAGTTTACGAGTTTTAAAAAATTATTTAAAGGGTTTAACAATGAAATGAATAATACAGTACTGTCATTAAGTCAGTTTTTGGATTCTTTGCACGTTCGGTAAGGTTCACGTTATTAAGATATTTTTTAAGATATTTAACATTTTGTGTCTTTGTGGAAGGGAACCACGGTGACTCACAATCCAGGAAATCCCAGCATTGACAGAGAATATTCCTTGGTATGTTGCAGCTTGGCTTATCCTGGCTACACGGTGCCGGGCGGAGGGCCTAATAAAGAAAAGCGTCATAGTATTCGGATGTGGCGAAAATCCTACGTCGCATATATACACTGTTCTGCATTTATAATAACCTTTGGCCGATGGAATTCAGAGAAGAGTCTACCGAAAGGTCACTTTCTGGGCCAAAAGATACCCCATACTACACCTGATTGCATTTTAGTTCGCTTGTTAAGGGTTTTTCTTATTGATTACAATACTAACTTTCAACCAAAACGTGATAAGTTTATGTGCAGTCATCGGGGCAACCGTAATAACATTTGAAACGTACTGCGAATACACTCACATGTATTCGCCGGGGTCAAAGTTGAAAAGGCCAAAACCTTGGCCCAAACTCTAAAAACCGGGTTAAAAAATGTCTTAAGTTTACAATAGCTATATGTATTCGTAAACCTCTTCACGTCGACCGCGACATAATATGTATGTTTGTGCTTATGATTAATATGCTGTCTTTATTTTGACATGTTAAAATAGACGGTTAATCTGGTTTGACTATGTAATAATATAGTGTGTACTTTATTTTGTCCCGTATAATAGCTCTCCATACTGAGGTTAGAGAATCCAAAATGGTCTTCTCGTCAGTTCCCATAGACAGAGGATGGGCATGGATGATAGGATTTGGTAAGTTATTCCGTTATGTAGACAATTAATCAAACATTTAACAACCGATTAATGTATTTACTTTGATATTTCAGTGAAAATTATATTGCTCTTAGTAATTGTAATAATGGAACAATTCAGTATATAACTTATAATCTTTATAAGAAACAGAGAAAATATTTCAGTATTTTAAAAGATAACAAATACAAAAGGTAATGTTGCAACTAATATCATTACCACCTGGGTCTTACATACTTATACCATTTCGATTTGGGTCGAACCAACTAATGCCATTTTCCTGTGGGTCACACCAATTAATGCCATTTCGATCTTGGTCTCACCAGCTAATGGTGTCAGCAAGTTGTCGGTCTTTACCCACAAAGATATCGAGAGACAAATATTACTTCTATTATAGGCAAGAGTTATCTGTAACTATAGAAGGGTTACAATAGTGTTAAGGTCATCGTAATACAGATTAGCTCGTGGTTGGGGTTCCGTTAATCCTAGGAAAGACTAGTTTGTGGTTAGGGTAAGAGTAATCCTCTATATCAGAAATACTGAAACCCTAAAGGTATGCGGTCACGAATAGCTATTGTTTTCTATATTAGGCCGCGATGCCCGTTCTTTTCTAAAAAAAAAAGATATAAAAATTCTTGTGAATTTATAACTGTAGATTTGTTTTGTAAAATTAATTATTAATATCGAGTAAAAATGTGCCAGCCATTCGGTATAAGGAGTTTCGAAAGAGAAACGTAATGATTTATATGTAATTTATTCTTATATATATAAGAACAAATTGTAAAGAATAAATTACGTATCAGTCAATAATTTATGGTCGATTTATGTTTGTATTTATTAGTTAACATGCAGGTGTAAATATTATACCCGTTCTAGAAAATAAACATCGTGCTATGATGGGAATTTGGCTTAACAGTGTAAACATTAGGATTTCGTTCCATCTGAACGACTGGACGTTTTCCTATGACAGTCACATATTCCACACGTCTAAAGTTGTCGAAATACTTTCACATACCAGCAATGTCTCATCAGTAGTTTAGAGATAGACACACAAAGCATGGAAATATGTCCTCACCGAAAGGAAAACTGCAATATTGACCAAATTTGATTTAATATAGAGGTGGATAGCCCTGGAACCGAAAGCCTATATAAGTATATTTCCCTAGTTTAAATAATTTTGAATAAAACCTCGGGTAAAATTGTACTTTCGGGGGTGGGGGTATGCCCTTTCATGACATTCACAAGGTTTTCGGCAAAGGGAAATGACTGATCCTCTCAAGACCTAATGCTTCGTACTAAATTTTAAAAACATCCGTAAAGATCTACAGCCTTTATCGTGTCGACAGGGTTTTCGGCTAACACATGGATCGTACCGGGACCTTCTGGTTAGTAAACCAGGCCCACATCCACCGGCCCATCATGTGACTATGGCTCAAATATGAAATAAACTATCATATTACTAATAATAAAATTCGTTTTAGTAACAGTAACAGGAAACATGTCAAAATGCCAGCATTTTCCTAATTTATAGTTGTCTTCATTACCCCAGTCGGAGCAGAAAAGTAGGACGTTAAACCCCATTGTTTTTCTATTCATTTATAGTTGTTATTTGCAGATGGTCGTTTTACTGTTGGGATTAGGGCAGGGTTACCCAATTTGGATATCTGCCATTTGATCAACTATTAGATTGTTCTTTATTAAAGGTGCCTGCGTACAAAACATCATTTTACTTGGCGTACTTAAATCGTTTGGTATTGTACTGGTAGAAATCATAGAAGAGTTTGGTTCGTCATCATCAATGGCATCAGCTATCATCAGTGTCCAATCAACATGTCATGGCTTTACAGGTGAGTGAAGTAACCTTGGCTAAGAGTATAAGAAGTCGGAAGCTGAAAAATGTTTACGTTTATCTCTGTTGTCATTTAGATCAGTATCGTGAAAGCTTTTTGTACTGGAAATTGTCTTTGTAACGCATAATGTAATCAAAATGACATCATTATTTCTGTTTCGCGTGCTAAATGATAACAAATACATGGCTGGTGTGAATGACTGATGGGTGAGGTTTACCTATAACTCGATCAGAACCTGTGGTCCTCTGAAGTGTTCATCTACCCTTTAGAGAATCTAATCGAAAAGTAATACTTTTGAAGAGTAAAAGACATAACCTCATATATTTCAGTTCCAGTTGTTCTGCATATACTAACAGCAATATTTAGTATAAGACAAGTTATGTTATGTGGATCAGTTTTAGCTTCTTTGGGAGTTGGACTAGGATTTTTTGCTATGAATGTTGAATTCCTTTTAGTTACATACGGAGCTTTACTCGGTTAGTATCAGCATAATAATTTGAAAGGGTACTTTTATTCGACGGATTTATAATACCAGTAATCGCACCACCTGTTGTACCACAAACACTGAAACTAAAGTGTCTTTTATCAATTACCAGTTTAAATCTCTTTTATAAAGATCAATAAAAGGGGTGCAAAAACGGCTGCAGGACAATTCAACTCAGCTTTAATGGATGTAATGCCTGGCAGACATATTTTTTAGTTTACATTTTAATTACTAAAACAAATAGTGGATAGTTTCATGAGATTTAATTTTGTGTGTTTAATAAATTTCTTTCACTCTTTTTTTCCCAAACATATGTAAAATATTTTCGTTTTTATTTAAGGAATTGGCAATGCCTGTCTGTATGCACCAAGCTTGGTAATGATAGGCCAATACTTTGATAAAAGACGCGGACTGGTTACAGCTTTAGCAGTGGCTGGTGGTAGCGTCGGACAGTTAACGGCACCACCTGTTATAAGATATCTGTTTGATACTTATGGTTTTCGCGGGGGGCTTCTTTTAATGAGTGCTCTAACACTCCACTGTGCTGTAACTAGTTCCTTAATGAGGCCTGTTTCTTATTATACTCACAACGCAGGGGTAAAAAATTCAAAACCTCGAACCATATGTTGTAATAAAGGATCAAATGAAAGTGTTACTCAAGAGCAACTTGAGCCACTGGAAAAGAAAACAAGTAACGCAGTTGTCTCCAAGAAGCAAAACGGTGATACAGAATCAGCTGAAAAGACATCTTGTGCAAATCTCATAGAACTGTCATTACTAAAGAATGTCAAATTTATTTTATTACTCTTATCTTCGTGTCTTGGGACTGTGGGAGCCATTTACATAGGCATGTATATTCCACCACATGCAAAGGATCTAGGCTTCGAGGACCATCAAATTGTTTGGTTTATAACCATTATCGGAGCTTCGGATTTAGTGGGCCGAGTAGCATGTGGTGCGCTAGCTGATACCAGAATGATTCAATGCCAAAATTTATTAATCGCTTCCTTCCTCATAAACGGTTTATTTGGCAATCTGGTGTTTTCACTTAGTCTATATTGGCATTTCTGTGTATTTTGTGTAATGTATGGATTGTTGGGGAGTCACTACTTTTCTCTCATCAGTCTGATTTTAGTAGACTTCTTTGGACTAAAGATGCTTACTAAATCTTTTGGCTTCTTGATTTTCTTGGAAGCTATTACTAACGGTATAGGGCCATTGATACTTGGTAAGTATGGAATCGATTTTACTGTTTGGAAGTATCCTCTTAATGTGTCATTGGATTGCTCTATAGGATCACCAATAGCCTATTACAATCATTCTTACAGTTCTAAAATACGCGTACTTCGACCACAACATTCCTGTTTCATGGAAATCTTAACAACTTCAAATCATATCAAGTTCAATTTCAAACGGGGTAATTACAAATTTGATGGCGTCAGGACAAAGGCGTTTTATAGCTGAGGCACTGGAGGCGCCAGCCTCCTCACGATAAAATCAAAGAAGTTGAACAAATAAAACGGGAGAAAAATGCTAAAGCCGATGAGAAAATTGAAATGTACGCTAGTTAGGGAGGGTCCTAAAGGCAGAAAAAAGGGCCCCTCGCCTGTCAAAAGGGCCCCTCTGGCCAACGGAAAGGGCTCCCGAGTCCGAGTCAATCGCTTTCTTTACATCGAATCCACTACTGAATGAGAATGCAGTCATTGCAGTGTTATGAAAATCATCAATCAAGACACCCCCCCCCGGACCCCCTCGAAAGAGGGCCCTTAAAATAGTATAGCCTCCGCCATGATAAACCTTAAAACGCCCCTGCGTCAAGAAAAATACAATTATTATTTACATTGCATTACTAAAATCCTCATGTTCGTCCTTTCGTATAACATCTAGAACCAGACATTTTGTGGGGCGTCTATGGCCAAATTGGTGTCTTAAATGTAACTCAGCTGAAAGTTACATTTAGGCTGAATACAAAACTTAAGTACAATCGATCGAGCGGATCAACCCCATCACAGAAATTAGTATCAGGTCTTCGTGTAAGCGAAAGCATAGCCTGGAATTCGTATGGAGTACCATAATTCAGCAGAATTAGAAATTATCGAGCATTTCAATTTAACGAGCAAAGTGAGCAAGGCAAGAAAACTAGGTTTTAGATATTAATGTAAAGGACTGTGGCATGCCCTTATATTTGACATAACCTAGGTAATGGCATGGCTTAGATGTAATAGATTCAATGTCATAGTGAAATTACTTGATGAAATTGGCCAAACCCACCATCTAGGTTGATCAAGGTTATATTATGATTGTACGTGGTCTTGAACTCTGTTTCCTCTTTATTCTGGATTGACGTGCCTTCGATGTATACCCGGAAGCTTGAACTCCGTTTCCCCTTTTTTCTGGATTGGCGTCCCTTCGAAGTATACCCGAAGGCTTCATGTAGATGGATACAGATCACCAAATATTCCTGGGCCGAATGTAGGACGAAAGTTATATTTAGTCTTTCGCCCTCTTTCCCCTTTTGCATGGCGATTTTTGTTGACTTTTTGGTTTAGAATCTAAGAAAAAGGGTTTGAAAATACATTTGCTGCCAGGTTTTGGTGAATATTCATGATTTTGAAGCGGAAGAATACAAGAGTTGTGAGGTTGGTTACGTTGAAATATAAGGCCGGGAATTGTATGTTTACTTGTCTCTACTTCTAGCATGTGTATCTCATTTTTCAAGGTGAACTTCATACATGCTTTTGGGTAAAAGTTTGCCACATGCTGCTCCATCTGTGTCTGAAAGCGTTCTAACAAACGAAAATTTTGGAAAAGGTTAGAGCCCGTCTAACAGGCGAGAATTGACACTTTAAAAAGTCAATGGTGTAAATATTTAGTGATCTGTGACCAGATACTATCGTGTGAAACATCAATGTTACTAGCGCCTCATTCATATTTTTTTTCTCTTTCCAGGTTATTTAAGGGATGAAACTGGTGATTATCTGGCATCATTCTACTATATGGGTAATACTTCTATACTAGCTGCGTTTATATTATTTACAACTCGATTCTTCCATTCAAACTTATCCTACAGGAAACCGTCAATAGTAGTAGATCCAGAAAATAATAAAAGTTTGTTGATATCATCAGTCAGCTAAACACACAAACTTTTTACTCGAAGTTCCAGATTTTCTTCACCGGATATTCCAGGTTTCAATTGTAACGAATGGCGTTTAATAGCGTCTATTCAATTGACGTTAGTGGGTACAGATTAGACCCACGTCTACATACGTTAGGGTTTACAGATGCTAGTCCTACGCCAACATACGTTAGTGAGTGCAGATTAGTCATACGAAGAGTAATGTTATTAACATACAAAATACAATGCAATTTTGGAATTAGTATTTAATTTATAGAAAAAAAAAACATTACCAATTTGCATTACTTTGTCCATGGAACTAAATTAACAATTTACCCCCTGGTGTTCAACAGAATATTGTGTACTGGGACAATCGACAAGAAGAACACAATTAAATATAGTTATCGATGTTATTGGCAAAATCCATAATTAATGATTAGGAACAATATATAAATTACTTTGGGAGAGAAACATTGAAGCCAAAATCAGTCCCTTCTCTCGGAATTTAATGGTAGTCATATCTTCATTAACATTTAATGCTGTATATATTTCAAATTACTATCGTTGTGTGTTATTATAGATTGTATTTAATTAATCGCTAATTATATGTATATTCCACACACCATGAGTGCTTTTGAATAAATACGCACATCTCTGTGATTATTGAAACTGTTGTTGTTAATATTATAATTCTCAAATATTTCATCAATTTTGTATACAATCAGTTAAAGTTTGGATATGATATGTACATGTCTATAACATATATTTCCATGTCGGTAAATTGTTGGACAGTTTGTTTTGGCACAACGAGGCACTTGATGTGTATTTGCAGTTTTGATAATTAATTTTTTGTGTGTTTTGCTCACAAGAAAAAGAAGCCGATTCTATGATTTCAAAGGATATTAATATGCAATATATAAGTGTGTTATTGGAATTTATGTAAGAATAAATCTTATTGTACGTGTTATGTAAGATATTGATGTTGATTTCACATCCTTCCATATCGTGCCGAATAACTTTTACAGAGCACCCCATTAAACTTATAAAAAAACATTAGTCTATTGTGCATACGCAATATTTTTATATATATAATACATGTAATTGAAGTTTTATTAAGTATTTTGGTTTTTATTTTCATGAATTATTCACGAGCGGATAATAAAGATATTTGAAAATCTAAAATACAAAATATCTGTATAAGGGCTTTTGAGACTGAACATCTGCATGATATATTTTCTATACAGAAAAATAATAATTCCCCGGATATTGAATCTCAAAATAAATATGGAAAATCTTAGAAAAGGTATAAATAAACGAGCTAGCTCAATGTTTCCCCCACAGATATCCCTAAAAATCTCCTATGATGAAATATATAGCTCTGTTAGTATGTTGTGTGGCGATTACCACTGCCCAGATATGTTTCTACGAGGGTAAATACTACCATGATAAAGAGATATTCTATGATAACGATTGTTCACAGTGTGAATGTTTATTAGGAAATATCGTCTGTACGCATTTGGTGTGTATAAATCCAAGATGTGTCGACTATGAAAGTAAAAATTGCTGTTGGCATTGTCCAAACGGTAAGTCTATTATTTTACTTTAAAGGGACAATAACATTCTTGCTGGCTTGGTAGCTCCAGAAAATAAATAATACCCTTATTCAAAGTACTAGATGTTTAAGTGTCCTACCTGTTGTGTAAATTATCCATTACAACCTATTTTACTTGTCCAGAGGGTTCGAAAATATTTTAAAATCCAAGACACCTTTGAAAAGGTTTACGTTAGACTTTTCAAATCAATTGGTTGAATTTTTCAAATAGGTGTGTTAAGATGAAATTTATATCATCATTTAATTGGAATTTTCTAAAATAATACGATTTGTTGACCAGAATGACGATTGGGAGATATTATTCAGTAACAACAAGGGTGTTATTGGGGCTTTAAAATTTAAGATTCTTTCAAAGTGGTTTAATGCCGGCTCCTGATCTTGTTACTGATAAGTAAGTCACACTTATCTAATTGGATGCATGCTGTTATTGCATCACACCAGTCACGTTACTTTGCAAAGATTTCTGTTCGTATTTTCGAAAACGTGCATAAACTGTCAAAATGGACGTGGGATCAAGGAATCTGTGTGGCTGTCAAGAGTTCTACGATAAGAAAGCCGAATGGTCACCAACATTTCCATTGTCATGAGACAAAGCAGTTAAACGAATTGCTGCTAAATGAATGTTTACTGTTACTGCCTTGGTTTGGTGTGTCATATAATTTGATATAAAGTAATTCATATTTTTCGTTTATAAAAAAAAAACTTGTTTAGTAAGTTGGACACAAATCACTAAATAGGGCGAAAGTTATTTTTAGTCTTTCTATCCCTTTCCCTCCCCCCACCCCTTTTCCATAGCGATTTTTCTTGACCTTTTAGTGTAGAATCGAAGAAAAGGGTATGAAAATACATTTTCTGCTTGGTTTTAGTGAATATTCATGATTTTGAGGCGGAAGGATACAAGAGTTGTGAGGTTGGTTACTTTGAAAGGGAGGGTCGAAAATTGCATGTTTAGCTGTCTCTACTTCGAGCTTGTGTATCTTAAGTTTTTCATAAAGAATCTAATACATGCTATTGGACAAGAGTTGGCCACATGTTGCTCCATCTGTGGCAGAAAGCGTTTTACCCAACGAATATTTGGGGAAAAGTTACAACCGGTCTAAGAGACGAGAACATTATAGTCAATGGGGAAATAATTAGTGATCTGTGGCCAGTTGTTAACGTCATTAACCATAGTTACGTCCCTTTAGTTGTTCAGCTTCCCAGAAGTGGAAATACAGAACCCATGAAATCTAGCACGTATGGTACCGCCTATATTTTTATTTTGTTGAGTAATCAAATTGAAAAATAAAAGTATGCTAGTTTAACTTTTGAGAACAATATAAGAAAAGATTGTAAAAAAGAATATTCACATGTAATCTCTATTTAAATAGGCATTAACACCCAAGGCAAAATTATTCTCAAATTGATTTCACTCTACAGTCAACTTTTTGAGACAAATATATATAATAATACACAACTTTATTCGAGTGTTCAAATATTTTCACCAGTGGTAACATTTTCGTTAAATGATATTGTTGAAAGTGATAATACCGTTTAAATTATATTTGTTTTATTTTAGGGAATAATTGTCCATTGCCAGAGAGTGATGAAACCATTCCTAGTGACGGAGAATTCCATAAAACCAATTCGACCACAAAATGCATGTGTCCAACGGTTGACGATTATTCAAATTCTAACACAGATCCTGAAATCCAAGAGGCGGTTTGTCAAAATATGGTTGGAAGGTCTAAGAAAGTGGAAGATGAAACATGTAATTACAATGGTACAGTTTACAAAAACAAGGAAGTGTTTCGAACCAATACTTGTCACAACTGTCAATGTATTGCTAACGTAATTGTATGCAAAAGAATTGAATGTGTCAATCCACTATGTGTTGATTATACAGTTAAGGACTGTTGTTGGGAGTGTCCAAACGGTAAGTAAAACTATAATACTTACTGGTATAACACACCAAAAGTGTGATACTGCCACCGCTGACGACAATATAATCACTGTCTCTATAGTCCGTGTGAGAACGAGTAGGGTCGTCTTATTAAGCTCCCGCGTTATCTCCAGGTGCTCCAGTTTTGATTCGTTTTTATTTTTTGTTGACCTATCCAACATCAAGATTCAATAGTCTCTGCTTCCTTTCAATACATATGCTGTATATGGTAACTGTAAATGTATGTCCTATGTATAGTCTCCGATGTGTCCATAGATATAATAATGTAAGCATACTCTACCGCGCAAGACTCTTCGATAATCGACACAGTCCAATGGGTTCGGTAAGTACAAAATAAACCAGGAACATGCAAAATGGGAAACAGTATCAGAAATCAAGGGTGTGTAATGATATATATCCCAAGAGTTGGTGGCCATAACCCTGTTTGAATGGGATCTGCTGAAAAATGTATGACTTACAAACTGGAGCTTGGGAATTATCGGTGAATATGATGCTAAAGCTACAGTGATTGGTTAAAAATGTTAAAATTATTTTTGTCAAAGACACAGCGCCGATTGTTTGTAGGGTTAACTATACAAATAGAAACATTAAGACTTTATGTCAAGAAGGGGTTTTTAACATAGGAACGAAAGTGTATTTGAATTTTTTTCAGAGTGACTGCGGCATATTGTAAGTCAAAACTATAACCATGCCATTTTACATGAATCTTAATATTATTTCAGGAAAGAACTGTAGAGCACCCAATGGTAAAGTCATACCAAATGATGGCAAATTCCACAGTATCAACTCAACTACCGTGTGTGAATGTCCAGAAATAAAGATAGAACTACCCGCATTAAGTAAGGTTTACCTTATGGATGCTGTGTGTAAAAGTAAAGAGATAACGTCAACTGTACCGCCTCCTCCAACAACCGAACTGAATGAAAACGATAGCGCTAAAGTACCAACGACCAAAGTCCCATTCTATAGAACAACATGCGAACCATGTCCAGACCCCATGAAGCTTCCCGCTAAAAAGTTGGTATTCAAGATAATGTCCTCTTGGATATTTCAGCTGGCACAATCTCTAGAAAAGATGGAAGATTGTATTTTTTGAATTCTCCTCCCGGTTCCACGTAACATATGTTTGATGTTAAGTTTTTTTTTAACGTCAGTCTAAAAAAATAAAATATCCCATTAAGGTAATTAGACTACAGGTCGATAACTGACTTTGAATTCTACAGGTTTCGTTTTTTAAATTTATCTTTTTGTTTACTTTCGTTTATACACAAGTCATAATTAGGTTAACGAGACATGGTTTTCAAAGCAATCAGAATCCGTCTAGCAAAAATTACGTGTACTCTTTACATTTGTAATTCTATATTTACGACACCTAGCAGACAGAAGGCTTTGTTACGTACTTTAGAGCAAATTAAGTGTATTTTCTTGTCTTATTGTTAATCTACTTGGACGAAAGCTTCTAGTCCAAGTTTCCCTTGTAGACACATGCTTAGAAAAGATAAGTCCCTTCGATCAATAATGGATTGAAAAATAAAATAAAATAAGATGTAAGTCGATTACTTGTGTGTTTGACTTCCTCATCATTTTAGTTTCACTGGTGCAGTTAAGTCGAGTATATTTTGATTGATGTTTCTTCTCCAATTGAAAAGATATATATGTTGCAAAAACTTTCATCAATTTGAAATAAATGACCGAGACATTTTATATGCGCTCTCCAATCTCTGGTGGCCCGTAGGACAAATTGTTATATAGTCTCGGTGGAAGTTAATGGGGCATATATTAAAACTCCTTAACACATTATCTATATGGCTTAATAGAATATAACAATAATACATTGATTAAGACTGATATTTCATTTGTGGAGATAAATTGATGACAGAATAAGAAAAGCTGGACAGAACGCCAGTCGTTACAGACAACACGATTGACAGAATATGTGTCTCTGGGGACACCGTAACAGACACAAACACCATTATTTTTGTAGCGGCACGTTATAGCGGGGTTATCAAAATGTCAGTCGGCTTTAGTATGACAATTAGAAGTCACTGAAAGTCCATTCATTGGTTTTTATTATCAATTTCCAATGGAATACCAAAATAACGTGTTCCATCTGAATAACCACAGATAAGAAAAACAAGTTTGTGTTTTAAGATATAATAATATTTTTATTAACTAGTGGGTTATTTCCTGTCAATACAACCCATTTCGTAAAAATATTTCGGGTATTATGTTTTTAATCCTTGCCCAGTACTCAAACGTCTTCGCCCACGCTTTCAAACTAATCTGCTTACATTGACGAGAATAATATTAATATAAGTCAATATAATCTTGTGAAGTTGTATTTTACTTCATCTACGCTAGTCTGGTTTGATTTTTTTAACGGTTCAAAATTTACAAGGAATTGCCAAATACGAAAATTTTACCGGAAATCTTCTACGTTTTGTTGACCATTTGCACACGGTGAAAATAGTTAGTCATCAGATAAGGATCATTGCTACATACCATTTGTTAACTAATAATTCAATATAATAGAATCCTTTCAAATTCTTCTGATTTTCGCTAATTTCAGTTCAGTTTAAACATAAAATTTTTTTCCTTTATAAGAGTCATAATATAATCAAATTTAAAAGGCCACGTTTTTATTAATAACATACAATCAATACATATGGGTTCTTTCTGCATTACACAGTACTACAAATACTACTAATCGAACGAACGCCTTCTTTACAAACATTTTTTTTCCACCGACATGGGTACTTGACACATTTATGTGTTTTATTATTATCTGGATGTTTTGATGTTTTATTATAAAATTTGGAATGGCTCAAATCTAATAAATAACCAGACAACACAAAACAAATAGTTTTTCAATAAAATAAGTGGTTTGGAGATAATGATAGCTATACAAATATACAACCGCCAGTATTTATCTATGATTGACAATAATGAAATTTACAAAAACGACCCACAATCGATGAATGTTGTTTTAAGGCTCATGAGATATATATCATATGTCATATCATTTTTTCAGAGTTTTTCATACCAAGTATTCTGATAAAACATTAAGTTGTGGAATCTGTTAATACATTATAGGGCCCACATAAATACAAAAATAAAATGTATATCGGTTAATAAACAAGTGAAAATAACAGTGACATTTAGTCATACTCAGTGTATGTATATATATATATATATTTATGTTTTCCAGTAATTGATACTGGAGAATAGTTCCCAGGGTATCGTTAAGGGTAGGGTTGGTACAGAAGATTAGACCTGTAATTACAGGGAAACACTTTGTAGAAACAAACCTATATAAATATACAATGCTATAGTATTTCTGATTTGTTCTGGTAAGTCATAAATATTCTAGTATACATATGTTGACAGGTATAATCACAATATATTAACGTTATTGATCAATGTTAAATACTATCGGTAATTGCTATTTCACATTGAATGGAATAACTATTTAACTTACGTATTACTTCATAAATTCTAGAATTTCATTTTCGGATTGTCAACAAGAGGCGCGAAATGGTGGTAGTAAGGTGTTTGCGTTATTGTGGTAATGTAATGCAATAACACCATCCCAGTGATTAATTTCCTATCTGCTAAATTACAATACCCTTTACAGAAATACCTTTTAACACCGAGGGTAATTATACTGCAGAATATTTTATAACATTTATGGGTTACAGGGTCTAAAAATTCATATACAATGAAATACGTGCAGATATGGAAGCCTATAACTGCCATTTCATCCCCTCTGTTCCCATCGCATTAACTAAGTGCGTATGTGAAGCCAGGTAGCCGCAAGGAGTAGCTAAGTGTAAAGATGTTTCAAATCTGGATACAAGCACTAAATTTTGCATAGGTGTCCTTTTAGGGTCATACAGGTATATAAAACCTACCTTGGCTTAAAAGTTGCAAGATAGCTTCCATTATCGGCTTTTCTTTTTAAGTATTTTACTCACAGGAGAAGATTCTATACGCATTTTCCTGTGGACGTAGTATTTTGTCAGTCGGCGCGACCGTCTTGGTGTGAATTGTGTACAAATTCTTTGCCCTTAGCATTATCTTGGTTTGCACAACACCACAACTTCGTGGGTTATGACCGTAGCCTTTTATGTGAATTGTACAAGTGTTTGGACCTCCAGAGCCCACCCAACCTTTGTCCGATTTAGATGAAACTTAAAATATACTGAGCGCCAGGGAAAACGCATCACTAAGTTTTTCTTAAAACAAAATGATCCTGTAACCATATTTTGCTTCTTATTGTGGACAATATTCAAATGGAAACATATCAATAACAACACATTTGTACACTTATGAATGTTTAATCTGTAATCAACTTTACAAAGTCAGAGGGGTCAAATACGACACATATGTCAGTAGCGCGTGTGTACTCCATGTGTTCTTACGCACGCTGTGCAGCGACGTCGCATGGAATTAACCAATGTTTTAAAAAAGGCCTGGGGCAAATTCTTCGATTCTTGGAAAAGAGCTGCTTCTAAAGCAGCAATGGTGTGCATCTGTGGTCTCCGATACAGACGGCGTCCAATCTCACCCCAGGCATGTTCTATCGGTACCATGTCCGGAGACATGGCTGGCAAAGCAAAACATTGATGTTGTTAGCAGCCAGGTAGTCTATACTGACACGGGCGGTATGCGGACGTGCATTATCCTGTTGGAAGCTGAAGTTGTGGGTGCGCTCGAAACATCGGAGCAACAATTGGTTGCAAAACATCATCACGGTAGGCTACAGCATTAACGCAACCACTACAGGTCATCGTGCACGGAGCCCTACTTCTCTTAGAAGACGTCTTACGGTGTTAGCACTTTCTGGTCCATGTCTTCCGACGACTGCTGCAACTGTTCGAGTCGCTGAACGGAATCTGTCACTCAGATGAGTGACCCGGATGTAGCAGTCTTGAGTCTGGGTTGTAACGCGTCGTGGACCAGAACGTAGACGGTAAGTAATGATCCAGTTACTCGAACACGTTCCACCAACCTTACAATAGTGGATTGACTACAATTGAAGTGTCTGACAATAGCGCGTGTCTACATGCCAGCCCTGGACATTCCCATGGCTTCATTCCGTTGACTTTCAGTAAGTCTCAGCAGCTCTAGCTCGATTCCTTCACACGTTCAACAAGATTGACGTTTCACAGTTCATGTACTGCACATTAAGTTGAAAACATACTTTTTTTTTACACACAATGGTGCACGTAAATATTGAGTTTCTCATGTGCATCTCGTGCATTTTTTGTGCACACGGGCCGATAGTTTTTGCGTTTGGGAGCATTGTGTGAAACAACAGTTCATAGTATTGCATAATATTATACATACAGAACCACCTAGTAATAAAATATTTGGGAAAAAAAGTGATGCGTTTTCCATGGCGCTCAGTATATATGTTACGGATGAAAAACACATAAAACTTTTGGTCACGTTTTAGCAATAAAATGATCTTGAAAATGGTCGTCATCTTAAATTTTCGACATGCAATGGGCTTTGTCACTACAATCGTCCTCAGGGAGTAGTTGTGTCAATTTCCATACATTTGGACGATTTCGCTGTTTTATGCGGCTATCTGCTGAAATGTCCCGTCGATGCTTCACTTCGGTATGAGTAATAAGCAGCGCGAAGGCAAAAAATATTTCTGCCTTCCCGCTGCAAACTCATTACGAAGCGAAGCAGCAACAGTGTCCAAATGAGTCCATAACCTCAAACCAAGGTGCTGCGAAAGGAAGAGCCAACAAATGATCTCAATTCTTCTTGTTGACAGTTTTATTAAGTCAGTTATATCAAGAGCAAAGTATCAGTAGTTTTCACTTTCTCATCTGGATACGATTGGAATATCTGATGTTATAAATGAAGTATAATTTGTCATTTTTCTTCAAGATTCTCGAATGCTGCACATGAAATATTTACAATGATCTAGATTTTTGGCGCCCAACTGACTATTTAATTTTGATTTCTTGTCTTCGTGCTGTTAAACTCATAACGAATAGATGCAGCGACGGAGCGAGATTAGGACCATATGAGGCGGCATCTTGACTTCACCTTCACACCCAGCTAACATGAAAGCAAGGTACTTATTGGCCCCATGTAAAAAAAGGCGATGCTTTTAGAGTCGATCAACGAAAATTTGTGATGTTCGAGAAGATATTTCGGACAAAAATGCAATCAGTCTCAACCATCAGCGATCTATCACCTGTACTGTCAGTGCTATAGACCCCAAATAATTAATTTGTTATCAAATTTTGACGACAATTAAATTAAATGTTAATATTCCATAGATCTCAGTCCCTTTCAATATTGACACGTATCGGATCCTAAACTCATTGTTTACGGCCCTGATGTAAGAAAAATCGCGTTATTAGCTTATGGATCTTCTAGAGGTCACAATTTTCTGGTTTGGGTGAAACTTAAAGATACCTTCCTGCGTAAAAAAACTGTGTGATCTTATGATATATTTCGAACTTTGTATTTGCGAGGAGATAGCCCACCCAATTTTTAGAAGCCATGTTTGTCACCTAACTTGACTGAAGACGAGTCCATTTGCAGAATGTATTTGTCATTACTTACTGTCCATTTACCATACATATTGAGATCTAAGTAAATTCTTAAATTATTTCACCGTTTTATTGCAGAGTCTGCAGCTATAAGCCCCACCCCACCCCCAATGTGCCACAAACCGCTTAACCATTCGATCAAGAAATAACAACCGCCCACTAAGTCAAGCTTGCAGAGAATATGCCGCATATTTGCCCAGTGCTTGCCCCATGGGTGTTTTCGGTAATCCAGTATTTTTCAAGTATATGAATGGACATCTATACTTTCTGTATATACCAAACTTTATTAGAAATATGCTCTTGATAATACCTTCGTTACAGTGCATCTAATATATGTTTATATCGCATTGATCTCAATTCTGTTCGATATTATCCAGTTTAACCTTGTGCCATGTAGATGAATGTCAAAACAATAAATATTTTGGATGCGAAAAGGACCTGCAATGGAAATATTTAGCTCTTACGCAATGCACCTAATAACACTGCCTACACAGCTCGCTGTTTTATTATGCATTCAGACTTGAAAACTGGCTTGGTAAACTACATAAATGTCCATACAAAGGTTTCAAACATATTATAGCAATAGATGCCTACATACTTCATCCTATTATATCCTCTTTCATCATGATTAACGACAGTTCATATTACATTTGCAGTTGGATTCCCAGACATAATTTACAAATATAATTGATTTATGTAAAACAATATCTGTGTAATTTACTTAATTTTAGATTTACACTGTTCTGCCACCATTATTTATTGATCTAAGAAAAAAGCATCTTGGTGTCTTCTTCCGTGTTCTTATAATTGCACTAAATGATATTTTATAGAAGATTGCAATGGTTGGTATATTTACAAATGGCAAAATACAACAAAGGTGTCGGAGCTCCCATGACAACAAAAGCATAAAGGTGTCGATGGTAGTAAATGGCGTTGAGACTTCGCGAATTAGCTGAATCGTCAGTTCAGCGTATTAAGTTAAGTTAACTATTTGAGCGGGAGCCCAGGAGTTCAACCTAGCTGATAAAAATATACCAATTGCTGGTTAGATCAGACTTTTCTTCCAGTAATTATTTGAATGAATCTGGGTCAAAAGCTGTTGTATGTATAGTATGTGTCATATAAATAACAGCTACGGAACATTAAAGGAGCTAAAATGCTAACATTTGGGACCTAGAAATTGACACAAATGGGTCGCAACGCATATAATACTGTAATATGAATGTATATAAACTGATTTACATTCAATGGTTTCCATTTTTACTATAATTTCAAGTCCGTTATGTCCGGCGAAATAAGCCAGCCGTCTCAATCGAATGCAAATTTCTAGCGTCTACTTATTCCAGTCTACATACATCGTTTGATTTGGTGCAATGCGTCGAGCCTCGTCGCCCGAGTCTCTTGTTACAACTGGGGCTGAAACGCATTATGGTACACGAATGGCAAATTGTTTATTTTGTCTTTCCGGCAAGATTACAGCATCAATATTGATTTAAATTGAAAACTTGTATACGAACTTGACTCTCATGGATATTGTCAATGCTACAATATTGAAAGGAGGTGCAAAATGCTTCCAACAAAATTAAAAAAAACCCTCAAAACATACACGTACGAATCTCATTTATAACAATAAAATCCTTGAATGCACATAATTAAAAGCTATCCGATCATCGGCATTCATAATATTTCGAAGGAATAAATGTGTAAGGAAGTACGTTTTAAATTTCTAAAATGTGATGGAAATATTGCAACGATTACACTAATACTGATAATCAAGTCTGTCAGTGGGCTAAAAGATTTATCGTTAAAACAATTTTTATTCAGCTTTTCTCAAGATAAAAGTTGAATTAAATCAGCGTTTGATCTGTTATCGGTTCCTGTTCTGTCAACATGGTCGTGGTTGTTGCTCGTTGACAAGATGTAAAGATTCAGAAAAAAACATGTCATAGTTTTATAAACCACGGTGAACACGAAACGTGTCATTAAATTACCTGGTTATATAACCTTTTTATTTCCGAATAACGGATTGGAATTCTGCTACTCGAGGTCGTTCAATATCAAACTATCACGTAATGGTTGTTCTTCTGCAACTTAAATTCTAAAGCAAGATTTTAAATTATTACGAAAAAATAATTCAAAGATGTTTGAAGTAGATCTTAATAAAATATATTTCCAATTTAGTGTAAAATAAATGGTTATACAAAAAATAGTGCGTAAAATGAGTAAACCACATCAGTGCCGGACTGTCCGTGACAGACGGGTCTTAGCTCATTATAAAAAAGTGGGCCTAAGCCTATAAAGAAAAAAAGATAAGAAAGAAAGGGGAGGGGCAGGAAGGAGAGCACAGGACAGGAGAAAGAAAAGATAGGAAAAAATGACTGACAGTGTACTACAAGGAAAGAACTTTGTGAGTTTGACCTCATTATACCGAGGAATTCATTCTTCATAAGTCATTATCGCCGAAATAAGCGCCCAAAACTTGATCACTTCCGGGTTTGGATTTCAGTTTCACTTTCGATTTTTGTCTGGAGGAATTTTTACTTCTTGGGGTAGAAAAACTGATTTTTTTGGTCTAACGTTGATAAAAATGCATCAAAACATTATGATGAAATGAAGAATTCCATTGATGTTAGTTTTCGGTTTAGAGCAGTTGCGAAATTTGGCGGGATCTGCCTAAAATCGACTGATTTTAGTGGTGACAAGAATTTGGCTTGCTCCTTCTAATTCTTGGCTTGACTGCCACCCCGCAAATATCATCATAAGATCGTGAGGATCATGCGCCAGAACTGTCAAATATTTCTTGGCTTCACTGCCACCCCGCAAATATCATCATAAGATCGTGAGGTTCATGCGCCAGAACTGTCAAATATTTGCATTATTTTCATCACGGAGAATAAAACGTTTTTGTTTTTGACACTCGGGAGAATTCTCAAATTCATCTAATGGTAGTGCTCTTATGTCATTGTGTTATCTAATTGTAACAGGAAATCAAAAACCTCTCCTCCTTCTGCTTTGGTATGAAATGCTTGAAAATTGGGTTTATTGTTGTCAATTTTCAAAATTTTCCATAGGGGGGAAACCTATTAGACCCCCCCTCGGACATCCGTCCGTCTTCGGTGTCTACTGTGTGGGCCTCGTCCTTACTTCGCATTTGACAAATGGGCATTAAAAATATATAAGTCTCCATTGGTCTGAAAACTGTATTCGAATACTTTCTATGTGATCTGGACCCTCATCAACAGTATCAAGAGATAAAGAAGATGGGAAAGCTGTTGATGAGGGTCCAGATCACATAGAATGTATTCGAATACAGTTTTCAGACCAAAACAGATGACGGACGGATGTCCGAGGTTGGGTCTAAGGGGTTTTTCCCCTCTGGAAAATTTTATATATATATATATATATATATACGCACTGCAAAGACGGTCTTAACTGATCGTGTACATTTTAAAAATTGATTGCAAGAGAGAACTAAATTTATCATAGGTATTAGACTAATGTAATTATATGTTCGTGTCAATGTTATAGAACGTGCAATTAACATGACCAATATGACAGCCATATATCATAATACATGCGTTTAGTCTATAATCTTACATCCCTGTCGTATTGTGTTCAGACATGTTTAGAGGTTATTGGCTTAAACGTGTTCTCAGCTCATCGTCGACATCATATAGGTCTAATAGCACCAATAAATGAGCTAAATTTAACTTATAACCAAGACAAACGAGGTGATTTCAATCCCCCTAGTCGTCGGCGTGGATATATAAAAACCTTTTAAAAATAATTGTATGAAAAATTTGTGTTGGAATAAAATTTGTAAGACCGAATTGCGTGATCACAATAAATGAAGCCTGTATCCCTGGAGTAAAACGAATATTAGAAACATAAAAACTAGAAAGCACATAAAAAACCTTGTTCACTTAGATGTCATTAAAGGCTGGTTTTATCTTATTTCAGACTCAGTTCCGGTTACAGCAGTAATTATCCTAAATCTGTTTTGGAACACGCTTAATTTTCTGAGTTATTAAGTTTGTGTCATTAATACAAATTTTAAAATAATTCACTTTTTTTGCCATTAGGGAAAAAATGTCATTTTAATGTCCTTTCTCCAATTGCATTATAATTAGATCATAAGGACTGTCAACAGCGCAAAAAGATTTCAGGTCGAAAATTAATAAAAAAAAAACCCCAACAAATCCTTATATATAGATACGAAAGTTGTCAGGAATTGCCATTTAGTAAAAAATACTGATTTCTAAGTAAAGAAATGATTTTAACTGTGGTCAGGGTTTTACTTTTCGTGCACGTTAAAGAACCCTGTTCAGTTGGAATTCGAATAAGAGCAGGCTGTAGTGCCGCTGTCTGGGGAAAATTTCTTCATAGCACAATGTACGTCGTATGACTTGTCTTCATTAGCCCAGTTGATACAGAACAGTACATTGGACATTAGAACTCATTTCATATCATGTATTGTACTTACGTAACCTTACACACGAATTGTACATTTTAATAAATAACCTTAATGAACTTCTGTGTACATGGAACGGGCTCGTTGGGAAGATTTACGTATATCACAGTGGTCTATGTCAACTTGTTAAAACAACATTTTGCTGGAGAATTGAAGTTTCCATGCGTCATGTTCTTAGATTGATTATTTATAATTTATAACATTTACTTAAAGATGCATTCGATCAAAAGTATCTATAGGGTAAGTTATTTCCAAAACAATTATGACATATTTGGTATATGGAATATAGAAAAATACTGGGTGCCCATAAGGGTATCGCTAATAGACTGTCTGTAGCTTTTCGTCTGCTCGAGTGGCCTAATAGTAAATAACACTTCTTATTCGTTGATAGAATGGTTAGTGGTAGAGGCCGAAGGACGATGGAAAAAGAAATTGGCAGATTATAATCCAAAACATTTAATTAGGCTTCCATATTTATTGTAAATGTACAGCAAATAACGACAAATACAGATTGAAGGGGATTCTCGCACATTCAAACCACGTGGCAAATACAACTGCTTTATATATTATTACGGGTTAGGGTAGTTTTGATTTGAAGCAAAGTTTGATAAATTAATTCAAATAGACATTTTGTCCAAATATATCATAAAGTCACACATCTTCAACAAATCAAAATGAATCCTCCGGCATTTTATTATAGGTGGCGCTAGATTGTTTTGACAATATTCCATTTATAATATTGTCTACTGTAGAGAATGACCAATGTTGACCCATCTTTAATTCATCACATCTTTGTAAATACATGTAATGAACGGAATCGGACCATTTTCACCCTGACATTCCTATTACGGATTCAAACTTTCAAAAGATGTGATTCCACAATTTCCCAACTAACATTCAGATACTTTAATCAGATACCCATGTGAATATTCGAATAATAGCTAGTACAAGAAATTCCGAGTGATCCGGTCTCATTACCCGCTACTTTGTAAGAGGACGATGTTTTTAGTAAATTTGAATTCCTAATTATGGTTCCACCAATGAAACCATCAACACTATCATTAATTTATAAATATGGCGTGTGCGTGAAGGGTGGGGGTTGTGGATGGGACTCTAGAACGACTTTTAAACCTATAATGAATTCAGTAGCTGCCATAGTTAGTTTCCCGTTTTTTGGAAAAGTGAAATCAGTGGACCATCTCTTTAAAATCTAATAACGAATCTTATGATTATGTATATCTGTAACTATTATACTACATGCGTTTGCTCTATGAACACCATAGCCTAACATACTTGCTGACAGTATTCAACTTTTGTGGCACCCATGGGGCTTTGTTTTATATCTAAGTAAACAGTTATGGAAATAGAGATAATTGTTTTTTCGATCTTTTTGTTTGTTATACGTTAATCAATCATGCTAGTCATATTCCAATCGATTGTGATGTGTTGGCAAATCGACTACATTTCTACACTCGAACATGTCTTCCCTTTTATGACTTAAACGCAGCAAATAAAGCGATTGAAGTTTGTTTGATTTTGTTACATAGTAAAGCAGTACATTTATAAAAGATACACTTCGGCACGTTTTTTTAGACCACTCTGCAAATTACGAGGCTCAAGTTCTGTCAAAGCCGACACAAACTGTTCTCACTAACTGTTACAAATTTGCCTGACTTTTATTAGACACACAGACAATATACTTGGTGTTGACAAAATATGTGCTTAATTAATCGGGGTTATACAACTTGTTCTCAAGTTTCACAAATTGTTACTGTTTTTGGCGCAATATGACCCGGTTGGCGCTGACGAGCTCTAAACTTTATTTCATTTTTCGATTGTTTCATTTTACCATGGTTCCTCTAAGCACAACAATCTAAGATGTTTAAAACAACGGGCTGTTTGCATAAAGCAGCGTTCTTGAAAAATGGAACTGGCATATTTCTCCTAATAATATAGTCCCAATTCTAAATCTGGCGAATAACGAACCACAAACTAGTTCTCGGCTTAATATTCAAACATAGCTCGTTATTCTATTGCTAATTCTATACCTTGTGAGGGGGGTTAGATGATCTATTGCTTAGCACTTGCGTCGTGCTGTATCATAAAGCCCCACTCGGAAGATTTCGGACAATCTAACCTCGGCTGTATGATGAATTCCGCCATATTGAACTACTTTAAAGGTCCCGGATGAAACATGGCTGCCCCCATTCCGAACACAAGTTGGCGACCTATTTGGCTAGCGACCTATTCGACCGATCCAGCTGTAAGATAATGACGAAATTACACTTCTATTCTGAGCTAAAGGAATGGATAAAAAATAATATATTCTACTTTCTTCTGATTTTATTGGTTGATAAATAGATGAGTTAAGGCGACTGTTGTCTTTATTCTAAATAGGTTTCCAACGAACGGGTTGCAGCTCGATCGGTCGAATAGGTCGCTAGCCGAATAGGTTCCCAATTTGTGTAATAGCGTCAAGTTTTCCTGTAAAAGTAAACCGGTAGCTGCATCGTAAATGTATGGGCGTAGGTACATATCACTTACTGTCATACAGCCGAGGCTAGATGTAGTTTACGGAATCTGCCGAGATTTGCCGAGTGATAAAGCCTGTCATTGGGTCAACTGGCATGGTTTGGAATCCCCGGTTGTACGTGACAAGGTGTAGGGTCGTCTAGTGGATTTTCTCCGGTTTCCATTCTACGCTCAAGCGAATCATTGAAACAAAATTAAACGATATGTTAGTCTGTGTCGAGTGGACGCTAAACCCCATTTCTCTTTCTCTATACCTGGTGGATAACGAACTACAAACTGGTAATAATGAACTACAAACTTACTGAATAACGAACCACAAGCTAACTTCATATCGCTTTTATAGAAGTGATTATGAGGCTATATTTGTATTATGCCAACGAACCCTTCACAGATTTCTATCCAACATTCGAGCTATATAGATGTACCCATTTAATCTAATTTAAAAAAAAACAGGGAAAGGTGATCTGGTGTCAGAAAGCATTAAACTGTAGTTAGATCGTAAAAATAAAAAATACCTATAATAGCAGTCCTACTAGACGACTGTTAAAAAAGTTTTATGTCAAATATCCCTTGTTAGTTTCTGTAAACCGCTTAACGAATGCCAATTATTAAGGGATTAAACATTCTAGTGGTTGCATGCAGGATTCCGTGTATGGATTTCAGAAGATTATTCAGAAGGTCCAAAATATATACCATTTGCTATGAAATTTTAAGAATAAAAAGACAATGTAGAATTAGGAGGGGATTCTACGAAAAATAACATAACACTTACAATTATTATATTGTCTAAGATAGACAAAGAAACAATTAAATAACAAGGTCATAAAGTATGTGCAAATTGTTAAAACTGACTTGTCAACCAGACGTTTTGTAGTCTATATATGCCAACTTGTTGCTCAAATGAAATGTATTACTGCCATTACAATAGAACGATATTGTGTTTTGCTTTCCATTGCAAGGTCAATCATCTAGAGTTATAAATGTGTTTAAAACTCCAATTTAGAGTTCTGCGGAACCAAGATTGATGATGCATGTCTCTATCCACCTGGGACATAGATAAAACATATGATGTTGTTTAAAACCTACTGTATTGTCGCATGGCTTGTAAGCAATTAGCCTCTCACGCTATTCTAGAATCATAAAAATAAAGCCAACACGCGTTGTAGCCTTTGGATAAATAATAGATGAGGCTGCTCACGGTTTGGAAATAAATAAAGAATTCGCAATTTTTGTAGTTCTGTAACTGACACGTTTCAGGGAAAACATAATCAACAATGGGTAAAAACGTGTATTTCAAGAATAGTTGAAAACTTTTGAAAATCAGGCACCCTGCACTAATATGGACGCTTAGAAGAACATAATATGTAATGGACTTGCCTACGTGTGAGCGATATGCTTACAAATACCATTTTGTGATCTTGTTTAATTTCCGCTCGAAATCATTAAGGCCCATCGTGCATATGTGAGCCAGTAATTTCTTGTTAGCTTTGCAATGAATCCAATCAGAATGTATTCTCTACGGTATATGACAATTGTAGGTTACGATTGTTTGGAAAACATCCGCACATTCCAATTCCCGTAATAGTTGGTGCTAATGACTGCTTTAACACAAAACAAGAATTGTTTATCGATCATCAGAATATAACACCATCACTTGTAAATAATTACTGATTGTACTGACTGTGTAATTTTCCAACAATATATAATTTCACTTTGAGTCAATACCTGCTATGGCTAAAGAATTGGCGGAGGCGAATATTTTAACATGGACCGGTAACATGCAATTGTTTTCATTCGGGAAATACGATATTTTGTCTTATCAATTAGTCGATTTTGCGTGGATTTGTGTTCTAGTATCAGTGGCGGCGCCAAGGATGGGGATTACCCCCCCCCCCCCGCCCAAAAAGAAATCTGATCAGCCCTCTGTATGTCCCCAGTAATTTAAATATCTGTGATGTTTCGGTAATCAATACCTTCTAAGATGATTAAATCCAACATTCCAACTCAGATAGTGATTTTTTACCGAACCCATCCTGTTGTAAATCTACTATAAACAATAACACGTAAACCATAGGTCTCTATTACCATCCTTCAAGTCTCTGAAATACTGCATATCCTGCAGTCTGGTTTTCAAAAAATTCTAGGGCAGACCAAAGAGTCCTAGTTCAAGCTCAAGCCTTCCCCTTTAACACCGCACTTCGCCGCAGCCCTGCTTCTCGTCTCGGCAGTGCCGCCACTGTACAATATTATTGCTATGTGATTTGTGTTTGAACAGTGGCAATAACTTTAGTACGCAAGTACAATAATTTTAAGATTAACAAATCATCCACGAAGACGACATATCGAAATTCCATATGCGTATAGCTCTTTAAACATTCTCGCTGCGTCAATACCATTTTTGAAAATTACAGAATTGACAGTGATGCCTTCTAAATTCAGCTGTAAAACTAGTCAGTGTGACTAGAAGGGAATCCCGTGCATACAGCAATGGATAAGCATTTCTCAAATGGATTATGTATGTCATATATTCCATTCAGCTGCCACAATTCGTGACTCCAGTAGTTTCACAAATATGACAGTACATGCTATTTACGAACATCTGTGTAGGATTCAATGAATAATAATCCGAATATATACTTTTGTAGTATTTACATTCATATTATTTGACCTCAAACTGTTTTGTCACTAATGTAGGTTGTGTAATTGTTGCTATTCTGCACTTCAGTTTAATCCTTAGACGTCAATGTTTTGTCTTAACTGAGGCTCGTATAATCCAAATTAACCATAGCATTGACCTGTTCATTAAGGACCATCTTCATCAAAAGAATTCTGTTTATACATACAATAATCAGAAAGGGTAACATGAGATAAGGTCAATAATACATATTATTTTAATTTTATTGAATTATGTTCTTTAAAAATTGTATAAGTTATATGACAGTAGAGAGAAGTAGCACACAAATTATGGGTTTGATAATTCCACGCTGTCGATGGCAGCGGACATATCAGTGTTAGCTCAAAAGATTG
The DNA here is from genome assembly GCA_036850965.1 of Patella caerulea. NCBI lineage: Eukaryota > Metazoa > Mollusca > Gastropoda > Patellidae > Patella > Patella caerulea. Next base: position 14,661,563 of record JAZGQO010000014.1, on the reverse strand, counting down.
CCCCCGCACACCAAACAAAATGATTTAGAAAGGTGTATTATGGTAATATATCTTTTGTAGTTTTGAGAGGTGCGCGTATTGTTCAAGCGAACAATTTGGATTGGCTAACGATTTAACACCGATCAGTTTCTTAGTTCAACATGGACAAGAATTGTTTTTGGCACTTTATATTTTAAAGCATGTCATGAAAAATATTTGTAGGTAAGTAGGGGCTGTCGTTTCACAATAGATATGAAGTCACGACTTGATACTTTAAGCACGTTTTGTGGCAGATAAAATTCAAAGCAGAGGAGAGAACCAATTAATATCGAACGAAATTCTTCTTAACTGTATTTCATTGTTACAAAAGTAAACGAAAATTATTTTTTATGTTATGCAAGATTTGGAAAAAGAGATTATCTAACCTACTGTGCAGTATTTTAACGTTAAATTATTAAATGGTGCGAATAGTCTAATCCATTTGAAGACCTGGAGAGTTGATTATGGGCCAGAAAAATGTCTGCAATAGCCTGATTTGTCTCTTTCAGCCTCGAACATACCTCATTCTAAAATTGTTTTAGAGACCCCGTCACCCCCGCACAGTTTTCCAATCTGTTATAAAGTAACTTTGCTGACCCCCATGATTGTAACTGAAACAGACAAGTAAAAATCTGGACTAGCAAAACATAGTACTTTATTAAAATCTGCCTTACACTAAATGCGCAGTAGGAACGTACATGTTTGAAACATGTATCATTTCCAAGACATGAATTTGTTTTTATATGGTTTAACGTTTATTGAAACCAAAGTTTTTAATTATAACAGAAGGATTGCTTTAATTCCCCCACGAGTAGATTGAAGTACAATGTTGTCTGTGGGTTTGTCAGTATTTGTGTACTTGTCATGTCTAAATGTTGGATTAATTTGTCAAAGACGGGCAACACAACTGATTATGGTTGTAATGCGTGCAGTAAATATGACAGGTAGCTGGATAGCTTGCATGGCGATGACAGCTAAAGCTCTCCATATTTATACCCTTTACCATTCAGCGATTTTAAAATGATACTTTGAAATGTCAGATGTCAAAGATATAAAAAAGTCTATTTATTGATTTTAAAAAGACTTGGTCATTACTTGTGGCATTGAGTTTTTCATGCCAAAGTGAAACATATATTTTTCTGTAGTTATTATATGGCCTACTTTCCGTAAACATGAAAAACACAGTGTAACATTATTTTAACATTTTGCTATATTAGAAGTTAAATTAGATAGTATTTTGAACTTGCAAATTTCAAAGCAAGGGTCATTTCGTTCCAGACATGGAGTAATCCTATTAGTCATGTAGATATTTACCACAATACAGTGAGAGATTGCAGTTTAATCTTATTTCCCGATTAACGTAGGATAGTGATGTCAATGAATCCGTGTACAATTTGAGGGAAAGACGAAGCTGCCCCGGGATGTGTTTAGTTACGAAGGGATCTCTTAAATGCAGTACCAATTTGTAAACAACCTGGACGGCTCCAGAGCACGTTCCTGTCACCGATGCACTGTAGCAGTTGCTGCTTTTAAGAGAATAAAAAACAACGTCAAGGCAATCCAGTTCATTGTCCTAACCAGTCTTCTTTTGCCAACTAGACATCATTGTCTCAAAGGTAAATTAGCACATGCCTTTGATTAATTGCTGGTAAGCTGGCGGGCATGTGTGCTAGGCAATGTATGATTGCGATACAAATTAATCATGGAACGGAGTTTCGATTGTCATTCCTTCGTTCGACATTCTCCATTTTGTAATCAAATCAATTCTTTAGCCATCTGATGGCACAGAGAGTCGCATACGGTGAGTTTGTCACATGAATAAATGTCTAAATAATTATTTATGTAACACTTGGGGCTAGAAAAACACCTATTACAATAGGCAGATTTAGCTTTTACACAATGCATCTTTAAATGAGTAATATAGTAGACCTAATGAAACGCAGTATGAGGTTCAATTTTCTACATTAAATGGATTAAAAAGGAAGCATTAAATAGAAGCCATGCCAAGTTAAGCTACTACTGAAATGCAAAATTATTAACATTGTTGAAAGAAAATTGAACCATGTTAGTCCAGAAATTACCTAGTTTGTGTCGACTGTACATTGAACCCGCTCTCCCCCTCTCTCTGTTTTCCCTGTTCTCTAAATGGTTATTAATAACAAATACATCTCATATATATATATCCCATTATTGGGATTGATGACAGATTTTGTTATGGGATATAAGTTTCAAGTATCGTTCAACAATAGTTCTGTTTAATAGATAATGCATGCCTATTTTTAATATTGATCATTCATTAAAAGCCAATCGGTTGATTAACTTGCTATTGTGGAATGAATACCTCGCCTGAAACACGATCTGTAATATTTCTATAGATTGAGCACTGACTAAATATTTACACACGAACATTGATGATTTCTTTACATATCTGTCAATCATGAGATATTGTTATAATCAAATGATAACCTATACAATGTTAACGTTTATCGACCGGTATTTGAGATAAACAAAGTTACTATAATACCCTCAAGAATTCATTGATATGGAAGATAATGGTACACAGTACAGTGTGGGTATTATTTTTACCATTCCCCAATACACAAAGCAGCTGTAAATGATGATGAGTAAATCATCTAAAGTATATTTACTTGTAGACAATACCGAATATAAATTCAGCATATATAATAGTAGTGTATTATGGAAAGACATACCTCAGGTCATTATGAGTCTAAGCATCCATCACAATAAATAATAATAACACACCACAATATTCCCCAAGTGTATCGTTTGTCATAATGATAAGGATGATTTAATGTTAATATTTTACAGGGATTTTCAATCATTGATTGTCAATTGATGTACAAATCAAAATAAACGCATATTGCTTAAAATGTTTTTCGTATTTCAATATCATTACGATGTGACTTGCAAATGAGTGTTGACGTATTTCGGTATGTCACGTTACGTCACGTCAACATTCAAGCTACACCATAAATAAAAGCGGAAGTTATACTTCATGACCGAATTTTTTGTATATTGTTAATAGATATAGGGGTCATGGGAAGGTTAGTATAGGTCACCATATAGATGGTGAAATGTCGAACAAATTTCAAAGTGAAACCGGAAGTAAACAAAATCTAAAATCGACCCCGTAAGGATTTTTGCCATTTGGAGTAGATTCAATACATAAAAAGTTTTCGAAAATCGAAATTAATATGGCGGGTGAATATCAATTTGAATGTTTTTTGTAAAATCCGATATGGCGGCAAGTGGTTAAAAATGTTATGGAACAAGGCCTTTGAAACAGAAAGGGAAAATTCGGAAGGTCTCGGTAATTTCCGGAAGCCGTCACAAAATATTTCATTGATGTGTTCCTTATTCAATTTATATTTAATAAATAGGCCCACGGAGGCTTACAACATTTACGTTGACAGAATGTTTGCACCATGTACAGTTTTGGCTATACAAACTGGCTGACTTCCACAGTAAAAACATAATAAAAACACTTACAGAAGCATATTCAGCTATATAATTAGTCGAATTTGCTGCGAGTCTTAACGGTTCACTAATCGCATGTACGGCTTTTCCCAAGGTTTAGTGAAGATTTCCATACGGTCAAAAATGACTCAATTTATATTTAATAAATAGATCCACGGAGGCCAACATTATCTACCCCGACAGAATGTTTGCACCATGTACAGTTTGGGCTATACCAACTCACTGAATTCCACAGTAAAAAAATATAATAAAAACATTTACAGAAGCATATTCAGCTATATATTTAACATTCCGAGGCCGAATTTGCTGCGAGTAGCAACGGTTCACTAATCGTGTCTATGGTTTTTCTTGGGGTTTATAGTGAATATTTTACTACGGTTAAGTCCGACTTCGCCCTCACGATGTATTACAATGACTCTATGTAACTATTTTTTTCACGGCATTAAATGAATAGATAACACAAGCATCGTGATTTATTGATATACGCACGGTGCTACAACGTTGGTGTTAAGAATGTCATACAGAAAACGAAGGAGCAGTCGATAGTGTCTAGGTTTTCTACGAAAGTGGTGGTGGTACGGACATTTAAATATTTGGAGAAATCCTGGTGCTCTCTAAGAATATGAAAGGATTCTACGATTGGCAATTGGTAGATCTGAGGGGACAAGGGCTTTACATATTGTTACTGAATAATAATAAATATCATAACTTCTCATACACGTTTAAACCCCAACTGAAAATAAATGACGTGTGGAATGCAGACGACCTATAAACTAATACAAACTACACCAACGTCTTAAAGAAATATCAAGAGAACAGTAGGACGTTAAACCCGATTTCATTTCATTAAATGTACCATGATTACATATACATGTATCTACAATTACAATGACCATCGGCATCCCGGGTATTCCCAGTGGTCTAATTCCATTCTACCCCAGTATACAATGGGTTGATCCATGGGATATTCACGTAGGCCTATTCGGATTATTTGCCATTGATCCTAGCTTCATTCTACAAACCAATAAAAAAAAAACAACAAAAAAAAAACCCTGTACAAACCAGTCTTAGCCTCTTGATTACGTTAACAACAATATGGCGGCTTGTTTGTTGCAACCAAATTAGAGTTACTTCCCTTCGCCAACTTCCTGTGTATAACGAATTTTGTTTTGATTGATCAAGGTCAGATATTTGAAAACGTGTTTTCCCCATGGATGGATCCAGGTGTTAGTTGAGTGGAACAGTTTGAGACGACTGAGGATTCTGAGCGTTGGTCAGCGGTATCTAAACTGTTTTTTTTACATATAAATGCAATTGTTACTACTACTAATTGTTAAATCGCAGTTGCTAATCCTTGTGCCTGGCATTCTACTTTTTATAGTTTATATTATAGTATATATAGAATCAATGCAAGACTATTAACAATTTGGTAATTTCGCCGCCTACAGCTATCAGAATTAATAAGGTATAACCAATAGACCATCACGATTTCAAGTCGTCAGTTGTATTGTGGTTTGCTTAGATTCATTTGTTTTTATTAGCTAATAATCAAAATATAAATCTCTGGGGTAATATAGCCCTCAAATAACCAGGAAGACAAAACTGTGCCAGGATGCCAGAAAAGTAATTCCAAAGAATTGGCTAATAAATAGTATTGTCGATTGTGTCTATGGGATTAAGTTCCAGCCATCTATCGTCTGGATTGAGAGGTTTATTATGCCCCTTCTTTATATTCTCCATTTCACCCATTGTTATAGATCACAATTCTATTATCTCATCAAAATCATAGCGAGGATGACGTATTCTCAGATAACAAAGAATCAAATCCGGCGACAACAAAGATAACTAAGAATTTAGTCGGTTTAAAGTGACAGCACGCCAGGACCTGGCATAAGACTTAGGTGTACGTGGAAGATCATTCGTAATTTGACCGGTTGGTGCGGCATAGTACATGTAGGACGTTAAAACCCATTTCATTTGATTTATATAGGATAATCGTAATAGAACAATACTTAACCTATTTTGATTTTTTAAAAAAAAATCTGCCCTTATGTGTCTAGAATTAATTAAAAGTCTTCTGTCATTTAACTCTTTAATTGGTCGTTGGTGGTAATTTCGCACGTTTGTCATTATATAAAAAATGAATCATATCGTATTGTTAAAAGAGAAGAAACAGCATTTTGATTTTTTAAAATAACCCGTCCTTATGTGTCTATAATAGAATTAATTAAATGTCTTCTGTCATTTTGCTCTTTAAATGGCCGTTGGTGGTAATTTTCTCAAGTTTGTCATGAGTCATATCACATTGTTCAAAGACAAGAAACAGCATTTTTGTTAGCATCTCAATATGGTGTTTTTCATCTGTTAGACCAGCTTTAAACGTGTAACTTCATCGGTGTCACGAATAAAACTGCACATACCACGCATCCACGTCTAAAGCTATTAATTTTGACTTTTGTTCTCCGTATAAGTCTTTATTTGGTTGCTGCTTTTTGAAATGACAACTTGAGAATTTTAAGTGGCGTTATAGGAGATTAGATAAAGAGTTGGCAGTTCTCGCTATAACAGTTAAAAATAGATAATGAAATTTTTTAGTCAAATTGATCCACCTAGCTTAGCTATTGAATTTTAGTTTAGGCTAGCCTCGATCACCGCTATTTAAGTCAGTACGATAAAAAAACAACAAAGTCTTGATTATCAATTCGCACGTTACATTGTGTTTCGCACGTTAAATTGTGTATTCCAATCCGCTAAATATCACATGTTAGCGATGGCATCCAGAGTTGATTATGATATGGATAAGTTAAATAATGTCTAATTAATAATATAGATGATAACATTTCTGGCCTAAAGGAAAGTTTGCAATAGACATATTTTGCTCTTGCATAATGTATGTTTAAGCAATTGACCTACAATTAAATGAGATGGTCTACAGGCTTCTGCTTGTTCTCAATTCCAGTTTCTGTGAAAACATATTGTTTAAAAAAATCATCAAAGGTTAACCTGTCTGTTAATAAAGTCTAGGATTGTCACATTTATTATAAACAGAATGTGCAAGTGTATTGTCTCTGTTCACATATATAAGATTACTGAGCTAATTAACACATTTATATCACACCTATCTTTTCATTCCCAAATTTTCTGCCCACTTCACTAACTGTACGACCGTAAATTGGTCTGGCTAATCACTATTGAAACTATAAAATTCGTCAATTGCCAATAAAATGGATCAATATTGGAAAGAAGTTGTGATCCTTGCTTCTACACATGTCATACCTTGTCAAAACCTCTAATTGACCTATATAATACGCCTTTATTGTGGGTGATAGAGAGGATATTGAAGAGGTACTGTATTGGTATCAATAACTGTATTGGTATCGTCATTAGCAAAACACTGATAATTTTGGTTCGATGAGTGGTTTTGTATAGTATAAATAAGGTTATGATTCGAAACGGAGAATTATGTTATCGCTGCCAACTTGGAATTTTACCGTCATATCAAACATCGAAGCCCGCCAATAAATGTCCATTGGTACAAGAAAGAAGCGGGCCAAGTTTCATGATCGTACATGCTTATGCTTTATTCGAAGAACGTCGTAACCAAGAACAGGGTAGATACCACGCGTTTACTCTTAAAACGGAGTATACCTCATTTGAATCTTCAAAGATGTTTATTTTGTTATATAGTAATATAGATATGGTCGTTTGTTGTCAAAAGTAATAATAAAATACGACTTCTTCAAACATAGTAATCACATTAAAGTCTTAGTTTTGTCAAGCTCTATCCCAGCAATCCAAATATAGAAGCATTCTACCAATATAAACGCAAGATTTGTAAAATCTTATATTTACTGAAATCCATTTATATTATATTATGATTAAATTTGAAAGATAAATTCATCGGAATCTTACCAATGCATTGGGGAAATCGATTTCACGAAACCTGTACGGATAAGACATTTCATTCTACAGATTGTGGCCTACTTCAGTTCGTGGTTATTATCTGTTCTTCGGTTCTTATCAGTTCCTCTCATCTGCGGTTTACCTCGAATTTTAGATTGACTCGAGTACTAAATGTCTTATTATCACTCCTCATTGCCAGGATTGACAGTAAATCACAGAGCGCAATTAGCCATCAACGCCAAATTGTCGTTCTTGACCCTTCTTTTAGCGTGTTACTAGAAAATCACGATATATTATTGCACAATCGGCTTCTACATTGGCTACTTGTAATTCTTTCATCATATACCCAATGAACCTTTAATTGCGAATATTTACCCACATTTTCGAAAATTGGGCTTTTTATATCTGTAATCAGTAAGCATCACTGGAGCGCCGTTACTTCACTGGCTAGATTTTATGGTTATGAGGAAAATAAACCGCAAGGCACACGACGATCAAGTTTAATCTCAGCATTTAAAAAGTCGTATAAACAATATTTTGGTCCAGTTAATTTCTGTAGGAAACTAGGTCAACTTATAAAACCCGAAATCCATAATAATTTCTATCAAGTCTAAATGAATATAGATAAAATAAAAATTAATGATATTAATAAAAATAGGTTGCCAGGCAACGAGACATACGCCCACACAGCAGCTAAATCGTCCGGGCAGTCAACAAGAGTTGTCGCATATTAAGGAATTATCAGAAAATCATTGGAATTTGTTTGGTTTATATAATCAAACGTTTTTTTAAACCAGGTAATAATTGTGACCTCCAGAGGGACCACAAGCTAATAAAGGCGATTTTTCGTACAATCAGGGGGCCACAATTCAGGAAGTTACGATCCAATATGCAATGGAATCAAAATCTTTAGTTTATAAACATGTATTTCAAGTTTCAGCAAAACTGAATTAAAATTGTCACCTCTAAAGAGTCCACAACCTTGATATAACACACTATTCGCGTAAAAACGGCGGCCATTTTGTCTGTCAATTTTGGTCCAATTTTCACGTAATTCAACCTCATCCTTCATTACCATATAACGGTGATATAATCAAACGGTTTTCAAAATCGGATAATAATTTTGACCTCCAGAGGGACCACAAGCTAAAAAGGGAGATTTTTCCGACAATCGGGCCATAATTCAGGAAGTTACAATCCAATGGGTGCAAATATTGAAATGAACCAAGATCTTTGGATTATAAACATACATGTCAAGTTTCATCAAAATCATATTAAAATTGTGACCTTAACCTTGGGTCCACAACTTTGATGTAACATTTTCACACTATTCGCGTACAAACGGCGGCCATTTTGTCCGTCAGTTTTGGTCCAATATTCATGAAATTCGAACTCAACATTCATTGCAGTGTAACGGTGATATAATCAAACGTTTTTTTAAAACGGGTAATAATTTTGACTTCCCGAAGGACCACAAGCTAATAAAGGCAATTTTTTTGTACAATCAGGGGCCATATAATAATAATCTTTATTCAGTATATCAGGTCATTGACCCATAATACAGTGACATTTGTTTTGACAATTGTATATATTTGCAATACGGAGAACATACATACATGTATACATTAATAATGTTCATGTTTTTTTCAATGGGGCCATAGTTATGATCCGATATGCGCAAATATCGAAAGGAACCAAGATCTTTGGCTTATAACCAAACATGTCAAGTTTCATCAAAATCGAATTAAAATTGTGACCTCTACTGGGTCCACAATCTTGATAAAACATAATTTCACACTATTCGCGTACAAACGGCGGCCATTTTGTCTGTCAATTTTGGCTTGATTTTCACGAAATTGGAACTCAACCTTCATTGCCATGTAACGGTGATATAATCAAACTTTTTTTTAAATCGGATAATAATATTGACCTCCAGAGGGACCACAAGCTAAAAGGGCGATTTTTCGGACAATCAGGGGCCATAATTCAGGAAGTTACGATCGGACGGGCGCAAATATCGACAGGAACCAAGATCTTTGGGTTATAAACATGCATGTCAAGTTTCATCAAAATCGAATTAAAATTGTGACCTCTACTGGGTCCACAATCTTGATAAAACATAATTTCACACTATTCGCGTACAAACGGCGGCCATTTTGTCCGTCAATTTTGGTTTGATTTTCACGAAATTCGAACTCAACCTTCATTACCATGTAGCGGTGATATAATCAAACATTTTTTTTAAATCGGATAATAATATTGACCTCCACAGGGACCACGAGCTAAAAAGGGCGATTTTTCGGACAATCAGGGGCCATAACTCAGGAAGTTACGATCCGACGGGCGCAAATATCGACAGGAACCAAGATCTTTGGGTTATAAACATGCATGTCAAGTTTCATCAAAATCGAATTAAAATTGTGACCTCTACTGGGTCCACAATCTTGATAAAACATAATTTCACACTATTCGCGTACAAACGGCGGCCGTTTTGTCCGTCAATTTTGGTCTGATTTTCACGAAATTCGAACTTAACCTTCATTACCATGTAACGGTGATATAATTAAACGGTTTTTTAAATCGGATAATAATATTGCCCTCCAGAGGGACCACAAGCTAAAAATGGCGATTTTTCGGACAATCAGCGGCCATAATTCAGGAAGTTACTATCCGACGGGCGCAAATATCGAAAGGAACCAAGATCTTTGGGTTATAAACATGCATGTCAAGTTTCATCAAAATCGGTTCAAAATTGTGACCTCTACACTGTTCACAAGCTAAAAACGTGAATTTTCGTACAATCAGGGGCCATAACCCATGAAGTTACAGTCCGATACATGCCTATATGAAAAGGAACCGAGATCATATTGTGATAAACCTATGTTTTAAGTTTCATTGAAATTGTATAAAAATTGTGACCTGTAGACTGTTCACAAACAATTGTGGACGAACAGGGGCGACGACAATATACGTCCACATGAAAATGTGGGCGTATAAAAATGTATAGCATACCTTCTTCCATTTTGTTTATATTACAGCATACATGGATAATAAGAGGCCTTGCAGTAACAGATAGTACATTTATGACCGTGCGTACATTAATGCAATGAAGATCAATTAAATACCACAATATTACAAATATTAAGCTATGCTATAAATGATTAGTTTTCAGAATAATAATTTGTGAAAGAACGTGTCTGTTCATTATCCGAATCTAGATGTCTTCATTTTATTCCAGTATTAGTGTTCTGGTATTTGGGGGGGGGGGGGTGAAATGAAATGCTTATGGTACCCCAGGACTAACCAGGCTATATTACACCAAAAAATATGATCTATACGAGACAAAAACTATTACCATTGTGTTCATCCTAAGATGTTATATTCCTACAGTCAAGCATTTGAATTCCAAATCATTTAAACCTAATTTTAAACGGATTGGGATTGATCATATACTTAAATGCTACGAATGTGTGCTTAGAACCCAGATCATACCTCCAATATTTAACGTTGGGGATACTACTGAAAGTTAAATAGTGAGAGTAAATATGCATAATCTCAATTATTGTCGACATAATGATTTAACCATATAGTTACAAGGGCTTGGATGCATTAAACACATAATAAAGGGAGTTGGGTTTTCGGGTCAAAGGCCATAGCTGCGGAATTTAACTTTGGAAATAAATCTACTGGATTAATCTACAGGACTGATTGAACAATCATGTCAAACTCACAGTCTCAATAATTCCACTGATGTGCAGGTCTGAATTTCGACAAGGTTTCCCCTGTTTAATCTCAGCAACTTTGAAATGAAAATCTCAAGAGAAAAATTGTATTGCCACTCTCCGAATTTCAATTGGGCATCTTCTTAGGATTAGCCGAACAATCTCAGCATTACATGTATATGGTTCGGTGATATGCTGATCTAGATAAACAGTCCCAATAACAACAATAACATATAGATCTATCTACAGTTGAATCTCGAGTATGTAATTAACATAAAAGTACGCTCACAATACCCAATTGCCCACGAAAAGGCCGAGAAATAATATTAAAGTTTGTATATATATATATATGAGAGCCGGAAATTTGTTGGTAGCTAGAGGTTGTTGTCGATTTTCACTTTGCAGTTTACATTATGTCTCGAGTGTGTCTCTTTATATGCGTTAAACTTATATAAACTTTACATGCATTGGAACGAATATTGTAGAATAGATCGAGAATACAATTCAAATAGACGATAAGACGTTCCTATGGCTACCGCTCTCTTTAATGAAAACACTTTGAAGGATCTGCTCGATTTTTAAGATGCTCCACGTGCTGGGAAGAGTATTGGGCTGATATACTTTAATGCAAATTAATACATGATGATTATCCTTTCAGTTGCTTTGTTTGTTGCCCAGTTAGTAAGTCGCTGTCCAAAAATGTATCTAAGTTAATTTATCGACAAAGCAAGTTATAAAAATATTTCAATAAACGACCAATTGATAATCAATGCTAAAATTTTCCAGGTAACTATTACCCTTGTGACAAACGATACCCAAGAGAAACATTGGGATTTGTTATTATTATTTATTTGGACGGATGTTCAATATCATAATGACCTGTAGGTATTGTCTACAGGTAAGTATAGAATATATGATTTACTCATAATCATTTACAGCTGCTTTGTGTATTGGGAAATGGTAAAAATAATACCCACAATGTACTGTGAGAGAGAGAGAAATGGGGTTTAACGTTCACTCGACACAAACTAGACTAGGTCATTTCGGGATTAACATATGGTTCAATTTTATTTCAATAATTCGCTTGAGCGTAGGGTGGAAACCGGAGTACCCAGAGAAAACCCACGAGGAAGGACAGGCGACCATACTCCTTGCCACGTACAACCGGGCAAATGAAACCACACAAGTTGACTCAATGGCAGGCAGTATGATACAGCGCGCACACGCTAACAATTCGCCCTCGCCCACCGTGCACCATGATCTCCAATGAATTAATTCTTGGGGGTATATACTTTGTAGTAACTGTGTTCATCTCAAATACGAGTCGATAAACGTTGGCTATCATTTGTAAAGAAAGCATCTATATTCGTGTCCAAATACGTATGTTTCTGCTCTATCTATAGAAGTATTACAAATTGTGTTACAGGAAAGTTAATCGACTGATTTGCATTTGATAAAATAACAAAATCAAAAATAGATACATGTATCATTTATTAAACTTATCAACCGTTTAACGATATCAAAAACTAAACATTTCAGGACAAACTGTCATCAACTAATACTATGAATTTCATGTTATCAATAAGATGTCACAAACCGAGATACACATCTCTAATGCGCAGTAATGTTGAAATAAAAGTCGTTATGATGTAATATGTACTGGTGAATGCGATGCCCCGTGGTTCTGTTCATCAAAACAAAACAAAAACTATATATAGCTATGTGGTAATTCTTAAAGTATACTAAAGGTCATCAGGCGGTAGATACATTTTTTGGAATATGTCAAATTTCCCATCGCTTAATCGACGTTAAAATATATTGAGATTGATAAGTTAACATTTAATTGCAGTGGTAAGAATAGATAACGAGCGGACAATCCTCGCTATAATAGTTACAAAAATAGATAATGAAAAGAAAAGATTTCAGTCAAATTGCTTCACTCTGAGCTAATGAATCGGCGATATAATTATAAGATACCCTCGATTATTTCATCTTCGGTATCCCCAGTGTTCCACTCCACTATACTCTTGGTTAATCCATAGGATTTCAACGATTTCAAATTATCTGCCCTGACCATGATTGTAAATAAGGTCTACGAACCAATCAAAAAACAGTTTACAATCCAGTCGTTTCGCCTTCGATTTTATAAAGATAGATATCCATGTCCATTTATTGAATGTTTCGCAGATTTCAAATATATATAATATAACATCTATATTTGGCCTTTGTTGTTATTATTTTCGTTCTTTGTCCGAAATATTTCATTCTGTTATGTTTCTTATTATCATACTTGCCTACAGTATCACGTGGGCGTAAAACTCCGTGAAAGAACCAACGATTCTAAATAATACTCTTGACCCTACATATATAAATATGTCCGATCTTCTTAATGCAATGTTATATAATTTGTTGTTAATAAATATGCAATTAGATAATTTGGATTTCTCTCATTTAGGCTCACTCCTAACCTTGCCCGATGAGAGTTACTTCTCTTTGGCAACTTCCTTTGCAATTAACGATGTATGAGAGTGGTCGATAAATAGCACAAACATCGAGGGCGGATAACCTGAAAACATATATCCCCGACAGATTAACCCATGGTCTTGGCAAGTTAAAGTCTAATCAATAATTTACACGTAGACAAAACTTCAGGCGTAATGAAAGACCTGCAATAGACAGATTTAGCTCTTGCATAATGCATGTTTAAGAAAGCATAATCAACATATTAATGCTAGATTATTACAACAGGCTCATAACGTTGGTTGTGGGCTTATATCGGATTATCATAACATCATCTGATAGTAAAAAGGCATTAACAGGCGATTACCGTATATTGCAAAATGGCGGAGGGTGCAAATTCGAAAACAGAGAGAGAGAAATGGGGTTTAATGTCAACTCGATGAACAAATGTAGATCGGAAAGAAAATAGGTGAAATGCAACATGCATCGATTTAATTTCAGTTCATCGTATCTTTGTAAATACTGAACGGAGTTGGACTATGTTCAAAGACTTTAAGGCTTATTCGCTCAAATCGGCATTTGGATCATCTTCATATTGACATTAATGTTAAATACATTTGAGTTCTTGGCCTGTAAAATGTTTGATGGACGTTACAATGATCTAAATCTTTATAACCACATCATCTGATACCAATATTGAAGAAGATTAATCATCTCACTATATCTCCGCACCACGTCAAAGGAATCTGTAGGCTGTGACTTCATTTTATAGGCTTTTCCCTTCTGATTCCTCACCCCAAAAACGAAATTTTTGCTAAAAACAGAAGAACCACGCCCCCCCCCCGTAAATAAGTAGTCCATGGTCTGCTAATTGTTCTTTCCCCTGTAACTATATACTTATGATTAACAGTTCAAGATGTTATATATTAAAACGTTTACATGTATTCCCACACGGGAAAGACACATACTTGGTTAGATATAGATACACATGTATTACAAATCGAGAGATCGGTGACTATTCTGTTAAAATATACCTTCAAAACAGTAATGCTACTCTTTGTCTGGAACGAAATTACCCATGCTTTGAATCCTGGAGGTTTCAAAATACCACCCAATTCAACAAAAGTTAGCAACAATACGCGCCATTGTAAGTAGCATTTGATCTATTTTAGTTACAAGGAAAGTTCTCGCTGAAAATGGTTGTTTGTTTCCTTTGAATACCATTTACATCGTTGTAATCTGACATTTATCTGAAACTATCTTTTTATTTCTTTGGCTATCCTTGAGATTTGTCCGTATTTTGATATTTGGATCACGTGGACGCGTTTAGCATGAAAATGAAAAGGTTCATTTAGATCGCCATACTTCCACCTGTAACGCGGAAGTCACCATAATGCCCTTGTCCCACTCTAGACCACTAGGCCATCCCAACCCCCCATAAACAAACAAAAAAGAGGTGCTGATCTGGGCCGTTTTCGTCGAACTGACTTCTCGGAGACTCTCAACCCTCAAACCAAGAGAGTGGTCGTTTAGCCAATACAAAATGGATGCCTATTCGGTGACCTTTTGAAGGTGGTGCGTCACCGACATGCCGGTTTAGGGATGGGGGTATCTCTATACTACACTACAAGCCAATTACCTATCGTTTCACGTCTGCTCAATTTTGGTCACCTCTGGCTTGCTGCTATGGTTTCGATCCCTGGTGTGAGCGTAAGTGGCATGGAGATAGGGGCGCCTTCTCAACATCGTGGGTTTCCTTCGGTCACTCCGGTTTCCTCTCACTGCCAAAAACCCATATGCGCAAGCGAATTATTGAAATAAAATTAAACCATATGTTAGTCCCGAAATGACCTAGTCTGTGTCGAATGGACGTTAAGCCCCATTTATCTCTCTCTCTGCTAAATTTCATTCGCTAATCGTATTTTGCCAGGTCAAAAGAGTTTACATAATATTTTCAGTAAAAACGAGTTTCGGGTAAATTAAATAATCTCAGGTAAGCATAATCATATTGGATAAATTACGTTTTTCAAGGCAAAAATGTTGCAACTGATAGGCCTAGAAAGAGTTAAACTATAAACTTGGTTTAAAGAATAAATTATCAAAGGAATTTGCATCCTTATTTATAGAGATAAGTCGCTGAAAGACAAATATAGTTAATGGGACTGCTCAAATTATTTCAAGTTCCACGTATGTGAATCTAGCTAAATCATAAAAGTTTCAATGGAAATTGAGTTGAAGAAAAAGCACACGCGCCAGAGGTTTTATATTTTAAAGCCTAAAAAAATGTATGGCGTGCATTAGCTGTCTTTTACAGCTAATGGTTGGTCTCTATAGGGAATATGACCCTAAATGCATTCGCGCGTCGCTTTTACCTTAAAGCCATTAGTCTGATAAAAACAGATTAGCCCTTACGTTAAATTTGATGATTAAATCAGACTCTACATTATGTGGGGAGAAGACAGTATGATTATTACATAACGTGTGAAGTCGTGTAAATTTATTATTTCCATTCTAATCCCGTTCTCATGAATGTTAAAGGAAAGTCCAATTCTGACCTATATAGCCTTGATAATTTAGAACAGCCACGTATATATGTTATTATGGTATTGTGACGTGGGTTAATATTATAAATTTATCTGTGGTTTCCATCGCCATGTCTCCACTTACGTATCCTGTCTTTACAATTACATACATGCGTGAGTTAGCCTCTCTACAAGACACAGCCTCCAGCAGAACACCGTCATTTGCGAGTAGCTGGGAGGTTAGATGGCAATTTAAGGAGCTGCAAGCTTCAAGACACATTGATATGGTAATCATTACATCGTCACTGATGAGGGTTTAGTCTTTGATCACATTTGAGCAATTGATCCAGTGCATTGCCTGGTCGCTGGTTCAGAAAGATGATACCACGATCGTATATCTGTTGATCTAATGATGCTAATTCTGGACCTATTTTCTCGTGGACGTGTTTATTTCTGTTGTCTGGTCGTTTACTGATAACTAGACATTGTAGTATGTCGTATTTATGTCAACATTTCTATCTTGCGATATGAAATAACATCACAAATTAACAGTTATGAGCCACGTTGGCGGCAGTCTTTCTCAATAGTCGCCAGGCACAACTTTATCCTTATCTGTCTCAATAACCACAAGGAGACTAAATTACCTTAATAAAAATCTTATTTATTGTTACTCAAACCTAGTTGATAATTGGAAGTTGCTAGAGTAAATGCAACTTGGGAAAATAATGAGAGTTACAACGAATGCCAGATGTGAAAGCTAATTTTAAACTAAAATCATATTATTTCATAGCTCAAAATGGATTAGCTTCAACGAGGCTAATCTAAGCGCGGAGTTTTGCGGATTAAAAAAAGCAAAAGAATATCCACACAATAAAACTATTATCAGTATTTATTTTACGGTAGATTTAATAGAGCTATATCACTCAGACTGAACAGCAGTAGTTTTGTTACTGTTCTTGGTTAGCAAATTTGTATTGTGCGCAAATACTTTAATAACAAGAATAACTATAAAAATATTCTAAACATCTGGCACAAACATAATAATAGTTATAGGATTATCCAAACAGGAACCTGTCAAAAGTCAGAAGTTCGAGTGTTCGATCCATGCATTAACCAAGAAAGTTCATCGGGATTTTCCGACGTGCTTTTCACTTGTCAGTGGTGCAGGGTGGGTGGTCTGACAAGAACCGTTGTCTAGTCGTTAGGGTGATACGAAAAACCAAGGTCCTGTGTATACATTGGAGTACACTTGGTAGCTTAATATCTAATAGTTCGGGAAATCAACGGGTAATTATTTTGAAGACAATTTGTGACTTCCCCTCCGATCTGTGACAAGCCAAATATTCTGAGATAAATACACCCGAAATATTATGATACTGTCGTGTAAGAAATGGGATATTATGTTCGGTGTCGGAGTTAGATTACTTATGATGCCCCACCTTTGAATCCCCAACGGGATGATGATGCGGAAAGTGTGTTTTAATCACAATTGAGTAACACCGGGGATGATACGTAAGACTACAATGTATGTAAGAAAGGATTGTATCATTATTTAAAATACTATACACCTGTCCTGAGGTCGTAGCCTAAAGCATACCAAGCCTGTATTCTCTTACATCAAAAGCTATAACCAACACTTTTTTCTGTCCCCTTTAGACAGGGTAATGACAACACATTTAAAACAATACAATGTAATTGCTCTTCGTATGTGTTTCTGGTGGATAAGATGGCGTTTTAATTTGTTGAAATACTAAATCGACTGTGCAATGTAAAGTCCAAAAGCTGGATATTGGTGTACTACAGATAAAGACATACCTAATGATTGGAAATCGTGCGAGATTGTCGTCGCTGCAGTCTTTCTGTATTTTCTTGGTACTAACCCGGTTGACATCTAGCACATCCATTCTGTTCAACAAGAATTTTAAGAGAAAATATTATGATATTGTATGGTGATCAAAATCAGTGATCAACCTAATTGACCACACTATGATCAAAATTGACATGTTGTATCTTATGACCTACAATCTACATAGTTTCTAGAATCAGTAACGGGATATTTACTCGTTATCTCGATATAATAAGGATACATCACCCAAAAATACATTGGTGTGATATCGGCTGTTTGTTATTTAGTTGCGTTTCATCTGAGATATCACTTCAATTTACTTTTAAAAGTCATTCCGGTTTTCTTTTATTTTGCGCTTAAGAATAAAATTCTCGTGATTTTATGTCGATTATGTTAAACTATATAGTAACAATTATTGACAGTGGCTGGGATTTTTGTTACCAATATCTGGACTGCTTGTATGAGATTCTCAATGTTATGCATTTTAACGAGATGTCAGTTATCGTAATTAGTGAATGTTGGATTTAATATGTATATCTGCCAATCAAATCTATTATTTGGACAATATACATTAAAATCGTATACATGGTCTTACGGAACTACCAGGCTAGACCAGGCCTTCCGCTTAATAGGCCCAGAAGCTGAACATCTCCGTCTGTGAATCTTGTAACTGAACTCACATCCCGTCTACCACAGCTTGTTAGTCCAAGATTCTAGATCCATGGATGGTATAGCATACCTTAACATAGGCCTGTTGTTATTAGTGTGTCCATCTCTGTTATGTTATATTTACATTTGTCAATGACAGATATCATCTCTTTATTGTACACACAGCTATTCGATGTAGAGAATGTAATATGTATTCTCGCTTTGTCACAAGCTTTCCTTTTACTGCTATATACACAAAAGATGTGCCGTAAATTCGTCCCGAAATTCACGTATCCTCCATATTCCTGTACGTTCATGGGGGTTTACGTCCACTTCAACCAAAAGTGTCATCACAGACAATGCCGTTCACTTCGTAGTATGTTACAGACTTGTGACAAAAACTACCACTGAAAGGATGTCGAATATTAATACAGTCCGGAAAGAACTAAATACCCCGCCCCTAAGTTTTGGGTGGTTTGAAGAAGTTCTTCCATAAAACAACCCCGAACATATCCCTCTAGTAATTCAGTCATACCACTGTTGTTGCATGCCTACGTAATTTCTTCATTATCTGTAGGCTGAAAGAACGAGCACACACATTTTGTCAATAAATGACAAATCATCCGTCTCAACCAGACCTTCCAGAAGACTCAGTTTATGAAAGACGGTTATGGCTTAATTAAAAAGGGCACATCTTTCCGAATACAACTGTTATTATGTTTATTGAACGCTTTATAGTTTAGTGTATCTAACGAATGTACAGTCAGACCAAGCTTCTAAAATAAAATATTGAACAACTGATCTACACCAACCAATCTCTAAAGAGCACACGTAATTAACAGTGTTTTCCTAGTGACAGCAATGCTGGTTGAAGGTTATCAATGCCAATAAAGTACCTCTTCAATATCCTCTCTATCACCCACAATAAAGACGTATTATATGGGTCAATTAGAGGTTTTGACAAGGTATGACATGTGTAGAAGCAAGGATCACAACTTCTTTCCAATATTGATCCATTTTATTGGCAATTGACGAATTTTATAGTTTCAATAGTGATTAGCCAGGCCAATTTACGGTCGTACAGTTAGTGAAGTGGGTAGAAAATATGGGAATGAAAAGATCGGTGTGATATAAATGTGTTTAATTAGCTGTAAAGGATCAATAATCTTATATATGTGAACAGAGACAATACACTTGCACATTCTGGTTATAACAAATGTGACCAATCCTAGGTTCATTTACCGAAAGGTTAACCATAGATATCACTAAAATATATTTATTACTGACGTATATATCGTCAGTTATATTTATACCAGCCATGTGAATAATTGAAAACTGATAAGCTGAAGAATAACTTTACTGATTTATATCTAAGTCTGTTTACTGTGTTTCCCATAAATACGTATAGTTACCACAATGATGCTATAAAACTAGTGCCGTTTTATTGCAGATTGGGCATAAGTCTCTTACGTAGTTTGTAATTTTATTTGCAAATCTTATTCAGTAAATGGTTAACGCATTATTAATACGTTTAGAGAAATGCATTTCTTGTCGAAATTTGTTTCTCAATTGAATTTCAACACTTGAGTACTTGAGTGATTGGAAAATTGGTTACATTCAGAGAGCGACAAGTTAACTTTACGTTTGACCTAAAGATAACAAAAACATACTTTAATATTCCATATACTGGGGCTGTTTTAAATATCAATATCCACATTGTAAAACATGAGATCGGTTAAATGGGTGTGAAGTTGAAGTGAACAAGGGTTTTCATTTTGCAAATTCGAATCATGTATCATCGAGTTCAGTTATTGTTGAATGGGGTAGCTCGGTGAGTATTAATTCATAAAGCTGATTAATTTACCAGCAGATTCAATTCCGGTGTTAACCAAGAAAAGTTCCTCTGGATTTTTGGCCTGGTTTCCCCTTGACAGTTACCTCAAATGGCGTCTTATCGTCCGGACAATGGGTTCCATGTACATGTATCTCCCTTAAAACTCACTAAATGGCCCCTGGCCATTTCAGAACGGTAAGCTGTTAAAAATCTATTTAAATTCTTTTATTATTATAACCTCGATTCCCAATAGACTATTCGAGCGTAAACATTGATACAGAAATCTCATTATTATATGGTATAACTGGAATGACTACTTTATCATGTGTCATTCACAACAAAAATACCTTGAATTAAAGTCAAATTAATAGCTTAAAACCTCACTGCATTGTGCGTGTAATTTTGTTCGTGACGTTTACTTCGACATAAATTGATCTGCATGGCGTTTATTAGCTGAAAAACATTACAAATTAAATCTCCCATTTAAATACGTTTTGCGGTGATATAATATTCCTGGTTTTACATCAACACGATACGATAAATGCTACGAGTTTCTTAGAATTCTGTTCGTTGTTGATTGTTATATCTTTAGAGCACCATGGTTATTTAAAGAACTCGTCTGCTGAGGGTTATTTGTAAGAAAAATTAATGAGGCATTATTCAAGAAGTCAATCTGACTATTGCAGGTCTTTTTACTAGCTGTAAATGTTATATAAATTATTAATTTTTACATTGGTTGACATAAACAAAGCATTGTCTATCTATAATTGACAGGATGACTTCAATATTGGGAGATTTAGATAATATCCGCAATATAAGCTTTAAATTTAAAGGCTGACGTGATGGCCACAGACGGAGACTGCCGCCGATATAACGATTTGATTTATTTTTTGCAATCATAAGACACAATAAGATAGGTTGTTTCTTGTTTAATATTCATAAGTTCGCTCAGAATATAGTAATTTGAGATAACCTTTCAGTTTGTTCCCCTTTATTATCTAGTTCTAATTTATACCAAAAGTTGCTCTTAGATAATGCCCCCTTAAAGAACTAGTACATGTCGACTGAATATTATTTGTAAGAAAAATCATATTTGTTGTCAATGTCTTTGCAGTTTTGTTATCTAAGATACAACATCAGCGAGAATGGCGACAGCATTTGTGGACAGTACTGTGAACTATGGTGATTGGCGAAAATCGGAGAAATATAATAAACCTTTTCTCCCAGACGAAAGATAACTGGAAATTATTACTATAGACACAATCGTCAATACTATTTATTAGCCAATTCTATGAAATTACTTCATTGACTCTCCTCTCACACTTTTATCTTCCTCGTTAGGTACGCTGGTATTACTTAGAGGTTTCCACTTTGATTATTAGCTAATAAAAATCAAATGCAACTAAACAAACCGCCGTAGAATTGTCGTCTTGAAATCGTGATGGTCTATTTCTATAGTCGTATTAAGACTGACAGTTGCACGTGGAGATGATAATAAAAGGCTGAAAGAGGTAAAGACGGCATGCTAAGATACATTAAAAGAAACGTTTCTATGTTCTAACAATAGATTCGGAACTGATGACAGCTACTCGAATCAAACTGGAAAACTCTATTGCTTGTGAATCTGTTGAAGCGCCAATTCAGCAACTTCGCGGTGCTTTATCCAATGTTAACTTCAACACGATGTCGCATTTTATAATAAGACGTCGCCTTTTAAAAACCGTATTTTAGTTATAGATTGACTTCTCACAGCCCAACTTCATTATTATATATATTTTATTTATAGATTGACGTATCCCAACAAAACTTCATTATTTTATATCTTTTGTGATACATTCAGCTCCACATAAACTATTAAAATTTATAGTATATCAAAATTAATACAACCCTAATTATTGATAAATATGTATAGCGGGCGACTTTGTTATAAATATAGTCTGTTCTATAGAAGAATTGTTAAATTGAAAGTATACAATGAAAAAAGAACTTTAAGTCCAATATAACTAATATAAGACAAATAATTAGTCGCAATCGTAAACGGGGCGGGAAATACTGCCAAACTGCATTTTCGGCACCCTTGTTTAAAAAAATTTCCGGGACGGCCCCAGCCTATTGGACACTCGTGCGTTTGCCACCTTGAACTTGGATTTTGCCCCAGCTTTAACCTTGTCACAAACAGACGACTACAGACGCCACTGAGGGTATTAAATAGAATAAAGAATATTCAGGTTCCTAATACATTTATTAATAACTTTTAAATATCAAAAAAATAAAATCAAGTACGAACAATCCAAACCATTAGACAAAATTCTAAATCCTAAAAAACGGTTTAGGCAAAATAGTGTAATCAGCAATGGACTGTTCACTGTGTACCAAATACACGACAACCAGTGGTAACAGATATAATATCAAGTTTGATTACCGAGCAAGGTTCCGGAATATAATGTAACATAGTTTATTATGCATACATGAATGGAGCTCAAAACTTCTATCCACTGGAAAGGGGTTGCGTGGCCTAGCTGTTTAAGTTGTGGTCTTGATTTCCCCCTTGGCAGACGTAGGGTCTCCAAATTACCGAAATAAAACATTGAACCGCCTGTTAGTCCCGAAATGACCTAGTTTGTGTCAAGCGGTTAAACCCCCACATGCCCTCTCTCGAACTCAGTTATAATAGTTTTATTATCAGGAACATAATTTTCAACATACAAAATGATACAGATTGTCTAGCTACCGAGCCAGACCTCAAAGCAGACGTTCCATGTCTCCCTACTTCTCTCCTATTTTCAACTTTGATATGATATTTTGGGTCTTTAGAGAAAACCCTTGTCCCTTTTAGTGCAAGATACTAGATACCTGTATAGTATGACACATCATAACCTGTGCGTGGATAACAATTATGATCGGCGAATAACAGTAGACACGGGTACTGATACGGTTGTAGCATGATAAAATTTCTAAGGCGTCAAGACAACTAGCTTAAATCTAAGTCTCTGGATGTAGATATTTTATGGAAATATACTTTTATCACCAGTCTATATCGGTTTTCCGTTTTCATGGGCATGCGTTTTATGTTGACTTAAATTCTAGATATCAAAAGTACATTAGGTAAACAGTTGATCATTCCTGCTACAGTAGCTCAAAAATAGATAATGTAAAATAAAAATTGAATTCAAATTACTTCATTCTGAGCCATGTTATCACTGTTTGTCTGAAGTTTTGACAAGATGTGTAAAATGGTAATAAGTGCACTTGTAAATTCGAGACTTAGCCTCCCTACCCATTTTTAAATTATTTTTTTAAATGGGGAACCATTCTAATCTAGTTAAAATCTCAAGTATCCAACGCCATCGAGGGTTGACGATGGTCTTGTTTTGTTAATATGTCTAATTAATAGTTTATATAACATTTCAGGCATAAAGAAAGACCTTCATAATGTATGTTTGAGTTAACCTTTGAGATTTTTGGCTACAGATAACATTTTTACGTTTCTGCCTTTAATGTGGTGTCTTCCATTGAGTCATTGAACTATGTTGATTTTAACAAAAAAGGTACAATTTTACGGATACACAATTACTGAGTTTGATACTCAGCGACGTTTCGCCGACGATCCTCTCGTCTTTATCAAGCAATGCTTCAAAATAACTTTTAATCAAAGAGTGGCTTGTTGTTCCTTTGTTACAGACATGTCTCATTTCGGGGTTTTAATAGCTGTTTTCATGTTTTTAAATTTATTGTAATGATTTTAAAAATATGGACAGACCATTTCCGTAAAACATGTCTAGATCAAGAGAGATTTATATTTCCATTACCATGAAAGGTGTTTGCAGACAATCCATAATTTTAAATGATATATTATCAATAATGATATTTTATGAGGATTGAATAATGGGATGTTGGTTGGGACTAAGCTCATAATATGATATATCGTCACGGTCTTAGAATTGGTATACAGATACAAAGTTGTTCGCACAAAGAAAATATTGTATGGCAAGATTTATATATATTGTAAAATCACGGCGTAAAACTCTTAGTGTGTCATGGGCTAAAGGTCCTGCCCGAATTTATGTTGCTTCGTTTAATTTATACGCGCCTTTAAAAAATGAAACGAATCAATCATGATAGTACAAGTCGAAATTTCAAAATCACTATTGCTATAAAATCATCTAAAACGTGACGTAAGCCCCCCCCCCCCCATGCCATTAACCCCGTCAGAGCGGAACGGTGAGATGCTGTCAACTCCCATTTTATTTATTTCACCTAAATGTTGTGAAATACAAGCGGGTGTACAATGGGCAGATAAGATATGATTAATTATTTGTACTTATAACATTTCACTTATGGTTTATAGGTCTGAACCAGAAATCAACATACAAAGCAGTGTATATACCCGTTTTTTGAGAATAAGCATACCTTACCTTTTAAACACCCGATAAATCTTGTCAATAATAACCAACGACATATTCCTGTAAAGCACACTGGAACTAGGCGTAATGTATCAACAGTATAAATGAACTAAAGGAGTTAAATGAAGCAAAAAACCGAATTAATTTTAATTGTATGGTTATAACGTATCAATGAATTAAATGATATAAAAACAAATTGGTTAACTGGTTTAAACGTTGTCTTATAATATTACTGATATTAAAACTACTAATAAACCATACCTATAATTTACAAAAGGGTAATGTGGATAACGTGATACAAATCGCTCGAAAATTGTGAAGAGAATTGTGAAATCAGTACATTGCGAAATTAAATTGAAATAAATTGAACACCAGATGCAATATCATAACAATAGAGTTGTATTTAGGGCAAAATCCTATAATGGCTACAGGACCTACGCTTGTCATCTGTTATTATTTATGAAGTAATTAGCACAGCTGATATATTTATTTATACATATACCGTTATAAAGTAAACACCATTGCATTTATCGAAACAAGCCGCACACAATTTAAAGATAATAGCTTATATTACGACATACTTCTAGCCAATCTGGAATTTTTTTTACAAATATGACAGTATTTATTGAATGACTTATCTGTTAGTGGGCCGAATTATCAAGTTTGGGTGTAGATCTTTATTTGGGTCATTAGAACTAGCAACGAGCATGCCTAGAGAAAAACAGTCGAACAATGACCCAATTAATTTCGCACAATCACAAGTAAATGTATGTTATTGACATTTGAATTTTGCTTTCGATTCGTCAGACGGATGACCAAATTAGGTTGGCAAGAACGTAACTCTCTTCAGACCATGCACAATCAAACGTAACTGTGTTATTTCCATTTGAAGTTTGTATTCGATTCGCCAGTTTTCATTTGCTATATATTTTATTTGCATCCATCGAGGTCGATTAAGGTTATCAACCAACATTTTTAATCCTCATTCTCGAACTACACTTCCTTCAACCTTTATATAAATCACTACAGTTTTTATTGGCTTTCTGTTATGTTGTCGATTTAAGTAGATGACAAATACGCGTTGGTTAAGACGTTTTTGTCACAACTAATTATATCACAGCACCTTATTACTTTTAAACAAATACATTAAGTGAACTTTTTTTTAAAGGGTTTACTTACTTTATTTTTGAAATCCTCTAATTAAGGATCGCACTGAAAGCAGTCTTAGTTGTTATTTTTGAATACACGTATTGATTTTTAGGCCTTTTCATCATTTACAAAATATTGATTTTGGGTCTCGTTTCATCAGTGTACTCTTCTATGTTCTTCTGCACAGTATGAAAAATATTATTTTTGTATCATCAAATTAAACGTGGCTTTCAAACGAATCCTTTATTTTATTCGGATCGATGGAGAAGATGATATTACGTTTGAAAAAAAAAATGGAAAGAAATGTTTGCATAAAAATAACCTACTTGATTTAATGTCTTCTCGTAAAAATATTCTAAACGAAAATATTAAATGTCTTGCTTGGCAAAAACGTAATCAGATATATGTGTCGCTTGGTAATTTTTTTGTTCAATAGATTAGATATAATATTTCTGCTGGCCATCCTTTTTTTTCTGTATTCAATGCGGCGATTGCTTTCTGTCAGAAATAACACATACACGAGTCATAGATTCCTTTATAAAATCGATGAGAAAAATAAGACTAACGGCAAAATACGGACTTGTTATTGGCTTTATTATGAAAAGATGTTTTGTGTAGCTCTGCAATGGACTAAAAGTTTGTCCTATTGAGGGTCTCATTTGAAAATGCCAAAGATCGGGGAAATACCAAAGGATATCGTTATGTCAGAACGTACGTGACTATTACACAATATTAGATAGTCTTTAGTCCACTTCTTTTACAAAGGAAAAGGGGCCTCTTTGAACAGAGCTTTATTTCGTGTCTCTGTAATCACCACGGCCCGCGGTCGTGTTCACTATTACGACCTTAATGAGATTTTTGAAGTTTTAACCTTATAGGTAATACGCCACATGTAACTGATATAAGAAAAATAATTATCTTTTCTTACCCTTAAGATATCTAAAACAGAAAAGGTGAATAATTAGATTTGTCGCTTCTGTGATATGTAGTGTTGTTGGAATTATATTCCCAGCAATAAAGAAACGTGCATTGAGAGTCTAGCTTATGTTATATTTGATATAAATCAAGCGATTTAAAGGTGCATTATGTAAGATAAAGAGCTGACCTTTCTTGCGACGATAACAGTTCAAAAATAAATAATGAAAAATGAATAAACTGAAATTCTATTCAAATTATTTTATTCTGAGCGAAATCATGAGTCTTGGAAGATGTAAGGTAGATTATTTATTAACGTAGCAACGTTACTGGACAGCCACGTTATCCACTTAATCGTAAAGCTTTAAATCTCGCGGGCATTCTTATTCATTCAAATCTCTGCCATCCGATGATCTACAGAATTGATCATGGGCTTAGCATTTTAATAACCATCTAAACAATAGTTTATTTAACATTTGAAGTCTAAATAAAGACTTATAATAAGGCATATTTATATCTTAAATAATACATCTTCAACTGTGTGGCGTCGAAGTATTTTTCAAAGGGGCATTATGGTAGATTAGATATAGCGCTGGCAGTTCTCACTACATGTACATGTATAATAGTTAAAACCTACTAGATAATGTAAAAGGAATATACTGAACCGAGATATTAGCGTTAGAATTTTAGGTCTAGCCCCGATCATCATTACTGTAGTCGGTACGAATATAAAAACATGGCCTCAATAATTCATTTTTTTAAATTAAATCATCAATGAGCGCTTGAGCGAAAAATCGGATTCAAATCCAGTGAAAATCCAACGCATAAGATAACATCAAGTGTTGATTAATGTCTTGTCGTGTTCGTAAATGTCTAATTTATAGTTTGTATAACATTTCGGGATCAAAGAAAGACTTATTAGGGTTTCACACTGCGTAGCTTGTGTGAAACACTATTGTTTTTGTTAAAATTATTATTCTTATTATTAGGGTTTCACACTGCGTAGCTTGTGTGAAACACTATTGTTTTTGTTAAAATTCTTCTTATTATTATTCTTATTATTATTATTTTTTTTTTTCCAATTTGCTTATATCTCAGGAACTACTTGTCGGATCGATGCAATGTCTTGAGTTTTACTGCGAAAGTGGGTGTGACTTAGAGATTAAAGCTATTTCCGGCGTTCTGCGACAATGCGAAATGTCCGAAATCACCGAAGTTGTCGTTTTTTGAAATATTGCCGTAATATTAACAACAATTGTTGGATTTTATCGTTTGATAGTTTTTGACATAGCCAGAGACATGGCACATAGCTACGGGTCTTTAGAGTTTTAAATTTCGCCGAATCTTCGGAAAAGTAAGGCGCCAAATTTTGAAAATTTAAATTTTGACAAAAATTTTTTTTATTAATGAATATTTTTTAATGACCTTTCACCAAGGGTTAAAGGGTCGTCTGATTTGGGCAAAAATTTGAACATTTTTTTTCTGGATAATTTTCCTTGGTCGCTATTGGCTAATTCAGTTTATCGGTTCTATATAAATTATTTATTGTCCGATTTGTATAAAACAAAGTTTATATGCTCCATGGTCCAAAATGTCATTTTTTTTGTTACCGGCAAAGTTTCCTATCGGCACCGTAAGTGACGTAAATTTAGCAAAAACTACAATTTTAACAGTTCGGTACCACTTTTTGAAAGCAAAAATTATTTTTTTCAAATCTAATATGACCGAAAAGATGTGCCATATAAATGCGCACAAAACATCGCGCTCAGTTTTTTTAATTTCGATTTCGTTTTCGGGCAATTTGGATTAAAGGGTGAAAAAAGGTGTCAAAATGAGCTATTTACAACCCATCCAGCGTCTTCATATTAAAAAATATATCTCCGTAGCATTCATAATCTCGTAGCAATAAACCATACTAAGAGAATGTATGTGAAAATTAATTTGTAATATGCGCAGTTGCCGAGAAAAAGTCAATTTTGCATTGAGTCACTTTTCACGTTATTTTGGCTGTATAAGAATCAATTATTATGTGATTTTCAATTTTCTTTCACCATTGGATGCCTAATGCCATAGTGGACAAGGTCAAACCATTCTACCTCATACGCTGCCACCGGAAATGACGTCATTTGGTCAAAACTTAATTTTTAGCATTAAAAAACAATATTTTATTCAAATGGGTCGTACCTGTTATTTTTTTCAAATTATGATATTTGATTCTATTCATCAAATAGAATGAACCCATGCGATCATACAGATATCACAAAACGGTTGCAGAGAAATGGGCGATTTTCCACAAGTCACTTTTCGAGGATTTTGGTCTATAAAAGTGTCAGTTGTTATTCGATTTTCATAAAATTTTCACCATATGATATATTACGTCATTTATAATTTCATAGAATTAATTTAACATTTTCAGTATCACCGGAAGTAATTATATTTTGGCAAAAACTGTATTTTTAGCCTTCAAAACAGATATTTTTTTCAAATGAGTCTGATTTGTAATATATTTAAAATTATGATATTTAGTTCGCATCAACTAATAAAATGAACCCATGCGATCATTCAGATACCACAAAATGGTTTCTCACTTGTATGTTTGCAGAGAAATAGACGATTTCTTACAAGTCACTTTTCAAGGTTTGGGGTCTATAAAAGTGTCAATTCTTATTCGATTTACATAAAATTTTCACCATGTGAATATTATTTCTGATTTTAAGAAACTAATTTAATATTTTCATTATCGTTGGAAGTGCTGTGATATGGTCAGGATCACTTACATGTAACACATGTATAACATGGATTGGTTCCTGTGGTAATTAGCACATATCGGATTGTAACTTCCTGAATTAAATATGATTGTATGAAAAATCGCTTTTTGTTTAGTTTGTTCACTATCCACCGCTTGCAAATTGTGTTTCTTAATTTGTTGGAAAGATTTATAAAAAAAAATCAGAACCATTTGTGGGCTATGATCTAGTATCTTAATGTTATTTAACACACGTCGGCGTCAGTGATTATGTACATGACGTGTATCCCTTAGTGCGTTTTTTACATTTGGCCAAAATGGGAGAAAGAATGAAAGAAGGGATATTATATTTGTTTCATGTATTAATCAATGCAGACTTTTGGAGGGTCAGATTAACGTGTTTGTCTTTATTCAAATGGTGAGCGTAGTTTGTTGATGCCGAGTCCACAATGTTATGGACACGGTGCGCTTTGGTCTTGTGCATCGATCTCCCAAGCAGAGTTGTCTTCGCTTGCAGTTCACACCTTGTCTCAATTGTCATTTTTTTTGTTACCAAATAGTTTTATCTGTCGGCACCGGAAATGGCATAAGTTTACCAAAAACTAACAAAATCTACAATTTTTACAGTTAGGTACCATTTTGCAAGAGAAAATATTATTTTTTTAAAAACTTGATATAACAAAAAGAGTGCGCCCTTTCGACTTCATTTTCGAGCAACTTCGATTAAGAATTGAAAAAAGGTGTAAAATTGACCTTTTACAACCCATTCAGGCTTTTCAGATTTTAAAATATTTCTACGTAACTTTTATAAATTTATAGCTTTGATCCATACGCAGAAAATGTATGTTAAAATTAGTTTCTAATATAAGCAGTTGTCGAGAAATGGGCAGTTTTGCATAAGTCACTGTTTTCGTAATTTTGCCTGTAAAATAGTCAAGTATTAATG
The DNA here is from genome assembly GCA_036850965.1 of Patella caerulea. Lineage (NCBI taxonomy): Eukaryota > Metazoa > Mollusca > Gastropoda > Patellidae > Patella > Patella caerulea. The sequence continues at coordinate 14,630,953 of JAZGQO010000014.1, read as the reverse complement.
GATATTCGCAAAAGTGACATCATTTGATTCAAAAAGCAAGTGTGCGTCATATCATGTTGATTACTATTTAAAATTAACACCAGAATTGACGTCATTTAGTCAAAAACTCCATTTTTAACTTTTAAAATCGATATTTTTTTAAACCAAGAATTATGTCTTATGTAATAATAAAATTAACTTTTGGTTTAAATTCACATATTAACAAAACTCATATGATCATACAGATATCATAAAATTGTTTCTAACTTGTTCGGTTGCCGAGATATAGGCGGTTTTCTACAAGTCACTTTTAAAGGTTTTTAGCCCGTAAATGTGTTAATTATTATTCGATTTTCATAAAAGTTTCATCATTTGATGCCTAATGTCAAAGACGATAGTATAAATTTAATTTAACATTTTAGTTACACCGGAAGTAATGTCATTTTGGCAAAAAATGTATTATTAGCCTTCAAAACAGATATTTTATTCAAATGAGTCTGTTTTGAAATCTTTTTCAAATTATGATATTTGATGCCAATCAACAAATAGAATGAACCCTTACGATCATACAGATACCACAAAATGGTTTCTAACTTGTACGGTTGCAGAGAAATAGCCGATTTTCTACAAGTCACTTTTCAAGTTTTTTGGTCAATAAAAGTGGCAATTATTTTTCGATTTACATAAAATTTTCACTATATGATATCTTATGCCATTTCTGATTTCATGAAACTAATTGAACATTTTCATTATCACCGGAAGTACTGTAATTTTATCAGGATCAATTACATGTTACAAATGTATAAAATGAATTGATATGGCTGGATTTTTGTTGATTCTGTTTCCCTTTTATTTGATGTATGCAATGTTTATGTGGAAATCTGTTTATCGGTGCCATTGGTTCAAGGGCAACATGGGAGCGAAAGTGACATAAGTCTAAAGTTAACGTGGCACCGGTGAAACCCGTCATTCCTGCATGCAGGTCTAGTTATTATTATTATTATTCAGATTCCAATTTGAATAGATCTCAGCAACTACGTGTCGCATCGTTACGATCTCTTCGGTTTTACTGGGAAAGTGGGTGTGACTTAGAGGATAAAGCTATTTTGAACGTTCTGCGACAATGCGAAATGTCCGAAATCACCGAAGTTATCGTTTTTGAAAATATTGCAGTAATTTTAACAATAATCATTGGATTTTAACTTTCGATACATTTTGGCATAGCCTGAGACAGGGCACATAGCTACGCTACTTTCGATTTTTGATTTTCTGCAAATCTTCGAAGATATTAGGCGCCAAATTTCGAAAATTTAAAATTTTACAAAACTTTTTTTTATTTATGAATATTTTTTAGTCGTATTGTGCACAGAATTAAAGAGTCATCTGACTAGTGCAAAAATGTTAAAAAAAATTGTCTCAGTAATTTTCCTTGGCCGCCATTGGCTAATTCAGTTTTTCAGTCCTAGATTAATTTTTTATTGTCCGATTTGTATAAAACAAAATTCATATGCTTCGTTGTATCAATTGTCATTTTTTTTATTACCAAAAGTGTTATCTGTCGGCACCGGAAGTGGCATAATTTTACCAAAAACTACAATTTTGACAGTTATTTTCCTACTTCGAAAACAAATATTATTTTTTGGAAAAATTATTTGACTCAAAGAGTGTGCCCTTTCAAGGCGCAAAAAATGTAGGAAGCAGTTTTTTTAATTTCGATTTCACTTTCGAGCAAATTCGATTAAGAGGCTTAAAATGGTGTAAAATTTACCTAATTACAACCTATTCAGGCTTTTCAGATTTTAAAATATTTCTTCGTAACTTTTATAAACTTGTAGCTATAATCCATACGAAGAAAATGTATGTTAAAATTCGTTTGTAATATAAGCAGTTACCAAGAAATGGGCAGTTCTGTACAAGTCACTGTTTTCGTTATTTTGCCTGTAAAATAGTCAATTATTATTGGATTTTTATAAAAGTGACATCATTTGATTCAAAAAGCATGTAGCGTCATATCAAGTTGATTACAATTTAAAATTGACACCGGAAGTGACATCATTTGGTCAAAAACCGCATTTTAAACTTTTTAAATCCATGTTTTATTCAACCAAGAATAACTTAATATGTATTAATAATTTTAACTTTTGGTTTAAATTCACATATAAACAAAACTCATATGGTCATATAGATATCATAAAATTGTTTCTAACTTGTTCGGTTGCCGAGAAATAGACGGTTTTCTACAGGTCACTTTTGAAGGTTTCGGGGCCATAAAAGTGTCAATTATTATTCGATTTTCATAAACGTTACACCGTGTTATACCTACTGCCATTTGGGATTTCATTCAAGTAATTTAAGATTTTCATTATCACCGGAAGTAACGTCATTTTGGCAAAAACTGTATTTTTAGCCTTCAAAACAGATATTTTATTCAAGTGAGTCTGTTTTGAAATCTTTTTCAAATTATGGTATTTGATGCTAATCAACAAATAGAATGAACCCATACGATCACACAGATACCACAAAATGGTTTGTAACTTGTACGGTTGCAGAGAAATCGCTGATTTTCTACAAGTCACTTTTCAAGTTTTTTGGTCTTTAAAAGTGGCAATTATTATTCGATTTACATAAAATTTTCACTATATGATATCGTATGCCATTTCTGATTTCATAAGACTAATTGAACATTTGCATTAACACCGGAAGTAATTTAATTTTGTCAAGATCATTTGCAAGTAACAAATGTATAAAATGAATTGATATTGCTGGATTTTGTTGATTCTGCGTCCATTTTATTTGTGTGCAATGTTAATTTGGAAACCTGTTTAGTGGTTTCGCTGGTACCGGAAGTGACATATGTTCAAGGGTAACTTGACACCGGAAGTGACATGTTTAAGGGTAACATGGCACCAGTGAAACCCGTCATTCCTGCATGCAGGTCTAGTCTTTACTTGTTTTTATCGAACTATTTATTTTTATTATTCACAGCATTCTACTTCAAAATCTCTTAGTTGGCAATAATAACCCCTTTCCCGTTTCGTACAACGAAAAGCATTTCTATGAGTCTGTATGACAACACTGCCTACGAAAATACTCAGTATTCGAATTACCCCCCCCCCCCACACACACACGTCTAATTAACTAAATAACGGGGATCCTTGGAAACAGTAGTTGTCTGAATACTATTTGGTCATTTTCTCCATATCCTTGTACCACGGTAACAAGAGGCAAATTTAAAGAGTCTCTGACTGATTCAAGCATGTCGGGTAATGAAATATTTTAAAGATATCTGGGGAGTAAACATGTGGTCATTTTCGTGGAAGGTCCAACCGAAAATTTAAACGAAACGAAATAAAGTGTTCCGAAAATAAGATCGTAGATTATAAAGATAATGATTAGCACAATACATGTAGTTAAATGACGTAGGCTCTGGGGTTTTTTTTAAAAAAAAAAACAAACTTATACTAGCCGAAAATGACTCTTATACACATATTCAATTTCAATTTCAAATATTATAATTTTAATGAATTATGTCAAATACATGAGCAGTCCAAATTAAACCACACAGGTGTGCACGTCTGCTTAGTCTATTCTACATGTTTCTTAATAATTATTTTTTGAATCAGCTATTACTAATTTTTACTTCAGCATTGTCTGGTAGATGTTTTTTTTTTGTTATAAAAGGAACTCGAATCGTTTAATGACCATAAAAAGTTCACTGTGTCTTAACATATTAGATACCAGCAGAGTACTCCGCTTCGCCTTGTCCCCAAATTCGCCACGGGGTACACCTAATTCGATTGGGTAACAGACTAACGGTGTCATGCGGTTTAAATTGATGCTACATATGTGGGGATTGAGCTTGATGACGAAACGTGATGGATAAACATACACACACACACACACATCTTTGATTTTATTCTTATAGATGAATTAGGACCCCATATTTTAACGGTAGATAACAAAATCAATATTTAATTTCAAATATATGGGGAAATATTGTGTTAGAGGTTTAGCCTCTTTAAATATAATATTCACTTCTTCGTTTATGTTTAAAATAAACATATAGTGTCGAAGAAATAAGATTGAAAAGCTAATGATATTATCCATTGTAATCTTGTCTAACATCTGCTCGAACAGCATTGATAAATATCACATACTTCACTTTTTCTAAAACAGATTATAATCGAAATGATATTACGGCTATCGCATCGATAGACAAAAAGGATACGTTTACGCCAAGAATTGAAATCTGTAATATTCCAAGATAAATGTACTCACGTCGATAAAGTGTGACACGCCGTCTTATTTCGGTAAAATATTAGTCGAATTGCTATATGTGGAGGCAGACCACCATTAATTTCCCCATTGACTTCAATGTTAATTCTGGACTATTTGCCCACCTCCAACTTTTCCCCAAATTTTCGTTGGGTGAAATGCTTTTCACAACGGACAGAGGAACAAATGGCCATGTCTTTGCACTAAAATTTGTATGAGGTTGACCACCAAAATTTTGAGATACACGAATTTGAAGAAGTATACTCAAAACATGTATCTAGTTGTGGGTACCGAGATGGTGAAATTTAACGGTGGTCTGCATCCATGTCTTATATAAATAGGTAAACCGAGCCAGGGACAATTACAACGTAGAAGGTTCGTTTGCTTATTCCGAGATCAGAGACTGGGCCATTCCTGTTCCTTTATTACTCTACGACCAAGACCCCATGTTAGAAAGTTAATGATCGTTTTGACCATGTAAAAATATATCGAAGAAATCGAAACAGAAGAGTGGTTTTAGGACGTATTTAATTCCGCAACCGAATAAGTGACAGCCCATAATAATCGTTTGAAATGGAGTTTGGAAGACCGAAGTTTGATATCACAATCTGCCTTTTCTACCGTGTTGCTTCTAGAGATGTGGTACCAGTTGATCTCCGACAACAGGAAGCAAATGAAGAGTGGTACCCCGTTTTAAAGAAAGGGAAGCACGAATGGATGCAACCCACCAGTTTAAATGATGCGGTATTGTTTTTGAAAAATGGATTACAGAAAGTAGATTCATTTGGCAGAAAGACAGTTCACGAGCTGTAAAATATGCACAACGTTTTGGGATATAAAATCCAATGGATGCTACTGATCAACTTTGACTATATCAAATTTAGTCTATAAAAAGGAGGGGTTGCTTTTCAAGCTCGCACAAAACTCGACAGACATCTTTTATGTCATCATCAGATCGCGTGATATATTTATAATTCCATTAAATTTTGACAAGTTTTCATCTCGGTTTCCTTTATCTCAACTATTTATTGTTGTATGACGTATAGTATTATGACATGTATACAGAAGTAGTAAATTTTACAAACACAATGGCGTGTAGTACTGTTACCCGCAAGCACTTTCAAGAAATATATTCAAACTTCAATACCTATACGAGCAGCGACATTAAAATGAATCAAATAATCTCCTAGTCTAGTTTTCCCATCATACTTATTAGGCATCGCTGTAGGTTTCACAGATATATTTTGATGTAGTTGTTCTCGTTCAGGTACTGCGGAAACAGAAGAATGCCGGGGTAAACGTTGTCCATATAACGTTGTTATATAAAAACAGTCCCACCACACGGCTGCTGTGCAGTTCTTATTATACTTTGAACATCTAGATCAGGTCTTGGATTTGGCGTCGAGTAGCATAATCCACTATGAGAAGTTGGCGTAGGAAATCGTAACCTTGGCGTATACACTGGCAACTGTTGTTGAGTTGGCGTATATACAAAACTACACGCATGCCGATGAAAAACACTGTGTTACAAATGCGTAGTTAAAATTCTATTAATCACTAAATATTGCTTTATCATAAAGGCAGCATATAAATCTAATTAAAATTCATACAAACATTAAAATAAACCCTGATTGGAATCAGAATAATACATAAATAGGCTATGAGCATGTTTAATTTAAGAATAACACATTAAAACAATATTAAAACGTAAGGAAAACGTTATGACAGTACCAAATGTGGAACGAGACTAGGAGATGGGCCAATTAAAGAAAATATATAAGGAAAATGGTAATTTTGGTCACACTACTCAACAGATTAACATTTCAAAATTGTAAACATACATATATCATCTCTTGAAAAATAACAACCCCAAAACAAGAACATTGCCAATACAACCCAATTACAAAAAAGGAAAGAGAGGCGCGTGATCTGGTGGATTTGAAGTAAATACATTGTGTATATTTATTTATCATATTTCAATGATCTAAATGACGATTAAGACCTTCCTGGGGCAACCAGTTCTATCTCCATGTTTCTATCAAATTCATTACCTTTTTTTAAACCACAAAGACCTCCATTTATCGTATTTCAGTTAGACCAAATTGAATCACACAACACCAAGAAACACCACACACCCTTCTAGCCCTTATGGTGATAGCTTCAAGAACTGTGAAAAAATGGTAAAAATTCATAGTATTTCAAAGTACAGATTTGCCAAACTTCACACCCATTCTTCGCAATTTAAAAAAAAATTCGGGCTGGTAATCTTAACGTTAACAAACTATACACATGCAACATATCCTAACCGATATTCCTTTTTGAGTCAAAAATGCCATTTTGCATCCCAAAAGTCCCTCGCCTATAATAGACTATCCAATCTAAATTTGCACTTGGACCCAAACTGCATACCTTCTAATGTTTTATTTGTATCTTTTGTGCGGTTTATATAGTATATATCACAGTATACCCGTAGTTAAAAAATAATATGAAAAATACATGAATTAAACAAAATGCGATCATAATTGGGTGAAATTTGGGGTTTGTTTTGCATGTAGACACGGTTTAGGAACAAACGTATTATAATCAACACTGTCGCACATCATAAATTATGCTAAATGTAGTTAAGCTAGGAAAACATCAAAAGCATTTGGTAGTAAAAGCAGATAGCTTTTATTTTAAACATCGTGCGAATCGCTATAGATATTTATCGGCAAAATATTCATTCTCTTTGAAGTCTGTTTTCTGTATTCCATTTACTGACAAATACATCAAATAACTAAATACACACATGAAAGCGTTATCTCCACGGTATTCTAAATGTAGATTATTTTAAATATTCTTTCAGAACCGTATCTGCCATCAAGCGAGTCGCCATTTTTCCATGTCAACATAGACCGCGCACCAAGTTGTACGTACCGATACTCTTTTGATATAAAAACAACCCCACCCACACATCATAGAAGAACTATTTTTCAACACATTTCTGACATTTAGTTAACCACATATTATTGAATACCATCAATAAAAGAGGACAACTAAGTTGTTAGCTTCAAATGTTTGGTTAACAAATGCTTGGCACATGCAAATGGCTTGAACATTCTGAAAGAGACATTTCCCTCGTTTTGTTTCGGTTGTTGAACATTGTTCATACCTTTTAAGATTAAGGTAAAAGTAGTTGGGTTATTCTATTCTGGAATGAAGACGTGTTTCAGACCATTTTGGTGTTACATAAAACCCACAACACATAAACAATTCCCTTTCTTTTCTCGGAAGATCATATTCTACATGCTCTATGAATACAACTATTGTAGTTCACCAACTTTGCGTATTGCGCTTAGTATAAAAGTGTTCTAAATTCTTCATCAAAATAGAAAATGGGTTATGACGAAATGCAACTTTGTCAATAAACTGTGATTGCTTTGTCATTTACGGGAGGTTTCCAACTCGTCTAGAAGAATGCGGTTTTGAAATAAACACTGGAATAGACATATTCTATACGCTGAAAAATATGTTCGTCAACAGTGAGATAACCGCAGGCACAAAACGCTAATATTCATCCTTCGTCAAAAACCTTAAAGCAAATGATGGAAATACATTAAAATATGGTACAAAAAGCAACCCAATAACAGGCGATTTTTGTTTGTGATTTGCCGAACCTCGACACGTGGAAATATATGGAGTCTCAACGACGACCATAACTAGAGAAATCGTTGTTAACTGTGAGCTATTAGTAATGTCTTCATATGGAAATTGCATTGGTAACGTGAAAGGGAACAATTTTGTTTCATAAGACATAAAAATAGAACCTGTGCTACTGTGGAAGTACCATAAAATGAAAACCCAGGCAAATAGAGTATTGTTTAATGTCATCATTGCGAAATCTCCAGGATTATTGTCTTACAGTAGTAAATGATAGCAGCACATCATTTGTCGTCTAGACATGAATAATACTGACAAGGCTATTTAAATGTCAAAATCTTGTATGTAATCCACACTAGTGAGATTTTGGTATCACTTGTTCTTGCATGACTGGTAATCCCTCAAGATACGCTGTGTTATTGTTAGGATTTCATCGTCCAAATATCCCATATCTGACAATGCTCTATAAATTAGGTATTACGGCCAGATTCCGAAAACAGACCAGATTTCTAAGATAACATATATCAGAAATGTATATATTCTTGATATTGTTGTAATTGTTTATTCCGTCTTATAGCATCGACCATTGTGGTATATTTTATGTTCCTTATGCAATATATTTATTACATGTTAAAACCCACAGTTCTTCATTGGCGTCTTAAAGCATGGTAAACAAAAATATGCGACGGTAACTAATCGATTTTAACTGATTTAATATTTCGTTAACAAACCAGGAATATATTAAGTCACTTATATAGGCGTGATACTTATGTAAGCTTTAGGAATACTATAAAACTGTTTATCACCAAAGGCTATTGGCAAGATCGTGCATCTGAATGAAATCATTTTTAGCGAAAACCTTAATCATTCAGTGAGTTTAACTCGACTCTCATTGAGACGCGTCTAAGAGTGTATTAAAAGGGAAATGACTTGAAATTCAAATAGCAGATTTACAATGACACGGCGGTGTGGTCTGTGGTGGGCTAGTCAAGCTATATTTTCAGGATTCTCTTGATTAAATCTGTGTGAATACTAATAGTTGATTAAACCAGGAAGGAAACGTGTGAGACGAAATAATCGTTGGAACTAGTTTTGTTTCCATGATCTCTTATTATTAGTTGGATTGTTGGCAGAATAGATAATTATTCTTACAGTATACCTACTACTATGTAGTGGGCAAATACCTTGCTTGAATCATCATTCAAACACCTTTGTCATGTATATTTTGTTTAGCTAAGGTTAATTGATCGGTGGTGAATTTGAGGGAGGTCAAATTTCAAATACATAGGATTAAAGACTTCGTTTAGTAAACCATTAAAATGTTTTGATCAAATAATTTTGAGATGTTGGCATTTTACTTATATAGAGAATATAATAATATATTTTTGTGAACTGTACAAAGACCGAGACATGGACACTAGTGAGCTTGTTGAAAACTTGCCTATTCAACATGCACATCGCCTAAAGTTCGGTAGATATCATCCTTGTATCGTTAACAGGATTGCTGTCAATCATTATTTTTTAAAGCGTGTTAGAATAGTTCAAGAATTTGCCATTACGTGTCTGCGCAACGTTCCAATGACTGCAATCCATATTTATACAAAATATTTCTATATCCATAAAAGGATCCGTTTGTATGGCACTCGATTCTGTATTGAACATCCCATGGTTGTTGGAAATCGAAATAGTAGGCCGCGCTGTCATTGCCTGGTTATTTATTTTACAAGGTATGTTACGTCGTCGGGATATAACCCGGATGGTTCAGAAAAATAGGATGTTAAACCCAATTTCATTTCATTTACATCTATAAAAAATCATAAGTCGTGAAATATTAGTAGATTGACACAGAAGCAATATGATCGGTCTGGTTGTGATGGTTCATAAGAAAAGTTAATAGAAAGTCTGTCTTATTGAATCAAGACTGGTATCTATTAAGAAGTATTCAATGATAACGAATTACATTAGAAACACTGAAGCAAGACGGCTGGACGCCATATATTTTGCTTCCTAACTTATACAACGGAACAAATGGTCACATATTTATATAAGGGGTATTTATAGATAGCAAACACATGCTGTTACATACTGAATTCTTAGGTGTCTTATGATCGATCGAAAACTAAATAAAATACAATGCATACAAACGTGTAATGAATAGCTGTAGCGCGTACTTCGAATTGGGAAGACACACACACTGCCACGTACACGAAGCTCATATTTAATAAAGTAAGCAGTATAAAATATATTGAGAATAGTTGTTGTAAGTACTTCGAATTGCAAATATACACAATCCGACATGCACGGACATCTATCGTAAGAAAAGATAGGTACTAACTACTATAAAAAAAACTTTGAAAATAGTTGCAGCAGTTACTTCGAATTGTATAGACATACTCTGCCACATTCATGAACCCTTAAGCATTAAAAGTAGGAAGTATAAAAGATTTTGTTTGGAAATAGTTGTATCAAGTACCTCGATTTGCAAATACACATGCTGCGACATGCACGAACATCTACCTTAAGAAAAGTAAGTACAGTAGTACAAACGAAATTGAAAATATTTGCCCGAACTCTTTCAGTAACAAAAGCAGGCAGTATATAAGGTACTGAAAAAAAAGTTGTAGCAAGTACATCAAATTGCATAGCAACTGACCCCCTACTTTAATACAAGTAGACAGTATAACAGATGTTGAAAACCCGAATGAATGCAATTTTACTCCATTAGGTATCTTGTCTAAAATATGGATTACAGCTTGGACGTCAAGGTATGTCAGTCAACTCGACCCTGTGTAAAGCTTCTGAGTGAGTTATGTTCCTGTAACTTACATGACAGGAACAAAATCAAACCACTGGGAATCTGTCAGATATGTGTCCATCTACGAAATGGGTGCAGTACGAGGCATTATTATTCCACATAATGCTAAACAAATTATTACCCCAAAGCCTATGAAATCGTATCGGTCACACATTTTATTTAACATTAGATCTAGTAGATAGGGAAACAGTACACATAATTATGTATGATACTCCCTGAGATGTTAATATCATGATTTATTCATATTTAATAATAGCGATGCATTGTCGTTGTAGCTCTTGGAAGTTTCTGGACCTAATTAAGATAATGCTCCCTAATTAGTAATGATGATGTTATAAATCCGCCCCAATACAACCAATGAGAAGCAGTTCCGACTTCATATTCGATCAAGACAAAATCATATTTAATGAAAAATAAATAACGATCTAATGTTTGTAGATTGAACATTATGTTGTCCAAGTGCACAGATTTTCCTCTTTTGCACCTAAATAAATAATTTACATCCAATTGGGTAATTAATACACGAATATATCGATCTCTATACCTGTCATTAATCAAGGAAATTATTGTTCTATTATAAATCTTTATCTTTATAATGAATATGATAGTCAGATCAACTTGTTTATCATGATTACCTGACAGATTCATTCTCTTCCCAGAACAATATATCATAAATCATTACATTCTCATAAATTATATTATCATTTTTATACGCCCACATTTCGGTGAGAGGACGGACCCTATCCATTTTCAGCTTTCCGCGACCTTCCTCGTGAACGGGATAGAAGGTACAGCTTTTAATTAATTTAATTCAAATTTGGAGCGAGGACTGTGAACGGGATAGAAGGTACAGCTTTTAATTAATGTACCGGTATTGCTTTTCAAATCGGAAAGGGTGAACATTGCTGATTTTCTATTGATATATTTATTACATATCCAGAAAAGCTTTTATCTTCTATTATCCATAATATGGATCCTGAGTGAATTTGCGCCATTGTAATTCAAATGGTTATTTTTCTTAGTGGAAACAATATTATCACCCCATGTGGATCCACGTTTCACTCTTCTCCCCATAAATCCAATCGTATAGCACCAAACGTTCGTGTTAGGTGGTACCGCAACTTATGATATGCGGTTGCATGCTGTGATGAAAGTCACTTGAACGATGTATCATAATCAGTCTTAGTAATTCCAGTGACGATGTATCTTCATGATGTGGCTTTATGCTAATTCATATCTAATGTTTGTAGATTGAAAATTATGTTGTCCAAGTGCACAGATTTCCTCTTTTGCACCTAAATAAATAATTTACATCGATTTATCCGTACCTTGGCCTTGAGAAATCGTGTCATCACAGCAAATCAGATCAGCGCTCGTCTTCAAACAGACACTGGTGTAAGAGTGAGTGGCCAGACGATTCGGAATCGACTGTATACGGGTCACCTTCGCGCCCGACGTCCCGGCGTGATCCCTTGTTTGAGAGATCATCACATTCAGGCAAGACGTCGTTGGTGTAGGGATAATCGACGCTGGAGCAATGTGATGTTTTCAGATGAGTCAAGGTTCACGGTTGATTTTTTGGACAGACGTAGGAGGGTGTGGCGTCGTCGAAACGAGCGCTTCCAAGACGTTAACGTCATCAGACATGATCGATTTGGGGGTGGTTCTGTTATGGTGTGGGGAGGTATCACTGTTGCTGGAAGAACGGCTTTACATGTTGTTGCAGGGCGTGTTACAGGCCAGTACTACCGGGACAACATCTTGGCAGTCCATGTTGTGCCGTTCGCACGACGTCGTGGCCGCCGTTTCATCTTCCAGGATGACAACGCAAGATGTCACAAGGTCAGGATCGTTACAGGTTACCTCCAACAATAGAACATCACCACATTACCTTGGCCACCACTGAGTCCCGACCTCTCCCCCATCGAGCATGTCTGGGACATGCTTGGACAGAGGTTACGTCAACGTCAACAACGTCTGCCAATGTCCAAGAACTTGCTGCTGCGTTGCAACAGAAATGGGACAATCTGGACCAAAATGACCTTAGACGTCTCATTAGGAGTATGCCAGGTCGGATCAATGCTTGTTTGGCAAACAGAGGATGATTTACACGTTACTGACTTTGTTGTGATGCTGTGGTAACTTTGCTGTTTGACCCCGGGTATCATTTTACCCTTATAATGGTCAGTCTGTGCCTTACTTAGTCTAACGATCATTTGGAATAAATCGATGAATGTGAACTTCATTTCATTTTGTCATTTGTTTCTTCGTCAGTTTCATTAGGTGACTTTAATTACACTTAAAAATCAAATATCCCCTACTTTTTTTGAATAGTATAATAATGTAATATGGATGTATATAGACTGATCTGCATTCAATCGTTTCTGTTTTTACAATAATTTCTAATGAGTTATGTTCCGCGAAATACGTCAGAAGTCTCAATCGCATATCAATCCGCAGCATCGGGTTATTCCAGTTTACATCGATAGTATTTATTTCGCGTGCTCTCCAGATAACTATATAACATCACCATTAATTTGTGGAATATATCTATCCTAGTTCTTCGAACCCCGTGTTACAAATAGCGCCGAAAAGCCTGGAGCAACCCTTTGGCCGTGTTTGGTCTCGGTACGACGTTATTAAGACTCCTCTGAATTTCACCCCAAAGATATTCAATCGGGTTTAAGTCCGGACTAAGAACTGGCCAGTACATAACGTTGACACTGTTCTTCTGAGAGAAGTCCGTGTACTATATCGGTACTAATGGGTCTTCCGTGTGTTCCCACTGTCTGACGTGCTGTCTCATATGCCTGTGTTAAAGGCTTCTGCACGTGCTATGTCGCCTTGTGGTAACTCTTGTCTGTCAGTTCTTTTCTTTGTCGATCACCAATGTTGTTGGTAACCCAAAGGCGTTGCTGAAGCCTGTATTGGTCTGAACATTGATATGGAAATGATTGGCAACGGCTTGGGCCATATGACCAGCGTCGAGTTTTCAAAGCGCCTGGTGCCTCTGAGCTGTCGTGAGTCGTGGCATGCTGCAAACGTTGTAGTGTGAATGATTCAACTAGGTATGGGGTGCATGTTATACAGCTGGTCCGGCGAACAGCACGTGCAACATGAATTACATGAAAAACATAGAGAACACACTACCATCTCAAAAGTAAGGTTGCGTTTTTGAGAACATTTCCTTGTTTCATTTCTGTGTTTTGGAATGAACCTTATTGCTCAGGTAAAAATGGAGATATGGTCACAAATATACAATAAAACATTTCGAAATTTTATGCAATGCGTCTGTTCAGAGTAACCTATCAACCTGACGCTTCTTTTGCTGCTGAGTATATACATATATAATAAAGCACACTTAATCTAGCACGATGTACATTTCAACAAATTGCCCTGTGCATATCCCCCTTACGTAACACAACTTTGTACAAGTTCGTTTATTTCAACAACGACATAGAATGTGAAGGAATAAAGTCTTTTAATTTAAAAGTAAAAGGAAAGGACAACAAATCAATTATACTTCTATAATGAATTTCTTCCAGGTCTATTCAGCTAGAAATAACTACCTATCAAGTCATATATTATAATTGATGACATGCCTGACACCTCAATTTGATTTCAAATCAAGTTTACATGTCGATTACTTGTAATGATTTTTTGATCTAAAGTTGCTAAACAAAGCATACATTTTCCGAAGCTCGTTAATAACGTTTCCTTGTTGCGGGAACGCCTTGTCGGAGGAACGAAATAATTTTACGTATAAGGTAATAAAATACAAATAACAGTACAGTACCTAATTACATTGATTATATTTCACGTCTAATTAGTAAACTGGTTGACAAATATTTACGCCATTTTGTAAATTCATGCGCTTTCCTTCGTTACATTTTTTACTGAAAAGAGGGAGTCAAATATGGCGAAAATTTTAGCACTAATGCGTAAATAGAGACGCATGAATTTAAAAGTACAACACAAACAATAATGTGGTCAAAATGCAAGGTCCAATGGACGAAATTGATAAAACGGGCAATTCGTGAAACTTATACAAACCATTTTAGACATTTATGGAAAGCAACCAGGATCATAATAATGTTCATGTATAATATATACAAGATACGATACGTATGGCACCATATCATGTTCAAACAAAGTACTTTATGCCAAATCGTATAGGTTACAACGGTGATAATTGAATATCTAATTGTCCAATAAATCATATTCTCACAGTACTTTGACATTTTCGAGTATGTTCATTTTTAAATGAAAGCGATAAGACATACCAGTGGCACCATTGTGATCTTAGAGACAACCATTCACAAATATTATTTATATTAAAATTTTAACGGCTAGTAGCAGAGATATTCTAAATTGTAACGCTAAGATAAACAATTTGTATTACTAATGGGAAATTTCATTTTTGTCTTCATTTTGCACTTTGCAGGAAAATTCCCCCCAGTTCTTCAAAGAACATGTAATTTATTGATAATTATATGTTTCAGTGCAGTACTAGTGTTACTTAATCCTTAAAGCGAGAATTTCATATTTTCTAAAAAAAAAAGTCAAAACCTAACTATTTCTATGTCTTTTGCGTAATAGGTTGTCAATTCTTTATTATATTTTCATAGGCATTATTCCCCACACTTAAAAATCATTGACACCGGAATAATAACACAATTACCCCCTTATTTTTCTATTCCCCCTCCCCTGGAATAGCTCTCTTCAAACGTTAGAATTTGATGTTAAAAATGATATATTTGCCAATTTCGCAACTGACAATTGGATTAATAGTATTATTCTTTAACAGGCTATGACTGTTTATAGATACCATCTATTTTAAGGCTTTATTTTAATACATTTTAAGAATATAACTTAAAAATATGAAATTGTAACTTTAAATGTATAAGTAATGTAGGTGGATTCTTGCAAAGGTGTGTGAGGTTATAATAGTTGAGCACTGAATGATCGGCTAGAATGCCAAGATGGAGCCTACGAGGCTGACAAGAAAAAGGGCCAAGTCGATCCGATGGGGCGAAACACCGAAGTTCACCGATGCAAACATTGTACAAGAACACCCGACAGTTGGAAAATGAAGAACCGTAGTCCCACCCACAAGACAAGATATCACACTTTTACTAAATATCTTCAAAGGCCGTTGTTAGAATTTTACACAACATTTAACTTGAGCCATTAATCGTAAAGAAACTTCATGATGGCTCTGAGCGCCTGGAGCACAAAATTAACAAGAGTTATCCCCTGCTTAAAACCGTTGTTGCAACAAGAACACCACACATTAACCTTTAATGAAATTACATCTTCATCCAATCATTGTAGCGAAATCTTAAGGCTACACTTTGAGATGATCAGATTGAAGATTTCTTTCAACACCTCTAACCTGAAGTATTAATCAAGGGTTTTAGAATGAGAAAATCTAAACATGCCATCGCCTGATGATAGCCATAATCCCAAGAATGTAACATCGCGTCACAGAAAATGTAAATAATTTATCCAACTCGAGTTTTTTATTTACTACTTTTACCATTAAAATCAGAAATGATTTTCAAAGATTTTCCTGATTTCAGGAAATAATGATGATAGTTCGGGCATACCTAATGACATTTGAAGTACTTCTATTCCAGAGCTTACCACTTACTTAAGGATTATATAAACCAAAAAGTTTCAACCGCAAACCGCTCTGCTAAATAATAGAAATGTGGGCATATGTATATATATATGAACCTCCTGTATCTGTTGATCCTTGCTTGTCTTCTCTTTTTATAAAGTAGGTTAGTATTGTAATCAGTCGTAGTAAATTTATTGATAACTAAAGAAATTTGGAAAGGGGTTGGGGGGTGGGGGTGTAAAAACTGTTAATTTTAAACTTTCATTACTAATTTACCGAGAAAAAATTCATACACAATCGACTATCTTCGGTTTTACAATATTACATAAAATAGTTTATGATGTTATTATTCCCATTTCGCGTTCGCATAACAATAGTCTGTTCGGTAGCAGTTGTGTAGCTATGATTTATGACCGATATAGATATTTAAGAAAGTGAAGTTGAGCAAACAAAATAAATACTGTCTAGTTATATTATACTCCCGTCAAAATTCTACACAGTAATTCACTTTTTTATATCAAAATTGACTTTGTAAGACACCTATGACACAACCTAACAACTTCGTTCATTTTCCTAGTATGCCACGGGAAAACCTAGTAACGTTTCCCTTTGTTTTCTAAAAATAAGAAAAAAGTGAGTTACTAGGTGTTGCCTTTGGACGGGAGTATACTAGTTATAATCTTATACTCCTTAAAATATTTCTTAAGTAATAATTACACTTTAATGACTCTTATTGTAGCTAACATTTGGTTTGTCAGTCTAACACAGTGCTAGAAATGCGGATAATATCCACAAATACTGCTAATTCGGAGAGGGTTCCTGAAATTGTGAAGACCCCCCCCCCCATCCTACACCAAACTGTCGATAGAAAAGGAGATTCCCCTCCCTATTACGCCTGTACTGTCTGCCTATTCGGGTCACTTAAATGAACATTATTAAGATCATTGCTCTGACCGACTAGGATATTCTTCTTGATTGAAATTCTCCAATAATTGCCGTGTAAATGGGCATTAGCACAACAATTCAACCCTTTAGAGAGTAATAGAACACATATTTCATAGAAAACAGTAATGGGTAGAAAGATTAATGGCAAACGATCAGTCCATTGATCTGTCGCCCATTTGTTCACATTATGTTTTGCGACAGACCAGTTTTTATTTTTGTATGTAGAATGATAAAAAGTCAACAAAATGTATTAAAATTGAATTACAGATGAGAGATATATTGTAATTTAATATTAATGGATTCCTATCAGATAAAAACGACTGGCGTACCTAGATGAAAACTTCGTGAACAGTACTGAACATCGATACTATCTATTCAAACTCTCCGTGTTCCTTATCTGAAATGTGTCTTCCTTAAGTTGGTTATATATATATATATATATATATATATATAGAGAGAGAGAGTACAGTGTCAACAATACTAATACGCCAGTAACATCAAGTCCAAACTGTCTTTCCAATTAGTTCCCAATTATCACAGATAACATACCTGGGTAACTTGGTATCATTTCTCAATATTGGCAGCGCTAACAAATCATGGCGATGTTGTATAATATTAGCAGGAGCTATGTTGCAAAGTTTATAATTAGATAATGTACACATTCACTTTATTGTTTATTACCAGGTACTGTTGTAAATTGTATTGTTTGTAACCAGGTAATGATGTACATTGTATTGTTTATAACGAGGTACTGTTATACACTGCAGAGACGGATCTAAGAATTTTGAAAAGGGTGGGGGCGCAAAATAAGGGCACTAACCGCGGAGAGCGGGCACCCCCCTAAGAGGGGGATGGGGGAGAGTCCCCCAAGAAAAATTATCCGTCATTTCCTTGCATCTGTAGCCAGTCCAAGAGCTATTTGGCTGGTATTTTCGTCTAAGTAAACGTTCAGAACGACATATTTGGGTCTGAGAAAAGCCACTTTCAGCAGTAAGAAAAAGGGCACTGTCAAAAATAAGCGGAGGGTGGGGGGGGGGGTAGCGTCCCCCGTTGAATCCGCCTTTGCACTGTATTGTTTATAAACGGGTAATGTTGTACATTATATTGTTTATAATCAGGTACTGTTGTACATTGTGTTGTGTGAGTCTGGTTGGCGCTGACGTGGCATTTAACACCATTGTATTGTTTATCATCAATTGCTGTTGAGCATTGCACTGTATTGTAACGTGTATTATATGTTTTGAGTCTGGTTGGTGCTGACGTGTCATTTAATACCACTGAATTGTTTATCACCAATTGCTGTTGTGCATTGCACTGTATTGTAACGTGTATTATATGTTTTTAACAGATAAATAAGATATATAAGAACATTCATCGGTTATTCATTTGTATTCAGTAATTAAATTGGCAATTCAATACGTTAGACACCCACTGCCTGACAACATTTTGGTCGTAAACAAGTGGGCGTCGGTCTTTTGGGACGTTTTAACGCTAATGGTTCTTCAGTCCACTGACACAAATGAAGACCCATGCCTTACTGAAAACAGTGTCATTTATTTTAATCCGTTATTTGCCCAGAAAGGATAATTGGTGCTCATTTGGACAGTGATATATGGAAGAAAGGTTAATCTATAAATTCGTTCCAAATAAAAGTGATCGGAGTCTACGATTTGGTTAAGGGGTACATGTTAAAATGGTCGCTAAGATAATTTTAATTATTAATTAGTTGAAGAAATGGACGAGTGGTTATTGGAGGAAGGGTTGTTTCGACATGATTGCTTCAAGCTGTTTTAGTCCTGATAATGATCCTGAAATAATTGGTTGAAAGGCCCTTTCCAGCATTTCTGCTCTTCAGCAATCCCTGACCTTTTTGCGAATCATTACCGATGGCTTACTTATGCCCGATCCATTTGCTCTTAAAGCTACATGTAATAAGTAGTCTATAACATATAAGGCTAAAGGTATAATTGTAACCCAATAATGGTGACCAAACGATCAATGTCCAATATTTGTCACTTTAGTGCAAAAATATCGCAATTTTTGATTCAATATCGAACAGTTAATCATAAAGGTCAATAAATTGCAACCAAATGTGTTTCCAATTCAAGGTGTTATTGATTTGAACCCAACAGCTTCATATGTAAAAATATTTGAATGGTGTTTTAAAGTATTCTTGGATATGAGTATATCGACAGTTTATAACTGACAAATTCCAATGATGCGACAAAAGTATTCGGTGCGCGAAGATCTGAAACTGATGTGATAAATACATTCGATTTTCAGTAAAGTGCTTACCCGATTGTAACTATTTGCAGGATTATGGGAAATAAATTCCGAACGTTTAATCGAACATCGTCAACATAAAAAATCTTGCCGATATAAAAAAAAATACCCTTTGATCGAGACCAACTGAATGAATCTGGATAATAAAACCTAGGAGAGAAGTTGTTAACTATTTCGATTTCCAAATTATGAATTATGGCATAAATCAGCACAGAAAATGATTACAGGCTCTAAACAACTGTATCTGCTTACCCTTTTCGAACCAACATTTAGAATTTAGGCTACTCCAAAATACCGGTGAGAGGGTCTGCCTTTTCATAATATTTTTTTGTATTTTACAATAGATGTGATAAAATATTACATCGACAGAGTCATAATCAAAGACATATCACATCCCCAATTTTACTTTCATAATTATTCGATCATTAGGCAGTTGATATGGAAGTTCCATACAGCAGGCTCTTAGCTTCTTTACATTCGCCAGCAATTCGCAAGTTCACATTTTACTGACTTCTTTATTCTTGAGACATTATTGACTTTGTAATAAACGTCCTCGAACCTAGACAAATGGGTAAAGAGTTACATAAAAATGTAAATTTGGAATGTTTAATATATGTAGATTTAATTTATGGCATGTACTATATATATAAACCTGTCTGATTGTTATGTTTCATCTGGAGTTTTATGTGTTGCCATTATTCCTAGAAATAATCACCAACGCCGACTTGTAAATTGTCGCATATATGTAGATGAATTTAAAATTCGACAGTGACGTATTCCTGTTCTGACCACCTTATCTGCGAAATAAGTAGGTATACGGCAGTATTCTGATAAAATCGTTTATCTTTCAGGGCCATTGCTTTTGACTGTCACAGCAAGCAATTTTAGTACATCGAAAGTTCGAAAGCTGAATAAAATTATCTAAAGCTGAAATAAACCTTGGCAATTAATACAAAGAAGTTAGTATCAGATGCTCAAAATACAAACATAATGGCAAGCATGCCACACCTATTCGCAACTAGCTGCGACAACGTAGCTAAGATTTATACTGATGTGTTTGTTTTAGCTACGATCTGATGCCTTTATTAATACAAGTAGCATCTTTAAAAGTAGATATGCTAGTATGACTAATTAAACTTACAGAGGCCAATGTAGTGGCACAACTATCGCCTAACTCCAAATATTCGCTTTTAAATTAATGAAGCGCTGTTTTTGTCCGAACAAACACCACCATCCAAACCCATTCATAGTTACGGTGCTTTTTACCTATTAACGCTTTATACCTGTTTCAGATCATGCTTAATTTTAGTTGGGTGTGATAACAAAAAATATGTCAATTTTGCATAGTAATACCCGATGGGAATCCGAATCGCACGTGTAACTGTTGAAATATATAGGATTAACTCTCATCTCGAAACATAGATTGTTGAGAGATGAGATTTGTTATCGAATTCGTAACATATATGGACACATAGCCCGAACCAATACATGAAGATGGTAATATTTACTTCCTCCGTCTCCGAATGTATTAGGTAGTATCTTGAAATACTAATATCAATTCATTCTATAGTTAAACCATACCACACATTTTACTATATAGTATCATATCTGCAAGTTAAAGATCAACTGTCAAGATAATATTTACAACTAACATTTATAAGACAAGTCGCGTCAAAGATTGGAGAAGTCTTAATGTTTAAGCAATGTTTTGTATCTTATTAAATTCGTATTTCGCACACAGACAAAATGAGATCCTAAGCCTCCTGGCCTACGAACAGCAATTAAGAGTCGCATTACGACTTGCTGTAGTTTTCAATATGTTACCTAAATATAGCCATTGTCTTGCGATCGATATGGAGGAAATGCAATTTCTTTAACTCTTTATAAACGAAGATAGGAAAATAATGATATCCACTGTGTCCGTACATTCTCGTCACTTATTATTTAACAATCAAAGCAAATGTCGTATAAGTGATGCCACCGTGAAAATTCCTTTGATAAGATAAGATTAAAACTATTAAGCAGAATCCAGCGGTCTGAAAGACGTCTTTCCGTCAGGTCCAGGTTACATCAGTATAGTTTAATCGTCAGCACGCTTCGTCGATTTGATTTGATTGCCACATATAACGGTAACTATTAGCCATGAAAGCCATGAAAAAATGCTTCAAGTACCACCAGGGTTCCACTTTACTCTAAGAACCAACGCAAAGATTCATTTCACGGGATTTATTTCAAAGCAGAAATGTTGGACATAATTGGTTTTTCGCATTTGAAATAACGCCAAACGTGTAATTTGGTATGATGGTTATACAATAGGTTACTACCCAGGTCTTGAAGTAATTGTAATCGGTTAGGATTAATTTTACGGTTACTTCGCATCAAGTCCTACTTTGTGAACGCAACAAATTGAAACAGCAAAACGTTCCCACTACTTCAAGTGAATTTAAGATTTAATGGAAAATAAAATAATAGTAAGATTAGTTTGTTCAAAGACAGCTACTTTAATCCCATTATACTAATTATCCATAAACCTCTCAAAATCTAAACGGAAAAGGACAACAACGAGGATGATATTCACTACTTCCTTCTCAACATATATATATCAAACATTAACTACTCACACATTAAGCTTTTGAAATTGTTTATTACTTGGATTACCCTGAGCAGAAAGAGCTCTTTATTTTACTTTTTCAATAAATCCATAAATCAAATTAGCCCAAAGAGAAATGCTAATCGCCCAAATGTAGACATTCAGATTAATGAGCATCTACACCAAGTTAAACAACTCAATTAGAAATAGAGTTATCCTGTTTTGGAATATCAAATTGCTTACCCCAGCTTAAAGAACATTATGGGAGATTAGATAACAAGTTGGCAGTTCTCACTATAAGAGTTAAAAACTACATCGTAAAGGCAATTTGCTGAAAATTTCAGTCAAATTGATCCACTATGAACCGAAAACTAAGAGGATAAAAGTTCCGCTTAGCCTCAATCATCATTACTGAAGTCGGTAATACAAAACCAATAGTCTCGATTATCCATTTAATCGTTTATCACGAAGGAAATATTTGAGTGTTAATCGGGATATTATGTATGTTTAACCGTGACAGAAAAAACGCCCATTTATACTTTCGATACCCTCCCCAGTATGGAGATCTGACCAGTTGTACTTGGACGTCGCGTCAGGGGCCGGCCATACGCGCGGCTTTAGACCCTATGACGTCCGACACTTAACTAAACAACGTTGATGTTTGTAGTAGGACACTCACTCTTTCTTTCATAGCACTCAAAGAACTCGCCGTCACAGACCGTTTCATTATCTAATCCCTCACATCAGCAAGAATGCGGATTATATAACAACTCTTCCATATCATAGTGTAGTAAAGACAAGTAAAACGAGCTTTTGAACTATAAAAAACGAAAAGAAATAGCATCTGTATATTAATCAGATTAGCCATCACCCATCTCCGCCCATTTAATGAACATCTGTACCAAATGAAAACACCCGATTTTGAAGAAAAAGTAAGAGTTATTGTGTATGTGTGAAGTTCAGACAAAAACACAAACAGACACCCATCTTAATACACTTCATTCTTTGGTAGCGGTGGACAAAATTAAATAATACACCAAAATGTAGTTCTTGTATCGCACGTGCATCGATTAAGGGTTATGGCATATTTGTTAGGGCAAATGTTTGGAAAGGTTCTGAATACATTTGATTAAATGGTTTCGTTCTAAATGTTATAATCGATGTAACAATTGTTTTCCATCACGTCAAGAAATTCAGGGCGGTTGCTGTCCTGTTATCTAGGCAATCACCGTGGTTTTAGAAATCCTGTTTACCTGGATCAAACAAACACATTCTATACAAGTCCCATATTTGGGTGACTAATCTAATTCAGAATATAATAACTGCTTTGCTGTGTTGTCCCCGGCTCTGTAATGCTGCTGATATTGTAATGCATTACATAACATTACATATACTTTTAAACAATATATTTTAACAAGGGCATGCAAAGTTCCATACTCTTTGTTACCCCAAAACAAATTATAAGAAATGGAAGATAAACGGTACAGCGTCGAAAATTCTTGACTTTCATTTGTATTTGCACCTGCCCGAGTGCCCCCCCCCCAACCTCTACACACACACACACCCACACATGTGTACCAGATCGGCACAAATTATCGCAGACCGACTGTATTTGGAGGGCCCAAGTAGTCTAGGACGCAGGTATTTTATTTGTGGCCTTATATACACAATACCTGCTTTTCTAATTAAATATCATAACTACTTGTTTTCTAATCAAATAACGCGGTTCCTTATTGGATGATGCCTAATTGACATTATTTGTAACCGATTATTGATTAAACTTATCGTCTAACTCTTAAAAATGCTATTTAAGAAAGTATTCAGTTCAAAAATCTTGCTGATAAGGGGAGTATAAATATTTCATTTTTCGATCTATGGTTCCGCGGGCGGAACTGTTTACTTAACTCATATTGTCAAATCCAGTCTCATATTAATAATAATAAAAGCGCCAAGACTTGGAAGATTTCGATTAGGCAACGCATTCAGACTTCTTTCTCAATAGGAGAATTGTTAGGTGCTGTAATTGCAATAGCAAAATCTGGAACAGCTATTATTACTTATTAATGAAACTTCAATTACCCATGAACTGCTACAGACAATCAGAGATGGTCTTAATTCCCTTGTGATTAAGCATTATCAAGGAGCTGAAATGACCAATTCCACGTTGAACAAACATGAAATAGTCTGTATTGTCTTATTTGGGTGAGTAGTACAAGCCGATATATTAGCTCTAGGTTCCTCGTTCATGGTGGATTATCAAAGAGCAGAACAGTAATATTTAGCATGGTTAATATTTAATCGTCAAATTTGACTTTGATTGAAAACCCAGCTGGAAATCAGACATTCCAGACATTTTGAAAAGAACGTGAAATTGGTATATCTGCTGTAGGCTTTATTTAATAGAACAATGATCACGAGATAAACTAGGACTATTGAACTATTTACTTATGTTATGAATCTTTCACGTAATCAATTTTCCAGAGACAGAGTTCATTTCGTAATGACCAGTAACAAAATGTCGCTCCGATTTTGATTTTCGGACGTATTGATCAAAGTCAATACGAAGACGCATATATAATTGGTAGGACATTCGCGTGTAATCTTTTGAGTTATTACAATATTGCCTGTCCTTTTAAAGGATTTCACTAGAAATCACTTGGATACCAATCGTGGAATTTAAAGACAATTCCAATAATTAAATTGAAATTGATTTTAAAAATATATAAGGGGTCACGATTAAATGGTATTATTATGAATCTTAAGATTAAGTCTCGCCTACTTAAGCGATTGCTGCTGTCCCCCGACATATTTTGGAATGGGCTGTACGTACAGTCCAGTCTCGTTACAACTACATGCTCGGTAAGGTATAGCTGACGGTTTCGGATAGTTCCCGGATCCATTGACTGGATCTGGTACATGTGTTTATTGTTTGAAATGTTTACGCATATCGTGTCCTGTCCATTGATTTTTCTTGTGTAATTGTTTATGTGTCCTCCTTCGCTCACTATTTATCTGGGACACTTTGTCATTAACCATTGCTAATTCTTCCTTTTTATAGTTATTCCCGTAATGAATTAGGTCATGGCAGCAGGGATTCTGCCAAAAATTAATTGAATTCTAAACAAATGTTAAATAATTTTTCAGAGCAGCCGGTGGACAAAAAAACGTTTTGGCCGAAATTTAAAATTGCATATAGATTGTGTGAAAGATTTCGATGTAAATTTGTCGAAACAAGGGAGCAACAAAGGATGTCAATTGCTCTTCAAGGCGAACAATTCATCCAGTTCTTGCCGAAAATATTGTGTACGTGGTATTTGATAAGGCTGAAATATTAATTGAGCATTCATTCATGGATACCATAGATTTTTAAATTAAAGTTAAATTATAGTTCAGTCAATGCCGAGGACAACAAATATATTCCATCTATTAGAATACATCTAGTTCTAACACAGAAAACAACACACAACGAAGTCACAAACAAATTTCTTATATCAAATATGGTGCTACCTTTTGGCGTCGGAAAAATTCTGGCCAAACCGTCGTGAACTATAATTACATAAATCCAACAGCGCCTTCCATTATTTGAAAAACAGAATATCTTAAAATACAAAAAAGCTGTACTCTCAAAGCCATTGCTATGTATGATTTATACATATAAACAATCTTAAATCTGAGTCTATTGCAGTAAACTAACTCTCAAGTACACATCGCGTTGTGTGCAATAAATCACGATACTCGGATAACTAAACCGTCTTAAAGTGTATCTGAAAGAACATTATTTTCTGACATTAACTATTCCATACCAGTTAATATCATTGGTGGCTTGAATTTGTATTTAAAAGGATGCAAATTAAAGAAAAGGGGTCTGTCTGTAATATGAATGAAAATACTACGATATTAAACCACTACCGTTAACTAATAACGGATTTTACAACAAAGGTAAAGTTATCTCTGGGATCGAAATTGATGTATTTAATTTGTCTTTGCAGGGCACATTTCTAGGATATATTATGTGTTTCACATCAAATTCAATGACGATTAGCAAAGTATTCACGCTAGCTTCCCATGGCAATTTAAAGGGACTATCCCGATTTGAACAGAATCTCAAAACAAAAGTCTGAGTAGGTATGTAATTTAAAGGCCAAAAGATAGAGGAGTGGTGTATTTACCTTGTCTCAAAACTGCTTATCCAGGCACGTTACCCTTTCAAGATTTCGGCTTATTTTTTCGTTGAGTGACCTAATAATCGATTTAGGGGTCTATACAATATTTCACCTACACATTTTTTTTAATGAAATAAACGTCTGATTTTATCCAGACACCGCATAATACAGTTTGGGACTCCAGAGATGGAGACTGGCGGGTTTAAGTTGTTTGGAAACGTATCACGTCTGTAATATGAATGAAAATACTACGATATTAAACCACTACCGTTAACTAATAACGGATTTTACAACAAAGGTAAAGTTATCTCTGGGATCGAAATTGATGTATTTAATTTGTCTTTGCAGGGCACATTTCTAGGATATATTATGTGTTTCACATCAAATTTAATGACGATTAGCAAAGTATTCACGCTAGCTTCCCATGGCAATTTAAAGGGACTATCCCGATTTGAACAGAATCTCAAAACAAAAGTCTGAGTAGGTATGTAATTTAAAGGCCAAAAGATAGAGGAGTGGTGTATTTACCTTGTCTCAAAACTGCTTATCCAGGCACGTTACCCTTTCAAGATTTCGGCTTATTTTTTCGTTGAGTGACCTAATAATCGATTTAGGGGTCTATACAATATTTCACCTACACATTTTTTTTAATGAAATAAACGTCTGATTTTATCCAGACACCGCATAATACAGTTTGGGACTCCAGAGATGGAGACTGGCGGGTTTAAGTTGTTTGGAAACGTATCACGTATATTGAGTTAGTTGCTCGGCCCTGGGGTAGAGGTTTTAAGGGATTTTAACACAGTATTAAGCAGATTTATGTAAACTTTTGTATAATCTATGCACTTCAAATGTCGACGGACAATCATTTCACTAAACAAACCAACGCATCGAAATGAATGAAATCGGCATTTTGTTTTAAATACACTTACGTCCCAAAAACTTTTGCACACTCTGCCATTTGTATGGAACCACGTGGTCATGTTAATTTATATATGTATCGAATGATGAAGTACATCGACCAGAGTTTATTGATAACAGCATTTTCATGAAGATTTTAAGGGGATTTCTATTCCTTATACCTCTCTTTACAAACCTTTTTCAAGTTAGCGTCGACTCGTTTGCATAACTTCATTTGGTAGAGTCTACCGTTTACTGGAGTTTAGTCGTATACAATGTATCTAGTTGTTATAATATGATTAACAAACATTAGCCGACAATCTCATCCATCTTTAACATTTGACTTTTATCCTTCAGACAGATTCTCATATTCAGTCACGAAGTTCTCTTTGATATATAAAAGCTTTTGACGACTGATTGTAATAATCCACTTTAGTTCGTGTGAAACATAAAAGAAAAAAATTATAAATTAGTAAAGGAATTAATTGATACGTAATAAGATTAACAAAGCATTTAATAAAGCTTTATTCGACAAGAGATATTTTCAAGGTAAGAGCATCGAAATGGTTTTTGTTTACAACGGCTGTGACATTTTAGGAAAGTTGCATTGATTATAAAAATAAACAGACCATGTTTACTATACCACATCTCATTTATTTGGGAATACACGTATGCTAAACCATAATACCGGGTGTCATAGTTTCGAGTTTACCCTTCGGCTTCTAAAGTGTAAGTGGAGAATATTGCCCTATATAACGGAGCGATGGACAACATTGCTATACATGTACAGATAAATACACCACTTGTTTATGTTCCCGTTTCACAACTCATTTTATATAAATCTCAAAATATTGTGACACAACCCATTAATCTTATTTTTGCATATGTTCAATCATATTATCAGCTCGTTGTTGTTAACGTACATCAACTTTTCATATCGCCAACAATACAATAGCAAGGAAAACTCATCACAATCCGCAATGGTGCCTGGCCGAGCTTACACGGGGTAACTGTTAGCTTAATTACTATGAAAGTTGATCATAGGAACAACTCCTTTGGGTGGTAACGTGTTATCACACTCTTATTGAAAACCTCAATACTTTTATACTTCAAATATGATCAAAATGAAAACAAGGTAACGGAATGTAAACATCAACTTGGAATTAACCTGCAAATCGTGATGTTTGTAGGATTATATTGTTAGTAGTCGGAGCCAAATCTATTTAATGCGTCATATAAATTTCTGGAATCTAAAACAACGCTGCAAATGCCTTATGGTTAGCTGGCGAGTTTTGGGTCAATCTGGTTTAGTTGTCCTTGCTTTAATTTCGTAACATATTAAAAACGCCCGTACATATATATTCAGAGACAATGCCACTTGCGATATAATGATTACAGTAGACGAAATAATTGAAAAGTACACAATTAGATTCCGATTGTTCAATAATTTTAAGCGTGGTTAAATCATAAAGGACAAAGTTATTGGTGTTTTACTGATTTGATCAGCCATTTTGTGGAGTAAGAGCAATTGTTCGACTTAATTTGTTGTGGGTTGGATGGAAATCCGTATTTTGATATGTCGTATTGTATTGTCATGGGTGTAGTTTACTTCATACTGATGGATACGATGGACGATTAGATTGTTTTATTATTTAAATGTCCATAATAAACTTTATATTTTCGGGTAGCAATGTGGAGAAAGTATCGCAGACGTGACAGTACAATACCTTCATTGGTCTTCACTTATATTCAGCAGGATATATGTATATTACATCATGTCTGTTATAATCCATCGACGTAATATAAATACACGTACACTAAAAAAAAACTTGTGTTGAAACAACACAAACTTGTGTTGTTTTCAACACAAGTTGGGTGTTACTATTTAACAACACAAACTTGTGTTGAAACAACACAAACTTGTGTTAAATGCTGAAACAACACAATACTTGTGTTAAAATTTGTCAAACAACACAAACTTGTGTTGAAACTTGTGTGAAAATCTACACAAGACTTGTGTTGAAAGTTCTGAAACTTGTGTTGAAATTTCTGAAACTTGTGTTGAAATTTTTGAAACTTGTGTTGAAACTTGTGTTGAAATTTCTGAAACTTGTGTTGAAATATCTGAAACTTGTGTTGAAATTTCTGAAACTTGTGTGGTTTCATATACAAACTTGTGTATAACCATCAACAAAAACTTGTGTTGTATTTCCCTCACTTTATATCCTATATAGCAACTTTTCCCATGCAGCATCCCCCCTTTTGCTCTGTTTAACCTGCAAAGTTTGATAAATGAGGTAACAATAATTTTTTTTTGTTAAATTATTATTTATTCATAAAATGATATTTGGAATGTTAACAGAAAAATAATATTAATAAAATTGTGTTAAATAACGCCCCCCCCCCCTCAAATCACAAACTATAAAATAGCTATTTAAATTTTTCTTTACTCATCAACAAATGCTAAGCATATAAAGACAGTATCCCTACTCCATACCCCCAAAATATATAATTCAAATATATTTAAATTTAATAAGATATATACCAAGCACTAATAAGATAAATTATCCACTTATTTGAATTACTTTCAAACAGTGAAAAGTGTTATAAGTCGAATTACATGTGATTATTGAGTAATCTAGAAATAACTAGCATACACAGAAAATTAACAAAAGCAAAATGACCTATTTTACAGTAGTAATAAAATGGTGTAGAACTCTTTCCTCATTGGGAAAAAAACCCCAACCAAATGAATATTTTGTACATATACGGAGCAAAGCATCAACAAGAACTAGCATATAAAGACAGTATTCCTACCCCATACCCCCAAAATATATAATTCAAATATATTTAAATTAATAAGATATATACCAAGCACTAATAAGATAAATTATCCACTTATTTGAATTACTTTCAAACAGTGAAAAGTGTTATAAGTCGAATTACATGTGATTATTGAGTAATCTAGAAATAACTAGCATACACAGAAAATTAACAAAAGAAAAATGACCTATTTTACAGTAGTAATAAAATGGTGTGGAACTCTTTCCTCATTAGGAAAAAAAACCCGAACAAAATAACAAAATGAATATTTTGTACATATAAGGAGCAAAGCATCAAGACTGCAGGATTAAAATATAAAAATATGAGAGACAATGGCAAATATTGAATAATATGTACAAAATATTTATATACAATTACAAATCATAAGCAATGGGAAGCCACGGTGAGTATAAGGCGTTGGCCGAGAAATTTCAACTGGAGTTTCAAGCATATTTCCTCCATGTCAGTAGTGCAGGACGTGGGAATGGACAATATATAGTTGTTTGGATAGGACAAAAAACCTTCATCTAATGTTCACATTGCCGTGTATTTTAAAGAAGAGATAGAAATGAGGTTAAGCATCCACTTGACACAAACTGGGTACAAGCCTGAATCAAAGCCACTTTGACTGTGTTCACTTTAAAGTACCCTTGACAATTGACATATTTGACTCATTGCCAGACCTCCTGATCCAATGTGTGCCTGTTAACCATTCGACCCCCTGAGTTCCCTTTAATGAAGCCTTGACAGTTGACATATTAGATATAAGAGTAGACTGTAAGGCAGAATCACCCTAATAACACAGAAAAGTGGGATATTAGGATATTAAACCTTATTTCGTTTCATAAGCAAGGAAAAGTCACCATAATGTAGGTCTAGGTTTTTTGTAATTCTGGGTATATCTGATCTACATTTGGTTTCTAGATAATGCCTATTAAATACTTTTATGATTTCCGACCAAATTTTACGTGATTTATATGTCACTTTACTTTCTATATTATACAGAAATTAATAAGAGGATTAAAATCTAATTGTGTTTTCGAAGAATACTTAACGTTAAAAACAAAAAATAAATATTTAAAATTGGGTCAAATGCATTCTTTTCCAGAATTATAAAATAAATTGATGCTTGGTTTCTCTTCTTTTTATCATTCATTAAATTCTCCTCTGAGGGTGCTTCAGCCTAAAAAATAAAAAGTGGGAAATAAGAATACTTTCTATATGGTTCATAATGTTTAAATAAGCAATTTATTTTGCCACATTGAGACTATTTCTATTTTTTTCAACTTTGTGTAACACTCCTTTTGTCTTGTCAAGTTACAGGCCCAGACAGAATAAAATGCTCAAATGAAATGGGTTAGAGTCAGAGAAAGATAGAAATTTGGTTTAACATCCACTTGACACAAACTAGGTCATTTTGGGACCAACTTACAGTTTAATTTTATTTCAATAATTTGCTTGCGCTGAGGGGTCATTAGGAGTGAGAGCAACCGGAGGACCCGCAGCTTTATGATACAGCGCGCATGTCCTAACCATCCGGCCATCCAACCGGCAATTCACCCCCACCCCCTTAGAAGTCACAAAAAGGCCTTGAGATTTTGGACTGAAATTTTGCACGGTACCGCGACCCTAAGGCATACTCTTGTATCAAATTACAATTGCCAGAGGATCTTTTACATGCATGCCAATGTGAACACAGGACCATGTTTTGTTGTTCAATCTGAACCACTAGACGAATGTCCTTGTCAGGCCCTCCATCCTGAATTTTCTATGTCAACATTGGGAGCAAACCTGCAGAGTCTTACCCACCTCGACTCTCCACAAATGAGACAGTCATATGTGCACATACATGTGTGTGTATACTTTTACTATACTAAATTGAATTTTATATTTCAAAATAATAAACTGAAATGGAGGCTAATGTCACCTCCGCTCCAACCGGGCTACATTGTGCCAAACACATTTAATGGTGAGATTTCAAATTACCATATCAACATTCTTTTCTATTAGAATTGAACACTCACCCTCCAAAAACCTCATTCTTTCAGCTCTTTCTTCTCCCATATTTGTTTTTTTTTTCTAATTCTATTATATGATGTTTTATTTGCTATGGCATCTAATATGGAAACTGAAAAATATGAATATGTGACATGTAATTAACTGTTTAAGATATCTTACCATATACAAACAGTGTGATATGAAATTGAAACTAAAATATCTACGGTATCCAAAACCATTTGAATCCTGAAGATTTTACATAAGCCGTGAAAATCTATTTTAATAACCCTTGTTTGTCATCTGACTGGACTGTCACAGTAATTAGACGATAGCCATGTGGCAGTTTTTCCTGAGAAAGTGCATTTGTATTGTTCCATGGAACCAAAAACCTGCAGTCCCATCGGCGTGCATGTAACCCGATAGCATGGTATGGCCTTATATTTTTGTTCTGGGTATGCCCCATTGTTGGTTTTTAGAAAATACATACTTTTCTAGTAAAGCTGTGGACACACCAGAATGATGTGCTCAAATTATTTGCCCAATTCAATTGGCACAAAATTGCAGCCGAATGAGTGGATACTCCAGGCCTAGTTGTCTAGAGTGTCGCGCTTCGACCTCTAGCTGGCCGCTCACCTATGGCTTGCGGCTGTGGTTTCCAGTCCTGGTGTGAGCACATGTGGCATGGAGATAGAGGCGCCTTCTCAACCTTTTGGGTTTCCTCCGGGCACTCGGGTTTCCTTGCACTGCTAAAGGCCCCTAAGTGCAAGCGAATTATTGAAATAAAATTAAACCATATGTTAGTCCCAAAAAGACCTAGTTTGTGTTGAGTGGACGTTAAACCCCATTTCTCTCTTTTTCTCGCTCCTCAGATTCACCACTCAGTTGACAGTTACATTACCTTTTAGGTCACATGATTTAACATTTGTCTTCAAAAAATTCATGTGACTTCTTGATATGAATGTGTGCTTATTGGCTAATGAATTCTAAAACCAGACGAACGCTTCAACAAAGCGAGCACACCAATCAAATATAGTTCAGCCAAATATATCAAACCTGTTTGATTTGGGCGAATGTCAGTGTACACACTACATGAATTTAGCGCTGATTGATTCAGCAGAATCCTTCTGCTAGTGTGTCCAGCACTGCCGATTTACGTTTAGTTTATACTTATGTAAATATCATATTTGAAATAGACCATTCTGTTATGCAACAAACACTAACAACAACTCCAAAGTTTATGTTGAATTAATATAAACACAACATACACAATGGTCAGTGCTCAGGGAAATAGCGGAAATGTAATAACAGTCCTACTTGATTCTAGGATATATATCATGCATGGGCCTACTTGATTCCACTAATTTAATACAAGGACATGTTTATCGCACAGTTCTGTTAAGTGAAATTAAAACCCGATTTCCCCTCTCTCTTGACTGGATATTACTACTGATAGTGATATTATTAAAAAAAATATATTAAAAGAAAATGAAATACTTACCAGTTTTTCTTTGTGGATTAGGCCTATATGCTAACATCAATGACTGAAATAAAAAGAAGAAATTATAGAGAAACTTCAGACGGCAGGTGTTAGTTTCTGAATCAGTACGTTGCATTGATTAATATAAAAATAAAAGGTTTGTTTGGTTGTTTTTTCTTTTACACCGATAAGATTACATTTAGGAGATGGCGTTCTAAGTTGTAAAACTTGTGCCTTATCCACTTGTTACTTAGAACAATAAAATATGTTTAAATTAAGATTAAATTCCAATTAAACTAGTACAAAAGTTAGTATCTAGCTATAGTCCATGCCTGATATACACGTATTTCTCATTTTGCCCGAAACAAAGATGGCTGCCTGGCGAGTTATAAAATGAAGAGAAATTCTTACCTGCTGGTCCCAGTTGGTGTTGTTTTTTGCAAGTACAAGTATTTGAACAACGATCTGGCGCCGAATAATATTAATAAAGCACGTTTTCAGAAAAATTAAGACAAATTCGGTAGACTGCTGAATTACCGGGTCCGGGACGCTTTACAAACCAATCAAAAAAATTTCTTGTCCGCCATTATCAAATACACACTTCCGGTTTAATTGTTCTGAGTTAGTCTCTAACATCCAGAAAAATATTCTACGAATAACGTACGTTGAAGATTACGAGGTTCTAGAACAAGTCTTGGTCTGACTTGTTTGTTTTTAATTATTAATAATATACATATAAACAATAAATCGATGCTAAATTAAATACACGGTTTTATTTTTTTTTTAAATTTTACAAACCTGCGGTCTTGTATACTGTGTGACAATTATATTTTTAAAAATATCACTCCCGGTTGACCTACTACGAAACATGGCGTCCTACAGTTAAATGTCTAACTGAATGTCGCTGATAAAATATCAAATAGAGTATAGATAACTTGGAGAACCATTGTATCAATAAATCAATTATGAGACAAATCTGGAAGATTAATTAAATTTGATTGGTTACTGTTTAGTTAACCAATATACTGTCCAATTTCGATTACACCAACCAATTACATTACTAAGAGTTTTACTCATTGTTTTCCAATGCACATTGAATCAATTTTGACAAACACAAGGGTGCTGAAAATCACATGTACACTATATATTCCTTTGATATGTCAGTTTATTGGATCAATAAAAAAAGTCAACCAGACATTTCATCTTTATAGACAACTTAACACCAATTAACATTCAAGTCTGCCCGGCAATTGTCTGATTAATTAGTGCGCACACTCTTCCAGTGAAGAACCCCATGTAATTTTCGGGATTTGAATTAAACCTTTTATTTTATTACTTTTCTTAAACTTGTGAACTCCCGAATTCTGACTTTGTAAACCAAAAAAAAACCCAAAACCCCCCAAAAAAAGAAAAAATCTTTGGTTGACGGTAGGCCTACACAATACTTGTGTTACTGATATGAAAACACACAAGATTTTTACAAATCTACACAAGTTTGTGTAAATGCAATGCAAAACAACACAAACTTGTGTAGATTAGTTTTAACACAAGTACTTGTGTTGCGATCCAACACAAGTTTTTTTTCAGTGTATTCATTACATATGTATTATATAGACATTGTCGATGCTAAATATTTAACAATTAATTGAAAAACACATTCAAACTACATGGGGAAAAGTGTATTTATTTTTACCCAAAACAGTATATCTTTCCACGTCTTCATGGAAAACGTTCCTTGACAGATTACACATTTTAACGCTGCTGCCATTACTTGTACCTCTATAGGTTCGTCTAAGCTTGAGGCTTTGTTCATCATGAACTTCGTTTATTGTGATTTTCCCCACGACCAATTGTTTTAAACGACTCCAGTTTAAGTTCAAGAATATCGGTAAGTTCAGGGGTGGGGTCCACTACACAATATTCTTCTCTCACAAGAATGTCGGTAAGCTCTATTGGTTAATTGGTAAGTGAGGGGGTTGTGTGCACTACACATAATTACACAAAACAACACTTCTGACAAGATACAATTATGCAGATATGGAACTTGTAAACAAGAAATGAAAACTGCTTCAAATATATTATTTTATGGTTCGACGACCGACCTGGAATTTTATTTACGCTGAGGATGATCAAAATACTATTCTTATTGCATGTTTATAATCCAAAGATCGTGGTTTCTGTCGATATATGCGCTTGTCGGATCGTAACTTCCTGAATTATTGCCCTTTTTTAGCTTGGGGTCCCTCTAGATGTCACAATAAAATTAATATCGGATTTAAATTCCGGTTGAATATATCACTGTTACCCCGTAATAAAAGCTTAGGTGGAATTTCGTGAAAATCGACCAAAAACTGCCAGACAAGATGCGAATAGTGTAAACAAAAATATGGTAATACCAATGTTGTGGAAACTGCATAGGTCACTATTGTAATCCGATTTTGACGAAACTAAATTTATTTGCTAGCCAACGAAACATACACCCAAACAGCAGCTAAATCGTCCGGGCAGTCAACAAGTAATTATCAGAAAATCATTAGAATTTGTTTGGTTTTTATAAAGTTCTGCCCCATGTTAACGTTAAGTATACAAAACATTTAATATTATGGATTTAGCTATTCAATTATCAATTTTCAAGAAATTCACACTCAACCATCATTAATGTGTAGGGGATATAGTCAAACGTTTTTTTTTTAATAGGGTCCACAAGTTAAAAAACATAATTTTTCGTACAATCAGGGACCATAATTCAGGAAGTTATGGTCCAATGTGCCCGAATACCGACAGAAACCGCGATCTTTGGGCTATAAAATTACATATCAAATTTCAACAAAATCGATCAAAATGTGACCTTTACAGGGTCCACAACCTTGATATATGATATTTCTACACTATTCGCTTATTAGCGATAGCCATTTTGTCCGGCAGTTTTGGTCCGATTTTTACGAAATTTGAACTCACCCTTCATTATGGGGAAACAGTGATATGATCAAACATTATTTTAAATCCGTTATTAATTGTGACCTCCAAAGGAACCACAAGCTAAAAAATGTGGCGATTTTCGTACATCAGGGGCCATGTGCAAATATGCAATGGAACCAAGATCTTTTGGTTATAAACATGTATTTCAAGTTTCATCAAAATCGGTTCAGAATTGTGACCTCTATAGGGTCCACAACCTTGATATAACATATTTTCACATTATTCGCGTACAAACGGCGACCATTTTGTCCGTCAATTTTCACGAAATTCAACCTCGTTCTTCATTACCATGTAACAGTGATTTAATCAAACGTTTTTTTTTTTTTTAAATCGGATAATAATTTTGACCTCCAGAGGTACCACAAGCTAAAATAAAGTGATTTTTCGGGCAATCAGGGGCCATAATTCAGGAAGTTACAATCCGATAGGAACAAATATCGAAAGGAACCAAGATCTTTGGGTTATAAACATATGTCAAGTTTCATCAAAATCGGTTAAAAATTGTGACCTCTATAGGGCCCACAACCTTGATATAACATATTTTCACACTACTCACGTACAAACGGCGGCCATTTTGTCTGATTTTCACAAAATTTGAACTCAATCTTTATAACCATGTAACGGTGATATAATCAAACGTTATTTTAAATCGGATAACAATTTTGACCTCCAGAGGAACCACAAGCTAAAAAGGGCGAGTTTTCTGACAATCAGGGGCCATAACTCAGGAAGTGACGATCCGACGGACGCAAATATCGAAAGGAACCAAGATCTTTGGGTTATAAACATGCATTTCGAGTTTCATCAAATTCGGTTCAAAATTGTGACCTCTACACTGTTCACAAGCTAAAAACGTGATTTTTCGGACAATCAGGGGCCATAACCCATTAAGTTACAGTACGATACATGTCAATATCGAAAGGAACCGAGATCTTAGGGTGATAAACCTATATTTTAAGTTTCATTGAAATCAAATAAAATTGTGACCTGTAGACTGTTCACAAACAGTTGTGGACGGACGGACAGGGGCGACGACAATATACGTCCACATGAAAATGTGGGCTTATAAAAAACGATTGAATATGAAATATACCTTTATAACCCAAAGAGCTTGGTCTTGTCGATATTTGCGCAGCCGCTGGTTTGACAAGGCGATGTACTGCCAATAGGTTTTGGGGGCATCGTGAGACACGTGAAACCATCGGGAGAACTACGTTTTATCGGGAAAACTGGCCATTTCTTTGTTAACGATGGAAATGGGATATAGACACTTCATTTATTGTCGTAGTAATATTAATTGACAATCGAGACTGTTTTTTGTCAAAAATTAGCTTTTTCTAACTAATTCTTACATAATTCATTCGTAATACTTTTATATTTAATAATAATAACTTGCATGTCTGTCTGAAATTTACAGCTGCCAGTATTATTTATGATTAGCTGTACGATTTCAACATGTCACTGAACAAATCTATTCACGTGACCAAGATTGATCAAGTCGGCAAATTGATTCAGAAATAATTAAGATTAAAACGTCTGGTATAACATAGGCTTTAATGAGCTGATTAAATTCAGTACATCGAATTGAGGTGATTTTTTTAGTCGCAAATAACAGATATGAACTGATATCCATGTAAGGGAAAGACATAAAGAGCTGAATGAACTTTTTATACCATATGTATACATGTCAAAATCGCGAATCACATATGTTACAAAGGAGACATCTATGGAAACTGTATTTTTCGATCAAAAATCGTAGATATAACTCAATTTTGTAATTTAGTCCCACGCCAAATGACTTTAAAATATACTATTCAAAAAAAGTATGGGATATTTGATTTTGGGGGCATAATACTAAAATATGCAAATGACTATAGAACCTAACAGAAGAAACATTTCCAGTTACATGTGACGCTCAAACGCACCAATAGCTACCGCGTGGAATGCAGGTGATGCTTGGGATCATCATGGGGGTCCAACCCAAGATTTGCACTGACTTTGAATGTTACAGTCATTGTGGCATTGAATTCCAGGGTGGAAACATCAGTTTAATTGTTTTAGTCACCAGAAAACAAATTTTGATATGCGTCGGCTTACCCAAAATGAAGGATTACGTGCCCTTGGCATGCTACAGATCAGCCCAACACAGGCGGTTGTGGCGCGGACGATGAATGTTTCTCAGTCTGCCATAAGCAGGCTATGGTCCAGATACCGTGGTACACAATCTGTACAGGACAGACCACGCCCAGGTCGAAAGAGGGCGACAACTCAAGCCCAGGATCGATTTATCCGTACCTTGGCCTTGAGAAATCGTGTCATCACAGCAAATCAGATCAGCCCTCGTCTTCAAACAGACACTGGTGTGAGAGTGAGTGGCCAGACGATTCGGAATCGACTGCATAGGGGTCACCTTCGCGCCTGACGTCCTCGCGTGATCCCTTGTTTGAGAGATCATCACATTCAGGCAAGACCTCGTTGGTGTAGGGATCGTCAACACTGGGATAATCGACGCTGGAGCAATGTGATGTTTTCAGATGAGTCAAGGTTCACTGTTGATTTTTTGGACAAGACGTTATCGTCATCAGACATGATCGATTTGGGGTGGTTCTGTTATGGTGTGGGGAGGCATCACTGTTGCTGGAAGAGCGGCTTTACATGTTGCTGCAGGGCGTGTTACAGGCCAGTACTACCGGGACAACATCTTGGCAGTCCATGTTGTGCCGTTCGCACGACGTCATGGCCGCCGTTTCATCTTCCAGGATGACAACGCAAGATGTCACAGGGCCAGGATCGTTACCTCCAACAACAGAACATCACCACATTACCTTGGCCAGCACTGAGTCCCGACCTCTCCCCCATCGAGCATGACTGGGACATGCTTGGACAGAGGTTACGTCAACGTCAACAAAGTCCTACCAATGTCCAAGAACTTGCTGCTGCGTTGCAACAGGAATGGGACAATCTGGACCAAAATGACCTTAGACGTCTCATCAGGAGTATGCCACGTCGGATCAATGCTTGTTTGGCAAACAGAGGAGGATTTACCCGTTACTGACTTTGTTGTGATGCTGTGGTAACTTTGCTGTTTGACCCCGGGTATCATTTTACCCTTATAATGATCAGCCTGTGTCTTACTTAGTCTAACGATCATTTGGAATAAATCGATGAAAGTGAACTTCATTTCATTTTGTCATTTGTTTCTTAGTCAGTTTCATTAGGTGACTTTAATAACACTTAAAAATCAAATATCCCCTACTTTTTTTGAATAGTATATATATTATCTCTTCGACAGCAAGGCAATGAGTGTTTGGTGATGCCTGTGTATAGGACAAAACAAATACAGACTATCGTCAACATATAGACTCCGACGACAGTGACAAGTTTCTTTTTGACACAAATCTTATTTAGTTACTTTAAGTCTACATTTGATCCATCAACTGGTTGTATATACCAGTTTAAATCTGTTGGCACATGCGCTTGAAAAGTCTGGTTCGTCATCAATATTTTATTTTAATTTGGCGACTTCTACAGTTAGTTATCCACCGAAATTTATTGGTGATTAGATTGGCCTGTATAACGTAGTCTAATGTAAACGTACGTTTCAAAACCATTCTGCTAATTTAACGCGACTGCTTATTCTAGTCATATGTTTTGTTCTTCTTGGAATTGTCGTTCATGTATAACTTCGGTATTGAAGCATTTGGCTTGAATAGTTGCATAATCTCTCTTCTTGTTATGAACTTATCAGCATTCAGAAATTTGTGAAAACTGAATTTATCTCTTCTAACGAAGGATAAACCAGCAATAAGTATGGAAATAACGTGAAAAGGGTTTAACAAAATCATATTTATTTTTACCGGTAGATTTTCATCCTTTTAAATTAAAGTATTTTCACACAATTCAGTCTCGTGTACATTATTTATTTCAGACAGAACAGCTTACAGCAAAAACTATTTGATTCATTACTACATTGTAAAGTGTTGGTAAAAACACGCTTGATATAATTTACTGCATTCGTAACAACAATAATGCCGCTTTGTTATTCTATTTTAAACCATATTGCCTGCGATGAGAAGCAACTGTTAAGTCTGTAGAGATAATTGTTTGCTGCTCTGCATTATAATATACTAATTGTGGCCATCTACGCAATTGTACAGAATCTTAAAGGAGGGTTCCGATTTACATCTTAAAAAAACCTGAAATGGGGTTTAACGTCCTTCTTTCTTTTTCATCACTACAGTTTATGAAGACTGGCATACTTATTTTCTACTTCTCCCTAACCTCAAAATGTTACAACCACTTTTTGTCTAGGTATGCTGTTTGGGTGGAGATTTATCAAATAAAGCTTTATAGTTTATAAATGACAATAACCCATATTCGAATAATTTAGGCGTTTTCTGTGTATATTTAATATAGTCGGATATTTTTTACTTGATTAACAATCTATGACATACATGGAGCACTATTCTTCTTGTCCTGATGACTTGATGAAATAATCAAATCGGCATTATTTTTTCTAATATTTAACAGAAATAGATTTGTTTCAATTTACTGAACATCCTGTACAGATCTTTAAAAAAAAAATCAGATGAAAACTGTAGTCTCGAGAGTGTTATATATCACAATATTTATTTGCTTCAATATATTTATTTACACAATGGCTTTACAATTAACAAAACGCTGGTTATAGAAATCATAGTTCACACCAATTAAAAATGAACACGCCTTTTGGGAGATTAAATATGTTTCATTAAACATCCATTCACCACTAAATACAATATTTCTGCAACTCAATGTCACAATAATCTGATGCCACTCATGAATTACTTGCACCTTTATCTTCTTATGAAGCATCTTCTAACCTGAGCAGAAAATACCCATTATCCAACTTCGTCAATGTATTGCTGTTACAAGTTCATAACTCTCA
The DNA here is from genome assembly GCA_036850965.1 of Patella caerulea. Classification (NCBI taxonomy): domain Eukaryota; kingdom Metazoa; phylum Mollusca; class Gastropoda; family Patellidae; genus Patella; species Patella caerulea. The sequence continues at coordinate 14,589,537 of JAZGQO010000014.1, read as the reverse complement.
CGCATTTATAATCACGTTATCGTGTTCCGAAGTATCGACCAAGAAAATTTATCACTCTCCAGAAATTGCTCATTCTCGAACTTTGTTAAAGCAGAAATGTTTCCCCCCAAGTCAGTCACATGAACATTAACAACATTCGAAAAGTTCTGACCACTCAACTTGCTTAATTCTACTTAACCGATCACTAATTAGCCAAAGCAGAAAATGTCCTGACTACTCTCAACTTGCTTAATTCTATTTAATCTATCATTAGTCAGTCAAAGCAGAAAATGCACTATCACCTAACACAGTGAAGGTATGCCATTGCCACAAAGGGATACATCAAGATTCATCACCAGAACCCAATTAGAAGTCTCGAACAATTAAATTGTTGATCACAGTCAATAAAACTATAGAAACAGTGTTTAAGCATCCCCACTCAATTAATATTAAATATATTTTATTTATCGCTGCTTACTCTAAAACAGAAAATACCACAGTTGAACTTAGTCATGTCATCCATCCAGTGAACACCTACACCTAGTTTGAACATTGTGCCTCAAACGTAGATGATTCATGTTCCATTTGATGAGTGCCCCGCTTTTTCCGAAAGACGGGGGACTTAAGGCTACTGAACAAGTATAACTTTAAAGGGAGTACAGCTCCAACTCAATATTATCCAGTCTCCGACGTTGTTATCTTAGTGTAAAAACATGAGATAATAATATGCCACACCGTACTAGCGATAAGGATTAGACAAAGTAGGACTGGGCGAACAAAACTGGTAAGAAATGACAATTAAAAAAAGTTTTTAAAATTGAGTATAAATCAGTTTATATATTCGAATTACGATACTAGGTTAATCAAAATAGAGATTTAGCTCTTTTGAGCGATAGCAGCAGATAATTGAAATTTGAGATGGGGCAGAAGAGTGTGGCTGAGATCAGTTTATTATCTGTAAAGGGGGCATTTCTTACATTAAAGTAACACTTTTATCACTACCATAATACAATTTAATAGCTTAGTAAAAGACCAAATACCAACAGAAAGATGTTTGACTTATGTGTAACGATATGGCCCATTGATGAAAACATCAACATCAGACTTGTGCGCTAAAAGCGAAAAAATAGCTACGATCCATTTAACACAATTCAAATATGCGAAAAACATCTGAACCGTTACAAAAACATCATTTATGGAGCCCAATTAGTTGTTTAGAAACAACAGATAGGGGAAATAAATCCATGGCAAAACAAACATAGTTCACATAAACAAAGCCATCAGTAGAAATTTGATTACCTTTGGTCTAATTCCGACCACCTATAAAAGATATTGCTTGTCATTTTGTTTACTTCCTCCACTATATGATGCATGAAGAACTACTAATGAGGTACAAGACGTCATTATGGTAGTGGGGTCAAACGTCAGCAGACTTAATATAATTCTAACTTTTCAAATCAGCTCATCGCTGCTTGATTTACTGTTTAAGCGTCTGTGATCTGTTACCTGTGCCAGTCGGCTCTCTTAAAAAAAAAGTCAATTTTCAAGGTGTCTTTCCCGAGTAACTATCCAGCAGCGCCAAATGCTTTTTATCATACGTAGATGGGCAATTTATAGCATGGCCTGGAAGCTTGCTAGTTATTATGGAATTTTCTTCGGCAATTACTGGCCTTGATAGAACGTCTCTGGCTAGTAAATCAAATTAACGATATCGAGAACCCGTCGATTTACTCGGTCAAGCTGGATAAAAACCATACTCTTTGTTTCTTATACTGTAGCAGACGGGAAAACCAAAATGTCTTAATATTCCATCTTCCACCAGACCATGTATTGTACGTCAGAATATAAAAAAAGGATAATGCTCGTAAATTTATCATCTTTGTCACATTTTGACACACGATTTATCACAGAGCATATTACCATGATTAGAGTTATAAAACATCCCATATTTTAACATTTGATATAAGGATAGTCTCCTGCATCCTGCGACAAATCGTGGCATTTATCTAACATTTATATGTATGGAAAATAAAACCTTTTAAACCCACCAGTTCAATGACAAATACGTTAAATACGGTTATAGATTTAGAGGGGTTAGTCAAATAGATGTGGGCTGTCCCTGTCATTCAAGTAGGGTGCATTAAAATGTCCGTGGTTATAGAAAGAAGTTTAATCTGTCTATCGATTTCCTGAACCCAGATGTGATATCATCTAACGTTTCCGCTGCTTTTTGCTCAATAAGTCCCTCTAATTCTGGAGAGATATCAACTCTGGAAACGAGAGGAAAATGTTGTGTATTGAAAACACAGCTGAAGTAATACTTAATGCATCAAACTCAAAAAAAAGTAACTCAGAGAGATTTAATCTACAATTTTTTGCATGAAAGTTTCATCCGAAATTCTGCTCCCCAAATGTCACGCACTTAACTTTATTTTACTGTAGTTTTCGTGAAACTCGTATGTATGATATTGGGGGTTATTTTATGCGTTGTAACGAGTTTGTACAAGGATTTATGATTTCCATTGTACTCATTATATTAAGTCGAAATGTGAAGAAAATGAAACATCTATCTTAATTACCGTTCGATAAGGTATATAAATGTATGTCGTGTCTGTCTTTCAGGAGAGGTTATTTTCGGCAAACTCCATTTGTTTCTTTCGCGTTTGTATTTATGAATCAGATGCTTGTTAATAATATCGTATACTTTGCCACGGTGATAATTACGCAACGTATTAGATCCCCTCAAAATCATTTTTTAACCGAAAATAGGATACCTCATTGGCTAAATTCATATTTCATTTTCGAACGTTACAAATACTCGTTTGCCTAATATTCGTTAATATTCAACTATTTGTCAATGCAATTGTATATTAACCATTATAAATAAACAATTATACACAACGAACGGGGAAAATAATGATAGCCATCGGAAATTATGTTAAAGATGGTCGATCATAAAATAATTAGCATGTGACGTAGCGAAGCAAGTCATTTTAATTCGACTAATGCTTTTACACAGTTATCGGAATATCAAACCACTGTTAGTGTTACCGGTCAGCTATTTTTCTAGTAGTTTAGGGGTATTAAATATACGTGTAATAAAATAACTACAATGACGGGTTTCTAGGCATATATCTCGAAAATTCTGTTGTGCGACACGGAGAAAAATCGGGATATATATAAAATGTAAAAGAAACACAGTTGTGGAGACCTTTGGTACTGTAGTGGTCATCAGTGTATACATAATTGAGTTAAGAAGAGAAATTGTCTAAGATTACTAAGCGGCCAATCTCGATTGTCGATCTAATTGTGCTAACTGTAAGGGACCAAATCAACCAATTACTGCCTAGGGTTGCTTTCAAACCAAGCGTCGGAAGTTTGTGTATGTCACTCAAGCTGACGTCGATGTACCTTTTGAGCAAACGGTCTGAATACAATCTAACTATTGGTAATTACAGTATCTGTGATCAACATGTGCCTGGCACCTTTTTCAATACATCGGCTATGAATGTGTTCGGTAAACAGTTTTATCTTTAGATGACATCCGTTTGATTGAAAAGGTTAGAAGAATCAGGAGAGCACGATGTGCATTAATCAATTCAAATCAATTAAAAACAGCTTTGTTCTCTGGAAAATCCTTATTTTACATGTCACGGCTTTTTGAAGATGTTGAATTTTTATACAATATCATATCTATAAAGGTAACCTACTGAATAAGTGCAGCTTGAAATTTGTCTACTTGCTTGCCCTCAAAAGGGTTATTTATCCGTTTGCACCCCGCTTTCTTTGTCTGTTAACGCTGCTATTCTATGTCCAACACTATTAACGGGAAATTACTATGCAACGATTGGTAATTCAGAGAAAAACTATCAAAACAGACATTCGGGTTACGGCATCGAAGACACATATTTCAAGATACAAAACACCTTGACTATTGGTATATAAATTAAACAAGCCGTTGTCATGCAAGATACACGAAAAGTTCGCAAGAGATGGACAGAAATCAAGCGAATTTTCTTACAATCAGGGTGCGAAAAACGTGGTAAGAGCTCCATTATAATCGAAGAATGTTTGTTATCGCAATACCTTGGTATTACATTCTTCTTCCCTAATTACGTAATTGAAGCGATCATTTTGTGGACCGTTTCGATCCCATTTTCACGAAATTCAAGCTCAACCATCTTTACGGTGTAACAATTCATTTTTTCGTACAATCATGGGCCATAATCGTATTAATATATCGAAGTTTTATTCAAACTTTTATATATTCTCGCCAATTTTTATTCTGAGATCTTGGATTATCAGATCTAATTTTTTTTTCAGTAAATTTGAACTATGCGACCCCTTAAACATATGAAATAATAATCTGTAAGGCGAATTACTACCCAATATATAATTATGCATTTCCCACATACGTTATTTTTAATCTTTTAGGCGACATGAAATACCCTGTATTTAAAAACAGTCTGAACCCTAGTTGAGGTCCGATGGGCGCGAATGTTGAGACCGTTGTGAGATATTCGTATATTTCCAGTTACGTCGAAATTGGATAAGTATTGTGAGGCGATGAGTTTCCACAAACACACTCTGGACGAGCGAATAGGAGCGATGGCAAAATACCTCGACATGAAAATGTGGGCGTAAAAAAGGCCAACAGTGTGGCTGATGTCCCACGCCGAAATCCTAAAACAAATAGATGACACATATTAATTAATCGCACATTTATTTTTTTCAAAAGTATTGAGCAATCAAACTATACACCAAGTTTCAACACTCTCTATCGGGCAGACTCAAGATTATGGTGCTTTGGCATTGACCAAGGAAACTTTTTTTTAGCTCTGCTTACATGTAGCTTTAGCTCGAAATGTTTATCATTGAGCTCAGTCAAGCCATTCACCTGATGAACATCTACATCAAATACAAAGCTGAGTTATTATGTTCCAGTCTTGACTAACCAAATTGTTTATCGCTCCTGGGCCTAAGCAGGCAATTCTCGCTATCAAACATAGTCAAGGTAATGTGTTTCATCGCTCTTACTTCATTATACTCAACGTTATCGTACTCTAATGTATCAACCATTCAGATTGCTTACCTCTGCTGACTGTCGGCAGAAAATGTTCATTATCGAACTCAATCAAAGAAGATTTCAGCTTTTGTGCTCAGGTAGAAGGAGAGTTGTTGTGTTGCAAAGTCTCAGTCAATTAAATTGCTTATTGCTCTGCTTACCCTCGGCAGAAAGTACCCATTATCGCCCTCAGTCTAGGTATTGGTGTAATGAAACTATACACCAAGTTTCATCCCTCTAAGTTACATAGAACTAAAGTTATCGTGTCCCAAAGCATCAGCCAATCAAATTGCTTATCTTTGCTTACCCTGAGCAGAAAATTGCCCATCTTCGAACTCCATCAGGGCATTGACCTTATAAACACCTACACCAAGTTAATCTTTTAGGCGACATGAAATACCCTGTATTTAAAAACAGTCTGAACCCTAGTTGAGGTCCGATGGGCGCGAATGTTGAGACCGTTGTGAGATATTCGTATATTTCCAGTTACGTCGAAATTGGATAAGTATTGTGAGGCGATGAGTTTCCACAAACACACTCTGGACGAGCGAATAGGAGCGATGGCTAAAACTATACACCAAGTTTCATCCCTCTAAGTTACATAGAACTAAAGTTATCGTGTCCCAAAGGAGCAGCCAATCAAATTGCTTATCTTTGCTTACCCTGAGCAGAAAATTGCCCATCTTCGAACTCCATCAGGGCATTGACCTTATAAACACCTACACCAAGTTTGAACATTCTAGCACAATTAGAAAGAGAGTGATTGTGTCCCAAATGGCAATCATGATTTTGGAACTATATTTAAACCATATGGCACTAGGATATCCTTGTTTGGCCATTATATTGTGTGTAGAAATATACCCGTTCAGTTGCAAACGGATTCATAGTGGAGGACAAATGCCTGACTAGATTTGACCAGAAATACAGAAGGTTCAATTTAAAGTTACATTCGATTCGAATACAGCGATTGTGTGCAAAGCAAAACACCAGAGATAAGATTGCGCCGATGTTTTGCTCTACACAACAAGTAGAAGACATTAATAACCTTTGCCATTACAAATTCAATTATCCAACCCGCATTGTAAAGAAATTATGTACACGGATTATCCTTTGATACCAGATAACAATGATCAATACTGGGATGAAAGGTGAAGCAGGTATATAATTGGCAGGGTCAAATGATGTTTAATAAAAATTGTTTTGGTCAGCAACATTTCCTTTGAAAAAACAACAGTCATTTAGTTCATATGATATTTTATAGGTCACTGGGACACCGATATGGAGACAAATGAATTGCGCGGGTACACGCGTGTAAAAAAAATATTTTCTTTGCTTATGACTATAGACATCGAGAATTAAATAAAAATGGGTCGAGAAGGGGAATTGAATTCTAACAAAACCAAACGAATATGGTTTTTATTTTACTCTGTACATCTTCAGATCAAAGAGTTTACGGAGATAAAAACAATCCAAACACTTGAATCATTTTAAAGTATAGCCAAGTCCCTGACTCAATATCATCCAAAGTCTTCCGACATTGAAAATGTGTATTATTTGTCAATTTAAATCTACAGTGATGTTGTGATCTTAGCAGGAAAGATGGCCTTCTGATTGTCCAATAATTAAGATAAATTTTTACCACTGGTACACTAATCGTGTACCATAATGCGCTTCAGCGCCATTTATAACAAGGGCCCATATAACGAGGCTAGACCAACTTCATGAACGTTGAACTCAGGGAGTCACAATCGGAACGATATTTGCGGACGGGTTGTTTCTGAGCCAAATTTATTACTAAAGACGCTTTTGAGATTATGCCGCTTCTGTGACGTCATTGTCGGTTGGGGTCTGTCCGATTTCCACAATGGCCGCCAAAATTTGACGAAAAATGAATTTCTTGTTGGAATAGGTGAATATAACGCAACGCAAGGCTTGTGATATATCACAGATAGGGTTTTCGTAGTCCTTGATCTTATAATTGATATCTAAAATATGGGGCCGGGTTGTTTCTGAGGCAATATTCAATGGTGAAGACGATTTTGAGATTATGTCACTTTCAAAATGGCTGCCCAAATTTGACGAGAAATTAATTGGGTGAGTAGCACGCAAGGTAACGCTTGTGATATGTCACAGATAGGGTTTTCATAGTCACTGATCTAAAATTAGTTCCACCGAATCCAAGATGGCGGAAATTCAAAGCCAAAGTTTGCCTAAGATGGTCGATATTGTATGCGTTGCGACCATTTCTAGGTCCCAAATATTGGCGATTTAGCTCATTTAAGTACATTTTAGCCGAGGCAAATGTTTGTGCAAAAATGGTTGATTCCACCAGCAAGTAAATTTTAATCTGAGTTTCGAAAAATTTGTCAATTGGAATAGAGTAGCGCGACTAGAAATCAAGAAATAAATTCATCTAGTGGATTTGGAATCATCACGTTATTAAGTGCCAAACGAAGTAGTCTTTTTCTCGAGATTCTTAAGCGACATTTTTCAACCCTTATACGGTGCATGATTCTTTAATATCGATTCCTTCTATTCGAGCCATTGCAACCGTAAATGATTATAAACGACACAGAATTAAAGACCTTTCTATTCTTTGAAAAGCAATTTTCTCTCTTTAAAAGGGATCCATAAGTATCCTATGTGATAGATTATAATGACGCTATATTATATATTACGCGTGCCTCTAAAGATACAAAAATGTTACGTTTAGTCTATCATTTTCTACATGATATTTTTAGTACAAATCCTACAGTTTACGGCACGACCCAGGCTTAGCTTACTTTTTTTCAGAATATGACAATACTTCTCATTGTTTTGAAAAGGTCATATTTTCCAGCGTTATTATAAATTTTTACAGGTTAACATGATGTTAATTTGGTCGTATCTTACCGTCGCCCATGTCCTGCCACACTGGCTAGTTTTTACTCCGCAGGGCCAAATAACAACCACGTAAAAGTATTTTGTATGCAAGTTTTGTTTATTATATTATGCACTCGATACTTGTTGCTTTTAATTGTACCCATGTGATTGGAAAATGTATTCCAGACGAAATGAAAAAATGTCCCATGTGTTGATAGAGGGTTGTGGAAGTCACAAGTAGTCCTAACAAAGCAAATGTATTCAATGACATGTCGTGTCACAGATTTCATATTGCGCCAAATAAATATGGTTAAAACACATGGGGCTACACATACAGCTTTTCTCTTGGGCATATCTACACAATAGGCTATACAGCCGGAGTGAGAAAATGTACTACCATAAGATAACAATAAATATTCGTCCATCATTTCCATAATTTGTCTTATTAGACATACATCTAAATTTGCATATTACCAATCCGATTAAGCACAGATCCTATTTCGTTTCGTATTATATAGTTCAAAATTTCGTTCTACTTGTCTTTACTACACTAGGCGTTATGGATGCATCGAGGGATTAGCCAATGAAACGGTTGTCACGGCGACTTCTTGGCGTGTCATGGACGAAGCTGTTGGTTAACCATTAGAAACGTCAACGCTCGTTGATTAATCAATACAAGAAACGTCTCATACCATCCCCGACACCAACTTACATTACAACTTGTCAGATCTTCATGTACAGTAGTATAGAAAATGACATCTTACTTCAAGGCATTTAATTTCGTAAAATTCGACAAAATTATCTTTGATGTACTATTATTTCTAATGTGCCAATCGTTCAAAAACAAGAAATGATTTTGCAGTTAATTGTAATATTTTAATAGGCAAGAGGCTTGAGATTTCAGTCAGGCGAACAGCTAGTTTGAATAATCGTAAGTCAGGATTTTGCCCTTTCGATAAGCGTGGGTTGCAACAGTATCAAATTGTTCCCCTGAAATGCGTTCACCAGATAAGATAAAGAATCAGAAAATGACAAAGTAAAGTTTCGCATTGAAAGAGAACGTCAGTAGATCAGAAAAACAAAACAAAAATAAAAACCAGTAGCTACATGGGAAGACAACGAAGTACGGGTGTTGAAGAGGTTGAAGATGGCATTACAGATGAAGAACAAGAAGAACGTTTAACAAGGATTTGTTTAGGGAAGATTTGGTATTAGTACAATTTACAAAAAAAAAAATGACCCATTAAAAAATTTGAGCAAATTCTCACGAATTTTTAACCACAAACATATAATATATATTAAATTAAATAATTTTACAAACAAACGGTTGAAATGCAATTTACTCCTACATTTTGCAAGAGATGGACAGAAAACAACCAGGCGCCATTATCCAAGAAATTACAATCCGATATTCGCAAGTATGGAAAAGAGCCCAGATCTTTGGGATATAAACATCAAAAATGTATAACCTGTATTACACAGATTGGTATTACACAGTTTTACACTATTTGCGTACAAGGGGCGAGCAATTTGGCCGGCAGTTTTGGCTAGATTTTAACGAAATAGGCGTTTTATAACCGAGGCACTGGAGGCGCTAGCCTCCTCACGAAAAAAAAATCAAAGAAGTTAAAAAATAAAACGTGAGAAAAATGCTAAAACCGATGAGAAAAATGAAAATTTACTCTAGTTAGGGGGGCCCTGAAGGCAGAAAGAAGGCCCCTAAAGGCAGACAGAAGGGCCCCACGTCTGACAAAAGGGCCCATCTGGCCACGGGAAGGGGCCCCAAAGTCCGAGTCAACCGTTTTCTATACACTGTTACAGTCGAATCTACTACTAAATGAGAATGCATTGGCGTGAAAATCATCAATCTAGACCACCACTCCCCCGCGAAAATAGTATAGCCTCCACCATGATAAACCTTAAAACGCCCCTGACAAAGGCGTTTTATAACTGAGGCGCCAGCCTCCTCACGAAAAAAAATCAAAGAAGTTAAAAAATAAAACGGGATAAAAATGATAAAACCGATGAGAAAAATGAAAATTTACCCTAGTTAGGGCGGCCCTAAAGACAGACAGAAGAGCCCCACGTCTGACAAAAGGGCCCATCTGGCCACGGGAAGGGGCCCCCGAGTCAACCGTTTTCTATACGCTATTACAGTCGAATCTACTACTGAATGAGAATGTAGTAATTGCATTGGCGTGAAAGTCATCAATCTAGATCACGACTCCCCCGCGAAAGAGGGCCCTGAAAATAGTATAGCCTCCACCATGGTAAACCTTAAAACGCCCCTGGAAAATAATCCAGAGAATTGCCTGACTATGGAAAGAAACAGAGACCATAGTTTGTGGGGACTCCCCACAAACTATAACTAAAGGCCCGATGCATGCCAGTATCGAAATATACCGAGTTCATTCTGATATAAACCTGTACGCCAAGTTTCGTCAAAATCAGATGAAATTGTGACCTGTAGAGTGTACATAAAAAAAACGGACGAACACTGGCGACGACAATATATGTGTACATGTGGGCGTATAAAAATGTGTCCAATTAAATCAGTTTTCTTGTGAAATCTATTGTGTGAAAATATCTGTTAAAGGTTATTAATGACATTCATAGTTAATGATAGAAATGGTTCCACTACTAATGTCTTCTGTCTTACTCCTGGCACAGTACCGAGTTCCTTTGCGCAATTTTATAAACTAACCCAAAACTGTACTTGACATAGCTTAACATATAATAAATCAAATCCTATTGAAATAAATGTGAAGTCTTACCGCATAATTATATGATTTGATGAAACCCAACTGCTACGCGAAATTTCAACTGGCCGGTGTCCTGGCGGCAAGTTGCGCAATACGTCATTGGGCCTACAGCATAAACATCGGTATGCAAATATAGAGCACGTTACCATAAAGCAAAACTGTTCGGTAACTATTTTAATTGATAGTCTTCGCCATTTGTGATATAATTACTTATTCTATTGCAAACTGTAATGATATGTGTTGATATTTGTGCGTTTGAACCTATATGATTAATTTGAGCTTGCGTAAGGGTTCTTAGTTTAAGGCTACAAGTATAGTAAGTAAGTTAATGATTGACAAATGAGTGTATGCCAAACCACTTTTCGGTATGGTTTTAACTCCTGTAGATCCAAAATCAAAGCCAATGCAGATCAAAATGATTGTCCCAAGAACTCCCTTTTCATTTTATAATATCAGCTTGTCCATCAGAAACTAAAATGGAAATTATAACCTCATGCAATAAATAAAATAAAACCAAGTACGAACAATCCAAACCATTAGACAAAATTCGAAGTCCTAAAAAACGTTATAGGCAAAATAGTTAGGCAAAGAAGTGTAATCAGCAAATGGACTGTTCATCGTGTACGAAATACACAACAAACAGTGGTAACAGGTTTCCGGAAGAGTAAGCTTACCCTGCCGGCGCGCCACACCCACCATAGCTGCATCCAAACTATTAGACGAAATCTCGGTAAAATAGCGTGAGTGGCCAATGGACTATCAATGACAGCCTACACCGACGGTATTCCCCAAAAATAAAACGGTATAGGCAAAATAGTGTAATCAGGAAAAATAATGTAATCAGCATATGGACTGTTCACCGTGTACAACATACACGGCAAACAGTGGTAACAGGTGTCCGGAAGAGTAAGCTTACCCTGTCTGTCGCGCCACACCCGCCATCGCTGCATCCAAACTACTAGGTAAAATGTAGGTAAAATAACGTGATTGGCCAATGGACTATAGGTATGCAAAATGCACGTTATGAACATTGTTAACGGTGTAGTAGATAGTATTCTATAGTCTTAAAAGCTGTGGAATCGATCTTATTCCAAACTTAAGCAAAACTTGTAAATTGACTTTACTGTGAATTATCACCCCTGTTATTTTTTCTTTTCATTCAACTCGTTTTAAAAAAAAGAACTGTATCGTAATTTAAAATCATTTATCAAATAATAGGATTGTCCCAATAGCATCCAATCTTCCTAAGTAATATGAGATCTATATGAAAATTATTATTATTTTTTAAAGACAATTAATTCTTAACGCCGATCCACACTCTCAACAGCAGGACGGAGGACAGATTTGTGTTATTGGAAAAGTATGATGTATCTGAAGAATCAGCTGGATGAGGAGGATATTGAAACCACAGACCTGTGATCACACAACTTTTGCAATTCATTGCGCAATATGCATCATTTATGGCGGAACCTTTCTTTATGATTACGCCCTCGGAGTTCCAGAATTCGGAGCCCATGGCCTTTGTGAACACGTGGATATCTAAGACGATTCGTGTATTCCGATTCTGACCTTTTCTCCATTGTGAGAGCATATGAGAGGGCCATGCTGTTTAACAATTATATATTAGAAGTTATGTTTGTAGAGGGTATGTCAGAGACGTGCTGCACGGTCAGCGACCCGATCATGGTGAGGCTGGAAGCATTTGGACACAACTCATGCATCCAATGTCCTATCGTTTTAAAAATAATATACTCATCTAGTCTTTAATAAAACATATACAACGGGAAATGAAACGACTATACGCGGTAACAGTATTAACTAGAAAACTAAAATCTAATTGGCCATTTTTAAAATAAATTTTAAGGAATTTAATAATTAGAATTTGTCAGTTAAATTTTAACGAACATTCAAAGATAAAATAGTTACCAAGCCTTGTAAATTTGGTCCTATCCCCATTACTGGTTGTTAATTCCAGCTCTTTAAAGCTAGGGGTCACGGTGGCTAAACAAACCTAAAACGTTAAATTATTTGCCTGATCGTTCACGGAAAATTATTACATTGTGTTAATTCCAGCTCTTTAAAGCTAGGGGTCACGGTGGCTAAACAAACCTAAAACGTTAAATCATTTGCCTGAACGTTCGCAGAAAATTGTTACATTGTGTGTTAATTTTTACGTAAATTAAGTTTTACGAAACTATAGGAGAATAGATTTCGATTTGATTTCTTTTTACTTTCTTTCTTATTTTAGTTCAGTTTAGTTGATGTGCTTTCCCAACAGCAAACGTGGGCAGGTTTCTTTTCACTAACAACAGTTCAAATAATAATGAATAGTTACTTTCCACACTATTTTTTCGATGCAAAATGCATTTTGGCGCTTCGAAAAGCCCGCTTATTTGCCAAAGCTACAACAGTTGTGTATGTAGGATCTTGAAAAATATGTATAGTGTCACATCAATGGTTTACATCGATGAATTTCTTATAGTCGAACCCTCTTTTGCACTGTGTCTAGAGAAACGATTTTTGTTCTTAGAAAATTGGGTTTTACTGGAATAACGTTGAAGGCCTTGTTAGCCGACACGGTGGATTTAACAGTCCCTAAACTCACCTTTCTGTGTGGGGAAAGGGGAAAACAAAACCCAGCTGGAGCCATTAATACGCAGGCTAAATTGGGCATGTCAGGTCATTAAATGAAATGAAACATGGATTAACGTCCCACTGTTTTGCTCCTAACTGGGCTAATGAAGACGGGCATACGCCATACACTGTGCTATGAGGGAAGTTTTGACTGGGCAGCGACACTACGGCCTACTCTGACATCAAATGCCAACTTTCAAGGGATCTTTTTTGTGCACGCCAATGTGTATACAGGACGTCGGATTTTCGTACCATCCGAACGACTAGACAACTTTCTTTGTCAGGTCCTGCATCATTGACAAGTTGGGACGACGCCGGAAAATCTGGATGACATTCCTCGGGCAATGAAGGGTTCAAACACCCGGCCTTCATTAAAGGTGACAGGACTTTTCTTATGTGACCTGTTGATGCCCGGAGCAAGCTTATTAAAATACATGAGAAATCATTCTGACTGTCGATATTTTAGAAGTTTAATGGGACAACTATTTTTACTAACGCTTCTCAATTTGGCGGTGGTGGATTTTACTTTTTATACAGTCTAGATTGTGTTCTGCGGTTCTGTGAAATTTCATGAAGTTATTGCTACAATTCTGCACGAATACGTGTATGGCATATGATGAATTATATGACAATCAAACTTTTTTTTTCTAAAATATTCCCATATGAATTAATTTGATAAAATAACTGCGCGAATACCTAAGATCTAGCTCTTTTTCTTGCTGATAGTCGGCCGTATATTACACAGCAAGGAATAGACTCCAACACAAGATGAACTTCCGCGGATGATCAAGCTCGAATGACAATTTCTAAAGTAATTACGATTCCCTTACGTATGTGCAATGTCAGCAGCAGAATATATATTCTGAAAAAAGGTCATCAACGTGAGTGTATCTATATCTATCAAATAATAAAGCCTTAAACACGGGCGATGTTAGCGAGTCGGAATTAAAGTAAACTTCAAAAGGTCAGTGTGACATTTTATCGTCCATACCGGTATATTATTGGTGGCACAATTTACATTCACGAATGACCACCTTCGCGTGATAGACCCAGCTGTCGCTCAGTAGCTAGGTCTATTCATTAGAAATATTGGCAATAACCCCCTCGGTAAGTTCCTGCTGAACCCCCATTTCCCTGTTTCACAAAAACTTAAATCTTCATTTTAACTTCAGATATGTGAGTTTCACAAAACGATTTAAAAAGATTTTGCTGCAAATTTCAGCCAAATAGATCCACTCTGAATCGCGAATTTAGCGATTGAATTTTGGGCCTAGCCCTATCATCGTTACTAAAGATAACGATAATCAATAGTCTCGATTATTTTTTTTATATTTAATCATGATTGAGCGCTGAGCAGCAAATCAGACTCAAATCCAATAAAAATCGTAGGCTAGCCATGACTTCGAGAGTTGATTATGGTCTGGATAAGTAAAATAATGTTTAATTAATTATTTAGATAACATTTCAGGCCCTACGAAAGATCTGCAGTAGGCAGAATTAGCTCTTGCATATGATTAAGTTAAAAATCCAATTAAATAATTTTAGGGTCAGTTTTAACGAAAATTGATTTTAATTTGGGGCAGTCGTTTCCTTAGCTACGAGAACGTAGCCAAAAACGTTGAGATATACTGATGTGTTTGTTTTTAGCTACGATTAATGGAGGCCCTTAGTTCCAAGTTGCAAATTCAAATGCTTTATTAATGTATATAACACCTTTAAAATAACAATAATCAATCGTTGTTTTGATGAAAAATATTGCCAATTTTGCGTAGTAATGCCCGGTGTGATTCAAAATCACACTTGCAACGCAGAACCAAATGGGTCAAAATTTCATCTGGAAACACGGAGAGTTGACAGATGATTTTTTTTATTTATCGTTTCCTGTGTCTAAACAAATATTTATTGGTGCTTACTTGTTAGATCTATCGCGACAGATTTTTAAATAATCAACAAACAAAAATTTCTAGGTATTAAAAGACCTATGTAAAGTATTCACCCCGGTGTGGTTTTAGGTTGAGATTATTGTAACAAACCTTGCATCGCTTTGCTCTGTTTACTTATGAATCATGTTTTATAAATTCCCTAAACACACTGACAAATATGACATTTGTAAGTGACAATTCTCAATACGAAATTCTGGCGATTTAGTTCATCGATACGTATTATTACCATTGAAGCCGCCTGCTTGTAAATCAAATGCCAAAATCGCGAAAGAAGCTAGTTCTTGTAATAGTAATGTATAACCCCGTCCTTCATCTTGCCATGTCTGTAACCTTGACATTTAATAAAGTAGTCTTGAACATGCAGCTTTCGTCATATCACATGGTGGCTGGAGGCGGGATATGAAAATCCACAAATTTAGCCAGTGACAGTTTCAAAACTTCTATTACAAGACTGGCCAACAATAATATTAACACCCTAGAACACGAAGCAGGCAGTAATGCAGAGATTTAATATGTTAATCCAACGAAAATCACCAAAATTAGTCGCAGGTCTCGCCTAAGACACTTTCGTGTCAATGCGCTTGTACGGAACAGTCAACGATATAAACATCCGTTTTGGCGAAATTTTCACACGAAAATATTTAAATGGCACAACACAGAGCCCCACCACCCATGACATTCAGTGGGAAAGGTGACAAAACGGAAACCTATACCCTATGGAAGCAAGGAATTAACATTTACTCGTCAACAACCGCCAAAACAGGTGAAAAACTAGTTCCATTTATTCTCGAAGCACTCGATGATGACGGTCTCAAAATATTTAACACTTTTGATCTGACACAAGACGAGCGCAAGAATCCCGATGCTATATTTCAGAAATTCGAGGAACGGCTGAAGATTTCAAAACCGAATTTTCGTGCTGCTAGACTTGACTTACACTTTTATTATCAACGAAAGGATGAAACATTGGACGAATTTTACACTAAGTGCAATGAAAAAACTGCACAATGCGAGGTCAACCCGGATGAAGAGAAGGAACGTATTTTAGAACAAATTTTGGCAAGTACCCCAATTCCTGATTTTCAGAAATGGCTTCTTTCACAAAAGGCTGACGTCACAATAGATGCTATTCTTGAAACGGGTCGTCAGTATAAGACACCACTACACAACATTCAACACATCAAGGATCGATCAACAAACCAGGTTACCTTCAACGCTATCAACAAAGCCAACAAACCCTACAAGTCAAGGTGTAAATGCTGTGGCCTAGATCACCCTCTCGGCAAATCATCATGCCCTGCAAGGAATGGTGAGTGTCACACCTGTCATATTGTTGGACATTGGACAAATTATTGTGCACGCTACAAACACACAACAGGAAATCGTAATTCCCGATCACAACAACGACAACATAGTCTACACAGAGGTAAACGATATTCCTCCAGCAATCGACGACAACATTCACGTAATGCATGTCAACACAGCAGCCACAGCAGGATTAACTATGGTGAATACCGTAGACGCACCCCAACACCACAGCGACATATTGACAACGTAGATTACCATTACCAAGAGTAAAACGACTTGGACAACATTGTTTATGACACAGTCACAATAAAAGTCTGTGGGATACAACACAACACAACACGATACACCCAATCCAGTGAAACAGCCTCTGCTCCTGTAGAACTACAGCTCCCACAATACAAAGTCACAACCAAGATGGTACACCCATCAGAAGGACTGTCAACTTCAAGGCAGATACTGGTGCTATGGGTGAAACTCTTCCTTTACGCATATTCAGACAGGTCATGCCTGATCGTCTAAATACTGATGGTTTTCCTGATAGCAACAAAGTCAACCCAACAAACAACATTCGCTTAGTAGCATATAATGGATCAGAAATAAAATGCTTTGGTAGCATTGATATACCCTGCGATACCAAGACAACAATTGGTATAATGCAACATTCTACATTGTTGATGTTACAGAATCAGCAATCCTTGGCTTAAAATCTTGCGAACAACTCAACATATTGACAATGAACTGCAGTATTGAACACCTACCAACCCAACAACGTGTGAATGATGTACCACCATCAGTTTTACACAGTATCTCAGATCTCCAACACCTGTTTCCGGAACAGTTTGATAAGATAGGGAATCTACCGGGGGTGGCACATTTATACCTCAGAGAAGATGCAACACCCTTTATTGACCCTCCCAGGAAATACTCCATACATCTTAAGGATCGTCTCAAGAGAGAGATTGATGACATGGTGAATAATGGTATCAGGTCACCGAACATAGTGACTGGTGTAACAGTCTCACGACAAGTATTAAGAAGGATGACTCACTACGTGTGTGCCTTGATCCCCGCAAGCTCAATCAGGCACTTCGAAGATGTCCACATAAGATGAAAACTCCAGAGGAGACAACACATTCCTTTCATGGCGCCCAGTTTTTTTCAAACTTTGACGCAAAAGCGGGCTATTGGAGTATCAGTTTCGACGAAGAGAGTCAATTACTCACCACTTTCAGAACGCCATTCGGCAGATACAAGTTCCTTCGTTTACACTTTGGGTTATGTGTTTCACAAGACATTTTCCAGCAACGTATTGATTCCATTTTAGATCAATGCCCAGGAACAGTAGCCATTGCTGATGACATTGCAGTTTATGGTTCAACGGAGGCCGAACACGACAGAAATGTTTTAACTTTAATGCAAAAGGCTAAACACAACGGTCTCACATTCAACAGCAAGAAATGTGTCTTCAAACAACCTCAGATAGATTTTTTTGGAATGCGGTACAACATTAATGGTGTCCATCCAGATCCAAAGAAAGTCACAGACCTTAAAGCCATGCCCACACCAACGTCTAAGAAAGAATTACAAGAATTCTTTGGTCTTATTACATACCTCTCACCATTTATCCAAGACTTATCAGCGAAGTCTGAGCCTCTTCGCAACTTATTGCACAAAGATGTTCCATATCAATGGTCAGAAGATTATCAACACATCTTTGATCATCTCAAAACGCTTATCTCCATTGATGCATCTCTCAAATACTACGACAAATTAGCCCCAACATTCCTGATGGTAGATACCAGTCAACGTGGCCTAGGTGCTGCTTTATTACAGCCAGATAAACAGTCTGATGGCAGCTACTCAACACACAACAGACCTGTAGCTTTTGCCAGTAAAGCCCTCTCTAATGCTCAAAAGAAGTATGTCAACATCGAAAGGGAAATGTTAGCAGTTACCTTCGGAGTCAAACGGTTCCGCACATTCGTCTTCAACCGACCATTCACGATTATAAGCGACCACAAACCCTTAGAGGTTATATGCAACAAACCTGTCAACGCAGCCCCACCTCGTCTTCAAGCTATGATGTTAGCTATACAGGGATATGACTACACAGTCAAATATGTTGCTGGAGCTGAAATTGGTCTCGCTGATGCTTTAAGACGTCTTCCAAACACCAGCGACACTGCAGATGGTACCATTATACATCAGAGTAGAATTCTTCAAGTTCACAGAGGACAAAGTTGCTGACATTAAAACCGCTACTCAAGCTGACCCAGTTCTATGCATCCTAAAAGAGATTATACACAATGGGTGGCCCGAAACGCAACGAGAACTCTCAACTGATATACGTTCTCACTGGTCTTATAGAGATGAACTCAGCATTGAAAATGGTATTATACTAAAGGGAGAAAGAATATACATACCCCCACGTGTACATGACAGTATACTTAAAAACCTACATACTGGTCATCTTGGTATAAACAAGACACAACTCAGAGCCAGACAAGATGTGTATTGGTCTAAACTCAACGATGATATTGAAAAGATGTGTAAATCATGCAACATATGTCAAACTCATCAAGCTAAGCAACAACCAGAACCTTTACTTCAAACAGAGATACCTACTAGACCCTGGAGTATTATTGGTACAGATCTTTTCCAGATCGACAACAAACAGTATCTCATCATTTGTGATTATTTCACAAAGTTCCCAATTATAGAATGCCTTCCATCACCAGCACCCACTGAGGTTGTTGCAGATATAACAAGGAAATACTGTAGCATTATGGGTATTCCAGACATCATTCGATCCGACAATGGTCCACGTTATGTCGGTCATGCATATCCACAATTTACTCGTACTTGGAACATTCAACACATCACTTCTTCGCCGCATTATGCTAGATCCAACGGATTCATCGAACGCCAGATTGAAACCTGTAAACATATGAAGAAAGCTAGGGCAGCCAATGAAGACATACAACTAGCTCTCTTACGATGGAGAACTACCCCAGTTGACAACAAAATAACTAGTTTTGCTGAAGTCATGTTTCAACGCAAGGTTAAAGATACCCTCCCGTCAAAAATTAACTATAGCTCCCCAGCAAACGACGCCATTAGATTAAGCTTACGGTCCAGACAAGACTCTCAAAAAGCCTACCACGACCGCAAATGTAAAGAGTTACCACCTCTATACACTCATCAACATGTTTCATAAACCATACCTTTCCTGTGTTTATTTTCACAGTGACATTTAAACCACACGAGAAAATGAACAAACTGTAACTAGTCAAAATGTTATATAAAGATGGTTTTTTTTCCTGTTTTTATACAAAACGGGGGATGTAATAGTAATGTATAACCCCGTCCTTCACCTTGCCATGTCTGTAACATTGACATTTAATAAAGTAGTCTTGAACATGCAGCCTTCGTCATATCACAGTTCTAGGCAAACCTGCCGATAGACGCAATACTTTATTTCATCCCTACGAATACCGGGCCCATGTGCAAACATCGCAAGAACGCCTGAATCCCCCCACCCCGTTAATTTTGTAATTGTCAGTTAAACCTGCTTCAGTTCCGAAGCGTATTTGTTTATATCCGTTTGCCAGCTGACCTGAAACAGCACTGCGCGAGTGCAGGTGATTTTAACTAAAATCTATTTAATTTCATTAACAGTCTTCGCAAAACGCATTATGTTTAAATAATTTATTTTGATTTTAGTTAAATTACATTTTAATGGTTTTAAGGGCCACGTTCTCATGTCGTTATTATACACATTACTCCTAACTGTACTTTCCACCCACTCACTATAAGGTGCTTTCAAAAACCGTACCCACATAAAAGGTATGCGCATGTATAATTGTTGCAAATTAGTCAGACTATAATTAAATCACAAGAGACATGGATACATGATATTTATTTTTCCGATTATCAGTAAGTACACTATTTGAAACAAAGTGTGCGTCTAATATATAATTTTGGATTACGATTAAACTTCCGGTTGCTGTTTCAGATCAGCCGGGTATTGAACGTAAAGTAATATAGCGAGAAAGGTTGTAATTGTCCGAAATGGGTACCTAGGTCTTCATAATTTGTGCCTTACAAACTGCTAAACACACAATCAAAACTCCCTCTACTACTAGTATAAGTATTCAACTTAAACCACCAGTTTTGCTGTAGAAAATGGAACTCTGTAAATTTAACGTGCGAAAAGTTTAGATGTTGGACGTGGCTCTTAAATCTAATATCTGAATCGTCTATTAAATTTTCATTACTTAGCGAAAGCGTTTTGTTTGTCTTCAATCACTTTGATTTGTAGCTTTCTTCTTTTCCCATCAATTAATGATGGTTCGTGACTCAAAACATTTCCAAACTCATTGCAAGAAAATATTCAGTGTGGTTAAAGATTAAGCGTTGAATAGATTCAGTGAACGAATGTCCTAAATCACAACAGGGTGTGAAATCTCATCGTAACCAAACAATAAATAACCAATAGCTTCACTTTGGGTACTACTTTGAATGAAAGAAACCATCTAATCGGGAAAAGATGTGATCAACACAGTCGTCTCATTTAACCATATATCTATTCATAGTGGGGCATTATACACGTTTAGTTTCCACTGTTTTAATGAACCAATATCGTCCATGAACAGCTGTAAATCATTATATAGAGCACAAATAATTTATCTGTTATAGGTTCAGATCTTTATAATCTATATCTCAATCGAATGATTCGATTTTATGTACCAAAATAATTATGTTTTAAGACGCGTGGCCCTTTCATTTAGGTCAACGTAAAGTGGTAAAATAGGTTTATCAAGCGTAATGTTATGTGTTAAACCTCTTTGATTTAGATGCAAATACATTGTTGAATTGATTTGCTGTGCTATTTCAATTAACGATGTATGACAATTACAATCTCGTAATTCATTCCAGACAAACTGCATGCCACAATACTTTCGGAATAAAGTATAACAGGTTACTTTATTAGTTTGCCATTTTGCGAGCATGAGATCATATCAGTGATTATACATGTCATTGACCCTTCATCCGTAATGGGATACTGGAACATCCTAGCATGTAGCTAAGCTATTTTTAAACGAAATGGGGTTTTACATCCTATTGTTTTGGTATCAACTGAGTTAATTAATAGACATACAAATACACACGTCAAAGTCCACATGTAGAAGGGATCCCACTTTTGGTACCGTTCGACCATCTAGACGTTGATGCTTGCCAGAAAATCCATGCTGGACAACTGACAGGAGCGGGGGCACACTGAAAGATAATGCGGTGTCCAATTGGAGACCTCCTGGTTAAGTAAACGTATATTCTTGCTAATTGGTATTAAGTGTTGTGGGAAAAGTAAGCCGAAACTGGTTATGGTCGAAATGTGTTGATGGTTGATATATAATACAGGTTTGATGCATGCCCCCTCACCGCAAAAAATCAATCCAAGCAATTATATTTATATTGTTCCATGGTAAGATGGTCTTGTTGATGCATATTAAACACTGAGTTGGGAAAGTTCACCATACTGTATACTAGATAGGTAGACGGTGGAATGATTGACCCATTATCCAACAGACCATTCATAAATGTTAATCTTTCCGTCTGTAAGAGCACAACGCTGCTCGAGATATTGTGTAAAACCATTGCATGATCTCCGGCAAGTAAATAAGATAATAACATTACCCGTCCTTTTAAATAGAGATGGCATGAAATTATTCGTATTAATACAGTCGGAATGAATAGAAGCAATAGACACCGACTTATAATAGACCAACCACACTTACATCGTCTATGAACGTTATTAGATTATCGACTATGAATATCTACTTTCATATTCAGGCGCTTAATGTGTAGAATTTCACATAATGATACAAGTGAAAGCATTAGAGAAGCGTTCTGGACGATTAATGGGTTGGGTTACATTATCGAAACATTATTGTGGTGGATTTATTAATTCTCGGAGGCTTGAAGTCATGACGAGCAATATTTTTTAATCAACTATCAGCCAGAAATGGACGGTGCTCCTTTTTTAATCTTGGAAAAAACGTCATCAATGTTTGAACAATTGAATTAATTATTCATAGAGCAATCAAGACAAGACCATTGCGCAACTATGATTCGCACATCTAAGGATGGATGTTATAGCACAGGCAAAAAAAAAATAATAGAAAGAGAATTCTGTTCAATATGTCTATTTTTAAAGAAAGGAACAACAAATGAAATTCGACAAGTGGAAACATATTTGATTTGCAGTATGCATAAGTTTAATAAGATATGCCACGATGAACCGCTTCGCGAAATGGAATAGCTACTAAACGTCATATGATTTCGGTATAAGACAGACAACAAAATGGTTTCTTGATCTCAGAAAAATGACAACCGTGAAGGCATTGAAACAGCCGAATGAATATCCGAATTACAGCCAAGTAAATGAAATTGGTTTTGTGAGATATGCCGATCATTGATTGTGCATCTTGGATTGAGTGCATCTGTTGTAGAATATATCTGGAAAAATCACTATGTTGCACATTATTCAGCACATATCCTGATGCAGGTTAAGAAACGTATATTACAACCATGTGTAACTGGGACGTCAAAGACTGGATCACTAATGGTCACTTGTCATGTTTCCTCCATAGAGACCGGTGTTAGGTCCCACCATTGGCCGAGAAAGTTGATCTTGATTTTCCGGCGTGGTTTCCCCCTGTCAGTGATGCAGAACGGAGGGCCTGACAAGGACAGCTGTCTAGTCGCTTGGATGGGAAGAAAACCCGAGGTCCGGTGTACACAATGGCGTGTACGTGACAGATCCCTTGACAGTTGGAATTCGATGCAAGAGTAGGACGTAGCGCCGGTTCCCGGTTAGGTGCAGAAGAGTAGGACAATAAACTCCATTTCATTTCCATCGTATGTTTGTAACAGGATTGTTGTGAAACATATCGCTTTTTGGTGGTTTTGGTCAATATAAAAATGTACTAGCTACGATTTATGTATATTTAGCGTAATTTTTCAACTAAATCCAATATAATTGTTCGGTATTTAGAGGTCGTTATATTCCAGAAGACGACACAATAGAAAAATCGTTTATCAACCAAAGCTTTCTTTGGAACTAATGAAACAAAAAAACAAAACGTAGGGCAAAGAGTTCTCTACCACATTAAGAGTTATTTTTGACTTGGTGGTATATGCCGTAAATGTCTCCGATAGAGGAGGATCCACGTAGAAGCTTTATGTTGCGAAATAGACGGATATCTGCTATTAGCTTTCAAATCAGTTTGTTAATTTGATTACAGATCTTACTCAATGGTTGTCAATTAATAACGGTTATCAGTATTTCATGAGATATCTCTCTATTACACCACTCCTACACTACATCATAGCAATAATTGCATAGAAAGAAAGTCCTAATGAAATTACCGCTCTCTCATTCCTCTGTGTACAAGTTCTGAATATCAAAGGTATATGGTTGTAATTATATATTTGCCATGACAGACATACTTGGCATAGTACTAATTAACTTTGTCTAGTAAGCAGCATTACTGTTGAATCAATGGGGTTATAAGGTCTATAACGTGTAAGAATAGATCATTTAACCATTTCCTAGTTGTCTCTTATGTCTACAAAAACGTGGCTTTTTCACCCCAGTCATTGATTTACAACCATTAAACGGACAAACGTTCTATGGTTTTCAACAAACACAATTATTTTAAACGTTTTAAAACAGATACCATACATGCTTATTGACACAAATAGCGGGTTGTCCACGTTAATACTGCATAGGTTCATTTCATGCCCGGATGTCGGTGCCATGAAGGAGGTGAGCACATGGATTGATTTTTATTTTAGCACAAGTACTAAGTTTATCACAGACAAATTGTGATAGGATTTAACTGTGTTAATACTATGAATTCATACAAACTGCGATTTTGCCTTTGCTGATAACGTTTTAAGGCTTCAAGTGAAATGGAAATGACCTTATCTATCGTCAAATTTTAATGATTTGAAAACGTATATGCTACTGCCTTATCTATATCATGTTAAGGTTTTTTATACGCCCACAGTTTCAATGAAACTTAAAACATAGGTTTATCACCCAAAGATCTCGGTTCTTTTCGATATTTGCATGTATCGGACTGTAACTTCATGGGTTATGGCCCCTGATTTTACGAAAAATCACGTTTTTAGCTTGTGAACAATGTAGAGATCACAATTTTGAACCGAATTGCATGAAACTTGAAAGGCATGGTTATAACTCAGAGATCACAATTTTGAACCGAATTGCATGAAACTTGAAAGGCATGGTTATAACTCAAAGATCTTGGTTCCTGTCGATATTTGCGGTCATCGGATAGTAACTTCCTGAATTATGTCCCCCGATTGTCCGAAAAATCGCCTTCTTTGGTTTGTGGTCTCTCCGGAGGTCAAAATTGTCAACCGATTTTAAAAACCGTTTGATTATATCACCGTTACATGGTTATGGAGGTTGAGTTCGAAATTCGTGAAAATCGGACCAAAATTGACAGACAAAATGGCCGCCGTTTGTACGCGAATAGTGTGAAAATACGTTGTATATCAAGCTTGTGGACCTATAGAGGTCACAAGTTTTAACCGATTTCGATGAAACCTGACATGTATGTTTATAACCCAAAGATCTTGGTTCCTTTCGATATTTGCCTCCATCGGATCGTAACTTCCTGAATTATGTCCCCTGATTGTGCGAAAAATCGCTTTTTTTAGCTTGTGGTTCCTCTGGAGATCAAAATTTTTATCCGATTTAAAAAAAAACGTTTGATTATATCACCGTTACATGGTAATGAAGAATGACTTTGAATTTCGTGAAAATCGGACCAAAATTCACGGACAAAATGGCCGCCGTTTGTATGCGAATAGTGTAGATATTGGCTGTATACATACATAATCACTCTTCATTTGGAGATGGGTAAACTGAAATGTCACTGCTGGGTCAAAATGGGTATCCAAATATAAACCATAACATTTAACAGTAATAACATTACGTTAACATCCCCATATTCACAAGGTCTTACAAACAAAGACACTAAGAATCATCATCACGTCTCCTAAGCACACCATTTTTTCGTTTAATACCTTAATTAACAACAGAATCACCGAACGAACAATCGCAGCACTTGTCCATTTAAAGCAAGGCCACCGTTCATTAATCTCCTTTAAATCCCCCACCTTAATGTATATATATTCCCGTTACTTACTAACCGGCGACTAATACCCCTTTAATAAAGGACGAGCTATTCTGGTTCCGGATAGGATTCTAATCCATTGGCATTTATGAAACAACCCATCGATTAATGTCCGCAGCTGGTTTTACAGAAACTGTAGAATATGAGGGGCCATTATTTCATACAGGCTCCCATATTCTGTAGAATACCATAGAAGTTAATCCTATAGAAAATGGAAATCACGCCATCGCCCAAGCCCCTATAATGTTCTATAGCAAATTACACTGGTAATCTATGACCTTTTGCTGAGGGTATATTTCGACTGACAATCCACTCATGCCTTCGTTAAACAGGTAACAGATCCCAACACCCCCGTTAAATATAACGGCAAATTAACGACACGTTAAAGTTAACGGGGCTTCCAGCAATAGATTTTCTCCCTGTTAAAGATAACGATCCGTCAATTCTATGTCAAATGTTAAGGAAGCTTTGAGCAACCGATTCCTGTTCATAATGCTGTAGACGAGAGGAAAGGCGTGTAATTGTCGTGGCAAAATTCGTCTCTTTCAAATTATGCATGTGACTACCTCATACCTCTCCTTGTATGGGATCCTTGTAGTCTTTTCACATCTGAAAATAACAAAAACCCAACAGCGAGGCTGATATTCCCAACCTCATTATTTACCCCGATCCATAAAGTTTTAACCTATTAAATTGCTTTTCTCTTGCTAACAATGCTAATTATTGAACATAGTCAAGGTATTAATACACCAAGTTTCATCACTCTCGCACAATTGTTGTCAAGTTATCATTTCCACAGTTTTTACCAATCAAATTGCTGTTGTTCAGTCACGACAATCTTCTGACGAACAGACGGATATCCACTAACAGCAGACGGATAAGCCCAACATCTAAATCCCTAAAATAGTCACATAAATAATATCTACAGAGGGTTAAACATTATTCTCCAATTTGCCCCAAAAAACTCGACCAATATGTTGAGGTATCTACAGAGCTTAAACAGAAAGTGCTCATCGGCGAACTCGAGCAAGAATTACATCTATGGGTATCTAGAGACATACGGCTGGACGTACGGACTCAATGTTTTAGTCCTGCTTTGTTCCAAAGGCGGGGAACAAGTAATACTTTAAAACCTACGGGCTATTGTCTTCGTAACATATATGCGTTAGAGAAGCCGTTAAATTTTACCTTCAAACCAAGATGTCTCTTAAATAATTACAAGTATTTGATTGACATCGGTAATTTTCTATTTCCAGATAATTCTATGGTTTCTGGAGCAACTGATTAATTACAAGGACGCCAGTGATTTGTATTTCTTGAACTCTTGGGCTAGTTAAAAAGAAAAGTTAGATACGTTGCCATGTCTACAAGGTTGTAATTGAGTACCAGCAGATGATCATTGGAACATATAATTGAAAATCTAAATGCTTTCTTGTATCCTTTAAATGATAAACGCGCCTAGACACCAGATTCAAGATGCAAACATCACGATTCCCCAAACTTGTTCATTTGGGGATTAACGAACGCTATATCATGCGTGTAGGCGTCTTTAGCAATGGAGAAAAACTGGAAATGTAGATACCCGCAAAATTAGGCAGGCGACTACTCCTTATTACGACGAAACAACTTGAATCGGTGGCATTTCTCCAACCCACTCTGATCCAAGAGAGAGAGAGAGAAATGGGATTTAACGTTCACTCGACACAAACTAGTTCATTTCGGAACTAACATATGGTTTAGTTTTATTTCAATAATTCACTTGCGCGTACGTAGATGTCTTCAGCAGTGGGGGGGGGGGGCGAAGGACCCGGAGAAAATCCAAGAGATTGGGCAGGCGACCCTACTCTTTGTCACGTGCAACCGGGGATTCAAAACCACACCAGTTGACTCAATGACAAGCTTTATGATATAGCACGCACGCGCTAACCATTCGGCACCCCCCCCCCCCTCCCATCCAAATTAGAAAAGAACATTACCATGTTAGTCTCAATATGGCTGAAATGATAATAATATATTGATTAAAGCCCATTCCATACGACATTCTCAAACAAAATATATCTTGGATATTCACCTGAAGAAACGTTGTCTTTGCAGCGATTGCTGTTGTGTCGCTTTGGCGTTTTTGAAATACCAATTCTAGGTTTCAGAGTTATCGAACTGAAAAAGATGCGTGCCGGACCTAATTATTATTGTTCTTAATGTGACTGGACGATAGCCACATTCGTTGGTTATTCTAAATTCAAAACAGACGGCAATAATGATTATTGAACAAATCTACTTTATACACTTGTTAAAAGAGATATTTAAAGTATGATAAAATTAACAGCGTAACAATCAATCAAATAGATATTCCTGTACAACATTTATATAATACCAAAATATACATTGTAACAGAATTCAAACAGAAACATTATGCATTTAAATATTAAAAAGCATATGTATATCAACAAAGGTAAAGCAACTAAGAAGATACTCCCAACAAGTACAGCTTACTAACTGTTGCATTTAAATGTTTTGGACGCACTGGGACTCCTAGAAACCGCATATTTCACAACATAACAATCAACTCATAACAATAGTCACATATCAACAATATATTTATTTACACCGTATGTTCAATCTTTAAGAATCTGCGATCCGAATTTTAAAGTTAACAATTCACTGAAACACGTAACCGTGGAGTTTATTTTCACTGTAAAGCGAACACAACTGTTGTTCAATAATGATTTGTTTTCTGTGACATACTGTTTATAGAGCCACCGGTTTCAAATAACCGTGTTCGTCCTGGAACGACTGAGCTACGTGATTCTCCTTGGGAAGCATCGGTATAGCGTCTGCTGAGTTATTTTGAACCGATTCAAATGTTGACATCTCAAATTTATCTTCTACGGTTGTGGTCGTAAGAGCAACTGAACGAGCGTAGCTTTGGCTCGTTCGCGGGAACATACTATTTTCACCACACAAGGATTTGTTTGCGTCATGTGGTGACACACATTTAAAGGCTTTCATAAAACTTTTTCTAAAATTATCACTGAGAAATGCATAGAGAAAGGGATTAAACATGCTGTTTGCATATGTTAAAACAGTGAACGCGTTGAACAAACTGATCATCCAATTTTGGACCGTTTCTCCATTTTTAAATGTGATGTTAACCTGGAAAATCCAGTATGGTAACCAACAGAAAACGTACACGGATATAACAGATAGAACCATTCTTGTAACTCTTCTGTGCGACTTCTTTTTCTCCTTAGATTTTTTAATTGGGCCGACACTTCGTAATCGCAATACAACCAGAAAGTAAAACACGGATATTAAGGAAACGGGAATGGCGAATCCCAAGAGGAAAGTGTACCAGATGAAAGCTTTATCGGCTGGTATTGGTTGACCATCCGGCCACGATATGGTGCAGGTATGCTTGTGTGAATCTTTTCGATGTGGAATTGTTGTTGAATACAAAATGATAGGTAACATGACGAGGAAGGAAACAGTCCAAATACAAAGGCACACAAACAAAGCGATTCTTGGTGTGCGATATTTTACAGACCTCACCGGGTGACAAACAGCCAAGTATCTATCGGCACTCATAACCGTGAGCGTAAAGACACTGGTAAAAACATTGATAGAATAAAGCACAAAATAAATTTTACACATAGCAAAGTCAAAGACCCAGTGCCCTAGGAGGGTCGTCGTGGTAAGGAAAGGCAGACTTACAATAAACAATACATCCGATATAGCTAGATTTAGTATATACATGTTCGTCACTGTCTTCATCTTTGCAAAACGGGCAACGACATAAATAACAAGGCCGTTCCCGATCCATCCCACAAATAATATGATAATGTAGCACAACGCAAGTACCATAGGAATGATTTGGAAAGAAGAGAACTGTCCTGAAGTATTATTGGCAAGAAAATTTGAAAAATTGTCACCATCACAATCATCATATGTCGTGTTGTCAAAAGATGAATAGTTGAACGAATCCTCATTCTGCATTTTAATGGTTTTAGAATTCCTACTTCAATCAAGGAAAAACAATGAACAAATGGATATCATCGAAAGCTCATATCTGATTTACATAAGTAACCACTTGTATTACTGGCTACTATTACTTCCAGTCACTGAACAAATCTGAGCTTATACGTAGGCAGGTGTGTAGATTACGATATATACCCTTGTCGACAATTGTTCAATCCAACGGCGATCAATATTTATTACACAGGGGAAGTTGTGGTGGTAGGATAGCAAGAACTTATGTAGCAATCCATGCATTTAACGGCCCACTCTGTTAGATCTAATTCCTCTCTTTTCTGGCTTTCAAATACGATGTTCAATCTGAAAAATAAAATAGTTTATCGTTTGGATTATTGGTAATTATTTTGTCCCTCAGTTACTGGTTGGCCAGGGTTGGTAGAAAGCTATAATTGGCAGTATTAATTTACGTTTATGTGAGAAAGAGCAGATGGTTTTTACTCTGTGTATACAATTCCAATACTTGATAACCATCCATACACTCGTAAGTGTCGACTTATAGGCTATGATCTTTTCTCATAAAACTATCGTAAATTATACTCCCTTACACCCAATCTGTTTATAGGTACACAATGGTCATATTGTAAAATATTAACAGTTATGACTGAATACTATCTATAGTTATATATACCACAAGTAACGTATTGTCATTAACACAAAGAATTATAAAACCGTATATTCCCCAAAGAAAATGAGAGAAGATCGAGAAATGAGTGGGCATTGAATTTTATGATGTGAAGACTTCCCCCACTGAGATTTCTTTGCAGTGGATGTAAAGGTTACAGCTATGGATAAATATATTACCAGACATTCAATGCTATCAGCGAGATATATTTAATTCTGATTTACTACATTATTTCCTTTATATAAAGAGAGATTTTTATTCCATTTTTCTTTCTTTTTTTAAAAATCTCTTGTGACATTTGCCATTTTCTAAAAATAACCAATTTGCTCCGACTTAATCTGCAATAAAATGTACTAAGAAACAAAACAAAACTACCAACTATAGCTTATCGTCTGGCTTAGATTCGGATTTAAAGATGCCCATGAGAACAGTTAAGCGAAAAACATAGATGTCACTGGTAGTTGGCTATTTCAAATATATCGTCTTCAATGGATACCCATTGTTGACAAATTTTTAATTGAACATATTTTGGTAAATTCTAAACGGGTTAATAATATTCCTTGTTGAGATTTATGCTAATTTGCAAGAGAATAACAATGCATCAAAAAGAATTTCAGAGGCTTTAAAAGGTGTCCGAGTTACTGCGATGATAGATATAAACAAATCGATTCTTACATACTAAAATATGCTTTTCATTTAAAAGGGCAAAGATGGAATATTGATAAACAACATTTGATTGAAAATAAGATCGATTTTAATCAGGAAGATCTTAAAGTGTAGATATAACAATCGCAAAACATTAAATTCTATATCCAAAGTAATAGTTGACTTCACTTACCTAATTATCCAATATCCACTCAAATATCCCATAGAATATCATCTTATTGAGTATTGCAAGTGAGTTATATATTCATTGGGACCTTTTCTGGTACAAAACGTCTATATCTCAGGAATAGGTCGGCGAAGTGATCTGAAATTGTACACAAAATGATTCTTAAAATTTGTTTACTACGTTAACATGGTAGATACGTAACCCAGTTTTAATCATGCATGATACTCGTAACTACTAAAATGGTTGGGATGCTTTGGAAAACATAGTTATTTGATTTCATGAGGAAACTTTCACCAGACCCTGAACTTCGGTTGGTTGGGTTGGTAAAAGAGCTCCACAAACAGAATTATCATTGATAATAGATATCTAGTGATCTAAAGATAAAATATTATAGGAATTATAATAAAGCGTCTTAATGTTATCTCAAAAATATTAATGTTGCCAATCGGCGGCAATCGGCAAAAGAGATAAATTTCAGCTCACTGTTTCCTAATTGCTACATGTATAATACAATACTAAAACAGGTGTTATCGACTATCTGCATCTTTTACGACGAAACAGTTACGACAGATATAGCGATTGATAGGAGGTCAATATTTTGATAGCATCTTGAAAAATAACTGAATCGGATATACTATACCAAAATATGCCCGATTCATTAGACCAGAGTAGTGTCGTATATGCTACTCACTGGACAGGTCCACAGGTATAACTATGCCTTAATGATAAATCTTGAATATCTGCCATACCAACTAAGATTGACACCTCTACACATGAATGGTTTGTAAACCATTGTTGACATTACAAAATGTAGCCCCACTTATCACTATTATATTAATTATATTAATCAACTTTTGTGTTATACAAAGCAAATATTTACACAATTAGACCCAAAAATTCCAGTCGACATGACCGCTTTGAAATATGTTTCTTGTATTCGGGATCAATAACAAGATAGCAGGCCCAGTCAACATTAAAGATAAGATTGGACTGGGTGACTGGAATGGGGTCAATTCTCTTTCTGGTCTAATGAAGACGGACAGACGCGTCTGCAAAATGTTCATTTAGCACGTCACGAACGACTATGTACGTTCTACCTTGCCAGGTCATCTGATGAACGTTTTCGTCGACTATACCGTGGTCGAACACAGGACCCCCAAGTTAACGAGCCAAAGTCTTACTCACAATATGGATTGGTGCTGACTGGCAACCAATGTCTGTGAACTTAAACAAACGTCGACTATTACATAATTTAAGCACACACAACTTGTTATACTCGACATTTTGTTAATAATTCAGAGAAAAGGGGAGAAAGCAAACGCATTTGACTTAATGCATTAATCTTTAAGTTTTCATTGTGTCCAATCTTAGACTTAACATAATGTAACAGTTAGATCTGCCATAGCACAAGATTAGAAATAATGATTCCGATAACGTTGACAAATAGGGCCGGGAAAAAAGAAATATAAAAATTTACTAGCCAGTGGGTAGGTAATAACGATTTCTCTTCACTGTCTTCAATGTCTAATAATCTCAAATCTCAACATGTAATAATATCAGAGATCAGCATTGACTTAGAATCAATCCCAACAAAACCTGTTGCTCCTGGCACCAGAAAATGACTTAACAGTGCAGCCAAACCGTATCATAAATATGGTAATAGACACGTTGGTGCCACGAGATTGTAAACACTCATACGTCCCAATTATTGTCATTCACACACGACATAGATACAAGATGACGTCGTCTTGCCCCTGGACACTGATTGTGTTTACTTTTTATAAATATTGTGGGGGTGTTGAATCAAGATAAAAATGTAACAAACTTAAGCCTGGTCGTAACACTTTTATAACATGATCATAACCACCCACAACAACCTCAAAACAATTAAAAAAACAAATCTCGATCCCTCGAAATGACACCAATAATTTCTCTTTACGCCTAAATAACTGTGACAATTGTAAAACCGTTTAGAGACATTGTGATATAGTACACCGATCCGAAAGTGAAATTGTTTGAAAAAGCCATAGCTGCAAAAATACAAATTAAAAATATTCTTGGAACGACAATTAATGGAAGTTCTTGATTCTTCGTGGAAAGATTGTGTCGAGATTTGGCAATTTATGACTGCTATAATCAATATCGAGTATTACATATAATAATTGTTGCGTGGACATCGGTCGTTACCGAGAAAAATGCATTTTAAAAGTATTACAATTGTCAGTTTACATCATCAAGACTCATCACATTATAATGTCGTCAACACACCTGAAGATCTATTGATCAAAAGTTTCACTTCAAGGTGTACATATTGTTATGTATTCAGACAAAAAAAACCCCGATATGTCTGAAAGAATAACAATTGTTTTGAAAATAAATAATGTCCAAATTGCAATGAGTTATTGGAATATGCAACTACTGAATATTCTATTATTTTGACTATTTTATATACGAATGGGAAATGATCATCAAAATATGTCTAGCCGATTCGCCTCATAATGGACAAAATAGGTTGGAAATCAGGAATTATCATCTAATTAGTTTAACCATTTTGTCGGGGATTTTGAAGGGTAATCCATCATGATAATGGCCAGTAGTAGACATATATTTTTTTTTTTTTTATCAAATCATGTTTATTTTATAACAAGGACCGAGTAACATTAAATTCCGCGGTTTAATCACGACGCAAATTAAATACTTTTCTAGGAATAATGAAGCTTATTCTATCTTTATGATACTAAATACATCATAATTGTCCTTTAAATGATCATTCCACAAGACTGTTAACCGATCTATTTAGAAGTGACATATAATCATGCACATTCAAGACAACCATGCCGCACATATCACGTCTTGCGAATCACTCGTATTATCTGGCAGAATACAGAATACAGACTGTCTTATCAACCAACTTATGCCACAAACTACGACATACATCTAACCCACTTTCCATGTCATAATTTATTGTAAAAGAAAACGATTATATGTCATTAAAGTGAAAGGTAATTCATAAAGAATGTGGTACCAGGTGTTTAAATATTCATAACCAAGTGGTTTAGCAGTAACCGTTCATTTATCTTGTTTACAATACGCGCATCAATAAATCTGTTATTTAATACTATATAGTATCGTCTTACATTGATTTAATGTCATTTTATAAGTCAACATTTATAATTTTCTTGGAAGCACCGTGGTCATGCGAGAACGAGTCCTTTGTGAACGCAATACAGACAACAGTTCTTTAATAGATTCAAAATCGGTTGTGACGCAATGAGTATACGAGAGGCCGAAGCGTGCTGATATCCAGTTTTCTCCAAAGTTCTGTTCAAGAGTTATATACCCTCACTTCTGAACACCTTGTCGTAAAGATATCGGCCAATAGAGGTCGAACGCTGTCGATTATAACGTTTTGCGACGGTTCTGGGGTTACCCAACCCGCCCCTTTCTAAATACTATGGTTTTCCTTTTATGGTTCAAATATTTAAACCGCCTTCTCCGAAAACATTAATATATATATATTATTTATATTTAAAAAAAAAAAATAATATGTAAAACTAGCTATCTTAAGATAAGCAAAATAAATGTGTTTAATATGTCCGCCGAATTCAGGTACTATTCCAGAGCTGTAAGATAAGGAAATAAATAATATTGTAATAAAATCAAGCGATTTCTGTTCAGATCTCGAATTCGGAAGTTGTGTTTCTAAATGAACTGAAAAGGGGACTTAATATTGTTGTCAACACATTCAATGATTTTATTACGACTTAAGCTCGGATCCATCAAATCTTAGCTTAATCTGCTTTGCGTGTAAAACCTGATGTTTATAAACCTCTCATCCCTGTTACTCGGCTCTTGTTAGCATCTTAAATGGAGTCTATAGAGCCCATAATTAAATTAATGTGCGAGTTTTCTGTGAATATTCAAATTATGACATTGCATTGTTTATAGATCTCACTGCCATTTATCTAATCAAAATAATCGAACATTAACCACATATCCAAAGTCCATTCTTAAAAAGCTTGTTTTCGTAAAAAAAAATACGGCTGTAAAGTGATCCTTCAACTGTATGAGTAGTGGAAAATTTTCAGCGTTGACGTTACGATTCGCGTTAACTTAATAACGTATTGCCAGATCTGTTATAACAAGTTTTATCAAATTTTTAATAATCTTTCATTTTAGAAAAAAAAAAGCAACACACGGCTGTCGTGAAATATAACACATTCCACAGCGGTTGAGAACAGTAGATGATCATCGGGGGAGTAATAGTTACATAAATAATTAAATATGGTAGCCTCATGTTTGATGTATCAAAGCATTTTCTTCTCGAATATGCGAAACATTAACAAAGAAAACACACCATGACAACCACATGTTCAATGCATGCTACTCTAATACGGTTATGTTCTTTAGCATCACACCGCATATTGGATTTTGCTTCGGTAAATATTTTTGGTTATTTCTGATCTTCATTAAGTATACTAAACAAAGACAGCCGAAACTGTGTAATATTGTGATTACTTTCAGATCTTTATAAAATCTTTGGTTCTATAAATATTTATTTTGTAGGTAATCGATACCTATCATTTTGTATGTAAAATGAAAACAAACTATTCGATTGTATATTAACACTCATAACATAAGGGCGTGGACACTTAATGAGAGAATAAGCTCCTGTGTTGTTTCTAGGTCTATATCTCTAAGGTTGTCACAAATGTGCTATCAAGAAATCAGATATCGTTAAGACAAATACCTTTGATTGAATCGTCAGATCGAAATTAAAGCACCTAATATTTCTTCCGACTGGTCCTTCTCACCGAATTGATTAATTTGTGAAGTGTTTGTAGTCAATTGATTTATTATATGCGATAAACAAAAGTACCATCATAATAGTGTCATCATAATATGGAGCGAGCACGTGCATACTATAACGAGTTCAGTTTACAGATTAACACCTGTCCTAAATTTCAAAAAAAAATATGTGGTAGTTATTACATGGTATTAAATGCAGATATTGTAACGATTGATCGAATTTTGGGTCATTAAGCACATTATTAGTTTTAATGGCATATATTTCAACAGTATATTTGTATCGATTTAATCACTAATTGGGTGATCATTGTGAGCTAGGGTTATTTGTGTATTATGATCGAGGTCAAATGAAATCAATATACGACCCTTTGTTTTCACAATTTGTTCATTTGGACAAGAATAAGAATTTCATAGCAGTCCCAAGAGAAGGGTGTCAAAATTTCATTAATATTGTTACGATTTGACTTGTAGACCGTAAAGATGAAACTCACAAGTTTTACAAGATCGGTGTTGACATTTACTTCAACAACGCCAACGTGAAGTCTATCAAAATGTCCTATTCTTTAAGGTCATTGAGCCGATGTAATGCAACTTGATAACCACAATCTTAAATATTGGCCGTGTGAGGATGCATAACCACCATCAAAAATAGGACCAGCCAAAACACAGTGATTACAACCTCCTCTCCAAATGTTTATCTTCTATTGACTGATTTACGGTATCAAAATAATTTTTAAACACTAGTCGTCAGGCATATTTACAATAAAACTAATTGAAACATTATGTGTGATATTAAACGGTAACGTCTTATGTGACTAGAATATTCTCGCTGAATACATCTCAATCGTTTCTTCCCCCAGTGTACAGAGCTAAGAATTGAATTATGTATGACAGTGTGTTAAATGATCTTGACAAAGAGTTCACTTTTATAATATCACTGTGCCAACTGGAATCCGAATTTCGTTTTATTCTCTTTGACAGAGGTACGGATATTGTATTAATCAAAAGGATTAGGTTCTAATGAACATAATCTCCAGAAAAAAGATGGTTATGCCAGAGCATGAGCTATTACCTTCTGATTTGTTTACGCCACTAGGTAATAACGAGAATAATCATTAGCCACCGTAATACAATCACCTGGTAGTATAACTTTTCACGACAAAGACGAAAACATGTTATTATCAGATGGTTAATTCTGGAATGAAACTTTTCGGATTGTGATGACATGCGAAAGATGGGTTTTAATGAATAAAACAAAGCCAACTATATTTAACAGCAACAGAGATCAAACTATAGGTTGTGAAACATAGACCCCTATTATTTCTCGGGCTGTGATAGTTAGTGATAATGACTGACTAATTACTGTATACTGTGGTGTATACAACCTTTATCTTACTGAGCTTTGTGATAGACTAATGGGAATTTAATGATGCAATATGAACAACTGTCAGTGTAGTATTGTACGAAACATAGACATTAGTGATTATATATCTTCATTTTTCTAAGGTGCTGTCAAATCTTTATTACATTCCGTATTCACATTACTATATTGGAAATGGATTACCTTGGGACTTCCAGATTCACTCAATTTTCATTTGATAGTTTTAATATGTGATTTTTGAAAGCCTAAATACGCGAAATATGAAATAAAATACAAGTTTCGTCACTAAATATCAAAGACAGTGCAAATATTAAACAAATCTTCGATAATTAGTCATTGCCCACAATATTGAGTTAAAGTTCACCACTATTTTGTGGTTCTAGGCAGAGAAGATATAAACTTTGTTGTTATCAATATTACATCCAAAGTACACAAACTGTGTTCGTTGTGTGAACTCTTCTGTAAAAAGTATCATTGGTCATTTTATGTAAATTCAACCAAAACACTTTCCATGGATAAAATTGTCAAGCCGTCACCTGTTTTAAAGTAAGAACTAAGCATTCTGTGCAATAGACAAGATTCATACATTCCCAAAATGCTTTAATTGAACTACATAATTTTAGAGATTCCACAATTTCGTAATTACACTGTGGTTAATTTGGGAGTACCATACTTGCCTGTATATATTCCCGTCAGTGCTAATGATTTTGGTATTTCTGTGAGAAGTTGTTGTTGTTGTTGGTGTTTAACGTCCGCTTCCACCGAAGGTGATATCGCAGACAAAATGTGAGAAGATGATCTATCTTGTATTTATCTTATTCAAACCAATCTCTAGCAATTATCGACGTCAGTGTCTTAATTGTTAGTGTATATGTGTATGAATAGTAATGTTTAGTGGCACTGGTCAAGTCAATTTACAAGAAATAGACAATTAACAGTACACGGAAGTAAGGCGTTTGTTATTGTCAAATGTGGAATAACTTGGCCGTACTGGTAGGATATTGTCCTGTCACAGACTTAAGCTCCTATGGTGTGATGACCAGGACTTCACCATTGCTTCTATTAATTTTCGTGCCGGTAGTTTAAACGTATCTATTTGTTAAGAAGCATCCAGTGTTTGGGTGCATGTTACAATTCCGTGCGTGCAGTTAACAAAACGAAAATACCCATTTAAGTAATAGAAACAAATATGTTTTGAATGCCGATACTAAAATTTACTTCAGACGCAACAAACCATACATTTCGCATCTATCTCAACAGTAAAACTATCTAGTCTTGTAATGCACTGTTACTATGTTATCAGGTACAGTCTCAAGGAATCGCCTGGGTTGTACAAACAATTGTTACTTTTAGATTTGTCTAAGACAGTTGAGGAAAACGGTGAGGACGCACTCCAAACTTCAAAAAAATCGATTATAATAACTTACAATGAAAACCGTTTTATATAATAAAAATAATATTGGTGGTTCATGATCTTAAAAAAATCTATGGTTATCTGGCGTTT
Source organism: Patella caerulea (assembly GCA_036850965.1). Classification (NCBI taxonomy): domain Eukaryota; kingdom Metazoa; phylum Mollusca; class Gastropoda; family Patellidae; genus Patella; species Patella caerulea. The sequence continues at coordinate 14,550,574 of JAZGQO010000014.1, read as the reverse complement.
AGGGGCTTTAAACAAACAACACAATTGTAAAAGAATGCTTTGATAATACTAAAATGACTTTTCAGAGAATATATTGGTTTCGGAAACGTAAATAATAGGCTTCGTAAAAGGCAGTGTGATTGCGCCGATAATGACGTTCGACAAAGTGGAAATGAAATTCGAGGTCATTCACCGTTATTTCTGCTATGTACGTTTCTATGAGATAAAAAAAAAATATAGACTACTGGCTATACCGTGAGTTTGCCAATTGAATATGACACACAGCTAGTGGTGTTCGGTGCACGTAATTTAATTTAGGTGCACAGTAATAGAAAACTGTATTGCTTGGTTCAAGCTGACGATCCGTTATTTACAACTATAAATTTGTTTTTTCGTAGCATGTGTGGCTTGTTTAAAACGTTTCTTCCTTGGAATTGGTGGATACTAGAACCTGGCCAAACATGTTATAGCCATATTTCAAGATCAGCTGCAATTTAATAGATATCGAACCTTTCACACTATTAGAACACTAAACATATTACTGGAGCTTTTATTTGAACATTATACATCAATGTCGTCGTGTTAAATTCAGAATTATCTCTGAATTTAGTTCTAGCTCTTTATTCAAAGACTATACATGAAATTTGCCGTGTTTATGTCTTATTATTCCTTTACAGACTCTAGTAGTATTACTTGCTACATCCTTGGCTAATATTTTATGTTAATGGACAATTTCTACCACCAGGTGACAGCTGTGGATTAATCACGTCCATCTGAAATATGAGCGATGTCTTTATCAAAATAATCCTGCCCCGTCTAATGATCTTAATTATATGTTTCTTAAGTTAATCCTGATATTACCATTATTATCATTCCATAAGACAGATCTAGAACATATAGAATAGACCAGGTGTTATTGCCATATGGTATTATGCACATGGATGATGGGGCTAAAATAATATATTTTACACCCGAACGTAGGGTGACATGATCAGGATTTCCCAGGTTATAATAGCATGTCAAACACGACTATTACACACAACACATGCTGCTGTATCGACGAGTTCGTTATTCTCAGGACACCAGGGGTGAAGTGGTTCTATTTTCAGTATTATCATATCAAAATACACGTAATCGAGCTTTCAGATAATATAACCCCTCTGATCAAAAAAGCAAATCCAACAATTAAATCATCAATCCAAAGATCACAAATCTTGGGTGGTAACAGTAGGTTAGAAATAAGTTGGTTTCAACCAGACCCAAAAAGAAAGAATACGTCGGACGTGATCAACAACAAGAAACGAGATATAATTTGAAAGTTGCCGTGGATAAGATTGATAACGAAAAGGCATTAAATTCCCGAAACAATTATTATTTTATATAAGGTCTGATCAAATAGGAAGATGAAACTACCCGGACTTAATAACAATAAAACACTGTATTTGTTATTTACTGCACAAATCTCAGAGGCTATATTATAGGGAATTACATCAAAACAAAACGGTCGTATAACACAGATACGCATTAGAATGGGGAAAATTGAATATAGTTTTCTAGAATAAAAACATACAGAGTAGAAAAAAAAAAACGTTTGAGGATCGCGTTTTATTATCAATGGCGTCTAAATAATGTATCAACTATTACAAGAAGATTGCTTGATGACGTATTGCATGTATAGAACTTAAACTATGCCACTGCGATATGTCTTTGGTAAGGTTGATTATTCGTAAGTGCTTATGCCACTGCGATGTCTTTAAGGCTGATTATTCTAAAGTGCTTAGCACCTTTCAAGTTTAACAGAAACACTTAAAAACTTTAATAAATACCATATCATTTTCATAAAACATACATGCGACGAACAGCTGATGCATAAGAAACATGCTCATGCTTCTAAACTATTCTGGTATAGATGTTACTGAAGACATACGAAGTAGTTATACCACCCCCCCCCCCACTAAAAATGAAGAGATCAATTTTATATTAAGTTCGCTCAACCCTTGTTAATTCAATGAAATTACTCATTGTTTTGACAAATTAGATATTTGATATATTAGATATTTACGTTTGACGCCAATTTTGAAAATTAAACTTGTTTAAGACAGCGGCATTGAAGAGGTTTAGCCCGGTTAAGCATAAAGATTTATAAATGTGTCACCTATGATATTTATTCAACGAGTTATATGTTAAAATATGCACTGCAACTTTGCTTAATATTATTCTTTTATCATCATCTGCATTTAATGCAGATACAAAGATAGTACCGCTTAAATCATTTTGACTAAAGGTTAGTCTCAATAAATCTATCTTAATAGTATGCGATCAAACATAATATAATAATATATGTTTCACTTTTCTGCTCCGACTGGGCTAATCATGACGGGCATGACAGAGTCGCTATGTCCTACAACGAATTCCAACTACAAAGGGGCATTTAACGTGCACGCCATAGTGTTTTCGTTTCATCCGAAAGACTAGACAGCTGTCATTTTCAGCCCACAAACAAGGGAAAAACCTTGCCGGAAAATCCAATGAAATTTCTCGGCCAATGTCTGGATCGAACCCGCGAGGCACATGCTAGCGATGTAGAAGTAGTACTGCTAACAAATAACATACTGTTCTTGTTCGGTGTATCCGTATTCTGCCTATTCCCCTTTGGTTCCCAATTGTCTAACTTGTTTTATGTGCACGCGAAGGTGTACATGGATGAACCTGGAATATTTGTCCAATTTAATCAATTTGGCACACATTCCTGGATAAGTGTAAGATTCGCAAATTATATTTTCCTTATTATCTCATATTTATTTAACCGCCTTCAACCCCACCATGTGATCATGGGGGCCAAAGTGGCTAAATGTGTAAGGGGTCTGATCCCTATGTTGACAGAGAAAGTCCCTCGGAATTTTCTAGCCTGGATCCCGCTTGCCAGTGGTGCAGGACCGAGGGCCTAGTAAGGAACATTGTTGTCTAGTAGTTCTGAAGGTATCAGTAACAGGTCATGTATACACATCAGCATCCACGTACAAGAACCCACGGCAGCTTGGATTCCATGGAAAGTATGCGGAATTTCACTCAAATCACGTTGCATGACGCCTGCCCGACTTTATCGGGTAAAGAAATATAAGGCGCAAATTACAATTTCGTTAAATCCTGTCAAAAATCCGAAAAGTATGTTTCGCCAAGATTCAATGCGCCACTTTCAATGGAGTTTCAAAACGTGTATTTGTGTAAACAATATCTTACAAATATAAACCAAAATTTACAGTTTTGATATTATTCTGTTAATGTTATACGCAATTTCAAGATCACCATTTTAAATCTGATACTTAACATTTCGGATTTTTTAAAATCATATCCTTTGGTATGAAATAAGTGATAAAATATCAGAGTAACCTTTCTGTTGTCTTTTCATGGCAAATTAAAGAATTAATCGTTTAGTTCCTTTCCGAAAGAGAAACAAATTACCAGAATGAGTGACAAATTTTATTACGAAGTTGACGCAGGCATTCATTGAGATTGTTTTTTCTTCTGGCATTCTTCATTTTTGCCCAAGTGATTGATGAAGGAAATTTGTATTCCATTCTTTTCCAAAGATCATGGAAGTAGTTACAGATTAATGCATGACTTAATTATACAACTGTTTGAAAACGGAGTTATTTTAGATAACCTTCAAAATGTTTGTTAAGGCACTGGAATCTTAAGTGAAAATTATGCTGTTATGATGTTCTGTTTAACATTGGACATATTATTTTCGTTTCTAAAAGAATAAGTGATCACGCGTATAGAAATGAGTGTTTAATAAAACATATCATATATCGACTTTTCAATGGACTATCATTATCAGCGTATTAACAAATCATTAGGTATCTGAAATATCATCGATATAAAACTCCCACTCTGCTGTGTTTTTGTCGTTGATATCTAGGGACTGAGTTCTAGGTTAAACAGTACAACAGAGCTAATTTGGTTTGTGAAAAAAAGAGGCAAATCCAGACGTGGTAAATTAATTAGTTCCTGGAAACATAAAAGAGCTTAGAAAGTACTGGTAGTTTAATCCACGGAATCTTAATATGGACAAAAACATAAATCCTTCTATTATGTCACTGAGATATTAATATTTCCTTAGCTAAAGTAAACAATGGCACACCATTCTTTACATTTATAACAAAAAATGAAATGCAAATAAATATCAGAATGTCAAACTTAATGAAAGGCAAAAAATTGATCTGGTGATTTAAAAGTCATTATACTTCTATTTGAACAGATGTGATACATACCTTATCTGGATAATTTTTAAAGATATCCCAGTAGATAGAAATAAAACAATATTTTTTAAATCCTCTCGAACACCTTTAGGTGGTCTGATTAGGTTTTTGATGTTATTAATATTTTGTCAAGAGCGCGGTGAAGTTGTTCTATCTACAATCATATCCTATTGTAAGTGCGACTATTTAGCAAGGTACTGAACGTATTTCCTGAAAGGAAAGGATAAACTCGCCGTGTTTCTGCTCGTGTCAGACTTTATATCAGCCAGCTTCAAGCATCGATTTTCCAGACTGAACAGATATGTTAAAAATAAATTCAAGCAATGGCCGAAACAAACTATCCTCGCCTTGTTTGTTGCCGTCTGTTTTGTTATATTATGATCACGTGCACAGGGCAGTGAGATAGGAGTACAGAAGTGTGAAACAACGAACAGAAATACATGTAGATGAATATATTATATAAAATTTGACAGTGACATTTATTCTTTTACTTATTCAAATAATTATATTAAACTATGGGGCATTATGGAAAATTAGATAAAGGGTTGACAGTTTTCATTGTAGTAGTAAAAAAAGATAACGCAAATAGAATATGATACACATTGCAGCCAAACTGCTCCACTCTGAACCGAGATATTAGTCTTGAATTTTAAGCTAGCCTCGATCATCATTACTAAAGTAGGTAGGATAAAAGACAAAGTCTCGATTGTCCTGTTTTTTACGTTTAATTATTTTTCAAAAATGTATTCCAATGCGCTAAAAGTAAGTTAATTAATAATTTAGATAACATTTCAGGCCTAAAATAAAAAAAAGAAATAGGCCGATTTATGTCTTGCAAAATGTATGTTTAAGGGAGTGTGGAAACCACATAAGACTTACCTGCTATTGTATTGTACCAATAAAATGTATTCTTAATACTACAGGCATTCTTTTTTCAATTAACAATTTATCGAAACCTTTAGCGAAAGAAGCTTTGGTAAGTTCAGAATGTACATAGTTTTAAAACAATACTCCTAAAGGATTAAAAGATTTACATTTATAATCTTGGCACTTTAGTAATTTATGAATCCAGGAAAAACTTGGAGATTATTTTAATATGGTTTTAGGTTCATTTAAGGAAATAACTATAGAATAATTTTAAGTAGATATAAGCCATGCTATTATCGACTACCAATAAAAACGTGTTGTTGGTCCTAAACAGATATTAATCTTCGGTTATGCCCCTTTGGTGCAGAATGTAGATTCAAGAATTTCCTTTAATATAAACATTTTGTCATGAACAGATCACCATTTTTACCAAACTCACTTAATGCATTTCTAATCATGTAATTTTAATTCGTGTAAAAAGAATGTTACTTATATGTGAATTTATAGAAGTAAGTGCATAATATATTACCAAATGTTTTTTGTTAAGTCATATGTCATTTATACATTACCTGTGATTTGTACATAACGATAAGTACAGTTCAAACGAAGTGGAATTTCCGTACACAATGGGTTTGTTTTAATTGTTATAGATAAGGAATGGAACATCTATCAACTGTGGTTTGATAGCTATAGAAAAGGAATGGAATTTTCATTGACTATGGGTTTGAACACTGATTTGGATCGACTTAAAGAGTTTCAGTCAACAATGGTTTTGAAAAAAAGAGGAATGGAGATTCCATGAAAAATACGAGAAGGAACTGCAGTAAAATACAGTATCGCTTTCTTTACTTTTGTGTGCAATAATATGTTCCACAAGGTTAGCGGTGGAACTATTCAAATAGCCAGGAGAAAAAAATCTTCTAATTTTAAAACCGATCCTCATAGATCAAAATAGTATGTGTGATTAACTTAATAAAATAGCTCCCTACTAAAACCTGATATTGTGTTACTGGAAATTTCAAACTTCGTCGACGCCATTAAGTTTTTAATTAAAACTTGAGATAAGATACCATGTAGTCACGAATGACTAAAGAATAACAATGGCACGGGAATGAGTTCCAAAATTTTAAAAAAATAGCGGGGGTACTTGTTTTCAGAAAACGAAGTATAAAATAGATTACTTACTTAACGGCGCAATATAAAGTAATCGCGGTGACCAAGCATGTCACGAATGTTTGTATCTACAAAAGATCTAGACATACCTAACGATTACCGCTTTTCACTTGTCGGTCATATCTCGCACGCTATCTATATGAATGGCAACACACGATGCATTATGTGTCCGGTTTATCCTTTACAATTAACACGGGCAGTCGGCTCTGATTTCCGGCTCGACTGCCTCAGAAGAACGATTTTTTTGAGCTGGACACAATGTTATGTTTTGGTATCTTAATCAGTTTTCTCAAGGTAACTGAATATTTCTTCGCGTTTTTGACTAACAGAAATCGAAGTGGTGTTATGGGTTGTATTAATGAATATTTACGCTAGTGATAATTTTTATAACATGTTCAATACAAGTGATAATAGGTGTTCTCACCTTCTTGATTCCTTCCCTAATGAATAAACACCATGTTACAGCCACTGAACGTTTGACCCCATTTGGTAGAGTATTAGTACTGCAATTCTAACGCCTGTCGCTGTCTCATTAAATTAAATAGAACATTATTTTGTCCAAACCATCCGACAAGTTTGTTTTCAGTAGTGACGCGTGTCGTGTACGGAACGGGGTATAATTCCTCTTACTGGAACACTTGATATTATTTCTATGTTTTGTGTATTTATACATTGGGTTGTCTTAAACTACTCTAGTTCTGAAATCCAGGTCTTGCGGGTTGCTGTTATAAATCAAGGGTGTTATACACTAGGAAGGATATGCTCATCCTTTGTAGAACACTTTTTGTACTTTCTCAGGGGGGGGGGGGTGTCAAGTGATTCAGTCAAGTGGCGTGGTTTAGCTCTGAAACGTGTAAGTGACAAAGAGTGGTCTCGTCTGCCAACTCCGTGGACTTTGTTCGGGACCTCTGGTTTAACTCCGCTGTCAAAAACGCATTATTGAAATAAAACGATATACTAAATTATGCTAGTTCCAAAATGACCTAGTTTGTGTTCATTTGACGTTAATAATAACTAAGTATTTTTATAGCGCCTTTACCAGTTGAGTACAACTGCTCAAAGGCGCTGCTGGAGTCTGACAACACATGGATATATACAATACAGGGATTATCTATGAATATGCCTCTTTAAACAAGTGTGTCTTTATTGCACTCTTCAAGCCATCCAGAAACGGAATGGATCTGATGTTGTCTGACAGTGAGTTCCATAGGGCTGGACCCGCTGCTGCAAATCTGCGGTCGCCATATGTTGTTGATCTTAAAGATGGAGGGTCAAGTAGATATTTGTTAGCTGATCTGAGTGTTCTGACTGGCTGATGATCCTGGATTAGTTCCTGAAGATAAGGCGGGGCTAGTTTGTGCTTGGATTTGAATACAAGCATCAGTAGCTTATACTTGATTCGTTGTTCCACCCTAAGCCAGGTAGACTCTTCAGTACTGGTGTAATAGAATCTGATTTCCTTGTCCTTGTCGCTACTCTAGCTGTTGAATTTTGGACCTTCTGGAACTTGGTAACGAGTGTCTTTGGTACACCGTAAAGCTAGGCATTGCAATAGTCTGAATGTGACACTACAGATGACTGTACAAATTCCTAATCTGACTAATATTGCGGATATTGGCGTAGGCTCTGCTGCATAATTTGTTGATGTGTGATTCAGCTGCCAGAGTAGACTGAAGCACAAATCCGAAGTTCCTCGCCTCCTATGACATGGTTTCCAATTTGGAAAGGTGGAAGATTCAAACTCCGTCGTACAGCTTTAGAACTGAAGACTATTAGTTCTGTTTTGTCACTGTTTAGCTTGAGAAAATTGCAAGACATCCACTGTTTAATATCATCTACACAAAGTGACAACTGAGTGAAGGCCGAGTCAATAGATCCCTAGCAGGTAGGTTTTAACGCTAGATATAGCTGTGTATCGTCTGCGTAGAGGTGAATTGATAAACCATGACGACGGGCTATGTCTCCTAATGGTGAGGTGTATAAACCCCGTTTCTCACTCTCCACAACATTCATACTTTAGCAACAGAAATTTCAGGTGGCATTACTTTTACATACCAGTAGTGTTGCCCTGTCGTCGGTCCGCAGTTCGTATTTCATGTTAGTCTCTAACTTTCTATCATCGAAACGCGATTTATTTGCTGATTTAAAGCAACATTGATGTTGTGATCTTACCAGCAAAATAGAGACGTCTGGTATCTAATGATTAAGGCAAAATAATCATTTTGACACCGGTATAAGAATCGTGTACCATAATGCGTTTCAGCGCCATTTGTAACAAGGTACGCGGAGAACGAGGCTACATATATTCCACAAGTCATGTCAAACGGTGACGAAGTATTCTTATTTGGATATCATGCGAAATAAATACATCCTGTGCAGACTGGAATAACCAGACGCTAGAGATTGCCATTAGATTGGGGCTGCTAATTTGAATCAGTTTACATATATTCGTATTACATTGTTATATACGTTGCGATACATCTGTGTCAGTGTTTTTGTCCCAAATATTAGCGATTTAGCAACTTTAATATATACTACAATTTTCAATGATTTTGGATAACATCTTGGATGTTCCCGCTTTTTTACAATTCTTTATCGGAAGCTTAAATTATGATCATATCTTTCTGAAATTTAAATTGGTTATTCATTCTATCGACAGAAAAAATCCTACTGTTTTTATACTCTGAACTTTATATTGGCGGTCTATCGTAATTACATAAAAATAAACGCTGAATTTCAATAATTTTCCATGATACGTCCCAGACCTATACCCCTTTTCATTGTACAAAATATACGTTTTGCAATGTATAATTCTGGTTTTCAGAAATTAATAGTGGTGTATATCTTATTGATTTCCGATGACACCTTCTATAATTATGGCACAATGTTATGAAGCCTGGGCCCATAATGGAAGATTTCTTTTGTCAATAATAACGCCCATGGTTCTCCTTTGTTACGGAGTCGTTTTTTTTGTGTTATGCATGCTATGACCAACAATCTGTTAGGCACATTTTATGTTTGCAAAATAAAGGTCATGGCAGTCCATATAATATCTTAAATTGTTATGGATATGTTTAAATCGTGTAATAATTTTGTGGGCTGCAATTAACAGTAATTTATTGTACCGTGGCTGTTTTAATTATAATACGATCTTTTTGATATCTTTGAGTTGCTATGATCTAATAACAGTTTGCGTTATTTTGCTGTTGTGGGCTTGTGTTTCGTTGCCTGGTTCTTTAAACCGATACATTATATTAGTAATTTGAAATTATATATCTATGGATTTTTAGTAAACATATATAAGATTAAGATTCAGGAAATGCCAACTCGAGGTGTGAAGGGGTGTAGATAATAAAATTCGTCCCGTTTGGTTACCTCTTATCTTAGAAAGTTGTGTGTTTTTAATTGGATAAGGTAAGAGATGAGATAAACAAACATTTACTAATGATCGATATCGCAGTAAAACATATGTTAACTTCATCCAAACCTAATTATAAAACAACAAGTTGTTCTATACCTATACATTATTTATATTTGTTATTTCTGGCATGATATGGCATATTTTTAATATTTACCCTTACTGACCTACCATAGATAATGTATGTATTTAGTAATTTATACAAAAAAACATACATTATCATTTTTTACGCTCTCAGTGGATGTCGCTTGTAAGACTCATACGCAAGGTGTGTCAAGTTGAGGGGAGTCGGACATCCGAGGTCGATTCGTGTACACCTCTATAAGATAACTGGCCATTTTATGAGTTTAAATTCGGTCGTCTAGATGTGACGCCATATCACACGGCGTCGATCATTGGCTCGGTACCAATGCTTACACAACAACAGAATGGTATCATCATAATATAAATCTACAGGGTTTCTGATGGTAGCTGTGACTGTGAGTGTTTTGATTCTGGGCGTGAATTAGCACACAGAAATGAAATAATCTACTCAAATTTAATTTGCGGAAGGAAAAAAGTTAATGTTGCTGGCTCGTTGATATGATGATCTAGCGAAAGGTGTGGTCGAATTGACAATAAACTCCCTTTAAATTATCAAGTCGTGTAAAATGGGCATGAAATATAGGCCTAATTCTTATGCCAAAATTGACTGTGTTGACAACACGTCACGACAGTATACAAAATTGTGATAACAGTCTGCAAATAAAATAATAAATACCAAACAAAAGTTTACATGAATGTCATCTTTGTCAGCAAGAGTTTCCACTCGGCAAACCTCGGAAGAATCTAAACTCGGCTGTATGATGCATTCCGCCATATTGGAACTACTTTAAAGGTCCCGGATGAAACATGGCTGCGCCCATTCCGAACACAAGTTGGGGACCTATTTTGCTAGCGACCTATTCGACCGATCCAGCTGACGAAATTACACTTCTATTCTGAGCTAAAGGAATGGATAAAAAATAATATATTCTACTTTCATTTGATAGACATAACGTTGGATTTTATTGGTTGATAAATAGATTAGTTAAGGCGACTGTTGTCTTTATTCTAAATAGGTTTCCAACGAACAGGTTGCAGCTCGATCGGTCGAATAGGTCGCTAGCCGAATAGATTCCCAATTTGTGTAATAGCGTCAAGTTTTCCTGTTAAAGTAAACCGGTAGCCGCATCGCAAATGTATGGGCGTAGGTACATATCACTTACTGTCATACAGCCGAGGCTAGAAGTAGTCTACGGAATCTGCCGAGATTTGCCGAGTGCAAGAGTTTCTCCTCTTTCAGTCTCGGATAGCAGGCCGGAATTATTTGGATCAGAGTTGACACTGTCAGTCTCAACATAATGGTATTTAAGCATTTCTGGTTTATATGTCAATGAATGTTCCTGTTAAAGATACACATGTAATGAATTTGATAGTGTGTGTTTAGTGGAACAACAGGTGTCTACAAACCGTAATCGCTACAAGCGCTATTTTACAGTGAAGATAATTTCATATATTAGCAATACAATGATGGCATACGACACATAAGGAATTAAGACCTATACAAATGTTGTTCTTGATAATTTCAGGGGAAGCCATGTCCAACCCGAAGTATGCACGTTATTAATTAACAAGCTTAATCAAATCTTCTATATTTATTTATATATCCATTTCGCATTGTAAATAATTTTTACAAAATCACGTTAGATGATTAATTTAGGTGTGCTCTATTCTTTGACCCCACGTAATGCCCATTTATTATGCGTGTGCAGTATGAGTATAATTGATGGACATATTTTCAAGATATTTGAGTATAGTCAGTGGGCAATATTTGAAAGATACTTTAGCACACTCGATGAACAGTTTCGGACACGCAAAATTACTTGTAGAGCTTTATTTAATCCCGATGATAGAGAATGCAATCATTATATTTACCAATTAGTAAAATCCGTTAAAGAAACTCTTCCAATGTATTTTAGAAATCTGTGTATTTGTTCAAGTAATTGAAATATATATCAATGAAAGCTTTGGATCGGATAATACAAAATTTCAGTGTTGATTTGAAGCCTAATTAGCTGAAGTATAAATAAAACATCATATATCCCATTGTTGGCATTTCCTCATATCTTGAATTGCAATAAAATAATCAATGTATTAACGAACTTGGCGGTGATTGTGTAATATGTAAGATAGTATATTTCCTGCTTTATAAAACGATACTCCATTGGTGTAATCCTTTCATCACAATCTGTGATTCAAATTACCGAAAGGAAATGTGTTTTTGACGCCATAATAGTCTCTGTAGGGGAACTATCTCGCCAGCGGGTTGTCTGATTGAATCTGTAGCTACTAATCAGTATTTTCATCATCAGATTGTTAATATACTAATATGCATGAACTGGTTCTCTCCTGTTTAGATTTCAATAAACCTTCCTGGGTTGTTATAGAAAACAGCCTGCAAGATAATCCCCGGTAAGTGACGAACTAAGATTCGCATTTCCAATCAAATCCACTCAAACCAGAACTAGTTTATTACAAATCTTAGACTAAAGGGGGTCAGATACGGCAAAACAAAAGAATTCTATTAAAAGACAGACAGGCTAATATTCTCTTTAGTAAGCGAAGCTGGTTCAGATCTGAAGAAGTCAATGCTGTAATCACCGAAATAAATTAGGTAATTAATTGAAGAGACTCATTTAATGTTGTTTGCGTTTTCGAGTATCTCTTTTTTTCAACATTTACATGTTACCAACCACGGCAATTAACCTTTTCTTTAAATGGAAGTGTACAGCTCTTAATTAAGATACATCTTGTTTTGTCATTCTTAGGATACAAAACAAATACCCATCCTTGAATAAACACATTGTCTAGCCAAAGTTTATAGAAGGAAAATTTCGAATTGAACTTTACGGTGCATGAACGTGTATCTAAGGATATTATAATACAAGTTATGAGAATGCTCAGTTTTTTTCATATGCTGGTTTCGATTCCCCAGTTGTATGTGGCAGGTCTCCTGCACAACCTCGTGTGTTTTCTTTGGGTCTTCTGGTTTCGTCCAACTGCTTAAGACCCGTATGTACAAAACGAATTCTTTAATTAATTTTTAGCCATGTTAGTCCCGAAATGACATAGTGGACATTACCCCCCCATCTCTCTCCTTTGTGGAATGACACTTAAAACTATAACAGGACATCACCCTTTTCCGGATTACTTAAGTAGGGTTTGATTGGCTTGGGGCCAAACGGTATAGTAAAAATAATTAAAAAGTATTTAATTATTCTACAGATTCAGGGAGCTATTCTAAATATTGTTGGTTGTATTTTACCATACCAGTAATATACCAGAAGATCCTAGAAATCAGTATTGCATATATCAGGCCCTGCACACACGGGAATTTGCTTTGGCAATTAGCAGTTGATAGACCAATCCCTCAAGTGTACATCATTGAGACTTTGAAATTCAGTGCCAATAACCTGCTTTTCGCTCTGAAATCATAGATTAATCGCTGAACAAATTAGAATGCTGGCATAGCTCTTATAGTTGAAGGTAGAAGGAACCAGTTTACATTGATGTGGCCATTCTCTTCGAAGTTGATGAGCTGATAGAAATCTGACTTTAACACTTTCCAGAAAAGCTCAGTATAGATTTTGACGTTTTACCGCAGAACATTATAGGATAAAGGATCAAACAAATTTGCACATAGTTTAAAATACTGGTTAGGCTATTGGACATCCCGGCAATTCTTACTTTTGTCATATAGACATGTTTTAATTAGTTTTAACACCTAATATTCGATTGCATCGTTTCAAATTCAAGCGCCAGAACCTTATTTCAGAGAAGAAATAGAGCACTTAACTGCTTTCTTAAGCACGTCATACGCGATGGCAGTGTCTGATGTAGACTATTCTGAACAGTTCATTTTTTACGAAAATCAGCCGTTCATAACGCAACTTGATCACGAAACTCACTGAATGTAACGTGAGATACGGGACCACAATGCCCGATCAACAAAGCTGAAAAAACCTATAAACCCGCCCGTATGTACATGGCTTTAGAGCCATTTTAATGCAGAGAGATAAGCTAAAACATTTGTTGATCGATCTCGGGGAATAATAAACTAAACATATGTTGTCAACAACGTTAATATCACTACAGAAACAATGTGTATATAATATTGTTTTATTAATTATTAAAATGATAAAATGAGTAATTTTAGTACTTCATGCGGGGAAAACGTTGAACATTGATATAAAGCCCTTTACACAGACAGATTCAATGCTTTAATCAATTATTAAATTCAAATATCAATCATTTTTTGTTAATGCAATCAGTAATATTACACGTTAATCGCTATCATTAATCGCTAAACTTTATTAGTCTTGCATATAAATTTGGATGAGATTTTAAGTTATTGTGTATAAATATCCCTCTTTATATCAATTCAATATATCGAATCATGAAACTGATGACTGTTATTAAATGATATTTAGAACTGGCTTGCTTTGTGTTTTTCAATTATAAAGACATCGAGTACAAAGCCGTACTAACTATGATGGTTTTAGACGTCATAAAATATGAAACGTGCATGTTGTAGAAAATGTTGTATTATAGATTGAACCGTTTGAAACAAATTATACTGCAATATTCTGTCGATACACGCACACATTAACACGACTTTAAAAATTGTGTCGTATTTACGGCAATCACGACTTTTCTATTTCATCATTATAACTAAGGGTGTTCAGATACCAGCTATAGATTAGCGAAGATTGTTGCGACGGCATCATTTGTCAACCGTAAAATATTGCGATGATGTAAAGGTTATGCAACATTAGTGTTGCTTATGAATAAAATATACATACATACAAAATCAAAATTTATTATATTAATCCCTGATGGATTTATAGAATTTGCAATCAGGAAATAACAGACAGAAAGTTTCACGCCACATCGGTAGTCACCATTTATTTTTTATTACTGAGTTTACGCCTTGGAGATATTATTTATTACGAACGTGATCAGAACGTTATTTTTCTGTCTGAAATTTATAGGCAAGCGTACTGTAAATATATTATTCAACCTTGGTCATTAATGTGGAAGTTATCGTATCATTGGTCCTTGTTTAGCATAATAATATTGTCTGTTGCACTGCGATCCTTAAGGGAGCAACTGGATTAATCCTTCCAATATGAGAATTTCAGATATCACCAAACGTCGATTATCATTAGTCGATTACCGTTATCTTTCATTTGACATTGGCGGTCTCTAGAATGTTGTTGATATTTTTTTGTAAAACTAACAAGAAGTATATAAATCAATTTGTAAAAAAAAACACATGTTATTCGCAACAATGATGGCATCGCTAGTCTGCGATCTTTCGTCGATTATGATCCGATTTACGGCACCACTTTCCTTCGCGATTTAATGATTAAATGGATAATCGAGACTATGATTATTGTCTTACTGACTTTAGTAATGATGATCGAGGCTAAGCGGAAATTTCAATAACGAAATGCTGGTTCACTCACAATGAATCAATTTGACTGAAATTTTCAGCAAATTGCCTTTACATTAATCAGTTTTTAACCATTTAGTGAGAATTGCCAACTCGTCAATTCATATCATCTTTTCAACACAATTGCATTTTTTGGAACACTTTTTTCTTAATTTTCAAATTTGAGCTACATACCCGAAAAGTCAGGGTCTATCCGATTCCGGCAATATAAGTTTCTTTCAACGTTAACTCCCATAATTTTTCCGGCCATTTTTCGATTTTCCCCTACCATGGAGAAATTATTAATCGTACAGGGAAATTAAAAATGTGCAGTGTTTTATGCCAATTCGTCATCTATTTTAGAAATAAGTATATTTTCGGAGTACATTTTTTAGATAGTGTTTGATGGCAGGCTTATATGATGTTATATGAAGTGTTTGTCGAGTAGTATATGAAAAGTCATGAAATCCAAAAATATAGTTTTCTCGTCAATGAACAGAAAGCTTTGTTTTTGTTTAAAAAGATCAACAAGAAAAACCCGCAAAAAGCCCACTTCAAAATGTTATTTTTAAAGGGATGTTGTCAGGTATTAGAGGTATGATTTACACAATTGTTCTTTATAATAACCGAAACCGATTCTAGTGTGAATATCCATGCAGCGTCTGAATAATCGAGATCACTTTACTTACTCTTTCAAAATGTTTGCTAAAGGTGCCAAAATATTATCCCAGCAATATTAATTTTCAAAAGTAGCTAAAACACTATAAGTAAACTTCAAAGCGATAACTGCATTTTTGTTAGTCATATGTTTAAAAAATGTTAAAATAAATCCATAAATGTATGGTATCTATACCCATAGTTCTACCCTGTTAAAGAATATCCCAAAATCCTATAATTCACTTGTGTCGTTGAGAAATTGAAAAAATCATTTTCTTTTATAACCCAATGTTGATTTTTGAGGCGTTACTATCACTTGTGTAGGTTTAAACAGTGTCGCTCAACCATGGATTTTGACAATCATCTATTTTGTAGACTTAGTTTTCCAGTTTAAAGAAATGATACTGTTTTCAAATACCGTCGGAAAATAGTAATTATTTCAAAATTTGAGGTTTTCTATTTTGTAGACTTAGTTTTCCAGTTTAAAGAAATGATACTGTTTTCAAATACCGTCGGAAAATAATAATTATTTCAAAATTTGAGGTTTTCTAAGAATGATTTTTGTGATCTGTATGGTAGTGATTTGACAACATATTAAGCAATAGATATATAAATAATTTTGTTTTGACGTTCTTAGAAAATGTGCAATTATCAATTTGAGCATACTCTCTTTAGAATATCTGATACCACTTCTGATTTTGGAAGTGGCACTAAACTGTGGCGGTTGAAATAATTTATGCCACGTATCTCAAGAACAACTTCAATGATGCCACTTTAAAACAGAGATTATCTGAAAATAATTATTAATGTCTTATAACGTCATATTACACTGAGGCAGACGAGAAGGATGCTAACGAAGCACATAAATCTTGTAAATCTATGAACGGCGACGTTAACATGTTAACAGAATCTATTTGTACGGTCTATTTTCTACATTAATAAATTGATTATCCAAGTGCTTGATTTAAAATTAGAATTCGATTAGACCTATGGGGTTAAATGGTTCATGTTACGAGTTGAACTTGTACAGAACAAATAAATATTAATCTTTACGATTATACAGCACTTAGCTGTAACTAAGCGCCCTAGGTTTCAATAATGAATGTATTTTATTAGCTGCATAACTCTGGTTCTCAAATATTAGTCCAGGAGCCTATGACAATATAATATGGGTATCAGTTACAAAAGGTTTACCCCCTCCCCACATTGAATTGGTAATGGGTGGTACTGGTCAGATGAGTAAAAATCATTTGGTCAGATAGGGTACTGGTGGGTTATACAACCATCGCAACATCTTAAAGTACCCCTCGTGGGAACCTCAATTAGATCATTAATTATATGGCTGGAAGTTTCTGGGAGCAAAGGAGTGCATAGTTGGAGTAATTATTTCATAAATCTAACCAAAATTTTTCGTACTTCCCCCCAAGTCAGCCCACACCCAATATCTCTTCACGGGGCTAATAACATGGTGATCGGTTGCTGAAACTTAACAGAACCAAAGATTCATACTTGGAAAACCTAATTTTCTAACATCTAACCAAACGTTTGGGGACTTTCACCAAGTCTGGTTGCTTTAAAGTCTGTCGGACCACGTTTTAAATGGGGATTTTTGTGCGCACATTAGTTAAATGAATGTTGGGCCTTTCCTTAAGTCAGAATGACAGTTATTACTTGCCTTACCCCATTCCCCATATATCAAGCTTATAACAATTATGATAATGTTTTGAACCACAGCAGGAATCAAAGTACTGAAAGTGCATAGCACTAATTATGACAATGGATAGATAGAAAGGTGTAGTATGTCTTTAAATGTTCTGTTTCCATTTGTGGCACATCACAACTCCCATCCAGCCACAGGCACTTGAAGGGATTAAAATAAAACTTCATACTACTACTTGACTATATAGTAGGCCTATAGTATATGTACAAGTTATGTCACAGGCCATCTTTGTTATGACTCGTTGGCTAAATTCCGTCTGCTAACATCTCACAATATTCACTAGTTCTAAGACTTTCCATCGTTTTAATTTCCAACGAGACTTTATTTGATCATTATACACCCTCCAATGTAGTTAAATTGGTCATTTTATAGCGTTATTAATTACAAACTTAAAGAGTATTCACTCGGCTATTCATATCTTCAAAACGGACCGGAATTACGACGAAATCAGGTCAAAAGAAGTCTGTATCACCCAGTCCCTTTATAAACCTATCATTACTCGATATGTGCCTCGCTTCGTAAGCTCTATCACCGTAAACGAGGCCATTCGAGTGTGAATAAGTTACACGATAATCTCGGTGCTGTGTTACCATAGTCTTTCTGAGCAATCCATGCATTCACTGGCTGTGATTATACTGCATCTTGGTTTAGAGATACAACGACACTTCCTATGATTTAGAACTGTGTGGCTGTTTATAGCAACCCACTAAAATCTTGGGGCTGTGTGATAAAAGTATTTATGAGCAAACCATGCACTCGCTGGCTGTGGTTATACTGTATCTTTTAGTTGAAAATTGAAAGTATGGCCTTTAAAATTATTTTAAAAACACTGTCGATGTCCATAGGATTGCTTTATTTGCCATTGGTGTGCTCACTTTCTTACTTATCCCCATCGTCTAGGCACATACTGTCAACAGATCCAGGAGTTACATCGCCATCCAACCATAATAATTCACATTTAAAACAGATTCACTATTTTTCTGAATGGCAATTCGGGGGAATATTCATTGATGCATTTATCATTACAGTATAATTGTATTTCACCCCCTCGATTTTCAAGTTAATATGCATGTGCACGACAGCAAAGAGTTCCCTTCTATGTCTGTAATACTAGAGATACATATATCGCTATTTGTTTTGTGTGTTTGAAAATTCACAAGACGATATCTCAACTGAAGACATTTTTAGATTTTATGTCATATGTTATGTTACAGTATTTACACCAGCGGAATCTAATTTACTTTATAAAAGAGCAGACAAGACTGTCATAACATCAACGGTTCTTTCTATTAATTTTATAATACAAACTTCCCATTTCCGCCAATATGATGCAGTATGATCAAAGCCAACGAGTGTGGATGCTGGTAGAGATTCTAATGTACCCCATTCACATTTATACAATCAAATGTTGGTAGTTATAAACACCTAATTCCAAGCATAAATCCATGGAGCAACTAACACCCATATTACCTGCAGGATTATCCGTATCATCTGTGCGGTTGACAATTCATTGCCAGGACTGATAGAACTGACTTGGAGTGGAATATTCTTAAATAAGTGTCTTTTTAAAATTCTATTCAAAAGGTACTTCTTTCTTTCCTTTGTTCCATTCTGCTTTTTCTGCAGATCCAATGTTGAAAATAAAATAATGGTTTGTCGAGCCAAAATCGAACTTTTGGATGAGTTGGTTCCTGTTCTTTAGCAAGCAACACCTGCGTAACAATTTTTCCAAAATTAAATCTACAGGCATTCTTGAAAAGGCTTAGCGCGTGTCATCAATCCAAAATACCATTTCCGGAATTACATAGTGTATTAAAACTATGTAAATGAATAGTTTTCATAAATGCGATGATTCATCTGTCAATAACATTCATCAGAATCCATTAGTTGGTTATTCATTATCAAAGATTCAGGAAAGCAAACACTATAGAAACACAGCTTCATATTACACCATTCCAATAAAAATGTTTGAAGTGTTATAAGATATTGAATAACATTCTGAATGATTGTTGAATGGGGTTGTGATGTGCCACAGTGGGAAAACAGAACGTTTGACGACATAAATTCAATACTAATCTTAATTATCTAATCATTGAGCTATAATTAATGCATAATGAATGCTAGTTTTACAGCAGCTGATAGTATTCCTCATCTGACGGTTTTACATAGCTAACAAACATTTGTGTTTATATATTGAATCCTTGATATTACATTATTATAAGTTTTATAAATGGGTTGGGGCTAAGTTATAAGGTCTGCCTGACTTTAGGAAAGGTCAACAATTATGGTTAGTTTTCGTAAATCACATTTTTAGGGCGAGGTCGGACAGACTGTAATGCTATCTGACATGGGCAAGACTACGAATTTTTGGGTTGATTTTGGAACATTATATTTTCCATGTATAGATCTTTGTTCCTGGTAAGTTACAGCCACGTAACAAGGACTATATAATTATCTCCAGATTTAGGGAGTGGTCGGGTAGACGTTAAAGCAATCTAACTTCTAACTTGGTGAAAGCCCCCAAACTTTTGGTTCGATGTTTGGAAGTTATATTTTCCAAGTATGGAGCTTTGTTTCTGGTAAGTTTTAGCCATGCACCGATGACCATTAGTCCCCATTTAGGGCGTGGTCTGGCAGACTGCCCCAAAACTTTTGGTTAGACTTTTGAAAATTATATTTTCTAAGTATGGAACTTTTTTTTTGTTAAGTTCCAGCCATGTAACTGATATCATTTTCCCCTTGGGGAAATATTGTGCGTGAGCACGGGTAATTTTGGTTAGATTTGAGAAATAATTATAAATTTTGGGCCCCATACAGCCAGCTGACCAACTGATTTTTACTCGTATGGACATCCACTAAAATTTTGGGACGTCAAACTCTTTGCAACTATGACCATATTATTTTGTTATTAGCTCCAGGACTATATGTATCGCACTATAAGATTAAACACAAGTATCCCCCCCCAAAAAAAAACCCAACAAAAACTGACTATATTAATCAACTGTCTCAATCGCACTATCTGCTGAATAATTTCATAACCATATCAATGGCCTGTAACTTTACCATCGTCTGTTTTTATCATTATCGTCGATGTCAAAAAGTCAAATGTTGTATCTGCAGAACTAGAACCATTATTAGACAAGCGCGGCTCCATGAAGGAATACGGAAGGGAATGCATAATTGTCCATCTTTTATGTTTGGCATGGAAATTTGCCCTTCTAAATATTATGCTGGCGTTTTCCCCGTGAATATATAAAAAAATCACTCCAATTTTAACATCTCAATTTTAAAATAAATACAATTGCTGAACACAACCGAGTTCCTCGAATTTGGCTAGACCATAATCCGTAAATTCCTGGCCAGTCCCTAAATATCACGGAAATTTCCTGTTTAATTCTGAATTTTCCATAGAAATACCTAAAACACACACTTTGAATCAAATAATTCATACTCTTAACACATTTTATAAAAAAAAATCCCAAAACAACCAAACCCATCAGTTAACAAAAAAGGAATCAAAACTAAACAATGGATTATTTTTGCAGTGTATAGAACATAGTCGTGAAGATTTTTGTTTATCGTTATTTATAGATGAAGCCTCGATCTGTGTGGGGAAGAAAGTCGGCAGATTTATTATTACTGAGTGTTTTGTTTTAATGTAATGATACATTTTTTTTTTCAAACAGAAATCGACATTGATGTCAATGTCGGGCAAGACCAGTCCCATAACTATAACACCTGCGTCATGAATGATATCTGTTCTTTATTACACATGACACACTAATTAATACGACATCATGTCACAATTGTCAAACTTTTTACTTCAAGATTAATTAGTAGAATGATTCGTAAGATTAGCGGAGACACGCATGCGTTCGACAGGAAGCAATATCGGGACCTTTGCCTGAAGTTTTGGCATTATGGGAGTGACCAGAACACGAACAGACATCAATCGTAGAATTTTAGATAAAATAATTATTGGAATATCGCATATGTAATAGTTAGACATACAAATCCCGCCGCGCAAAACTAAGAAATATAATCCCCGGGTATAATCCGATTAAGGTACCCCGTTCATATAATTGAAATAGTCAAACGGAATTAAATAACGGAAATGAACATGACAAAAGAAAAAACAATCTACATGGGGTAATTGTCTAACTGTGCATCATTAGTCATCCATTTCCTCTTTTTTCTGATAAACAAGTTTCCATTATCAAACTTGAAATACAACCCGACTTGCCAGTATCATTATCTTGTCCACAAAAATATTATTCGGCCACAGGCATATGGGTGTACGTCTGAATTCAATTTATTCTGTTCAGATCTTAAAATAATACCCCGGAGAAAGATTTCGATACATCCCTCAAATTTTAATGATTACCATAAAATCAAATTGTCAGAATTATGGCAGGCAGTACTAAAGCTATATTATTTGTTTCTTTTAAAGAAATAGTGGGAAAAGCAAAACAGTCGATTTTGTTTTAAAAATGTATAATCCCAACCATTAAGAAAATGTAATATTTGCTATATATGATATAATGAACGATAGTGTAGTTCCAACTTTTGATTATAGTAGTATAATGGTTAAAGCTTCGGATCATGGTATATACAAAAATAAAATACAAGTGATTGTAGGCAAACACTTATAATGGCCGATGAATTGTTGCAGTTATGAACCAATACTTATTTCTAACAAGCTGTAAAGGAGAATGCGATAGTAGAAATTCAATTTTATCATTCACTAACTTCACTGTGTAACGCAATTCTGAAAAAAAAATATGTAAAAAATAACGTTAGAAAATACTTTCGGAGTTTCCGAGGCTTAATCGCGTTACATGACGTCAGCGACGACACTCGTCTTGCGGTCGATGTATTTCCCATATTATCCGATATAGCATCGGTTGAAAGTGACAGCATTTTAGACATTGATTTCGTTCTGAATGTTCTTCCATATAAGTATGGGCCTAGTTGTAAAACGTGTATCTCAAATGACGATGATCTTTCAGAACGTGCTAGCGGTGACTTTATTTTTCCTGTCAGACCTAAAGTATATACTTTGTTTGCAAACCGTAAACAGTGAGAGTGTTCTTTTACCTCGAATTCAAATCGACCCACCCCCACCCCCGTAAAATAGTCATAATTTTGTATTATTCTATTACACCGAATACTCCATATTTCTCTAAATTTCATACATACTCGGGCATTTATCTTTAGGCCTCTGTCCAAATCTAGATAGTCCGTTTAAAGGGTTCTTAACCTTTTATTCGCCATATCTATAAAGTTGTGTATACAATAGTGTCTATTATCATCCTCGCTATTCAGTTCATGTCCTGCACCCACCTTCAACATTTGGATTGTCCTAAAATCAAACAGATTTATTTAAGTGTATAATTAGTCGTTAAGGCTCCAAAAGAAAACTGTTTCTCTCAAACTTTCACACTTCACAGTATAAAGGCAAGTGTCGAGATAAACAGTTTGTAAAATGATAAATTATTTACAGACCAGAAGGTTCGAATAAGACAGGCTGTCATAAAGGTTACCAGACGTTTGCGTAGGAGGTAATTAGTACACGATATCATAAGTTTCTAGAAATTAATTTCATTAATGCTTCTTGATCGTTAACTAGTTTGAACTGAAGATTGTTATCCTGAAAACATTACAGTGCAACATTAATTCAACACTGTAAGACTTCATGGCTTTATGGGGTTATTTTCCTACATGTTTACATATTCTTCCGGCTAGTTTCGAGCAAAGATATCTTGTTTTTATCAACGGGGCGGAAATATATTTGAATTACCTGAATACTAGTCAACTGCAAAGGTGTAAGCTTTTTAATTTATTAACAATTATGTAGGCTAGTTAAAGTCCGGGTGTTGATGTTAGGTGATACAAGTTGAATATTTTGAGAGCACTCCTGCCGCATGAAACGCTGGCTTTAAATCGATATAAACGTCTACTAAATTGAAACGGAAATAACTCGCATCAGATTGAAAAGTTTGAATAATTCATGGTATACGCTCGATTTTAAACCGCATATCCTCAGGTCGCATATCTGCCTGAGGGTCGTCTTAATTTTTTAAAGATACTTAGAAGAACGCAGAGAATCTTAACTGTTATTGCCGGGGTCAGAAGGTTCTCGTTGTCAGACATTGCCCACTACACTTATTATTTTATCGTTTTCCGAGATTCTATCCGGATTAGGGGGGTTGGGATGGCCTAGTGCCGCGCTTCGACCTCTAGCTGGCCGGTCACCTCTGGCTTGCGGCTGTGGTTTCGAGCCCTGGTGTGAGCGTATGTGGCATGGAGATAGGGGCGCCTTCTCAACCTCGTGGGTTTCCTCCGGGCACTCCGGTTTCCTCCCACTGCTAAAGACCCCTACGCGCAAGCGAATTATTGAAATAAAATTAAACCATATGTTAGTCCCGAAATGACCTAGTTTGTGTTGAGTGGACGTTAAACCCCATTTCTCTCTCTCTCTCTATCCGGATTATCGCCCTTATTGTTGAAATTGTTTGACGTTCTAACACCAGCCCTGCATATCCAGGGCCCTGTTTCACGAAATTTTAACTTAAGATAAAAATCCAATTTTAGTAGATACTTCAATTTTGATTGACTAAGCACTAAAATCAATCTAATATTATCCAATCAAATTACTAAAATTGGGATCTTATCTTAGTTAAAATTTCGTGAAATAGGCCCCTGTACTGTATGTGATATATTACATACGTTTTATGCTATTTTAAACGGAAAAAGAGATATGACTGATAAGTTCCCAGAATTAATGTAGTTTAAAAACCATAAGTATAGAAGATTTGCAATATTTTTATGATT
The DNA here is from genome assembly GCA_036850965.1 of Patella caerulea. Lineage (NCBI taxonomy): Eukaryota > Metazoa > Mollusca > Gastropoda > Patellidae > Patella > Patella caerulea. The sequence continues at coordinate 14,526,149 of JAZGQO010000014.1, read as the reverse complement.
TGGGGTTATTTTGTGGGTTACATATGCTGTGTTTGACAGAGTGTCGATCATGCTATTACATATAAATTAAAAGTAATCAAAATAATTGTACTCTATATTGATATTATTATTAGATACACGGTCTTGGTTGTGAAAGGCTGCACAAAAACAAAATCTTTGTTAATACCTCCACAATCAGAACCATTCTCTCAATTAACAATGTTTACAATATAACACTATATTATTATGCCCATCGATGTATTTGTTAATTCTGCAAACACTGGCAGGATCGTTTCTTTTAATTTCTTTCGCCACCTTATTATACTGGTCTTTCGGAAACAAGTAATGACTTTTGGTTGAGGGGTAGTCTATGTTGTAGACTGTATCTGCAATGACAAAGGGGCATTGGGAATACACGCTCTTAGAGAACTGCTGGTATTTGTTACAACCTTAAATATTTTCATTTATTGATTTAGAATTTATAGCGCTTTCCAAACCATCACATTTTGTGTCATTAAATTGTTTTTTCCCATTACAATAATAGTATTGATGTAGAATTAATAAATAATGGAGTGGTACTTTGTTATTGAATCAATGACATATTGGTAACATAACTTGCTGCCTCTGAGACTAGACAAAATATACCCCTTTGATAGGAAATCATAATCAATGCCATAAATTTGAAATTGTCCACAAGAATGTAAGGGTTATGGACCTTCTAGATTCCTTCTATCAAACATGTTTTCCGTCCAAGTAATTCGGCAAATGAAACGATGTTACATTCCATTCAAAATGATGAATAGCTCTTGTAATATATAACAGACTTGTTGAAAATGATTATAAACAGCCCTTCATCACGCACCGCGACACGACGGTTCTGAAATACTATACATTCAGTCTGTAATATATTATATGGATGTTTCCATGTTAATGTCGCCGCCAAGGGGTTATAACACTTGATGATTTATATTCATTGTACTTTAGAAAATATTTGTTCCCAAATAACAATATCAATCTATTCATTGCTTGTCGTAAATAGCCTACGATATGCGGTCTCTGTTATTCTCAAAATATTAAACCCAATGGACGTTGTCAAATGTATTGTATAGTCAAGAAGACAATTAGCTAATTATTCTTCTTGATTGTTGTCAGTTCAAATGATTCTTTCGATAGTCTGGTTACTCGTGTTTGCGACCTCACGTTTGCTTATGTCATCTAATTTGGCAGCTTCGGTAAATCATTCATGAAAGATGGGGATCTTGACGAGGTTTATAGTGGGAGAGACCATTCAGTGATTGGATTTGAAAGACTCTCGGGATCATGGCGTTTTGGAAATATTCACATCGCTTAACAGATTAATGTTTGTTTTACGCAATATGTACTCATCTTAAATTATATTGGAAAATCTTTTTTTTTGTTACACCACTTTATATATGAACAATGTAAAATGACTGCTTTTGTATGTCAAACATGTTCTAGAGGAACACATGCTTCTACTTCCGTTTAAGAAAATAACAACCTTTTTTCAATCACCGATCTGTAAGAGATTTTTTGTAATGAGCACATGTTCCGACTTCCTGTATAGCAAGAATAGATAATTGTGGTGTAATGAATGTAATAATGCTTTCACAAAACGCCTGCAATACAAGACCGTACGCTGATGGGGACAAGCTAACTTCCTGTAATTAAAGAATATTTACTTGATAATCTTGTCGTATTCATTTATTTACATTTGGTGCAAGTAACAATTAGTTACTCAACAGTTATGTTAAGATAATTTGAAATGTTTTAGGATATCAACCCGTCGTATTATCCGAAAGACCATGCACAGCTTCTTATTTCTCAACCATATTTTATAAACCTTTCGTATTTAATATTACTTAACATCCTATTCTCTATTTAACGAGCCAATCAATATCACTTTTTGTAAGTGTTTATATTTTCAATAGAGATTACCAGTAGGAGAGAGAACAATTATTAATACTATGTCGCCAGTAATCTGCTGAATACATCATTTGTGTCATTATGGTATTAACGATATATTATGACCTATAAGAATAATTTTGTTCTCAGACATAAAGACTTCTTATTCTAGAAAGTTTTAAAATTACCAGGTATATTTAAAGGCTCAATACCACTCTTGTTGTAACTGAATAATATGTCCCAATCTTTATTCTGGTCAACAAATTGATTTAAACAATATTTTATTAATTGTAAAGTACAGTAGGTAAATATACAAAGAATACAAGGATACGATAACAAGCTAAGCTTATAAACACCGCTTCCTTAAGGGATAGTGTAAGACTATGTAAAGTACGTGGTTGGTATATACAAGGTGAGTCATCAATACTGAAAACATAACATAACTGAGAGATAGAGTTACTAGTTAAAATAAACATTTGATTTTGATTAGCAAAAGGCAATATAGCGTTTGAAAAGTTTGGTAGGCTAACATTTAGGGTTCAAGTTTAAGATATAAGTACAACTAGTTTGTTTTATACTTGATCAATGCAAGATATTGAGAGGTATTGGCTTATTCTGTGAGTTGGCTTATTCTGTGAGTCAACAAATTGTTTTGTTTTTTTTTAACAATATCCAATTAATTGATGATACAAATTTCATCTTATGAATTAACACACCTTATTTAAAAAATTGTAAAAATTCAACTAAATGATTTGAAAAGCCTAACGTAAACCTTTTCAAATGTGAATTGGATTTTAAAATATTTTCGAACCCTCTTGACATGTAAAATAGATAGTAATGGATTATTTACACAACATACAGGACACTTAAACATTTAGTACTTAGAATAAGGCTATTACTTTTTTTCTCGAGATGACAGGCCAGTAAGAGTGTTATTGTCCCTTTGACGTATAAAATACCACCATTTATACCAATGATCGATATAATCGGCAACTCAACGGTAAAGGGATTAACCCCGTAACTGCATTGTATCACCAATATTCAAAATTAAAAAACACGAATTAGAATTCAGTGTTTGTCCATTTCAGTCAATATTGATGTTATCTTACTGTGAAAACATGGGATCATAATATGCACTATTATAATAATGAACTTTTTAAAATCAGCACATGACTCGTGTTCTCTATGGTTTCCATATGTAATGTACAAAGAAAAACACCCCACAAGACAATGCGGACTCAATTCAAATTGACACCTTCGAACATGACAAAAACAATTAAAACACATGTAAAATGGACTAAATGAGCTCAAACTACTACCGTTTAATTTTCACTGTTCATATTTCAACATTATAACAATTGTTTAGAAATGTAAAAAAAAAATATACATGAATATGTCGTTTAGTTTGAGTTTCCAAAGTATAAAGCTATAATTTTTTTATCTGGTATTAAATTTTTGATACTTGTCAATGTATATCATCAGGCGCGGATCCAGAGGGGGGGTTTGGGGGGTCCACCCCCCCCCCCCCCCCTGCTCAGCGACATAAAAAAAAAATAATGCCTTGCATCAATGAAATTAAATCACAAAGTGATACTACATCAGTATAAAAATGATTTCTCTGTTTAAAAAGCTCAATTTGTATGTATGCCTATGTAATTTAGAGACGATGATGGCAGATTTCTGTGACAGAAACCTGGCAAACCCCCTCCTGCAAAAATTCCTGGATCCGCCCCTGATCATTAATCTGTTCTCAACTTGCGCTTACAGTTTTGCAGGTACAGTCAACTTCCGGGTTCTAACAATGATAAAAGTTACCGCTTCGGTGATTTTATGAATATGGCACGATCGTGATTTATGTGAATTTATTGTTGTGGCATGTGTCGTTTGCAGGGAGGAGTATGCTTAATTTCTTATGCTTATTTCATTATTAGGATATTGATACATCACATTTTTGGACTCCTTTATTATACATTTCCGATGATTTCTTTCGCACAAATCAATAATTAATTCGTGCTAAGTATACATGTATATTCAACCAGGCCCATCAAAATAATACACTTACAGATCCAGATGCTCAGTACGCCACTGACAATTATTATCATTTTTAAAGTACATCGGTTACATTAAATAACATAACCGAATGTATGTGCCTTACAAAACAAGTGGAGTTTCTATTTACCATGCTTACATGAAGGTATGGATGTTATTTAACTAAAGTATTCATTATTGTGATCAAAGATTGTCTGCTTCCTATCCATTAAGCAATTTGTCTACCAACTAAAGTATATTCGACCCTTATTTAATGTAAGTCTACTTTGTTATTTACCAGGAACATATTTTTGTTAAACTTACATGAGATAAAACACTTAGCACAATGATATGTCTGCTGGATTATAATCTTAAACCAATACTTAAAGAGTGTATTTAGAACATTCTATACATTTAGGAACCTTTCTTCCGGATTTTCAACCGGTATGTATTTGACACTATCTTAACCCCTACAAGTTTCGTGTAGAGCACACAAATTCTGTTTCAGAGATTATGAACGGATGATATTATATCAAATCTAGCAGCAAACGTTAAAAATAGTGTCTAATGCAAGATCGAAACTAGATGCTGTACTGGTGGTATGTCGTCTTAATTGTGCCGAAACCGTAAGAAAGAAAGCTATCCTCAAGTCCATTTTGCGTTCACTGATTAATCGCTATACAAAATAAAATAAATATTGGTATCGAAGGAACCAGTAGGTCCTACTGAACTTTTTATACCTTCGTTGAATACCTTTGTTAAAGTGAATGATCTTGATGAAGTACCTCAATATGATATACTATCAATAGCACTTGGGGTTTAGTGCATCCAAATATATTATGATACAAGTTATAAAGGTCTTGTCACATGGATTACCCGCTAAGCGAGTCCTTTATATTTGTTAAATTGGTGAGAACTGGTTTTTAATTGTTGCATACATCTATTCACACAATTGTTGAAATTGAAAGCTTCGACCTTTAATATATAAATCTTTACCAAAGGGACCATGAATCAACACAACCCAGAATATTTATCAGCACGGCCTTTGCCTATAATAAATTTTGAATCCCCAACGAATCTGTCCCGAAATGACCTTGTTTGTGTTGATTGGACATTAAACCCGTATAGCAACAATGTAATAAAGGGTAGAAAACTTAAGGTTTTTAAAAGACAGGTCTTTTTTTGGAATGTCGATATCGATGTACATTTTTATTTCCTTGTATATAATCCATTCGAGTTTCAAACGTCGTCTTGGCTAAATTCTAGGTATTTAAGTCTTTTTATGACTTGGTCAGTCGTTGTATTTTGATTTGTTATTTATTTAATTTTGAGTGTGTATGTATGGCCTCGTAAAAGAATGCTTGATTGGAGCTTATCTCGTCATTCTACTAAAATAGCACGTGAATTGGTTTTCTCGGAGAGTATTTAGAAATCTTGTGGACTGTTAAACTTCCACTTTTCTTGATCGATGGAACAATTACCACATGCTTTGCATACGCCAATTTTTAAAAAGTAAGTAAATCTGATTTAGACTTAATCTTTTTTTTTTGTTATTGTGTTGGTAGTTCTGATTTCCGTCACAGACTCTCTTGAACACCCGATGACAGATTGCAGTCACTGGTCCCAGGTATTTCCGGAGCGACTGAATTCCAATTAAAGGACCAAACAGACCTGTGTTTCCTATATCAACAGAAATGGTGAACCGTTAGTTCAGCTTCTTCTGGCTTCCTTTGTCAATGGAGCAGGATACAGGCCTTCCCAATGAAGGGCATCAGGTTTTTCGTGTGAGGGTACAATTACCAAGGCCCCATTTCCCGATTGTCCTGCACGTAAACGAAACCTTTGCACCCACTATATAGCCCATTCCTGTCTTCATTATCCCACTAGGTTTAAGATAAAGGTAACGATCCAAACTTAACGTAACTTTCAAGTGTATTATTGGTGATGGCTGATCCAAATCAGCGCTACATAAAAATAAATTGTCATGAAGCTGACAAGCTGTTTACTGTGGCGTTGACAGCCATTCGTGCTGATTAACTCCATTGGGAATGGTATTTACAGAGGTCACACCGTCAGGGAAGCACTGACGGCATTTCTCACATGGGTGTTTTGGCAGGGGATCTTACAGTTTCTCTCTCTTGTCTTTCTGAGGTCTTAGTTAACGTGCTTTTTTCCCATAGTCGTCCGGTTCTTTCCTGCAAATGTGGGCAGTGTGCTCATGTGAAACAATACCTCCGAGAGGTTCTTGAATAGATCAACTTACCCGGAAACACCTAATTGTGATAATCAAATGTGGAAGCGGACGATAATTCTCATAAGATAGTATATCTCGTCTATTACATAGCTAGTGTAACGGCTCACGGGAATTTAAATGGCATCTGTTCCCAATGTATTTTAGATCTTGTGTAGTCGAATCAACTGAAAACCATAACACAAGAACTAAAAGATATGAAAGATGTGTAATTTCAATTAGTTTGATAAGACTGCTTTGCCTTGTAATAAATATAATATGGCCAGCATTCAACATACTCATTTCATTTACATTGATAGTAAGAAATGAATTGTTTAGGGCGGGGGCGAATGGTTTACGCGTGCTCGCTGAATCATAAGCGGGGGGGGGGGGGTCGAATGGTTTTGCGCGTGCTTGCTGAATCATAAGGTCTGTCATTGAGTCAACTGGCGTGGTTTGGATTCCCAGGTTGTACGTGACAAAAGTAGTGTCGCCTATCCAATCTTGCGGGTTTTCTCTCGTCCCCCCTTTTCCTCACATTGCTAAAGACCTCTGTGCGCAAGCGAATTATTGAAAAAAAGATTCAACCATGTGTTAGTTCCAAAATGGCCTAGGTTGTCTCGAGTAGATGTTAAACCTGTTGACCATAACGACGTCTGTAAATTGAAGATGTAATGGTGAACTTATAACATCTCTAATTTATAATCAAATGATTTACAAAGACTTCGCTGCTATGGCCTCGTCTTTTCTTGATACAATTTCATAGTGTTATGTATCGCCATTGTTATTAAACGTAAAATTCCAAATTATTATTGTAGTTGGTTTCTCAAATTGTTCGGGGTTACCTTTTGTCGGTTTGGAAATGTCACAGACTTTTTTTCATTAGTGTATGGTTACAATACAATCCCTAGTGTCACTTATTGAATCATTATTGTAGAGAACGGTCATCACACAACCATATCGCCATTGACTTGATTTTATTAACGATTCTGTTTAAGACGAAGACATATTTAAAAGCCAACTTTCTGCAACAGGTCATTGTTTTTCATATCTCTATAGCTGTTTCATATTTTATCAATCACTGTTTCTCTTTATAAAAATCCACATTCTGTCCCAGTAAATGGGAATCAAAACCTGTACTTATCGGGAGAGAGACAACAGAAAAACCTAGTGGTGAAATTCGACAAATAGCCGTATAGTATGAGAGATAGCTGGCCGTAGTTTCTAAACTCGCGGACAAAATTGGCTCTATGCCTAACGGAGGCACCAAAATGGCCGACGATCAGAATGGAAATTCTTAAGTTGCATATCCCCTGGGTGTAGGCACCACACGCCCGCGAAATCACGGGAAAAGTCGATTTAATTCAAATTTTTGTGGACAAGGTTAAAGCTGACCCCCGATTACAAAACTGCAGAAATAATTAAATAAAAAAAATACTGCCATAGATAATCGCCATACTTGTTTTCAATTTGCAGAATATATTTGGCAGTAATTTTTTTTATTTAATTATTTCTGTAGTTTTGTAATCGGAGGACATATGTGCACGCAGTTTATAGCATCACATATATGATGAGGTTGGTAGCACATCTTGAAACTGTATTGTCATAAAGGTGGTTGGATGACTGAATGGTCAGCGTGCGCGCGTTGTATCATAAAGTCTGTCATTGAGTCAACTGACGTGGTTTTGATTCCCCGGTTGTACGTGACAAGGAGTAGGGTCGCCTGTCCAATCTCGTGTGTTTCCCCCGGGTCCCTCCCACAGCTAAAGACCCTTACGCGCCAGCGAGTTATTGGAATAAAATTAAACCCTACGTTTATTCCTGAAATGACCTACTTCTCTCTGTATTGTCATGCACAATGAATTGTGCGAAACTAAGGTGTGCTATTTCAGCCGGGGGGGGGGGGTGAATGGCCGCATGATTAGCACGTGCGTGCTGCATCATAAAGCCTGCTCATTGAGTCAACTGGCGTGGCTTCGAATCGCCGGTTGTACGTGACAAGGAGTGGGGTCCCCTGTCCAACCTCGTATGTGTCGAGTGCACGTTAAACCCCATGACATTGTATTTTGATTTGATAGCTTCTGTGACGCTTGATACTAGTTAAATAAGAAACCAGTTTACAAGTGATTATAAATATATTTAATTGTTTTATGGATTTTATTGTACGGGTAAATAAGGTCTGTCCATAGAAATCTTAGCTGATTTCCAAATGACACGTTTGTTTCAAGGTTCTCCCTGAACTGACTCTGGTAACTAAAACGATATAGCCCCGTAGTCGTAAATTACAAGGAAAGTAAATGTATAAATACCATATAGTTTTAAAAAAAAGGATTCGAGACGGGCGACGCAAACTGTGATGCGTCGCTTTATAAAGGGAAACGTTGTGTTTTGTCATTGAGTCTAGCATTGGAAAAAGCGACGCGAATTTTAAAGGCGACGAAGAACACCATACGAAAAATAGATAGTCCAAGTTACTTGTATAACAATGCAGATAATAATCAATTTGAAACACTGATATTGTTGATAAAACACTTTAATAAAACATAGTCCAGAGATTTATAACACGTCTCGTCTTATTGATTTTATCACTGGTAGACTCACTGACAAAACAATAAACCTACAAATTGGAATAAATAAACGAGAAACTAATTTTCCTGTGTCAATTGCGTCTTTGTATTAGCCATTACGAATGTGATATATGCCTGAACTGTGACACATTTCCGGGATACGAGACTAACTTTGTGGGATATTAACAGTCTCTAGAGTGAAGTAGATTTCACCATTTCCTAATGCATATTCTTCTCTTTCTGTCGTCTAATGAAGATGGAAACTATACACTATGCATAAACAACGATAGGATCTTTCCCAACAAATAGGTTTTCAGTGTTTAGAATGCTTTATGTGCGGTATAGTTTAATGGTATAGTCCCTGGTATGGATAATTTTCTACTCTAGTAACCCTTTGTTTGGCTTACTTCACTGCCCCATTATAATAACCGTAACATTTTCAAGGGGTATTCATTGATGGACTTCTATCTTTAAATGCCGCATGAACTACATATATTAACAATAATAGAATTAACACAAAATGTTGTATCATTTGCTACTACATGGATATGTATATCAAGAGCAACATTTCATTACAGAGCAGACAGCAGTCTCTCTAACTATTTTTGCCATCATTGACAGTGGAAACTTTTGAAGCATTAGTTGTCACTGAGGTCACACGTTTATAATATGTGTTCCATATGATCAACCATTACATTATAAGTAAATTATTTTAATTTTAACACCAAGTAAATCAAAATTTAGAGACTGTAACATGCATAATAATATATATGAACGGCTTACCAACCTGGGAATTTCGACCTGCATAACAATATTTAACAAAATAAATAGTACTTTACACACCCTTTTAATTATCCATCACATTTGCGAATGAAAGGGAAGCTGGGGACTATTTTATTTGGATCTAAATAAATAAAGTTTTGAGAATGTTATTTCAATTATGGACTATAGATCAAATGCAATTATATGTTATTTTAAAGAAGGTTGTGTTGTCAAAGTAATCAAAAGATAAGTTTGCGAAAAGACAAAAATATAACATGTCAGTTAGGCAGTAGTCATGGACATGTTTATCATTTGACAAGCGGACTCAGTGGGGGGTTTTCTAGTCGCTCATCAGCCAGTTGTAATTATCAGGTTAGTGGTTTTAAAAGCTAATATATTGCCATTTGATCTCCCGATTAATAATGAAAAAAGGATGAGCGTTTCACAACTGACTGATTTTCGTCGGTGACAGAGTTACAAAGCTTTAATAAACGCAGTAAAATGGCCATTACTAAATATAAAGGGGTATCAAATTTGAAAGGATGGTCGTTTTTATCGTTTACTAACAGCAAAACAAGACTCATGTCTTACTAGCTAATTATGTCATTAACATTCAAAAACAGACTGCATCAACGTTTTATGGACTCGATCTTTGGATTATAGTCGAACATAGCCCAGAGTTCATTAATCGTAAATAACTAAATTGTCCTAGGCTGATTACAAAGCATAAAAGATATATTTAAAAGTAGTCTGTGTTCCCATAGGTACAAGACCTTATTTCATCTCATCTCGCGCTTCATAAATTGTCTACAGTACGCTACCCATATTGACCATTGGATTAAAACCTAGATTAGATATTATTTAGTATCCCCTCAAGATTTAACCAGAATCTAAGTTCTTATTCATGTGCGACCTTATTATTGTAGTAAGTTGGTCAAAGGGAACGGAAGCAGTCTTTGAACTTTATTATATGTCACTATGCTGCACATGAGAATTGTAATTTCTCTGTAGAAAACCGATGAATTCGTAAATGCTTGTCTCTATTTCATCAAAGGAGAATCTCAGCTACGATGTGAAAGGGTGAGGAATTTTCTTATTTCAATAGGTCTATATTAACGCATCCTATATCTCAAGATACAACTCTTACCAAGCTTAAATAAAATCGAATGAAAAATAAAGACGGCGTTCGCAAACTATGGCTGACATATTATACACGTAATCGCACGCTTGTGATTTAAAAAGACATTTTGAAAAACTTATGAATCCTAATGATATTTGTATTAGAAGAAAATTAACCTTAACCACCCATTCTGCATCAACAGGAAACAATCCAATACGGAGGTAAAAGCTAATGGAATTGGATTTAACGTCCTTTTATTCTGCATCAACCGGGAAAATGAAGACGATCAGTGTGCTATGAACGAAATTCACCCGTACAATGGCACTTTACTGTTATCCATAATTCGTTCTAACCCAGCATACGTATTTGAAGATTCCGGAAGTGCTTGTTAAAAATGGATAACAATAGAAAAAAGCCAGCTGTGCATCACCTAGTTTTGATTAATGCTTACAAAACCATACGTACGACGTATTCTTGCATCCCAATAATTCAACTAAAGTTATATTACTATTCTAAAATAATACGTTTACTATACTGTCTTATTTTCACAAATATTATTTGTGTAAAATGCTTGTACCGTAACGTTTAAGTTATATTACTATTCTAAAATAATACGTTTACTATACTGTCTTATTTTCACAAATATTATTTGTGTAAAATGCTTGTACCGTAACGTTTAAGTTATATTACTATTCTAAAATAATACGTTTACTATACTGTCTTATTTTCACAAATATTATTTGTGTAAAATGCTTGTACCGTAACGTTTAGGCCTTCCCATTTGACGCATTATGTGCCGCGGGTATCTTCTTAATTATGTAAACATAATGTTTTATTGATCAAAAAGTCACTGTAAATGATGTAGCGTATCAATTGAAGATTGTATCCCAGGCCTGCATTGTACAATTTCGTCTATTAAAGATCTGATTTTTGTTTCATTAGGGGTTTCATTTGTTTCAATAGAGCAATATATGCCAAATGAGTTTCAGCTCCCCAAGTATTGATGTAGGACTTTTTGAACCAATGGGACCAAGGTTTATGTCTTTGACCGTATGTAAAAAAAACCCCTCTGTCTTCTTTGAAAAACAGAGTTTTTGTTATTTCCATACGATCAAAGTTTCCAACTGTGTATAGGCATTCCGTGTTTCAACTCCATTTAATAGCATTATTACATTGCATTGCAATTAACACTTTCGAAATTCAAAACTGCATACATAGTTATGATGTCTACATAACTTTCTACATGTAGAGCGTGCATTTCTGATTTCCGTGTAAATCTTTATGTAATAGATTCTGGGCGCTTGTGTAACTTTCGTAGGCGACAAAATCAATTTTTAAAGAGTACTTTATTATTATATGAAGGTGCAAATTTCCATGTGCTGACTAAAAGTGTGAATAGTTAACGATTCTTATAACAATAAATGAAACCGGGATTGATATATCCGGCTATATATACACTCGTTTGAGAACACAAGAGTGCCACCACTTTGATGTTGCACAAATATAGAGGACATGGCTATTAGACGCTTTTATCATGTCGAAAACTAATTAGTCTACCATTAGACGAAACATTTGCGTCTTTCGATCGATTGAGTCCATTCCCATTACAAGGCTGTTTTATCTAGTTTATGACCACTTTGTTACAATTTATCAAATTTAACACCCGTGCCAACCTCGCCGACTATGTCTGGAATAGAGGTTATTCAGACAATAACTATCTTAGTTTTTCATGGAAGACCCCTTTATATATAAAACAGGTGTAAACATTTTATCCATCTCCATCACAATGAGGTAGAGAGTAGTTGTGATAGGTTATTTGTATTTTGTTGTACCGAACGTGCATCGATGCATGCACCAACCAATGCCAATTCGTGTTCATTTTTACTAAAAACTTTAGAAAGTTCTTGGTTTATTCCTGATAGGTCATTTTCCCATTCAGATTTAGGACTGAATACGAGAGAGAGTGAGAAAGAGGCAGACGGGTTGACTCAACACAAATCAAGTCATTTCGGTACTAACTTAAAATGATTAATTTTCAATAATTAAGTTCATGGTCTTTATAAGAGGCATTGAACTCAAGAACACGGAGAATATCCACGAGGTTGGTCAGGCGAGCCTTCCCCTCGTTATGAACAAGCCGTGAATCGAAATCACGCCCAATGACAGACCTTGTGATCTAACGCGCAAGCATATGACTGGTCGATGCTATGAGCCACCCTACATACAAGCAGTCAATAAAAGTTCATGGTCTTTATAAGATGCATTAAACTTGAGAACACGGAGAATTCCCACGAGTGGTCAAAGCTAAGATGCCCTACAGAGCTAAATAAAAGTTGCAATAAAATTTGGCCATCAACAGAAATTCAGAGTGAAGCACTAAAATAATTTTACAGAATCTGAATTACAGTTATGTTTAGAATGTCAGTTTCCACAGGGTCTATTGGTAGCTACTTTTGGGTTGTTTTTCAATTAGTTGTTTCATTAAGATTCAGATAAATGAATGACTTGCGGTTGTTTCAATATTAAGTTTCAACGTCGTAAAATGAAATATTAAAAACATTCAGTGAATATGCTTTATTCTGAGCGAAGTTAAATGTTAAAAGTTTTGACAAGACATAGTCTAATTAGTATCGATTGTATAGTACCGTTGACTTTCAATCGCCAGTGGCGTCCACGTTAACCGAAGATGTGGTGGACATTGTTTAATCCACTCAATATCTGAATCCCCCGACGGTATTGCGTGTTGCCATTTTAATTTATGTCTAAATGATTTATGAACTATTTGACGTCAGAAAAAGACACTGCTATAGGCAGATTTAGCTCCTACAAAATAAATCATATCGTTAGCATGGTTTTGTAAAAAATTTATTCCCAAGATCACACCATCAGCAAGAATAGGATATTAGTTTTATTTTCTTAAAAACACATGAATTAGTTTTAGCTCTTAGAAAATGCATCTTTTAACTATATTGTTAGTATGGTTTTGTAAAATTTATATTCCAAAGATCACACCGTCGGCAAGAATAAAATACTAGTGGATTCCATAAACACTCTATGAAGTAGTTCCTTTCCTGGCTGTTTACACTATCTGGCATAAAATTATTGTCTTGAAAATCCAGACCAGTCAATTAGACTTGGAGGGGGGGGGGCAAAAGGCTGATTTTTGAACAATTCAAAACAAATATAGCGGGTTCCTGTATTTAGTAGTCTGACAATAAATACATCTTATACATAATGCAGCAATATTGTGTGATGATTTCAGTGTTTAACGATATATAGATAATCGAGACTCAGAAATGTCAACTACCGTTGCTACGATAATAAATAATCCCCATTTGATTTTTTCAAATCTTCAAACAATCATAACTTAGCACAGAATGAAATAAATTGACAGAAATCTTTAATATATTCATTTTTATACGCCCACATTTTCATGTGGACGTATATTGTCCTCGCCCCTGTTCGTCCATCCATCTACAATTGTGAACAGTCTACATGTCACAATTTTTATCAGATTTTAATGAAACTTAAAATATAGGTTTATCACCCTAAAATTTCGGTTCCTTCGATATTGGCATGTATCGGACTGTAACTTCATGGGTTATGGCCCCCGATTGTACGAAAAATCACGTTTTTAGATTGTGAACAGTGTAGAGGTCACAATTTTGAATCGATTTTGATGAAACTTGAAATACATGTTAATAACCTAAAGATCTTGGTTCCATTGCAAAATTGCGAATATCGGATCGTAACTTCCTGATTTATAGCTCCTGATTGTACGAAAAATCACCCTTTTTGGCTTGTGGTCCTTCTGGAGGTCACAATTATTATTTGATTTAAGCAAACGTTTGATTATATCACCTTTACACCGAAGTGATGGGTGGGTTCGAATTTCGTGAAAATCGGAGCAAAATTGACCAACAAAATGGCCACCGCTTGTACCCAAAAAGTGTAAAAAAGTGAAATGCATGTTTATAACCCAAAGATCTTGTCCCTTTTTGATATTTGCTCATATCTGATTGTAACTTCCTGAATTGTAGCCCCTGATTGTACGCAAAATTGACTTCTTTAGCTTGTGGTCCATCTAGAGGTCTCAATTATTATCCGATTTAAAAAATAATATTAAATGTTTCGTATACTAAACGTTAGCATTGGGCAGAACTTTATAAAAACTAAACAAATTGTAATGATTTTCTGATGATTACTTAAAATGCAACAACTCTTGTTGACTGCCCAGACGACTAGGCTGCTGTGTGGGCGTATGTTTCTTCTCCTGGCAACCTATTTTTCTGTATAAGTATAATATAATGTAATCAATAGTAATATATATAATTGACTAAAATCCAGTCTAGAAGTGCTTTATGGGGGTTTAACAAATTTAAATTACTCATATACATATAAAAGATAAAATCACACACAAAATTACAGCAAAGGACACAAGGAAGAACGCAAAATCGGTGTAAATAGTAGCCCCCCGTTCAGTTGAACGCCCCGAGGACTCCAACGGCCGGTGACTTAGTGGTGGGGCCCCTCCGATGCTCCGAGGTCCCTCCGACGGAAGTCCCTGGGCCCCCCTCCATCCATGTTGTGTCGCGATCGACATCCGAGAATTTTGTAATCCGGTGATGGGTGTAACACATAGTCTTTTATTTCCGTGGGATCTTCTATCGGACCGAACATAGTCTAACTCGAATTATCGTATAATTATATAACTCGAACAAATTACTCGTCCCCACCATTTCGAGTAGCGCGAATTTTGTCTCAGATTGACGTACGATTTCCTGGCATTTCATGCACTTGTGTCGGAGCCATTTAAAGTAAAAGTTTGGTCGTAACGTTACGGTCTACATTCATCAAATCATCGCGGGGGATATAATACGATTCCGAATCAAGTGACACCGTTATTTATCACTGAGTGACTCCAAAATAAGGTTTGATGTAGCTCTACTCACTAACAGTGGCGGATTTAACGGACTCATTGGGCTCCAGCCCCCTCCTCTAGAACTGCCATCATTTCATAGCAATCGTATGGATTGGTCCACTGAAATAACGCCAGAATGCGCTAATTTGGTGGCAGAATATTGCTGGGGAAGGTACTCTAAATGACTCCCGACACAAGTGCCTGAAATGCCAAGAAATCACGTTTCCGGCATCCAATCCGACTCTCTCACCCCCTTTGCGTGCGGGGCTTGCGCGCCCGCGTTGGACTGCTTTGTCGGCCACAGATCCACGATAGGTTCTCGGGGGCCCCACATGCTGCAAGCCCCAGGGCCCCAAACATGGTTAATCCGGCGTTGTTTACACCCCGAAACTAGGGCTACCTGGCAGACAGCTCTTTTGCCAAAAGTAGTGTTTGGTTTAACAGGAGATAAGAGATTGGAATCTATAGATCGTAAATTTCTTAATGGTTTATACTGATTTATAAGCTCTTTTATATAGGATAGGGAGTTTGGTAAATTAACCGAGAGTATTCGAGAGGTATGTGAGGACGAGTGTATTGAACAGTATGTGCTATTCTATAGGAGGCGAGTGAATATTGAACTACACAAGGATTATATCAGCTACAGAAACAGTTTCATATAAGCATTTTTGCTTGTTTCTATACATTCACTTCTACTTTTCACAATGATAAATTGTAAATACTAATCTTCCCTTAAATAATGCAGAAAAGTCATTTTACCAAGAAATGTCTGAGTATTGAACATTTTGATTTTAGAGCAACCTGGATAGATCTGTTATTTATATGTTATTTGCTGCATTCTGTTTTGCGACAGCTGAAAACCGTTCCCCCGGAAAAGTAAAAAGCGGTTGCCATGCAGGATACGCCCACAATGACAGATAAGAACGCGATTTTTCGTACAATCAAGGGTAATAATCCAGGTAATTACGGTCCGAGGATGCACTTTTAACGAAGGGGATTTGGTTTCTTTGGAATATAACCATATGTCTTAAGTTTCGTCAACATCAGTTAAAAATTGTGACCTGTAAAGTGTCCACAAACAAAATGTGAACCATGTCTGGACGGACAGGGAAGACACCATAACATAGAAGCGGCGTTAGTACAGCGCTGTGTATGCAAATGCAATCCACGTGAGAATGATAGGTGTCCGCTAAATGACGTTCGTGAACGCTTAAATGATCATGTGGCGGGTGGGGAAAATGAATTTGTCTAACCCTGTTCAATTACCACATCTTAATGCTGCGTGTGTGACCGCCCCGGCCCAATTGAAATTGTATTCATTATTAGAACTCTTGGGAGACAGTGTGTGCTAGTAGGTTATTTGTAAACACGATTGTCCTCAATGAAGTCCTAATAAAAGAAGCCCTTTAGGCGAAAAGGAGAACAATCTACCAGAAAACTTGTCTAGCTAGTGGATCCAAATAATACGGGTATTAACAATGAAACGAAATTGAATTCAAAGGACACGTATATTCAGTGTGTATGGTGCTGGGTGGAAGACAAGGCAAAACACAAAACTATTTCTCGATCAATTAGTAATTTTTATTCAACAAAATGAAAGGGGTATAACGTCTTACTGCTGGGCTAATGAAGACAGGCATGTGCCATACAGTGAACATTTTGCCGGCACAGCGGTACTACGGCCTACTTTCATATCTGATTCCAGGCGTCAAGAGGTACTTTACGTGGACGTCAATGTCTACACAAGGCGTTGGCTTTTCATCCCATCCGAACGATTATACGTTGTCCCTTGCCAGAGCCCCATTCTGCACCACTGACAAGGAGTAATTACGCCAGAAAATTCCGATGAAATTTCTTGATCTACACAAGTATCCAACACGGAACCTCAAGGTTAGCGAGTCAACATCTTACTCACGGAGTCAGCGTGGTTCCTTTATACTATAAACACACACAATGGTATTCCTTGCTGAGTCTTAAATCATATTAAGATTCCCCATTTTATAAAAGAAATGAAGTCATTTGGCGACACAAAATATCAATAGAGTCTGGCTTTCATCTTTATTTGTATTGTTCCGTTTTTGGTTTACAAAATATATAATTTTAATGATGGCCATTAATTAATCATACTATTTATCGTTAAATATACAGATTAGTTTAACAATTCTTCAAGTAATTATATCAAGTTAAACACCGTAATATTTTATTAAAATATTACCCTTTGTTGATCTGTTGGAAAGATTGAATTGGTTACTATAAACAAACGCCACTGTGGTTGGCAACAAATCTCTATTCGAGAAATACGAGCTGTACCTGGCGATAACATAATTATATCGTATTCAAAGCTAAAAGTAAATCATATTTCACCAATGAAATTATGCGAAAAGCCGTCCATGTTTGAACTCAAATTAGAACTAAAACTTAATTTTGAATTAGGCATATTTCTTTTCAATTTTTCAATCAAGTTTTTACAACTTGGTAAACCCAGTTATGTCTAGCATCCTAATTTGACATCACATTTATATTAGTCAGTGTGTGTGTGTGTGGGGGGGGGGGCATCAAATGGGCACTCAAACAGACACAATTTTTCTAGAACACTTTGCGTAAATACGTAACCGGGTGGTAATCAATAAGTCGCCTAGGCGTTTTCGAGATGTTCGGGGTAAAAGGTCAAATGGGGTAATTTGCACTGAAAGTAAATGCCCTGTCATTCTTTGTAACAGATTTAGCTGTTGCATAGTGTTTGTTTAAATAAATGCTCATTAATTCAAGTTGATTTGATAAACTTTTAAACATCCCGACGGACACAATACCAGATCAGTATGGAAGCGATAAAATGAAATTGCGATTGGTCGTACTTTTATGCGTAATCCGGGTTAACGAAGATGGCAGGAAACCTACATGAATAAAAGGAACTTAAATTTAGAATATTGCATTTGTGTGTTTCTTAAGGGCGGAAATATTATCATCCTGTAAAGAATAAAACTTGAAATTCCTTCTAAAGGGTATTGAATAGTTTTTTGTTCTTTCATGATAAAACAGAAATGGTTCTCTGCAAATTAATACGCTTTTAGTTGTCAGCCATACATTAAATAAGAACCCTGAAAAGACAATGAATTATTTTATTTTAATCTTAAGTAACCTTTATGTCCCTGTGGGGTATGACGATAAGATTGTAATTATATATTGATTGTCTTCAGCCTCTGAACACAGACATCTTGCAATTGATGGGTAAGAAATAATCTTGTTGATTCTATAGATGACCAGCTTTTGTAGTTTAATTTGGTTGACTTACACTATGTTGGTATCTATTTCCTAATTAACTGTGTGCTATTTGAAATCTACTTTTAAGCACTTTGGCTGTTGATTGCCGAGTTACTTGAACACTAACTTCTTATCAGTTCGAATTGAAATGTGGTTCTATATTACCATCGTCCAGCATTTCTAGTGAACACTTTGCAGACTACATTCATCGTCAGATATTTTAAACTTCCAGACGTACTGACGAATAACAATGACACCGATTTCTGATCTGATGATCCAATTAGAGAGTTACCACCCTGTCAACGTCAAATGATGTTATACTATATTATAAAGATTTACAATGCAACTTTAATGGACTGAAAATAGCCATGATGATCGAGGCTAGGTGGAAATTTCACTTGCTAAATTTCCGGTTCACAGTGGATCATTATCTAGTTTTTACCTATTATAGCGAGAACTACCAACTCGTTAACTCATCCCCCCCCCCCCAAAAAAAAATAATAAATAAATAAATGACACATATTAATCGCATTTTTCGAAAATAAATAGATGATACATATCATTTAATCGCATTAATTTTCTTCAAAAGTATCGAGAAATCATACCGTTCACTAAGTTTCATCACTCTTTATAAGATAGAATCCAGATTATCTTGACCCAAAGCATCGGCCAATGAAATTAGTTAGCTCTGTTTATCTTTAGCTCGAAATGTTAATCATTGAACTCATTTAAGACATTCACATCTACGTCAAGGTTAACATACTAACTCAATTAATTGCAGAGTTGTATGTTCCAAAGTCTTGACCAATCAAATTTTCGCTCCTTAACACGTTCGCGCCACATCTGCCGACCATTTCCGGTATTAACCCATATGCCAGCATACGAATCGCAGTGCGGCACTGACTAATGGCCATTTTTACCGGATGCCGACATACGACTCGTAGTGTGGCACTGGCCAATGCCGATTTCCACGAGATGCCGAGATACGACTCGTGGCACGGCACTGACATTGAATATAGCTATATTATCGGTATTATTTCTTTTCGTGCTATTGATGGCTTTCCATAGAATTTTGCTGTAATTAGTAGGCCTAAGCCTCCAGGGTCGCGCATGCTCGGTGAAAATGGCGTGCTCTAGGCTGCTTACTACTGACGTTCTGAAAATGCTCATGGATAGCGATACTGCGGATCATGTATCTGATGATAGTAGTGGTAGTTATGACCCTTCAGAGGATAGCGAAAATAATGACATTGATGGCGGGGCTGGTGGTGCAAACTCAGACTTGGAAGATACGGGAGACCCCACACTTTTGTCTGGTGACTCCACAAGGTCAGTAAAACAACAAATTAGGCCTACGCATATTTCCTTCATCGAAATTATGTGCGTATATGTAGGCTTATTGTATATGTATGTATATGTACATGAATGTGTATGTAATTTGCGATATCCGTTCAATGTTAATCACATGTATTTTGTTATATACAGTACTGGACAAATTAATAGCAACAACTTGATAATTGCGAAGAAAATCAAATCTTTAAGAATGATCCGTTGATCAAATGATGACGTTTGAACATATTCGCGTGAAATTTTGCACACATGCCCGCATGGTCTCACACTTTGCGGTGAATGTATGATCGACGTCGTTCATGACGTAATGACCAAAATGGTGCTTTTTTGCAGTTTTTGAACATGAGCATTATAGAAATGTTTATAAGGTCGAAATATCAAGTAACACTTGGGTGGTAGTCGACTCTGATGACATGACCACGAGAAAATTGAATGACGATGACGACATTGAACGTGCGTGACGTCATAACAGCTGTATGATGTCATCAATACGTGATTTCACCAAAATTGGTTTCTGCTCTGGAATTAGTCATGCCGAAAATCAGTGATTTAAGTCCTCGGAAAAAAAGGTCAGATAGAAGTTTTGTTAGATAATACGAATTTGACCCAGTCGGATATAGCAAGACGGTTGGACGTCAATAGAAGTTCTGTTTGCCGGATCAAGAAGAAACTTGACAGTGGACAGTCGTTAAAGTGTAGGCGTGTCGGAAGATGTGGTAGAAAGAGGGGGACAACAAAGAGATTGGACCGCATTATCGTTGCGACTTCATTGAAAGATCGTCGCGCGTCCTGTCGGAAGTTAGCGTCTGCCTTGTGGAAGGACGGTGGAATTTGTGTCAGTCGTAAGACGGTTAACAGACGTCTTCTGGAAGCGGGATTGAAAGCATATCGGCCCTGGAAGAAACCAAGACTGACCGAAAACATGAAGAAAGCTCGGTTAGAGTGGGCCATTAAACACAAGGATTGGTCAGTCCATCAATGGGAGCGTGTGATTTTCAGCGACGAGTCAACTATCGCTGTGCTGGATGATCGAGTCCAGTCAGTTCGTCGACGTCGTGGTGAGGAATTCCTGCCTGAGTGCCTGAGCAAAACCGTCAAGTTCCCTACGAAGATAATGGTCTGGGGCGCCATTTCGGTGAAAGGTCCCAGCAGGCTGTATATCGTCGAGGGAACAATGGACAGTATCAAGTACGTTGATATGCTGGAACATCGCCTTGTACCCCAAATTAAAGATTGGTACGGCGAGGACAATGCACAACAATGCATCTTCCAATAGAACTCCGCTCCTTGCCACTTCGCGAAACGCTCTAAGGCCTGGTTCCAGAAAAATAAGATTAAGGTTCTTGATTGGCCGGGCAATTCACCTGACATGTCCCCAATCGAAACATTATGGGGCACACTTACGGACGAAATACACAACGTCCCAATAACGAATAAAGTGGACTTGATAGCCCGCCTAATCAAGGTCTGGTTCCATTCTGAAATCATCAAAAGACAGTGCGAGAGTCTGATTCAGGGAATGCCACGACGTGTAGATGCCTTAATAAAAGCCAAAGGAGGACAGACCAAATATTAGAAATAGTGCATGTCATCAGAGCAGAGTCAGCCAACTACCACCCAAGTGTTTCTTTGTATTTCTACCTTTTATTATTTCTATAATGCTCATGTTCAAAAAGTTGAAAAACTGCCAAAAAACACACCATTGTGGTCCTTAGTGACGTCATCCACCCAGATGACGTCATTACGTCATGAACGACGTCGATCATACATTCACTGCAAAGCGTGAGACCGTGTGTTGTGCATGTGTGCAAAATTTCACGTGAATATGTTCAAACGTCATCATTTGATCAACAGTTTATTATTAAAGACTTGATTTTCTTAACAATTATGAAGTTGTTGCTATTAATTTGTCCAGCACTGTAGCTGTACACCAATAGGCCGTACACCTATCATAATAACATTATGATGACTTTATAGGCCTGATGGACGCCGTGTTATTTCATATTTGTACTTAAGAAAACTTATAGTGTAACACAAAGTCATGTTAAATAAAGTATCTATCTGTCTGTTCGTCCGCCTGCCCACCCACCCACCTATCTATCTATCTAATATGCATTTTTTCTGACAACGAATGTCTCTTTTCATTTAAGTGATGAAGACACAAGTCGTCCTGTTACTCCCATTACTCCTGTCCGTGGCAGAGCCAGAATCAGGGGTGGCGGAGGGAGAACCAGAGGTGGAAATGTTGGCGCCAGAGGTCCAGTTGCACCAAACAATGGTCCTGCTCAAAGACCAGCTCATGGTAATCCTCGACAACCGGCTCCAGGAACACCAGCAGGTCCGGGAGCACAATGCCAGGGTCAGAAGAGAAAACACACTGACACAGCTGTCCATGTATGGTCCGATATACCTGCAGATCCCCCTGTCTACAACTTCAACGAAAATCCTGGCATGCAAATACAAGCGACTGATCATACTCCGGGTGCATACTTCGATATATTTCTAAATGATGTAATAAATCAGATGGTCGTTGAAACAAACAGATACGCCGCAGCTGAGATAAACAGAATTCGTCCACTTCGACGGAAATCAAGATTGAACGAGTGGACTGACACAAATCCGGCAGAGATGAGAAAATTCATCGGAATCCTACTTCACATTGGACCTGTCAGTTATCCAAGAGTTGATACTTACTGGAGTTGCAATCCATTATACAAGTCACGTGCTCTCTTGCAACGTGCTCTCTTGCAACCGATTTCAACTCCTTTTCCGATTTTGGCACTTTGCGGACAATGATGCTACAAACCAAACTGATAGACTCTTCAAGATTCGGCCAATTTTGGATGCATTCAACGACACCATGGAAACGATCTATTATCCAGGGAATGAACTTGCCATTGATGAGTCTATGGTGTTATGTAGAGGGCGTCTTGTTTTCCGCCAATATATAAAAAAACAAGAAACATAAATACGGCATCAAGCTCTACGCATCACGAGGACTAGTACTTCGTATGCAGGTATACGATGGAACAGCAACAGCGGATCCTGAAAACCTTGGCCAGACTGGCGCGATAGTGATGAAGCTTCTGCGGGGTTACCTTGACAAAGGACACGTTGTATATACTGATAATTTCTATAATTCGGTGTCTCTGACCAAGAAACTTGCAACACGAAAAACCCACATCTGTGGAACACTGAGACGGGACAGGAAAGAGAATCCCACAGACGTCATCAATAAGAAGCTGAAGAAAGGAGAACACACTTGGAAAAGATCCGGCTGTGTAGTAGTCTGTAAGTGGAAAGATAAACGAGATATCTTGACCATTTCTAATATGCACCGCATTGAGATGATACAACGGTTGTCTTGAATTGACAGGTCGGACCAAATGCTGTCCTACTACAGCGGATTGAAGAAAACAATACGCTCGTACAAGAAGCTCGGGTTGCACGTCCTGGAGATAGCCATACTGAATTCAATGATGCTGTACAATGATAACAACAGAGAAAAGAAGACAATGTTGCAGATGAGAGACGCCACTGTCAAGCATCTCATCGGAGAAGATAACCTGGAGAAGCTACAACGACTAGCTGGCCCCGAAGAGATCCAAGATGCACCTGGTCATCAGAGAGATGCTAGACCTCTACACTACTTAGATTATATCCCACCAACCGAGAAAAAACACACCCAACTAAGCCTTGTCGAGTCTGTACCACAAAGAAAGTACGCAAGGAGACATGACTCTACTGTGCTGAATGTAATGTCAAGCCCGCCCTTTGTGTTGGTCAATGTTTCAAAGACTATCATGAAAATCGGTAGGATATAAATTGTGACTACTGGACAATTGCAATGATTATACTGGCATCAGTTCATTTGTATAGACAAAAATTAAGTTCGTCAAACAAATAAAATTTGAGTTATTCTAATATGTATTTGTATTGCAATGTCACACTCAATCTGCCGTCTGTAATTGGCCAAGTTAGCCCTGCATCATAACCTGAGACCTCCAGCAAGCGTTCTTTTTCAGTGCCGCATCATATAATACGGTTCATCACCATTGACGAGGATTTATATTAATATACCAAGTCAGTACTGTTTACTACGAGTATACTCGTAGCGGCATAGGCGCCGTAACCATGACTACGAGTATACTCGTAGTCGGCAGTCAACGTAAGCAGAAAATACGCACCATCGAATTTAGTCGAGGTAATGATATTATGAATTCATAATCGATGTTTCACCGCTCTCACTTCTATAAAGTGGTCTTGCTCCAAAGCATCAACCAATCAGATTGCTTACCTCTGCGTACCCAAAGCAGACAATGTTCTCATCATCGAACTACATCACGATATGAATACCTACACCAAATTGAGAACATTCTACCCCAATTAGTAGGAGGGTTATTTTGTTCTAACGTCTCGGCCAATCAACCTGCTCATCACTCTGCTTACCCTCAGCAGATAATGTCAATTATCGAACTTAGTCAAGGTATTGATGTAATAAAGCAATACACCAAGTGTTCTCACGTAGAATATTTTCATTATCGAACCCCATCAAGGCGTTCAAAAACTCAATTAGAATGCATGTTAATGTGTCAAGATGTTAATGTAATGATACTAAATTACAATTAAAGTTATCGTGTCCCAAAGCATCAACCAATCGAATTGCTTATCTCTGCTTCCCCTAAGCAGAAAATGCTCATCTTCAAACTCCATCTAGGCATTGGCCCTTTAAACACCTACACCAAGTTTGGACATTCTAGCTCAATTAGACAGACAGACGAACCCATTTAATAGTTCCCAATTTTCTTCGAAAGACGGGGGTCAGTAAATATTCAAACTGAAATAAGTATCATATATATGATTTTTTATTCAATCGTGTTGGCTTTTTAGAAAACGTTGTAGGCTTATGTATGAGATACAAACTTCTTGTTAATAGTCCTTAACTATCACCAGAGAACCTCAACGGGCATCAATGAAATGATTATCATAGCAGCTCGACTTCCGCCCACATCATTTAGTCATACATTCTGGTTTGTTTCGGCCTTGATTTCTGTAGCTATTAACGTGAATTGTAAATATTGGTGTAATATGACACTCAAGGGGTCATTGGGGTCCGTTAATTTCCAAGATGAACAGAGAATTGTCTGACCTTGAATGTGTAAATGAGTACATGGTGACGACAATCTTGTTAGTAATGGATATCACATATTCGTCTAGACTCCACTGATTACACACTATACAATTGCTGTAATGCCCAACACGACTGTAAATTAGCTGCGAATAAGACAAGTGTGTTTGCAAATATTTTGACCTTTCCAACTGATCTTGATTTTGGGGGTTCGGTTGTGCAACAGACAAATTAGTTCACATCTATTAATACCATAGCATAGTCGAAACTGGTGTGGGCTTAAACTTTGGGCACTCCAACTTCTATAGAATACGGTCACAGTACAGTCTCTAACTCAATATCATACAAAATCTTCAACATTGAAAACACGAATTATTTGTCAATTTAAATCAACACTTATGCTGTGCTCTTACCGGGAAAAGATGGGCTTTTGATATCCAATATTCAAGACGAAATAAACATTTTACTTTTGGTACACGAGACTCGAGGGACGAGGCTCAACACATTGCACCAAATCAAACGGCGTATAGGGACTGGAATAAGCAGACGTTAGAAATTTGCATTCGATTGAAATTGCTATTAGTGTGAGTCGTAGTAAATAATAAACGGATTTCTACGATTATGAACAAACTACTCTACTTTGGTTATTATAAACCTACCTGTGTGTTTGAAACGACCTCCCGTTAAATAAAATCCATTATACAACTAAATATACCAACGGAAAAAAGGGGTTCTCTCTTGAAAAGTCAATGCTTTCGCTTGTATTTTCGTCTGTGTCCATCACAACATTATACATGTGACGTTATGGGCTAAACCATCGTAATTATGTTAAAGGGGGTAATTATTGATAACCACGTGTGTTGCAGGCTAATCAAAACAGCACACGGCCTTTTCGAGCGTTTGAGTTTGGGCAAGAAAATAGCAACTGGAGACAATGACATTAATTTTGAACCAATTGATGGTCAGTCTACTAAATTTTATTTACCGATTATACGAATACATGTATAATATTGCTTTTCATCTCATAATTTCACCCGTGTATATTATATATATTTTTGTAAAACACATTACAGCCCAGTCAATAATAGTCAACTTTGTGTCTAACATATATAAATAAACACACTTATTTCATAATTTTAATTGATCATATTTCGTATGAAAAATGACCACCGCTTCTTAATTATTTCCATATTTTATTCACGTTCCGACTCTTCATACCATTAATGTTCCTGATTAAATTAATTTTTTGTTCATCGAAATCGAAACATTCTTGATAAGAACAGTTCGGGATGTCTAAACATCGTTTATCGTCTTCATAAAAATGTATTTAAAACAAAAAAATCACGCGTCAGAAGGGCATCGCAGATTGCGTGTATTATTGGGTTTTGTTTGTTAATTATGCAGACCGTGGGAAAAATTCGTGCAAGTTTCGCGGCACTAAATTTAACCATCTGTGCAGCATATAATAACTCATATGACATGGTACCTTTTAAGGCAATAGAAATCAAAGCGTTGATTAGCTGGGGCATGATCGCGATCTACGAAATGCCATCGGAAAATTTCACTCTCCGTGGATTTCAAAATAAGTAACAACTGAGAGTACAATCATATGGATAAACTGCCTTGTGAATTTCACGATTATAAAATTCTGAACACACCAGAAATAATATTCAAAGAGAAATAGAAAGACATGGAACAATCTACCGATAATTAAACCGATGCGCGGTATGATTTGTTGATAATAATTATTGGTATTTATATATATATAAAAACGTTATATACCTATTCAATGATTCAATGGCCTCGGCTTTTAATTTTGCCGAGGCAAATGTAAAGTACATCGGAATTTAGGCCTACCTCGGCTACAGCAGATTGCCGAGGTTAATTGACAGGACTGCTTAAGTTCTTCTTCAGGAATAAATATTCAAGGATGAGATTCAAGGCCAGTGAATCAAATGTAATTCAAAAGAAAAAAATCCCATCGAACTACTTAACCAAAACATTAAAACAAGCCGGAAACAAAATATTGGACTATGGGCGTATTTATGTTTGTAAACGCCCAAACTCATTACTGGGTCTCAGAGAAATAGCTTATTCATAAATGTCGCGTTCGATTACTTGCCCCGTGCTTACTCGGCCAGGATCCTCGAGTACGTTTCGACAGGCGCAGTGGAAATGGGTAATGGAATGGCGCGGCGCTTTCTTCGGGTATCAAAATGGAAGATAAACGTCACCAAACAATTAATTATGCTCGATGTTCTAATAAATAACGCACAAACAATAATCCGTCAACAAACTTTAGACCTTTTCATTGGTATCTCATTGGAACTATTAAATCCAGAGAAGCGAAATAAAGCCCATATTATGCAGAACATACTTTAAATCACATTTTCGTTCAGCCAATGTAACGTTTGTTAACTTTGTTAACAAGCTCAACGGTTTACCAGAATTGCAGTTAGGAAGGCGAGGTTATGATCGCACACTATGGATTCACACTTACGTCCCAGTGAGTTTAGTAGAGGTAAAACAATCTGCTTAGTGGACGAATTGGGCAATTGAAAGGACACTGAGTGGCCTTTTTTAATTCTTGGAATCGTTACACCAAGATGTAGAAT
Source organism: Patella caerulea (assembly GCA_036850965.1). Taxonomy (NCBI): domain Eukaryota; kingdom Metazoa; phylum Mollusca; class Gastropoda; family Patellidae; genus Patella; species Patella caerulea. The sequence continues at coordinate 14,498,265 of JAZGQO010000014.1, read as the reverse complement.
CACTAAAACACTACTATGGAACGTAAATATGTTATTTTAAATCCGAGAAAAATGTCAACAATAATTCTTCCGTCGCCTAAACTTAATCTGCAAATATAACTTCGATCAAATAATTGCATCCATATTGAATAATTGGATACTTCCACAAGTAACCATCTCCTTGGGAAGGTTACTTCGGCCTGTTGCGAGTAAGCTATTCGAATGACATCATCCTTAATCCGAACGCGTCCGTGGTGGCTAGAGTAAGCGCGGCGCCAGTCAGTAATCGAACGCACCAACACAAAATTTGGATTGTCGTAAAATAGCTTTGACCCCCTTATATACGAAATGATCTATTCCGATAAGTGACGTAATAAGCTTCCATTTTTTATTTCTCGATGTCAAAGTTTGTGAGATGTTCAATTTTACAAGAGAGAACCCCTTTTTTCCGTTGGTATATTTAGTTGTATATTGGATTTTATTTAACGGGAGGGCGTTTCAAACACACAGGTAGGTTTATAATAACCAAAGTAGAGTAGTTTGTTCATAATCGTAGAAATCCGTTTATTATTTACTACGACTCACACAATAGCTTTAATTATTTCGGCGAACATAGCCGATTTGAAATTAGAGTAAAAGCGGAAACCATTTAATGTAAATCAGTTTATATCCACTCATATTACAGTATTATGTGCGTTGCGACCCACTTGTGTCAATTTCTAGGTCCCAAATGTTAGCGATTTAGCTCCTTTAATATTAGAATTCAGTTGAAACAATTACAGATTCCCCACCTCTATCCTAATACAATTTTCCACGAGGCATAATTCGGTGCCATCTATGTATTCTTAAAACGAAAAAAACAAACAAATGTAGCTTATATCCCCTTCACGGGATTTTCGTTGGGTGGGGGGGGGTCTAGAACAGGTCACCGAAAGCTAAACATCGATAGGAATTGTCAACCCACAATGATTCACATAAAATTTGAAGGAAAAAAATTGTAGCCTTCAGAACAGGTTACCGAACGTTGGAACTGTTGCCGCCTTCGGTATGTTTTATTGTACCGACTTTAGTAATGATGACCGAGGCTTGACCTAAAATTCCAAAGCTAATATCTAGTTTTTAAAATGTTATATCAAATCTACCAAAATGTATTTTGAATGTTGTGGTATTTGTTGGATACGTGTTATTCATAGAACGATACAATGTTGGTTTGGCTTCTTTGCATGCTTTTTTTATACCGTCAACTAGCTGTGTCATAACTATTTTATCGACCTGATGTTTTCAGGGAATTGATGCAAATGTCCATATTATTATACAGCTTGCTTAAAAGAGGAAACAGGGAAAGGGGAGAAAGACTTAAACAGTTTTGTTGATGTACCCAGTGACCGTTCCTGCTACAAAACTGAAAAACGAATATTATTATTTTGGAAAACGTTTCGTAAATACACTCAATGGTCGTTCTTGCCACGAAAGTGACAAACGAATATTATATTGGACATGTCATTTTACTCCCGAGTAGCATAGATTGTTTATTATTATCGTAGAAACAGTACTTGGTACAAGTTTATCGTTAAATTATAAAATCTACCGAGCTTTCAAATCCATGTAAATCTCTGCCATCCGATGTTCTCCAGAGGCTTGATTGTATTCATTTATCGAACTTCCAAGTGTTGTAAGTGATGCCGGATAGTTCAAACTGTTTTGACATTATTCAGATACAACCTGCTAAAAATGTGAAATGAAACAGATCACAATAATGTTTTTCGTTAATTTTAGATAAAGTAGGATTATCCCTGGAGGATTCAATGCCTGTCTAAACACCACATATAATATTTATGGCCTATTTACACCTACACCACACACATGGATTTCATATATTTTTAATGGCAGAAGTGATTTTAGTGAATAACAAACAAAACACTCAACCTAATGACTGGGGGTAATAATTACAAGATATGAAACGTACTGTTTAAATCACAAGTGTATTAACCTGTTACCAACCGATAGCAGATGTAAATTATATATCGTAACTATTGCACTTACTACATTTCGAATGACAATACGCGCTGTTAAATTTAGTTAATCTATGATATATTGTTGTTTCCTTTGGAAAAGTGGAAGTAGCGTAAAGGGTAAATTACTTTAATCACACATGGTATTATTGTGCGAAAAGTATTACAATTTTTTCTCAAAACAATTATTCCCATTTGGCCTTGTCAAAATATCTATGTAATGCAGAATAATCAACTTATGGAAGATGAGGTTAATTTAGCGCTACTGTTGTAAAATGCTAATTCCAAGAAGTCACATACATCAGGCCTCGAGTTCACAAAGGATTCTCAGACTTAGTTGAGAATTTACTCAAACTTGTTCTCCCTATTTTAACTAAGGTATAGCCCTTTATGTCTGATATTCTGCAGGAAATGAATTGACAGTTCGTCTTGGTCTACGTAGACGATATTATTATTTTTTTCTGAGAATTTCGACCAGCACTTAGGGCATTTGCGCAATATTTAAACAAGCTTTCGGAAGCAGGCGGCATTACATATTTTTTCCTCAAAAGGGATAGCGACCGACAGATCCAAGAATGGGGCCACCCAGACAATTTCCACCCCAAAGGCACAGCATGACATTCGTTCCTTTTTAGGATAGTGCAATTATTACCGTAAATTTGTTTACAACTACACTCGAATTACCAGTGCTACCAGCTTCTTCATAAGGGCATTGAATGCAAATGGTGTGACAAATGCCAGACTGCATTTGAAGAACTGAAACATAATTTCAGTCCCTGTGCCTATCTATCCAGACAAGAACAAACCTTTCATCCTGAGAACCGATGTTTCTGGCAATGACTTAAGCTTTATCCGGGGCCAGGTAGGCGACGATGGTTTAGAGTAATTCATTTCAGTGTTATCCTGTCAAATTCAAAGTTCACCGTCATTACCGATCCTAAGGCGTTTACATCAGTAAAAAAAAACATAACGACAGCCGGTCGCTTAGGGCGTACAATGTTGACATCGCTCACAGATCTGGCAAGAAGAACAACACTGATAATGCCCTTTCGCGCAGAACTTATACCGAGACCTCAAACTCGTCTAGGAATTTCAATGTGCATCTGTTGACCCAAAACACAACGCACTGGTTTTGAAATACGCATTACCTAGGTACAAAGGCGAACCTAGTCCACCCTTTGTATGACAAGAAGCAACTGCGCCAACAGACTATCTTTCTAAAACAGCCAAACAGCCCGATTTTAAAGATACTATTCGCTATCTAGAAACTGGGTTTCTTCCCCCCAGAATTTTCAGAGGGGGGAAGCTTAAAGTTACATAATGGGAGATAAGATAAAGATAAGATAAAGAGATGGCGGTTCTCACTATAATTTAAGTTAAATTGATCCATTATTAGCCGAGAAAAAAGCGTTTGAAATATTCACATAGCCTCGGTCATCACTACTCAAATCATTAATATAAACAGCATAGTCTCGATTGTCCACTTGATTGATTTAATTATCAACGGCCATTAAGCGGCATATAAGAATTTAATCCGCGAACATCGAAGGTTAGCCTTGACATAAAGAGTTTATTATGGTCTGGATATGTTAATTAATGTTTAATTGATTATTTAGATAACATCTCCGGCCCAAAGAAAGACATGTAATAAACAGATTTTGCTCTAGCATAATGCTATTTTTAAGGTTTGGTTTTAAGGCTGAACAATATGATATCAAAGATCAAGTACTAAACCATTTCTATCAGCCCAAACGGGGGAATCCAATCATTTAGTCAGTTGGTTATACCAGGAATCTTCCACACACAGGCACTGTACTTTTACCAAGATTCTTTGGTAGGCGGCTGTCAAAAGAGACGTGAGACGACACGAGCCGTTCTCATTGGCCTAGAAAGTACCAAGGAATCGACGATTACGTTGCTAAATGCCAAACATGCCAACGTATAAAACCACGACAGCACCTTAAAGTACCCGACTCTCATGCTGGTAGATGAGCCATTCTCGCGCCTTCATGCAGACTTCCTCGTTCTATACCCAACAAGCCCTGACGGTTACAAGAATATCCTACTAGTAGTTGGTTATTTCACTGGTTGGTCAGAGTGCTTTCCCACTAAAGCCACAAGAAGTTTGAAGAATTCTCTATGATGATGTTTTTACCAGGTATGGTTTTCCCAGAACACATGTAGGTGATCGGGCGCCTCTGGCATGGTAAAACTCAATAATGCCGTGTTGGAGCTCTTTCAAGTCAAGCATCGAGAAATGCTAAAGGGCTTACTGCAATGAAAGCCAGACCAATTGACATTAGTTCAGCTCTGAACGTAGGTCGCATTACACTCGCCAGTACTACGTCCAGGTTTCGTTCCATTCAATACATGTCGATACTGGAATCTGCCCCAGTCAATTTTACTGAGCAACCTTTTACTGTGAACACCTGAACAACGTAAATGAACATCTTAGTGAGAAAATAAGACCTTGCTGACCTCGCTAGAACCAGTATGACCGACACAACACGCTGTTACCCCATCAATGGCATCGGCAAAGTCGTCTAGAAGACGGAGACGTATTTTATGCTACCCTCGATGATTCTAACTGCTTTACTATTATACCATAAGTCCTCTTAAAGGTTCGATCCCTGTATTGGCGGAGAAAATTCGTCCAGATTTTCGAGCGTGAAGTCCGACGGAGGGCCTGGTGAGGTCGTTGTCCAGTCGTTCGGATGTTACGAAAAACAGAGGTCCCGTGTAGACGTAAAAGATCCCTTAAATTCGATATAAAAGTAGGCCGTAGTACCGCTGCCCGGACAAAATTTCCCCCATGGCACACTGTATGGCGTATGTCCTTCATTAGCCCCGTTTAGGAGCAAAACAGTAGGACGATAAACCCCATTTCATTTCCTCTAAAGGACTAATAAAGGGGAGACAACCCTATTTACTGAATTAGTTAAAACAGTTGATTGGGGTTTTCAAAATCAAAACGCGGTAGGCCTCCGTTCTGTACCATCCGAGATAATCGAGACAAGCATGCTATGACGACTACTGTATAATTTTGGCCGGACAGCGGCTTATTCGCTTATTATTAATCGTATTCTAACTTTCAGCGGAAAAATACTTGGAAAATCTCTATGAAAGTTTTCGCCTAACACCTGGATCAAACGGACCGAGAAAAATCCTGGTGTAGGGGGGGGGGGGACTTCATAGAACAGCGTCTGGTACACCCTCCCGTTAATGCAAAAGAACCCGTGACATTTGCAATATCCGAAATGTCTTGGTAATGTGTCACTCAAAATCCATCTCATTGTGTATATTAGTCTTCATTAGCACAGTCGGTGAAAAGGATTTAATGCTATCATTTTACTCATTAATAAATTGATGGATTTATATGTGTTATGTCGTATTGAATTGTATTTCTCTGGTGATTTCTTATCAGTGCGAAGAAATTAGCTCAGCAGGTGGTACAGCTGTTTATATGTTAAGTCACACAGGTCCTATTAATCATTTGCAAGCAAACATAATCCTCGCCCATCTATTTAGTAAGTAATTGTTTGTGTAGGTTACAGTTAACAGAATCGTGATAGAAATTGGGGACCCTTAATTCCCCGAAATAATATATCCGTAGAATATTGACAAGGGGGCTGGTATGTTTAAATATTAATCGGTTTTATTGGAAACATATTATAACGCTGCAATATACGTCCACATTTCTGCTTTGATTGATGGGTACATTTTTAAATGAAGATAAAATATCTCAAGAGGCAAATAAGGCTAGGCTTTGATTTGTTTTGCGTTGGGGTCGTACATCAACATCAATAGTTGCCGTTCATAGAGTATAAGGAATGGGGTACTTTTTAAAATGAAGAGAATAATGAAATATGAAAAGACTAAAATATCTCCAGAGGCAAAGAAGGCTAGGTTTTGATTTGTTTTGCGTTAGGGTCGTACACCAACATCAATAGTTGCCGTTCATAGAGTATAAGGAACGAGTATACAAAGATAATCCATTAAGAATTGCGGCTTTCGGGCACTAAAGAGTGGACCAGGCTCTCGCTGGAAGTCGGGACATTCACCAAAATCAATAGTGTACGCCCTCGGGCTATAAGGAATACATATGCCAAATTCCAAGCTGATTCATTCAGAATTGCGACCTGTAAACGACAAACACAAAAATTGGCGTGACTTAACCTTGGGGGTCGGGACATGCAGATGTCATCCTTAGGCTTAAACGAATACACATCTTGAGTTCAAAGACGACCCCTAAAGAATCGTGGCCTGTAGGCAACACACACAGACATGAAGTAAAAATGGGTATGGCTCAGCTTGTAGGCGAAACACAAATATTTGGTGTGGCTCTATCCCGGAGGATGGGGCATGCACCAAAAATAATATACAGATCCTGAGTTCAAAGACGATCCCTAAAAAATCGTGGCTTGTAGGCAACACATACAGACATGAAGTAAAGATAGGTTGCCAGGCAACGAAACATACGCCCACAGCAGCTAAATCATCCGGGCAGTCAACAAGGGTTGTCACATATTTTTACTTTTTTCGCTCATGAAACATTTGTAATACACTAAAAACTGATTAAGAGTAACAACTCATTATGTAATTATCAGAAAATCATTAGAATTTGATTGCTTTTTATAAAGTGTTACCCCACGCTAACAATTAGTATATACATGAAACATTTAATATCATGGATTTAACTGATTAAGAGTAACAACTCATTATGTAATTATCAGAAAATCATTAGAATTTGATTGCTTTTTATAAAGTGTTACCCCACGCTAACAATTAGTATATACATGAAACATTTAATATCATGGATTTAACTGATTAAGAGTAACAACTCATTATGTAATTATCAGAAAATCATTAGAATTTGATTGCTTTTTATAAAGTGTTACCCCACGCTAACAATTAGTATATACATGAAACATTTAATATCATGGATTTAGCTGTTCAGTTATCAAAATTCATTGCAACTCAAAATCCTTGTTCGTTTCAACACCTTAAACTCTGTGTATCAATCTAAAGTCAATCGGATGATAAGTTTGGCCTCTATAGCGTCACAAGATTTTTTGAAGTTATCAAGGGAGATAACTCTGGCAGTAATTATTTGAAATCTCTGAAAATCAGTAGGCCTCTAGAGCTTCCACAGGATTTTTTCGAAGTGATCAAGGGCCATAACTCTGGCAGCAATTATTGAAAATCGATAGACTTCTTAGTCTCATGACTGTAAACACTAGAGCGTCCAAAAGATTTTTTGAAGTGATCAAGGGCCATAACTCTGGCACTAATTATCGGAAATCGCTGAAAATCAATAGGATTCTTCGTCTCATACCCTTAAAAACTGTGTATAAATTTAAAGTCAATTGGATATTAACTTTGGCCTCTAGAGCGTAAACAAGATTTGTTTAAGTGATCAAGGGCCATAACTCTGGCACTTATCGGAAATCGCTGAAAATCAATAGGATTCTTCGTCTCATGACCTTAAACACGGTGTATAAATTTAAAGTCAATCGGGTATTAACTTTAGCCTGTAGAGCGTCCACAAGCAATTGTGGACGCCGGACCGACGGACGGGGGCGACGACAATATACGACCACATTTCAATGTGGGCGTATAAAAATGGGTATTGCTCAGCTTGTAGGCAAAACACATTTGGTGTGGCTCTGTCCCAGGGGTGGGGCATGCGCCAAAAATAAAAGTGGTCTGCCTAAGGGTTAAAGGAAAACGTATAAAACTAGTTTTCATTACGATCAATTAAGAATTGTGGCCTGTAGGAGTGCAAACGAAAAATTATCAAGACGGTTGATAAAGAATTGTGACTTGAAGGCGACACACAGACATATGAAAAGAAAATGGGCGTGACTCTGTCCCTGAGGGTTGGGCATGAACCCCAAACAATAGGGATGTTCCTTGGGATACAAAGAATAACTTTGTAAAGTTTCAAAATGATACTAAGAAATTCGGCCTATAGATGACAAACAAATACAAGAAATAGGTTTGCCTCTGCCCGTGGGGGTCGGGAATGCCCCCAAAACGACAGGGGTCATCCTTGCGGTATAAGGAATAAGTTAGTAAAGTTTCAATACGATTAATTATGAATTGTGACCTGTATGCGATACCACAGGCATACGAAAGGAAAATGGGCGTGGCTCTGCTTCGGGGTTTGGACATGCAACCCAAACAATACGGATGTTCATTAGGGTACAAAGACTAACAATGCAAATTTTCAAGATGACACCCCAAACAAATACAAGAAATGGGCGTTTCTCTGCCCCTGTGGGTCGGGCATGACCCCAAAACAATAGGGGGCATCCTTGGGGTAGAAGGAATAAGTATGTAAAGTTTCAAGACAATTGATTGATAATTGTGGCCTGTAGGCGACACACACATACACAGCCAGGGGTGATGGCAATATATGTCCACACAATCTCGAAACCAGAAAAATTTTTGAAGAAATTTCTCTGGTGAATCGGGGTAGCCATTTTCCCGGAAAATGACATGTAATTCCTACGCGCGAAATTTCTCGTTTATTTGCGTCGTACGCCCCTGATTTTACTATAGACATACTAATATGTCTATGGATTTTACGTGTCTGGATGACCGAATCACTTAAAAATATACCCACGCGTAGAAAAATAGATCTTTACAAAAACTTGAATTTGTTCGTTTAGGATCCAATTTCTTATGTCATCGAGTTGACTTTGACTCAAGGATCATTTTACAACAAACGAAACAACGATCCGACCTCTAGTTTTCGAGAAATCGACCCAAAAAGATTGACCAATCAGAGGTCATAATGGGCTTAGGTTTGAAAAAAATTGGAAAAGATGGACGGTCTAATGTGCCAGAGGCCTTCGGCTCCGCGGCTGCCTCTGGGAACGAGATTGATGTCCACATTATAATGTGGACTATAAACAGTGAATTTGAATCTACTCTTCTTGATCGAGTCAATCCGATTTTTGATCAAATTGGATTAACTGCGATGGATTATTGCTGATTCATAACAGAAACAGTGACAACTGTTGCCTTGTCACGTCGTAAAGTATCTACGAGAACGAAGGTTGATATGTACTGATGTGTTTTTGTTTTTTTAGCTACGATTGGGTGCTTTTATAATAATGTTGTGTACATTTTTTAAACTGAAATTATATGGCTGGGTGGATTTGTTGCCAATACCCATTCTGACTACAGGGCCAATTTACGTCCATTTATTTCACAACCTTGTGAAGACAGACACACAAAGCAGAAATTTATCTCGTTTAATTTGGACTATTATTACCCTTGATTCGAAAAGTCGTTGTGAATACATACATACAAATCATAGATCTGATGCCTGTCCTGTTATATTAATCGACGTATCTATTTCTTTGTTAATAATTTGTTCAGTGGGGAGGCAAGCATTGACATGGGAGTAAGTTGGTCAATTCTACAGATGGACACAGCTCACGAATTGTTCCTACGCTGAATAAGCGGTTATCCACGAAAGTAATGCGGAAGTTATTTTGCCCCCCCCCCCCTCTTTTAGATGGCGGTGGTGACTTTGTAGTGTAGCATCGAATACCAAGGTTTGAATATACATTTTCTGAGAGGTTTCGGTGCATATTAATGATTATGAGGCCGAAGGGTACGGAAGCTAAGAGGTAGGTTAGGTTGAAATCCAGGGAGCAAAATTGCGTGGTTAGTGTTCTCTACTTCCAGTTCATGTATCCTAAGTTTTACGTGATTTTGAGTAAGAGGATGCAAAATGTGCTCAATCGTGTTTTTTTTTTACTGTAATTTCTTGTCAATTATATCCGGCGAATAAGTCAGAAGTTTCAGTCGAATGGCAATCTTTAGCGTTTGGTTATTTAAAGTTACACCGGTAGTATTTATTGAGCATGCTCTTCAGATTAGAATTTGAGGTCACCGTTTAACATGATTTGTGGAATATGTCTTTCCTGGTTCTTCGAGTAACTTGTTACAAATGGCAGTGAACGTTTTCTGATGCTTTGTCTTGTATATCAGAAGCCCATATTTTCTCCGTAACACACATCATAACACCATTGTTGATTAAACTAATATGCGTTTCAATGTCGAAGACTACAGATAATATTGGCGGTGCTCGATTCACAGTCCAGAACGTCCCGAATCGACAGAATTACAATCGAGTAACGCGGAATTTAGTCTTGTCAAAGTTCTGCCAGTCCCGACAGCTGAGGTGGAGTGAGTAGAATCGTGACGTATTCCTCGGTAAAAAAATATGTTTCAGCAGTCATGATTGGTTGGGATACTTTTTATGCAGTCGACGCATGCGCTGTAATCCGAAATAGTGCGATTTATAAATAGACAATTTTTCCCTTATTTTTTTTCTCCCCTCTTCCTGCATTTTTGGGTTGACTTTTTGGTCTAGAATTGGAGAAAAGGCATCAAATTTTCAATTTCATTGCAGTTTTGGGTAATACTGAGGATATTACAGCGGAGGGATAGGGGGTGTAAAATGTCTTTCTGCGGAGCAATCATTGTGTCGGAAGTGAGATTTTTACCCCAGCGAACTTCAAATCCTTGTAGCAAAAAATCTAAATGGTCAACCCCTACAAATTTATGATGAGGAGATTGCCATTGTGCCTAAAAAGATTGGAACCAACGGAATGTTGAGAAAAAAACTACAGCCTGTGATGTTACATGCTTTTAACATTGAAGTCAATGGGCAAATAATTACTAGTCTGAGTCCAGTTAAATACATGGAGTTATTCCCCTTATGTCGTAAGCACTGGTATTAACAATATCTTGTATTTAACCGTACAGAAATAAACCAAACTGTTTATTGACGAGTAATTGATACACACGGGGTGGTTATAAAAAAAATATACAGTCCTTTCCGTCACCTTATTCAACAAAATCAATGCCCTATTAATTCATCTACAAGCCGCCATGTAGGATTTGAAAATGTCAGCATTTAAGCCAAGATTAAATATTTAAAAAGAAGTGCATCAAGTGAGGTCTATGCTTTCGCTAAGAATTGAGTTTTATTTAAAGGCGCTGCATCGCATATATACTTTGGACCAAGAAATTGACACAAATGAGTCCCAACGCATATACTAATGTAATATGATTATACAAATTTATTTACAATCGTTTCGGTTTTTAGCATATATTTTCAATCAGTTATGTTTGGCGAAATAGGCCAGAAGTCTCAATCGAATGCCAATCTCTAGCGCCTGCTCTCCAGATAAGAATAATGACGTCACCGTGTGGCCCGACTTGTGGTATATGTCTAGCCTCGCATCTTGGCACTGGAAAACATGGTAAACGATTCGTGTACTTATGGTAAAATGACCCCTTTGTCTTAAATACTGGATACCAGAAGCCCATCTCTTCCACGTAAAACCACAACACCAATGTTGATTTTAATTAATAAATAATTCCTATTTTTAATGTCGAAGATTTTGGATGATATTGAGTTAAAGACTTAGCTGCTTTAAATGGGATGAAAACTGTAGACTCGACACCATATCCTGTGATTCGTGGGGTATTTTCAATAAGTCAATAACTACGCTAATAGCCATTGAATAGCCTTCAAATTCAATGACGATCCCACGGGTCTTACATGTATAGAGAAGTCAATAATATCAGTCGTGTTCAAATTTGTAGTAGTATATCACAGTGGAAGCAAACGTCTGTCCCCCGTGTCCATTAACTGAATTTCACATTCGTGTATATTCCTTACAATGTTAGTGTATTTTCTGTCCGTAGACTTGTCTTGTTGGTTTTGTTTCGCATGTAGTCCCCCCCCCCCCGGGAAAATACCATGAGGGTTTAGTTTTAACCATTCGCACTGAAGGGTGTTCTCGTTGTTGGACTTTGCTCATATTTGCTACCTACCCTTTATTTAGTATATTTTTTAATCAGGATATAATAAGACTTTCTAACTTAATACGTCAACTGGCAGACTACCATCATTCAGGAGACGACCACTGTCAAGAACGGCCGCATTATTTCTATTGGGATTTTCTTGTAAATCATTCACTGTTTTTGACCTGGGACTGTACAGCGCAGTGGATGCTTACGATTGACCCCTGGATCCATCATTCGATTTCATGTCCGTTGTTTAATTCTTTCAATGTCTGGTAGTTTGCCTTGTCTGCAGGTTTGTCCTATGGTTTTGCTTTGCTTGTAATTTGGTTTGCTTGTATTTTGCTTCTCCTCGTTTATATAAATTCTCATACCAAATGTCATGAAATTTTAAAATCAACAACGTCACGTATTATTGATGAAGGGAGTTCAAATTCAAAAACGGTTTGACAATCATTTACAGTTATATATACCACATCAGTACATGTGCCAAGGTTCAGAAATTGAAAATTAGATATTTTTCTGCAATACGTAACAATGTTAACTACCATAGCACCACACTAGTTCGGAACAGTGGTAAGGTATGTCATAGTCATAAAATATAAGAAAATAAAACACCCTCGGGATAAAAAGTCTTAATTATACACGGTTCACTAAACCTTCCTATTTATTATAAGATCTGACTCAGTAAGAAGTTTGCCAGTTAACCAGGTCAAAGCAACAACCGCGGTCGTTGGCGAAAGCGGGGGAAAGAACCAGTTTGAATTCGAAATAAAGTGTAAGCATACTGTATGGCGTACTTCCGTATTCTTTATCGGCGCTGAAAAGTGGGATATTTTCCCCGATTTCGTTTATTTTCGTCTTATTTCGACCCGAAACTTTTCAACATCGTTAGTATTTCCCTTATAACCTAATAGTCAATCCCGCCAAAGGAGGCAAGTACAAAAGTGACCATGCCAATTACGATTATGTACTGGACATTATGATGGTTTGTCCCATTAACGACCGTTTTTCGGATTTGGATTTTAAATCGATTTGACGAGATATTAAAAGGTTTGTTTGAAGATGGGTGATATCTTGACTGGCTTGTCACACTATTGTCTGTGATAGAAACTTGCGTAAGAAAATTACATTAATAAATTAATGCCCTTAAAAATGTAGACTAACATGTTTTCTTACAGCTTTAATTGGACCTATGGCTTAGTGTATCATTCTATTTGGTTTCGTAATTTATAGTTTAAAATTTTGTTTTACTTGTCTTTACTAGAGAGAGACATGGGATATAACGTCCACTGGACACAAACTAGGTCATTTCAGGACTAACATAAGGGTTTTTTCAATAATTCGCTTGCGCGTAGGGGTCTTTAGCTGTGGGAAGACTGGCGTGATTGGACAAACATCCCTACTCCTTGTTACGTATACACCAGTTGACTCAGTGACAAGCTTTATGATACAGATTGCAAGTGCTAACCATTCGGCCATCCACTCCCTTCTTTACTACACTTGGGTCAGGAATAATTGTTATATAACCAGAGTGCTGGATGACGTGAGGGATTAGCTAATGAAACAGTCTATTACGGTGAGGTTTCTGCGTGAAGCGCACGGAACTGTGGGTAGCTAAACTACTAGAAACTTAACGCTGATTGGTTTTTCGAATGTCTGACGTAATGGGGTCAAAGCCGCTCGTATGACCTCTGACGCGACCTTACACTACAATCGGCCAAATTTTAATGCAGTAGAGTTCGTCGAAAAACGAAACGAAATATATCTGTATTTTAGTCACTTTGTGTCTCGCCGTATGCCACCCGCGTATAAGATCGTTGGATTAGTTTACTGGATGATCTGCACCGCCCGGGTATCTGAGAACATGAACTATTATAGTCACAGTTCAATCGTCTTAATTGCAATATACTTCGTTGTCTACTTTTACTGGCGGGGATTTTTAGTATAATTATGTACTATTAAACATCCTACTTATGAACTTAGATACATTGCATGCGCTAAATTGCTACGTTCGTGCAGTAAACAGCTATTATGGACATCGATGAAATACGAGAAGCTACAGCTATGAGTATTATAATCCACCTCACAATTAAATAACTGAATTGCAAACGCTATGTCGCATATTTATTCTACATCATCTGTTAGAATATTGTTTAATTAGGGTCAACAATGAAGGTGGGTAATGTGTATCAATCCTAATAATCACAGTCGTGGCACTAATTTTTCTCGATGTCAATTTACATTTACAGGTTCATCGGCGCCTGCAATTTAAATATTTGCTCTTATTGTAAGAATATTTAAAGTATTGTTTTTTTAAATTCCAAATCACAAACAACAAACCGAGTCTCGGTAAGTTTTTCGGTGTTACTGAAAATAAAACAGATCCCGGAGAATAGCTATAATAAGAATAGTTGCATTTGCCTTCAAAGGCCATGATACAATACAATTTTGGAAGAGCGATATGGAGATATTCCCTGTTTTATATTTTTATGGGCGTTTTTCTAAGATCATACATGTGTTGAGCAGTTGTTGATAAAACTTAGGAGATACCTACTCTTGTGTACCCATTTATCACACACTTTTCAAGCGGAATAGTAGTTGGGTATGAGACCTAAAATCCGTGACCAATTTGCGGGAAAGTTGTTTTGAAGGTGGTTTCTACATGAAAAAAAACCTGCTGAAGCGATTAAGCTTGGGTGCCTCTCTCTAAAATGCTGGCGGAAGCCGCTAGAGGGCCAAATTCAAAATGGTGGTCAGATGTGGCGGGAAAATGTAAAATTATGTAATATACGCTTCGTATGTTTTAAGGGTCTCTGAATCGAAATATTGTAATCAAAAATCAACCCAGCCACTAGTTTTGCCAATATGGCCGAAAAATCCAAGATGGCCACCATTTTTGCCCTGGAAAATAGTTTCGGGGTCGATGTCTTCAATTTTGATGAATTTGTGTCGATAGATGGCAACCAACAATAATACTCACCGATATTTATCATCTGATATACTCTATAGTCAACTGATTTCGATTTCAATTTAATCAACGCTTAATAATGGACCCATGTAAGGCCCTGTATCCATAGACTGTTCACTTGTGGCGTGTTCCCTTGTGACACGCCACAAGGACAATGAACCTTTGTTTTTTATAATGTGCCTGTTCCCATAGGTTGTACCCAGGGGGGAACATGTGGCCTCGCGCACGGAACATGTGGTCTTGTGACCGGGAACACAGACAATGTCTGTTCTTTTGCAGCTGCACAAGAGGGAACACGCAATTACCAGTACCATATTGTATGGAGATTCATCTCCGGGCCTGTTGCAAGGCCTGGAAACTTGTGTGAAATTCACCCAGTTCATTGTGAGTTCTAAAATTGGCCGGACCCAGCACCGTGGGCGTTGTCTGAAGACATGTTTGTCACAGGATGGGCGAGGCGTGACCGTTTTGGGGAATAAAGAAAACTAAGATAAAAAAAAAAGAATTCAGTTTATATAGTAAAACATAAATATACAACATAATTCTTTCACGAGTGTGCGCACTAAATGAATTATGACGTTACAAAATGTTCAACCATCGGCATGACCATACTTCGACGATACCATTTTTCGGCGACCAGTTATCGACGATGCCATTCCAGGAACAAACTGTCGACGATACCATTTATCGGCGACTATTCTTAGACGATACCATTCCAAGAAGAAACTGTCCACCCATCGGCAAGACCATACTACGACGATACCATTTATCGGCTACTATTCAACGACGATACCATTTATCGGCTACTATTCAACGACGATACCATGTATCGGCTACTATTCAACGACGATACCATGTACCGGCTACTATTCAATGACGATACCATTTATCGGCGACCAGTCATCGACGATACCATTTATCGGGGACCATACCATTTATCGGCAAGACAATATCATTTATCGGCTACTATTCAACGACGATACCATTTATCGGCTACTATTCAACGACGATACCATGTATCAGCTACTATTCAACGACGATAACATGTATCGGCTAATATTCAACGACGATACCATGTATCGGCTAATATTCAACGACGATACCATGTATCGGCTACTATTCAACGACGATACCATTTATTAACAACTATTCTTAGACGATACCATTCCAGGAACAATCAGTAGGTACCCAAAGGGGACCTGTAAAATTAGTCAACATTTGTACATAAATTTACTCATACTAACTTATTTACTCATACTAAAATATACAACGATGAGCAAAACATACGAATCCTGCACAGAGGAACCCAAGACAACAAAGATAAAACTATAATTTCACTCTCCCAAGTACTTGGTGGCAGTATCGAGTCCTCTTTACCACAGTCATAATTCATCTACCAAACAAGCCCGATGGGCAGGCTTATATGCTACCTGTATACACGTGCATTGCGGGTAGAGAGTTTGGGCGAGCCTTAATATATTACAAGTAAATAGTTTAGGCGAGCCACGCAGCAGAGTTTGGGCGACCGATAGTGATACTAATGAAATACGACCGTGACAATGTTGTCTTCTGAGATGAGCACCAGCAAGGAAAATAAATGCAATAGCGGCATCCTCCTCATCCTTCGAGCTATTAATA
The DNA here is from genome assembly GCA_036850965.1 of Patella caerulea. Lineage (NCBI taxonomy): Eukaryota > Metazoa > Mollusca > Gastropoda > Patellidae > Patella > Patella caerulea. The sequence continues at coordinate 14,481,831 of JAZGQO010000014.1, read as the reverse complement.
AAACAACTGTTCGCATAACGATAGTTGTGTCTTGTGTTTATTTTATTTTCAGGCTTATTTAATGCTTAATTACTGAAAGTCTGAGATCACACACTTTTACGTTGGTAATGGTTGGAAACTGCTCCATAATGGACAGTGCGGCTCAATTAGATATGTGAACCCAGCATTACCAGGACGTTTAAGTGACTTACTTGTTCACTGCAGTGATAGTGCAAGTGATGAAGATTCCGATGAAACTACAACTTCTGAATCTGAACAATCAAAACTGGACCTATCTTTTGAATCGGATGACTGCGATTCTGAGAAGTAAAACTTTGAGTGGATAAGTTGGTGATGTTGATTATCATGCGTGATTACATGGGTCCATTATTAACCGTCGATTAAATTAAAATCAAAATCAGTTGACTATATATCAGATGATAAATATCGGTGAGTATTATTGCTGGTTGCCATCTATCGACACAAATTCATCAAAATTGAAGACATCTACCAGGAAACTATTTACCAGGTCAAAAATGGTGGCCATCTTGGATTTTTCGGCCATATTGGCAACACTAGTGGCTGGATGGATTTTTGATTACAATATTTCGATTCAGAGACCCTTAAAACACACGAATAGACACATCAGAAGGCTATATTACATAATTTTATATTTTCCCGGCACATCTGACTACCATTTTGAATTTGTCCCTCTAGCGGCTTCCGCCAGCATTTTAAAGAGAGGCACCCAAGCTTAATCGCTTCAGCAGGGTTTTTTCATATAGAAACCACCTTCAAAAACAACTTCCCCGCAAATTGGTCACGGATTTTAGGTCTCGTACCCAACTATAGCCCTCATGAATGAATGATTATTACCACTGTCACTCGTTTAAATAGTAATGCCAATGCTGGTGTGCATATTTATTGCCCTACTGTAATCTGATGTCTTGCAACGCAATGTTACTTATAGTAAAAATTTTTTAATAAAATTCAATACATTTCTTCATTGTAACAATAAAAATTCAATACATTTCTTCATTGTATCAATAAAAAGCCTACTATTATAGACATCAATTATTCTACTGCCGTGTGACATGTCGGTTCGTTGTAAACTTAAAAGTTACCGATGCTCTCCATGGTTATTAATTAGAGTCAACTGGAACTTCTTTGATTATAGTTTGAAATGCAATAACTCTACTTCTAACTACTTCTAATTTAAACCCATGAACTAAATGTGGACTTAATAACAATGTCTGCATTATTACGAGTGCCATGGGTAAGTATTGGTTTGTTTAATTTATTTGCCTTTGAAAAGAAATAAAACTTAATGTAAACCCTGATTATCTCAGTGTCTCCCACGCCAATCTGAATAGTAAAAACATATATGTATTTACCTTGCCTAACCAAAATCAAATTGGTAGATGCCAACCCCTCCTGGAGAATCGATATCAATACTATCTTCAAATATTTAATTACAATACAATCGGCTCATAATGCTCTCATTTCAACCCATCCTACTCATGAAAGCCATTGCATTCACTAATAAATATCAGACCGGTTCCGGTACAACAGCTAATTGATACAGTTATCCTTCTGTCTAAAATAAATAATCCCAGGAAGATGGGACACCAAATCTCATGGGCGCTGAAGGCAAGTACACGTAAAGGATATTTGGCTTCGATAGTGACCTTTCTAATGATCTCTTTAACAGTCCCAACGCGTCATAAAAATAATAAGCATTCAACCCTCCAAAAGGGCAGTTTAATAAATTTCGATAAAAAGAGTTTGCGGGGGAGAGAAAGAGTTTCACCCAAAACGTATTTTTTAAAAAAAGAATGCAGTTTGGTTCAGTTATACATATGTCAGACAGCAGCTACTCAAGCTCCACCTAATTGCTAAATAACGCAATTACCATTAGTCAATATGGCGGACTTCAGGAAGTTTCGGGGAGCGATATCTCTTAACCAATTCTTGAAACAAAAAGTAGTTATGGTCTTGGAGGAAAAACCAAAGAAGGAGGATTTTAACATGGACGGGCAATTTCAAAATCCTGTCTTGGTAGCAAATCAAAATGGAATCCAATAAGACAGATCTTTACGTTGTAACCTGAATTTACAGAATCCATGATGGAAAAAATTCCAAATGAGGAATTTCAATTAACAGTAATAAATTACTATTTTATCGTAAGATGTGGCCTTTACTATGTCTTTTATATAGTTTTCGATGTCTGTGATATTTAAGTTAAATTTCGAACAGCCAACATGGCAGCAATTCAAAGTGAATATGATAATAACGGATTATGAGAGATCAGATATCTCGCCATTATTGGTCGGCTCTGTAGACAACTAAATTTAAATAAGGCGTTTCCCCATCTCGGTTCTAATAAGGCTACTTTAGAATCCTTACCGTCCATTTTTCACCGAGAAAATCTATAAAATTGAAGAACATATTGACCTCTATAAGATTTTTTTATAGAATGATATCAAGCAAAATACGAATGTATCTCAAATATTCAATAAAGAAATAAAAATATACATTTGGTCAAATGCGTTTTTCTGTTTGTTATGTTTTATGCAATAATTCTTATGTGTGTGGTATGGTTGGGGTACTTTTTTATTTTACTTGATATCATTTAATTATCTGGTATTACTTTATGAAATTTAAAGTATTTATTTATTCTTAATAGATTTTAAATATATCATAAAGGTCAATATAATTTTATAGATTTAATGTAATTATTGTTCATGTATGTTGAATAAAAGAACTTTAGTGGTATCAGACAGCTATATTACTAGTAGTCCGTTGTTTATTGAGATACAACACGAATTTTTATACGCCCACATTTTCATGTGGACGTATATTGTCGTCGCCCCTGTCCATCCGTCCGTCCACAATTGTTTGTGAACAGTCTACAGGTCACAATTTTTATCCGATTTCAATGAAACTTAAAACATAGGTTTATCACCATACGATCTCGGATCCTTTCGATATTGGCATGTATCGGACTGTAACTTCATGGGTTATGGCCCCTGATTATACGAAAAATCACGTTTTTAGCTTGTTAACAGTGTAGAGGTCACAATTTTCAACCGATTTTGATGAAACTTTACATGCATGTTTATAACCCAAAGATCCTGATTCCTGTCGATATTTGCGCCCATCGGATCGTAACTTCCTGAATTATGTCCCCTGATTGTCCGAAAAATCGCCCTTTTTAGCTTGTGGTCCCTCTGGAGGTCAATATTATTATCCGATTTAAAAAAACGTTTGATTGTATCACCGTTACATGGTAATGAAGGTTAAGTTCGAATTATGTGAAAATCAGACCAAAATTGACGGACAAAATGGCCGCCGTTTGTACGCGAATAGTGTGAAATTATGTTTTATCAAGATTGTGGACCCAGTAGAAGTCACAATTTTAATTCGATTTTGATGAAACTTGACATATTTGTTTATAACCCAAAGATCTTGGTTCTTTTCGATATTTGCGCATATCGGATCGTAACTTCCTGAATTATGGCCCCTGATTGTACGAAAAATTGCCTTTATTAGCTTGTGGTCCCTCTGGAAGTCAAAATAATTACCCGTTTTAAAAAAGCGTTTGATTATATCACCGTTACACTGCAATGAATGTTGAGTTCGAATTTCGTGAAAATCGGACCAAAACTGACGGACAAAATGGCCGCCGTTTGTACGCGAATAGTGTGAAAATGTTATATCAAGGTTGTGGACCCAAGGTTAAGGTCACAATTTTAATATGATTTTGATGAAACTTGACATGTATGTGTATAATCAAAAGATCTTGGTTCATTTCAATATTTGCACCCATTGGATCGTAACTTCCTGAATTATGGCCCCTGATTGTCGGAAAAATCTCCCTTTTTAGCTTGTGGTCCCCCTAGAGGTCAAAAGTATTATCCGATTTTGAAAACCGTTTGATTATATCACCGTTATATGGTAATGAAGAATGCGGTTGAATTTCGTGAAAATTGACAGACAAAATGGCTGCCGTTTGTACGCGAATAGTGTGAAAGTGTGTTATATCAAGGTTGTGGACCTTTTAGAGGTCACAATTTTAATTCAATTTTGATGAAACTTGAAATACATGTTTATAAACTAAAGATTTTGGTTCCATTGCATATTGGATCGTAACTTCCTGAATTGTGGCCCCCTGATTGTACGAAAAATCGCCTTTATTAGCTTGTGGTCCCTCTGGAGGTCACAATTATTACCTGATTTAAAAAAACGTTTGATTATAAAAACCAAACCAATTCTAATGATTTTCTGATAATTCCTTAATATGCGACAACTCTTGTTGACTGCCCGGACGATTTAGCTACTGTGTATGTTTCGTTGCCTGGCAACCTATTTTTGTTTACGGTAAAATAAATTCAATTCCTAAATTTGGAATACCCCCTGAGCACAGCTATGAACCATGGTCTGCGCAGGCGTCAGTTAACAATGGTGATCGAATTTAAATGGAAGTTGTGTACGTTTTTTTTAGAGCACAATCTACATGAAAATAGTCTTGGATTATTATACATTTGTGTCAGATGTGAAAGGAAATGATTCCTTTTGGTGATCAGAGGAATCTCGGTGAAAAATAGATGGGGAAAAGTCTTATTTTCAAGTAAGTTGTCTATTGAGCCTACCAATAACGGGAAGAGATCTGATCTCTCATAATCCGTTATTAAAATAACTACTAGTAGTCATTTATGTGGTTGTCGATGAGTTCAATTTAGTTACTTATGTAACGGATATTCACGTCACGGTGAGAAATTGGTGGTAAGGATTTAAAAAAAAGGCTTATTTTCATTTTCGTTGTATATAGCATGTAACTAATAGAGAGCGAAGCGATATGAATATCAGTTACCAAAGTAACTAGGTTCAATTTTGTCCTCTGAAAACTCAATTTCGAGAATCCATGACGGCAGAAATCCGAAAAGGCGGATTTATATTTAACAGTTGGTTTGTACCTAAACATCTAGCCACAATGGTACAACTGTAAATGCAAAACGACATTCAAAAGAATCTAAAATTGTGTTTTTGTTGTTAATATTAATTGTAAAATAACGTTACTGGGTTAATGAATTCAATATTTGGTTCAAAAATTAATTTCCGATAAGATTATCACACATTAAATTTGTGCATTAAACTAGAAATACATCAGGACCTAATATAGAAAAGAAAAATTTATATCAGTTTCTATCTAAAGAATTTAACATATACAAATTAATTGATATTTTATTTTACAGGTATAAATTGTTTTATTAAATGACAAATTTATTGTTAATTCGCGTAGAAAGATATGGCGTTGTACGTGTTATAAATTAACAACTGGTATATTAGTTGAGTATTTTACAGCTACAAGAATTACATCTGTTCGTTAAAATTCCCGTCCACACAACTGACAAAATAAACTAACGCTGAGCAATCCCGGGGCACTTTTTCAGGTCTCTGACTAAACAGAAAATCGCCACTGAACCCTTTAATCTTATCAAAATTGATCATGCCTAACTATTTTAATAGTTTTAAAAAGACGTAATGGTTAGCACGTGCGCGCTGTATCATAAAGCATGTCATTCAGTCAACTGGCGTGGTTTCGAATACCCGGTTGTACGTGACAAGGAGTAGGGGTCACGTGTCTAGTCTCGTGGGTTTTCGCCGGGTCATCCGGTTCCCCCCCCCCACTGCTAAAGACCCCTACGCGCATTCAAATTATTGAAGTAAAATTAAACTATATGTTAGTCCCGAAATGACCTACTTTGTGTCGAGTGAACGTTAAACTCCATTTCTGTTTCTCTACCTGTCACTGAACATATTCTGTCACTGAACATATTTTGTCCCATACTCACTCGTGTTTATTTTTACTGTACATATTATGTCGCACGACCATTTGCGTTCCAAAATCCTGCATAAGATATTCTACTAAGTACATTCGTTTCGTTACAAGACAATTTTATGATTTCATATTTTCAATTAGATACCCGACACCATAAGCAACACTTGGGAAATGAGAGTTTGTCTGTTGTAATTCTAATGGGTGGTGACTAAACTGTCAGTTAATTTCATGTGGGCGCCGAGATGATCGGCTATTGTCGTTTTTTCTTTGCTGGTGGTGTTGTGATGACTGACCGGGGCTTCATTCCATGGGTTTTTCTATTTCTCTGGCCTCCATAAAAAAACCGCAAATAGTCGCAAATATCACTAGTCAAAGGAGGGTGAACAGTACTCTTTACTAATAATCTGGATGTTGGGTTCTGTCCTCGAAGTAAATATTCGGGTTACCTTGTGTCAGGTATTGCGTTAATGAAAGCTAATTACGTTATTAAACACAACAAATATATTTTACCTTCATGGTTGACCGAGATATTTATGCGTTGTAGCCCGAAATATCTCTTTTCACATGATTGCCACTATTTTTCGGATTGAGATACTTCAATTCCGGAACGTTCTATCGAGTACAACCTTGGGATTTTTGCAAAGAACAACCAGAAGTTGTGTGAGGTTGACCCCCCCCCCCCCTCAATGGTAAACGGATTCTACAATCAATCCAATTGTTATACACGCGTCTGTGATTAAAAGATTAAACGAAGTAGGGTTAGCGTACCATTTAACTACACCCCTCTAACATGTGTCTTCAGAAGTGAATACCACCTTTTCACTGGGAGATGCTTCGTTTGCTTCAAGAAACAGACTATTATTTATATTTCACTGTCATCATTTTCTTCAAATGGTATACATAGAAAGAACAATTTGGGAACACCTGGAATTCTATTTCTGTAATGCAATTTTCCAGTGAGGTCAATTCCTCTATTAACACTTTATTTCTTGCATTTACAAGCTCTTATTCGAAGTCAGCAGCGTTTCCAACATCACAATTATTATTATTTGAGAATAAGGCTTTGTCACAATTTTAAAAAATAAGAGTCATAAGAAGCAGAAATTAGTTCTTATTTCCAAGCGGAGGTTCGACAGGCGATCCTAATTCTTGTCACGTACAACCAGGGATTCGAAACCACGCCAGTTCACTCAAAGACAGGATGTATGATACAGAACGCAGGTGCTATCCATTCGGCCATCCACCCCACATCCAGCCACACAATCCGCGAAGTTCTAGTCCAATATGCACACATATACGTATTGAATATAAACGTATTTTAAGTTTCACTAAGATCAGATACAAATTGTGACTTCTAGAGGGGTTTTAGCAGTGGGAGGAACCCGGAGGACCCGGAGAAAACCCACGAGCTTGGACAGGCGATCCTACTACTTGTCACCTACAACCGGGGATTCGAAACCACGCCAGTTCACTCATAGACAGGCTGTATGATACAACACGCACGTGCTATCCAGTCGTCCCCCCATAATCCATGAAGTTCTAATCATACATGCACACAAATTAACAAAAAGGAGAACTTTTGAACATAAACATATTTTAATTTTCATCAAGATCAGATAAAAGTTGCGACTTCTAGGGGGTCAACAACCTTACATTATTTGAGTACAAGAAGCAGCCATTTTGTTTGGGAGTTCAGTGCTGATTTGTGTTATAGTCAGAATTCAAAACAGTCAAAAAATTCAAAACCACCTCGTCCAATACTCTCAAAAACAGAATTAAATTTATATGGCCCTATGGAAGTACGGTTGGGGTGAATGTTTAGGTTGGGTGTAATATCATTTGTTACCGAAACGCCGTAAATGTATAAAATTTATAACATTCAAAGGCTTTAATGACTGTAATATGACAAGAGGCAAAGAAAGCTAGGTGCTCGCTTTGTGTAGCCAAATTTACAGACTAAACAGTAACAAATATGTAGGTCTGATTTCGCCCTAATGGGTCCACGCATTCATCAAAATAAATAGTTGCTCTCTTTACGGTTTACGGAATAAATATGCAAAGTCCCAAGATGATCCATTCCGAATTGCAGTCTGTATATAATAAACAGAAAGGTTGGGCGTTACTATGTCCCTGATGGTTGGATATGGAACAATATAAATATGTACAATCCTGTTACTGAAATGATTGATCCGTTGAATTGGGATCCGTTAATATTTGCAAAACTCTGCATTTACAGACAAAAACGTGGGCGGGTAATCATACCCCTGAGGCACCAAAAAAAAAATAAGTTGCTACCCTTACTGTTAAGGAATACAAATGCCAAGTTCGAAGATGATCCATTCAGAGTTGCAGTATGTAGACAATAACACTAACATTGTGTGTGACACTAACCCCAGAGGATGGACATGGACCAATATAAATAGCTACTTATAAAAAATTGGGCATGCTCCAAAAACAACAGGGATCATCCCTAGGGTACACAATGAATAACTATGTAATGTTTCGAGACAATACGCATGTCTGAAAACCATGTAACATCGGTTGAGAAATGTGCAGTCTGTAATATATATTATTAACGAGCGTGTGTAGTAAACCTGGAAAATGCCCAAAATTTACCGAGGTCAATAATGCATCATGCACGTTAGCAACGATATATTCTCCGGGGATTAACCCATTACTATGAATTGAAATAATGTAATCGCTGAAACGAGCAAGGGCAGTAATTTTGGAACTACAATGGAAAGGGATTGTGCAACTTTAAATATGAAATTTTTAACTAGGCCCACATATTGTTACTTTCTACCACTATTGAAATCATTGATTTTTTTTTAGGAATTAATAGCAGTGTATTTGCTCTAAATTTTCCTGGGGGCATAACTCATTTTAAAAATGTACTCTTTAGTTGAATCAGTGCATCAACAATCAACGGTATATTTATACTCTCCCAAAAAAGAAACGCAACGTTACATTTCGTCGTCAGTATATCCTCGCTCTACTATCGCCTTGTTGCAACAAGAACGGCGACACGTCGCTGAACCAAACTGCTCTCCAGTGTTGCTGTGACCATAACCTCAGTGCCTGAACCCATTAAAGTTTGATTTCATGGTGTCGGCGTATTTCAAAACAGAAGCTCTAACGGGGACGTCTGCCTCGTTATTCGGTTTCACGTAGGCGTTTGTCTACTGTCTGGTACGTGATTCTACGCCGTCCGGGAATTGCTGCTGTAGTAGAGGTCGCTGTTGAAAACCATTTACGCCAATGACGTAACCGGAAGTGACGACCCAGGACAAGTGGGACCACACTTGTTTGGCCTGAGCTTGGGCGTTCACTTGTTGAACTTCGCTGTCGGTGCCTATCCCAAAGACGAGAAATGGAACTAAGGGAAACATTCAGCAGCCTGACTACATCTGTCTTGGAGTCACCTGCTTGTAATCCACCAATATTGTTGTTGCGTTGGTCTTCGTTCGGATGTGGCATCACTTGGGTCTTTGAGTGTTTACATGTGCAACTGATTTGGAAACCGAGAACCCCGGGATTTTAAAGATCTTAGATTTAGGTTCCATGAGAAAAGCTCGCGAAGTTGTTAAATTCATGTTTCTTGGTGCAATCAAGCGATAAAAAATTTCGACAAAAAGGATGACCAGTCACAATTAGTGACCCTACCTTTAAAATCAATAATGAATTTCTTTTATTCTTACATAATGGCATTAAAAGCAAGTAAAATTTACCGAAACGAAGACCTGGTTCAAATAAGAAAATGATGAAAAATGGGTTGTGCGTTTCTTTTTTTGAAGAGTATATTATCTATCACGGTTCATCTCTCTTTGTGCCGCCTAATACTTGATAGAAAGATTACCTTTCGTACCACTGAGAATTGTGCCAGATGAAAAAAAAAATTGTAATTTGTGGTACGTGATTAAGAATTGATTTTGTTGTAATCTCAACACTTTTCTCTCCGTCAAGCCAAGAAATATAATGTTATGCAATTCACTGGTCGATATCAAATAACAATGCATTTTAGGCAATTCTTTTTATTCAACTCCCGTTTATAATTCTTTGCCAAATTTGTGATTTTACTCCGTGAATATATAGTTGCAAGATATGATGTTTTGCGATGTGATTAAAATACAGATCTATATCTCATTTTGTTTTATACTCCCACATTTTCATGTGGAGATATATTGTGGCCCCTGTCCACCCGTCCGTCCACAGTTTATGCCGACCCTACATATTATCGCAGCAATGGTATTAATGATAACTCCAGCTACATTATTCTTCAAAGGCCCCAACCCAGCTTAGAATGAAGTTATTTGCAATTTCCTAAACTATAATTTTTATCGGTTTAAGTTTTCATTCTGGGAAATATCGTTAACACCTGAGAACTAATGTAAAGCAGTGCACCTATTCATGAAAGGTACTCCTAATTTGGGATTAGATTAGAATTTATTCCAATACCTATAAAACCCCTTGCTCAACTCGTGTCAATTTCTATCTAGACTTACATTTTCATGTAAACCTCTTCTGCACATACATTTGCTCGTGAACCGTGTTCTGTCCCTTCGAGTTAAATATGCTGCAACAAAAATTAACCTAAATCTGTTTTTACAGTTAATTTTCTTTGAAAGAGACGTAATGGTAATTATGTAGTAATGGATCGTAATTTAGAGACAAATAATTGTTGGGGCTATACTGTGTTCAGATTGACAGTATGTGTTCTTTAATTTCTCCAGAAAGAGCACACTTAACTAACAGACATCGTGAAATATGAAGGCAAGAATCCCCATAGAACCGAAAATCTCTCAAATAATTGGAAATTTATGAGTGCGTAACTATAAAGTCTATTGGTAAACCATAAATCAAGACTAATAATCGATTTAGTTCATCTGCCTTCTGGTATACTTGTTCTTGTCATGGTCTGATTGGATATCGAATAGCTCCAATGTAGGGGGATCTTGAGCACCAGGCGACCTAAATAATTCAGCACTTAGTAATGATAAATTAACAAACTTGTCTTATTACTTTGTGTCATAACACCAACTTTGATATACATTGAGATCACATCATATATAGAACAGATCCGTCACATTCTGTCAAAGTATCTGGGCAATGAAGAGATATCGGTACAATTCTATAGAATTGACTAATGGTGTATATAATCTAAGAGGTCATGTTAGCCTTTCGAAGAGGTATTTTCTAAGACGAGTGTGTCTTCCTCACCAAATAAGTAACATTTCTTGGCATTGCTGGTCTCGGTTTAATATAATTAAGAGCTAAGTAACAAATAGAGTATCATATATATTAGTCAACATGATTTACAAAGCTAACAGGAACACGCAGCAGACATCCGTTGAATGTAATATAAGAAACATCCCGAGAGGTCAGATCTCAGACATTTCTGCCCGATACAGCTGATTTTTTGCGTATGGGTCTTCGCAATAAATGACAAACACAGAACCTAGATAAAGACGAACGGTTAACAACTAATATTTGTCGCCACAATACATTATGTCATGGGGAATAGCGTTATCACCAAATATGTCTAGATGCTTGGTTGGCGTTAAGGCCAGTTAGGCTTTTTATGACATTCATAAATAAGTTAACATGTACAATATTTGGACGGTGTGATTCAAACTACTTTAAGTTCCATAAAACCTTGATCGCTTTGACATTGTGAAATACAATACAGGAATGAATTAGTAGTTGGGATATAACAATGTGGTTGTATTTCAGTAACGTACCTCTACCAGTTCCCGTGGCCGGACGTCAGCTGAATCGATCAATAAATTTTCCTTTTTAGTTTCTGATAGATACGTATTTTTTTTCTGATAGTCGTCATGTTTGTTGACTAAGACTAAAATAACAAGTCAATAACTGTTAGTTTGCTTTCGTTTTTGGTCGTTGTTTTATTTTCTCAAGGTAGATAGACGGCTTCCCAGCCTCTAAACCCGTTGTTCTGATCGCTCCTTATACAGGCATCATTGAAAAGCTAAATTTGCCCATTTCAGGTCTTTCTTTGTGTCTTAAATGTTATATAAATTATTAATAAAACATTTTATTAACTTACAAAAACCATAATCAACTCTTGGTGCCATCAGATACTTGACATTTAGGTACGATTGACAGTTAATGATTTGAATTAAAAATAGATAAATGGGACTTTTTATCTTACCAACGGTAGGAATGACAATCGACACTACATTGTTCTAACAATTTCGCTGATTCACCGTTTTCTACAAACGACTATTTGGCGTTGATCAACTAGATTGGTCTTTACGTGTGAATATCACATTGAATTTGACCTGACCCTGACTCCAAATTTCCCATCGAACTCGGGGCCTTTGGGTTTAGATCTACTGTATTTGTGTATAATGCTTTATAACGATTTGTGAAATCTCGTCGAAACGTCGCAGTGAAATAAACCATAACAATTCTTATTCCATAAAAGTGTATTTTTTGATTATGTTCCAATTACTAAATGCCATTCAAAGAATATATTAGACATCATTCTGTAAACAATCGACGTTTGACACCACAGTGTTTGACTCTTCGACATAACATCCTAGCCTAGGAACCATCGATGTCAAGGATTTGATGAAATTGGTTATAAATAACTCAACAAATAAATGGACATCGATGAATTTGGATAATGTTAGGGTTTATAACCATCTTAGTCAAAAAACACTATATCGGCAGAGCGATAATTCTAAATTTCAGTAGGTTTCGTATCACTTATTAAGCCTCTCAAGTGTGCAAAACCTCTTTCAAAACTCTAAATGCAGGGCGATTGCAAGAGTCCAGAGGACATGTGCTGAAATTATTTAGTGTGTGTTAAACACATGAAACATGGCATAACTCTATACTTGCTAATTATTGTAATATTTGTAGCCGCTTCTGGAAAAACCTTAATGACATCAGGTAATCTGAGCTTTTGTTGAAAACTTGTTGAGTACCTTTAAAGCCATGACGTTTATTTTGTATGTTAAATGTTTGGAAGGGTCCCCCACACAACTGATCTGGGGGAATTGCCTTAGATAATCGGTAGATGACGTCATTGAAGTAATTCATTTCTTTTGGTCTGTGTTTCTTGATGAAGACCGATTTGTTGCTTAAAGTAAGAATTGCTCTTAAAACACACCCCATTAATCTGACTCGATACCTGAAGCATACTGAACATATTAATTACAGTGTGTCTGTAAGGTCTAAATATGATAGAAATATCTGAGTTTAAATATTTACAATGTAAGTGCATTTATACTTTAAATATCGCAACCACAAAAATGAACACTCTTTAATTTATCTACATGGCCTAAAGACAATCAGTTCATGAAAAATTGCGAAATTCGAATTAATTTGTGAGATCAACGTGAAATGATTACACGAGTAAGCTAGATAAATCAAACAAATTGTCTAAAAAGAGATTTTTCTCGCTGGACACGCTTCACAATCAAGTGATAGATTAAGGATACATTAATTAAGAGCTATCATGTTTATTGCAGTCCTTTCTTTATATAAATTATTAATTAGACAATTATTAACACAAGACCATACTAATTCCTGGATGCCATCATCCTCTCTTGCTTTAACAAGATTAGAACAGGTCAGTCATTTAATGATTTAATTTAAACATGGAAGATGAAGTCTTAAATCTCGAATATACCAGTACCGTGGTTACGATAATAAATTGGCAATGCGCTCATCTTGTCAAAATTACGAACAATGATAACTGGGCACAGAATAAAGTAATCTAAATGAAATTTTCAATGTATTCATTTTGTATTATTTATTTTTGAACTGTTATGGCAAGCACGGCCAGCTCGTCTATATCAATGTAATTAACATGGGTGACTTCTGCATGTTCACATCATCATCATATCTGAACAGCAGTTAAGTAGTATAACCCAGAAAGCTCTTCGGGATATTACAGCTTGGTTCCTCTTTTGTAAGACAGAGGGTCGGGCAATGACAAACTTTTGTCATTCGGACAATACGAAAATTTAAAATGGTTGATGTCCCTTATAGCACAGTGTATTATGACAATCGGCATTATGCGGGCTGGTGCAGCAAAGCAAATCCCCATTTTGATTCGTTTCTGGCTTTTTGCCAAAAAGTATTATTTGGTGAAGTAGTGAGGTACTATCAAGCATTACCCAGGCTGGTGCAACAAAGCAAATTCCCATTTTGATTCGTTTCTGGCTTTTGTTTCCAAAACGTATTATTTGGTGAAGTAGTGAGGTACTATCAAGCTAGTCCCGAAATAAGAGAGGGGTGAAGCGCCGCTATCAGGGCAAAGTGCAAAATGATCCACATAGCGCACTGGATGGGGTATGTCGGTCTTCATTAACCCAGTCGGTACAGAAAAGCAAATCCCATTCTATTTCATTTCGGTCTTTCAATTATGTATTAAGTCAAGAAGTGTGGTCATACCCGCGTTTTAGATTTTAGCGTGTGCCACGGCCCATGCTTGCAAAAACATTTCAATGAAAATATACCATGTTATAGTTCAGACATGACCTACTTTGTGTTGTGGACATGAACCCCTCTCTGTCGCACAGGGCAGTTGCTGTGTAGTTATTGGAGATTACTATCCTACCATTAGGATAAATAACCGGGAGGTATGTTATATTACCAGGAACGGACTGTAACTACACAGCCTCGCAATGTCCATGTATCGATATTGATGGACAAGTCAACTGGCATTGTGTAAGTGTAGTAGCCTTAAGGAAGCTAACACTTAGCCCCAATAGATTTATCTCTTTTCTGTGTTGGCTGTAACGTTATTACTTCACTCGTTATATGAAAAGGTCACTTCATATGGAAACATTGTCTCTTGGCTCCACCCGTCTGATTATATTATGATTCTGTATTGAACTATCTTTGTAAAGAATAATTAAGTCGACGTTTTTTCAACTGTAGTTAATATGAAGTAGATAAAGTAAAGCCATTGGTATGTATAATATAAGACTTAAAGACGTATTTAGTGAGTGTCTAATATAGAATTGGTGATTGAAGCTTAGAATTGTAAACAGCCGAGGGCTGAAGCCTCAATGTTTATCTTTTTGAAAATTGCGAATAATGATTGTGAATCTTTGAATTAAACACATTTTGTAGGCATGCATCCTAATAATGTGTACTTTAAATATGACGTTTGGGTTCCAACTTCTTCTCAATCATTGGAATGCGGTCAGGTTTGTTTTGTTTTTTTGTGAAGGTTTCTCAAAGATTTGAACTCAATCATAAAATATGCAGGATTAAATAGTAAGTGAAAGGTCATATATATTTACTATATGCCAGTCTCATCCCATTTTATTTCTATTTGCTACGCTAATAATTGAATGATTTGAGAAACCCCCGAGGAAGCTGACCTGTTCTCACAACCGCGGTTTGTACAGTGATATTTTACGTATTGGATTGACTGAAGTGTCCGTTGGATTGAGACATAACCTAATTATTGGAAGATGGTATTTCTAGAAGTCCGATAAACGTATATTTCTGGGTTGTAGATAAAGCCATATTGTCTGTATCATTTATTCCTAGCAGCATTTAAATTTAAACATTCCAGCATCTAGGACGGTTTGGCTTTTTTGTTCTGGATATAAAATATATTTGCCTATTTCTCTGCATTGAATGTGTTAAATTGTTTTGAAGAATGGTAACATGTCTAAATGTTTTATGTTCAGAAATAAAGACAATATTGAGATATAACCAATTATGTTTTTCACTACACAATTCAACTAAAAGTAGTAAAGACGCCAACTACCGTCTAATCTTTCAAAACAGAATCGAATTCAATAAATTATGTACCTAATAATGACGAAAGTCTTATATCAAGGCTCTAGACACTGTACGATAAATAGATAGTTTAAAGATAAGTAAAATGTTTATTGGAGGAACATCAGACAATATGCAGCCAACGAGCACAATTCTATTTGATAAGCGAAATCATCTTACAATTGGTAGTTATCCTCGTGAAAGGATAAAACAGTTATCACGCAATGGCCTACTGTTGAAAAATGGGTATACTACGTTTGTAGGATGGTAATTGAAGCTAAATGAATGGTAATTGAAGCTAAGTGGTGATCCTTTGGGGTTTTTTTTTACGAATGTTTACAAAACCATTCGAAGATAAGCTTATGGGTAACTAAGCCGATGTCATAACTTATGAAAGTTTTAATTCTGCAATGTTATGCAAAGTCATTAATTAGTTGTTGAGCAATAAACCAGAAACGGGTTGTTTGGTTTTTAAACAGGGGTCGGGTGGGGTGGTTATTAATTATATTTATTAATAGATATTTTTTTTGAATGTATTGTTGATATCTGCTGCACTTTTTTTCTCCAAAAATAAAATACATATATATCTTAAGAGTTACAGTATTATTAGTTCCTTTAGTAACTGTCTCTAAGCAGACGATGTCCACTGACAGTTCTTGTCGGGCCTTATATAGCTGCGATATGAAAATACCACTCTTCCCCATCTCTGTTCTAAGACTGTTTTGGACTTCTTACCTACTATTTTTCACCTTGATTCCCCAAAGGCATCATTTCATGCTTCGGCTGGCACATATTTATAATGATTCAACACTATTTCAAAGTAGAATTCTGCAAACCGCATGTTCATTTCATCCCTAAATTCTACTTGAAAAGTGTTGAAATTATTTGTCAAATATAGTGATAAATGATTCCTGTTGGTGGAAAACAAGGAATCACAGTGAAAAATACAAGGTAAGGATTCTAAAACAGCCAGAGAACAGAGATGGGGAACAGCGATATTTTATCGTATTTTCATATTGCAGCTATACAAGGCCCGACAGGAACTGCCAGTGGACATCGTCCGCCGAGAGATAGGTCCTAAAGGAACTACAGTATTATCTGTATGACTTTCCCCAATGTCGATTCAAATCAATGTTTACATGCACTGTCAGATAATATTAAAATGCACCTATGCAACACATTCAATACTTCTTTTTCAGTATATGAATAATCCATGAACCTTTCAATGTCACGGTGTTTAGATATTTTACATATATATGGTAACGCAGTGTCCGAAGCGAATAAGGGCCACAAAAGTCCTAATTAGCAGGTACTAAGCCCCAATTAGGAAAGAGTAACACATGATTGCCAGCACCAATTAGGACTTAGTATCTCATAATCACGGCCAAATGTTTCCTAATTAGGACATATTCCCCAATTAGGACTTGGTATCTCCTAATTAATGTGGGCGTAGCTTGTTGTGACCCCTGTCGGTGCGCTCGTCGCCCTTCTGTTAGCAATATTCTTATGAGAGCGATTGTTTTTTTGGTGGTGATATCGGACAATCTCTGATGGTACCCCCATCCCTTCCACCACACCTTGCAGTTTGTAAACGGATACATGTAACCAACATCTTTTTTTATTGGGGGGGGGGGTATTTCTCTAAATTTAACCATTGAGGCTAAGGGGGGAGAGCTCTAGCGATTCCAGAATTATACCCATTGTCGTAAATGCGATACATTTTTTTGTATTATATATCAAATTTAGTGTGAAGCACGGGAGTTATTTAGCATTACATGATCTTGCTTCAGGGGATTAAACGCATTTGCCGAAACGCCGATTTTCTTTTTCAAATTTAATTTATCGGGTCATTCGAGGACTAAGCCTATCTACACTCAGCATCACGCAATCTGTAGGTTCGAAGTCAGCGAGCCCTTTGACTAAACATATTGAACGCAATAGAGACTAGTTTCAAGATTGAGCGCGATAGAGACCAGTTTAGCGTTCTGCAACCTTCCGTCCCAAACTTATACCACATGTGCCTGTAACGTGGAAACCATTTCAAAAATAAAATTTGGCCTAAGCTATGTGACTAAGTGCAATGTCTAAAGTCTGTTACGACCATGTGGCCCGAATCCGATTTCTAATTAAAGGATTAGTAACTCGGCTGAAATCTGTTCTCTTTTACTTTTAACGTTCAATTGTTCTGTTCCTAAACTGGGCTAATGAAGACAGGCACACGCCATACAGTGTGCCATGAGGGAAATTCTTCTCCGGCAGCGGAGCAGCGGCCTACTCTTATGACAGATGCCAACTGCCAAGGAATCTTTCACGTACACGCCAGTGTGTACACGGGACCTCGGTTTTCCGTCCTATCCGAACGACCAGACAGCTGTCTGTCAGATCCTCCGTCCTGCATCACTGACAAGAGGAGACCACGCCGGAAAATCTGGATGAATTTTCACGGCCAATGCATGGATCGAACACCCGCCCTCCAGACTAACGAACCACTAAGCCACTGTGATCCCAAAGGTGAGAAACCGTTGGCATTAAATAATTGGGGCCCTTGGTAATACTCACTAATTTTCTGCGATTAAATTTAAAAATTGCCCACTTGACTAAAAGTGGGTATTTCCACGCTTTGTGTGACTATAATTAGGTTTTACTTTCGCCTAAATAGGACTTATTATCTCCTAATAAGGACTTATTGGGGATTTTTTCAATTATTGAGTTTGCCCTAATACACTCCCGTAGAAAAGCGATTACTATAATATTTAAAGTTATTCTGAGACTGGTACCGCGTTTGTTTGTCTGGGCTACGAGGGAAATATTTGTCAATGATTCTTGTATGTGCACGACGACGTGGAACTTCGTTTGTTATTCTTTCTAAACGGCGAAACGCTGTTCTTTTCCAATGTCAAGGTGAAATGACCGTTGGCGAACAGGGGACCGTCTGCTTAGCGAGTTGAACGGCGCACAACCCATTGACCAACATTGCACCGTAGTCATAGTAATCAATGTTATCATATATTTCACTCTCCAAATCAAATCACCACATGTTAGTGTCAAAATTTCGTGTAGACAATTCTTTAAACTACAGACCTTTCAGCATTACATTAAACTCACAATGGCCAGTCAATAGAGATACTACATTTTCCTTTGTAAAAAATATGATGTTGTGTATTACGTTTTTACATTAATATTTTAATCCATAGATGACAATATTAAATTTGATGATTGTTATGTCATGACGGGGCATTTATAACTTTTTGCGTGTGGTAGATAGAACACAAAACTTATTAAGCTTAAAGAATACAAATCGGTAGTGTTCTCGGACCTTTTATTTCCAGGGGATTTTGTTGTATGACCCAACATTTCCATATTTATATTTGACGATGTCTTAAGGGTACTGGTACGCAGCTGATTGGCAAATATCGGGGTTTAATGCAAACATTGTATTCCCCCCCCCTCCATAGTACGAACTACGTCAAACATGTGCATTTTCTGCATTTGTGGGTTCAGATGTGTGATAGTGTGAATTACGAATAATAATACCCCGGAAAATGGTAGCAAGTCTCGATGGAATACTACGGCGAGATTGAACATTATTGATTGTGATACTTGACATGTGCCTGTCATACACACCATGACCCGTTCCTTGGATATTCAATTTCTTACGCTCTAAGACTTCTGTCATGACCCACAAGCGATAAATTAAATAGACCAATAATTAAGTGCAACAATGCAACCACAAACAAAAAGTTAAAATATGTAAATGACCACAATGTTCGCCACCAAGGGCTCTGATTTTCACCTTTTATTTTATAGCTCTAGACGATGAAAATAAGACTGATACTTTGAAAAAGTGAATTCGAAAATGGCCTTGTGTTTATATAATAATATGTTGGCTGACTCCCTTTAACTGTCTTTGCTATTCACGTACGTTGAATGACTATAATCTGACGTTAAAATCGGGTTTCGTGCATGCTAAATGATATGTCCGTAAATCCGATTTTAACTCCCGCTTATAGTAGATCGGCTAAGGAGAAATCAGCCATTCGTCTCTTTAAATGTTTGTTAAAGGTGTTCAGCCGTGTAAATCAAGGTCATCACAGAATATTTAGTGAGTTAATTTGCTTTAAATATTCAAATGAACAGCACAGCAACTATAGAGAGTAAACTAATGAAAATAAATATACATTTTACAAGAAAAAAAAAAACACATTTATATGGCATGATATTAAGTCTCTTTTTCTCGGAAAAGATACATCCAGGAAACCATTTGACGTCATATATAAGACTTGTAAAACAAATTCTATATATATTTTTTTATTACAACCCCGTGTTCACTAAGTCAGTAATTTACAATTAAATCGTGAAATGACCAGTAAATTGTTTGGTTAAATTTGACGTTGGTATTTTAAAAGAACATAAACTAAATATTGAATCTTTTCTCAGGCAAAGTCTTAAAGAGACTTGCCACTAGGACTTAAAATCCAGGGTTGATAGTCTTGCCGAACATTTTAGTGACAAATAACCAACAAAAAACAAGACAAATATATATTACTGTTCACCAATATTTACAGCTGTACATTCATTGCATATCACACACACGACTTGTTATAATAAATTACACATTATTATCATTGTTATATTTTGATGGAACGGTCGTGTTTTTAGTTTTTTCATCCACCATGCGGGTGCTTGTTCGCTCATATGAATGCTTTCCTCTTTGACTATCGAAGCAAAAAAGAACCTTGCGGAAACTTCTTCTAAAATTTTCTGATAAAAATGCGTACAAAAACGGATTGACACAACTGTTCATATAAGCTAAACAGTTAGAAGCCATTTGAATTCCTACGTAAAGTATGTCTGTAGGATAGAATCCAAACTTTTGAACAATTAGTATGACCTGTATTGGCAGCCAACAAACGGCAAAAAGGACGACTACGATGATAACCATACGGGTGACTCTCTTTTTGGCACGAATACTCTCGGCAGACTGGTTACCACCAGGAACTATACCATATAATAGCCTCTTCAGCATAAGTCCATACATTATACAAACAGCTCCAAGTGGAAGAATGTAGCCAAAAGCGAAAAAGATGCCATAGAACAGTTTGCCCACATATGGTTTGTCAAATTCAGCAACGTTCAGACAAGCTGATCGGTTCTCCTTAAAGTGTTCATATTGGTATTCTTCATAGATGAACAAGATGGGTATGTTACACAGCAGTATGACGACCCAAGTGATGATAACGGCCAAAGAAGTGTTTCTTTCTGTACGGTACCGCATCGATCTAATGGCATGAACAACGGCGAGGTATCTATCCAATGACATCAATACCAGGGTGTATACACTAGCATAAGCGCACACGTACATCATATACTGAACAACTTTACACCAAATATTACCAAAGGGCCAAACGGTCATCGCATATCCAGAAGCAGTAAATGGCACACAAAAAACGATGAAAAATAAATCAGCAATAGCCAAGTTCAATATTAAAATGTTTGTGGTGTTCCGCATGTGTTTATCACCAATCACGACCAGAATTACAACTATATTTCCTACGAGTCCTAACAAAAATATCACACCAAATATGGTAGGTACAACTATCCGAACCAGCGACTCAAAATTTAGGTAGCTTTCATCCGAATTAGTCATGTTGGATGAACAATTGTTAGCGATTGTACACGAGGAGACTGTTGCATTATCCATGGTTTCGTCGTTTTATCGGGTGCTTTCTGTACAACAAGAAATAAAGAAATAGTTGGTAAGACTGCCCCGTCGTGAAGAACACCATTCAAAGCCAAGGCTACCTGAAATAAAGAGAAATACAAATTAAATAATTGCTATATAAATTCCACACCTGCCTTCAGCTTCATAAGATACCATTCAATAATAACAAGAAAAAAATATTCAACAAAAGTCGATTCTTTAAGAGACTACGCCGCAGTGGAGCCTAACTGTGGCGTGATTATTGAGATTTTATTGTTTCCCGGAAATAGAATAATCTTCAGGAAACTAATAAATTTAACTTTTGATTATTCTTAAAACTCATACCCAACAGTATATTTGTGATTAATATAAACAATATCCATAAATTATTATTTTTTTTTTAACCGAGAAGCTCTAACTTGATTAAAAGTGTAAAAGACGGCGCTATTTGAGTCTTTAAATAACAATTCTCGTAAAACTCACAAAACAATTGTACCGAATTCCAGTCAGTTACTGTTTGTCAAATCTCACAGCAATTGGTTTTATACAGAAATACACACGGTCGGTATGTAACCTTTGCTTGTTAGTATCTCCATTAATACAATTATTAAAGAACCCAATGGTTAATAGAAATCCCTCGAGTAAACGCTTTCAAGGGCAGAAAGTAAACAAATTAAAAGCAATGGGACGGCTATATCGACGTTTTATTACCCGCTCATTTCAAAGGAATGACACGTGTAACTGCCATTTAAAAGCGCATTAGATAGTCTGACGAATCAACAATTTTGGTCACAACCTTGCGGTAATGTTGCATGTAAATGCGTTGGTTTTAATGCATGGTCATTGAACGATGCGTTTAATGATGGTGATTAATGAGCCGGGTAGCATTGGCTAAAGAAGCCTGAAGGACACCTCCATATTATTGCAACATTCAGTTTTTTCCGCCATATGGCCATGAGCAATGTTTGACGTAGTTCTGTGATCTCCCTATGGAGAAGACTGTCAGTTCCTATCGATAATATGCTAATTACCTGTAAAGGGAATTGATGAAATACAACATATACTTTTTTATGAAATGCTGGTTTGGCTCGTCTTATTTTGATTTCAAACCTCAACATTTAGCTAAAGGATATAAATAAAACGCGAAAACTCTCATTCAGGTAAGCGCAATGAAATTTGAATCTTTAGATACCCTCTCATCGTCTTAAAAAAAAAACTTTCCACCCCCAACGAAATTATCAGTGAAGTGAAATTCGCCGGTGTCTCTGTTATGGCTCGTTAGTTCAGTCAGCTATATACATGTAAAAGGACGTTTGCCATGTTTGACGTCACTTCCCGTATATTTAAATGTTTGTTATACATCTCCGGTAGCAATGTTAAAATTATATTTGGAATGTATTTTACCAGTTCTATAAAATATATAACAATGACTGGCGCCAATATTGCTCTTCAAATAATAAGCACGTCCATTTTATGAAACAAAATCGTGCACAATTGATTTTAGGGGATTTGTCTTTAACAATAAAGCTGTACATGTCAGATAGCGTGCAAAGGAAGGCAGCGAGACAATTAATATATTTTGTAATAAAGTCTTCTAATCCATTACGATTGATTAATAAACATAAATTGTCAGGCAATCATATTCACACCAGTTTTTAATTAAACGATTTAAGTCGGCTTTAAGGTGTTGCCTAGGCCGTGTAACGACGGGGAATAACTCTGTAACTATTATCGAACATCGCTGAAAAGGTCCCCTGTCAACATGGTAGACAGCCAATATACATTTCAGAAAGGTCACAACTGAGGCCTCTACGGTGCTAACAGAGTCTATAATATTAACCAATAGGAATAACTCTGGGGGTAATCGGAAATGGTTAAACATTAATGAGGGATAAAAACCGTTTCAATTTCAAAAAACTATATGATTTGTTGTAGCGAGACATGTGAAGGATGGCAACAAAGGGATCGAATTTGTCTTCCGATTCACATTTTTGTTATAAATATACACTATTACGCACTGCCATTCTAGCGTTTCTTTATGTAAACTTTGTCAGTGATGCAGGACAGACGGCCCGACAAGGAGAGCGGTCTAGTCGTTCGGATTAGACGAAAAACCGAGGTCCTGTGTACGCATTGACATGCACGTAGTTCCGCTGTCCAGGCAAAATTTCCCTCATAATATACCAGCACACTGTATGGGGTATGCCCGTCTTCATTAACCCAGTTCAGAGCAGAACAGTGAGGTTTTGAACCCCCTTATAATTTCATTTCTTTATGTAAAACACAGAAGCTACCAAGCGAAAGGCAACTTTTCGAACAATCACGGGAAGTTATCCGATTTGCGCAAATGTCGACAGGAACCGGTATCTTGGGTTGTAAAGATATATTTCAAGTTTTAACAAAATTAGATGAACATTGTGGTCCCTAGAGGGCTAGAGGGGATCCACAACCTTGATATGCCACATTTCTTTCACACTACATGTATTTGTGTGCTACCGGCGGCCATTTTTTTCGGCATTTTTGGTCCGATGTTCACGAAATGGTGTAACGGCGAAGTTTTTGTTTTTTTTTTTTAAAAATCGGATAAAAATTGTGACCTGAAGCAGGACCACGAGCTAAAAACGCGCGAATATCGACATGAACCAAGATCTGTGGGTTTTAAACACACATTTCAAGTTTCATCAAAATTGGATCAAAATTGTGACCTTAAGAGTGTGTAACCAAGCTAAAACGCATTTTTTTGATAATCCGAGGCCATTATCCATGAAGTTGTTGGCGTATTTCGACATGAACTGGAATCTGTGGGAGATAAACCTATATTTCAAGTTTCATCAAAATCCGATAAATTGTTGACGGATAGACAGACGTCCGGGAAAACAGGTATGGCGACAATAATGCGTCCACATGAAAATGTGGGCATATAAAGCAAAATGTGTAGAATAGACTAAGTAGACATAAACGACTGCCATTCAATTTGAACGGTTAGTGTATTCGTCCGAGTTTAATTGTTTTGTAAAATATTAAATATAAATCATTTTACATAATATTCATAGTTCATTAATATTTGCTTTGAGACGCATTTAACGTTTCCAACACTTTATTTTGATATAATTCAAAGATATGTTGATCACACTATTAATTTGTTACGGTATAAGGCTGAGCAAAATACCCCATTCGACTGTTATGTAATTTTGTGGTCTATTTATGTATCTACTATACAGTCCACGCCTGTATATGAATTTAAAGAGAAAGAGAAATGGGGTTTAACGTCCACTCGACACAAACTAGGTCATTTCGGGACTAACATAATGGTATAATTTTATTTCAATAATTCGCTTGCGCGTAGGGATCTTTACCAGCCAGAAAAAACCCGCGAGGTTGGTCAGGCGACGCTACTCCTTGCCACGTACAACCGGGGATTCGAAACCCCGCCACTTGACTCAATGGCTGGTCATATGATAACGTGCGCGCACGTTAACCAAATTAGTTAAAAGCTCCGTAGACATCCGGCGGCAAGGATTTAAACAATCGTCCAAATGGCAGCCTCTAACCTAATATTTACCGTTAATCACAGATCACTCCCACAGACTGCCGATGAAAGAACTGGCAATCAAGGGTAACGTAGGCATAGAGACTGTAACTTGAGAATCTAGAATATGTGGCCATAATTATCATCTGTCAATCAATCGACGCGGAGACAGTTGATGACATCGTTTAAAATACAGTAATGTGACTGAAATTTCTTTGTTTATCAAACTATTTGTTAATCAGAAATGGCCAACTCTTTATTTAAATCTTAACTAATCTATCTTTGAAAACAGACTGCTACGAGTATGTTGCTGTTATGTGATCGAGTTATCATTGGTATTTGTGCAAATTTTATAACTCGGATACCATACATCCCAGAAACATGTTATATCATCGAAAATAAAATACTAAATCCCATACCGTACCCACGTTTTGCATCTTCGTCTAACAGAACCGCAATAGAATTTCTTTGTCAAAGTCTTGTTACTGGATACCAGTGTATAACTTTTACTACATATACCTGGTTAGAGACACTTCCAATCTCATACCTGTTTGCCATTTCTAATCCACGCACTCTTCTAATCTATTCTCTCCAGAAATGTGCGGAATAATACTGGTTTCTCAAATAAGCCTAAACTGCCTGTGGATATATATTATAGTTACAAACACAGAATAGAAAGAGATCTTTCTAGAGTATATTATTATAATCGTCTGTATCAGATAAACTAGGCCTACGATTCTAGAAGTAACGATGCTTGATTTAGATTTTATCGGAAAATACAATACTTTTTAAGGCTTAATCAACACTAATATATACTCAGATTAATTATTACGAAAACAAAATCAAAATCTCTAGTCTTGGATTCAAGCAGGGCCATCAATTAGATTTCAAGAAATGGTTCCGATGACGTCATCTGACAATAATCATACGTAATTGCTGATAAGCCCACAGTTTACAAAATGGCGGAAAGGTCAAATACAGATTCTGTCCAGGAAAAATTTCGGCGAGAAAATAGAAAAGGTAAATGTTTACCTTTTACGTAAAGGAAAACATACATTATTGGAATTCCCTTCATCATACTTTTGGAAATACTAAACGGAATTGGACCAAATTTGGAATGATATTTTATTGAACGGTTCCAGAGATAACTTTACCCTTTGAAATCAGTTTCTAAGCCCCACCACGGGATTTGTTAGAATGAATTACTGCTGACATCAAAAATTCATTCGAAAACAGCCGATTGATGATTTACTGGGAACTAAATTTAGGGCACATTGCGACGTAATACGTGAAGTTTGAGCTGCCATCTTGAATCTGTGTGAAGCGACCGACGTAAGAATACATCACGTGACATTATAAATGACCGAAGGGTAAACATATCTCTGGGTTAGAGATTGGCTAAGGGACTTTCATGAAATTCTATATCAAACGCCAAGAGATATCTATCGTCATATATTCAAACTATTTTTGAAAGTGTAAAATTACTATTGGAGGGAATACATTTACATATTCATACACTCTGGCAAAATTTATTGAAATTGTAATATTTTCTTTTTCTTGAAACTATTATCATTACCATTATCTCAATATTAATGTGTGTAATTAGGTATCACATTTAACTAATCTTGGGTCCAACGAATCGCAGACAAGAACACGTTGGTCGGAGAGGAGGTCATAAGCGTCAGATTACCCATTGTTAAATGCAGATTACATGTATATATATTACCCAATCAATCAATCTAGGTAACTTTGTAATAGCTTACTAAAAAGAGAAAAAATGCATATATGGTCAATACTAGATCAAGCGCCTAGAGACAAATATTTCTTTTTGAAACTAATAATTCATTGCTCACAACGAGACAGGGAAATTACAAAATGCTGATAATATCTTGTGACTAACGTGAAACGTTCAAGCAAGGAAATATATTCTTATACATAGTGCTGAAGATAAGCCTATCTATAAATCCATGTAATCAATCACAAACAGCGAAGATCTTTTTAAGGTCGGATCATTAAGAATACTTGCTATTTCTTTATAATACTGGCATGAATATCAAAATAACTGCATGAATTATCCATTTGGCTAGACGCATATATTGAATGCATTAGCCAGTAATAGACATTACTTTGCAGTTAGACTGGGCATCTTAAGACCGTTGAATAAATATTAGGCCAAAAGAGAAAAAAACCTCAAATCGCCAAGTCTAAACATTTAGTCCACGTTTCCGGGGTCCTATCAAATGGATTGGCGTGGTTTTCTGCATACGTTGAAACTTGGGTATTGTGTGGGGCCAAGAAACTATATTATACACAGTAATTATATTCTGGCAGCCGTACTAACCAAAGAACAAGCAAAATGGCCTTTTAACGTGCCATAACCACTATGTTCCGATCCGATATGCGCAAGTATCGAGAGGAACCCAGAACTTTGTGGCATAAACATATTTTAAGTTTCATCAATGTTTTACACTATTTTTGCAAATGGAGCGACACTCTAAAGGTTATATATTTGAATTGTTTATAAAAACGGATAACTCAACCACAATTACGGTGTAACGGTGATATATTTGAACATTTTTTAAATCGGATAATAAATAATTGTGACCGCTAGGCGTCCACAAGCTAAATAGATTATTTTTCGTACAATAAGAGGACATAATCCCAAATCACCCATATATCTACAGTGTGCAATCTCGTTCGAACAGTGGGTGCACCAGGAAGTACATCAGTGCTGATTCTACAAAGATACTGGTGTCTTCGTTGATTCTTTCCAGAATAGATTACTACAATAGTTTACTGGCTGGTGCTCATACTTTTCTTGTTTCGAAACTATAAGATCCAGAACACAGCAGTTAGAATATTATCTCTTGCTCCTCGTCACAGTCACATAACACCAATTGTCACAGAACCCCATTTATTACCGTTAGCTACAGAATCAAATTAAAAATTCTGTGTTATACATTCCGATGTTTAAATGATACTGTCCCAAATAATTGAGTGATCTCTTACAATTCTACACTCCTGCAGATAAGAAACTACGGTTTTTCCTAGTCAGCCCCAACATAGTGGAAGGATATTAAAGTGTGTAGATACTTGTTAAACAAAATATTCACTTCATAACTGTTGTGGTCATGTTTAGAGACTGCGCTATATAAATATACTATTTTATCATTATTACCAAAGCCGTATTTGATTATTACTATATAATCCATGACGTTACTGTCCGATAGATGCTAATATCGAAAAGAATCGAGATCCGTGGGATATAAACCTATATTGCAAGTTTCGTCAAAATCGGTTAGAAAATGAGACTTATAGTGTGTCCACAAACAGAATGTGAACGGACAGACAGAGGTGGGCAACACATGGAAAAATAGAATACAGTGGTCAAAATAAAGTAATTTGAATGAAACCTTCAATATAGTCATTTTGCATCATCAGTGTTGGAAATATTATAAAGGTGACGTCTAGCTCTTTATATAAATTTTACACAATGTATCTCTAAAAGTGTCTAATTTGTAATCAAATAAATCAGTGTTTAGTATTTCTTATTAATACCGCCAGTATTAAATATTAACTACCAAAAAGTATAACGGTTGTGGCATATTGCTAGAAAACTAATCAGACATTATGCGTTTTTAATTACAGATTCCGCGATAGGTTATTAACACGTAGGACTTCTCATCAGCCACAACAGTGTGGAGTAATGCTTCATGTCATAATTAAACTTAGGGTAAATGAAATTACATACACATTAAAAATAACATATTTTACGTTGAACTAAAGGCGTAGTTAATACATAACCGATCATAATGGCAAATAGAGGTCAATTGAAAACCATTCTGAATATTGTCTCTTTTTGAACATGCTTATCCTCTTTTCACTACAAAAAAGAATTAATCATTGTGGTGAATAACGTGACTCCGCATTATGGATAATGCAGAATAACTGGTCAGTTTTGTGTTTAAACAACTGGATTGTAGGTGACTTATCTGTTAGCACTAACCCTAGTTAGATTATTTAATCTTTCGGTGGACTACATGAAGAACTGACCGGTTGTAGTGGGAGGTCACGCCAGGGGTCATTCGAAAGGCTTATGACCGTACGAGTTCTTGGTGTACAGTGCACGGGACATGGGTATCCCCAGTAAAACATAAACGCTGATACTCACAGTTCCGTGTCATATAGGCTGATCCCCAACAACGCTTTCAGATCCTAGTCTAATAAAGACGAGTAAAACTTAGAAATATGAAAAACGAATAATAATAGACATTTTTCCCCCTCAATGCATACATATTTACTTTACATTGAGTAATTTTACAAGAAACGTACAGTCTGATGCTTTACAACAAACTAACATATAACAGATTCCGTGCTTATACCCGGACAGATGCAGTGGTACGGTACTTGAAGAGCACGCGGGCATATGCTGTGCATCAATACTATATGCAGTGAAATAAAGTTTACGAGCCCCTGGAAATATGCAGTGAAACAATACTTTAAGTTCACCTGGGTAAATCCAGCAAAACAATAAGAAACCTTGGGTAGATCCAGCCAAACATACATATATGTAGGGACACAATGCTTTAAAAGCGCCTGGATATATACTGTGAAACACTACTGGAAGGTCATCTAGATATATGCAGTGAAACGGTACTTTAAAAGTCCCTGGATATATGCAGTGAAATTGTACTTTATTAAGAGCACTTGTATGCGGTGACAAAACTTTCAGAGCAAAATAATGACAACAGAGTGATTGTCGCAGGGTAGAAAGAATATCGACAATATTAACCTAACAATGTTTATTTTTAGTTTAATAATTTTATAGCAGATTAACCCAAACCACTGTGCGATACCTTTGCGTTAGAACGGGACATTCTAGAGGACAAACAACACACTCGTGGTAATATAATACACAATTGACTTAACGTCACATGATACTTCAATAACGTCAGTTGGGGCATAAAAAGCAGAAGATGGTGTACAGGAATCGGTTACTTGTTTCCAACAATAAACATGTCCATGGCCGCAAATTGACCAGTGGGTCTGACAACATCACGTACGTGTGGTAGACGATAACACAGAAGAGTGGATATACGATCTGCTGTATTATCTGTAGTATTGACTGGAGATATAAAGTGGTACTTGCACGGGGTAATGTTGTTTGTATTTCATTAATTTCGAGCGGACGGTTATAAATATATATATTCAAAAAGTGCTGCTTGAGCCTCATACATAGTGAAATCTGCTTGCTAATGTTACAGGAATTGACCTTACAATAAAAGATGTCTACGATCACGCTAAAATCAGACCACATTGCATATAATTAATATGGTGATTGAATACATTTGCATGCTTTCATTTATTGTAAATGCTAAATTTACTCTCCTCTTTCTTACTGAAATAAGATTCGGTCAAAAGGGCAGTGGTGGAAATGGTGCTTCACATAATCACGAGACCGAATGAATAATGATTACACACAGACAAGACATTAATTAATTTGCTAGGGGACATTTCATTCCGCATACCTAGATTATAAAATACTAAATTCTAATCAGCATGCACCACGATTAGACCTACTGCGACTGCAATAAGAAGTGTTACATTTTCGTCTTATCAAATATCGTGTAATTAAGTAGGGAAATGGGGATGTTTAAATACATTTAATTGACAAAACAAGGTCGTAATTAATATTACCATGTACAGTGACTACATTCCCGTAATAACAGAAAGTAACCATGTAATCATGCCTTTTCATCATGCAATATCATGATATCATAGCGGGAAAGTTTATAATGTGGGCGTATTACTAAAATAACAGAACTTCACTGAGGTGAACAGGAATCATTCATTGTAAATGCTAAATTTTCTATCCTCCTTCTCACTGAAATAAGATTTGTCCAAAAGGCAAGTGGTGGAAATTGTACTTCCAACTAATCACGAGATTGAATGAATAATTTTAACATTCTTTGTCTTTTATTAATTGGCTTGTAAGGCTTTTCATTCCACATGCCAAGAATATAATATACTAAAATCGAATCAGTGTGGCACGACGATTACTGTGGCAGCGATATGAAGTGTAACATCTTACCAAATATCGTGTAATTAAATAGGGAATTGGGGATATCTAAATACATTTAAATGACAAAATTAGATAGTTATTAATATTAATATGTCTAGTGACTACATTCCCGTGATAGCTAAAATCAACATGCAACTAAGCGAGCATGTTTATAATGTGGGCGTATTATGAATATAGCAAAAATCCACTGAGGTGCACAGAAATCGCTTAATTTCCTTGGATTTCTTTTTAACACGCATCGTCCATTCCATTTTATCATTTTCTTCATCAAATCATTTATTCTTCTGAGTTCAAACAACCCGTGTTCAGAGATCAGGATGAGGTTTTCATTAACCCATCGATGGCTAAGAGGCAAATGAACAATGTACGGTGGACATTTGGTTCATTACGAGTGCTACTACACATAGTAACTGAATTATTTGGTTTTAAATGATCAAGTGGAACTTGACGAATTTGAGTAATTCATTCAGAAGCTTTAGACAACCAAGTACCAAGAGAGATAGAAGCATAGAATAACCAGATGTCTAATGTGCATTATCTACGACAGACAAATGATTATAATCGATGGCGGCGGGTTCACAAAATCATTCTGGTCTCTCATTTATCCTTCTTTCAACATTGTCTCAAAAAGCACTCACACTCCCCTAGTCATACAATCAAAAGATGGTTGATTTATCAGCACCAAATAGCTTCCAGGCCAAAACATTTCTGGCAAGATTTCGTTGGCTCCAATTCAGTTGCCTGTCTCACCAATGCATCAACGCGAGTTTTTTTTTCATCGTGAATCAATAGTTATCTCTAGTCAAAAAACGAAAACAATATCAAGCAAGAGTAAGCTTAGGTAAAGTGAATTTAACCAAATAAAAAGGTAATAAGATTCGCTTAAAATCTCATACTGATTTGGTATCGTTTTATGACTGGAGTTTTGTAAATAGTTGACAGCGTGTAAACGATTATCGACCAAACAGTGAAGCAGAGAATGTAATTCAAAAAGACATTTGGTCCTTAGCTGGTCGTGTTTAACGTAAACGCAAATTTGCAATTACGTTACTTGTTTTTTTTTGTGAGATTAATGCCAATTCTTATGAAAAGATGTCTGTTGACATTTTATTTTTGTCTTTGGTCTGCTATATCTAAAATATTATAAGTTGTATTAATCCGTTGGACTTACAATTACGTCAACGATTCAGAAACCAAACTTTAAAAAGTACGAGAAACATCCATCGACGGCAATTCAAAACATAATTATTACATAAAAGTCCAGAAAAAACTGTCACGTAATTTGCAATGTTTCATTCATTTAAATATGGTATAAAACAAAAGTCTTGGACGCCTAATTTATCCCATTTTAATATGAAGCCGAAACGGTATTGATTTATATTTTGATTGAACTTCGAAAACAACCCTCCATGTAATCCAATCTAACATACATGAAACAATTACACAATGAAACTAGGAAATTGTCAATTAAGTCTGAAAATTCCATTCTTTTTTCTTAATTTGAATATCTATTCGTTAAAGGAAAAGTTATTAAGTACGCAAATAGCAGGAAGATACCCAGTGAGTTCCTGACATTATATTCTACTTTCTAACGATACGTGGTCGTTTATAAATGAAGATCAAAGACTTGTAGAAGTAAGGAACCAATATTGCTTGTCAGACGAATACCTGCTAGTTGTTTAGACGTTATGATCGTATATCCAATTCAATATATTCACAATGTTCAGCTAGAAGTTGTGGGTGAACTTCAAATTTCGTAGCTGTCATTTAAATCTGCAGCCACTGGCTCTTTTTTTGTATAAAACATTATTATATGAGGGACATAGCTTTTTCCTTGTCTACGATATCACCTCGGGTGGAAGTGGACGTTAAACCCCACAAACGAACGAACATATCCCTCTTAACATTAAATAACAGGTCGTCGACCTGCGGGATACCCATGGTGAGGAGAAACTGAAAAAAACTAGTCTAAAACCGAAGACCGGTGAAATGTAAAAACAGGAAATACCAACCTAAAGCGACCGCCAGACAACTATTAGAAATGGCTCCACTGGGGCAATACTGGTGTCTTCGGTCTTATTCCAGGCACAGTAGTGGCTTTTCCTACAGAGTTCCTTAGCGCAAGTATTTCTAGTCAAATGACTACAAAAAGTTTACTGGCCTATAGCTCCCTTAATTTAAACATAAACTAACCCAAAACTATACTACACATAGCTTAATATATAATAAATTAATTCCCATTGGAATAAAGGTGAAGCCTTGCGGCATAGTTATATGATTTGATGAAACCCAACTGCTACGCGAAATTTCAACTTGCCGGTGTCATGGCGGCTTGCGTAATATGTCTTTACAACACAAACATCGCTATGCAAACGTAGAACGCAATACCATAAAGAAAAACTGTTCGGTAACTATTTTAGTGGTCCTGTCTTTACTATTTGTGATAGAATTACTTATTCCAATACAAACTGTAATGATATGTATTGACACTTGTGCGTCTGGACCTATTTGAACTTGCGTAAGGGTTCTTAGACTGTATCAATTGGATCCTTAAAAACACAGTAGGTTACACGTATAGTAACTAGACAACTTCGGAAGTGGATTTTGAAATACCAACCTAAAGCGACAGCCAGACAACTATGAGAACTTCGGAAGTGAATTGTCGAAAATATTTATTGAATACTTAGAGCACATGGCTATTGGCCTGCCGCTCAAGCTTTTGATTATATGAAATCATATTAACACCCCCGAACACTGGTGAGTGAAAACTGGTTAAAACTATCCTAAACTAAGAGCGACAGTAGTTTAGACAATCTTGGACAGTTTCGAAATGAATTTTACGAAAATATTTACTGAATACTTATTGTGACTGTCTATGAACTGACGATCGCGCATTCGATTGAGTAAAATAATGCTAACAACACAATTACAATGACGAATACATTTGAAAGATACGGAATTTGGTTGCTGAAAATTCTGAATCTCGATCAATACTTTAAGAAAATGTTAATAACGATTTTTTGTGTTGATAAAAGATACACACCGTCTTTGTTTTCCGAAGTTGCATAATACTGAAACTGTGGTGTAGGTCATTAAAAACATGTGCATTGTATTTTGTCCTCGTCGCAGCTTTGTGACTATTCTCATTAAGACATCTCGAAGGCTTTTACCATTCATTAACATCCTGTGTTATTATCAAAATGGGTTATGACGTGGCGCTTAAATACTTCATTATCCAACTAATGTGGCACTACTGATCTGAAGTCACTCCATGTAAGTGTTTCCTATGAAATCAATATGAATTACGTCATGTGTACAGTGAGTTTTCAGGATTGTTGTTATGTATGGTTGTAAATCCTATTAATCTTTCATGGAATTGAATATTAAGACGTTACTTTCCGATCATTCTTGGTTGGTGTGCTAAACACGACGTGTGACGAGCATGTTTAACTTGTATTATATCCGGAAACTCGTGATTTTGTTTATCACCCGTTTTACATTTTATCTGAATACTCTTATTATAGCATACTGTCTTTTCTTTAACTAAGAAAACATAGTTTTAGAGCTAATGTCGCCGCGATACGTCGATTAAAACTAGCAGTATCCGGGCTTTCTCCGACTGAGAGCTCCCCCAAAGCGGTCCGACGTACTAATCACTGCCAAGCGCGGTCTTGCTTTGTTAATAGCACCCAAAGTATTACAAAATATGGCTGACAAGGAACGCTATTTTATAGATATCCATAATCTACATATCGTATGGACGATACAACATTGGCTAATTTGTTACCTATCATTGATGGCAGGCGACATAAACTCGGCAATAATACCCAAACTATTGCAAAAGTGACGAAAGATATGTTATAGATATTCATATTCTACATAATATCATATCCGAAACATAAATGATTTCAAAAAACATTGTCCAACTATTACAATTCTCTGATCCCTGGCGACATAAGCACGGCCTAAATTGGTGTAACGAGCATACAGTGTATGCCTGTATACGTTCACCCAGTGGTTCTCGATCTTTTTTGGTCAACGCTACACCTTGGAACTCATGAAAAAATAGTGGCATAACTGGCTAAATAATATGGAAAAAACCTTAGAATTTTGCAAAACAAAAGCATGGTAAGTCGCAAACGGCATACAATCTTAGACACAGACTAGTCATAGACACGTAGAATGTCTCAAACTAAACCAAGAAAAACACAGCTATGAACATCCCAGTAGACTCTAGTGAATATTTAATTGGAATCATGTGGTTTTTCGCATTTCCTTACTGTGCCGTTCAAAATTTTGCGACACACTTGGGAAGATCTCACGGCACACAGGTTTGCCGCGGCACATTGGTTGAGAATCACTACGTTAACCCTTATGCACCCATCCCCTCATAGATAAACGCTTTATGTATGACTAACATGGTTGTCATTATTCACAGACCAAAATATACATTTTAATCTTGATCAATTCCAGTGCTCATGTCAATGGCTGACATTTTCATTTGAAAAACACAAGACAGGGGTTAGAAAATTGCAGACGATATGCTGTCTCAATGTGCTAACAAAGAATGTGTATCTCCAGGCGGGAGCTAGAGAGCGAAAGATTCCAGGTAGATATGGGTACTAAGAGTCTGACATTAAATTTTGGTAATAAGAGATCTTTCAAAGTATACAATTATGTCAAAAGAACATAAATAATATATACTTTAAATTGGTTTCAAAAGATACGTGCATATTGAACATATTTATAGGGAATTCCCTAGAACTGACAAAATATTGAACC
The DNA here is from genome assembly GCA_036850965.1 of Patella caerulea. Lineage (NCBI taxonomy): Eukaryota > Metazoa > Mollusca > Gastropoda > Patellidae > Patella > Patella caerulea. The sequence continues at coordinate 14,446,148 of JAZGQO010000014.1, read as the reverse complement.
GGGAATGTACCTTCTTCGATAATAGTATAAACCGCGGTTACCGATTCCTAATAGATTCGCGACATTTAACAAGCAGGATCGTACCATTGACCGGGAAAAGATCGTGAAGTATCCAATTCACCACATCGATCCAGAATTGTTCAAAGAACAAGCATGCTCATTTTCATGAAGATCGGACTTGACGGAGCCTTGGGCTTTTTTGAAGAGCGTCACGCCAAGAAAATGAACAAGAAGATGAGTAGCAGTTAGCAACAAGTTCCTGGTCCAAAAATACATTTACTCCTAATATTCTGGTTGCTGGTACTTAAAGAACTCTAGTCATTCATAGCCGAGTGACGTGGGGAATTTACATATCCCGTGGCAGTTGGAAGACTCGGGTGAGAACGCAGCTCCGTGAGCTGTACACGTAATCATATAGTAAGTAATATTTATCATGTATTTGTTTCATGTGGTTAAATTGTAAACATGACTCTCAATGGGATTGCTAAAGGAAACGTAGTATTTCACAAGTGTGCCTGGTATTCATTGAAGCAAATATATAGGCACTGAGAAACAAACTTAAGATCCCCCTGTCCGATAATGGTGATAAACAGAGAAGCCCCAATTAAAGGAATTGCTACACGCGTCATAAATACAAGATTCCATCAAGACATGTGATTGAACTCTGGGCATAAAACTGTATAGACGCCATTAATTAAGTAGAATGGTCAAGGGTAGCGACCAATGTGAATTAATGCACCCATTGCCATATACAATGCGCCATCAGACTGGTGTAGTGATTATGTAGTTATAATTTCATAAAGTCACCTCAGATGGCGAAGATTCACTTAAAGCGTTTATATTTAATTATACTGTTTATGTAGTAAACTATATTAATGCGAGTCCATGGTCGACGAAAACTACTTTGGAAAATAAAATAATTCATTATCGTAAAACCAAATTAACCGAAATAGATGCGCAAGAAATGTTGGTATTAACAGAATGCATTAATTAGTTGGCCGAATCTTAAGACGAAAGTGTGGGGAAATTAAATTGATGTTTCGTATTAATAGCCATTTAAAAAATAAAATTAAAAAATATGGGGGGGTGGATAAGCTGAAAATCAGGGTGGACCATTTTCTGATGAGTTTAGTGCATGGCTATGATTTAGGGGCGATCCAGCACTTAAACACGACAGTGTGTGATTACTTTTCCTCCCTCTCTAGAGCCGCTGATGCCTCAACTCAACCCGTATGGGAGATTCAAGAAGTGTATAAAACCAGCATAGTCTATTGTCTACGATATCATCCCGGATGGAAGTGGGCGTTGAACTCCAGAAACGTAGTCTATGGCCTTACCGGAACACCTGATACTAATACTCTGCTAGTAGAAACTGAATTACATTGAAACGTTATGATGGAAATTCGGCAGAATAATAAACTACTTTGTTGATTTGTTTGAATTTGAATTAACTTTAGGACTGGTTTGTTTGAATTTGATTGTCCTTTAAGACAGTTGGGACTTCATTTTTCAAGCTTCCTGATACGATTTCTTAGTCATCTGAGAGCTTCACATTGATCCAATTTCTATTGGTTTAGAGCATTTTTCGAGCAAAACATGTCATTGTCCCATTGGACCGGCTACTGATTGAGTGTCTTTTAAAAATGTGTTTGAAAGAAATATTTGTCTATAAATCTTTTTTTTTTAATATTTAAAAGAACTGATGCAGGGTGTCTTGGGGAATAATATGTCTGACAGTTTTGTTGTTACGTATTGGTTGAACAAGTAAAAGTGGTTTCGTAATCTTATTCTTTGACAACTAGAAAATGGCTAGTAGCATTTGATTCTTGCAATCTTGTTCTGTGATATTACCCGGACAGTCTTATAAAAATATTCAAATTCAAAAACTATGTAACCCGCAATATTTAAGATACATTATGTAAGATTTAGATAAAGATAAAGATCTGGCAAAATACTGATAATGTAAAATGAAAATATTGACAATTTCATTCAAATTACTATAATTAGGAACAAGTTATAACTATTTGTTGTTTTGACAAGATGTGTGCATAGTGGTAACCAGGGCACTGCCTTTCCCATTTTTAAATTAAATTTTTCAATGGCGAACCGTTCTAATCTAGTTTCAATAACAAGTATCCTATGCTATCGACAGTTGAGTATGGTCTTGTTTGGTTAATAAATATCTAGTTAATAGTGTATATAAAATTTCAAGCCTAAATAGGCATATGTAGCCCTTGCATAATGTTCTGTAGCAATATAGTCGTGGTAAGATTGTTTTTTAAAGATTATAGACAAGGAATGGGGAGATCAGATATAGTTTGATGTTTCTAAACATATTCACATATATGCAGGTGTGTACTGATTTCAAGTAACATTTGATTGACATATTGGTAGATAAAAAAGGGTATAGATGCGTAACGTACTGGTTATATCTTTCAACAAAATACATGTGGGTGAAAATATTCCTATTGCATCATTTGGCTTAATTTAACCAATCATTACGTCGATTGCACAGGTTCATGGTCATGAACACGCATGGGTCTGCGTGATACCATTGCGGCTATAAAGGAAGCTATAGTATGTCTTTAAATCAGACTTCGATTAGATTCCAGGGGGTTACCATCTAAGAGTCCTAGACACCGCGAGGTGTCTAGGTTGAGAAGAGCTTAGTTAGTATTGACTATAATTGTAATATGTACTATGCTTGTATGTATACTTATGCTACATAAAAGGTAAAAACGAAGTGTTGCATTGTTATAACTGAAGACGACAAACGTCTTAAGAAACCAGTAAGAAGAAATACACAACGTGAAAGAGAAGCAAAGACGATCAGAGATAAATCCTAGACGATCACAAGGCTAACAGTAATATGTAGCAAAAACAAGATGCATGGGTCATACGTAGGATGTGGCGACCGGACCGACAACGCACGCTCTCCACGTCAGACAAAAAGGCCCATGGTGCTACAGTTCATGTATGTTTAATGGGGGAAAAAGTTACTTTGAATCAACCAAAGCTTCGTTAATTTGTAATTTAAAAGTGAAACAAGAACAAGTACCATCCACCGTAGATGGACCAGGAGCTGACTTTGACGTCATTACAGCTAGTTTGGAATATATTATATCCAATCGTCCGAGGAATAAACAAGCCAAGCTACATGTCGGCCGTAAATGACTTGACACCCCCATGGACAATGGGGTTTCAAATGGGATTATAAGCGGAACGTTTAGGAATATCTATCTAATATGTATTATTATACATGTAATGAACCATGGTTATATTGTAAGTTCAAACAGGATGTCCGTGATTTACTTAAATGTTTAATAATCATCAGTCAATAATTGATGTCATTTGTACTAAAGCTATTTATCACTTAACTTTTATATGGTATCCAATTATTACCGATTTTTACCAAACTACTTGTAATTGATTTAATATCAATAATTGTTTGATTGTTTTCATTAGTAATGATCTTTGAAAGTTACATATATTACATAAAATAAGGTTATGGCCTAAACAACTTTTCTGAACATGTCGCATTGCCTATTTTGCCGAAATTCTAAGTTTATTGACGTCAACAGGCAGAATATCGCCACTAAAAACCTCATCCAGGAGAGACGACCGTTCTCAAGACCAGTCATATTATTTCTGTTTCATTTTGATTGAAACCTGCTTCATTACCTGCTGTAACGTGCAGTAGATGGTTACAGCTTTAGGTTCCCGGTCCCATTCACGTGATTCGATTTTTATTGCTTGTAATGTCTGTCTAGTTTGTTTCTTGTCTGCATGGTTTGTCTAGTCGGTTATGCTTGTGTGTAATGGGGTCCTCCTGCACTAAATAATTGAATATTTAACATCTTCTAGTTTCATAGGATCATTTTGCTTGTTGATGGTATGTGGTTATCTTGCAATACTAGTTAATTACTAGTTCACACGGGTAAAACAGCCGAGATCAAGCTAGCCCTCAGTTGCTCCAGCCTTCACTTGGAGATAACATCCTTCACTAACTGCGAATCACGCCAGCCCTCAGTCCCAAATTCGCTGGATGATCAAGACTTCAGTAAAATCATGTGCTTGATATGGGCTAATCCCAGCCTTCGATAAATAAAATGAATTGAAAGTAGTCTATTTTTAGTAATCCATTTCTTGGTTAAAAATAAAAATGCTTTTATCTTTTCTAAAGTTTGTAATCATGAATGTGCCAGAAAATAACAAGTATATTTAGAGAGCCATAGAAACGTACTTTCCGGTGATGTATGGAGCAATAACTGGAATTTCGTATTAAGACACGTATTTTGACATAAAACACTCGCCCCACCCCACCACTCTCTTTAATTCAGCTAGTGAAGGCAACCAAACATGTATCAATTTTAATTTAAAAAGTATATATGTATTCAGCCGAAAATAAAACAAATTCATTTCAATAGAGGATTAACTTTACTTTTAGGTATAGAAACACGAAATTTTGCCTTACCCCCCCCCCCCCTTTCACTTTACCATTAATCTTTTTTTTTTTTTAAATGAAGTAAATATAAATGTGCCAAAATTTTTTTTATATATTTGAAAAGAGAAATATATGAGCTTTTCAGTGATATGAAACATGATATCTGGAATTTCGTATTAAAACCCGTATTTTTACTTTGAATATCCCCACCATTTAAAAGAATTTTGTTTCACTCGACTTTGATCATCTATCAAAATAAGTAAATGTGAATGTGCCAGAAAATTATTTATATATTTGAAGGGGGCAATACACAAACTTTCCAATGGTAAGTAACATAATGGCTGAAATTTCGTACTAAGAACTGTATTTTAACATTGAATACACCCCCCCCCCGGCTTCATAATCATAGTAATATAGTTAAGTACCACCCAACTTTGGTCGGTTATTAAGGTAAGTAAATATGAATGTGCCAGAAAATAATTTATATATTTGAAAAGAGCAATGAACAAGCTTTTCAATGATATGTGACATAATGGTTGGAATTTCGTACTAAGAACCGTATTTTGGCATTGAATACCCCCCTCCCTCCTTCATAATAGAGTTTTTTACCACCCAACTTTGATCGCTTATTAAGATAAGTAAATATGAATGTGCCAGAAAATTATTTATATATTTGAAGAGATCATTAAACAAGCTTTTCAGTGATATATAACATAATGGCTGGAATTTCGTACTAAGAACCGTATTTTGGCATTGAATACCCCCCCCCCTTCCTTCATAATATAATTTTTTACCATCCAACTTTGATCGCTTATTAAGGTAAGTAAATATGAATGTGCCAGAAAATTATTTATATATTTGAAGAGAGCATTCAACAAGCTTTTCAGTGATGTATAACATAATGGCTGGAATTTCGTACTAAGAACCGTATTTTGGCATTGAATACCCCCCCCCTTCATAATACAGTTTTTCACCACCCAACTTTGATCGCTTATTAAGGTAAGTAAATATGAATGTGCCAGAAAATTATTTATATATTTGAAGAGATCATTAAACAAGCTTTTCAGTGATATATAACATTATGGCTGGAATTTCGTACTAAGAACCGTATTTTGGCATTGAATACCCCCCATAATTCATAATAGAGTTTTTTTACCCCCGCCCCAACTTTGATCGCTTCTTAAGGTAAGTAAATATGAATGTGCCAGAAAATTAATTATATATTTGAAGAGAGCATTAAACAAGCTTTTCAGTGATATATAACATAATGGCTGGAATTTCGTACTAAGAACCGTATTTTGGCATTGAATACCCCCCATCCATCATAATAGAGTTTTTTACCCCCCCCCCCCAACTTTGATCGCTCATTAAGGTAAGTAAATATGAATGTGCCAGAAAATTATTTATATATTTGAAGACACCATTAAACAAGCTTGTCAGTGATATATAACATAATGGCTGGAATTTCGTACTAAGAACCGTATTTTGGCATTGAATACCCCCTCCTTCATAATAGAGTTTTTTTTTTTACCCCCCCCCCCCAACTTTGATCGCTCATTAAGGTAAGTAAATATAAATGTGCCAGAAAATTATTTATATATTTGAAGACACCATTAAACACGCCTTTCAGTGATATATAACATAATGGCTGGAATTTCGTACTAAGAACCGTATTTTGGCATTGAATACCCCCCCCTCCTTCATAATAGAGTTTTTACCACCCAACTTTGATCGCTTATTAAGGTAAGTAAATATGAATGTGCCAGAAAATTATTTATATATTTGAAGAGAGCCTTAAACAAGCTTTTCAGTGATATATAACATAATGGCTGGAATTTCGTACTAAGAACCGTATTTTGGCATTGAATACCCCCCCCCTTCATAATAGAGTTTTTTACCACCCAACTTTGATCGCTTATTAAGGTAAGTAAATATGAATGTGCCAGAAAATTATTTATATGTTTCAAGAGAGCATTAAACAAGCTTTTCAGTGATATATAACATTATGGCTGGAATTTCGTACTAAAAACCGTATTTTGGCATTGCATACCCCTCCACCCTTCATAATACAGTTTTTCACCACCCAACTTCGATCGCTTCTTAAGGTAAGTAAATATGAATGTGCCAGAAAATTATTTATATATTTGAAGAGGGCAATAAACAAGCTTTTCAGTGATATATAACATAATGGCTGGAATTTCGTACTAAGAACCGTATTTTGGCATTGAATACACCCCTTCCTTCATAATAGAGTTTTTTTACCCCCCCCCCCCCCAACTTTGATCGCTCATTAAGGTAAGTAAATATGAATGTGCCAGAAAATTATTTATATATTTGAAGACACCATTAAACAAGCTTTTCAGTGATATATAACATAATGGCTGGAATTTCGTACTAAGAACCGTATTTTGGCATTGAATACCCCTCATAATACAGTTTTTCACAACCCAACTTTGTCGCTGATTAGGGTAAGTACATATGAATGTGCCAGAAAATTATTTATATATTTGAAGAGATCATTCAACAAGCTTTTCAGTGATATATAACATAATGGCTGGAATTTCGTACTAAGAACCGTATTTTGGCATTGAATACCACCCCCCTCCTTCATAATAGAGTTTTTACTAGGGCCGAAAGGATTCACCGGTGAACCGGTGTACCGCGATTTTTTCCATGAAAACGATGAACGATATTTTTTTTAAGAATATCGATAATCGCGATTTTTTTTTCAATTTAAGGTTCACGATTAATTTCATACTATATCGCGATATTTTTTCAATAAATGAGACATGTAGGACCCTTAGAAATTACCTATCAGTTCAGTACGTACGTACACAAGGCCTAAATGTAAAGAAACTCTCGGTAGCTATAAATAGCACGCCTCTTCTATAGGCCCGGGCATCCAGACTTCACAATCATTGCAAAACTGACCTACTAATCGCGTGCCAAATACGACTCGGAAACTGGATAAGACAATTTTTTCCATTGGACAAAATACCGGAAGCCATGCATTTTACACCAATGAAATCGCATTTTATTTAAGTCATTTCTTCCTCGCGATGCCGGCATAGAACCGGTCAAGGAGTATAAATAGACTGGAGATGGCACGTCACACTCTTAGCGCAGCCGAGAATGAAGCCGTGGGCGGAGCTTATCCGCCATATTGGTTGACCCAAAACATTAGCTTGTAGCCTATAGGCATAGTGTAGCAACTAATACCGCACACTTGCAAAAGCTGGCTTTATCATTTATTAATCCATTTTCCAATCTTTTTATCTTTTAAACATGTCGGGAGATACTAAACACATCATAATTTGCGAAAACTATCTTTCTTTTAACTTTTAGACGAATATTGACTGATTGATAAGGAATGATATTAACGACCACCAACCGTTACTGCGTAGGTCTTGCGTAATTTATTACGACTAATACGACGTATCCAATTTCATAGTTAGTGTAGGCCTACTAGTAGTTCTACCATGTAGTACTGTTATCCCACTTCTATACTGATTCACACACCGTGGAAGAGTATTTGTTTTTTAATTTTAACCTAAAGCTTAAAGTCCACAACCACAGGCGTTAGATCACGGACAGAATTGTTTTGTTGAAAGAACTGTAACCAAGTTATTAAAAACCTAATACATTATGATGAAAAAAGTGCCTATTCCTGGCTTTGAGGGATAGTCTGATAGGCCTAGATATACCACTACCAGAAAAAAAATTAGGGGCATCATAATGTTAATTAATGACCAACCACAGAGATGAAAATTACGAGGAAGGCAAAAAATATGCGATTAAAGTAACAAGGCTATTTTTTAAATTTAATTATTTTTTTGTTGTTGATTAATTCAAATTACTGCTTATATGTTCACATATATTTACAGTGTAGATTTAGAGATAAAACTGTTCATAACAGGTAAAAAGCAAAATAGCCTAACACAAAAACGATGGCTATCCGTACTGAATAAAAAAAAACACATTCACATTTATTTCACATTCTCATTTATTTTAAGATCAAAGACTGATACAGAATTAAAAACAATTATCATTAAATATATATATACATAAACAACAAGAGAATAATATGAAGCCTATGAAGGCATCATTTCATTGATTTTTACATAAAATGTTTACCTGAGATATTTAATTTATATTATGTGATATCGTTTTAATCATCACTTGATTTTACTTGTCATTCGATTTACAGAATTTTACATATCATTTCATTGATTTTTATGTAAAATGTCTAGATTCCGATGCCTGCATGCCATAAAACAACTTTCTTTTATTTTATAGTTTAGCATAAAAGTCTATATTTTACAAATATCACAAACTTGCTGAGGACTTTTTGACTCTTAGAATATGAAACAAGAACGGATTTATTTGCAGCCTTTGCAAAATGTAAATGGTGCCACTGCTTGAAAAATCATATTTCTTTAAATCCGATATAACGTTTTTCAACTCTGCATTTTCCTTTATTTAGCGTCTTTTTGACCGTATGGAAGTTGTATTTTATTCCTGGAACAGATCACCCTTTTTCAGTTTCAAACGTTTTCTTTTCAGTGTAGTTTTTTCAGGTGTATCAACAGACGGGGGAACTATACTTTTTGGGGATAGTGGTATTTCGGGTAGCGGTCTATGTCTATTTATTGGGGGTTTAGGTATGCAGTAAAAGCATCAAAACCACTTGGAACGACACTTCCTTTCAGACATACACAAGAAAGGGAGGTCCTGTCAATGTCCTGTGTAGACGTGTAGTGAAATGGTGTGAACATTGGACAGCAGATTTTGATGTCTGAAAGTCTGCCCGTCTTGTGGCTGTACCCATTTCTCTCTCAAGCCATCATCCATCATCTGAAATACATAAGGCATAAGCAAACAATTAATACTAAAATACACCAAGTGCGTCATTTATTATTATGAGTCAAAAATAAAGTATCAAAATATTGTCAATGCAAAATTAAGACAAGATATTATTAGGCCTAATAGTAATATCGTAATAAAATAATTTCATATTGTTAGAAAATAAAACCAGGCAAACTAGCACATTAATTATTATAATACTTATAACTCTACTATAATAGGATAGGCCTTTATCCTGTTTTGTTTTTGTTTTTTTGTTTGTTTTTTTTTGGGGGGGGGGGAGTAATGAATTAATCTTAATGTCAAATAAAGTATTATTAATATTTTTATCAATTGTTATAATTGTATACATATAGGCGTGTACTTACGCCACGTCTTCAGTTCAGCGGACCTAGGCTAGACAGTCAACTCAAGTCAAGGGGGTCAAGTGGGTGGCTTAGCCTTGGTTAATACTAAATAATACTAACTAAGGCCCTACTACTTTATTAACTTACGATAGGGGACAATTGTGAAAATGGCAAGTGAACAATTAAAATTGAATAAGGTAGTGTAGACAGACTGCCTCAGTGGTCGGTAGACAAGTAGGTCTAGTTCTAAGTACGATAGTTTACCAAGAATGGCAACAGCATTGACAACAATGAACGGATGCCAGTCAAGTCGTCCACAAGCAAAGTCGTCCACACGAAAAACCTGGTGGAGTCGTCCACACCCGTTGGTGGAGTCGTCCACACTCGATGGTGGAGTCGTCCACACTCGATGGTGGAGTCGTCTACAAGTCTTTGTTTAATTTGAAGATATAGTAATACCTTGGTGGAGTCGTCCACAAGACTTAGTTTAATTTGAAGATATAGCAATACGTTGGTAAAGTCGTCCAAGTGACATAGTTTACTTTCGTGATATGGATATGGATATGTCAATGACAATCAATAGACAGGTGTACTGCAAGTGCAAGACCGACAACGACGAACGAGGATGGACAAAGCTGTCTTCAAAATTGAACTTGAACTTGTACTTTTAATATTATGGTAAAACCTACCTGTGAAAAGTAACAGAATGTTGTCGATCTTTATCGGAGTATTAATTCTAATAGTCGCAGGCTTTCCTTTGTTTTGGGTCAACCAAGATGGCGGCCAGCTAACGTGACATGCTTCAAGATTCTGACGTCATGCCCACTCCATTCTATTAATACTCCTTGGAACCGGTGGCTCTTATTCGAATGAATGAAAAGCGTGTTGAAATTTTGGTTAACAGTCTCTCTTAGTCTTTCGACTATTATGTTCACGCCCAGTACTGGTGGTAGCAGTGTTACACTTGGTGAAGTTGAAATAGAAAAGCCATCCGCCTGTTCGATCGAAGCAAACTGATACCACAGTGAATATTCGCTTGGCCGCTACAATCACTGCCGATAAGCATGACATCGAAGAGGCTTAATGAGTTCGGCATATTAACTTTTTTACCCCGACAAATTAAATTCTCAAACATTTTTTTGAGGTAAAAGAAAAATAAATAAAGACGTTTGAAGTATTTGTAGTTAAAATGTGCCAAAAATATTGGTTAAAAGTTAAATATAAATTTTAATTTATCTAATAATATTAATAAACAATATATTTAAAACATTGTCATTGTGTATTTTTTCTTTATTTTAACTCAAGAAAACTTTAGTAAATTTCACATTAATGGCGTGTGTATCGTGATGCACCCGTATCGTTGGGCTACGACATCATGCTGTATCATATCGTGGCACAGCGTATCGTTTCGGCCCTAGTTTTTACCACCCAACTTTGATCGCTTATTAAGGTAAGTAAATATGAATGTGCCAGAAAATTATTTATATATTTGAAGAGAGCCTTAAACAAGCTTTTCAGTGATATATAACATAATGGCTGGAATTTCGTACTAAGAACCGTATTTTGGCATTGAATACCCACCCCCCCTCCTTCATAATAGAGTTTTTTACCACCCAACTTTGATCGCTTATTAAGGTAAGTAAATATGAATGTGCCAGAAAATTATTTATATGTTTGAAGAGAGCATTAAACAAGCTTTTCAGTGATATATAACATTATGGCTGGAATTCCGTACTAAGAACCGTATTTTGGCATTGCATACCCCTCCACCCTTCATAATAGAGTTTTTCACCACCCAACTTCGATCGCTTCTTAAGGTAAGTAAATATGAATGTGCCAGAAAATTATTTATATATTTGAAGAGAGCAATAAACAAGCTTTTCAGTGATATATAACATAATGGCTGGAATTTCGTACTAAGAACCGTATTTTGGCATTGAATACCCCCTCCTTCATAATAGAGTTTTTTTTTTACCCCCCCCCCCCCAACTTTGATCGCTCATTAAGGTAAGTAAATATAAATGTGCCAGAAAATTATTTATATATATGAAGACACCATTAAACACGCTTTTCAGTGATATATAACATAATGGCTGGAATTTCGTACTAAGAACCGTATTTTGGCATTGAATATCCCCCCCCCCTTCATAATAGAGTTTTTCACAACCCAACTTTGATCGCTGATTAGGGTAAGTAAATAAGAATGTGCCAGAAAATTATTTATATATTTGAAGAGATCATTAAACAAGCTTTTCAGTGATATATAGCATAATGGCTGGAATTTCGTACTAAGAACCGTATTTTGGCATTGCATACCCCTCCACCCTTCATAATAGAGCTTTTCACCACCCAACTTTGATCGCTTATTAAGGTAAGTAAATATGAATGTGCCAGAAAATTATTTATATATTTGAAGAGATCATTAAACAAGCTTTTCAGTGATATATAACATAATGGCTGGAATTTCGTACTAAGAACCGTATTTTGGCATTGAATACCCCCCCTCCTTCATAATAGAGTTTTTTACCACCCAACTTTGATCGCTTATTAAGGTAAGTAAATATGAATGTGCCAAAAAATCATTTATATGTTTGAAGAGAGCATTAAACAAGCTTTTCAGTGATATATAACATTATGGCTGGAATTTCGTACTAAGAACCGTATTTTGGCATTGCATACCCCTCCACCCTTCATTATAGAGTTTTTCACCACCCAACTTCGATCGCTTCTTAAGGTAAGTAAATATGAATGTGCCAGAAAATTATTTATATATTTGGAGAGAGCAATAAACAAGCTTTTCAGTGATATATAACATAATGGCTGGAATTTCGTACTAAGAACCGCATTTTGGCATTGAATACCCCCTCCTTCATAATAGAGTTTTTTTTTTACCCCCCCCCCCCCCCAACTTTGATCGCTCATTAAGGTAAGTAAATATAAGAACCGTATTTTGGCATTGAATACCCCCCCCTCCTTCATAATAGAGTTTTTTACCACCCAACTTTGATCGCTTATTAAGGTAAGTAAATATGAATGTGCCAAAAAATCATTTATATGTTTGAAGAGAGCATTAAACAAGCTTTTTAGTGATATATAACATAATGGCTGGAATTTCGTACTAAGAACCGTATTTTGGCATTGAATACCCACCCTCCTTCATAATAGAGTTTTTTACCCCCCCCCCCCAACTTTGATCGCTCATTAAGGTAAGTAAATATGAATGTGCCAGAAAATTATTTATATATTTGAAGACACCATTAAACAAGCTTTTCAGTGATATATAACATAATGGCTGGAATTTCGTACTAAGAACCGTATTTTGACATTGAATCCCCCCCCCCCTCCTTCATAATAGAGTTTTTTTACCACCCAACTTTGATCGCTTATTAAGTTAAGTAAACATGAATGTGCCAGAAAATTAGTTATATATTTGAAGAGTGCATTAAACAAGCTTTTCAGTGATATATAACATAATGGCTGGAATTTCGTACTAAGAACCGTATTTTGGCATTGAATACCCCACCCCCTCCTTCATAATAGAGTTTATTTTTACCTAACCCCAACTTTGATCGCTTATTAAGGTAAGTAAATATGAATGTGCCAGAAAATTATTTATATATTTAAAGACAGCATTAAACAAGCTTTTCAGTGATATATAACATAATGGCTGGAATTTCGTACTAAGAACCGTATTTTGGCATTGAATACCCCCCTTCCTTCATAATAGAGTTTTTTTACTCTCCCCCCCCCCCCAACTTTGATCGCTCATTAAGGTAAGTAAATATGAATGTGCCAGAAAATTTGTTATATATTTGAAGACACCATTAAACAAGCTTTTCAGTGATATATAACATAATGGCTGGAATTTCGTACTAAGAACCGTATTTTGGCATTGAATACCCCCCCCCCTCTTCATAATACAGTTTTTCACAACCCAACTTTGTCGCTGATTAGGGTAAGTACATATGAATGTGCCAGAAAATTATTTATATATTTGAAGAGATCATTCAACAAGCTTTTCAGTGATATATAACATAATGGCTGGAATTTCGTACTAAGAACCGTATGTTGGCATTGAATACCCCCCCCCCCCTCCTTCATAATAGAGTTTTTACCACCCAACTTTGATCGCTTATTAAGGTAAGTAAATATGAATGTGCCAGAAAATTATTTATATATTTGAAGAGAGCCTTAAACAAGCTTTTCAGTAATATATAACATAATGGCTGGAATTTCGTACTAAGAACCGTATTTTGGCATTGAATACCCCTCCCCCCTCCTTCATAATAGAGTTTTTTACCACCCAACTTTGATCGCTTATTAAGGTAAGTAAATATGAATGTGCCAGAAAATTATTTATATGTTTGAAAAAAGCATTAAACAAGCTTTTCAGTGATATATAACATTATGGCTGGAATTTCGTACTAAGAACCGTATTTTGGCATTGCATACCCCTCCACCCTTCACAATAGAGTTTTTCACCACCCAACTTTGATCGCTTATTAAGTTAAGTAAACATGAATGTGCCAGAAAATTATTTATATATTTGAAGAGAGCATCAAACAAGCTTTTCAGTGATATATAACATAATGGCTGGAATTTCGTACTAAGAACCGTATTTTGGCATTGAATACCCCCCTCCTTCATAATAGAGTTTTTTTTACCCCCCACCCCCCCCCGACTTTGATCGCTCATTAAGGTAAGTAAATATAAATGTGCCAGAAAATTCGGACTTGAAAAGCTTGTTTAATGCTCTCTTCAAATATATAAATAATTTTCTGGCACATTCATATTTACTTACCTTATGAAGGAGGGTGGGTATTCAATGCCAAAATACGGTTCTTAGTACGAAATTCCAGCCATTATGTTATATATCACTAAAAAGCTTGTTTAATGCTCTCTTCAAACATATAAATGATTTTTTGGCACATTCATATTTACTTACCTTTATAAGCGATCAAAGTTGGGTGGTAAAAAACTCTATTATGAAGGAGGGGGGGTATTCAATGCCAAAATACGGTTCTTAGTACGAAATTCCAGCCATTATCTTATATATCACTGAAAAGCTTGTTTAATGATCTCTTCAAATATATAAATAATTTTCTGGCACATTCGTATTTACTTACCTTAATAAGCGATCAAAGTTGGGTGGTGAAAAGCTCTATTATGAAGGGTGGAGGGGTATGCAATGCCAAAATACGGTTCTTAGTACGAAATTCCAGCCATTATGCTATATATCACTGAAAAGCTTGTTTAATGATCTCTTCAAATATATAAATAATTTTCTGGCACAATCATATTTACTTACCCTAATCAGCGATCAAAGTTGGGTTGTGAAAAACTCTATTATGAAGGGGGGGGGGTATTCAATGCCAAAATACGGTTCTTAGTACGAAATTCCAGCCATTATGTTATATATCACTGAAAGGCGTGTTTAATTGTGTCTTCAAATATATAAATAATTTTCTGGCACATTTATATTTACTTACCTTAATGAGCGATCAAAGTTGGGGGGGGGGGAACTCTATTATGAAGGAGGGGGTATTCAATGCCAAAATACGGTTCTGTACGAAATTCCAGTTATTATGTTATATATCACTGAAAAGCTTGTTTATGCTCTCTTCAAATATATAAATAATTTTCTGGCACATTCATATTCACTTACCTTAAGAAGCGATCGAAGTTGGGTGGTGAAAAACTCTATTATGAAGGGTGGAGGGGTATGCAATGCCAAAATACGGTTCTTAGTACGAAATTCCAGCCATAATGTTATATATCACTGAAAAGCTTGTTTAATGCTCTCTTCAAACATATAAATAATTTTCTGGCACATTCATATTTACTTACCTTAATAAGCGATCAAAGTTGGTGGTAAAAACTCTATTATGAAGGAGGGGGGGGGTATTCAATGCCAAAATACGGTTCTTAGTACGAAATTCCAGCCATTATGTTATATATCACTGAAAAGCTTGTTTAAGGCTCTCTTCAAATATATAAATGATTTTCTGGCACATTCATATTTACTTACCTTAATAAGCGATCAAATTTGGGTGGTAAAAACTCTATTATGAAGGAGGGGGGGTATTCAATGCCAAAATACGGTTCTTAGTACGAAATTCCAGCCATTATGTTATATATCACTGAAAAGCTTGTTGAATGATCTCTTCAAATATATAAATAATTTTCTGCACATTCATATGTACTACCCTAATCAGCGACAAAGTTGGGTTGTGAAAACTGTATTATGAGGGGGGGGGGGTATTCAATGCCAAAATACGGTTCTTAGTACGAAATTCCAGCCATTATGTTCATATATCACTGAAAAGCTTGTTTAATGGTGTCCTTCAAATATATAAATAATTTCTGGCACATTCATATTTACTTACCTTAATGAGCGATCAAGTTGGGGGGGGGGGAGGGTAAAAAACTCTATTATGAAGGAGGGTGGGTAATCAATGCCAAAATACGGTTCTTAGTACGAAATTCCAGCCATTATGTAATATATCACTAAAAAGCTTGTTTAATGCTCTCTTCAAACATATAAATGATTTTTTGGCACATTCATATTTACTTACCTTAATAAGCGATCAAATTTGGGTGGTAAAAAACTCTATTATGAAGGAGGGGGGGGGGTATTCAATGCCAAAATACGGTTCTTAGTACGAAATTCCAGCCATTATGTTATATATCACTGAAAAGCTGGTTTAATGATCTCTTCAAATATATAAATAATTTTCTGGCACATTCATATTACTTACCTTAATAAGCGATCAAATTTGGGTGGTGAAAAGCTCTATTATGAAGGGTGGATGGGGTATGCAATGCCAAAATACGGGTTCTTAGTACGAAATTCCAGCCATTATGCTATATATCACTGAAAAGCTTGTTTAATGATCTCTTCAAATATATAAATAATTTTCTGGCACATTCAATATTACTTACCCTAATCAGCGATCAAAGTTGGGTTGTGAAAACTCTATTATGAAGGGGGGGGGGTATTCAATGCCAAAATACGGTTCTTAGTACGAAATTCCAGCCATTATGTTATATATCACTGAAAAGCGTGTTTAATGGTGTCTTCAAATATATAAATAATTTTCTGGCACATTTATATTTACTTACCTTAATGAGCGATCAAAGTTTGGGGGGGGGGGGGTAAAAAAAAACTCTATTATGAAGGAGGGGGTATTCAATTGCCAAAATACGGTTCTTAGTACGAAATTCCAGCCATTATGTTATATATCACTGAAAAGCTTGGTTTATTGCTCTCTTCAAATATATAAATAATTTTCTGGCACATTCATATTTACTTACCTTAAGAAGCGATCGAAGTTGGGTGGTGAAAAACTCTATTATGAAGGGTGGAGGGGTATGCAATGCCAAAATACGGTTCTTAGTACGAAATTCCAACCATAATGTTATAATATCACTGAAAAGCTTGTTTAATGCTCTCTTCAAACATATATATAATTTTCTGGCACATTCTATTTACTTACCTAATAAGCGATCAAAGTTGGGTGGTAAAAAACTCTATTATGAAGGAGGGGGGGGGGTATTCAATGCCAAAATACGGTTCTAGTACGAAATTCCAGCCATTATGTTATATATCACTGAAAAGCTTGGTTAAGGCTCTCTTCAATATATAAATAATTTTCTGGCACATTCATATTTACTTACCTTATAAGCGATCAAAGTTGGGTGGTAAAACTCTATTAGGGGTATGCAATGCCAAAATACGGTTCTTAGTACGAAATTCCAACCATAATGTTATATATCACTGAAAAGCTTGTTTAATGCTCTCTTCAAACATATATATAATTTTCTGGCACATTCATATTTACTTACCTTAATAAGCGATCAAAGTTGGGTGGTAAAAAACTCTATTATGAAGGAGGGGGGGGGGTATTCAATGCCAAAATACGGTCTTAGTACGAAATTCCAGCCATTATGTTATATATCACTGAAAAGCTTGTTTAAGGCTCTCTTCAAATATATAAATAATTTTCTGGCACATTCATATTTACTTACCTTAATAAGCGATCAAAGTTGGGTGGTAAAACTCTATTATGAAGGAGGGGGGGGGGGGTATTCAATGCCCAAATGCGGTTCTTAGTACGAAATTCCAGCCATTATGTTATATATTCAATGCCAAAATACGGTTCTTAGTACGAAATTCCAGCCATTATGTTATATATCACTGAAAAGCTTGTTGAATGATCTCTTCAAATATATAACTAATTTTCTGGCACATTCATGTTTACTTAACTTAATAAGCGATCAAAGTTGGGTGGTAAAAAACTCTATTATGAAGGAGGGGGGGATTCAATGCCAAAATACGGTTCTAGTACGAAATTCCAGCCATTATGTTATATATCACTGAAAAGCTTGTTTATTGCTCTCTTCAAATATATAAATAATTTTCTGACACATTCATATTTACTTACCTCAATGAGCGATCAAAGTTGGGGGGGGGGGGGAGGGTAAAAAACTCTATTATGAAGGAGGGTGGGTATTCAATGCCAAATACGGTTCTTAGTACGATATTCAGCCATTATGTTATATATCACTAAAAAGCTTGTTTAATGCTCTCTTCAAACATATAAATGATTTTTTGGCACATTCATATTTACTTACCTTAATAAGCGATCAAAGTTGGGTGGTAAAAAACTCTATTATGAAGGAGGGGGGGTATTCAATGCCAAAATACGGTTCTTAGTACGAAATTCCAGCCATTATGTTATATATCACTGAAAAGCTTGTTTAATGATCTCTTCAAATATATAAATAATTTTCGGGCACATTCGTATTTACTTACCTTAATAAGCGATCAAAGTTGGGTGGTGAAAAGCTCTATTATGAAGGGTGGAGGGGTATGCAATGCCAAAATACGGTTCCTTAGTACGAAATTCCAGCCATTATGCTATATATCACTGAAAAGCTTGTTTAATGATCTCTTCAAATATATAAATAATTTTCTGGCACAATCATATTTACTTACCCTAATCAGCGATCAAAGTTGGGTTGTGAAAAACTCTATTATGAAGGGGGGGGGTATTCAATGCCAAAATACGGTTCTTAGTACGAAATTCCAGCCATTATGTTATATATCACTGAAAGGCGTGTTTAATTGTGTCTTCAAATATATAAATAATTTTCTGGCACATTTATATTTACTTACCTTAATGAGCGATCAAAGTTGGGGGGGGGGTAAAAAAAACCCTCTATTATGAAGGAGGGGGTATTCAATGCCAAAATACGGTTCTTAGTACGAAATTCCAGCTATTATGTTATATATCACTGAAAAGCTTGTTTATTGCTCTCTTCAAATATATAAATAATTTTCTGGCACATTCATATTTACTTACCTTAAGAAGCGATCGAAGTTGGGTGGTGAAAAACTCTATTATGAAGGGTGGAGGGGTATGCAATGCCAAAATACGGTTCTTAGTACGAAATTCCAGCCATAATGTTATATATCACCGAAAAGCTTGTTTAATGCTCTCTTCAAACATATAAATAATTTTCTGGCACATTCATATTTACATACCTTAATAAGCGATCAAAGTTGGGTGGTAAAAAACTCTATTATGAAGGAGGGGGGGGGGGGGGTATTCAATGCCAAAATACGGTTCTTAGTACGAAATTCCAGCCATTATGTTATATATCACTGAAAAGCTTGTTTAAGGCTATCTTCAAATATATAAATGATTTTCTGGCACATTCATATTTACTTACCTTAATAAGCGATCAAAGTTGGGTGGTAAAAACTCTATTATGAAGGAGGGGGGTGGGGGTATTCAATGCCAAAATACGGTTCTTAGTACGAAATTCCAGCCATTATGTTATATATCACTGAAAAGCTTGTTGAATGATCTCTTCAAATATATAAATAATTTTCTGGCACATTCATATGTACTTACCCTAATCAGCGACAAAGTTGGGTTGTGAAAAACTGTATTATGAGGGGGGGGGGGGGGGTATTCAATGCCAAAATACGGTTCTTAGTACGAAATTCCAGCCATTATGTTATATATCACTGAAAAGCTTGTTTAATGGTGTCTTCAAATATATAAATAATTTTCTGGCACATTCATATTTACTTACCTTAATGAGCGATCAAAGTTGGGGGGGGGGTAAAAAAACTCTATTATGCCAAAATACGGTTCTTAGTACGAAATTCCAGCCATTATGTTATATATCACTGAAAAGCTTGTTGAATGATCTCTTCAAATATATAACTAATTTTCTGGCACATTCATGTTTACTTAACTTAATAAGCGATCAAAGTTGGGTGGTAAAAAACTCTATTATGAAGGAGGGGGGGGGGGATTCAATGCCAAAATACGGTTCTTAGTACGAAATTCCAGCCATTATGTTATATATCACTGAAAAGCTTGTTTAATGCTCTCTTCAAATATATAAATAATTTTCTGGCACATTCATATTTACTTACCTTATGAAGGAGGGTGGGTATTCAATGCCAAAATACGGTTCTTAGTACGAAATTCCAGCCATTATGTTATATATCACTAAAAAGCTTGTTTAATGCTCTCTTCAAACATATAAATGATTTTTTGGCACATTCATATTTACTTACCTTTATAAGCGATCAAAGTTGGGTGGTAAAAAACTCTATTATGAAGGAGGGGGGGTATTCAATGCCAAAATACGGTTCTTAGTACGAAATTCCAGCCATTATCTTATATATCACTGAAAAGCTTGTTTAATGATCTCTTCAAATATATAAATAATTTTCTGGCACATTCGTATTTACTTACCTTAATAAGCGATCAAAGTTGGGTGGTGAAAAGCTCTATTATGAAGGGTGGAGGGGTATGCAATGCCAAAATACGGTTCTTAGTACGAAATTCCAGCCATTATGCTATATATCACTGAAAAGCTTGTTTAATGATCTCTTCAAATATATAAATAATTTTCTGGCACAATCATATTTACTTACCCTAATCAGCGATCAAAGTTGGGTTGTGAAAAACTCTATTATGAAGGGGGGGGGGGTATTCAATGCCAAAATACGGTTCTTAGTACGAAATTCCAGCCATTATGTTATATATCACTGAAAGGCGTGTTTAATTGTGTCTTCAAATATATAAATAATTTTCTGGCACATTTATATTTACTTACCTTAATGAGCGATCAAAGTTGGGGGGGGGGGAACTCTATTATGAAGGAGGGGGTATTCAATGCCAAAATACGGTTCTTAGTACGAAATTCCAGTTATTATGTTATATATCACTGAAAAGCTTGTTTATTGCTCTCTTCAAATATATAAATAATTTTCTGGCACATTCATATTCACTTACCTTAAGAAGCGATCGAAGTTGGGTGGTGAAAAACTCTATTATGAAGGGTGGAGGGGTATGCAATGCCAAAATACGGTTCTTAGTACGAAATTCCAGCCATAATGTTATATATCACTGAAAAGCTTGTTTAATGCTCTCTTCAAACATATAAATAATTTTCTGGCACATTCATATTTACTTACCTTAATAAGCGATCAAAGTTGGGTGGTAAAAAACTCTATTATGAAGGAGGGGGGGGGGGGTATTCAATGCCAAAATACGGTTCTTAGTACGAAATTCCAGCCATTATGTTATATATCACTGAAAAGCTTGTTTAAGGCTCTCTTCAAATATATAAATGATTTTCTGGCACATTCATATTTACTTACCTTAATAAGCGATCAAATTTGGGTGGTAAAAACTCTATTATGAAGGAGGGGGGGTATTCAATGCCAAAATACGGTTCTTAGTACGAAATTCCAGCCATTATGTTATATATCACTGAAAAGCTTGTTGAATGATCTCTTCAAATATATAAATAATTTTCTGGCACATTCATATGTACTTACCCTAATCAGCGACAAAGTTGGGTTGTGAAAAACTGTATTATGAGGGGGGGGGGTATTCAATGCCAAAATACGGTTCTTAGTACGAAATTCCAGCCATTATGTTATATATCACTGAAAAGCTTGTTTAATGGTGTCTTCAAATATATAAATAATTTTCTGGCACATTCATATTTACTTACCTTAATGAGCGATCAAAGTTGGGGGGGGGGAGGGTAAAAAACTCTATTATGAAGGAGGGTGGGTATTCAATGCCAAAATACGGTTCTTAGTACGAAATTCCAGCCATTATGTTATATATCACTAAAAAGCTTGTTTAATGCTCTCTTCAAACATATAAATGATTTTTTGGCACATTCATATTTACTTACCTTAATAAGCGATCAAATTTGGGTGGTAAAAAACTCTATTATGAAGGAGGGGGGGGGGTATTCAATGCCAAAATACGGTTCTTAGTACGAAATTCCAGCCATTATGTTATATATCACTGAAAAGCTGGTTTAATGATCTCTTCAAATATATAAATAATTTTCTGGCACATTCATATTTACTTACCTTAATAAGCGATCAAATTTGGGTGGTGAAAAGCTCTATTATGAAGGGTGGAGGGGTATGCAATGCCAAAATACGGTTCTTAGTACGAAATTCCAGCCATTATGCTATATATCACTGAAAAGCTTGTTTAATGATCTCTTCAAATATATAAATAATTTTCTGGCACATTCATATTTACTTACCCTAATCAGCGATCAAAGTTGGGTTGTGAAAAACTCTATTATGAAGGGGGGGGGGGGTATTCAATGCCAAAATACGGTTCTTAGTACGAAATTCCAGCCATTATGTTATATATCACTGAAAAGCGTGTTTAATGGTGTCTTCAAATATATAAATAATTTTCTGGCACATTTATATTTACTTACCTTAATGAGCGATCAAAGTTGGGGGGGGGGGGGTAAAAAAAAAACTCTATTATGAAGGAGGGGGTATTCAATGCCAAAATACGGTTCTTAGTACGAAATTCCAGCCATTATGTTATATATCACTGAAAAGCTTGTTTATTGCTCTCTTCAAATATATAAATAATTTTCTGGCACATTCATATTTACTTACCTTAAGAAGCGATCGAAGTTGGGTGGTGAAAAACTCTATTATGAAGGGTGGAGGGGTATGCAATGCCAAAATACGGTTCTTAGTACGAAATTCCAACCATAATGTTATATATCACTGAAAAGCTTGTTTAATGCTCTCTTCAAACATATATATAATTTTCTGGCACATTCATATTTACTTACCTTAATAAGCGATCAAAGTTGGGTGGTAAAAAACTCTATTATGAAGGAGGGGGGGGGGGTATTCAATGCCAAAATACGGTTCTTAGTACGAAATTCCAGCCATTATGTTATATATCACTGAAAAGCTTGGTTAAGGCTCTCTTCAAATATATAAATAATTTTCTGGCACATTCATATTTACTTACCTTAATAAGCGATCAAAGTTGGGTGGTAAAAACTCTATTAGGGGTATGCAATGCCAAAATACGGTTCTTAGTACGAAATTCCAACCATAATGTTATATATCACTGAAAAGCTTGTTTAATGCTCTCTTCAAACATATATATAATTTTCTGGCACATTCATATTTACTTACCTTAATAAGCGATCAAAGTTGGGTGGTAAAAAACTCTATTATGAAGGAGGGGGGGGGGGTATTCAATGCCAAAATACGGTTCTTAGTACGAAATTCCAGCCATTATGTTATATATCACTGAAAAGCTTGTTTAAGGCTCTCTTCAAATATATAAATAATTTTCTGGCACATTCATATTTACTTACCTTAATAAGCGATCAAAGTTGGGTGGTAAAAACTCTATTATGAAGGAAGGGGGGGGGGGGGTATTCAATGCCCAAATGCGGTTCTTAGTACGAAATTCCAGCCATTATGTTATATATTCAATGCCAAAATACGGTTCTTAGTACGAAATTCCAGCCATTATGTTATATATCACTGAAAAGCTTGTTGAATGATCTCTTCAAATATATAACTAATTTTCTGGCACATTCATGTTTACTTAACTTAATAAGCGATCAAAGTTGGGTGGTAAAAAACTCTATTATGAAGGAGGGGGGGATTCAATGCCAAAATACGGTTCTTAGTACGAAATTCCAGCCATTATGTTATATATCACTGAAAAGCTTGTTTATTGCTCTCTTCAAATATATAAATAATTTTCTGACACATTCATATTTACTTACCTCAATGAGCGATCAAAGTTGGGGGGGGGGGAGGGTAAAAAACTCTATTATGAAGGAGGGTGGGTATTCAATGCCAAAATACGGTTCTTAGTACGATATTCCAGCCATTATGTTATATATCACTAAAAAGCTTGTTTAATGCTCTCTTCAAACATATAAATGATTTTTTGGCACATTCATATTTACTTACCTTAATAAGCGATCAAAGTTGGGTGGTAAAAAACTCTATTATGAAGGAGGGGGGGTATTCAATGCCAAAATACGGTTCTTAGTACGAAATTCCAGCCATTATGTTATATATCACTGAAAAGCTTGTTTAATGATCTCTTCAAATATATAAATAATTTTCGGGCACATTCGTATTTACTTACCTTAATAAGCGATCAAAGTTGGGTGGTGAAAAGCTCTATTATGAAGGGTGGAGGGGTATGCAATGCCAAAATACGGTTCCTTAGTACGAAATTCCAGCCATTATGCTATATATCACTGAAAAGCTTGTTTAATGATCTCTTCAAATATATAAATAATTTTCTGGCACAATCATATTTACTTACCCTAATCAGCGATCAAAGTTGGGTTGTGAAAAACTCTATTATGAAGGGGGGGGGGGGGTATTCAATGCCAAAATACGGTTCTTAGTACGAAATTCCAGCCATTATGTTATATATCACTGAAAGGCGTGTTTAATTGTGTCTTCAAATATATAAATAATTTTCTGGCACATTTATATTTACTTACCTTAATGAGCGATCAAAGTTGGGGGGGGGGGGGTAAAAAAAACCCTCTATTATGAAGGAGGGGGTATTCAATGCCAAAATACGGTTCTTAGTACGAAATTCCAGCTATTATGTTATATATCACTGAAAAGCTTGTTTATTGCTCTCTTCAAATATATAAATAATTTTCTGGCACATTCATATTTACTTACCTTAAGAAGCGATCGAAGTTGGGTGGTGAAAAACTCTATTATGAAGGGTGGAGGGGTATGCAATGCCAAAATACGGTTCTTAGTACGAAATTCCAGCCATAATGTTATATATCACCGAAAAGCTTGTTTAATGCTCTCTTCAAACATATAAATAATTTTCTGGCACATTCATATTTACATACCTTAATAAGCGATCAAAGTTGGGTGGTAAAAAACTCTATTATGAAGGAGGGGGGGGGTATTCAATGCCAAAATACGGTTCTTAGTACGAAATTCCAGCCATTATGTTATATATCACTGAAAAGCTTGTTTAAGGCTATCTTCAAATATATAAATGATTTTCTGGCACATTCATATTTACTTACCTTAATAAGCGATCAAAGTTGGGTGGTAAAAACTCTATTATGAAGGAGGGGGGTGGGGGTATTCAATGCCAAAATACGGTTCTTAGTACGAAATTCCAGCCATTATGTTATATATCACTGAAAAGCTTGTTGAATGATCTCTTCAAATATATAAATAATTTTCTGGCACATTCATATGTACTTACCCTAATCAGCGACAAAGTTGGGTTGTGAAAAACTGTATTATGAGGGGGGGGGGGTATTCAATGCCAAAATACGGTTCTTAGTACGAAATTCCAGCCATTATGTTATATATCACTGAAAAGCTTGTTTAATGGTGTCTTCAAATATATAAATAATTTTCTGGCACATTCATATTTACTTACCTTAATGAGCGATCAAAGTTGGGGGGGGGGTAAAAAAACTCTATTATGCCAAAATACGGTTCTTAGTACGAAATTCCAGCCATTATGTTATATATCACTGAAAAGCTTGTTGAATGATCTCTTCAAATATATAACTAATTTTCTGGCACATTCATGTTTACTTAACTTAATAAGCGATCAAAGTTGGGTGGTAAAAAACTCTATTATGAAGGAGGGGGGGGGGGATTCAATGCCAAAATACGGTTCTTAGTACGAAATTCCAGCCATTATGTTATATATCACTGAAAAGCTTGTTTAATGGTGTCTTCAAATATATAAATAATTTTCTGGCACATTCATATTTACTTACCTTAATGAGCGATCAAAGTTGGGGGGGGGGGGAGGTTAAAAAACGCTATTATGAAGGAGGGTGGGTATTCAATGCCAAAATACGGTTCTTAGTACGAAATTCCAGCCATTATGTTGTATATCACTAAAAAGCTTGTTTAATGCTCTCTTCAAACATATAAATGATTTTTTGGCACATTCATATTTACTTACCTTAATAAGCGATCAAAGTTGGGTGGTAAAAAACTCTATTATGAAGGAGGGGGGGTATTCAATGCCAAAATACGGTTCTTAGTACGAAATTCCAGCCATTATGTTATATATCACTGAAAAGCTTGTTTAATGATCTCTTCAAATATATAAATAATTTTCTGGCACATTCGTATTTACTTACCTTAATAAGCGATCAAAGTTGGGTGGTGAAAAGCTCTATTATGAAGGGTGGAGGGGTATGCAATGCCAAAATACGGTTCTTAGTACGAAATTCCAGCCATTATGCTATATATCACTGAAAAGCTTGTTTAATGATCTATTCAAATATATAAATAATTGTCTGGCACAATCATATTTACTTACCCTAATCAGCGATCAAAGTTGGGTTGTGAAAAACTCTATTATGAAGGGGGGGGGGGGGGTATTCAATGCCAAAATACGGTTCTTAGTACGAAATTCCAGCCATTATGTTATATATCACTGAAAGGCGTGTTTAATTGTGTCTTCAAATATATAAATAATTTTCTGGCACATTTATATTTACTTACCTTAATGAGCGATCAAAGTTGGGGGGGGGGGGTAAAAAAAACACTCTATTATGAAGGAGGGGGTATTCAATGCCAAAATACGGTTCTTAGTAAGAAATTCCAGCTATTATGTTATATATCACTGAAAAGCTTGTTTAATGCTCTCTTCAAATATATAAATAATTTTCTGGCACATTCATATTTACTTACCTTAAGAAGCGATCGAAGTTGGGTGGTGAAAAACTCTATTATGAAGGGTGGAGGGGTATGCAATGCCAAAATACGGTTCTTAGTACGAAATTCCAGCCATAATGTTATATATCACTGAAAAGCTTGTTTAATGCTCTCTTCAAACATATAAATAATTTTCTGGCACATTCATATTTACTTACCTTAATAAGCGATCAAAGTTGGGTGGTAAAAAACTCTATTATGAAGGAGGGGGGGGGGGGGTATTCAATGCCAAAATACGGTTCTTAGTACGAAATTCCAGCCATTATGTTATATATCACTGAAAAGCTTGTTTAAGGCTCTCTTCAAATATATAAAAGATTTTCTGGCACATTCATATTTACTTACCTTAATAAGCGATCAAAGTTGGGTGGTAAAAACTCTATTATGAAGGAGGGGGGGGGTATTCAATGCCAAAATACGGTTCTTAGTACGAAATTCCAGCCATTATGTTATATATCACTGAAAAGCTTGTTGAATGATCTCTTCACATATATAAATAATTTTCTGGCACATTCATATGTACTTACCCTAATCAGCGACAAAGTTGGGTTGTGAAAAACTGTATTATGAGGGGGGGGGGGTATTCAATGCCAAAATACGGTTCTTAGTACGAAATTCCAGCCATTATGTTATATATCACTGAAAAGCTTGTTTAATGCTCTCTTCAAACATATAAATAATTTTCTGGCACATTCATATTTACTTACCTTAATAAGCGATCAAAGTTGGGTGGTAAAAACTCTATTATGAAGGAAGGGGGGGGGGTATTCAATGCCCAAATGCGGTTCTTAGTACGAAATTCCAGCCATTATGTTATATATCACTGAAAAGCTTGTTTAATGATCTCTTCAAATATATAAATAATTTTCGGGCACATTCGTATTTACTTACCTTAATAAGCGATCAAAGTTGGGTGGTGAAAAGCTCTATTATGAAGGGTGGAGGGGTATGCAATGCCAAAATACGGTTCCTTAGTACGAAATTCCAGCCATTATGCTATATCACTGAAAAGCTTGTTTAATGATCTCTTCAAATATATAAATAATTTTCTGGCACATTCATATTTACTTATCTTAATAAGCGATCAAAGTTGGGTGGTAAAAAACTCTATTATGAAGGAGGGAGGGGGGTATTCAATGCCAAAATACGGTTCTTAGTACGAAATTCCAACCATTATGTCACATATCATTGAAAAGCTTGTTCATTGCTCTTTTCAAATATATAAATTATTTTCTGGCACATTCATATTTACTTACCTTAATAACCGACCACAGTTGGGTGGTACTTAACTATATTACTATGATTATGAAGCGGGGGGGGGGGGGGGGGTATTCAATGTTAAAATACAGTTCTTAGTACGAAATTTCAGCCATTATGTTACTTACCATTGGAAAGTTTGTGTATTGCCCCCTTCAAATATATAAATAATTTTCTGGCACATTCACATTTACTTATTTTGATAGATGATCAAAGTCGAGTGAAACAAAATTCTTTTAAATGGTGGGGATATTCAAAGTAAAAATACGGGTTTTAATACGAAATTCCAGATATCATGTTTCATATCACTGAAAAGCTCATATATTTCTCTTTTCAAATATATAAAAAAAATTTTGGCACATTTATATTTACTTCATTTAAAAAAAAAAAGATTAATGGTAAAGTGAAAGGGGGGGGGGGGGGGTAAGGCAAAATTTCGTGTTTCTATACCTAAAAGTAAAGTTAATCCTCTATTGAAATGAATTTGTTTTATTTTCGGCTGAATACATATATACTTTTTAAATTAAAATTGATACATGTTTGGTTGCCTTCACTAGCTGAATTAAAGAGAGTGGTGGGGTGGGGCGAGTGTTTTATGTCAAAATACGTGTCTTAATACGAAATTCCAGTTATTGCTCCATACATCACCGGAAAGTACGTTTCTATGGCTCTCTAAATATACTTGTTATTTTCTGGCACATTCATGATTACAAACTTGAGAAAAGATAAAAGCATTTTTATTTTTAACCAAGAAATGGATTACTAAAAATAGACTACTTTCAATTCATTTTATTTATCGAAGGCTGGGATTAGCCCATATCAAGCACGTGATTTTACTGAAGTCTTGATCATCCAGCGAATTTGGAAGTGAGGGCTGGTTTGATTCGCAGTTAGTGAAGGGTGTTATCTCCAAGTGAAGGCTAGCGGAACTGAGGGCTAGTTTGATCTCGGCGGTAAAACACTAGCATGACAGCGTATGCATAGACACTCTTCTATAATTCGATTAGTCTTAGATCTGCTCAAAAAAATTAAGCAGTACCTCGCTGCTAACTAATAAAAACACGCGAATGGTCCTTTCATCATATTACACAGTCTTGCTTGCTTTATCTTTAAAGATATCTGAGAATGTAAGGTTTGGTAACGGACTAAACAATCGTATATCTAATCGCAATAGAAAGAAAGCAATCGGCAAGGTCTTGGCATTAAGAGGTTAATCACTAAATTCCACTTTAAAATTAAACCTGGCGGCAGTATAAGCTGTTCAAATACTTGTTCTGTCTGAAGTGACGATCATTCCTCAATCACTTTAAGACCAACTCTAACAGTACGCAATGAGATATTGTCTTCTACGGCTAACGCCGTTGCTTAGAACTCCAGCCTTTTTCACGTTTATTTACATTTTCACAAAATCTTCCTTGCGTAATAATTATAGTCGGGTATGTATGAAGACAATATATTAACTTTGAGCATATGGAACCTATTGAGTAATATCAAGACCTTGGTTACAAAGGCAAACATTCAAATAAACTTCAGAACAATTTTCAATACCCCTGGCCCGTTGAGACATTTAGAGATGAAATGGGATTTACCTCGACGATTTTTATTTCTAGGGTTCATAATCAAACATTGTAGTAAGCGTTAAAAATGATCTCAACCAGTATATCTGATCTGTTGAATAATGGGGCCGTTTCGATGATAACAAGAATAATTTACACCCGACATGTAAATAATACGTAACTCGGCGATATTGATTTCTCGGGTTCATATATCAATCAATTAAAGCAAACGTTAAAAACAATCTCAAACAGTATATCTGATTTTCGAGGATGACAAGAATAACTCGGCAAATAATGCACAACCGATATTATTTTTCGATATGGTTGGGTTGTCTCTTACGGTCGCTGTAAATCATAGTTCTGTAACCCATTGGTACCAGCAACTTCACCATCTTATCAAGGAGTTCATGTACATGTACACTATTACCATGCATATTTCGGCACTAATGTCAAGCCCATTGCAGATTAAGAGCGTCGTCGATCAACGCGAATACCAAATCTCTTGCTTTCCAGCTAAAATGCCTATTTGTGATGATCGAGTAACAAGTTCGGGGCTCATTCAATGTCAAAGGTTTCCGTGAAGTGCGGTACGTTTTTGTCACAACCACTGATTGAACGCTACTGTTCACTTTTCTTCGGTAGAGGTAGATAACGTAGCTTAAGTTCGGGAATTTCTGACACGCTTAAAGTCAGTCAATTTTGTGAAACTCGCGGTCGTTGCTTCAGGAACATGCTGTACCAAATGGTAATGGCCGTCTGCACGGGGTATATATAACAGTCGTTAGATCTACGCGCAGTACGATTTCAACTGAATATCGCCAATCCCGACTGAACTATCACTAAAGCCTTAGAATTACTTCATTTTCACTTCTGCAATGACCGAACGGTGTTGATATTGGAGAACGTCGAAGAGGAAGCAGGTGGTATACTATCTTGCCATTGCCTATATCTAACTAACAGACAAGCGGTTTAACACGGATTATTAGCGCGAGAATTTTATTATCTCGCTAAACTGAACATCGACGTAATACACTGTAGGTATAATAATTAGACTAAACCTGTAAGCTCCTGTAAACCCGGAAGATAAAATGAACATTGTCGATATAGAGATATATGCGATTTGTGTTCAACGGTCGACACGAACAGCAGCCCAAAATTGAAAGTTCGGTACACAAGCTGATATCGGCTCAAACAATATGCATTATTCACGAGCTTACTCTGCCTATCTTATCTAAATTGTTAATTAAACATTAATTAATTTGTACACGCCTTAATCAACTGTCGATGCCATAGTTAATCTGCGATATATAGTGGATTTGAATACATTTTGTGATGGATAATTAAACGTAAGTTGGATAACGAGACTTTGTTATCGCACCAACGTTAGTAATGACGATCGAGGGTAGCCTAAAATTGAATCAATAATATGTGGGTTCAGAGTGAAGAAAGTTGACTTACATGTCAGCATATTCTAATTTCATTATCTTTTTTTCCACAATTATTCTTACCCAATATTCTTACAAAATATTTTAATTGTAAAGCTTGACATCACCAACGAAACTAATCCACTAGACCAACTAATTCCAATACTGTTTGTTTACCTTAATACGCACTACACCCTAATCTAATCAATGGACAGGTTCTTACACATAGGCCTAATTATATTATACCTTAACCATCTGGATCACCAAAGTTTGACTTTTAAACAAGTGGTTTTCCTGGAATTTTCCATTCTAAATGAGTTTGGTTCTTCACAGACATGGTCTTCATTCCATCATATCAAAAAACTAGATTGCTGCCTCTTTTATTTATTTATTTTTTTTTTGACATTGTGTGCTTTTCTAATTTAAAAGTTCGCAATTAAGCTCATTTTTCACAAATGCAATATAATAAACAGACGATTCCAAAACACGCAAATAAAGCGAGTTAAATTTCATTTTCTTTAGTTTCTTTCCAATCAATTGCGCAATATTCCCTTGAGATATCAAAGGAAATCTTACTATATGGTTTCAATTTCCGAAACTTCGACCTCTTTAGAATTAAGGTCTATGGCATAAAACGAACAATTGCTTCTAATTTCTTAAAACCATCTCTGAATTGCCAATAAATTACCAGTTTGTCTAGATGTGGCAATACAATCAGAATTATAAAATTTGATATTAAATTTATAAAATGTGAATTAATCCACAATTTTAAAGATAACTATATGGCAGATTTTAAAATTTATAGTCTCATTTCTATGACCATCCTTCATATTGCTGTGTTGTCGCGGATTTACTGTTTATTATTCAATAATATTTTATCTTCTGGTGCTAAAAGTACATTTAACATGTAAATCCGTTACCAACGTACTAACAAATAAAGGAGTTAGCACCTTGTATAAACTCGTATCCGATGAAATATAATATGTATATCCTTAAGTATTATTCAGAAAAAAAGAATCATCACCTTAAGGTATGAATGATCAAACTATATGTCAACAGTTCACTGTGCTATAGGAAAGAATACTTGACGAGTTTATTCCAGTACATTAACAAAGGCTAACGTCAATCGAATTTGCTATTTTGTATCTGAATGTAAAACAATTGGATTTATCAGAATTCCAAACAATAAGATTTATAACAACTCTGGACAAGTGTTTCATTTTAACATGACCGCATTTCATGTCGACCAGAAATAATGCAATCAACGTTAAGGACTTACTATCTATCAGAAGGTTGATCAAAGGTCTTTCGTTTCAATTAAAATGTCAAAAGAAGCAGAGCCTCGGCAAGAACAATCTGTTAAGAGTTAAGATTGCTTATAATACGGATTACATGCTTCAACACTGGTGAGTTTCCACACTATCCTCTCACTACAACCGTGCATCGGTCTATTAAGCTTAGTCGTTATGTTTAGAAGTAATGGTTTTGGACGATAGCCCCAGAAATCAATCAAACTAATGATTTCCTAGTAAACGGAATCTTAACGGAGGCAAGTTCATTTGCTTCACATACCATAGACGTCTACGATGGTCAATTGCTTTTTAAGAACTTAAGTAAATATTCATCGCGTTGAAATGCTAATAGTCATCACCTCGATTGTGCAAGATATCGAGGGCCAGCTAAACCAGTGTGATTTGAAATGATGGCATTGTTCGAGTGACACATGTCCCGAGAGACCTTTGATTTACAACTATTTCAATTTTACAGAAATGATAATCAATCCAATGTGGTACGTAGTGTTCTGAAGAAAGTACACCCCGAAGCATATCCATTTCCTCGTAAACTAAGTTCTTATTTATGGAACAGGAGTTATATGTCGTGGGATACATAAACACTCCGAGCGGGGAAGTTCTACTAAATTCCGTGTTTTAGAACGAGTAAGATAACCAATCGGTTGTACACTAATCACTTAAAAGAAAAATGTCCCTTTAATATCGAACTGGAAACACGTGTACGTATAGCACCAAAATTTTCGTAGCGTTTAACTCCAAATGGAACTGAATTATTGACCTGCTTAATACAAGCATCGTTCATGTATCATACCAGTCTGACAGAACATAAATGTCAGTAAAGTATGAAATTGTTTTACGCCAAATCGACCAAAAATAAAAACTATACATTTCTGACATAATTTTTTTTAGAATAACATGTTATGCGCTGGTGAGAAGCAACATAAAAGTCGAGGTTTGTTTGTTCTGAAGTCGTATGTGTTTTAAGCTTTTGTATGATTAAAGCCATCCCTATGAAACAACGAGTAAACATGTCTAGAAAGAGGGATGGAGAAATGGGGGTTAACGTCCACTCGACGCAAACTAAATCAT
Organism: Patella caerulea; assembly: GCA_036850965.1. NCBI lineage: Eukaryota > Metazoa > Mollusca > Gastropoda > Patellidae > Patella > Patella caerulea. The sequence goes on along the minus strand of JAZGQO010000014.1, from coordinate 14,412,799 downwards.
TTTTGGAATAACACATGGTACAATTTTATGTGAGGATTGGTGGCAAAATGGTGACGTTATTTCGATTTAGCCGCTTGTACACGACCACTAACCGTGAAACCCATTTCTGCCTTTCCATATTTGGGGGTTGGGATGGACTAGTGGTATAGAGTGCCGCGCTTCGACCTCTAGCTGGCCGGTCACCTCTGGCTTGCGGCTGTGGTTTCGAGCCCTGGTGTGAGCGTATGTGGCATGGAGATAGAGGCGCCTTCTCAACCTCGTGGGATTCCTCCGGGCACTCCGGTTTCCTCCCACTGCTAAAGACCCCTGCGCGCAAGCGAATTATTGAAATAAAATGAAACCATATGTTGGTCCCAAAATGACCTAGTTTGTGTCGAGTGGACGTTAACCCCCATTTCTCTCTCCCCCTTTCCATATTTAAAACACTCGCTTTTTGTTTAGTGCTATAAAAGAAATTTAACCGGACAGCAGCGCTACAAGCAACTACCAAGGTGTTTTGTATGTTGATACCAATGTGTATACTGGACCTCAGTTTTTCGTCCCTCTATACAGCACCATTGGTAATACCCCCGTCAGACCGGGGTTGCGTCCTTACAGCGCTTCTACTGCGACAAAAAATGGTCTCAGAGCGAGTCCAGATCGCCTAAAGCGTGGTAACAGCGCATTGGAAACACTGGATAACGTGCGGTGGTCGCCAATGAGCGTCGGACCACGACGTTTGTTTTGAACATGCTCATATGATCTGGAAATCTGCGAGAACGTCCTTATTGCGCTGCTACGGCGATAAAAAATGTTTTTAGGGCGTGCCAAGATCACCCTGAGCTCTGTGGAAATGCGAGATATCGTTCTGTGGACTCCATGGTCGTCAATGATCGCCGAGTCACGGCGTTTGCTTTGAGTATGTTCAAAGCAAACGCCAAGGTCCTGCCATATGACCTGGAAAACTGAGAGAACGTGGTGGGTCGCGCGATGAGCGTGGTAACATCTCTATGAACGTAGCACACGCGCAGTACACACGTGGAAAAGACGCTGCGAAAATTGTCACATTTGCAACGGTGCCTTCATGGCGTCTTCACCACAATCCTCACGCGTTGACCGCGACTCTGGGTCCTTATGGCGTTGTCATGGCGATGTTTCCACCACTGTTGCGCGACTGCATCACGACCTCATGGGGCTACCTCTAAAGCATATGGCGATGTTATGAGGTTCCCACAACGTGTATGGAGTTCTTAATACGACCATGGCACGGTTACCAAGCTTGCATTATTCGCTTATGGCGACCATGCTTTTCATGCACGACTTGCTTTAAAAACGGCTAAGGTCATCTTGAAATTTCGAATAAAAATCTAACCAGCTTGCATAGTCGCCATGATCACGTGGTGGAACGCACGTGTAGTCCAGATAAGACGGGTGGTTGAGCGACGCAGGTTCGCGATGACCGCCGTTGCCAAGCTTATAGATCTCAATCGAAACGCCATAAGCGCGGGGAGACCGTGACGAACCCACCGCGAGAATGCTATATAAACGCACAGGTCGCAGTAAGAACGCGACTTTTTTAAGTTTGTATTTTTGGGACATTTTTCCGCGTTGTGTTCACGCTTGCCGACGACCTTGTGTATTTCCAGGCCGCCGTTCGGTCGCAGGGCGCAGTAGGGTCACCACTCCGGTCTGACAGGGACTTTAGAGAGAACCACGCCGGAAAATTCCAATGAACTTTCTCCGTCAACACCGGGACCGAACACGGGATATCAAGGGTAGCAATGAAATGATTCGAATTGGGGTTTAACGTCCTAATGAAGACGGACATACGCCATAAAGTGTGTTATGCGGTAGATTTTTCCCGGGTAGCGGCACCATGGCTTAGCCTTATATAGAATTCCAACTATCAAGAGATCTTTTACGTGCAGGCCAATGTATACATGGGACCCAATGTCTTACTTACTGAGCCATCGTGGTTCCCTATGTGCTTTAAATATAGGTTTTTGTACAAGTTTTCATTTCTCGGATTGTACTTTTTGAAGATAGGCATGCGTAACGCTGTGTTACAATTCATAACGCGACATCCGGACAATACGAAAATTTCTCTGTCGGTAGTTAGGGACAACGGGCCTGGCAAAGAACAGTGTCAATTGTCTAGACGAGACAAAATCAAGTTCCTGCGCACATAAAAGAATCTGTCGCATTTGAAATTTTATGAAGAAATGCTACGGTCCATTGAAAATTTTCATCGTATCTTCAATAGCTCGATTGGTGCAGAAATGACAATGGGGGTTCACTTCCTGGTGTCGGTTAAAATGTTGGATTGTCACCTTATACAGGGCGACATCACAGCATGATACCAATCAGCCACCATATGAAACAGGGTTTCGTGACTCTGAATACTTAAAATATACGCTTGCATGAAACTGTTTGACACAACAAGCGTTGTGAGTTTTAAAGGCTTTCTTTTGGAACAAATTGTCGTTTTTATAGGATTTGTGTCACTGTGTGCTTTTCTAAATTGCTTTCAAGCATAGTGTGTATGCTGTAAGAGGTAATTGCACGTAGAACATCTTTTCGCTTGCTTTTGTTAGTTTAAAGACATATTATTTGTGTCTAAACAGCTTGAAACGGCATTTCTTGTCTGGGTTTATATTCACAACACATACGTCCCTAATTTGGTTAAATATAATATCACAATATTTCGTGCGTGTTCGCGTGAAAAGACGAGTCTTCTCTCTCTCTCTCTTCATGCAGAGTTAATTTTGTCTGGAAGTTCTTGGGGAAATGATGCTCGTGTTTCGCTTTTTCTAGTTCCTCTCTGGCAATCAAATGTATGTTTGTCGCCTTGATGTATTAGCGGAAAGGAAATTTAATGGTGTGGTACAAGTACCCTGCTATTGATTTTAAGCTCCGAAGGTCAGGTATATTTATTACAACTTACGGTCCGCGATATTAGACATTTATAGAGCTATCATTAATGTCATTGACACAAGATACGAAGTTAAATGATCACGTATTTACTTCTTAAATTTCCGATTATTGATCTATCTTTAGGCGTAAAATCTTCAAATAAAACAGTAAGGTCAAGTTCTGTAAATGTACCAGCCGTGCGCACGCGATCATATCTAAATGAGACATTATAGATCTGCATAAAAGCCAATGGAACTTAAACAGACGGGAATTCAACAGAATTTTAGACTATATAAATTAACAAGGATATGCTGATTTAATTGAGGAGTGTCATGTAGAATATGTCTATATATCCCCTTGCCAGTGAAGTTGGCAGCATTTAATCGTTCGGATGGTATAAAAACGGAACAGGCCCTGGCGCCGTTGTCCGTGAAAATTGCCTTCTTAGCACACTGTATTGTACATGTTTGTCTCAATTAGCTCAGTCTGTGCAGAAAAGTAGGACGTTAAACTCAGTCTCATTTCATTTAATACCTATAATTTAAGACTCGAAAATCTTGCTGTTCACTTATTTTATTTACGTGTTATATGATATTTCTGTTTGTATTCATATGATTACAAATCATCCAGGGAAAAGAAACGCCACCGACTTGCCAGTCTCAAAGCATTTTAATCTACCGACAACATCTCTAAACGTCCAAATCCAATAAGGTCTGATAAGCTAATACTCGGTAGACCTAAAGCGGGTTCCATATTACAAAATTGCGAAGATCCGTTACAACACTAGACGATCTTGGCATTAAATATGTCAGACCGATTCCAGTAATTAAAGGAGATAGAGTTGTATTAAACGGTTATGGCATATGTAATGTCCAGCCCGTCTCTCTTCTAGCCAATTTTGCTATAAATATTAATATATCAAGCCCCAAGGCACAATATGTTTCGACAGATAATGCTACATATAGTGGTACTTAAAGCTGGTAAAAAGGCAACATTTGTTATCAGATATAATTAGCCCCGTTTCGTTTCCTAAAGCAGAAAGAACGGGAAAAATGTTTATAAGTAGCAGTTACCACATCAAAGCGATATGGAGTGTGGGGAACCACGGTGGCTCCGTGTGCGAGACTCTGGTTTGCTAAACAGTGCAGATTCTGAGGGCCTGAAAAGTAGCAATGATTGACTAATTGTTCGAATGGGAAGAAAATCCGAGGTCATGTTGGCGTGCCCGTAAAATAGTCGGCCGTAGTGCCACTCTCCGAGCAAAACTTCCATAATAGCACCTTGTGTGGCGTATGTCCGTCTTCATACAGAAAATTTGGATTTTAAACCCTATTTTGTTTCTGTATAGAGTGCATAACTACTAACAATCAATGTTGTATGTGTCATTTTTGTCTTGTCCGCAGGTCTATCTTGTGTGTAGTGCAGACCTCCTGCACTTACTTGTAGGGTAAAAGGAAAGCGAATTCTAAAAAGCATTAATCAACAATAGATATTCCAAATGTATACAATCTCACCTGTTGTAACATAGTATTACCCAATTGATTGCCATATCCTTTTCGTTTCTTTGCTATAACAGTTAGCAGATGCTAAGTATTGTGCCTATATAAAGTCTATTATATAAGACAGATAATAAAATTCAGTAAAAATATTGGTTCTTATGTTTCAGTATTTATTTACTGATTTATAAGAGTTCTCAGACAAGATATATTTCCTGAATATATATACAACCTCCCGATCTGTTATGGATATGTTCCCTGGGACCGTTTTAGTTTCTAACAAGACAGTTTCCACCACCATATGGTGATGAACAAAATCCCATGGTTTTGACAAAAGTGGGATTAAATGTAGCGACCCTTGTTTATTGACAGGCGGCCGTTCTTGCAGAGTGTTAAAACAGTCTCGGAGTATAGTTCACTGAATAAATTACAAATAATGTACTGTGAAAGTTGAATAATAAAGATAAGAAAAATACTCGCCTTTCACACTGTAAAACCCAACATCATCGATCTGAAAAAAGGGATATGTACATTTTACGACACATATTATTAATCTACTATAAACGGATAGAAGGTACAACTTGACAGATGTGCCAAGACATATAAACATTGCAAGGTATGTTAACATATTGAAATAATACAGGTTCCCAGTAGCTCTTGAAATCGATTCCCGCAGGTGCAAATCACACTTTAACATCACTGCTGACTATCAAAATGGCGACATGAATTTAATAGATTAATGTAAATTCTCATAAAATTAATCTTTTCTATTTACTCAGATCAATCGTTTATAATATGAAAAAAAGTTTATAGAAAGACATTTCTCTTAAACTGGGTCATCAACTAAACCATATTATTTGGTCTTTTATACAGTTGGCATGGATTTAAAATTTAATATTATTAAAGACGCATTATGTTAGAGCTAAATCTGAAAATATCAGGTTTTTATTTTGGCTATATTTATCTTTATTTAGATGTATTCACATGACAGGCAACCTATAATCAACTCTCTAGTTCATCGGATGGCGGAGATGTAAACGGATTGAAATACCATCGCCATTTAATGATTTAATTTACAAATGGATTAACACGTAACGTTGCTACGATAATAATTATGTATTTCTTGAACTATAATGTATCTTTAATGAAGCTCAGCAAGCATATCTAAAACACCAACTTCTTGTGTGTGTGTGTTCCTATAAAAATATCTTTTGTGAATATTCAGTAATATTAATACATCTATTAATGTTTTCTTTCATTTGTGTGCTTCTTTTTCTGTTTACTGTTCCATAAGGACAGCCAAATAAAAAGACTCGTTTAAAATTGAGGGAATTATTGTAAAAACAGACAGCAAATACGTCATGCCGACTTTAGTCTGACTGCCAAATATCCCTGTCTAAAACAAAATCGATGTTAAAAGTCGCCTTCTCGCTCATACATTATTATATGGAAAATCTGCAGGTTTTAGTCCAGTGAATTGGCAGTGAAACCCCCTTTCAACTCTTGGATACGCTGGTTTTAGTAAAAAAAAAAGTGCAAATATATTACTCTTAATAAAAGCAAAGTAATTCAGATGCAATAATTAAATTTGAGTCATTACTGGAATACCAACAATCCCATCCAAGAGTAATAAAAGTAACCTTATAAAACTTCCCAATATTTCTGGCATTAAGATGGTAAGCCTAGTTGAAGTTTATTGCCTCGTCTAGCGTCTTGTCTACTGACAACTGCATGTGTTGAAGTAATTCATCAAAAAGGCAATATCGAAAACTTTTGAAATATGTGACAAGTCTCGCGCTATAGTCGCAATATATTATCTAAGGTGCTTCAATAACATCGCCACCTGCCGTCATGTAAGCTTGAAATCCTTCAAGTTGAAATCTGTCTTTGAATTAAAATACGACGTCAAAAGAAAGGGGCTTTAACAAAATGAAGTGACAGTAACGAATGAAATAAGAACTATTATAAGGAAACTTCCGAGTGATATAAATTGCGCTCATTTTTTTTAAATGTCAACTATAGCAGGGTTTTTTTTTTAATATAAGCCGTCGTTTAGTGTCAGTGCCCTATAATAAGTGTCTTAGTATTATCAACGCTACGAAAACATACAAATTAGATATAGGGGAGAATACAAAAGCTGGTGACGCTGTGGATCGGGAGAGCCATCTTAAAAGCACTATAGGTTAAATAATGTTTTGTTTAAATGGATGCCAAATACTGATCAATCTGCTTAAAACACGGACCCTATATCGTTTTTATAGTTCAAAATTCTGTTTTACTTGGATCTGGAAGAATTATAATTGACGTGTCCTGGGTGATGTGAAGGATTAGTCAGTGAAACGGTCTGTTACGGCGAGTTATTGACCTTTTGTTGTACGGAACTGTGGGTAACCCACTAAAAACGTCAACGCTGATTAATCAATGTCTGACGTCATAGGGTCAAAAGCCGCTGGTTTGACCCCTGACCTGCATACGTAACTAACGTACGAAAATTTTATGGTAGCTGGCAGGTAGCGTGTCTCTTATGTTTAGATTGCTCTGACGTGATCTCTCACTATAACTTATCAGATCTTCATGTACTGTAGGCCATCGAAAGTATAAAAAACAAACGAAATGTCGACCAGTATTGTAATCAGATTGGATGCTGATTCAGTGGAACAGGACATAAAATTAATCACAACATTAAGGTTCATCCAGTAATTTGTCATGTTATATAAGATTATTTCACATTTTTTGCAGATATGGCTATCCATGCAACGAAAGATAAAACCCAAGCTTCCGCCCTGCCGTTTCCTCGGGAGATTAGTGTATGTTTCAATAATGGGCGACGTAAATGCAGTTTTCCTCCTGATAGTTTTTAATGTGGATAGCATACTGGAAGATAAACAGAATCTACTGAAGAAGACCATATTAACCCCTTACCGCCTCCCATCCCCTAAAGATGGCCTCCCCCACCCTACCCCGATAATGTATACAGCCCACGTAATATTGATGTGAGATTATCTCGCCTATAATGTAAACAAACTTCATTTTAGTATAATTTGTTATATCAACAGAACCCAATATAAGCTCCAACTAGAAACAAAAGAACGGTCAATACACTATTGACCGTCGTTATATAGTGATATAGAAAGCTGTCTTAAGCTTATTGTCTTTTATAATGATCTGAGCAAGTTATTTGGATTTATAAGTGGAAAGTTTAAAGAATAATATTCACAGCCCTCAGATATATTTCTTTTAGTTGGAACCTAATATTGATCGTGTATTGTGAAACCTTTTGTTGATCGCAAGATCTTCGTGTGAACATCTTAAGGCATCCAACTGAAGAATATGCCTTGGGTAACTCCCTTTGTCTTTAAAACCAATATCCATATCAGTAACAAAGTAAGGGAACACCTTAAAATTGCTGGCGTGTTTTTTAATATGTGCATGTTTCATGCTGAATCGAGCTGCTACAAAATCGATGGAGTCATAAAGGATCCTTTTATTTTGAAATTGCAAATGGGTTATTATTTTGTTGGAAAACAATGCGACAAACCCTATGTTATAGAAAAAAAATAAGAGTATAAAGCAGATAGACGGTATTGAGTTCCGATATAACAACGGGTGCATATTACTTCACGTTATACTGCCTTATATAATACACACACAGATAAAATATATATTATATTACATAAAGTAATCAGCAACTAAAATATGCAAGATCTTTATTCTAGATATACTTTATCCTCTATTATTATTTTAAGTAAAAATGTTGTCCATTATGATCATTGATCTGGAAAAGTATTATAACTTTACATAATAGATGAATATTTCAGATACACATAATAGTCTGTCATTATTTTAAATTACATGTAAAAATAAAACCTCCCTTATAATTATGGATTTCAAAAGTCATTATCGCTTTAATTAGATGAATAAAATTCGACGCGTGATTGACGTCCCGTTCTGTCCTATACTGGGCTGATAAAAGCGATCATACGACATGCAGTGTGCATGAGTGAAATTTTGCCCGGGCAGCTGCACCACGGCCTACTCTTATATCGACTTCCAACTGTCATGACATACACCAATGTGTCCTGAGTTTTTAGTCTAAACCGAACGACCAGACAGCTTTTCTTGTCAGGCCCTCTCTTCTGCATAACTAACAAGGGGTAATCAGGCTGGACAATCTGCAGGGATCGAACACGCGACTTCCAGGCTTGCGAGTCAGTGTCAGTGTCTTACCTACTGGTCACCGTGACTCCCTGGATTGAGACGAGAATAGAGTGTGAAAGCTATGGTTTCATAAAGAGACCTTAACTAAGGATAGCCAATAAAACCTGACGTATGTAGCACCCGCTGCTTATTTCCAATGGGATCTAAAGTTGTCAAGGTCGCGCCAGGTCATCAGTGGGAGACACAATTTACTAAGTATGCCATCACATCAATGTATCACAAATAATTAAATATATTTATGGTAGATAAAGTAGCATGTAGGCCTATCAGAGATTAATATTGTGTTAACAATAAATACTTCTTGGTGGCAGCTTTAAAGCTACATACTAAATAAAGACTGAATATGATTCAGAGTAAATCGTTTAAAATACTTATGGCGATATAATAAATGATGAAAACTGATCTCTACCCGCGCATTTTGAATAAACTGGATGTTGTTCCGCATTGATGAGTATCTCTTACACATTTGTATTTTGATTTCAGTCACGATGGTCAATTATAATGAACAATCTTATGTACATGATTTAGTTTTAACTGTATAACTCTGTTTTCAACAATTAGGTTTTTTTGAATCGGAATATGAAACATGATCTCTTGTTTTGAATAACTTGTAGTATCTTTTAGTTCTTGATTCACATCAGAATACCAGGCATTAATTACAGCGAAACAGAAATTTTAATCTTGAGTTTGTGTTTTTAATAATTTTGTTATGTTCCCGGTGTTATGGTAGCTTATTGTAAACTGTTTAATATGACTTAGTGTACGTTTAGGCCAGCAAAGAAATTCAAATGAAATCAAAAAGTCGTTTTACAGAAATTATATAAATTACGTGGCAATTTTTACTGCTTGGACACCGAGAGACAAAAGCGATATTTTGTTTCATAAATCGGCAGGTAACCAACCATACCTTTGTAAACTTCCGCATGATAGTATTACAAACGACCGACACATAAAGAGAGATGGATTCCTGGCGTGCGGCATGATATATCTTCATTTTACAGAATACATAATATAATGTGTATTACACTGCGGTTTAATATTCACCAAACACAATAAGGTAATATTGCAAGTATTAGTTCTCTCAATATCAACAAATGTGGATAATATCTCCGTATTTGTACTCCTCTAATGGTACCTACATGACAGGTTATCTTATTGACTATGTGACCTGTCACGATGGTAAAGCGCGATTGCCCCGAGCTCTGTTGGGGGAGATTGTATCCCGGATTTTGGTGGAATAAAATGCCGTATCTTGTCAGATTGCTGGCTATCTGATTAAAACACAAAATTTCGTTTTACTTGTCTTTACTTCATAAGCATCTGTAAGAGTTGTTATATAACTCGCGTTCTGAATGATATGAGGGATTAGACTGTTCGTCGTACGTTTCTCGAGTTTAACGCCCAGTTCTATCGCGGGTGATATCGTAGGGGTTTTAGTAAATGAAACGGTTTTATCATTATCCGTCTACGGTCCATGGTCTTGTACAGTGTGTTTGTGGCGTAACCGTGGGAAACCAACTAGAAACATCAACACTCATTGGTTAATCAAATGTCTGACGTCATACGGTCAAAATCCGCTGGTGTGACCTATGGCGTGACCTCCCACAGACCAGATCTTCATTTAGTAGAGACCATCGAAAGCATAAAAAAAACGAAGAGAAATATAGCTCTTTATTTTAAGCAGTGCAGACTGATAGCTACACCTCTTACTCAATATTATCCATATATTAAAAACGCGGAAGAAAATGCAATATTTGAATCAATATGGATATTATCTTACCGTAAAAATATGGGATCTTAATTTACAATATTTTAGCTATAAAACAGAGATAAAAGCCCGGAATTTCAAAATAAACTGCACACTGTTAGTTTTCTAAATATGTATCATACTCAATTAATGAAATTCTGTCGATTTATTATTGTATCTTTGAGCATGAATATTCGCGTAGGCTCGACAAAGCACCGAATTCAAATGCCTACACTGGACGTTATCTCCCCTGATCTATGAAATGCTTTTGAGGTCATGGGATTAGTTAAAAATTTAACAAGTAATTTTTTAAAATGTGATCAAATGTAAAAAGATTTGTCAATTTAAATATAAAAGAATTCCTCTGTATCATTCAGACATGTTGGATTGGGAGACATGTCAAAAGGATGAACCCGTCCTTGCCAATAGTCTCTGCTTCATTAGTCTGTTCATATGCCTACATTCATGTCATATTGATGTTTTAAATGTAAATACGACGCGAATCGCTGCGACTGTTATGTGAATGGTTGACTAGTTGTAATCGCAAACAAATGTTGTTTTCTGCTTATACTAACTTATTTCTATTTTGTTCATATGTATCTTTATTTTTTCTTTTGTCTGGTAATGTCATAACTATAAGCATCCGATTAATCACGCATATCTCAAAATATTTAATATGAAAACAATCATATTATTTTCATTCCAGATAAATACAATATATGACGTATTTCAAGCTTTAACTTCCAAGGAAAATACTTATCCGTGTAGACATCCGACTTTTTAATGAAAAATATTTACATTAAACGTATTAGAACAATAAGTTTGATTTTTTTTGCTTTTCTCACGAGAAACTTCACTTCGAAGCATATACGTATCGAGCAACTTTGAAGTTATTTATCATGAAGACAGAAATTGATCTCTGAAAAGTATATTATTATTATTTTTATATTTTACAACAAGAACCAACATTTTTTCTGTCACATTAGGAAGATTTCTTCTCTTTTTTTTTTGAAAATGAAAGGAATAAAAAATGAAGTTTTTATTATTTTTGTACATTGATTTCCAAGAAATACCATGATAAAATTCTATTTTTATGAAATCAGGTACACTCGACCATTTATGCTTTCCCTTTGCCACTATGCATATTAAACTTAATAACGTAACGATGGTGCTATTTCGAGAGAAAGTGAATGTGCACACAGGTGGAAAGGACGGTGTCCTAAAGACCAATAGAAATGTTTTTGGATAAAGTCATGTACTTCCGACTTAATGCTAGTATTAACACTCTCTACGGTATGATCACGCCAATATCTCCACATGTGTAATATAATAGAGTCATATTTGCAGAGCAATCGGAGGGATTTGGGATAGTCACTTCCGGTTTATTTCCCTTTATCAACGCTCTATGCAGTATTATTACACCAATATCTCCCTATATATCTGTTAATGTTTGGTGATCTGGAATCTGGTGTAACTAGTCTAGACAAATTTGGTTCCTCGATATGTATGGATTCATGCTGCGCGATTACCGGAAACTAACCATACTGTGTGACGTCTACTCAGCAAGCTGTAAATGTGCATGGCTGGCGAAAGTAAAGGTTGGCTAAGTTGGCTTATGTTATTCTAATATATCTTTTAATAATGATGATAGATAAATTTCAAAATCAACGGGAATCACTTAATATATTTTTGCTTTCTCTAATAGAAATGATATATACACTTTTGTTCTATGTTAAACAGACATGGGAGGTGAAATAAAATGGGATTTAACACCCTACTGTTATGCAACACCATAGCTATGGAGGGCAGGCATATACGCCATCTTCGTTACCCCAGTAGTAGCAGAACAGTAGGACGCTAAACCCATTTCATTATTATACGCCTTGCAGTCTGATGTGAGGAAATTGACGCCTACTCATCGTCAAATTCCAGCGGGGACAAACCCCGAACCTCCTGCTAAGAAAAGCATCTTACTGAGCCATCGTATTCGTAGGCCCCTTCGCCGCCAAACAGAAATGGAAGTTGACTCTTTGATTTTCTTTGCAGTAATCCAAACTATAAGTCTTAGTTAGAAAAATACCCCTAATCAAAATAAATTAAGCTAATGCTATCCTCGGATTTATTTTCGTATACATACATATTATGATTCATGTCTATAAAACCGTGTTTAATATTCTTTTGCAATCTTTATAACCTGCAAGCAAACCAAACGTCACGTCTCTAATATATCTCCACTTGACCAGGAAATAGACCGATGGCTAGTTTATTTAATTAAATAGGAAACCAGACAGGTCGCTTATGTAAACGTGTAAAGCTCAATTGATTAGACCATCTATTTATCTCATAATTTGGTTCTTACAAGATTAGGTTATGTAAAGCAAGACTTTAATTATGCTGATTGTTGATGCCTAAACTGCGTATTGCCAGTTCTTTCTATCTAGTTTAGCTTATGACAAGGTTATCGAAATGACCAGATGCAAATAAAGTTTGGCTTAGCACCTCACTACTAGATCGCTTAAATTACAAATATGACCATTATGTAACAAGTTTTGTTCTTTGGTCGCCTTAATCGTCAAATATGACCATTATGTAACAAGTTTTGTTCTTTGGTCGCCTTAATCGTCAATTCGTGTATACTGAAGGAATTTCTTGTCTCCAAGAAGCCGCCGTTTTTTATGTTTTTCTACAGTGAACCCAAGACTCTCGCGATTTAAATGCAATCTTGTTTGGCGCAATATGGCCCGGTTGGAGCTGACGTGCCATTAAACAACATTTCATTCATTCATTAAATGCAATCTAGAATGTCAAAGAATAGAATCATTATGTAATGAAACGGTCTTGTATATCAATTACCATATTCTCAAAGCAACGGAAACGAACATTAATCACGTACATGTATTAACCACTGCCATAATACACACCAATTATGGACGATTGTTTCCATATGTTACGTTGGCTTAGACTAATCAAATTCGTCGATATGTTATGTCTCGGTTGCATTTACTTCTTGCTTCTTTTAAAAGTATAACATGTCTGTTATACGCGGCTTAAATTAGCTACGATTAAACTATTCGGTATAGCCCATTTTACCCCATGCTGCAATAGCATGAAATTGTAACCTGAAAATTTTCGAAGCAGCTGTGTAAGCAAGTCGTAATAACATAAGCAAAGGTCAAGTATCTCAGAAGGACAGTTTCTGTGTTTAGCCTACTAATACGACAGGGAACCAGATCCAGTCAGGGGAAGATAACCAAACAGTTGATACTGCGCGTAAACATTACTTCACCCATATTATGATCAATTACATAGATAACTTAAAATGCATTGATCATTGACCTACTTTTGTGAGGCAATATATAATCAAAAGTCACAAATGGTATACAATATTATTCTAGAGTGTATGTAAAGGCTGTTATTAAATTCAGCTCATCGAATCAGAAATTATACTACGGTTATGTAAATGAAATGATATATTATTTGTATACTATACAGTGTGATGGTATCCTGCCAAAACTTAGACAGCCATATCTTAGACAGCTTAAAACAACAACATTTACGGTCAAGTGCACAACTAATCCTCAACCTCTTACCTATATTTGATAATGGAACAGTCCAAGAAAATCTAGAAAAATCCCAAAACTTAGACAGCTAGTTCAAAACAACAGCAAATTGTAACATTGGTGTATGTTAAAGCAGATTTATTAACAAATATAAAACAACCAGTTTCGCTCGATCTGCGTTCTCGATTCTCTTGATGATGCCAACAAAGCGGAAGATGTTGGGATGTCGGTGGGGGAGAGAGCGGTTCAACCTGCTGTGAAATCCCTCCAGGTTGTTATTGGTTCTTGGGCCTTGTGTGTTGTGCAGAAAGAGTCGTCCATTCGATGTCTTGGTCCACGCTTCATCAAGGGCAACTTCAGAGAGACTCTTGGGCAAGCAGGCAGTCTTCCGGCGATGACGATACAGGGCGCTGCTGACACTGGAGAAGGCCGGCAGCGATCTCGTTTTCGTAGAGGGTGTGCATCTGTGCGGTCTCTTCTCTTGCTGTCTTCCGTAGGTTGCTGAGGAACTTGATCTTGGTTGCTTCTTCAGGAGGGTGAATGTGGTCGCTGACATTCTAACAAAAGTCACCCATAGTGGTGCACTTTCCGGAACATGCAGTAACTACACATCGCCAGTGTGTGCAGGTCTGTCTCACTTTGTTTCTGTTGTACAGAAAACCGTCTAGGAAAACTTGCGGAGTTCCCTTCTGTGATGTGACATAGTCTACCTTTCCAGTCCAGCCATGTTGCGATAATGTCTTAACATCAAGGTCAGTCATTTTATATTGCTGTTTAAAGTTCGAAGGAAGTTATATTTTGAAATCAAAGCATCTCAGCTGCTTACACATCCTTTACTGCTCAATAACATCTCAGCTGCTTACACATCCTTTACTGTTCAATAACCACACTTGCATCAAAGTTAGACATTTTAAAATAAAAACATCTCAGCTTCTTGCACATACTTAAATGATTAATAATCACCCTTGGATCAAAGTTAGATATATTTTCAAATCAATGCATCTCAACAGTTTTAACATAACTTATTGATTTGATAATCAAACTTGCATCAAAGACATTCATTTTCAAATCAAAACATCTCAACAAACTTAATCTCCCTATGGGCCAATAACACCACTGATTAGGACTGTTCCATTGCAGCTATGGGTGTTGTGTTAATTAATAACTTACTCCACTGACTAAGTTATGGCTGTCTAAATTATGGCTGTCTAAGTTTTGGGAGATAACCTTACTGATAATTACGGTGCTCTTATCTGTATACACAAGACTCCGGGTTTTGGCCAAACCGAACGACTAGACGCTTTCATTTGGCAATGACTTCGACCTACACCAATGACAAGAAGGGCCAGACAGGAGAAAACAGCGGGATCGAACCTGGGAACTTCTGATTATTTATCTGTACCAAGCTCGCAGTATGGTCGTTAGTTTTCCAAGACTCACACAGATGGTGCTGTGAATCACCTTTATCAACCTGAAACTTACATGCATATTTGGTGGTGCAGATCACCGTTATTTATTCAAGACTCACACGAGTGGTGGTATGAATCCCACGGTAGGCGAAGTGAATTAAGTTTAAACCCCCCAAAATATCCATGCGTTAGATTTGGTCCATTTGAATAAAGGTGAAAAAAATAATTATTAAATAAATTTTAAAATTTATAAAAAAAAAGTGGTATTGATTGTGTAAAATACTCAATCATAACTCTGACTTATACTGGTACACTAATAAAAGTATGGATAGAAGAAAATGTACTGGAATCAAAAAGAAATTATTTTACACTGATGTGTTATGCTTGTCAAGTTGAAGATCCTCGTTTTTCAAATTCGAGCAGTTTATATTTCTAGCCATTTAATATGTGAGCGAAACAATCAAGCCGTAGATCAAGTCTGAAGTTTACAAAATATTAACTTTTCGTACAAAATTGGATTAAATAAAGAGACGATATATTAACTTGGTCAATACCCCCGTTCATCGCCTGGATAGCCTACATTGGGTTTAATCTCTCCATGCAGGATACATGGGTTTAAATCAATCAAAGAAATTGTTATTTAATTTCTTTACTCAACGATACGAATTTTTAATGTCTGATGCGAGTAAGCAATTGCCATACATCACTGGTATTTCTATGCATGCTATTGTATAATATGATATTGACAAATTACCGTCCCGGGTATAAAAATAGATTTTATAAACCAAGATTCCGGTGACCTTTTGTCATCCATATTTCAACGAGCGGAAGGCGTTAATCATACAATCGCCTCTTAGATTACACGTGGCGTATTAATTGCAAGAAGACACAAATGTGGTAATGTTGTTACTTATTTTGACAATAATTGACTCGAGCATCCTAAGCCAGCTAATCCCTAGCTTCATCCTTTCATTTCGTAATGCTGTATAAGGTAACAAATTTATATTGATTTATTCATAAAATAATATGTTAAAAAAACGGCTTTTTGTGGAAGCATTGTATGATAGAAATTGCATGTAATCTAGTGATTTATCCATCAAATGCGCCATATTCGCGGTATTCCTAGGTAATTAAAAAATGATGGAAGTAACATCGCACAGCAGTTTGCTTTCATATTATTTTATATTTTATGATGTAACAGGTACAGAGACAGACTTTATCATCTGATATTAATCTATGGGGGATTTTGTTTTATTTGTAAATGAGGTGCAATTTGTGAATATGGAATTACTAACGCGTTATAAAACTGTAACGATATGTCCCTCGTAACATTCTTGTTTTGTCACATGGTCATAAAATCAGTCCTACTGTAACGGTATTAATGCTAAAGCTAGCGGAATATATGTAATAAAACTCCCATGCAATTGATATGGTATTAAACATTAGAAATGTTTATTTCTTCGGAACAGCTATTCGTTTTTATGGATATTGAAACTATTTGTGTGGAATGATATTATGTAAAAATGTGTCGAATGTATTCAAAAGTTTCGGCTGATGTCACAGCTGGTCCATCACCCGTTAGCTTTAATATATATTCTGTATTGTCATTACGTGGCCGAACAGTATCCTTTCAATATTAGATATGTACTGCTTGGCTTCAATTTTCCCCAAGGTTCTGAAGTAACATAAATTTGTCTCTATTATTGTACTCAGTGAATCCAGGGGCGGATCCATGAATTTTTGCAGGAGGGGGTTTGTCAGGTTTCTGTTATTGAAATCTGCCATCATCGTCTCTAAATTACATAGGCATACATACAAATTGAGCTTTTTAAACAGAGAAATCATTTTAATACTGATGTAAGATCACTTTGTGATGTAATTTCATTGATGCAAGGCATTATTTTGTTTTATGTAGCTGAGCAGGGGGGGGGACCCCCTACCCCCCCCCCCCCCCCACATCCGCGCCTGTGAAGCAGTGACGAATCTACGTTAGATTATAATAAACATTATACGTCACTTGTACAGCTTTCAATTTTTGTTTTGATTATTAACAAAACTACCATTACACAGCTTTTATATTAAATGAGAATGCAAACAATAGATATTTGAACGATGGAGACAGTTGGCCATTTCGTTTATTTACATCTTAATCTAATATCAGTTCTTTGCCTAGCTTCATTGCCATTTGGATCTAAATTTAGGATGCATCGCTAATAATACAGCATCGTGAAATACGTTTAATATGGCTAATATTTAAAATAATAACATTTTTTATAATATATTTGAGAGCTGTTCCTCATCCGTTGTCAGACTTCAGAATTTATTCGTGACTTCTATTTAATACGCACAGAACAGACATGGCGTTTTATTATTAGTCCTTACATTCGCCAAGTTGACAATAAACTGAATAATTAAACCGTTTGTGCAATAACTGTTGGAATCTATTGGGTTGCGTAAAACTAAACTGTCACAGGGGCGTTTGATATTTTGATAAAGCTGATCCTCTACAAAATAAGATCTGCTTTTTTCATCTGAATCAAAAGTAGGAGATTTAATTAAGGAAAATATAAAGACGTTTTGTTTGGATCGATGTGAGTCTTTCTTTGCAACAAAATCTCCGTTTCATCTGAAGCGTCATCATTACAGCGTTTGATTATCTTTCCTTGAAAAAAACACTACGAAACCCGATTGAAGTTTATTTTATGAATCGTAATAATGCTATATATGTGCTCTGCACATACAAGAAGACCCTTGAACGAAACATTTCAAGTTGCTTAAATGCTTTCTCTTTAAGAAACGGTTATGGAGACAGGGTTACTCGAATAATAATATTACACCATACATGTACATTAGTTTAAAGATCGCAGATGAGTTCTCTCTGCGATCTTAGAATTGAAATGGGGTTTAACGCTCTACTTTTCTGGTCCACTGGGGCCAATAAATACGAACTCGGCGATCAAGTCGGTTTACTATAGTTGATACAAACATAAGGTTTAGTACGTAGAATTTGAATTTAAATACGCCCTGTTATATAAATGAATACTGTAATAACTAAACACTTATTTTGGTATAAATTGAAAAAATGTATAAGAGGTTCGTTCTATAAACACGTCAAATAACATACAAATAGAGTAAATAAGACGCACAGAAATATTATAATGTTGTGGCATCCCAATCTGTCATTATTGTTAAAGGTATGTCTACATTTGCGACACACATTATTACAGTCCTCACTTGTTTATTGACAGTTTGATGTAAGCCAGAACCATAATTATGTGTTTGCACATTTTCATTTGACAAGAGAGAAACGCCATTTTCAATATTTATGTCATTTCTTTCTTGTTAATTTTGATGACTTAAAACAACATTGGGCTTGACAGACCCAAAGTCACAACAGGTGGATAGATGGCGGAACTTATGGTCTTCGGCGTTACCACCACTCAAGATACCAACCCGTTACTTATTAAAGTGGGAACCGTCCACCTCCATGCACTATTAAGCTAAAACATAACATGGAATGGAATTTTAAAAGCACATGTTGTAGGAGTACTAAAATGAGATTTAACGCCCTGTTGTTCTGCGCCGATTGTCCCATCCTTGTCCGACCCACCTTCCTGCACAACTGGCAAGGGGAAACCGCGCCGGAAAAATCCGGGGAATTTTCTTTATCAACATTGGACGCGAACCAGCGTCTTACTCACTGACCCATCGTGGCTCCATTCATGGCTGCTAACTGTGCAATAAGGAGAGGAATTTTGTATTTTATTTACCCTTTTATGACCTATATCCTCCTACTAAAAGAGAATTTAATTGTCAATCAGGATTGACAAACTGAGATATAAATGATCCGTGAATTTAACCTTTCTTATAATAGATACCATTATGCTTTCAGATGTATGTAATTGCGTACCTGATGAGATAAAGTTTTAATCAAATTTATCACCTACTTATTATTGATGTTTCATACTCTACACTAACAACTTATGGGGAAAGTCTTTGATCCTGAATTCTGAACGTACAGTCTGTTGTTGACAGATGGATTGAACTCTTCTTATTTAAAACATATTTGATATTAAAATGTTGACCAGATTAGTCATCCAGTTGTATTCTCGCACCACATACAATAATAAACCACAATTATATAGTAAAATATATTTTAAAATGAAAATAGATATTAACAGCCATTAGTTCCAGTTGAAGAGCAATCATTATTCAAATGAGTTTTTTAATAGACCAATGTATCATAGAAATGCCACACCTGTTGATGTTTGTTGCATAGATAAAATAACGTGTTCACACCGTAGCAAATTAAAACGTTCTACCATATCAAGCACGTTCAACTAAAATTCAAAGAGCCATATATATATACAACCTGACAAATTATTGTGATACTATGTATGGGGATTTTACCACAGTTTGTACCCAACCAATTGTGAACAATTAATGTGAATAAATAAATCTTTAATGGTGATTGATAGGAACATACCATACCCAAAACACTGAAATTTGCACACGTTGGAAATTCCCACACCGGTTGGTCTAGAAACTTTAACGTCATTTCCTTTTATTCTGTGCATAATAATTAATCAGTAATGGATAAGCCCCTATTTCGAAGTTATGCCGAGGAAAGACAGGCTAGAAGAAAGAACCTGAGATAACAGAAAAACCGTGGTTGAGGTTGATAACTTACTACTGAAATGACCTAGTTTGAGTCGAGTAAACGTTAAACCCTTTCTCTTACCTATAAGTAAATATTGTATGTCCACAATCCACAAAACGGATGCGATAATTCACCAAAGAAAATTTCTGTTCTGTATACAAACAGTGAGGGAATTGTCTCAATAGAAGTAATTGCACCTACCAATTAAAAGAATAACCCGTAAACGTTGTAGGAATAATCTCGCATCATGTTTCTTATGGAGAGACACACCCCAGAAGAAAACCCACAAATTACCCTGGATATGTATCCACAGCCGTTTCCAGCTTTCAGATCGAAGTTATTCCGGTCATAGAAAGACCTGGAAACATCAAAAATTTACCGTTACAGGTTTATAGAAAGGTATAATCAACGACAGAGTCTATAAGGAGCGACGCATATTCGAATACCGTACTCAATAGTAAAATATTTTAGCACGCCATGGAAGAGTAAACACACTCTGCATGTTTAGGGATAGGATTCAAGACTAAAGTTATACTCTTTTCAATATTATTCTGGCTAATAGAAAATAAGCTTTCTTTAATTGAGAAGCCAACTTAACCTAATAAGCGTTTTTGAATAAAGGACACTGTATTTAAATGGGAATATCAGCATAGGTTTAGAATAAATGTACAACTTTATATGTTCATTACAGGCTAATTTCATCGCTTATTAAACATATAGAGATACTTTCACGCAATGCCAATACATTCAAGAACCTAATGAAATCGCATTCATTGGGCCTCTGGGAAATGAACAAGGCAGTAAATTCCAGACATGGACATTTTTTTTATGTTGAATAGAAACTATCTTTGACTTTGTTAAAAACGGAATATATATGTATGAAACTTAAAATGTTATGGCTAGCGCTTTTGCTTGATTTCTGATGAGAAATGTATGTGTATGGCTAGTTTTAGAAATTATAATAAGCTTATTTAATTAAACCAAAAGGATAAATAATGTCGAATTCCTTCGTTTATACTTATAGTATTAGCCTGGACATTTTGGAATATATATCATAATTACATATCAATTATTCGATCAATATAACTATTAACGAATCTTGATCAAAAAGAAGTTATGATTTGCCACGCGCCTCATTGTCACCTTTCAGAACCTTAGACGTTTAATCAATACACATTTATTCTTTTTTGACATCTATTTGAATGCTCTTTGAGTTGTGACCTTTTTGGACGTATTGTGAAAAAGCACAATAATGTCGCACTTAATAACATCTTAAATATTGTGTCCGTGGATAAATTTAAAAAAAAAAATGAAATGTGGTTTAATACCCTTCTTTTCTGCGCCACCCGGACTAATGAAGATCGGCATATGAGGAAAGTCTGCCCTGTATCTTTTATTGCATGGCAACCTATTCACTGTATCTCTGTGTTTCATCCCATCGAAGCGACTATATACCGTACCTCGTTACTGAAACGGGGAAGCCGCACGACACCTGTTGTTACCACTGTTTGTCGTGTATTTTGTACACGGGGAGCAGTCCATTTGCTGATTACACTATTTTGCCAATAACGTTTTTAGGACTTCGAATTCTGTCTAATGGTTTGGATTGTTCGTACTTGGTTTTATTTTATTTTATCACTGAACCAGGAATATAGCATTACGTATTGATAATTTCCTTTAGCGACGTATATTGTCGTCACCCCCGTCCGCTCGTCCACAATTTGTTTGTGGACATTCTACATATCACTTTTTTTATCCGATTTTGACGAAACTCTCTACAAAACCCTTGTTCCGCTCGATACTGACATGCATCGGACCGTAAATCCGTGGATTATGGGCCCTTATTTCTTAGTCTGTGAACACTGTTGATGTCACAATTGTAACCACAGATCTCGCTTCCGTTCGATATTGGCGCATATCGGACCGTAACTACCTGGATTATGATCCCTGATTGTACGAAAAATCGCGTTTTAGCTTATGAGCCCTCTATTTAAAAAGCCGTCCGGATATATCACCATTACATCATAATGATGGTTGAGTTCGAAACTGCCCGACAAAACGAGCGCTCCCCTTGTACCCGAATAACGTAAAAATATGTTATACCATGTAATATCTCTACATGTAGAGGTCAAAATTGTGATCCCATTTTGACGAAACTTATAATATATGCTTATTATATTGCTGTCGATATTTAAGCAACTTTCTGGATTATGGACCTGGTTGTACTAAAAACTGAGTTTTGGGGGTCTTGGAACCTCTGAGAGGTCACAATTTTTATCCGATTTTATAAAGGTTTCTTTATATCAGTGTTAAACCGTACGAGTTTGAAATTCGTGAAAATTGGACAAAAATCTCCCGACAAAATGTCAGCTTCTTGTACGCAATTAGTGAAAAATTATGTAATACAAAGGTCATGGACCCTCTACAGACCACATTTTTATATGATTTTGATGAAGCTTAACGCATATGTTTATATCACGGAAAGTTTGTTTCCTTTCGATATTCGCGCATATCGGACGTAACGTCTTGGATTATAAACCCAGTATGACAAATCGTTTTATTTGGCGTGTTCTCTGTCCATTTTTTCAAAATGTGGGCGTAAATTCCACGGCAGCCGCTTGGGATTTATTTTAGTGTTTCGGACATGTTCCTCTTGACCCAGACCCCTCTATTTCTTTGGTTCAATCTTAATTTATTGATACTTCAACAGGCTTGTATTTGTTGCTGGTTAGTTTTACATGGATAAATTTTTAATGAACTCAGATCTCTTGTGTAGCTTTCGTTAGTAAATGCGAGATGTCATAGACTAACGTAAATACTGGCTGGTTAATTATAGTTGGTGCCAAGATGTGCCTTTCGCTAGAATTGGTAAATTGTATTCATAATGACGGGAAAACGTATAGTTATTTTACAGGAGCGATTCGTGATTGGTCAGCTTTGATAACAGTGATCGTTTAAAACACGACAAGGTGTTCTTGAAAGAGCATACCACCCTGTCGTATTTAGCACATGATATACTGGACAATGCCGAGAGGTACAGATGCAAATCATGGGTGACAGAATGTTCCACAAAGAATTAACCGAGTTTGTGACAATAAAATGTAATCAGCAATTAGGAAGTTTTATGAATGCTTAGTTGTCTATTGAATTTATGATTGGCTGTCAAATAAAATTCGACAATTGGTGTTTAAATATACCAGAATCGTATGAAATTTTAAAATAGCTCAGTCTCCAACTCAATATCATTCAAAGTGTTCCACGCTGAAAAACATGATTTTTTTTTATATACATCCATGTCACAATCTTATATGCATTGCGACCCATTTGTGTCAATTTCTAAGACAGAAAAGTTGATTTTTAACGTCTAGTAATGTTTGAGTATTTTTTATATATTACAACAGAACAGACGTCACTATTGAGCATTTGGGGACATTGTTTTCTTGAAGAACCTTGTCATTAACTTTATTAAACAGTGGAAGTAATGTATATTGGGAATATTTTTGCTACCTCTTAACTAAAATATTTATAATGCCAGAGTTCCCAGACACAGACAAGAGACACTCATAAAAGTTCTAGCACGTTTACGATCAGAATATTAAAGACCTCCAATATGGTGTAAGGTTTGAAATGAAATATTTCGTGGGAAATATAATTATACATAGACAAGGTGAGATAGATCTGTTTTAAAGTCAGGATGAAGATAATCGAATATGATACAATAATGTCTAAGCAGCAAAAGACTATTATGATATCGCCACCCCTTTTCAATTGTGTCACTGCAAAACGAAACTAGCTCGTTTTGTTCAAATTTTATAAGAGGGAATTTTGTGACGGGTTTCAGAAAATCGTTAAACTGGTGGACGAATAGATAACCGAATACTCTTCACAGAACTTGCGGTAAGGCAAACATTCTACCCATGTGAAGTGAATCCCATTACAGTTAACCTTGTATATTAACATCGGAAATTTAAACCAACATAGACCGACAACCTGTGCGCCTGCAGTAGTTACATGTAAATTGTCCTGCAGCACCAACACAGTTTCCAATTATTACTAGAAACATGTCTATGCATCCATAAAAAATTATTAATAATATGTCGTTCCTCGACAACTATTAACCACCGGATCGATGGAACAGTAAATTGAATTGGTTTTAACTGGATATATTTATTTAGTTGTTTCAAAAACCCGACAAGTGCTTGTTAATGTTTGTGTGTTTTTTTTTTTTTTTAAAGACTTAAGTTTTATAGTTGTTTATTTTGTTAGTTTTGTCTTGTTGCGGGGTATATATAACTATATTTTTAATCGTCTCCCTTATATTCCCGACAAAAGGAAGCGGGCATTATTAGCATATTTACTTCACATGTGTATAAGTCAATGGCCGGTTATAATTCCACACGATATAAGTTTACAAATGAATAAGTTTGGATAACAATATTCAATGTGATACCTGTACTTTAATTTGCCGCGCCACGCTTACCCTTTCGAAGCAGTGGCAATGAGCATTATTAGCATTTTTACTTTACATGTGTTTAAGTAAATAATCGGTAATGTGTGCTTAATTCCACCCACATTTAAGTTTACAAAATAACTTTGTATAACAATGTTTAATGCTATACTTGTCTGCAACATACCTTTGAGAAATGCATCTATTGGAAATGAAATGAAACGGAGTTTAACGTCCCTCTGTTCTGCTCCGATCTGGGCTAATGAAGACGGGCAGGCGCCATACAGGGTCTATTTGAGAAATTTTGCCCGGACAGTGGCATATCTATTGGACGTTCGCTTTATCCACTCATTTGTTTTCTTCCCCGCTTATTGTACGTGGACAATTTGAAAAATGTTAGGAAGTTTTCTAATCCACACAAAGTTTACTTTTAAATATCTTAATGACCCAATTTCTAAGCCTCGCTTTATTTTCTTCAAACAAGATTTTACTCCATCGGTCCAAAAGGCTCTCTACCACTCAGTTAACAAATATAAAACCAGAAGTAACAGGAAGCGTGTCCTTAGGCTTTATCGTATAATCCATCCATATATATAATACATTTACATGGAATCATATTTCTACCTAGCTGTTGCTTAGTGGCAAAACGTGCTCTCTTATCATATTTGATTCAAGTTAGATATGCCAATTCCATTCAATTGTCATTACTGTGTGTTTTATATGGTGAATTTGGTACATCAGCTCATGTAAATAATATATACAAAATTGAACAAGTGCCGTGTTAACTATTCAATATGGTGATATTGATAAACAAGTCATGTATAAATACACCAACTAAGAGTCGATGCTTGCGGGGATGGGTCCAATAGTCTGACACTATAGAAAATACTATAAATTATATGGGTGTCAAAAAGAAACCCAGCAGGTGTCTGTTTGGTATCATGTCGTTGTCTCATCCTTCACAAGGCGACAACACGAGATTTTAACCGGACAATACATTTCCACCCGAAACCAGGACATGAATAAATGTTGCAATCTCGCGTAGAAATGTGGAATTGATGACATCGCGACATTTCCACCCAACAATAATAAATGTCGTAATGTCGCGTACAGTTGTCGTATTGTCGGGTTAAATTAATGTCGGCCATCTTCCTCTAAATATAGGATTACATTCACTGAAATGAAATGGGGTTTAACGTCCTTGCGAAAGTGTCGTAGCCACCGTGCCCCCCTCCCCCAATTATGTATACTAATCCTGGTGTTGGTCAAGAATGTTCTATTTTGCAGCGTTGTTTCTCCCTGTCGGTAGTTCAAGACGAAGGGGCTCAGTTGTGTAGTGTCTAGTTGTGTAGATGGGACAAAAACACAATGTCCCGTGTACACATTGACGTGAACATAAAAGAGTCCCTGATAGTTGGAATTCGATTGAGAAATGCCACTGTCCATAGAAAAATTCCGTCGTAGCACTCTGGATAGCGTATGCCTATCTTCAATAGTTCAATTGGCGCAGGAAAGTAGGAATACCAAATGAAATGGCGTTTAAAGTCCCACTGTTCTTCTCCGAGTGGGTTAATGAAGACAGGTAGAGGCGACATACAGTGTACTGTGAGCGAAACTACCCGGATAGCGGCTTAACGGCCTACTTTTATAGTTGGTCTTTTACGTGCACACCAATATGTACATTGGAACTTGGTTTCGCGTCCCATCCGAACGACTATGTGTTATAGCTTGTCAGACATCCCTCCCTTATATACTGTTAAAGGAAACGTTGGAAATATATCTTATTAAATTCCGTATGCCAGTTTTCATTAGCCCACTCGGGGCAGAACAGTGGGACGTTAAACCCCATTTCATTTCACTTTCCTACTTTTCTGTAGCAATGAGATTAAATTATTCTTGGAATACGAGTAAGACTTTTGATAAAAGGTTTCGGATTTGATTGCTAAAACGTATATTGTATTCTTGGGAATATACGAAAAAATACAACTTTGTTGCGAGTTTTATTGCGGTCTGAAAATGTCACTTAAATGGTGGAAAAGTGGAAAAATTGACGCAATGTTGCGCATTGGATCGCTCTCTTTTGGATCAACGGGTCCAATCAATTCATGCGAAAAACGGTTACATACCATTGTCCGTGCGTTGGGCACATATCATTGTCAGGGTTTGTGCATTCCATTGCATTGTAAATAACCGACAAATTTAAGTATTGAGAATTATGCGTTTGAAATTTGCACTCTTCATGTCCATCAACTAATAATATTTATCCAAATGGCGTTCCGTGTCCTGGTGTAATATTAAATCATAAATAATGTTAATAGTTGATGGACATAGAGATAACAACAGAGTGCATAATTCTCAATATTTAAATATTTTAGATTCGTCGTGTCGCCAGAAAGGCAACATGTTGTGGTTGCTGCCTTACGTCATTGTCGATCGGTTTTGGTACTTTACATATCATTGTCAGTGTGGGTGCGTCATGTCAGGGTGGGTTCGTGCGTTACATTTCATTGTTAGGATAGGTGCCTCATTGTCAGTATGGGTGCGCTACATTTTATTGTTAGGGTGGGTGTGTTAGTATTACATTCTGCATACAGAGATCTATCTACTTAATACTTCGAGAATAAATCTCTAACCTGGATGGCCGCCATATGGAAGCAGAATAAATACTCCCAAAAATTCTCGAAGTTTATTTAGCGTTCTCGACTAAAATCGTCGATTTAGGACTTAAAATGTCGGTCAACCAACTTAGTACCTGTTCTCAAGCGGAGCCAAATGTAGACATGCAGCCTAAGTTGGGTATGTTAGTATTATTGCCACAGGTGTTCATTTACATGTATTCGTCAATCGTAAAAATGACAATAATGGATACCGGCGGACTAGTGCACCCGCGGACTAATGGGCATTCTCGTGTAAGCTAATAACCAAGAGTTTGTTATAACCGGATGACGGGTAGGAATTATGTGATGGACAATGTAGGAGTAAAATATACTTGCAGCCACTTCCTGGTTAGTAATGACCCAAGGATATAGTCCAATGACGTGTTAGCGTTATTTTCATCAAGAAGTACTGGATAAAAGAGCTAAGACCTTTAAGGTCATTTCACAGCCAGCTCTTTTAAACTGTAAATACGTTTTGAGCATCAGTCGATTAAACATACCTTATGGAAGATTAGATAAAGATTTCTCACAATAATAGTTAAACGCTAGATAATCTAAAGGGAGTATGATGAAAATTACAGTCACATTGCTCCACTGTGATCCGAGATATTAGCGTTTGATATTAAGGCCTAGCCTCGATCATCATTACTAAGGTCGGTACGATAAAAAAAAGATAGTCTCGATTATCCATCGGATTCAAATCCAGTAAAATTCTGACGCATAACAAGACACCGAGAGTTGACTATGGTCTTTTCAAGTTAATACATGTCTAATAAATAGATTATATAACATTTCAGGCCGAATGAAAGACCTGCAATAGGCAGATTTATCTCTTACATAACGTAATGTTTAAATACTATAACACATTTAATAGCCCTAGCAACAGTGATTGATATTGTCGTTTCTTTTGATTACAGTGAATTGCATAAAATTACATCTACCGATAGGATAGCTCAATTGATGCACGGTTGCCATTAAGAAATTAGTGACTAAATTGAGAAATCTTCACTTCATTCTTCTGAAGTCATTTAATCTAGAGTTTGTCCCGTTTATTCCCGAAGCGTAATTCGTTTGAAATATAGTGTGACTTTTACTATTTGTCATTCCCCGTTCTTTATATACACGTGCTACAAGAGAGGATTTCGGTAGGATTGACACATCTAATTTAATTTTATTTTAAACGAAATCTTGGTTATTTTCTTCGGTAAAAACATTTTCCTATAAGCATATGGTTCATCTAATATAAGAGGCTTTTCCATACGATTAAGTTGGATGACGGAACTATGTCTCTTTAGGTGCAAATTTGATTAACACCTTGGCAGTTTGTTCGTGCCGACTTGTTTCCAATAAGGCTTCTTCACTACTCAAATATACTGGATCTTTTCGTTTTTTAGTAATATACAGATCATTTAATTGATGCTTGGCTTTTCACCTAGCAAATGGATTTCTCGTAAAGACATTTTCTTTCTATGTGCCTACATTTAATAGTTTATGTAGCACATAACCGATCATAACTCACACTAGTTAGTACCATACAAGGTTTGGAAAATATAACCTTTACTACACAGCACAGTGGACGCTTACGACAAGCCACTGGATCCATTCATATGTGATACTAATATGTGTGTTTGTTGTTGAAGATTTCTGTATATTGTGTCTTGTCCATATAGATCTGTCTTGTGTGTGTGGTGCAGTCCCCTGCACTTACTATCAAGGTCTCGAATAACTTGTTTGCAGGAGTAAAACGGCAATACGTTTCGAGTGACTATATTATGTATCAGCTTTCCAAACCTCTAGGGATAGTAGTGCAGATTAATTGAATATTTCAAATATTTAAATCTAACAAAAATGTGATCTTGTTCTCTTTATTCATTCCCCTAGGGTGAAAATGTAATCCTGCTCCTGTTAAGACTGTCAATGATTTGATAGTATTGTTCATTCAATCATGGGCAAATACTAGTTTCAAGAGGAAGTAAATTTCTACTTGTCGCAGTTGTGTAGCCGACGGTTAACCCAGGATAATAATTGGATGTTAAAGATACAAATATAAAACGTTTTGATTTATAGTTTAATGTACGACAAGGTATAATCGCAAATAAATAATGAAAAGCTTGAATGTCTAGTTTGTCCTTTAAGCAGTGATACGGCAAATACCACTACACTAAGAAATCAATATACACGATATACACGTATTATTTATTGCGTGGAAACTGTAGACAAAAAAAATGTATAATCTCTTCATTTATCAGATTTATTACAGAAAAAATGGTCCCAAAAGACTTGTTTTTATGGCTTAGGTATCAAGACATGTCCCCATAGCGTGAAGTACATATTAGATATAATAAGATAAGATTTACAGATGCATATAATTAATAAGACACATATCGCTGGAAAACATGCCAGACTGCTCAACGCCGAAGGAAATGTCTTGTGATTTTCTTGTAAACAGACCCAACATCTAACATAGGATTGACAAAAGCTTAAAAATCGTCCATCGAGTATTCCATCATTCCCATTTTTATCACAATTTCATCACTTCGATCCATCAAGTAAAATTAATTTAAGCATAAAAAGCAATAACTGAAAATTTAACTAAATTCTTAAAAAAAACAAGTATTTTGGCTGGAAGTTTATGAGAAATAAAGTCGCCAGTCTTTAAAATCTGGTATTTTTTTCCCTTTTCTCATTTCATGGAAATTGCAACACGCGTATTTAATGTTTGCAAATCTCACTGCAATTATGCACAATCTACGGAGACAATAATTACTGTTAACCTGCTAATAACTCGATATTCTCGTGATATTTCGAAGCGTGGGTTATTCCCACTATCGTCAGTTCGCCATTAAGTTATTTTTGTTATCTATAAACAATTACCAATAAACCGGACAAACGTTTATCTTAAAGGGGTAATATACCCAACTAAAATATATCCCATATGAAATCCAATCACCCCGACCCAAAACGCATACCAGTCCGAAGTTCACATCAGTTTCTTTTGATTTTATTATAGATGACAGTGACAGTCTCTTAGATATTGTCCGATTTTGTCACCCCTTTAATTTTGTAACGCATGTATCTATATATTTGTTCTAGAAAACATCCCATAATATACTTCTCATTACACGAATATAAAAACCATTACAAGTAATCTAAAATAGCCTTTCTTGTTTTCTCTTCAGACATCTTTTCAATTTTTTTTTTAAACTTTATATTTGAATTACGCTATTAATGATAAACATTTTATGTAGACGAATAGAACATTAATAGAAAAAAGACCTAGTATTATGTAAATATATTAATACAGATTGTATAATAGTGAACTGTTCAGGTATGCATATTTATTTTTTTTATCAGATATTAAATTCATAACTTGCTAGACACGCCTATTTGGAGACCGAAGGATCATTTATACTGTCCTTATAAAAAAAATAACCTAGGAAACTTTTAGTAATCACGGAACATGAAATAAATAGATTGTTTAAAAATTTTAAACATAATTTTAAGCTAATATTTCAATCGCTGGTTTAACATTATTTCAAGCTAACATATAATTATTATATTATTAAACAACTTACCTTTGAGTTAGAAGCTAGATCAAGTTGAAGTAAAAGCTGTTATTTAGTCTCTCACGTCCGGCTATTTGTTTTCACGTGATAAACTGCCAACGTGTGTTAGCACCAGCTCAGAGAATACTGGCTATGTTTCGTGTATCCTTGTTAAAAGCCAATCAATACAGTTCAGAATAAGCCAATGGAACAGGTTAGATGATGTGACGTCATAATCAATTTCTAAACCTAGGTAGTTAATTGTGACATTGTTTCAGATCAAACTATAGTAAAGCCCGATTTTAATGCATAATGGTCAATCCACCACAGAGTTTACAAATTATTACCAGCGACGATGCTCTCCAACATCGATTACCGGATTGTACATAAAAGGATAGAACTTACCTTGGATTATGCATCCGAGTGTCCGATTCTTCATCGTCCATAACCTGCCACGAATAAAGTTTGAACATCTTACCCATTTTCATAATCTCGGCGCTAACAATTTACAATTTCTTGATAAAAGAAATTTATTTCCCAAAGTTTTCAAATTTGATATGGTTCTTCCTAGAATTCTTCCGTATTTCCTAATCAACAATTACGTTTGGACAAGATGATTATTTATAAAGTGTGTGTGTTATTGAAAATTTATATTGCACATTATCTACACTGTAAATATATAAGAAGTGACTTTCAAGATTTTCTCATAGGATAACGGGGATCAGTCCACATATTCATCTCTTTTGCGAGGTGAATATTCGCGACCATGCTTGATGGGGACAATATGATGGTCAATAACCAGTTGTTCATCTTCTGGGTTTGTCGGTCACATTTTGTAATACTTCGGGTGCTATTGACAAGGAAAAGCTCTTGTCGATGTCGGGGACAGAACAATCAGTGATAATATCACTAATATACAGACCTAGAGTATTTACAGCACAGCTAACCAGGGATATTCTCTTTCGAAACGCATGTGTAGGTCGATTATGGCACTTTTCTCACTAAACAAGAATGGTATCCGTTAAATAGTCTCTAACTGCGAGTTCATAATATTCTCAGTTCAAACTCATTCTGTAGTGGCAACCCGATATTATATCCATACGCCCACATTGAAAGGTGATCGCATATTGTCGTCATCGCCCCGTCCGTCCGTCCGGCGTCCACAATTGCTAAAGTTAATATCCCATTGACTTTAAGTTTATACACAGTGTTTAAGGTCATGAGACGAAGAAGCCTATTGATTTTCAGCGATTTCCGATAATTACTGCTAGAGGCTAGAGTTATGGCCCTTCATCACTTCAAAAGCTCTTGTGGACGCGCTAGAGGCCAAAGTTAACATCCGATTGACTTTAAATTTATACCCAGTGTTGGAGGCAATGAGACGAAGAGGTCAATTGATTTTCAGCAATTTCAAATAATTACTGCTGAGTTATCTCCCTTGATTACTTTGAAAAATCTTGTGACGCTATAGAGGCCAAACTTATGATCCGATTGACTTCAGATTGATACACAGAGTTTAAGGTGTTGAACAAGTATTTTTATTTTCAATGAATTTTGATAAGTGAACAGCTAAATCCATGATATTAAATGTTTCTTAAACTAATTGTTAGCGGCAGAACTTTATAAAAAGCAAACAAATTCTAATGATTTTCTGGAGGGTTGGGATGTCCTAATGCTCTAGAGTGCCGCACTTCGACCTCTAGCTTACTCGTCACCTCTGGCTTGTGGCTGTGGTTTCGAGACCCGGTGTGAGCGTATGTGGCATGGAGATAGGGGCGCTTTCTCAACCCCGTGGGTTTCCTCCGGGAACTTCGGATTCCTCCCACTGCTAAAGACCCCTACGCGCAAGCGAATTACTGAAATAAAATTAAACCATACGTTAGTCCCGAAATGACCTAGTTTGTGTCGAGTGGACGTTAAAACCATTTTTTTTTCTCTCTCTCTCTCTCCTTCTCAACCCCATGGTTTTCACCAGGGCACTCCGGTTTCCTCCCACACCAAAGACGCGTGCGCAAACATAATAAAAATGAAAAATAAGACTTGTCTGCGATATCACCTTCGGTGGAAGCGGACTTTAAAAAACACTAAAGAAGATAATGATTTTCTGACAATTACATAATGAGTTGTTACTCTTTATCAGATTTTAGTGTATTACAAATGTTTCATTACCGAAAAAAATAAAAATTGGTTTCCAGGCAACGAAACATACGCCCACACAGCAGCTAAATCGTCCGGGCAGTCAAAAAGAGTTGTCGCATATTATATAATTATCAGAAAATCGTTAGAATTTGTTTGGTTTTTATAAAGTTCTGCCCCATGCTAACGTTAAGTATACGAAACATTTAATATTATGGATTTATCTGTTCAATTATCGATTTTCAAGAAACTCACACTCAACCATCATCAATGTGTAACGGGGATGTAGCCAAACGGTTTATTAATGCGGAATAAAATTGTGAATTCCATAGGGACCACAAGGTAAAAAAAAACCCCATGATTTGTCATACAATCAGGGGCCATAATTCAGGAAGTTATGGTCCAATGTACCCGAAAGGAATCGAGATATGTGGGTTATAAACTCACATTTCAAATTTCATCAAAATCGGATTAAAATTGTGACCTCTACCGGGTCTACAACCTTGATATACAATATTTTTACGCTATTCGCGTAAAAGTGGCGGTCAGCAATTTTGGTCCGATTTTCATGAAATTTAAACCGAAAATTCATTACAGTCTAACGGTGATATAATCATATATTGTTTTTAATCAGGTAATAAGTGTGACCTCCAGACGGACCACAAGATAATAAAGGCGATTTTTCGTATAATCAGAGGCCATAATTCAGGAAGTTACAATCCGATATGTGCAAATATCGAACGGGACCAAGATCTTTAGGTTATAATCATGTATTTCAAGTTTCATTAAAATCGAATTAAAATTGTGACCTCTATAGTATCCACAACCTTGATATACCATATTTTTTTTTTACAGCATTCGCGTACAAACGGCGGCCATTTTGTTTGTCAATTTTGGTCCGATTTTCACGAAATTCAACCTTAACCTAGATTACCCTGTAACGTTGATGTAATCAAACGTTTTTTTTTATAAATCAGGTAATAATTTTGACCTCCAGAGGGACCACAAGCCAATAAAGGCGATTTTTCGTACAATCAGGGGCCATAATTCAGGAAGTTACGATCCAATATGCAATGGGACCAAGATCTTTAGGTTATAAACATGCATTTCAAGTTTCATCAAAATCGGTTCAAAATAGTGACCTCTATAGGGTCCACAACCTTGATATAACATATTTTCGCACTATTCGCGTACAAACGGCAGCCATTTTGTGCGTCAATTTTGGTCCGATTTTAAAAAAATCAGGAAGTTACGATCCGAAAGACGCAATAAATATCGACAGGAACCAAGATATTTGGGTAATAAACATACATTTCAAGTTTCATCAAAATCGGTTCAACATTCGTGACCTCTGTAGCGTTCACAACCTTGATATAACATATTTTCACACTATTCGCGTACAAACGGCGGCCATTTTGTCTGTCAATTTTGGTCCGATTTTCACGAAATTTGAACTCAACCTCCATAACCATGTAACGGTGATATAATCAAATGGTTTTATGAATCGTATAACAATTTTGATCTCCAGAGGGGCACAAGCTAAAAATGGCGATTTTTCAGACAATCAGGGACCATAATTCGGGAAGTTACGATCTGATGGGCGCAAATATCGAAAGGAACCCCGATCGTTGGGTTATAAACATGCATTTCAAGTTTCATCCAAATCTGTTCAAAATTGTGACCTCTACACTGTTCCATAGCTGAAAACGTGATTTTTCGTACAGTCAGGGGCCATAACCCATGAAGTTACAGCCCGATACATGCCAATATCGAAAGAACCGAGATCTTGGGGTGATAAACCTATATTTTAAGTTTCATTGAAATCAGATAAAAATTATGACATGTAGACTGTTCACAACACAATTGTGGGCGAACAGGGGCGATGACAATATACGTCCACATGAACATGCGGGCGTATAAAAATATGCGACAACCTTTGTTGACTGCCCGGACGACTTAGCTGCTGTGGGCGTATGTTTCGTTGCCCGACAACCGATCTTTTATCCGAAATGGAATTTATTTACTCTACAAATTGAAACAGGAATCCAAGTTGTCCGTTATATTTGAAATTAAAGTGAACACCCGGATTACCAGGGGTGTTCACAAGTACTGGAGACTAGAGACTTTTCGTGCAATGTGATTTATCTGTCAATTATGAAGATTTATGACCTTTGATTTAACCAATGTCTAAATAACATATCTTGTGAGGGCGATATTTATTTAAATCACTCTGTTGGTGCATCCATAAAGTTGTTGTTGCGGTTTTTATATTGCGCTAAATGCCACTCAAGGATCATAATTTTCGTCCGATTTTATTCAAACTTGGTATCCTGCCAAAAAAAACCCGGTGGATTTTTACTGTCCTTTAGTTTGCCAGAACTAGCTTGTATCCAGTTCAATCTATTATATATTCATATACATGAAGTTGCTTTTAGTGTCAACTACTGTCATTTCAAAATAGTCATTGCTTGATTACTGTCATTTGAAAAAGCCATGACCGCTACTCTGTAGAGTGCTTATATTTATTGTCTTTAATGTTGTGGTGAACAGTTACACTAACTGCGTATTATAGTGTGGCTTAAAGTGTGTATTCATCAATATTCGTGAAGGAATGGTCCGAGTAATCCCTCTCTGGCCATTGCTGGATTGACTTCTAATACTTGAGCTTTTGAGGGAGTGTGTCTATTCTTCCCGTAAAATCAAATCTCTCCTATGTACAGCAACATGACAGCCCGTCGTTTAACCTGGCGTTTTTCCTAAAACTTGAAAATGATTTAAGTTATGTTATTAAAAAACGGCGAAAGTATTGTTTGCATTGTAGCCGTTTTGATAGCCTCTTTTTGATAGCCCCTTTTTTTTCACTCAATAAATTTCGTGAGTCATGTATAAATTTCGTTTGTCATGCAATTAATTGTTCTGCAGTATTCTGCTATTTACTGGTTAATTGGGCGTAATAAATTTCGTAACGTCATGTTAACATTGGTTATTCATCGGACCATTGGGCACTCATAATCTGGAACAGAAATTTGCTATCGTTAGGTATATTCAAACAAAACACTGCAATGAGTATGATATTCATCCCACCAGTACTTTTAAAAATCATCAATGATGAACTTGAAAATAAAGTTGGACTTTAATTCAGTAATTGGCTAGTAAATTTAAAAATAACTCGGCCTTGGTAATATTAAAAAATACTAATTACTGATTAAAAAAGCAGCTGATTGATCGTTCTTCTTACTACCAAAGACAGTTGTACTTCTTATACCGTGAAATGGGTAACATGTTTATTTTATCTAATAAAGGTACACGTACCATAAAAAATGAACAAATTAGCAAACATCAGGAAGAATTGACATCTAACTTTGGATAACCAAAATTGATGCGACAATTATGTGCAAAAAGCTTAGCGTCAAGAAGGGGGTGAATTTTATTTACACAAACCACTGTACTGCAGGAGAAAAATATTCGTTTTGAACACATACCGTGGTTACAGAAACCTTTTTAAATCTATATTCGTGTCTTTTAAACACATTGTGGATTCTGTCATAAGTTTGACCATAATCCAATTAAAACAAATGATTTTTGCGATTAATTAGATTGATGTATTGTCTGCATTTTTAATTGGTACTAATGAGTTAAACGACACTCCCCCACTCGCGTTGAAATCCTTTGAATTCCAGTTTTCATAGCTGTCGCATTTTTATACGTCCACATTCATAATGTGAACGTATTATGCCGTCGCCCCTGTCTGTGTGTGTGTGTGTATGTGTGTGTGTGTGTGTGTGTGTGTGTGTATGTATGTGTGTGTGTGTGTGTGTGTCTGTGGTTCGCCTACAGGGCGCAATTCTTCATGGATTTTCTTCAAACTTGGTATACTTATTCCTTATACCCCAAGGAAGATCCCTATTGTTTTTGGGGCATGCCCGACCCCCAGGGGCCGAGCCACGCCCATTTCTAGTATTTGTTTGTTTGTCGTCTACAGGTCACATTTCTTAACTTATAATCTTGAAAGTTTGCATACATATTCTTTGTACCCTAAGGAACATCCCTATCGTTTGGGGTGTATGCCCCACCCCCAGGGGCAGAGCCACACCCATTTTTTTTTCGTGTGTCTTTGTGTTGCCTACAGGGCGCAATTCTTACTGGATTTTCTTCAAACTTGGTATACGTATTCCTTATACCCTAAGGAAGATCTCTATTGTTTTTGGTGCATGCCCGACCCCCAGGGACAGAGCCACGCCCATTTCTAGTATGTATTTGTTTGTCGTCTACAGGCCACATTTCTTAACTCATAATTTTGAAACTTAGCATACACATTCTTTGTACCCTAAGGAACATCCCTATCATTTGGGGTGCATGCCCAACCCCCTGGGGCAGAGCCACACCCATTTTCTTATCGTGTGTCTTTGTGTCGCCTACAGGCCGCAATTCTTATTGGATTTTCTTTAAAACTTTGTATACTTACTCTTTATACTCTAAGGATGATCCCTATCGTTTGGGGTGTATGCCCCACCCCCAGGGGCAGAGCCACGCCCATTTTCTTTTCATGAGTCTTTGTGTCGCCTACAGGGCGCAATTCTTACTGGATTTTCTTCAAACTTGGTATACGTATTCCTTATACCCTAAGGAAGATCTATATTGTTTTTGGTGCATGCCCGACCCCCAGGGACAGAGCCACGCCCATTTCTAGTATGTATTTGTTTGTCGTCTACAGGCCACATTTCTTAACTCATAATTTTGAAACTTAGCATACACATTCTTTGTACCCTAAGGAACATCCCTATCATTTGGGGTGCATGCCCAACCCCCTGGGGCAGAGCCACACCCATTTTCTTATCGTGTGTCTTTGTGTCGCCTACAGGCCGCAATTCTTATTGGATTTTCTTTAAAACTTTGTATACTTACTCTTTATACTCTAAGGATGATCCCTATCGTTTGGGGTGTATGCCCCACCCCCAGGGGCAGAGCCACGCCCATTTTCTTTTCATGAGTCTTT
This sequence comes from Patella caerulea, assembly GCA_036850965.1. NCBI lineage: Eukaryota > Metazoa > Mollusca > Gastropoda > Patellidae > Patella > Patella caerulea. Next base: position 14,375,036 of record JAZGQO010000014.1, on the reverse strand, counting down.
GTGTCGCCTACAGGGCGCAATTCTTACTGGATTTTCTTCAAACTTGGTATACGTATTCCTTATACCCTAAGGAAGATCTATATTGTTTTTGGTGCATGCCCGACCCCCAGGGACAGAGCCACGCCCATTTCTAGTATGTATTTGTTTGTCGTCTAAAGGCCACATTTCTTAACTTATAATTTTGAAACTTAGCATACACATTCTTTGTACCCTAAGGAACATCCCTATCATTTGGGATGCATGCCCAACCCCCTGGGGCAGAGCCACACCCATTTTCTTATCGTGTGTCTTTGTGTCGCCTACAGGCCGCAATTCTTATTGTATTTTCTTTAAAACTTTGTATACTTACTCTTTATACTCTAAGGATGATCCCTATTGTTTGGGGTGCATGCCCAACCCCCAGGGGCAGAGCCACGCCCATTTTCTTTTTGTGTGTCTCTGTGTCGTCTAGAAGCCGCAATTCTAACTGGATTTTCTTAAAATCAGCGTGGTACTTGGTTTATGTATTCCTTATAGCCTGAGGGCGTCCACTATTGATTTTGATGAATGTCCCGACCCCCAGGGGCAGAGCCACGCCCACTTTTTGCCTTTAGTGTTAGGAAGGCACAATTCTGAATGGATTATCTTGGTATAGTTATTCCTTATACCTAAGGACGACAACTATTAATGTTGGTGCACGACCCTCAACGCTAAACAAACCAAACGCCTAGCCTTCTTGACAAAGTACCATATCAATCAAAGCAGGAATGTGGACGTATATTGTAGCGTTAGCGTTATGTTATGTTGTTTGAATGGCATTTAGTAATTGACAAGCCTATATTTGTTTTATATCCTGTTTTATGACAACAGCCACGAAAACGTCTTTGCATAAAACTAAACCAGGGTTTGCCAAGAAAGATACGCCCACATTTTGCAAGAGATGGATAGAGAACAAGCTAAAAGCTATATTTCAAATTTCAAATCGGATAAAAAATAGTGTCCTGTAGTGTCCACAAACAAATTGTAACGGAGAGGGGCGAATGCATAATACGACCACATGAAGATGGCAGACAAGATATGCCCACATTTTGCAAGAGATGGATAGAGAACAAGCTAAAACCTATATTTCAAATTTCAAATCTGATACAAATAGTGACCTGTAGTGTCCACAAACAAATTGCGAAGGCATAATACGCCCACACGAAGATGTGGGCTTATTAGAAGAGGTGTGGTATTAAATTGCTTTCATGCGTTAATGATTTTCAAATGTCTCAGTTGGAAATAAACAGCAGGACGTTAAACCCCATTTTATTTCATTTCACTCCATCACTACTTGGTTATCCCTTTATACTTGACGATGTATCAAAACAAAAAGCAACCCGAAGTGCAAATCGTTATTCTTTAACAGGAAATGAGTTTACGTGATTTTCTGGGGTAACGGCCTGATTAGTAAATATAATTTGAACAATTCATTTGAATATATTCATAATATATTTCATGACAAAATCTTCGCAGGGTCTGTATTTCACACTTAAGAAATTAAACATCACACTTTCAACATTATACTATCGAAATGATTAACCCTAATGTACAATATTGATTTAAACGAAATCGTGACAGACATGCATATTTATATACGCTACTCTAAGTTCATAAGTAAAACGATATCCAGCCCAATAATCTTGGGTGGAATTCATTCGCGCAAGTAGATTTAATATCAGTACGATCTACAAAAAGTCAGACATCCTTGTGTGATGACCGTATTCGTGTATACATAGTAGTTGGTGAAACGAAATAACATTGTTTTATGACATTGAAAATGTTCAATTGGTCACATTTATCAAGTCGTGTTGGTGGCTTGTATCTTTTGACTGCTGGTCACAATATTCCTGGGTTAAAACTGCATACGATTGCCAACATTCCGCATGGGAATCTTTTGTTTTACTAAATAATTAAATAAAATTAATAAAGTAATAAAATCAATACATTCAGATTAATCGTCTCCTTCGTTTTAACATGTTTAAAAGACAATTGTCAAGAATAACGTTATTATTCATTTTTAAAATACTTAAACACATTTCTTTTGAAGATATATTCATAACATCCTGATTTACGAATAGTTTCTTCCGGATATCAGAGTAGACACCAATTTTAATTTTAAAAAGTAGATTTCGTTCTCGATACAAAGGACATAATATGCGACTGTTTAGTTTGCTTGTAACACCTCTCTGAGATCCGGCCATGAGACAAATAACATAATCCTCAACTTTTAGATCTTTTTAAAACAACCTTTTTAAAACTTTCTTAATTTATTACCATTTGTACAGTTTCTATCACCCCACAGTTTTGGAAACCACCTAGATTCATCAGTAATAAATAATTTTTTACACAAAGATTTAAAACCAGATTTACTACCGTCACATAAATTAAGCTCGTGCTTTACATTTAATTTTTTTTACTAACTTTAAAACCTTCCTTTCCCACGATTTTGGAAGTCTTTGGGACCATTTATGACTTTATATAGTAAACTAATTCTATCACAGTTTTCGAGCTTTTGTCAATAATCTGAACACCTCAATTGCTTGATTTGTCCGAGAACTGACCCAGCCCATATCACCACCATAAGAAGGTATGCACCTCGTAAAAATGCACCATAGACTAATATTGGCTCGAATAGCTAGAGATTCATACTGTTTGTTATAATATACAGAATACGCCATTCTATCCAAAGCATATTTTGCAGTTAAAAACCCTAAAGCACGGCTAACTGATTTTGCCAGTTCTTTTCAACAAATTTATATGTTAAGTGTTCACCAAACCATATTTATACTGTCCTACACCGTCTAATGGTTTTGACCCATAGTCTGTTCTGGTCTTGTTGTTTGGACGAAAGTGTATGATTTTTAATTTTTTTTATATAAAAATTGAGAATAATGAAGGTGACAGAAGCCACCCTTGTTTAACGTCAAACCAGTCTGTTGTATGGTTATTCACACGAACTGCACTTTTTGTATTTGTGTATAATGACTGTATCGCGTTCAAAATCGTACCATTTACTCGAAATTCAAGGAGTTTATTCCATAGACAGAGCCACGCCTATTTTCTTTTTGTGTGACTCTGTGGTCGCGTACAGGCCATTATTCTTAATTGATTGTCTTGAAAATTTTTCTTATTTATTTCTTATACCCCAAGGATGATCCCAATTGTTTGGTGCATTCCCGATCCCCAGGGACAGAACCATGCCCATTTTCTCATTGGTGTGTCTGTGTCACTTACGGGCCGCAATTCTTAATCTATTATCTTGAAAACCTTTCATACTTATTCCTTATACCCTAAGGCTGGCCTCTATTAGTTTCGGTGCATGTCCGACCCCTGGGACAGGGTCGTGCCCAAATTTTGTGTGTTTCGCCCACAAGCCGCAATTCTTAACAGATGCTTTTGAAGCAAAGGATGCCCATGATGTTTTTGGGTTGTTTTTTTTTTGTTGGTTTTTTTTTTTTTTTTTTGCAGATTGCGCGACTCCCAGAGGAAGAGCCACGCCTAGCAGAACCACGCCCAATTTACTTGATTATATAGTTTACAGTCCTTAATTAAAAATGAATCAGCTTTGTACTTGGTATATGTATTCCTTATAGTCGAAGATTGTCAACTATTCATTTGGTGAATGCATCGACGCCCAGGTAGAGCCGCGCCCAACTTTTGCCTTTAGCGCCTGAAGGTCACAATTCTGATTGGATTATCTTGGAACTTGGTGTACTTATTCATTTTGCCCTACGGGCAGCAACTATTGATACTGGTTCACAACCCTCTCCCACCCCTGTCTTTTCAGCGGTGCCACCCCTTTTCTGTTGATATTTTGTGTTTAAATGATATACAGGTTGCAATTATTAACAGATTTGGATCCAATTCTAAATGATCCAGCATAGGGTTGTGCCTATATATATTTGTCCATGTTCTACCCTCAGGGACAGCCTCGCCAATTTTTTGTGTTTTTTGTCTACAGACTGGAATTCTAAATGGGTCATATTGGAACTTGGCATATTTATTCCTTATACTGTAAAGATAGCAACAATTTATTTTGGTGCATGTACCAACCCCCGGGGATGTAGTACCACATTCACTTGTCAGTATTTGTCTGTAAATAATTCTATAGGTTGCAACAATTAACAGATTTTGTACAAATCTAGCATATCAATCATTTCAATAACATGTTCACCCCCCCCCCCCTGGGGCAGAGCCACACCCAAGTTTTGTATTTATCATCTACGATTAGGTGTGGCCGAACCGATCAATTTTAAGTGCTTGATTTTAGGGTTATTTGTAATTCTTTTCCGGGTGCAATTGTGTTGGCTTCTGATTGGTGGTGGATTCCATCCAGAGGATTTTTCGAACGGAGGAGGTTAATAGTTTATAGTCGGGTCGTTTTTTTTTCGAAAATTTTGTAATCCGTTAAGATACTATGTCTTCCGTTGTGGAAGGAGATGGTATAAAGTTAAGGCCCGTGATAGGGCGTCTATTCTGGAATTGGTTGGTATTTCTGGGTATGGGTCTACTTTTGAACTCTTCAATTGCTTTGGTGACTATGGAGAATATGAGTTCCTTATTCTCTTCACTAGAATCGATCTTGTTGATTTCTTTGGTGACTTCTTGTATTTCTTTGTTAAGTTTAATTTCTGTGATTATTTTAGTAGTCTAAAAGAGTGGCGGTAAGTTCTTTGCCGAAATTTTGATAAGCCGCTTTCCAACAAATTTAATTTGGAAGCGACTGGGAAAATCTGGAGCTTAAGGTTAAGTATTGCTTCGGTTTAATCCTTTAGGTACGAATTGGTTTTCAATCGTTACTAGGTCTTTTATTAGGATTTTCCTCTTCCATGCTGTTAGGTTGAGGTTGTAGAGATAGTGAGCTAAGGTGTCTCTGGGGTATGCAGGAAAGAGGTTGCTAAATGGTCCGTGAAAGTGACAGAAATATGTGAAACAGTCATGGATTGTCGACGAATATAGTATGCCCGCGATCAGCCTTTCAAGTTAACCTGTCTATTAGTCAGAGCATTAGGATTACGCTACCCACAAAGCTGATAAGACGCAACTGCCACTGGATGCAATGAACAACAAAATAATATCAAATCAAGTAAAGGGACCAGATTTAAAGAGTACAAATTATTATAGTTGAAAGTGTGTTTTACTTTGCCTTTGGGGTTTCGAAGCTTATTCAACTGCATAGGTGGGCAATGCTAAAACCTATGGGCGTTCTTTTGGTTCAGGGATTATCTAATATTTTTCTTTTGACCATTTCTACGAGGTTAGTTTGACAGGCTGATCGCTCATTATACGTAAAGAGAGAGAAATGGGGTTCAGCGTCCACTCGACACAAGTCATTTCTGGACTACAATATTGTTTAATTTTATTTCAACAGTTGCCTTGGCGTAGGGGTCTTTAGCAGTGGGAGCAAAACGGAGGACCCGGAGAAAACCCACGCAATTGGTCCCTACTCATTAATACGTACAAACGGGGATTCGAAACCACGCCAGTTGATTCAATGACAGGTTTTATGATACAGCGCGCACGAGCTAACCATTCAGCCCCGCCCCTTACATGTAATGAATTAGTAAACACATTTTTCGTAGGCATTCCTGTATTCTGTCTGTTCTCTTGATTTTTTATTCATACTGGTTTCTTTCACAGGCATTTCAATAAATTTTATATTTATGTCGGCGGAACATCCACCTATTGTTTGCGCACTTGTTTGATTGGTTGTAGTCAACGATTCATAGCGTGATAGGAGATAACACAATTTATTATTTATTTTCGTAAGGACGTGTCGTCGAACTGGAAAACTAGTAAAGGAAACAATAGTCCAGTCGAGAACCACTGAACAGTTATCAGTTTAATGGAAGACTGATTAAAAATCTTTTTCCACCTACAAAATGTTTGACCAAAATAGTTACCGGTTAATAGACTTGTCAATGTCAATTTTGTAATCTAGGGCGAGTGGGTTTTTGTGATGTGTTGTAATATTAATATTTCAGATGAGACGGGATTTGTTACTGACGGGAACTACCGTGTTTTCTTCTGGGAACGGTCGCGATATTTGACGTCTCTGGAACTGACCGTATCAATTAAATGCCCGTTGATTTACGCGCTCCGTGGAGTTCACAAAGATACGCTTGCCAACGGTACATTACTGATCAAGAAATTTCAAGAATGGATTCAATATACAGTGTGTCAACAGCGTCGTCCAGCTTTAAGAAATGATAATATTTTGACAGTATGTTAACTAGTTTATCGTCAATAATAGCTAAATATTCGCTCTTCAAATGAAAGTTGTCACAAACCAGTAGATAAGTAAACAAGGTTGTCAGAAATCGATGTGGTGGAGTAGGATGTACAATTAGTGATCGCTAAGGGCGTTGGAGACGGTTCGGGTGGCATTTAGCGATTCTGTGGTGTATAATTTCCCGACAAACAATCTAAAACCCGAATATAACTGACGATTGTGTCGCACAAAACATAATTCACTCTCATGATTTTGGACCATGATCTTTTTATTCCAGGAAAAATGTACCCCCACCCCCTAGATTGCTTTAAGTGATGACATTCATTGCTTTATGTGTACCAATATGATCACGGGAATCCGCATATTTAATTTTTACATATAAATATAGATAAAATTAACGTGCTAATCCACTCGGTTTTACACGATATATTTTGATGGTTTTCTGGTTGTTTAGAAAGTTTAAAGTATTACCGGATGCTGTCGACTTGTCTAGCATTAAGACTAATCACTGGTTTCCCGTTATTTTATGATGTAGTGCCTCTATTTATAATCATTCGCCCTTCTCCATGACTATTTTGGGTTTTGGGGAGTGCTTGAATTTCAATTTTCTGCCAGTTTTGGTGAATATTCATGATCTAGGTAAATATGAATGGATTAGTGGTCGCTTACTAAAATTCAAAACGGTACTATTTTTATAGATGAGTGTGACATGTTCGGAGAGAATTATAGTCGGATTCCATTTCAGTAATAAAGCATTACTCTGACATTACATCCCCAATAGATACCCCGATATATGGAGTTGATCCTTTAATATCTTATAATTCCTCATTAAAGCCAGAACAACAAAATATTTTAACACCATGTCAGCCTAAAATTGATCCTGATATATATCATTTCTTACGCATTTGTAATTTTGGGCCAATATTAATAAACAAATACAAGGCCCGAAATATGTTACCTGCACTCTTAGTTTAATCAGTTAAATTGTGAATATTCGGAGTCAAATTCTTTCGTGGCTTCCAATGGGGGATGGGGGGCTATTAAATTCCGATAGGCCAATAATATACTATTAAAAAAAGTAGGGGATATTTGATTTTGGGGGCATAATACTAAAATATGCAAATGACTACGAAAAAAGTCACTATAGAACCTAACAGAAGAAACATTTCCAGTTATATGTGACGCCCAAACGCACCAATAGCTACCGCATGGAATGCAGGTGATGCTTGGGATCATCATGGGGGTCCAACCCAAGATTTGCACGACTCTGACTTTGAATGTTACAGTCATTGTGGCATTGAATTCCAGGGTGGAAACATCAGTTTAATTGTTTTAGTGACCAGAAAACAAATTTTGATATGCGTCAGCTTACCCAAAATGAAAGGTTACGTGCCCTTGGCATGCTACAGATCGGCACAACACAGGCGGTTGTGGCGCGGACGATGAATGTTTCTCAGTCTGTCATAAGCAGGCTATGGTCCAGATACCGTGATACACAATCTGTACAGGACAGACCACGCCCAGGTCGACAACTCAAGCCCAGGATCGATTTATCCGTACCTTGGCTTTGTGAAATCATGTCATCACAGCAAATCAAATCAGCGATCGTCTTCAAACAGACACTGGTGTGAGAGTGAGTGGCCAGACGATTCGGAAGCGACGGCATAGGGGTCACCTTCGCGCCCGACGTCCTCGCGTGATCCCTTGTTTGAGAGATCATCACATTCAGGCAAGACGTCGTTGGTGTAGGGATCGTCAACACTGGGATAATCGACGCTGGAGCAATGTGATGTTTTCAGATGAGTCAAGGTTCATTGTTGATTTTTTGAACAGACGTAGGAGGGTGTGACGTCGTCGAAACGAGCGCTTCCAAGACGTTAACGTCATCAGACATGGTCGATTTGGGGGTGGTTCTGTTATGGTGTGGGGAGGCATCACTGTTGCAGGAAGAACGGCTTTACATGTTGTTGCAGGGCGTGTTAAAGGCCAGTACTGCCGGGACAACATCTTGGCAGTCCATGTTGTGCCGTTCGCACGACATCATGGCCGCCGTTTCATCTTCCAGGATGATAACGCAAGATGTCACAGGGCCAGGATCGTTACAGGTTACCTCCAACAACAGAACATCACCACATTACCTTGGCCAGCACTGAGTCCCGACCTCTCCTCCATCGAGCATGTCTGGGACATGCTTGGACAGAGGTTACGTCAACGGCGTCCTGCCAATGTCCAAGAACTTGTTGCTGCGTTGCAACAGGAGTGGGACAATCTGGACCAAAATGACCTTAGACGTTGTTTGGCAAACAGAGGAGGATTTACCCGTTACTGACTTTGTTGTGATGCTGTGGTAACTTTGCTGTTTGACCCCGGGTATCATTTTACCCTTATAATGGTCAGTCTGTGCCTTACTTAGTCTAACGATCATTTGGAATAAATCGATGAATGTGAACTTCATTTCATTTTGTCATTTGTTTCATCGTCAGTTTCATTAGGTGACTTTAATAACACTTAAAAATCAAATATCCCCTACTTTTTTTGAATAGTATATAAAGAAATAAAGGGGAGTTCTATATCTCGTTACATTCCCTTGTGAATCAAAGTTGGTTTCTTCCTGAGCCCATCTCGGTATAGACCCGTTTGGTGTTTTCGCTAATATTTAATTTTATGTTAACTTCACAATTGTTAGTAAAAACATAGCATTTACTGAACAGTTATCACAATTTTCATCTGGCACGAAATCGAGTTATTTTAAACATGTTATAAGCTTTTCAAAAACGAATAGCTTGTTTTGTAGAGACTGATTTTAGCTGCAGACCTACTTAAATATACATTATAGGAGATAAAGAGTTGATAGTTCTTACTTTAAAAGTTAAACATTGATAATGTAAACGGGATTCGCTGAAAATTTCAGTCACATTTATCCACTCTGAACCAAGATTATAGCGATTGAATTATGGGCCTAGCCTCGATCATCATTACTTACAAAGTCGGTACGATACCCCCCACACTCCATAGCCTCGATTATCCACTTCATGATTGAATCACGACAGAAAGTTGAGCAGCAAATGGGATCCTAATCCAGTAAATATCGCAGGCTAGCGTTTACATCGAGAGTTGATTATTTATGGTCTAAGTAAGTTAATTAAAAACATGAGTTAAACAAATTATAGGTATAAATGTAACTAATCCGCATTTGTATTTTTCCGATAATATCTATTTTTCACGATTATATATTCTTATATTTTGTTTTTAATTAAGAAAATACGTATCAGTGGTAGATAAGTCCCCAGCTTAGATTCAATCGGATTAAAACAAGACCCATCAAAAGAGTTTAGCGAAGATTATAGTGATGTCCTGTTCTGGCCAAATCGCGTTTATTACGTTTCAAGAAGATGCTTAAAATGATGACAAATTTATATCTTTGTAAATACGGAACGGAACCATCTATAGTCGGCAAGACACCCACCTTTAATAAAAAAAAATAACAATATTAACGATGAGATATCCGTTTACATTCCACATCTCTATAATGATCATTTAACGATGTTGCAGTAGATATATAAGCACTACATCTGTAATAATTCCGCAGGTCTATTTGCCACCCGGGGCCTTCATGCGATGATTCTTGAGACAGAGAGAGAGAGAGAGAGATGGGGTTTAACGTCCACTCGACACAAACTAGGTCATTTATGGACTAACATGGTTTAATTTTATTTCAATAATTCGCTGCACCTAGGAGTATTTAGTAGTGGGAGGAACCCGAAGTACCTAGAGAAAACCCGCGAGGTTGGACAGGCGACCCTACTCCTTGCCACGTACAACTGGGGATTCGAAACCGCGCCTGTTGACTCAATGGCAGGCCGCATGATACAGCGCGGCCACCCGACCCCCCCCCCCCCCCAGCGATGATTCTTAAGGACATTCTTGAAGCATGCTCTATTCGTTTCCTCACATGCGATATTTTAAGTCTAATAGATTTATGTTTTCAGTACATGATCGGTTTAGAAACGTTCTTAATTTAAGGACTATGAGATCTAGAGTTATAGGGAAAACCGTTTGTCCTATATTGTTCCGTATTTTGTGATAAACCAAAATCTTGTTCATTTCATTTGTTAAGTTATCGGGGCGGGGGGGGGGGGGGTGTTTTTTGGTCCCCAAATCGCCGGGCCTATATTGCCCTTGCTATGATCTGCTACTGCTTCAGGCGGTAACACCTCTTGATTGCCAATCAGGAAACACGAACACTATTTTGATCAATTTAGACACAGTGTCAGTGTGACTGCATCATAACGATTGTTCTTGATGATTATTTGGATGTTTTACAATACATGTTTTAACATGTTCGAATTTTAACTTAAGCAATAATGAAAAGATATAATGCAGCATCTTAATTCATAAACACTGCACTCAAAACCACCATGCCACTGTAAACAAGACTTCCAGATTAGTGAACCAGTGCCTTGGTCACTGCGGGTCCGTAGCCACGCCCTTCCCCAATATTTCACCAACAATGATTTTTAGGGGTGTTCTTAGCCGGCCACATCCTCAGTCCCTCCAAAAAATTATTTAGCCCCCCCCCCCCCAATTATATGAGCTGGCTATGGTCCCGGTTCACTGAACCACAGCATCCCCAGTGTCCTACGAGTTCGCCGTTGAAATATCAGAACAGTTGAATGGATGTCTTTTTACAGTCGTCAGGCACGTTAAAAGCATTACTTCATTATGATGTTACAGAACTCCCTCGAACGATTAAATGACATGTTTCGCGCAAATACCTGTGCATACCGACAATTCTGAAAACGGATAGATTTCGAAAGGGTATTCCATGACATGTAATCTAGTTATGGTGAAAAGAAAATGCGTATCCATCACACCTCTCATTGTCGGACATATTAAAATTTTGCAATTCTTCATGCGCTGTGGCTATAACGTTCGATTGTCCTTCATTAGTAAGACTGCCATGTTTAAATTATGGTATAGTGCACCACATATAATTTACACAAAAACAAAGACGCAATTCGCAGATATCACAAACAAATGAAGATATCAAATTAAATGAATGGATCCAGGGCTAGCCGTAAGCGTCCAGTGCGTTGTACACTCCAGGACCTGTGATGATACAGACTTCACTCAAATTTGAAAACCCAGAGAAACCTTTAAATAATGCCAGCATAAGTCATAATCTGCTACATGTTTAAAGAAATGTTAAGTAAAGCATATTGAAGTAAAAATTACCAATACAAGTAACCTCATGGAACGAAAAGCAATAATTTAAATTAGGTCATCGGTTTTTGAAAGAAAAAAACATGTAACCTATTGAATTGGTCACATTATTTTTGTTACTTCATTTTTGTAAATCATTTTAGTGAAGCCTGTACCATAACAGTCTCGGGACCGTATAGTGCAGTGGACGCTTACGGCTTGTCCAGGATCCATTCACTTGATTTGATAATTTGTTTAATTTTTGCAGGGTCTATTTTCTGTCTTGTCTGCAGGATTATCTTGTAGATTTTTGTTTTGCGTGTACACTTATAATAGAAAGCCATTATCAATTCACGCACATGCACACCTGTTATTGCCATCGTCTTCGAAGCAGGTCTCCTTTACTGGCTAGACTGCCAGTTTAAAATCTTAATCCAACTAAAAACAACCGTTATTGACATTTGGGACGATATTTTGGCTGGTAGGCTTATGTACATTGCCAGACAACCTGTCATTCACTAAGCGGATGCCAATATAGGAATGTATGATACTTGGCGGTGATCCGGCGCTGCATGAGTTGAAAGTAGTATAACCCCGCACATCAAATTTCCTCCGTGAAACAGTCTTAGTATAGCCACAATCTCTAAACAGACATGCAAACGGCAATAGCAAATTTAGTGTAGGCATCTGAACAGTGGCGTTTTAGATTTAGACAGATGTCCGTTCCCTAAAACAAATTAGTTCATCGCCAATTTCACTTCTTAAAAGAATTAACACGATCTTGTCCCTTTTAAACTGCAGTGGAAAGCTATATGACATTAATAAACGTACTTCACAAAGACAAGAATTACGTCTTTACTATGCACACTGCATTAAATCCCATTTATTTATTTTGCTCTTGTATTGGCTTTGAAATAAAAGAAGTAATGATGATTATATCTCACTGTCTGGGCTATTTAGCATTGCTCAACAAGTCATGATTAGTTCTTATCCATCTCTCCTCGACGATCAGCAAATTGGCACTGCAAATGGCCGGGAGACCACTAAAGCATGTAATCTAGTAACTAGTGTACATATATTGGCTTGTCGCGGACATACGAAGGTGAAAGTGTCCGCTTACTTAACCAATTACTTCCCTTAATGTGCAAGAGCTTTACTTAAGAAAGTGACCAAATGGAATTAGTCTGGTAGGCAAGATTTTCAACGTATGACGTCTATACATTCCCATTCTTTCATAAGTATCTTAATGTTTGCAATATCTGCTAATATGACATTTTCTGTGGCGGTCAGCTTTTATATTATATTTGAATACATTCTGCTAACACATTCAATGAACATCTTTAACTGTGATACCCAATTGTACAGATTCTGTCTACGCGGTGAAACATAATATGTAAATGATTCTGCCGAGAGTGCCTGCAAAGTAAATTAGGCAGTGTCAAATACTAATGGGGAATAATATTACGGAAGGTGCAGCAAATGGCGGAGTACACGAACGCTGTCGACAATCTAGACGCTAGGACTTCTCCGATAGAGAGGTAGCTGCTCACAACCCTGTTTCATCACACCTAATCAGAAAATATTGTTTTTTTTAAAGAAATGATGCACAAAGTCTCCTCAATCTCACTGATTTAGAATCGAAGTGTTCGAATTCAATATATAGACAAATCGAATTCCATATCTCTGCTATACCAGTGAGAATATTCTGTCTCTATAAAAGCTTGACTATTGTAGTCTCGCGTTTCGAAAAGACACATTAAATTTCATTCAGAAGGAAAGTTATCAACCAATCAAATTTATTAGCTCTGCTTACCCTAAGCAGAAAATAATTATCATTGAGTTCAATGAAAACATTTAGAGCTCAATTTTGGCAATACTGCTTTACTTTCTGCTAGACGTAATATCGTCAGTTTTGGTTGACAGTTAACACCTATCTGCATTATTCTCTCGATAACGTCTGATCTTGTTCTGGGTAGGATAGAATTGATATGTGGCAAACGTTTAATTGACAGTAGGGGGATATTCTGAATATCAGAATAGGTGAGAGGATGAGCAACAGAAGTAATTGACCATATTTGCTGATAATGAACGAAAGGCAAGTGCAATTGGCATGCACAAGATAGGACGCGATGAATGTAAATCTGGTTCAATGCATGGACCAATAGTTGCTCTTCCCATCGGTGCTCTAAAAGACTGTGGATACATCAGTTTAAAAGGACACTGGCGTTTGTTTTCCATATTGGCCGTGTGGCTTAAACGGGTGTGGAGCTGTAACACACATGATAGACCAGACGGGTCGATTAGTAATCGACCCCGCTAGATCATCCGTGGGGGTGGGGGGACCGCAAAAAACATCCCTTTGATCAAGATTCCTTTCCTTTTTTCGGGAGTAACATTTTCAACACTTTCGTTGGGTTAAATTAAGCAGACTTCCAAAGGGTATGACAAACTCATTTCTCCGAAAGGCGGGGGAATGATCGGCCTTCATCCTATGTTTATAGAATATTAAATATCATTTAAGTTGAAAGTGTATGATGTTTACTAAGAAGATTAATATATGTTATTTAATGTTCTGAATCTCAATTTATCTTAGATGATGTATTTGTAAATTGAAATCGATACAGTAGTAAGACGTAAGCGACTACGGCTGTGTTGCAAGCATTTAGAAGCTAACAGCATACTGGTGCCTAATGGTAAAAAATATACATGCGGCGAAGGGTGAAAACAAAACTATAATACTTGGGGGATTTTAACTTCCTATGTATCCGGAGATGGACAGACATGGATTAAATAACTTTTATGACAATACTAATTGTCATGAACTATTTCAACAAAATCCAACTTTAATGACAGGACACGAAAACTATCTGCTAAAACGACCCGAGGATACACTCTGGATGAATAGGCATGTCTATCGGATCATTTGCAAACGAAATCGTTATCGTTTCATAGCAAAATCCTAAAAATGCCAAAGAAAGTTGCCGATTGTTTAGATAATATAGAACTTACGCATTGTCTGACATAGGAAAAACCAAACAAAATAGAATGTACAGATATGAAAAGGCGTAACTAGTGGTCGCATGTATAACGAAATACTATCAAAAGTGGTAATGGCTTGCGTGAGATACCACCGTTACTGGTCGGTGACGAATTATTCCACGGAAAAAAGGAATACGCGGGCGCAATTCACGAATTCATTGCTGAACAATATAACTACCCGATCTTCATTTCAATATAATAAAATTGCCAATCTAGAATATTCAGCGTCTGAAGCAAGTGATATTTGATCCGGGTAAAGTCTCAGGAATAGATAGGATTCATAAACAATACTGAAAACTTGTTTCAAAACACTGAATAAACCGTTTTCATTGCTATTCAAGTTTTTGAAAACAAATGACGTATTTGTCTATATCTGGAAGTTTGCTAATATTAAGTGCAGGGGGGGGGGGGAGCACCACACACCAACAATTACAAAAAAATAATGTCAGATATAAATGACAGACCCGGGGGTTAGCCGCCAGCGTCCTCTGCGCTGTACAGTGCCGGACCAGAGTGATACAAACGTCACCCAAAACTAAAAATTAACATTTAACATATATTATGCAAGAACTGAATCTGCGGATCTTTCTTTATACCTGAAATGTTATCTAAATTATTAATTAGACATTAATTAACTTATCCAGTTCAGACCATAACCAACTCTTGATGGCATCGCTAGCCTGCGATCATGGGTGGATTATGATCCGATTTGCTACATAACTTTCCTTCGGTGTTAGACTATAGTCGCGACTAGTCGGAACCACCACCCGAACGCAAATGGCCCGGAATATGTCAATTGCTGCTCCTGCTATATTTTATGTTATTTACTCATTTTTTAGAACTATATTTTCACAATGGGGATTAAGCCTTACAACGTTGGCCCAATGGGGTGACTCATTTTTTAGAACTATATTTTCACAATGGGGATTAAGCCTTACAACGTTGGCCCGATCGGGTGACTTTTTTTGTAATGGTCTTATATAATATGTTCAGATCGTAATCTATCAAATTCATCAAGAAAGCCCTACAAATAAATTAAAAGTTGTTAACATCTACACGCAAACTTCCATTCGGCAACTTTCGTGAGTTCATTAGACCACGGATTTCTATATATTATTAGCTTTAGAGTTATGTTAGGGTAGAAGAGTTCATTAGTCTACGGGTATCTATTATTAAGGA
Source organism: Patella caerulea (assembly GCA_036850965.1). Classification (NCBI taxonomy): domain Eukaryota; kingdom Metazoa; phylum Mollusca; class Gastropoda; family Patellidae; genus Patella; species Patella caerulea. The sequence continues at coordinate 14,359,363 of JAZGQO010000014.1, read as the reverse complement.
GAGGGTTGGGTTAGGTTTATTGATACCCATATTTATAGTATTTTTTAAAGCGGCGTCCACCACTAATCATTCATGTAAGTACCTGCATCACAGGGGTAACCTTGCAACTTTAAATATTATCAATGGCTTCCCGAAGAAATTATATGGAAACATGTAGAAGCAAATCAAGGTTACCATATAATCCAGTAGCTCGTAGAACACTTTTGGTGAAAAATAGAAAATTAAATAAAAATAATCCATCTCTTACAAATTGTACGGTGTGTTTTGAGTAGTGAATATTTTTTTATTTTTAGCCAGACTGGTGTGTCAGGCAACCCTGTACTCCACAGTGTTATGTTTGGTTGCACCGCATCCTACTCGAACACTGTCGCATTGACCGATGATTTCCGTGTTAAATTATGACTTGTAAATAGTTGGTTTAACAACTATCTATTACAACGTAACAACTCAATCGGGATAAAGCGCCACTGTTGTCATGTGACGCATTTTTAAAAAAGAAATACACGGATAGAAATGCGATTTCCAGCAGTGGTACCCAGGAGAGCTTTGATTCAACGATAGAAATGACCCATAACGTCAAGAATGCATGGCTAGAGAGGGAATTTCTCTGGTCACCGCTGCAGGAATATCGCTATAACTCCCATATTTATATGTGTGGATGAAACCTGATAGTGTCTGCTGTCATATCTTGTGTTTGTCAAACAGAATATCAGTTACATTGGCTGAAATATTTCAAGATTCAAATCCAACTATTTCCGATCCAAATACCTTATAAATGAAGAAATTATTTGCGAAGCCTCGTAACCGTAGAAAGTTAATAGATTTTCTTATGGTTTCATTTGGAAATGAAGATTTAATTAACACGAACTCAAATAATATTGGGGGTGAAAGAACGGAAGAACAGACAGCTAACAATAAATGAATTATAGAACACCCAATACAACACTTGAGAAAATTTGCATATTGAGACCGAAATGAAAAACCTCCCAACATTTCTTAAAATATGATAAATAATATGAAAATGCGAAGTTGGATGACTGACATAACAAAATGGAATGTGTATTGAAAACATGTAATATTGCGGCCCTACTAATTATCGATAAGAGCGCGTTAGCTCACAATAACCGACACATCACGTGGATAATAGAAATTTTGACTACAGCGGTCTTTCTAATCCCCGACAGGAACTGTCTCTGGTCGGACTATGTCCGCTGACAGTTCATACCGTTTGCTATAAAGCTGCGTTATGAAAATAAGGTCAAATACCACTCTTTCCCAAGTTTGTTCTCATGCTGTTTTGCAACTCTTTAACCCTCTATTTTTCACCGTGAATGTTTGGTTTTTGCAAAAAGAATCATTTTTCGTCTTATGTGACACAAATTTATGATAATTTAGCAATTATATAAACATAAGGTTTGCGCATGTTTGAGTCTCGTAATATCTGATCAGTTCAAACGTATCATGTGTATGTTTTTTATCGCCAAAATCTGCTTAAAAATATAAATGTGTACCAGCTGTGGCAAGAAATGACTCCCTTGGCAACCAAAGAAGAATCGGGGTGAAAATTAATCAGTAAGGATTCTAAATAGCCTAAGACCAGAGGTGGGGGTGCGCGGTATTTTCATATTGCAGGTATATCTAGCGGTAGGGAGTGTCAGCGGACAAAGTCCGTCCAGAGAAAGTTTCTAAAGGAACTATACGGCAAGCCAGGTTTAGGGCAACACGTATGCCAATCAGTGATCGACTATGCACGTTTTGCAATAATTCATTAATGCATTCTTGTTGGTGAATAAGATGGATGCTATAGGCAAGACAATCAATTTCTGTTGGTTTTTTTTTTCGTCCCCCGCCTTTTAACGAAGACGAAAGCAGAGGACTATTACAATGGGTTCGTCCATTTTTCTGTCTGCCCGTCGCACCTATTGGGACACAATAACTTTGTTTCTAATTACGCTAGATTGTTCAAACTAGGTATGGGTGTTTATTGCGTCAATGCCTTGATGGAGGTCGAGGACGATAAGCATTTTCTGCTGCTTAGGGTAAGCAGAGATAAGCAATTTAATTGGTTGATGTTTTGGGACACGATAACTTTAGTGAAAGTGATAAAAGTTGGTGTATATTTTCATTAATCAATACCATGACTAAGTTCGAGCATTTTCTGCTCAATCGGGGGGACCCGAGGTTAGACAGACGACCCTTCTCGTCGTCATGAACAAACGGGGAATCGAAACCACGCCAGTTGACAAACCTTATGATACAGCGCGCACTTGCGTATGACAATAAATTGCCAATTCTTGTATTTGTAGTCTCTGTGAGTGACATCATGCATTGCTGGGAAATGGCGGCCATGTTATCATTAACATAGATATGGGTGAGGCAAACATTTCCTAATCCACTCAATAGCTAAGCCATGACACGTGAATAAATATCTGAATAATAATTTATGAAATTTGGAGCCAGAAAAAAGGCCCGGTAATTTAGCTCTTACATATTAATTATCAACAGAAAACATTTTAAGTCTTTTGCTGTAATAACTCATGCCTTCATTAGCCCAGGCAAGAGCAGAACAGTAGAACGTTAAATTTCATTTAATTTCTGTAAGAACGCCATCTACAAATATATAATTTGTAAGCCTGTAGCCTGTCCTGTTCGTACTTAAAGCCTGCATTGAATCAAATATGTAATTTTAATTGTCGTGGGTCCGTTATTTCAGAGAAATCTTAGTATGCCTTCTAAGTATTGCTTCTAACATCAACGGCTGATTTAAAGTACTGATACTTTTGCTATTTCTAAAACACCCCATTCCACTTCTCATGTTCGGAGTACGCATACCTACCACCTACTAAGTTTATTTTTACTTATGTATACAAATGTAATTGTTGATCAATGCAGGTTGTCTGGTTTAATTCCCATTCTGAATAAATCTACCGAAAAAGTACACTAAAATCGCGCCAACACACCCATCTTTTCCATCCAACGGCGGAATCACATGGCTAATCGGGTAAGGCGCTGACTCATTAGACTGGAGGCCGGGTGTTCGATCTCTGCATTGGTCGAGAATGTTCATCTCATTTTTCCGGCCTGATGCCTAACAAGGGGAAACCGAGATGAAAATCGAGATGAACTTGTCAGTGATGCAGAACAAGGACAGCTGTCTAGACGAAAAACTGAGGTCCCGTGTGCACATTGCCGTGCACGTTAAAGATCCCCTTGGCAGTTGGAATTCGATATAAGAGTAGGCCGTAGCGCCTCTGCCCAGGCAAAATTCCCCTCATAGCACACTGTATGGCGTATGCCCGTCTTCCATCAGCCAGGGTTAGGTGCCGAAGAGTAGGACGTTAAATCCCATTTTATTTCCATCCGACAGGGTCATGGACAATCTGTTTCACAGAGTTAATGCAACGGGCGTCTTTTATCTCTGTCCGAGATGACTGACCAAAGTTTAACGAGTGACGTCTCATGATAATGTTTACCAAATATAATAAATAGGGCCTACATGTCGCTTACGTTCTGACAAGAATTAAGCAAAAGTCATCAGACAACTTCCATCAACTTCCACAACGTCAAATTGAAGGTCACACGTGCGTTGGTTAATTCAAACTTAGTAATATGCACGGGCAGAATTATTTTAGTACCCATTTTACGCCTCCGCGTACTATTTTCTGTACCTATTTACGCTAAATATGGAATATTTTTTTTTATCCAGATATACTTCAGACACCTTTATTTATTTTCTAGTACTTTAAAAAAAATGTTTTAGAATTTAATTTGTCGGGGGAAAAAGTTGATATTTCTGACTCAGTTGATATTTCTGATATCCTTTTCAGTGTCTGTAGTGGCCAAGCGAATATTCATTGCAGATCAGTGTGGGTCAACGACAGCAACGCACAAGCGGCAACATCTACGGGATCGGATCATGGATCGAATACAGCCAGCCTACAATCATGTCAAAAATCATATGAACTGGCTGCTGTAAGTCTTGCCACTACTTCCAGTGTTATTGAAGTTGTCTCCTTTTTGTTTCGATGCTATCAATTATCATTTACATGCCAACCCTAGTATATTCAACTCTCTAGAGCATCAGATGACCCGGCAATAAATGGATTCGACGATACCCGTCATATCGCTTATATCACCGAGCCCAAATTTCTCAACACCGCATGACCATCAATCACTGAGACGGACGATAAAAATTCTGACAGTATATTAAAGTCTTGTCTGAATTAATGCGGGAATTTTATATTTTCCAAGAAAGTCAAAACATATTTATTTCTATGTCCTTTGTTCAATATGTTGTCAACTCGCAACTGTACAATCATAGGCATTATTCTCCACACTTAAATATCTTTCACATCGGAAATAATAACACAATTACCTTCTTTGCCCCCCCCCCCCATGTAAAAGCTAACTTCAAACGTTTGAATTTGAAATTGAAAAAGATATGTTTGCCAATATCTCAACGGGCGAGGCTTTTTATTGATAAATGTAAAAACATAACTTAGAAATATGAAATTGCAGCTTTTAAAAGTAATAAAAATTTAATAACTCGATAAAGGTATCGATCCATTTCGCTTTGAATAATGTAAATTGACTGAATTTTTCAAAATAATCATCAGTCATTATTTCTATTTAAAATTGTATGGTACGAGTGGCAAGCGCCTTCTCTGAATCAAACATAATGCCTCTGTAATAGACACCCATAGTCAAACCTCGTTTGTTTGTCGCCGGTGGTGGCAAAGGGGAGGGCACGTGCTTTAACGATGGGGGTAGATCTCGTATTGTCACAAATACTTCTCAAAATTGTGCTCCGTTAGCAGGAATGGTCGATTTGGTGTAGCATCAAAATGATGGCTACATTGTGTAAGTACGTTACAAATTAAGATCGGCAATCCAGCTATGATTTTTAAAAATTAAATTAAATGTTCAATATTTTATTCACTTGTGAGATTTAATGTGCAGAAAGACATTGTTATTAATCAATTTCATCTATTTCAATTACATCGGGACAATAAATTCTAGCGATAATTATTTTATTAAAATCTGGACAATATTCATATAATTTCCCCAACGTATTATCTAATCTCTTCACAACCAGTTTCCATTAAATCATGGCTTTGACTGTTTCTCTTAATCATGTGTCTCACAATGTGTTCGTGCCATGTCCGTTGCTCCAGTGGGCTACAAAGTGAATAGACATAGCATATATGTATAGTCCAATATATCATAGTAATTGGCATAAACCCTTTTGGACGAGTATAAGTCGATTCACAAAGTACTAAGATTAAACAAAAAATCAAAATTGATTGGAACTACGGTGGTTTAGTGAGTAAGGCAGCAGTAACCAGCTGATCTGACTTTCGAACCCGTTCCTGCCGATATAATTATCCGTGATTTTCCTGTATAATATTTTGAAAAGTCATTTAAAAATAAAACATTGGCGTAAAAGGCTAACGTTAGCACCATTCGATTATTAATAACTACAATCGCCAAAATACGCCCCCTCCCCCAAAAGTAGTTTTATTTTTATAAAGGAAAATAACCTGCTATATAAGTAAGGTGGAAGATCTATCCTTAAAGCGACGTGAGCAACAACAGACACATATCTATTATCTCCATCCAATAGCAACTAATTATGAAAGGTACCAAGAGTGTGGCGGATTCCTTGTCGTTCGGCTGACAGGATCTACGACCTTGTTATTCACGAGTCAGTTGCTAAATATATTTTCAAAAAGAGTCTAACTACTTTTCATTTAGCTCATAATAAGGTGTCGAATTGAGTTGTTGATTCATTATTTAGATTAGAAACAGGCCAAACTCTCTGATTATAAGTTGTCCTGAAAGACCAAGCGGAACAGAAATTGATATGCGTTGCATATCTCATTTTAACAAATAAACCCATCGATTTTGTAGTAACTTCTCGGGATATCATGTTAGAAACGTAGAGGCAACAATTATGACCCCACCATTCTGCCTGAAATTTATATTGCTTATTTATACTATAGAATAGAGGAACCATATCGGTATTAACTGTCAATCTTATTGACACGAAGGACGCTGTATATTTTCAACAATTTCCGCCGATCACTTCAATAGCTATTTCCCTTTTGTTACAAAAACGTGTTACCACCAATTACGATACTTAGACCTTTCCCAAATCTATAAAAGTTTTGGTTCCTATTAACAGGAAGAACTCTTGATTTCCAATGACTTTCGGTGAGAACGGTCTACGGTATGATATCATGTTAGCACCTACAATGCCTATTATTTGATTTTTCTGAAGAAAGCATGATTTGTTTAACTCCATCGCAGTAAGTGATATACTTCTTAGAACACCCGGGACAATATTCCATACAACTTTTCAAAATAAATATGATGGTTGCCAATTGCACAGAAGTGTGCTACAGATTGATAAATTGTTTTAATAATAACTCCAATAATTGTTCTACTCTGTTAAGAATTGTTAACACACACAGGGAATTAATCGGGATCGGGGGGGGGGGGGGGCACCAGGTTCAAAATGCGACCAAAAAGGATATTATCTTGAATTATTGAAAAAATAAATCTTATCTGTATGTGAAACAACCGTTAAAAACAATTTTTAACATCATTTTTTTTTTCTAACATTCCCATAATGCATCTGAAATAAGTAATGAATGGACACATTGATCAATGAATTCAGATAATGTAGTTTTCAACTTTCAGTCGGTAATGTTCTGCTTTCAATTACAGAATTTCCACTTTCAATTATCAACTTTGTCATTCGACTTTCAACTTAAGATTTTCTTTTCGAAATTTTCTCACTCATTTTTTTCCGTGCATATTAAGGAATTAAATTTGATCACCTGTGTTTGCATATCATTAAAATGTGGCAATTTTCAAGAAAACTAAGCTATCCCAGAAATATAACTCTTAACCGTACTTCCGCCTTTAAGCCGGAAACGGATAACGTTTTACCCAAAACAAGTCACAAAAGAAACTAAATTGTGTTTTAGTGGTGGGAGAATAACTACAGGAAATTAAATTCTTCAAACAAAGATAGGCTGGCACTGCCAGGCAGGATACGCCCACATATTCGAGAGATGGATAGAGAACAAGCAATACCGAAAGTGATTTTTCCTACATCATTAAGTCTTGTATTTCATACTGTATTGGGAGCAGCCATTTAGTTGGTCAGTTCCAGTCTGATATTCATGAAATTCGAAGCCGACAATGATTATGGTGTGACGGTACACAACCTAGAAATGTGACTTTTCATCAAAATCGGATAAGAATTGTGACCTGTAGAGAGTCCACAACCATGATATACCATATTTTTACACTATTCGCGTACAAACGGCGACCATTTCGTCCGGCAATTTTGGTACGATTTTCACGAAATTAGAACTCAACCTTCCTCATCAATATCGAATTGACATTGTGACCTATACAGGGTCCACAACCATGATATACCATTTTTTTAACAGTATTCGCGTACAAAAGGCGGCCATTTTGTCTATCAATTTTGGTCCGATTTTCCCGAAATCTAAACTCAACCTTCCTTACGGTGTAACGGTGATATAATCAAACGTTTTTTTTAAATCAGATAATAATTGTGACCTCCAGAGGGACCACAAACTAAAGAAAGGGGGATTTTGCGTATAACCAGGGGCCATAATTCAGGAAGTTACATGTACAATCCGATATGCGAAAATATCGCGAAAAGAACCAAGATCTTTGGGTTATTACCATGAATTTCAAGTTTCATCAAAATCAAATTAAAATTGTGACCTTTACAGAGTCCACAACCTTGATATACCATTTTTTAACAGTATTCGCGTACAAACGGCGGCCATTTTGTATGGCAATTTTGGTCCAATTTTTTCCGAAATTCAAACTCAACCTTCCTTACGGTGTAACGGTAAGATAATCAAACGTTTTTTTAAATCCGATAATAATTGTGACCTCCAGAGGGACCACAAGCTAAAAAAAGGCGATTTTGCGTATAATCAGGGGCCATAATTCAGGAAGTTACGATCCGATATGCGCAAATATCGAAAGGAACCAAGATCTTTGAGTTATAACCATGAATTTCAAGTTTCATCAAAATCGAATTAAAATTGTGTCCTCCACAGGGTCCACAACCTTGATATACCATTTTTTAACAGTATTCGCGTACAAACGGCGGCCATTTTGTCGGTCAATTATGGTCCGATTTTCCCGATATTCGAACTCAACCTTCCTTAGGGTGTAATGGTGATATAATCAAACGGTTTTTTAAATCGGATAATAATTGTGACCTCCAGAGGGACCACAAGCTAAAAAAGGTGATTTTTCGGACAATCTGGGGCCATAATTCAGGAAATTACATTCCAATAGCCGCAAATATCGACAGGAACCAAGATCTTTGGGTTACAAACATGCATGTCAAGTTTCATCAAAATCGGTTCAAAATTGTGACCTCTATAGGGTCCACAAGCTAAAAACGTGATTTTTCGTACAATCAGGGGCCATAATCCATGAAGTTTTGATCCGATACATGCCAATATCGAAAGCAGCCGAGATCTTTTGGGGATAAACCTATATTTCAAGTTTCGTCAAAATCGGATAAGAATTGTGACCTGTAGAGAGTCCACAAACAAATTGTGGACGTCCGGACGGACAGGGGCGACGACATAATACGTCCACATGAAAATGTGGGCGTATAAAAAGTGGCTATATACGCAAAATGTGCAGAAAAAAAATATGAAAAAAACCCCGTAATTTTCATGTGTACGGCTATTTCTTTCAAAATGGCTGCCAATTATAACCAGCGAATATCTCGTATTCGATGTCGCTGTATTTAAAGATACTTTCAAAAATCCAACATGGTAGCAATTCAAAAAGGCAGCCAAAATGGAATTTTAAAAAAAATGATTTTAAATTGTTAGTCCGATATTGTAGGGTATGATTTGTAACATAAATTTCGAGAATCCGCAATGGCAGAAACTCAAAATTGCCGCCCAAATGGAATTCAAAATGGCGGAGTCGTAATTGATAGTAATAAAATGGCGCTTTCTCCATATAACCAGCTAAAATATCGTAAGATATGATTTTTACTATGATGTATATGGTTTTCGAACTCTCTGAATTAAAAGATAAATTTCGAAAATTCAACTTTTAAGCAATTCAAAATGGATTCAAAAATGAATGGTTGTCGACGTCGCTGGGTTCAATATTACTTTGGAGAATCCATGACGCCAAAATTCAAAATAAAATCTGAAATGGCAGAATGTTATTTAATAATTATTTGTTTCTGTTGGATATGGTGTCTAATATGTCTTATGTAAGGGTTTTGGAGTTGTTGAGTTCAGTTTCTACCTAAAAACTTAGCCAAGATGGTGTAAAATTAAAACAACACCCAAAATAGAATTCAAAATTGCAATTTTTGTTCTTGATAATTCACATTCATAATGTGGACGTATTATGCCGTCGCCCTGTATAATATAGAAATTTCAAGAAAACTAAGCTATCCCAGAAATATAACTCTTAACCGTACTTCCGCCTTTAAGCCGGAAACGGATAACGTTTTACCCAAAACAAGTCATAAAAGAAACTAAATTGTGTTTTAGTGGTGGGAGAATAACTACAGGAAAATAAATTAGGATTCGATATGTGTTATAAATAGTCAGCGATTACAAACAACATCGTCTTGTATATGCAATGAATTCTCACCCGTCTGCGCCCGCCGTTGTTATAGGTATGGAGGGAGGGTAATCTCCTGACGCAAACATGGCCTCTTTTGATCGATTTATATAGCAGGGTATACTTGGCAATTACAATGTTTTGAGAAGCAAACTTAATTAATTAGTTTGAATATGTTATTAGTCCTAATATATCACCCAGTTTGTTCCCGGGAATGTAACTTTAATAAGATTCGAAATTAACTTTTGTTTAATAGCTCAGCGACTGTCAGGCGACTTCACTCCCTCCGGGATATTGTAGGCTAGGCCCTTGACTAGTACTGATTTGATCTTGTTAGATATCTGCCATCATAGTGTAACAAAACTAAGCACAGCTCAGTGATGCATACCATACGTACGCACTGATGCAACGAATCAAGGATGGGGAAAGTCAAGACAATCCTATCGGAACACATCGCACTCCACTGGGAAGATAGCATTCATTATACAATCTATAGGTCCTGGAGTAGATCCCGGTGTTTGAGGAGCATTTCAGTCTTATTGCCTTGTTTCGGTGGTACAAGACAGATCCTCTGACACTTGGAAATCGAAATAAAGAGTAGATTGTATAGCGCTGCAGTCAAACTGTCTACATCATCCATGTAGATGCGGATAAGTAGGACATTAAACAACATTTCATTTCTAAATATTGGAATTAGACAATTAAAGAAGTCAGGGTAGTAACTAGTTTTACGAACTTTTAGATAGAATGTCGATAGTGCATGGCGTAATCACTTTTCTAAATAGTTTTGTAAAATGACCCGAATTCCCGTAAAGTTGACAATGTCTTTTTATATTCCATACAACTTTTCAAAATAAATATGATGGTTGCCAATTGCACAGAAGTGTGCTACAGATTGATAAATAGTTTTAATAATAACTCCAATAATTGTTCTACTCTGTTAAGAATTGTTAACACACACAGGGATTTAATCGGGGGGGGGGGGGCACCCGAATTCCCGTAAAGTTGACAATGTCTTTTTATATTTATAAGATATATTTCAAATTGTCCAAATTGAGGGTTTTTGTAAAAAGCATTCGGTTTCTGGTAGTTCATTATTTAACGGACAAATAACATACTCGTTCATTATTTTCTCTATTTAACGCGAGAATTTCATATTTTCTAAGAAAGTCAAAACATATTTATTTTCCACACTTACAAATTTTTCACATCGGAAATAATAACACAACCTCCCTTGTTCCCCCCCATGCAATAGCTATCTTGAAAAAGATATTGTTGCCAATTTCTCAACAGGGCATAGTGAATTATAGGATTATTCTTTAACAAGGTGGGACTGTTTATAGATACCATCCATTTTAAGGCTTTATTTTAATATATTTTAAAAACATAACATAAAAATATGAAATTGCAGCTTTAACTTATGGGATAAATGTTAAAGATACTAATGCAGCTCAAGCTATCTTTCATTTTTAGGATTTGCTATTAAATACTTTGTTTAGATTGTTATAATCTCCCGGGAATAAACGGCAATCTTTCAAAGACAATTTTCCTCTCGGTAAATGGTCATCTAATGAGAAACGGGATGCTTCAAAACCCCAAGATGACTGTGAAAGTTATGAAGTACGCGTTTGTATCCCTACCAGTAAAGAATGTATAATAACATGCGTCATTAAAGGGACAATAACATTCTTGCTGGCTTGGTAGCTCCAGAAAAAAAATAATACTCTTATTCTAAGTACTAGATGTTTAAATGTCCTACCTGTTGTGTAAATTATCCATTACAACCTATTTTATTTGTCCAGAGGGTTCGAAAATATTTTAAAATCCAAGTCACACTTGAAAAGGTTTACGTTAGACTTTTCAAATCAATTGGATGAATTTTTCCAATTTTTTAAATTAGGTGTGTTAAGATGAAATTTATATCATCATTTAATTGGAATATTCTAAAATAGTACGATTTGTTGACCAGAATGAAGATTGGAACATATTTTTCAGTTACAACAAGAGTGTTATTGGGGCTTTAACAAAATCGTTTTAATCTGACAACTTAAAAGATTGCAACTTGTGTACAACATATTAGTAATGCACTCTCCTCACTTCAACTTAACACGATTTTGATTGGTTAGTAATTTATTCAAACAATAGAATAGCCTCAAGTTGAATATTAGTTCTCCAATATTGAACAGGCAAGATTATTTTCTTCTTACGCAACTTTGGTGGTTCTCTTGCAAGAGCTTCGTTAAAAACAAAACTATTGCTGACAAGAAAATAATAAGATTATGTGTTGCGTCAACCCCATAAATTGATATAAATCGGAGCCTTGCTTAGAAACGACAGTTTTCCATTAACAATGAAAAGATGTGATGCAGTTTAATACACTTAAGTCCATTCCTTGTTCATAAATTATCAGTAGAATTGATACCAGCATTAAATTGAGTGTCCCACTTGGCTTTGGCGTTCTATCCATATCAACAATTGTATGGGCTTAGAAGCGAAGGATTGTTGATAAATATTGATAAATTATTCCTGTCGGACTATAAATTACCTAAGGAATGTATAAATGCATTTAATTTCCTGCAAAAAACTAATATACATGGCTACCACTGCTGAGGATTCACTGTTATGCACAATTGCCTTGACTTAGATTGAATGTCCAATATTGACGTATTATCTGCGACGAAATATGTCTTTTGCCCTTGCGTGTAAAGATAAATTCTGGAGCGAAAATATACCACTACTGATTTGACTGGAGGTGTTGGAGAGACATAATATTGAAGTGTTAATTCTTTGCATGATTGTAGACTGGGCATCTATCGGCTTTACAAAATCAACAACCTTTAGCCCCAAAGATTAAATTGAAGGTAAGTAACATGTATCCCCTTCTAGCAGCCAAACGCGTCATGCACCGTCACCACGTCCCTTGCATTTTTTAAAAAAAATAAAATAAAAATAAATAAAAAGCCAAGAGACATGCACTCTTCGGAGGGGGGGGGGGGGGCGAATGGTTAGCGTGCGCGCTATATATTAGTAGAATGAAATTATTGATGTAAGAATGTATAGTTAGAAGCCTTGAGTTTATGTACAATGACTTTATTAACAACGTTAACATGGATTAAAGTTGCAGATAAAATGTAAATTAAAAACAAAACATGTAAAATTAGATTGTAACTACGTTTCGTTGCCGGTATCTTTTATCGCCTCTACACTTGTTACTACCTTATTATCAATCTGTTTCACAGAGAATTACTTACGAATTATCTCTGTAACGGATGACAGTCCACAACACGTGCGTTGACTGCCAGCCACGTAGTCATTGGCTCAACGGCTCGTGCAATGTTTACTTAACACCTAACTGCTTCGGGCAAAATGATGCATTTTACTCATTTTAATACCCATTTACACTAAATAGGGAATATTTTTTAACTACAAATACTTCAAACGTCTTTATTTATTTTTCTTTTACCTCAAAAAAATGTTTGAAAATTTAATTTGTCGCAGTAAAAAAGTTAATATGCCGTACTCATTAAGCCTCGTCGATGTCATGCTTATCAGTGATTGTAGCGGCCAAGCGAATATTCACTGAGGGATCAGTTTGCCTTATTATGTGAATAAAAAATGTTATCATACGGCCTGTCATTGAGTTAACTGGAGTGGTTTCAAATCCCCGGTTGTAGGGTCGCTTGTCCAAACTGTATGGGTTTTCTCCGGATTCCTCCCACTGCTAAAAGACCCCTATGTTAGTCCCCAAATGACCTAGTTTGTATCGAGTGGACGTTAAACCCCATTTCTCTCTCTCTTTCTCTCTCTCATGCACAATTCTGAGAGATTTTAAGCTAATTTTTAATGTATATTTCATTCAACTGTGGTATTTTTTTTCAGCTTTAGAACTAAGCTATAAATTGTACAATCGACAATCTTCGCTACTGGACTTGAAACGTATTAGACAATTGATATATTTTCCAATTTGTGCATGTATTCTGTCAGCAAGTTTTCCGGTAAGGTCTTAATTGGACAAAAATGAACAAAAGGACAAACGCTGTCTATTTGCTCATTAAAGAGTTTTTGTGGTTATCTGTTTCTTTTGCTTCAGAACAATATATTAACTGCTGGCGTAAAACACTAAATCTTTGAACATGAAACGTATAAATATTCCCCAAACTCCGCATGCATTAACTGTAATTAAATAGTTGATCAAAGAATGTATGACTGTAAAGATATCTGAAAAAGAATTATTTTTAAATAAAATTCTTCTATCATATTTATTATTTGCTTGGACAATATTAGTTCAGATAAACTTGAACTGCTGGTGTTCCATTTGTCTACCTGATAAATACAATCATTTTGCGACATTTATGTAATAGTTATTAGCACACTTTCCGAGGTGTATCGGTGAATATCGGCCGAGGCGGCCCACGACCAAAACTGTCCCGATATTCACCGATACACCGAGGAAAGGTGCTAATAAGTTACTTACATCACATTTCTATCGAGTATTGTGAAGCAAAATGTGAAAAATAGTATTTATTATCGAGTCGTTTCAACCGAAAAGTGACAAATAATTTCAGCTCTTTTATTTATCCCTTTCTGTGCCTCACCTTAAATTTATTTCATGGTAGTATTTACACGTGCGTCTTGTTGTGACACCCCGAGCGTATATTAACCACGTGTTTATTTAGACCACATCGTCAAAACATCTTGCCTATGGCGTAGAGGACACCGATGATATTAAATGAAGTGTAAAAGACATTCGAAACGTGGGTCATTCCTGGACAAAGTATGCATCGGCGCATGGTTCGTCCGTTGAAATTTAATTGTAATAAAATATATAACTTTATATGCGTTTCTTTTATATCCTACTTATTTTCAAGTCTTGTGAAGTGTCTAAGAAGAGAATCACAATTAGTTAAAATAATTATTCAATATTCTCATTTATATGTTTTGTATAATAAATCAACCAAATTATGGAATAGATACCAATTGATATGTGTAATAATTGTTTTTCGTAATATATTGTTATATTGATTTAATGTCATTGTATGTATTTTTGCACTGCCATGTAGTTCCTACCGGTTTGTTTTGTTACTATGATTTTGATTAGTCGGCTCATGTACCTTAGCTAATTGCAGTATAAAACAACTAGTTATCATTGCGATCTGGGTCGGACTAAACGTCCGTTTCTTAAAGGACAGTATTGGTGCCAGTCATCATTATCACATATGTGGTAGAACTGATTAAACACTTTCCAAATATAATATTAACACAGAGATCATCGCTACCATAGAGGAGTAATAAAGGATTCATGAATCGGAAGTGACGAACGCCAAAGGAAAACACGAGTTATCTCTCTATGTGAATGACTGAAGTGAAGAGTGATGAGAGAATTTCTGCTCACTAATAATTCCTTCGAAGACAAAAAGTTGTTATATGGGACCGCAAGAGGTTATCCGACGATACAATAAAGTAATTAAGTGTCATAAGATAAGAGAACACGGGAAAAATAGAAATACTCCGTACAGCCCCTTGTTTTTATTCATTCTATAGGGGAGACCGGGGCACATTGAATCGCTTTGTTCACATACATGTTTGTACTCATTTCATATCAAATGTTTTCATTAGAAGATCTCTTTATTTCATGATCAAAATTTTAAAAAAAAAAGCAATATGCCCTCTTATATGGATCAAACCCCGGTTTATCTGGATTGTATAGATTAGACATATATGAACTTAAGTACAAGAATTTCGTAGGCTAAGAAGTTAACATGTATGGAAATTTTTTCTCTTTTAAGCGCTTTTTTGAAAAATCCACTGCCTAAGAAAATAATTGACAGCAATTGGCTTATTGATGGAGAAATGGGTCTGAGAAATTATCTCACTTCTGTATAGTGTTGGGTTGTATAGTATTATTTATAAAGGATATATCCATGGTGGATTAATGTGTCCCGGTCTCCCCTACCTTATAAAAACATGGTAATGCACGGACTTTTAATCTGTTTTTCTTTCCTGTTCTCTTATCTAGTGGCAGTCAATTCTTTTCATGAATTGTAAGATATTCTCTCAGCGTCACACAGCAACTTTAGGTCTTCGAGGGAATTATTAGTGAGCAGATATTCGCCCATGTATCTGTTATCATTAGTCACTTCAGTTAGTTATATAGAGGAATAACTCGTGTTTTCCTTTGGCGTTCGTCACTTCCGATTCGTGAATCCTTTATTACTCCTCTATGGTAGCGATGATCTCTGTGATAATATTATATTTGGAAAGTGTTTAATCAGTTCTATCACATATGTGATAATGACTGGCACCAATATTGTCCTTTAAAGTCTGATAAGTAATAGTTATTAGCACACTTTCCGAGGTGTATCGGTGAATATCAGGACAGTTTTGGTCGGGGGTTCATTTCTGATACACGGCTACTTTTATGCATGTATAGGATATGACCAGGACAGTTTCATCAAAGGTTGCCATTACGAATTTGGAAGTTTTGATTAACTCACGCAGCCAAATGAAAAATCTGGCCTTACTCCTTGTCACGTACACCCTATTAACAGAAACCACTAAGTTGACTCAATGACAGACACAACGCGTACGCGCTAACCATTAGACGTCCCTTGAACGTATGTAGTTACCATTAGCCTTACCAAATATCTCTTCCATCCCATTGAACAAAGTAAACCTTTTCAATACAATTTAATTGCATGAAATTTACGTTATGTCTATGAATAGATTTATGGTATATTTCCCCATATATTCGGAATTTCAGTACACAACAATATTAGTGTATTTTGGTATAGTAAGCTTATTCCGAAAATACTGACTCCACGTTTGTTTTATTTACAATCGTCACCATGACAGAACCCCTTGATCAATCCATCTTTATCAACTGTCTTCAATTTACCCGTGCATAATGGATCCATTGCGAGGGATGACAATATGAATAGAGGGCTTCCGTGATACCCAGGCTTTAGGTAAATAAATATCTTCTCGGCTATTGACTAACGAAATCCTTGCTCAGGAAAACATTTATCTAGATTATTTGAATTTGTTGCTAGGCTAATTATTTTCTTTGTTTGAGGTACGAGCGTAATGACATGAGACAAGATGGAAGGGGATAAAAGTAAATGGAATGTCAATATTAAGGCTTGCAATGAATGATGCGATGGATAATTACTTCGTAAAATATGATTTTTCAGACAAAACGAAACTCGGGGGACTATTAATTAAATATACAAGGAAATGACAAAGTATGATATTTGGCTTTTGGGGCATGTTTCATTGATTTAGTTATTTGAAATATTAGGAGATTTCCCTAAACTCTTCAACCGTGAAATAGGGCATGGAAATAGACGATAAGTCGACGCTGCAGTCTATAATGACCAACTCACTAACAGGGAATTCACTAAAGGAATTGTTCTTACGGTGATCAATGCGAGTGGCATTTCGAAAAACAATCAAGCTATTTCATTAAATCGTTACTATATGGTTATCTTAGGAATGGCGACGACTCTATTATAACACAGGATAATTAAATGACATAGACAGATGCAGTAATGTAGACTAAACCTATAATATAGCCCATTAAAGTTATTCCAGTGATTAATGGATATAGTTCTGGAGATACGATGTAAATGAGACTAAACAAAAGCTATGACATGATCAAAAGACCATAGAATACTCGACTGGCTCTTAAGGAACAATTGATGTCTAGATTCCAGACTTAACAAATCAGTTCTGTGATATTTTATTGACTATGGACATTTTTCGACGATTTTGGAAGACAACACAGAACGTTGGTTGAAAATGGAGGACGTAGTGATAGAAATGTCTGATAATCGTGCTTCAAGGGCGTATAACGCGATTTTTTTATACCTTAAAATAGACGATAGTAGATTTAAAAATACATATTAATGTAATGAGAGTGAATATAAAGTGTCTACATTCCGATCTCTAATAAATTGTTTGGTGAAATACTCGAACAATCCAAAATGGACTGCGATAATTTCTACGTGCTGAATCCATTCTGCAAGGGTTTTTTTAATATCAATATTTTGTCGTTTGCGAATCTGCCATTTTTGATTGCTTTCGAATTACAAATGGCATCCAGAACTATTATGTACATAGAATACGCGAGTGATTTACTGATTTTAAAATATTCATTGTTTCTTAAATATTGTACATGTATATTGCATGATATCCCCATTTTCACGGTAAGATAACAACTTCATGTTGATTGAAATAGACCATATTAAATTTTAATTCATTTGTTATTCCTAATATTAAGAATTCTATTGAGTTAGTGGTAAAACTCCTTTAATGATATAACAAGCAACACAGCAAAAGATCGCTAACATAAACGAGATTAGATAAGTCAAACCAATATCAACATTTTTCTGTGTAAGTGTAATATCTGCTGACATGCGAGTAGGTGGTTGGGATTTAACATATCAATATATTGTTAACATCAATACATGCTATCTCTTTAAACTACTTCATACATATTTCTTACATACATTTTTTGTCGTTTAGGAGTTGATTGTTAATATTTACCAACCCCTTAGGATATTATGTGTTTGTGCAGCTGTCGATGTCTGTAGAAGTTGAAACAAATGTCACAGCGAAAATGTTGGCTTCTAAAATCGAACACGTTGAAAATACAAGATACTATAAACTACCTTTGCTTCCTTGTATTCAGTTTTGTTTGTTTCTGTGACGGTTGGAATGTGTGCCCTAAATAAATTCAATATGTACTTCTTTGCGTTGTATTCCCAATTGTTTTCAAATATGAGTGAAGTATATGTCACCACAGACCTGGAACTGTACATTGCAGTGGGCGCTTACGGCTAGCCCCCGGATCCATTCACTCTTTTTGAATTGCTTTGTTTGTGGTCTCTGAGTACAATGTCTTGTCCATATATATGTCTTTGTGTAAAAATTATGGGTGGTGCAGTCCCCCTGCACTTACTATAATTGTTATAACTTGAATACCAAGTATTGTAATAAAACTGATCTGAACTCACATAAAACAATACGAGCCTCGATTGTAACAAATGATAAAACTGATTGTAATAACCTGTTTGGAATTAAACGGTATCAAATGGACAATAACGGTCCTCTAAATTCTAAACAGTCAGTGTTTATCTCCTAATCGTAATGTTAAGCCATACTGTAATAATTGCAATTATTATAGTTTTGCCAAACATAATCAACTTAAAATTATAGTCTCAAATCATACGGTTTATCATGGAATCAAGTGATTTCAATTCCCCGACTGTAAGTGACAAGGAGTTAGGTTGCATCCAGAGAGATTTGCCTGCCATGTCTTCTCTTCATCTGATCCATTAACCCTACAAGCACCTGAATGACAATTATTCAGGTCAAAATACTTGTAAGGGGATGGGGGCCTTGCGCCCAACACGTGCTGCAATATCGTCCCATATCAAAAGAAGACGTTATACGGCCATGCTCGGTCGTACAAGACAGATTCCCGAACTTGCCTGTCACTGGAGGCAGTTGGACAAATGCATGTTCTTATGTCCAATCTTGCTCTGCCTGCCTTTCATGCTGTAACTGAACTCACAATATGTGGTTGTAAAACATCTCTCTGAAAGGATTTTGATAGGGACTATGTACCAATGTGCAAGGGGCGAGGATGATGAATAGCTAATTCAGTGGACTGTGTTGTATTTATTTCGTTTTGGCGACATATGGCTTGTTATGATTTCTTCTTGTTTTTTATATTAAAACCTTTTATCCGTTAAAATTGTCAATTATGTCTTGAATCTCGTGACAGAACATACGAATCACCCAAAGCGTGACTGCATTAAACATTTTACCATTATTCAGAATCCAAAAAATGTTGTACTCCGAGACATATTTCTCTAAGCTGAAATCAAATCGTGTTTGACAACGGGAATTGGTATTTACCACCGGTATTCAATAAAAAACAAAACCTCCAGTTGCCTTAAAGCTACAATTTCATATTTTTAAGTTATATTTTTAAAATGTATTAAAATAAAGTCCTAAAATAGAAGGTATCTATAAACAGTCCTACCTTGTTAAAGAATAATTAAAATTCTATAATTCACTATTGCCAGTTGAGAAATTGGCAAAAATATCATTTTTCAACTTCAAATTCAAACGTTTGAAGATACCTATTCCATGGTGGGAGTAGAAAAAGGCGGGGAGGGGGGGGTAATTGTGTTATTATTTCCGATGTGAATGATTTTCAAGTGTGGAGAATAATGCATATGATCGTATAATAGTGAGTTGACAACCTTTTGAACAAAAGACATAAAAATAATCATGTTTTGACTTTCTTAGAAAATGTGAAATTCCCCGCATTAAGTGTATCATGGCATCTATGGCAAGGTTTGGGGGCAGTTGTGTGGAGCTTTTCACCACAGCACTCCCACAATTTTTTTTCCAAACTTTCTTCTTAGACCCCTTATTTGCCTGTGTGGTACCACATCCCACAAGATTCTCGACTTAGAATAATTTTGTGTTTTGGGTTTGTGGTGAGTTCCACAATATATTGGACTTAGAAAAAAGCTTTTTTTCCCAAAATTTCTTCTTAGACCTCTTATATGCCTGTGTGGTACCACATTCCACAAGATTTTCGGCGTGATGAAGTAACTCCAGAATGAACTTTACATCATGAAAATCCAACCATGTATTGGCGGAGATAACCATGGTCTTTGTGACAGAGCGGTCCCGATTTCAAAAAGTGCTCTCCAAGAGAGGTTATGGAATTGGCAATTGTTTGGGAGAACTTGCCCTCAACTCAACAAAAAACTCTATTTTAACATAAAAAATCCTACAGGAGCTATTTTGTTTTCATGCTATGTCATACCACACTATAAAAAAATCGTAATGTCTTACATCCATACATGAATTATGATCTAACTCCCTTTGGCATATTATGTGCATATTACAGTGGGGTTGCAATGGGGTTAATATTAAAATAGGGTTAAGCTAACATTTATTACAATATGAGTTAGTGTTTCGATTTTGCTCATGTATCTGTTCATTTCCACATTTTAAATATTTATATGCATTGTTATATTTATTTCATAAAAATCCGTATTTTGTTTTGTTTATGCATCCATATGAATTTTGTTTTTGTGATATTATTTAGCCCGTCTACTATTTCAAGATATTTTGGCTCAATATATCCAGGGTGGAGCTGAAGTGCCACAAAACTCAATTTTATACGATAAATTACCACTGGGATTTGGTGTATTTCCTATTTTTCTAAATATCGTATAAATACCACAAATGAAGTATCCTATTTCTATTCCCTACTTGAATCAACAGCAGAGGATATATGGAAATTTTGCGTGTTAATTGATTCACAAATATATTTTATACCAACCCTAATTAGCATCCTCTGTACTTAAAACTAGCTCGGTTTTAAATCCAGAAAGATTGTTGACTCGATCCAATTCCCTGGCTAGATCAAGGCAATTTCCCATATTGTCAGCATTTGATTTGTTTTAGAGTTGTTGCAACTTAATTTCTGTGTAGAAATGTAAATAAATCTTGATTTTGTTTACTAAGCTTTATACACCTGTGGTTTCTTTTAATCAAACTAAGGCTTACGCTAGTTCTCTTCTGAAAACTGCGTAATGGTTATCAGCGGTGGTATCGATGTGAGATTACAAAGTTATTGACGGCAACGATCTTTATTATCAACAGAAGCTTTATAACCGCTATTTATTGCTTCACTTTCCAATGTTACTATTTCGAGGACTCCAATATTGGGTAACCAATATAACTTGCTGACATAGCTTAACCATGCTATTATAGTATTTGGGGATAACTTTACCTCAGTGAACATAACACCAAGCAACGATAAAATAAATTCTACAAAGAAATATGATGGCATAAATTTGACACTTTTATCACCATTAGTACCTTGAATTTTAGGACTCAGGGTTTATCCAGATTTTAGTAAACCACTTGATTCTCTGGTATCAATGGGAATATGACTTTTAGTAAGGTTATTATGACATAATTGCTTTAAATATATTTGCTTATCGAAATGTTAGGATGCGGACAGATGCAATTCCGAGCTTGTGTTCATAAGCACTTCTGTATAATGCGGAGGGGTGTGGTATTTATGTCAACAGTAAATTATAAAAAATGTAGACTGTAAACGTCCAGATTTGTATTTGACGAGCATTTATATTTAATTCATCCAGATTTCAAGCCTTTCTTTCCGCCAACCCTTCCATAATACTACACCTTATTTGAGATTTCGTTTTCAGTGTCTAATAGTAAGGTATACTAATTAAATAATAATGAAATATATATTCCCGTCTTTTTATACGTTTAAACAATATTTTATTCGTTTGAGAAGGGTTGAAAAACAGGCAAAGCCTATATAAGTTCTTTCCCTGGTATGCAGAAAATAATAAACGATAAATTTCTACATAAAAATAAGAACATAAAATCGAACATATATACAGTTTCGTGTGAAAATGATATATAATATCCGAAATATAGTTGAAGCAATTTTTTGATATTATACAACAATATTTAAAAGCAAATCAAAACCTTTTAGTACTTTTAATAAAATTATGAACTGCTTCAAAAATCAAAATATTAGATGTGTATTAATAGTTTCTGTGATTACCTTTAATGAATTTAATAGTTCGATTCTTATAGCTGAATAAGATGGACAAGAGAAGGAGAGAGAGAGAGAGAGAGAGAGAGAACTGGAGTTTAACATCCACTCGACACAAACTAGGTCATTTCGGGACTAATGTATGGTTTAACTTTATTTCAAGCCGCAAGCCAGAGGTGACCAGCCAGCTAAAGGTCGAAGCGCGGCACTCTAGACCACTAGGCCATCCCCCCCCCCCCAAGAGAATTATTAGATTCATTTTTTCGTTGGCAGTCAATGATATTTTCCTTGCGGTTTCCATAATGAAAGTACTAGGTTTTTTATTTATATGATATTGACTCTATTGAGAGACGGCGATACTTGCACATGTGCAGGAAGACTGTTCCATAGTTTAATTGTGTTAGGAAAAAAAATGTTTATGTATTGTGGTATTTTCAGTTTATGATTTCTATAAAGTTATAATAATTTGTTTCGGGCTGTATTTTCATTAGAACATCGGATAAATACTGTGGACTATATATAGCAGTTAAGGATTTAATCAAAACATACGAGTTTATGCTTTTGCCTGCTTGGATCCCACCCTATTTCGTCATAAACATATTTTCTGTGGGAATTTCGGCGCAGACCAGTTATGATTCTCCCTGCTTCTAGTTGTATATTATTCGTATGTAATTCTGAATCTATGGTACTACAATTATCCCATATATTATTCCCATACTCCATAAGCGGGCTTATAAATGACGTAAATATGTATCGTACGTAACGTAGATCTATTTAATTTGAATTTTAATTGGCGTAGAATGTCTAGTCTGTTGCAAGCTTTTTTGTGAATTTTAGAAATATGTTCTGCCCATGTTCCGTTTAGATGAAAAGTCAGTCCCAGGTGGCAGTGTGAGGTAACTTTATCAATAATTTTATTTTCAAACTGAAGATTAGGATGATTATTAGTTTTTTGTGTGAATACTAAATGGTTAGTTTTATTTCGGTTGAATATTATTTGCCATTTATTGCCCACGTTGATATTAGCTTCAGATCACTATTGACTGAATAAGCAGTTTCTAATGGGTTATCATTTTATAATTGCAACTAAGGACGTGTCGTCAGCAAATAATCGACATTGTTATCCAGATTGTCTGAAATATCATTTATGTATATAAGGAACAGAAAACGACCGAGTATTGATCCCTGGGGAACCCCGGATTCGACTACCAAATACTGTGATTTAAAACCTTCAAGTACAACACATGTTTACGATTTGTTAAATAATTGTATATCCAGTCACATGAATTTAGGCTAATACCATACTTTCGCAGTTTATATATAATTCCTAAGTGCCAGACTTTAACAAACGCTTTAGAAATAGCACAGAATACAAAACTAAACTATTTCCCTTTATCTTATGATTATATTATATATCTCAAGAAGTTGGTTTATTGTTGAGTCATTTTTTTTAAAATCCTGACTGATGCTTAGATGATAAATCGTTATTTTCAATAAAGTTTTAGGATATTTTTTTCAAAAATCTTACAAATTGTGCACGTTAAGGAAATGGGACGATAATGCGGTGGATCACCTTTCCGTTTAAAGGCGGCTGTGACCTTTGACGTTTTCCATGTCTGGAAGTTGTTTATGGCGGGAGATACGGTTTTTTTTTAGGATTAATGGACTGAGTTCATCAGGTCCTGGTGGCTTTGAACAGCCGAGTATTTTTAATTGATCTTTAACCATTTGCTCATTTACGATAAAATCATTCATTGTGATGTCATCGAAGGAAGGTAATTCATGCGAGGTATCTAGTTTTGAAACAGATGTAAAGTATGAATTTAATACTGTCGTCTTATCAAGTAGATGAGTATAAATTTTGCCATTGGGGTTTGATTATTACTGTTTACGCTTATGGGCTCGGTTTCTTTGACGAATTTTTAGGCGGATGCAGTTATTTATAAAAAGGTTTATCGTTGGGTCTAATTGTGACTACTTTAGTAGGAATGAATATTGATGTGTTTTCGTTATATCTTTACTGTTAAAAACCGCTGTTGGCCATTCTATTTTTTTTTAGAGAATTACATAAGACTTAAAAATTAGCCTGGTTATAATTTCTGATTTTCCGTTTATATGATAATTATTTAGGTGTTATAAAGTCAATTAATATACTTACTAACCTATACTACATAAAGGGTGCAATACTATTTAGAGATAAGATGCCTTTTATTTGTAATAAACAGATCTATGCATGTTCCGGGATGGGTTGTAAAGTTAGTTGGTTCATATGAGATTTACTGGATCAAAGCGTTGTAATATTACGTCTAGTTTTTTTCGCGTTACTGGAACTAAATAAAATATTAAAATCACCTGTTAATATCAAGGGGAAAGGGGTACCGTTGCCTAAAGTTTTACTTACTATATCGTAGAATGAATCCCAAAAGGAAATTGGCGTATTTGGTGGACGATATATAACTCCTAATAGAAACGTATTCTTAGAATTAATAATACTGACAAAAAAATATTTAAGTCATTATGGCGCAGATGTTTTCTTACATGAAAAGAAAGTTTACTTTCTAGAATTATGTACTTCATTAGATAACATCACGTACCCTATCGTCCAGTTTGAGATTTCTGGTTTGAATTAATTCAAAAGGAAATCGAATTGTGATTTTTCGGTGGTATCTGGTTCCAAAAATTGCTCCATAAATTTAGTGAATGGTGTATTGGTGTGCTGCCTATTTCCATAAAACATGATACTACTTCCCATTTGTAGAATGGCTATGGCTTATAAAAATATTTGTGCTTTTGATTTAGCTGTAACTGGTTGGGATAGATAACATCTTTATGTAGTGATGTACATATAGTGGTCTGATATATCTATCGAACATATTTCTAATTTCGATTTCGTTCTACGCATGCCTGTTCGTACAGTTGCCGGCCACAGAGCTCACGACAGCATAATCAAAAATATTTTATTGAAAGTATGGCGAACCAAAACAAAAATTGTAAATCAGATCCACACGCCTCAAAATAAGGACTTACAGTTGGGTGACAAAGCTGTGTATACTTTGGGGTAACAGTACATATCCTGTCATTCTGAACACCTTGTAAAAAGGCCCATTCTCAAATCTTCATTTGGCGTTCCAAATAAAAACAAAACAATTGTTTCTGTATTACCTTTCACAATAGCACGGAGTTCACAGCTAGAATTTTGAAAATGAACAAAACCTGTGGAATCTCTAACATATATTATTACGACTACAGTGCTCTCGACAGCATGAACCCACTCTTTCGCAACGTGTGTGTGTGTGTGGGGGGGGGGGGCTAGGTTAAATGTAACAATAAGATAATTAAATAAAGTATCGCAAAGATTCGCCTTCATCAGTATGCAATCTCAACAACTACGTGCCACGAACAGGAGACTTGTCAATCCCCATTAAGGAGTTTGGTCACTATAGTAATCTATGGTGAAAATCCGCCAATTGCTAACATAATTAATATTCCATGTCTGTCTCTCAGTTTTGTTGACACGAATCTTATTTTCTTCTCTTTTTTTTTAACTCGATCTGTTACAGATCAACTTGTTATGTGGGTATTCATTAATTAGTCACTGAATTATTGTTCAATTAGCAAATGTGCGTAATATGACACGCTAAGGGAAAAAGCTGGACCAAAGAACGATCTCCCAAACACAAGATACAGAGAATGGATGGCCATTGTAATGCTGTTGCTTGCATATCGGAGACGCGAAGTGGACGCGATGAATAATACCTCATACAAACCGAACTAGGCACGTAAAAGAATACGCTAAAATCGCAGAATACTGATTGGTGACATTTAACTCTAGCGATGTGTTTGTGGAAATGTATATTAGTAAACAATGGGAATGCTATTATAAATTGGTGTTTACTATTACCCATAGACTACGTTTTATAGAGTAGTGTCTTCTGCGTAAATTGTCATAGCATATTGCTGTTTTTGGGGGAGGGGGGGATCGAACTTTAAAATAAGAAGATCGCTGTTGCAATAATCAGTATGAACTGCGGGAACTGGAATTAAATGCAAGACAACTGGTCAGGTTTCCAATATGCCTGTTATAAGTTATTTAAAATATAATTACATTAAAAATTGAACAGTAATATTGAATAAGGATAAATGATATAAAAAAGTATTAATACGAACTTGTACATGGGGTGAATCAGGCAGATTAATTGGTACAATTTAGATATTTGACTTTGAGTAAACGACTTTATTTTGTTTTTAAAACGTCAAATGTTCTTTTTCCGGATTAGCATTGGACAACCGAGACTATCTGGTGGCTATCTTGTCGTTTAAACCTTTAAGGTTGATATTATATGTTTTAGTTCTGTTTTGAATGATTGAAGTCTATCGAGTCAATAAATATACAAGATTAACCAACGTGTGCAAACGTAAGAAAGATAAATGTATTTATTTATCTATCTCAAATCCCCTACATTAAAGCCGGTTTGATTGAGTAACGACGTATATTTAAATCAATAGAATCTACCAGATTGACCATCAGTGCTTTAACCATCACACATAAACATAAATACAGATAATGGATATAAGTTCATTTTCCTTTGCATATGTATTTGTGTGTACAACATCAGAAAACTGATTTCGTATTAAAAAGGTGTATTTATTACACTATTCAACCATAAGTTTGTCCTGTAATTCCATTAAATCAAACAAGCTAATGTGTGAGTCTAAAATCCAACTCAGTCTGAATAGAAACTCAGTTTTGTGTTCTGAAATTTTTCATTGATCTGCAACAATATAAATACCCCTCGATGTATAGCTAGTGATGTGCCTTCAACAGTATTTATTCAATAAATATTTACAAAATGTAAATAAAAAATATATAAATCTGGGATCTGCAAACAATACAATATCGCGACAATCAAATTTTATATTAGAAATACTTCAACCATTCGACTAAAATAGTTGATTTCATTCATTAGCACTCCACTAAGTTACGCCAAAATTTCATAATTTCCTCGGGGAACTATCTATTAATCCCCTTCCACAAAATACGTAAGCCTCGCGAATAGTGATGTCTTCCATTTGGCCGCCAGTAATCGAAAATGACTACGGGCTACAATCCCATATAGATTTTCTCATTGACTCTTTTTCTGGAGCGCAATAAACTCTAGCAAAAATAAAATATCGCCACACAGGAAAAAGTTATCGCCCAAAATTTCACCAGATTGAATAATTTATCGCCAAAATTATATCAATTGGCGATCGACGTCGTGAGCATTGACTGTATAGACACAGATCACCATACAGTCTCTTGTTGACTTAAGTTTCTAGTTACCTTTGAACGCATTGCAAGCGGCGAAGAAATAATATGATATTTTGGTTGTAACCTTTGCAATACCCCCATTTAGACGATGAATTAGTCTATTTGAATCAGGCAAAACAGTGATGAAATGTTGACCGACTATGAGTTAAAATGCAGTTGCTTCAGCTTTTAGGACTCTGCCGTGCGATTTTCTTTCAGCGTAAATACATATTATTGAAACATAAAGTAGTATAAGCAATAGCAAGCCGAATTCTTGTCCGTACGAGGGGGGAGGGGGTCTGGGTGTTCCCCAAGGAAAACTTTGAAAATTGACAACTACAAACCCATTTTCCATATCTTTTCTTTCTCCTTCCTTCTTTCTTTTCTTTCCTCCCCTCTCCTTTCTTTCTTTTTTCTTTATTTGCTTAGGCCCACCTGTAACGGACAGATGGGTCCAGTCCGGCACTGTAAGAATGTAAGATTTCTTATCGTATGTGTGACAGTATTACATTATTTCTTTAATCGGTTTCTTGGATGACAACACTGGTATATACATCTAATAATAGTTTTATTCTTCTTCTTACATATTAGGTACAAACATCGTAATGTAAACGACCGTAGAACTATCTATATGGAGAAGTCATGACTTAATTAGCCTGGCTTAGCACGAGTGTGCTAACTCCAGAAGCTCTCGTCTCGTCTCCGACTCCTAGACCTGACTATAGTACTCCTGAGGTACCTTAACTAGGCGCCCGCCTAGCATGGCCTCCTGGACCTGCCTAAAGATTCGTTTCTGTTCTGAGTTTATAAACGTATTCCAGACAAAGGAGCTCATTAGACATCTGTCTAATGTATCAAGCATCATATGAAGGTTTAACATTCAATATAGTTTATCAGATAAAGAAAGCTAGATAAGACATGCCAACAACAAATTATAGTTACGCAATGACATAAGGAATACTACCAAGATCTCCAGCCGGGTCTTGATAGCGACAGGTTTATGTTACAATCACTAACACGTATTTTAATATGGCAGGACGCCTCTATGACATATGTCATTATGTTATATACCTATCCCTCTTTTTAGAAAAAAATATGAAATATTTTTTTAAAGCCTTTACAAATTTGAATATAACTGGGATCGATAATATCTACCCTAATCTTAAAAGATAAAAATAACAATAAGAATGAAAAGACATATAAATACAAACAACACTTGTAAAATGTCGTATACAAAAATGTCTATAAACAAAAAGAAAAGGTAAATGAAACACACACGAATTTAAAAGTTATATATACTTGTAAAATGTCATAATATCCAAAAATGTCTTTAAACAAAATGAAAAGGTCAATGAAAAACACACGAACTTAAAAGTTATATACACACAATCGGTCACACACGCGAGTCAATAAAAAAAACAAACGAGATCCTGGAATCACAAACACAGACTACTCTTATTATTCATATAAATGGTGGAATCGCGAACACAAACTACTAGTACTATAATTATCTTCTTAGACCGATTATTTGGTGGAATCGCGAACACACGCTACTGTAATTATCTTCTTAGACCGATTATTTGGTGGAATCGCGAACACAAACTACTGTAATTATCTTCTTAGACCGCTACTGCACTGTCGTAGCCAACTGTAGGGGTGGGGTACGTATGATGCCCTTCCTCGTTCCAGTAATGTTGAGGGGTCAGAATTTTCCCTGCTCCGTTTAGAATTTTCCCTGCTCCGTTTAGTTCAGCTCTTGTTATTGACCGGTAGTCTTTTCATTTTCCATACCGTCTGGCAAAACGGCGTGTTATGACATGTGCTAGGAAGAGTATTAACTGCCACCCGTGCCGAAGTTTTATCATATATATCATGGAGTGAACTTAATTAATAGTTAATCAAATTAGCAAGTGGAACAGACTTGACTTTAGATAACGATCTAACGATATTTACAATTGAAATTAGGGAGTCATATTGTTTTATCTTAAGAATAATGAATGATCTGAACACATTTAACCAATCTTAAATAAGATATTTTTGAAAGAACTAACGGTTTATCTCTATAATTTTTAAACACAACACAAAACAAGACAATACGTTCGCTCTAAATCCGAGCACAACCCTCCTGGGGTTAAACCACTTAACATAAACTTCTCCCGTTACATATCGGGGCATTTCCCATTAAAACTTTGGGGTATTACAAATAAAAATCTTAATCCCGTAAATATCGGGTCTTTCCCATTAAATATTTGGGGTATTACAAATAAAAATCTCACCCGTAAATATCGGGTCTTTCCCATTAAATATTTGGGGTATTATATCTCACCCGTAAATATCGGGGCCTTTGCCATTAACTATTTGGATAATATACACGTATAGACAAAACAAACGGAAAAAACTTAGAGATAAACCCGTTAATACTTTGTGAATGTAAAATTCCTAATTACGATATTGTTAACTCAATTCTAGTTAAACAATCACAAAACATTTTACTGCGCAATATAAACCTGTTAATACTAATTTTAAATGCCAAAATATGTGTTCAAAAACAAACAATTATAATTCATAATCTTTTAAAAACAACATGACGCATTTTAAAACAAATAATATATATACAATTTTGTTTTCGTCATTTTCCTGTTCCACTACTTGCTAATATTAAATTTAGTAACTACACCATGATATTTAACGACGCGTGATGATAAACTGCAGATTTCCAGTTAAATTATAATACATAGCACTAATGTCATTTTACCACCCTCGCCATGGTAGGATTAGAAAAGACTTACCCCGTTGGTGACCTGTGAACTTCTAGTGGTTAGGACTTCAAGCGTTGGTCTGGTCTACGGCATCAATTAATATGTGACAGTATTACATTATTTCTTTAATCGGTTTCTTGGATGACAACACTGGTATATACATCTAATAATAGTTTTATTCTTCTTCTTACATATTAGGTACAAACATCGTAATGTAAACGACCGTAGAACTATCTATATGGAGAAGTCATGACTTAATTAGCCTGGCTTAGCACGAGTGTGCTAACTCCAGAAGCTCTCGTCTCGTCTCCGACTCCTAGACCTGACTATAGTACTCCTGAGGTACCTTAACTAGGCGCCCGCCTAGCATGGCCTCCTGGACCTGCCTAAAGATTCGTTTCTGTTCTGAGTTTATAAACGTATTCCAGACAAAGGAGCTCATTAGACATCTGTCTAATGTATCAAGCATCATATGAAGGTTTAACATTCAATATAGTTTATCAGATAAAGAAAGCTAGATAAGACATGCCAACAACAAATTATAGTTACGCAATGACATAAGGAATACTACCAAGATCTCCAGCCGGGTCTTGATAGCGACAGGTTTATGTTACAATCACTAACACGTATTTTAATATGGCAGGACGCCTCTATGACATATGTCATTATGTTATATATGTTTTATGACGCCAGTCTCTGCATGTTGAATAACTACTTTCCCCGAACATCTGACGCACTCAGACCTGAATGCTTTATAGCTGTTTTAGCGCATTGAAGCTCATCTTTGATAAAATCAGAGGTTCATTAAAAGATCTTACAATATTTCTATGACATAATAATATATGGATATCAACGAAAATCAAAGCAATATTGTACAGAACTGGGAGCGAATAATTCGCAATGTCACATATAATAACACATAATTTGGCAAGAGATTTTTAGCCTCCCACGGGTAGATTTTGTTTACCGCTGCCATGGTCAAACATTTATCATCCGTTGTTCACGAATGTACATTGCTTAAACGGCCAGTCTGCAGAATAAAATTAAACAAGATAATCAACACCCATACCAACTTTGAACACTATAGCTCAATTAGAAACAAAGTTATTGTGTCCTATATGGTGTGTCCGACAGACACCGTCCATTTTAGTAGTTGACAAACTGCTTTTTTTATAACAAATTATAAGTTAAACCACGCGTGATATCCAATTATTTTTACTGAAGCGAACCGAAACCGGGCTATTTGTAATGCAGTACCAATATAGATATAAATATCACCAATGGATCTCAGAATTGTCCATTGCCGGATAATAGACACAATGGCCCTGTGAAGTATAACTGTATTATATATTTAGTAATCAAACTTTTAAACTGCATGCGTTAGCTTTGATGTTGAT
This sequence comes from Patella caerulea, assembly GCA_036850965.1. NCBI lineage: Eukaryota > Metazoa > Mollusca > Gastropoda > Patellidae > Patella > Patella caerulea. The sequence goes on along the minus strand of JAZGQO010000014.1, from coordinate 14,327,635 downwards.
CGTGCAGCATGTGACTAAGATAAAACAAATGCAAATTAATAAACCATGTGATATTCTAATAAACTACCTCCCTTCAGGCTGTCTATACAAGCAAAAAACGTTGTTACTAACATAGTTTCCTTTCAGTTCTAATCAAACGAATACACAATTTTGATGTCCACAGGGAAAAGCCTAAATTTAGTTTTTTTTATTCAATTCTTTCACTTTGAAATTGTGTGTTAATCGGTTTTTATCTGCACAAAAATGTTGATATCAAGTGACTTCAGTTAAAGTGGAGAAGAGTGTTAAGTTCAGTCTCTTGTGCATTATTATCGATGTCCCATCGCGGGAATATACTGCTGAATAAGTTCTACGTGTCGATATTTCAGAAAGGGTTAGTAAAGGATCCGGGTATGTTGTTATTAACAGCGGTTATTATTTTATATTGTATATTCAGCGCAATATGTTGCAGCTCTATGTTGCATTGAAAATGAGGTGAAGATAGATTGTTACAGTTTTAAAATGTAGAGTATAAAAGACTAATATTTATATTTCAGTAGAATTTTCTTTCCAGTAATAAAACATTTCAAATGTGTTGTTAAATATGCGATAAGGAAAGAATGAATGATCATTGATCAATGTATTTGCAAATAAAGTTTGCAAAATAAAAGTTTCCTTGACATTTGGTCCAGAAAAATTCTTGAAATGATAATAGATTGAGAACTCCTTTATGATAAACAATTGACCCCAAATATCAAAATGCATAATAATACCTAAGCGGAAATATCCTATATTGTAGCTAGGTCTCGATCTCAATATCACCCAAAGTCTTCAATATTGAAAACACGAATTATTTGTCAATTTAAATCAACATTTATGTTGTGATCTTATCTGGAAAAGATGTGCTTCTGATAAACAATATTTAAGACAAAAGATTCCCCAGTTGTACGTGACTAGGATTAGAGTCACCTGTCCAACCGCGTCCATTGGTTTCCTTTCACTGCTAAAGACCCCTGAAAGGACGTAGTTTGTGTCGGGTGGACGTTAAACCCCATATTTTTCTCTCTCTCTCAGAAAAAATACCATTGGTACACAAATCGAGTATCATAATGCGTTTCATCGACATTTGTAATAAGGAGCCCAAAGAATGAGGCTAGACGCATTCCACAAATCATGTCAAACGGGACTCAAAGAACGAGGCTAGACGCATTCCACAAATCACGTCAAACGGTCATATTCATGTCATATTCTTATCTGGAAATCATGCGCAATAAATAATATCGGTGTCGACGGGAATAACCAGACGCTAGAGAATGCCATTACAGATTAGAAATTATGGTTAAACACACAAACGATTAAATGTAAATCAGTTCATATACATGGACATTCATACTGCATTATTATATGTACTGCGACCGGTTTGTGTCGATTTCCAGGTCCCAATTACTGGCCATTTGGCTCATTTAAAGTAGCTAAGTCTCTAACTCAATATCATCCAAAATCTTCCAACATTGAAAACACGAATTATTTGTCAAATTATATCAACTTTGATCATACCTGAAACAGATGGGCTTCTGATATCCAATATTCAGGACAAAATAAATATTTTACCGTTGGTACACCAATCGTGTACCATAATGCGTTTTAGTCCCAGTTCTAACAAGAGACTCGAGGAACGAAGCTAGAAACATTGCACCAAATCAAACGGCGCGTGTAGATTGGAATAACTAGACGCTAGAAATTTTTTTAAATTGACAGTGCTGGCTTATTTCGCCAAACATAACTGATTTGAAATTAGAGTAAAAACGGAAACCACGGAATGTAAACCAGTTTATATACATATTTGAGTATTATATGCGTTGCGACTCACTTGCGTCAAGTTCTAGGTCCAACATGTTAGCGATTTAGCTCCTTTAAATAAGAACTCGTTGAAAAAGCGCATCATAGTACAATAACTTCCAGATATTTGAACAAATAGCTTGGGAATATTTTTATTATGGCTACGCGGTGTTTTGAATTATCTCACCCGTGGTCATTTTGATCGCGATTGAAGGCTTCGTTTTAAAAAAAAAGAAATTAAAATGTAAATCACTGATTTTTAATGAAGCCATCAATCTCGATGAAAAAGGCGAAATCTAGGCATTTGGTGGTTATTGGGCAAATAAACCCACCGAAGCAACAAACACGTCAAACCTGAAAAATTATTACAGTAATATAGTAGTACACTGATTTACTGTCAATATAACTTTACCGTTTTCTCACAGCTATCTAAAATTTTCTGTGTTTTTTTTTTTTTTTTTTTTACTGCAAAGCCATGGCGGCCATTTCAATCCCAGCTCGCGAATCATCTGGATTTAAAACCTACGGTGACGTCATCTGTCTTCTTCCAGACAGTGGTCCCTTATTGATGGCTCTTCGTTGCTGCTTGTTGAGTATATCTTATAGCTGATCAATGTATTTGCTAAAGACCACTTTTTATATTATAAACTACTGACTCTTGAAATATAAACTTTATATTTATATTAGTCTATTATTATAGTTAATTATACCTACTTTTCTGAAACATTATACCCCTTCCATGCAGATTAAATAGTGGTTTTGCAATTTGAAAAAATATATAATTATGTGGCTTATCCTCTGTCCTTGGCTTATCCATTAATCCAAATACGATATAGACGGTTGCACATACTATTCTGCTCCGAATGGGCTGATTTTATCGGGAACCGTCAGCTTTTAATGCGACAATCACATTCAAGTATTAACTTTTACCAACGAGCATTTCATAATATTCGCAATAGCCCCACGAGCGACCGTGAATGTTCACTGACACTTACCGATGTCTGGCGCCCAACCAGTGGGAGCAGCATAAGTAGCAAAACTGAAATAAGGGCAAGGGGTTTATATGTAATTTGCCAAGCATTCGACAAGGATTCGAAAGAATTTCGCAAGCATTCATAAACATATTTTATGTAAGGCCTCACTTTCCTCCAGACCAAACGTGGTAAATGTGTGAGAATAACTTTATTGATCCATTCAACATGACATTATGTCATTGTGACGTCAACATAATTATACTGTATCGCAGTAGCACTAACATTACGTGTACCAGAATGTAAAACCGGAGACAAATATACTGGATATATTTTTGTGACAAAACGAACGTGTCTCGGAATGAAATATTAACTAAATTACAAGCGTTATAGTAATATTACTGAAAATCATTACCCATGTCACACCGATGATGTCTTTGTAGTTTACATTCTCCATACCTCGTAATTTTCTAATGTAATGTGCATTGTGCAATTTGCATATTATTTGAATGCCTCTGTCGATTAGACTGTACAGTCCGGGGTTTTTCGCGCTGCACATATGTTTACTTTTATCCTTCGGGGCATGTGTGGTACAACCTAGTCTAACTTTCGTGAGGGCAAATAAGGGTGTCGTGCATTGCACACGGATACTTTTACATTCCGGAAGACTTTAAACAGCATGTCATTGGGCTTCAGAGATGCCATGGAAAAGTTCACAATCTGTATTAATCTTGATATCATTTAAATGTGTGTGTATCCTTGTGTAATTTGTCGCAGAGGTCGACATTTTGGATTGATTGTATTCGTCATGATTATTTTGTGTCGTAGTGTTAAGGCCTTTGTCACTCATATTGACATTTTTAATTGCTTATGTACGTCCATGTTTCTGTTGGACAGTTTGTACTGGGCTGTTCATGATACCGCCGTTTTAATTCTTTCCAAGCATAATTAATTCTGTATTTTTGGTGTTCTGGGTAGTATAAGGATGGTAGTCTTCTGTCAATTCAATATTTTATTTTTAAACATCTCTGTGTTGAATGGGTCGATAATTATTCATTCATTCATCAAAATGTAGATAATTTAGTGAATCTTTAGTTACCAAAGCAAGAAAATATTAATGAAAAAGAAAATCATGACCACTAAAGCGTAATATTAAATGATAATGTGTCGATTACATGATTGGCAGGAAAGAGCCAATGCGTGCTTCTTGGTTTCAAGCAAGTTATTTAACGTAATCTCTGTTTTCTGTCTTTGGTAACTGTCACTAACAATTTCTATTTATTACGATATTTAATTCACACTTCCAGACTGATTAATATGAAGACCTATAAGACCGCAGTTGTCAGTTAACAACAGTTACTTTGTTCGGCATATCACATTGTGTTCAAAAATTGTTTTATCTAATTCTAAACACACAGACATTTTCCTGTCACGTTGTACCTCATTCGTAAGAGTTCTACTTTTTATGACCAGCAAAGTTAGCTGTAAAAAACAATACAGACAAATTTATGGATATCATTTACTAAGTTTATTAACTGAGACATGTCTCATCGTTATCAGCTTTAAGCAATGGCATCATTGCTTAATCACGAGAAGTGTACCCCCCCCCCCTTTTCTTGCTCTCTCTTTCTGATGACGTGGACGAACGCTATTCATATAATAGGATTACAAATCCCCAAATAGGTTACTACAGATTAAAAAGAAGAAGAAATACCACGAAAGAATCTACTAAGAGACGTCCGAGTGGAAAGACACGCTAATGGGAAGGTATAACATCTGACAAAAGGGAGAATGGACAAAACTGACATTGGTCCCGTTTACCCGATAGAGGTGTTAAAGTATTAAGGGTGGGACCAGTTATTATAGATATCGATAAATAAATTCAATTTATTACGCGTAACACTACTATTCGCTACATATTTTTAACGCTAGGTGTTGCGAGAATTTTGTTTCTTCTCGTGATTGTAATTTCAAAGAAAATTAATTAAGACCCCAAATCTCGATCATTGAAGCGATATTTAGTAGTTTACACATCATTGCTTAATTTTTTCCCTCGATTACGGCAATGTTTTATCAGCTTCTCTCTCGAGCATTTTTTTCCGTGTCTGTAACACAAGCTGATCTTGAATAATTGATCAGTATTTTCTTGATTATACAAACTAAATCAGCCACCATTAAGATCTGCATACAATCACTATCTTCCACTACATTAGCTAACTGATTTTTTCCACATCCTATCATATTAACCCGGTAAAGATTTCTATCAAGTATAGGAGCAAATTAAGCGATTTTACGAATATCTGGATCACCTTCTTCAATATCCGCCATTTGCTGATATATTTGGTGTTATCAGTTTACAATTATAATACACATGCGAATCTATTAGAATGGCATTCTCCGGCTTGAGTCCACGCATCCCTTTGGAATTTGTGGAAGGCGGGGGATGGGGGTGATGTTCGGGAGGTCAAAAGAATCCAAAAGGGGTCCTTGGTGACATTTGGATTATTCGAGCAAAGAGTTTCAGTAGCCGTATCATTTGCAACGAGTCAAGTTACCGCGCCACGCCCAGATTAGCTTATGTTCTTCCGATGAAAAGACGAACGGGAACAGCGTTTCAGAAATTTTCGGGACACAGCAAATTTTCTTTTCCAGTAGATTTGAATTTCCTCGGGATGCTATAGGATTTTATTAAGCAAGACTTCTACACGAACTGCGACATGGGATGATCGGAAAATTAAAATGAAATTATTATTTTAAAAAATGATTTTGTTTGTTTTTAGCCTCGTTCCGTTCCAATAGATTGGTCATTTATATATCAGGCTTCCAGGAAGTTTCATTTGTTATACATTATTATACTATCTTTGTTCGAGGAACAATAAACATATCCATAGAGCATCAAACAGGGAATGTATATTTGTATTTTGAATCATTTTCTTTGGCTCGCTCTGGTCGTCAATCTTTCCTTTCGTACATTGCCTTTTTTGGGCGACTTTACCGTGATTTTATTTTTCATATCTTCCAGATTAAAGGTTTATCAACGGTTCCTATGTTCTCACTGATAGAGTAATGCAGATGTGGACGTTCTCGGAGATTTATAAAATGCCCCAAGGGATGTGCGAGTATTGGAATAAAAGAAATGCTGACTGTCACATATGATGCACAGGGAAGCTTAATTTGAGAATAGTTTGGAATTCAAACATGGAACGAAATAATAAATGTGTGTGCTATGTAAACTGGTGATATTGTCCGTGAAGAGTTTTTATTTCTATATATTAAAGTAGCCAAAGTCTTAAATCTCAATATCATCCAATGTCTTAAACTCAATGTCATCCAAGTCTTCGACATTGAAAACACGAATTATTTGTCAATTTAAATCAACCATCTCGCGTTTCAGCACCATTTGTAAAAAGGACTATAAAGTATTTCCCCTTATTTAGACCTAACCATGTTTTGACATCATACAACGAAATGTTAACATTTACTCTCAAATGTCATACTTATGTCGTGACCTTGACCAAATCTGCAGTTTTATTGATTGTTAACTGGTGTCTTGCTGGAGGGCCACTGACGAGGTCTTCGCTTCTTATTCAACCACATTTTTTTTCTGTCTTATTTTCTCACTTTTTATTGCATATTTATTCCCATCTTTCTTCCATTTCAGGTGCCAGGGTAATGTTCCATAGTATGAAATGATTGACCTCAACACACGTATTTAAAAAAAGCAAAACCTGTGAGATAAATGCGCACCCGTTTCTGCTCACTAACGGGCTGGCCATTTGGTACTGCACCGGCCTTTATGCAAATCCTTGGCATGTAACTGAATGACAGAATTCCACATTTTGGTCAATTTCTGGTTGTCTATTATCCGTTTCCCTGGACACCTGTGACACCTGTGGAATTGGAGGGCAAAAAGGAAATCAAGGGGACCTTGATTAGTCAGCCATGTATTTGATTCCGGACTGGGGGTGGGGTGAAAAAACTGTTGTAGTATTACATAATCAGCTTATTATAACTTAATTGGCCTATGTAAATACAGCTATGTAGGAGATATTTTAAATTCATAAGCACTGTATGTTTCAACGTATTAGATTTGATCACAGTTTGGCACTAGAAATTATGTTTACAGAGAAACACTCTCTGCGAGTTTCGATAAAAGTTTTTAAAAAAGTCTGATATTGCATCATGATTTTAGATTAATGTTTTAAAGTATTCTCTTGATTGATTTATATTGAATTTATCTCGTTTATTCTCTAAAAATAAAAACGCTTTATGGATTCATGTGCTTTTGAATTTCTCTCTGAAATTCCACAGTTTTCTGATGTATTATAGAGTTTGCATAGAGCCGCACTGCTCATCTGAAAATGCATGGATTTTCATAATCGTTGGGCAGGGCATTGCATATATTTTTGTTTATTAGATAACACCAGATTTGTTCAGACAACAGCAACATGGGAGGTATATAGCACTGAGAATAGTAATTACTTCCCTTATTTCATGATGAAATGAAATGAAATGGGGTTTAACGTTCTACTCTGTTGCACCTAATCTGGGCTAATGGAAGACGGGCATACGCCATACAGAGTGCAATGAGGGAAATTTTGCTCGGGCAGCGGCGCTACGGCCTACCCTTATATCAAATTCCAACTGCCAAGGGATCTTTTACGTGCACTCCAATGCGTAGACGGGACCTCGGTTTTTCGTCCCATCCGAACGACTAGGCAGCTGTCCTTGTCAGGCCCTCCTTCTGCATCACTGACAAGGAAAAATCACGCCGGAAAATCGAGATGAACTTTCTCGGCCAATGCAGGAATCGAACACCCGACCTCCAGGCTAACGAACCAGCGCCTTATCCTCTTAGCCACCGTAACAAATGTATTTGGTTGAATTGTTGGTCTTCAATATAAGAAAAGAGATCAAATTTGCAATTTCATGGCAGTTTGTGGTAATACTGGTGATATTACAGCTGGGGGATAGTGGAGTGTAAAGTGTCTTTCTGCAGAGCAATCATTGTGTCGGAAGTGAGATTTTGACCCAAGTCAACATCAAATCCCGTAGCAAAAAATCTAAATGGTCAACCCCCTACAAAATTGTGATGAGATTTTCAAATGTGGTCCCTGTTGTGCCTATTATGATTGTAACCAATGGAGTGCTGAGAAAAAAAGCAAGTCTGTGATATTACAGCCATTTAGCATTGAATTCAATGGGTAAATAATGTTAGTCTGAGTCTATGTCAAATGGTGACGACACGTTCGTATCTAGGCTGCATGCGCAACAAACACTATTGGTGTAAAATAGAATAATCCAGACGCTTTAGAGATTACCATTCCAATGAAACTTCTGGCGTATTTCGCCAAATATAACTGATTTGAAATTTGAGTAAAAGTGGATTCGATTTAATATAAATCAGTTTATATACAATCATATTACATTATTATATGCACTGCGACCGATTTGGTTCACTTTCTAGGTCCCCATTATTAGCGATTTAGCTCCTTTAATGTCATTAACATGAAACTGTAATGTAAAGGGATTTAACGCCTTTGCTGAACAATAAATCTTTTAAACATTATGGAAATATACCTGCGTATGTTTTAAATACAAAAAAATGTAGCGATAATTGTTAGCTATGTGAACTGGTGATATTTTCCTTGAAGATATTTTTATTTCTACATTATTGTCATTAACATGCAACTGTAATGTAAAGTGATTTAAAGCCTTTGTTTAACAATAAATCTTATATGCATTATGGAAATATTTATGCGTATGTTATATATCAAGCGGCTTAAAAACAGATTTAAACAAAACAATTCGGACAGCGAGTGTATGATGTATTTAGCTGGTACTTTCTATATCACATTCGATTTTTATGTCATCATCATTTTATAGATCTTGATCAAACTAATGAAAAACAAACTTTCTTGGTTGACGGAACTTAAAGATACACTATGTAAGATTTAGATGAAGAGTTTGTCATTCTTGTGCTATAATAGTCAGAAAATTGGAATATATTGAAAATTTCATTCAAATTACTCTATTGTGAGCTAACATATTAGCCTTTGAAGGTTTGACAAGATGTGTACTTGTACATTAATTCTAACCCCCACATTGGTACTTCGTAGCTAAGCTTCGCTTCACCATTTATAAATTAAATCAAAATATGGCTGAACCGTTCTAATCTGCTTAATATCGAATATATATGATGGCATCGAGAGTTGATTATGGTTGTATTGTATTAATAACTATCTAATTAATAGTTGATTATGATCCTGATGGATTAAAACAAATGTTTAATTATTCGATGATTATGGTCCTGTCATGTCATGTCAATAAATGTCCAATTAATAGTTTATATAACATTTCAGGCTTAAAGAAAAGACCTGCAATAAGCAGGTTTAGCTCTTGCATAATGTATGTTTAACGGTCGTTTTAAAAAGATAGAATAAAAAAATCTAATGCCATCTGACAATCAAAAATATGCAATATTATTGTCTGTGCGGTTTGTTTTGTGTCTCCAGGGACAAACAAAATAACAGCAGCCTTAAATAATATTGCTGGTCTACACTCTATTTGACAGGTGCCATAATTACTAAAGATATGCGTAACTATATATACAGACACAATATTATTAGTAATGACAGGTGTCGTGCATGATGCGTGTGATGCTAATAGATAATCTGAAACGACCTTTTCTTTACGGTACATGACAAAAAATAAGCCGTTGATCTTTTGCGTAATACTCGTGAATTCTAATAATAGAGACTTTTGGCAAGCGTAAATTTCTGGTCCGTATCGCGTATCCGTATCGATTTTGTGTGTGACGTCAACAATGCTTGTGTATTTCTCATACGTGATATGGCACACGGATACGGCAGCACGTATCAAACAGCTTTCATACGGAAAAGGTCCATATAACATCGTCGTCTTTTTACCATACTTTTTGCTACTTTTAGACGCTGAAATGTTGTATCATAGTAGACACTTGACTAGTACTGAAGATCTTGGTAGAAAACTGACATCATGCTGTAATAGAACTAAGCTAGCCCAGCTACCCATATGTACACGCCGCGAAAATCTGCCAAAACTCTAAAACCACCTTGACGCAACGTATCACGTGGCGATACGGATACGTGATACGGATGCGGAAAATTCCACTTGCCAAAAGTCTCTAATGATGTTATCAGACCGCTACTGTTATTTGTTGAGATTTGATAAAGGAGTCACTGTGGCTATGTGGGTAAGGCTAGCTCGCTGGTCTGGAAGTCGAGAAAGTTCATCCAGATTCATAGGCGTACGGGCTCGATATGCCCGAAAAAATTTCGGGTTTACAGGTGCTGTGTTGGTCTTCCTTGTTACCCCCCCCCCCCAGCAAAAAGAAAGTGGTCTAAAATATAGCCTTATTAAGGTGGCTGATTCGAATCCAATCAATCGTTTACAGTCCATGAAGACGGGACCGTTAGGAGAAAATTTTGAAAATTTAACTGCCGCAAACGTGTTTTCCTGCTATTCCAGCCTGTGAATACAGCAACTTCAATTTGGTCCAATAAAGTCTACCTGGCTGACCGGAATTCCAAACAACCAATCAATTGTCGCTGCGTTCGGCGATATACCCTCCCAGAGAAAATTTTGAAAATTTAACCACTGCAAATGCGTTTTCTGCTATCCTAGACCGTGAAAATATACAAAAATATACAATGGTTTTGTAACCGAAATCCCACTCTGAATTCCAACCATCCAATCAGACTGTTACAGCTGCATTCACAAACAATAATTGATGCCCGAAAAATGTCGCACAAAATAGAGTGGCTCCAGGCAACATTTTTTAGTCCATAGTCAACTCGGTATATACAAATTCGTAATATTTAATTAAAAGAAAAGTAAAATAAGTGTTATATTAAGACTCGATAACAAAGCAAAATTAGAAATGCCCGAAAAAATTTCGGGTTTACAGACAGCGGAACTGACCTTGTATGGACCCCTAAAGAAAATTTTGTAATATTTGATAGTCGCAAACACGTTTTCCTGCTTTTCCAGCCCGTAATATTGATGTTTTATTAGATTTCGCACACTTTATTTTCCCAAGTAGATGAAATATTTTTTTTTCACTTTACCCGTCTGCCCGAAAAGTCACCTTGCCCGAAAGTTAGGGGGGTAACTGCCCCCTCCCCCTGCCCTCTGGCTCGTACGCCTATGTCCAGATTTTCCGATGTGCCCCCCCCCCCTTGTCAGTGAAGAAATCAATGATTGATCCTCTGGCCCTTCATCCAAGAGGATTATAAATACTTAGAAATGTTTTTCCCAATATCCGACATCATGCATCTTAAAGTTATGACAATCCAATTAATGTAATGTTAACAAGGGAATTTCCATCTTAAATAAAAGTTACCATTATCCTATTATCTGCTAACAATCACTTCCCAATAGTAAATCACAGATTCGCGATCTTCATAACTGATTCATACAAGTATACCAAGTTGCTCAATTGATATTATATCTTATGTATATGCAACAAACCGTTTCCATTGTGATGAATAGTGATATTTGGATAATTTTTATTTTCCAACCTTGAATGCCAGGGCTAGTTTATTGCTAGTGATATATATGTATTTTAAAATCGGATCGTAATGTCAATAAAGAAGAATATAAATATTTGACACATCTCAATTATAGTTTCTAGAAAACTGAGATCAATTCTATTAAATTGTATCTTGATAACCAGTCTAAAGTTGCAGAATACATTTTGTAATGTTAGTTAAAACAATAATTTTGTGTTACCAGAATCGCTATAAACAATTACATTCGTTGAAAATAACATGTCCTGTTACGCTTAGCATTTGTTATATGTCCGTTATATAAATCGGTTATTTGATTTCTTTTATAAATTCAATCAGATTGTTGATGATATATTAGTTTCATTTTTCCAATACTTATATCAAATCTCTCACTATAACTAGTTATGTATTCCTAGATGTATATCTAAATTTACTTACGTATGCCAATAAGCCGCAAATTCGAAAGTAAAATACCCATTTGAATCGATGAGAACTGTATGGAAGTTGAAGAATTATGTTCTTTTTTATTATTAAGAACTATTAGAATTCTTACAAGGTATAAAATATATATAAATTAACTTCTTTAGGCTATGTCATTAACAAAGTAATAAAAATTGAATTAGTTTTTTCTTGTATGGTTAATATTTCAGATACAAATAAAATGTTTTTAACTGAAGAAAGAATATATATATCGGTCCTAACATTTATAAAGGTTGGAAGGTGAATGTGACCAACATGCCAATAACCGAATCTTGAATTGGAAATTCCCCCCCCCCATCTCCCGTCAGATTAAACACCTAGCTCCAAGTTTTCGGTAACCGGAGCAATTACGCATGGCCCATCGCAAGAAATGCCACCTGACGAGGAATGCAAGGAGGTACCCCTACCCCCTCATCTTCTAGTCTACAAAATTCAACTAACTCTAATAAAATCCGTCAATGTGTGTCTATCAGACTAACATATTCTTGCCATTTTCAAAATGAAAGATTCAGATTAAATGGGCAAATAAATACTGTATATATTGCTTAACTTTTGTTTATGACAGTTGGTGATTTAAACTCACGTTATACACTTACAAATTAAATGTCTGGGGATAATAAAATAATTGCGATCAATATGACAAACATGTAATTATCTATCACCCATGAATATATAGCAACTGCAAATTCCCCTATTTCATAACACTGAGTCTACAAGTGCATTCATTAATCCAGATGAATGTAAAATGTACAGGATCCATTTAATTTAAGCCGACTGTTGAATACAAACTCCATTATAATTTATATCGAAAGGCGTAAAACTTATTTCCAAAGAAAGAATCTCACCCAGACAACAAACGATATCATAAATTTTATTTTAAATCGACAGTTTTATTTTTTTTCCCAATTCATAATGGTCATGTGGCCACTAATTTATATTAACCAGCGTTCATTATGGACCATTATATACACCACTAGAACTTGTTAAATTCAGTATCAGTTTATTGACAGCGGCCGTTGTATTAATTTTCAAACATAGATGGCATATGTGATTAATATACACTTGATAACTCCTTCGATTAACTTTTGAAAAATTATTACTGTCTGCTTCCCATCCTTGTGCTTATTCTTGACAGATTAATCATTGATATTAACTTTATATATAAACAGTGAATGGATACATTTTCAAAATCAAACATACCAAAGGAAAAAGTAATCAATAGATATGGAATGATAAATGGATTTTAGAGCAACTTATTTCGGTATTTCATAACACAATAACAAATATTCTATTATTACTTATAACAGGCATATGTATTGTACAACTAAATCCTACAAATATGCTGTCAATCCAAAGGGCAAATAACGTGTTGACCATAGAAACACACAGGAACTCAGCGCACCATCAGTTTATTTTAACTAGTTTTCATGGGTCAATTCAAGTTTGTGTTAAAGTTGTGTTGTGCTGGTATATATACTATTCAAAAGTGTTATTAAAGTCACCTAATGAAACTGACGAAGAAACAAATGACAAAATGAAATGAAGTTCACATTCATCGATTTATTCCAAATGATCGTTAGACTAAGTAAGGCACAGACTGACCATTATAAGGGTAAAATGATACCCGGGGTCAAACAGCAAAGTTACCACAGCATCACAACAAAGTCAGTAACGGGTAAATCCTCCTCTGTTTGCCAAACAAGCATTGATCCGACGTGGCATACTCCTAATGAGACGTCTAAGGTCATTTTGGTCCAGATTGTCCCATTCCTGTTGCAACGCAGCAGCAAGTTCTTAGACATTGGCAGGACGTTGTTGACGTTGACGTACCCTCTGTCCAAGCATGTCCCAGACCTGCTCGATGGGGGAGAGGTCGGGACTCAGTGCTGGCCAAGGTAATGTGGTGATGTTCTGTTGTTGGAGGTAACCTGTTACGATCCTGGCCCTGTGACATCTTGCGTTGTCATCCTGGAAGATGAAACGGCGGCCATGACGTCGTGCGAACGGCACAACATGGACTACCAAGATGTTGTCCCGGTAGTACTGGCCTGCAACACGCCCTGCAACAACATGTAAAGCCGTTCTTCCAGCAACAGTGATGCCTCCCCACACCATAATAGAACCACCCCCAAATCGATCATGTCTGATGACGTTAACGTCTTGGAAGCGCTCGTTTCGACGACGCCACACCCTCCTACGTCTGTCCAAAAAATCAACAGTGAACCTTGACTCATCTGAAAACATCACATTGCCCCAGCGTCGATTATCCCAGTGTTGACGATCCCTACACCAACGACGTCTTGCCTGAATGTGATGATCTCTCAAACAAGGGATCACGCGAAGACGTTGGGCGCGAAGGTGACCCCTATGCAGTCGATTCCGAATCGTCTGGCCACTCACTCTCAAACCAGTGTCTGTTCGAAGACGAGCGCTGATCTGATTTGCTGTGATGACACGATTTCTCAAGGCAAAGGTACGGATAAATCTATCCTGGGCTTGAGTTGTCGCCCTTGGTCGACCTGAGCGTGGTCTTTCCTGTACAGATTGTGTATCACGGTATCTGGACCATAGCCTGCTTATGACAGACTGAGAAGCATTCATCGTCCGCACCACAACCGCCTGTGTTGTGCCGATCTGTAGCATGCCAAGGGCACGTAACCTTTCATTTTGGGTAAGCCGACGCATATCAAAATTTGTTTTCTGGTCACTAAAACAATTAAACTGATGTTTCCACCCTGGAATTCAATGCCACAATGACTGTAACATTCAAAGTCAGAGTCGTGCAAATCTTGGGTTGGACCCCCATGATGATCCCAAGCACCACCTGCATTCCATGCGGTAGCTATTGGTGCGTTTGGGCGTCACATGTAACTGGAAATGTTTCTTCTGTTTCTTTCCGGATTGTTTTTTTTTATGCAAATTCGTTTCCTTATATCAGAAAATTCATATTGAATCAGGGGCGTGGTGAGAATGAGTTCATGAGTAGCCATACTCATGCGCCAAAAAGTTTTTGCGCCAAAATCACAATCAAATTACTCAAAAAATGAAAAACATTTGTAAGTGGAAAAATTGTTTCATCTGACCCAATTAAAAAAATTTTGAAAGAGTCAAGTGATTTTCTCTTGGAAAGAATGGAATCTCCAAGAGAAAATAACAATATTTTATTACCGTATTTCTTGTCTCGGATTGCTGGAGATTGCGTTTCTGGGCTTCTAATTTTCGAAATTTTCCCGGGGGAGGGCCCCCCGGACCCCCCGCCGCGGGATCGAGCCTTCGGCGCTCGCGGTGGCCGGCTTCGCCGGCCACAGCTCCGCGGTCAGTAAAAGGGTTTTTGTGCCAAAATCTTTTTTGTTACTCATAATTTCTTCTCAATAATTGCCCTCACCCCGCCCCTGTATTGAATATATGATCAAACTGAGGGGCTCAGGTATAAGTTAGTTTTTGTGTGCCTAGTGTTCATGTTGTGTAAATATATCCGTGTTTAACACAACTTCAACACCACAGACCTTACTTGGATTGATTTCAAACACGAAGGGTGGTTTGAGGTTGACTAGCGCAGTTTATACCGGTGCTACACAGATATAACGTTAAATACTACCCCACCGTAACCCACGAATTGAACTGACTCATTGATGTAGGATAGTTTGTGTCGCTTTAACGTTGTTGTATCGGTTGCGTTTCTTACCATTATATTACGTTCATTGATCTGTTAACAAAACTGTCCACACAGAATCACATGATTATGCCTCTAGTTAACGGGGTTACATTTTGTATTACTGTCCAGTGGAAAAAGATTTAATGTGCAAGCTTTGCCACACCAAATTGAAAGCAGTTTAAATTGATGTCTTATTGATTTAGTTTGTGCAGTTATGTCTTAATCTGCAATTTACGCAACTTTACAGAGTCAATACACGCTTCGTAACATCACCATGAATAACTGAAAATCTCTAGTTGTTATTTAAAGCCCTCCTAGTATCATAAGTTGCAGTAAATGATTTCACGGTTGATACTGCTTTAGTGAAGCCCCAAGCAGTTTGTATCTCCTCTAATCTATGATTACCAAAAGTTATTCTCTGATGAATGAACTATTACACGTGTACACTACACTAGTTAATGCACAACTCTCTCGAGAACCATCGTCCATATTGGTCGAGTAAACAAATCACTTAGGACTAATGTGTTAAAATAACCAAGAATAAACTTTTATTATGGATCTTTTTTTTTTTTCATCAACGCAAGGTATAAAGTTGAATGTAATTTAAGTACGGATATTTAGATTAAATAGGTGTCTCTTATTGTCCAATATGAAATGTATGACTATATTTTGGTGCAAATCTGAAAAGAGCGAGAGATGGGAAATGGGGTTTAACGAGCACTCGACACAAACTGGGTCAATTCGGGACTAATTATGGTTCAATTTATTTAAATAATTCATTGGCGCGTTTGGATCTGTAGTAGTGTCGGGGGAATGGGGACTCACAGAGCGTCCACGCGGTTGGATAGGCGACCGTACTACTTCTCACGTTCGGAATCGAAACAATGCCACTTGACATACCTTATGGTCTGAGTTGCACACATAAGATTATTCGCCAACCCCACCTTTCAAATCGGAAAATGCAGTGTATGACACATTATTTTGAGACTGGCGAGGAGATCAACGCAAAGTAGAAAGAACGATATTTTGTAATGAATAGTTGTATCATTAACACTGTAACGCTTTCATCAATTAAAACATAATATGTGGTTTACCAGAATAATACGGCATTAATACTTTACTGGTCCAATAAATGTCAATTATTATGGATATTTATTGTGAACAGGTTGATACATTTCTATCCGAAAGTTTTCAGCAGAACATTTACAAGATTAATACACTTTATACACCAGGCTATATAATCAATAGTTAGCAATCTAGGACAACGAAAAGTAATATATTAATGCATTATATAATTCGCTACTGGTGACTGGTTATATCTTTCATAGAAAATGTTTTTTTCTGAATGGACCGATTATATAATATAAAGTTTACTGCTGCATTATGTTATTGTACTATACACATGATTGGTCTATACATAAAGGAACATTTGGCTTTCAATTCATTACTTGATAAATTTCAATCTGCTTATCGCCAATATCATAGTAACGAGTCTGGTTAACGATTTGAGTGGAGCTGTTGATAATATTGCCTCAATAGTAATGGTGGACTTGTCGGCAGAATTGACACTATAGATCACAAGAGACTTCTCGGAAATCTATTCAAACGCTGTGGGGTTGTAGATTCGCCCATAAAAGGTTTTAGGTGGTATCTACAAGATGGTACCCAGTCCGCCCTAATCCTTGATGGACTATCAGGCAAAACATCCTCCAGGGATCGATGCTCGGTCCTATTCTCTTTTGCTCTACACCAGACAAGTAGCCTCTATAATTAAAAGTCACAATCTTTCGCGCCATTCAGAATACTGAAGACACGCAAATCATAGATAATTTTCAACCACTGAGTAAAACAGATTCCTTTCTCAACACAGAAAATTGTACACAGCAAACTAAAACCTGGATGATCTCAAATATGCTTAAATTAAATGATGATAAAACTGAAGTAATGATCGTGGGCACAAAACATAATCTACAGAAACTTGATTCATCAACATTAAATTGCTAACTCTGATATAATAACTCGTGTCAACAATCTGTGCAAAATCTGTTACTTTCATCTCCATCCATCCAACAGTAATATCAGACACCTGCTAACAAAAGATACTACTCACACACTTGTCTGATTAATTTTGAGATTGTATTACTGTAATATGTTTCTTTATTAGTTTAAACCAAAATCTACTCCCTAAACATCTAGTTATCCAAAACAATGCTGCAATTAAACCAATATTGAAGGAACTAAGCTGGTTACCAGTTTGTTCTAGAATTTGTAGATGCTTTCATGGCTCCAGTCCTACATATCTATTAGAGCTAATAAACCGTTACGTACCAACCCGTAAATTAAGATTTGTGCTTATTACACATTCCAAAGTATAATCCCCAAACTTTCGGTTCGAGAACATTCCATTACAGCTCACCTATATTGTGAAATCGTTTACTCCATCACATTAAACAGCTCTATCGCTGAATCTTTTAAAACAAAACTAAAAACCTATCTATATACCAGTGCATTTTAGCTATAGGTGATTCGGATATGTGTGTAAATAGTCAGTGGCTATAGGGCACATAGTACGCGCCTGGAGCATGCATTTGTAGATGGATTGGCGCATTACAAATATACATTATTATTATTATCTGAAAGTCATACGCCGACAACATAGCTAAACAACTGGAATGATGGTTCTTGTCGCAAATACCATCCGATGGTGAGGACCATTCAACTCAAGGTCCGACCACTTGATCTGTGCAATGAAAATATATGTGTCACTATTTCCCGCAACTTCATATTTCAATGAATTAAAAAAAGGTGTTAATGAAAAGCAAATCTTAACCAAGTCCGATATCAATAGAAAATAAATCGATTTTTCGAATGGCATTCAGAAGATCATGCGTTCTAATTGTTTCCATGCAATTCAAGTTAACTTAGCATCCAATTTCCGTCGTAGGCCACTATTATAAAACACATTTCATTTACGGGGCTAATTAATTCCCATGGTGAGTCTGGTATGGTTAAGGTACAAAAATACGACTGTTGAAGTTACAACTTTCATTATTACACATTGTTATACAACAGTTTCTTATCTGGTTCCAAACACACAACGTTTCTTTTCATGGAAAAATTATTTTCTATTCATACTGGACTTTAAATTGCCCATGGGAGTAACGTTATAAATGCGGTCAAGATTCTCTTTACATGTATAGCCCACCGTTTACCACAAAAGCAGCCGCCTCCATCATCTGTATACTGCGGGGGAATATCGATAGAGGCACATGTCTGAGTAGTCTGACATATCTGTGATAAAAGTAAACGCCTGGTATGCATTGTGACAAAGGTGAGGACAACAGTATAAACCATACAAGCATATGCACATTCCGATGCTCTAGAATCACCATTACCATAATTATATTAGGCAATAAACATCATATAATACAACTGAAAGGCGAAATCAAGACAATAATAACAAGAACTCCAAAAAGAACTTACGTGTTTCGGTACGCCAAGCTTTGTCACGCCTTGTCACCATGCATTATTGATTAGTAAGATCCAATAAAGTGTAAAACCCTGCCATTTTGAACTCAAGACCGAATATTTGACTCAACAATGGAGTCAAATAACAATTATTTGCAAATTTTAACATCAGTATTATTTTGTGATGAGTGGCAATTATTGTTATGCAAGGGCTAAGTCTGCCCGATTGCAGTTCTTTCTTTAGGCATGAACTGTCATGTAAACCATTAATTAGACATTTACTAACAAAACAAGAATTTAACTAGATTAGAACAGTTCGGCATTTAAACATTTAATTTAAGAATGGGAAAGCCAGGCAAAGTCTCGAATATACCAGTGCCCTTGTTATTACAATGCACACATCTGGTCAAAGCCACAGACAGCGATAACTTGGCTCATAAAATACCAGGAATACTCGTATTTAAGCCCTGAGATTAATTTCGAATTTGACCATGTCAGTGATGAAACATGTGTTCTGAAATTAAGCCCAGGGCTTGAATTCGAAAGGGGAAAACGACATACACATGTGAATTGTCACATTTAGTGTCTAAGATGTTACCTGTAGATAGGAGTCCAATGTTTTTTAAAGATGCGAAACCCTCTCGTGGCACTAACAGTATAATCTACACCAATTCGACGACACCCCATCAATGTCAACACATTTGAAAATTTAAAAGGGAGACCATTCTAAAATATATTTTGCATTTAAGCCCATGGGATTAAAATTCGAAATTTAAACTCGTAAGTAAGCCCATACTCCGCGCAGTGTTGCGTTTGATTAGAGGTAATCCAACTACACACTGCTATTATGAGTGGATATTGTTGTGCTAAATTTTGATTGATCAGTAGTCCGTCTACCAACCAATCACTAGCTGCCAATACTGGACCAAATATGTTTACATAACGTATACGTCATGACTCACGATTTTTTTATGCCTAATTAACCCGTGAATAGCAGAATACTGCAGTAAAACTAATTGCGTGACAAACGAGGCTATCAAGTCGAATGAAATGTAAACAATACTGTTTTCAAACGAACATACTTTCACTGTTTTAATACCTTAAATCACTGTCCGAAGTTTTAGGGAAGACCCAGATTAAACGAAGGACTGCCATGTTGCTGTACTTAAGCGATAGCTTTCATTGAACGGAAAGAATAGACACACTCCCGCATAAGTTCAAAAAACAGACGCTATTCCAGCAATGATCAGAGAGGGATTTCTCGGGCCATTGCTTCAGGAATATGAACTAAGCCCATTGGCTCGATAACGACGGAGCTTAAATATGTTAATTTGAAGGGAATTTTCATTATCGCAAGAATGTTCAGCTCTTACATAATGTATCTTTAATAATTATCATGATGAATAAGTCGGTGGTTTAAGCTTCCGGAATCAATGTTCAGCCAGTGACGATTAGTATTGATAGTGCATTCAATGCTAAGAGCGAAAATTCCAGCTTAGACATGTTCATCCGAATTAGGCACAGTTCCCCTTTGCCCATTCCGGAATATGTAACCCAGGTTTTGTTTAACTGACTGGTTACCCAGGAGATGGCTATATTCGACTAGTGGCTATTCTGGTGATTTGTGGGAGACAAAAAAGGCGTTCATTCCAAGTTGGATTACTCAGCGAATATTAACAAAGAGAGTGAAATGGGGATCAACGTCATTAAAAATACTCATTATCACGTACAGGCGAGGAATTGAAAACACGGCACTTGTTTCAAGGACAGACCTTAATCTCGATTGTGTACATGTAGTTTTTCGTTAATTTTTTAATTTCTAGGTTGTTCTAATCCATATGTACGACCGGAAATCTGTGCCTATCCACTCTTGAGCGATCAATACATGTCAATTTTCTTTAACGTGCATATCAACAGATACATTGGGACTCGTTTATGCCCCACCCACACGCCTAGGTGTTGTTCCTTGTCAGCGTTTCCTTCTTGCTTCACAAGGGAACTGGGATCCAACCTGAGACCTCTGGACTATATACATCCATGTTGGATCAGTGAGTAAGACGTTGGTTCGCTAAACTGAATGTCCCCGTGTTGGACGAAAAGTTTCATGGGGATTTTCCGGCGTGTCTGGGAGTATAATCGTTCGGATGGGATGAGACACTGAGGCACGTCAACATTCAAGTTACACCACGAATTATTGAGTAGGTTCCATTCAGTACCTATTATAACGGAAAACCTGTCAATTGGAACTCAGAATGAAATCTGAAAGTTATACTTCAAGACCCAACCTTTTGATATAGATTGTTAGTAGACATGAGCGTCATCACATACGAAAAATTCAAGGGGCATTAAAGTTTTAAGTCACCAGATAGAAGTTGAAAAGTCGAAGAAAATTCAAAGTGAAACCGGAAGTAAACGGAATCAAAATTCAAAAAATCGACTCTAAGGATTGTTGCTATTTGTAGGTTCAAAACAAAAACAAGTTTTTGAAAATCGGAATAAAAATGGCGGCTAATACTGATTTGTTTTTTGGGGGCAAAATATGACGACCAAACGGTTGAAAATATTATGGAACCAGGTCTTTGAAAATGAAAGATAATATCTGGGTTTAAAATCAAACATATGTATTTTTTGGTATATTTATAATATGGAGAAAACTATCTGTTAAGTTATCTTTTAAGTCTGGCCTTCTAGTAGCACACAATTGGATTGCTTCGCACAGGTATACTGGCCAACGACTGAATAAACATTTTGAACTAATAATACAATTTTAAATTGAAAACGCTCGCGAGTTTTAAGGTAATGAAGGTCATAAAGGTCAAATGGGAGTAATACTCTCTCTGTAGTTGATATGTGATACTAGTCGAGCTGCTGAATTTTGAATTGATTGTAGTTTGTCTAGTTGATAGTTGAGGATGTTTTTAGACGATTTAGTAATGAAATGTTTTTACCAATTTTAATCAGTGGCGAGTAAAATGCAGGCGAAAACAGTTGATTTACCCGTGTTTTCAGGTTTGGTATTGAAAAAGATGGGCTTATATCCACGTCACCCATTTTCATAGTTTCCATTTTTACATCATTCTTGAATCGGGATTTGAAATGAACAACCTCCGTTATATCGTCATTCTTTCAGACCAAAAGATTTGATTTCATCCATTGTCTGATCTGCTGTAAACATTTCTGCATTGTGGAAGATCCATCTGGTGGTTTATTTCAGGAAATATATATCTGGGTTAGTTTACAGAGTAAATAAGGCAGGTGCCAAAACTGATTATTTTGGTGCCACTGACTAAGTTAATTCTGAAGACGAAGAATAGTATGATCCGCACCCGAAGTTTGACTTCGACATTTGAGGTAATACCTAAGCCAGTTTAAGGCAGTGTCGGTTACACCAAAGCGATACTCTAGGGGTTTCAACAGTACCGTGTGATCCAACGTATCAAATGCGGCTTGGAGATCAAGGCTCACAAACTCTCTTCTTGGAATCGGGAACACTCATTATATCGTTGTGTACTTTACTAAAGCAGTCTCGGTACTATGTCAGTTATTGTCTATAATGCTGATTGGTATTTACCAAGCAGATTATTTATTGAGAAGCATTTAACTGATTGAACGATTCGTTCCAGTGTCTTAGACAGGAATCCAAGATTTGACTCATTCCTGTTTTCTTTACTTAAGGTTTTACTACGCAACACCAGAATGCCTGGGGCATAATTTCAGACTGTACAGATGAATTAAACAGACTTATAATAGGTGGTGCCAATTCATTCAGACAGTCGTAACTGTAGGACTTCATCAACAAACAGAATAATTACGGGAGAAATCAAGATAGTCGTAACTGGACTTAAAGATGCAAAATCGGTTCATTGCGGGTCCTTTTTAGGACTTAAATGTTATATAAACTATTAATTATACATTTATTAACTTGTCAAGATTATAATTAACTCTCGATGTCACCGAATGCTCGAAATTTTCAACTGATCTAAACACGAAAGGCGGTCAAGTATTTATTTAAATAATTGGATAATCGAGACATTATTGTTATAAATTTTTCTCAGATAGATAGATTTTTAAAACAACTTACCTCTCGACAAGAAAGCGTTAATCAATTTACAAGTCCGTGTATATAGGTTCTTTGGGAAATATACGGAAGTTAGAACCTGAGTTATATAGCTGCATATGAAAAGAGGATAAATATTATCTATCCATTTTACATCAGAGCCAAACATTTTTGGTTGGTGGGTATTGAGTATAAGATCCAACATGGTTGCCGAGCTGCCATTAAAGTTTTCTTAATCCCAAACTTATCAGGGTAGACGAAAACAAATTTGTTAGTGAAATTAGTCAGGAACAGTTGACATCCACATAATACCAATTACTTGCTGAAATATTTTAGTAGATCGCCTATTATTCTTAATCGCATTATTCAAGGTAATCTTTGGAACATCAAGTACATTTTGTTTTTGTATTCAGGATGCTTTTCTTCATAAAGCAATTATTGTTTATAGGATTCTAAGAACTATTAGTCAATCCAGGCGCGGATCCAGGATTTTTTGCATGGGGGGGGGGGGTCTAGGTTTGATAAAAGGCACTCAACCAATTAAGGGGGGTTTGGGGTCCCTCACCCAGGAAAATTTGGTAAATTAGATTCAATTTGGTGCATTCTGACGTATTTCCGGAAGGTAAATTCCAAAATTACAGGTCTAAAAGTCGCCAATAAAATCGCATAAAAAATTTTCAAGTCTGAGCAGGGGGGGGGGGGAGTCCGGACCCCCTGGGTCCACGCCTGCAATCCCCACGCTAAAAACGTTAACAAAATTGATTGTGTATATCTGAAAGAGACACAACCGAAGCACAAAAAAGTGCAAGATGACGGCCGCCATGAACCACTATTCGGTGAAGCTGTCATTGAAGACGACGTCTATTCTATGGGTTATAGCTGTTATCTTTGTGAAAAATCATTGGATGGAGCGAGAACATGTTGGGGCTGTGCGGATAGTTTAGTCCTAAAGGTTGCAAAGGAAACAATGTAACGTGTTGTGGAATGTTGATGTTGACATTTTGTTTGTTGACCCCATGACCTGTGATGTGTAGATCACGTGATAGGGATATAATGGCTACTGAATGTGTCTGAGATAACTTCTCCCCAGGTAGCGTGTCTAAGATGTTCAGATTGGCTACCGAACTAGTGTTTTAGCGATATTGGACCATATAGTATTATAATTCAGGGGTTACCTTTTCTCGACATGCTAAGGTCTCGAATGACATAGGTAATCGACAAAATTTACAAGCAAGAGTGTCCATAGAGTACTATAAATAGATCTGACCATATTGATCTGATTAGTAAATATAACATGTCTCTTTCGGTTATTATTCTAGATTTTTAATTGACGCTCATTTTCCTGTTTATGTCTACGATATCTGTTACCATGTGTTTATGCATTTAGATAGTCCATTTGCTGATTATGCTATTTCTTTTATCGAGATTTCGTATTTGCTAGTGTGGCGGGTGGGGCGCCCGGCAGGATAATGTACTCTTCCGAACACCTGCTACCACTGTTCACCATGTATTCTGTACATTGTCAAATAGTCTATTTGCTGATTACACTTTTTTTGCCGATATATTTTTTTTAGCCTAATGGCTTGGATTATGCGTACTTGGTTTTATTCTATTGATAAATACGCCGTAATAACATCACACAAGACTAATCTGCTTTGTGAGAATACATCTAGACAATAAAATTGTGTACAGATATCGCGGTGTGTTCTCCATTTTTTCACTCTTTTGATATAAAATTATGTCATTATAAATGAATTTGCCAACACCATTAATATTCAAAAAGATCTGTTTCTTTATCGATACTGTGTGTATAATTTCTGTATTATTCGCTTTATTTCTCATTAAGAACACATAGAAATATATAAATGCTAATGAATTTTACCTTCATATTTCTCATCCCATTGTACACTATATGTAGATTCTCTTTACATCAAATATCGGACCGTGTATACTTAGTCGTTTGAGAAGATCATTACTAACGTTTTTTTTTCCGTTAATAATTTGTCGAGGAGAAGTGGTTTTGTGTACTACAATCTGGAAATTTGTCATGTGTATGACATAGATAATCTGTATTATTTACAAAATATATCCGGCACCATACGGTCGTATGCAGTTAGTATCCTTCCACATACAGCTAGTTAATTACAGCTGTGTTTTGTAAATGTCCGGAATTTGATATCTTTATTTGTATTCACTTCCAATAACTCGTAGTAAATCAATTTTCAAATCATGTTTCCATTTCGGAAAAGGTCAGTTCTGATGTCAGTTTCTAATTATGATAGTATTTTTTGTAACAAAAGTTGATAGATGTAGATAAAATAAAAATACAAATATTGGAAACCAATTACAGTGTAGATAAAAAAAAAAGACATCCCAGAGAAATTGAAATGAAAGCCCGAATGTAATTTCATAGAAACCACATGCGAGATGTTGTATAAACATGTAATAATACCTCATTCTGATAAATAATTTATAATTTAATTTGATGTTAATTTAAAAGCCTGGAAAAGGGGGATTTCAACCTTTTTATTGGAAGAAATCCACCATTGGGAGAAATATGGAATTGTTGCTAATACCTTAATATCCCTTCCAACCATTGGTCCTGTATGTGAATTGTTCAAAAGTATAAAATATTTATACACATATTATGCAGAAATATATCGACTCAGATTCACAACGCACTGGAAACTGATAACTAGTGTTGACATAATTTGGGTCTAGCAACACAAAACTAATTGAGATCGAATGTAGCGTAAGAGAATCAACACCACGTCACAGGTTAAAGATTATGATGTATGAACCCCCATCTGAAGGATCTGTTTGAGCAATAAAAATATTATTAATTACGATTATAGTTCAGATGTATGAGTGTATCTTACATGTTTCATAAACGAATCGAGGTAAACGGATTGAAATGTTGTTGTTTGTTCACCGAAATTTTAGTGAGATTATAACCGAAAACGCAATCAATTTACAAACTATGCAGCAAATAGTGAATACAGAAGCTACCATCTTCAAACATAAAACGAGTTTTATTATGCTGTTATGACCCATGAACATACAATTTCATTGCATTTACTTATACACGAAAATGAGCTCTTATGAGATATGACAGAGCAAATTCGAATTACTGAGAAACAATTCTTGTTGATCAACAGCAACTCTAATACTAAATGATACAAACCATGAACTACAAAGTCCTTATTCTAATTTAGATAATACTGGCAGAGAATTGACAGTAACGGTGATTTATAAGAGAAAAATAAATAGTATTTGTCATATTTCAATTATATTATTCTAGAAAAGCGATAGAATTTCTATTAACTCACCAGCATAAGGGTGCAAAGTACCCAATATTTGAATAAGATACTATTATAGAATTACAACAAAAAATAACGTTGAATGAAAATTACACTCCGTTCATTTAATATGTACGTGGTTTCGTTATGTTTTATTTTATTAATTTTTTGTATTACACGAACTTTGTGAATTATTCGTTAGATAAATAAATACTACAATTAACCATGGAAAAAATGGAATAATGTCGATATTGTAAAATAACAGCTTTGGTATGTTCTCGTATTAGAAAATGAAAAAAATATTTAGTGCTCCGGTAATAATTAAGTCTGCAGAGTCAGCGATCGACAGAAAAATAATGACCTTGATTTATGCAGAAAAACTTTAGCATACAACATCGATTGGATAAAACACGTAGTTTATACGAGTTTCCTGGTGTCAGGAAATATCCCGATGATTACTTTGAGAATTGTAAACTCATCATTAAACGTGAATTATCTTGAGTTTAAAGACGTAAAATGAAATGGGGTTTGACGTCCTACTTTTTTGCTCCTAAACTGGGCTAATGAAGATGGGCATGCGCTATGAGGGAAATTTTGACCGGACAGCGGCACTACGGCCTGCTCTTATATCGAATTCCAAATCCCGATAACTTAGTCTTAAATGCAACGAAAATCCATAATTAATCTTATCAAAAAGCATATTGCTCCAAAAATGATTAAAATCAACCTCAAAAATGCATAAGGGCGAAACCAGAGGTCCGTCCGTGTTAGTATGCGTATAAAAAAAATCCTTGACAGTTGGACTTCGATGCGGAAGAATTTCCTTCACGGCAGAACACACAGCTGAAGGCCCATTGGTGCATTAACTCAAGACGCTAATTAATCCTCCTCAGATTTCAATATATGCTTTCCTTCAATTTAATGATTCCGATTATATCCGCCTTGGGTCGTAAGTCGTCTACTGGGGCTCACTCATTTCGATCCATGAACATGGAGATTAAACATGCAAGAGCAAAATCTGCCTGTTGTAGGTCTTTCTTGAGGCCTGCAACGTTATAAAAACTATTAATTAGACATTAATTAATTTATCCAGACCATAATCAGCTCTCTATGTCAAGGCTAGCCTGCGATATTTCTTGGATTATAGTCAGATTTGCTGCAAAACTTTCCTTCGTCATTAACGATTAAATGGAAATCGAGACTATTAGTTTTGTCTTACCGACTTCAGTAATGATGATCGAGGCTGAGCGGAACTTTCATCCACTTAGTTCTCGTTTCATAGTGGATCAATTTGACTGAACTTTTGAGCAAATTAGCTTTTTCATTTTGTAGTTTTTAACTATTATAGTAAGAACTGCTAACTCGTTATCTAATCTCCTATATAAGGTATCTTTAAAATGACATCCCACTACCTTTTTTAAGCAAATACATAGAATACAATCTAAAGAATATATGTCAGCCTTTATGTCGTTGTCTTATTTTCATTTTATTATTTTAGCGCACGCGCAATGATCTTTCCCGGAGTAAACCCACGAGGTTGATAAGACGTCCCCATATCCACATAGGCTCACACCAGGGATCGGCTCACGCCAGGGATCGAAACTAATACCGCAAGCCAGCGGTGATCGGTCAGCTAGAGGTCGAAGCGCGACACACTCGACCACTGACTATTAAATGGACGATTTTATTCCAATAATTCGCTTGTGCGATATTTGATACTGCGGAAACCGAAGGACCCAGAAAAAAATCCACTATTCACAATCTGTGGATCGAGACCAAGCCACTTGACCAAATGACATAAAACGCACGCGTTAAAACACCCAGCTAGCACCCACTCCACCCGACCCCATTTTTTGAAAAAAATAAAAATTGAATTTACTAATTAGAAACAGCTGTCTACATTAAATGAAAGTTGGGTAATAGGGTAACTGGCAAATACATTTTATTTGATTCTCAACTGATAAATTCGAGGTATCCGACAATGTTATCGTCAACTCCCTATATAGTACACAAAAAGTTATCTAATTACGACAAACGTTCAATTATACTGGATGACTTTCAAATTAAATTATAGGTTAAACCAGAAATATTATGATAACATCATAAATATTACCAGACAATAACTTATGCGTAGGGGTTACTGTCTACAATCATACAGGGTTTTTTTCTTAAATTGTTGGAATTTGTTTCCAGTAATTACTATCGCTGTTATCGGGATAAACATGGGGTTTAATGAAGGATAGTTGTATGTACCTTTTAAAATTCTTAAATCGATAGTTAATAATTAGTATTTCTATAATTAAAGTAGGAATAAAGACGCATTATAGCTTACTATATGCGGAGTTTTTTTTCTTCGTTAAAACGTTAAATGTGTTGCCCTTCAGCTAATTACGATCAGTTCTTCATAATATAAACAATCATACAAAAGAAAACATTGGAATAGTTGTATGTGCCAAATAAGTAAAGATAATAGTTAAATGTTAATCTATTCTGTAAACAAAAAAGTGTAGAGTGGTTTTCAGTTCAACTAATTGAAGTCCTCTTAAAACACAATACGCCATATAACTTAATATTCATCGAACATTGGTATAGGAGTTTTTTGTTCATATTTCAAAGGGCTCTGAAGTGAAAATAGAACAATGCCGTAATTGTGCAGAAATAAATTCTTCTTATATCATAGAATAAACAGACAAAAGTAAAAAAAAAAATACCGCAATTATGATCGATAGTCGCATGTATATTTCTAAAAACAATTAAAGGATACTGTGAAGTGACTATATAAATTAAAAAGACCATTTCCCAAGGCAGTAATAAATCAACTTGTATAGCTTAAAATCAATTCCGTTGTTCACAGGAGTTGTGTGTGATGAAAATAAGCAGCAAAATAACGATTGTGGCTAAGAATAAATCAGCCAGAAACTATGTTGACTATAATTACTTAAACATTCATTTAAAAAAACAGAAATCACCCCATAAGAAGCTAGGAGCCCATTTTCATGAATTTCTCATTAATTGATAAAGAATTGAAAAATAATTGGAATCTAAGTTTTTTGTCGATTAATCGCCCTCTCTGTATTAGAAGCGTGTTCTCGTGTATTATACTGATCCTATTCATTGGTGTATTGATGAAATTGTACTTAGCATCCTCGCTGAACTACTGAAATAGAGACGTATTACATTTAGCTTTACGGAATCCTCTGATAAAACAAGATGAAGTCTTTTCCTATTCTAATTACATGCATTTACAAATATTTGAACTTGCGAAATTTAAAATGTATGCCTTATTATTAATTTCATTTCTGCAGTTTCTGACATAATCACTGTCCAAATATGGCAAATCAAATACCCAAAAGTGTACATATTTGACTATTTTATGTCGAATCGACCCTTTATTCAAATTTACTTAGTTACCCATATTTTATTAGTTAGAAATAAAATGCGTTCGTACGTCAGACAAGTTTTTGATTGGACTGCATGAACAAAGGCAAGCCTATCCTTGTATCTTAGTTTTTTTTTTAAATGTTTTTTTAGGAGTAGTGGGATCATGCACTGATACCCAAAAGCTATTAGTCTTGCTGTCCTCTGTGTTCTTCTTCGTGTTCTTGGCTCGATAAATGTCTCAGGCATCCGTGAACGATTTCTCATCGATTTCACATTTTTAACATGATGTAAGAATGCCTATAAGATATATAGTTGACCGCTCACAATATTTAAAGTATCTCTCCAGTGTATTGAATTAAAAATCAAACAATTTTTACTTGTGGAGCTATTCCCTGTCAGATTTTTATGACAAGGGCATTAACTCCAAATTTTCATTCAGTTCATCCATAAAATGATTACGCTAATAAATAGTGCTCGATTACGATTTTTAGGACGACAAATGTGCGAATATGTGATGCACGGTACGGCTCGGTTTGGGGTGCATGTATAAGACCAACTAAATTTACATAGCAATTTGAGAAACAAAAATCTGAAAACCTAACACGTAGACCGGGTACAAGGAACGACAGCAATAGAGGATACTAAAAATGTATTTATCTCGTCTAAAGACTACAGCTGTATTTTAATAGCAAATATGTCGCGAACACAGTCGGATAAAATACCGAAAAAGGAAAGAACATCAAAAACATCCCGAGAATTTGCCGCGGATTTATATCGATGCATTTTCTTATATTTGATATACAAAGGACATGACAGTAAGTTATACGGTAAACTTTCTAAACAAAAGATAAAGCAATGATTTATAGAATTCTAAAAATTGAAACATTTAAAGAAAGCAATACCAACTGTAAAATTTATAACTGATGTTACGACTCTCAACTATTTTCTAATTTATTTAGAATTCTATAAATTGAAACATTTAAAGAAAGCAATACCAACTGTAAAATTTATATCTGATGTTACGACTCTAAACTATTTTCTAATTTATTTGACAATTGCCGGTTTTCATATTTTATTCATTTTTTAAAAAAACAACCATAGCATTTGTCACGTTAAAAAGCGGGGATATAATTTACGTCTATGTCCTGCAGTGGGTTATCAATCAATAATAAATGTTCCAACATTTACGGATTTTATACCAAACTATAAATATCAGATGCCATGACGTCGAGTTTGACAATCCAAACTGTTTGCGAGTCTCTTTAATAGCAACAGGGAAACGGGCTTAATAAATTTAACTCCTGTAGTTGTCTAACTTTTTTACGTTGCATTTGATTCCATTCCAATAAACATTGTCAAATTTTTAAAAAAAGTAAGGTATTTTGTTTAAACGATTCTTTGGAGTATTTAAATAAATTACAATAATTTTACCTTACTGTTATTATTTACGTTAATGTTATTTTCAGGCCTGTAAATAACGCTTTTAGTTATACCTTGTAAAAAGGGGGACATTGCACAATGTGTACCCGAAAATTGAAATTTGTATCGGACATATCAATGAAGGGCGAAGTTTTCTCCAAAGAGCCTGGATGTTCAAAAGCTTGTTTATTGATGTCGTGAAATTAAATATATGACGTGATGAAAGACCATCGAGACCTCCACTTTTGTCTAAACGTGTTTATTAACACCCACCCGGATAACAGTTTTAGACAGTATATCGACTGGTGTTTTTTTTCAGTCAAGTGAACACCCAGTACTAAATATTATGTCCCGGGGGAAATTCTATCAATCAGTGGAGAGCCAAAGGGTACTGAAAGGTCAGGCGATATAATGCATGCATGATAATTTAGGGTTTACCACATAATTGCTTCTAAAATCAGGTCTTCACATAAACTACTTCGTGTTTCGGTCGTAATGAATGAATTGGGGGCGTGGTCCGAAAATCTCTTGGGCTTATTTAATTTTCGGTGTTGAAGTTAATGTTGATCTAGGATGCGAGTTAATCTAATCATCGTGTGCAAAAGAAATCAAACCAATAATCCAGCCAGCCCATAACGATGATTTCCTGTTGAAAACTAACGTCAGAGAAAATCTACTTATTAATCGGCATGCGCCACACTACTATTTGCAAGCAACAACGTTGATTGAGAAAAACAAAGATTATATTAATCACGTGTGTATGTGGAGTCATCCGTTTAACCCCTTAATAGGGACACATAAAATCGTAAATAGCTCTTATTATGTGGCAAAAAACATCGATGCGTATGACGTCAACATATAGTGTCATATAGTTCATCAACAGACTACGTTCTTAAGTCTTGTGTTCAGATATCATCACTATCTTAAAGCGATGGCATATTTGTTCCCTCCTCCTTCCCCCAACAAAACGGTCACCCCAAGAGATGATGTATAGTTTTCTTTAATTAAGTTTTCTCCAAGTCAAGTAATTCCGTTTTACGTGGACAAAACTAAGTACAAAAATATGTATTGTGAACACATCATATTAAAAATAGGTTGCCAGGCAACGAAACATACGCCCACACAGCAGCCAAATCGTCCGGGCAGTCAACAAGAGTTGTCGCATATTAAGGAATTATCAGAAAATCATTAGAATTTGTTTGGTTTTTATAATCAAACGTTTTTTTTTTAAATCAGATAATAATTGTGACCTCCAGAGGCACAACAAGCTAAAAAGGGTGATTTTTCGTACAATCAGGGGACATAATTCAGGAAGTAATGACCCGATGGGCGCAAATATCGAAAGGGACCAAGATCTTTGGGTTATAAACATACATGTCAAGTTTCATCAAAATCGATTCAAAATTGTGACCTTTATAGGGTCCACAACCTTGATATAACATATTTTCACACTATTCGTGTACAAACGGCGGCCATTTTGTCCATCAATTCTAGTCCGATTTTCACGTAATTCAAACTCTCTCTTCATTACCATGTAACGGTGATATAGTCAAACGTTTTTTTAAATAAGATAATAATTTTGACCTCCAGAGGGACCAAAAGCGAACAAAAGCGATTTTTTCGGACAATCCGGGGACATAATTCAGGAAGATATGATCCAATGGGCGCAAATATCGAAAGGAACCAAGATCTTTGGGTTATAAACATACATGTCAAGTTTCATCAAAATCGGTTCAAAATTGTGACCACTATAAGGTCCACAACCTTTATATAACATATTTTCACACTATTCGCGTACAAACGGCAGCCATTTTGTCCGTCAATTTTGGCCTGATTTTCACAGAATTCATACTCAACCTTCATAACCATGAAATGGTGATATAATCAAACGTTTTTTTAAATTGGATAACAATTTTGACCTCCAGAGGGACCACAAGCTTAAAAGGGCGATTTTTTTGGACAATCAGGGGCCATAATTCAGGAAGTTACGATCCGATGGGCGCAAATATCGAAAGGAACCAAGATCTTTCGGTTATAAACATACATGTCAAGTTCCATCAAAATTGGTTCAAAATTGTGACCTCTATAAGGTCCACAACCTTGATATAACATATTTTCACACTATTCGCGTACAAACGGCGGCCATTTTGTCCGTCAATTTTGGTCCGATTTACACGAAATTCGAATTCAACCTTCATAACCATGGAACGGTGATATATTCAAACGTTTTTTTTAAATCGGATAACAATTTTGACCTCCAGAGGGACCACAAGCTAAAAAGGGCGGTTTTTTGAACAACCAGGGGTCATAATTCAGGAAGTTACGATCCGATTGGCGCAAATATTGAAAGGAACCAAGATCTTTGGTTTATAAACATGCATTTCAAGTTTCATCCAAATCGGTTCAAAATTGTGACCTCTACACTGTTCACAACCTTGATATAACATATTTTCACACTATTCGCGTACAAATGACGGCCATTTTGTCCGTCAATTTTGGTCCGATTTTCACGAAATTCGAACTCAACCTTCATAACCATGGCACGGTGATATAATCAAACGGTTTTTTAAATCGGATAACAATTTTGACCTTCAGAGGGACCACAAGCTAAAAAGGGCGATTTTTCGGACAATCAGGGGTCATAATTCAGGAAGTTACGATCCAATTGGCGCAAATATCGAAAGGAACCAAGATCTTTGGTTTATAAACATGCATTTCAAGTTTCATCCAAATCGGTTCAAAATTGTGACCTCTACACTGTTCACAAACTAAAAAACGTGATTTTTCGTACAATCAGGGGCCATAACCCATGAAGTTACGGTCCGATACATGCCAATATAGAAAGGAACCGAGATCTTAGGGTGATAAACCTATATTTTAAGTTTCATTGAAATCGGATAAAAATTGTGACCTGTAGACTGTTCACAAACAATTGTGGACGGACGAACAGGGGCGACGACAATATACGTCCACATGAAAATGTGGGCGTATAAAAACTGTATCAGATGTTTTTAAAGAGTTATCCCTGGAACGTGATTCCTGAATATACGTCGACAACATCCACTTGGAACTAGCACTGGATATGGCCTGCTCTATTGGTTGATCCACGTTCAGAAAGCAATTGCCCAAAATGAATTTTGTTTAAACGAATGGGGTGGGATCAGCATTAATCAAACTACATGGCTACAACATACATGTAGTTGTTCCAGTGACGGAATTTACCATGATTAAAATAACGCAGACATGGCTCGCAAAAAGGCCCCAGAAACGAAATAAAATATATCTAATGATTTAATCCCTTGTGAAACTAAGTAGAATAAAATGATTCTCGCTATTTTAATTTCAGCATAGATGGACATTTTGATTCATTTCGAAAAATATATTTACACATTACTGTCCTTCGGATTTTAAATTACATAATCTTTTCAATTGTTATGGCCTGTAAATGTCTTAATCCATCCCTGCGTCACACTCATGTCAAGAATCGCGATTAGATTAGCCTCCCACTGCGTTCTAATACATAACATATACAATGTATAATAACAGACCTAGGCTATATAATTATGGACGATTAGCTTTCTGCGCAAATCTATTACATTGATAACAACAGATTTTACTAGCAGATATTTGTTTTTGTTTTCTACATAATAATATATTGTTTATCTTATATATTTTAGTAATTAATATCCGTATATTAAGAAATAAAATGATTAAAGCTGTGGTTTAAATCACTATGACGTTGCTCTTCCGGTCTGAAATAAAGTAACGCGATCTTCTAACCAACAATACATTTTTTAAAATCGGGTGAGAATTTAACGTAATATATTATGCTTTTCTGTATACGATGAGTTTAGAATTTGCAATTTTTAGTTGCATCACAATGGGCATGTTCAGATGAAATTATGTTCTACATTGTTTTCGAAATATGGTCGATCTCGTTGATAATTGCAATTATTCGAATCATAACATTCATAGCAAGAGAAAATGCGGTTTTATACAAATGGACTGGCGTTATTAATGTAAAACCCGTAATTGTCTAGTTTTATGAATTGACTGGATAGTTACATTACCATATACATAATATTCAATTTGTCTTCCTCCTTGTTAAATATTCTGTAACGCATTAAAGCCTGAATAAATAAATATGTATTAAATATATTGGTTTTAAGAACACACTTGGGGTTATCTTCGTGTCGCACAGACGTTTGTGTTGATTATTTTGTTCCAAATTAATTTGATTTGAGTATATTTTATCATGGATTAATCCTTCGACAATTAGATGTTTCCGAAAAAATGCCAATTCACGATTGGCGACAACGGTTCCTTGATTCTTCTGAAAAAACAAATCAAATCAAATACATCAAATGAAAACAAAATCAACGACAAATCTGTTGATAATTGAAATCACAGGTACCTCTTACTACCCAATTACCAACACCCTACCGTCTACATATTTCACTGCCTGTGATTTTGAAGAGCTTTTAATCGGATTGTTTCATGAAAAACACTTAACAGGCACAAAGGTTGTGAAATAGAGGCCATGTGTCAAGTACACTACAATTAAAAGATACAAAACGTACAAAAACGGATGCCGATTCTTAAGATCAGCTAATAAGGAAGTTCTTTATAAAGCTAAGAGCAAATCGATTTACTTGATTTGCATACAGCAATTAAGAAAACCCTTCCCAGTTATTTCACTGTCAGAAATATTGTATTTGAAAACATAACTTAATCGATGTTTGGTAAATGGTACCCCGGTCACCTTTCAGAATTAAAAATAATGAAAAAATACGAATAAGGTAAATATATAGTTAGGGACTGGTCTGTTTCGTTCCCTGCCTTCAGTCTATACGTATAATCATCTATCCAACTTCGTGGATTTCCCCGGGTCCCCCGGTTCCTCCTTATACTGCTAAAGACACCAACGGGCAAGCAAATTATTTAAAGAAAATTAAACCATACTTTACTCTGGAAATGACCTTATTGGACGTTAACCCCCCCCCCCCCTGTTTATCGTGTATTTTGTACACGGTGACCAGTCCATCTGCTGATTACACTATTTTGCCTCGACCGTTTTTATTGGACTTCGAATTTTGACTAATGGTTTGGATTGTTCGTACTTGGTTTTATTTTATTATCTCTCAGTATAATCGACACTTGGGCCAGGGCTACAAGAGAACTGAGTTACGTGAGGTGTCTTGACAGACGATTCAAGTGATGCATATACATACATATAGTTTATGGTTTGTAAACAGAGACGGTATTTAGTCAATATCTACTGATATCAACATATCTATGACAGTCGACCATTACCATCACACAAGATTCACAATATAATTAAACATGTATTTTTCAAGAGCTAAATTTGAATTTTGCTAGTCTTGCTTTAGGCTGGAATGCTATTTGACTTGTTTTAATCTTAGACGTTAATTAACTTATCCAGATCCTAATCAACTGTCGATACCAGCGTTAGCCTGCAATATTTAATGGATTTGAATACATGCAGGATAATTTAACGTAAAAATTGATAATCCAGACGTTAGCAATGACGATAGAGGTTCGCCTAAAATTGAATCGCTAATATCTCGATTCAGAGTGAAGCAATTTGACTGACATTTTCAGCGTGTTCTATTTCATTATCTATTTTGTAACTACTGTAACGAAAGCTGTACCGAATGCCTCTTTTATATAAAATACGACATAAATGGTAATGAGTTGTTGCATAAATATTGCGATTTGTTTCAGATTCCCCGTTGGGTCGGATTAAGAACACTTTACTGATAATAGATTATACCACGTAGACAAAATTGTTGCAATAAACTGACAGTCTAAACGACTTCCACGTCACCACAACTCCTGATTAAGTCACCTCTGTTAAATATTTACCAGAAATTTAACATCAGAATGACATTATAAAACAGATCATGGGTTATTAAAGAACAAACACATAAGAAAGGGTAATGATAATCTGGGCAATAAAATGATATGTTACCTTAATTACCTTTATACATCGTTAAGTAAACAGACACATATTACCCCACGGTGTAAGTATTGTGTTATAAACGAGACACGGCGTATTTGATACAATATTTTAATGCTCTAGCAAAAAGTTATTTATATAAACTAATTGATTAATCTTGTTGCACATGGTTCAAGAATATAAGGTATATGTGTGCTGTAATATATAATTCTTGGCTGCGATACCGATTCCGCGGAAGAAGACGTTAAATAAGCTATTTCACACATACAAATAATAAACTACACTGTTAAAATTTTTATGTATTTTTACCACGTTTTAACTGGCAGAAATATTGCCATCGTTTTAACTGTATTTTAACATTGCATGTTATTTCACAGTCTGTACTGTAAATTTACCTCTAGCTATTTTACATCCAAGGTAAAATTACATACCTGTAAATGGAGTACGTGTAAAATTACCATGACACTAATTTACATATAATATTTGTACAATAACATTTAAATACTGGGTTATTTTAACAATATTGGGTTATGTAATAAAATCTCATTAATGTTGTAGAATTACATATTATGTAATTTGCCAAGGTAACATTATTCAATGGAATGTGTTTGTCTCGGTGTTGCTAATTAGTCCTAGGTTCCATCCTCGCGTACAAGATATCTTAGCGGAACTTTCAGCCGAGCATGTTAAACAACATCCAATAATGTAAAGAAAACAAGTGAAATGA
The DNA here is from genome assembly GCA_036850965.1 of Patella caerulea. Lineage (NCBI taxonomy): Eukaryota > Metazoa > Mollusca > Gastropoda > Patellidae > Patella > Patella caerulea. The sequence goes on along the minus strand of JAZGQO010000014.1, from coordinate 14,289,831 downwards.
GGTTTAATGTACTACTGTTCTTCTCCTTATAATGGAAAGAGTAGGTGTTACAGCCCAAGCAAAATCCAATGTATGACATATGTCTCAATGTATGACATATGTCTGTCTTTATTGGCCAGCTCGATACATTCAGATTTTGAATAATCTATTTCTCTAAAATAGACTAAACTGACTGGCAGAAAACTAAATATTTTGTATAATATTCGATATGTAGTCAAAAGGGGAATAACCTATGTGGCCACTATTTGAAGGTAAATTTACAATTTTCTGTAAAAATACTATTTACAGCGGTATTTCTGTTAATATACAGCTCACGTGATGTAAACTGACATGTGGTTGTATTACTACATTAAATATGGTGTAATTTTACATAAGCCTTGTATTCTTATACGTCTACATCGTTTTAAATGTAAGTTAACAAACCATGTGATATTACAAATCATGTACTGTATTTTTACTATAATTATAGCTGTAAATATACATATAATCTTAACAGTGTATGCTTTACGTGTTGCTTATAGTTTTTTTGATAATAGTCAATTTTCGCAATTACCCTAGTCTGCGAATAACTTGGCATGCCCTTTTTCTACCGTTGATTAACAAATCCAATTAGGAGATACTGAAGACGCAAAGAAAACTTTCGAACACGTGATTTCCATTTTTGTATTAGAGTGACGACAAGAAAGACAAATTTACGTGACTTGCCTAATCGGAGCTATTGATGAAAGACATTATCCAGTTTCCTGCCTTTGTTCTTCCTTTCAAAAAGACTTAAGGATGCGATCTGAGTTAATCTTTGTTGGCCACTTCTGGTCATTAGTTTCTGAACAAGGATGCTGTTTAGATGTAGTATACGAATCACGCTCATCAACAGATCACAATGTCCTGTAATATACATCTAGCATATAACATAGCGAGTTGGTTTATCTAAAAATATAAATATTTAAAACTCTATGAAACATACGAAGAAGAGTTTCAATTTAGGCAACACATTATATCGAGGAAATTCAGACCACCGTATACAGACAATATACTTTTACGGATATTAAAGTCGATTGGTTGATAGAATTAATAACAAGATGGTTCCAAATTTAAACAGGATCTCTTGTTATTAATAAAATTTTCATATTCCAGTTTGGGTTCAAACCAAATCCACATTCAAAGATTTTGCATCGGACATATTCATGTCGAATTTCGCACATAATGTTTTACAAAGTTATGAGCATTTGTAATATTCCATATGTTTAATTTGCGACTCATGTTGACCGTTGTTATATCGTGGCGCGATCATTTGGCGTTACCTTTACCAATTGTAACGTTTCGTCTTATGTTTCTGTATATACCAGCATATACGCGTTATATTAGTACTGACGGGTGTCGTACAGAGTTATACTTTTTCGTTTCGATTAGTTTCCTAAACACGTCATCTTGTAAACTCCATGCTCTTTAAAAATGATGGTAGGCTACAATGTTTTATAAAAAAATAACGTTGAAAGTAAAAACATGCAGGTATTCTATTACTTTGTATTCACATTGTTTATGCGGACATGAACATAATTTGCTTTCTATTTCAATAAATTAAATTTAGTTTATCCTCTTTTGAGGTAAAAACTGCTGTGATGTATATTATTGATTTATTTTAAAAATAAAATCTCATCAATATTGTCAAAGCTTTCATATGAATACATAAAACGCCTACACAAAAGCTATGCCGTCAGCAAATCTAATCTCCCTCTTCTTCACAAGATTGATCAAGTCTGTTAACAAATGAAGCATTTATTCCGTTCACTTTGTTTTTCGGAAAGGGGGTTAACATAGGTGGATTGGTCCTCTGGTACGATTGATGTTTCACACCAAATTTGAAAAGAAAGATTGCCGAACGCTGAATATCCAGAAAGTCCGCCATGTCATGAACACGATGTTTCATTACAATTTCTTTCTTTTAAAAAAAGAAGTAAAACGGGAGCATATATCGCCTTCACATGGTTTTGGACAAAAGGCGGTGGGTAACTCGGGAACAGAAAGTCGGGGAACGATGAATTTTGAAAGGGCTCAAAGTCGGTTGACCCCAACACCTCAATCGACATACAAGTATATGTTAATGGGTGGTGGATCGACGAGTCCTTGTACAGGATGAAGACACTGAAATGTGGGCGTATACAAATCTGCCTTTATATTACCCATCGTATTAGATTAGTTTTGGAGATTACTTTTTAAAAAAAACAGAACAAAGAAAAACTTCTAATTTTCTTAGATTGTTTTGCTAGCCATAAGACGAATATCGTTTGGACTAAGATTAGCAATTCATACCGCAGTGACATATATTTGCCTTTGAGAAATGAAGTATATATGTATATTATGCGACCTTTTACGGGTTGGGATGTGTTAGCTTTTTCGTTCTCCCTTTGCATAGTACCGTGGAAGTAGGATTGGTGTCCGTATGGTCTAACCCCCTTGCCCTGTGGAACACGGGTTATAAAGACCAATAAAACGTTTCCGCGATTGCACACTACATTAGGGGGGTGGGGATATAACAGATATTTCTGTCACGGTTCGCTGGAGTATATTTATTAATTGTTTGCTTCTTTATCCTAACGCTGTATCACACGGCCTGCCATTGAGTCAACTGGCGTGGCTTCAAATCCCCGGTTGTTCGTGGTAAGGAGTAGAGTCGCCTGTCCAACCTCGTGGGTTTTCTCTTTCTCTGGGTACTCCGCTTTCCTCCCACTGCTAAGGACCCCTAGACCATATTATGTTAGTGCCGAGTGGACGTTTAACCCTATTTCTCTCTCTCGCTAGCTTCTTCATCCTGGTATAGATCAGTTGAAGATCGTTCCAACAGTCAAAAGGGCGATGTCCATTATGACGCAAACGAATGGGCTCTTACCTCAATCGACTATTTTGCAACCATCATATCTATTCTGGGAGTGTGCAATCCTATAACATTTTACATGTTGACCCCTTTATGACTAAATATAGCTTGTAATTAACGTTTACAATAGATGGACATGCAGCAATGCCGTCAATAAACTGAAAAACTTCATTATGGGGACATTATAAAACTTATTACATAAAAAGGCGCTGAAAGGGTCACTTATGTTCCATAATCTGTTGCTAATGAATGTTTCACTTTAAGAATTACATGTTATCCCGAACGCTTACCCTCTCTACGCGTTGTGAAGATGGTATTAAATTAGCATCAAAATGTCATTGTATAGAATTAGTAGAGCACTATAAAGGCACATTAGTTACTTCGCATCGATTTATATTCTTGTCTACGAAGATTAGGGAAGTGGGTGGATGAATTACCGTGATAAAGCCCTCGGACAGTTGCCCCGATTCGATGCCCAAATTTTCTATCACTGAATTAGAAAATGCTAAACCGGTACCTTAAATGACAATGCACTTTTTTTGCAATGAATCAAATGCAATAATGTAGATACAAGTAAATTTAAAAAGAAAGCCAAGTATATATATCCATTCGATTCAAAGCATTAAACTACATTGACATTTTCCATATTAATTTTTTGAAATTTTAGACAATGCGTTGTTTATCGGGACATCGGTTACAGATAGATGAATAATGCAATTTGTATTTTGATGTTATTCACATTCATGTATTTTGTTGTACTTCTTCTTTTGATATCTCTACTATAAGGATCTATACTAAAAAAGTAACAAAAGTTCGACCGATACTATAAATAGGATAATTATTATAATATGATTACTGTATAATCGTGTATATGATTATTTAAAGGGACAATAACACTCTTGCTGGCTTGGCAGCTCCAGAAAATAAATAATAGCCTTATTCTAAGTACTGGATGTTTAAGTGTCCTACCCGTTGTGTAAATTATCCATTACGACCTATTTTACTTGCCCAGAGAGTTCGAAAATATTTTAAATCAAAGTCACATTTGAAAAGGTTTACGTTAGACTTTTCAAATCAATTAGTTGAATTTTTCCATTTTTTTAAATTAGATGTGTTAAGATGAAATTTATATCATCAATTAATTGGAATATTGTAAGACAATAGAATTTGTTGACCAGAATGAAGATTGGGATATTTATTCAGTTACAACAAGAGTGTTATTGGGGCTTTAAGGTCTTTATGAATAAATCTATTTATTATGACAATAGTTTATCAGTATACTTAAGATTTGGTCGGTCAAACCAGTAGTATTTTGTGATGGGCATTTACACTTATCGTGCACGACAAATTGGAGGGTTACTCGTTACGCATACAGGGGCGGATCCAGATGGACCCCCCACCCCCTGCTCAGCTACAAAAAAAATAATGCCTTGCATCAATGAAATAACATCACAAAGGGATGCTACATCAATATAAAACGATTTCTCTGTTTAAAAAGCTCAATTTGTATGTATGCCTATGTAATTTAGAGACGATGATGGCAGATTTCCGTAACCGAAACCTGGCAAACCCCCTCCTGCAAAAATTCCTGGATCCGTCCCTGGCATATAATATACAATGCCTGATTTAAATGAAGAGAGGCCCGAAGGTATTCCGCCTCAAGCATAAATCCCAACCCCAAGCATAAATCACACACCTTTAAGACTAGACGAACATGAATGTGTGTTTGAAAACTGAGCTAAGCCGAGGATGATGACGGATGTGCAAGACTACAATATGTGTGAGATTGGCTTACATAGTAATTGCAGGGGGGGGGGGCTGCACCACGCACAATTACACAAAACAAAAATACGGATAAATCACAAACTAACGTACAAATCAGATTAGAGTGAATGGAGCGGGGGCTAGCTGTAAGCGTTCATTGCGCTGAGCAGTTCCGGATTGGTAGTGATACAGACTTCACAGCGTCAGAAATGTTAAACACCTTGACCGGAAGTCACCTATTTACTAAGATCCTTGGATTCAATCTGCCAACCTTATAGATAAAACAGGCACCGGATATATAGCATTTGATACACGACATATAAAGAGGAACGCAGGGCTACAATTTTGCTCTACCTTGATTTCAATGGCAATTCTGATATGGATTTCAATGATTTAGAATCAGAACTGACACATTTAACCAAGATCGATTGGGATCACTATTATTTTGAAGTTAGGGAAATCGACAAAAAGAGAATAGGGTCGTTTATTTTTAGACAGTGATCCGAAATCTGCAACACTCTTCAAGACATGAGTACGTGCAATAATTGACTATTCACCTTCTAACTCTTACTCCCTTTCTGAATGATCATCGATTGTTCATTGGCGTCAACGACCAATGGTAATGGAGGTATAGTTAGCTTTTCTTTCTACAAGCGGTCTTATAAGAAGTATGTCGATAATTATAGTCTAATTTGGAAAACGTGCTTCTACAATTACTAGTTAAATCGAATTGCTGGCTGAGGATGGGAACTATTTCTTTGGTATATTGTTGGTCTCTTTACAGACACCCCAAAGTTGTTCTCCTCGTGTTTATGGTCAATAATTACCAACTCTCTTAGATCCATTATGTCTTAATTTTGATGTAGAGGAACAGCATACGTTTGACTTCTGACTCCTTATAGATGGACTACATAATTCTATTTTCTATATGAATTGTGTAAAAGGTTCCAAGCGATAAGGAGCTATCGATAGTGAACATGATACTTCGTGCGTTTTATATGCGACGTTTTAAGCAAAACACTTAATTTTGTAACAGTTTAGACCCCCTTACATACAGATAATCAATTATACTTAAAATAGTTTTAAATTTGATTAGCCAGTGGGATGAATAGCAGCTGGGTCTTAGCAACAACTGATCTGCTGGAAAATCGTATTTGAAACATTTGATTTAGATCGCGCAAAACCATACATCTTTGACATGACCACAGCCATAACACACCTCAATGTTTTATCGCAGTGATAATGGTGCATCAGTTGATCCCTGGGTCGAATGTTTTATAGTTCAATCAACACTTGGAGATACTGAAAGGTCCACTAAGAACCTTTCTTATATAACAGCAACGGATACCAGTAATAACCCACCCTATAATCTACTAACAGACTATTACAATCCGACTATTGTATTTATCATGTAATAAATTGCCACTGGCGCCAATTTGAAATCTATTTTCCAACAAGAAATGTCGGCATGGCAGTGATTCATGGGCACAAAATTGCTGTATGATCGAAGAATATTGTACGATCTTCTGACTGAGAAAATCAATTGAAGGAGCTCCAGTGTAAAATGCTATTACTTTGCCGTTTTATTAAGTTGTAGAATTTGAATAAAGTCGTTCGACCAATCACAAGAACATAATTCGCCTTTCGACTCAAGGTGAGACAGTTAGACATATATCTTGCATGAAAAACACTTTAATTTGTTATTGCAGAAAGAAAAATCAATTGCGTTCTTTAAGAGAAGCGAGAAAACACGTGCAATTCAGCAATTCTTCGCGTACATTGTCAATTACTTGTTTATTTTTCTCGCCAAGTTTTCTTTACCCAGCTCCAGATTTGGTGCATAACTGAACTTACCTCCTGATAAACGTCATCAAAATGTTAATTGCCAACCGCATTTAAAAGTATACATGTTTATAAATATACAAATTTAATTTAATGCGAGTTGTTTTCTTTTTTTACGTTTTCATTTTATACTATACCAGGGGATTTTAAGGGCTCCTATTTATTGTTATTATTATTATTTTATTTGGTCATGATATCAATACAAAGGTTACATTTGTAAATGTACAGCCAGGTTATATTTATAAATGTACAGCAAGGTTACATTTATAAATGTACAGCAAGGTTACATTTATAGATGTACAATCAGGTTAGATGTACAGTCAGGCTAAGATGTACAGCAAGGTTAGATTACGGTCAGGTTACATTTATAGATGTACAATCAGATTACATTATAGACATACAGTTAGGTTACATTTATAGATGTATAGTCAGGTTACATAATAGATCCATTGATATTCATTCCATTACGCCTGTATTGCACTATTACCAGATTATACCAGGAATAATATTCAAATTTATGTCATATTATGTATTATATATTTTATAATCTTTTTGTTGTATTTTACCTGATATTATTTATAAACTAGTGTAAAGAAATGTAATCTGGCCACAAATCCAACCTCTCATAAACCGATAACAATAATAATAATATATACATCTATATATGTATATTAAAATGAAAAATGTGTAAACACATTCTACATGTAGTATTTATTACAAATTTAAATTCATTACAAATGTTTTCTCTATATGTAGACATAAATTGAAAGATCAGGTGCAGTTCCATATAAAGCTAAATATCTGATATCTAGCTCGGATGAGTAAAATAGATCGTCTTATAGTAAAAAAATAAAACACAACAGCTATTTTATTATTTTAAAAGAGTGCCCCGTAAAAATATACATTTAATTTCCGAAAGTATACACAGGTATGTGAACTCTTGCACTGAATTATATTAACACAAGTAGCAAGCATTTTAACGGGAATACTGACGTACAACACCTACTATATATCCAGACCCTCACACTAAAGACCTTACAGCTGCTGCTTATATAAAACCAATCAGTATGTAGTGCCGAAGTTTAAACACGCTACAATTGTTATTGTTTACTTGCTGCTTTCGTTTATTGCATTAATACATCTATATGTTTGTGTGGTCTTGTATTGTAGAAACTGAGCTCCGCCCGGATTGTCTTATTTTCACCCATCCTCGGTATCTCCGGCCCAGTGTTCTCATTCCATTTTACTCCATCATAGCCTGGGTAAATCTACAGGGATTCCACGATTTCATAATATCTGTCCTGACCTTAATTGTAGCTAAAGTCTACGAACCAATCAAAAAGCAGTTTACAAACCAGTAATTCCTAACCTTGTCTCTGGAATGAGAACCTTTGTGTTTCGCTAACTTTACCCGATGAGATTTACTTCCCTTTACTAACTCCCTTTTCAGTTGACGATTCGTGAGATTGGTCGATAAAAATAGCACAATCACTAGGGTAAGATGGTGTAGAACGGAATGAGACCACTGAGGAAACCAAGGATGGTTCTCCTTCTACAGTGATGAGTTTTTACTGATATTTGTATTTGTGCAGCATTAGTAAGAATGGCGGTGTGTGTATTTTTCGAAAATGCAATACTAATGACATGTCTACCGTCATTGCCCATGGCTGTTTAGGTATTTTAATCTCCAGTCATAAGCCAACTTAGAAATCGACATAATACATAAATTACCACTATCAGGGGGCCGGTTATGACGTCAATCAAACGTATAGACATTGTCCACCACCGACCGCGTTAAACTTCTCATCATCATGCTATTTTTCGAGGATATCATTAATCACTGAGAGAAAATTTGTATTCCATTTCCTTTACACGAATATAAAGAAATGCATAAATGACTTATTCTGTGCTAGCTTTATATTATAGCTATCAAACTGGAGTTTCAAAAGACATCTGTGATGTGTTCGTGATCGAAGCTATTACAGGCAGCTGAATGTATAGCAATAGACAGTTCGGTTATGTATGTACGGAGCGCGACCAACGACCTAATTCACGTGGCTAACATGATAATACCTATGTTAACATAATTGTTACATGCGTGTAACTATTTACTAACACTAAAAAAAATTTTGGTAATTTGCATGACTTATATTTTTATTTTGTCTTTTGTATGTATTTCATTACTATTTATAGTGTCAGTATTTGAAAACTTCACGTTAAGCTTCATTATTATAATAGATAGTTCTGTTTTAAACAGTTATAGCTTCTTTCTAAAATCACTGTTGTAATTTGGGGGTATCAATAAATTTGAAATCATCAGAAGAAAATAATTGATTCAGCAAACAAATACGACTATGGGCAACGGAGGTTTTTTTATAGTTTACCGAATATGACTTTTGGGGGGAACTTCGTTAATTGTACTTTTGGCATAAATACATTTGAAAACAAGAGAAAAATAAAAACTACTGCATCTAAAAGTTTGGCCTTGACTTCCTTTCAAATGATAATAACCTGTTTTGATAGAAAAACTTTGACTGGTAATTAGAAATGATGGGTACGCTAATCACAGACAAGAACTGACGAGAGCGTTTTTTGTCAATAGCTACCAACGTATTCCAAACAAAGTGACAGATACGAAAATATGTGGCATAAACGGGCGTATTCTACACATCATATTCAAATGGTTTCACAAAGAAATTGAAAAGAAAATATAGATAATTAAAATTTGGACAAAGTGATGTAATACCGAGAAGGTGGCTTGCAATAATGGAGATTTGCATGCCTTAAAAATACGTCTTCTTTTGCTAATGATACAATGGCAAACAAGGACCAAGAGAGAGAGAGAGGGAGAGAGAGAGAGAGAGAGAGAGAGAGTTTAATGTCCACTCGACACAAACTAGGTCATTTCGGGAATAGAGAGAGAGAGAGAGAGAGAGAGAGAGAGAGAGAGAGAGATGGGGGTTTAACGTCCACTCGATAGAAACTAGGTCATTTCGGGAATAACATATGGTTTAATTTCATTTCAATAATTCGCTTGCGCGGAGGGGTCTTTAGCATTGGGAGGAAACCCACGAGGTTGAGAAGGCCAAGGACCAAGATACGAAATAAACTTACCGACATGAAGTGATATTAGATAGATATACACATTTTACTTATATTATATCCAAACATGATTACCTTTTGATCAACATTAATGTCAAGATTTCGTTTATCATTATGTAAGTTTGTTAAAAAAAATGTTATGAAATCATGGATATGGTATGTACAATGTGGATATCTATAACATTGTCTTCCTTGACTATCACTGTAACACTTTCGGCGCTTTTTGTCAAAACAGGGGAGTTGGAATGGCCTAGTGGACTACAGTGCCGCGCTTCGACCTTTAGCCGGCCGGCCACCTCTGGCTTGCGGCTGTGGTTTCGAGCCCTGGTGTGAGCGTATTATGTGGCATGGAGATAGGGGCGCCTTCTCAACCTCGTGGGTTTCCTCCGGGCACTCTGGTTTCCTCCCACTGCTAAAGACACCTACGCGCAAGCGAATTATTGAAATAAAATAAAACCATATGTTAGTCCCGAAATGAACTAGTTTGTGTTGAGTGGACGTTAAACCCCATTTCTCTTTCTCTCTCTTTTGTCAAAACAAAACACAGTGATTAACAGGACAGAGTGGTACTATAAATAAAAATCCCTTCAAATTCAAACTACGATATTTAAACGCGGTATAGCAATTAGAAATTATGTCGGGAATACCTCTCCATAGTTATGAATTGATTTATTTTCACACACGCTATTGTCTACTTATTATACAATAATCATAATATTCTTGACATATCATTTGCTGTAACGAAGATATATCATATAGATAGATATGTAGATGTGGGTTCATAAATCAATATATAATAATATACAAAATGCGTGATCAAGGGTGATATTTTGTCGAATTTAATGCCGTAAAAGTGCTTAACCTGATATAATTAATGAACAATCTTGATATATCCCTGGTCGCAACATGATATTAATTAGTGTGATAATGGCATATCAATAACATATAATAAGACTGCAAACGACTGCATTGGCTACGGGCACTTCCCGAACAAATGGGAAGTGGTAATAGGCGAGGTGTTGTAGAAGCACACCACATTGTCTGTGTATACGACATTCTTCATTATTTACAGACTAATTGTGGAGATTGTTTGGACAAGCTATTTTTTTACAATGTTACTTGTGAACAAATGATTCAATGGCATTTCTCAGGTGGGGGTTGGGTGTCCGAATGGTTAGCACGTGCGTACTGTATCATAAAGACTGTCATTGAGTCAACTGGCGTGTACGTGATAGGGCGTAGGGTCGCCTATCCAACCTCGTAGATTTTCTCAGGGTCCTCCGGTTACCTTCCACTGCTAAAGATATGTTAGTCCCCAAATGACCTAGTTTGTGTCGAGTGGACGTTAAACCCCATCCCTCTCTCTCTCTCTCTCTCTCTCTCTCTCTCAAAATGGCTATGCTCTAGGTATACCTTCCAGTTTTGGCGGATTATATTTTAAATTTATATAATCGATGAAAAATTATATGAGATATACAGAACAGGAAAATCACAGAATGTATTTTTGCCAATTGCGCATCATATCCGAAATTTAAACGGGGGTAGGCTTGTTAAGTGATTTTTAGTTTCATTCTTTTCATTATGTGTTGACATCGGAAGATTAAATCAGGTTCCCATTGTCAGCCACCTACAACCTGGCCCCAAGATATGGTTGCCCTACATTTGATGATGGAAATAGTCAGTCTGTGCTACTTGCTTCTAAATTCCTGAAAGTGTCAGTATGCCCTGCCTCTTCCTAATTCCTTTCAAGTGTCCACATCGTCGACCTCTAACTTAGTCCGTTCAAGTGTCAACATACCGTACTTGTTACCAGGTCTTTGACAGTGTTAACATGCCATACCTAATACATTATTCTTAAAGACGTCGTGTGAAGGAAGGCCTTATATGAATTCTAAATATAGGGGATTTCCATATTCTCGGAGCAATGAAAACGGTGAAAGTATTGTTCGTCTCCAAACAGTTTTGTTACAATGTGTTCATTTTGATAGCCTCGTTTTTTTACTTATTTACATCGCCCACCTCTCACTATGTGATTTGGGGTACCGGTAGGATGGTGTATGTATTACACAAAAAACTGTTGCGCTCCTTGGGGCAGCATATGTTGGGGGCTCTTTCTGAGAGTTCAGGGGTAAAGGGAGGTAATCAGGCTTTACCTGTATCCTGGAGACCGGGATAATAGTTGTGTAGCGCTTTGAGCATGAACTTGGTTTATGGATATAGCGCATTATAAATATACTCATTATTATTATGTTCTTGAAAATGCCATCTAATTACCAAGTCTTTGAAAGTGCAACCTGTCGAACCTCCTATAAAGGTCTTGAAAGTGTCGATATACCGACAACTTGTTTTACTTTACTAAATTGCTTGATATTTTCTTCTCTCTATTTTATGAAAAAAAAAACCTCAATGCCAACTGTTACAATTGTATGCCCTTTATGTCGAAATTTTACCCGTCAATTTATCGTCTGTTGCCTACATGACAATATTAAAATATGATAACTTACTAGTTTACCTTCCTATAACCTTGCTAACAAATAATAACGACGGCAATATAAAGTTCTATAATTGCTGGACCGAAATAACTGATGCTTCGTATTTATCTAATTGATCTTTTAACTATTGCCTTTTAGTTAGATAAATTTACATAACTATTTCCTATTGATCTATGAGTTGAAAAGGGTCGACTTAATTTCATAGTATAACAAATCATACGCCCCGGCTATTTTATTTCCGCTTTAGCAATTATGGGTTTTGTTACCGTTACATTAGCATGTATTTTTGTTTTGTGGCAACATCTGATATCCGCCTAGACGTTGGTATGTAGAAATTATTCGCTTAACAATGATAAATCATTAGGTAACAATGCAAATACATCATGATGTCTACTTATCTTAATGGCTGTGGTATTTTAATATTTATTTTATATTAAATGAACAAATGTCATCAAACCATCGTTAAATTACAGCACGATTTTTCAAAAGTATAAATACGGTTGCAGAATCATTAATAAATGTATATAATTACATTCCCATTATAATAACTTCAGAGGTCTATAATGATGTTTCATAATAATGTGAATGCTTGCTTTAAACGGAATTAATGTGATGAGCAATTATTATATACGTGTATCAAATAAGCATGCTGCTAAATATAATTGAATAGCTAATTATCAATAATATAATCTCAAGTTCCCTTGATCTAAGCTTGGGGTTATTATTGCAATTTGTCTCTGATGTTTGAAACTATTTTGAATACTGCACATACGACAGCGGAATTCAACATGCTGTTATTGGACATATTTATGTTAAATGAGTTTCGGACGGTATTTCAGGGGTGCGGGCAAGGGTTGTTTGGGGATTTCTACAACATGTACACGTAGCTAGATAAAGACTAAGTAATCTATTATAGGTCTGACATTACTGTCTGTAATTAGTAGACCTGTAAAAGTTGAACAAACTAACATCGCGTGTCAGATAAGGAGTGATAGATATACTGAAACTATGGGAGATGGGTATTAACGTACCTAGCGGGGAGCACAAGTCTATTGCGGACTGGCATTTTGTATAGGGATGGTGACACTCTTTTCTTCTATCACGTTTCAAAAATAGGTTGTTTTTCTATCTGGTTTTTTAAAAAACGCTTTTTATCCAAGTCACACACGATTTCAGGTGCGCCATACACAACTCTTGTATTCCCGTTCATGTATACTTCAATGAAAAAAGTGTAATTCAAAAATAAATGATTAAATGAGAAAATATTGTAAACTTCATTCAAATTACTTTAATCTGAACGGAGTTGTCACTGTTGGAAGTTTGAACTAGAAATAGGCATCAGCTGTGTCCGCGCCGTCTACGAGAATTGCCGATCGTTTGATTGACAAACGATAACTCCGAATATTCTCGGTTATCAAGTAACATTCTCAATGGCTATGGTGCTCTCGCTTGGTCCGTCATTTCGTAATTTAATCTTAAATGGACGACTGTTTAAAGTCAAGCTCCAAAACATTCGAGGTTTTACAGGGTTGATTTTGATCTCGCCGTGTAAATTAAATAGAGGTCCAATTAATAATTTCAATGACATCTAAAGCTTAAATATTTTTAACTGAAAATATGTGAAAAGATACCTTTTGGTAAAAAAAAAGGTGTGCATTAAGTAATAAACTCGCTAAAAATAATTAGAAGGATAACTGTTTTCTTAATTCACTATTATCAAAGGGATGAAATATTGTTGTTTATACAGTTTCTAAATCAGGACAATAAGATGGATTTCTTGCTTATTGACCATTAGAGTAATTGGTACCTCTGGCGCATTCACGTTTATGGATTTAACTGAGCAGAGAGTGTTGGGTTTTGCCAGACACTATAACCAGACGATGCAGAGATCTTAGAGTTACTTTTCATCTCAGCTGGCTCGGACGAGAGGCTTTAGAGAGAGACTGGTAGCTTAAGTTTGTCCTGTGTCTGTCCACAATAATTGTTTATGGGTGTTCACAGGTTTAAGGTGTGACCCCCGTGGTATGTTCATCCACTTTTGTCATGTTCATGAGACGAAGAAGCCTATAGTCTTTTCCGATTTCCCATAATTTTGCTTAAGTGTTACAGCCTAGACATATCTTGGGGGCGCAAAAGATATTACACCCCAGTCTAAGACGAAGGAGTTCTTGGTCACTTAGATATTATCTTGCAAATCCACTACACGATAAAGTTTGAATCCGATTGACTTGAAATGTATTGCCAGTGTTATATTCATGCAACGAAGAATCAGATTGATTTACACAATGAAACAATTGTAATCTGATTACCAGGTTACCATGAAGAATACTAGTTTGCCAGCCCGTAAAACACTACACAATGTCTAGTTGCTTCGGTATGCCTCCGTTCCATGTAACGTTACTGAACAGTATGAATTGAACGATCATAAAACAATTCAATTTGGCGTGATTTCTTGAATCTACTGATATATTCATTCGGTCAATACTAGTGGGAATCGGACTTTTTAAAGAATTCAATAATAAATGGCAAAAATTGTATAAGGAATCAAATATTATCATTAATTATGTATCCTAGAGTCACGTTATAATTCATATGGGCTTCGGTTTCTCGAATATCTTTTGATATCATTTATCACTTTCTAATTAATGTTGGGTTTAATCGATCAAGTTAATCTAATAATAGAGACATTAGATCCAATCTAACTGTTTTAAGAAAATATTATATGAATTGAGTATATGACCCACTCGATACATCTATGAACCCTATTTGTCAAACTATGACGTTAAGCAAACCCTTGTCACCTTTAAAACGCTTCGTATTAATCTATAAGTCTGTAAATATATTTCCTCTATGCTTATCCGTTCTGTCTATTTTACTGATTTGAAGCCATAACTAGAAGGCTACATGATGTATATATGTAGGTATGATTGATCAACTGTCATAAACGATTTATATCATTAGTATCCATATTCCCATAGTTATTAGTCTCAAACCGCTCACGACACATAATAGATATTTTGGTGATTTTATAGACAGAAAAACCATGGTTTTTAACCGTTCTGCATCCACTGGACTAATAAAGAAGGCTATAATTATGCCATGCAGTGTGTCAAAGGCGAAACAGCGTCCTAACAGTAGCGTTTCCCTTTCCGCCTATTCCTCTTCAATTCTGACTGCCAAGGATTCTTTTATGTGTACCCCACTGTGTACAAGGAAAATCATTTTTTCGACGCTATTCGTTGCCAGTCACTCCGTGCTGCACCACTGGCAAAAGGAACTCAGACTAAAAGATACTTCGAAACTCTTTCGGGTAACACTGGTGTTGATTCCGGGAGATGCTGGATGTAAGCCAGTGCCTTGCGTACTGAACAACCTTATTTCTTACAATAAAATGCAAGAAAACGTAAAATGATTTCTCTCAACACATAACTTCAGCGCGTGGCGATCGGATCTGAAGAGAGAGAGAGAGAGAGAGAGAGAGAGAGAAAGAGGGGGGAGTTTAATGTCCACTCGACACAAACTAGGTCATTTTGGGACTATCAGGGGTCTTTAGCGGTGGGAGGAAAGCAGAGGAGCTGGAGAAAAAACCACAGTGGTGGACAGGTGACCCTACTCATTGTCATGTTCAACCGGGGAATAGAAACCAAGCCAGTTATCTCGATGACAAACCTAATGATTCAGCGAGAACATGCTAACCACTCGGTCACCCAACTCGCCCCAGGTGAGAAAAGCCAGTGGAGTGTTGCGGGGGGGGGGGGGTCGCCACCAGCATCTAATCGATATGAACAGTGGCATTCCCATCGAACCACATTGGCTTCCCAGGAGTATCAGGAGTCGAGATCTAACAAATTATGTACACATATATATGTGCCTTTGTATGTTATTGTTTCTCTATGATTTGTACATCACAAGGCTCGACGTCATGTCTGGTAATTTTGTATATAATATATATTTATAAGGCATAACACAGTCGTCCTAAATATACCAATCACAAGGAGATTGACATAATCTTTAATGTCCCAACATTGAAATGTCACAGGCAATTTTCAGACTATTAATTGTCAAATATATCTGACTTCCCAGACATGTCAGTCTTAATACATATTCTTTTGGGCGTGAGTTTTATTAGTGACTTCAGTATAGACATTTGGTAATATATGTTTAAATAATTAATATAAATCTGCTGAGACATATAAATCTGCTTAATGGCGTATGTGTAATAAGCAGGTTATGGAGCTTTTAAAATGGTGGTCTGACGTGGTAATTCTTTTCTCAAGAACAGCTTCAGTAGACATTCACAATTGTATTAGCTTGGGGGGAAAAAGCTCAACATTTTAAAAATGAGTTTAATACATGTAGGTTTTATGTAAATGTGTCAAAAGGAGAATAGTTCTGGCATAATGGCATTGGAATCCGCTCGTTCATAAATGTACGTTAGCTACACGCTTCAGGTTAATAAACAAAATGTCAATTATTCATAATTTGGTCCATTTCTCATGAAATCATAAATATTTTGGACGTGATGTGTAACATGCGCACATAACATATCCTTCCCTGTCGGTCGCTTTTTGTGGTTCTTTTGGAGCTTTTGACTGAAGAACGATCTTTTGTCTTGGATTAAAGTAACATCTCGAACTTTGGCCTATGCTTCATTCGCGTAAAATCCGTCACATTTCTAGCAAGCCAACGGAATAGGTTTTCTTTGTTGACTTTAAACACAAAAATTATACAAAAGACCAATAGAATAGATTCTGATCGTTATCTCTGTTACTTACGGTTTTCCAGAAGTACGACATGTCTAATAAATTTGATATTCGTCGTCTGATAAAGCGTGCAATAGGACGGATTGGGAGGTATATGAAGTTAGATATAATATAGAACTACTTCCATGGATATAATCGAATATATTTCTTGTTGCACTGAACTGACTGCCTTGACATTACTTTAGATAGGTTTCATCCAGATAGAGTTTAGCGTAAAGTTTAATTGGTTGCTAGTTATTAATAACCAAATTATGTGTCGGATGTTTAACATCAAATTCTTCGACTGTGTAGTGTATGGCATTTGGTTTAAAATTTGGTGCATCCCTCATCCTCAATAAGTTTAACTACATGTAACTAGATTATCGACGGTTTAGCTGAATTTGAATTCATGTCCGTAAAACCGGCTTACGAATGGCAGTGACTCATGGATCGAGATGATAAACGTATCCTCACTTATGCATTATGTTGTCTTCCACGGAATAGAGAGAAGATGAAATTATAATCATATCGGTGCGTTTCATTAACGGATTTGATATTTGACAGAAGCAATATTTATTAATTAACGGTTGAAAACAACGAGATTTTGGCGTTATGTTGATCTAGATCGGACGGAAATCGGTGCTGTAATAACATAATATCTTATACCGAAGTGTTCCTTTAAACCACTGCCTTTTTCTTTCAAGTTCCTTACTACCCATTATCGGTTAGTTGCTTGATTTATTTGCATTCAGGCGATAGTCTTTAAGAAAATGATTGAAAGAAAATACGATATTTGCACGGAATCGATGTGACTAGTCTGCACATAATAAACAGAAATCGATCAACTTGAAGTTCAATAAGCAAGAAAAAAATATTCAGTTTGTTGACTTTTCAAGCTTCTGTAGCGCTACAGTGTATAAATATGAACTACATTCTCTTTCCATGAAACAACATGTCATCTGTATGTATATACCGTATACGTTACAAAAAAGTGTTCAATAATAACGTAGCGTTCCATATATAAAAACAAATTATTAGCCATGGGAATAAAAAAGGCAGCTTGGCGTAAAATTGGAAAGCTAAGCGCGCGTTGATTTTTTACTGAGCGGGAATGTGGCAGCTTATGTCAGTACGCTTGTTTAATCAACTTAGATTATGTTTTGTCGCCTTTCGCATGGTTCGTTAAATTTGGATCTTATCATGCTTGGAGAAACATTAAAATAAGGAAGTTCAAAGAAAGGGTCGTCATTAAATCAAGTTGATCAATCATAGCCCACGTCTGAAGAAGGCAAAGTGATATTTTTTTAGCTGCAGGCTTCAAAAGTAGATTCTGAAAATTCCAAGTGGCATATCGACTATTATGAAAGCTTACATACTGCAAGAATGAAAACCACAAATTTTGTTTTGCTTTTAACATGCGTACACATATTTCTGCTAAAATTACAATTAAGTAAATAAGAGAAGCCGTTTGATTGAATAAATCAATAAGTCCAAATTTAGGGTTGATGATTCCTTATAAATAAAATGTTACGTCAATACCAGACTTCAAACTTTCCAGCTGTCGAATTTGAGGAAGCATTGATAGATCAACAGTACTGACTTGTCGCTCTAATATTTTAACACGTCCCATGAGAAATTTAAGCTTGTCAAATAAAACAAATGTCCAGTCGGTTTTCACTTAGGAGATCAAAGTTTGAATACACGCTGTATTTGATCGACGTGTTCTCTGTAAATTAAAGACTTGTGCGTCTAAAGGGGATTTCACATCAGATCAAAACTGTTATTTTAGATGAAAGATAATTAGTTAGTTGATATCGAAGCCAAAATCATAAGTATCCTTTTCATCATTTGACTGGACAAAATGATAGAATGTAACACCCATTTATGAATTATTGTGTAATCTTTTAAAAAAACACCCTGGCCCAATGCGTTCATAATTTTGTTTTTATAAGATGTAACACCAATCTTTGAATTAATGTGTAAGTATTTAAAAATATCTGGCCCAATGCGTCAATAATTTTGCATGTATTATACAAGTGTAATTCTTGTATATTTTCTTGAATGCTCTTGGCCGAATATGTGATAAAACTAAACCGCTATATCCAGTAGACGTTAAAGTGCCAATCCCGATAACTTTTTGGGGAATAAAAATGCTTAATTTTGTGTTAAAATCCTTTAAAATCTATAACCTAAGGCCCACCTACTAACCCGATATTTATGATACGCTTGTAAATAACTCAAACCTGACAGTCTTCATCTGGAAATGGAGAACGTTTTATTATACAGTATGTAGGTGAAATTTGCCTTTTGTTATCAAGTACAGGGCATGGGTCATTAACTGTATAGACCTCTCAAGAAACATTAATCGATTATCAGGTCACCCAATGAAAAAATTGACCCGAAATCTTAAAAGGGTTGCGTGTCCGGATAAGCAGTGTTGACGTTCACGTCCAAACGACTCAATATTTTGAGCTGAAATTTTGAGACAAGGTAAATACACCATGCCACTATATTTTGGTCCATAAATTTCATAAATACTCGGACTTTAATTTTTGAGACTCTGTTCTTATCGGGATTGTCACTTTAATTGCAGTTCATAAAATCAATTTAAACTGTGACAGTTGAATAAACAAATATATAAGACAATGTGAAATAGATATATATGTATAGGGAGTTGGGGTTTGGGTTTGGGTTGGGGTCGATAATCGTTGACATCCATTAAAATATATTTCACCGAATTAAGTAATATTGTGCGGATAAACACGATGTATTTTACAAATACTGTTTGGTTGAATTTCACCCTACTACACTATTATGGGAAACACAGCATATATGTTTAGTTATATGAAACCCTTCGGGTCTAAACTACAAAACGGATATAATATCACTTAAGTTAAATAATTATATTGTGCTATACACCCCTGTAGATGGTAGCCTGCAACGTCGATAACACAATACTGCATACAAAGATACTGCTGATAGAGTTGCCATTCAATGGAAATACACCGTCGGCGTACAGAGCACGAGATTATCGCATTTAATGTATCAACCTGTGAAGTAATTAGAAATAATTCAAATTTGACTGGATTCTTGTTATTCCTAGTTCTAGCATCTATCACTGCTGTTATATAAACACGATTCAGTGTCGGTAATCATGGGCAACTTTAGCCTCTAGTGAGTTCATAAGATTTTTCATATCATAAGCGACTATTCCGATAAGTCTGACAAGTCTTTTTGTCTCATACACACCAATTTACAACTACCCTGTAAAGCTTCTGTATCCGAATCGACGGGCAAGGTGACTAACAATGCACTTAGGGTGCTTTGGGGCAGACAAGAAAAGTGTACGTCGTCGTTCGGTTGATCGAAACGTCAGAGTCTTACCTGGTTATTGGATAGATAACTATATTTTAGTTATTTATTACACGTATGACACCAATCATACATTTTTACATAGTTAAACCTGGAGTAACACCTTATACACCTCTATCATCCATTTGCTGCAACTGGACAAGAGCACAAAGTTTTGGGCCTATCAGACGAAATAATCTGACACCCCCTCATTTCTCTTAGCAAATATTTAAAAAATTATATGTTAGTTTCAAAATAACCGAGGTATTCTACGAATACCGTGTTGTGTTTTAATAGATATGACGTGACATTACACAAGAATCTTATAATATATTCGGGTCATTCGGCAATGGTAAAGCCAGTAGAACTCTATTTGCTGCATTTGATTAGCCTAAGATCTAGCATCATTCCACAGCTAGAAGCTGTTTGACAAATTTTGTGAAACACCTTTCCATTTTGTATTTGATTATTGAGTAAATTGATCGAAAAGGGACAATTTAATAAGATTCAGTATTAATCTTATCTGGCTGTTTCTGGGTAATACAAACGCTTAAGTATTCTGCATCATTCAATTGTTTACTATGTTAGACGACTTCGTTGTTAGCCGCTTTGGAATTGTTTTGAATTTAAATTTTACATTCCATTCAATTAGTCTAAAGATGGAAAGGGGATTTGCTAGTTAACCTTTACCATCTTTGAAAAAAATAACACATAACACCTCCAACGTCGTTTAATTCAAGCCGTTTAATTCAAACACGACTCCTACTGCGAAAAGGGTGTTACACCGCGCCACCCAAACAAAACCGATCATATAAACGCCCCCCCCCCCGGCCCATGTTGACTAACTGCATTAGAATAATCAAGCCTAAGGAAAATTTGCTTGAACCAATTAAGTGATTTGGATTTGTGAAAAGTGCAACAAGTTAACAAACTGACAACAGGCAGGTGGTAAGACATAATATATTACTTAAATCTTGAATACCGTCTAGCAAGAACTACATCTGAAGTAAGAATTTAAAATTCTATTAATGTCACGATATATTCCGTTTGATATCAAATTCTATTTACGTGACCATAATTTGGAGACTACAACTAAATTCCAACTAACTATATGTAATAGTTATTAGCACACTTTCCGAGGCGGCCCACGACCAAAACTGTCCTGATATTCACCGATACACCGAGGAAAGGTGCTAATAAGTTACTTACATCACATTCCTATCGAGTATTGTGAAGCAAAATGTGAAAAATAGTATTTATTATCGAGTCGTTTCAACCGAAAAGTGACAAATAATTTCAGCTCTTTTATTTATCCCTTTCTGTGCCACACGTTACATTTCATGGTAGTATTTACACGTGCGTCTTGTTGTGAAACCCCGAGCGTGAAACAGACACGTGTTTGTTTAGACCACATCGTCAAAACAATTTGTCTTTGACGTGGAGGACTGCGATGATATTAAATGTAGTGTAAAGGAAATTCGAAACGTGGGTCATTCCTGATGAAAATATGCATCGGCGCATAGTTCGTCCGTTGAAATTTAATTGTAATGAAATTTATAACTTTCTAGGCGTTTTTTTTTTCATATCCTGCTTATTTTCAAGGCTTGTGAAGTGTCTAGCAAGAGAATCACAATTAGTTAAAATAATTATTCAATATTCTCATTTATATGTTTTGCATAATAAATCAAACCAAATTATGGAATAGATGCCAATTGATATGTGTAATAGTTGTTTTTTGTAATATGTTGTTATGTTGATTTTATGTCATTGCATATATTTTTGCACTGCCATGTAGTTCCTACCGGTTTGTTTTGTTACTATGATTTTGATTAGTTGTCTCATGTACCTTAGCCTAGTGCAGTACGAAACAAGTAGTTATCATTGCGATCTGGGTCGGACTAAACGTCCGCTTCTTATAGCTTGATAAGTTTCTTAAACGGTGTAAAAGTATCCGTGTATCAGAAATGAACAGTACTCTTTTTCGAAAGTGTACTGTTCATTTCTGATACACGGCTACTTTTACGCATGTATTGGAAGTGAACAGGACAGTTTCATCAAAGGTTGCCAGTGGCAACGAGTAGAAGTGGGATGTAATGGATGATGCTAGCATAATAGTGGACTTTCATGTATTAATTACGATTGGATATTATTATTAAAATCTAAAAATATTATTACAAACAAGTAGAGTCGTCAATTGGCGTTTGACGATTACACCACGGCCTACTCCTCCCGTACTAGCGAATTGATGACCTTTTAGCCGTCTGCTAAACTGTGATTGACAAAGAGTTCTTTCTACAAAGATCTTTCCTATGTATTGTGGGTTTACTTTATCTCAGTTTGCAATGTTACCCGGGTGCAGTATATACGACCTAATTGCCTTGGAAGCAGCACATCTTTAACATGACAAAATATAGTTGTCAATACTAGTTATTTTTAACAGGAAAGGAAGAGACAAGTTGTAAAAACGATTTGTGTGAAGGAATCTTGAATTGTGAACACCGTGTTTCGCTTTCTTAATGAACACACTTGATAGCATTACAATCACTTGACATTTACCAAGTTAAAATGATATCACGTAACTAAATTCTTTACTTGACGGTGTACAGGAGTGATTGGACAGCAAATAATGCCAATTAAGATACGAAGAATGTCCTTTCCTCTCGTATTACAATGTGAAGTGGCCGATTACATGGCCGATGTGTCTATTGAAGTACTGCGATGGAAAGACCATTACAACTGGAAGAAATCGAGATTGTGTCGGCGTTCTGACCACTTCCCCGATTCCCTCGACCTATTTATGACAAGATTTACAAGCCTGAGTACATATTGACCTGATGAATATTTGAATGAAGAAGAAAAGTCTAAAAGGATGACTTGATTTGTCCCTTTTTCCCAAATATAGACCGTGTGTCATATAAAATTAGGAAAGCATATAATTATAATTTTATGTGCAGTGGACGCTAAACTCCATCTCCCTCTCTCTCTCTCGGTTTTAGGGCACCAGTACCGGAACTTAACAGAAAAACACGCACTTAATAGCCGACACAGTTTTTATCATGCACTAACACACCAAAAATACTTCATCTCTAATTCTGGCTTTGATTTTAATATACAATGTGTGTTCCTTCGACAACGACCAATGTGCTTGTTGAAATGCACTGATGGCTTTAATTTCCAAGAATAACATTTCTTTGTTAGTTGTTTAAGCATGTTAGCTAAGTTTTAGTCAAGTAGCCAGACAAAAGTTCTCAAGTAAATAATTAAGTGGCGAGATAAAACTGCAATCGATGATTCCAACGGCAAGAACAAGGGCCCTTTTAGAAATAATAGATTAATCTACGACGTTAGAAAACGCTAAATCATTGACAATGTTTCTTTCTATCGGTGATATCTTATTGTAGTTGTTGGTGATCCATTATTTATCGAAATCAAAGTATTTTGTTTCCATTATAGTGTCGATACTCACTGACTAGACGGTACTATAAATAGTTATTGCAACTATGCCAAGACCCCCAAAATGAAATGGGCCAATGAAGGCGGTCAAACGACCAGATGGTGGTGCTACGGCCTTTTTCTTAAATCCAACTGCCATGGAATTTTTTACAGGCACGCAAGTGTGTACACGGAATCTGCAGGACTGACAATTTTAAAGGGGGAACCACACCATTAAATGTCAATGAACTTTCTCAGTCAATCCAGGGATTGAACACGGGATCATCATCGGATTAGGGAGCCCACCATAATACCAATCAAATCTCATCTTCTTGGGATGTTGTCATTATTAAAAACATGATATATTCATTAATCATTTGTGTTTACTTCAGTAAAAGGGGTGGTTGATAACATTTTATCAAATTCCATTTTCTTTGAAGGATTGTCATTATCAAAACCTACCAATCATTGTATATACTCCACAAAAATTTAACAACTAATCAATTAGTCGCTTTCTTTTTATTTTCAGTTACATTGGTCTTTATAATCCTTAATTAAATTAGATTCCCTTTAGGTGCATGTAAATTAAGGGAGATCTCTGGTTCGTCAGCAGTAACTAAGTATTGCTGTGTACATGTATATATTGACTTGTCACATTTTCAAATTTTACCATTGCTTGATAATGACTAGAGAAGCCTAGTCGAAACATCGCTCAGTAATAAGCAGTAATTGTATTCCATAGAATTGTGACCTACTCTAGTTCAATTACTAAATGCCATTGAAACAGTTTGCAAGAATATCATTAGTATGTTGAAGGGGTAAAAATAATTTTTATAACATACATTATAAAAAAAGATTTAGTTTATTTTCTGTACATAAAAAAATTATAAAAAAAACCCCATTGTTAGTTGCTAGGACGGAAATTCTGAATAGTTAACTTTTAATAAGTACAATATTCTGCAACATTTATGAGTATACTCCTCTTCTTTATATATGTATCAATAATAAGATTAAGAATCTCCATTAGATTGTCAGCAATTTATCTGTTCCAAACCCAAAGTGACAAATAAATGATCTATTCTTTCATGAATAAATACATGTCTTAAAAAAAGAAGATATATCATCTTTTTACTTTCTAATATGAATTCAAAATGTCCTTTCGATATGAATCACCACACTTATTCAATTATTTTATATGTACTTTTATCCTTTTATAGAGCAATTATGGATATGTTATAGACAATTATCCAAGGATTATTTAAGGAATCAATCTTGAATATTATCTTCAGCTGATATCTAACTTTGTCCTACCTAGGATCAGAATAGCTATACATAAAAATATAAATTATTGTTATACACATATTTACACATTTACAGAGCTTTTATTTAGATTGATTAAGGTTATTGAACTATGCTTCTGTGGCAGCTTGTGATTGACCAACTGTCTCTATCAGTGCAGCATGAACAACATCAGAAGGTAGTACATCATATCCTAATTTCTTCATATCTTTCATAACAACATTAAAAGAAACAGTAAGAAAACCTTGTGACCGCACCCTGGTAACTGAAATATTCATGGAAATAACATTTTGGTTGTATTTTATTAGACAGTGAGTGTACGGATTGCAAGTATACAATGGGATTAGCATCTTAATATTTATTCTATTTATCTCCATCACCTATATACACTGTAACAATATTATTCACATTACATAAATGCGAAATCAATGTTACCTATATCAACAACCACAGGTATATCAATAATATCATTCACATGACTGTGAAATCAGACCATACAAAAGGATTGTATACTCTCACTCACATTCTTTTTT
Source organism: Patella caerulea (assembly GCA_036850965.1). Taxonomy (NCBI): domain Eukaryota; kingdom Metazoa; phylum Mollusca; class Gastropoda; family Patellidae; genus Patella; species Patella caerulea. The sequence continues at coordinate 14,264,402 of JAZGQO010000014.1, read as the reverse complement.
TTTTAAAACTTGTATTATTGAACTTAGTAGGGATGTATCATCAAGACAAACTATACACCAAGTTTAATCACACCACATTTATTGTATTCTGTCTTAGCCTATATAATTGATTATTTCTTTGCCTAAGCAGAGAATGGCTCATCATCATCAAGTCATTCACCAACTGAACATCTACACCAAGTTTGAACATTTTAAAACAATCAGAAACAGAATTATTCTGCTTATCACTGTTCATCATAGAACTCAGTCCAAGCATTCTGATTTCACCTAATGAACACTCTAAATCAATTACAAGAAGAATTATTCATTATTGTGTTCCATTTTAATACTCTTCTGGCTTTCTCTGCACGGCTGGTGACAATTATTTGTAGAGTGAAATAAATATATACACGAGGGACAAATGGGGTTTATAATGTCCACAAGGTGTGGCAGACGAAACCATGCCACTTGACTCAATGACAGACCTTATAATTTAGCACGCATGCATTAAACATTTGGTCACCCAACCCCCTTGAAATAAATATAGAAGGACTAGCATAAAACAGAAACCATTTACACAATCTGATTAAAACACAGATCCAATTTCGTTTCGTTTTTCATAGTTCAAAATTTCGTTTTTACTTGTCTTCACTACTCTTGGATCTGGATGACTTGTTATTTAACTCGCGTTCTGCCTGAAATGAGTGGTCAACCAATCAAATGGTCTGTCAAATCCACCGTTTGACTCTTTCATGTGTGGAACTGTGGGTAGATATCACCAGCCAATGACGTCTATACTAACACCAGTGGATAGAAATCAAAACAAAAGTAGATCTTAAAAAGCATGGCGGTCGCTAATTGGTTACTCGAATGACTGACGTTATCGGGTCAAATGTCCCGTGCTTGATACCTGACGTCATAGAACGTGAGCTCCCACTATAACTTTTTAGATATACATTAGTGTAGGCCATCGAAAGTATAAAAAACGAAACGAAATATAGATCTACATGTATATTTCAATTAGATTGCCATTTACAGTAATAGTATTTTATTTTTGATTTTTAATACAAATAAGTTTAAAATGTTAGAACCTACCTTCTCTACCTTCACCTTGTGCCACAACTCTAGGGTCCACATACTCCGGTCGACGTCCTAGAAACCAACTAGTTAATTTTTGAAATGCTGATGAAGATTCTGGTACAAACATTGGTATGCGTAACTTATGTCTGCAAAAACAAAACCCACATAGTTAACTAATGGCTTAATACCTAATGGTTACATTGATTTGCTTCAGTTGAATCTAAATATTCAGCAAAATCAAATTTTCAGAAGTAAGGGTTTTCAGGACATTTATTCTTTTGTAGATAAATGGGGGCATTTACAATGTACAAGACAATTTCATACAGATCAGATTAATTGTTTAGTTGCTTCTACAAGGTCTTGTTGAAAGATACAGACCAGATGTGCTATAAACACAGATTAACAGCATAGGGACAGACATGTTTATCTTAACATTAATTAAAAATCTAACAATTTTGTTTTAAAATTACAAATATACAACTGATTTCATATTTTTGGTTCCCCTTATAATTTTAGGTTTGACTGTTGCGATTTGTAATTCACAAAGCTGCGCAAAGATATTATGTTTTTTTGTAAGAAGATGTGGTGTAACCTACAACTTTCCTGCACAAAATGTGTCAATGCTGACAGGCATACTCCATGCAGTGTGCAATGAGGAAAATTAAATAATTTCAACTGACATAAAGTTCATACCTTCCTGGTGTTATAGGAACGTGACAATTACCATAACCACGTACAACATCTGTACCAAATACATCTGGTCCATATGCATGCACAACTAGTTGAGGCCCTATAATACATGTCACAATAATGTATACAACTAAAGAAATATTTAAAGAGAAATTCAAGAAACCTTAATTAGTAATTTCAGATGTTTTGGTAAGACGGTCTTCTCAGAAATAATTAAATCTATGTAACTATGACAAATTTCTTTCATACAGGGAGGCACAGTGGGTTTGCTTTACTAAACCAGGACAAGATCCAGGACTGAGGTGCTGGTTGATAAGAATTCCTCAGGAAAACAAAGGCCAAGTAAGAATCAGGGCAGGCCATTAGCAAAATGAATATGAAAATTTATCTTATCTACTAAACGAGTCTAACCTACAAGAAACCTACATGTAATTGTTCAAACAATAACAATAAATGCTGGGGAGTTGTTTGCATAAATTTTCTTTTTAAAAAATCCAGCATAAATAGTAATGATGACGCTGGCATCACAGCAAGCTTTGAGAATGGACAGAAAGACTTACAACCACTTGGATTAGTACTTTTAAATGTAATATCAATTGGGAAATTCCATACAAATCTTTGTTTTTCATCTTGACTTTTCTTTGTAACTTGGGTAATTCCTTCTTCAAGTCCCTGAAAAGAATACAAATTTAATAATATTACTTGCAGGATAATATCTAGTTGTGACCCATTTTACATCACATAAATAAGGGTTTGGAGCAGTTTATGTAATGCATCAGAATATCTCAATCCAGAAAATATTGAAAGTTATTAATTATCAAAACTTTAGAGGACGTGGTATTTCCACAATTTAACACAATGCAACTGTCACGATTTAAGCAGAAAAATTAAATAAACATAACTTGACATTTTGCACTGAAAATTCTGTGATTGAAGAAACATGACTAGATAATATTAAATGTAAGAATTTTTATTCTATTTTACAAATCAGCAAACAGAATAGCTTTTTAATGAATACATTTACATGCGTAAACCAATACATACATGTAGGTATCAGACAAAAAGATATTAACGAAAAAAGAAAGTCTATTGTAATCAACGGATGAAGCAACAGTCAGTGCCATAGGCTTATTTCAAAATTATCCTTTTGTTACTTCTAAATCAATGATTTATTTAATAAATTTAAAAAGTAAAACTATAAAAACACAACAAATATAGTTAAAAACTAATTTGTGATACTTTGGGTTTTTTTGTAACTTATGTATGAAGTAGGTAACAGTTTTCATTGTCCAGTGTATCTATTATCCACATTTAGACAATCAAAAATTTGATATTAAAATAGAAATTTACGAAATTATTGTAAAACATGTGAACATGAAACCATTAAAGTATTAAATCTGCCACTGAATTTTAACAACAACAGTAAAAGACTCATTTTTAAATGTAGCAAAAACACCATTTTAGCCTCTGCAACAAATGAGTAAAATTACAATATTTGTCTTAAAATAATTTCAAACAGGTGTCTTAACTTTATTAATAAGGGGTGTTCTAGCATCATAAAGATTTACATTCACAGAATTAATTTAATTTTTGGTCATGATATGGGGCTCTTTAAGTCTAGGGGAGGCAACTCCATATAATGACATTAAAAATTAGTTTTCATTCTTATTCTTTCATAATTCATGACAAGAACTTTGAACACAATTTTACTAATAATTTCATTATAAACATTAATAAGATTTTTAAAAATTAAGTTCTCACAAAATAAGTCATTTTGTCAAGACAAAGATTAACCTTTCTTATGAACTGAAGAAATAGAAATACAACTTTATTAAGATCATTATATTCAAAACTTGCATTTCAGGTTAAAGGTACACAAGGTCTATGGCCAAGATGCAGGAAGGCAGAGTGAAGGCATATAAATGAGTTCATGCAGTATAATTAAATGCTGCCCTTGACAGTCTGTGTGCAGTTTCTGTAGCTGGTACTTTTAGTTTAGTATAGTATTTTTATTTGCATACTTACAGAGGTAATTAACCAATCAAGACCATGTGTAAAACAATATCTACAATAAATATCATCAAATTCTGGAAACTGAAATATAAAGTGTTTTTATTTTTTTTTAATTATTAGTCCATTATTATTAATGATAATGCATTATGCAAGGTCGAGCTTATTTTGCCTTTTGCAGGTCTTTTTTTTTTCATTATGTGGGAAAAGTGATATATCTTAATGTGTTTTAAAATCAGATGAATAATTTTGACATCTTGACAATACACAAACTAAAATTTACGATCTGATATGCGGGAAACAGCGAGTGAGCGAGAGTAAGGGCATGGCCATTTTGTACGGCGATAACTAAACCAACTTTACAGTGTAACAGTGATATGTTTAAGATAATAATTGTGACCTCTAGTGGGACCACAACATAAAAACGTGATTTTTCATACAACCAGGAGCAATAATTCATGAAGTTAATCCCATGCGCAAATGTCGAAAAGAACCAAGATCTGTGGGCCATAAACTTCAAGTTTCATCAAAATCAACTGAAAATTGTGACTTCTAAAAAGTGTGAACAAGCTAAATAAAAAAGAGATTTATCATACAATCAGGAGTCACGAAATTATCGAAAGGAAATGAAATCTATTTGAAATAGACCTACCGTATATCTAAATCCACAAAATTATCGAAAGGAAACGAGATCTATTTGAAATAGACCTACCGTATATTTAAAGTTTCATAAAAAATGTCACCCACAAAGTGTCCACAAACAAATTGTGGACGGACAGGCAGACGACACTGGTCAGACATTAATGGGGCGGGGTGAGGGCAATATACATCCACAAAACATACCCAGTTCTCAAAATATGTTTGAACTGATCAGCCCTTATGAGACTCGAACATGCGCAGATCGCATACTAATTTAATAACTTGAACATAGAGTTGAAATATTATAAATTTGTGTAAATTTTGTGTCAGCTATGAATAATATGATCATAATCATATCACGTTAAATGATTCCTTTTGCAAATAATAAACATTCACGGTGAAATATATGGTAAAGAGTTCCAAAATAGTTGGAGAACAGAGGTGGGGAAGCAATAGGAACTGTCAGCAGACATAGTCCGATCAGAGACAGTTCCTAAAGGAACTACCTTCTCCCAAGACTTGATCAAAACTAAAAAAAGCTCTCAAAATCAAATCATAAAAAAGGAGTTTATGAAAGTCAAAATGATCTTGTAAAATTATCCCGTTTTCTAGATCTATCATCTACCAGGGTTACTGGTGGTAGTATTCTGAAGTCAGTCAACAATCAAATGGTTCATTAGTTTGGATGTGAAACTATCACTAGTATCAGACAAGAACTGAAACCGAATGACACTACTCGAAGAACAGACTTGTCATAGCTTGTTTACATTTATATATCATGAGATTATAGGTATTGAGAAAACAAAGCACATAATCTGGCTTGGAAATATTATAGTAAACTTTCTCTTTAAGAAGTTGGAACACAATTTGGGATTACATAATCACATTAATGAATTACCTCTGCCGACTCGATTTGTCCACTGACCATAACTAGGAAAACCGAACTTGACGCCATCGCTGGTATTTACTGTAAACGCCGCCTCTCGGAAGCGATAACGATGGTGCAGGGGAGGTTACTGTAGCTATATATAATTGGATGCAGACCACTATTAATTTTCTCATTGATCGTAGTGTTAATTCTTCCACTTTTTCCACAACTTTTCGTTGCGCTGAATGTTATCGGGTTCATGCATAGTCGAATTTGTGCGTGATGTCCATATGGATCATATAAAAGAGAACCTGCAAAGGCTTTTAAGATTAGATATCATTAGGTTTCGGAGAGATTACCATCTGAATTCCTAGACCATCGAGTCTAGTAGCCATGCTGGTTAGACTTTTACAGGAGTTGAGGTTGAGAGAAAGATGTTAATTTTAAGTGTGCTAATGTAATCTGTTATGCCGGTAATCTGCGCAACTCAGTGCTTTATATAAAATGTAGAACTGAACTGTCGCATTGTTATTTCTGTTGAGATAAACGTCTTAACGGCGGAGATAGTAAGAAGAAAATACACAACGTGAAAAGACAATTACAAATACTCGCGATGGTTTACCCGTAACAGACACCCAAAAATGCCACGGCCACCAACGAGGATCGATTAGCGGGTACTGTCATTTTGGTCGTGGAATACCACACCATCCACCAGATACCCGGAAGTAAAGAAGCCTGTAACTACCATTCATAATTCTACTTTTCGCCCCTTCAAAACACGAAAGTCGAACAGTAGAAGTTGCGACAAAATATGAGGCTACAGCGGGGTGAACAAGACAAAATGAACTTGAAAATAGGAAAATAATAAATAATACACTACGATAAAAGCGCCTCTCGTTATTTCCTAATTTCTTATTTTCGACTTGTATTTTGGCTTGTGTACCATCTTGTCGACTTTCGACGTAGTCATATTTTTGTATTTCTTGATGTCAGTAAGAAGGCGCCAACGGGCATACCAAGCCATAGTGCAACTCGAAAAGGAGAAAATAGGAAATAAACTCAGGGCGCTATTAGCGACCTATCATTTAGCTTACATTCTGATGATGCCAGATATGAATGCATTGATGCCATAAAGGAGAAAAGTGGCCTATTAGTATATTCATTTTTTAACTCGGTAAAAAAAGGCCATTAATTTCAGGACTTCATTGGAAGTTTCGAATATTGATACAAATTGTGCTTTCGCGGACAAATTAATTATAGCTGTATTGTTTGATTATTAAATGGCTTTAAAATAAATAAAAGAAATGTAGAAAAGTATTGTGTCTAAGTAATCGTTTAGTCATCCAAATGATTTTAAAAGCATTTCACAGTATTTTATTTATAATTTTTACTTAAAGGGACAACAAGGCAAAATTACCATTATATTTAATTGGTATTATAATAATCAGATTTAACATTTATTTTTTTCAAAGGAATGTCACATTAATATTATAATAAAAAAAGCAAATTGGATGAACTCTGCATAATTCACGTTAACGAGGGCGTTGATGCCCATTAATACTTATTTTCAAAATAAAATATCCATTGCTTTATATTAATACTTTTTTATATTTCAAACTAACTCCGAAATCATAGAAACGGACATTATTTGCCAGTCTCAAAATATTTGAAGTATTATAGTGACAAGTCGTGAAACTCATTTTTTATGAACACAACCAAAGATAATTAACTTTTATTTGCAGCGGGAATGATATTAATGACACTACTATGAAATGGATATCTCCTAAAACATATATACATGTATATAGACTGTGAGATCAAGACTTAACATAAATTCCAAATTACATCGACTATCGAGTTTCCCTAACCGGTTCCTTCAGATATGGATCCATTTTTTTTTAATCAATTCATTACAAAAACAGAGTGTGATAAAACACAAATGACGATGGACGTTTTTCGTTAGCACTTATTTGTTTGCACAGCTTTTTTATCTAGAATGTATAAATAATTATCAATATTCCATCAACTGATAAATCCATCACGTATTCACACTTAAAAAAGATAATATTTGGCAGTGTGTTTAAACAACGTTTGCTAAAGTATATATATTAATTGGATAGCAAAGTTGCCTGGTACGGATAAAGATCGCAATTGTTTTTTGCATGATTATCCTAATTTTACAATACGTCATTTCATTTCAGTTAACATTTGCCATAGTGTGTACCGTGTTTCCACGATTTGCGATCTACCTGATATTGTTTTAGGGATCCCAATAATGGCATTTACAGACGGTGTGTTTAGAGTAAGTAATGTAAACAACTCGACAGAAAACACAGAATTTTCAACTTTAGAACTTCTAGAACTATCTATTAACACCGTGTTATTTCTTCTGATTAGTGTTGGTAACCTATTGACAATTATTGCAGTTTATAAGACTCCTTCGCTTCAAACAATACCAAACATGTTTGTTGTATCTTTGGCGGTTGCAGATTTTCTAACCGGATTTGCTATTTTATATTACATGTTCAATATGATACCAGTTTTGGAATATTATTTTAACAATATGAAATACTTATGTATTGTGAGATATGCACTGGTATATACGTATATTGCCCAGTCCGTCTTATCACTGTGTCTTATATCCGTGGACAGATTACTGTATATAAAATACCCTCTTAGATACCTCACCAGCGTTACTGCTCGCAATGCTGGTATTATGATCGCCATTTCTTGGATATTCTCATTAATAATTGGAACGGTTCCTCTCTACAACTATATCTGGGTTGATGCCACGGGATGTACAAATAATCTTACAAAGGAGTTTCAGGTTTATGGAGCATTTTCTGTTTTTGTAGTGTGTGTGATGTGCACCTTTTACTGTTATTTCGAGATAACCAGGATCGCCTTGCGACAGCGGCGTACCATTAAGGCGCTTCAAGTTGCATCTGCTTATCTTGATGGAAAATACTGTAGTGTTGATAATGGATACCTTAAAAGCGTCAAACTTTTTGCTGTTGTGTTTTTTGCCTTCTTGTTATTCTGGATGCCGATTAATATCCTAAGTTTAGTTATGCAACTCTCTAATTATGACGTGCCTTCGTGGTCTATTTATATTGCCATAACATTCGGGTATATTAATTCTGGCACCAATTTTCTGATTTATGCATGGGGGAATAACCTGTTTAGACGTGCTTTTCTTAAAATCTTTATATGTTGTGTGCGATCTTCGACCGTATCTCATTAATTGCTATTTTACTCGCATATCAGTAAATATGTATTTAGGACTGGTTAAAGACAAAATATTTTATAATAAAACGGCAAATACAGACTTTAAATTTATTCATTTTATAAGTAATTAAAATTAATCAATACTCACGTTATGACAATGATTTATTTTCTTATTTTTTCACACAGCCATTGTCTGTGAACGTCTGAACTTATTTTTTCACACAGCCATTGTCTGTGAACGTCTGAACTTTACCTTATTTCGATCTTCGAATCATGTTATGATCTATTCAACTGGCGGTAGTTTTTTTTCTTTGTTGTGCATAGAAGTTATTTATAATAATATTAACTTGTCAGGGACGTCATCATAGCTCGGTTCATAATATCAACCTGTCATGACGTCATCTCATTTTGATATATTATTCGGTTCATATCAACCGTTGATGAAGTTGATGATCGCAATGATACAAAGGATACAGAAATACATTTTTTTGGCAATTACACAATTTTATGATTATACTGTTTGAAGCACTCAGCACCGAAATAGACTGCGTAGTTATCGGCATATTAAGAAAGGTCATCTATGTCTAAGGTATCTTTGAGAATTTTCTTTTCGTCCACATGTCGATTATTTCTCCACACACTCAAAGACCTGGAAGTATTTATGGTAGAGTTCCTTTGTAAAGTAATTTTGTGCACAGTCTATTAAACAGTCGGCCAATTCCCCCCAGAACATACTCCAAATGTCAATTTTTTTTACTCTGGAGAACCAGTTAATTACCAAGGTGAGAAAATGTGTCGAAAAATCGAATCCGTTGCCTCCAAAACGTATATTTGGACACCAAATGTGGTCATTAGATAAATTTCGAATTTTGTCGGCAAAACTGAAGGCCATCTAGACTTTTTCCCAATATTGCCTCCTCAGTATAACTAATCACCAAAATGTTAATGGAAATAGATTCAACTACCCCGAAAGGCTGCATTTTGATACCAAACTCAATCATATTAAGATATTGGATAAAATTGGCATTTTCCAATCAAAATTGGCGGACATTTTGTGATTTGCAAATTTAACTCATTTGGGCACGGATTTAGGACTGGTACATTTTTGGGATAATACACGTATAGACCGACCATAAACCGTGATGGTATTGTTATTACATCAACTGCCCGAAATAAAGTGAAATGGAATTAAAATGCCAGAGCTATTACGTATGTTGGCATATTGGCTGTTTCACTTGTCACGGGACATACATCATTTGTATATCAAAGTTACTGCTATGGGGAAGATGCTCTGTACAAACGTCTATATGAGACAGACGCAAAGAAGAAACTGCTACGCGAAATATTATGTAAAATGCATAAAAGACAAATGGGATATCACAAAGCGCCAATGTTAAATTTTCCCAACATTATCGGTATTATGACTTTTTACAATTTACCTTTTGCATGAGTTATTACATTTGACATTGTCATTTGATGTATTTTGATATTATTGGTATTGGCACTTTGTACATACTTTTAATCAATTGAAAAGACAATTGAGCAAAGCAATTAATATTGGAAGCCATATCCTTCGATAAAACTATAATCGTATCGTGTCCAAAAGCCAGTTGTTAACGGGCGGACCGACGCATGCAGCGTGATGACACGCACTGAAATGTGGGCATATACTAATGTCCTGCACAAATTTTAGATTACATGTCAACAAAGTGCCCACAAATAATCCCCTTTACTCTTAAAGAACTACTCTTAATGTCAACAAAGTGCCCACAAATAATCCCTTTCACTCTTAACGAACTATTCAAGGCACTCGTCAACCGGCACTATCTAACGACCCGATTTATTGAATATATTTTCGCCACTGGACGCGGGGTCTACACTTTAAGGAATAATCGTCGAAGCATGTAATAGTCACTTAGTCACTTAAAAAATGTTTCTAATGGAGACTGGTTATGGCAATAAAAGTCAATCGATTCTAATATTGTTTGAAAGTAGATCATTTAATGTGGGCGTTTGATGTTCCCCAGTTAACCGTGGCGGGGGTTAATGAATCTGGAGCACAAGTCTTTCAAAAACAATGGCACGAAATTTGAGTCACGATCCTTCGACCATCAGCCGATTATTGCGAAAATTACACAATTACATAAACCACAGTCAATGGTTATTGGTCCATAAAAAGCATGTTTGAGATATCGGCCATTGCAGGGGGGGGGGGGTAAGATCGCCGTGTTCACAGTTTGTATTGACATCTATGTAGGAAGTATGTTCGAAAAATTTAGATTGTGCGCGGTTCACAGAAAACTCTATAAGAATTGTTCTTCTTCAGACATACATTAGATCCATAGAAATATAGACTACAATAGCAATCACGTGACTTTTGACACCTGGTGACGCGACTGCCAGGCGCCATCTTAGAAGTTGTAGTCAGTGTAAACAATGTGGCCGATCACTCGTATCCATCCACTAAACCACACACGAAAAACGATCTATGCGGACCAAAGTATTTTGCTTTTTGGTGTTTTCTCCACAAAAATCCCTCGGCGACAGCACAGAGTGTTAGTTCTCACAAGTAAGTATGAACATTTAATTAAATAGGTTAGGAAAAGCCAAATCAAAATCTCGGCTTAGTACTACACTACACCTTATTATTAGTATTAGTGTAATACTATTAATTTATAGTTATAGTGTCACTAGGCCTAGTGCAATTTTACCGTGCAATCGTAATAACTAAACTTCGATTTTTTAAAAATAAATCTTAAAAGATGGCATTGCATTTTCTCGTGGTGTTTTTTTTTTCTTTTTTTGGTCGCTAGGCCCAAACTCTCATCTAGGCCTAGGCCTATATATTATCATTATATGCCGAGGTTCCATATGCTGGTAGTGGTGCCGTCATACAATAGCAGTTATATCGAAATTAGGAATAGGCCCATTTCCAATGAATATCGCTCATTAAGTTAGTTACACTTTTAAATGAAGAGAATTTGCTTTGAACTTGTGTAGCCTAGAAGTAGGCCTACTCTACGGCTGTGTTAGGGTCTACTACTAACAACAGAGTCTATTCTTAACTCTACCCTTTTCTATGTTAGGCCTATTAGGCCTTGGCGTATACTTTTGCAATTTTAAGTACGAAAACTTATTTTTTTAATAATAAGAATAAGAAAACAAACATGACAAATTAATCTATACTGATGAACACAACTTCTAGTTTTCTACTTTTATTTAATAAAAGAATTTCTAATGTCACCTCCCTTTTATTGTCTCAAAAAGTAATTTTACTCCTACTCCTGTTTTAATAATCGCGTACACGGTTTTTCTCGCATGTATATTCGAGAATATAGCTACAGACAACAACGCCCAATAACGTGGTCTTTGACAGCCCGGCCGCAGAATAAAAACTTGAATTTTATACGTTTTACACCTCTTTAACTATGTCCAAGACTTTGGGAAATCAATGTTTGTAAATACAATCATATTTCCCAGGGACGTTTTAAGGTTTATCACGGCGGAGGCTATACTATTTTGAGGGCCCTCTTTCGCGGGGGTTGAGGGAGGGGTATTGATTGAGGATTTTTATACCAGTGCAATGCAATGCATTCTCATTCAGTAGTGGATTCGACAGTAACAGTGTAAAGAAAACGATTGACTCGGACACGGGGGCCCTTTCCCTTGGAAAGAGGGGCCCTTTTGTCAGACGAGGGGGCCTTTTGTCTGCCTTTAGGGCCCTCCCTAACTAGGGTACATTTCATTTTTCTCATCGATTTTAGCATTTTTCTCCTGTTTTATTTGTTCAACTTTTTAAATTTTTTTCGCGAGGAGGCTCTCGCCTCCAGCGCCTCAGCTATAAAACGCCTTTGATATTTCCTCACAACATTTCATGGCGTGGTATTTCAAGTATTTGTTTACTTATTTCATAATTCGTAGTATTTACTCCCTCACTCCAATTTGAATTAGATCAGAGATCTTAAACAGAAGTTTTTGTTTATATTTTGCAGAAAACCTTTGGCCAGTCTATGACACCTGAATAACAGATCGACAAACAGACATAATTTTTATTCAGAAAAGAGATTGGTTTGCGCATAGCCACAGTTTTAAACATTTCCCAAAATTGATTCGACAACCAAATCATAAAGTCAGTTGTAGGCTATTCTACGACAGCCCGGTCCGGTGGTGACAACAAATTGAAGCACTGACATACTCACAGCACCAGAAACCAACAGGAAGACTCTCTCCATCGAAGATGATGTAAGAGAAAGGTAGACGTTCACAAATTGACAAGGCTAGTGGGGCCTTCTCGTTTGCTGTGCAGAACATTGACAAATTCTTCACAGAAATAAAAACTCGTTTGGATAAATTAAAAGTCCCGATATTAATAAAATCTTGATAGTCCTTAACGGAATTGAATTTACTGAAAGTTTGAGTAAAATTGAATATCTAACACTTCAAGACGAGACCGTTCTTAATGAAGACACTACACATAACACATAACACATTACATTTGATATAGCGCACATAACTGCCATGCATTCTATGGCGCTTTACAATATCTGTCACAAAAAATGTCAAATAAATGTTTTTCGAAAAAAGTATGTTTTGAGTTTCTTTTTGAAATCAGTGACAGTTTTGCATTGTTTTACACTTTCTGGAAGAGTATTCCATAGTCGCGGTCCCATCACACTAAATGATCTGTCTGCAAATGTTTTATATTTAGTCTTGGGTATTAATAACATGTTTTGTGATGAAGATCTTGTATTGTAAGATGAAGTTTGGAACTGTAATAATTCAGTTAGGTAGGAAGGGGCAATATTGTTGATACATTTATAAACAAGTACCAGAAGCTTAAATTGACATCGGGCTTCAATAGGTAATATATGAAGCTCTTTTAGAGCAGCAGTGGAGCTATGGTCGTAACTAACTCCAAGAATAAGTTTTGCTGTAAAATTTTGAATTCGTTGAAGAGGTTTAACAGTGGATGCTGGTAGATTACAGAGCAGACTATTTCCATAATCCATATGGGAAAAAACTAGAGAGCTCGCAATTTGAAGAGATAATTCTCTGGACAGAAATGGTCTCAATTTTCGCAAGTTAAACATTGCCAAGGCAGCGGAACGAGTTTTTTGGGCAATGTGATGCTTGAAATTTAAGTTTTCGTCCATATGCATTCCCAAGAATTTAATTCGGGACGAAGACTTAACTATAGAGTCCCCAACTCTTAATTTGTGGATGGTAGACTTTTGGAGCTGGCGGTTGGCGCCGAAGGTAATAACCTCAGTTTTGTCGTCATTCATTTTTAGTCGGTTGTGTAGCATCCAGATTTTAACGTCGTCTAAGGACTCTGATAGTTGGGAGGCAATACTTAATTCTGCATCTAAGTCTCCGGCTTTGAAACTGTCATACAGGCTATGATCATCAGCATAACCAACTAAGTTTGGATTGTGTCGGATGCAGGAGGCTAATGTACTGGTGTAGCAGATAAAGTAAATCGGGCCATTGATACTACCTTGCGGCACTGTATGATATTACTGCAGAAATAATACTGGGGTTCCCTAGACAGTTTAATTTAAAAAGAGATAGTTTAGCAGGCAGAGATTTGGATGTTGAGACTAGAGCACTTGTAGTTCCAGAAGTGGTAGGAGTACGACACACTCTCCGAAATCTGAATGCAAACAACATGTTATTAGTTGATCGTGAACTATATAGTATATTTGGAGAGTTTCTTGGGATTTCCTCCCAGTGATTTAAAGTCTATTGTTCGGTTCGGGGATCGAACATGGTCAGCTAGCCAAAATCTTACTCACTGAGCCATCATGTTAGTTGTATCATGTCTGTAAATTACATAAAATCAAAACATGTGTTATAGTTGTTATGTTGTCCATAGCCTATTTTAACTTGCCTACAGACATAGATGTACTTCGTGATGAAAACTCCGTGCTTCTAAAAATTACATGTATGGTTATGAACGGAGAAACTGCATTCATCGGGCTGAGTTCTAACTGAGCGGACGCAATGATACGCTTTGGTCACATGGAATAGAGATTCTGTGCCCCCGTAGTTTTTGCACACCCTGTCAAATAGAAAATATGGGGTCTCAATGTAGTTTTCAATACCACAATCATCATGGTCAACCAGTGCCAGACATTGTGGCGCAGATCTGCTTTAAAAATTAGTGGCTTTTTAAGCCCCCCCCCCCCCAGGAACCAGTTTATCATGTAAAATAAACTGTTATCAAACCAAGGGCACACCCTATGCCAAAATATTGGAAAAACAATTAATGCACACATACCTTTGGTTATGACCCCTCGTTTTTACACAGAACGTGAAAGACAAATATGTACTAAGTTTGTGGATCTTCCCGCCATTTTTGCACGGTTCTGGCGAAGCTTCTGTTCCCATCATTCTACGACTTCTTATGGGCAAAATCATAAATGTACGTCTGAATAATTCGTTGGGTTTTTTTGTTATCATTAATAGCAAACAACTGTGGAATGTAAGCCTGTCATCAAGTCTTCATAAATAAAATTGCATTGCCGCGCGATATTCCTTTAATGCAATTACCGCAATAAATGTTGACTTGAATATATGAAATATTCATTAATGAATGTCTCTTGTCACAGAATTTAGGCCTAATCTGATGGGGAGCAGGTCGTTTCATCCCACGACCGTTTCACCCCTGACTGTTTCATCCTGAAATTACACGGGTCGTTTCATCCCACTTATATCGGGCCGTTTTATCACACAAATTAAAAAACAAGTATTATGTATTTTTAATATTTCATTCATACATTAGTAACGATATGATAGCAGTGTTTCATACGCGTTTCTCGACTCGCGCAAACGTCAAAATAGAAGAGCTTCTTTTTTTTTTTGCTGTACTCCGAGGATAAAATCGCTGACGTCATACTACAAATAAAGCCCATGTAAAACAATCTTCGAATAATTGTCCAATGGGAATTTTGGTTTTGGCCCGCGAAACCAAATGGCAAGTAAATATTTTTGTTCACGCGAACATATTTCTTATTTTTATTGTATATTATGGCAAACTAGGAAGCACACTAATAAAAGGTAATACATGTTGGCCATTGAGGTTATCGCTCCAAGCATTGTTCTATAAAGTGTACAACCAATATTCTATAAAGTATGCAATATCAAAATAAGATGCCAACCTCGTGGGTTTTCTCCGGGTCCTCCCACTGCTAAAGACCCCATACGCGCAAGCGAATTATTGAAATAAAATTAACCCATAGGTTAGTCCCGAAATGACCTAGTTTATGTCGAGTGGACGTTAAACCCCACCTCTCTCTCTCTCTCTCTCTCTCTCTCTCCAATTAGATGATTTGATTCGTGCATGCATGCTGTCAGCCAATAGTAACGGTAAATTTTTCCCGCGGTTAGACGCCTCTGACCAATGAAAAAAATAGTTGTTTGATCGAGTTTCTCGTGCGATTTCCTATAATTAGCATCCGACTCGAAGATTTATGCAATTCCATAATCCGTATTGACGTACATTCCGCTAAGTAATAGCATGCGTCTCAAACCATGCTTTAAATCTAATGTTAAGGAAAGGGGTATGACACTGCTGTTGAAAAATATGTAGAATTTGGATTCTAAAATATGGATATATAATTTTATATCAAAGTTAAGAAGGTATTTTGTCTGTGGCTTTTGTTTATCGAGTCAGTATAGGAGTGAAAGATTAATACTACTGTAGAGCAACGAATACACAAATCAGTAATTAATTTTAAAAATTGTTAATAGGTGTAAATTTTCCAACCGAATACTTTTTCGCAACAAATATTAAATTCTTCGGTAAATTCCACAACTTCTGCGCCAAATAATGTCATTAATGAAATAAGCGTACGGGCAAGATAATATAAATTAATTGGCACTATTTATACAAGTACTTTTATTAGAAATTGTAACATCAACGTGAAAACAAAATTGCCGCACGGTCATAGTTAAAAATAATAGGTTGCAGTATCATAAAAACGCAAACAATAGAAAGCGCCTCGCACTATATAGCGCGATTTGCAGTGTTTACCTTTCACGTCATACAACTTCCAATATGGCCGACTTATGACGTCGTTGTAAAAGACGTCATTGCTATTCTAGTCTATATTTCTATGATTAGATCGTAACTATAATAATATCTTTAGAAAAGTCTAGAGGGGGATTGACTTGATTTTTGTTTATACATGAATATAATGTACCTGTATATGTATTTGTGTTTACTAACATTTGGTAAAGTATAAACCTGTAAATTTCAAGTAGCGTTTAGGTTTAGAGTAAAGGAAAGTGCCCAGGTAAATTTAAAACTGAATGTCCCTTTGTAAATTCGCGAGATAGAAATGAAATGAAATGGTGTTTATTGTCCTACTGTTCTGCCCCTAAACTGGGCTAATAAGAACGGACATACGCCATGTACAGTGTTCTATTAGGAAAATGATAGGCTTCTGATATCCAATATTTAATACAAAATAAACATTTTACCATTGGTACACGAATCGTGTACCATAATGCGTTTCAGTGTCATTCGTAACAAGGGACTCGAAGAATGAGGCTAGTTATATTCCACAAGTCATGTCAAGCGGGGACGTCATATTCTTATCTAGGGAGCATGCGCAATAAATACTATCGTGTGGACTGGATTAACCAGGCGCTAGAGATTGCCATTCGATTATGACTTCTGGCGTATTTCGCAGAACATAACTGATTACATACAGACACCACTGAATGTACATTACTTTAATACATTCACGTCACATTATTATATATGTTGCGACCCATTGGTGTCAATTTCTAGGTCCCAAATATTAGCAATTTAGCTCCTTTAACTAAGGAATTTTTTGGTAGCCATCAAATCACACTTATTTTCTAACACATAAACTATATTGTTTCCAATCAAACGATCTCCATTGCCGTTTCGTGTTGTTCTACTATCATACTAACGTGCATTCCAAATCTGAAAGCTGTCACTATGGATGTTTGTATGGCAACATTTCCCACGCCTTGACTGGACAAATATCCTGAATGCAATACTCGGGATCCGTTTCATAAAGCCCATATACTATTGGAAGTAACCGTAAATAGAACATTTTGCTCTAACCACTCGACAGACCTTACTTGTAGTCACCTTATGTCGGAATTCTCGACGTTGAACGGGTCTATAGCGGGGCTCGGAAAGGGCGATGGTAGCAATTGATTATTTACAGAAGTTTAAATTTGCGATCCAAATTACTACATGTAAATACGGATTATAACCATTGAACCCATGCTTCAAATCAGTTCCTTTAGATGTTGATGTAGAGGATCTAATAAAACTCGATGGATTATCTTTTTCAGCAAAGGGTAGGTATAACATCTCCTCAAAGAAAACAAAACTCAAAAGTACTACCATATTACCCCTAAAACATAATATATTCCACCGTGAAGAACTATACAGTCAACCTTACAATATCCGAGTTCTATTTGTTGTAGCCCACATAAACGTTGCATACACTTGAATGGAACGTGTTCGAAATGCTAAAAGACATGTGGTCAAATCGGTTCTTTTAGATACTGCAACTAAAACTAAACGGAAATATATATGCAAGTGCCTTGCCATTACAACAAAACAGATATATTATTATAAACTATCTAAAGAGTCCGATAGCCCAAGATTAATTCTGAATGGTTACTTTTCAAAATCAAAAATTGTTTTCGAGATCGCTCATCTGAAAAGTTATCTGAAATTGAGAAGTAAAGGCCCCACCAAACACTTGACAATTACAGAAAATGATTTGCGAACCTATAACGCAGTCTTCCTCCATATAAAAATATGTCTTTTAATCGATTTCTTCCCGAAGCCAAAAAGAAGAAATTCAACATTAAAATCATATTCTTTAGATAATCTCAAATTTCTTTATACATGCTACTGAAGTTTTTTTTATTGTTAAAATCAATTATTTTCGAAAGCTTATTTGTCTCTGTTGCTTTTTAACCGCTTAGAGACGTAATTAAAGAAAACATGTTTACCTTCATTAATTCTATCTTATAGTATTTTATCAAGACTTAAATAATTTCCGTCTTTACTGCTACATTAGAAGATTTAATATATTCTTACTTATATTATAGCCTATCCGAGTGGTCTAATGGGTTCTTTGTTATGACTTCGAATATTAAAATCTTGTTTTGAATGATTCATTAGGTATACCAGGAAGTGTCTTTTAACAAAACCGATTATCGCCAGTTTAGGATAGGAATGTATGCTACTCTTCCTCGTAAAGATTAATTTTTCTGGGATATTCTGATGAAGTTTCATGCCATAAAGGATCATGGATATAAATGTGTCGCAAATAATTCTTATAATAATAGCGGTATTTCTAGCCATAATAATATTATTTGGAAATACTCTAACTTTGATAGCTATATACAAAACAACGGTGTTACAAACTATACCAAATATGTATGTATCCTGTTTAACTGTTACTGATCTACTTTCGTTTATTACTTGCTTGGGATTTATTTTATTGAATATTCCTTATACACAACCCATGTTCAACAACGAGAACGTTTGTATGTTTTTCTATGTGTGGACATTTTTTCTAACATCTGAATCTATATTGATGATGACCACAGTGGCCATTGACAGGTGCGCTAACGTCAGATTTCCATTCAAATATCAACTGTGGATGACAAAAAAGAAAGCGGCTTTCATCATATGTGCAACTTGGCTACTGAGTTTCGCAATAAACGCGGCATTATTTTTTGAAAACAACTGGTCAAAGAATATAGATTGTTCTTCTTACCAGATCCTTACTAAAGGTCAAAGGTTAGCAATAATAATAGCGTTTTCCGTTGTAACTACAACTACGTTAAGTTGTCATGGTTACATAGTGCGTGTTACAATGAAGCAAAGACGAATTATCCAAGTCCAAGAGAACAATTTGGGTGAAAATTCATTGACTATAAAAAAATCACGAAAATCTGTCAAACTTTATTTTATTGTATTTTCCATGTTCTTGATTTGTTGGACGCCCTCAGCACTTTGTGTGATTCTTAGTTTGTTTCGATCAGAAGAAACCCCACTACCGCAGTGGTACCTTCGGTTTTCAGTTTGTGTTGGACTATTAAATACAAGTTTAAATTTTTTGATTTATGGATGGCAGAATAAGGATTTTCGAAAAGCATACAAGAAGATACTTTACATGCAAGGACAACTAGAAGACAGCACTTCTGTGGAAGGGTAACTGGTCAAAAATGCTTATTTTTACGTCGGCTAATTTCTATACACAAGTAATTTTTACGTCGGCTAATTTCTAAATACACAAGTAATATAAGTTGTGCTAAATCCTATAATGCAATGCCTTCTTTGGTGAAAAGTTCGCGCATATGCGCCAAAATATATACTTGCTGGAATAAATTGTGAATAATACATTATGAGACCAGTCAATGTAAACGTTTTAGATCTCAGCGAATTTCACTGATTTTTGATTGAGTGGTATTTGGTAATGTAGTTTCATTTTTGGAGTACTGTCGCCGTATTTGTTGGGCAAAAACGATGCAACAACCCCGCCCATCCAAGGAAAATCGGCCCGAAGGTAATAATACCGCATTTTTACTCTTCAGTATATTATACGTTACAATGTGCGTTTGAAATCACGTCTTAACGTTTAAGTTGCAAAGAATATTGTTATAGTTCAAAATTATGTTATAAGCGCGACACTTCGTTAATAAATTTATAATAAATAATCACAAACTCAGACTTTTTTATTACGTAAAGTAAAGTGTAGATTTGATTTTTATATTCTGAGATGTTATTTGGAGGTATAGTTATGCCACTTCCGTCGCCGGAACTTAAGATCGCCCGGAGAACTTTCTTGTGAAGACTGGGAGTTCTTGAGAGATTTTATTACGGCAACTGACAAATGTTATTAATAAGATGTTATTTGGAGTTACCACCCTTCAATAATGATCAGGCCTCAAACCAGCAATAATTTGCTCATTGTGACTTCAATGTTAAATGGCTTCAACACCACGATCTGTAGCTTTTAGCTCAACATTCCGTTGGTTCCAATCTTTATAGGCACAGTGGGATCACATTTGGCAATATCCTCATCATAATTTTGTAGAGGGTTGATCGTTTAGATTTTTGGTTACGGGGATTTCTTGTTGACTGTAGTGAAAATCTCACTTCCGACACAATGATTGCTCTACAGATTGCAATATCCCTCCCTAAAACCGCCATGAAATTGCAAATTTCATTTTTTTTCTCCAATTATAGACCAAAACGTCAACCAAAAAATGCAAGAAGAGGCGAGAAAAAAATTATAAATCGCAGTAGTTACTAGTCTTAGTCAAATTATGTACACTTTTAAATGTCGGGAAACATATAGTAGAGATTGAATAGAGAGATGTTAATCAGCAGTTAGCCAAATAGTTCAAGTTAATGGGCAGTTAACCAATTATTGTAGTTAAGAACTGATGGTTGTGTGTAAAGTAGCCCATGGATTGTAAAGTGATTAAAGCGGCAATTTCATATTTTTAAGTTATATTTTTAAAATATATTAAAATAAATAGATGGTATCTATTGTTATGTATCATATTACATTGTTTGACCTACATATCTGTATTCAGTAGTTTTACGTATCGTACTATATTAATTAATATTATTCAAAGGTAGTATACTAATAACTATATACTATTCCATTTTTGTCAGGGTTTATTTTTATGTATTTTGTGAGTTTAGATGCAAAATTGTGTGTTTGACCTATATAATTACTTCCCTTTCTTTTACCATTTTTTAATTGAAACTGACCTAGAAATTGGCGGCAGTAGAGAAAATTCCTTTGTTCTGAAAAGACGTGTTTTTATATCGCTCTTATTACACCCATTGTTTTAGGGTTTATACATATTATGTTATAATATTACTCTTATTTTGTATATATTAGAAGAGTTTGTATATATTTGGAACCTTGTTGGGTAATATTTTAAGACCGGTATTTCGATTATTAAGCTTTCATATTACATATGAAAGCTTATTGTTTCTGTTAAAGTTATTATTAAGCTTTCATATTACATATGAAAGCTTATTGTTTCTGTTAAAGTTATTAAGCTTTCATATTACATATGAAAGCTTATTGTTTCTGTTAAAGTTATTATTATTAAGCTTTCATATTACATATGAAAGCTTATTGTTTCTGTTAAAGTTATTATTATTATTATTTTTTTTTTTGTGTGTTTTCTGCAAATCGGATTTCTCAGAATCTATCCATAGGATCTTTCTGAAATTTTGACCTACCCCCCCAAAAATGGGGTGCGAACCTTGATTAAATATATTTTCGAAACGTTTTACGAATCCGAAATCACCGAATTTTACGAACGAAAAAAATGACAATGCATAGTCGTAACTTTGTTATTTTTTGACCGATTTTACTAATTCTTTTTTCTTTGAATACCTTTAAAAAAACCATTTTCATCTGCAGTTTCACATTTTCGAATTTCGAAAATTCGTCGCTGTGATTTCGAACCGGAAGATTAGACCAATTTGACAACTTCTTTAATAGTTGTACGATTTTCATGAAATTTAGTATCTAAGTAGATCCTACCGATGTGACTTCAAAAATATAATTAGAAATTTTCTAAATTATCTCCCCTTGACGAAATTAAGGATCAAAATTTTCAAAAAAATCATCGAAATATAGGTCAGAATGACCTGATTTTTTTTTTGGATACTAGATAAGTAATTACTGATTTGTACACAAAATATGGAGTTTGTCGATCGAACCGGAAGTGCCGCCATATTTAAAAGTGAAAAATCAATAAGGCTTTTTTGCTATTTTACTTACAGACTCGGGAGTTATATTTTCTGAATCCTTGTAGGAAGGCCTAAAAAATGTCGCGAATAGAATTTTGATTTCGGTCACGTGATGGTCACCATTTTGAATTGAAAATGAAAAATAGAAGCAATTTGAAGGGTCGGGACTTTGGAACACAATTACTCTCCTTCTAATTAAGCTAGAATGTTCAAACTTGGTGTAGACGTTCACTAGGTCAATGTTATGATTGAGTTCAAAGATGAGCATTTTCTGCTTAGGGTAAGCAGAGATAAACAAGCTAATTTGTTGATTCTTTAGGGCACGATAACTTCGGTTATAATGAAGGGAGGGCGGTGAAACTTTTGTCAATAGAGAGTCTAATAGCTAGCCTGTTGTGTGAAATCATTGTATTATTTTTTCTAAATATCAGGGATAGCCGAAAAAAAGAGATTGAAAACCCAAAAAGTCGAATTTTTACAATTTGGAGCATGTTTAGAGGTCTTTCTCGTAAAGTCAACATAATATTTTTTGGGAACTTCTTGTACAAAGAGTCTTATTGGTAGTCTTTTATATGAAACCATCGATCAACAGTCCAACATATCAGGAGTAGAAGAACAAAAGGATCGAACATTGAAAACGGCACCCTTTCATTGTTAAGCGAAACATGCAGTGTGGGTGACTACAATCTACACATTTAGTCACCGTATAGAGCTTATTCAACAGTATCGAATTCCAACTGCTTAGGGATATTTTACGTGCACTCCAATGTGTACACGGGACCTTGGTTTTTCGTCCCATCCGAATGACTAGACAGCTGTGCTTGTCAGGCCCTCCGTTCTGCCTCACTGACAAGGGGAACCACGCCGGGAAATCGAGATGAACTTTCTCCGTGCAGAACTTTCAATTCAGGCGAAAACGTTTATTGCATACGATTAAGCTGGTCAGTTGGAGCTTATTTTCAAAAGTTTTGTAATAATCGGTTGGTAATTAAAGTACCATGCACATTAAACTGTTAAAACAGAAAATTTCGCCCGGTTGAAATGTTTCTTGCTATAAGTCAGCAATTTTCTGAATTCAGGGAGGCTGAATGGCTGAATGGTTAGCATGTGCGCACTGTATCGTAACGTCTGTCATTGAGTCAACGGGCGTCGTTTCGATCTCCAGGTTGCACGTGACATGAAGTATGATGTCCAACCTTGTGGGTTTTCTCCGTGTTCTTCGGTTTCCTCCCAACGGCTAAAGACCTGTAAGCGCAGGGGGAGTTTTTAAATAAAATTAAAAAACATATGTTAGTCCCGAAATGACCTAATTTGTGTCGAATGGACATTAGGCCGCATTTCTCTCTTTCTCTTTTATTTTTAAAGTTTTGTAATAATCGGTTGGTAATCAAAGGTACTGTAAAAGTGATAAAACAGAAAATAATCGGTTGGTAATCAAAGGTACTGTAAAAGTCATAAAACAGAAAATTTCGCCCGGTTGTAATGTTTCTCACTTTAAAGTCAGCAATTTCCCGATTTTAAGTGGCAAACGTTTATTGCGAACGCTTAAGCTGGTCAGGGGGGAGCTTATTTTTAAAAGTTTTGTAATATTCGGTTGATAACTAAAGGTACCGTGTAAATTAAACTGTTACAATAGAAAATTTGGCCCGGTTGAAATGTTTCTCGCTGTAGGTCAGCAATTTGCCGATTTTAGGGAGGTTGCGTGGCTGAATGGTTAGCACGTGCGCTCTGTATCATAACGTCTGTCATTGAGTCAACTGCCGTTGTTTCGATTTTTTGGTTGTACGTGACAAGGAGTATGGTTGCCTGTCCAACCTCGTAGGCCGTAACCGCCGCTGCCCGGGTAAAATTTCCCTCATTGCACACATTATGGCATATGCCCGTCTTCATTAGCCCATTTTAGGAGCAGAACAGTCGGACGTTAAACCCCATTCAATTTCATTTCATTTTCTCTATGTTGCTTATTTATTATAGTGGATAAATATTTTTCTGGTTCTAGCAATTATTTAATTTCTGCATAGAAATCTTGCTTTCGCCAGTTTTTTTTATTGCAGAGTGCCATTCTTGTTTAAACAAACATGATCCTTTGTTTAAAACATGCTTAAGAAGTCGTCACGATTTCCTACTTATAACCAAACATATTGGAAATATTAGTCTGGCATTATTAAATCCTAATTTTATTGGTCTTATTTAAAATTAAACTTTCATTTAACTATGAACAACCCTTAACGTGTCTCTTTAAAACTATTAAGTACTCTAAAACAGTAGCTCAACCTTTTGACCTAAACTCATTAATTTACCATTTTGTTGTGAGCGACTTCTTATTCTTCCTATATGACATATTGCACGTGTCTGATTTCAAAGGGGGGTTGAGTGGCTGAATGGTAAGCACGCGCGCCTGTCATTGAGTAAACTAGCGTGTTTTCGAATGCCCGGTTGTACGTGACAAGGAGTAAGGTCGCCTGTCCAACCTGCCATTTTTAATTTTTTTTTCCCGCCATTTTCATTTCATTTTCTCATCCGTCTCATTACAGTAATACAAGTTTCAGTTATTTCCCTTTAGTTTTCAGATTATTGTTATGCCTGGGTGCAATGTTTCATACTATATTTAGACTTGTAACTTCGCGAGTTTTTGACCAATTTTAATAATTTTTTCTTCGTATCCTTTTATTTAGGTTACTTGATACAATCAATGACACGTGACGATGAATATGAAAGCTTTCATATCTGCATGGGACAGTAGCAGATCTAGTTATTATTTTTTTTTTTGTGTGTTTTCTGCAAATCGGATTTCTCAGAATCTATCCATAGGATCTTTCTGAAATTTTGACCTACCCCCCCAAAAATGGGGTGCGAACCTTGATTAAATATATTTTCGAAACGTTTTACGAATCCGAAATCACCGAATTTTACGAACGAAAAAAATGACAATGCATAGTCGTAACTTTGTTATTTTTTGACCGATTTTACTAATTCTTTTTTCTTTGAATACCTTTAAAAAAACCATTTTCATCTGCAGTTTCACATTTTCGAATTTCGAAAATTCGTCGCTGTGATTTCGAACCGGAAGATTAGACCAATTTGACAACTTCTTTAATAGTTGTACGATTTTCATGAAATTTAGTATCTAAGTAGATCCTACCGATGTGACTTCAAAAATATAATTAGAAATTTTCTAAATTATCTCCCCTTGACGAAATTAAGGATCAAAATTTTCAAAAAAATCATCGAAATATAGGTCAGAATGACCTGATTTTTTTTTTGGATACTAGATAAGTAATTACTGATTTGTACACAAAATATGGAGTTTGTCGATCGAACCGGAAGTGCCGTCATATTTAAAAGTGAAAAATCAATAAGGCTTTTTTGCTATTTTACTTACAGACTCGGGAGTTATATTTTCTGAATCCTTGTAGGAAGGCCTAAAAAATGTCGCGAATAGAATTTTGATTTCGGTCACGTGATGGTCACCATTTTGAATTGAAAATGAAAAATAGAAGCAATTTGAAGGGTCGGGACTTTGGAACACAATTACTCTCCTTCTAATTAAGCTAGAATGTTCAAACTTGGTGTAGACGTTCACTAGGTCAATGTTATGATTGAGTTCAAAGATGAGCATTTTCTGCTTAGGGTAAGCAGAGATAAACAAGCTAATTTGTTGATTCTTTAGGGCACGATAACTTCGGTTATAATGAAGGGAGGGCGGTGAAACTTTTGTCAATAGAGAGTCTGATAGCTAGCCTGTTGTGTGAAATCATTGTATTATTTTTTCTAAATATCAGGGATAGCCGAAAAAAAGAGATTGAAAACCCAAAAAGTCGTATTTTTACAATTTGGAGCATGTTTAGAGGTCTTTCTCGTAAAGTCAACATAATATTTTTTGGGAACTTCTTGTACAAAGAGTCTTATTGGTAGTCTTTTATATGAAACCATCGATCAACAGTCCAACATATCAGGAGTAGAAGAACAAAAGGATCGAACATTGAAAACGGCACCCTTTCATTGTTAAGCGAAACATGCAGTGTGGGTGACTACAATCTACACATTTAGTCATCGTATAGAGCTTATTCAACAGTATCGAATTCCAACTGCTTAGGGATATTTTACGTGCACTCCAATGTGTACACGGGACCTTGGTTTTTCGTCCCATCCGAATGACTAGACAGCTGTGCTTGTCAGGCCCTCCGTTCTGCCTCACTGACAAGGGGAACCACGCCGGGAAATCGAGATGAACTTTCTCCGTGCAGAACTTTCAATTCAGGCGAAAACGTTTATTGCATACGATTAAGCTGGTCAGTTGGAGCTTATTTTCAAAAGTTTCGGTTGGTAATTAAAGTACCGTGCACATTAAACTGTTAAAACAGAAAATTTCGCCCGGTTGAAATGTTTCTTGCTATAAGTCAGCAATTTTCTGAATTCAGGGAGGCTGAATGGCTGAATGGTTAGCATGTGCGCACTGTATCGTAACGTCTGTCATTGAGTCAACGGGCGTCGTTTCGATCTCCAGGTTGCACGTGACATGAAGTATGATGTCCAACCTTGTGGGTTTTCTCCGTGTTCTTCGGTTTCCTCCCAACGGCTAAAGACCTGTAAGCGCAGGGGGAGTTTTTAAATAAAATTAAAAAACATATGTTAGTCCCGAAATGACCTAGTTTGTGTCGAATGGACATTAGGCCGCATTTCTCTCTTTCTCTTTTATTTTTAAAGTTTTGTAATAATCGGTTGGTAATCAAAGGTACTGTAAAAGTGATAAAACAGAAAATAATCGGTTGGTAATCAAAGGTACTGTAAAAGTCATAAAACAGAAAATTTCGCCCGGTTGTAATGTTTCTCACTTTAAAGTCAGCAATTTCCCGATTTTAAGTGGCAAACGTTTATTGCGAACGCTTAAGCTGGTCAGGGGGGAGCTTATTTTTAAAAGTTTTGTAATATTCGGTTGATAACTAAAGGTACCGTGCAAATTAAACTGTTACAATAGAAAATTTGGCCCGGTTGAAATGTTTCTCGCTGTAGGTCAGCAATTTGCCGATTTTAGGGAGGTTGCGTGGCTGAATGGTTAGCACGTGCGCTCTGTATCATAACGTCTGTCATTGAGTCAACTGCCGTTGTTTCGATTTTTTGGTTGTACGTGACAAGGAGTATGGTTGCCTGTCCAACCTCGTAGGCCGTAACCGCCGCTGCCCGGGTAAAATTTCCCTCATTGCACACATTATGGCATATGCCCGTCTTCATTAGCCCATTTTAGGAGCAGAACAGTCGGACGTTAAACCCCATTCAATTTCATTTCATTTTCTCTATGTTGCTTATTTATTATAGTGGATAAATATTTTTCTGGTTCTAGCAATTATTTAATTTCTGCATAGAAATCTTGCTTTGGCCAGTTTTTTTTATTGCAGAGTGCCATTCTTGTTTAAACAAACATGATCCTTTGTTTAAAACATGCTTAAGAAGTCGTCACGATTTCCTACTTATAACCAAACATATTGGAAATATTAGTCTGGCATTATTAAATCCTAATTTTATTGGTCTTATTTAAAATTAAACTTTCATTTAACTATGAACAACCCTTAACGTGTCTCTTTAAAACTATTAAGTACTCTAAAACAGTAGCTCAACCTTTTGACCTAAACTCATTAATTTACCATTTTGTTGTGAGCGACTTCTTATTCTTCCTATATGACATATTGCACGTGTCTGATTTCAAAGGGGGGTTGAGTGGCTGAATGGTAAGCACGCGCGCCTGTCATTGAGTAAACTAGCGTGTTTTCGAATGCCCGGTTGTACGTGACAAGGAGTAAGGTCGCCTGTCCAACCTGCCATTTTTAATTTTTTTTTTCCGCCATTTTCATTTCATTTTCTCATCCGTCTCATTACAGTAATACAAGTTTCAGTTATTTCCCTTTAGTTTTCAGATTATTGTTATGCCTGGGTGCAATGTTTCATACTATATTTAGACTTGTAACTTCGCGAGTTTTTGACCAATTTTAATAATTTTTTCTTCGTATCCTTTTATTTAGGTTACTTGATACAATCAATGACACGTGACGATGAATATGAAAGCTTTCATATCTGCATGGGACAGTAGCAGATCTAGTTATTATTATTATTTTTTTTTTTGTGTGTTTTCTGCAAATCGGATTTCTCAGAATCTATCCATAGGATCTTTCTGAAATTTTGACCTACCCCCCCAAAAATGGGGTGCGAACCTTGATTAAATATATTTTCGAAACGTTTTACGAATCCGAAATCACCGAATTTTACGAACGAAAAAAATGACAATGCATAGTCGTAACTTTGTTATTTTTTGACCGATTTTACTAATTCTTTTTTCTTTGAATACCTTTAAAAAAACCATTTTCATCTGCAGTTTCACATTTTCGAATTTCGAAAATTCGTCGCTGTGATTTCGAACCGGAAGATTAGACCAATTTGACAACTTCTTTAATAGTTGTACGATTTTCATGAAATTTAGTATCTAAGTAGATCCTACCGATGTGACTTCAAAAATATAATTAGAAATTTTCTAAATTATCTCCCCTTGACGAAATTAAGGATCAAAATTTTCAAAAAAATCATCGAAATATAGGTCAGAATGACCTGATTTTTTTTTTGGATACTAGATAAGTAATTACTGATTTGTACACAAAATATGGAGTTTGTCGATCGAACCGGAAGTGCCGCCATATTTAAAAGTGAAAAATCAATAAGGCTTTTTTGCTATTTTACTTACAGACTCGGGAGTTATATTTTCTGAATCCTTGTAGGAAGGCCTAAAAAATGTCGCGAATAGAATTTTGATTTCGGTCACGTGATGGTCACCATTTTGAATTGAAAATGAAAAATAGAAGCAATTTGAAGGGTCGGGACTTTGGAACACAATTACTCTCCTTCTAATTAAGCTAGAATGTTCAAACTTGGTGTAGACGTTCACTAGGTCAATGTTATGATTGAGTTCAAAGATGAACTTTTTCTGCTTAGGGTAAGCAGAGATAAACAAGCTAATTTGTTGATTCTTTAGGGCACGATAACTTCGGTTATAATGAAGGGAGGGCGGTGAAACTTTTGTCAATAGAGAGTCTAATAGCTAGCCTGTTGTGTGAAATCATTGTATTATTTTTTCTAAATATCAGGGATAGCCGAAAAAAAGAGATTGAAAACCCAAAAAGTCGTATTTTTACAATTTGGAGCATGTTTAGAGGTCTTTCTCGTAAAGTCAACATAATATTTTTTGGGAACTTCTTGTACAAAGAGTCTTATTGGTAGTCTTTTATATGAAACCATCGATCAACAGTCCAACATATCAGGAGTAGAAGAACAAAAGGATCGAACATTGAAAACGGCACCCTTTCATTGTTAAGCGAAACATGCAGTGTGGGTGACTACAATCTACACATTTAGTCATCGTATAGAGCTTATTCAACAGTATCGAATTCCAACTGCTTAGGGATATTTTACGTGCACTCCAATGTGTACACGGGACCTTAGTTTTTCGTCCCATCCGAATGACTAGACAGCTGTGCTTGTCAGGCCCTCCGTTCTGCCTCACTGACAAGGGGAACCACGCCGGGAAATCGAGATGAACTTTCTCCGTGCAGAACTTTCAATTCAGGCGAAAACGTTTATTGCATACGATTAAGCTGGTCAGTTGGAGCTTATTTTCAAAAGTTTTGTAATAATCGGTTGGTAATTAAAGTACCGTGCACATTAAATTTCGCCCGGTTGAAATGTTTCTTGCTATAAGTCAGCAATTTTCTGAATTCAGGGAGGCTGAATGGCTGAATGGTTAGCATGTGCGCACTGTATCGTAACGTCTGTCATTGAGTCAACGGGCGTCGTTTCGATCTCCAGGTTGCACGTGACATGAAGTATGATGTCCAACCTTGTGGGTTTTCTCCGTGTTCTTCGGTTTCCTCCCAACGGCTAAAGACCTGTAAGCGCAGGGGGAGTTTTTAAATAAAATTAAAAAACATATGTTAGTCCCGAAATGACCTAGTTTGTGTCGAATGGACATTAGGCCGCATTTCTCTCTTTCTCTTTTATTTTTAAAGTTTTGTAATAATCGGTTGGTAATCAAAGGTACTGTAAAAGTGATAAAACAGAAAATAATCGGTTGGTAATCAAAGGTACTGTAAAAGTCATAAAACAGAAAATTTCGCCCGGTTGTAATGTTTCTCACTTTAAAGTCAGCAATTTCCCGATTTTAAGTGGCAAACGTTTATTGCGAACGCTTAAGCTGGTCAGGGGGGAGCTTATTTTTAAAAGTTTTGTAATATTCGGTTGATAACTAAAGGTACCGTGCAAATTAAACTGTTACAATAGAAAATTTGGCCCGGTTGAAATGTTTCTCGCTGTAGGTCAGCAATTTGCCGATTTTAGGGAGGTTGCGTGGCTGAATGGTTAGCACGTGCGCTCTGTATCATAACGTCTGTCATTGAGTCAACTGCCGTTGTTTCGATTTTTTGGTTGTACGTGACAAGGAGTATGGTTGCCTGTCCAACCTCGTAGGCCGTAACCGCCGCTGCCCGGGTAAAATTTCCCTCATTGCACACATTATGGCATATGCCCGTCTTCATTAGCCCATTTTAGGAGCAGAACAGTCGGACGTTAAACCCCATTCAATTTCATTTCATTTTCTCTATGTTGCTTATTTATTATAGTGGATAAATATTTTTCTGGTTCTAGCAATTATTTAATTTCTGCATAGAAATCTTGCTTTGGCCAGTTTTTTTTATTGCAGAGTGCCATTCTTGTTTAAACAAACATGATCCTTTGTTTAAAACATGCTTAAGAAGTCGTCACGATTTCCTACTTATAACCAAACATATTGGAAATATTAGTCTGGCATTATTAAATCCTAATTTTATTGGTCTTATTTAAAATTAAACTTTCATTTAACTATGAACAACCCTTAACGTGTCTCTTTAAAACTATTAAGTACTCTAAAACAGTAGCTCAACCTTTTGACCTAAACTCATTAATTTACCATTTTGTTGTGAGCGACTTCTTATTCTTCCTATATGACATATTGCACGTGTCTGATTTCAAAGGGGGGTTGAGTGGCTGAATGGTAAGCACGCGCGCCTGTCATTGAGTTAACTAGCGTGTTTTCGAATGCCCGGTTGTACGTGACAAGGAGTAAGGTCGCCTGTCCAACCTGCCATTTTTAATTTTTTTTTCCCGCCATTTTCATTTCATTTTCTCATCCGTCTCATTACAGTAATACAAGTTTCAGTTATTTCCCTTTAGTTTTCAGATTATTGTTATGCCTGGGTGCAATGTTTCATACTATATTTAGACTTGTAACTTCGCGAGTTTTTGACCAATTTTAATAATTTTTTCTTCGTATCCTTTTATTTAGGTTACTTGATACAATCAATGACACGTGACGATGAATATGAAAGCTTTCATATCTGCATGGGACAGTAGCAGATCTAGTTAAGCTTTCATATTACATATGAAAGCTTATTGTTTCTGTTAAAGTTATTATTATTAAGCTTTCATATTACATATGAAAGCTTATTGTTTCTGTTAAAGTTATTATTATTATTATTTTTTTTTTTGTGTGTTTTCTGCAAATCGGATTTCTCAGAATCTATCCATAGGATCTTTCTGAAATTTTGACCTACCCCCCCAAAAATGAGGTGCGAACCTTGATTAAATATATTTTCGAAACGTTTTACGAATCCGAAATCACCGAATTTTACGAACGAAAAAAATGACAATGCATAGTCGTAACTTTGTTATTTTTCGACCGATTTTACTAATTCTTTTTTCTTTGAATACCTTTAAAAAAACCATTTTCATCTGCAGTTTCACATTTTCGAATTTCGAAAATTCGTCGCTGTGATTTCGAACCGGAAGATTAGACCAATTTGACAACTTCTTTAATAGTTGTACGATTTTCATGAAATTTAGTATCTAAGTAGATCCTACCGATGTGACTTCAAAAATATAATTAGAAATTTTCTAAATTATCTCCCCTTGACGAAATTAAGGATCAAAATTTTCAAAAAAATCATCGAAATATAGGTCAGAATGACCTGATTTTTTTTTTGGATACTAGATAAGTAATTACTGATTTGTACACAAAATATGGAGTTTGTCGATCGAACCGGAAGTGCCGCCATATTTAAAAGTGAAAAATCAATAAGGCTTTTTTGCTATTTTACTTACAGACTCGGGAGTTATATTTTCTGAATCCTTGTAGGAAGGCCTAAAAAATGTCGCGAATAGAATTTTGATTTCGGTCACGTGATGGTCACCATTTTGAATTGAAAATGAAAAATAGAAGCAATTTGAAGGGTCGGGACTTTGGAACACAATTACTCTCCTTCTAATTAAGCTAGAATGTTCAAACTTGGTGTAGACGTTCACTAGGTCAATGTTATGATTGAGTTCAAAGATGAGCATTTTCTGCTTAGGGTAAGCAGAGATAAACAAGCTAATTTGTTGATTCTTTAGGGCACGATAACTTCGGTTATAATGAAGGGAGGGCGGTGAAACTTTTGTCAATAGAGAGTCTAATAGCTAGCCTGTTGTGTGAAATCATTGTATTATTTTTTCTAAATATCAGGGATAGCCGAAAAAAAGAGATTGAAAACCCAAAAAGTCGTATTTTTACAATTTGGAGCATGTTTAGAGGTCTTTCTCGTAAAGTCAACATAATATTTTTTGGGAACTTCTTGTACAAAGAGTCTTATTGGTAGTCTTTTATATGAAACCATCGATCAACAGTCCAACATATCAGGAGTAGAAGAACAAAAGGATCGAACATTGAAAACGGCACCCTTTCATTGTTAAGCGAAACATGCAGTGTGGGTGACTACAATCTACACATTTAGTCATCGTATAGAGCTTATTCAACAGTATCGAATTCCAACTGCTTAGGGATATTTTACGTGCACTCCAATGTGTACACGGGACCTTGGTTTTTCGTCCCATCCGAATGACTAGACAGCTGTGCTTGTCAGGCCCTCCGTTCTGCCTCACTGACAAGGGGAACCACGCCGGGAAATCGAGATGAACTTTCTCCGTGCAGAACTTTCAATTCAGGCGAAAACGTTTATTGCATACGATTAAGCTGGTCAGTTGGAGCTTATTTTCAAAAGTTTTGTAATAATCGGTTGGTAATTAAAGTACCGTGCACATTAAACTGTTAAAACAGAAAATTTCGCCCGGTTGAAATGTTTCTTGCTATAAGTCAGCAATTTTCTGAATTCAGGGAGGCTGAATGGCTGAATGGTTAGCATGTGCGCACTGTATCGTAACGTCTGTCATTGAGTCAACGGGCGTCGTTTCGATCTCCAGGTTGCACGTGACATGAAGTATGATGTCCAACCTTGTGGGTTTTCTCCGTGTTCTTCGGTTTCCTCCCAACGGCTAAAGACCTGTAAGCGCAGGGGGAGTTTTTAAATAAAATTAAAAAACATATGTTAGTCCCGAAATGACCTAGTTTGTGTCGAATGGACATTAGGCCGCATTTCTCTCTTTCTCTTTTATTTTTAAAGTTTTGTAATAATCGGTTGGTAATCAAAGGTACTGTAAAAGTGATAAAACAGAAAATAATCGGTTGGTAATCAAAGGTACTGTAAAAGTCATAAAACAGAAAATTTCGCCCGGTTGTAATGTTTCTCACTTTAAAGTCAGCAATTTCCCGATTTTAAGTGGCAAACGTTTATTGCGAACGCTTAAGCTGGTCAGGGGGGAGCTTATTTTTAAAAGTTTTGTAATATTCGGTTGATAACTAAAGGTACCGTGCAAATTAAACTGTTACAATAGAAAATTTGGCCCGGTTGAAATGTTTCTCGCTGTAGGTCAGCAATTTGCCGATTTTAGGGAGGTTGCGTGGCTGAATGGTTAGCACGTGCGCTCTGTATCATAACGTCTGTCATTGAGTCAACTGCCGTTGTTTCGATTTTTTGGTTGTACGTGACAAGGAGTATGGTTTCCTGTCCAACCTCGTAGGCCGTAACCGCCGCTGCCCGGGTAAAATTTCCCTCATTGCACACATTATGGCATATGCCCGTCTTCATTAGCCCATTTTAGGAGCAGAACAGTCGGACGTTAAACCCCATTCAATTTCATTTCATTTTCTCTATGTTGCTTATTTATTATAGTGGATAAATATTTTTCTGGTTCTAGCAATTATTTAATTTCTGCATAGAAATCTTGCTTTGGCCAGTTTTTTTTATTGCAGAGTGCCATTCTTGTTTAAACAAACATGATCCTTTGTTTAAAACATGCTTAAGAAGTCGTCACGATTTCCTACTTATAACCAAACATATTGGAAATATTAGTCTGGCATTATTAAATCCTAATTTTATTGGTCTTATTTAAAATTAAACTTTCATTTAACTATGAACAACCCTTAACGTGTCTCTTTAAAACTATTAAGTACTCTAAAACAGTAGCTCAACCTTTTGACCTAAACTCATTAATTTACCATTTTGTTGTGAGCGACTTCTTATTCTTCCTATATGACATATTGCACGTGTCTGATTTCAAAGGGGGGTTGAGTGGCTGAATGGTAAGCACGCGCGCCTGTCATTGAGTAAACTAGCGTGTTTTCGAATGCCCGGTTGTACGTGACAAGGAGTAAGGTCGCCTGTCCAACCTGCCATTTTTAATTTTTTTTTCCCGCCATTTTCATTTCATTTTCTCATCCGTCTCATTACAGTAATACAAGTTTCAGTTATTTCCCTTTAGTTTTCAGATTATTGTTATGCCTGGGTGCAATGTTTCATACTATATTTAGACTTGTAACTTCGCGAGTTTTTGACCAATTTTAATAATTTTTTCTTCGTATCCTTTTATTTAGGTTACTTGATACAATCAATGACACGTGACGATGAATATGAAAGCTTTCATATCTGCATGGGACAGTAGCAGATCTAGTTATTATTTTTTTTTTTGTGTGTTTTCTGCAAATCGGATTTCTCAGAATCTATCCATAGGATCTTTCTGAAATTTTGACCTACCCCCCCAAAAATGGGGTGCGAACCTTGATTAAATATATTTTCGAAACGTTTTACGAATCCGAAATCACCGAATTTTACGAACGAAAAAAATGAGAATGCATAGTCGTAACTTTGTTATTTTTTGACCGATTTTACTAATTCTTTTTTCTTTGAATACCTTTAAAAAAATCATTTTCATCTGCAGTTTCACATTTTCGAATTTCGAAAATTCGTCGCTGTGATTTCGAACCGGAAGTTTAGACCAATTTGACAACTTCTTTAATAGTTGTACGATTTTCATGAAATTTAGTATCTAAGTAGATCTTACCGATGTGACTTCAAAAATATAATTAGAAATTTTCTAAATTATCTCCCCTTGACGAAATTAAGGATCAAAATTTTCAAAAAAATCATCGAAATATAGGTCAGAATGACCTGATTTTTTTTTTGGATACTAGATAAGTAATTACTGATTTGTAAACAAAATATGGAGTTTGTCGATCGAACCGGAAGTGCCGCCATATTTAAAAGTGAAAAATCAATAAGGCTTTTTTGCTATTTTACTTACAGACTCGGGAGTTATATTTTCTGAATCCTTGTAGGAAGGCCTAAAAAATGTCGCGAATAGAATTTTGATTTCTGTCACGTGATGGTCACCATTTTGAATTGAAAATGAAAAATAGAAGGGTCGGGACTTTGGAACACAATTACTCTCCTTCTAATTAAGCTAGAATGTTCAAACTTGGTGTAGACGTTCACTAGGTCAATGTTATGATTGAGTTTAAAGATCAGCATTTTCTGCTTAGGGTAAGCAGAGATAAGCATGCTAATTTGTTGATTCTTTAGGGCACGATAACTTCGGTTATAATGAAGGGAGGGCGGTGAAACTTTTGTCAATAGAGAGTCTAATAGCTAGCCTGTTGTGTGAAATCATTGTATTATTTTTTCTAAATATCAGGGATAGCCGAAAAAAAGAGATTGAAAATCCAAAAAGTCGTATTTTTACAATTTGGAGCATGTTTAGAGGTCTTTCTCGTTAAGTCAACATAATATTTTTTGGGAACTTCTTCTATTGGTAGTCTTTTATATGAAACCATCGATCAACAGTCCAACATATCAGGAGTAGAAGAACAAAAGGATCGAACATTGAAAACGGCACCCTTTCATTGTTAAGCGAAACATGCAGTGTGGGTGACTACAATCTACACATTTAGTCATCGTATAGAGCTTATTCAACAGTATCGAATTCCAACTGCTTAGGGATATTTTACGTGCACTCCAATGTGTACACGGGACCTTGGTTTTTCGTCCCATCCGAATGACTAGACAGCTGTGCTTGTCAGGCCCTCCGTTCTGCCTCACTGACAAGGGTAACCACGCCGGGAAATCGAGATGAACTTTCTCCGCGCAGAACTTTCAATTCAGGCGAAAACGTTTATTGCATACGATTAAGCTGGTCAGTTGGAGCTTATTTTCAAAAGTTTTGTAATAATCGGTTGGTAATTAAAGTACCGTGCACATTAAACTGTTAAAACAGAAAATTTCGCCCGGTTGAAATGTTTCTTGCTATAAGTCAGCAATTTTCTGAATTCAGGGAGGCTGAATGGCTGAATGGTTAGCATGTGCGCACTGTATCGTAACGTCTGTCATTGAGTCAACGGGCGTCGTTTCGATCTCCAGGTTGGACGTGACATGAAGTATGATGTCCAACCTCGTGGGTTTTCTCCGTGTCCTTCGGTTTCCTCCCAACGGCTAAAGACTTGTAAGCGCAAGGGGAGTTTTTAAATAAAATTAAAAAACATATGTTAGTCCCGAAATGACCTAGTTTGTGTCGAATGGACATTAGGCCGCATTTCTCTCTTTCTCTTTTATTTTTAAAGTTTTGTAATAATCGGTTGGTAATCAAAGGTACTGTAAAAGTGATAAAACAGAAAATTGCCCCCGGTTGTAATGTTTCTCACTTTAAAGTCAGCAATTTACCGATTTTAAGGGGCAAACGTTTATTGCGAACGCTTAAGCTGGTCAGGGGGAGCTTATTTTTAAAAGTTTTGTAATATTCGGTTGATAACTAAAGGTACCGTGCAAATTAAACTGTTACAATAGAAAATTTGGCCCGGTTGAAATGTTTCTCGCTGTAGGTCAGCAATTTGCCGATTTTAGGGAGGTTGCGTGGCTGAATGGTTAGCACGTGCGCTCTGTATCATAACGTCTGTCATTGAGTCAACTGGCGTTGTTTCGATTTCTTGGTTGTACGTGAAGGAGTATGGTCGCCTGTCCAACCTCGTAGGCCGTAACCGCCGCTGCCCGGGTAACATTTCCCTCATTGCACACTTTATGGCATATGCCCGTCTTCATTAGCCCATTTTAGGAGCAGAACAGTCGGACGTTAAACCCCATTCAATTTCATTCCATTTTCTCTATGTTGCTTATTTATTATAGTGGATAAATATTTTTCTGGTTCTAGCAATTATTTAATTTCTGCATAGAAATCTTGCTTTTGCCAGTTTTTTTTATTGCAGAGTGCCACTCTTGTTTAAACAAACATGATCCTTTGTTTAAAACATGCTTAAGAAGTCGTCACGATTTCCTACTTATAACCAAACATATTGGAAATATTAGTCTGGCATTATTAAATCCTAATTTTATTGGTCTTATTTAAAATTAAACTTTCATTTAACTATGAACAACCCTTAACGTGTCTCTTTAAAACTATTAAGTACTCTAAAACAGTAGCTCAACCTTTTGACCTAAACTCATTAATTTACCATTTTGTTGTGAGCGACTTCTTATTCTTCCAATATGACATATTGCACGTGTCTGATTTCAAAGGGGGTTGGGTGCCTGAATGGTTAGCACGCGCGCCTGTCATTGAGTTAACTAGCGTGTTTTCGAATGCCCGGTTGTACGTGACAAGGAGTAAGGTCGCCTGTCCAACCTGCCATTTTTAATTTTTTTTTCCCGCCATTTTCATTTCATTTTCTCATCCGTCTCATTACAGTAATACAAGTTTCAGTTATTTCCCTTTAGTTTTCAGATTATTGTTATGCCTGGGTGCAATGTTTCATACTATATTTAGACTTGTAACTTCGCGAGTTTTTGACCAATTTTAATAATTTTTTCTTCTTATCCTTTTATTTAGGATACTTGATACAATCAATGACACGTGACGATGAATATGAAAGCTTTCATATCTGCATGGGACAGTAGCAGATCTAGTTATTATTATTTTTTTTTGTGTGTGTTTTCTGCAAATCGGATTTCTCAGAATCTATCCATAGGATCTTTCTGAAATTTTGACCTACCCCCCAAAAAATGGGGTGCGAACCTTGATTAAATATATTTTCGAAACGTTTTACGAATCCGAAATCACCGAATTTTACGAACGAAAAAAATGACAATGCATAGTCGTAACTTTGTTATTTTTTGACCGATTTTACTAATTCTTTTTTCTTTGAATACCTTTAAAAAAACCATTTTCATCTGCAGTTTCACATTTTCGAATTTCGAAAATTCGTCGCTGTGATTTCGAACCGGAAGATTAGACCAATTTGACAACTTCTTTAATAGTTGTACGATTTTCATGAAATTTAGTATCTAAGTAGATCCTACCGATGTGACTTCAAAAATATAATTAGAAATTTTCTAAATTATCTCCCCTTGACGAAATTAAGGATCAAAATTTTCAAAAAAATCATCGAAATATAGGTCAGAATGACCTGATTTTTTTTTTTGGATACTAGATAAGTAATTACTGATTTGTACACAAAATATGGAGTTTGTCGATCGAACCGGAAGTGCCGCCATATTTAAAAGTGAAAAATCAATAAGGCTTTTTTGCTATTTTACTTACAGACTCGGGAGTTATATTTTCTGAATCCTTGTAGGAAGGCCTAAAAAATGTCGCGAATAGAATTTTGATTTCGGTCACGTGATGGTCACCATTTTGAATTGAAAATGAAAAATAGAAGCAATTTGAAGGGTCGGGACTTTGGAACACAATTACTCTCCTTCTAATTAAGCTAGAATGTTCAAACTTGGTGTAGACGTTCACTAGGTCAATGTTATGATTGAGTTCAAAGATGAGCATTTTCTGCTTAGGGTAAGCAGAGATAAACAAGCTAATTTGTTGATTCTTTAGGGCACGATAACTTCGGTTATAATGAAGGGAGGG
Source organism: Patella caerulea (assembly GCA_036850965.1). Lineage (NCBI taxonomy): Eukaryota > Metazoa > Mollusca > Gastropoda > Patellidae > Patella > Patella caerulea. Next base: position 14,224,992 of record JAZGQO010000014.1, on the reverse strand, counting down.
CAGTGAAACTTTTGTCAATAGAGAGTCTAATAGCTAGCCTGTTGTGTGAAATCATTGTATTATTTTTTCTAAATATCAGGGATAGCCGAAAAAAAGAGATTGAAAACCCAAAAAGTCGTATTTTTACAATTTGGAGCATGTTTAGAGGTCTTTCTCGTAAAGTCAACATAATATTTTTTGGGAACTTCTTGTACAAAGAGTCTTATTGGTAGTCTTTTATATGAAACCATCGATCAACAGTCCAACATATCAGGAGTAGAAGAACAAAAGGATCGAACATTGAAAACGGCACCCTTTCATTGTTAAGCGAAACATGCAGTGTGGGTGACTACAATCTACACATTTAGTCATCGTATAGAGCTTATTCAACAGTATCGAATTCCAACTGCTTAGGGATATTTTACGTGCACTCCAATGTGTACACGGGACCTTGGTTTTTCGTCCCATCCGAATGACTAGACAGCTGTGCTTGTCAGGCCCTCCGTTCTGCCTCACTGACAAGGGGAACCACGCCGGGAAATCGAGATGAACTTTCTCCGTGCAGAACTTTCAATTCAGGCGAAAACGTTTATTGCATACGATTAAGCTGGTCAGTTGGAGCTTATTTTCAAAAGTTTTGTAATAATCGGTTGGTAATTAAAGTACCGTGCACATTAAACTGTTAAAACAGAAAATTTCGCCCGGTTGAAATGTTTCTTGCTATAAGTCAGCAATTTTCTGAATTCAGGGAGGCTGAATGGCTGAATGGTTAGCATGTGCGCACTGTATCGTAACGTCTGTCATTGAGTCAACGGGCGTCGTTTCGATCTCCAGGTTGCACGTGACATGAAGTATGATGTCCAACCTTGTGGGTTTTCTCCGTGTTCTTCGGTTTCCTCCCAACGGCTAAAGACCTGTAAGCGCAGGGGGAGTTTTTAAATAAAATTAACATATGTTAGTCCCGAAATGACCTAGTTTGTGTCGAATGGACATTAGGCCGCATTTCTCTCTTTCTCTTTTATTTTTAAAGTTTTGTAATAATCGGTTGGTAATCAAAGGTACTGTAAAAGTGATAAAACAGAAAATAATCGGTTGGTAATCAAAGGTACTGTAAAAGTCATAAAACAGAAAATTTCGCCCGGTTGTAATGTTTCTCACTTTAAAGTCAGCAATTTCCCGATTTTAAGTGGCAAACGTTTATTGCGAACGCTTAAGCTGGTCAGGGGGGAGCTTATTTTTAAAAGTTTTGTAATATTCGGTTGATAACTAAAGGTACCGTGCAAATTAAACTGTTACAATAGAAAATTTGGCCCGGTTGAAATGTTTCTCGCTGTAGGTCAGCAATTTGCCGATTTTAGGGAGGTTGCGTGGCTGAATGGTTAGCACGTGCGCTCTGTATCATAACGTCTGTCATTGAGTCAACTGCCGTTGTTTCGATTTTTTGGTTGTACGTGACAAGGAGTATGGTTGCCTGTCCAACCTCGTAGGCCGTAACCGCCGCTGCCCGGGTAAAATTTCCCTCATTGCACACATTATGGCATATGCCCGTCTTCATTAGCCCATTTTAGGAGCAGAACAGTCGGACGTTAAACCCCATTCAATTTCATTTCATTTTCTCTATGTTGCTTATTTATTATAGTGGATAAATATTTTTCTGGTTCTAGCAATTATTTAATTTCTGCATAGAAATCTTGCTTTGGCCAGTTTTTTTTATTGCAGAGTGCCATTCTTGTTTAAACAAACATGATCCTTTGTTTAAAACATGCTTAAGAAGTCGTCACGATTTCCTACTTATAACCAAACATATTGGAAATATTAGTCTGGCATTATTAAATCCTAATTTTATTGGTCTTATTTAAAATTAAACTTTCATTTAACTATGAACAACCCTTAACGTGTCTCTTTAAAACTATTAAGTACTCTAAAACAGTAGCTCAACCTTTTGACCTAAACTCATTAATTTACCATTTTGTTGTGAGCGACTTCTTATTCTTCCTATATGACATATTGCACGTGTATGATTTCAAAGGGGGGTTGAGTGGCTGAATGGTAAGCACGCGCGCCTGTCATTGAGTAAACTAGCGTGTTTTCGAATGCCCGGTTGTACGTGACAAGGAGTAAGGTCGCCTGTCCAACCTGCCATTTTTAATTTTTTTTTCCCGCCATTTTCATTTCATTTTCTCATCCGTCTCATTACAGTAATACAAGTTTCAGTTATTTCCCTTTAGTTTTCAGATTATTGTTATGCCTGGGTGCAATGTTTCATACTATATTTAGACTTGTAACTTCGCGAGTTTTTGACCAATTTTAATAATTTTTTCTTCGTATCCTTTTATTTAGGTTACTTGATACAATCAATGACACGTGACGATGAATATGAAAGCTTTCATATCTGCATGGGACAGTAGCAGATCTAGTTCTATTCTTTTCTGTTCGTTTAACTTACCACGGTTTAGCACGTAACAGAAAATTGGGGGCTTGTGTCCGGGATTTGAACATAACAAAGCTAACTAGTTCATTTCATAATTACTTTTATTTAAATCACACTTGTTTTTCAAAATGGTATTAAATATCGAAGATTTTATTCAAAATCCAACTGTAGGGAAATTGAACGCCCTGCGTAAGGATGACTTGTTAGAACTGGGTCAGCACTTTATCTTAGACATTAATGGTGACATGAGAAAACCAGAGATAAAGTCCGCCGTTCGACAGCATCTTATTAAGGAAAGTTATCTTCAAGTGGTGGAAGATACTGCAAATTTAGATACCGCTACGGGTACCGATCTTTTAAAATTAAAAGAATTAGAACATTAACACAAAATTCAAGAAATGGAAAGAAAATTTGAAATGGAATTTAAGCTTAAAGAATTAGATATTCAGGCAAAAGCGCAAGAAATACAATTAAGACAATTAGATCAAAGAAATAAACCAGATTCAAACAAATTCGACGTGGCTAAATATATTAGATTTGTTCCACCTTTTGACGAAAAGGAAGTGGATAAGTATTTTTTACACTTTGAAAAAATTGCCAAAAGTTTAGATTGGCCAGTAGATTCATGGACTATACTATTACAAAGCGTGCTCGTTGGCAAAGCCATGGGGATATATAGTTCGTTATCTATTGAACAAAGTTTAAAATATGACAACGTTAAAGGAGCAATTCTAAACGTCTATGAGTTAGTTCCTGAAGCTTACAGGCAGAAATTTCGAAGTTGTAAGAAGTCTGATTCTCAGACATTTGTCGAATTTGCTCGAGAAAAGGAAAGATTATTTGAACGTTGGTGTGATAGCAAAAAGGTCGATAATGATTTTGAAAATTTAAAACAATTAATTTTAGTTGAAGAATTTAAAACATGTGTTAATGGGGATATTAAAACTTATCTAGATGAACAGAAAATCGAAAGGTTGTCACTTGCTGCAATTGCAGCAGAAGACTATTCTCTCACCCACAAGGTCACATTTAATACCGTCAACAGACAAAGGAATCACAACCCAAATCCTACTCACAATAAAACTTTAAGTTTTTCAAATGATCATTCGGACAGAAATAAACTCAGCAATAAAGCTGGCTTTTCTGGTGCTGAACCAGTTAAGAAATTTGGACCAGTTTGTTCCTACTGTAAAAAGCCTGGTCACCTTTTGTCCGAATGTTTTATACTTCAAAGGAAGGAAAAGGCGAAAGACAAAACTTTTCCCGAATCAATTGGATTTATTCAAAAAGAGTCAACCAAATCTGATACACCCGATATTTTCGGAACCTATAAACCTTTTATTTCCGAAGGTTTTGTATCGTTGATGGACGATAACGCCAACCTACAACCTGTAAAAATTTTACGAGATACAGGAGCTACTCAGTCTCTTTTACTACAGGGCATATTGCCACTGTCTGAGGAGTCATCGGAGAAAAGTGTCTTATTGCAGGGCGTAGAGTTGGGCTTTTTTAGGGTTCCATTGTATGAAATTTTCATAAAATCGGATATTATTACGGGGCCTGTCACTATAGGTGCCCGGCACTCTTTGCCAATGGATGGCGTTACCCTTTTATTGGGAAATGATTTGGCTGGCGATAAAGTGGTAGTTAATCCACTCATGTCCAATAAACCGATAGAAGACGATAGTGTCGAAACTGGCATTTTCCCTTCATGTGCTGTAACTCGTGCTATGGCCAAGGCCGATGATGCAGATACAACTGTTTATGAGTTGTCAGACACAATTTTTGAAAAATGTATACATAATTCTCCTGATGTGGAAACACTAGATGTGGAATATTCCGATTTTCGAAACACTGGGGTTGAAAAGTTGTCAAGAGAATTATTAATTCTGGAACAAGCAAGTGATCCTGATATTAAGGCACTTTTTGATAAGGCAGTTCCGAATGATGAAATAGCCAATATCCCAGTAGGTTATTTTTTTGAAAGTGGGGTACTCATGAGATAGTGGAGACAGCCAGATGTCTCCTCAGATAATATATGGAAAACATATTTCCAAATTGTGGTACCACCTATATATCGTAACGATATTTTAACTTTGGCTCACGATACTCCGACGTCTGGTCATTTAGGAGTAACTAAAACATATAACAAAATCCTTAGTCATTTCTTTTGGCCCAAATTAAAGCACGATGTTGCAAATTATTGCAGATCGTGTCACACCTGCCAAGTTGTAGGAAAGCCAAATATGAAGATCCCAGTATATCCTTTGAAACCCATTCCAGCATTTGATGAACCTTTCAGTCGTGTAATCATTGACTGTGTAGGGCCATTGCCAAAAACAAAAGCTGGAAATGAGTATTTACTAACAATGATGTGCGCTTCAACAAGGTTTCCTGAAGCGATACCATTAAGGAACATTAAGACTCCGAGTATATGTAAAGCTCTTATCAAATTCTTCACTTTCGTAGGTCTTCCAAAGTCAATTCAATCTGACCAAGGAAGCAACTTTATGTCGGGTCTATTTCAACAAGTGATGCACCAGTTAGGCATTAAACAATATAAATCGAGTGCCTATCACCCCGAGTCGCAAGGTGCCCTTGAGCGGTTTCACCAGACATTGAAGAACATGATTAGGTCTTACTGTTTTGAATTTGAAAAGGATTGGGACGAGGGTATTTGTTTACTTCTTTTCGCTACCAGAGAATCTGTACAGGAATCTTTGGGATTTAGTCCGTATGAACTTATATTTGGTCATACTGTTCGTGGACCACTAAAAATGTTCAAAGAGCAGTGGCTCGTTGACGATCAACAGTATAGTTTATTGAATTATGTAACTGAATTTAAAACCAAACTGAATAAAGCTTGCGAGATAGCAAGAGATAACTTAAAACGAAGTCAATCTAAAATGAAAGTTTGGTATGACAGGAAGTCAAGGGAACGATCATTTAATCCAGGTGATAAAGTTCTGATCCTTTTACCAATTCCCAATAAGCCTCTGCAGGCAAGATATTACGGACCATATACTGTTGATCAGAAATTAAGTGACGTAGACTATACAGTCAATACGCCCGGACGACGTAAAAATAAACAATTATGTCACATCAATATGATAAAGCCTTATGTTGACAGAGACGACCCACCTGCTACCACTGTGGCTAGCTGTGTCGATGTAGAGTCAAATGATTCTTTTGTGGTAGATACATTTGATTTGGGTAGAAACGTCAAATTGTTTAACTCTGATGTTCTTGCAAATCTTCAGAGTAAAGTAGCTCATTTGTCTGTTAATCAACAAGTTCAACTGAGTGAATTAATTATCAAATATGAAAATTTATTTCCTGATTCTCCAAATAAGACTTCTTATATATATCATGATGTGGATGTAGGAGATGCAAAACCAATTAAACAACATCCATATCGGTTGAATCCCATAAAAGCAGGGTACTTAAAAGATGAAATTGATTATATGATTGTAAATGATCTTATAGAACCAAGCATTAGTGATTGGAGCTCGCATTGCTTGTTAATACCAAAACCCGATGTTTCTTTTCGATTTGTAACTGACTTCCGTAAAGTTAACTCAATGACTGTGAGCGATTCGTTTCCTATTCCACGTATCATAGATTGCATCGATAAAATAGGCAATGCAAAATATATCAGTAAATTTGATTTATTAAAAGGTTATTGGCAAATACCTTTAACAGAAAGAGCAAAACGAGTGTCAGCTTTTGTCACACCTAAAGGGTTGTACCAATACAAAGTAATGCCTATGGGCATGAAGAACTCTGCGGCAACATTTCAACGGTTGATAATTGAAATACTAGACGACCTAGAACACTGCGAAGGATATATCGATGATATTGTTGTGTATAGTGATACATGGGAAGAACATTTGATATATATTGAGCAATTCTTCAGTCGATTGGCAAAGATAAATTTAACGGTTAACTTAGTTAAATGCGAATTTGGGCATGCTAGAGTTAAGTTTTTAGGCCACGTTATAGGGGGTGGTGAAATAAAACCTATTATGTCTAAAGTCGAAGCAATTGATAATTTTCCTGTTCCTACTTCAAGAAAAGAGCTTATGAGATTTTTGGGTATGGTAGGATATTACCGAAAATTTTGCCAAAATTTCGCTCACATAGCAGAACCTTTAACCAGGATGCTTCGGAAAGGCATTAAATACTTGTGGAATAATGCTTGTCAGTTTGCATTTGAACAGTTAAAAGCCCTTTTAACCATTGAACCAATTTTAATTGCTCCAGATTTTGGAAAACAATTTAAGCTGGCAGTTGATGCTAGTGATTTAGCTATGGGATCAGTTTTGATTCAAGAAGATCAAAACGGTATTGATCATCCTGTTGCTTACTTTTCCAAAAAGTTTGATAAACATCAAAGAAATTATTCAACTGTGGAAAAGGAGGGTTTAGCATTAATGTTGTCTTTACAGCATTTTGATATTTATGTTAACGTTGCTAATTATCCAGTTTTGGTTTATACTGATCATAACCCGTTAACATTTATTAACAAAATGAAAAGTAAAAATCAAAGACTTTTAAGATGGAGTTTGATGCTTCAAGAATACAACTTGATAATTGAACATATTCCTGGTAAGTTCAATATTATACCAGATGCATTATCAAGAATTGTTTAAAGTGTGTACAAAGTTATATGTTATATTTCTGTGTAAATAACTGCCATAAAATAAAAATAAAAAAATACGCTTGTGCATAGTTTTAATTCTTTGATTTGTGTAAATATCTATGATTTTTTTTGAACTTGTTTTGTAATAAACATTTGTATCAAATGTTTTCTTTAAGAGGGGGTGTGTGTTATGTATCATATTACATTGTTTGACCTACATATCTGTATTCAGTAGTTTTACGTATCGTACTATATTAATTAATATTATTCAAAGGTAGTATACTAATAACTATATACTATTCCATTTTTGTCAGGGTTTATTTTTATGTATTTTGTGAGTTTAGATGCAAAATTGTGTGTTTGACCTATATAATTACTTCCCTTTCTTTTACCATTTTTTAATTGAAACTGACCTAGAAATTGGCGGCAGTAGAGAAAATTCCTGTGTTCTGAAAAGACGTGTTTTTATATCGCTCTTATTACACCCATTGTTTTAGGGTTTATACATATTATGTTATAATATTACTCTTATTTTGTATATATTAGAAGAGTTTGTATATATTTGGAACCTTGTTGGGTAATATTTTAAGACCGGTATTTCGATTATTCTATTCTTTTCTGTTCGTTTAACTTACCACGGTTTAGTACGTAACACTAAATAAAGCAGTCCTACCAAAATATAGAATAATCCTATAATTCACTATTGGCAGTTGAGAAATTGGCAACGTTTGAAGATAGATAGGGAATGGAAAAACAAGAGAGGTAATTATGTTATTATTTCCAATGTGAAAGGTGTAAAAATAATGCCTATGATTGTTAACAACCTATTAAGCAAAAGACATAGAAATAAATATGTTTTGATTTCCTTGGAAAATATGAAATTCCCACTTTAACAAAACAAGGTCATCTAGTGAGCCAATTATTTTTTTAATTGTCAGATATCCCCCACAATCTCATATAACAACTTTTGATCTTAGATAGAAGGATAACTCGTGTTTTCATTTTACAATCGCCACTTCCCTTTCTTGAAAGCTTCATAACTCATCTTTCGTAGCAATGATCTCTGTGTTGAAATAATATCTGGAACGTGTTTAACCATATCTAACACATATGTGATAATGACTGACACCAACACTGTCCTTTAAAGGATCAAACGATCGATAATCTGTCCTCCTCGACCTTTTGTAGTGAATTTACCAAAAAAAGCCACACCCTCTTTACATGGGGCAAAACATGACATGTTTTGGTCATTTACAAACTTAAAGGCATGTCTTATAGTTTACAGTAACTTGGGTGATCCGAGTTGGCGCATTGCACCCGCAAAAAAAACATGACAAAATTGAAAAAACGGTAACCCTCGGGGACCGCAATTTTCAGTTATACTTGGTCAATGGGAACCCTAAGCGACAGAAGTTAAACGATCTAGTGAAAAAAATGACAACTTCCGGTATAACTAGAAATTGTTGTCTAAATCAATTATTGTCGCAATAACAGATAATTTAAATTCGTAGAATATTTTGTGGATGACTATTTCTGGAAGATTTTTTGTGCCCACCCTCTCTAGGGATGATATTCGTCATAAATATAAGTAACAGTTCGTTTAAAGATAGCAGACTAAACATTCAATTTATGGGACTAATAATTCCATTTCCTGGCAAATATTGATTTATTTTGCATCTACCTGTAATGTGTAGAATTAAAACATTTTATTCTGTGTTGCCGTTCATTTGCTGATTACACTATTTTGCCTATAACGTATTTTTAGGACTAACGAATTTTGTCTAATGGTTTGGTTTATTCGTACTTGATTTAATAATTAATAATTTTGCATGTTGGTTGAGGAAAGTAAAGACGAATAAAAACAATCATGTATGATATACTGCAGCAATTGTCTTGTTGGATTAATTTTGATAATAAGGCACGCATCAATGAACAGGTACTGGTTTTACAAATCATTTTCGTCATAAACTGAATGAATATTCACAGTGTTTATCTTACGTTTGCTGTGTGACAATGGAGATTGAGTCATGGAAGGTTGTGATTGGATGATATTAGTATTCTGATTGTGTCTAGATGTAAAAGTCTATTGTATTTGATTTGGAGTTGTGCCCCTTGGAGATAAGACAGCCCAACTCACGCCAATCTGTTTCACAGAGAATTACTTAGGAATTAACTCTGTAACAGATGAGTGTCCATAGCACGTGCGTTGACTGCAGTCATTGGCTCAACGGCTCGTGCAATGTTTACTTAACACCTAACTGCTTCGGGCAAAATGACGCATTTTACTCATTTTAATACCCATTTACACTTAATAGGAATTTTTTTTTAACTTCAATTACTTCAAACGTCTTTATTTATTTTTCTGTTACCTCAAAAAAATGTTTGAGAATTTAATTTGTCGGAGTAAAAAAGTTAATATGCCGTACTTATTAAGCCTCGTCGATGTCGTGCTTATCAGTGATTGTAGCGGCCAAGCGAATATTCACTGCGGGATCAGTTTGAACTCACGCATGCTGTTAATTGTAACATGTCTCTTCATTCATAGAATATATTAATGTTCATCAACTGATACATGTTTGTATTTATTTATAACCACTCGGAGATGAACATACCATGGCGCTGCGAACTAAATAAGGTATACATTACCGTAAATAAAGAATAAACGGTGTTGAAATCGTTTTTTTTTCTGAAGACGGAAGCCAAAATGTCATGCAGTAAACTTTGACCCAAGATGGCCGCGCCCATGACGAAAGACGCCGAATGTTGACGACTGAGTTAAAAGCTAAAATTTTGAGTGTTTTGAAGTAACTAAACATATACCATGAGTGATTCAGAAGAAATAAACACAGCCAGACGTGACAGGCGAACAACAACAAGTACTTCGTCGCAAGTTACCCTTGATTCAGCTACAATTTCTAGTATTGTTGCACAAACCGTTTCGGCAGTTTTACAGTCGACGCAGTTTGGAACTGGTCAACGGCAAAACAACACAGCGGATGTTGATAATAGAGAACAAGTCAACAATGCACCCGAGAAAATTCCTTGGAATTTATTGAAAACTCTATGTCCAGAGAAATTAGATGTGTTATCATCTTCACGACTACGTCATCGTACATGGGAATCTGCATTTCGTTCTTTCGTCCGAGAGGCTAAAATTGACAATAAAGCATGGGAAGTAAAGATGACAGCATTTCAAACAGCTATGATGCCAGAAACTTTTTCTAAAGTGAATGCTCTAATACTTCAATTACGACCAGAAGAACAACATAAGTTTGAAAGCGTTTTAAACATTGCCAAGGATCTCATAGAATCTAGTCGACCTGTATGGGTTGCACGACATCAGTTTAATTCAACGGTACAGCGATCAGACTGCACGACAGTTTTATTCCTGCATAGCCGAGATATCTGAAGACTGTGAATTTTCAGAATCATTTTGCACTGAATGTAAACAAAGCGCTGTTGATCTTCTTATTTTAATGAAATTAGTCTTTTCCACCAGGAGTGAAGATGCCCGTAAAGAAATGATAAAGAAGAAGACATTAGATGTGGCTACTGCCCTACATGAATTAGAAGCTGATGAGAATTTAAAGAAAACACAATCTGAGTTAGACAAACCTCATCAAACTGTGAATAAAATGGGTTCAAAGAGAGAAACTTTAAGACGACCTCAGAGCAGAAATCGTCAAGCAAGCCGATCCAAGAGTAGTAATAGCAGATATAATAAATGTAATTTTTGTGGTTACAATGAAAAACATCGTCAAACGGAATGTCCAGCGTTTGGAAGGGAGTGTCGAAGTTGTAAAGGAAAAAATCACTTTTCGTCTGTATGTCGCTCTAATCCTAAAAGAGATAGACTATCTTTTTCAAATGTTGGCAAGAAGATGGGTCGTATTGTTTCAGCTATTTCGCAGACAGCTGCAGAAACAGTTCAAGTTGCTATTGAGGGAAAATCAATTAAGGCTGAGATTGACACTGGTGCTGATTGGTGCTGTGCTCCTGTAACGAAGATTACAGAACTGGGTGAAGATATTCATAATCTAATTACCCCAACCAATGAAATGATTAATACATACAATGCAAGTGGAAATCAAATGGATGTCAAAGGATACTTTGATGCCACAATCAAGTTTGGTGACACTGAAATTACATGCCCATTAGTATTTTTCAATGATTTGAATTCATTCATACTGTCTAGAGATGCTTAAGTTAAATTAGGTATTGTAGTAATTAATTACAAACCACCAAACACCCACATAGCTAAAATAGACACAAAGCAAGACAACAGACAGAGAACTACATTAAATGTTGTCTTACAGCCGCCAGAACGACTGAAGCCAGTGGTAATGAACTCAAGAAATTGCCAGGTCAATAATGTTCAAGTTCAAAGTAGTATCGGGTTGCAACCTGCCGATCAAGTGACTTTTGATGACATAAAACATGAATATGCAGATGTCTTTTCCGCTCAAACTGAACCGCTTAAAGGGGGGCCTTTTCATATTGAACTTGAAGAAAATGCTGTGCCAGCGAAAGTATTTTTCCCTAGAAATTTACCAGTAGCATATTACGATAAACTCAAAAAGGAGCTTGATCAGTTACAAGCAGATGGACACATTTCTAAAGTGACACACCCGACAAAATGGGTGAGCCCGATTGTGATCGCACCGAAAAAGGATACTGAAGATATTCGAATGTGTGTTGACTTTAGAAAGTTAAATAAATACTGTAAACGTGAATATTTTCAATCACCTAGTGTTGTTGACTGTGCTCAATCGATTCAGTCCGAATCTGCTGTGTATTTTTCATCATTTGATGCCAAGAAAGGTTACCACCAAATAGCACTTTCTGAAAATTCCAAAGATCTAACAACTTTCCTCACGCCTTTTGGAAGGTTTCGTTTTGAAAGAGCACCATTTGGAATTAATTCAATCCCAGAACATTATAATCGGCGTATCAGTGAAGCACTACAAGGCTTAAAAGGGATATCAAGAATTGTGGATGACACATTAGTTTATGGTAAAGACAGTGCTGAACATTTACAAAATGTGCGACAGTTTTTACAGAGATGTCGAAACGAAAATATTCGTTTGAACATTAAAAAAGTTGTATGGCATCAGACAGACATAGAATTTGCTGGTTTGAAAATTAGTAAAGATGGTTATTCAATACATGCTAAAACGGTAGACGCTATTTTAAATTTTCCTGAACCAAACAGTCTGAAGAAAATGAGGTCATTTCATGGTCTAGCGAATCAACTTTCACCATATGACCCAGAATTAACTAAGAAGCTAGCCCCTATCCGACATTTGTTGAAAAAACAAAATGGTACATTTCAGATGACTCCAGATGAAAAGGAAGCTTTTATTGAAGTCAAGAAGCACCTACCATCTCCATCGACTCTAGCATTCTTTAGACCAGGTGCTCCATTACAGTTATATACTGATGCTGCTTGTATAACTGGATTCGGTTTTGTACTCAAACAAAAACAAGTTGATGGTAAATGGACACCAGTTGTTGTTGGCAGTCGAAGTTTAACAGATTCCGAAACCCGGTATGCTCCTATTGAGAGCGAAATTACAGCTTTAGCATGGAGTCTGAAAAAAGCCCGGAAATTTTTACTAGGAGGTCCAAAATTCACAGTGTTCACTGATCACAGACCACTAGTGTCTCTTGTTAATTCAAGACGATTAGACGAAGTTTCCAATACACCAATTCTGCGGAATTTATTAAAATGTATGGATTTTAATTTCACAGTAGAATATATACCAGGATCTGTTAATATCATTGCTGATACTTTTTCCAGAAATCCTGTTTCCAAACCTGATAATGAAGACATTGAGGAGTCCCAAGCTACTTCTTTTTACGTCAAAGCTGTTCAGACCGCATCTATGGACCAAGCTCAATGTACATTAGATTTAGAAAACATTAAGAATGTAGCTCAGAATGACCCTGAATACCAGTTATTGAAAACAACTATTCTTAATGGTTTTCCTGAAAACAAGAAAGATTTGGATGAATCGATTCGAGAATATTGGAATGTCAAAAATGATCTTTTGATTAGTGCTGATGACTTTATTTTATATGGTGTTAGACTGATAATTCCAAAATGTCTCAGATCACAGATTCTAGATGAATTACATTCTGGTCATAGAGGTATTGTTGGCATTAAGTCCAGAGCTAGACTTGTTGTGTATTGGCCACGAATTGACTTTCAGATTGAACAAAAATGTAAACAATGTTTGATGTGTATTGAAGATAGGCCAAGTCAACCGAAAGAACCAGAAATCCATTTACCCAGCCCACAAAGGTGTTTTCAATATGTATCTGCGGATTTTGCTGATATTGACAATATAAAATTTTTGATAATCACTGATTGGAAAAGTGGTTGGTTTAGTGTTTCGCGAATGTCTCGAACCACATGTGATTTAACAATACATGAACTACGAAACTTTTTTGCTGATACAACTGTTCCTGAAGTCTTGTTTACCGATAACGGCCCACCGTTTTCCTCAGCAGACTTTACAGACTTTTGTCAGCGATGGGGAGTGAGATGGATATCATCATCTGCATACTATCCTCAAAGTAACTCTTATGCAGAAAATGGTGTGAAACAAGCAAAAGCGCTACTACGAAAATGTGTTACTAAAGGTAAAATTGATTTTGAAAAATGGACAAAAGGACTTTTGCAAATACGTAATACTCCTCACAAATCGACTAAAAGTGCCCTATCAAAGGACTGGCATAAAGAGCTCAGTAATTATGACAAATACATTGCTAAGGAACGTCAAAGAATTGACAAACTCAGACCGGGAATACTCCTTCCAGAACTTAAAGTAGGTTCGCCAGTAGTTATTCAAAACCGACTAACTAATCGCTGGGATAAATATGGTATAATCCAAGAATGCAACCGTAATGTTCGGAAATATCTTGTTCGGTTACCTTCTGGTCTGATAACAGTTCGTAATCGTAGAGATCTTCGGTTACGACATCCACCGAAGAACCAGAATGGAGGTACATCTTTATGGTCTCCAGTAATTAGCCATAATGTGGTGGATCAGAATAGTACATTAAAAAATCATAATAATATTGGTTACAATGTACAACACCCAGCTGTTCAACAACAGGATGATAGTGACTCTGACAGTGACAGTGATGATTATACGAATCAACAACCTATGGTCAGGGTAAAGGAACTTCCGAAGCCAGAACAAAATGTTCCTGATAAGATGCCACCACCAATACTCAAACAATCGTCATCTACCTCACAAGAAATAACATCAAGAAAGTCAACACGTTCTAGACGTGTACCAGTGCGTTTCGCGGATTATAAACTGAAATAATAACTGTTGTTCTTTTAAAGTATTCGCGCAACGTAAATACCTAAATGATATTTTAGTACATGTTAGTAATGTAATCAGAAAATATCTGAATATGTATTTAGTTTTAGAAGGGAGGGAGATGGATGATATTAGTATTCTGATTGTGTCTAGATGTAAAAGTCTATTGTATTTGATTTGGAGTTGTGCCCCTTGGAGATAAGACAGCCCAACTCACGCATGCTGTTAATTGTAACATGTCTCTTCATTCATAGAATATATTAATGTTCCTCAACTGATACATGTTTGTATTTATTTATAACCACTCGGAGATGAACATACCAGTGATGATTGTAATGAATTTCATACTTGCAATAATAACATTATTCAGCAATACTTTAACTTTAATTGCTATATATAAAACACGTGCTTTAAGAACCATTCCGAATATGTATATAGCATCATTGACGGTTGCTGATCTGCTGACAGTTTTTGTTGATGTTGGTATTATTATATTTCATCTTCCGTGCACGAGACATATTTTTGGCGATAAGTATGTTTGTTTGTCATTTTTTGCAATTACTTACATCCTAATTAATCTGCCATTGTGTATGATGTTAACCGTTGCGATAGACAGATTTTTTAATATACGGTTTCCGTTCACATATCAGCAGTGGGTGACAAAAAGTCGAGCTGCTTTCCTTATTTCAGTTACTTGGATTTTTGCCATGTCAAATGGTAGTGCAGTATTCTTTGACAATAACTGGGAAGATGGGAACACTGTATGTAACTACATGATTGCCCTAACCACAACCCGGAAGTACCTATTTGTGCTTGGGTATGTTTTCATACTTATAGTAACAATTAGTTGCTATGGTTATATCAGTTGCATTGCACTAAAACAACGAAGAATGATTCGAGCTCAAGAAATTAACTCAAAGGTTCCTACTGCTCAAGGAAAGTCTATTTTATTGTACTTTATAGTGTTTTGCGTGTTTTTAGTTTGTTGGATGCCGACAAATATATGTACTATTATTGAAATGTATGGTCCACCAATACCACTTCCTGTAGTACATTTTACATTCACTACAGGGATGTTAAATTCTAGTTTTAATTTTATAGTCTATGGATTGAAGAATAAAGATTTCCGGAATGCTTACAAGAACATACTTTGTAAAGGAAAGCAATGCGATGAAATAAAGACTTAGTAATTATTCAATTTAGGGAAACTCGGCTTTTTGTGTTTGTCTTTTGCATTATTTGTCACTATTTACAGTCATCTCACCTAATAATAGTTCACCAGAGACACCTATAAATAAACAGCCATTTATAAATAAATAGTTCCGCGTGTTAAATTTTAAAGTTGATTTTTAATTTGTAATAAATATGAGAGTAATGGTTTCTAGCTGATTTGGTTTAACAAGACGACAACTTGATCTTCCTGGAAGCATGAAACAAAGGAGCAATTGGTGTCAAAAATGCACCTTTTTTCAATCCTTCTTAATGCTTCTTTGTAATCCATTGTGACAAGTATCACCAAACACATGTGATACTACACATGCCAAGTACCTCGCAGTTTCTAAATTGGGTAAACGATTTTACAATTGTCTTAGAAATTAGTTACTCATCAATCCCGCCCTGGTCTACTTATGAGAAATGGTTATCTATTTCTTTAAGCCAAAACAAGACATAATATTTCCTTATTGGCAGACCGTCAGATAAATTACAGATTACCACATTGTCTAGAACATAGGCTTACAAATTTTATAAAGTATCTTATTTTCAACAATTTAATTTTATATAAGAAAGGCCATCATATGCATTTTGGATATATATATATTACATGTATATTGCTTATAGTCATTGTTTTATATAAACTTAGTAGTTTTGCTGTTTCAGACTGATATATTGTTCTAATAATAAAACAATGATACTTTCAAATCACCACGTTTTAGTTCCAACGTGAAAGTGTTATATTTGCCAATATCTCAACTAAAACCTTATTAAGTAGGATTATTCTTTAAATTTAATAGGTTTTATTGATCATGAGTTTTGAATAGTTCACCTATTTCGTGTTATATTACAATTGATATGTTAGCGTATAATTACTTAATTATACTTACAATAAAGTTTATGATAAATTAACTATTGCCATTGTTCGTCTAATGGATGTATTGTTATTCCATGTATTTGGGTACAGTAAAACTATAACGTGGCTTTTCATGATTGGAATTTAGTAATTGAACAATAATTTAAAGAGAATGTGTGTATGTGAGGGGTGGGGTGGGGGATGAGTAAACAAGAGTAATAGCTGGTGCAAGGGAAGCCGTAAAATATATTAATTATATAAACTGAAAACTTATGAAAGGTAAAACTTATTATTAGACAATAAAACTGAAGAAAAGGAAGCGTAAATATATTAATGTAATAAACTGAAAATCAAGAGATGTGAAATATATTATTAGACTGTAAAACTGGATAAGCGTTGAAATAAAACAAAAGTGTGAGAATCGATGTATTAGTTGGTCATATGTCCCTGAACGAGTAAGTATTTGGCGTTTCAGTCAGTATTGATTCTCTATGGTACCTGTTATTGTTTATGAAAGCGTTCTTAAAATATTCCTAATTTCGCAGGTAAATGTTCTTCGTCACATATCTTATCATTTCCTTGATAAAGACTAAACGGATATAAGAGATACCCGGGATTACGCCAATAGTCTCCTTCAAAACCAAGTCACCTACATGCGATTAAGGAAACCCCCTACTTCTGTCTACCAAACGAAGCACCTGGAACACCTCAAATCACCTAAAGGAACAAAATCAAATTTCAAGTCAGCTTTTCTAGCAACTCAACCCGACTCACCCTTATGCCAGAGCCACCATCAAAATCCACAATATCCCACCCAAAGCCAGACTACTTGTGTGCTCCAGAGACTTACTGTACAATGAAACAGCACAGCACCTTTCCAAATCCCTATCGCCAATAGCCAAAACTGCTGATTCTTACATTCTGGACTCCAATGAATCTTACAGTAACATCAAAAAAGTCACCAACCGTGGGAATCTCACGAAAGGAAGCCATCAACAACTTTCGCAAATGCATTGAGGAAATACCAATCCCACTTACCACTGACAGCATTATAGACCTAGTTCCAACCTACATTTCGGCCACCAAATTCACATGGGGAGACAAACTAGAGAACTACCCATGGGAAGCCTACTATCCCCTCTGTTAGCTGAAGTTTATCACAGCGGAATTAAGTTCACGATGGGGTTAGAAACAGACAATCACAATAGCCTCCCATTTTTAGATGTCAATGTTCAAAAGATCAACAACTCTCTCCGCACTTCAGTTTATAGTAAACCGACCCGCACCGATCCATTATGATACTGCTCAGAGTCTATGAGACTATAAATAGCCACGACACGTACAATTCTTTACAAATATGTCAACTATTACAGCCGTAAAAAAAACTATTGTTGACGATTTTGATTAGCAGTAAAATTTAGCATTTTGGTTATTACAGCAGCTGTAGAAATTACGTTTCATAATTTTCATAAAATGTTCCATAATGGCATCCCACAGTTCTCTCGGCACGTGCTTTTGCCTAATCACTGTACAAGAAACCCCTAAACTGTTGGTTTATTGGGGTTTTCACTATTACCGTTTATGAATGAGATAGGTATAAATAAAGTGTAAACACTTTGCGGTGCAGTACGTTGGGCAATAAGGAAACAGGTCCCGAAATTCATTTACAGTTTGACTTTCAAAGTACATGTATTTGACAGCATATACTTTTCGGAGATTTTTTGGGGGGGTTTTTTGTTGTTGTTTTTTTTTATTAGAAGTAATCATCCTCAAACACTACTGGACTGACTGATCCCTGTTTGAAATCATGACCGATCGATTACATGATTAACGAGAGCAATAATATTTCCACCGTGTTTCAATACTTTTAAACATATATTATGCAAGAGCTAAATCTGCCTATTGCAGGTCTTTCTTTGGGTCTGACATGTCATCTAGATTATGATTAACGTCTTTTCATGTTAATAAAATTTATTAATGTCTAATTAATAGTTTATATAACATTTCAGGCCTAAAGACAGACCTGTATTAGGTAGATTTAGCTCTTCCATAATGTATGTTTAACTTCACATTAGACAATTCGTGGGCTGGTCATTAACTGCTCTATGACCACGTAATGTTAAATTGAGACAAATGGGTGTGATGTTTGGTATCACTGCATTTTAAATTCTATGAAATTTGACCAAATTTTCACAGTTGTTGAAGCTATCAATGTAAGAAGTGACGTTTCTTGATGCAGTGTGATTCCATTTAGTCGAATTGAAATACGATAAATGGAGATAGGAATTTGTGGTTTACCAAATGTAATGAATTTGTCAGTGACATAGAGATCAGTTTTATCCCCAAAATGGCGTGAATCACATAGCTGTAAAAGGGGTGTTTTTCACAAATTTCAGCGGTACTGGGAATTAAACAGCACAATCTTTGTAGTTAAAAATTACTCATACCGAGAACTCCCGACGTCTGACATTCTAATTGAATTATCCTGTGTCGAGAACTCTTAACGTCAGACACCGTTAGACAATCCATCTCCTTGAATTGTGTACATCTCAAACAACCCCATATAACCAAATACAAACAGGGTTTCACAAAAAAGCTGTCTTTAGGTGTTTAACATTCAGTGCCTTTCTAACAGCTGCAAGATTTCACTGTCTGGCAGTATTTTAATCCCCTGCCGACTAAATTTAACTGTCCTGGAAATCCAGTCATGCTACTTTCCTTTTCGATCATTTTTACACAAGATCAACTGGCACCAGATCCGGGAATTCTATTGGTGAAAGTGGACATATAACTTTATGAGTAGGAATGAACCCAAAATAAAATCAAAGGCCTATGTGTATTTTGATAATTTAACCTAGGCGCGGTGGGGTGGGGGCATTCTTAAATTATGCCCAGAGAACATAACGCCTGTTGATACGAAATTAGTTCCTTTTCGGTCATTTTTACACAAGATCACAAGGCACCAGATCCGGGAATTCTATTGGTGAAAGACAGTGAAAGTGGACATATAACTTTATGAGTAGTAATGAACCCAAAATTAAATCAATGGCCTATGTGTATTTAGCCTATGCGCGGTGGAGTGAGGGGGGGGGGCGTTCTTGTATTAAATCATGCTCAGAGGACATAACACCTGTTGATACGAAATTAGTTTTTATGATAATATCTCACTTTTATTGAAAAGTGGACACAAAACCAGTTAATTCTCGGCCCACGAATTTTCGAGTACATGCATATTTACTAAAGTTAATGTCAAGTTATTTTGTCATTAGTTTCGCCCATACAACTGTGTATATTGTTCGGCTAATGGCTATTTAGTTATTAGTGGGGTACATTAGAACTGGCTTGACAAGGAATGGTTGCAGATAGCACGAACTATGTCTGTCATAAAAAGCTGTTTAGAATATGAGTCAATCCTACTCATTCTAGTTATGTTCAGTTCTGCTCGAATATCTTGGAGAAGTTTTTGTCCTCTGGGATCATGGATATACATGTGTGGCAATTTATTCTTATAATAATAGTTGCATTTCTAGCCATAATAATATTATTTGGAAATACTTTAACTTTGATAGCTATATACAAAACACGCGTGTTACAAACTATTCCAAATATGTATGTCGCCTCTTTAACTGTAGCTGATCAACTTTCGTTTTTATACGCCCACATGGAAATGTGGTCGTATATTGCCGTCGCCCCCGTCCGTCCGTCTGTCGGTCCGTCCGTCCGTCCGTCCGTCCGTCCGTCGGTCCGTCCGTCCGTCCGTCCGTCCATCGTCCACAATTTCTTGTGAACGCTCTAGAGGCTAAAGTTAATATCCGATTGACTTTAAATTTATACACAGTGTTTAAGGTCATGAGACGAAGAAGCCTATTGATTTTCGGTGATATCCGATAATTACTACCAGAGTTATGACCCTTGATCACTTTGAAAAATCTTGTGAACGCTCTAGAGGCTAAAGTTAATATCCGATTGACTTTAAATTTATACACAGTGTTTAAGGGCATGAGACGAAGAAGCCTATTGATTTTCAGCGATATCCGATGATTAGTACCAGAGTTATGACCCTTGATCACTTTGAAAAATCTTGTGAACGCTCTAGAGGCTATAGTTAATATCCGATTGACTTTAAATTTATACACAGTGTTTAAGGTCATGAGACGAAGAATCCTATTGATTTTCGGTGATATCTGATAATTACTGCCAGAGTTATGACCCTTGATCGCTTTGATAAATCTTGTGAACGCTTTAGAGGCTAAAGTTAATATCCGATTGACTTTAAATTTATACACAGTGTTTAAGGTCATGAGACGAAGAATCCTATTTATTTTCGGTGATATCCGATAATTACTACCAGAGTTATGACCCTTGATCACTTTGAAAAATCTTGTGATCTCTCTAGAGGCTAAAGTTAATATTTAATTGACTTTAAATTTATACACAGTGTGTAAGGTCATGATACGAAGAAGCCTGTTGATTTTCAGCAATATCCAATAATTCCTGCCCGAGTTATGACCCTTGATCACTTTGAAAAATCTTGTGAACGCTCTAGAGGCTAAAGTTAATATCCGATTGAATTTAAATTTATACACGGTGTTTAAAGTCATGATGCAAATAAGCCTATTGATTTTCAGCGATATCCGATAATTACTACCAGAGTTATGACCCTTGATCACTTTGAAAAATCTTGTGAACGCTCTAGAGGCTAAAGTTAATATCCGATTGAATTTAAATTTATACACGGTGTTTAAAGTCATGATACAAAGAAGCCTATTGATTTTCAGCAATATCAGATAATTACTGCCAGAGTTATGACCCTTGATCACTTTGAAAAATCTAAAGTTAATATCCAATTGACTTTAAATTTATACACACTATTTACGGTCATGATAAAAATAGCCTATTTATTTTCAGCGATATCCGATAATTACTACCAGAGTTATGACCCTTGATCACTTTGAAAAACCCTATGAATGCTCTAAAGGCTAAAGTTAATATCAGATTGACTTTAAATTTGTACACTTTGGTTAGGGTCATGAGACGAAGAATCCTATTTGATTTTCTGTGATATCTGATAATTTCTGGCACTTGATCACTTTGAAATATCTTGTGGACAAAGGCCTTCAGACAAACCATCAAAACTATTCTAATCAATTCTGATAATTACTTAATGTTCTCCTTACTGATAAAAGAAACAATATGCGACAACCCTTGTTGACTGCCCGGACGACTTAGCTGTTGTGGGCGTATGTTTCGTTGCCTGGCAACCTATCTTTTACTTGTTTGGGATTTGTTGTGTTTCATATTCCTTCTTCACGGCATATATTCGACAACGAGAACCTTTGTATATTATTATATGTGTGGACAATATCTTTAGCATGTGAATCAATATTGATGATGACCACCGTGGCAATTGACAGATGTGCGAACGTCAGATTTCCGTTCAAATATCAACTCTGGATCACAAAAAAGAAAGCGGCTTTCATCATATGCGCAACTTGGGTACTGAGCCTTTCACTAAATATGGCATTATTTTTTGAAAACAACTGGTCAAAAAATATAGCATGTTCGTCTTACCTGGTCCTTACTAAGGCTCAAAGGTCAACAATGATAATAACGTTTTTCCTTGTAACCACAACTACGTTAAGTTGCTATGGTTACATAATGCATGTTACAACAAAGCAAAGAAGAATTATTCAAATCCAAGTGATAAATTTGGGTGAAAGTTCGCTAGCTATAAAGAATTCAAGAAAATCTGTAAAACTTTATTTCATTATATTTTGTATGTTTCTGATTTGTTGGTCGCCATCGGCACTTTGCGCGGTCCTTAGTTTGTTTGGATCCGACGAAAAGCCATTACCGCAGTGGTTTATTCACATCTCAATATGTGTTGGGCTATTAAATACAAGTTTAAATTGTCTAGTTTATGGGTGGCAGAATAAGGACTTTCGAGAGGCGTACAAAAAGATACTTTACAAACAAAGAAAATTATAGAAGACAATTTTGTGACCGGATAACTAGAGGGGACACTTTGATAGACATATTGCTCGAGATCCGAGGTTCCAATTAAATATATCTCATGTTCAAATCTTTACGGACATTTTTTGATGGTGTGATTTCGGTTTAAAAGTAATGTCATGTATTACGTTTAAAGCATCAATTGCAGAGCCCTACCAAAATCCAGTACACTACAGCAAACTATGCAGAGTCCACTACATTTTCTTGCCACACGTCACACTCTAGGCTTTTACCTCACCGTGGTTTAGTGGCCTATGCATTAATCTACTGTTTGGTATTCACAGCATGCGTCTTCGATGCCTTATTTGTAAATAGACACACTTATATACAGTGTTACCATGAATAATTGTAACTATTAACAGCACATTTTACAGCGTTACTATGTAAATATGAATTTCTTGTCATATCATCAAAATCACACTCCAGTGAATTGTTTAAAGCCAGGCTACCGGAACTACCGGTAAAAATCTTGGCTATGTGACCGATGAATTTATGCCCCCAGTTCCCCAAAGCAATTGTATCATAAGGGAAATGCATCTTCAAGTGAGAGCTATTTCGAAAATAAGCTGTAATCTTAATAATGATGCTTGCCAGAGTATTGTTTGAGCATTTAAGTAACATCTCATATGGACGATGCAAATTCTCTTTTATTAGGAGCATCAGAGATAGCTTAAAACATACTACAAATAGCGCAAAAAATGCTGCGCGTTTCGGAACTAGAACACGAAAATTTGATAATATATCAACTATGTTACAGAAACTCCATTGGGTTCCAGTTCAAACGAGAGCTCTATTTAAAGTACTTGTGAAAGTGTTTAAATCACCCAGTTATTTAAAAGAGCTGTATGATTTCTATACATTCCGGTGATTCAACTTTCATTATTCAAGTGATCGTAGCATATTGAGGATTCCTAAAGATAATAAACGTTCTGGTGAATATGCGTTCTCCGTCAGAGCATCTAAAATGTGAAATGATCTTCCAAAAACTCTTCGAGAGTCCTCTTCCATCCAGGGCTTTAAAAGACAAACTTAAAAACATACTTATTTCAAAAATTGAACTGTTTTGTTGTGAATGCGCTTAGGAACAGTCATGTGTAATGAAGCACTATATAAATTGAATAATAATAATAATATTTTTTGTATTTTGCCCATCTTGATGACAAGCTCCACAATTGGCGAAGGGGTACTTGTGTCCTTTCATCATAATATTTACCTTTCGTCATTAACCCTGTAACCAAGTATTGCAACTTGACGGTTGTGTTCATACCTTCGGGTTCATGTATATTTAATTAAAGCTTGGTGTGGTAATTTCAATCGAAATTCGGAATATTCCACATTCCATTTGCGTTACAGCAGAATTAATATTTAAAACTTGATAAGGTTATTTTAATCTTGTGTTATTGCAATTAGATGGATGTCAATGCTTGATTTGTGATTGCCCCACATAGTGGTATCCATTCACTCAAAACGCATTATACTATTACCGTCGTACAATTTTGTATTGCCAGAAGCATTATCAAGCTAACGTCACGACTGGTGAACTAGCCAGTTGTTTTTATCACCAATCCCATTAGTAGGTTCTTTTGAGTTAAAATAGAAATCAGTGAAAACGAAAACAACTGTGGTTAATTTTGCTTTGAATAATCTCTAAAAACTCTTTATTCTAATGATTAAATGAAGTTCTGTGATAATTTTCAAAGAAATACCAAGGTCTAGTTATCTGGTGGCGCAGTGGACAAGTTACTTGGATGATATTTAAATTTGTCTGGATAAATCAATCGGTTTGTTTTTCTTGATGTTTTCTAGCGATTAGATTACTGTTGCGGGTTATTGCTTTGTTTTGATTTCCCCTCATCACAGTTTATATACGATATCAAAATATTGAGTTTTCTCAGGGAGGCGATTATAGTTTCTCAAGTATACGCCATACAGTGTACTATGCGGGAAATTTGCACCGGATTAGGGTTTACCCTAGCCCTCTTTATATTTCGTGACCTTTGGCCAAACTTGAAGCTGGCCTTGTCAAATAGATCTAAGCGTTGTTTACCGCGACTAAATAAAGATTATAATAAAGATGAATTTCATCATGCAATATGATCGGAGATTGCTTCCCATACAAGTGTCATTCTTTCTTTCAAAACGATGTCATCAGTAAAGGAAGTCGCAGTAAGGGGCTTGACCACTCAAAGGGGGGGGGGGAGGCAACGTCTAGTTATTCGGATGGTATATGAACCTGGTGTCGGTGTGCGCGTAAAAAGAACTCTTGATAAATAGATCCTTCTACATAGCAAAATGTGTGACGTATAACCGTTTTCATTGGCTCTGTAGACACTCTGCAAAGAGATCCATCTACTTCATACTTCCAGAATAAATCTCTGTCCTGAATGACCGACATATACAAATGTTAGTATATTACTTTGTAATGCGTTTCTCCCCCGTTTCTCATTTTGCATGCACTAAATAAACCTACTTAAATCCATTAAATAGAAGTAGAGTAAATACATCTCAGAATTCTGGAAGAATACTTAGTGTTTTCGGCTTAAATTGTCGATTTAGGACTTAAAATGTCGATCAACTAGCTTAGTGTCTGTTCTCAAGCGGAACGAACTGTAGACAGGCAGCCAAGGTTTGTATGCTCTATCGGGACAGAAAGTAGGACGTTATACTCCATTTTATTTTTTTATTTTTTTTTAATGTCATACGTTTTAACTTTTTTAGGGTTTTGTTGTTCATGAGTTTCAGTAGTTAATATTATTAATGACACATTAGACAAATTGTTATTTCCGAGTATATTTACTTAATTATAAATACAATAGTTAGTTAATGACAAATTACGTATAGCCATTATTGTCATCAATACAGCCATGTTTACTGTTCTACTACTGGATACTTTAATTGTTATTACGTGTAGTTGGGGAAACTGGCTTATTGCTATGACAAGCTTAGGATAGGAGTGTATGTTATTATTTCTGCTCTGGTATCCTGACGAAAGTTCTTCCTTTATTGTAGCATGGAAATAATATATTAAATGCGTGACAAGTAATATTGATATTGCTCACGGATGTAGCCATACAATTAATGACAAATTACTTATAGCCATTATTGTCACCCACGCCGTGATCACTGTTGGACTGATGGATACGACCACTTTGTCATTAAATGTAGTTAGGAAACGGGCTTATTGCTGTTTCTCAAACACATTATGACAAGTTTTGAAGACTGGGAGTGTATGCTATTATTTCAGCTCGGGTATTCTGACGAAAATTTTCTTCTGTATTGTAGCATGGAAATATATGCGTGGCAAGTAATATTTGTAATAGTACTCATAGTTGTAGCCATAGCAATATTATTTGGAAATACTCTAACTTTGATTGCTATATACAAAACGAGTGTGTTACGAACAATACCGAATATGTATGTTGCATGTTTAACTGTTACTGATCTACTTTCGTTTTTTTCTTGTTTAGGATTTGTTTTATTTCATATTCCATATTCACGATCTATATTCGACAACGAGAACCTTTGTATATTATTCTATGTGTGGACATTTGTTTTAACATCTGAATCTATATTGATGATGACGATCGTGTCAATCGATAGATGTGCTAACGTCAAATTTCCATTCAAATATCAACTCTGGATGACCAAAAAGAAAGCAATTCTAGTCATATGTGCAACTTGGGTATTGAGTCTCTCAATTAATGTGGTATTGTTCTTTGAAAACAATTGGTCAGAAACTACAGTCTGTTCGTCTTACTTGGTTCTTACTAAGGGTCAAAGGTTAACAATAATCATAGTGTTTTTCCTTGTTACCGCAACTACTTTTAGTTGCTATGGTTACATAATGTGTGTTACAATAAAACAAAGGAGAATTATTCAATTACAAGAGAAAAATTTGGGTGACAATTCATTGACCATAAAGAATTCAAGAAAATCTGTCAAACTTTATTTTATTGTATTTTGTATGTTTTTGATTTGTTGGTCGCCAGCGGTACTTTGTGCAGTCCTTAGTTTATTTAGAACCGAGGAAACGCCATTACCGCAGTGGTTTATTCATATATCCGCCTGTGTTGGACTTTCGAATACAAGTTTAAATTTTCTAGTTTATGGATGGCAGAATACGGACTTTCGAAGAGCATACAAAAAGATACTTTGCAAGCAAAGAAAACTGGGAGACATTTCTGTTTCTGTGGTGGGATAACTTGTTTAGCAATTTTTAGGGGAACACTCATATTCCTGAAGCAATGGCCCGAGAAATCTGACCATTGCTGGATTAGCTTCGGATTCTTGAACTTTTACGGGAGTGTGTCTATTCTTCCCGTTCTGTCAATCACTTCTTCTCGTTGAATCACTCAGTACAGCAACATCGTTTAATCTGGGTCTTCCTCAAAACTTTGGACAGCAATTTAAGGTATTAAAAACGGGGAAAGTATGTTCGTTTCCAAACAGTATTGTTTACATTTTAATCGATTTGATGGCCTCGTTTGTCACACAATTAATTTTACTGCAATATTCTGCTATGCACTGGTTAATTGAGCATAATAAAATCGTGAGCCATGACGTAACGCTATGTAAACTTTTTTGGTCCAATTTGTTGCTTTGTTGTAAAGGTAAAGCCGTTGTAACGCTGCCAGCTACTTTACAGCAGTGGGTAGTGGGATTAACTATAATCAAACGAAACACAGCGCGGAGTATGGGGAACACCTTTACTGGCCAGTTTCCATATATGTTCAAAACTATAAGGGTAGATTGTCGTTGTGTGATCTCTACTGCCATATAGTAATTATGAATATAATGTGTGGTGTTATTAAAGGTCTCTTCTGACCAATTGTGGCTGCTTTATCAACAAAATTGTGCGTCTGAGGCGTGGTCAAACTAAAAGTCACTTTTCAGAAGGATTTGTTTTTGTAATGTTGTCTCTACCCAGTATGGTTTCTAAACGATGCTATTGACTATTTGTTGTTTTTACATAAGTATTAACTGTTTGATTGAACTAATGGATGTGAACGAATGATCTAGAATCAATGAATACAAATTTCGTTTTGTTTGTCAGGAACTCGCTGCATTATAAATCTAGATAAAATTGTCAGACATTTTCCCGTGTTTGTTTATCACCAAATATATTAATGGATGTGTTCTAATGGAGCTGTATTCCTGTGTGAGTCAATTAAATAGATAATAAACCACTTTACATGAACATTAACGATCCACAGGGGCACACAGGCAGTGGAAAGCTCGTATGCGTCTTTTCTATCGTTATGTTGAATTATTGAAAACTACCTAAGGCCTAAGGTCATGGAATGTAATAAACCCATGATTGAC
Organism: Patella caerulea; assembly: GCA_036850965.1. Lineage (NCBI taxonomy): Eukaryota > Metazoa > Mollusca > Gastropoda > Patellidae > Patella > Patella caerulea. The sequence continues at coordinate 14,197,204 of JAZGQO010000014.1, read as the reverse complement.
AAACATTTTATCATCTTTCACTAGGCTACTTCAAAGAAGACATTTTGACAATTTGCCTTTTTCTTTTATTGTAGCCACCATTGTGGTGTACACTAGCAAGACAATAACTTCAATGGAAGAGCACCGGCATTGCCCGGAAATATACTGAGATACAATTGAAAAGCACCAATTTTATAAATGGGTCCCTTTAATGGGTGAAGAATTTGACTTTAAGATCTATCTCTTAGTAGTATGCCAATTGTTTGGATAAACCGTGTTCCCTGAAACAATCTTATTAAAATTAAATCTTTGTTTATATATAATGTATTTCATTTTTATACGCCCACATAGAAATGTGGACGTATATTGCCGTCGCCCCCGTCCGTCCGTCTGTCGGTCCGTCCGTCCGTCCGTCCGTCCGTCCATCGTCCACAATTTCTTGTGAACGCACTAGAGGCCAGGGTTAATATCCGATTGACTTTAAATTTATACACAGTGTTTAAGGTCATAAGACGAAGAAGCCTATTGATTTTCACGGATTTCCGATAATTAATGCCAGAGTTATGGCCCTTGATCACTTCAAAAAATCTTGTGGATGCTCTAGAGGACAAAGATGATGTCCGATTGACATCAAATTTATACACAGTGTTTAAGGTCATGAGACGAAGAAGCCTATTGATTTTCAGCGATTTCTGATAATTAGTGCCAGAGTTATGACCCTTGATCACTTTGAAAAATCTTGTGAACGCTCTAGAGGCTAAAGTTAATATTGGATTGACTTTAAATTTTAACACAGTGTTCAAGGTCATAATACGAAGAAGCCTATTGATTTTCAGCAATATCCGATAATTACTGCCAGAGTTATGACTCTTGATCACTTTGAAAAATCTTGTGAATGCTCGAGAGGCTAAAGTTAATATCCGATTGACTTTAAATTTATACACAGTGTTTAAGGTCATAAGACGAAGAAGCCTATTGATTTTCACGGATTTCCGATAATTAATGCCAGAGTTATGGCCCTTGATCACTTCAAAAAATCTTGTGGATGCTCTAGAGGACAAAGATGATGTCCGATTGACATCAAATTTATACACAGTGTTTAAGGTCATGAGACGAAGAAGCCTATTGATTTTCAGCGATTTCTGATAATTAGTGCCAGAGTTGTGTCCCTTGATCACTTCAAAAATTCTTGAGGATGCTCTAGAGGCCAAAGTTAATATCTGATTGACTTTAAATTTACACACACTGTTTAAGGTCATGAGACAAAGAAGCCTACTGATTTTCAGCGATTTCAAATAATTACTTCCAGAGTTATCTCCCTTGATCACTTCAAAAAACCTTGTGACGCTATAGATGCCAAACTTATCATCCGATTGACTTCAGATTGATACACAGAGTTTAAGGTGTTGAAACGAATAAGTATTTTGATTTTCAATGAATTTTGATAACTGAACAGCTAAATCCATGATGTTAAATGTTTCCTATACTAATTGTTAGCGTGGGGCAAAACTTTATAAAAAGCAAACAAATTCTAATGATTTTCAGATAATTACAAAATGAGTTGTTACTCTTAATCAGATTTTAGTGTATAACAAATGTTTCATTCCCAAAAAAAGTAAAAATATGCGACAACCCTTGTTGACTGCCCGGACGATTTAGCTGCTGTGGGCGTATGTTTCGTTGCCTGGCAACCTATCTTTATTTTATCTAATGCTTACTGTTTCGGATAACTTACAAAATACTGAACATAAGACGAAAAAAACGGATAAAGAATTGAATTACATTCCATTTTAAAAATCAGATTGTTTTAATGTTTATGAAATATCGGAGAAGCCTCCGTAGGTCAGTGGGTAAGGCGCTGGTTAGATCCCCCTGTTGACCAACAAACTTCCTCAGGATTTTGCAGCCTTGTTTCCGCTAGTCATTCGGGTGACGTAAACGTATCAATTGGAATTCGGTGAAGAGTAGGGGGAAACTCCGTTGCTCGAGCCAAATTGCTCTGATAGCATACTGCATGGCCATTGCCCGACTTCATTATCCCCGTTGGTGCAGAATTGTATGACGTTTAACTATCAATTTATTTCTTTTATGAATTATTATTGAAGTATGATGAAATTGTTAAATGGACATGTGCAGAAAATGTTGGTACCGATGGCGGAATTTCAACTTTTGGCATAAAGTTGCTTATCCATGATTGATAATAAGTATCTTTTTTTTATATTAAACAGTTTATTAGTTTTCATATGAGTACTGTGACAATCGTGGCGGGGGAACATCGGCATAATTGTTGGTTGGGCTGTTAGATCCGTCGAATGATTCATCCACCTCATCGATTTCAGCGAACTCCCTGATCAAAAATAAGAGCAGGTATTTTAATATATCTAAAGTCATAAATATCGTGATGAATACATGTGGCATTAACTACCGACAAAAAATAAATGAAAGAGAGAGAGAGATAGAGAGAGAGAGAGAGAGCGCGCGCCTTTCATGAACAAGATTACAAGTCCGGTTATCAGCAGATGATTCTGTCCGACACAACAAATTGTTTGTTTTTCGATATTCAAAGCCGATTTGATGTACAGCTACAAAATGTCCCCAAAACACGAACGGGGGGTGGGGTGGGGCATAGGCCATACGAGCGGCTTTTGACTCTATGAGTTCAAAATAACGAAACGAATAGGATTTGTGTTTTAATCAGATTGCAAAAACACATTTGATTTTGAATATCGAAAAACGAATAGATCCTTTTTCGATATCCGCCAATATCAACAAACAAGGAGAAAGTGCAGTTTTCATGCGAACAGACTGCTCATGCATCCTCATTTATGATATCTATAGTTCGTTTTAGAAAACTTATTTAATCAAATGTGTTTTTGAGACATTCTGTAGATATACATCCATCAAATCTTTTTTGATTTCAAGTTTGAATATCGAAAAACGAATAGCTCCTTTTTAATATTCGCCATTGTCGCAAGCGATACAAGTAATCGCTAATAAACTTATTGCACTCATAGGCGTAGGAGGGGGGGGCAGGGGGTTTGGGGGCATTAAATTTTTGGGGCAATGAAAAATTCGACGACCTCTTTTTTCTATTAACGTTTAGAGAAAAAATATAACTAACTTATTTCTGTGAGATCCACAAAGCCCGAAAAGTATTTTCTCGTCTTTTTCTTGTCCACTGCATGCCCGAAAATATGCCCGAAGCTCTCTTATGATAGGTTATGCCAAAAAAAAAACCGGTATTGCCCGAAAATAGGTATTACCCGAAAAACGGGCATTGTGCCAGAAAACGGCAGAGGAAACGAGCCAAATGGAAAACTGCTAGGAAACAGCCAGTTGCCAGGATGGATTCGCCGTTTTCGGACGTCATTTTGTTCCTGAGTCCTGGTGAGAGGATTATATTGATTTATATTATACAATATATTGATTATATATACTATATATTGATCATATTGATTTCGATATATATACTATATTAATTATATTATATTAATTTCAGGCAATTTTCTCTTATGCCCCCCCCCCTGAATTACTTTGACCTCCTACGCCTATGATTGCACTTACCGTTGAGACTGATTTATATCTACTCCCGAGGAACGGATTCTTTCTTCTGATAGTCTTGAACACACCCTTAAATTAAAAACAAAAACAATATAGGAAGTCGAGAATTGAAAAAAGAAAGAATGTATCGCGGTGGCATTATTTTCGGTGGAGTGGTGTGAGGATATGCCGCACTTCTTACTATTCTTTATTGATGATTACATACGGACGACTCTAATAACAAACTTATAGAGGTCGTCGACTACCTACTGAACCAGGGGCTCTTGGGCGGCAAGGAACAGGGTATAGTCGTTCGGGTGGGAAGAACTTATGTATATGTATGTATCTGTCTGCCTGTCTGTCAATTGGTAACTCACTTCTTTAGGTTATCAATAGATCCAATCAGCTCTAAAACTCTACTGGCCCTCTCTAATATCTCGTCTGTAAAATAAGGACATAATTTAATTTTATGAAATAAAGCATATAATGCCTGACAATGAAACATATACCCACCAGCATCTAAGGCGTACATACAAGACTTTCTCCTGGATAGAAATTGGGCACCAAACTCTATGTTTTTTTCCCAACCCAGAGAATTACAAAAGAACCATTTGGTCTGAGAAATTCGGTAATAAGAAAAAAGTACAACCATTGTGATCGTAATACATTGCTGTTGTGAAAAAGCTTAACGGTTTCTGAGATATGTCCCGGAATAACAATGACATACCTAAATTAAGTCAAATGAGTTTCGAATTTAAAATAAGTAAAAGCTTGCACACAAAGTTTTATCCTGAACGGTTCCTTGGATATGCTCTGGAATAATATTTTTACAACAAAAACTACATGTATGTCAAATTTGTTTTTAGCAATTCCTAATTGGAAAAGGTAGAATTGCTATATTATATTGAGTAAAGTCTGTTAAATGCTTTGATCACGCATCTTAAAGGGGTCATTCCAATTTTAAGTTGTTTGAAAACGTATATTGAGTTAGTTGCTCTGCCCTAAGGCAGAGGTTCTTTACGGGCTTTTCACGCAAACATTGAGCTGTTTTATTCTAAAATATAATAGTGATTGGAGTTTTTGAAAATATTCTTGTCAAACAATTCTGATGTCTTTATTTATATTCAAAATATATATTCCCGTATCTACATTATTTGGGTCTCCAGTTTGAAAATTAAATAAGCCTACCCTTTTCTTGTTGCTCTTCGTCCTAAAAAAAAAATAAAATACAGCAATTTTAAAATAATAAGTTATTTGATTATTTCGAACAAAAACCATCATAAAATTACGCAGTATTATGTAGAACAATTTTATACGACCATATTTTTATGCGTGCGTATTATGTCGTCGCCGCTGTTTATATCAAGGGTTTGATTTTGTCAAGTATTGGACCGTAACCGCCCGAATTATTGCCTATTCTTTATACAATTATAACTGTTTCGTACCAAGGCCCAGTCGAGGTAAAATAAACCTTTACAGCAGTTGGGGATTCGATGAAGAGTAAACAGAATCGCGGCTACGATATCAATTAATGAAATAGCGTTTTATCGGACGTCAGCTCCAAATGAAATGAAGTGAGGTTTAACGTGCTATGATGAGGGTATCATATTCCATGGGCTATGATGAGGACAATTTTGCCTGGCCTACGTCACAAGGGCCTACTCGTGTATCGAATTCAAAATGCTAAGGATCTTTTTCGTGTACGCCTCGGTTTTTCGTACCACCCGAACGACTTGATAGCTGTCCACTGAGTGACAAGGGGGAAACCACATCAGAAAATCCGGATTAACTTTCTCGACCAATGCAAGGATCGAACACGTGACCTCTCGGATAGCGAGCCGGCGTCTTATCCACTTAGCCACAATGGGCTACATTGCGCCAAATCTCTCATAGCACAGTTATGTCCCTCTTCATAAGCCCACTTGATACAATTAACTCCCATTTCATTCTTCTTCAGAACTTCTTTGACGTTAACCTAAAAACTTTCCGACCACTTTAATTATAAATCATTAAAAGTAATCCGTATGGTTGAGTATTACCCTGGGAACCTCAACGAAATTAAGTACAAACCCCCGAGTCGTCCTCCGAATCTCCTGTATGTTCGGTTCTTGCTGACATTTCACCATCTATTGGCGATTCATAGGCGTCATCCTCGTTGACTTCAAAATCTGGATTCAGACCATCATCTTCTCTCATACCAGTGTTGTAATAATCTAGGTCAGTATAAATGTGTTCGGAAGGACCGGTTTCTATCTTGTCTAATAATTTAACTGTGTCCCCGTCTGTTACTCTTGGTGGAACCACGGGTGTCATAGAAATAGCACTAATAAAAACAACCATAAAACAATTCAACTTTCAAGAAACAAATATGCTGAATGCAACCAATTAATGTCATTCAATTGACACCCCTTACGCTAACTATATGTCAGTGTCCATACACATCGCACTTAAACTTTTTAAATGATAAAATTATTTTATTGCTTTCAAAAAGTTAAAAGCTACAATTTTAACAGGCTATCTCTCGGTGATCGAAAACTTATAAGCTTCAATTCCCGCAATTGAATGTTAGAAAAAAATGGGAATCGGGATGTGTGACAATAATATTTTGAGTACTGCCTGTCTATCAATTCTTTACTTATGTGAAAATCTCTCTCAAATCGATCTTCTTTCAAGTCGTGACCTGGGATAGCCACGTCCATGTGAATATATTGAGCATAAGCTTTAAACGAACCTTGTTTTCTTCTTTCCTTTACAACAATTACAACAGATTGTACAACACAATATAAAGCATGTTAATAACAACAGTGGGCCAACAACCAGTAAAGCACGCATTGTCATTGTGCTCCATAGTCCCAGCTGAGCTAAAAAAAAAATATATATATACATATATTAAATATACACACGAGTACGTAATACAGAAATGAATTATTAGAAGTAAATAGTAGTCTACGGTACAGATAGAGAAGCTCCTCCTTTTGGTCACTTGTTATATCAAAAAATATCAACACGAGCCGAGTTGCTTTTGTTTTGTTTTTTTAACTTTATCGACGAGCGAAAGATTTTATTTGTCACCCAACCCCTTCTTGTACGCACAAATAAATAAATATAATTCTTTGCTATAGATTTCACTTTTCGTTTTACTGAACCCGATAAAATTACGACAGCAATTCAACCATCGCAAAGTCCTTCATATTGAACCAGTGTTACCTTCAAAGCCAATTAAATAAAAAAATAGTTCCTTTTTAATAAGAAAGGAGTTACTTTTAACAAAAAATGAAATGTTCTTTGAAAGTAAAAAAGTGTTTCCTTTTTGATTGACCAATCAATTTCATGTAAAGTGATATCTCCAAAGGATTCTGAAATTTATCACAAAAGCGATATCTACTGTAGAATGTGTTATTGGGAGATAAAATAACAATAGTCTTTGGATACATATATCACAAAACACAGATGTAGATCCATTAGTTTGTAAAAATTAAAAATGAGAAACCATTAAAATTTACTTAGTGAAACAGCATGACGTAGAACAGGGAAAGTATGGGTAATTATTCTAAACCCATCATGGTTTATAATACAGGCGTAGATTCCTTCGTGGTGACTATTCGGTTTTAACATTAAAGCACTTTCGTGTGGATTACCCGGCACCTGAAAACAAAACAAAATCCAATATTTACCTTGAGTCGCAGTGGCATTTAATGATTGGGGACAGTACAAAAAACATAATAATATACTATTCCAAAAAAGTAGGGGATATTTGATTTTGGGGGCATAAAACTAAAAAATGCAAATGACTACGAAAAAAGTCACTATAGAACCTAACAGAAGAAACATTTCCAGTTACATGTGACGCCCAAACGCACCAATAGCTACCGCATGGAATGCAGGTGATGCTTGGAATCATCATGGCGGTCCAACCCAAAATTTGCACGACTCTTACTTTGAATGTTACAGTCATTGTGGCATTGAATTCCAGGGTGGAAACATCAGTTTAATTGTTTTAGTGACCAGAAAACAAATTTTGATATGCGTCGGCTTACCCAAAATGAAAGGTTACGTGCCCTTGGCATGCTACAGATCGGCAAAACACAGGCGGTTGTGGCGCGGACGATGAATGTTTCTCAGTCTGTCATCATAAGCAGGCTATGGTCCAGATACCGATACCACGCTCAGGTCGACCAAGGGCGACAACTCAAGCCCAGGATCGATTTATCCATACCTTGGCCTTGAGAAATCGTGTCATCACAGCAAATCAGATCAGCGCTCGTCTTCAAACAGACACTGGTGTGAGAGTGAGTGGCCAGACGATTCGGAATCGACTGCATAGGGGTCACCTTCGCGCCCGACGTCCTCGCGTGATCCCTTGTTTGAGAGATCATCACATTCAGGCAAGACGTCGTTGGTGTAGGGATCGTCAACACTGGGATAATCGACGCTGGAGCAATGTGGTGTTTTCAGATGAGTCAAGGTTCACTGTTGATTTTTTGGACAGACGTAGGAGGGTGTGGCGTCGTCGAAACGAGAGCTTCCAAGGCGTTAACGTCATCAGACATGATCGATTTGGGGGTGGTTCTGTTATGGTGTAGGGAGGCATCACTGTTGCTGGAAGAACGGCTTTACATGTTGTTGCAGGGCGTGTTACAGACCAGTACTACCGGGACAACATCTTGGCAGTCCATATTGTGCCGTTCGCACGACGTCATGGCGCCGTTTCATCTTCCAGGATGACAACGCAAGATGTCACAGGGCCAGGATCGTTACAGGTTACCTCCAACAACAGAACATCACCACATTACCATGGCCAGTTCTGAGTCCCGACCTCTCCCCCATCGAGCTTGTCTGGGACATGCTTGGACAGAGGTTACGTCAACGTCAACAACGTCATGCCAATGTCCAGGAACTTTCTGCTGCGTTGCAACAGGAATGGGACAATCTGGACCAAAATGACCTTAGACGTCTCATTAGGAGTATGCCACGTCGGACCAATGCTTGTTTGGCAAACAGAGGAGGATTTACCCGTTACTGACTTTATTGTGATGCTGTGGTAACTTTGCTGTTTGACCTCGGGTATCATTTTACCCTTATAATGGTCAGTCTGTGCCTTACTTAGTCTAACGATCATTTGGAATAAATCGATGAATGTGAACTTCATTTCATTCTGTCATTTGTTTCTTCGTCAGTTTCATTAGGTGACTTTAATAACACTTAAAAATCAAATATCCCCTACTTTTTTTGAATAGTATATATGTGGAATACAACCACTGGTATAGCAAGAATTAATTACCAACTCTTTATTTAACTCTTAACTTAAGTGTCAATAAATATTCAAAAATTAATAGCCATTTATAACAATACTTTTAACAGTAACCTTTCTTTTATGGTGCCAAACGACCGAGTCTAATTTTCTTATTATCCCAAATGGCCAAATGACCTTTCCAATAAATGTGGAATTGAATACATATCTGATATTACCTGTGGTATAATTTCTTCACCATCACCAGTTACAATATATTTATCCGATTCTATCCAATCAACTTTAACTAAACCACCCTGTCTAGCAAACAAGCCAGCATCACACCTCATTGTTACTTTACTAGATGGTACCTCATATACTTCACTCACATGAGCTGCAAATAATCATGGTATATATAAAACGTTTCCGATCTCCTTCACAAGCCTGTTGTTCAAATGGGTACATACATGTGTATATAAAATGTGGATAAAAGAGTAAGGATGCGTAGAATACTAATAGTAATACCTAACACATATGGAGGAGACGATAAACTGCGGTTGCAGGAACGGTTTGGTTTCTTTTTTCAAAAACCCATTTTTCAGCCCTCGTGTTTCTAGAACACGGGAACAGTGCCCTCTAACTAAGTATGTGGGGGCGTAGCATTTTGGGGTGCGTCTGTCTTTCAATGGTCTTTCATGATCCCTGTGGTGGTACTGAACAACTCCAAAGCAGTGTTAGGTGGTCCTATTTTCAGTTAATCTTTCCCATCTGTACTGATTTCAGTTAATCTTTCCCAGCTGTGGTCTGGAAATTAGATAACTTTTGTCAGGGATACTCCACCACTACAAACGTCTGGCTGGCAAAGGTACCCAATACTAAAACTGTCTGTCAGACTGTTTTTGCAATATCGGAAGATGTATGGTACGTGTGAGCTAATCTAGCCTGGTCGGGTACATGGCATTTTAGACCACACCCACCACCAGATACCCGGCAGACTTACATTCTGATTATACTAGATATGCAATTTATGCATGCATTTATGCATACTGGAGGAAATTGGTACACTTTTCGGCTAGGATGACCCCTCTGGGCTCCTGGTCTAGTGGGTTCTGTCGCGTTCACAGGCCAATTGTTGACGGACGGCGGGTCGAAGTACAGGATGACGAGACACGAATAAAACCAACCCGTGACGACTATGGGAACACATTTTTATATATTCACTAGGGCCGTCATGGTAGATGTGCCTATTATATAGCTCTCGGTGATGGCGACTATAGAACAAATTCGGTATTTTAGCATGTATCAGCGGTCTTGAAAGAGTATAGACTATAGGGCAAGAACTTGGGTTTAACATTTACTCAACACAAACTAGGTCATTTCGGGACTATCAAACCGTTCAACTTTATTTCAATAATTCGCACGTGCGTAGGGATCTTTAGCAGTGCCGTGGGAGGAAACTGGTTGGGCAGGCTAACCTACTCCTTGTCGAGTACAACCTGGTAATCGAATCCACGTACCCCAGTTGACCAAGTGACAGGCCTAGTTTATGATACAGCGCACACGTGCTAACCATTTGGTTCCCCTATCCCCTGTATCATTTTATAAAATAAAAACAGATTAGTACCAGAGACACTGTATCCATCACTATTAACACGTCCGTCCCTGTCAACCAGTACTGCATTCTTGAAGGGCAGCAGTTTACCATTAACAAACACTTCACTGATGACGCCATCAAAGCCCGTATCTTCATGGGTAAATTTAGTTATAACTTCCCAGTCTTGTCTCTCACCACCGCCTATATATAATGTCTGTTTAGGTTTGTAGCGTTTACCCACCGCATTTAGCTGAACAGCTCTTCCCTTATCAACCCTCAATTCTCCACGTTTCTCATGGACCAATACCGATAAATAATACCATGTTCTTACCTGAAAAAAATTGTTTTTATTAACCTACCTGTTTTATTGTCGATTTGTATTTAAAATTTGTATTTTGCAGAAAGAGAGGGGGACTAAATTATAGTTTCATATTAAACAATTATCGTAGGGTGAAATGGCAGCACCCGGAAGGGGTATCACGAGGCTAAGTGGGTAAGACGCTGGCGGTTGGGTGTTCGATCCCTGCATTGGCCGGCATGTTTCCCCTTGTTAGTGATGCAGGACGGGGGCCCTGGCAAGGACAGCTGTTCAGTCGTTCGGATGGGACGAAAATCCGAGGTCCCATGTACACTGTATAATGGCGTATGCCCGTCTCCATTGATCGAGGGTAAGGAGCAGAACCGTGGAACGTTAAACCCCATTTCATTTCATTTTTTGCAGCACCCGGAAAAAAAACGACCAAATTAGAGGCCATGCTAACTCTTTGATTCAGGACCTCATGTCCTCAAACTCTTTGATTCAGGAACTCATGTCCCCAAATTTCAGTCATACTGTTTTGTGTTTAATTATGGACATTTAAGATCCATGGTATACGATTTTTGTAAACTATTCGCAAATACTTGCGATGGAAAGAAATATGCCTATCAAAATAACATTTACCTGAAAAAGAACTGCCTTTTGACAAACTGCTCTTCTGCCAAGAGAAAAGCAAAATCTTAAAGCTGCGTTATGCAATGATAATGAAACAAATGCACCAGGGGTAGTGCCTTGGTTAAATAATATAACTCCTTCTGTGTCCATAAAGTAAATCGTTAATTTAATCAGAAGGACAGTCTTGTGTTTAAAATGAATTTGGGCTGAATATTTTCCTAAAAACCGTGTGTGGCTCTCCGCTGAATCTGAAACAGATAACAAAAGTGTTATAAACTTAAGAAATTTTAGTGAAAGGGGAATTTCATAATTGAATCCACTAGTGAGTAAACCGCCGGCTCACTGACTTGCAAGTATTGGTTCCCCTTTTCAGTGGTGTAGGAAGGGGTCATGATAAGGACCGAGGTGCCATGTACACGCTGACGTACAGGTAAAATAACCCTTTGGAATTCGAGGAAGAGTTGGCGTTCAGGGCATGGGCGTCACACCCCCCAATTGTTTTCCTGGGGGGGTCTGAATATACTTGGACCCCTCCAAAATTTGGCAAAGTAAAGTGCCCGAAATCTAATAAAACACTAATTTTAGGACTGGAATAGCAGTAAAACGCGTTTGTGGCCATCAAATATTCCAAAATTTTCTTGAGGGGTCGAAGAAAACTGGCCGCAGCCCGTAAACCTGCTTCGGGCATTTCTAGTTTTTCTACCCTTTGAGGGGTCGAAGAAAACTGGCCGCAGCCCGTAAACCTGCTTCGGGCATTTCTAGTTTTTCTACCCTAAACTGTCATCGAGTCCTAGTAAAACACTTATTTCACTTTTCTTTTAATTGAATACCACGAATTTGTACTGCGTTGACTATTGATTAAAACATTTTGTCTGGGGCCACTCTACTTTGTGAATGCAACTGCAACAGTGTGATTGGATGGTTGGAATTCAGAGTGGGATTTCGGTTACAGAATCATTGGATATTTTTGGACTTGCTGACACAGGCTAGAATAGCAGAAAACGCATTTGCGGTGGTTAAATTTTCAAAATTTTCTCCGAGAGGGTGAGTCTCCCATAGCCCATCACGAATGATTGGTTCTGGGCAGCCAGGTAGGCTATATTGGAACAAATTGAAGTTGTTGTATTCACAGACTACAGGCTGGAATAGCAGGGAAACGTGTATGTGGCAGGTCAATTTTCAAAATTTTCTCCCAACGGTCCCGTCTTCGTGGGTGTAAACGAGTGATTGGAATTCGAGTCAGCAAGCCACCTTAATTAGGCTATATCTATCAGGCCACTTTGAAATTGCTTTGTTCATGGACTGAAATAGCAGGAAAAAGTGTTTGCAGCCGTCAAATATTCCAAAATTTTCTTAGGTGGGGGTAAGTAAGCCACGCTTCTTCGCCTCTGGGGAAAACCGGTGCCAATGTCTGTAAACATGATAAACATTGTATTGGTGTGATGTTAACAGAAGACTGAGACTTTAAACAAAATTTATGGGGGTACCATCCACCCCGTTGCGGACCCCCCCCCCCAATATATATTTCACGGCTACGCCTCTGGTTCAGGGTTCGGCGTCGGACTAGTTTATGACTAATGCCAATGGACTAACATAAGCCTATAAAAAGCTAGTTTATAAAAGATAGCGGTATGTATAGGATATTAACCTACCCAAGGTTGATATGACAGAGAACATGCGGGCGAAGCCCAGGGGTTCTCTATCATATCAATCTGAGGGAGAGTAGGTTTATATCTGACATTCATAATAAAAAACGTTTACCCTTAAAGGGACAATAACATTCTTGCTGGCTTGGTAGCTCCAGAAAATAAATAACACCCTTATTCTAAGTACTAGATGTTTAAATGTCCTACCTGTTGTGTAAATTATCCATTACAACCTATTTTACTTGTCCAGAGGGTTCGAAAATATTTTGAAATCCAAGTCACATTTGAAGAGGTTTACGTTAGACTTTTCAAATCAATTGGTTGAATTTTTCCAATTTTTTAAAATAGGTGTGTTAAGATCAAATTTATATCATCATTTAATTGGAATATTGTAAAATAATACGATTTGTTGACCAGAATGAAGATTGGGACATATTTTTCAGTTACAACAAGAGTTTTATTGGGGCTTTAAATTTAATAGACTCTTCTTAAAAAAAAAACAAAAAAAAAAAAACAAAAAAAACAGATCGGTAGTTTCCGCCAAATAGCGAGAATTACCGATGTAATAATGCGCGTGTTTTTGTTTACATGTCGCCATTTTGAATTGAAAGCAAGAACAAAACGGATAATTAAACGAAGTCAGAAGAATTATCAATCCTTTTAGTCATCATATTGACGATCGAATAGATGTGGATGCAAATATGATGAGGATCTATCCAAAGCCTGAAGAAAATTTGGATCAAAAGGCAACCTTTTCCGATATTTCTGACACAATGAACCGTGATTGAAATTTAGGTATGTTCAGAGACGGATTTGACTCACTGGTTTAAGTGGACTGTATCCAAAAATACTTTACAAAGGAACTTTTGAGCGATAAATACTTTCAAGTCTTGCAGTGTGTGGAAAAATAATGTGGGCGGAAAGAAAATTCTGAAAGATATCTTAGACATGGGAGTATGTATGGATAACCGATTTAAATATGCCGATAAGTACACCGTCTATTTCGTTACTGCATGCTACAAACTGTACCATAACTTTTTTTTATTGTCAAAAGAATACAATTTTATGTCTGTGTTCTTTGTATTATTTCGATCATACATTATCAGCGGTTGATATGAGCCGAATATATCACCTTAGATGACGTCATCAGCGGTTGATATGAACCGAATATATCAACCTCTAATGACGTCATGAGATATACCTGCTATGGACATCAAAGAAAAAACTACTACCAGTTGTATATCTGCCAATACCTACCAGTCTGTTCTATGGATATGCCGTGTTGTTTCACTGGTGCACCAAATCCGACCCAATCCGGAATATTAAACAAACTCAGGTCCTTGAAATTCATTCTTAGTTTTAAAATTGATCCGATAAATCCTGTCGAAGACAAAAGGGGAGGCGTGAAAAGAAATGGTCACTAGATTAAAGGCTATAATAATGTACATGAATAGGATGATATGCCGTGATTGGGATAAACTAGAATTCAGATATGGTCAATTTCGTCCAATAGTGTTAATGATTAAGGACGTAGGACCTGACAAGGACAGCTGTCTATAGTCTTTCGGATGGGACGAAACACCAAGGTCCCATGTAAAAGATCCTTTGGAATTGGAATTCGATATAAGAGTAAGATGTAGGCTAATGTAACGCCGCTGCCCAGGCAAAATTTTCCTCATAGCACACTGTATGACGTATGACCGTCTTCATTAGCCCATTTTAGAAGTAGAACAGTATAATACAAAATTTATTATTATTTTTTTTTTACTTTTGCAATGGAAATCGGATTGGACAGTCTACCTCATTAATATTTGTTTAGCATTGCAGGCCAAGATCAATGGAAGATGAACTCAAGCAAAATATACTATACCTACCATCCGTCCCATCTTTTCTAGAACCAACATTCATGGTAGCGTCAAAATTCAATTCTATGGTATCCAAAGTTACCAAACTTGTCGTTATCCGTTTTTTATCATCCAGTCTCAGAACAACCAAACGTCTGGTTATCTGTACCAATAATGTCTGCCATTCCCCGATCTAACAGAAAGAACAATTATTGGAAGAGAACCAGCAATAGGTGTCAACAAGTAGTGTCCATAAATTCATTAAAAAATTGGAGAATTACAAAAATTCCACGCGATACCGAATAAAAAAAATGAACATGATACCTTGTGAAAGAAGACCTGCGATTGACCGGAAGTCATACAATAAATGAATAAAATTTCGATACCAACCTTTATTGCATTCGGCGTTTGAAGAGAAGTTGTGAAACCTCCCTCCATTACCAATAACCGGATATGATTTTTCTCTATATTGACTAAAACTTCATGACTGCAATCATCGTTTATATCACAATCTCGGTATCTAAAAAAGAAAAATAGAGATGCAGAAATGGGTTTAACGTCCACATGGCAAACCTCAGGCGATCATACCCCTCGTCACGTACAAGTGTGGGATTGAAACTACGCAACTTGATTCAATGACGGACCCAAGCATACGTGTTGGATAATTCAGCCATCCACCTCACCGTTATCTAGAAAAGAAGCAAACGGGAATTATTTGAAGACAGTGAAAATTAATAACGTTTTCTTGGTGCTTGAATATATAGCTATGTTCCTGAAAACACCACAGATACTCGAAAGGATCAAAATAAAACTTCTTACTACCGCTTAATTACCTATTACGGTATACGTTTCTCGCCCGCCATTTTGTTTTCACGCCTTCAAGACATTTCGTCTGCTATCATCTCACAAGTTCTAACACTTTCCGTCGTTTTAATCACCAAACATGACATCGTTGACCTCATTTCGTCTTACTTCCGGCCCGTCGAAGATACGAATAGCCAGGTGATCACGCTTTAAGTTTGATTTGTAATAAATAACGCTGTAAAATGACCAATTTAATTACATTGGAAGGTGTATAATCATCAATTAAAACATATATTTAAAACAAACCTGTGAATCAATGTTCCGTCTGATAAAAGAGGTTTAAAGTGTATATACAATACTAAATAACGTTTGGGAATGTCATGAACTGTATAATTTTGATATGACTTTCCATTAAAAACCAGCCCTTTAGTTTCTTGTCCTGAAAATAAAATAATTATCATATATAGATAATTAAATTACAAATGGTACGGTCAATTTTCTTTACAAGAAACATAAAAGATATAGCAAATACGATTTAAAAAAAAAGAGCTTTTATATTATAATCATACAAGGCAGGAATATAAATCATGGTACAGTATTTACGCATGAATGAGGCCCGATTTTACACAATACCAAGATAGCCATTAGGAATCAGTTATCTTTTGGGCATTCAGAACCGAGAATCCGCCACGCCCACTACCCAACACACACACATACACACAGTTATTAAAAAGGGCGCTTAGGATTCATTTTGTACGGCAATTTTTTCGATGTTTCAAAAATAAGTTTTCATTACTTTACCTATACAAGGTCCTTTATAACAGTATCGCAATTCTTTTGTTTGTCCAAGACAGGTCTTTGCGGTGTCTGTTTTGGGAGCTGGGTCAGTGCAACTTCTAGCACGAAAACGTTGACCAAAGCCACATGTCTTCGTACAAGGTGACCACCCGGCCCAGTGTGACCAACCCGCTGAAGCTGAAATAATAAATTAATAATAATTAATTAAGTAAATTCTCAACTTAAGTCTGAGAATGCTTTGTGAACTTGGACCTGAGAAGAAAGTGTCGAACGGACGGAGTGAGTGACTCAAAGTGATTTCAGAATCAGACACTGGTCGTGACTCGTCGAGATAAATAGAGTTGTTCAGATACTGTTCGTCGCCAAATCACCAGCTTATCCAAACTGAGAAGGGGGTGTCAAACGAACAGAGTGAGTGTATAAAGTGAATGCATATTTTCTTTATGTTAAACCTATAATCCAAAACTGTGAGGATCGTAAAAAAGCACTTCTCAAGTAGGTTTACAGCAGGATGTATGTAATACTCATTATTAATATTATTATATTAACAAAATATTGACTAACCTTGAGTAGGTTGAGCATCGTTTAATACTGAACCTAGGACAGTTAAGGGTCCAATGATCCATAGATATAGAGATAATACCTGTAAATAAATATGAAGAAGAAAGATTCATTGCAGATTAATCTGCTACGGTTATGACTGCCAGCCAGGATCCAGGATTTTGTCGAGGGAGGGGTCATACATTGGAGCAAAGGGTAATAATCAGGTTTGGTGTAGACCCTAGCGGAGATAATGCGAAAATCATGTTTATATATATCATCTATTAAAGAGCAGATATCTGATATGTGAACTACAACAGTAACAAAGCAAACGAAAACGAAAATCAACTATGTCACGCTGGGGCAGACGGGGGGGGGGGGGCTGGGCCTCCCCCTGGATCCGCGCCTGGCTGCTTTATTTTAATTATATAATGGCGATACAATATAACTAATAAACACAGAGTGAATAGGTAATTTCCAGACTAGAAATCTAAAGTAATTGAATACGATCATTGTCAGCCGGTCTACTTTTTTATATATCGAATTAACGGTCAAGAAGAGTCAAGAGACAGAAATGGTGACCCCCGTCTGGTTCGTTTGCGCACCCAAACTACGGACACGGTGCTACTGAGCTCTACACTTAACAATAATCATTCAATAAAAAACATTTAATAAAATAAGATGGGGTCGGGGTTGATAAGTAAAGTGTGCATAACGAAACATCTAATAATAATAAACAGTTGTCAATAATAAAAAACAGGCAGAGGAACCACGACGGAAACTCCCGATGAAATTTCACGGTTAACAGTAGGCCCTACCTAGCTTGAGTAACACGCCACGGAGATCGAACACGGGACCTCCAGGTTAGCAAGCCAACGTCTTACTCACTGAGCAACCGTGAAGGAATATGGGCCTCACTTCTGTCTTCCGTCTCTTGTAGAACTTGGATACAAACCTTTTTACACATGACATGCCTGAATACAAACCAACATTATGAGGGAAAAAAAGTTAAAACATTTTGTCGTTGTCAAGTATGGAGGCTTCTTAACGTAGTCGTTAGATGACGTCATATCACTGTGACGTGACATCCATTATGGCGTCATACAATAACTCTTATTCCCGTCTTATACGATTTTTTTCATAGAGGTAGTAACTGACCATAGAAATATAACTGACAATAATATTCTATTTCTATGATTAATTTGACCATTCCTAATCAATCAGAAATCTTATCCAGTCAATAGAATATTATCCAGATCGATTAATGGAAGTGAAGTATTGTCGAAATCAAAACCGTGTTCATTAATGTCTAATTAATAGTTTTTATGACATTTCAAACCTAAATAAAGACCTACAATAGGCAGATTTTGCTCTTGCACAATTATTTAAGTGTTGTTATTCCCCGAGTGGAATTTATATATCCACATATTAATGTGACAGCCATTTGACATTATTAATAGCCAAGTAGGCTAATGCACATTTCTTCCGATACAGATATACTACCTACAGTTCGACACATCTGGTTTCGTATTTAATTTCATAAACTGGAAAGTGGTCCTTTGTGAAGTGACGTAAACGTTTCACAGTGCAGATTAACACTGTGTGAACTGTTAACGTTGCTCAAGATTTTATGGTAAATTTGAGTTGAGCTTTTCTCTCCTCGTTCTTAAAACACCACAGCGGCCACGTGGCACATGGGATATATAGATAATCCTCAACCATGGACTGTATTGATACTGATATGTGCTGCCCTTTTAACGTAAGGTTTTATGTGTTAGTAGAGGGTGTATACTCCAGTGAAAGACGTCAGTTTACTTGTGGTTGTCACTGTCAGTGTGGGAGGACTATCTCTCAGGTACAGGCGACGTCTTTCAAATCTAATTGATACAATAATAGATTGGTCGCATATCCAACGAATCTTTTTCATATCAAAAAAATATAAGAACAAGTCGACCAAATGAAAAACAAAAAAAACTAACAAGGCTTTGCCAATAAGTTGTTTTTTGTTGGGTTTTTTTTTACGTTATGGACGAGCGTTGATATATTTTGATATAATAAAAAAAAAGACGAGTAGGAGATTTTATAATAACCCAGCCCTTTCTTATGCACTCAAATAAGAGATAAAAAAATTTATCCAAAAAAGTGCTTGAGATACGTCTAACTCTTCATAAAGTTTATCCAAATCAAGTGCTCAATCTCCGAGTGCAACCTTTGAGTACTTTGACGTCACGAGAGTAAAAATTTCTAATTGTCGGGCTGTCGATTGGGGAAACTTTTACTTTTTGTCCTGTATACGCTCCATAAGTGTTGATCAAGGAAATCAGTATTTTTCTAGTAAGATTGGATACTTTTATTGGAAATAACCACCTGATCAATAATTTACTGGGAACGTATCTTTAAAAGACAATATTAGTGTCAGGCATCATCACCCGTGTGATAGGACCGGTTAAACACGTATCAAATATAATTTTAAGACAAAGATACTTACCACGATAAATGCGTTATGAAGATTTCGAGAAACGAGAACAACAGAAAGAGTCCGTACATTACCCTGTTTTTCCCTAAGTATAGAATGAATAAGAACAGGGAAATGTATGGACTATTTCTGTATTCCCGTTTTCCCTTAACTAGTGACATTCAATTAGGCTACTTTTTTTGAATTATCAGATATCCTCCCACAGTCTCACATAATAACTTTTGGTCTTCGAAGTCGAAGGAATTATTAGTGAGCAGAAATTCGACCGTCTATCAGTTATCACTCGTCACTTCAGTCAATTATATCGAAGGATAACTTGTGTTTTCCTTTTGCGTTCGTCACTTCCATTTCTTGAAATCTTCACAACGCATCTAGCATAGCAATGATTGGCCGATCAAATTCATTCATGGTTCAAGAGAGTGTATCCCTGCGCAAGTATTCAACAAGCGACAGCGAGTGGAATGCGGCAGGGAAACACTCGAGTGAACCATTGAATAACCCGAGCGGTATTCAATGGTCATTGAGTTCTGTATTTATTCTATAACCACATGCAAATCTCAAAATACACTGTACTCTTCAGATTATCAAAAAAAAATCATCATCAATAACGTTACAATTCATGACATGTTCCGCCCTATTTTCTTTCCTTTTTACAAAAATTGTCGTTGCTAGTGGTGACGTCATTATGGTTTGACGTAATTATGAAAATGACGTCATTCTGGGCAAAAGTAGTACGTTTTCAAGACATTGAATACAACCATAAGTTATTCAATAGCTGTATTCAATAATATTTGCTAGTATTTGCATGTAGTCATAAAATAATGTTTTTATTCTATAACTACATGCAAATACAAGCAAATATCATTGAATACAGCCGTCGAATAACCTAATGTCTTCAATGGCTTGAAAACGTACTAATTTTGTCCAAAATGACGTCACTTTCAGAATTACGTCAAACGGTAATGATGTCAAACTAGGCATCCACAATTTTTGTAAATAAGAAAGAAAGAAAAAAGGGCGGAACTTATGATGAATTCTAATATTATTGTTGATGATTTTTTTTTGTTGATAATCTGGATAGCACAGTGCATGTTGATATTTACATGTAGGGAAAGAATAAAAAAAAAAACAGAACTCAATGACCATTGAATAGCGCTCGGGTTATTCAATGGTTCGCTCGAGCGTATCCCTGACGCATTCCACCCGCTCCTATTCAACGACCATTGGGTTTTATCTGTATATTCTTCAAATGCGAGTGAAATAATGGAAAATTTGCCATACATTAATTGTAGGAATAGAACCTTTATGCAATAGCTTCTTAATAATTCTTGGGTTCCTCTTCTAATAGTTCTAAGGCGTTGTGTCGGGGTGGGCAGTTCCAGTTCGGACTGTACCGTAGACCATAAGAAATGTCATCTGTTCAAGTGTCTTAGGTTCGACCCTGAACAACGGATCCTTGTGTTCGGTGGATCCATCTCTCTTGAACATCGAAAATCCCGAGTAAATCCTCGGCCAATACCGCGACTCCTCGGTTACCAATAAATTGGGAACAGTGTGCTACACAAGCTATAAATCATATTAAACAGTTTGGGACTTTATTTAAAAGCTTATTCAAGGTACAACAAAGATAATTCTTTGCACTTGGATTTTCTTCTATGAAATAGCAGACTCACAACAACAAAAATTTATTGCACTTTCCCATAAACAAAACAAAACTAATAATATTATGGCACATAAAAATTAAGCGTGTGTAAAATTAAAAAAAAAAAACATCCATATTACATGTATATGTGATTGGACTACATGTACAATGTTAAAAACAAAACTTAATAAATAATTAAGCATCTCACCCAATTAAATATCAAAAGCAAATGGATTCCGCAATATTTTTTTTTACAAAAAAATGAATACATATTAATGTAGTATCATTTAGCTATTTGTATATTAAATTGAAAAACAATACTTAAAAGACTTATGGCAATATTACAACTTAAATAATAAATAAATAAATAAAAAACAAATAAACACATGCATAATACCTTTTACAGCTTTATATATACCTAGACACAATGAAAACGCACCACAGTCTCGACTGGATCTGCTGGGGAGACATAATGCAACTTGAGCCACACACGCAATGCAATGTCCACACATGAAGAAGATGAGACGCTGAAAGGGATGCTGGGATCCTCATTGCACATTTTATATCAGCACCATTTTTAACTTTCCATTCTTTCGAATTCAATTGTTTTTGGTTGAGATCGTGAAAACACCTTATTTGAGCAACAAGATGAAAGTATATCCCTCAAATGAAATTTATAATCAATCATACATTTAAAAAAGTGGTGCATTTCTATTAGGTCTCAGTATATATGTTTCATGTTTTAAAGATCATAATAATATTATCATAAAGCATGCAAGTAAGATATTCGTATGGCAAAATATAAACAAAATGCTGCATCATGTAATATAAAAAGTAACACAAATTAATGAAAGCACCTATTTCTGTTGGTTTCAGAATAAGCTGCATATCAAGTTTTGAAGAGCATTTAAATAAATGGAATGTTGTAACAGGGGAGAGAATGATAGTTTAGTTACCAGGTTCATTGTTTTCCACCCAATTAATCAGTGATAATCACCATTGATTATTGTATTGCCTTGACCTGGATAATCATTGACAATATAATCTATGTGTACTGGCTTATAGCAATATTACTCACCACATCTGACTGCACTTACATCAGAGAAAAGAAACAAAATGGGGTTTAACATCCTACTGTTCAACTGAGTACATTACAGAAACCCACACAGTGCAGTATCACCATATAACTTGCTACTAAATTAAATGGCATACTGAATTTTGCTATCCTTTAGACACAAAACACATACTTGATTATCATTAAAATAACTGTTCGTATCGCAAGTGGTAGAATTGTTAATTGTTATTGATAATGATCAATCAAATTAAAATGCTTCATGTAGATACCCAACTCCAAATGGAGGTTATAGAGATATATAACAAGCTGAGTTGTACAGTTTTCAACATTTTGGAAAACTAATAATATGCTGAAGATACATAATATTAACTGTTGTTGTGTATCAATCAATGTCTCTTGTACATCATATTATGTCTGTGTGCTTTCTGAAAATAAAATAAAACAATTAACCACAATTCAAGTTGAGAAAAATAGTAAAACCCTGGTTTTTAGTTTTTATAATTTGATAATATTTTTGAAAATATCACAATGGTAAATAATATTGTGTAATATTTTTCTGTGTTTGAAACAAACTCAAATAAAATATAATCCGTAAGTTTACACTGAAGCCAATTCTACTCTATGTCAGTTTAATGCACCAAATATCTTGTTACCAGGGCATTACTCCATTTTACTATTGTTCAATTTCGTTCGTAAGAAGGTGCTAAAACAAGAATATTTTTGTATGAGCAGCGGTAACCCAATAATACTGGCCTTCACCTAAAATTACAAATAGGAAGAGATGTAATTATATATTCCTTACTTCAAATTTTGTAATGAAATCAGTGAATATACCAAATAAGTCACTAGTATCAATCTTCTTTGGATCTTCACCAAAATACTGAACCATATTAGAGAATTCTTCCATAGTAGCTGCCTGTAAACGGAATAGTTCCTGGAGTTCATCTGATGCTTCTGCTATAAAATGCTTGTACAGTAAAGGAACATAACCAACTTCCTATCTTTAAATTATGATACATAGACATTGGACAATACACAGGTGTTCATTCTGCTAT
The DNA here is from genome assembly GCA_036850965.1 of Patella caerulea. Lineage (NCBI taxonomy): Eukaryota > Metazoa > Mollusca > Gastropoda > Patellidae > Patella > Patella caerulea. The sequence goes on along the minus strand of JAZGQO010000014.1, from coordinate 14,174,050 downwards.
CAGACATTTATCTCTAATTATTATCAAATCACTGAGTATTATCCTGTGTTGATGACTATTTATACTATTCTATAACGCCAATCATGATTGTCTATGATATCACGCCCGGTGAAAGATGACGTTAAACTCCATAAACAAACAAACTGGGCAAGTCATAAACATGTGGTGGAGGTCAATCATAGCCATATTTGAAAATGGGGTTTTGAAAAATATGCCAGATTTATGGGGTGTTATTTGACTGATGAAAATCAATGATTTTGGTCAATTTCTAAACTAAGCGGTCAAAACAGGCATATATCTCCAAGATGGAACCCATTAAGGATTGTCTGCAAAATGATTCAGATAAACTTTCAAGTGTCTCTATAAATAAGTTTTTTTTTAAATCAAACACTCCCAATAGATTGGTCGAGCACAAGTCTGGGAAAAGCTTTTGGATTGACAATAGGGTGGATTCAAACCAAGATCCGATAAATACTGTAGATCTATAGAAATGAATTGATAAAAGGATACACCCATAACTTCTTGAAATCTATCAATAGTTCCTATAACATGTTTATGTCCATTGAATTTCTCCAAAGTATCCGATATATCCTGAAATAAAAATTTAATTTCATGTATTTATGTATTTTTGTCTATATATCAGGGGTGCCAAACTTGTGACAGATCGGATCCTTCCAAACGGCACATTGCATCTAATAATAACAATGACCAGTTGACTGTCTATAATTGTAATTCTCCCCTTTCACTTACAAATAATATCTGAAGTTATCACATGGGCCCTAACAAGGCTGGCCAATCCTGATGGTTTTGTTCAGTGTGAATACGATCATGGAAATCAAATAAATATTCTGTTTTGTACTGCTAGACAGGGTCTTTAGATTCAAAATTTAAAATTATGAAAAACGATAAGATAATACCTGAAGAACCTTTCTTAACTCTTGTAATTCTTGATTCAAGGATGTATTTGACACTGTAAAATAAACAATTATCAAAAGATATTCCCCAAGAAATAAATTAAACATCAAAGTTTTAGAAAAACTATATACTGTGTATATTCCTGATAAATTTTACAATATTTGCACATTTAAGCGCCTGATACTGTGAATACATTTCTGGGTATATATATAGTCCTAGTATGTGATGCTGGAGAACAAAATTTAAACCTTAATTCTCAGAATAGGTCTGTATCGTTACTATGTGAAGCAGTGTACTGATATTTCCATTAAATACCTGAAAGTTTGGCCTTAAGAAAAATCTCTGAAACAGAATTTTCAGTTCAGGGCAGTAATTCCAGTACAAATTCAAAACACAATCCCATGAAAAACTATGTACTGCTATATATTAACCTTCAATCAAATCTCTCAAAGTTTAACCTTAAACACTATAGAAAACAGAATTTTCATTGATGTTCAGTTAAACGGGACAATGTTTAACCTACTAAAACCAATTCGGAAAACAGAATTTTCATTGATTTAGTTAAAAATTCACGAAATCCTAGGAATCAGATATCTTAGTTACAGGTAGATGGACATATAACTGGACCGACAGACAAAGATAACATCTATAGTCCATCTACTTTCTCTGGAAGAGGACTAATTAATAAACCATCATGACAATTAAAATACACTAAATTCTATTTTCAATAGATATAAAACATACCCTTAGTGGCTTCCGGAACATGAACTAAATCATCTCCTATTGTTAATACATCAGGAAATTTATTATAAACAGCTTCCGCTAATACATGTAGGAATGTTGATTTATTATTAGATGTCTTTGTAATGTCAATCTGTTGATTATAGAAAAATGCAAAAAATGATTTAATAATGATTGATTATTCAATTAGTTTTTTACCAAAATTCCTAACAGTATAACTATCAACATATGGATAGCTCTCTTCGTTTTAAAATGTATACCAATATATGTTCATGGTTTTTATTCTCTCCAGCCACAAATTTATCTAAATTACATGATGTAATTTGTACTAGTAATTTAATGACAACATTGATCTATTATCATTAAACAGTATTATTATACCTGAGATAGAAATGTTATTCTGAATCCAGTAGCATCACCAACTCTCTGATTACCTTTATTCATGTGATTTCCCATAGCCAGGATTAACTGAAAAAATAGACATATAGATCAAGTATTTTGAGAAATATATGGTCTAATGAGGACCCTTTATTATCCATTTAATAACTTACTCATCATTTTCTTGGTAATATCCACAAAAACGAAAAGCAAATTTTTAATAGTATTAATTCTAATAACATGCAAAGTGTTTTTTGTTTTTTTTTTATTTATCACCAACATACCGGTAGACACAGATGTCTACAATATACCAATATTCCAGTAACATTTCCATAGGTGGGTAGAAAAATATGAACTAACCTCAAGAATTTTGGCCAACTTTTTACTTAAATGAAGTTCCTGTGATGCTGACTTGATACATCTCAAGTGCTACAAATAAAAAATCATTTTAAAATTATAATTCACTGTCGATCAAATAAACAGTTAGTGATACATAATAAATTAATTTATAATATAACTTACCTCTTTCATTTCTGTTATTTTCTCTTCAAAGTTAGCTTTAAACAACATGGCCTTTAATCTCTGTTCATAATTCGGTATCTGACTCATCTACAAATAATTCAGATATTTAATACAAATATCCCTTAAATACAAAGTTTCTTTAGTTTACACATTTGACGTGTTCATTTTCCATCCAAATTAGTTTTTAAAAGGACATCTTTTGTAGCAGTTAGTCCAATTAAAATATACTTCCATTTCTTTTTTATGTTGTGATCTTCATATTTTACAAAACACTGAAGACTTATCTGTTCTGACGCAATGTTTAGAATTGTGTTTTAATTGTTGCTGGGATTGTAGAAAACTGAAGTCTTTGCATGCGTAACAAGCAAAAAGTCAGTGAGGAATAGCGCTATACAAACGTTCACATTATTATTATTATTATCTTTCAAACATCTGACTTATTATTATTATCTTTCAAACATCTGACTTGACAATTTGCACAGTCAATGAAAATGTTTTATGCCAAACACGTTGCCACTGACCTGATTCAAATTTCAAACTGACAACCAATAAAGGAGGGAGTAGTTAGATTTTATGTAGGGTGCAGTAGACTAACAAAAGATATAATTGACTTACTTCATAGGCAAACTGGTCTGCTTTACTAAGTCCTTCAAAATCACCTTTAAATTTATCATATTGTTCTATCTGAAATATTAATACCTAAACTTTCACAACAGAATGCTAAACAAAACTACAGCACACCTTTTACAATAACATACAATAAAGTATGGGATACAAAAGTGTAATTTTAGATTAATCAAAAGTAATATTATATAATCCTCTTTTTCAAAATACATCCAACAATAACATGCAGTAATATTATATAAAATCCTCATTTTCAAAATACATCTAACAATAACATGCAAATTTTGAAGAAATTCCATCAAAATTCAACATTGGCTACATTATATACCCCTGATTTTGTATTAAATTTTAATTCGCATTTTTAAAAAAAACAAACTGATAGATGTATGGAATAATTATAAATATGTTTTAGAACATAGTTTTAAGGGTTGATCATGTTTTGGAAAGTATATAAAACATTAAAATAAATGTACCTCTTGTTTATTTGGAGAATAGGCCAGTAGTTGTTTGAGTAATTCTGGTGTAAGTATTTCTTCATCCATTAAAAACATAGCTTGTTTCATCTCACTTATTGACATCTTCATATGAGCAAGTAAAATAGCTATAACAAACAAGACGTTTTCTTTTTTAAAATCGTGACAAGCAAGTACAGATGACGACAACATACAAAGAGTCAATCATTGGGTGTTCTGAAAATGATATGTGCTTCCTTTTGTATGGCTATAAAAAAACTCCAGAAGCTATATAACTTCAGTGCCACAAGTGACAGCATAAATATAATAGTTCAACAATATGAAATTGACATTTAATAGTATCTATATAAATATCAAAGTGCACGTCTACATTAACATGGAAAATGTATGTACGTAATTCTTTGTTCAAAAACAATTGATTTGTATTTTACTTACATATATTATAAGATTTTTTTGGACTTAAAATATATATTTCTGGTTTCTTTTCTCCAATTCCTTAAAAAAAATTCAAGAAAAATATAAATTACCCAGTATCAACATCTTGTGAAATCTACTTCTTCATTCAAATTAATTGTCTGTATAGTTAATTAAGCATTTAGTATGCTAATTATTACTGGGATGTAAATAGTGCCTAACTAGGTTCCTTATATATTTCATAACGGTATATCCCAGGACAGCCTCAAACTACTTTTCCTTAGATTGCAAACATCTCTCCGTGTTGAAGGCCTACATACATGTTCTTGAGGGCACAACAGCTATTTCTGTCATTGTGTCGTTAGGGGTTATTGTGGTTTGGGACAGTCTAAGTGCTAAAGGGTTTAGCTTTTATAAGTTTTGTCAAATAGATTTGTGTATTTTCAATATTAATATTAGATTTAGTTACCTGTTTTAACAGTCTTAGTACTAAACTGTTGATCCAGCTCTAAATATTTAACAATATCATTTAACTCGGAATCATCAAGCTGAAAAATTCAAATTTTTGAAAGGCTGCAGACACAATAAATAATATCAAATGTCCAAATTATGTTTTTATGTAAATTCATACTTGTATAGCATCATGTCTTATTTCATCCAACGCAGGACCATCATTTTAACCTTTTACTGGTCCACCATATCATTGGTACAAGATATACCTGCTGGCGAGCTATATTATTATTTACATTGTTGCTTCTGGAGATATATATTTACAAGTTGCCAAACTCTATTACTTACACTGTAAATACTGGAGATATATATTTACCAGTTATTTACATTGTTTATACAAAAGAAATATATTTACCTGTTATCTACATTGTTTGTACAAGAGAAATATATTTACCTGCTGCCAAACAGTATTATTTACGTTGTTAGAATTTAATTTTTCCCAATTAATTCTTTTTACATTCATCTGTACTGTTTGGTTGGAGCCAGCTGTAAAAGGTTTGGGTGCTGGAGGAGCTAAAATGTAATTCATAGCCCACTGTATCAAACAAAGCATCAAAAAAAGACATCAACATTCAATATACATTATTTAAGTGGCATGTGTTATTCCATATACAGTTATTATTACTGCATCATAAATAAATGGCTACATACAAATCTCAATTTTGTTTCCTATTTCATTCTACCACTAGTCTAAAACATCATGGGATGCCTGTTCATGACCAGATATAGATATCGGTTTCCAATTGTCTCTCATTTTTTATGTCCCATAATTCTGTCCATTCAGGTTAATAACAAAGTATTGAACTGGGATATATATAATCCAAGACTAATGATGAGACAATAAGCTCTGCTAAAATCTTACTGGAAGTTGGAAAGTTTAAAGTTTAATTCTTTTCATGACCCTGATCAAAGAGGTAAACACCATTTTAACTACCCATTAGACATGTGGTTGGTAAAACCAAATAGGATGTGTATTATGCTGATCTGAAACTTAAATTAATATTTACCTGGTGGTGGTGGTGGTGGTGCAGGAGGTGCCAGGGGTGCAGACCTTACACTTGGTCTTGGACTATAGCTATGACTGGGGTGATTATTACTACCATTTATAGTTATAGATGATCCTAGTCTATTCTCAGAATCATAATCAGACGTCTCAGCAGCCATAACAGCATCCAATTCTTCTAGGGCTGTTAGAGCAGATTCGTTGAATGAATCCCCTGATCGCACCATTACTTTTTTAGATTCAAAATGTCCAGGTCGTACTAATGGGCTTTTTCTGGATTCAAAGTCTGTATCACTTTCTGAACTACTAATGTCCATTTTCTTTCTACCTGCAGCAACTGAGGTAGGATTTGGTGACATTTTTCGGATACGATTAAACTCTGGGGAATTCATTTCTTTGCTGTAAAATGGTCGTCCATCTAAACCTGGGTAACCAACAGGTATAATTGTTACATAACGTTTATTATCACTTTCCTCAACAGGTTCAACAAATTCTACAAAATAAATATGAAAGACAAAAATTGTATATTTCACTGACAATCTTAGAAATTTAAAGTCAGAACCACAGAGAAGCTTAGAAATTCAGTAAGAAGAAATATGTGTATCATATTGTGTAGGACTACAATTGATGTGATTCACGTTATATTACAAGAACATGACTAGTGAAGATAATCTGATGGCCTTCTAGTATATATTAAGATCAAGATACATTGTATGAAACTAATGGGCTGGTATTGACATTCTTATAACTGTAAATTTATATAGCATATAATTGATGACATACACTTTATAAAATGAAATCAAAACAGCTTTGTTTTGTTATTTCTTAAAACAGTATGCTAAGCTAAAAGAGAGGTGCCACCATATGGTTTTAAAATTGTACAATCTAAAAAATAAAGTATGGTTGAAAAACAAAACAAAATCATTTAAAAACCTCAAAAAAGAAATACTAAATAAATCCAAGAGCCATAATCGTCCATTGGTTCAGAATATGTGTGCCTATTTTGTTTAGTAAAAATATGAATTGGTACAACAAAAGATCACTGTTCTTTCTTAAGTCATATTATGATATTAACAAAATTTTGTAGATTGTAGCTTAGTAAAAATATATCAATATGTGCTCTTTCAAACACAGTCTGAACTAATCTGAATAAACACAACCCAAATACATGTAACACTGCTCATCCTTTGTAAAGGCTAACCACTCGAACAGACTAAAATAACCATAACCACAAGTTGAGCAAAATTTGACCTAATATCAAAATCCTTCAAGGATTTTTAAAGCAGAACTAAAAATGCTTGAATTTGCCCAAATGTATAAAATCCAGCCAATAAATTTTAACAAATTTTAATTATTTTTTTTTCAGGGAACATATCATCAAAGTAAGTGGTGTAGAAGAAAGAAGCGAAATGATTAATATATATGCTGGTCGGATGGACATACAGATAAATAAGGAATGGAAGTGATAAAATAAAGACCTCTCAGCCAACACCCTAATGAGCTAAAAATTCAAGTGATAGTGGGACATGGAGTATAAACAGAAAATCCTACAAAACTAGCTATTTATCCTATAAGTTCACTTTGAATATACTCACTCTTCTTATTTTCTGAAGAATAGAATTTAGTAATATTCATATATATTTTTGTTTGTGTATACTAATATATCTGCCAGTATAAGAAAACAGGGTTTCAACAATAATTCTGTTAAAATAGTAACTGTCATATATTATATAACTTTATAATATTTACCCTCATGCAATTGTTGCCCTCTCCCTATGATGGCATCTTTTGCTTCTTGTATGGCTTTTCGTGTTTCTTCTAATTCTTTTACTAATGCCTTATCTGCAGACCTCAGATCTGATCTACTGTGACTTCTGACCTTTAACCTTTCTCGTGGAGATGATTCTGAGGCTGTGCTACTTTCTTTTTCATCTTCAGAGGATGACCCAGACGTCTATGAAAGAAAAAAAAATCATACATGAATTTAAAATAAAAGTCAAATCACATCAGCATATATAACACAAAAGTTGAACAGAATTTAAATTTTAGCCATGTGGATCTCGCTTGGCAAATGGTATCTCAGGTTAGCTACCAATATTGGCTAAGAACTTCCTTGGGATTATCCAGCATTATTTGTCTTGTTGTTGGTGCAGGGTGGACAGTCTGGCAAGTTCTGTGTACACATTGGCATGCATGTAAAAGAGCCCTTGAAAGTTGAATTTGAAAAGAGAGTAGGCTGTAGAGTTGCTATCCAGCCAAACTTTCCCTCATAGCCCAGTGCAGGGTGTATGCACGTCTTCATTAGCCCAGTCGGTGCAGTAAAGTAGGACATATATGGTTCTCTCAAATGCATCAGGCAGTCTAAGAAAGAGTAACAGATCTGCAGTATTACTGTGGTGCTTTTGACACTACATATTTTTTACAACTAACGTCAAATACCAACAAACATTTTGCAATAATTTATAACTTACTAATTCCACCTTTTCCTTGATGACTTTTGAATCTCCTGAAAGATTATAATTAAAATAATACATACAAACACAAATATCAATATTAGGAATTTCATAAATTATAAAACCATACATAATTTAACAAGATACATTTATCAACTTAAGCCCCTATTTATTTATACCAAAATATGAAGTAAAAATGTTAATTTTTTTTGAAGAATGAATGAATCGACACTGAGTGCATCTTCTGAAACCTTTACAAGGGTGACACAAAAAAACAAATGTGACATTCATTAGAATTTTTGATGGCTTACAATGTCAGTGCAATCTCTCTACATTTTTTTGGAGTCTATGTGAATGTCTTGATTTTGTTTGTGTCTTTGTCTGAATGGCTCTATGGAATTGTGAGTAGTTCACTTACATCATATAATAAATGATACATAATTATATGATAAGTACGCGCAAGAAACTCAAGGTTAGAGGGATACAGTTACAGTCAACATCTGAAGCATAGCATAAAACATATCAATAAAGTATTATATAAAGCCTTTACCAAAAGTAAATCCATGTATAAGTTGAGGTTTATTATCATCATTATAATCTTCTGAACCTATATAAGAATCACTGGGTAGAGGTGATACTGGTTGGGACACTAAAGGGATAGAGAAAAGTAGACTATAACCAAAAATTAAAATAACTATGGGTTACCAATCACCAATATTATAAAACACCATTCTATCAGAAATAAAAAAAACCTGTATCTAATTTAGTTTCTCGACCATTTGTAATGCTATTGCTTCTTTCAGCTTTACAATTTGTAATGCCATTTCTTCTTTCAGAAGATATCATTTGAATACATATGTGTATAAGTTTCTATTAAAAAATTACACAAATTCATGCAAACTCAAATTAAATTAGAAGAAAGACTTAGAGATAGCAGGCAACCCAGTAAATATAGAAAGATATTATTTTGAACATACTTGAGTATTTCTGTAGATATAATAGCCTTTGTCTAACTATCATTTGATGGTCTGTCTGTATTAATGGTAAGATATATTTCCATAAACTGCGTTTCGATGGGGTATCTAATATTATTTCTGTCTCTTCTAACATTGTATGAACATCTCTATATTAAAACATAAGTCAACATATTATGCCTACCATATGCAAAATTTAAGATTAAAAAATTTTACATGAGTGTTCTTGTCTTTGTGATATAAACACAGGGGCCATATAATTCACAAAGACTTGATGTAATACATGCTATTAACAAAAGGAACCAAGATCTTTTGGGATAAACCTATAATTAAAGTTTCGTCAAAATCGGATAAGAATTGTGACCTGACGGGCGAATAGACAGGGGTGACAACAATATACATCCACAGTAACTTACTTATTTTCTTCATAATGCTGTAAGATTTGTTTTAACTGTAATCGTTCATTAGACGTTAGAAGAAACTCAAGCTGTTGTCTAAATGATGTTGTCTCCTGCATAGAATTATCATCACTGTAACTACCTAAAATAATTGAACATTCAAAATAAGAATAACCTGCAACAAAGGCTATGGTCTGGTGCCAGAGGTATACAATATACATTGTCCCATGAATAAAGTCAATCCATAAGCATATGGGAATATTTACACAGAAGATATGATATGATAATCTATTACTTACTATGTCCTAGTAATGGCGAAGATTCTTGATATTTCTGCACATGGACACATTCTAAAGACAAAAATAAACAACATAGACCAGGACTTGTTTAATTTGATAAGGTACTTTTCATGCAATGTGTCAAAAATTCTTCACAGGATTTAGTATTTATGAAAGTAAATGACAGATAACTCTGTGGTTTGCTTTTTGATAGGGTTCCTCACTGGTGGGTTGAATGATCATTACGCCATATTTTTAAAAATATTCCATTGAGATCTTTGTCCTTGATTTACAAGCTTTAAAAGTTAAAATATGACCTAAACTATAAATCAGCAAAACACCTTCCAAATTTATGCTCTTAAAATTTCTAACATTGATACATTCTTTTTTATGAATTGTCAGAAATTCTATGAACAACATATCAAGCTTTCAAAAGTCTCAATATTAATGGGGAGGTAACTTCTATATAAAACTTTTGAATTTTTATAGGGGTCCTTCATACCACCAAATGAAAAATCTGACAAGCCAAGTTGAATGGAACAATGGACGAAGGAGATGACAATATACATCCATATCAAAGTCCCGCTTATTATGTTATCTGTAAATCTATGTACATGATTGGGTAGGTTGATTATACATTTGGTACGTAACTTAAAATCGAACCTTCTTCCTCATAGCTAAATCCTAAAAGATTTCTGAAATACATTAAATGTGATTGCTGGAAATGATAAATGTAAGAAAGACTCTCACCAAGCAGTATATCCTGAGTAAGACTGATACGATGAAGACAATATTGTTGATGTTCTGGCGGTAGACGAGCAATAATAAACATCCACAGAGTTTTCTTCGATGGACTGTCTAACATAGTGGCTACTTCACTGTGTAGATCCACAATATTTCTTGAAATACAATAATAATACAATTTAATACCAGTTATAATAAATATGATTCTTTATGTGGACAGTTACTACATTACAAAAAATACATAAATAAAAATATAGTAGAAGGAGATAAACAATCTACTTTTGATAAAATATAAACATTTATTTTTGAAATGCACAGTCCATTATAAACTATTGTCATCTCCATTACCACTTTTTGATATTAGTTATTGTCATGTTGTCTGTTTAGGACAAAATTGAAAATTCCAATAATTGTTTAATTCAATATTCCCAATACTTACTTCGATATTTCATAATTCTGTAAGGCCCTTTTAATATAAATCTTTTCTCGGTTTGTTAATAAAAAATCTGCCTGTTGAAACAATTTATAAAATTTATATTTTTACCATTGTCCCAAGAATAAGGAAGATACATATGTAAAGGGTTAAGGTTTGGCTAGATATAGAGAATGAAGAAAATATACAGTAGTGTGGTAAATTATCAAAAATTCTAAATAGAAAATTAGATTACATGTAGGTTAGAGTAAATTATAGACAATTTAGGAATTAAACATCTTATAATAATGACAAATGTATGAATAGGTTACCCTTTCTTGAAAGGTTCTGCCCTCTTTATCAAGATGATCTTGGCTTGTTAACCAGTCTATGGAAGCATGACTAGAAGCTGATGATTCTGTTGATATGGAATACATACTTGCAGACGGAGCTGAAACATTGTAATTTACTATTGTTAAAATTGTGAAAAGTTGTATTCATTTCATGTTCACCTTAATCTACATACAACAGATATATAAACTTTTGTACATGTAGATATATATCTATATTAAAGATATTTTGTATAGCATGCTTCAATGTGACACTTAGTCAGTTGGGATGAAGGCAGTAGCCTAGGTGAAAAATATAGGTGAATTTTACTTACATAGACCTTCTTCACATCGTAATATTTCTATAGTTGGAGCTGATCCACTCTCTTGTAATAACTGGCATAAAGGACCATGACCATGTTTCCTATCATAACATAGATACATACATAAAAATTAATAACATGCATGCATATTAAAGCCCATGAAAAGGTTTTTTTTACTGACTGGTTTAATAAATGGGATCTAGTACAGTTGATTTTATCCAATCAATCTGGTTGTATCAAAATTCTTGCGATTTCTATAATAAACTGATTCAGTATTTTCTGAAAAAATACATTTTCAGAAAGGCATACCCACTACAGGTATTTTTTAGCTAGTCTAGTAGACATTTGAATCGAGCATGCTAGCCTGCTAAATATCATGGCATAATTGCCATCCCTGTATGTTTGTTTTCTACTTGTAATTTTATGCCATGCAAAAATATATTCTGGTTCTCAGACAATTCTTTAAGAAAATTCAATGTTAGAGAAGGTTTTAATGTTTGCAATTTAACTTCAAACAGGACCATGTTGCTAAGTGACTTATAATTAACAGCTTCACACTCATGTCTGGAAATTAACTGACCAACCTAACATCTATTCCATTCAACTTCATGATATAATCATTAGCTTGTAATCCTGCTTTCTCGGAGGGTCCATCTCTGTCAACAGATTCTATATAAGCTGGGTTACTTCCCTTTATAACTAAACCAAAACTACCCGCATCTCTTATGACTTGAATTGTTCTAAAGAAAAATTTACATATACTTAACAATTTATAAATTCAAAAAGAATATTGACATAGAGATGAATCTTTTCAAAAGGGGCTTGGGATGATAAAACTCACCAAGATTCTATGATATACATGTAGTTTCCATATGAAAAAATCAATGAGGCAACAGGATGCAGGGTCTGACAGGGAACATTGTTTATCAGGTAGTCACTGGTACCAAAAAAAGATGACCAGTATATGTACATATTGGAGTGCGCATAAAATAAATCTTCACAGTTGGAATTCAAAATAATAGTACAATCCCTTAATAGTACACTCTACATGACATACACCTGTCTCATTAGTAGATGTGTAGACTTAAAAACTCCGGTTATTTTCTTTCAACCTACTTTCTAAATCCAGTTTTATGTGCTGCAGGTCCTGATTTAATACTGCTAGCTTTCTCACTGGTAGCTGGTGAATGACTTCTTCCTTTCATTAATTCATCATAATGATTTCTATAACTTGGTGGAACAAATGGTCTAAAATGATAATCAGCATTTTATTAAAGCAATTTGAAAACAATTTCTAGCACCAACAGAAAAAAAAACTTTTAAAACCAAGCCAAATATACTATCAAGAACCTGGAACATTGTTACATAAATTCATAATCATAATAAGAAGACGTCATTGTCATTAACAAAGGCTTCATTATAAAGCAAAGAGACCAGACCAGGTGAGAATAATTTGAACTTAACTCCTCCCTTTCAAATAGTATTTCAAAATGAATCTGCACTATTTTAAGAATGTCATTGTTTGATATATTTTAATTAAACTGAAACTGGTTAATTCTCTGTGAAGGACATCCTAATCTTGCACCATTTTATAGGGGATGTCATCATCATAATTATAATAAAGAGCTTCATATTTTAAAGTATAATTTTCAAGATTGGTTCACATTAATTCTGGCACAAAATTTTTGTACACTGGAATCTATCTTTTTCGATGAAATATCATAGACTTGCCTCATCCTTGTAATACCATCAGCACAATCTCACAAGAGATGCATGGCACATAAAGGAATAAATTATATTATTCTGTATTACAAGAATATGCATTTAAAAGGATTCCATATTAACCTTATCTGTCTAAGAATTCTACGTTGTTGAGGTGTCTTAAGAACTGTATGTAAAGCATGTGCTAAAAGTGTTACATCTCTATCTTCAGCATATTGTTTTAATATTCCTACAACAGCCATTTTCTTTTCATAATCATCTCCCAGTACTGAATTCATCTACAAATAAAATAACAAGAGTAAAGTAATAATTTCATACAAAACTCCACTACATGTATAACATTACACATGTACTCAAATCCCTTCACTGGCTGCCCATAAACAGATATATTCAACATAGAATAATCCTATACTCACTTTGGCCCCCGACTACCTGAGTGATCTTCTACAGACACGGCCTTGTCATTCCTAAAACTTTGAAAGTGTCTTGTGGTGATAGGGCCTATTCAGTCGCATCATATGGAAATAACTCTCATCAACTTTAAAGGAAGTTAGAACATAAGAGTCCTTTGAAATCATGCCTGAAGATTAACTCACTTAATTTTGAAAACATGTACATGTACCTAACATGACAGTGTGGCTCAGCCCCATTGAGTAGAACAGTGTGATGAGAGGATCTATATAAATTAATTATTTTTACATGTACATGTCACTGTTAATCTTATTGCAATTCAAATTCTTTTAAATTTATGAATGAAATTATTTCAGAATATGAGGATCTTTCTCGATCTTCAGCAAGCTGAATATTTATTCGGTTCGTCTTCACACAAGATTTGAAAAAATCTTTAAAGACTATAGCCTCTATCATGTTCACAGGGTTTTCGCTAAAGGTAGCCCAACTCTGGATTGGAAGGATGTGGAATTGCCGACCTTTCATTCTCATAACCCCAATGATGAAAAAAAATCTTTTAAAAACGGTAGTTTACAAGGTTTCAGAAAGATCATAATTTCTCAGGGACAGAAAATTATGGGACAGTGAATGTTAAATAGGATTTATTCTCTCAAGACCCCCATGGTTTTCAAAAATGTGAGCTAACATCGGAACGGAAGGTTGCAAAATGCTTGATGTCTGTAGGATTAGTCCTCTCATGCCCCCTTTGCATCTCACCAGAATTGAAATCGATTCCTTAAAGGATTGTGAAAAGGTCTCTGGAATAGAACATTGCGGAATGCTGAATATCCATAGGTGTCATCCAATGATTCACACTAAATTTGAAAAAATAGTCACAGAAAACAGCGTAGAAATATGCCAGCACAGATAGCATCTATTTCTCTACAACCGCTAATCCAAAAGAGTTCATCTTCTCATGGCCCCAAGGCTTAAAGACAATATTTTTTAAAAAAAAGTTGTTAAAGACTGCAGTCTCTATCGCATTCTATCCATTAACTATATAAAGGAAAGATGTCGAACACAGATTATCAGTAACAGTGGGAATCAGTCGCTCATGAATACAGTGCTTTGGAAAAAATTCTGTCCAAAACTATCCTCTATCATCTTCACAAATATTTTGCTGATGGACAGAGTGACTACATAGAGTAATATGTCCAGACTGAAATGTGGGTGCTTTAAAAATTGTAAGTTAGAGAGTGGATACTTTCAAATGTATTCCAAATTTTTACATGGGTAAATTGTGGACCATTATATTTTATCAGTTAGAGTACTTTTAATTGTGAATTGTCTTAAAACTCTGGTTGCTGTTTATTTTGGTAAACCTTCTAAACAGATTAGATTTATTTCAAACTTTTATAATACTCTGTCCATATTGAGAAAAATATGTATATAAAATAACAAATATTCTGTAACATATATTCTATGTTAATAAATCAATTTCTGTATATCGTAGTATTTTAGACATGTGTGTTATCGATTTCATGTGGTCAATATATATACTATATCATTACAACTTAATGAATGTATATATTCAGGGAAGATTAGATAATTGTCTAATTTTCTTTTGCAATTTTAATGATTTTTCGATCTAGAACAAACGTACTTAATACACTTGTTATATCATACATATAACAATTAACATTACAATAGTTATCTTAGATTATATAGTAAATCTGCATCGATTTGTTCATATAACAATAGAACCCTGGTAACATATTATATAAAAAAACAAAGAAAATTTGGCCATCATATTATCCATATCTATCGAATTTAACTGAAGTTATGGCAGTTTGAAGTTTACAGTTTTATTTTCTCACCACCAGTTTCTTAACCCATTCTTTATTTTATTTGTTTTCATGCCACTTAAATGTACTCAATTCTTTAATTGTAGTAGCTGTGAATAGGGGGAGGCGGTGCAAATCTAGGGTGGAATCCACAATCTCAACCCACAATGAATGTCAAAAAAATGTTTAATAAAATGCATGATTTGTTCTACATGTATATAGTTGTTTGTCAAGCAGTTTTATTCAAATTCATGCCTTGATGGTGCATGTAATTGTTGTTGATTGTGTGAATCTTAGGAGTGCTTACACAGTCTCATGGGGCGGGGGGAAAACACTCTGTGAGAGGTTGATCATAGGAAAATGTTGACATGATTTATAAGTTTATTAAAAAAAAAAACAATCAGTATGTTACATTCCTTACATAGGTGACCTAAAATTAGTACATCAATCAATGAAAAAACAAACTAATCAGACATATATGAAGAATAAGATCTGAAGGCAACCTTAATAACAGATAGCAGATTCCTTACATACATGACCTAAAATTAGTACATCAATGAAAAGACAAACCAATCAGATATATATGAAAGAATAAGAAATAAGATGTGAAGGCAGCCATAATAACAGGTAGTAGAGATTTTATAAATAATTAATAACACGCAGTAAATAATAGATGTAAGGGAGTTAATTAAAGAATTGTGACTTTGATTGGATCAATAGACAATAGATATAGATGAAGCTAATGATAATTTGATTGACATATGACCCAATCGCCTGTTCCATTGAGTACCATCATCAAAAGTCCAAGTATTTGTAGGCTTTAATATACATGTGCATGTACCTAATATGTAATATAGCCAATATTCAGATTTTTTCAATTCTAAGAGAAGGTAAAGGGTCATTTTTGAAAATTGATTAAAAAAATTTAAGCAAAATTAATTAGAGTAGGCTGCATTATACAACTATGTTCTGGGTATGCATATAAGATCAAAAGGATCTTTAAACCGGTAAAGATATTTTAAATGATTTCAGGAATTGTTCAATATAAACCAAACTATTCAAATTACTATATTTTTATCACCTTATTTGTGATATACAGTATAATTGTGAGAAATTTAGTAATACGCAGACTATTTTATAGGCAATTTTGCTGTATGTAAATCTTACATGTATTAGTAATACACAGACTATTTTATAGGCAACTTTGCTGTATGTAAATCTTACATGTATTGTATTCCTTACTATATAGATATTCAACTTATTGTTTTGTTTTTATTCATTGAAAATTCATATATACATGCAATAAAGATGTGTTAAATATTTCAAATAAATGACAAATGTATAAAAATGTATTTCCTATTTAATTTATAGAGGTTTATTTCCTAAAACAAAAGAAAATCAATTAGTTAAATAAATTGACTTTTTTAAAGACTACATATAACATATCATATTATTAATTTTCTGCAAATGACCTTTATTATAAAATTCAATTGATTTCTGGAGGTGGATCATAAAATAGTACAGCCATGCATGAGTGTGATATTACAATACATGTATAGAAATATTTCTCCAGATATTATATGATTACTCATTATTTACTTGAAAAATAAAATATCTCAGATTTAAAGCAACATCTGCTGCAATACACGACTGAAGCTGTTACAACCTAGAAACTGACAGATTTGTATGAATACCTAATTATGCCAATATTGCTAGTGGTCAATTGACCTAGTTTCTTAATTGAACTAGATTTAAAATATGTCACCAATAGCTTATAATGAATTTACTTATAAAAATTACAATTCTATTCAGTAAATTTAAGAGAATTTTCTTGACCATTACAGTATTTAACACAAGTTGAGTTTTGTATCATTCTTTGAGCTTCTATTTGTTTGTTACATATTTTTTGGTCTCAAACTAATTTATATTTATTTAAAAACATATATCCAAACCAGCCAGAGTTATCAAAGAACCACTCAACAAAGACCGACTGATATAAGTTCCCTACATCCAAATTGTAAAATCTGCGATTTTTTCAAAAATTTGGCCCATTATAATCACTGAAGTGGCTAGTAGGCCTATGGCGGTATATTAGTGCCAAGATTCTAACATGCTATCGTCTAATTTCTTACTTCTGTTCATGTAATTTCTAACCTCCATTCATGTAACTTCTAACTTCCATTCATGTAACTTCTAACTTCCATTCATGTAATTTCTAATTTAAGACAATGTATAATCCAACTTCTTTATTTGTTCAGTGTAAATTTCAATTCTGTTCCAACTTGTTTCTATTATTTAAACGAAAAATGTCTTCTTAATAGATGCTTTACATGTTTAGCATCAACATCAACGAATTTAGAATTTATACATTTCTGCCTAGAAACCATCATTATGAAGACGTTTGGTGTCGCCACTGCGTGCTCAATTGGGTGATTGCGCACCTGATGGGGACCATTATTTGGTATAAACGACCCATTCTTCGTTTGGTTGAAGGTTGGAAGGGGTGCTGAGAGAGAGAGAGAGAGAGAGAGAGAGAGAGAGAGAGGGGGGTCACTTAGTATTAAACTCAGTATCTGTGTATGTCTATCCATAACATTACAATGTGTTAATATAGACCAACTGCATATAAATATTAATTATTGGCTCAACCGTAATAAAAATAAAATAAAATTCTCCAAATCCCGTTTAGCTTATATTTGAAATAGAAAATGAAATGAAATGAAAGAGGGTTCAACGCCCTACTGTTCTGTTCCGAACCGGGCTAATGGAGACGGACATATGCCACACAGTGTGCTTTAGGGAAATATTGCCCGGAGAGCCGATCTACGACCTGGACTTACATGTATATCGAAGTCTAACGGTCACGGGATCTTTTACG
The DNA here is from genome assembly GCA_036850965.1 of Patella caerulea. Lineage (NCBI taxonomy): Eukaryota > Metazoa > Mollusca > Gastropoda > Patellidae > Patella > Patella caerulea. Next base: position 14,155,725 of record JAZGQO010000014.1, on the reverse strand, counting down.
TGCACGCCAACATGTACATGGAACCTCGGGTTTTCATCCCATAACGACAAGACACTAATAAGGGGGAACTACGCCAGAAAATCTGGATGAACTTGTTTCGACCCATGCCGGGATCGAACTCCCGACCCACAGCCTAGCGAGCCTGCGTCTTACCCACTTAGCCACGGTATTCGAAATAGTATTTGCAAACCATACATTTATATCACGTTCAATATTGTTTAGAGGGTAGGATGGCCGAATGGTTAGCACGTGCACGCTGTAACATAAGGTCTGTCATTAAATAAACTGGCGTGGTTTCGATTTCCAGTTTTTACGTGACATGGAGCAGGGCCGCCTTTCCAACCTCCTGGGTTTTTCTCCGGGTCCTCCGGTTTCCTCCCACTGCTAAACACTCCTACGCGCAAGCGAATTATTGAAATACAATTGAACGGTGTTAATACCGAAATGACCTGGTTGGTGTCGAGTGGATGTTAAACCCCATGTCCCCATCTCTCTCTCCCGATGTTGTTTTCAATTTTAACACTCAGGCAAGCCACTCAATCTGACGAAGAGAGAGTCGTTTGTATCAATATAATGGTCCCGATCAGGTGTTCAATAGCCAAACTGAGCACATGGTGGCGACACCAAATGACATCATAATGATGGTTGCCAGGTAGAAGTATCATAATTCTAAATTTGTTTGCCGTTCATGCTTAACATGTAATACCACAATGAAGTAGACATTCTTCGCCCCAATAATAGAAATAAGATGAAATAAAATTGATATTTACACTGAACAAATAAAGAAGTTTGATTATACATTGTCATAATTTAGAAATAACATGAATAGAAGTTAGAAGTTACATGAATGGAGGTTAGAAATTACACGAATAGAAGTAAGAAGTTAGACGATAGCATGTTAGAATTTTGGCACTAATCTAATATACCTCCATAGTAGGCCTGCATGTATGATAATATTCATGGAAATAACACCAAATTACCTTTTCGTGAAGATCTTTAGCTCTGTGATCTTGAAGTCTAAACTGGAATTTATTCATGTTTTTATCTTCTTGTACCATATTACTAGTTCTACCAACAGGTATGGTAAGTAATATTAGTTTACCTTGCTTATATGTTAATACATTTTCTATATCTTGTATATTTGCTGCACTCATACCATTTACAGCCAATATAACATCCCCTGAAACATAGCATTAGAAATTTTAGAATTTGATAATGCGCATGTTTGTTACCAACATATGACTTTTTGAATCAAATATATAATATGTATTGAAAATTTAAATCAAGTTACATTATTCTGTGCGAAGTTATGAATGCTTGAAGTTCTGACAAGAAACATGTAACCTCGATTGGCATTTTCTCCAGTAATAAACAAAGTCTCAATTTTCCATTTTTGTTAACCAAACAAAGGTGTGGGTGGTCTTATCCAATTAATATCAAAGCCATCAGGTGTTCTAGAGAGTTGATTATGGGCTTGGCACGTGAATAAATGTCTAGTTAATATATAACATACAGAGGATGAATAAAATACCTTCAATAAGCAGACTTGGCTCTTGCGTCATGCATCTTTAAGATAAAATTTATCCCAAATCAGGACAAATTCAAATTAATCCTTCAAGTAAATTAAAGTTAATATGGACATCATTTTAGCGATTGCTGAATCCCTTGTAAACGACAATATATAAAAGATTTGTGTCTTACCTTTACGGAGGCCTGCCATATAAGCTGGTCCACCAAATTCAACTGTTGACACCACCAATGGTCGGCCATTTTTACAGGTAAACCCATATCCAATAATATGATTTGGAAGAATATTAATTTCTTGTAGACAAGCCACTACTTCTAAAGTTGGATAAGCCACTTGTGTTCTTTTCACTAGGGCTTTTATTTTCTCTGATGGTAGATTTGACACATCTTGCCCTTGCACCTCTAAAATTTGATCTCCGGGTATAAGTCCAGCTTTTTTTGCCACGCTATTGTTTTCAACAGCAATGACATAGCTTGGTCCATATCCATAAATTTCAAAACCACACGATTTTGGCCATGTCTGTGGATTTCTGAAAGGCATTTTTTATGGTCCAATTTATCTGTTTATTAACAATCACTGTAAATGATAGCAGTCAACTGAAGTTTGATAATCCATTTTCTTTCAAAACTATAATAAATAAAAGGTTAAGAAATCTTTTAAATCAAATGTCTATCTACATGAGTACATGTATGAGTGACCTATCTAAGAGAAAAATATTGTACATATAAGATAAATATGAGGAAACAATATAAATAATATATAATATGGTTTTCGTGTACTTGTAAGAAAAACATGGTATATTTATTGACATTTCCTACATTGATTAAGGGCATGGTCTCTATTACATAGGCTTAGGATATTTGCTTTATCATTTACACAAAGCCGTCAATAAAGGAACAATTGTCAAACATTTTGTACAATGAACTTATTCTTTGTCTTATAATTATAGGCACAATAAATGAAAAGTGGTTGAAACTCATTTAAAGTAGCTAAGTCTCTAACTCAATATCATCCAAAATCTTCGACAATGAAAACACAATTTTTTTGTTAATTTAAATCAATATTGATGTTGTGATCTTAATGGGAAAATATGGGCTTCTGATATACAATATTTAAGACAAAATGAAAAAATAACCATTGGTACACGAATCGTGTACCATAATGCGTTTCAGGCCCATTTTTAATGAGGGGCTTGAAGAACGGGGCTAGGCGGTGATGCATATTCTAATCTGGAGAGCATACCCAATAATGTAGACTGGAATAACCAGACGTTAGTGATTGGCATGCGATTGGGACTTCGGGGTATTTCGCCAAACATAACTGATTTGAAATTAGTATAGAGACGGAAATGATTGAATGTAAATCAGTTTATGTACATTCATATTATATTATTATATGCTTTGTGACCCAGTTGTGTCAGTTTCTAGGTCCCAAATATTAGCAATATAGCTCCTTTAAATTAAAAAAAATGTACCGTAGTCACTTGAAATGAAAAGAAAACGACAAAAGAAATGAAAGACATTTTCATAAAATTTTCAACATTTTGTAATTTGATTGACACATTTTATGTACCGGTACCGGTAGGCCTACATTCGTGTTTACAAAATCATCACGAAACAAACACTATCTGGGAATAAGGTACAAATAAATAAATATTCCAATGCATCGTACTAACATGTACTATTGTCATTTATATAATGATATAACCAGAACTCTGTTAAACATGATGTGAAGACTGCACCAAATACATGTATGTACATGCTTTCTTTTTCAAATTAATAATATTGGCACAATTTTTTAATTTTATATATGCTTATGGGAGCTCAAGTAAATAATATTTGTAAACTGTACTATTTTAATATAAGAAATTTATTTAAAATTTTTAACTGTAGAGGCCACTAATTAAAAAACTCCTTTGTTAATTCTCTGGTTTAAACCTCAATAAGAATACTTTAGTTCACTTTTACTTGGTTTTACCTTTAAAGCTTATAGATAAATTACAAAAAATACACAATACTGCAGCGAGACTTGTTACTTTAAAGCGAAAATTTCATATTTTTAAGTTATATTTTTAAAATGTATCAAAATAAAACCTTTAAATACATGGTATCTATAAACAGTCCTACCTTGTAAAAGGATAATCCTTTTAATACTATAATTAACTATTGCCAGTTGAGATATTGGCAAAAATTTCATTTTCAACTTCAAACGTTTGAAGATAACTATTGCATGGGGGGAAATAGAAAAACAAAGGAGGTAATTGCATTATTATTTCTGGTGTGAATGACTTTTAAGTGCAGGAAATAATGCCTATGATCGTATAATAGTGAGATGACAACCTATTGGGCAAAAGACGGAGAGATAATTCTGTTGTAACTTTCTTGGAAAATATGAAATTCTCGCTTTAATTAAGAAATATTTACTTATGTTCCTGAAGTTCTAAAACTTTAAGCACAGAATTTTATCATGGACTTTTTTTTTATAAACAATATTTCATTCACAGAAAAGGACTGAGGAAGAGGATAGGGCTGTATATACCTCTTACTGGGACTTTTCTAAAAATATGAATCATAATTCTATTTATTATACTGCAATTAATGAATTATCTCTCACCCCTGTCAATTTTTCATCTAGTGTCTGTATGCTTCAGTGTAACTATTCATAATTCATTACTCGTTGTATCTTTGGTCTTACTTGTGCAATAATTGTATGTGATGTTATTGTATGTGGGCTACAATGGTACTATAAATATATATACATGTGCAAATTGATAACTTAGATTGATCTGTCAACTAACCCACGGCCTACAAAACTTCTGTCAACTTTCTCTAACGAGAAGACTCTATAATCCAAGTAAATTTTGCGGGAAATACAATATAAAAATGCATACTTCACAGTTTGTTGTGTTTATAGTAGCACATTTAAAGAACAGTAAAATATAATGTATGCAATACCTGTAGATAATGGTACATTCTTTCATGAATTCAATGCTGTTCACGTTCACCAATAAATTTCAGGTCAGTCCATCTGCTTCGAACAAAAAATCAATATTATTATAGATCACGTGACAGCACCTGCACAGCTGTTGATGTAAACTTCCGGTAAAGTAACATGGTACACAACATGGCGGCAAACAGACTCGTTTGACATTTTGATTAGGTAATTATCTTGATTGAGGGATGCATGCAGACGACAAGCACTTTAAAGATAGAAACAGAATAAGTATAAACTTCTTGAGTAAGTACTTACTATATGTTTTTGACATAACGTGTGACCTTTAGAATGCAATAATGTATTGCTTGTGTGACTGCTCCCATGCCTTCGGTTCACAAGAAATTAGAATTGTAGAACAACATTGATAATTGATAAGTTGATTTGTAATGATAAGAATTAGACTAGTTAAGCAGACTGGATGGTTTAAAGATCTAAGTACCGCCATTATTGAAATCATTTTGTCTGTGTCGTTCAGATAATTAGTTAAATTATTGTAGTAGACTTTCATTTCAAAGACTTTCATATGTTGGATTTAATAAAATGGACATCATATAATTACTATGAAATAATACTACTAATACTTTGTAAATGAGAAAATACATGAGCCTTTTAATAAATTGGCCGAACTTTTTTTCACATGGCATGTATAATAAAGAAATAGATTTTGCATAAGCAATCATAATTAAGCAGTCACAAACAAGTGATCATGATTAAAATGCCCGGATTATGATTGTCTATTTAACTAATAATATACTCAATCAATAGGGCCTAGAAGACTTTCTAAAATCTTGCACAGTAGATGGACCTGATTGGAACATGGGTGATTTACATGTACATGTATGGTCAAAGACAAGTCATATTAAAGTGTCATTCTGTGGAGGTCTATGTCGGTGGATAGAATATAATTTACAAAATACTGTATGATTTATCGTATTGGATAATAATGTAATTGTGGAAATGTGTTTAAAGTATTGTGATTGTCAGTATTAATTCTGTTACCATACTCAGGTACACAAATGGAGTTGTATTATTATCTATATGGACTTTGAATATTTTGATACCCACAAAATATGGGAAACATCTGCCAAACCAGCGATAATATATTGTATAATTACCGTAACTTACAAGTTTTTACTTTAAATTTACGAGTAGTACAGATTTGTTTTCTTTTTTCTATCTTGATTTGAATATATAATATGTTGAAAAAAAACACGAACACAATTTTATGTAGTTCAGTGATTGGATTTTATATAAACTTAAAAATATGTTTTGAGTGCTTGATTCAAAATTAATTATATTTGCTTGTTTGTTTTTTTTTTCGTGAGAATGATAATGCCTCTTTAAAGAGCACATAAAATGGTCCAGGGAATTTTTTTATATGTATACTCCATGGTTATTTTATCAACTTTACAGCAAATTCACATCAATCCAACTAAAATTAATTCAGTTATCTTCACTCAAAGTCGTAAAAATAGACTTCCCGTAAAAATGACTTTGCCAATTATCGAAAACGTTCTTAATCCCCTTAGACGCCAGTGACGTCACAGTGACCGATTGCATATTCAGAATGTTTATTCCTTAATTACCTATATACACTCGGCGTGTGTATTCATTAACGCCTGACTGATTCCTTAATCCCCCCAATTAAATAAAACAATTGACTACAGAATAATTTGTGATGTAATTTAGAATTTGTTTTATAACGGCAATTGTTGGTAGCCATAGTCTTTTTTAATCAGAATAAGCCAACAATAATTGGCCGCTGATTGAAACAAGATTGGTGTAAAATTGTCATAGCCGGCGCTACGGACATCTTTGAAGCCAATAGAAATAATTAATTGTCGGCTTTTAAGAAACGAAATGGTTTCAAATAATAATCATATAAACTTAGATCATCGATATTTGTGCTATTGATCATTTTATCATACACCGAGAGAATAGAGGCAGAATATTTCGAGTTATCCTGTAGCAGTAGTTCTTTTAGCTCGGGCAGTGTATCGTACACAGATACGTCGCGAGAAATGATTAATATAGCGCCATATATGTTTGAGCCGTAATTATCTGACAATAGTTCCGTGGAGGATGGCGATGTAGAGAATACAGGATCTAACAATGACAACCGCCTGACTGTTGCGATTCTCTGGAATGGTGCGTACCGGAATGCATAATATTTCGTACACTTATTTTTGTGTTCGAATTTTTTGACCGAATGACAGTCTTCAAATTTTATTAATTTGTATATCTATTAAACATTGTATAACCAACCACCCCGGATTCCAGTCTAACTGCCATGATACATACATCTTAGAAACGCCGGTACATTATTCCCCTTTCCCTTGTCGGAATTTCCACAACTCTTAATAACATAACGGTAATATGGCATCTTGAAATACACTCGGTAATATTCTAATCACAAATATATAATCTATTACAACTCAAGAGGAGAAATGTCAGCTTTTGAAAATGCTTTGACTTACATAGTGATATGTAGCGTACATTAAAATAATTACACATTAATGATTACGCCAGTCAAATGTTAATTGGACCAACAAATACACATGTGTCAACTGGCTGTGTGTATATACAGTGATATATTGCACGGGCAGTGATATATTGTATAGATGATGTGTATACTATGTGTAGTGCCTGTGACGTCACCAACCAATCAACCGGATTAAGGGTGTAATTAATTGAAAATTTGAAAACTGTTTTTGGCAGTCGGATACTAAAACGTAAATATCTGAATTAATTTTAATCAGATTAGTTTGAACTTGCCGTAAAATGGATTTTGTAATCATTGAGTACCCGTATTGAAATATTTTCTGAACCATTTGATGTGGTCTTTAAACATATGTTTTTGATATGACCACTGTCAAAGCAATATTGTCCTGTAAATATTTTTAGTGGTTCCTATACATATATGTTTAGTGTTTTGATTGGTAAATAGCCCACTATTTTTAATTCACTGTAGCTGAAAATGCAAGGTTTGAAAGAGTGTATTTTTCAAAAACAAAACTTTGAGATAAACTTATTATATTTAAGAAGCACACATTTGTATTTTGATTGTTAAAATATCTCATGACCTTAGTACCAAACTGAATTTTTTCTGTGTTTAGTCACAGTTTAGTGATTTTTATTTGTTCTTAAAATTCTTATGATTTCCTATCCATTTACAGAAAACCTCTTGATTCCAGAATTCCAAGACACTGTGCAATATGGATTTTCTAGTGTTGTTTATTGGTTACATAATGTCTTTTGTGATTGGGTCTATTCTCTACTATTTTCGGGACTCACAAACATTAAATACGGGTGTTGTAGGGTATATTAAAAGGACCCTAGGACAGGTAATTATACATTAATCTGTTAAATATCTTTGTAAATGATTAAATTTTGAGTTAATAATAACAGGAGATTGTGAAATTTAGTTGTAACAATGTATCTGATGATTAGCTAAGTACAAGATTGTTAACAGAAAAAAAGACTTTATTTGTTCATTATGTTTCAGATATGCATATCATTGGCACCAAAAGTTTTGATAAAATGGTTGAATGATACAGCAAATGCTGTTTTAACATCAAGGTATGTGTATATTTTTATCTACTACTGATCATAATTTCTGTAAGAATATGAAATTCCTGTATGATACATTATATGAATGACACATTCTTTAATTTGCTATTCTTCTAAGAACACAATGGCATTAATTTGTTAATTGTTATATAATTACTCAATACCAGTATTTTCAGCTGACAATAAAATCAAGATATTGTTTTAGGACATGATTTAACATGGACATAATATGTTCATTGGAATAAATCTTTAAAGAAGCATTATGGAAGATTAGATAAAGAGCTGACAGCTCTCATTAAACTAGTTAAGAATTGATAATATAAAGTAAATATGCTGAAAATCTCAGTAAAATTACTTCGCTCTGAGCGGAGAAATTTTTATTTATATAACACTGTATCCTTGATTGTCATTGTTACTGTTGTTACAATAATAAATAATGTCTTGATTATACATGTTGATAATAATAATGATAATAATAATTTATTTTTATATAGTGCATTACGATATACAAGTAATATCTCAACGCGCTTTACAATGTTGTTGGTAGAAGTTAAAGTAAATTATTTCAACATTACTAAACATTTAGAATTAATTGTAAATAGTCTTTAAACAGATGGAATCAAGAGGTGATTATGGTCTTGTCATGTTAATAAATGTATTATTAATAGTTTATATAACATTTAAGGCCTAAAGAAACAAGTGAAATGGGCAGATTTAGCCCTTGTATAATGCCTGTTTAATAAGATTCAGTTAAGTGAACACACTCTCAATAGTTGATTTCAAATGGTGGTACCAATGTTATTAAATACATTCTTTTCATGCTGTAGAATGATTTTATTGGCATAAATAAGTAGTTAACAGATAAAATGAACAAGTTTCTGTAAGGGCACAGATAATGCATTCATTTCATTTATAAACTTCATTAATAAATCTACTATATAGATAAAATCACTTGATCCATTATTTATTTTTATACGCCCACATTGAAATGTGGTCGTACATTGTTGTCGCCCCCGTCCGTCCGTCCGTCCGTCGGTCCGGCGCCCACAAGCAATTTAGCTATACAGGCTAAAGTTAATATCCGATTGACTTTAAATTTATACACAGTGTTTAAGGTCATGAGATGCAAAAGCCTATTGATTTTCAGCGATTTCTGTTAATAAGTGCCAGAGTTATGGCCCTTGATCACTTCAAAAAATCTTGTGGATGCTCTAGAGGACTAAGTTAATATCCGATCGACTTTGAATTTACACAAAGTGTTTAAGGTCATGAGACGAAGACGCCTATTGATTTTCAGCGATTTCCGATAATTAGTGCCAGAGTTATGGCCCTTGATCACCTCAAAAAATCTTGTGGACGCTATAGAGGCCAAAGTTAATATCCGATTGACTTCAGATTGATACACAGAGTCTAAGGTGTTGAAACGAACAAGTATTTTGATTTTCAATGAATTTAGATAACTGAACAGCTAAATCCATGATATTAAATGTTTCATGTATATACTAATTGTTAGCATGGGGCAAAACTTTATAAAAAGTAATCAAATTCTAATGATTTTCTGATAATTACATAATGAGTTGTTACTCTTAATCAGTTTTTAGTGTATTACAAATGTTTCATTACCTAAAAAAGTAAAAATATGCGATAACCCTTGTTGACTCCCCGGATGATTTAGCTGCTCTGGGTGTATGTTTCGTTGCCTGGCAACCTATCTTTTATTTATTTTTATTTTTTTTTTTGCAATGTCTTTTCCGCGGGTTAATCTTGTAGATTTTTGTTTTTCGTGTAGTGCGGTCCTCCTGCATTTACTATTTGTATGTATGACCCTGGGTAAATCATGCTTCATCGCCGCGCTCCATCATGTGGTATCAAATTAACAAGAGTGACCCTTTCAATGTTTTAGGCCTTCAAATTTGGGGCTCAGACGAATTTGGGGCTTGAGCAAAATCGGGTATCTTGCAAGATATTGATCAAATTAAATCTTGTTTTGTTTTTTTTCAGTAATCCGTTTATGCAGATTATGTTTTGTTTAATGGTATTGTTGGGACACAGTATTTTAGTTATAGATGTACTACCATACCTCTTTGTTTATGATCCTGATGGTGACCATATTACACTGCCAATTATTTTCTGTTTTGCCAACTTCTTTTTCATGCATCTTAGTTGTTATCCTGATCCAGGGGAGATAACTTCTAAAAACCAGAAGTATTTTATGTCTCTCTATAAATCAGACGGAGTGTTGTATCATCCAGATGCTTTTTGCAAAACCTGTAAAATTGTTCGTCCTCCAAGATCCAAGCATTGCAGTAAGTTTGCACGACAGTGTTTTTAAATAATGACTTTCTACTGATTGTGTTAAGGGTGATCAGATCCATAGTTTTCTTTGTCAAAAATTGAGAAGCGGTTCAGACTGTCCACTTTGAAGTCTTCCAAGCAGTGTAGTCCATATTTGAATTATAATATTGGATCAAACAATTGCCTTAGTCATAAAATGCAGCATTGCTGTTTAATACAAACTAGATCTGGAGATCACATTAATAGGACAAAGCATGGTTGAAAATAAGCATTTTATATATGAAATGTAGTGAGTCATGAAAAACTGAAATATGTTTTGTTAATTAGTGACCTTATGCATGTGCTGTGTCCATTATAGTCAATAGTACCCATTTGAATATATATTTTTTCAGGTACGTGTAAGAAATGTGTACATCGATTTGATCACCATTGTGTTTGGACCAATAATTGTGTAGCCGGGTTTAATCAAAGATGGTTTATACTCTATCTACTGTCAGTATGTATAATGTGTGGTAATGGTACATATATGACCTATAAATGTCTATGTCTAATAGTCCGCAGTAAAAAATTGATGGACACTCAGTATATTGACCCTAACACAAGAGAGGTCCACCCGATAACGCTATACATTCTGATACAGGTAAATTATATTTATTATTATTAATCAGGTCTCTTATTATAACACACAGGGTTGTCCAATATTCTGAGAACTGCCCCCCAAAAAAGATGTCATATCATGTGTTCTATGTAGAAACATAACCTCCTCAAACCATGTCTAAATATCCTGACCGTATTCTATTTTATCAGTAGGCTTTGGATGTCCGACTGGTTAGCCAGGCTCATTGTATCATTGGGTATGTCATTGAGTCATCTGGCATGGTTTTGATTTCACGGTTGTACATTACAAGGAGTAGGGTCACCTGTCCAATCTCCTGGGTTTTCTCCGTCTTCCACTTTCCTCCCACGGCTAAAGACCCCTATGCGCAAGCTAATTATTGAAACAAAATTGAACTATATGTTAATCACGAAATGACCTCTCTTTCTCTTGCACCCCCCCATCTCTCCACCCACCCCCCACCCCCGGCTTCATCAACTGTTGAGTGAATATGATATGAGCTTTGAATGTTACAAGATAAATGCAAGTAGTTACTAAACTCAAGGTTAAATCTTTATTGTATTATTGAATCAAATTGAATAACTGTCCATTTTATATTTTTCAGCATTTGTTTATGGAATATCCTCACACAATGTTCTTACTCTTTGCTCTCCCATCAGTCATAATATTACTGGGTTCTCTAGCTGCCTATCATATCTACCTAGTCACAACCAACCAGACCACTAACGAGCGCTACAAACTCTATGACATTGTGCAGAAAAGCAAACTGGACAACAAAGATCCACACATCATTAACGATATTCAGTCAATGAGACCATTTAACAAGGGCTTATGGAAAAATATCCAAGAGGTCATTTTTCCTCGGAGGCAGTTAAACAAATTATTCCACAAGAGACAGAGATAGGTATAATATACAATAGAGCTGGGTGATATCCCTCAAAACAGAAAATATCGCGATATTTAAAAAATGTCTATAATTTCAGTCTATCGCCTTTTAAATGTAAATAAACATGCCTAAAAGTTAGAATGCGTTAGTTCGAACAGATCTGTAGCAATGACGACTTGCTATAAATTTCACTGTATGTTGTTGTTTATTGCAATCTTAATTTCCAATGTATTAATTATGATTGTTTATTTAAATTAAGAATATTTAGATAATATGAAGAAGGCACAAAAAAGTAAAAGAAAAATATTTGTGTTCTTTTACGGCCTTTGCAAACGTAGTGGAATGGACATTCAGGAGTTTATAACAGTATTTATTCATCATGAAACAAAAGAATATCGTAAATACCATAAAACAGAAGACATTTTTTTTCAATGTTTATGTTAGATATCATACAGAAAAATCTAAATTGCAGTATGTTCATTTTTTTTCAATATTTTCTGAAGACAGTATTTTCAATGTTTTTTTTTTCTTTGAACGTGTTTTGTTGAAAAAACAAAATATCACCCAGCTCTAATATACAATAGTGGTAGCTTTGTCAGATATAAATAGGTGATAACTATGTAATTGTTGTGATAATATTAATAATAGTATGTATGTTTTAGTAGTATGAATGATAATACATGTATGTAAGAGGTATATACTGGTATATATATATATTTTTATTCCATAATTTTTAGATGCAAAGTCGCCTATATTTAATATAGTACATTCCATATAGAGGAACAATATGTAATTAGACAATGTGAAATATATATTGGTGTATTATAATGTATTTTGTAATAATCTTTTGTAGTTATTTGTTGATATCAAAACTCTAGGCTTCGATATATGTAAGCTTTGTGTATTCAGCTCAATTCACCATAAATGAAAGAAAATGTCAATAATATTACAGGAATTAGGTATTGGTGTGGAATGTAGTCGTGCCTAATAAGATCCACACTTTCAGAAAGTTTTGGAATGGAATTAGCATTAGATAGTCATCCAGCAAGTGCAAATGCAAGCTAGATAATTATTTAGGGAAGCTGTCTTCCATCAATATATAACTGATAATTTGTAAATTAAATATATGTGTATCATTTTTTTATGCTTTTAAAAGTAGACTATGTTTCTAATTATACTATGCAATCTATATAATTAGCCTTGTTGTACTCGTGTATTATTAGATATATCCAATCGTTAATAGTCTATGTACATTTAAGATCAAATTTCTAATTTAAAAATGAAAATAATGGGTCCAAAGTGTTATTGTATATAGGAAATATCTGTCTCCAGTGGCAAGATTTCTTTCATTTAGAGTTTTAAAGTCTATATTTCTACCTGCAGTATTAGTAATATGTCTATGTTGTTAGAATACAATGTACCTTACCCAACATGTTAGTAGTGTTGTGTACCAAGCATATATAATCAACTAAAAAACTACACAATTAATTATTCTTAATAGGCCTTACAAAGTCAATTAACACAATTTTTTTTTATTCAGGAAAGCCTTTGTGGGAGGGGAATTATAGTGACATATTTAGTTGGTACAGCCCAAGTACACATATACCTCAAATCATTTGTGTTAAGAAATCTCCTTTATCACAGACACCATTGGTCTGTGTGGAGATAAGGGCTATGGCCAATTTTGTACTCCCAAGATTCCATAATAGTGACTATGTAAAATGTTTGATACAAAGATTTGACATTAAGAATGAAATTTAGTGAATATAATTTTGTTATGAAAGTATAAAATTATTTTATTTGTTGAATGTTATATATTATTATTTATTTATATTTATTTATGTTAAGTTATAAAGTAAGTGTGTGACATCAAGAGTGACTGAAATAGATTGAATTGTGACATGTTAAATGGGAATGCAGTCAAATAGTATATTTGTTTTATAATCATATGATGAATCCATTCCAACTAGTGTATGTCTAGATATAAAAGTATTATAGATATATTTGTTTGTTGAATGTAATTGTTATAATATGATCCAGATCAGTTAAAGTGTATAAAATCTAGAGATGTTTAGTGTAAAAGAAATAAAGATCTGAATAAGCCTAGCCAAAAAAAAAACACTGTTATACTCTATGATATTTTGTTTTCTTTGATCATGCTTTCTAGAAATTTGAATAGGCCTACCCATAAAAACATGTTATACTTTGTTTCCTTTGGGTTTGCGTTGTAGAAAGCTGTACCCTAAAGTCGTTTGTAGAAAGCTGTACCCTAAAGTCCAATGCAGTTACACTAACGTAGTTGCCTTCGTCATAACGCATAATTGACACCCCAGACTGTACTCCCCAGTCTGATTCGCCCATTGTTACAATAATTATGCCGTAGTACTCGGTTTTTCTGGGCCCTGTTTCACGAATTTTAACTAAAGAAAAAATCCTAATTTTAGCAGATACTTCAATTTTGATTGGCTAAGAACTAAAATCAATCTAATATTGTCCAATCAAATAACTAAACTTAGTTAAAACTTTGTGAAATAGGCCCCTGATTAGCTGAGGTCGGCTCCTAGTTGAGTGGAAGCAAGCAAGGATATATACTACTCACCTGGCGTTGTTACTTGCCAATTTCAGTTCCATAGTGTTTTCCAGGTATAGGTTAATAAAAGTAGGAAGTTATAACGTTATGTATTATATTGAGTATCTTGATTAGTATGCTAGAGAACCTGGTAGACCAATGAATACAGTTAACCATTATTGTTATCTAATATACTATTCAAAAAAGTAGGGGATATTTGATTTTGGGGGCATAATACTAAAATATGCAAATGACTACGAAAAAAGTCACTATAGAACCTAACAGAAGAAAAATTTCCAGTTACATGTGACGCCCAAACGCACCAATAGCTACCGCATGGAATGCAGGTGATGCTTGGGATCATCATGGGGGTCCAACCCAAGATTTGCACGACTCTGACTTTGAATGTTACAGTCATTGTGGCATTGAATTCCAGGGTGGAAACATCAGTTTTATTGTTTTAGTGACCATAAAACAAATTTGGATATGCGTCGGCTTACCCAAAATGAAAGGTTACGTGCCCTTGGCATGCTACAGATCGGCACAACACAGGCGGTTGTGTCGCGGACGATGAATGTTTCTCAGTCTGTCATAAGCAGGCTATGGTCCAGATACCGTCATACACAATCTGTACAGGACAGACCACGCCCAGGTCGACCAAGGGCGACAACTCAAGCCCAGGATCGATTTATCTACCTTGGCCTTGAGAAATCGTGTCATCACAGCAAATCAGATCAGCGCTCGTCTTCAAACAGACACTGGTGTGAGAGTGAGTGACCAGACGATTCGGAATCGACTGCATAGGGGTCACCTTCGCGCCCGACGTCCTCGCGTGATCCCTTGTTTGAGAGATCATCACATTCAGGCAAGACGTCGTTGGTGTAGGGATCGTCAACACTGGAATAATCGACGCTGGAGCAATGTGATGTTTTCAGATGAGTCAAGGTTCACTGTTGATTTTTTGGACAGACGTAGGAGGGCGTGGCGTCGTCGAAACGAGCGCTTCCAAGACGTTAACGTCATCAGACATGATCGATTTGGGGGTGGTTCTGTTATGGTGTGGGGAGGCATCACTGTTGCTGGAAGAACGGCTTTACATGTTGTTGCAGGGCGTGTTACAGGCCAGTACTACCGGGACAACATCTTGGCAGTCCATGTTGTGCCGTTCGCACGACGTCATGGCCGCCGTTTCATCTTCCGGGATGACAACGCAAGATGTCACAGGGCCAGGATCGTTACAGGTTATCTCCAACAACAGAACATCACCACATTACCTTGGCCAGCACTGAGTCCCGACCTCTCCCCCATCGAGCATGTCTGGGACATGCTTGGGCAGAGGTTACGTCAACGTCAACAACGTCCTGCCAATGTCCAAGAACTTGCTGCTGCGTTGCAACAGGAATGGGACAATCTGGACCAAAATGACCTTAGACGTCTCATTAGGAGTATGCCACGTCGGATCAATGCTTGTTTGGCAAACAGAGGAGGATTTGCCCGTTAATGACTTTGTTGTGATGCTGTGGTAACTTTGCTGTTTGACACCTTATAATGGTCAGTCTGTGCCTTACTCAGTCTAGCGATCATTTGGAATAAATCGATGAAAGTGAACTTCATTTCATTTTGTCATTTGTTTCTTCGTCAGTTTCATTAGGTGACTTTAATAACACTTAAAAATCAAATATCCCCTACTTTTTTAAATAGTATAGTTATATGCAATTGTTACCGAGATTACAAACTTCGTAACCATTTTACTGTAAGCATCTGTCGTACGAGAGTAGCTGGAACAGAAAAGTAGGACGTTAAACCCTATTTCATTTTAGGAGAGTAGACTACTTTGTGAACCAAGATCCGACCTTAAAAATATGACAAGTTTCAATGTCGCCCCAAGAAGAACAAGAAATAGATTAGCAAGTCTAAGGAACCAGTTACTCGTAAAAAACATATTTTTAATATCAATTTTCAAATACGATGTTATAACAGAAAAACAACCGTCTACAGCAAGGTAGAAAGGAAAAATCCTGTATAAATATATAGCATTGCTGTTGAAAAGACAGAGTGAAATTACATACACATTATACACACATTATAAAAAATAAAACTTTATTATACATGTAAAACAAACAAGAGCAACGAAACTTTTAGAGAAAAATATCAAATTCTTTAGTAAGAACCTTTACTTAAAGTAGCTAAGTCTCTAATTCAATATCACCCAAAATTTTCAACACGAATTATTTGTCAATTTAAATCAACATTGATTCCGTGATGGGCTTCTGATATCCAATATTTAAGATAAAACAAACATTTTACTATTGGTACACGAATCGTGTTCCATAATGCCTTTCAGCCCCAGTTTTAACAAGAGACTCAAGTGACGAGACTAAAGACATTGCACCAAATCAAACGGCGTATGAAGACTGAAATAACCAGACGCTAGAAATTTGCGTTCGATTTAGACTGCTGGCTTATTTCGTCGAACATAACTGATTTGAAATTAGAGTAAAAACAGAAACCATTGAATGTAAATCAGTTTATATACTATATAATATTACAGTATTGTATGCGTTGCGACACACTTGTGACACACTTGTGTCAATTTCTCGCGATTTAGTTTCTTTAAGCCAATCTCTTTCATAGAGAGAATTACGAATTATCTCTGTCATAGATGACTGTCTTCAACACGTGCAATGACATCACGCGGCGTCAATCATTGGCTCAATGCGCATGCATTGCTTACATAACTCGTAACTGCTGCGGGCAAAATGATGCTTTTTTACACATTTTATACCCTATTACACTAAATAGGAAATACTTTTTAACTACAAATACTTCAAACGTCTTTACTTATTTGTCTAATACATACAAAAAATGTTTTAGAATTTAATTTGTAGGAAGAAAAAAGTTAATATGGGGGACTTATTAAGTCACGTCGATGTCATCCTTATCAGTGACTGTGTAGCGGCTGAGCGAATATTCACTGCTGATCAGTGATCAGTTCAGAGGGTTCACTGATCCGCGGGTCAACTTGTCTGCCGCTATGAAAAATATATATCGGTGGACTAATGAACTCTAACTCTATTGTATTGTATTGTTTTATTGCCGTAAACATATAGTTCATGAGCATTCACAATATGTATATAACATAGATTCAATAAGGTGATGGAGGATGGACATATATTATTTAATTCATATATTATAAAAAAATAATAATAATTAAAAGAAAGATAATTGCCATAATTACAATAACTTTTTTTTCTTTTGTAACATTAAATATAAATATCGACCTAAATTATTTAGAGTTTTGATATTGGTACTTTTTAATAGCAATTCCAGTTTATACATTGATGGTTTTAACCAATAGAATTTTTCGATATACTTTTCTCTGATGTACTTATAAGATGGACAAACTAGCAGAGCATGAAACTCGTCTTCAATTTCATCACATTTACAGAATTTACATAATCTATTACTTCTCTGAATATTGCTATACCTTCCTTTCTCTATTTGTAAATCGTGGGCACTGATTCTGTATTTACAAATCAATGTTTTATGTGTAACATTTTTACAAAGGTAATATTGTAGTTCATAATTATTTTGTAGACAGTGATAGAGGTTACATCTAGTGGACATACATATAGCGCTTTGTACAGTTTGAATGTTACAATCTTTAAGACGTTGTGTTAATTCGTTTATAAATTGATGTTCATTACTAACACCTTGTGAAATCCACACATTACCAAACCCATTCTCTTCTAGGATACACTTAACATTATCTAACCAGGGATTATAGCTTTTACCATTCAACAGACAATCATACATATCACTATAACATGAAACAAGTAACATATTTTTACCTTTTAACAATTTGAGCCAATATTTTATCATACATATTTTTCTATAAATTTGAAGTGGAAAAAGACCTAATTCATGATAAATTAGTGCATTACATGTTGATGTTCTTACACCAAGTATTTTCTTAAAGAAAGTTATCTGTACCCTTTCAACGTCATCTGCAGAATGAAAACCCCACACTTCACTACAATAATTTAATATGGGGACTATACATGTGGAGAACAGGGCTATTGAAGTTTGTAAGTTAAAATAATTTTCATGGATTATTCTTTGTAGACCAAAACATGCCTTAGAAGCTTGTTGAGCAATTGTCTTTTGGGTAAGACTGAATTTACCATTATGGTTAAAGACTACCCCTAGATAATTAAAAGACTTCACAATTTCAAGATCTTTTCCTTCGTATGTCCAGGTTTCATTTTCTCTAATTTTACCACCATTTTTAAAGATAACTATTTTACTTTTATTTACATTAACATTAAGATTATTTTCATAACAATAATTGCTTAAAGTATTTAACATGTTTTGTAAGTTTTCTGGAGATTCGCTTAATAACACAGTGTCGTCAGCATACATAAGTAAATATAAATTTACATCATTTATTGTCAAGTATTCACAATTTCCTGATTCTAGCGCTCCCTCGATGTCTCTAACCCCACCATAAAACTTAAAACAGGTAGACTAATGTAGTAATGAACCCGCGGACTAGTCAACCGGCCGACTAATGAGCATTCCCTAAGCATTAAGCCCCATAAACCGTGATTATTACTGCCATGGATATTCAACATTTTTGCTATTTACATTTATTGAACTTTCAGGGCGTGTACAATGAAAAATAATTATTAGTAAATAGTGAAAGAGACATTATATAATTTTTGTGCATATGGGTCTTTTCCATTCGGTAAAAGTACGAGTCATAGATGACATTGAAAAGACTGCTTTCTAAATTTGAGACATATCGGTCAACCCACCACTGGCGTTTTTAACTAGCAATCCTTATAATGATTTGTTATGAGTTTAACGAAGGTTTGTGCAAAATATATTACCCTAAGTCAATTGATCCCATTTTCCATAACCAGGTTAATATTGTGGGGGGGGGGGGGGGGGGGGTAGTATGAAATTGTTAGAAAATCATTAAATTTATGAAAGTGGTAATAATGTCTCTTTATATTGAAACAAATAATATATAAAATTTTAATATTTGTAATTGATATATAACAAAGGTAAAAGTTTAAAACTAATATATACGGCTACATGACAGAGTCATTACAGTCTTGTGGATTCCAGATCTGTTTTTAAACAAGTTAGCGCTGCCGTAGTATTTTTTTGTTTTTCAGAATCTTGAATAGCAACATCTGTCGTGCCATTTTGGGTACTCTTTTCATATTTCTGAAAACCAAAACATTAACACAATTATTCACCTAATGAATGGGCTAATATCACCGGGAGGATACTTTATCAAAACAAAATAAACGAGATAGTCTTTCATAAGATTGTTCATTGATTTTCGTGTTTGGCAGAGACTTAAAGGTGCACTATGTTATAAGAGTTTAATCTGCCTATTGCATGTGTTTTTTAAAAATTATAGCAATATTACATAATGCGCCTGTTGATACAAGGGGTAAACAATAATACAAATCCATTAAACATTACAAGGCAAAATCGTGACAGTATATTTATAGACAGTTCCTTTCCAAGATTAGTATACCTCTTTTGTTGGTACCCCACACCGCAGTTTTCGTAAAACACTTTCTGGTAGGCATGGTAGTAGTCGATCAAATATTGAAAATATTAGCCTCGACTCAAGGTCTTCGGGCTTTGTTCGACCTGAAAAACGTTAATCAATAATTCCTGATTTCCATAAAGCTCGTTATGCAGAGCATGGTCTAGAATGCCGATGGCATGGAGATAGAGGCGCCTGAGCGCCTTCACAACCTCGTGGGTTTCCTCTGGGCACTCCAGTTTCCTCCCACTGCTAAAGACCCCTACGCGCAAGCGAATCATTGAAATAAAATTAAACCACATGTTAGTCCCGAAATGACCACTCTCTCTCTCTCTCTCTCTCTCTTCTCTCTCTCTCTCTCTCTCTCTCTCTGTATTTTAAGTTGTTTAATGGTCTCGAGCTTAAGACATTGCGCAATTTATTGTTAAAATTCTTGGACATCTGGCCCTATATTACTTACGGTCTCGTTCTCGACCATTAAACAATACATATTTGTTGTTTTTCAGATTTTATTTGTCAATCCAAATATTTTATCTTAATTTTTAAATAAATGATATGTTAACATGTAAAATGAATCTACTGTATTTATATTTTGTTTATATTATGGTTATAATATCCTGAGCACGTCTTTGATTAACGTCTAAACAGATTTGATTACATCGAAACATCCCTATACGTACCTGTTATAAAACTAACAATAAGTCCTACAACCACGTTTATTAATATAGCTGTTGCTGTATACCATAAATACGATAATCTATACATATCATAGAATGGATCACTGTAATATATAAAACATACAGCATATATCATAGAACGGAACACTGTATAAAACATGGAATATATTTATGTCACAGAATAGATCTCCCGAATAAAAATTGATCCATTTATTTGTTTACCTACCTATTACAATGTGGCTATTACACATTGTCACTGGCATGTTTTCAACACAGTATATCCTTTTGACCAACTATCAAGGGTATTTTACGTGCACCCAAAAAGTAAAGGGATAGACGCCGTTTATGTGCCATCCGAAAGACTAGATGACTTTTCCTTTGCTGGCGACCAGTCCTTCCGTGCGCTGACATGGATACCAGAATTAATAGTCGGTCACTTATTAGGGTAAAAGCTTACAGGGATGACAATGAGCACGAATAACGTCCCACCGTCTACAAATTATTAATCTAAATATTGGTATTTATAGGGAAACACCGTTACGCGACCAAAATAAGTTTGGCTGTCTTGCATACGTAACCATAGTAACGTTACTCTCACTGTCTCACATCCACGAATTTCGTTGACGTAAGTGAATCCCCATTCCTTTCCTGAGAAATCGCCCCCTTGGATCCGCCATCATCCATTCAAAGACGGCGTCACTCTCGATTTATATATAATATATATAAAGGCAGAAGACAAAAATGTAGAAGGCTGTTAGCCATCACCGATCAAATTTCATACCGTGACGAACATTCCAAAAGTAAGACAGTATAAAGCGCAAACAACTTACCTTGATTCTACTGTTGCTGGGGGTATTGGTGTTGTTGTACTGTTCAATAACATTGTTGATGATTCCATAGCAACCGTTGTCATAGTCGTTGTTGTTGTTAGATTCCAATTACACCCAGATGTATCGAATGTAGCAGTGGGTGTTCTTATTTTGTTTGCAAAAGCCCCAAAACCAATCCAGGACATCATGAACAAGGATGTCAAGGATCCAACAATGGCCCCCTGTTCAAAAAAAAAAATATTGGGTCAAACTTGTGTTACGGTTGTCTTTCAGTTGTGCGCAACAGGTGTTAATGTTATCCCCTAGTGTTACACAGGTAAAATGAAATATATTATTGTCACGATTTCGAGATTTGCTTGGTCAATTTGTCGAGAAAACTTTCAGAATCAGCAACTTTATGTGAAAAATCATAAACTCGTAACAATCCCAGATTAATCGACTGACTGACTATGATAATCTCCAATAGAAATGTAATTGAAGAAAGTTAGCTGCTTTAACTGATATCTATGTTGCATTTCTATTTTAAGTCGAAAATATAAGCAAAATGAAGAGCTAAAGTATAAGTTAGCGTTTGGGTAACACGGGTGAGACATTAGTTCTTTGTGACCCATCTTTGTCCATATCTAGGTGCCAAAGAGGACGGGTCTGAGGTTGAGTAGCACATCGTTACACCACTTTAACCCTGGACATCAATTTGTCCAATGTCTTAGAAAAAAGAAAACGCGGTAGCTAACAGATTTTATTTTGAAGAACGTGCATCGAAGGAAAAGAACTACATATATTTTTTTACACGAGGAATACCATAGTTTTTCAATTCTTCGGTTTGCTAAATTTCAAAGCAAAAGACGCGGAAACGTATATCAGCGATTTCTGGAAGCTTTGCATCAGTGGTAACACGTTGAAGAAAGTAGACCAACCAATTCTTCAAGAAGCCTATAGTATAATGTGCTTGATTTCGCTTCATGTCACAGCAGACGTCAAAGGTGAATGTGGAAACATATATCTTTTTTTCTGTTAGCTTTGCGACACTGGTTATAGCGAATAAAAACCATTGGCATTATAGCAAACATACTTACCCACATATTTGCCCAAGGAAAGAAAATGCCCAGAACAAACAAACCAGTTAATGGACCATTTATAATAGAGAATAAACTGTAGCTTGCCTAAAAAATAAATGAAAGCATCAAAACACTGTTAATAGAATGGTGCGCTGGGACTAGATTGTTACCTCTGAATCGATCTAAACGCTTTTAAATGTATTATAGCATACAACAAACTCACCTGTAAAATGGCACTAACTTGAGATACGAGAAAGGCAAAACCAATACCAATTACTCCATAAATAATCACTAGACAAAAAGAATAGCTGATTTTTATCTGTCATACATGATACATGGGTTGTTTGTTTTTTTGTTTTTTTTTATCATTGGCACCTAGTGTATTGGCTGAATTGATGATCATTCAAATTGACACGGGACTTGTCTGCTCAAAGTCTTCTATGGGTGTAAAGCTGCTTATATATAATTATTCTTGTGCTCTTTCCATTACATGATTGGTATTTTGAAGACGGAAAGTTAGAATGATAAACTCTAACCAACACCACGCCTCCCCACCCCAACACACCCCAACCCCCGACCGTCGCACTGGTATACTGCCGACTGGCGGTTGGAAAGAAATTTTCAAGCTAATTTTCCGATTGTGCAGGAGAAAATCCAAGAATTTACTTTAGGCTTCGACAATAATGGTAAATGGGCAGAGCATAATGACAATACTATCTGAAATTGGAACCGACCCCAATATAGTCACGTGACAAACTAAGGCTGCTGACATAGATTTTTAAGGTTTGGGGTTGTTCCTGGAGACTAAAATGTGTTGAGGATGATTAAGCCATTAATTAAGAAATTCATACAGCTTACCTAAAACTTTGGACAATAAAGTCATTTTAAAATCATTCATTTTTTTCACAAACCAAAATCTTTTTAATATATATCTTCAATAGTAACTGCTGACAGGGCATTTAAACAAGATGATAGGGTGCTGTAATTAAAATTATAGAGTAAAAACTCCAATCTCTCAACTATAGTTGAACGGACAGCCTAACAAGATGAAGGATGGGTTGTTCTTCAAAAATGTCTAATGATATCTTTCTCAACAAAGATTTGAAAATATTAAACATATTTTAATGTAGCGGGGCTGCAATCTGGATCTTATATACATATGGCCAAGGTCCCTAAATTCAAACAATAAATGTGGAAAACCGTCGTGTATTATTACATGTCATCACTTGCATGACAACACACGTAAACGCGATATAGACTTGAAAACTGACTTTTAAAAAATTGAAGCATTGGGGCCGCGAGAGAACGAACCCTTATCTATTCCTGGGGTATCCCCACTTTTCAAGTGTGGCGTGAAACGTTATGACTATGAGAAAACTAACCATATTCAATTTCAAATTGGGCGGAACCTATTTGAATCAGGGAAGATGACCTCTGTAGACTTTCAGCATTCTAGGACTCCCTGTTCGAGAAATGTATTATATATCCTGAAAAGCTTGTCAACCAGAAACAGATTGGAATTCTTTAAGGCAAAACGTTCCATATCCACTTTGGTCTAGATCAAAGTTCTCCTCCGGAAAAGCTGCTGTATAAGCCTATATTTTGTTCGAGTTTCTGAGACATAGCTGTTGTGTTGGTGTATTTCCACGCTTTACGTGACTTTTACGTACTTGATAAAACGATTTATCGACAAATACCGTAAGCAATTTCATCAATAATTTTATTACCTTTCTCTGGCTTTTCTGTTTTATTGTCAATAATTAATGAATATTTACCTTAAACTCCCACTGAAAATACAGGATACAAATATTCCTGGTATTCCTGGAAACTGTCCCAATATATCCATCACAAATAAGGGTAACAGCTGAAATATTACAATTAATATTTTAGATTCTTTTTTGTAAATATATTGATGTGTCTATTTATTGTTTAATTCTAAACAAAATGGACTTTGTGTTGTGGCTTTCAGCACTGTTTTAAATATTATCGGTAGGTATGGGCCTTATGTATAGTTGAATGGTCGAGAGCGAGACATTAAGTGATATATTGGTTCTTCACAAGTCGTTAGCCGAGTGTTGTATCAATATATTACTCAATGTCTTTAGCTCGAGACCATTAAACAACTTAAAATACAGACACCATCCCACACGTGCTTTTCAATGAATTACGTCACATGAGTTCAATATTTCATCTAGTATAGATAATGTAAGATTGGCAAGTTGCCCGTACGTTATTGCAAATAATGGTATGCCAAAACCAAAGCCGTATAGATAAAGTTGCGACCAGAAATTGCATAATTATGACGTCAGGTAAATATGACGTCAAGTGTAAAAAGTTGTCATTTTGGGTATCAAGTCATTGCCCGGTAAACGTTTTTTTACCATCCTTGTCTTATGAAGTCATATGTGGATTGTGGGTTAGGATAAGGGCTGTGGCCTGCAGATTTCGTCACAGTCTCGAGATGTAGACAGAGCTAGCCCTAACCCCAACCCTGGGCCAAGTCTAACCCTTATCCTAGCCCACAATCCACATATGACGTCATAAGACCAGGCTCCGGTGGATGGAAAAAAACGTTTACCTCATTGCCCACTCACTATCTATTTTTATGCCCAATTATATTGCTGTTTTGAAGTTTCCTGCCCCGACAGGAATATGGAATGTTCATAGATATGCTATAGAATTCCGCGAAAAAGAGTCTATAGGCGATAAAACATACATTTTTAAAGAGAGAGAGAGAAATGGGGTTTAACGTCCACTCAACACACACTAGATCATTTCGCGACTAACATATGGTTTAATTTTATTTCAATAATTCGCTTGCGCGTTGGGGTCTTTAGCAGTGGGAGGAAACCGGAGTGCCCGGAGGAATCCCACGAGGTTGAACATTTTTAAAACGAAAAGTATAGCTGAACATACTATGATTATTAATCATTATACAACACAAAGAGTAGATTATTGTTTGTGAGAAAAAGAAGTAAAAGATATGCCAGATAAAAGCGCTATCAAAAATATTTAACTTGCATACGCTTTTTTGTATAGACGGTTAAAGTGAAAAATCAAAATATATATATAATAATCCATTTTGCCTTGCAGTCGGCAAAATAAGCGCTTGGAATTTCGCAATTTTTTGGTCTGGCGCCATTCTGGATTGTGTGTCAGTTTTCGGTCATTGGTGATTAATTTTATGTAGGCCTATCATCAATTATTCAAAAATAGAAATTTCTTTAAATATTGACTGACGGATAAAACATTTCAAATCAGTGTAACTTAAAATCCATGTAGGCCTAATTTAAATAAAGGGTGCCTTGCGTTACTCTGCTCTATGACCTACATGTACGTCTACGCACGACATGTGTTTCGGGTACATGTTTTATCAGTGTCATGCGATACCAGATGTCGCTCCCCGAAACATTCTGTTTCTTTTGCAATTTGTTTTGGGTAAGGCGTTATCACTCCCCGCCTATGTGTAAATAAAAATATTAATTTGTCTAATATTTAAACGACACACATTTAATAGATACAAATACGTGTTATTCTATATAAACATGAAGGGGACGCAGTTATTTTTGATTTTGTCCGGCACCTTTGGGTATTTGCCCCCTCCCTTTCCAGTGAAAAGAATGATGTTGTTCTCATGCTCAACCAGTATCAAAGATATATCAGACTTATTACAAATTGTCTGGAGTTCGTTCCACCCATCTAAACATTTACCGGCTTCTTGTTCCATCTATAAAAGCTTACATCCCTTCTAAATGTGAAACAAGAAAATTCAAAGGTTGTAACAATAGAACAAACACCTTAATGTCGACAAATACGTAAGACTTTATGAAATAAGATATTTTTATGATATGATAGGCCTATATATGCAACGTAGATTATTAATATCCACATTCAAGTTTAACCAACTGTGTCTAGATATATATTTTTAAGTTTTACGTCGAGCTGAATAGAGTATATGAGTCATGACATAAAAAAAACCCATCTATATAATGTGGGGTTAACAGTGTGTATCTAGAATTTTCTACACGAAGTCTATGGCAACCATATATTTTAAGCGTGTTAACAATATATTCATTTAAGAGAAACTATGTCATTTCTGGGTTAACATATCGTAAAATTCATATTCATTTGGCGATCGACATTCTATTTACAAAACTATTGTTTATCCCAACTACAGTGTAAACATGGTTTAGAGACTCTATTTATTTTGAAGTATAGGGTACATCATGTTTTAGAGACAACAGGGTAGATTATGGATTTGAGACCCAGGGGTACACTATTGTTTAGAGACTATCCGAACTACAGGGTAGATGATTTTTTAGAGGGACTCTATCCGAACCGCAGGATACGTCATGGTTTAGAGACGCTATCCGAACTATTAGGATAAAATGTATCCCAAGAAAAAAAAATAAAACGTTTTGTTAAGTAAAAGCTATATGACGCCATGACGTCATAGTTTTTATGGCGTCATAGTTGGGACCCAAAATGACGGCTGTAAATGAGTTGTCGTAACTTGGTAAACGTTTTTTCCCATCCACCGGAGCCTTGTCTTATGACGTCATATGTGGATTGTGGGTTGGGGTAATGGTTAGGCTTGGTCCCAGGGTTAGAGTTAGGGCTAGCCCTGTCTACATCTCGAGACTGTGACGAAATCTGCAGGCCACAGCCCTTATCCTAACCCTTATCCTAACCCACAATCCACATATGATGTCATAAGACCGGGCTCCGGTGAATGGAAAAAAAAAACGCTTACCTCGTCGGTATCGTAACTTTCCCTATACAGGGCTTTGGCCAAAACTAAAGGATGACGTCACATATGTATTTTATATACCGGTAATATTTAGATAGGTAACAAATAATCCACGTTATAAAGATGTAAATATTACCTGATCAGCCTTCGTTATGATATTCATGAATTTGATTGGGTGACAGTTGGCATAAAAGGCGAACATAACAATACCAATCATAAAACCAATTGTTAGAATAAATATCATCCCAATCAGGCTGGTCAACAGCGAACTGTAATAAAAATAAATGATCAAAAAGGCCATGGTATTAGACATTGGAAATAACTCTATGGTATAATCTTAAAACTGTTTTCGCGTTAGTTGTTGAGAGAGACATCGTTTAGAAACCATAGGGACAATAGCATATAACTTGCATTCAATAGCATAACTACATGTATATATATCGTCAAATAGGCATTTGATTTGTAATGTATTCTCTTACATAAAAACGTAATGTAATCAAAGCAACACGGATTTTCTTGGGGTTTTTTTTTGGTAATACATCAATAGTCCATAGGTCTATTCAAGTTCAACGTGAAGTGAATGGTTCTGAAAGTTACATTAAATGTTATTTATAATGAGTAGGATGGCCTGTGTAATTTCGTGGGTTTCCCCTATGATCTGCAAAATCAATAGTTATTTAACAATGCCAGTCGATTATCCGTTAATCACCTCAACCAAACGGTATAAAACTGTATGAAATAGCGGTATAATTATAATTAGAATCACCTATGACCTATGTGTCTCAAATTCAGCATATTTTAATTCTGGAGTAAAATATTGTGGTAAAAACTTACATCTTAGCTTTAGTTAAACTTGGTAATGAAATAGCTCTTTGTATTTGTGCCTGGTTTAAACCGGACAAGGACGTCCAGAAAATAGCCCCGCCGAATACAACAGTCCAGAAGGAGTGGCGAACTTTTGGATCCGGATCAAAGCTGCATTAATGAAAACCAAATGGCACATTTCTATAATTTGCTAAATTTAAGAATCTTGTATATATAATAATTAATTATATATAACGCAGATTTTACCGAAAAAAGAAAGAACCATAAGAGTGTTGTGGACTAGTTTGCTATCTGGGGAGTCTGCGTTTAACTGCCAGACTGTGTCTGGACAGATGTGTCATTCCCGTGGTCCTATAATGTTATATTAGATATAAGATCCATATTGGATAATGATTTCCACTTTTGGACAGGCTAGACCTGATCTTTCAATCAAATCCGGCACTTTTATTAAGTCTCTTCGGAAACACATATCTGAAAAATCAACATTGATGAAAGCGGGCGTTAGTATTCTTGTGAATATATGGTACTGGGGCAATAACGGGTAGGTCTCAGGTCGTCCCTGGTATAGGGCAGGGCGTTGGGCGTGGTAAGATTAATCGTCTGTTAGAAAACAACAGGTTGAATGAATAATATTTATCGAAACTTAAATAATAGCATTAGTTTTTAAAACATAATTTCTAAATCGCTCTTTATTCTGTTTACATTTCCTGTGATTCTCATACATTTTCTATTCTTAAGCCCAAATTGCCTAAGACCAATTTTCTTTGCCTTCAATCGGGTAGGTATTCATTTATATTTGTATTTGACTTACACATCAAAAACAACTCTTCCTCTATCAGCGGCAACTTTCCAGGCTTCTTCAAAACCTCCAGTTAATATAGAACCTTGTATTAATGTAGCCAATAAACCAGCTATTATTACAAACGCCTGAAACGTGTCCGTCCATACAACCGCCTTCATACCACCCTAAATTATTACAGTATATCAATATATAGTTTCTATTTAGCTTTTCTGCAAAATGCACATTTGATACTTTTTTCATTTGAAAATAAATATCAGGACCGGATTAAGACCTTTGAGACCCTAATTGTAGACTGGTTAAGGCTTTTCATGTAGTCCTAAAGCTTGAAACTAGGGATCGGTAATTCAAAATCTTAACATAGTATCGGAAAACCAATATGCAATACAAATTCCAGTATGACGATTACTGTATGTGAATTTAAAAAGTGTATGAAGTGGGGTGCAATAGGCATCAGTAAGCATTTGGATTCTGGCATTTATAGTTTGTAAGATACAAATAAATATAAAACAAAACGGTGCCAGTATGGTGGTTGTTGTAAGCGAACTGTAATTGTCGGATATAGCCTACTCGCTGCAGGTAGACGAAGCTTAATTAAGAAGTGGACGTTTTTATGCTAACAAAATTCGTAACACAAAACTACAGCGGCATTGCAAGCAATATAACATTTTATTGTGAATCAACGTATGTAGCATACGAACTACTAAAACGGAAGCATGCACTGCACAAAGGGAACCCAAGTCCGACTGAAGGCGCACAAAGACTTGACTTCCGAATGGACTTGGACTTTAGAGTAAAAGACTCGAATCACGGCGAGGGAACATAACTCTAACTGGCCTCATTCGGTCTTATTAAAAAATCGGTTTAACTCCACACAACTTAGAACTATAAAGACTCGAGGAGCGGCGACTGGACTCGAGGTCCGACAACTTGTTCTCATCCCTGGCTCCTAACAGAAAAACTATGGGTCGAGCCATGAATGTAGTGTGAATAACTCACCATGGCTGTGTAAGCTGTTACTATTAACATGATACCAACAATAGATGCCCACAGATTGATTCCAGTTACTAAAACAAATACATTAAATGGTACCACATCAAAAATATCACAAAACTCGCTACAGTTGTTAATCGCTAATGTTAGCTTATTTGATCAATTCTAAGAGTTCCCGAAAGGAATTCCCCAAATGAATCCAAAATGACAACCATACCTCCAAAAATGAAAAGAAAAGTTATTGGTGCATTACCTGCTGTGAGAGCTAGTGCTGGTGCGTACAGTACAAAAGACACATACATCATCTAGATAAAAAATAAAGTGATGTAATCTCAGATTACAAATTAAAAGATTAGTCGTTTCAGCGACGTTTTGATCTCCAAAAATCTATATAAAAAACCCTAAGTTATTTTGACTCTCTAGAGACGCCCCTTTTCAAAATGTAACCCTCTATGCTAATCAAAACTGGATCTGCCATTAAATTACTGGTCTTAATATACTTGTACTTCGACATCCCCTTATACAGAATTTAAAAAAAAATAGCTGTGGGTGAGGAGGTTCTAAATAATAATTATGAAATAAGAATGACTAGTTCGTTTCTTTCAGTAATTATGGCATTGTATTCCAAATTCTTGTCAACTCAATTCTTACAACTTACCGTCTGAAAAATATACAGAAGGCAGCCAAGTATACGAACATGCTTTGAAAATCTCAATTCTAAATACTGAAACATAAAAGTGCGTATTCCATATTAGCAAAATAATCCACATGTATTATAAGTATAGAAAACATTCACAACAACTATGTATATTTTATGAATTTGCTAGCAATTTTTCTGTGAGTGAGTAGCAATTTTATATATTTTCTCAGAATAGTAATGTATTTATTTGGTAGCAAAATTGTAAACAAAAATTATTTTACCTCAAAAGCACTTGTTATACCCAGTTCGTAGAAGAAAGGTATAAAAATGAATGATGCGGCAGCGATTGCTAACACCATCGCCAGGCACAAATACCAAAACATAGTGTTATAGTTGTAGATTTCTACTGGATTTCCTAATAAGGACAAAGCTGAGAGAAATGTTACGAGAAGTGACATAGAAACTGGGAAAACACTCATTTTACGACCAGCCAGTAAAAAGTTGGAGGTGCTATCCTTCTTTCGATCCCTGAATATATAAATTGGAATAAAAACTAGACATACTAAAGAATATTAAACTATGTCCAATCGTTATCTTTATTCTCATTAACACCTCAAAATGCATGGGGTCACAGTGCCCCGACGAATAAAGCACTAGTTCCACATGTGGAGAACTCTAGATCGAAGACGGTCCTAGACGCATTTAGCACGTATCATATATAGATTGTGGGTTAGTGTTAGGGTAAGGGCTAGGACTCGTAGATTTCGTCAAGTCTCGAGATGTAAACAGTCCTAACCCTGGGCCAAGTCTAACCCTTACCCTTACCCACAATCCTTATGTGACGTCATAAAATGCGTAGGACCGTCTCCGATCTGGAGACCGTTCCTAAAGATTTTCGGTGTGACTTCCTATCGTCAGTCAGGCTTTACAAATGGTATATAACAAGAAACAGTGCCTTGACGTTCGTATTAGACGAAAAACCGAGGTCTCATTGGTGGAGGACAGGGACCTGGCAAGTCGTTATGTCGTTAGGTCCCGTGTGCAAATTGGTGTGTATTTGACAGGTGGAATTCGAATAAGTGTATGTCGAATCGCCAATGTCCGTGCAAAATATCCCTCATAGCGCTATTGATATCATACGATACCAGTATTCATTTGCCTTGTTGGTCCAAAAATGTGGAACGTTAAACCCTATTTCATTTCACAATACATGCATACGCAACTTAGGTTTACTTCATCGAACATTGTGGATACATTGGTGGTTACAATTTTATATTCTTTACATAATGAAACTGCCATGAATTGCAGTATTTTATGATTTGTAACTATTCTTTACTTGACTGCGAAGAAGAATCCAATTCCTGCTGAGATTACTAGTATAACTGAAAACAGGACATAATCCACCACACCAAAGGTTTTTCTTTTACCAGTAGCTATACTATAATCATCCATCTTAAGGTTTTCTAGCGATTAGAAACCACGATAACTGTGTGCTGAAATAGAAAAGTTTAATAATGAATAGAGTCTGAATGTAGACTGGGAGAGAAACGAAAATTTAGTGAAACAAGCGCACCAGTTTCCAGTTGCTTTCTAAGGAGTTGTCATATTTAAAAAACAAACTTGCATTTGGTTACCTTTTGGGAAATACAAAAAAAATTCTCAATTTCTGAAATTTGTATACCACTTGTGATAATGAAGTATATATTTTCTAGCCATGTGCATTACATGGATTAATATCTGATTTAACGTACATTATTCAAGAGCTAAATCCGTATATTGCAGGTCTTTCGTCAGGTCTGAAATGTTATATAATTTAGCAATTAGACTTATTAACATGAAAACACCATCATATGTATCCGATTTCCATTGGCTTTAAGCCCGTTGGATAATTGAGACATTGTTAATTGTCGTGACAGCGGTAACAATGAGTATCGAGGCTACGGTGATTTTAAAAATACGAGTTTCTCAGCATATTCCTTTTACATTATCTTCTTGTTTACTTTTAGAGTGAGAACTGCCAGCTCTTTATCTAATCGTCCATAATATGTATATTTAACTTATTGATATCGTATAAATTTGAAAACGAACTGCTTCCGATATACCAGTTTTTGAGTAACATAGAAATTCTTTACTGCAAACTATTTTGAGTTAACACTCATCAGCTGACATCATTGAAGAATATTGTGTAAATTGATTTAGTAACTATAATATTAAATGTGTCCATTTGGGTCTCGCAGAGGCGGGTTACACTATAGCCAATGTAGGCAGCTGCCTATAGGGGCCCATAAAATTTTATCCAGCAATTGACTGTTGCTGTGCTCCACTGAGCATCAAACGATGTTTGACTACGTTGTTGTGCTTGACATTCCATCAGTATGTCCTCAGAAATTTCGTTTCTCTTACAGTGGTCTCAATTTTACCATGGCAAACCAGTTTTGCAAAGGGCTTAGCTGGTCGAGCAGCCCATGGCCCATCAGGGCCTAGATCCGTCTCTGGGGTCTCGCAACACACAGTGTGAAATATTTTATAACTAAACCAGTTTGATAATAGCTTTGATAACTCCCATAATGTCAGTAAAATGTCAACTTACTGTTGTGTGAGCGAGTGCCCGAATTTACATATAACAATATCAAGTTGGAGGAGATTGATGTATTCTAGGCTATCCCTCTCTAGCATCAGCTAAAAAAATGATATCAATGAGTATGTAAAAATAAACATTTTACTTCTAAATACCTAGATTACATTAAAACATAAATTCGTGCAAATATAAATGTTGCAAAGTTTGACTTACCGTATCAATGGACTGCTTAATGTATATATACTATCCAGAGGGTTTCACGGTTGAAATATACCAAAATGTATTCAATAACACAGTGTATATACTTTGCATGTTATACATAGTTCAGGGCGATTTTGCTTTTCACCTACATTTCCAACCTGTTTTACAGGAGAGAATTACTTACGAATTATTCCTGTAACGTATGGCTATCCAAAACACGTGCGTTGACTGCACGGCTCGTAGTCATTGGCTCAACGGCTCGTGCAATGTTTACTTAACACCTAACTGCTTCGGGCAAAATGATGCATTTTACTCATTTTAATGCCCATTTACACTAAATAGTAAATATTTTTGAACTACAATACTTGCGTTGACTGCACGGCTCGTAGTCATTGGCTCAACGGCTCGTGCAATGTTTACTTAACACCTAAGTGCTTCGGGCAAAATGATGCATTTTACTCATTTTAATGCCCATTTACACTAAATAGTAAATATTTTTGAACTACAAATACTTCAAACGTCTTTATTTATTTTTCTTTTACCTCAAAAAAATGTTTGAGAATTTAATTTGTCGGAGTAAAAAAGTTAATATGCCGTACTCATTAAGCCTCGTCGATGTCATGCTTATCAGTGATTGTAGCGGCCAACCGAATATTCACTGCGGGATCAGTTTGCTACGATTCAATAGTAGGTAAAAAGTAAATATGTGAACCGTCACAGTTATACAAGGCCGTAAAGTCTCTAGTAGCTACATAGGATATTTGTCGTTTTAGAGTGAATAACATATTTTATTTCATCGAGAAGCAAGAAAATTTATATTTTCACAAATGCGTACTATTTATGTAAAATGTTTGATACAAAGATTTGACATTAAGAATGAAATTTAGTGAATATAATTTTGTTATGAAAGTATAAAATTATTTCATTTGTTGAATGTTATATATTATTATTTATTTATATTTATTTATGTTAAGTTATAAAGCAAGTGTGTGACATCAAGAGTGACTGAAATAGATTGAATTGTGACATGTTAAATGGGAATGCAGTCAAATAGTATATTTGTTTTATAATCATATGATGAATCCATTCCAACTAGTGTATGTCTAGATATAAAAGTATTATAGATATATTTGTTTGTTGAATGTAATTGTTATAATATGATCCAGATCAGTTAAAGTGTATAAAATCTAGAGATGTTTAGTGTAAAATAAATAAAGATCTGAATAAGCCTAGCCAAAAAAAAACACTGTTATACTCTATGATATTTTGTTTTCTTTGATCATGCTTTCTAGAAATTTGAATAGGCCTACCCATAAAAACATGTTATACTTTGTTTCCTTTGGGTTTGCGTTGTAGAAAGCTGTACCCTAAAGTCCTTTCTAAAAGCTGTACCCTAAAGTCCAATGCAGTTACACTTAACGTAGTTGCCTTCGTCATAACACATAATGTACTCCCCAGTCTGGTTCGCCCATTGTTACAATAATTATGGCAATACGCCGTTTCTGATTAGCTGAGGTCGGCTCCTAGTTGAGTGGAAGCAAGCAAGGATATACTACTCACCTGGCGTTGTTACTTGCCAATTTCAGTTCCATAGTGTTTTCCAGGTATAGGTTAATAAAAGTAGGAAGTTATAACGTTATGTATTATATTGAGTATCTTGATGACATCGCGCCTGGTACGTTCGTGCATTTTTATGCGCGAACTCTTAGTTTTCCTATTACTGGCACGCGCACGGGCACTATTTCTTTTTCTTTTGCATGTACCAAAGTCTGGGTTTTCGCGCGGAGGTACTTTTGAGGTATTAGCCTGAGAAGCATAACACTCGCCACTGTACCTGAGTATCGCTAATTATAAATCGAGTGTGTGAAGACAGTTTATATAGATCACGCAAAAATTTTTAGTACAGAGTTTATTCCGACTCTATTTGCCGCTAAGCAAACCAATGGGACTATTTTCTCAACAGTGTATGAACTAATCCATAAGCGATAATATCCTTACACCGAGAGAAATTATCTAGTCTCGGTGAAAAACCATGATCATCTGGTAAAAAATTACTTTTCTATTTTTTGGAACGAAAAACAGTGTTTTTAAAAACAAACGAACCTGCCGCACATGATAACAATAACAGACGAGAACTCTTTTTGGGCACAGGCTTTCTTACTGAGTAGTAAATCGTCGACAAACAATCATGAAGGAACTATAGGAAGACTAGCGACGACTGTAGACAGTAAGAAGGTTATACACTATACTTTTGAGTCGAGATTACTCGCTTTGAGTCGAGATTACCAGCTTTCAGGTCACCGATAACCAATTATGTCAGAAATACCATACTGACATTCGGTTTTTTCAAGTTGTACGCGAACTAACAATCGGCGCCCTAACTGTCTTCGTCAGCTACTTTCAGTTTCACAATGGCGTACGACATTCGGTTTTTCAAGTTGTACGCGAACTAACAATCGACGCCCTAGCTGTTTCGTCAGCTATTTTCAGTTGCTGGCGTACGGCCAGTGCCGGTGGGAAAAGACAACATTAAAATCAGAAACCCAGTTGTTGACACCCATTAAATCACTCATGTCTAACAAATCATAAAGCTGTGGTGTTACGGTAGCGGCATAGTATTTCACCGTAACACCACAGCCACTCTAACCATTCATAATACATCTAACTATCACTCCCTACACATTTCCCCTCGACCTACTTTCCCAAACGTCAACAACACATCTCATACATCCAGTTCACTGATTAACCCTTGTACCACGTCTACTGGATTAGTATACTAGCAAACCTGGTAGACCAATGAATAAACTCAACCATTATTGTTATCTAATAGTAATATGTAATTGTTACTGAGATTACAAACTTCGTAACCATTTTGCTGTAAGCATCTGTCGTACGTGAGTAGCTGGAACGGAAAAGTAGGACGTTAAACCCTATTTCATTCCAGGAGAGTAGACTACTTTGTGAACCAGGATACGAACTTAAAGTTATGACAAAGTTCAATGTCTCCCCAAGAAGAACAAGAAATAGATTAGCAAGTGTACGGAACCAGTTACTCGTAAAAAAAACAACATATTTTTAATATCAATTTTCAAATACGATGTTATAACAGAAAAACAACCGTCTACAGCAAGGTAGAAAGGAAAAATCCTGTTTAAATATATAGCATTGCTGTTGAAAAGACATAGTGAAATTACATAAACATTATACACACATTATAAAAAATAAAACTTTATTTTACATGTAAAACAAACAAGAGCAACGAAACTTTTAGAGAAAAATATCAAATTCTTTAGTAAGAACCTTTACTTAAAGTAGCTAAGTCTCTAATTCAATATCATCCAAAATCTTCAACATTGAAGACACTAATTATTTGTCAATTTAAATCAACATTGATTCTGTGATGGGCTTCTGATATCCAATATTTAAGATATAATAAAGTAGCTAAGTCTTCTAATTCAATATCATCCAAAATCTTCAACATTGAAGACACGAATTATTTGTCAATTTAAATCAACATTGATTCCGTGATGCGCTTCTGATGTCCAAATTACACGAATCGTCATAGATGACTGACCTCGACACTTGCAATGCCATCACGCGGCGCCAATCATTGGCTCAATGCGCGTGCATTGCTTACATAACTCGTAACTGCTGCGGACAAAATGATGCTTTTTACTCATTTTAATACCCCATTACACTAAATAGGAAATACTTTTTAACTACAAATACTTCAAACGTCTTTACTTATTTGTCTAATACATACAAAAAATGTTTTAGAATTTAACTTGTAGGAAGAAAAAAGTTAATATGGGGGACTCATAAAGTCACGTCGATGTCATCCTTATCAGTGACTGTGTAGCGGCCTAGCGAATATTCACTGCTGATCAGTGATCAGTGTAGAGGGTTCATTGATCCGTTGGCGAACTTGTCTGCCGCTATAAGAAATTTATATCGGTGGACTAATGAACTCTAACCCTAACCCCACCATAAAACTTAAAACAGATATTGGTAGACTAATGTAGTAGACTAGTGAACCGGCCGACTAATGAGCATTCCCTAAGCATTAAGCCCCATAAACCGTGATTATATTGTTACTGCCATGGATATTCAACATTTTTGCTATTTACATTTATTGAACTTTCAGAGCGTGTAGGCCTACAATGAAGAATAATTATTAGTAAATAGTAAAAGAGACATAACGGGGGTCTAGTATGGAATTGTTAGAAAATCATTAAATTTATGAAAGTGGTAATAATGTCTCTTTAAATTGAAACAAATAATATATAAAATTTTAATATTTTAATTGATATATAACAAAGGTATAAGTTTAAAACTAATATATACGGCTACATAACAGAGTCATTACAGTCTTGTGGATTCCAGATCTGTTTTTAAACCGTGGGTGTTGCCATTTTCGAGGTTATCACAAGTTAGCGCTGCCGTAGTATTTTTTTGTTTTTCAGAATCTTGAACAGCAACATCTGTCGTGCCAGTTGGGTACCCTTTTCATATTTCTGAAAATCAAAACATTAACACAATTATTCACGCAATGAATGGGCTAATATCACAGGGACAGGCGCGGATCCAGGATTTTTTGCAGGGGGGGGGGGTGTCTAGGTTTGATAATTGCTTAACTAATTGAGCTCAACCAATAAATTTGGTAAATTAGATTCAATTTGGTTCATTCTGACGTATTTCCGGAAGGTAAATTCCAAAATTACAGGTCCAAATCGCCAATAAAATCGCATTAAAAAAATTTTCAAGTCTGATCAGGGGGGGGGGGGGGGGTCCGGACCCCCTGGACCCCCCCCCCCCTGGATCCGCGCCTGCAGGGATGATACTTTATTAAAACAAAATAAACAAAATCAAAACATTAACACAATTATTCACGCAATGAATGGGCTAATATCACAGGGAGGATACTTTATTAAAACAAAATAAACGAGATAGTCTTTCATAAGATTGTTCATTGATTTTTTTGTTTGGCAGAGACTTAAAGGTGCACTATGTTATAAGAGCTTAATCTGCCTATTGCATGTGTTTTTTAAAAATTATAGCGATATTACATAATGCGCCTGTTGATACAAGGGGTAAACAATAATACAAATCCATTAAACATTACAAGGCAAAATCGTGACAGTATATTTATAGACAGTTCCTTTCCAAGATTAGTATACCTCTTTTGTTGGTACCCCACACCGCAGTTTTCGTAAAACACTTTCTGGTAGGCATGGTAGTAGTCGATCAAATATTGAAAATATTAGCCTCGGCTCAAGGTCTTCGGGCTTTGTTCGACCTGAAAAACGTTAATCAATAATTCCTGGTTTCCATAAAGCTCGTTATGCAGAGCATGGTCTAGAGTGCCGGTGGCATGGAGATAGAGGCGCCAGAGCGCCTTCACAACCTCGTGGGTTTCCTCTGGGCACTCCAGTTTCCTCCCACTGCTAAAGACCCCTAGGCACAAGCGAATCATTGAAATAAAATTAAACCATATGTTTGTCCCGAAATGACTCCTCTCTCTCTCTCTCTCTCTCTCTCTCTCTCTCTCTCTCTCTCTCTGTATTTTATGTTGTTTAATGGTCTCGAGCTTAAGACATTGCGCAATTTATTGTTAAAATTCTTGGACATTTGGCCCTATATTACTTACGGTCTCGTTCTCGACCATTAAACAATACATATTTGTTGTTATTTCAGATTTTATTTGTCAATCCAAATATTTTATCTTAAAGCACGTCTTTGATTAACGTCTAAACAGATTTGATGTACATCGAAACATCCCTATACGTACCTGTTATAAAACTAACAATCAGTCCTACAACCACGTTTATTAATATAGCTGTTGCTGTATACCATAAATACGATAATCTATACATATCATAGAATGGATCACTGTAATATATAAAACATACAGCATATATCATAGAACGGAACACTGTATAAAACATGGAATATATTTATGTCACAGAATAGATCTCCCGAATAAAAATTGATCCATTTATTTGTTTACCTTCATATTACAATGTGGCTATTACACATTGTCACTGGCATGTTTTCAACACAGTATATCCTTTTGACCAACTATCAAGGGTATTTTACGTGCACCCAAAAAGTAAAGGGATAGACGCCGTTTATGTGCCATCCGAAAGACTAGATGACTTTTCCTTTGCTGGCGATCAGCCCTTCCGTGCGCTGACATGGATACCAGAATGAATAGTCGGTCACTTATTAGGGTAAAAGCACAGGGACTTGAAGGGATTAAAATAAAACTTCTTACTACTGCTTGACTATAATAGTATAGTATTAGTATGTAATAAATGGATGTCAGACGCCATCTTTGTTATGACTTTTTTATGATATATCGTCTGCTGTCATCTCACAATACTCACTAGTTCTAACACTTGTCATTTTTATTGCCAGCGAGACTTTATTTGATCATTTTTCACCTTCCGATGTAATTAAATTGGTCCTTTTACAGCGTTATTAATAACAAATCAAACTTTAAAAAGCTATCACTTGTCGATATACAACTTCTCAAGCCCGGAAGTAACCCGAAATAAGGTCAAAAGAAGTCTGTATCACCTAGTCCCTTTATAAACCTACCATTACTCGATATGTGCATAGGAACTGGGTTAACTAGTCTCGCTTAACAGCGGCCTCGCTTCGTAGGCTCTACCATACTAATAGGCCTACTATACTATTATAGTCAAGCAGTAGTGAGAAGTTTCATTTTAATCCCTTCAAGTCCCTGTGGGTAAAAGCTTACGGGGATGACAATGAGCATGAATAACGTCCCGTCGTCTACAAATTATTAATCTAAATATTGGTATTTATAGGGAAACACCGTTACGCATACGTAACCATAGTAACGTTACTCTCACTGTCTCACATCCACGAATTTCGTTGACGTAAGTGAATCCCCATTCCTTTCCTGAGAAATCGCCCCCTTGGATCCGCCATCATCCATTCAAAGACGGCGTCACTCTCGATTTATATATAATATATAATAAAGGCAGAAGACAAAAATGTAGAAGGCTGTTAGCCATCACCGATCAAATTTCATACCGTGACGAACATTCCAAAAGTAAGACAGTATAAAGCGCAAACAACTTACCTTGATTCTACTGTTGCTGGGGGTATTGGTGTTGTTGTACTGTTCAATAACATTGTTGATGATTCCATAGCAACCGTTGTCATAGTTGTTGTTGTTGTTAGATTCCAATTACACCCAGATGTATCGAATGTAGCAGTGGGTGTTCTTATTTTGTTTGCAAAAGCCCCAAAACCAATCCAGGACATCATGAACAAGGATGTCAAGGATCCAACAATGGCCCCCTGTTTAAAAAAAATATTGGGTCAAACTTGTGTTACGGTTGTCTTTTAGTTATGCGCAACGGGTGTTAATGTTATGTCCTAGTGTTACACCGGTAAAATGAAATAATTATTGTCACGATTTCGAGATTTGCTTGGTAACGATCCCAGATTAATCGGCTGACTGACTATTATAATCTCCAATAGAAATGTAATTGAAGAAAGTTAGCTCCTTTAACGGATATATATGTTGCATTTGTATTTTAAGTCGAAAATATAAGCAAAATGAAGAGCTCAAGTATAAGTTAGCGTTTGGGTAACACGGATGAGACATTAGTTCTTTGTGACCCATTTTTGTCCATATCTAGGTGCCAAAGAGGGCGGGTCTGAGGTTGAGTAGCACATCGTTACACCGCTTTAACCCTGGACATCAATTTGTCCAATGTCTTAGAAAAAAAAGAAAACGCGTTAGCTAACAGATTTTATTTTGGAGAACGTGCATCTAAGGAAAAGAACTACATATATTTTTTACACGAGGAATACCATAGTTTTTCTGTTCTTGGTTTTGCTATAAATTTCAAAGCAAAAGATGCGGAAGCGTATATCAGCGGTTTCTGGAAGCTTTGCATCATTGGTAACACGTTGAAGAAAGTATACCAACCAATTCTTCAAGAAGCCGATAATGTGCTTGATGTCGCTACATGTCAAAGCAGACGTCATAGGTGAATGTGGAAACATATATTTATTTTCTGTTAGCTTTGCGACACTGGTTATAGCGAATGAAAACCATTGGCATTATAGTAAATATACTTACCCACATATTTGCCCAAGGAAAGAAAATGCCCAGAACAAACAAACCAGTTAATGGACCATTTATAATAGAGAATAAACTGTAGCTTGCCTAAAAATAAATGAAAGCAACAAAACACAATGGTGGGCTGGGATTAGATTGTTACCTCTGAATCGATCTAAACGCTTTTAAATGTATTATAACATAAAACAAACTCACCTGTAAAATGGCACTAACTTGAGATACGAGAAAGGCAGAACCAATACCAATTACTCCATAAATAATCACTAGACAAAAAGAATAGCTGAATCTTATCTGTCATACATGATACATGGGGTTTTTTGGGGGTTTTTTTTATCAATGGCACCTAGTGTATTGACTGAATTGATGATCGTTCATATTGACACGGGACTTGTCTGCTCGAAGTCGTCTATGGATGTAAAGCTGCTTATATATAATTATTCTTGTGCTCTTTCCATTACATGATTGGTATTTTGAAGACGGAAAGTTAGAATGATAAACTCTAACCAACACCACCCCTCCCCACCCCAACACACCCCAACCCCCGACCGTCGCACTGGTATACTGCCGACTGGCGGTTGGAAGGAAATTTTCAAGCTAATTTTCCGATTGTGCAGGAGAAAATCCAAGAATTTACTTTAGGATTCGACATTAATGGTAAATGGGCAGAGCAGAATGACAATACTATCTGAAATTGGAACCGACCCCAATATAGTCACGTGACAAACTAAGGCTGCTGACATAGATTTTTAAGGTTTGGGGTTGTTCCTGGAGACTAAAATGTGTTGAGGATGATTAAGCCATTAATTAAGAAATTCATACAGCTTACCTAAAACTTTGGACAATAAAGTCATTTTAAAATCATTCATTTTTTTCACAAACCAAAATCTTTTTAATATATCTTCAATAGTAACTGCTGACAGGGCATTTAAACAAGATGATAGGGTGCTGTAATTAAAATTATACAGTAAAAACTCCAATCTCTCATCTATAGTTGAACGGACAACCTAACAAGATGAAGGGTGCGTTGTTCTTCAAAAATGTCTAATGGTATCTTTCTCAACAAAGAAATGAAAATATTTAACATATTTTAATGTAGCGGGGCTGCAATCTGGATCTTATGGCCACGGTCCCTAAATTCAAACATTAAATGTGGGAAAACGTCGTGTATTATGACATGCCATTACTTGCATGACAACACACTTAAACGAGATATAGACTTGAAAACGGACTTTTTAAAAATTGAAGTTTTGGGACCGCGAGAGAACGAACCCTTATCTATTCCTTTTCAAGTGTGGTGTGAAGCCTTATGACTATGAGAGGATTAACCATATACAATTTCAAATTTGGCGGAACGCATTTGAATCAGGGAAGATGACCTCTGTAGACTTTCAGCATTCAAGGACTCCCTGTTCGAGAAATATATTATAATATGGCCTAAAAAGCATATCAGCCAGAAACAGATTGGAATTCTTTAAGGCAAAAGGTTCCATATCCATTTTGGCCTAGATCCAAGTTCTCCTCCAGAAAAGCTGCTGTATAAGCCTATATTTTGTTCGAGTTTCTGAGACATAGCTGTTGTGTTGGTGTATTTCCACGCTTTACGTGACTTTTACGTATTTGATAAAACGATTTATTCTATGACTACATGTAAATACATGTACAAGCAAATATCATTGAATACTGCCATTGAATACAGCCATTGAATAACCTATGGTTGTATTCAATGGCTTGAAAACGTACTACTTTTGCCCAAAATGACGTCATTTTCATAATTACGTCAAACCATAATGACGTCACCACTAGCAACGACAATTTTTGTAAAAAGGAAAGAAAATAGGGCGGAACATGTCATGAATTGTAACGTTATTGATGATGAATTTTTTGATAATCTGAATAGTACAATGTATTTTGAGATTTGCATGTAGTTATAGAATAAAAATACAGAATTCAATGACCATTGAATACCGCTCGGGTTATTCAATGGTTCACTCGAGTGTATCCCTGCCGCTAATACTTGCGCAGTGATACACTCTCTTGATCCATTGAATAACCCGAGCGGTATTCAATGGTCATTGAGTTCTATCTACTTATCGACAAATACTGTAAGCAATTTCATGAATAATTTTATTACCGTTCTCTGGCTTTTCTATGTTTTATTGTCAATAATTAATGGATATCTACCTTAAACTCCCACTGAAAATACAGGATACAAATATTCCTGGTATTCCTGGAAACTGTCCCAGTATATCCATCACAAATAAGGGTA
This sequence comes from Patella caerulea, assembly GCA_036850965.1. NCBI lineage: Eukaryota > Metazoa > Mollusca > Gastropoda > Patellidae > Patella > Patella caerulea. Next base: position 14,111,959 of record JAZGQO010000014.1, on the reverse strand, counting down.
ACAGCTGAAATATTACAATTAATATTTTAGATTATTTTTTGTAAAATATATATATTGATGTGTCTATTTATTGTTTAATTCTAAACAAAATGGACTTTGTGTTGTCGTTTTCAGCACTGTTTTAAATACGATCGGTAAGTATGGGCCTTATGTATAGTTGAATGGTCGAGAGCGAGACATTAAGTGATATATTGGTTCTTCACAAGTCGTTAGCCGAGTGCTGTATCAATATATTACTCAATGTCTTTAGTTCGAGACCATTAAACAACTTAAAATACAGACACCATCCCACACGTGCTTTTCAATGTAATACGTCACATGAGTCCAATATTTCATCTAGTGTAGATAATGTACTATTGGCAAGGTGCCCGTATATTATTGCAAATGGATGCCAAAACCAAAGGATGACGTCACATTTGTATTTTATATACCGATAATGTTTTGATAGGTAACAAATAATCCACGTTATAGAGATATAAATATTACCTGATCAGCCTTCGTTATGATATTCATGAATTTGATTGGGTGACAGTTGGCATAAAAGGCGAACATAACAATACCAATCATAAAACCAATTGTTAGAATAAATATTATCCCAATCAGGCTGGTCAACAGCGAACTGTAATAAAAATAAATGATCAAAAGGGCCATGGTATTAGACATTGGAAATAACTCTATGGTATATCAGTTAAAATCAAAATCTTAAAATTGTTTTCGGGTTAGTTGCTGAGAGAGACATCATTTAGAAATCATAGCCTAGAGTTCAACGTGAAGTGAATGGTTCTGAAAGTTACATTGCATGTTATTTATAATGAGTAGGATGGCCTGTGTATCTCGTGGGTTTACCCCTGTGATCTGTAAAATCAATAGTTATTTAACAATGCCAGCCGATTATCCGTTAATCACCTCAACCAAACGGTATAAAACTGTATGAAATAGTGGTATTAGAATCACCTATGACCTATGTGTCTTAAATTCAGCATTATAAGACTTGAGTAAAATATTGTGGTAAAAACTTACATCTTGGCTTTAGTTAAACTTGGTAATGAAATAGCTCTCTGTATTTGTGCCTGGTTTAAACCGAACAAGGACGTCCAGAAAATAGCCCCGCCGAATACAACAGTCCAGAAGGAGTGGCGAACTTTTGGGTCCGGATCAAAGCTGCATTAATGAAAACCAAATGGAATATTTTTATAATTTGCTAAATTTAAGAATCTTGTATATATAATAATTAATTATATATAACGCAGATTTTACCGAAAAAAGAAAGAACCATAAGAGTGTTGTGGTCTAGTTTGCTATCTGGGGAGTCTGCGTTTAACTGCCAGACTGTTTCAGAACAGATGTGTCATTCCCGTGGTCCTATAATGTTATATTAGATATAAGATCCATGTTGGATAATGATTTCCACTTTTGGACAGGCTAGACCTGATCTTTCAATCAAATCCGGCACTTTTGTTAAGTCTCTTCGGAAACACATATCTGAAAAATCACCATTGATGAAAGCGGGCGTTAGTATTCTTGTGAATATATGGCACTGGGGCAATAACGGGTAGGTCTCAGGTCGTCCCTGGTATAGGGCAGGGCGTTGGGCCTGGTAAGATAAACTCTTCTCTCATGATTAATCGTCTGTTGGAAAACAGCAGGTTGAATGAATAATATTTATCGAAACTTAAATAATAGTATAATTTCTAAATTGCCCTTTATTCTGTTTACATTTCCTGTGATTCTCATACATTTTCTATACTTAAGCCCAAAATGACTAAGACCAATTTTCTTTGCCTTTAATCGGGTAGGTATTCATTTATATTTGCATTTGACTTACACATCAAAAACAACCCTTCCTCTATCAGCGGCAACTTTCCAGGCTTCTTCAAAACCTCCAGTTAATATAGAACCTTGTATTAATGCGACCAATAAACCAGCTGTTATTACAAACGCCTGAAACGTGTCCGTCCATACAACCGCCTTCATACCACCCTAAATTATTAGAGTATCAATATATAGTTTATATTTAGCTTTTCTGCAAAATGCACATTAATTTGATACTTTTTTCATTTGAAAATAAATATCAGGACCGGATTAAGACCTTTGAGACCTTAACTGTAGAGTGGCTAAGGCTTTTCAGGTAAAGCTTGAAACTAGGGATTGGTAATTCAAAATCTCGACAAGGTATCGGAAAAGCAATATGCAAGACAATTTCCAGTATAGGGGTTACTGTAAGTGAATTTTAAAAAAGCGTATGAAGTGGGTGCAATAGGCATTAGTAAGCATTCGAATTTTGATTCTGGCATTTATAGTTTGTAAAATACAAATACATGTAAAACAAAACGGCGCCAGTATGGCGGCCGTTGTATGCGAATTCTAACTGTCGGCTATATCCTACTCGCTGTAGGTAGACTAAGCTTAATTAAACATGCATTATGCAAGAACAAAATCTGCCTATTGTAGGTCTTTCTTTAGGTCTAAAATGTTACAACAATTATTAATAAGACATTAATTAACTTATTCAGACCATAATCTACTCTCGATGTCGAGGCTAGCATCGATTGTAGTTGGATTGTAGTTCGATTCGCTGAAATATTTTCCTTCGTGATTTACCAATAAAAATGGATAACCGAGACTACTGGTTTCGTCTTACCGACTTTAGTAATGATGACCGACGCTAAGCGAAATTTTCATTCGCTTAGTTCTAAGTTAATAGTGGATCAATTTGACTGAAATTTTCAACAAATTTCTTTTACATTAGCTAGTTTTTAACTATTGTAGTGAGAACTGCCAAATCGTTACCTAATCTCCCATAAGGTATCTTAAAGTGGACGTTTTTATGCTAACAAAATCTGTAACACAAAACTACATCGGCATTGCAAGCAATATACCATTAATTTTATTGTGTATCAGTAATCAACGTATATGTAGCCTACCAACAACTAAAACGGAAACATGGACTGCACAAAGGTACACAAGTTTCGTGACTCGTACTTGAGTCCGACTGAAGTCGCATAACTACTTGACTTAAGAGTAAAGGACTCGAATCACGACGAGGGAACATAACTCGATCTGGCCTTATTCGGTCTTTATTTAAAAAACGACTTAGAACTATAAAGACTCGAGGTGCGGCGACTAGACTCGAGGTCCGACAACTTGTTCTCATCCTTGGCTCCTAACAGAAAAACTATGGGTCGAGCCATGAATGTAGTGTGAATAACTCACCATGGCTGTGTAAGCTGTTACTATTAACATGATACCAACAATAAATGCCCACAGATTGGTTCCAGTTACTAAAACAAATACATTAAATGGTACCACATCAAAAATATCACAAAACTCGCTACAGTTGTTAATCGCTAATGTTAGCTTATTTGATAAATTCCCGTAACGAATTCCTCAAATGAATCCAAAATGACAACCATACCTCCAAAAATGAAAAGAAAAGTTATTGGTGCATTACCTGCTGTGAGAGCTAGTGCTGGTGCGTACAGTACAAAAGACACATACATCATCTAGATAAAAATAAAGTGATGTAATCTCAGATTACAAATTAAAAGATTAGTCGTTTCAGCTACGTTTTGATCTCCAAAAATCTATATAAAAAACCTTAAGTTATTTTGACTCGCTAGAGACGCCCCTTTTCAAAATGTGACCCTCTATGCTAATCAAAACTGGATCTGCCATTAAATTACTGGTTTTAATATACTTGTACGTCGACATCCCCTTATACAGCATTTAAAAAAAAATAGCTGTGGGTGAGGAGGTTCTAAATAATAATTATGAAATAAGAATGACTTCGTTTCTTTCAGTAATTATGGCACTGTCTTCCAAATTCTTGTCAACTCAATTCTTGCAACTTACCGTCTGAAAAATATACAGAAGGCAGCCAAGTATACGAACATGCTTTGAAAATCTCAATTCTAAATACTGAAATATAAAAGTGTGTATTCCATATTAGCAAAATCATCCACATGTATCATAATTATAGAAAACATTCACAACAACTCTGTATATTTGATGAATTTTATAGCAATTTTTCTGTGAGTGAGTAGCAATTTTATATATTTTCTCAGGATAGTAATGTATTTATTTGTAGCAAAATTGTAAACAAAAATTATTTTACCTCAAAAGCACTTGTTATACCCAGTTCGTAGAAGAAAGGTATAAAAATGAATGATGCGGCAGCGATTGCTAACACCATCGCCAAGCACAAATACCAAAACATAGTGTTATAGTTGTAGATTTCTACTGGATTTCCTAATAAGGTCAAAGCTGAGAGAAATGTTACGAGAAGTGACATAGAAACTGGGAAAACACTCATTTTACGACCAGCCAGTAAAAAGTTGGAGGTACTATCCTTCTTTCGATCCCTGAATATATAAATTGGAATAAAAACTAGACATACTAAAGAATATTAAACTATGTCCAATCGTTATCTTAATTCTCATTAACACCTCAAAATGCATAGAATCACAGTGTCCTGACGAATAAAGCACTAGTTCCACAGGTGGAGAACTCTATAGATCGAAGACGCTCCTATACGCATTTAGCACGTATGGCGCCATATATAAATTGTGGGTTAATGTTAGGGTAAGGGCTAGGACCCGTAGATTTCGTCGTCTCGAGATGTAAACAGTCCTAACCCTTACCCTTACCCACAATCCTTATGTGACATCATAAAATGCGTAGGACCGTCTCCGATCTGGAGACAGTTCCTAAAGATTTTACGGAGTGACTTCCTATCGACAGTCAGGCTTTACAAATGGTATAACAAGAAACAGCGCCTTGACGTTCGGATTAAACGAAAAATCGAGGTCTCATTGGTGGAGGACGGGGACCTGGCAAGTCGTTATGTCGTTAGGTCCCGTGCGCAAATTGGCGTGTATTTGACAGGTGGAATTCGAATAAGTGTATGTCGAATCGCCACTGTCCGCGCAAAATATCCCTCATACGATACCAATATTCATTTGCCGTGTTGGTCCAAAAATGTGGAACGTTAAACCCTATTGCATTTCAAAATACATGCATATGCAACTTAGGTTTACTTCATCGAACATTGTGGATACATTGGTGGTTACAATTTTATATTCTTTACATAATGAAACTGCCATGAATTGCAGTATTTTATGATTTGTAACTATTCTTTACTTGACTGCGAAGAAGAATCCAATTCCTGCTGAGATTACTAGTATAACTGAAAACAGGACATAATCCACCACACCAAAGGTTTTTCTTTTACCAGTAACTATACTATAATCATCCATCTTAAGGTTTTCTTGTGATTAGAAACCACGATAACTGTGCGCTGAAATAGAAAAGTTTAATTATGAATAGAGTCTGAATGTAGACTGTTAGTGCTTATTGTAAGTATAATGTTGTTTGATCTATTATAGCTATGTTATTGTATTGAGTATACTGTTTTGTTATATAACCATACAGCATAATATATTCAGGTTTACAATTACAGTTCCTTTATTGTTTTGTTTACAGCAAACCACTCCTAACATTCCAATCACATAGCGGCGTTCTTAACATTATCTATTGTCACTTTACTACAATAAAGTCTTCCTTTAAATTTTTGAAGGTCAAAAGTCTACATTATAGGTCTATTCATCTAATCCAAAATATGTTATAAACATTGACTTACACTGAATACACTACACCGAGAAAAGTATACTAATATTTGAATTATACTGACACGGTGAGTAAATGTGGTTTCTCCGTGGCAATGAAAAGATTTACCCATATCCCTTTAAACTTATGTAGGGTAAACCACAGCCGCCAGTAAGATTTAAAATAAAGCTATATAAGTGTACTTTGTATTGCACCTAATTTATAGTACGTGTATAAAAAGTGAATAAACCATATATATTATACAAAATAAATTTATAAGTTTACTTTGTACTGGTTGCACATATTTTTAGATGCGTTAATTAATGATTACACAACATTATACAAATAAAAAAAAGGTTTACATTGTATTGATTACACATTACTTCGATGAGAGGGGTACACTAGTCCGCCGGTTCACTAGTCCGTGGGTGGACTAACCAATCCACCGCTAATAAAAATACTATAAATATGGGTATAACCCCCCCCCCCCCAAAAAAAAAAAAAAACAGCAGGTACGGTGGCTGACATCGCGACATTAAAAATGTGATGTCGGTCATCTTCCTCTCAATATACGGTTCCATTATATACACTGATCCTGGTGTTAGTCATGTAAGCTCCCCTGTATTTCGCAGCGTGGTTTCTTCCAGTCCAGCCAATGCAATGTAATGCAACAACCCTGATAATGGTATGTGCGCAACAGCGACAATGGTATGTTACCATGAATTGATTGAATTCAATATAAGTGTAGGCCTGTAGCGCCGCTAACTGGGCAAAGTTTCCCACGGACTAGTGCACCCGGGGATTAGTGAGCATTCCCCATTTAGATGCGTTCATAAACAAATACATCACATCACCTCATATAACAAAATTTATTCACGAACTGTACGCATCAACATTTGAGTCCCCTGTTTATTTACAAAGGTGTCGAATTGTACTTGTAGAACATTATTTAACTTTGAATATCACATACTAGGCGAATTTCTTGTGTGATCTCGGTCGGTGTACATACACTTTATTTATTACATAACATACTGGTGTATACAGTTTATTTCAAGATCTTTGACCGTCGAAGTCGTTCACTTGTGACAAGAAATGTATGCATCACCGATTCGCATTATAGACTGACGCACTAACCTGGGCTAATGGAAGACGGACATACGTCATAGGTTGTGCTATGAGGGAAATTTTGCCCGGGCAGCGGCATTACGGTTTACTCTTATACCGAATTCCAACTGACAAGGGATCGTTTACGTGCACGCCAATATGTACACTACTGTTCAATAACCTGCATTGCAATAACTACATGTCACTAAAGGAATTGTTGGGGTGTCCATTGGTTGCTTGCATGTTCATATAGACGTAATCTCTTCGAAAGCTAGATAACACTGCTCAGATTTTATTTATTATGAATCATATATACAACTATAATCTTATACATCCCACATACACGAGCAAATACAACCTTATAAAAATAAAATATGACTTATTCTTTCCAACTCGAGCAGAAATAAGCTGAATATAAAAATGATCAAAGCTTTTATTTACACAATTTTATTTGGAGTTGGCCTATTTCCATAATTTGTCTATTTTATATTTAAAGCTAGAATTTCATATTTTTAAGTTATATTTTTAAAATATATTAAAATAAAGCCTTAAAATATATGGTATCTATAAACAGTGCTATCTTGTTAAAGAATAATCCTACCATTTCCTATAATTCACTATTATTTTCAACTTTAAATTCAAACGTTTGCACATAGCTATTGCATGGGGGGGGGACAAGGGGGGTAATTGTGTTATTATTTACGACGTGAAAGATTTTTAAATAATGGCTATGATCGTATAATAGTCAGTTGACAACATATTGAGCAAAGGACATAGAAATAATTATGTTTTGACTTTCTTAGAAAATATGAAATTCTCGCTTTAAACATGTATATTAAAAAGGTGTGAAATGGTTATATTGCTTAAACACGCATGTCGGGCAAAAAAAAAACCTACACCTTCAGTTGATATCTAAGGAGTTGTCATATTTAAAAAACAAACTTGCATTTGGTTACCTTTTGGGAAATACAAAAAAAAAATCTCAATTTCTGAAATTTGTATATCACTAGTGATAATGAAATATATATTTTCTAGCCATGTGCATTACATGGATTTATATCTGATTTAACGTACATTATTCAAGAGCTAAATTCGTATATTGCAGGTCTTTCGTCAGGTCTGAAATGTTATATAATTTAGCAATTAGACTTATTAACATTAAAACACCATCATATGTATCCGATTTCCATTGGCTTTAAACCCGTTGGATAATTGAGACATTGTTAATTGTCGCGATAGCGGTGACAATGACTATCGAGGCTACAGTGATTTTAAAAATACGAGTTTCTCAGCATATTCCCTTTACATTATCTTCTTGTTTACTATTAGAGTGAGAACTGTCAGCTCTTTATCTAATCGTCCATAATATGTATAATTAACTTATTGATATCGTATAAATTTGAAAACGAACTGCTTCCGATATACCAGTTTTGGAGTAACATAGAAATTCTTTACTGCAAACTATTTTGAGTTAAAGGGACAATCCCGATAAGAACAGCGTCTCAAAAATTAAAGTCTGAGTATTTATGAAATTTATGGACCAAAATATAGTGGCATGGTGTATTTACCTTGTCTCAAAATTTCAGCTCAAAATACTGAGTCGTTTGGACGTGAACGTCAACACTGCTTATCCGGACACGTAACCCTTTTAAGATTTCGGGTCAATTTTTTCATTGGGTGACCTGATAATCGATTAATGTTTCTTGAGAGGTCTATACAGTGAATGACCCATGCCCTGTACTTCATAACAAAAGGCAAATTTCACCTACATATTATTTTTATAGAAAAAAGTCTGGTTTTATCCAGATACTGTATAATAAAACGCTTTCCATTTCCAGATGAAGACTGTCAGGTTTAAGTTATTTACAAGCGTATCACAAATATCGGGTTAGTAGGTGGGCCTTAGGTTATGGATTTTAAAGGATTTTAACACAAAATTAAGCAGTTTTATTCCCCAAAAAGTTATCGGGATTGGCACTTTAACACTCATCAGTTGACATCATTGAAGAATATTATGTAAATTGATTTAGTAACTATAATATTAAATGTGTCCATTTGGGTCTCGCAGAGGCGGGTTACACTATAGGCAGTGTAGGCAGCTGCCTATAGGGGCCCATAAAATTTTATCCAGCAATTGACTGTTGCTGTGCTCCACTGAGCATCAAACGATGTTTGACTACGTTGTTGTGCTTGACATTCCATCAGTATGTCCTCGGAAATTTCGTTTCTCTTACAGTGGTCTCAATTTTACCATGGCAAACCAGTTTTGCAAAGGGCTTAGCTGGTCGAGCAGCCCAGGGCCCATCAGGGCCTAGATCCGTCTCTGGGGTCTCGCAACACACAGTGTGACATATTTTATAACTAAACCAGTTTGATAATAGCTTTGATAACTCCCATAATGTCAGTAAAATGTCAACTTAATGTTGTGTCAGCGAGTGCCCGAATTTACATATAACAATATCAAGTTGGAGGAGATTGGTGTATTCTAGGCTATCCCTCTCTAGCATCAGCTAAAAAAAAATGATATCAATGAGTATGTAAAAATAAACATTTTACTTCTAAATACCTAGATTACATTAAAACATAAATTCGTACAAATATAAATGTTGCAAGGTTTGACTTACCGTATCAATGGACTGCTTAATGTATATATATTATCCAGGGGGTTTCACGGTTGAAATGTACCAAAATGTATTCAATAACACAGTGTATATACTTTGCATGTTATACATAGTTCAGGGCGATTTTGCTTTTCACCTACGATTCCAACCTGTTTTACAGGAGAGAATTACTTACGAATTATCCCTGTAACGTATGGCTATCCAAAACACGTGAATTGACTGCACGGCTCGTAGTCATTGGCTCAACGGCTCGTGCAATGTTTACTTAACACCTAACTGCTTCGGGCAAAATGATGCATTTTACTCATTTTAATGTCCATTTACACTATAGTAAATATTTTTGAACTACAAATACTTTAAACGTCTTTATTTATTTTTCTTTTACCTCAAAAAATGTTTGAGAATTTAATTTGTCGGAGTAAAAAAGTTAATATGCAGTACTCATTAAGCCTCGTCGATGTCATGCTTATCAGTGATTGTAGCGGCCAAGCGAATATTCACTGCGGGATCAGTTTGCTACGATTCAATAGTAGGTAAAAAGTAAATATGTGAACCGTCACAGTTATACAAGGCCGTTAAGTCTCTAGTAGCTACATAGGATATTTGTCGTTTTAGAGTGAATAACATATTTTATTTCATCGAGAAGCAAGAAAATTTATATTTTCACAAATGCGTACTATTTATGTAAAATGTTTGATACAAAGATTTGACATTAAGAATGAAATTTAGTGAATATAATTTTGTTATGAAAGTATAAAATTATTTTATTTGTTGAATGTTATATATTATTTATTTATATTTATTTATGCTAAGTTATAAAGTAAGTGTGTGACATCAAGAGTGACTGAAATAGATTGAATTGTGACATGTTAAATGGGAATGCAGTCAAATAGTATATTTGTTTTATAATCATATGATGAATCCATTCCAACTAGTGTATGTCTAGATATAAAAGTATTATAGATATATTTGTTTGTTGAATGTAATTGTTATAATATGATCCACATCAGTTAAAGTGTATAAAATCTAGAGATGTTTAGTGTAAAAGAAATAAAGATCTGAATAAGCTTAGCCAAAAAAAAACCACTGTTATATGATATTTTGTTTTATTTGATCATGCTTTCTAGAAATTTGAATAGGCCTACCCATAAAAACATGTTATACTTTGTTTCCTTTGGGTTTGTGTTGTAGCAAGCTGTACCCTAAAGTCGTTTGTAGAAAGCTGTACCCTAAAGTCCAATGCATTTACACTAACGTAGTTGCCTTGGTCATAACACATAATTGACACCCCAGACTGTACTCCCCAGTCTGGTTCGCCCATTGTTACAATAATTATGGTAATACGCCGTTTCTGATTAGCTGAGGTCGGCTCCTAGTTGAGTAGAAGCAAGCAAGGATATACTACTCACCTGGGGGTGTTACTTGCCAATTTCAGTTCCATAGTGTTTTCCAGGTATAGGTTAATAAAAGTAGGAAGTTATAACGTTATGTATTATATTGAGTATCTTGATTAGTATGCTAGAGAACCTGGTAGACCAATGAATACAGTCAACCATAATTGTTATTTAATAGTAATATGTAATTGTTACTGAGATTACAAACTTCGTAACCATTTTGCTGTAAGCATCTGTCGTACGAGAGTAGCTGGAACAGAAAAGTAGGACGTTAAACCCTATTTCATTTCAGGAGAGTAGACTACTTTGTGAACCAGGATCCGACCTTAAAAATATGACAAGTTGCAATGTCGCCCCAAGAAGAACAAGAAATAGATTAGCAAGTGTAAGGAACCAGTTACTCGTAAAAAAACATATTTTTAATATCAATTTTCAAATACGATGTTATAACAGAAAAACAACCGTCTACAGCAAGGTAGAAAGGAAAAATCCTGTTTAAATATATAGCATTGCTGTTGAAAAGACAGAGTGAAATTACATACACATTATACACACATTATAAAAAATAAAACTTTATTATACATGTAAAACAAACAAGAGCATCGAAACATTTAGAGAAAAATATCAAATTCTTTAGTAAGAACATTTACTTAAAGTGGTTAAGTCTCTAATTCAATATCACCCAAAATCTTCAACATTGAAGACACGAATTATTTGTCAATTTAAATCAACATTGATTCTGTGATGGGCTTCTGATATCCAATATTTAAAGTGCCAATCCCGATAACTTTTTGGGGAATAAAACTGCTTAATTTTGTATTAAAATCCTTTAAAATCAATAACCTAAGGCCCACCTACTAACCCGATATTTGTGATACGCTTGTAAATAACTTAAACCTGACAGTCTTCATCTGGAAATGGAGAACGTTTTATTATACAGTATCTGGATAAAACCAGACTTTTTTCTATAAAAATAATATGTAGGTGAAATTTACCTTTTGTTATCAAGTACACGGCATGGGTCATTCACTGTATAGACCTCTCAAGAAACATTAATCGATTATCAGGTCACCCAATGAAAAAATTGACCCAAATTTTTAAAAGTTTAGTGTCCGGATAAGCAGTGTTGACGTTCACGTCCAAACGACTCAATATTTTGAGCTGAAATTTTGAGACAAGGTAGATGCACCATGCCACTATATTTGGTCTCTAAATTTCGTAAATACTCAGACTTTAATTTTTGAGACTGTTCTTATCGGGATTGTCCCTTTAAGACAAAACAAACATTTTACTATTGGTACACGAATCGTGTTCCATAATGCCTTTCAGCCCCAGTTTTAACAAGGGACGAGGCTAAACACATTGCACCAAATCAAAAGGCGTATGTAGACTGAAATAACCAGACTCTAGAAATTTGCGTTCGATTTAGACTGCTGGCTTATTTCGTCGAACATAACTGATTTGAAATTAGGGTAAAACAGAAACCATTGAATGTAAATCAGTTTATATACATTCATATTACAGTATTGTATGCGTTGCTACCCGCTTGTGTCAATTTCTAGCGATTTAGCTCCTTTAAGCCAATCTCTTTCATAGAGAGAATTACGAATTATCTCTGTCATAGATGACTGTCTTCAACACGTGCAATGACATCACGAGGCGTCAATCATTGGCTCAATGCGCATGCATTGCTTACATAACTCGTAACTGCTGCGGGCAAAATGATGCTTTTTACACATTTTATACCCTATTACACTACATGTAAATAGGAAATACTTTTTAACTACAAATACTTCAAACGTCTTTACTTATTTGTCTAATACATACAAAAGAGGTTTTAGAATTTAATTTGTCGGAAGAAAAAAGTTAATATGGGGGACTTATTAAGTCACGTCGATGTCATCCTTATCAGTGACTGTGTAGCGGCCGAGCGAATATTCACTGCTGATCAGTGATCAGTGTAGAGGGTTCACTGATCCGCGGGCGAACTTGTCTGCCGCTATGAAAAATATATATCGGTGGACTAATGAACTCTAACCCTAACCCCACCATAAAACTTAAAACAGATATTGGTAGACTAATGAGCATTCCCTAAGCATTAAGCCCCATAAACCGTGATTATATTATTACTGCCATGGATATTCGACATTTTTGCTATTTACATTTAACTTTCAAAGCGTGCACAATGAAAAATAATTATATATAGTAAATAGTGAAAGAGACATTATATAATTTTAGTGCATTGGGTCTTTTCCATTCGGTAAAAGTACGAGTCATACATGACGTTGAAAAGACTGCTTTCTAAATTTGAGACATATCGGTCAACCCACCACTGGCGTTTTTAACTAGCAATCGTAATAATGACTTGTTATGAGTTTAACGGAGGTTTGTGCAAAATATCTTACCCTAAGTCTATTGATCCCATTTTCCATAACCAGGTTAATATTGATTTTTTTTTTTTTTTTTTCTAGTATGAAATTGTTAGAAAATCATTAAATTTATGAAAGTGGTAATAATGTCTCTTTAAATTGAAACAAATGATATAGAAAATGTTAATATTTGTAATTGATAAATAACAAAGGTAAAAGTTTAAAACTGATATATACGGCTACATAACAGAGTCATTACAGTCTTGTGGATTCCAGATCTGTTTTTAAACCGTGGGTGTTGCCATTTTCGAGGTTATCACAAGTTAGCGCTGCCGTAGTATTTTTTTGTTTTTCAGAATCTTGAATATCAACATCTTTCTTGCCATTTTGGGTACTCTTTTCATATTTCTGAAAATCAAAACATTAATACAATTATCCACGCAATGAATGGGCTAATATCATAGGGAGGATACTTTATTAAAACATTAAATAAACTATTATTTAGGCATTTATTAAATTGCCGAGCCCATAACGGCAGAGATTTAAATGGATTAGGACGCCTAATTTAAAAATATAACGAATAAAACAACAAACGAGATTACGTCTTGAATGAAATTTATCTTTTTTGAAAAATTATAGCAGATATCTAAATATTACATAATGCGCCTGTTGATACAAGGGGTAAACAATAACACAAATCCATTAAACATTACAAGGCAAAATCGTGACAGTATATTTATAGACAGTTCCTTTCCAAGATTAGTATACCTCTTTTGTTGGTACCCCACACCGCAGTTTTCGTAAAACACTTTCTGGTAGGCATGGTAGTAGTCGATCAAATATTGAAAATATTAGCCTCGGCTCAAGGTCTTCGGGCTTTGTTCGGCCTGAAAAACGTTAATTTTCTCTGCATATATCAATAACTCCTGGTTTCCATAAAGCTCGTTATGCCGGGCATGGTCTAAAGTGCCGGTGGCATGGAGATAGGAGCGCCTTCTCAACCTCGTGGGTTTCCTACGGGCACTCCAGTTTCCTCCCACTGGTAAAGACCCCTACGCGCAAGCGAATTATTGAAATAAAATTAAACCATATTATGTTAGTCCCGAAATGACCTAGTTTGTGTCGAGTAGACGTTACTCTCTCTCTCTCTCTCTCTCTCTCTCTCTCTCTCTCTCTCTCAAATCAATTGGTTGAATTTTTCCAATTTTTTAAAATAGGTGTGTTAAGATGAAATTTATGTCATCAATTAATTGGAATATTGTAAAATAATACGATTTGTTGACCATTATTCAGTTACAACAGGAGTGTTATTGGGGCTTTAATTGTCTCGAGCTTAAGACATTGCGTAATATATTGTTAAAATTCTTGGACATTTGGCCCTATATTACTTACGGTCTCGCTCTCGACCATTAAACAATACATATTTGTTGTTATTGCAGATTTTATTTGTCAATCCAAATATATTATCTTAATTTTTAAATAAATGATATGTTAACATGTAAAATGAATCTACTGTATTTATATTTTGTTTATATTATGAGCACGTCTTTGATTAACGTCTAAACAGATTTGATTACATCGAAACATCCCTATACGTACCTGTTATAAAACTAACAATAAGTCCTACAACCACGTTTATTAATATAGCTGTTGCTGTATACCATAAATACGATAATCTATACATATCATAGAATGGATCACTGTAATATATAAAACATACAGCATATATCATAGAACGGAACACTGTATAAAACATGGAATATATTTATGTCACAGAATAGATCTCCCGAATAAAAATTGATCCATTTATTTGTTTACCTACCTATTACAATGTGGCTATTACACATTGTCACTGGGATGTTTTCAACACAGTATATCCTTTTGACCAACTACCAAGGGTATTTTACGTGCACCCAAAAAGTAAAGGGATAGACGCCGTTTATGTGCCATCCGAAAGACTAGATGACTTTTCCTTTGCTGGCGACCAGCCCTTCCGTGCGCTGACATGGATACCAGAATGAATAGTCGGTCACTTATTAGGGTAAAAGCACAGGGACTTGAAGGGATTAAAATAAAACTTCTTACTACTGCTTGACTATAATAGTATAGTATTAGTATATAATAAATGGATGTCAGACGCCATCTTTGTTATGACTTTTTTATGATATATCGTCTGCTGTCATCTCACAATACTCACTAGTTCTAACACGTGTCATTTTTATTGCCAGCGAGACTTTATTTGATCATTTTTCACCTTCCGATGTAATTAAATTGGTCCTTTTACAGCGTTATTAATAACAAATCAAACTTTAAAAAGCTATCACTTGTCGATATACAACTTCTCAAGCCCGGAAGTAACCCGAAATAAGGTCAAAAGAAGTCTGTATCACCCAGTCCCTTTATAAACCTACCATTACTCGATATGTGCATAGGAACTGGGTTAACTAGTCTCGCTTAACAGCGGTCTCGCTTCGTAGGCTCTACCATACTAATACTATACTATTATAGTCAAGCAGTAGTGAGAAGTTTCATTTTAATCCCTTCAAGTCCCTGTGGGTAAAAGCTTACGGGGATGACAATGAGCATGAATAACGTCCCGTCGTCTACAAATTATTAATCTCAATATTGGTATTTATAGGGAAACACCGTTACGCATACGTAACCATAGTAACGTTACTCTCACTGTCTCACATCCACGAATTTCGTTGACGTAAGTGAATCCCCATTCCTTTCCTGAGAAATCGCCCCCTTGGATCCGCCATCATCCATTCAAAGACGGCGTTACTCTCGATTTATATATAATATATAATAAAGGCAGAAGACAAAAATGTAGAAGGCTGTTAGCCATCACCGATCAAATTTCATACCGTGACGAACATTCCAAAAGTAAGACAGTATAAAGCGCAAACAACTTACCTTGATTCTACTGTTGCTGGGGGTATTGGTGTTGTTGTACTGTTCAATAACATTGTTGATGATTCCATAGCAACCGTTGTCATAGTTGTTGTTGTTGTTAGATTCCAATTACACCCAAATGTATCGAATGTAGCAGTGGGTGTTCTTATTTTGTTTGCAAAAGCCCCAAAACCAATCCAGGACATCATGAACAAGGATGTCAAGGATCCAACAATGGCCCCCTGTTTAAAAAAAATATTGGGTCAAACTTGTGTTACGGTTGTCTTTTAGTTGTGCGCAACGGGTGTTAATGTTATGCCCTAGTGTTACACCGGTAAAATGAAATAATTATTGTCACGATTTCGAGATTTGCTTGGTAACGATCCCAGATTAATCGGCTGACTGACTATTATAATCTCCAATAGAAATGTAATTGAAGAAAGTTAGCTCCTTTAACGGATATATATGTTGCATTTGTATTTTAAGTCGAAAATATAAGCAAAATGAAGAGCTCAAGTATAAGTTAGCGTTTGGGTAACACGGATGAGACATTAGTTCTTTGTGACCCATTTTTGTCCATATCTAGGTGCCAAAGAGGGCGGGTCTGAGGTTGAGTAGCACATCGTTACACCGCTTTAACCCTGGACATCAATTTGTCCAATGTCTTAGAAAAAAAAGAAAACGCGTTAGCTAACAGATTTTATTTTGGAGAACGTGCATCTAAGGAAAAGAACTACATATATTTTTTACACGAGGAATACCATAGTTTTTCTGTTCTTGGTTTTGCTATAAATTTCAAAGCAAAAGATGCGGAAGCGTATATCAGCGGTTTCTGGAAGCTTTGCATCATTGGTAACACGTTGAAGAAAGTATACCAACCAATTCTTCAAGAAGCCGATAATGTGCTTGATGTCGCTACATGTCAAAGCAGACGTCATAGGTGAATGTGGAAACATATATTTATTTTCTGTTAGCTTTGCGACACTGGTTATAGCGAATGAAAACCATTGGCATTATAGTAAATATACTTACCCACATATTTGCCCAAGGAAAGAAAATGCCCAGAACAAACAAACCAGTTAATGGACCATTTATAATAGAGAATAAACTGTAGCTTGCCTAAAAATAAATGAAAGCAACAAAACACTGTTAATACAATGGTGGGCTGGGATTAGATTGTTACCTCTGAATCGATATAAACGCTTTTAAATGTATTATAACATAAAACAAACTCACCTGTAAAATGGCACTAACTTGAGATACGAGAAAGGCAGAACCAATACCAATTACTCCATAAATAATCACTAGACAAAAAGAATAGCTGAATCTTATCTGTCATACATGATACATGGGGTTTTTTGGGGGGTTTTTTATCAATGGCACCTAGTGTATTGACTGAATTGATGATCGTTCATATTGACACGGGACTTGTCTGCTCGAAGTCGTCTATGGATGTAAAGCTGCTTATATATAATTATTCTTGTGCTCTTTCCATTACATGATTGGTATTTTGAAGACGGAAAGTTAGAATGATAAACTCTAACCACCACCCCTCCCCACCCCAACACACCTCAACCCCCGACCGTCGCACTGGTATACTGCCGACTGGCGGTTGGAAGGAAATTTTCAAGCTTATTTTCCGATTGTGCAGGAGAAAATCCAAGAATTTACTTTAGGCTTCGACATTAATGGTAAACGGGCAGAGCATAATGACAATACTATCTGAAATTGGAACCGACCCCAATATAGTCACGTGACAAACTAAGGCTGCTGACATAGATTTTTAAGGTTTGGGGTTGTTCCTGGAGACTAAAATGTGTTGAGGATGATTAAGCCATTAATTAAGAAATTCATACAGCTTACCTAAAACTTTGGACAATAAAGTCATTTTAAAATCATTCATTTTTTTCACAAACCAAAATCTTTTTAATATATCTTCAATAGTAACTGCTGACAGGGCATTTAAACAAGATGAGAGGGTGCTGTAATTAAAATTATACAGTAAAAACTCCAATCTCTCAACTATAGTTGAACGGACAACCTAACAAGATGAAGGGTGCGTTGTTCTCCAAAAATGTCTAATGGTATCTTTCTCAACAAAGAAATGAAAATATTTAACATATTTTAATGTAGCGGGGCTGCAATCTGGATCTTATGGCCACGGTCCCTAAATTCAAACATTAAATGTGGGAAAACGTCGTGTATTATGACATGCCATTACTTGCATGACAACACACGTAAACGAGATATAGACTTGAAAACGGACTTTTTAAAAATTGAAGTTTTGGGACCGCGAGAGAACGAACCCTTATCTATTCCTTTTCAAGTGTGGTGTGAAGCCTTATGACTATGAGAGGATTAACCATATACAATTTCAAATTTGGCGGAACGCATTTGAATCAGGGAAGATGACCTCTGTAGACTTTCAGCATTCAAGGACTCCCTGTTCGAGAAATATATTATAATATGGCCTAAAAAGCATATCAACCAGAAACAGATTGGAATTCTTTAAGGCAAAAGGTTCCATATCCATTTTGGCCTAGATCCAAGTTCTCCTCCAGAAAAGCTGCTGTATAAGCCTATATTTTGTTCGAGTTTCTGAGACATAGCTGTTGTGTTGGTGTATTTCCACGCTTTACGTGACTTTTACGTACTTGATAAAACGATTTATTCTATGACTACATGCAAATACAAGCAAATATCATTGAATACTGCCATTGAATACAGCCATTGAATAACCTATGGTTGTATTCAATGGCTTGAAAACGTACTACTTTTGCCCAAAATGACGTCATTTTCATAATTACGTCAAACAATAATGACGTCACCACTAGCAACGACAATTTTTGTAAAAAGGAAAGAAAATAGGGCGGAACATGTCATGAATTGTAACGTTATTGATGATGAATTTTTTGATAATCTGAATAGTACAATGTATTTTGAGATTTGCATGTAGTTATAGAATATACATACAGAATTCAATGACCATTGAATACCGCTCGGGTTATTCAATGGTTCACTCGAGTGTATCCCTGCCGCTAATACTTGCGCAGTGATACACTCTCTTGATCCATTGAATAACCCGAGCGGTATTCAATTGTCATTGAGTTCTATCTATTTATCGACAAATACTGTAAGCAATTTCATGAATAATTTTATTACCGTTCTCTGGCTTTTCTATGTTTTATTGTCAATAATTAATGGATATCTACCTTAAACTCCCACTGAAAATACAGGATACAAATATTCCTGGTATTCCTGGAAACTGTCCCAGTATATCCATCACAAATAAGGGTAACAGCTGAAATATTACAATTAATATTTTAGATTATTTTTTGTAAAATATATATATTGATGTGTCTATTTATTGTTTAATTCTAAACAAAATGGACTTTTGTAGTACTATAGGTATTGTAGGACTTCTTCTTGTTGTGTTCTTCTTGTGATCGACAATGCTACTACAGCAATTAGTTGTAAATAACTTTATTACAAGCTAACAAGTTTACAGGTTCCTTGTTCTCAAACAGATAATGGCTGGTAGAATATCTGGGTGAGTTTCTAACGAATTTCGCTCTACCCCCTATTTTATATCCCCCAGTTCCTGCAGGCTCAAGATTAACTTTGAACCTACATTCCATTCCAAATATGGAATAAAGCCTTACAATTCTCACCACTACAATCAGGTGATACTCCTTATATGGTCTTCCAACCATAGGTTAAATAACAGGTAGAACTTGACGAATAATTTGACAGTGGTTAGAATTTTACCAAAACATCACTTGTTTTTTATGTATAGCTTTTCATTCAGTGCACTAGGTGCATGTGAATTTGACTTTATAAAAATAGTTGTTTTTAACAATTTTCCCAAAGACACAATATGGTCTTAAAGACCATATTCTTACATTTTGTGTTGTCGTTTTCAGCACTGTTTTAAATACTATCGGTAAATATGGACCTTATGTATAGTTGAATGGTCGAGGGCGAGACATTAAGTGATATATTGGTTCTTCACAAGTCGTTAGCCGAGTGTTGTATCAATATATTACTCAATGTCTTTAGTTCGAGACCATTAAACAACTTAAAATACAGACACCATCCCACACGTGCTTTTCAATGTAATACGTCACATGAGTCCAATATTTCATCTAGTGTAGATAATGTACTATTGGCAAGTTGCCCGTATATTATTGCAAATGGATGCCAAAACCAAAGGATGACGTCGCATTTGTATTTTATATACCGATAATGTTTTGATAGGTAACAAATAATCCACGTTATAGAGATATAAATATTACCTGATCAGCCTTCGTTATGATATTCATGAATTTGATTGGGTGACAGTTGGCATAAAAGGCGAACATAACAATACCAATCATAAAACCAATTGTTAGAATAAATATTATCCCAATCAGGCTGGTCAACAGCGAACTGTAATAAAAATAAATGATCAAAAATCAACAGAGATCAGCAAAAAGACCATGGTATTAGACATTGGAAATAATTCTATGGTATATCAGTTAAATCAAAATCTTAAAATTGTTTTCGGGTTAGTTGCTGAGAGAGACATCATTTAGAAATCATAGCCTAGAGTTCAACGTGAAGTGAATGGTTCTGAAAGTTACATTGCATGTTATTTATAATGAGTAGGATGGCCTGTGTATCTCGTGGGTTTACCCCTGTGATCTGTAAAATCAATAGTTATTTAACAATGCCAGCCGATTATCCGTTAATCACCTCAACCAAACGGTATAAAACTGTATGAAATAGCGGTATTAGAATCACCTATGACCTATGTGTCTTAAATTCAGCATTATAAGACTTGAGTAAAATATTGTGGTAAAAACTTACATCTTGGCTTTAGTTAAACTTGGTAATGAAATAGCTCTCTGTATTTGTGCCTGGTTTAAACCGAACAAGGACGTCCAGAAAATAGCCCCGCCGAATACAACAGTCCAGAAGGAGTGGCGAACTTTTGGATCCGGATCAAAGCTGCATTAATGAAAACCAAATGGCACATTTCTATAATTTGCTAAATTTAAGAATCTTGTATATATAATAATTAATTATATATAACGCAGATTTTACCGAAAAAAGAAAGAACCATAAGAGTGTTGTGGTCTAGTTTGCTATCTGGGGAGTCTGCGTTTAACTGCCAGACTGTTTCAGAACAGATGTGTCATTCCCGTGGTCCTATAATATTATATTAGATATAAGATCCATGTTGGATAATGATTTCCACTTTTGGACAGACAAGACCTGATCTTTCAATCAAATCCGGCACTTTTTTTAAGTCTCTTTGGAAACACATATCTGAAAAATCACCATTGATGAAAGCGGGCGTTAGTATTCTTGTGAATATATGGCACTGGGGCAATAACGGGTAGGTCTCAGGTCGTCCCTGGTATACGACAGGGCGTTGGGCCTGGTAAGATAAACGCTTCTCTCATGATTAATCGTCTGTTGGAAAACAGCAGGTTGAATGAATAATATTTATCGAAACTTAAATAATAGTATAATTTCTAAATCGCCCTTTATTCTGTTTACATTTCCTGTGATTCTCATACATTTTGTATACTTAAGCCCAAAATGACTAAGACCAATTTTCTTTGCCTTCAATCGGGTAGGTATTCATTTATATTTGTATTTGACTTACACATCAAAAACAACCCTTCCTCTATCAGCGGCAACTTTCCAGGCTTCTTCAAAACCTCCAGTTAATATAGAACCTTGTATTAATGCAGCCAATAAACCAGCTGTTATTACAAACGCCTGAAACGTGTCCGTCCATACAACCGCCTTCATACCACCCTAAATTATTACAGTATCAATATATAGTTTATATTTAGCTTTTCTGCAAAATGCACATTAATTTGATACTTTTTTCATTTGAAACTAAATATCAGGACCGGATTAAGACCTTTGAGACCTTAACTGTAGAGTGGCTAAGGCTTTTCAGGTAAAGCTTGAAACTAGGGATTGGTAATTCAAAATCTCGACAAGGTATCGGAAAAGCAATATGCAATACAAATTCCAGTATAGGGGTTACTGTAAGTGAATTTTAAAAAAGCGTATGAAGTGGGTGCAATAGGCATCAGTAAGCATTCGAATTTTGATTCTGGCATTTATAGTTTGTAAAATACAAATACATGTAAAACAAAACGGCGCCAGTATGGCGGCCGTTGTATGGGAATTCTAACTGTCGGCTATATCCTACTCGCTGTAGGTAGACTAAGCTTAATTAAACATGCATTATGCAAGAACAAAATCTGCCTATTGTAGGTCTTTCTTTAGGTCTAAAATGTTATAACAATTATTAATAAGACATTAATTAACTTATTCGGACCATAATCTACTCTCGATGTCGAGGCTAGCATGAGATTTTTGTTGGATTGTAGTTCGATTCGCTGAAATATTTTCCTTCGTGATTTACCAATAAAAATGGATAACCGAGACTACTGGTTTTGTCTTACCGACTTTAGTAATGATGACCGACGCTAAGCGGAATTTTCATTCGCTTAGTTCTAAGTAAATAGTGGATCAATTTGACTGAAATTTTCAGCAAATTTCTTTTACATTAGCTAGTTTTTAACTATTGTAGTGAGAACTTCAACTCGTTATCTAATCTCCCATAAGGTATCTTTAAGTGGACGTTTTTATGCTAACAAAATCTGTAACACAAAACTACATCGGCATTGCAAGCAATATACCATTAATTTTATTGTGTATCAGTAATCAACGTATATGTAGCTAAAACGGAAACATGGACTGCACAAAGGTACACAAGTTTCGCGACTCGTACTTGAGTCCGACTGAAGTCGCAAAACTACTTGACTTAAGAGTAAAGGACTCGAATCACGACGAGGGAACATAACTCGATCTGGCCTTATTCGGTCTTTATTTAAAAAACGACTTAGAACTATAAAGACTCGAGGTGCGGCGACTGGACTCGAGGTCCGACAACTTGTTCTCATCCCTGGCTCCTAACAGAAAAACTATGGGTCGAGCCATGAATGTAGTGTGAATAACTCACCATGGCTGTGTAAGCTGTTACTATTAACATGATACCAACAATAGATGCCCACAGATTGATTCCAGTTACTAAAACAAATACATTAAATGGTACCACATCAAAAATATCACAAAACTCGCTACAGTTGTTAATCGCTAATGTTAGCTTATTTGATCAATTCTAAGAGTTCCCGTAACGAATTCCCCAAATGAATCCAAAATGACAACCATACCTCCAAAAATGAAAAGAAAAGTTATTGGTGCATTACCTGCTGTGAGAGCTAGTGCTGGTGCGTACAGTACAAAAGACACATACATCATCTAGATAAAAATAAAGTGATGTAATCTCAGATTACAAATTAAAAGATTAGTCGTTTCAGCTACGTTTTGATCTCCAAAAATCTATATAAAAAACCTTAAGTTATTTTGACTCGCTAGAGACGCCCCTTTTCAAAATGTGACCCTCTATGCTAATCAAAACTGGATCTGCCATTAAATTACTGGTTTTAATATACTTGTACGACGACATCCCCTTATACAGCATTTAAAAAAATAGCTGTGGGTGAGGAGGTTCTAAATAATAATTATGAAATAAGAATGACTAGTTCGTTTCTTTCAGTAATTATGGCACTGTCTTCCAAATTCTTGTCAACTCAATTCTTGCAACTTACCGTCTGAAAAATATACAGAAG
Source organism: Patella caerulea (assembly GCA_036850965.1). Lineage (NCBI taxonomy): Eukaryota > Metazoa > Mollusca > Gastropoda > Patellidae > Patella > Patella caerulea. Next base: position 14,088,272 of record JAZGQO010000014.1, on the reverse strand, counting down.
GCAGCCAAGTATACGAACATGCTTTGAAAATCTCAATTCTAAATACTGAAATATAAAAGTGTGTATTCCATATTAGCAAAATCATCCACATGTATCATAATTATAGAAAACATTCACAACAACTCTGTATATTTGATGAATTTTATAGCAATTTTTCTGTGAGTGAGTAGCAATTTTATATATTTTCTCAGGATAGTAATGTATTTATTTGGTAGCAAAATTGTAAACAAAAATTATTTTACCTCAAAAGCACTTGTTATACCCAGTTCGTAGAAGAAAGGTATAAAAATGAATGATGCAGCAGCGATTGCTAACACCATCGCCAAGCACAAATACCAAAACATAGTGTTATAGTTGTAGATTTCTACTGGATTTCCTAATAAGGTCAAAGCTGAGAGAAATGTTACGAGAAGTGACATAGCAACTGGGAAAACACTCATTTTACGACCAGCCAGTAAAAAGTTGGAGGTACTATCCTTCTTTCGATCCCTGAATATATAAATTGGAATAAAAACTAGACATACTAAAGAATATTAAACTATGTCCAATCGTTATCTTTATTCTCATTAACACCTCAAAATGCATGGAATCACAGTGTCCTGACGAATAAAGCACTAGTTCCACAGGTGGAGAACTCTATAGATCGAAGACGCTCCTATACGCATTTAGCACGTATGGCGCCATATATAAATTGTGGGTTAATGTTAGGGTAAGGGCTAGGACCCGTAGATTTCGTCGTCTCGAGATGTAAACAGTCCTAACCCTTACCCTTACCCACAATCCTTATGTGACATCATAAAATGCGTAGGACCGTCTCCGATCTGGAGACAGTTCCTAAAGATTTTACGGAGTGACTTCCTATCGACAGTCAGGCTTTACAAATGGTATAACAAGAAACAGCGCCTTGACGTTCGGATTAAACGAAAAATCGAGGTCTCATTGGTGGAGGACGGGGACCTGGCAAGTCGTTATGTCGTTAGGTCCCGTGCGCAAATTGGCGTGTATTTGACAGGTGGAATTCGAATAAGTGTATGTCGAATCGCCACTGTCCGCGCAAAATATCCCTCATACGATACCAATATTCATTTGCCGTGTTGGTCCAAAAATGTGGAACGTTAAACCCTATTGCATTTCAAAATACATGCATATGCAACTTAGGTTTACTTCATCGAACATTGTGGATACATTGGTGGTTACAATTTTATATTCTTTACATAATGAAACTGTCATGAATTGCAGTATTTTATAATTTGTAACTATTCTTTACTTGACTGCGAAGAAGAATCCAATTCCTGCTGAGATTACTAGTATAACTGAAAACAGGACATAATCCACCACACCAAAGGTTTTTCTTTTACCAGTAATTATACTATAATCATCCATCTTAAGGTTTTCTAGCGATTAGAAACCACGATAACTGTGTGCTGAAATAGAAAAGTTTAATTATGAATAGAGTCTGAATGTAGACTTATTGTAAGTATAATGTTGTTTGATCTATTATAGCTATGTTATTGTATTGAGTATACTGTTTTGTTATATAACCATACAGCATAATATATTCAGGTTTACAATTACAGTTTCTTTATTGTTTTTTGTTTTGTTTACAGCACACCACTCCTTATATTCCAATCACATAGCGGCGTCCTTAACATTATCTATTGTCACTTTACTACAATAAAGTCCTCCTTTAAATTTTGAAGGTCAAAAGTCTACTTTATAGATCTATTCAACAAATCCAAAATATGTTGTAAACATTGACTTACACTGAATACACTACACAGAGAAAAGTATACTAATATTTAAATTATACTGACACGGTGGGTAATATGTGTTTTTTCTGTGGCATCCTTAACAAATTGAAAATATTTACCCATATCCATTTAAAGCTATGTAGGGTAAACCACAGCCGCCAGTAAGATTTAAAATAAAGCTATAAGTGTACTTTGCATTGAATGCACCTAATTTATATTACGTGTATAAGTGAATAAACCATAATATATTATACAAAATAAATTTATAAGTTTACTTTGTACTGGTTGCACATATTTTTAGATGCGTTAATTAATGATTACACAACAATATACAAATAAAAAAGTGAATAAACCATATATATTATACAAAATAAATTTATAAGTTTACTTTGTACTTGTTGCACATATTTTTAGATGCGTTAATTAATGATTACACAACATTATACAAATAAAAAAAAGTTTACATTGTATTGATTACACATTACTTCGATGAGAGGGGTACACTAGTCCGCCGGTTCACTAGTCCGTGGGTGGACTAACCAATCCACCGCTAATAAAAATACTATAAATATGGGTATTAACCCCCCCCCCCAAAAAAAAAACCAGCAGGTACGGTGGCTGACATCGCGACATTAAAAATGTGATGTCGGTCATCTTCCTCTCAATATATAGTTTCATTACATAAACTGATCTTGGTGTTGGTCAAGTAAGCTCCCCTGTATTTCGCAGCGTGGTTTCTTCCAGTCCAGCCAATGCAATGTAATGCAACAACCCTGATAATGGTATGTACGCAACGCAACGACAATGGTATGTTACCATTTTTCCATGAATTGATTGAATTCAATATAAGTGTAGGCCGGTAGCGCCCCTATCTGGACAAAGATTCCCGCGGACTAGTGCACCCGGGGACTAGTGAGCATTCCCCATTTAGATGCGTTCATAAACAAATACATCACATCACTTCATATAACAAAATTTATTCACGAACTGTACGCATCAACATTTGAGTCCCCTGTTTATTTACAAAGGTGTCGAATTGTAGATCATTATTTAACTTTGAATATCACATACTTGGCGAATTTCTTGTGTGATCTCGGTCGGTGTACATACACTTTATTTATTACATAACATACTGGTGTATACAGTTTATTTCAAGATCTTTGACCGTCGAAGTCGTTCACTTGTGACAAGAAATGTATGCATCACCGATTCGCATTATAGACTGACGCACTAACCTGGGCTAATGGAAGACGGACATACGTCATAGGTTGTGCTATGAGGGAAATTTTGCCCGGGCAGCGGCACTACGGTCTACTCTTATACCGAATTCCAACTGCCAAGGGATCGTTTACGTGCACGCCAATGTGTACATTACTGTTCAATAACCTGCAATAACTACACATGTCACTAAAGGAATTGTTGGGGTGTTCATTGGTTGCTTGCATGTTCATATAGACGTAATCTCTTCTAAAGCTAGATAACACTGCTCAGATTTTATTTATTATGAATCATATATACAACTATAATCTTATACATCCCACATACACGAGCAAATATAACCTTATAAAAATAAAATATGACTTATTCTTTCCAACTCGAGCAGAAATAAGCTGAATATAAAAATGATCAAAGCTTTTATTTACACAATTTTATTTGGAGTTGGCCTATTTCCATAATTAAATCTTGTCTATTTAACTTATAATCTCGAAACTTTGCATACATATTCTTTGTACCTTAAGGAACAACCCTATCATTTGGGGGTGCATGCCCAACCCCCAGGGGCAGAGCCACGCCCATTTTCTTTTCGTGTGTCTTTGTGTCGCCTACAGGGCGCAATTCTTACTGGATTTTCTCCAAACTTTGTATACGTATTCCTTATACCCTAAGGAAGATCTCTATTGTTTTTGGTGCATGCCCGACCCCCAGGGGCAGAGCCACGCCCATTTCTAGTATGTGTTTGTTTGTCGTCTATTGGCCACATTTCTTAACTTATAATTTTGAAACTTTGCATACACATTCTTTGTACCCTAAGGAACATCCCTATCGTTTGGGGTGCATGCCCAACCCCCAGGGTCAGAGCCACGCCCATTTTCTTTTGTGTGCCTTTGTGTCGCCTACAGGGCGCAATTCTTGCTGGATTTTCTTCAAAATTTGCATACTTACTCTTTATACCCTAAGGACGATCCCTATCGTTTGGGATGCATGCCCAACCCCCAGGGGCAGAGCCACGCCCATTTTTAGTATTTGTTTGTTTGTCGTCTACAGGCCATATTTCTTAACTTATAATCTCGAAACTTTGCATACATATTCTTTGTACCTTAAGGAACAACCTTATCATTTGGGGGTGCACGCAATTCTTACTGGATTTTCTTCAAACTTTGTATACGTATTCCTTATACCCTTAGGAAGATCTCTATTGTTTTTGGTGCATGCCCGACCCCCAGGGGCAGAGCCACGCCTATTTTTTTTTTGTCTGTGTGTCACCTACAGGCCACAATTATTATTCTTAATCGATCGTCTTGAAAACTTTTTTTTATACTTATTCCTTATACCCTAAGGCTGACCACTATTATTTTTGGTGCATGCCGGACCCCCTGGGACAGAGCCACACCCAATGCTTTTGTGTCTTGTGTTCGCCTACAGGATGCAATTCTTAACAGATCCTTTTAAAACTTTACAAACCTATTCCCTATACCCTAAAGATGACCCCTATTGTTTTTGGTGATTTCCTACCCCCCCAGGGGCAGAGCCATGCCCATTTTTACTTCGTGTCTGTGTGTGTTGTCTACAGGCCACGATTCTTAATTGATTGTCTTTAAACTTGGGATATGTATTCCACATAGCCTAAGGACATCAACTGTATATCCCGACTCACACAGGCAAGACACGCCCAATTTTTGTGTTTGTCGTTTACAGGCCGCAATTCTGAATGAATCAGCTTGATACTTAGCTTATGTATTCCTTATAGCCTGAGGGCGTCCACTATTGATTTTGATGAATGTCCCGACCCCAGGGGCAGAGCCACGCCCACTTTTTGCCTTTAGCGTTATGAAGGCACAATTCTGTATGGATTATCTTGGTATACTTATTCCTTATACTCTAAGGACGGCAACTATTGATGTTGGTGTACGACCCTCAACGCCTAGCCTTCTTGACAAAGTACCATATCAATCAAAGCAGGAATGTGGACGTATATTGTAGCGTTAGCGTTATGTTTAAGTGTAAATAATGGCTATGATCGTATAATAGTCAGTTGACAACATATTGAGCGAAGGACATAGAAATAATTATGTTTTGACCTTCTTAGAAAATATGAAATTCTCGCTTTAAACATGTATATTAAAAAGGTGTGAAATGGTTATATTGCTTAAACACGCATGTCGGGCAAAAAAAAACCTACACCTTCAGTTGATTTCTAAGGAGTTGTCATATTTAAAAAACAAACTTGCATTTGGTTACCTTTTGGGAAATACAAAAAAAAATTCTCAATTTCTGAAATTTGTATACCACTAGTGATAATGAAATATATATTTTCTAGCCACGTGCATTACATGGATTAATATCTGATTTAACGTACATTATTCAAGAGCTAAATCCGTATATTGCAGGTCTTTCTTCAGGTCTGAAATGTTATATAATTTAGCAATTAGACTTATTAACACGAAAACACCATCATATGTATCCGATTTCCATTGGCTTTAAGCCCGTTGGATAATTGAGACATTGTTAATTGTCGTGATAGCGGTAACAATGACTATCGATGCTACAGTGATTTTAAAAATACGAGTTTCTCAGCATATTCCCTTTACATTATCTTCTTGTTTACTATTAGAGTGAGAACTGTCAGCTCTTTATCTAATCGTCCATAATATGTATATTTAACTTATTGATATCGTATAAATTTGAACACGAACTGCTTCCGATATAACAGTTTTTGAATAGTAACATAGAAATTCTTTACTGCAAACTATTTTGAGTTAACACTCATCAGTTGAAATCATTGAAGAATATTGTGTAAATTGACTTAGCAACTATAATATTAAATGTGTCCATTTGGGTCTCGCAGAGGCGGGTTACCCTATAGGCAGCGTAGGCAGCTGTCTAGGGCCCAGGTAAAAATAGAAATAGGGCCCATAAAATTTTATCCAGCAATTGACTGTTGCTGTGCTCCACTGAGCATCAAAAGATTGTCACTGGCCGACTGACATGGTAATGTTTGACTACGTTGTTGTGCTTGACATTCCATCAGAAATTTCGTTTCTCTTACAGTGGTCTCAATTGTACTATGGCAAACCAGTTTTGCAACGGGCTTAGCTGTTCGAGCAGCCCAGGGCCCATCAGGGCATTAATCCTCCTCTGGGGTCTCTCAACACAATTGTGAAATATTTTATAACTAAACCAGTTTGATAATAGCTTGTCTGTATGACAACTCCCATAATGTCAGTAAAATGTCAACTTACTGTTGTGTGAGCGAGTGCCCGAATTTACATATAACAATATCCACCCGGAGGAGATTGGTGTATTCTCTAGTATCAACCAAAAAATGATATCAATGTGTATGTAAAAATAAACATTTTACTTCTAAATACCTAGGTTATTTTAAAACAAAAATTCGTATAAATATAAATGTTGCAAGGTTTGACTTACCGTTTCAATGGACTGCTTAATGTATATATACTATCCAGAGGGTTTCACGGTTGAAGTATACCAAAATGTATTCAATAACACAGTGTATATACTTTGTATGTTATACATAGTTCAGGGCGATTTTGCTTTTGACCTATGACTCAATAGTAGGTAAAAAGTAAATATGTGAGCCGTCACAGCTATACTAGCCCGTTAAGTCTCCAGTAGCTACATAGTTATATATTTTCCTATTTTTACATGTATCCATAATGCTTTACCACAGGATCTGTAAATTTGTAGAAATATTACCTATAATAAAGAACACTACAAATGACAAAAGGCAATAGAAGTGCAAAAACAAAAAAGAAAACATTTAAAGTAGGAGCCTATTCTAAAATGGGGGGGGGGGACAATTCATTTGATTAGCGTGTCTCTTCATTGACATATTTTTATGAAACATTTTGTTATTTATAGGTTTCGATATTTTTATACGTCCACACTTTCATGTGAACGTATATTGTCGTCGTCTCTGTCCGTTCGGACGCCCGTTTGTCCGTCTGTCTTTTCGTCAACAATTTATTTGTGGACATTCTACAGGTCACAATTTTTATCTGACTTTGACGAAACTTGAAATATACGTCAAGCCTCCAAATATCTCGGTCCCTTTCCATATTGCCATGACCATAATTTTTATGGATTATGGCCCTTAAAAACCGCGTTTTTAGCCTGTGGACACTCTAGAGGTTTGATTTTGGTGAAACTTGAAATGCGTGTTTAGCCTATAACCCAAAGATCTTGGTTCCTTTTCAATATTTCCATATTCGCGCAAATCGGACCGTAACTGTCTGAATTATGGTCCCATTGTACGAAAAATCCCGTTTCTAGCTTGTGGTCCCTCAAGGGATCGTAAATATTACCAGATTTAAAACAAAACGTTGAAATATATCACCGTTACACCGTAATGTTGGTTGCTTATTTTGTGAAAACTGCCGGACAAAATGACCCCTCCTCGTATGCAAATAGTGTAAAACAAATATGGTATATCAAGTTTGTGGACCCTCTAGAGGTCGTGAAAACTGCCGGACAAAATGACCCCTCCTTGTATGCAAATAGTGTAAAAAATAATATGGTATATCAAGGTTGTGGACCCTCTGTATAACCTAAAGACCCTGATTCCTTTCGTTTTCACGCATATTCAATCGCAACGTCCTGAATTATGGTCCCTGAATGTAAGAAAATTTGCGCGCGTTTTTAGCTTGTGGCCCCTCTATATAGAGTTCTGAAATTTGATCAGATTTAAAGAAACCATGTGTTTGTTGAGTTCGAATTTCGTGAAAATTGGACTAAAACTGCCAGACAAAATGGCCGCCCCTCGTATGTGAAAAGCAAACTAGAAGCAACTGATAAACTCATCCAAAGCAGTAACTTCACCAAACCCTGATTACAACAATTCACAAATTGTTCAGTGAATTCCCAAAGTGAAGTTACTCGAAAACAATTATTAGTAAATAGTTAAAAGGACATAACCCGCACCTCACCCTCACCCCATTCCCAACACCACCCTTGCTAAGAATATTTTAAAAAAATTGTTGGTCATAGCACCGAGCTTTTACTTTGGAACGTCAAACAAGATCTTGCATAACAAAACTAAAACACTTACGTAAACACAGAAAACTGTCAAATCAGAATCTCTCCGATTTTGTTTCACAAAGATTGGTATACATAATGATACAAAATGTCTTAAAAAACCAGTTGAATAGTTTCATCGCTAGAACAGGTTTTGCTTTAGTTTTTATATTTTTCGCTGATATTTATTACTTTCAATCTTCCTCGTGTTAAAACGGAAAATTTGACCTTTTAACCCCCAGAGTCATAAAGAATAAAGGTGAATTTAGCAAGTTTTACATTTTTAGCATATTTTCATGACACACCGATGGCTGTGCATTCCCTTTCAGTGCAAATAATCCTCTTTTTTTTTTGACATGTTCGGTGCCCATTTGATGCACTCGGCAATCCTCGACAGATTCCGGTTAAGGAACCTACATCTAATCTCGGCTGTGTGACACTCGGCAAATCTCGACAGATTGTGGAACGTTCCGGAACCTACATCTAGTCTCGGCTGTATGGCAGTAAGTGATATGTACCTACGCCCATAAATTTGCGATGCGGCTACCGGTTTACTTTAACAGGAAAACTTGACGCTATTACAAACAAACAGCCATGTTTCACCCGGGGACTTTAAAGTAGTTCCAAGACACCTTGAGTGCAGCCATGTTTCATCCGGGACTTTAAAGTAGTTCCTATATGGCGGCATTCGCCATACAGCCGAGATTAGATGTAGGTTACGGAATCTGTCGAGGATTGCCGAGTGGGCTGTATGACAGTAAGCGCCCATACATTAGCGATGCGGCTACCAGTTTACTTTAATAGAAAAACTTGACACCGTGGGCACAACCAAACATAAATTGGCGACCTATTCGGTTAGCGACCTATTCGACCGATCCAGCTGGTAACCTGTGAAGAAATAATCGCAGAATTTTGCTTTGAGGATTCAAGATAATTTTTTTACTCGGATTCAATTCACAGGAAGGGGGCATAACTCTTACTTGCCTGGTCTTGCAACTGAATTACTGATACATTATATCAACTGACTACTTGAACCGGGCTAGGGCTTTGTGAATATATGGGACCCGATTCGGTTCGGTACTGTAGTCAGCGACTTCGGATTCACCTAGCGGCGTCTTGGGACTCGAGGTCCCGCGACTTGTTCACGCCGTTGATTAAACGTTGCAAGAAAAAATGGAGGCATTATTAACAATTCAAAATAAATAAAGACAGTTTACTTCACAGTTACTCTTGGTTTTTTCCAAGATTATGGCTTTTTTATTGGTGCCCCACCCAACACCACAGTTTTCTGAAATATTGAAAATATTGTCTCAAGCTCTAAGTTGGGCGCCTGTACTTTTAATTAACAAGAACGGAATTCAATAAGAGCTTCATGAATTCAGGGAAAATAATTACTGGTACAGGTGTGTTGCCTCCCTTTAATCGAATTTACCTCGATATTTTGTTTCTACTCGTTTATTAGTACCAACACCAAATATTATTATACAATCGATTTGAATGGGTATTCATGCTCTGAATGGGAGAGGGAGAAATAGGACATGTCAACATAATAACCTTTAGGTGGCTCATGTATGTAGGACAATGGATGTCGATGAAAGAGATTTGTGTACATGTATACTGTTTAAATTTAAACACCTTATTTATATTATCCTGTGCCTGAAAATTGACAGCGATTAAAGTTAAGAAAATGGGGTTTAGCTATCTACTTGTTTGTGCACAACCGGGCACTTCTTTGGGTTTAAAAAACCTATAAAGTAGCTTATTCTCTAACTCAATATCGTCCAAAGTATTCGAAAATGAATTATTTGTCAATTTAAATCAACATGTTGTGATCGTACCAGGTAACGTTGTGCTTCTGATATCCAATATTAAGGACAAAATAAACATGTTAACATTGGTACACGAATCGTGTATCAGTACCATAATGCACTTCAGCGCCATTTATAACAAGGGGCTCGAAAAACTTAGCTAGACATATCCCAGTGACCTCATATTCTTATATAGAAAGCATGGGCATTAAATACTATTGTAACATGCTTAGGGGTGAATCTTGCGTTTTGATTGGTCGATTAGACACTGTCGATTGGACAATAACACCCCTCTGTTTTAGCAAGGCGAATAACTGCGTATAAATATTACAGTGTACTTTTTTTACATTTTGTCCTCAGCCATCTTCCTCAACTCAAATTTTTATTGGCAAATATCTTCATGAAATTCTGCTCAAATGACCATCACACTATTTTTAAACTTCATCTTTTATACAAACACATCTCTGAAATACATAAAGCAGAAGAAAATCAGTCATGAATTAATGAAAACCATTTTCAGGCAACATAAATTATTTGTAACTAAGCAGTGTGGACAATTTTGTTTTCGTTTTTTTGCACTCCGCAGTGTTTACTTTAAAGTGGAAATTTTAAATCAAAGTTTGCTCAAATTCTGAATAACATGATCCGCCTGACAATGAGTCATTAGTCAAAAGAATGTGTTTGGAAATATAGTAACTAGGGAAGGTGAAATAACAGCTTTAGAATGGGCCTAGAATAACGGGGAAATTATGCCAAAATTGACAATGATTGACAACACGTCAGAACGATATACATAGCAACCTGTATCTGTATCTGTATGTATACGACGCAGGAACCACTTCTGGTATGACGCGTCGGTAGTGAGTGGCGTCCGCTTAGTTGCGGCCCCGGAGAGCTGCTTTAAAACTCTCCACTGACTGTGCGCATGCTACACTCTCTTCTAAACTGTTCCAGTCCTGCACTGCCCTTATGAAAAATGAATTTTTAAATTGTTTTGTGTTGGAGTCTTTAACTTTGAAGCAATTTGAATGGTTCACACTGAATTTTTCCACAATATTAGTGGTTTGATTGTCAGTAAATTTTTTCGGTTTGATTCGTCTTTTGTTTTTTATAGGTGTTAAATATGTTGAATTGTTTATTGTCGGCACCATACCCCGAATGATTTTGTAGAGGAACACTAGTCTTGATTGACGTCCTCTGTCTTGCAGCGTGTCAAGATTGAGTTTTTGAAGCATTTCTTGGACGCAACCATCATTCCTCGATCTATAATCTTTCATAATAAATCTAGCAGCATGTCGTTGAATCTTTTCCCGGGAATTTATGTCCTTTACTAGATAGGGGTCCCAGATGACAGCTCCGTATTCAAGGGTAGATCGTACTAGGGAGATGTATGCCAGTTTCCTGCAGTCTTGAGGACAATGTTTTAGGTTACGTTTTAGGAAGCCAAGCGTAGAGTTTGCCTTTTTACATATATTACTTATATGTGTTTCCCACGTAAGGTTTTCTGAAATGTTCAGGTCTAAATATGGGTTTGCGTTCACTTGTTGAAGTATGGTATTATCGAGTTCATAGAAGAAACTTGATTTTTGTTGGACGCTTAGGATATAACACTTTTTGGCGTTGAATTCATGCCCCAGAGATCGGCCCATTTCTCCAGTTCTTGGAGGTCCCTTTGTAATGCAAGGTGATCGTCGCGCGAGCGTATCGTCTTGTAGAGAAGACAGTCGTCTGCGAATAAGCGGACGGTGGATTTAACTGCGTCCGGGAGATCATTTATGTGGCAGAGGAACATAAGTGGACCTAAGACCGTTCCTTGGGGGACACCTGATTCAACCTTAACACTGTCGGAATGTTCACCCTCAATGGCGACATTCATATGTCTATCTTTCAAGAAAGATGTTAACCAGTTCAGGATATTTCCTCTCACGCCATAGTTTTCCAGTTTCTGGAGGAGTTTATCATGTGGTACAGTATCAAAGGCTTTTGAGAAGTCTAGGATTGCCACATCAACTTGCGATTTTTGGTCATAACTTTCAAGTAGGTCGTTCATTGTGACAATCAGTTGGGTTTCAGTAGAGTATCCTGATCTGAAGCCATGGTTCCTGTTTGTGAGTATTTGGTGATTTTCGAAATGCTTTAGTAAGTGTTTACATATAATGTGTTCAAGTGTTTTGCATAGAACATTAGTGAGGCTCACTGGTCTGTAGTTCTCGGCTAGGTGGCGGTCACCTTTTTTGAATACTGGGCTAATGTTTGCATTTCTCCAGTCCGAGGGTAGTTTTCCAGTGTCCACTGATTTTTGGAAAATTTCAGTTAGTGCTGGTGAAAGTTCGTTGGCACATGTTTTAAGAACAATATTTGGAAGACAGTCTGGTCCCATAGCTTTAGCAGTCTTTAAATTCGAGAGTAATTTGGTGACTCCAGTGGCTGTAATTTTAAGATCTGGCAAAGTTGGTATTTGGTTTCCAGGGAACTGTAGGAGGCGCGGATCAGCCGTACCTGTGTCTTTACAGAAGACGGATTGGAATTGTTTTATCAAAATATTTGCTTTGCCTATTGAATCAGTCACAAGGTTTCCACTTTGTTTCAGTGGTTGCACTCCAATATTATCTTGTTTTTTTGACTTTACGTAGTTCCAAAAAGGCTTGGGGTTCTTTTCGGTGAATCCTTTTATTATGGAGTTGTTAATATGGTCCCATTCTGCTCTTCTAAATGCTTGTTTGCACTCTTTTTGAAAATGTTTATATTTAGTCCAATTTCCTGTTTTCTTGGCCTGTTTGTGGTATCTTGCTTTTTTCCTGAGTGACCTCTTTAGGTCACGATTGAGCCATGGTGGGTTGTGTTTACGTTTAATTGTTTTTGATGGCACGTTGTCGTCAACAGTTTTTATGATTTCGGTTTTAAAAATGTTCCATAGGTCTTCCACATCTGTGGTCTGGTAGATGGATTTTATTTTTGCGCTAATGTCTATGTACACAGTTTTAATATTGTCCCAATTGGCTTTACTGAATATGTAAATTTTTCGGGGTTTGTTGTTCGAGTAGGATGGTTTAATATCAAAGTCCGTTACCACAATGTCATGGTCTGATATGCCAGGAACGCTCACTGAGCTTTTCACAAGAGAGTTATTTGTTACAAATACAAGGTCAAGTATGTTGCCTTGTCTGGTTGGTTGGTCATGGATTTGGGTAAGGTTTGTCTCGACAGAGATGTCTATAAGTTTTTGTTGTACAAGTTTATCCTGAATATCATTTCCACCAGAGACTGATAGCGTATTCCAGTTGATATCTGGGCAGTTAAAGTCTCCACACACAATGTGTTGTTTCTGTTGAGAGTTTGTAGTGGAGTCTAGGGCAGACCTGAGTTGATCTAAATCGTTTAGGTTACGTTTAGCCATGTAGAAAGATGAAATATAGCAGTCTTTATTTCCCTTCAATGAGATTTTAACACTTTCAATTTCACAGTTTGTAATGTTTTTTATACATTACGGCTATGAACACTCCACCTCCTCTGGTAGATCTATCATTCCGGTAAACTTTATAATTTTCTGGAAATATTTCAGGGTTCATAATTGCGTTTTTACTAGGAGGTTTTCCGGGTTTAATTCCCCTTAACCAAGATTCTGTCCCACAGATAACGTCTGGTTTAATATAGTTCACTGCGGCTTTAAATTCCGAGTTGTTTTCTTTTACACTTCTGCAATTTATAGTCATTATTCTTAAGTTTTGCTTACGTGGAAGATTGCTGAATGCTACGCTGCTTTTACTGGTGGAATTTCCATTTTTGTGGCTTGAGGCTGTCGACGAGCCTTTGTTGGTACTCAATGAACACCTATTTTTCTTGGGGCTGCTAGTGTGTAGAGGGCTGAACACCGAGTCTGTAGTATTATCAAGGTTTGACAACGGTTCGAAAGAGTTTGATGTTTGAGTTTCATAGCTTCTGAAAGTAAAGCTGTCACAGTTAATGTTGTCACATTTGCAGCATAACCAAGCTACGCTGGAGCGTTCAAGGTCTAAGATGTCCTTGCTACACAATGAGATACATGAAGTGTGGTGCCAGAGGCTACAATCGTCGCATGCAACTCAGTTACATGACCATGTTACTGGTAATTGGCAGACGCCACATGGAAATGTACTCTTTTGCGCTGGGCCTAGGTTGGCCTCAATGTCACCTGAGAGGATTAGTATTAAAACTAGTAGGCATTTGTTCTTTCTTGCATAGAATGATGGCCGTCTTGATGGCTTTTTCGGCGATGGTGGGTAATCGAGTGGGTGGAAAAATCTATTTTGTACTGATTTTATGGATTGGTATGCAATGTTCACAAGTGGTGGGTGACGATTTTTGTCAAACGTCCAGAGATTGAGCAGGAATATGAATATCATGGCGATAAACAATGTTAAATTCGGTTGATTGTTTGGAAAAATACGTTTTTTAAAGATGGCGGCCATTGTTGGCAAGAAGCGTGGGGTATGGTGCGCGGCTAATTTAGGTTTTAAAACATTTTAGGGGTGAAAATCATGATTGGCAGTGCAGGTAAATAGTGGCGGGGATGGAATACGCCGTTTGGTCACAAATTCTGATGTTAAAAGTCTTTGTTCATCCAAATAAATTACTATTTCTTACTGTCCTTTTCGTGCTGGTGAAAAACACGTCTTCACTCTCGCGCATGCGCTCACTTACGTGAATCCTAGGCATTGCATAGTTTTATAGGGTATTTTGAGGGATGTATGTAAGAACTGCTCTACTCCGAACAAGAACCAGCAATAAAATTGTGTTGACAGTCTGCAAATAAAATAATAAAGGCTAAAAATTCACCCATGTTATCACAAACTGCGAAAACGAAGCCATCATTGTTGCCAAGAAGAGTTACCTCTGTGTAGTCTCGGTTAACAGGCCGTAACTAATTCGTTCACGACTGGCACTGTCGGTCAAAAAGACCACACTAAGGCTGATTTACTTATCTTTTAAAGTCTTCAAACGTTAAAAATATTTTATTTGAAATATTCGAAAAACATTTTCTTCCATAATTTATTTATCAGAGACCAAAGACTCAAGCATTTTAAACTTGAATTTATCTTCGCTTGGATTCCACCACTAATTCGGCACACCTCGGTAAAACGGCAGTCCGTTATCAAGTTACGTCACAACGTTGTCTGACGTCAAAATTGATTTTTTTGATTTTTACGTCATTCAAACCGATTTGCTGTTTTTAGGCGGGTAAAGATAAAAATGCACCTGGAACAAATTGCAACAGAAATTATTTCTTTGGGAACTGTTCCGGTATGGTCTCCAGTACTCCCATAACAAAAGCGGCCATTATCGGTCTTGGGGAAATTTGCATAATTAACATAAATCCAAGATGGCGGCCAGTGGACCAGAATATCGCCGATATCTCCAAAACGGTTGACTTTAGTGCAAATAAATGTATTACCGACCTATAGGAAATCGATACTCGCGAGTTCAAAAATGCCAACATTTTTTTCCTCCGACCTTATTGTAACGTCGTAACGTCATTTTGACGGCATTACGTCTTGCTCGTTGTGAGGTCATTATCCAATTTAATTGTAACTGCACTCGGAAAACTGCTGGAAACCACGAACGGCTGTATAATTTGTAAAAAAGAACACATCTTCCTCCAAACTGAAACTAAATACCATCTTTCATCTATAGCTGGAGTCACGGTAGCTCAGTGAGTAAGACGTTAGCTTGCTTATCTGGGGATTCAATGTTTGATCCCTGAGTTGGCCGAGAAAGTTCATCGGGACTTTCCGGCGTTGTTCTCCCTTGTCAGTGGTGCAAGACAGAGGGTCTGACAAGGGACAACGTTTAGTTCTTCGGGTGGTACGAAAAACCGAGATTCCGTGTACACATTGGCGTGCAATCAGGCGCGGATCCAGAGGGGGGGGCGGACCCTGCTCAGACATGAAAATTTTTTTATGCGATTTTATTGGCGATTTAGACCAGTAATTTTGGAATTTACCTTCCGGAAAAACGTCAGAATGAACCAAATTGAATCTAATTTACCAAATTTTTCTGGGAGAGGGCCCCCAAACCCCCCGTTAATCGGTTGGGCGCAAATAGTTAAGCAATTATCAAACCTAGACCCCCCCCCCCCTAATAAAATCCTGGATCCGCGCCTGGCAATTTAAAGGAGGTAAATCGCTAACATTAATTTGGGACCTAGAAATTGACACAAGTGGGTCGCAACGCATATAATGCTGTAGTATCAGTGTATATAAACTGATTTACATTTAATGGTTTCCGTTTATGTTCGGCGAAGTAAGCCGACAGTCTCAATCGAATGCAAATTTCTATCGTCTGACTATTCCAGTCTATATACGCCGTTTGATTTGGTGCAATGTTTCTAGCCTCGTTCCTCGCGTCTCTTGCTAGAGCTGGGGCTGAAACGCATTATGGTACACGATTCGTGTAGCAATGGTAAAATGTTTATTTTGTCTTGAATATTGTACATCAGAAGCCCACGTTTTCCCGATAAGATCACAGCATCAATTTGATTGAAATTGACAAATATTTCGTGTTTTAAATATTGAAGATTTTGGATAATATTGAGTTAGAGACATGGTTACTTTAAGGTTCCCTTGGCAATTGGAATTCAATATACGTGTACACGGGACCGCGGTTTTTCGCACCATCCGAACGACTTGACAGCTGTCCTTGTCATGCCCTCCTGCATCACTGACAAGAAGAAATCACGCCGGTAAATCGAGATGAACTTTCTAGGCCAATGCAGGGATCGAACACCCGATCTCTAAGCTAGCGAACCAGCGCCTTATCCACTAGCCACCGTGACCTGAAAACAAAAATATAGAAAATCGGCATCTTAGAAATGTCAATAAACAGAACACATCTGATGTTTCCAGAGCCAATTTATGAGACCCAAAATAGAAAATATCGCCCACATCTTCAGAGGAATAAATTATCACTGTTTTGGAGTTTGCATAAGATATAATCCATTTTTCACATCCAACAGTGTAAGCCAAGCCATGCTTACGGCCTACATCGCTTGGAATTACACCCCCTTTGCAGTTACAACTTATGATTTTCAGCAGTGATTCGGGCACACGAGGGCTGTCCATTGTCTTCGCAACGTAATTTTTTGCTCGAAAATTGTCAATCCCAATGTTCTAGATTTCGTTCTGTGACAACGTTAGTCCCGGTTTGGACCCGATGGCACATTAGTTAGCTGCGATATTGTAATCAAGTCGATATATAGAAATTCCCCCCTCAACCCCCAAGTATTTCTACGAAAGTATTTCTCCCCTGCTTCTGGTAGGGTTTAGTCTAGTTTATAACATAAAATGTACTTATAGTTTACCAAAGTAGGACCGCCGGAAACAGTTTTTTTAAATGGCCAACGAGACGTCATAATATTCATACTTTGTAACTATCAACCAAACTTTGATGATCTTGGTGTCTATCCCTTGGTTTATGGGAGGAAAGAACACATTAAGATCATAAAAGAAATGATGTTGGTCAATATGCTGTCAAATATTGTCTTCAACACCTCCAAATGCCAATAGTCCATAACCCTTGACTCAAATTTGATGATTTTGATGTCTATACCAAGGTTCGGGGGGGGGGGGAGAGACAAGAAAAACATTAAGAAAACTTTGGTTATTCACAACCTTCAACTGTCTACTATCACTTAATACACAGACACCATTGTCCATAGGATAAGTTTCAGAGCGTTCAGTTTTAAGTGTCTTCCTCCTCTGTATCGACCTCATGGGTGTTGTTTGGTTTGTCACAGTTTTCAGCTTGGCAAGTGCCACATACAGTAGTAGACTCCATTACATCTGCTGCTGCATCGATAGCCTTTGCATTCCTCCCGAACAGTTGAAATGGACTATTTCAGGCGAACGTCGTTTTTAATGATCTTGGTTTGTTCTCTGCTCCCCAAAACCTAGGGGTTGATAGTTACAGAGTTATAAACATTAAGAGGTTTCGGTGGCCACCTTGGGTGTCATCTTTATAAAAACACTTCCCCGAGTGTCCTACTTGCGTAGGTGAAGCCTACCAGAATCAGTTGCGAAACCCTTTGTAGCAATCTTTTGAGGGTTAAATTGTATTTTGACCTGACTAATGTGCAGCATCTTCAGTTGGAGGTATAGACTATACTTGCATTACTTTCTCTGACCACTTCCTGCAACAGATTGAGCCACCGTGGCTTCAGACTACAGATGAACAATGATATATAGTTTCAGTTTGAGTGAAGATGTGTTCTTTGCTCCAATCTATACCCCCCCCCCTCGACAAAATCCTGGATCCGGGCCTGAGTGGTTCGTTATTTCCAACAGTTTTCCGAGCGCAGTGACAATAAAATTTGATAATGACGTCACGAGAACAACGTAATGCCGTCAAAATGACGTTACGACGTTACAATACGGTCGGAGGAAAAAATGTCGGCATTTTTGAATTCACGAGTATCGATTTCCTATAGGTCGGTAATACATTTATTTGCGCTAAAGTCAACCGTTTCGGAGATTTTGGCGATTTCTGGTCTCCTGGCGGCCATCTTGGATTTATGTTAATTATGCAAATTTCCCCAAGACCGATAATGGCCGCTTTTGTTATGGAAGTACTAGAGACCACACCGGAACAGTTCCCACAGAAATGATTTCTGTTGCAGTTTGTTCTAGGTCCCCCCTCTCATATTGCTATCTTTACCCGCCTATTTGCGAATTTTGAAGTTTACACAATAAAATAAGTTCTTTTAAAATCCCGAAAAAGAACATGTTACAATGTCGATAAACACCTCCTGTTTCGCATTTAGAGGGGTGTTATTGTCCAATAGACATGTCCTGAGATTTTACATTAGAACCCGCGACGCTAACGCGTCTTGGGTCCTAATGATCTCAGGACATGTATATTGGACAATAACACCCCTCTAAATGCGAAACAGGAGGTGTTTATCTCCTAATTGGTATAGTCTGGAATAACCAGACGCTAGAGATTACCATTCAATTGAGACTTCTGGCGTATTTCGCTTAACATAACTGATTTGAAATTATTGTAAAAACGGAAAGGATTGAATGTAAATTAGTTTATATACATTCATCTTAAATTATAATAATATGCGTTATCACCCATTTGTGTCAATTTCTAGGTCTCAAATATTACGGGGGGTTGGGATAGCCTAGTGGTTTAGAGTGCCGCGCTTCGACCTCTAGCTGGTTGGTCACCTCTGGCTTGCGGCTGTGGTTTCGAGCCCTGGTTTGAGCGTATGTGGCATGGGGATAGGGGCGCCTTCTCAACCTCGTAGGTTTCCTCCGGGCACTCCGGTTTCCTCCCACTGCTAAAGTCCCCTTGAAATAAAATGAAACCATATGTTAGTCCCAAAATTACCTAGTTTGTGTCGAGTGGACGTTAAACCCCATTTCTCTCTCTCTCTTCTCTCTCTCTCTCTCAAATATTACGATTTAGCTCCATTAAATCATCCTTTTTCATTGATTCGCCTCCTGTCACACAAGCAGGAAATAGGGACAGGGCGACACAAGAATATTCCACCTGACCAAAGGTTATGCACCCAATGTCCTATTACTATACAGGAGATGAATTCCATTTTCAATCTACGCTTGAAACATATCTACCCTACTTTAAAGGAGATAAGTCTCTAACTTAATATCACAGAGTCTTACGCGTTGAAAACACGAATTATTTGTCAATTCAAATAAACATTGATGTTGTTATCTTACCTTCAAAATGTATGCTTCTGATATCAAATATTTAAGACAAAATAAACATTTTACCATTGGTATACACGAATCGTGTATCATAGTGTGTCGGCATTATTTGTAACAATGAACAAGAAAGAACGGGACTAGACATATTCCTCAATTCATGTTAAACGGCGCCGCCATATCTAATCTCGAGAGCGTGCGTAATAGACTGGAATAACCAAACATGCCGTATTTTGCTGGACATAACTGATTTGAAATTAGAGTAAAAATGGAAACAATTGAATGTAAATCAGTTCATAAACAATCACACTACGTTATCGAGTTGTGAACGATTTGGGTCAATTTCTAGGTGCCAAATATTAGCGATTTAGCTCCTTTAGTACAATCTTGTCAGTTAACTTTTGAACTTCTATTTTTAATCCGCCAGATTTCCCTGTTAAAGCAGTAGCGAAACCAATCAAAGTATACATACCATGCTTTTAAGGAATGGGGAGCGCCTGCCTAGTCTATTTTTTGCATCATGTACATGTATGTAGGGCCTACAATGGTGTACTTCATATTTCCATTTCATTGTTATAGGGATTTCAGTGGAGGATTTGACAGTATGAAAGGCATGACTTTTAACAAGTGTCCACCAAGCTCTTTTATCGAATCTATCAGAGTTAATTTTGTCATCAATATTATCGTAGTATTCCTTCTTACATTTTCTTACTTCATATAATATGACAAAATTTCTGTATTCACGAAATAATTTCCATGTATTAGGACTATTTTGAATTTTAGCATTGTTATGAATTCTATTACGTTTGCGAATTATGCGCCTCAGATAACCGTTCATCCATGGGGCATCACGTGGTCTTATAACAACATCTTTATGAGGTACAAATTTATAAACTCCTTCAATAATTTTATTTGAGACACACTCTGCTACTGAGTCTGGAGAACTGACATTATTAAATAAAATATTCCAATCAGTTTCAAGATAGAATTTGTTCAAACATGTAAAATTTGTATGCTCATAATTCCAAATGGTACGTCTAAAACTTTTACATGATTTTATGTTAAAGGCTAAATCTAGTTTTACTGGACAATGGTCACTTAAGTTGCATTCAAGAACTGCAGTTTGTTTTATAAAGGCAGGACACGTAACAATAGCAAGATGTAAAAGTGTAGCCGAATTAGGAGTAATACGTGTGGCATGTTTTACTGTTTGTGTTAAATTGAACCGACGTATGATATCATGGATTTTACTGGTATTATTGGTTAAATATCAATGTTAAAATCACCAAGGATAATACATGGTTTGTTTGAGTCAATAGCTAAGACTAAACTTTCTTCTAATAATTTCCAGTATGAAATAGTCGACGTTGGTTTTCTATAAAATGTGATTATTAAAAAGGAATTTTGGTCTTTTGTTATTTCTACCAATGTGGCTTCAAGATCCAGAACTTCAAGGTCTTTACGATGTTTAAAATAAATAGATTCTTTGATATAAATAGCAACCCCGCCGCCAGTACCGGTGTTACGATTGCATAATACGGGTGGATGGTAGCCTTTTAATTTTAACAATTTTAACAATTTTCAGTGTCGTATGAATTAGGAATCCAAGTTTCGGAAAGAGTTAAAATATCTGTTCCTGAAAATTCAGGTAGGATAAGGTCTAATTGATTTGAGAGACTACGCACATTAAGATGGATGATAGAAAACGGCGGACCAGGATTGCTTTCCACATCACAAAGGTATAATAGAATGATCCTATATACTGTACATATATTGATGACAAGTACGTACAGATTGTTGTATGGGAATGAACTGTGGACATTTATACATGGGCATGGCAAGGGTGGGACATTAATTGACCTAGATCCGATCAAGAATGGGGAGTGGGGGGCAGAGCAAACTTATACACCAAAGCTTTCTGTGATTACAGATTTTATAGTCAATCGCAGTATTCGAATCAACGAATAAATACCGATTTAACCTTCTATACAGTTGGTTATTTGAGAACTTTTCCTGGACAATAACCGAATTCCAACAGTCAAGGGTTCATTTACGAGCATGTGAGCGTGACCACATCACCACAGTTTGCGTACATTGCGAACGACTAGGTGCTCTCCTAGAAAATGTAAGCTTCCTTATATTATGAGGTAGTCAATCATATATATACTATTCAAAAAAAGTTGGGGATATTTGATTTTGGGGGCATAATACTAAAATATGCAAATGACTACGAAAAAAGTCACTATAGAACCTAACAGAAGAAACATTTCCAGTTACATGTGACGCCCAAACGCACCAATAGCTACCGCATGGAATGCAGGTGATGCTTGGGATCATCATGGGGGTCCTACCCAAGATTTGCACGACTCTGACTTTGAATGTTACAGTCATTGTGGCATTGAATTCCAGGGTGGAAACATCAGTTTAATTGTTTTAGTGACCAGAAAATAAATTTTGATATGCGTCGGCTTACCCAAAATGAAAGGTTACGTGCCCTTGGCATGCTACCGATCGGTACAACACAGGCGGTTGTGGCGCGGACGATGAATGTTTCTCAGTCTGTCATAAGCAGGCTATGGTCCAGATACCGTGATACACAATCTGTACAGGACAGACCACGCTCAGGTCGACCAAGGGCGACAACTCAAGCCCAGGATCGATTTATCCGTACCTTGGCCTTGAGAAATCGTGTCATCACAGCAAATCAGATCAGCGCTCGTCTTCAAACTGGCGTGAGAGTGAGTGGCCAGACGATTCGGAATCGACTGCATAGGGGTCACCTTCGCGCCCGACATCCTCGCGTGATCCCTTGTTTGAAAGATCATCACATTCAGGCAAGACGTCGTTGGTGTAGGGATCGTCAACACTGGGATAATCGACGCTGGAGCAATGTGATGTTTTCAGATGAGTCAAGGTTCACTGTTGATTTTTTGGACAGACGTAGGAGGGTGTGGCGTCGTCGAAACGAGCGCTTCCAAGACGTTAACGTCATGAGACATGATCGATTTGGGGGTGGTTCTGTTATGGTGTGGGGAGGCATCACTGTTGCTGGAAGAACGGCTTTACATGTTGTTGCAGGGCGTGTTACAGGCCAGTACTACCGGGACAACATCTTGGCAGTCCATGTTGTGCCGTTCGCACAATATATATTATAGTATATATAGTCATCAACTGATATATATATATTATAGAATATAGAGTCATCAACTGATATAACGGATTATTTTATAATACAATGCTGGTTATACATTCGAGAACATGGACTCACCCATTTACATGTGACGTCTTTCTATTGTTAACATTTTTGTTTATATAGTTACGCTAACTTTAAATATGTAGTCTGTTTTCTTTTCAAACATCTTATTCATTTATATATCACCTGAGAGTTGTTTTCAGAACTTTTTTTGTATATATATATATATATATAAATATATACCCTTCTTTTAATAGGCAATAATACCCAATAAAGGGTATTACGTACTAACGTGTATTATTTCCTTTAATTTGAAGCAGTCTATCACATCAACGGTGATTGTGAAATATACAATCATATCTATGTATGACTCCATGCATGGGAATATAGGATTTCAGGAAGACTTCATACTCTAGAATGTAGTTTTAGTTATGGATGGATAACTCTATATGCTAGCATATCTATAATTATGTAATTGTCAACCATATCAATGTTTTAATTAATCACTACAAGAATACATACAATTTCTTATAGTATTGGAGAGGTCAGTGACATCAATAAATGACGCCATATCCTAAAATATCAATGAATAGCTCCATATCCTAGAATGTTTCAACTTTCATGTAACTTAGAAATAATTTCTCTAAATGACGCCAATGACTTGAATGTATAATTTTGTAATAATCCATGCTATCAATGATAGACTCCATAAGTACTAAAATGTAAGAACACTCTTAAATTATGAAATAATCAATCTTATCACTGAAACAATCATATTAATGGCTGACTCCATATATTTGAATACATAAACTTCCTTATAAATATGATATAATGAATCATATCCATCAATGACTCCGTATGCTAGATCGTTTAGGCCTTTTTTAATAAGATAACATACTCTGAGATGTACAAACTTTCTTTTAGTTATTGATTAATCTGTCATATAAATGGATGAATCCATGTACTAGTGTGTATGACTTGCCTATAGGTGTGGAATAACGAATTATGTCCACACACGATAATATATGATGTTTCTTTTAATTACGTATGATTACTTGTAATATAGATATAACCAGTGATATTAATGTATGACTCCATATCCTAAACAATATCAATGAAAGCTTGTAAATCCTAGAATGTTTCAACTTTCTTGTAACTTTAAAATAATCATATCTCTGAATGACTCAATAGACTAGGATTTATACACTCTTCTTTATTTTGTGACTTATTTGTTAGTATAAGTGGACCAGGAACCGTTATACATATGCGTTCATGTGTTGTGTCAGTAGTCGCACTATGTAAACAACATACCTACTGCAGTATTTAATCTTAGTAGAATGTTAGAAGAGAGCACGTATGGCTTTGTTATGGTTAAATAATTATTTGATTGAGACACTGTAGTAGCTTCGCCTACTTTTGTGAATCTCATTTTAATCTTTGTTGCCTCACAAACTGCCTCAAACTCGTTTATATTTCTCCCCAATTTTGTTGATCCATCTCGGGTTTTTATGAAGATGATCCCATCGCTACACCATGTTTGCGAAATTTTCTTTTTCTTCAATAATTGACGGGCTTTAAACGCAAGGGTTGATCTTAGTTTTGTTACGTCGTCATTAATAAAAATGTTATTCCTCTTTATCACACTAGGTACGTGAGACAAATCGATATCAAGAGTGCCGCTTGTTTCCTGGGTCTTCAACGATGTCTCTTCTCTATTAATAGTAGTATTGACACCTGCATTAGTTTTTGTTTTGGGGGGCCGTATATTTTTTAGTCTTTTTGCGTTTTTCATAAATGCCTGTTTTATGTAATAGCCCTTAAATCTTACAATAATCGATCTCGGGTTTGAAACAGGATCATATGCACCAGGGGGGCCTACCCTATGACTCCTATTTATGTCGTCTCCAGTTATTGCTACATCAATGATTTTACCTACTTCAATTACAAGCTGGTCTGTGTCTTCATTTTGTGTTTCGATAATTCCAGAGATGCGCACCCCTTTTCTCCTGCCATACTGTTCAAGTTCGTCACACTTGTTATAGATTTCGCTGATTCGGGCATTCTTCTCTAAAAGTTCTTTTTCCAATAGATCTACTTTATTCTGTAATTTTACAACAGCATCAGCCACCCGTGGGCTTATGATCTTTGCTAGTGTATTGGCAATTTTAAATACAGCCCTTTCATCCTGGAGCACCACGAGAAATCGGTCGATTAATTTATCCTCCATTTCGAAGTGTAGTTCGTCACCAGAATCAAGCTCAAAATCAAGAGTTTTTGACTTTTTGGGGTTTGTAATACCCGAAGCCGATGTAAGTCTCTTCCTCAGTTTTTCAAATGACATAATCACACTTATGTCTTACAATGATCATAACACTGAGCAGTCCTGTTTACAATCACAAACAAGAGATGCTATTAAAGTTGGTATATGTTTATTGCTACGATTAGGGTATAATCCCATTCCACGACAACGGAATCAAGACGTACACCCAGAATGGAGATTTGTTTTAGGATTTTGTTCATCTTAGACTAAAGTAAGCGGTCAGTTAGCTTCTGGAAAGATTTTATTCTGAAGAACTAAGGTTCGACAAAACAAAATCATATTCCGCCCCCTTCCCCTGCCCGTCACCTTATCCTCTTACACTATCTGCACCCTGCGATACATCGAACAAAACTCCCTTAGTTTCGGATTCACATCAGGAACATCGGAACAGCGGTTGGGGGAGTGGCGGGGGTGAGGGGATTTATGGTTATCTACGCACTACACTACCGGACCATTTTAGCTTCGCTACACTGCTACACTGACAATCCACACCTACCCACCTCGCGATACACGCAATATAGAATATAAAAATCAAATTTCTATATTTTCCACTTGAAAGCATTATGCACTCATCTCTATTTATATAGGGTGCTTTAATCTCAAAGCAGTAAACATTACTCAAATTGCCCCAAAAAATGTTAATGTCTTGTCGACGCGTGGCTCTATTATGTGGTCGTGTGCCGTTTACAAGGGTACAAAACAAAGTAATTGTCCACAATCTTTTCTTAGAATGGATTGATTATAAAACCCATCAGCAGGTGTACGTATATTAACTCATGTTACGATACGGTTGAAAAATTCCGAGAGAGAGAGAGAGAGAGAGAGAGAGAGAGAGAGATGAATGTCCAGTCAACTCAATCTACATGTAGGTCATTTTTGGGAATTAATTATTTCAATAATTCGTTGCGCGTATAGGTCTTAAGCATGATAGGGAGGAAGCCGGAGAACCCGGGTAAAACCCACGAGATTGGATGACCATATTACACCTTGTCACGCACCAGCGGGGAATCGAAATCTCTCCCCGTGACTCAATGACATACCTGAACATCAAAAGCACACGCCCCACTCCCTTTGTTGAAGCAACCGACAAAGTCGGTTTTAAAAAATGTGAACCGTTAAGAGTAATATAGTCGCGTGCCAGGTACAAAGCAAAAATAATTATCAATGATCTTTTCTCGGCAGAGATGTTTTATAACTCATGCGGCAGGTGTGATTAACTAATGTATATGTTATGACATGGTTGAAAAATTCTTCAATATAGACATGATAGTAAGTATTCAAGGCGGCAAAAACTATTCTTTTGTTTTGTTTGTTTTTTTTTTGTTTTTTTTTTAGATTGATAAATAAAAAAACAGTCTTTGTTGGGGTAAAGGACAAAGACAGTTTAAAAAATGTGAACCGTTGGGGTTTAAATAATTAGTAAGAAAGGAGGTTACAAAATTCATCAATATAGACATGATGTAGTAAGCGTCTCTAGGCGGCAAAACTGCTTTTTTTTTTTTAACTTGATAAATAAAAAGAAAAGAAAAGAGTCTTTGTTGAAGTAAACGACAAAAACATTTTAAAATGTGAACCGTTCGGGTTTAGATAAAAATTGGTGAGAAAGGATCTAGTGAATATATATAAAAGTGAACTGGATATAAACTACTCTCCACCATACAAGATATTATCAATACGAACAAAAAGTAATTTTTCCTACACACTGTTCTTGATCTGAATAATTGTTTATTTATTCCAGTATTCAAAAAAATATATATATGGTCGCCATTTCGAATGAATATTATCTCTCCCCATTAGACAGAAATTTCGCACATTTGAGGAGCTAAACTTCTACCTCATATTATCAATAGTATTCTAAATTAAAAGCACGAATTATAATTCAATTAGTCCATTTCAATCAATATTGATGTTGTTATCGTACTGTGAAAATATTTAAGACAATAGATACATTACATATGTGAAAATATTTAAGACAATATATACATTACATATATTATAATGTATATTTTGTCTTAAATATTTTCACAGTACGATAACAACATCCTTATTACCCCGGCTGTCTATAATACAGACAAGAGTTATGGGCGTAGTTCATGATTCTTTTCATAAAAATCTGCTAATTATTATCTCAAAATGTAAATAAAATCTTAAAATGTTTTCTAAGTGTTTACGGCCGAATGGTAAGCACGTGTGCGCTTTATCATAAAGCCTGTGATTGAGTCAACTGGCGTGGTTTCGAATCCTCGGCTGTACGTGACAAGAAGTAGGGTCGCATGGCCAACCACGTTGGTTTTCTCCCACTGCTAAAGATCCCTACGCGCAAGCGAATAATTGACATAATATTAAACCATGTTAGTTCCGAAATGACCTAGTTTTTCTGTCTCTAAATGTTTAAAGATTGTTTGTTACAGATTTTATACTGAGGCTCGTACCATTTTATTTCTAGTTTTGTAAATTTTGTAAATTTTGTAAATTTTGGCTGGTAAAGAAAAAACTATGCATTATAGCCTACATCGTCCTTTAGCATGGTCCACGCGCGACAACTTAACTGATGAGTTGGGCAACAAATATCGCCACATTTTAGGTAGAGTGTTGCTTCTTTTCAACACTTTTAGTTTTATTCAGAGATGCTAATTCATATTACTAAGTGAGTATTATTACTTTCGTTTTACTTCCTTATTTAATTGAAGCCCATACCGTTAATAATACCCAATGGACTGGCTTGCATTCACCAAATTGACATTGATCTATATATAGAAAGGGGTTTTCCATTTTCAGTCTATTTTCAAGTCTAGTAAGCTAGCAAGACTGTTATAATATGGCAGCTGTATTCTACGGTAAGAATTAATGTAAACAATTAATAGATATAACGTAATATACTGGTATTTGATAAATTGTGTAATGTTTGAATCTGTTTTACAGTTACTTGAATATTAACTGTAAAAGGGAGATTGCCAAGTCTTTATCGACAGCGTTGGTTTTCAATTCGATCCGAATGTCTAGATGTCTTAATAGTGCCAGTCACAAGATCTCAACCTCCAACATTGTCCAATAATGATCATCAAAAGTGAAATATATGTTGAGGAGCTTAGATAAGTTCATTTTTTGTGCACATCGAACAGCAATGGCCACTGGGTTTTTTAAAAAATTTATGTAAAATGTTTAACAAAGTTAGATGATTCAGGAACTTGAGAGCATTTCATCGATCTCTGTTATTCCATCAAAACCCTTTCGGTAATCTGCAATTCGTTGATCATTCGTACTAGAGTCCCCCACCCCACCCCCATTGCCGAAAACTACGTAAATAAAGCGATAAATACGATGGCTGGGAAAGGACGTCGAGCGAATGGATCTCGAAGTTAAACAGTGTTTCTCCACCAGCTTCACTCTGGCGTCTCCATCGTGCGAAGCACTATCCTTTCCCTCAAACCTTCGGATCAGCGACGGTGACGAGAAAGGTAGCCTTGGATTTTTCACGACCGCACCCCTTTCCTTAAAACCTTGTAAGTGCAATAGAGACCACGGTTTATAACTGGTTTTGTGTTAAGAATCGGGTCTTGAGAGGATGAACCTGATTGAAATTCAGCGTTCTGCAACCTTCCATTCCTGAGTTATTGACATCTTAAAACGCATCACGGTGCAAGCCAGTGAATATAGACTATTGACCTTAAAACGACTTGAAATACAAATTAAACCAACAACATATACATTCGAACAGATCAGAACGGGAATTCCCAATTCTGCGTCAAGGTATACATAGTCATTACAGTGGTATGATAAATTGAATGTATACAGATCACCATTTTATGGAATATAATTACTGTTATTACTGATCTGTTTCGACTAGGCTTAGCTTGTCATTATCAAGCAATGATAAAATATGAAAATATAAACAGAAAAATATGTCATGTACACAACAATACTTGATCAATGCTGACCAACCAGGGATATCCCGGTATTTTTGTGTACATGTATATAGTTAAAACGTCGCTCAGCAATAAGCATTAAAGCGGAAATTTCATATTTTTCTAAGAAAGTCAAAACATTATCATTTGTATGTCTTTTGCTCAATAGGATCATAGGCATTATTTCCCACACTATACATCTGTCACACAGGAAATAATAGTACAATTGCCTCCCTTGTTTTCCAATTCCCACCATGCAAAAGCTATTTTAAACGTTTGAATTTGAAGTTGAAAATGATATTTTTGCTAATTTCTCAACTGGCAATAGTGAATTATAGGATTAATAGGATTATTATTTAACAGGGTAGGACTGTTTATAGATACCATCTATTTTAAGGCTTCATTTTAATATTTTTAAAACATAACTTAAAAATGTGAAATTACATCTTTAAGTGTATTCCATAGAATTGTGACCTGTATACTCATAGGCATACGAGCCAAGGGGGCGGAGGGGGGGGGCAGCTGCCTACCTAACTTTCGGGCAAGCCGACTTTTCGGGCAGACAGGTAAAGTGAGAAAAAAAATATTTCATACTTGGCAAAATTAAGTGCCAGAAAACTAATAAAACACTAATTTTACGGTCTGGAATAGCAGTAAAACGCGTTTGCGGTCGTCAAATATTCCAAAATTTTTCTTGGGGGTGGGGTGGGGGTCTATACAAGGTCAGCTCCGCTTCTTCGCCTCTGGAAGAAAACCGGCTAATATTACTTTTCTTTAATTGAATATACCACGAATTTGTACTATGGATTTGACAGTTGACTATGGATTAAAACATTTTGTCGCGCATCGATTAGTATTTGTGAATGCAGCTGCAACAGTCTGATTGGATGGTTGGAATTCGGAGTGGGATTTCGCTTACAAAATCATTGGATACTTTTGGAGTTACTTACACGGGCTAGAATAGCAGAAAACGCATTTGCGGTGGTTTAATTTTCAAAATTTTCTCCGGGTGGGCGAGCCCCCCATACACCGCGAGGATTGATTGGTTGTTTGGAATTCGGCTCAGCAGGTAGGCTGTATTGGTCCAAATTGAAGCTGCTTTATTCACAGACTGGAATAGCAGGGAGGCGCGTTTGCGGCTTTTACATTTTCAAAAGTTTTCTCGTCTTCATGGACTGTAAACGATTCATTGAAATTCGAGTCAGTCACCTATATTAGACCACTTTGAAGTTGCTTTGTTCACGTGTTTGCATCCGTCAAATATTCCAAAATCTTCTTGAGGAGGGGGGGGGGGGGTCTGTAAAGCCGAAAATTTTTCGGGCAATTCAGGTTCTGCCCACCCCCCCAACTGTCATCGAGCCCGTACGCCTATGTGTATACTCCATTTCAATTACTAAATGCCATTGAGACAGTTTAAATAGTTGCTAAGTCTCTAACTCGATATCACCCAAAATCTTCAACATTGAAAACGCGAATTATTTCTCGATTCAAGTCAACATTGATGCTGTGATCTTACTGCAAAAAGACGAGTTTCTGATATCCAATTTTTAAGACAAAAATAAATTCGTTTCAGCCCCAGGTCTAGCAAGAGACTCGAGGAACGAGGCTAGAAACATTGCACCAAATCAAACTGCGTATGTAGACTGGAATAACCAGACAATAAAAATTTGCATTCGGTTGAGATTACTGGCTTATTTCGCCGTACATAACTGATTTGAAATTAGAGTAAAAACGGAAACTATTGAATGTAAATTGGTTTATATACATATTATAGTATTATATGGCTTTTCTAGGTCCCAAATGTTAGCGATTTAGCTCCTTTAAAAGGACAACCCCGATAATATTCTACAGAATAAAACTGCTTAATTTTATGTTAAAACCCCTTAAAAGCCTCTACCTCAGGGTCGAACAACTAACTCAATATATGTGATACGATTTCAAACTACTTAAACATGTCAGTCTTCATCTGGAAATGGAGACCGGTGTCGTAAGCTGTATGATGCGGTGTCTGGATAAAACCAGACTTTTATTGTATAAAAATAATGTGTAGGTGAAATTTACCGTTCGTTATCAAGTGATTATCAGGTGACACAACGAAAAAGTTGACCCAAAATCTTAAAATTATTACGTGTTCGGATAAGCATTTTGAGCTACAAGGTAAATACAACATTCTCCAATAGTATGGCGCTTAAATTTCATTCTTAGTTGGACTTTTGTTTTTGAGAACCTACACAAATCGGGATTGTTCCTTTAAGAAAGAAAGTTTAGAAAGGAACGTAAAAAAAAGAAAAATAGGGACACTGTTCAAACTCGAAGCAACTTCATCTTGACTTACTTTATGTTTTTATTTGTTCCACTTTTTGTTTTGATTGATACAAATCACCCTATTAATATATTTGTAGTAATGGAAAATGCAGTAATTGTATCTGATCAAAATCTTATACGGGCAATTCAACAGACGATTGAGCAAGGTTCCATATTACCTATACTTAAAGAAGAAATAAAGACAAAGATTCAAGTCCGAAGATATTCTAGAGGTTTGACAGAACTTAAAATCGAACCAGAATCACATAGGACATCCCAGGTAGACAAAATGTATTTTTTAATGCGGAAAATCAACGATACATTATGTCCAGACAGCAGTTGGTCGGGCTTGGGATGACTTTAAAAACCTTACATTATACCCTTCTGGGTAACGCTATATGTTTAAGAAATCTGATTTTACTTTCCATAATGTTACTCAATCAACTTTTAGAATTCTACTCTCAGCCGAGCGCCCGAAGGGCGCGAAGGATGAGAGAAATTATATGAATATATAGCCGAGGGCTTGAGGATTAATATTGCATATTCCCGGTTATCCAGCCAGAATATGCTTGAACACTCATGTTTAAAGAAAAACCAAAAAACTCATGAACCCTGAACTGTATCACGTGGCCGTAGTTGATGTCAGTCCGTGCAAACTCTGGTAAGTGTCTTTTTAAAGTCAAGCATGTTGTCAACC
Source organism: Patella caerulea (assembly GCA_036850965.1). NCBI lineage: Eukaryota > Metazoa > Mollusca > Gastropoda > Patellidae > Patella > Patella caerulea. The sequence continues at coordinate 14,056,341 of JAZGQO010000014.1, read as the reverse complement.
AAAAAATTATATGAACATATAACCTGGGAGGGACTTAGGGAGGGAAGATTAATCCTCAAGCCCTCGGGCTATATATTCATATAATTTCTCTCATCCTTCGCGCCCTTCGGGCGCTCGGCTGAGAGTAAAATTATATTCCATCTATGCCCTCTGGGCATTTCGGATTAATATTGCATAATTTAAAGAGGTTGACAACAACAACAAATGGAAAACGTGTTTACATTTTATTTAACACAATATCTGAAAAAGAAGGCAAAATATCTCTTTTATAATAAGCGGCAAAAGTCTTCTCCGACTTCCAGTCTGCTGTCTTCAATATTTCTGAAATAGAGAGTCCTGCTAAATTAGCGGCAGATGATGAAGCACCTCTTACAGAGTGTGGTTTAAATATATCTGTATTAATACCCGATGAAATCAAAGCTTCTTTAATCCATCCGGCTATAGTAGCAGCACAAACTGCTTTTTTGTGGAAAAAAGAAATAAATAAATTCTGTGATTTACGCTTACTCTGGGTAGCTAAAATATATGTGCGTAGTGTATAACAAGGGCAAATAGATAATTTCTTATAATTATTAATGTTGACAGTATATAGCGGTTGAGATGGGCGTGATGTCTTCAAGACACCCGATGCCGACAGACACATAGCTGTTCCAGAATCTTTCACAGAATCTAAAGAGAAAGATGCTAGCGTTTGACATCGTTGAGCAGTTGACAAAGACAATAGAGAAACTGCTTTAATCGTAAGCATACGTAAAGATAATGTATCCAACGGATACAATGAACTTAGATAATGCAACAAGATGGATACATCCCATGTTGCCAAATAACGAGGTTTAGGTGGTTTATGGACAAAAACACCTTTCATGAAGCAAGTAAAGGGTGGTCCCTCAAGTGAGAATTCCCAAGAGTAAGCAATGTCTGGACAATGCTAGACCGAGTTGCATTTATGACACTATATGAAAAATTTGATTTGTGCAAAAACCCAAGAAAATTCAACAAATTTTCTATAGATGGAAATAAGGGATTGACTTTCCCTTGCACACACCAAAGATTCCATCTATTCCAAGCCAATTGATATTGCTTGTTTGTTTTTGGTCGCCATGAATTAAGGATGAGTTCTGCAGACTCTTTTGAAATGCCTCGACTCTGAATGTTTGCCCTGATACAAGACAAACGGTCAACCTGAGGGAATTGCCTTTCAAGGGGTGCAACGCACCGCTGTGGACCAACCTCAACAGATCTCTCCGTTTGGGCAAAAGAAGTGGGTAATCCACTAAAAGACTTAACAACAAAGGATACCATACCTGGGTTGACCATGCTGGAACAACCATTATAGCCATTGCTATCTTGTCCAAAACTAGCTTGTTGAGTATTCGAGGTATAAGACTGAAAGGAGCAAAAATATATGGATAATAATTATTCCAAGAAATAGTGAAAGCATCACAAGCTAAACAATATGGGTCTGGGTACCAAGAAACATAAGATTCAATCTGATAATTTAATGAGGATGCAAATAAATCTATATCTGGTGTACCAAAATAATTACAAATCTTATTGAATGTATTCTCATGGAGCATCCACTCTGTGGAGTTTGAAAAATTTCTTGATAAGAAGTCAGCCTCTAAATTAAATTTACCCTGAATGTGCTTAGCAGATAAGTATATACTCTTCTTATAACACCATAACCAAATACATTTAGACAATTCATGTAATGAATCAATTGCACCTCCCATATTGTTGATATAAGCAATAGCAACAGAATTGTCAGATTGAATACATATATGGATATCACGAAATTTTGAACAAAGATTTTTTAAAGCTTTGAAAACTGCTAATAGCTCTAAAAAAATTATATGATTTGCTTGTTCGCATGGGAGCCATACGGAATTTGTTTGGAAATTCCTTAAATGAGCTCCCCATCCCATTTCAGACGCATCAGTGGTTAAAATGTCATCCACTGGAGGGGGTTGAATATGATTACCATTGAACGAATAGGCTTCATGAATCCACCAATGAAGCTCATCGATCATCTTAAAATCTAGAACTGCAATAGCATCATAGTTAAGACCAGATTGTGAAAGCAGTCTTTTTTAGATTGATTACGGGCCTTAATGACCCATTCTTTTTAGGTACTAAAAATAAATTAGAAATAAATTGATCCGGAAAAGGATTGGTTGGTTCAATTGCACCTTTGTCAAGAAGTTTTGCAACCTCCTGATCAATAATATCAATCTCCGTCACTGAAAGACAAGGCGAATTGGGCCAAGACCACTGGACAGGTAATGAATTAAACTCAATTGTATATCCATTACTAATTGTATCGATAATCCAACTATCAGTTGTGAGATACTGCCAATTATGAGAAAATTTAGATAATTGTCCCGCTATAAACTTCTTGTTGCCCAAATTCTTACTTACACAAATCTATTGGTTCTTTGTATAACGGCCTCTGGCTCTGCCTCGTGTGCTGTAATACCTGCCCCTGTACTGTGAATTCTGATAACCTCCCCTCCGATCTGGAGGTTGATACCTCCTCTGGCCTCCACCTAAAAAAGGCTTTTTATACCATGACCTGCCATATGAATAATTATTAGATCTTTTATTATTATAGTTCGAGTTCATTGGAGTATATAATTTGGCAGATTGGTCTATTTCTTTGATCCTGGTGGCAATGTCTGGACCAAATAGAGTACCTGAGATAGGTCGAGAAGAAGAACAAAGAGGATGGTATCTCTTACTGAGAAAAGGTTTCATAAGATGTCTACGTCTCAACGAAATCTCATTCAAAGAGTTTCCCAAAATCACGACTGAGTCGATCACTGCAATTTTACTATTTTGATCGATAGTTCGATCTTTGGACGCCAAGATTGTAAGAAGGTGGGCTATACCAATACTAATTAATTTTTGAACATCTTGAAGCGATAAATCCTGAGATTGAGCCGTCTTCGGCAAAATGTTCCAAATGTCTCCATCAACTGGTGGTGGAACCAAACATTTACAGTTCTCAGGAATTGAATATTTGGATGTCATTTTTCCAATCTCCACCTTCTTAGTGGTGGCAACAGAAACCAATTTAACAAGACTATCTGATACTGGATTACCAAAAGTATCATCCCCTTGAAATATCTTAGGGATATCAAAATCATCCTCAAGAACATCAGGTGTTTCCTCTTGAAACTCATCATACATTTCTTGAGGATCAACCAGATCGATTACCGGTTCATTGTAAAAATTTTCATATTCATGATTTTTATTGTTAGAATAAATATCGTTAGAACTAACATTTTGTTCTATATTTCTATAATCATTAGAACTAACATTTTGTTCTATATTTCTATAATCATTGACGTGATGGCCTAGATCAGCATTAGTAGGCTTGTGTAACTGTTTATCAACTATAGATGTCAATAAAGCTATTTGATTCTTTAAATCAACAAGTTCGTTTCTGTTTATTTGATCGTTCGATAATTTTACGTGACCACCGCTCGTGGTATCCTCGAAAGTGGCCCTATTACTATTAGTATTCGTTACAGCGGCCGAATGAGCAAAATCATCGGCAAATTCAGAACCATGGTTCAGTGCTGCAGAAGTGACCATGCAAGTAGGTTTTGCACCCGTTCGAGCAAAGTTTAATTGTTTCTTACATGGAGCAGTAGTTTTCTCCGAACTTTTCCTTTTTCGGCCATGTTTGTTTACCTGAGAAGTTTTAACTTTCGGTTTCGAATTTTTTGCTTTGTCGCAATAAAGATCAACGAATTTGGTTGTATCACCTTGATTGTTATTAATCAAAATATTTTCAGCAATACTTAAATCTTGGGCTGTAAAGCCAGTAAAATCCCGATCGGGAGATTCTCTCATATTATTATTTCGTTGAACCAACGAAACGACAGTTTGTATTTTGTTTGTTGCTAAAAATAGCAATAAACCATAATTATTTTTATTGGTGAATAGGGTTCAGACTGAAATACCTATAGATATGCTTATGGCTATGAGATGTACTTATAACTTATAATGTTAAAATCTGGTTTCAGCATTATTGTCCCAAAATTAAGATGCGTGATTTGGTGTACGTAAATTTCAATTTGCGAAAGCCATTTATTTCTTTCGAATTCCAGTATTTTGTGTGTATAGAGGCCCCCTTTAAGAGATGATAAACTGTACGAAAGATGGTAATCCCTATACATTAATTGTTCAATGAATCGTTCTTCAGCAAGTTTTCAGTTTGTGTTTGTTGTCAATTTGTATAAAGTGACATAGTCAATGTTGGTTTTACCATGTCGATATAAATAAAATAGACAGATGAATATGAAATTCGGGACCGCACAGAACAGATGGCTGGAACTTAAACAACGGAGCCGAATTTGCGTCAACGAAATATTTAGGCAGATGTATATTCAAATAATAAGGTCAAATCATATTTCAGAATAATGCTTATTTTTAAAGATTCATATTATACGATTATATACAATAAAAACCCATTTTATAAAAAGAAAACATCGCTTTTTCTTATCTTGAGGAAGAAGCCACATCTGTCACAAACTTATAAGTATTTATCTCACATCTGTTTCGTTTTACGAAACCTTCCTTTTTAATCTAAATTATTGTTCAAAAAATTAACAAACGAGAGCACTGAACCATAAAACGCCTTTTATTATTAGAAGAGTTTATCAAAAAAGGACCTGTAACTGTATCTATAAAATATCCAGTTATATCTTATATTGCAGCAGGATGTAAGTATATCGATGGTGAAGTGTCAAAAGGGTGTATCTCGGGAAATTAGTCAAATACAGTTTTTTGCATTAATATGCACATTTCTGTCTAAGCTGTGTATCTCTTTTGACACTTCACCGACGATATTGAATTATGCATTGACATAGTTTTTAGAACATACAAATATACACCACCCAAGAGATAATATTTACAACTTCACGCGTCCTAAAAACAGATCCCCACAACACCTGTTCTCGGGTGTCACGAATACTGTTCTTTATGTCTCCAAGTCCATTGCCCGAAGTTGATAATGTATGGGAATCCGTTTGGTGTAGAAATAATCCAGTCAAGTACGTTAAATTTTAGGGAAACCTGGAACAAAGTGTAGCATATCCAAAGTTCTCTGATTTTCAGGCCGGAGAAAGGGCCTAATGTAGATAAATTCCAAATGGCCACCAAATGTACCTTTTGAGATTCATAAATTCTTTAATATTGAGTTTTTAGCTTATAAATTACAGATAGAAACATGACCCCTGCTAATCAGAATATGTATTCAGAAATAAACATGACTGCCGTGTGTATTGACAAGTACAGTTGGGGATGGGGCGGGCTGTTAATTAAAGTTACATTATGGGAGATAAGATAAAGAGATGGCAGTTCTCAATATTATGGGAGTTTATCAATATTCGAATTTGTACTGCCACAGCAGTATCAACGGCAACAAAATGGTTGCTATTTCACATTTTGCTGTATGGTAATCACAGAATTTGGTTATTGTATCGATTTGTATCATCTATTGCAATAAATATTTGTTTCTGTAGTTATCTAAAGATGAAGTTGAACAGATTGAAAGCCGAAAACAAAATAATAGGAAAGCGTCAAAAAAACACCGACTCCGGCAAAAAGACTATGTAGACTATCTAGAGAAGGTAAATAATATAAATTAAACAGCAATCATGAGCATGATTTGGCTCAAAATAGCAATTTTTGTCTGAGTGAAAACGCATTTAAATCCGCAATCCTAGCCTGTATATTTAGGAAGTATCAGAAATGTCCACAACATTCATTAAGACACCAATTAAGATCACATTGTTTGTCTTCGACTGCATCGAATATTCTCTTGTCAAAGCGGATACAGTTTTAACCACTGTTGACCAGGCCAAAGAGAAATAAAATGTAATGAAATGGAGTTCTGTCCCGACTGGGTTAAAAAATACAGTTATCTGTGAGGGAATTGTGCTGGACAACGGCGCTACGGTCTACTCCTGTATCGAATTCCCACTGCCAATGGTTCTTTTACGTGTACGTCAATGTGTACATAGACGTCCTACCCTTTGTCCAGCCAGCACCCCTGAACCATCCTGGAAAATCCCGATGAACTTTCTCGGCTAACATCGGGATCGAACATGGGGCTTGTAAAGTGAACCAACGTTTTATTCGCACCACGGCTCATCATTTTAAACAAGATTATAGACTGACACTGCTATCGTCTACAGGGACAAATGAGATTTAATTAACCAGTGAAGTAGCTGTGCTACCTGGGTCGATGCTTGAGTTTCCGGCCACCTGACCAATTCGTGCCCAATACCCAACGTATTTAAAAATTATTTATTTACTTCTATTGTAGAGATTTTTAAATTTGGCAAGTGAAAACTGTGTTTTACAAGAACAGAAGAAGGAACTACAAGTCCTTATTTCAAAACAAGAAGCTGATAAATCATATGACATAAAGGATTCATCTTGTTCATTTTATTCCAATCGGAAATATTAAAATGTTTGATGCAGTTATTCACTCAAGCATTCACACTTAATGCCATTTAACAAGTACGTATTCGAAACCGAAATGAACAATACTTGAGCTAATCAAAAGCTTAGCATTAATATGATTCCTTCGCATGATATACATTTGGTATATTAAATATAAAATACTTATGCCAATATTATATGACGGGTATGTAATAGTTAATAATCGTTATTGGTGGATGCCATACACTGTAAATATGTTTAATATACATTTACTGGAAAAAACAATGATAGCATGGTCACCGACATTTCCAGTAATGTCTGGCATAATTCCCTAACAGACTTAGAGCTATCATAAATAATGGTAAAATATAAATTAAACTCCACGTTATGTTGTTAAAGTTCATATTTGGGAAAACATAAAATAACCTACGGTGTAATTACTGTAAATTGAAACTAACCTAAACTGAAACCACAACGCCTTTTCGCGTTAAACCAGTGTATATGTGTAATTATTGTGTTATCGTGTATATTGCTATCCGTTGTCAACAAAGGGGTGTATATTATATCTTGTAAAATACTATATAATACTATCTATGAATAATAAAAACGTTTATTTACATGTGACGCTTGGCTTGTTTTGACTGTGGTCTTTTTGCTTGGTCAGAGGATCAGTGGTTGTACGCAGTGTTAGACGGAGATGATGGCAAGATGTGCATCTACCGCGTGAGACAAAAATCGGGTATTTCTATTTGACGCTGTTAGGGTCTGGGTGAGGTGGTTGTCATTACATTTTTATAGGTTTTCTAAAGCAGTTTATATACCGGGTATTAGTGAATGTCGACAACGTAAGACACTAATTGTGGGCTTTAACGGATTGACAATACATTAAACACATGTATACCATGAAAATAATACTCCCTTCCACGATTTACTAACAGTTCAAGTTCTTTAACTCCACCAATTATTTATTTAATCTTACTTGTGGGCATATTATATATTGTTTAAAATTCATGTCGGAAATAACTGAACTGAAATGAGGTGCTCCGTCGGGGTTAATGAAAATGGGCATACACCATATAGTGTGCTACGAGGCAAATTTTGTCCGTGCAGCGGCACTACGATCTACTCTTGTATTGAGTCCCAACTGTAAGGGTTCTTTTGCGTGCACACCAATATGTACACGGGAACTCGATCTTTCGTCTCATCCGTCCGACTATACGATGTCAACCCCATCGTCTTGCACCATCGACAGAGGGATTGGGGGTGCTACGACGGAAAATCCAAATGAAATTTGACCGAATGGAACCAACGTCTTACTCGCCAGCCAATCGCGTCTACCGATGTAGGATATATATGTACAAATGCCGTAACTATTTCCCCTCTCCTCTTCAAGTCGCATCATACAAATCACTAACATCTGTCGGGTATTTGTTATATTACCTCTGGAGAATAAGATGGGGCAGATGAGGTAGGATTATAACAATGCCAGGCTAGATATCAATTATCAAATTTAGAAAGTAGTCTAAAACATTGACAATAAAAATTTCAATTTGAGAAAGTAGTCTAAATTGCTTGTTCTAACTGTCTAACAAATACCAATGAAAAACTCACATCATCATTAAATGAATCATAGAACGCTAATATATTCCAACCGCGGGAAAATGTATATCACATGACTTAGAATGGGTATCTTGTGAGAAATATAAAAGAAAAATTCACATCAACTTTATTATGATTGGTTGAGAGAACGCGTAATTTCCAGCCGCGCGAAAATGTATACCATGTGACGAAATAAATAAAAGCGCACGTTTGCGGACTAATTCAGATAGTAGTCTACGCCTCAGTAGTAATTGTGCGGACGCTAAATAAAGTTTAAGCAAACATATGACTATATGTCAAAATGGATAGAGATTTTGAAACGGTAAGTTTTCTTCACATTTGTATTTTAAAAATTATAAACAGTTACCATTCAATTCGCACACTACTTTAGCTGATCTTTTTCGCCGAGGTTTTCTTTACTGTTCTTTGTTGCGGTATATATGCAGTAAATCTCCCTTCCTCTCTATTAAGTACATGGAGTCATGCATGTATATAAATACGTATATAAAAGGAAAGATGTAACGCACAGCCAAGCTCTGATATATAAATTGCACAAACAAATTCAAATAGCCTAACGGTTGATTTAAGTTGAAATGAAATGAAAATGTTGTTTAATGTCCTACTGTTCTGCTCCTAAACTGGGCTAATGAAGACGGGCATGCTCCATACCGTGTGCTATGAGGGAAAATGTGCCCGGGAAGCGACGCTACAGCCTACCCTTACATCAAATTTAAACTGCCAATGTATCTTTTACGTGCACGTCAAGGTGTACACGGAACCTCGGTTATTCGTCCCCTCCGAACGACTTGACAGCTGCCCCTGCCAGGCCCTCCGTAATGCATCACTGACAAGGTCAAACCAATCCGGGAAATCTGGATGACCTTTCTCGGCCATTGAAGGTGCCTTCGGGAGGTTGAAAGTTTGATCAGACTTCTATTATTTGAGATATAGCAATTGGGTGGTAAGAAAATTGGATGTTGAGGAATATGCACATTGACGTGACGCCCCCCCCCCCCCCCACACACACACACAAATAGATAATAATAAAGTGTTGGTTTCTAAATGATTTGGGTGACATTTACTTACACATTTAAAAATAATTACTGCGATGACGGTCTTTGCATTTTGTGGTGTGCGTTTTATTAAACGAGCACAATTTGTATGGGATTTCAATCACTTGTTTTATTCTAAAAGCACGACAAGTATCCTCTTATCGTTGTGCTTGATACTTGTCGAAATGTTGCGCTTTATTATCTTATAAAAATTGTATTCTGTTTAATGTGTTCCGTCGCTTTTTTGTTTTAAAAGGTTTTGCTGGATTAATGGAAAAAGGATTATACTACACATCACAAACTGTTAACAAAAAAAGAATGTGCGTACTAATCCGGGTTAAATTTTCATGTGTAAATTGAGAAATAGAATTAATATATTCGTTGAAATGTTACACGGTAACTTTTTTTCTCAGGTGTTTCACACATCGGTGATTCTTTAATGGGTTTTATCAGTTATAATACACATTAAAATCTTAATAAGGTCCCCTAAAATAACTTGTTAAGTTTATAATAGGGTCGATGATTTGGGCTAAAAGTATTAGTGTCGGTGTAACCGTAAACACATATTCATTTCTGCTTTTTTGGGCCTAATATTTGTTAGCCATGTGGTCCGCAGGCTAACTATGGTCCTTTTAATATGTATACGCCAACACTTTTTGTCGTTACTGTGTCCGTCTATATTTACATGTTAACGCGTTAAAGATCAGAAGTACTTGTGGTTTTGGGGGCGGGGGTAGTTTACAGGAAAGCTTAAGGTGTTCATATCGAAATTCAGTTATCTCCCCATCTCGTTAAGAACGACGAAAACTTATGAACGGGGTGTAGGGAAAACATGATTGTAATGTTTGACGATGTTTGTGATCCAATCTGGACTGAATTGTCTAGAGGGACGTGGGAGGCGATCCTATCGGGCCCTATCGCTCGGTTTACATTCAAATTTATGAAATACTGAAATCGCAATACTGAACACTATTCTTTATATATGAATACTAGTTCATAATATATAAGAAAGAATTGTACCGAATTTCAACATTATGCAGTCACCTTCCTGTTCTCATTTTGGCTTTTAGGAAATGTAAACGCAATACAGGACAAAATAAAGTTCAGTGTGCTGTGAAATTTTATAATACTTGGTTAGGATTGTTCAGTGTTCTATACGGTGAAATCCTAAAGTGACCAAAAGCTCGATGTCATTTAGCTCTATAAACTATGTGAAAATCTGTAACCCGACAATATACCAGATAAGAATGGTTCAGTTCCATGAATTTACAAATTTACGGAAAATCGAAATTGAATGCACACCGGGAGAACATGTGCATATTAAGCCATGATATATTTGATATTTTAGCATAACGGCAATTGGCGCAACGATCATTAAAGTTTCAAACACATTTTGACACAGTGTGTATTGTCAGCACAAAATTCATATATTCAGATATTGTATTATAGATAGAGAAATTGATGATCCAAATATCTATATTTCAGACCTTGTTGTGTGAAGAAGTTGATGATCCAAATATAAAAGCTGCTGTGCAAGAAGTAATTGATACAGGATCAACTTTACCTTTAACCAAACGTATAGTACATGATACTATACAGATTAGACGTATGGACAGAGGACTTCCAGAATATATAGTTCAAACAACGGAAAAACAGGAACAGAAGGTACGTCAGCGATGCTTATTTAATGATATACTCCATCGAATATAGTTAGGTCACCTGCACAACCCACAAAACGTTTTCAAAATCTATGATAAGGAACAACAACAGACCACCACATCATAATCATCACAGAACCTGGCCCCAAGTTCACAAAGTATTCTCAGACTTAAGTTGAGAATTTACTCAACTTTTAATCACTGTTTATAAGAAATATCTTGCATCCAGAAATACAAAACTCTGCACATAGTTTCTTATTGGTGTATTTGATACAATAAAACAACGAAAGTTTTATAAAGGGCTATATTTTTCCTGGAATAAGGCAAACAATTTTGAGTGAATTCTCAACTTAAGTCCGAGAATGCTTTATGAACTCAGGGCCTGGACTACTACGGCTGTAATAGCCATTTTACACGGGACTTTACTCGCGTCATTTCTGGTAACTCCACCGCTCATCCATTTATTGTTTCGCTGACATTATGACCGACCAAGTATTGCATATTCCCAATTAACCTACTCGCCTGTATTTTTTTTATTCTCACAAAATAACTTTCGTGTGCAAATGATGATATGGCTATGGGGTTGTTGGGTTTTTTTTTAAAAAACTGGGGGTGGTTACGTTCAATTATATTAATAATGTGTATTAATAAGATCATTGTCTTCAAATCTCTGTAGTTAACCGAAGAAGAAGAAATGAAGAGAAAGCGTAAAAAAGAATCAAATAAAAAAGCGGCAAAAAAATATCGCCAGAAACAGAAAGAAAGTCACCAAGCGCTTCTTTTGGTTTGTCATTATTTTTTTTTTCAAAAACGAGAACGATACTTTCCCTTCGCCTCGCCCTAATTGGTTGCCCCCACACCCACACCCCCCTCCTCGTTTTGGGTTCTGCCTGTGGCGTCGTGAACACAATATTTAAATATAGTGGAAAGCGAACCGGGGTTTAGAGCCCACTCGACATAAATTAGGTCATTTCGAGACCAACACATACAATATTATTTCAATGATTCAAGCTTGCTCGTGTGGTCCTTTAGCTGTTAGAGGAAACCGGGGTGGGGGGGCGAAGTTGGACATGCGACCCTATTCTTTGTTACGTATACAAGCAGGGAATCGAAGAAAGCAGGCCACGTGACTCAATGACAGATCTCATGGTGCGCAACGCACACGACGTAAACCATTTAACCCCACCCCCATTCATTTAGTGTGGAGTCTACACTTCATTGTTATCTGTATGGTGTCAATGATTTGAGCACAAGTCAAATTGTTAACGAACATAACTGAACATAAGTCAACTTGTTTTATAAACATAATAATATAAAGAAAACTCAATAATTCAAATTCGGTAGGTGCGAAAAAAAAACCCAACCCAAATACTGATTTGTAAATGAAATGAATCTAATATATTTTCAGAGGATTAATGACCTGGAGGAGAAAAATAGAAACATGGCTGGTGCTTTAGCTCAAGAACAAATGGAAAGAGCTGACTACCATGTTTGCCGCAACTGCTGCAACCACACCACATACTGTAAAAATGATATGTGTAAGAGTTATAGCGAAGAATAATTTTATTAAAGAGTTAAAAATAAGGGTGACAGTATATGTATTATGGTGATTGTTTTTGTCTGTGATTAACGCCCGACGTTGTAAAACGTGTACATTGTAAATGAAAAAAAATGTTAATATAAAGCTAGGTATATAATGAAATGCCACGATTGCCATATTAAAGAACAAATTGATCTTTTGGTGTTGTGATAGAGATGTAATATTATGTATCATTCCATATCTTAATTTCAAAGATTTATTACATTACCAAATAACTAAAGATATACAAAATTTCTGGAATCTTCATCTCATTTTCTGGGTCATCTGATTTTAAAGTAGCATTTTTTTTATTAGTTCATACAAACCAAAGAAATTGTTGACTAAATGATATTTTACTTGTCCTGTAGGGTTGGGATCTTCACAACAGGTTTCTGATCATTATTTACAATACCAAGGGAAAATATCTTAAGACTGAGCTTGATGTGGATTTTGACCGGTGTCTTTTAAAAAATGTTATAAATCAGAGCACATATGATGTTTTAAAATGTTATTAATCTAATAAAAAATATCTAAGGTATCGGTGTTGTGATTTTTTAAAAATAAATCATTACAAAAAATTATAAATAGCATTGGTTGCGAACCCCCTTGTTGCAACTGCAGGCTAGAAAAATGATGTATGTTTTATGAATGAGTAATGCTACAACATCATTGACAGCTTTACTCATGAACGTTAACGGTTACAGCCTGATCTTTTGAAGTGACTGCATTCATGAAATGATTCCTCGCAATAAGGCAATGAGAAAAAACTAACCATGAAACGAACCTGGCCAGTCAAAATGGTTACATCCGTGTATGAGACACGATTATGAATGGGATTTTCCAACATCTGCCATTATCATCTCATCTTAATTTGCATCGATTTTTGTTAGTCTCGCGCGACTCGTAGCCCGAAATACTAAAATAAAACAAGACGTATTCTCCAAAAATAACCCAAAGCAGTCATTTGGGAAGAAATCAATACCCCAAATGAAATAATAAGCATAACAATCCGGGTGACGTGCACAAGGTTACCAACTATCCCCATATTTGTTCTATTGATTTATAAATGATTTCGTAAAGTTCTAGGAAAACCCGAATTGAAATGAAATAAAATGAAATGAAATGGGGTTTAACGTCCATCAGTTCTGCTCCTAAACTGGGCTAATGAAGACTGGCATACGCCATACAGTGTGTTATGGGGAAAATCTGCCGGGGCAACGGCGCTACGGCCTACTCTTCTACCGAATTACAACTGTCAAGGGATCTTTTACGTACATACCAATATGTACACGGGACCTCAGTGTTTCGTCCCATGCGAACGACTAGACAACTGTCCTTGTCAACCCTCCATCCTACATTACTGACAAGGGGGAACCACGCCGGAAAATCTGGATGAAAAACCCGAACTGATCAGGAGTATTTGATTTTCTAGTTTAAGAGAAGTGTCAGATATAACTTAAACTGGACATATTTTTTAACATTAAACTACCAGGTATTCTAAAACGTTTGGGCAATAGCTTGTGTTTACAGTGAAATTAAAATTGCTACTGTTAGAACCATCTGACATTAGATTTATTACTAAGGGGTTTTATGTACTGTCATCAAAATGTTTAGTATTATCACTAAAATAATGCCAAACCACGTCGGGTCATTTAATAGAAAATTGAAAGTAACAACCTGTCCATCGTTGACGATACTTTTAGTGGAAACCTTCAATTCAGTAGCAATCCTATTTTTTTTTATCTGGGATATTCAGTCAAATGTTTTACACTATAATCTGTCTATGCTAGTGATATCACCAATATAAATAGTAACCCTTTTAATCACTAGGGTGTGAATATTTTCCACCAGAAATATTCAATTTATTATCGGCGCGTGCCTCTATTATAACGGTCGATTTGTTGAATACACGTACATATTATGCCTACCATTTTACATCTTTGTTTAAAATGTTAAAGAATAAGACACCTGCTTTATGACAACAACCCTTTGACAGGTTGGGGTCACGGTGGCTAAGTGGATAAGGGTGTTCGATCCCTGCATTGGCCGAAAAATTTCATCCCGATTTTCCGGTGTGATTTCCCCTTGTCAGTGATGCGGAAGGAGGGCCTGACAACGACAGCTGTCTAGTCGTTCGGATGTGACGAAAAACCGAGGTGCCGTGTACCCATGGCAGTTGGAATTCGATATAAGAGTAGGCCGTAGTGCCGCTGCCCGGGCAAAATTTCCCTCATAGCACACTGTATGGCGTATGCCCGTCTTCCATTAGCCCAGGTTAGGTGCAAAAGAGTAGGACGTTAAACCCCATTTCATTTCATTTCTTTGACAGATTAATTATACTCGAATCTTCCCTCAACATAAGTTATACTAGTATATAATCGGTGTGGCGCGTGTTGTTCTATTGTGCTGGTGACTGAGTAACAATATACAATCGTTATTGTTTTATATAACGATACGGTTGGAGACTTTTCAAGAAAGATATCGTGTTTCCTACATAAAAAGATAGTTTTGCAAGCTAAATAAAACCGAATAAGTGGAAGATGTTCCGCTCTGTGCCACGGATTAGTACACCAGCGCCCCATTACTGACCCACCCAACGTGGCTCTAGATAATACAGGTAAACAGTAGAAGAAGATAAGGAATAGGACGGTTAACACACAGAACATAAAGAGTAATACAGTTCACTAATATTATGTGAAGAAAAGCCGAAAACGACAGGTGTTGTGTACATTCAAGCGGCAGCGGCTAATGTGAGTTGCCTAATAAAATTCGACCCCAGACGGACCCATGCATATGTTAGTGTTTTAACAGTATCCATATTTGGAGGATTGTTTCAGTTACCTTCTTCGCTAATATGAGATTACTGTTAAAACTAAACCTTGATTTGTCTGCTGTCATTTCTAAAATCTTCCAGTGGGGATATCTGTTGTGGACTAATGAACATAACTGTTGTATTCGGGCGCCCGTTATAAGAATAATGAACAGAACTGAGGGGTTTCCAGAAACATTTTAACGATTGGCCCCCTATTAAACATGCATTATGCACGACCTGAGTCTGCCTATTGCAGGTCTTACTTTAGGCTTGAAATGTTATCTAAACTATTAATTTGACATTAATTAACTTATCTTAACCACATTCAACTATTGATGCCATCTTTAGTACATTTGAATACATTTTGTGATGGATATTACCGTACCAACTTTAATAATGACGATCGAAGGTGACCTAAAATTTAATCTCCAATATGTCGGGTCAAAGTGTGACAATTTTACTGAAATTCTCAGCATATTCTGTTTCCATTATCTCCTTTTTTACAATATATTAGCGAGAACTGTCAGCTCTTTAACTATTCTTACCCTTCCCCCTTAATGCATTTCTTTTTTTTGGGGGTGGGGGGGGGGGGTGGGGGGAATCCGACAATATCTGTAGAAACATAAAAGTATGTCCTCATATAGCCTACTACCAACATATTTTGCTAAGGATAAAATACTTTTGTTTATTACACTGCAACGTTTCAAATAGATTTCACGAGTCGTTTTCAAGCAAAACCCAAAAGTACAATGAGACATATTATATGTAAGTCAATTGCTAAATGCCCCACAGGGATTGTATTTTTCAAAATTAACTTTCAAAAAAGTGTTTTCGAAAATTATTCAACATTGACTTGACTAATCAGTTACAGCATAAGTAACAGACTGTGTTATTAATTATTAATTTATTATTAAATGTATGTGTGATGGTAAACACATATTCATAATCGTTGGTCTTCGCCTTTATATCTTATTTCATCTGCCGTCTATTCAGGATATAAAAGCAGTATGGTGATAGTTTAAATTTTCATTCATGCAGACAAGGAGTTTTTTGCTGAGAAATATCAACAAGAAATTCACACCAGCTTTATAATGATTGGTTAAAAAATCGCTACAGTCCCAAGTTAAACCAGTCCTATAACGTAAGTCTTTGGAACGGCGTTATAACCACGTGATATTTAATGACATAAATTAGAAGCGCCAAGCGCTTGGTCCTTAATCTTTAGAAATATATCAAGGAGTAAATATGGAGATAGATTCTGAAACAGTAAGTTTCCTTTACATTTTATAATAAAATTATAAAAAAACATGTGCTTTATAGCCTAATACTTTATTTTTTGTTATAGTTTTTTGGTGTCCGGGTGTGTGTTCGTCAATTTTAAAATCGTTTAGTCTTTCAATTTTAACGATAGAGGTACAAATTTAATGTTAAAGTTCGTCGGGAGTTTCCGGCGTGGTTCCCTCTTGCCAGTGGTGCAAGGAGGGGGGGGGCTGGCAAGGAACAACGGATATTACTTCGGGTGGGACGAGAAATCGTTTTTTATAGCGTACTCGTAAAAAACATTAGCAGTTGGAATTTGACATAAGAGTAGCACGTAGTGCCGCTGTCCGGCCAAAATTTCCCTCATAGTATTATAGCGTATGCTCGTCCGTATAATGTCTTTTTAAATAATAAAGACACGGCGATGAATGGCAGTGAGTGTTTTAATAGACATATAAAGTCACTTGAAGTGTAAGAAAAATATCATGAGTAGTCAAGAGGTCGCAACAAAGTGACAATTGGTAAAATATTCACTGGTTTCACAGGTTCACAAAAGACAGCAGTTGATAAAACCGCACTACGCGTGTTTATCGGGTTTAACTTGGTTTGCTTAGGTATTTTATTTTATTATCGTTATATGACACTCTGATGCTTTAATTTACAACAGCTAAAAATTTAAGAGAGGTTTCGGGACTTGCCCCGAAACAATCATTTTAACTGAAAAACACATATTTACCGCTTTCCTCCCGATTTGGCAGGATTGTATTATGTACATGTATTTAGATAACGGTATATAAATATATTCAGACCTTGTTGTGTGAAGAAGTTGATGATCCAAACATAAAAGCTGCTGTGCAAGAAGTAATTAATACAGGATCAACTTTACCTTTAACCAAACGTATAGTACATGATACTATACAGATTAGACGTATGGACAGAGGACTTCCAGAATATATAGTTCAAACAACGAAAAAACAGGAACAGGAGGTCAGTTCTCTAAGATATGCTCATTTAAGTCATCTATTCGACATAATTTGGAACGACCAACTATCAGAAAGAGTGATATATTGGGAATAACCAACTATCATAAAGAGTGATATTTGGAACTACCAAAAAATAAAATTGTATAATCATATTTAAATTAGGTAATTATTTATTATAGAGTCTAAATTGTTATTCCCATCGCTTCCCATCCTTTATTTCTCTTGAATGTCTTCATGATGGGGGAATGTTTTTTTATTTTGGTATTTGTTCGTTATATATATTTGGTAAGATAAGACAAAATGTCGTCGATTAATTGTAGTTAACCGAAGAAGAAAAACGGAAGAGAAAACGTAAGAAGGAATCGAACAAAAAAGCGGCAAAAAGATATCGCCAAAGACAAAAAGAACGCAACCAAGATCTTCTTTGGGTAATGTTTTTTATTATTATATAATAATTTCATAAAATGCTACATGTCATATTACTAGCATTTAAAAGATTAAACTATTGCCGTTACCAAAAATAAATAATTCGATAAGCGAACAAAAGAAAAATTTATGAATGTAATAAATCTGATATATTTTCAGAGGATAAATGATCTGGAGGAGAAAAATAGAAACATGGCTCGTGCTTTAGCTGATTACCATATTTGCCACAACTGTTGCACCCACACCACATACTGCAAAAATGATATGTGTAAGGTGTATAGTGAAGAATAATTTCTGCTAATAGTGTAAAATTTTTAAGTAAAGAATAATATATAAATATAGTAAGGGTTTTAAAAGAGTAATAATACAAATATAATTGGGTTTAAAATAAGGGTTAAAGTCTATATATATATAATAAGATGATTTTTTTTCTGTGATTAACGTCCGACGTTGTAAATTCTGTTTTTATATAATATTATTATGTAATACTTGCCATACTGGCATTAGAGAATAAACTATGTCGGACTGATTTTGTGATAAGAAAATGTTACAATCATATTCTGTCTGGTTTTGTCATTCCGTATTCGAATTTAAAAGACTAATTTACCACAGAGGTGAAAAAGTACAAAATTTATTTAATCTGTATCTTTTTTCCTTTAATTCTGATTGAAATTCAAACCGATCAATATTGGAGAATTCTGTAAAAACAAAATTATTGATAAGAATTACTAATTTGCAAGATATGCACAGATGAAAAAATGATGTACGTTTTAGCATTTTGTGCATTAATTTGCAATTAAGTTGCATGTGTTATATATTTGTCATTTAAAATACACAAAATGTACGAATATAAGAATATTTTTCTTATTTCAAATCTTTACAGTGCTATAAATAACTCTAGACTCTAATGTGTTAAGTTAATAAATTGTGCTTTCCTACATTTATTTAAAAAAAGAAAGGATATATAAGCATATAATGTTTCCAAAACTAGCTTTTATTTATCAAATAAAAAATCTATGGCATCAGTGTTTTTGATTCCTAAATATAAATCTTTACAAAATGCTTAAATTTAGCAATGGTTGTCAATTCCCTTGTTGAAGCCGAATAGAAAAATAATAGTCTCTTTTATGAATGAGTAATACAGTGACGTCATTGCTAGCTTCATTCATGAAAGTGAACTGTTGGAACAAAGCAGCGTGGGCGTCAGAAGTGATTGCATGAATGTATTAATTCCTCGCCATATTTCACTGATAAATTATACTTTGACATTTTTAGATTCCATAATGAGCCGTGGAAACCTGAAACCGACATTGTTGTGAGATCGACCAATCAAACTGGTTACATCCATGCAGAGGACATGGTTATGAATGGAATTTTCCAGCATATGCCATGATTGGCCCATCTTCAGTTTATATCGATCTGTGTTAGTCTCGCGACTCCGGGTCTGATACAAAAAAAAAGACAAAGACACAAATAACCATAAAAATATGAATGATTTGATTTCTCAAGGTTACCAACTATCCCCACACTTTTTCTAGGGCTTTATAAATGACTTCGTCCAATTATCAAGTATATCTTTGTTTGGCATTGTCTTTTGCCCTATTCAAATATATATCGGAAAATCTTATAATAGTAACTTACAATGAATACATAGGTACAACAGATATGTGAACTCATCAAATGACAAATGGTATCAGGTGTTCCTGGATTTAGGCTCCATCTACTACGAAAGCTACTGTTAGGACGTCATTAATAGCTTGAGAAGTGCACTTGGAATTATAAGTGGTACCAGGTGTTCTAGAAAAAGATTTTACAAGCATATCATACCTTATGTACGATACGTACCATGTAAATGATAATTGTATAGCTAATAACCAAACTAAAACAAACAAATCCAGCAGCTACCACCATGTGGCGATACAATTAAATGATACATGTTTTAAAACAGATAATCAGTAATCTTTCCTTGAAAATTGTTATGCGGGCGTCACACTGTCGCGAAATTGACAGCAGATGGCCATATGAATATGGAGTTTTCGATTTCGCGCGAGGATGGCCCCGAACTTGATCAACAGTCAATCGACAGCCGAAGCAGGCGCGAATTCTATAGAAGGCCACACGATGTCACCCGAACCACGCACAAAAATATTCATGTGAATTTTGTATAGTAGTTTATACCCACAGGACACACGAAGGCAACACGATGGCTTTATAGCAATCTGATTAAAACACAGATCCAATTTCGTTTCGTTTTTCATAGATCAAAATTTCGTTTTTACTTGTCTTTACTACTCTTGGATCTGGATGAATTGTTATTTAACTCGCGTTCTGCCTGAAATGAGGTGTCAGCCAATCAAATGGTCTGTCGAATCGACCGTTTGACCTTTTCATGTGTGGAACTGTGGGTAGATACTACCAGCCAATGACGTCTATACTAACACCAGCGGATAGAAATCAAAACAAAACAAAAGTAGATTTTAGAAATCAAAACAAAACAAAAGTAGATTTTAAAAAGCATGGCGGTCGCTTATTGGTTACTCGAATAACTGGCGTTATCGGGTCAAATGTCCCGTGCTTGATACCTGACGTCATAGAACGTGAGCTCCCACTATAACCTTTTAGATCTACATGAGTGTAGGCCATCGAAAGTATAAAAAACGAAACGAAATATAGATCTATATTTTAATTAGATTGGCTATGTAGAGTAACTCAGGACTGACTCAGGAAGATGCTTTTCCGGGCATCACAATGTTCCAAAATTGACACTAGAGTGAAGTAAATGTTCAAACTCGGCTCTGATCTGACGGCATCTTAAGCAATCGTATGTCTGTGGACTTGCCATGGTTCGTTTTTGTGCTGAATAGTGTGTCCATTTTCTCCTTCACAGGGTCATCGTAAGGACATCGTGTCAAATCGTGTCATCTATTGATTTCAAATAATCACTACCCTTGATCACTTCACTTAAAAAATCTTGTAACGCTCTAGAGGTTAAAGTTAATATCCGATTGACTTTAAATTTATACATAATTGTTAAGGTTATGAGACGAAGAAGTCTGTTACTTTTTAATGATTTCCGATAAGTACTCTCAGAATTATGGCCCTTGACCACTCGAAAAATCTTGTGGACACACTAGAGACTAAATCTATTATAATTTTATAAAGTGTTTAAGCTCATGAGACAAACAATCGAACACATTCTAATGATTTCGGATAATTACATAATGGGTTGTGGTAATTAGATTTTAGTGTGTTGTAAATGTTTTCATTACTGACAAAAGAAAAAAGATGTGACAACCCTTGTTGATTGACCGGACGACTTAGCTCCTGTGGACGAATGTTTCGGTGTCTGGCAAACTATCGTATATGTCCACGTTACAATGTCACATCGCAAACGCTTCCGCTTCAACAAGTTCGGCTGTTTTCGTCGACACCGTGGCCCCATCTTTATGTCATCGTACTATAATAATACGACGGCAACATGGCGACATACGAGGTCTTCACGAAGTCGTGTTGCCTTCCTAAGACAATCGGGGAAATTCTTGTTAGTTCGTTGTGTCTTCGTGACGTGAAAAATGTCCAATGGCACCGATGATCACCAGACGACGTAAATACGAAGATGACAATAGCCTTATGAAAGACAAAGAATTCATCACGAAAATGAACCAAAGCATGGTATTTTGGCAATTGTTTGGCATGCCAAACTTTTTTCCCTCGCTCATGAATTTGCTGCCAGAGCCTGAAAAACTCCATACGATGGCTAAAGATGCCACCACGAATGGCCCGATTTACTTTATCGTGTATCAATCTGGTGTCAATTTCGGGCGGTGAACCAACACTGAACATGGGTAACAGCAATATATACTGAGTGCCGTAGAAAACGCATCACTTAGTTTTTCGTATAACAAAATGATCCTGTAAACATATCTTAACCAAAAGTACGACACAGATATCAGTAGCGCGTGTGTCCTCCACTGGCTCTTACGCACGATATTCAGCGACGTAACATGGAATTTACCATCTGTGTCGTACTTTTGGTTTTGATTACAGATTAAACATCCATAAGTGTACAAATGTGTGGTTATTGATGTGTTCCCATTTGAATATTGTTCACAATAAGAAGCAAAATACATAAGATATGTTTACAGGATGATTTTGTTATAGGAAAAACTATGTGATGCGTTTTCTATGGCGCTCAGTATGATTATAACATTAACTGCGTGGGGAAAATATACATTTTAACGTCAAACTAAGAGCTGAAGTTGGGGTCGTGCCCCTGCAGTGCCGGACCTATCCATCTGCCTTAGTCTATAAAGAAAAAAGGGGAAGAAAAAAAAAAGAAAAGAGAAAGACAGGAGAGGGGGGGGGCGGGAAGAAGGAGGGAGAGGAGAGGACACACTCATTCTGTTATCTAGTATGGCTGTAAAATCCTCATGTATGGCTGTAAAAATGTAATACAAGCGATAATTTGATTAACATCTTGCAAATGGGATTTGGGATACAGCATATGACGATACTTTTACTTGTTTCAAAATAGAAACCATAATGATTATTAATGATTGGTTAATTCTGAGCAGATCTTCGCAGCTGTATGCAAATATCGACTGTCGACTGTGACAGCTTGGCCAAGAAAATCGGGAATTCCTAGTTTTGATCACAGTCACAGTGTGTGGTTGAGCCGGGAAATGAGATCAAAGCAAAGAAAAACATTATAAATATATTAGTTCGTGATGCATCTTTACAGTGTCGAGTGACAAAGGACTATTATAATATGCATTGTTTAATGGTCGAGAGCGAGACATTAAATAATTTGTAACAACATGAGGACAGAGACGTTTTATACCTTAGGCGCTGAAGTTAAACAAATAAAACGGGAGAAAAATGCTAAAACCGATAAGAAAAATTAAAATGTACCCTAGTTGAGTATGGCCCTACAGGCAGACAAAAGGGCCCCACGTCTGACAAAAGGGCTCCTCTGATCCCCGGGGTCCGAGTCAATCCACCACTGAATGAGAGTGCTGTCATTGCAATCGCATGAAAATCATCAATCAAGAAATCACTTTTTCTGAAAACCTACTAATAATTCAGGAAAGAGATAGCTAGGCCGCCCAGTGTGGTCCGGCTTGGCGAAGCGATCTTTTCCGGGATTACGCGTGCTGCTTGCACAATAGGCCCACTCCGCCATATTCCATTAATTATTATTTATTTTTGATTGAGCTCCCGGTACGTAGCCAGTCTTCAGACAAGTATCGAATTAGGCCCCGGCCCTCAGATTAAACCGGCCTCGAAGGGCCTGGAGGATATGTCATAA
Organism: Patella caerulea; assembly: GCA_036850965.1. Taxonomy (NCBI): domain Eukaryota; kingdom Metazoa; phylum Mollusca; class Gastropoda; family Patellidae; genus Patella; species Patella caerulea. The sequence continues at coordinate 14,033,208 of JAZGQO010000014.1, read as the reverse complement.
TGCACCAACATGATTTCTATTTTCAAAATTTCTCGATCTCCGGAACACCCCCCCCCCTTCCCCCCCCCCCCCCCCAAAAGAGGGCCCTCAAAATAGTATAGCCTCCGCCATAATAAACCTTAAAACGCCCCGGTTTTTACATTATATTTCGTAATGTCGTAAGCTCGAGACCATTAAACATCTTAAAATACTGACACTCCGCACGAGCGTTTACAGTGAAATACGAAACACTAGTCCAACATTTCACTGGTATAAATAAAGTACTATTGGCAAGTAATTGCCCGTACGATTATTTGAAATAATGGTACGCCAACATCAAAGGGTGACGTCATCTGTATTTTAAATTTATCTAATCGTGCTTCACTGAACATGCTTTAATTGTCTTAAAGTTCGTTTTTGTAAAATAATAAATAAATAAGCCTGGGTATCACTCATATCTAACCATCCTGCCAAAATTCACTGTGATTTATGGATTTGATATACAAGAGTAATATTTAATATTTAAAGCATTTAATAAATATATATAGAATAGATAAGTCTGTACAATATTTCGTTTTTTAATTAATTAAATCTATAAACGGAAGAGCTACAGAGTACTGTTGAATATTTGGTAAAAACTCTTCTGTCAGGCCTAAAGGAAGACTAAAAATAGTTAGATTTGCGTCTTGCATAATGCATGTTTATGTCTATAGAGTTTATTGCTCTAAGAACAAGAGTTACTGTTGGTTGCTATCCCGGCTATTATGACATCTGTTAACAGTTTTGTTCGAGTTTGGATCAAAGTTTCCACCAACACCATGTCGCACCAACCACTGCCTCATGTTAACAAGTAACGTGTTATATTCTTTTATCTTCGATTCCAGTTTATTGTTACTTTCTTCATAATAACGTATGCTCTGAAATCACGAAACATTAAATAAATACATACGCCCCCCCCCCCCCACAAACACACACCCCAAACACCCGAAAAAAATCCAAAAATCCAAAAGAAAAAATGTTGGTTGTTCTTTAAAAATTGTTTAAAGTAAATTTGGTTTGATGGACCCAAATAAATTATTAAAACACATTTGTTTTGAAGGCTCCAAATAAAGTATCAAAATTCTGTCTACTATGGTGGTTACAAAGTAAGTATTAATGGTATATCTGGTAAGATGGTCCGTACAGAAAAAGAAAAACGTATATTATCAGCTAGTATGGTGGGTCCAATAAAGTACTAATAGGCTACCCACTTTGATGGTCCCAAATAAAGTATTAAAATTGTTTCTGAATTGCTATATATTGTCACTATCCTCGCCTCATAGCACCTTTGCAAAGTCTACATCAGCTGATGCTAAATTTGTTGATCTTTTATCGTTAGCTTATCCGAATCACTAAATTGAAATTGTTATCAAACCTTGGTAAATCACTACTTTCATAGTAGAATCATCTCTCTCTCTCTCTCTCTCTCTCTCTCTCTCTCTCTCTCTCTCTCCCTCTCTCTCTCCCCCCCCCCCGCCAAGAATATCAGTACGCAAAAAGTTTCAATTCTGTTCAGTATTCAAATTATGTCAACATTCGGCATCCTCGGTGAACGATATAAACACACTAGCGTCCCCTATTATATTTTTTGCTAAATATTTTAGTGACCCTTTGTTTAAAAAACATACCTATTTGTATGAAATAGGATTGAATGGAATTTAACGTCTTTTGTTTCTATGTTTCCTCCTATATTCATAGAATTACAACTTAACTTGCACTGGTTCTATTACATGTCCTCTAAAGTATACACTAGTAGGCCTTGGTTTTGTCTTACCTGAATGACTAGGCAATTCTTTACCTGTTAAACCCACAACAGGTTATATCTCAGAATATGGCGGCAATTTTTATTTTGACCAGAAGCAAGGAGGGTGTGCCATTAAAATGACGAGGATGTCGGGTCGCTGTTTTTAATTTAGAAATAAGCCATACAAGTACCTCATCTAATTTCTTGACCTTTAGCTTCATGTTCTCATGGCTTCTGTTGGCAGATTTTCGGTTTCTCATTTTCAAATCCTGGGATTTTCTCTTTTCTTCATCCGAAGGCTAATAACATAATATGTTATAGCGCCATTTAAGATACAATGGGCCATAAAGACGGCAATGGATATAATTGAGTTATCATTTTGAAATCGAGCTTTATTCTTTCAAAACTGAATCAGTTAATGGGAGGTAACTACATTTTAGTTGCACAGTTCCGAATGTAGTTGGTCCATTTAGAGATGCTTTCTCTTTAAAACAATGCAATATTTTACGTATAAAACTATCCTAGATATATTTAAATTAATCTAGAAATACATCTGTGGAACTGTAGGTTAAAGGTTACACATTTACAATCGTTACGTGCTAAGTCATTAGTTATAAGATTCGAAACCACACCAGTTGATTCAATGACAGGTTTTATGATACAGCACGCACGTGCTAACCATTCGGCCACCCAATACCCCGAAATAACATCAAACAACGAAGCATTGCCGCGTTTATCCCCATTCAAAATTCAACTCTAATCCTATTTTAGAAAGTCAAAAATTAAAGCCAACTTCAGATTTCTTCAAGGTTAAGACATGTGATTGTTGAGAGTATGGGGGGTTGGGATGGCTTAGTGGTCTAGAGTGCCGCGCATCGACCTCTAGCTGGTTAGTCACCTCTGACTTGCGGCAGTGGTTTCGATCCCTGGTGTGAGCGTATGTGACATGGAGAGCGTATGTGACATTCTCAACCTCGTGGGTTTCCTCCGGGCACTCCGGTTTCCTCCCACTGCTAAAGACCCCTACGCGCAAGCGAATTATTGAAATAAAATTTAAAAAAAACATTATGACCTAGTTTGTGTCGAGTGGACGTTAAACCCCATTTCTCTCTCTTTCTCTCTCTCTCTCTCTCTCTCTCTATTGAGAGTATAGGTTACTAAGGTAAGGACTTCTATTTACATCCCGTGGCCTTTGGCCAACTCTGCATTTGGCCTGAATTTTAAGACCAAACCTAACCTATACATCTTGGCATCCAAATATGAGCAGAAACATTTTCTCACATTTTAACGAATTCTCGGGTAATCTTCCAGGCCTTAACCCGCTCTTGTTTGTGTTTCCGGATATGTGTTGGTGACCGGTGTCACTGCAGCCCGTATCCCACACATTGATTCAACGCCGAATACTCGCCTATTTTGGACAAATTGTTTCTGTTCAGATTACCCGAACTCGAGATAATTGATTTCTTTGAGTACGGTAATGACGCTTACCTCTATAGTAGGCCTGGGACTAAAATCAGGAATAAATTCATCCTTCCCTTCCCGTTTTCTCCTGTCTTTTATTTTAATACTCAGTCTTTCCCTTAATACAGAACTGGTGTCTTTGACATGGTGGGGATTCTCAAGTATATTTTTCTTGGTGTCGAGTGATTTTTGACTGAGAGGATTTCCCATCTTGACTTGTGCTTGATGAGACCCATCGGTTTTATTTGTCGCACAAGATAGGTTAATTATTGGGCGAGGGTCACTAACTTGATTAGAAACAGGATGTTTTCTTGGTGTAAATGAACAAGCGTTGTCGTCATACATTTGTAAATTTTCAAGAATATTGTTAAAATCAGAGTTAGACATACCGGAATCTGGGTATCCTGTAATAGGTGTTTGATTTCTGTATAAATCCAAATCTAGAATTTCTGGATATGCCTTTGTGTTGGATTTCAAGGAAGATCGGAGAGTGTCCGGGTAACTTTCACTCCGCAATGCTTCTGTTTGCTCTGGCATCTTTATAAATTCAAAATTCTTTAGTTCTCCAGGGTCTGATAAACTTCTCAAAATTTCAGAAGTCAGAATATCCACTTCATTATCAGGAATAAGCCCATGGGTATCAACATCCTCGAGCATCAAGTATGGCGGATTTTTGTCTTCAACCTCACTGACGTCATTCACTACCCTACATATTTCCGCCCCATTTAGTTGTCCTTCGGAAGAACTGCTCGAAACATAGTTACAGGATTGCATTTTAGATTGATGCCGTCTATAAAGTATAATATAAGGTATTTACAATCCAATTAAAACAGAACTGCCCTTGTGTAACGTTTCTGTTAGCTATCGGATAGCATGGGTCGAAGTATTTTGCAGCTTGGCGGTTTATATTTGCGGTCTTTGGTCGAATTTTACTTTTTCATATAGACTTGTATCCACCCAGGAGTACGATATGGGAAGTCGGCTCTGGACTTAAAAGGGTTATCTGTCTATATATTTCAAGTTCAGTAATATCTACATTTAAATCCACAAAACTAGCTGATAATATATAAGAATTGAACAGATGTGATATTCTAAATGCTGTGTGTGCATTTTAATCACAACCAACAAAATATACACCATTCATCTTTATTCATCATAGTCTGGATCACCCAATTCAATCGTTTCTCAGATATTAGGACCCCTTCTCGCGGATTCTCGAGATGCCGGTTTATTTAGCACCACTAATGAAGCACATTTTCGGATTGATATACTTTTGCTTCGTGGACATATTTATATGCTTATTTACTTCTATAAATATGTTATAACACGCAAACAGATTTTGGTGTGTATGTCTATTTTAAATATATTTCTACCTGTAACAAATTGTTCATCTCCATGGTGAAGTCTAACAAAAACAACCAAATTTCACTGTCTTCCTGGTCAACAGGCATCCTTTTCTATTTTAATCATTTCTCCGGAAACATCAGGGTGAACTATGCACTTAAATAAAACAGCCAGATACACCACAGACGTCCCAATAATAACCAATTCACAGGTTCAACAGCTACTCGACAGACACAGAGATACCTTCTTTAACACGATTTCCAAAAGAAAATGTTTGAATTAAAGTTTAGTGTATAGATTAGATATATACTTATTTAATTGTTGTGTATTCGGGTAGAAATATTTCCTGTCTATTATCTAAATCGAAACTCGTCGTTGTTGTTAAGAAAGATCTTTTCCTCGAGAACGCATTGATAGAAAGGACAAATACTGTATATTATACATGTATGAATGCGAACATAAAGTTATTTTAATTCATATACTCAACCTTCAATACTCAAGCAAGAATGATTCGAAATTTAACGAATGACATAAACCCCTGGGGCCGGTTGCACAAAGCTCTGTTAACTTCTAACGATCCGTTAACATGGAGTAAACGGATCGTTAACTTTAACGGAGAGAAAGGTTGTTGCTGGAAGCCTGTTAACTTTAACGGATAATGAAATTGACTGTCCAGCAACAGAAATTTAACGGACCGTTACCAAATGACACATGAAAGATAACGATCCGTTAGTTTAACGGATCGTTAAAATAACTTAGTTTTGAGCAACCGGCCCCTGGTATTTTAATGATAATCCCTTGTTTAATTCGATATATACATATAAAGGGTCGACTAATTGACAAATAAAACAATCAATCCTATCGTGACCCAGGATTATCTTCTTCGGCCATCATTATAATCACCTTGGCTGTGAAGAACAGAAATGAAATGGGGGGGGGGGGGGGTAACGTCCTATTGTTCTACTCTGACTGAGCTAATGAAGACGGGCATATACAGTGCGCTATGAGGAGAATTTTGCCGGGGCAGTGGTAGTACGACCTTGTCTTATATCGAATTCCAACTGCCTAAGGATCTTTTACGTCCACACCAATCATACAGGACCTCGGTTTTTTCTCCCATCCGAATGACTATACGTTGTCCCTTGACCTACACTCGGTCTTGCATCACTGACAAGAAGGAAACACGCCGGAAAATGCCGATAAACTTTCTCGGCCAATGCCGGGATCGAACACGGGACCAGGATAGCGAGCCAACATCTTCATAGCCTTATTCCCTCGGGTTCTAAGTTAGATACTACGGAGTGGAATGCACAAGGGGCGCATTGTCCAAAACAGGGGCGGATTGTCCAATTCGTCTAAAAAAACATTTTCTGCTGAACAGTATATGGGGGACGGTCTATTGGACCGGCCATGGAGCGATGATGATCATGTTGTATGTGGCCAGTGGCTTTAACGGGCCACCACACCATCACTGGAGTCTGGAATGGGCTGGTATAATAGACTTTCTGGGTCAGGTGGCCAGAATTCGGAATCCTGCAGTTGGGAGTACGCATTTCATCCGAAAATTTCATCGGATTCACCCGACACTGTCGCCTGTAAATTTACTAATTATAAAGTCATGCCTGCACCTTGTTTGTGAGGATACGCCAGAATCCAAAATACAAAAAGCAGCTTTTATAAATTTCATTTTCGTCACTCTGTACCAGTGTGTCTCGCACAGGAGAAATCAACAAGCGCCGCCGGCAACAAAAATGGGACATTTTTCAATGAAAATATTCCTACTTATTCAGTATTCCTAACTGGTTAATCAACTGGTCAAAACTTTCTCAAACTGTCCCATTTTTAACCAGTTAAATTCTCTTGACTCTTGACGATACAATGATAATACGTTAATTAATAATATGACGATATGATGTTTTCACAGGTTGATGGTTGTAAATTACTTGCAGGTTGGGGTTTTGGCCTAAGTTAATCGATTTATGAAATATATTATTTGACAGGGATTATAACCAGATATGCCACCAAATCGCATATTTGGTGTTCATTTTTCAAAATTTCCCAGTGGGGGGGGGGGGACAAAGCATCCCCCAACCCGTCCGGGCTCCGCGGTCAGTAAAAGGGGACGCTCCGACACGGGAGATCCGGTTCCCGACCCAATCCGCCCCTGTATCTAAATCTTAACCGAGGAATGTGTATGCTAAAATTAAAAGTAATAATGGAAATCAAACAAAAACAAACTCTAAATGCAATATTGGCGAAATTAGTCATAAATTAGCATTTTTATATGAGGAAATAGTCAATTTAACATACGTAAGTGAGAAGATCCATTAAAGTAAGCATATTAATACATTACTAGGCTACATAAGCAGTATATGGGTGTTAAATCTGCCAACGGGCTTCAAATATTATACAGATATTAATTAAGCATGTCAAGGTATTCAAATGAATTTGAAAGGATTGAAATAAAGATAGGCTGGCATTGCCAGGCAGGATACGCCCACATTTTTGAGAGATGGATAGAGAACAAGCAATACCGAAAGTGATTTTTCCTACATCATTAAGTCCTGTATTTCAGCAGCCATTTTGTTGGTCAGTTCCAGTCTGATATTCATGAAATTCAAAGCCGACAATGATTATGGTGTGACGGTACACAACCTAGAAATGTGACTTTTCGTCAAAATCGGATAAGAATTGTGACCTGTAGAGAGTCCACGACCATGACATACCATATTTTTACACTATTCGCGTACAAACGGCGACCATTTCGTCCGGCAATTTTGGTACGATTTTCACGAAATTCGAACTCAACCTTCCTTATGGTGCAACAGTAATATAATCAGAGTTTTTTTTTAAATCAGATAATAATTGTTCGAGAGATAGACAGAGAACAAGCAATACCGAAAGTGATTTTTCCTACAATCAAAGGCCATAATTCATTAAGTTACAATTTGATATGCGCTAATATCGAAAAGAATAAAGATCTTTAGGTTATAAACAAGCATTTCAGATTTCATCAAAATCAAATTAAAATTGTGAACTCTACAGGGTCCACAACTTTGATATACCATTTTTTTACACTGTTCGCGTACAAACGGCGGCCATTTTTCTGGCAATTATGGTCCGATTTTCTCGAAATTCGAACTCAACCTTCCGTAGGGTGTAACGGTGATAGAGTCAAACGTTTTTTTTAAATCGGATAATAATTGTGACCTTCAGAGGGACCATAGGCGATTTTTCGGACAACCGGGGGCCATAATTCAGGAAGTTACGAACCGATATGCGCAAATAACGCAAGGAACCAAGATTTTTGGGTTATAACCATGCATTTCAAGTTTCATCAAAATCGAATTAAAATTGTGACCTCTACAGGGTCCACAACCATGATATAAAATTTTTTAACAGTATTCGCGTACAAACGGCAGCCATTTTGTATGGCAATTTTGGTCCGATTTTCCAGAAATTCGAACTCAACCTTCCTTACGGTGTAACGGTAATATAATCAAACGTTTTTTTCAATCGGATAATAATTGTGACCTCCAGAGGGACCACAAGCTAAAAAAGGGCGATTTTGCGTATAATCAGGGGCCATAATTAAGGAAGTTACGATCCGATATGCGCAAATATCGAAAGGAACCAAGATCTTTTGGTTATAACCATGAATTTCAAGTTTCATCAAAATCGGTTCAAAATTGTGACCTGTACAATCAGTTACCATAATCCATGAAGTTTTGATCCGATACATGCCAATATCGAAAGCAGCCGAGATCTTTTGGGGATAAACCTATATTTCAAGTTTCGTCAAAATCTGATTGTGACCTGTAGAGAGTCCACAAACAAATTGTGGACGGACGTCCGGACGGACAGGGGCGACGACAATATACGTCCACATAAAAATGTGGGCGTATAAAAACGCAAAAGAGAACCACAACTGCACATCAGCTATGCCCGAGACGAAATTTGGAGCTTTACCTAATTTGATTAGGGATGCCTTAAATTTTAAAAGAATTCGTTATAAAATATAGCATCATTGCGTTCGCAAAGTTGGCGTCAAACGTGGTGACTTACCTCAGTCATCTCAATAATCTCATGACAAAAAGGCTTCACAACAGATATAAAATGAATCCGTTAAAATTGAGTTCAAAAAGTTTTCAGGTTTTCAGCAAAAATGGGAAAACTCTGAAACGGAACGTCACCAAGTATTGATAGAGTTCGTCTTCCCATATCCCGAATGCTTCCCACCAAACTTCAAACGAAAATATATAGACCCAACAAAGGGGCGTGACTCCGTTAAATTCGAAATCCTATTTTGTGTTTAAAATTTTTCGACGAAGGTGGGCAACTCTCCTGTTCACAATGATTTCCCCAGTGTAATTTTTTACTGTGTGCATATTTCAAATTTTTGGTAAACGGTAGAGAGCATAAACTTTGGCGAGGAAGATCCGATGCGCACCAAAGTCGCACTCATCCAAGAACTTGTAATTCTTAACATATACTAAGTTTCATCAAAATCGGATCCACAAATCTGTTCTTACATGCTTTTACACAATTCGACAAAGGTGTTCAACTCTCTTGACCACAGTGATTCCCCACTCCCCTATTAAAAAGACGTGTTAATACATATAGCCTTTATTACTTTAACAGGTTGGTAACCCCAGAGAGGAAATTTGTGGAACGCTGATTATTGAGAGGGTTCGTCCAAGAAGCTGTCAAAAGCTGTAGCCTCGGTTGCAAAGGTTTCCCAGAACGGAACGTCGTGGTACGCCGAAAATCGATAGGGTTTTTCCTACCATGCATAATCAGCATCCCCAGTGGGCTTATTCCGTTGCACCCAACTAACCACTGGATTCATCTATGGTGGGGGGGGGGGTTATTATCTGGTCTTGGTAGTTCTGGTGTTATTACCGACCAATCAGAAAATCATTACATACATAATGTAGGCCTTGTTTACTCCTTTTGTACTGATAAACAAGTATTTTAAATGTGGCTGGAAAGGTTCTCGAAGCACGGAAATACATCTAACTGACAATGGAACGATTTCAGTTCAGAAGGAAGACCTTGCTGTGTCATATTCCTGAAGCAATGGCCCGAGAAGTCCCTCTCTGACCATTGCTGGAATAGCGTCTGTTTCTCGAACTTATGCGGGAGTGTGTCTATTCTTTCCGTTCAATGAAAGCTATCACTTAAGTACAGCAACATGACAGTCCTTCGTTTAATCTGGTTCTTCCCTAAAACTTTGGACAGTGATTTAAGGTATTAAACACGGTGAAAGTATGTTCGTTTCCAAACAGTATTGTTTACATTTCATTCGACTTGATAGCCTCGTTTGTCACGCAATTAATTTTACTGCAGTATTCTGCTATGCACGGGTTAATTAGGCATAATAAAATCGTGAGTCATGACGTAACGTTATGTAAACATATTTGGTCCAATATTGGCAGCTAGTGATTGGTTGGTAGACGGACTACTGACAAATCAAAATTTAAAACAACAATATCCACTCATAATAGCTGTGTGTAGTAGGATTACCTCTAATCAAACGCAACACTGCGCGGGGTATGTTGCTGGGTGTGTGTTTTCATAATTGTCATTAATACAAAAATCATCGGTAAATCCCAGAACTGCATGTGGAGTCCTTGAAGTGGTACGATAAAGTGGAATGATGAATTTCCAGAAACGTGTATTATCTCAAGACGGACAAGACTTTGTCTTTTCGGCAAAATCAGATTAAGAGCTATAATGCCCCCTTAAATTTCTGAAATTTGTATGATGATAATGCGTGAATACCCACTTCTTTTCGAAAAAATCGGATAAATATTTGGCCGACTCAAAGTTATTAATTATTTGCTTCTACGTTATTGTTTGAAAGTGATATATTCATTGCTATACACCGTGTTCACAAGACTGTCAAACATTCTTACAAAATGAATGTAATGGGGTTTAACGTGCTGCTTTTCTGCTTCAACTGGGTTAATGAAGCCGGTATATTCTTGCATTTATTAAAGAGATATTATTCAAGAGATAAATCATTGCAGGTCTTTTCCTTACTTGAAATGCTACAAAAGTTATTATTTATACATATATACATACAAAAAGAGCCAATAATCAACCCTCGTGACCAACGGGTGGCTGGGATGTTGAATGGATTAAACACCAGATTAGACCACTCGATCCATCTTTCAATGGACATCATTCAATAAGAGGACTGACTTTGAATAGATATATCTGATTCTCCATAATAAAAAGATTAATTATTGTCTAATCATGAGTACTACAAACATGAACTACAATTGGCATCACAAACAAAAAAATACAGCACACACAAATTGATTTAAATCCATCTTTCTTCAAACAATGCATGTTGAGTTAAATAAATTCTGAACTGATATTTGAACAGTGCTTGATATTTCAGCTTGATTTAGTACTTGATCACCGTGAATTTGGCATCAGAATTCGGTGGAACCATTGTATATAATAATATATTATTAGATACCTTTCCTGATACCAAATCATATAAAAAGACCACATGGTTACTCATTAGAACGAAATACATGTAGAAAGATTATGTTGAACACAAAAGAATCAATTCAACTTGTTTTATATCATCTGTTTTATATGAGAAAAGTGCTAACTAATGTTTCAATCATGCAATAGTTGCTATCTTGGCAATTCTCTAATTTGTCTGTGTAATACTCCTTTAAAGATTCCAGATTTTTCTTTTCAACTTGTAATTTTTCATTTGACTCACTCAATCGTCGAAATCTCTGAAAATAAAAAATATATTTCTCATTAGTATTCTTACCGGTTACAGTCCAGTGGTTGGAGGGGCAAGGCTTGGCCAAAGGCATGCACTACAAATAAGAGGATGGGGGCTTGAGAGGGGGGGGGGTCAGACAATTTTGAAAAACGGGCTGCCGGAAATGCAGTCTGGTAGTATTTCAGGCGCTCATCGTTGAGTTAAAGTGTCTAACGAACGGACTTGCGAACCTCGACGAAGCCCAAACCGAGCGACAAAGAGGGGAGTTCTTGCGGAGGGTATAGGGACCTCCCAAAGACAATTTTGAAAAAGAAACTATCGAAAACGCCGCCTGACAATACTCAGTCCGGTATCGATACCAGATACTGTCCATCGCCTGATCGCTGGTTTATCCGACCGGATAAGAAATTGTCATACGAACGGTCTTACCAACCTCAACGAAGCCCCATAATGGGCGCTGAAGTATTGAGTCCTTCCGTAGGGTATCGTCTACCTTCTAAAAAAATGATGTCTGACAGCACTCCATCAGATGACCAGATACCGTCCATCGCTGGATCACTTGTTTAACCGACCAGAGCAGAAAGTGTCAAACAAACTGACTTGCGAACCACAAGTCTCCTCACGAGCGCCAAGAAAATTTTGAAAAATAGACTGCCGGAATACAGTCTGGCAGTATTTCAGGCACTGATCGTCGAGATAAATGGAGCTTACCAGATACCGCCTGTTGCCAAACTACTAGTGTATCCGGCCAGAGAGGAAAGTATCAAGCGAGCAAAGTGCGTGAATCAAAGCGAATAAATATTTTCGCCACGATATTTTGAGAAATACACTTCCGGAAATGCAGTCTGGCAGTATTTTACACACTGGTCGTCGAAATAAATAGAGCTGACCAGATACCGTTCGTCGCCAAATCACCAGCGTATACGAACAGAGAGGGAGGTGTCAAATGAACGGGGTTGAGTGTATAAAAGAAGTGAATTAATATTCTCGCCTCGTTGAACCTATGTACCTGATAATTTTCAGGATCGTAAAAAGCTTCTCTAAAGAAGTTTACGTGTTATTATTTATAGCAGGTTTATAATAGGATGGGTTCGGTAAGAAATCACTCGGCCTCTATATACAACATGCATGGGGATTTATTCACCGTAGAAGGTATTGATTACCGAAACATATCATAAATACTTTTTTTATTTTCTAAAAAAAATTTAAAAAAAAATATTTTAAAATATTGATACCGGAAAGGTTCAATGTAACAGTTTTCTTAATAATAAAGCATTAAAATAGCTCTACTTAGTAAACCAACACATACTTCAACAATTTCGTTTTCTTTTTTTGCCTTTTTCTCCCTTGAACGAAATGATGCTAATCTGTTGAGTTCTTTCGCCCGAGAACGTTTTCTGATTTTCTTCATAAAAAGCTGCAATTACATCGCATATACATGTATTATGCATTTACACAGATATGGATTTCATATTCCATAATGAAATTTTTAATATAATTTATTATCAATAAATATTTGCGGAATTCTATTAAAAATAACTAAAGAATTCCAAGGGTGATTTACAAATACATATAACTTGATCAGACAACAACATTACGCCCACCAGCAGTTATTCGAAGGGGTGCAGCAAGGACGCCACGGGATGTTGTCAGTCAAAAAACTCAATCCCCCAAAAAAGAAGATTCGGGATGTCGACGATATTTAAGTTATAGGAGCAATGCAATGAATTCTTATTTGACCGGTGAGTCGATCCCATCAACGTTAGGTAGCTGGACGCTAATTATCGAGAAAGTTCATCTTCTCATGTCCCCCACACCCCCTTCTACCTCCTACCAAATTTAAAAAAGATTCATTAAATACTATATTATTATACTCTTACGCGACGGACAGATAAGGTGACGAAATTCGGGACGGAACAACAATGACATAAATCCAATCCTTGCACGGAAGATCCGCTGTGCGACAAGATATTGTGATTCTTAACATGTATTTTAAATTTCATCACAATCGGGTCCAGAACCTAGTTAGTTATTACATGATTTTACATAATTCGCGCAAAGTCGGGAAGGGGCGCTATTTTGACCGGAAGTATCGGACTTAATCTCACGAAATTCGTACTACGTCGTAATTATGGTGTAACGGTAAATAGAAATTGTCATCTCTGGAGGGTCACAGTTTAGCATACCTCTTCTTGGCTGTTTGTTTCATCTGTTGTTATTTCCTCTTCACCTTTCTCGAGTCTTTTCATTTGTATTTTGATTTTCAACTCCTGTTTTATCAGGGGCAAACAGTTCCCATCACAGAGTGAGTCACCGGCTGCTTTTATTAATTCTTCTTCCTCGCCCTTAGTTAGCCACACATCTTCATCATCATTACTACTACTATTACCAATACCATTGTCTCCAATGGTCTGGTTTGGTATTGTCTGGCTTTTAGAAGAAGTGTGCCAAAAGTTTGAATTGTAGGGCATTTGTTTCAGATTAGTTTTTTCGCTTTCAACTTCTGGTGTGTCGAAGACGTCGGAGGTATTGAAATCATCCTCACAAATGATATAGATGTCCGTATCAATATCCTCATTATAGTTTATCGTCGCTACAAGATTTTCATCCTCGTCCTCCTCAGACATTGCAACCTGGTGACCCAAATCACCATTGTTGTTTATATGTTGATGAATGGCTAAACTAGAAGGCACTAGGCCGATCTCTATTGCCATCTGAAAGGTAAACATGTCTAGAATGGTTTAAATGAAATAATTCATATGATATAGAAAGATATATGTGTGTGACAATTAGACAAAAGTTTTCGAAACTTTTGTTGGTATATCATAAAACACTCAATTAATGGCGCGAAGACATCTTAATTACTCGAAGACATCTTAATTAATGCCATATATGATATCTAGTCCATTTGATATTTGAATGTAAATAATAATAAACACCCTTGGCACGGGATACTTTTCTTGCGATTGGAATGTTTTGAAGCAAACATTACAGATACATTAGTGTAAATATATGTTTAGTCATAAAATCACACATGCTGTACACGTTAAGGCATCTTTTAAAATAAAGTGTCTACAGATGGATGTAAAAAATTGATAAAATTTGTATTTTTAAATTGCCTTGATATATAACAGGGAGATTTGTGACAAGCGAAATTGACGTTGAAATTATATGCCATGAGCTAATTTGACTCGTTCCTGCAAAATCTGTACTAAGAAATATTTTGTGTTATGGCTATATTTAACATTAATATAAGAGAAGATAAGATTTGTTGTAAGTGCAGGAGGACCATTGAATACAAAAAGTGTCCATGTGGCAAAAATACGATTTGTCATTTTTTACACTAATTTCACAACGCTCCTGTGTGACCCTCGGTTTTTGATATTGCATGGTTAGTTATGATTGTCCCAGATAATGACGCCGGTGGTCGACATAAAATCCTGCAATCGTTTCGGAATGAATGTCAGAAGAAAAGAACTGACCGGAACTCAACCCACTAGAATCCTGCAAAATTCTGGGTTTTGATTTTTTCACCGAGGACCCGCGAATAACATCAAGAATTCAAATGACCGTCGATAATTAACCTTAGTACTTTATTTCGATACTCAGAATGTTCCTTGTGTCAAAAGCGTTAGGAAGGTTAAAAGGTGTGGGTATCATTCAAATCTAATCCTAGACCCTGTAAAGATCGACCTATAGTGTCTCAAAATTTGGTTTTCTTTAAAATCAATTTTCAGAAACAGTGAAGTATCCAGCCAGTACCATGCCATGGTATCATTAGCAGACAGCAGTAAAAACTTATAGGTATGTAGAAGGCGACTTGAGTGGTCCTAGTAAGTGCAAAATTTAGTCAAATCATTTATTTTCCGAATAACAGATAATCCAAATGTGGTGCCGAAATAGCCCATATTTTTCTATTAAAAAACAAGCCAACAGTGAGGCTGATGTCCCCCGCCGAAATCCCAAAATAAATAGATGACACATATTAATTAATCGCACATTTATTTTTTTCAAAAGTATCGAGCAATCAAACTGTACACCAAGTGTCATCCAAAAGTGTTTTATAAAGAAAAATGCTAAAACCGTTGAGAAACATAACGCTAACGCTACAATATACGTCCACATTCCTACTTTGATTGATATGGTACTTTGTCAAGAAGGCTAGGCGTTTGGTTTGTTTAGCGTTGAGGGTCGTGCACCAACATTAATAGTTGCCGTCCTTAGAGTATAAGGAATAACCAAGATAATCCATTCAGAATTGTGCCTTCCTAACACTAAAGGCAAAAAGTGGGCGTGGCTCTGACCCTGGGGGTCGGGACATTCATCAAAATCAATAGTGGACGCCCTCAGGCTATAAGGAATACATAAACCAAGTACCAAGCTGATTCATTCAGAATTGCGGCCTGTAAACGACAAACACAAAAATTGGTCGTATCTTGCCTGTGTGAGTCGGGACATGCAGTTGACGTCCTTAGGCTATATGGAATACATATCCCAAGTTTTAAGACGTCAAGACGATCCATTAATAATCGTGGCCTGTAGACAACACACATAGACACGAAGTAAAAATGGGCATGGCTCTGCCCCTGGGGGTTAGGAAATCACCAAAACAATAGGGGTCATCTTTAGGGTATAAGGAATAGGTTTGTAAAGTTTTAAAAGTATCTGTTAAGAATTGCATCCTGTAGGCGAACACAAGACACAAAAGCATTGGGCGTGGCTCTGTCCAGGGGGTCCGTCATGCACCAAAAATAATAGTGGTCAGTCTTAGGGTATAAGGAATAAGTATAAAAAAAGTTTTCAAGACGATCGATTAAGAATTGTGGGCTGTAGGTGACACACAGACAGACAAACAAAAAAATGGGCGTGGCACTGTCCCTTGGGGTTGGGCATGCACCAAAAACAATAGGGATCATCCTTAAGGTAAAAAGAATAAGTATTCAAAGTTTCAAGATGATACATTAAGAAATGCAGCCTGTAGACGACAGACAAACAAATACACGAAATGGGTGTTGCTGTCCCATGGGGGTCGGGCATGCACCCAAAACAAAAGGGGTCATCCTTAGGGTATAAGGAATAAGTATTTTAAGTTTCAAGATGACCGATTAAGAATTGTGGCCTGTAGGCGACACACAAAAAGAAAATGGGCGTGACTCTGCCCCTGGGGGTTGGGCATGCACCCCAAATGATAGAAATGTTCCTTAGGGTACAAAGAATAATCATTCAAAGTTTCAAGATGATACGTTAAGAAATGTGGCTTGTAGACGACAAACAAATAAATACAAGGAATGGGCGTGGCTCTGCCATTGGGGGTCGGGCATGCACCAAAAAACAATACGGATCATCCTTAGGGTAAGTATACAATGTTTTAAGAAAATACAGTTAGAATTGCGGCTTCTAGGCGACACAGAGACACACAAAAAGACAATGGGCGTGGTTCTGCCCCTGGGGGGTTGGGCATGCACCCCAAATGATAGGGATCATCCTTAGAGTATAAAGAGTAAGTATACAAAGTTTTAAAGAAAATTCAATAAGAATTGCGGCCTGTAGGCGACACAAAGACACACGATAAGAAAATGGGTGTGGCTCTGCCCCAGGGGGTTGGGCATGCACCCCAAATGATAGGGATGTTCCTTAGGGTACAAAGAATGTGTATGCTAAGTTTCAAAATTATAAGTTAAGAAATGTGGCCTGTAGACGACAAACAAATACATACTAGAAATGGGCGTGGCTCTGTCCCTGGGGGTCGGGCATGCACCAAAAACAATAGAGATCTTCCTTAGGGTATAAGGAATACGTATACCAAGTTTGAAGAAAATCCAGTAAGAATTGCGCCCTGTAGGCGACACAAAGTCACACGAAAAGAAAATGGGCGTGGCTCTGCCCCTGGGGGTGGGGCATACACCCCAAACGATAGGGATGTTCCTTAGGGTACAAAGAATGTGTATGCTAAGTTTCAAAATTATAAGTTAAGAAATGTGGCCTGTAGACGACAAACAAACAAATACTAGAAATGGGCGTGGCTCGGCCCCTGGGGGTCGGGCATGCCCCAAAAACAATAGGGATCTTCCTTGGGGTATAAGGAATAAGTATACTAAGTTTGAAGAAAATCCATGAAGAATTGCGCCCTGTAGGCGAACCACAGACACACACACACACACACATACACACACACACACACACACCCACACACAAACACACAGACAGGGGCGACGGCATAATACGTTCACATTATGAATGTGGACGTATAAAAATGAAAATTTACCCTAGTTAGGGGGATCCTAAAGTCAGACAAAAGCCCCCCCCCCCACGCTTGACAGAAGGGCCCTCTGGCCAAGGGAAAGGGCCCTCGTGTCCGAGTCAATCGTTTCTATACACTGTTACTGTCGAATCCATTACTGATGAAACTCAATCAAGATGAAACTAAGTTATCTTGTCCCAAAGTATCAACTAATCAAATTGCTTATCTCTGCCTACCCTAAGAAGAAAATGCTCATCTTCGAACTCCGTCAAGGCATTGACCTAATCATACACACCAATTTTGAACATTTTAACCCAATTCGAAGGAGAGTTATTGTGTTCCAAAGTCTCGGCAAATCAAATTGCTTATCGCTCTGCTTACCCTGAGCAGAAAATGCTCATTATCGATCTTAGTCAAGGCATTACTGTAATGAAACTATACACCAAGTTCCATCACTCTCACTTAATTAGAACTAAAGTTATCGTGTCCCAAAGCATCAACCAATCAAATTGCTTATCTCTGCTTACCCTCAGCGGAAAATGCTCATCTTTGAACTCCATCAAGGCATTGACCTAATAAGCATATACACCAAGTTTGAACATTTTAACTCAATTAGGAAGAGAGTTATTGTGTCCCAAAAAGTGTGACGGACAGACGGACAGACATACAGACAGATGGACAGATAGACAGACAGTCAGACAGACGGACGAACCCATTTTAATAGTCACACATTTTTCTTCGAAAGGGAGGGGGTGGGACAATAATTTTACAATTTCCATTTAATATTTGGTGGGATATAACGGGTACTAACCTCTCACAGGAAAAAAGTGGTCAAAATCCGTGCGCAAAGGATTATCACCCGGTGCTCTCGTGGATACTTCCTTAACTGTTCTTCTATACGAGGGAAATTTTGCCCGGACAGCGGCACTACGGCCTACTATTATATCGAATTCCAACTGTCAGGGGATCTTTTACGTGCCGCCTCACACAATGTTAAGCTATGCCCTTTGCGTCGCCCTTCCTAACTTATATTGCTCTTGGTAGTCACATTATGCTGGCTAGCCTGGAGGTCGAATGTTAGTCTCTGCATTGGCCGAGAAAGTTCATCCAGATTTTCCGGCGTGGTTTCCCCATGTCAGTGATGCAGGACGGAGGGCCTGACAAGGACAGCTGTCTAGTCGTTCGGATGGGACGTAAAACCGAGGTCCCGTGCAGACATTGGCGTGCATGTAAAAGATCCCTTGGAAATTGGAATTCGATATAAGAGTAGGCCGTAGCGCCGTTCCATTGCCCGGGCAAGTTTGCTGCACAGCACACACGGCATATGCTCTTCTTCATTAGCCCAGCTTAGGAGAAGAACAGTATAGGACGTTAAACCCCATTTCATTTCATTTATGCTGGTTACATGTATGCAAACAACTGTATACAGAAGTTTTGACTGATTATGAATAATGATTTGTTTTCATACTAGTAATTCTTTAATAGTAAATAGTGTTAAATATTGATTTGCATTCTGTAGATATTTGATTATCGTTAAAATCTTCATACTGTTATGAAATGGGAATTTGTAAAGTAAATATTGAAGTCGAATGGAGAGGCGTGATTGCCGACGCGTCACGTTTTTAAGGGCGGTGTGATGCAAAGCAACGTCGTTCTTGGCGCCATAAGTTTAGGCAGCATTCAAGGTGGCTGAAATAGAGCACCATAGATAACTTGGTAAAATCTGTCGTCAAATAACTCATGACCTTTGTATAGCCTATAAGTTAATATCAATATATTTATACCTGTATATCCAAAATGTATATTATTTTCTGTATAGGCCTACATATTTGTATAAAAGTGGAATTTTACATCTATTGCAATACATTTTGTCGGTGGGGGGGGGGGGCTTATTTTGAAAATTGATTCAATTTTGTGCTTCTTCACTTCGCTGATTACAAAACACTGCTGCACGTCAAATCACCACGACAAAACCCGACGACTACATTACACCTGATTTCGAATGCCTTCACCATCTGGGGGGGGGGGGGCTGCTGTCATTGATTCCCCAGTTGTACGTGACAAGGAGTAAGGTCGCATGTCTAATCTCGTGAAATAAAATTGCACCATATGTTAGTTCCGAAAAGAGGTGTTTATTCCAATAAACTGAACAAAACATTCACAGCACAAATATGTCGTCGCCCACTGACAACCACAAGTTAACCGACCTCTCTCACTGGAGTGTTCGCTCTCTCACGCCTACAACCTTAAACATTAAAGGGACTAGGCTACATATACATGTATAGTAGGCTATGATACTAGCACATTGGAATATTGAAAAAAGATGTATTAAAACATCAATTTCAAACTCTGTGTCATGGTACGAATCCCAGCAATTACTTTTAAAGACAAGTAGTCAGTAATCAAAGACTGTAAGTGAAATCTTTTGACAAATAACAATCAATTTATGAACCCCATAAATACATACCAGACGTATGTATATCTAAATCGTATAAATTCAAAATCTTGCACTCTACCCAAATGTGGGGAGCCGGGACATTTGTCCCAGTTTGCCCTCCATAGATCCGGTACTGACTGAGCCTGTACCTAAATGAGATGTATTAAGTTTGTAAAGGATCACACGCTGGGCTTAGTCACAGCTAAAAATAACGGTCCTAAGTTCTAACACAATAAAATGGATAAACCTAAGGCCAAAGGACGAAATTCAGCTAAGAGTAATTCCGAAATTTGTATTTTATCCAATCTTACCATTTTGTTCTCACCCCACACACCTCTCAATCAATGGAAACAGGGAAAATGACTAAACTCACCAGACGTATGTATATCTAAATTAGACATGTTGGGAAATCCCAGAGCTAACATATTTTTTTTTATTACAAATTCAGCTAGAGAAATATCTTTATTTGCAACAATTTATATTTTTTATTAGATGTATTTGAATTAAGACTGGTACTGTGATGCACTACTGCTGCATTGGTGAAATTTATTTTATTTTAGTTTAATGTAACCTGAATGTTGTGTAGGCCTATTATAGTCTGTTGCAGAGCGATATCGCGTAAATAGTTTCTGGAAATCCCGATTTGTAAAGTATTGGTCAATCTAAGTCTACATCACCCAGTCTGTTAATGGTATATATTTAGTCTCGATAATCCAGTTCTCTAGCTCTGTTACAAAAGCACACGTTTTTAGTCCCATAAAATAAATTCTAAAACATTTTGAAGTATAAGAAAAATAAATAAAGGTATTTGAGATATATCTGGATAAAACGTATTCCATATTTAACATAAATAGGTACAGAAAATAGTACGCGGGGCGTAAACTGGTTTAAAAAATTCTGCCCGTATCAGTTCATATTACTACGTTTGATGCAAACGACGCATGTGTGGACCATCAATTACGATGTGACGTTACCCGTAGAACTATTAAGTATAGTGGCTGATTGGTATCATATGATGTCCTGGTGTAGCCCTTCATAAGGCGACACCACGACAATCCGACATCACGACATTTTTAACCCGACACTACGGCATTTTCATTAAAAATGTCGCAATGTAGCGTAAAATTGTCATATTGTCGGTTTAAAATGTCCTGATTTCGGGTTGTCGTGCTGTCGCGCATACGATTACATCATGTGTACCTACTTCAAGAATACACATGATGGCAAATGGCCGCCATTTAAAATACTACGCCCGCCTCTTAGAGACGATAACTTAACTCGCTATAAATTACAAAAAAATTTACTTCGGCTAGAATTAAAAAACACCTAAGATTAACATTTGCTAAAAATTTCTAAAAAAACAACCTAAATTTATGGAAATGGGGCCAAATCAAATCAGGCAAATTACATCAAATAGTCCATGTTAAACGTATAGCAAAAATTTTAAACTAACGCGAGCACGCGCGTTTCTAGACAACGCCATAGCGGGTCATAGCAACCAGCGAGTATAAATTGGAAATCCCCAATGACGTAGATATTATAAATTGGAAAGCCGAGTCTGTCTTAAAATAAGTAGTACCGTCAGTAAACAAGATGGAAGCCATCTGCTATCGTGTTTGATCATGGAGTAGGCAAGCACAGGTGTGTCGTATGGCTGTCGCGTTGTCGTGGTATTGGGTTATCGTCTATTTTGCTCTCAATACTCTATGATTATATACCGGAATTTTGCTGCGTGGTTTCTACTTTTCGAGTTGCATTATGGCTTGGTTTGCGTGTTGTCGCCTTTTCGCTGACATCAATAAATACCAAAATATGACTATGTCGAAAGTCACCAAGACGGTATACAAGCCAAAATGCAAGTCGAAAATAAGAAATTAGGAAATAATGATTATTTCTCAATTTCCTTTTTTTGCGTTGCATTATGGCTTGGTATGCGTGTTGTCGCCTTCTTACAAAAATCAAAAATATGACTACGTCGAAAGTCGCCAAGACGGTAAACAAACCAAATGACAGTCGAAAATAAGAAATTAGGAAATAACGACAGGTATACATTATGGCTGGGTTTGCGTGTTTTCGCCATTTTACTGGCATAAATAAATACAAAAACATAACGAAGTCGAAAGTCGCCAAGACGGTATACAAGCCAAAATGCAAGTCGAAAATAAGAAATTAGGAAATAACGAGAGGCGCTATTATCGCAGTGTATTATTTCTTAATTTCCTATTTTCGAGTTCATTTTGGCTTGTATACCGTGCTGTCGCCTTATAGGACTACATTTTGTCGTAACTTCTACTTTCCGATTTTCGTGTTTTGAAGGGGCGAAAAGTAGAAATCATGAATCGTATAGTTACAGGCTTCCATACATATTCATAACAAAGGCAAGCTATGATCCAGCGCTCAATACGATGCTTTGAACAATGATAATAAAGCAACAAATGAGAACTTGGTCTGGGATTAACGTCACTGATGAATGATGGGGTGACGCATCTGCGCCTTACTATTGAACAACAGTGGATCTCGTCGATTCTTGGGGGCCTTTACTTAGAACACGGAATATTTGCACTAATGTCATACGGATCCTTTTCTCCGATTGGGCCCTTTTCTTGGACTGGAGGCCCATCTGCAATAATCCGCCACTGGTGGTTTCCAACCAAACTTTTGTTGGTTGCGATCCGATTCCAGTTACTAGCGTCTGATCGCTACCCCTCAAAGGTCACCTTTTACTAGGAAACATCATTATTGTTTACATTTATTATTTAGTATTATTTACATTCATTAAATTATTTATTATTATTTACATTTATAATTTATTATTATTTACATTTATATTTACATTTATTATGTAGTATTATTTACATTTATTACTATTTACAATTACCATTTATTATTATTTACAATTACCATTTATTAGTATTTACATTTATTATTTATTACTGTGAAGTATCATCATTATTAACATTTATAATTGTTTTACATTTTTGACAACATATTGTTTACATTTTTACACATTTATAAAAATTGAGGAAAGACGATTGGCAATGTGGCAAGAGGCGTAAATCGGGGATTTATATACTTTTCGTGAAAACACGGCATTTTTTCCAAAGTTTCACGACCCAACGAAAAGTGCTTGGCGACGCCACCCAGGACCGAGAGGTTGAGAATATTGTGGCATGTCAAGACTTTCAAGTACAGATCACTCTATTTGGCTTTTAGAGGCTTGGAACGTTCAATGTCACCATAAAAAGACAACAATTTACCTCTGAACAGAGAAAACGAATAAAAATTAATGGAAAATTTAGCCTATCTGGAATAATCACATAAAAATATATTCAAACGATCTGATTACATTATTTGAACTTTACCCCTTTCTGATGGCGCTGCTAAAGAAGGGGAAGGAATCACAATTCATCCCATAATCAATATGGCTGTTTATTGTTAACAACGTTATTGTTAACTAAAAACATTAAATTAATGTGGTTAATTAATTTACATAGGGAATCATATGGGGATTCTCCATTTGACGATGCCCCACGTATCTCATGCGTACCGGGGGTCCAAAAGTAACATGGCTGAAGTGCATGGCGTATCCCCACAAACAGGGTGCAGGTGACTTAATGATTAGTAAATTTGCGGGCGGCAGTGTCGGGTAAACCCGATGAAATTTTCGGATGAAATGATAATAATTGCTCCATGGCCGGTCCAACACCCCCTCCCCGTATAATGTTCCGCAGAAAAAGGTTTTTAGACGAATTGGACAAAATTATTTTTCTTCATTTTTTGTCCGATCAGCACTTCGGGTGATCGTCCGTCCGGCCGTTCGGGCGATGATCGCCCGATGGCACAATCCACCCCTGATCAGTAATTTTGTGAATTACTGAATTGCACTAATTATTGTCCGATAACGAAAGATAAATGGTGTATTTGTTGATGTTCCAAATGGTGTTCCATAGCACCATTTCCGCTTGCTATTTTTAAATGAAAGTCGTAAATTGGGCATTTAAATATTTTGCCACCGTCTTTGGCACCTGCACTTCTCATTGACACTTTGTAATTTGATTAAAACGTGATAACTTTATACAGTTTGGAGATTAAATGTATTTTTCTATTACACTGTTGTCAGATTGAACATTACGACAATCGCTGATCCATTTTAGATATAGATGATTGGATAATGGCTTAATGCAGCCCTGTTGGTGGACCAATCAACGTCGAAAAGCGGTGCTATTTCTCGTTCGAGGTTCAAAATGGCTGTCAGTATAAATATGAATCGCGATGTGCCCGGATCAGGAGGAAAAGTTTATTCACAACTTTCTATATATTTCTTACTGCAATTTTTTAAAGTCCCGCTTTCATTTTGCAACTTTTCTAAGTACAGTATCAGATAATATAAGGACAAATAAGGTGTTATTCTGGATAATTAATTGAATTAGATGTGATAAATTCTGTGTGTAGATCACATCTATTCTGAAAGACTGATGGAGTGATGGGCAGAGGACGGACGTAGCTTTGGAACAAAACACACTTTGTTATATTTTACTTAAAGCCTATGTCATCGACCAACAAAAGACACTTAAAATAACTATTTGAGACCAACAGTCATATCGTTGTCTTGACATTGTTCTTGTGAACTTATTGTTGACAGGTTGCAGGCTGACAAACTAAATTTAGGTTTTATTTAGGCTGGTCTAAAAATAGAAATAATAGGACACAAATTGTTACAACAAAGATTTATAAAGCTCAAACAAGGCAAGGGTTCCAAAACACACACCGGAAAGAATAAGGAATAGACTGGGTTGTATAGATCTGGCCTATGACAACCAGGTAATAATAAACTTAAAAATGTACTCCCATCTCTCACCACACCCATGGCCATTGCCAGCCTTTACCATACTACTAGTACTAGACCTGTACCTATAGGCCTTAAAAAAAGGTGGATAAACCTCTACATAAGCTTCTATTGCCACTAATTTCCAGATTTTAGTCCTGCGGCCATGTTGAATTCATGTAGTTTGCCTCTAGTTTATCTTGATATATTGTTACGGTAACACCACATCAATCAACAGCTACATGTAACATTGATTAGTGTTGTCCACACAGGCTTACCTGTTCATTCAGTAAACAAATGATATCACATGGCACTGATCAGATTTACAATGAGTACAACAGGCAAACTCTTAATCAAAAACAAGGATCTAATTATTTTTATTTGCGTCAAATCTGACCCTTTTTCTATTATTAGTAGGGATTAGCTGATGATTAGAATATAAAAAATGATCAATGTTATTAATCTTCTTTGGAGTTTACCTGATCACTTTTAGGTAAACAGAGCTATTTTGTTTGCCTGAACGGGAATTTGCAAAATGAAAAGTGGTTCAAATATTTTAATTAATTAGCTGACTTTATTTTTCAGACTTGACCGACTGTTCCTGCTTTTGGATACTGGATCAACTCCATTGATCCGGAAATCTGCAGCTGAACAGCTTGGAGAAGTTCAAAAACTTCATCCTTATGAACTCAATAATTTATTATCAAAGGTACACAAAATGTGATTTTGTTTGTATTTGTACGTACAGATCTTTTAAAGACCACATCAAATGATTCAGAATTTTTTTACGTACAGGTACTCAATAGTTACAAAATCCATTTTACGTCAAGTTCAAACTAATCTGATTAAAATTAATTCAGATATTTACGTTTTAGTATCCGACTGCCAAAAACGGTTTTCAAATTTTCAATTACAACCATAATCCGGTTGATTGGCTGGTGACGTCACAGGCACTACACATAGTATACACATCATCTATACAATATATCACTGTATATACACACTGTATGCATTCGGTCACTATGACGTCACTGGCATCTGAGGGGATTAAGAGTGTTTTCAATAATTGGCAAAGTAGTTTTTACGGGAGGTCTATTTTTACGACTTTGAATGAAGATAGCTGAATTAATTTTAGTCGGATTGATGTGAATTTGCCGTAAAGTGGATAAAATAACAACGGACTGCTCACATAGAGAAATTTTCAGGACCATTTTATGTGCACTTTAATGTTGTGTAAGGATGGAAAGACATTTTTGTTAATAATAAGCAGCGTTATTTAACTTTAGAATACTGGTAGCTATATATAAAACTCCTTTTTTGCAGGTGCATGTATACCTTCGTAGTTCTAATTGGGATACAAGAATTGCTGCTGGACAGGCAGTGGAAGCCATTGCTAAGAATGTTCCACAATGGGAACCAAGAGGTGCTCCCAAATCAGGTAAATGTTTCGTTGCTGTTTCATTGGGTACACTGAATAATTTATTCCCTGAAATATTCTTCATTACAACAAACATGACTGCATTAGTTAACTTTGTTCATATTGTTGCGAAAGATATTTTACATAGATTTACTTAAAGTCAAAAACTGTTGGAACAAATATATAAGGACAATGATTAGAATCTACTTTTAATCATTTTTTTACGCCCACATTTTCAAAGTTTTCTTTCAGATAAGCTGCTGTCGAGAAATTGCTGCGGTGTGAGGGGTTTCCCACGCTTTGCATGGTTATCTTATTATCAGTATTAATCATAATATAATAATACCTGCTTATATCAAAGTCCTTTTTCAGCATTTTATTTTATGATCAATTTCTATCATTTTTCAGAAACCGGAACTGCAGCTGCGCAATGTGCTGGAAAAATCCTGTTCACCCAGTTTGATGTTAATAAAGTTTTAGCTTTTGGTGCCAGTTTACTGGGTTCAGAGGGTGGACAATATGATGTGGTACAGTCTGCCATAGGTAAGTATAGTGTAAAAGGTAATTGGAAGTGATAGTTGTAAACATTTTGTTTGATTAATATCTTATAAACAACAATTGTTAAAACAGCTATGCTTTTGTCTGGATTTCACCTCTCATTTAATTAACTTTCTGAATTTGACTATCCTTAGGGTATATAGTGTGCTGCATTTTGATAATTTTATGGTGAACTAGTAGTGCCAGGAACTCGGCTAAACCTCTGTTTGAATAAAATTGTTTATTTAGAATTATAGAATAACATGTCAGCTGTAAAATGTATTGACACTAGAGTAAAACTAAACCAACTGCTTTTTTTGTAGCTCTAGACGATAAAGAACGTTTATCACAACAAAGGCAGTTATTAAATAAACGTTTAGGATTAGATTTAGCTGGTAATTTAGGGATTGAATCAGATAACTTATTTAATGATGAAGATCTTCATATTGAGAACTTCAATGGTCAAGTTTCTGGTCAACCTGCTTTCAACAAGGTAAGTAAAAAGTCTGAGTTAATATATAGTGTACCATTACTGATATTGGAATGGTTTGAGTCGATTTGGTATTTTATGGATTCTGTTATTGTTGAACGTATTGACATTTGTTATAGTAGTATATAAAAAATGAGTCGAGCTACAGGTTAGGTGTGTACTGAATTATTGGAGATATCTGTAGAACAGTAGGGAACAAAACATTTAATAGAAGTTACAATAGTCTTTTGTCATTCAGTCATAGTTCATTTATATGTAACCACTGATGGGTCCATCCTCTCATGGAGAAGACCTCGGCGAAAGTTAAAAAAATAAAAAGATTATTTGGATTGGTTTGTCAAATGAATGGGAAGGAACGGTTGTAGCATTTTGTCGGGTGTTTGTAAATAAATTGTCTGTGGGTGAGTGAAGCTGATTAATATGGTAAGTACATAATGAAAATTCAACATCACATATTTTCTTTGAATGAAAAAAAAAAATTATTAATTGTTTTTTTTTATTTTTTGATAAGCCGGTGGCTGATTTGGTTAAACAACAGTTAATGGATGTAACTAGAGGACTAAGTGCTAGAGAGAGAAATCGAGCTAAAAGAAAGGCTAAACATCTTGCTAAACAGATCTCTAAAGATGGATCAAGGTTTGACATATTAGTATTACTTTTGTTTTATAATATTAAATTGTAAGAAAAGTCGAAGTGCATTCAGTCAGAGATTAATGGCTGTTGTTGTATTAACAAATGACACCTGAAAAGTTGCATGACTGAAAATTTTGAATTACAACCTAATATTTCCATCGATATGAAAACTCTCGTCTTACTTGCCTTTTCCATGGCGATAGATCAAATACTATTTATAGAATATACATTTGTTATGCGCTTTATAAAGTGATTGTGCTGAAGTCTCTTTTATTAATTGTTTGACTTCAGAAAAATTTTGATGAAATTGGTCTTGTAAATATTGTCATAAGTGTGTTTGTTGTTTGTTTAGTGAGAGTTCAGCTGCAGATTTAGATCCCCCAGCCAAAAAAACAAAACAAGACACTGATAATAATGGTACATCAAGTGATAAAACATTAATAGATACTGGTGATAATACTCTTAATCTAGAAGAGGTAATTACTATTTCTGTATGCTTTGTAGTGATATAACATGCACCAGTTCTCTGGGTTCCTTGTACGGCTAAAGACACCTACACACAAGTTAGTAATTGAAATGAAAATATTAATCTTTGAAATGAAACATATATTAGATGTTAGTCTTGAAATATGGTTTGTGTTCAGTAGACCTCACTCTTGGGGTCAATTTTGAAACTTGAAAGTACCTTTATTAAGTTGATCTGTTACTTTCTGAAATGCCAAATAAGCAATCAGGTAAAATTGATATTTGTTTTAAGTTTCCCCTGCCCCTACTTTTCCTTATCGGTTTTTCAATGTAGACATGGAGAACATCTGCTTACAGCTAGCCCCAGGGATCCATTCACTTAATTTGATATGTTCGTTTATTTGTGATTTCTGCATATTGTGTCATGTCCATAGATTTGTTTTAGTGTGTAAGTGGTGTAGTCCCATTACACTGACTATTAAAATCATAATCATTTATTTTTTTTTACCAGATGGATGAATGGCCATTCGAGACATTTTGTGAAGTATTGATGAATGATTTGTTTAATAGTTCGTGGGAGATTAGGCATGGTGCTGCTACAGGACTTAGAGAAGTTATAAAACAACATGGTCGTGGAGCTAGTAAGTCAAGTGATACACCATCAGATCAGGTATTTAAAATTAAACAAATATTGTATTTCCTAATTAGAAATTGTCAGTATCTCCTAATGACCTCATATAGAAACAGCAGCTATTTCCTAAGCTTAAAGAGAAACAGTTTATATTTCATAATGTCCTCCTATTATAGAAACATTCTAGATGTTCTAATGACCTCATGGAAAAATATTCTGGATTTCCTAATAAATATATTCAACTGTTGTATTTCCTAATAAAATCATAGAGAAAAAGTCTGGATTTCCTAAAAGTCTGGAGGTCCTAATGACCTCATAGATTTGTATTTCAAGTTACATATTGTTTATTTATTTTAGATGACGGCTGTCAATCAGATATGGTTGTCTGATTTGTCTCTGCGTCTGCTGTGTGTTTTGGTATTAGACAGATTTGGTGATTTTGTTTCAGATGAGGTGAGACTTATATTATGCAAAATGTCTCCAATGTTGGCTCACTGACCGGGTGGGCCGGTGTTCGATTTCCACATTGGCAGAGAAAGTACATCTGAATTTTCTGACTTTGTTCCCCTTGTCAGTGGTGCAAGACAGAGGGCCTGGAAGGGATAATGTATAGTCGTTGGGATAATGCGGCGCAGAACAATGATTTTCATGTGGACATCCACAATTTTTATCTGATTTTGACGAATTTGAAATCTTAGTTTATCTTGGATCCTTTCGAAATTGGCATATATCATATTAAAATCATCATAGATTATGGTCCCTGATTTCACAAAAAGTAACTTTTTTAGTATGTGGACACACTAGGGGTCACAATTTTTATCCAATGAAACTTGAAATGTATGATTATAATTCTAAGATCTCAGTTCCTGTCGATATTCCCGCATATCGGACTGCAACTTCGTGGATTATGGCCCCTGATTATGCAAAAAAATCACATTTTTAGCTTGTCGTCTCTCTAAGGGTCACAATTTTATCTGATTTACAAAACAAATATATCATAACACCTGTTCCTGAACCCAAGACTGCAACATTGAAACATTGACATTGAATGAACCTTGAACTTTGCAACTTGATTATCACAGGTTGAAAGCGCGAGACTTGATTTTCAAAATGACCGAGGAATCTCATAGGCTTACAATATGCAGGCTATTATGCAAAGGCCGTAATAAGATGATTATAATGATGATTGAGTTTTGTAAAAGGATTAATACGAAGTTGTCAGAAATTTTATCTGATTTTGATGAAACTTAAAATAATTATATGTTTATATAACAGAGATCGATTCCTTTTGATATTGGCGCATATCAGACCATAGTTACCTGGAGAATGCAATTATCTGCCGTGCTTTTAAATAATCCTAATCTTAATGCCCTTTAATTAATATTTTTCTGAGACAATATTATTAAGAACATAACTTTGTTATTATAGAATTAGTTATGAATTATAACTATTATGAATATTATGATAACACTTTTTAAAGGTTGTTGCTCCTGTAAGAGAAACTTGTTCACAGAATCTAGGTGTTGCGTTAAAGTTTTTAGATGTAGAAGGGGTACAGGGTGTTACAAGTGTTTTATTACAACTGTTGTCACAGAGTCAATGGGAAGTACGACATGGTGGTCTATTAGGTATCAAATATCTTCTAGCAGTTAGACAGGTTAGTCATTAATCATCTTTTTATGGATCACAGACATGTCAAAATTTGTCATTATGATATGACTGAACATTTTTGATCAAGCTGCATGTTCGCAGGAGAAAATTATTTTCTCAAAAACATTTTAACTGATCGTGTGGAAGGTAATGAAATTATGTGGCCGTATATTGTTGTTACCTCTTGTCAGTCAAATTGCTTGTATTAAGTTGTAATCCCATTGTATACTCAGTGTCTATGTTCCTGTTTTAAAACAATTTCTGATTCTTATCAGCGTTATTACTTGTAATCAAATTGTTACATATTGTGGACGTCCTAGAGTCTTAAGTTATCATTTGATTGACTTGAAATTTACAAACAGTATTTTAATGTTCATGAGGCTATTGATTTTCAATGATTTCCAATAATTACTGTCATGACAAATATAGTAATCACCCTTTCAAATGTCTTGTGGATGCTCTATTTTGTGTTTTTTTAATGCTTTGATAACCTCCAAATGAATAAATATGTGACAACCTTAGTTGACTGTTCAGGCGACTAAGCTTCTGTGGGGTGTATGTTTCATTCCCTGGCAACCTATGTTATTACCTTTGGTATTCACAGCTGTATTTATCTTAAAAGTATATAATATATATTTATGTTTTTATAGGATTTAACAGATGCATTATTACCTATTGTATTACCAGCTGTATTTCAAGGTCTACAGGATCCAGATGATGATGTCCGAGCTGTAGCAGCAGCAGCTTTGATTCCTGTCAGTGATAAATTAGTGTTATTAATGCCACAACAGGTAATGACAATCCAGAACTTTCCTTAGATAAATTTCAGAATCAAACATTTTTGATGTGCTTATTAGCCATAACTTTGTGATTACATACACAGATGAGCCCAGTGTTATCATTCATTTACATTTTGCAACATTGTAATGTATAATTAGGGATGGTGTCGGGTGCAATCCTGGATATGTACGACCAAGAGGAGTAGGTGTCTGCCCAACTTTGTGGTGGTTTCTCTGACTTGTGTAGACCTAAATGTGTTGTGCTTATATGTACATAATGGTATATGAAACTGCTTGATAAAGTTATTTTTTATTGCAGACCCCTGTAGTAATAGATTGTTTATGGCAGACATTGTTAGATTTAGATGATTTAACAGCATCAACTAATAGTATTATGATATTATTATCTACTCTCTTATCTAAACCGTCAACTAACACTACCAGGTTAGTAACCTTGTTTAAATATAACTAGGATGAAAGGTGTGTAGTCAGAAAACAAAATGAAAAAAGGCTGTAGTACCACAAACAGACAAAACATTTTCTCATATCCCATAGTTAAAACCTATTTCATTTCATTTTCTGTGCTTCCAAATCTTGAGGAAATTTGTCAATCTGATAAGAGCACTGTAAAATGGAGCCATGTCTTTGTTGGTTGACGCTGGAATATTCAAATTTGAACCGGTATTTACAATTGGAACGGAAAGATACACTTATTGTTAAGGGTTTGTTTTTTTTTCTAAAATCCCCAAAAGTAAATAATTTCAATTTCCTCTGTCCAGTGCTGGAATTACGCTAAATTTCTGAATTTCAGTTTTATGTAAATTATGATGTCTTTATTTTGATTTAAGTACTTTTGAAATTTCTAAATAAAAACATACAATAGTATTTGAAACATTATTTTATTTGAATCAAAACCCTTACAGTTTCAACACTATTATTATAAAATAATTCCAATAATTTCATACAATGTTTAATTTTGTATGGGTTTTTTAAAATGGGGTTTTGCTACTGTATATTTCATTGTAAATTTTGTTTTTTGTTCCCATATTACAGTACATCTCAAGCCTTATCTGAACTAACACCAAGATTGTGGCCATTTTTTCGCCACAATATCCTGTCAGTACGTAAAGCAGCTCTAGAAACATTTTATACGTTGTTAAATATACAAGATCAACAGGTTAGTAATTTACGGCCCAACAGTTATAATGTTAGATTGTTCACTTCATCATAAGAAATAATCTTGTTCATATTTAACCTCAAGAAAAAGTTGTTCATTTTATTTTTTACACAAGAAAAAGCTTGTTCATTTTATTGTTAACACAAGAAATAAAGTTGTTTATTTTAACATATGTTTGATTCCAGATATGTTCTTTTCATTCGGTTTCTTTTCTTCCCACTTCTGGAAGACCCCAGCGTCCCCAGCACTTAATCAAATTATTGAAATAATGTAGACCATATTCAAAAATTCTCTCTCTCTCTCTCTCTCTCTCTCCCTATTGTAATTATAAAGAAGAGAATCATATACCATATATAATTACATGACAATTTAATAGCTGCACAATTCACTAAGGATTCTAGTTGGATCATTGATCTCCACATTATAGTAACATGGTTTCATTTTTGAATATTGTTCTGTTTGTAACTTTGAATTTGATCTGAAATTAATGTTTTACAGCAACCCGTGTCTCAGTGGTTAACACCCATTTTATCAGATGCTTTGCGCCACATATATCAACGTAGTTTATTGGAAAATAATGTAGATGTATTAAACCTAGTTCAGAAAGTTTGGTCAGTGTTATTAGAAAAAGCACAACTAGACTACCTCATCGTTGCTTCAGTGCCTTGGTTAGGAGTATGGCTCTGCCTACTTATGCAACCATCAAGAACCCCATTTGAACCAACTTATTTGTTAGAAGCTAAACATAAAGTGAGGGTAGGTATTCTCTTATCAATTATGTATCAAAAGCAAATAAGAATTATAGAGTTTACAGTAAAGAGTTTTAAGGCTAGTTTAAGTTGATGAGGAACTGCACATTACTAAATACTGTTTTTCATATGTTTAATGTAGATGTATATTATTATACTCACTGACGTCTTGCCATAATTTCTTAGGTTTTCTTTTTGCAGATTTATCCGCACAGTTTATCTTCCCATTACTTTTTTTGAATTTTAAAGCTTTGGAGTTCATATAGTGTTTTGATTTTGTTTTTTTTAAACTAAAATATCTAACCATATGTGATTTTTGATGTGTATATATCTAGCCATATAAAAATGCCACATGTCCATCCTCATAATTCGTTTAATTCAACATTTTAACTTTGAAATAATTACAGGAGCAGACTGTAGGAAAGCGTTGTACATCAGATTCTGGACCTGTATTAGATAAAGATAATCGTGAATATATAGGGGGTGTAGAGTCATTGAATAAAACTATAGTTGAACGAGATATTGATGTGATGAGATCTAGAATAGCTGGTACAAAGTAAGATATTCCTCAATATATACAACACTACAACAACTAGTTCAATGCTTTACAAATTTGTTCCTAATAAGCTATTATTGCAAACATAGCTTCTATTATGGGGTGCATTTGTGCCCTTGTAATATGATTTTACTGTGGGTCATTATTTAGCCTTTGTTACTGTCTGTTCCCTCTATAAAGCATCAACCTATTTGATGGAATTTCTATGAATTAACTGGCATTTCTTCTTAGACTTGTGGTCTAAGGGGAGATAATAAGAGGTTCAAATCCGGCTACTGAGTTCTCTCCCTTTAAATGAAATTTTGGAGTATTGATTGAAATTGGAAAATCTACTATCTAAGAATCAAACAAACATCTGAAAATGGTATTACATATTGTATAAATAAACTCATTTAATACAATATATTATCACAAACAATATGTTTATTAAGATCTACCCATAATAATGTGTTGGAATTTTTGTTTACAGTAAACAATATGTAAATTATATATATATATTTTTTGCAGATTATTGGGTTTATTAGCAGGTTATATTACAAAGCCTGTACCAAATTATCCTAAAGATGCTGAAAAACCTGTTGATTCACTGAGAAAACTGTTTATATTCCATTTAAATACTAAATCAGCTTTACAACGATATGTTATTGGCCAGGTGTTATATCAGTGGGCATTACTCAATAAAGTAAGTGAAAGTGTTTATTATTAATATGAAGAACCAAGACCTAATTATATTCTTAATAAAGCTTGTTAATATCCTTGAAGAAATTCAGTGTCATTTTCAGATAATGCAATTCCAGCTTGAATGCTTCAGCCTGTTACTTTGTGATTTGGATAGAAAAAAACAGGTTGCAGCCATGTTCACCAAAGTTATCCCATGACATTTGCAATATAGACAAATTATAAGGTTGAAATTTTGCAATCCAAGCAAAATTCACACATGCAAAGTATTGTTTTGTCCATTTTCATATTCATTTTTGAAAAAAAAAAAAATATATATTCAATTTTAACCTTTTTCTCGTCGTAGAATTGTGATTGTCCAGAAGATGTTAAAACTAAGTTATTGGAATGTTTAAGTGAGACTATATATTTTGATGAAATAGCTTTAGCTTTTACCAGAATGCAATCTGATTGTCGAGATTTTATAGCCTCATTAAAACAACAAGGTGTAGAAATGGATTCTCTTTTTCCTCCTGCGTAAGTTTTACTAAGTACTGTTTTACTGATAGCATATGACTATATTTTTATCTGGTGTCGACTAAACACCTATTTTTAATTTTTTTTAAGAATATAGGTTTATTGCTTCAATGATAATTCATTTATAATGGTAGAAAATTTATGAGGCAACTGATTTAGTTTGCAAATCACTACCGGTATTCTTCCATACGTTACTGTTATGGAATTATTAAAGCAATTTCTACTTTTAGATCTATCTTAAGTCTTGATCAAGCAGGACAATTGACGTCAACTGTATTTGATCAGGTAAAAAGTTCACTGAAACCCAAGGTGCTGCAGATGCTGGATGACAGACGAAAACAATTACAGATAACTGTCACTCAAACAACATTAGAACAACAGACATTAACTGTTCGGTAGGAGACAAAATTTATTCTTCTAATACTCTAATTCCATTGGTTTAATGATATACATGTCTTTGGCACCAAATTAACCAACTGCTTTTAAGTTTAAAGGGACAATAATACTCTTGCTGGCTTGGCAGCTCCAGAAAATAAATAATAGCCTTATTCTAAGTACTAGATGTTTAAGTGACCTATGTGTTGTGTAAATTATCCATTACATCCTATTTTACTTGTCCGGAGGGTTCGAAAATATTTTGAAAGTGACATTTGAAAAGATTTATGTTAGGCTTTTCAAAATCATTTAGTTGAATTTTTCCAATTTTTTAAATTAGGTGTGTTAAGATGAAATTTGTATCATCAATTAATTGAAATATTGTAAACAAAATACAATTTGTTGACCAGAATAAAGATTGGGACATATTATTCAGTTACAACAAGAGTGGTAATGGCGCTTTAAATAATTTAGATTAAATAATTTTTGGATTAATTGATTTTGCATTTTAGAAATTTTAAGCCCTAGATATGTTTTAAACATCATAGATCTGTGTTTGTGTTTATTTAAGAGTGTTAAGTAGTCTGGCTATGGCAGCAGTAGTACTGTCTGTTTTTCCTGAGAAATTAAATCCTGTTGTACGGCCATTGATGGACTGTATCAAGAAGGAAGACAATCGAAATATCCAGGTTTGTTGAATATGTACTTTTCAAATGTTATAGTTATATTACTACACAAGAGTATTTACTTACAAAACCTGAATCAATTGAACTAAAACATGTTAACAGTGTTTTTATAATAGTTCTGCTAACACCTTTTGCATTACCTTGACTGACAGAACCGTGTCAAGATCTTGATTCTGTACTTGGCGTCATAGTAGTCTAGCAATTGGGACACAGGACTCTGTAAGACTAGAATGTCCAGAGTTTGAATCCAGGTATGAGTCCAAAAGAACCATCAGAATTTTTCATACCTGATGTTCGTGTGTGAGGGGTGGTGTGTCTAGTGGTTCAGACGGAAGAAAACTGTGGCTTACTTTAACTTGTGTTCAAATTGCTGTGAACTTGAAAGAGCCTTTGACAGTTGAAAATCAAAGAATAGGATGGTATGACGTTGGAGTAAAACCCTATTCCTATCCATTTTACACTATGATTGTAATTCTGTCAATTTGGTCATCTATGGGAGTGTCTTCTTAATTTATCTGTAAATACCATTTCTTTCTATTCTTGAAATATATGTGTATTTTGTTATGATTGTTTACATTTTCAGGAAGAAGCAGCCAAGTCTTTAGCTAGAATGATTGAGTTTGTTCTTGAGAAGAATCCTAACCCTATTTCTAAAATAATAAAAAATCTATGTAATTTCTTATGCTGTGATTCATCTTATACTCCATTAGTACATCAGCCTATAGCAGTCAAGACAACAGGTATTAAACTTCATGATTAATTTTGAACTATGACTTATCAAAAGTAAAATAAAGATTTAACACTCAGTTTAGTTCATTGTTATGTTTAATTCATATAGGTAGAGACATTTATTCATTTCACTTAAGCATCTTGGGGCTTGATAACCTTACCAAATGTAGATTATATATAATTGTCATCATTAGGAACAACATGATTAGAAATAGCATGTTAAGAAAGAATATGATAGAAATACCTTGATTAAAAATAGCATAATTAAAAATAAATGGGTGTTGTATGTTAATGTTAGTAATAGTGTAATTAGAAATAAATTGCTTAGAGATGAATATGTGTTTGTAAATATTGGGGAAAACTTGGTTGGGAATAAATAATACGTAAATATTTAGCATAACTTGGTTGGGAATAATTATGTGCGTATGTAAATATTGGGAATAACTTGTTTGAGAATAAATATGTCCTATAAAATATTATTAGGAAAACATATTAAGACATTAATATGTAGATGATATGAATAAAAATGTTTAGGTGTAAATATAGTTCTAAGGAATGAATATGTGTATCGGTCTGTTTCACAGAGAATTACTTACGAGTTATCTCTGTCACAGATGACTGTTCTCAACACGTGCATTGACTTCACATGGCGTCAGTCATTGCCTCAATGTTTGCATAACACCTAACTGCTTCTGGCAAAATGATGCATTTTCCTCCTTTTAATACCCATTTACACTAAATAGGAAATATTTTTTAACTTCAAATACTTCAAACGTCTTTATTTATTTTTCTTATACTTCAAAAATATGTTTGAGAATTTAATTTGTCGGAGTAAAAAAGTTAATACATGTATGCCAAACTCATCAATGTCTCGTCGATGTCATGCTTATCAGGGATTGTAGCTGCCAAGCAAATATTCACTGCAGGATCAGTTTGTATGTGTATATGTAAATATTAGGAATAATAAGGTTAGGAATAAATATGTGATACATATGTACATATCAGGGAAAATATGGCAAGGAATGCATATGTAAATGTTGGGGGTCATGGTAAGATAGTGCCTGATAAGTAATAATTATGTTTATGTAAATATTAGGAATTTCATGGTTGGAAATAAATATGTGTAAATATTGGGAATGCCATGATTAGGAAAGAATAATTGTAAATGTAAATATGCAGAATAACATGATTCGGGAATGATTATTTGTTAATATTTTCAATAAATGTGTAGATGTAACTATAAGGACTACTGGAATTAGGAATAAATATGTGTATATTTATAGATAATGTAAATAGACATGATATTTTTGCATTTCAACAGAAAATCAGCCACATGAAGTAACCTGTGATATAAATACTGGTATTTTAACATTAAGTAATTTACAGAAGGTATATATACTTTTTGTGTTTTCTTATTAAAAATAAAATAGCATTCAGTAAGAAAATTATTAAAGGCACCAGCTGTTATTATATCAATAAAAACATCCAAGTATTATAAAAAAAAACTTCATAAAGATTGAATTGGATTGAATGAAAAATTTAGAATTATTATTACTTTATTTATCCAAGTAGAAACCAATGTAAACTTAAAATGGCTTCACTTTGGTTGAAACTGATCAAATTGAATCATTTTTGAACCAAAAGGCTTTATGATTTTAAATTCTGTATTTAACATTTAGTCTTGTATATTAGTTTGATTTTGGTAAACATAATTTATTTTCTGGTGTTAAAGGCTCCTGAAAAGAATAGAAAATGGTTACGTAGAAGTTTAAGTATTAAGTCAGCAGATGTTGATGTACCTAGTGAATTATTACAAGAAGATTCTGAGGTAAGAATTTGTTTTATCTTTTTTTAAAAATGTTCTTTTTGGTGATTTTTATACTCTATCCAAATTCAGGCCCATCAATCTTTTGTGTAGTCATTGCGATAAGCCTTCCAAAAACTCTACTTGTGGGGAGTACATTCTTTGCTAGGTATGTTGGTTTTTGTTTGGTGG
Source organism: Patella caerulea (assembly GCA_036850965.1). NCBI lineage: Eukaryota > Metazoa > Mollusca > Gastropoda > Patellidae > Patella > Patella caerulea. Next base: position 13,994,320 of record JAZGQO010000014.1, on the reverse strand, counting down.
GGGGTTGGGGGGTGGAATTACTTTAATTGTTTGAATCTTGAAAGATGTAGCTAATTCTACAATTTATTTATTTTGATAAGATCTTTTAAAGTAATAATTTTGATTATCAGGTTCAACAGATGTTAAAGATACAGCGACGTGGTGGAGATGTAGCATTATCTACTATATGTGCTTATTTTAATGATAAGGTGCAGACTAAAGTACCAGTATTGTGGGAATCTTGTATAAATCAACTATTAGCTGTACAGGATACCAATAGTAGGTTTTAATAACAATTCTTTGGAAGCATATTTTGATTTGAGTAAATTCCTTGGCCCTTGTGACAAAACGCATGACCTCTGAAACATATAATGAGAACTAATATTAGGTCAAGCACTTGATGGTTATTTGACAAAATATTTTCTGAATGCACAGTACACAGTCTGTTGTACCTGTGCCATTTCTATGATTATTTACTAGTATATTTCATTACTAAAAGACATAATATGTTTGATTTTTTTTTGTAGAAAATTCAGATGAGGAAAATTTGTCTCAAGAACTAGTAAACTCATTGCAAGTTTTAGAAACTGTTAGTTCTTCTTTTCATTCCACAGTATTAACTCAGGTAATTATTTCTTTGATGGTGCTAGTAGGCCATTTGATACCAATGTGCCGGGCGAGTACAATCAAATGACTCAAGTGTTATTAAATCCCCTAGTTATATCTATGATAAGATAAACTTGACTTTTACACTGATTTAATAATTTTTCTATGATAAAATAAACATACTTTTACACTGATTTGATAAATATCCATGATCAAATAAACATTGTCTTACACTGATTTTATAAACATATTTGATAAAATAAACCGCTGGTAGTTTTATACTGATTTTATAAATATCTATGATAAAAAAAATAGTTTTATATTGATTTAATTAATATCTATGAAAAAATAAATATAGTTTTGTACTGATTTAATTAATATCTAGGAAAAAATAAATATAATTTTATGTGGATTTAATAAATGTGATAAAATATAGTTTTATACTTATTTAATAAACATCTTACATCACTGATAAAATAAACATCATTTTACACTGATTTGATAAATATCTATGAATAGATAACATAGTTTTACACTTATTGAATAGATATCTATAAATACTTTTACACTTAATAAATATCTGTTTTTCCTATTGAGTTAATGAATAAATATTATCTTAAAGGTATGTTCCCTTGGGATGAGTTAGATAAGCATGTGCATCTTTTAAATTTATTGTTAACTACACCTGTTATATTTCTCTTAATCTTATGACCTATAAGAATAGAATTGAAATTGAAAGTCGACATTCAGTAGAAAAAGAAAGTCAAGTTTAATTAGCAGATGGTTGAAAGCTTTTAGCTAATCATTAGCACATTGTAGGCTGCGGTGTTTACAATATGGCTATGAACTACTGACAACACATACTTGCATATCGCTATGGGCAGGCTCCATCCTTTCGCTCATAATTGTAGAATATGCATATTTGAAATCGAATTGCATTCCCCTTGCATAACTCATAGCATATTTGTCTTCAGCAACAGATATTGTAAGTTGAAATTGTGTATTACAGTCTGGTTATCATTATTTTACAGGTTATAGAAAAACTTCCATTATTATCAGTTTGTTTACAACATAAATATACAGCGGTACGACATATTGCAGCTAGATGTATAGCTACGTTATGTCAACTACAAACACATCATACTATGCATTTTGTTATAGAAACTATTATACCCATGTTAGCATCTACAGACAGTGAAATAAAACGCCAGGGTGCCTCCGAAGCTCTAGCAAGTATCCTTTTAATAGTGTATGTTCATTATGGTACTTTAGATATAACAATATTTTCATACTTCATGTAATTTTCAGACAATCAGTTTAGAACTTCTCATCATATGTTTAAGATGTTAATTATTTAACAGTCCAAGTTAGTAAAGTTACATACTTGTATATTTGAATGTTTGATTTAATAACACACATTAGTCTTAATATGTTGTGTGAAGTAATCCAAGTCAGTTGATGGAACAATTGTTCAAAATATTTTAATCTCAAGATGATTTGTATGTCATTGTGCATTGTTCTTACTGTGCTTAAAGTGATAACTATTCCACATTTTTGTGCAGGTTTTGGGTAGTTAAAAAAAAAAAAATATGGGAAACAACCAACAGCCTTATCAATTATTATTTAATGACCTTAACCACTAATAAGATATAATAGAGTTATTAGGTATAGATATATTACCATATATAGTATTATTAGTTGTACCTATATTAGGTTGTATGTGTGATCAAAATGAAGCCGTTAGATTAATGGCTACTCATTGTTTCGCTAATATGATACGTCTCCTGCCATTAGAGGTTTGTTCTTCTCTACTTACACCTTAAATTAATATCTATCTGTATAAATGAAATTAAAAATCACAAAAAAATGATATTAATTGTGTTATTCTTTTTGAAAACGTATACATGTATAATTAGCTGTATTGTAGTTTACAATAACTGTTTGTATTTTCTATCATGTGATGATGGCTAAATTGCATATCCATTCCTTTTAGTCTTAAGATTGCTAATAATGAAGTTGAATTTTAGTATTAATTTTGAAGGACGATTGAAAAGAAAACAACTTAATATTTTCTTTTGTAAAAATTAATTTGGTATCTAAGATCTATATATTTATAAATCACAAAATGTTAAATTTCTGAATTTCGAAAGTACATCTATCTATGGCTTTATTAGCTGGGTTTATAGCCTAAATAGTTACTTAGTCATGTTTTATTACTTTAGGCCGGTATACCAGATCCACCTGAAATGAATGCTAAAATGATAGAAAGAAAGGAGAAACAGAGAGAATTTTTAGAACAATTATTAGATGGTTCAAAGATTGAGTGTTATAAAATAACAGTTGATATTAAAGCTGAATTACGTAAATATCAACAAGTAAGTATAACAGATGATTCTTTTATCAAACATTGATCATAATGTAGACAAGATATCCTGCAGTCGTCTCGGTTTTTGTTATGATATGAATGTATTTAGCTATTATAAATTATATTTTCAGCATTTCCCTATTTAAGTTTAACTGTATGAAATTAAATAAGTTGACTGTTTATTTTTTGGATTATTTCAGGATGGTGTTAATTGGTTAGGTTTTTTAAATAAATATAAATTACACGGTATATTATGTGATGATATGGGTTTAGGTAAAACACTACAATCTATATGTATATTAGCTACAGATCATTATCAACGTGACACAAAACATAAGGTTAGTTACAAATAGTTTTATTCTCCGTCTTAGAAACTTCAAGGATGTAGAGATGGATCAGTAGATATTGAATGTTGTGTATACCAAACATTAGTATAGGACAGAACTAGAAGCAAAACAAATTCTAATGATTTCTGATAATTATTTTATGGGTTCTTATTTTAGTGTGTTGTAAATGTTTTCATCACTAACAAAAGTATTTGACAAACATTGTTGACTGCCCAACGACTTAGCTGCTGCGGGCGTATATTTTGTTGCCTGGTAACCTATCTTTTGAATATGTGAAAAAGTTTCCTTTATAACATGTGACTAACATCAACTGTGGTTGACTAAGTATTCATTTTATTGTTTTGTTGTTTACTCAATTACCTTTTTTTTTAAATTTTTTATCCATATTATTTTTGTATTTAGGAGAGAGGTCATATAGGCTATGCCTGTTCCTCAATCCCTTTCAATTTCTGAATAAAATATTGTTTAAAAAAAAAAAAAAAACATGTGACTATAAAAGACATTATATTTCATTATGCAAATTTTATATTGTATTTTATTTATTTTCAAGGAAAAAGAAAGTCCTGACACTGTTCCACTACCATCTATAGTTGTATGTCCACCTACATTAGTTGGTCATTGGGTTTATGAAATTAACAAATTTGTTGATCAAAGTTTTTTAAATCCACTAATGTATGCTGGTCCTCCTGGTGAGAGAATCAGGTGAGTTTTGAAAATAATTTTAAAATTAGAATGATGCATGTGATATCAATTGATGACATAATCTCATTTAGTCTGTATTTGTTTCAGTCTTAAAAGTACTAATATTGTTATTTAATAATAAAAAGCAACCACATACAATATTGTGACCGTATATAAACTGATTCAGTCCACAAGCTCACTGATTTCACAAATAAACAATCTGAAAACTCTTAATTCTTAAATTAGTTGGAAACCAAAATACGGTTTGTTTACAGTAAGACTGGTTAATGAGACATTTCCTATTGTGTAGACCCATTTCACTTGTCTCAACCTTGTGGGTTTTCTCCGGGCACTCCAGTTTCCTCCCACTGCTAAAAGACCCCTACGCGTATTCGAATTATTGAAATAAAATTAATTCATGTTAGTCCCGAAATGACCTAGTTGTGTTGAGTGGACATTAAACCCTCTCTCTCTCTCTCTCTCTCTCTCTCTCTCTCTCTCTCTCTCTCCCTCCCCATCTTCCATTAGCCCAAGTTAGGTGCAAAAGAGTAGGAGGTTAAACCCCATTTCATTTCATTTCTCTCTCTCTCTCTCTCTCTCTCTCTCTCATTTCACTTGTTAGTGTTACTTCATTATAAAAACTAGTTATTGTCTTTGTGAACTTAACTGACTTTTTTGATTCTAACAAATTGACTTTGCTTTTTTTTTAGCATTTGAACATTGACAATTAATGCAGATATAAATTTAATATTTTTCAACTGATTTATTTTGTGTAGATTACAGAAGAAAGTGAAGAAGCACAATTTAATTGTTGCGTCATATGATGTTGTAAGAAATGATATCGATTTCTTTACAACCTTTAATTGGAACTATTGTATACTTGATGAAGGACACATTATAAGAAATGGTAAAACGAAGGTATGATAACCAAGTAAATTTATAAACAATGGTCTGATTTCGTAGTTGATTGTGGGTAGAAATTAAGTTATAATGCAATGATATTTTGAGAAGAAATACTTTTGTCTAATGATAGTGGAATTGCTTTAAACTCTTAAAGTTAAAAACAATAATGAGAAATATGAATTTAAAATTTCAAAGAGAAATTGTACAGTTTGTTATTAGTTGAACTGTTAAATTGGTGAAAAACGCACTTGTTTCTTTCAGTTATCGCGAGCTGTGAAACAGTTGACCTGTAATCACAGATTAATATTATCAGGAACTCCCATCCAGAACAATGTCTTAGATCTGTGGTCGCTATTTGACTTCTTGATGCCAGGATTTCTTGGCACGGAGAAACAATTCCAAGCTCGTTATGGTAAACCTATCATACAGAGTCGAGATGCTAAAAGTACAACAAAAGATCAGGAAGCTGGTAAGATAATGCATTTGATGAAGACAAAAGGTTGGAGTCTGACACCTCCATTTACCCCATTCCCCTTTTCGAAATTTCCTGACATTCAAGATTTGGATATCCAGTTTGTGTTGTATCATAAGTAATTGAGTCAACGGGCGTGGTTTCGATTCATCTGTTGTACATTTGTACATGACAAGGAATAGGTTCGCCTATCTAACCATGTGAGTTTCCTCCCACTGCTACAGACCCCAGCGTTCAAGCGAATTATTGAAATAAAATTGAACCATATTATGTTAGTCCCGAAATGACCTAGTTTGTGTTAAGTGGATTTTAAACCCCATTTCTCCATAAACATCAACAATAAAGCAAAATTCATTTTCATTCTTTTATTTGTTATGTATTGTAATAACTCCAAAATATGTTTCTATATTTCAGGTGCCTTAGCTATGGAAGCTTTACATAGACAAGTTTTACCATTTGTACTGCGTAGATTAAAGGAGGATGTTTTACAAGATTTACCACCTAAAATTATACAAGATTATTATTGTGATCTAAGTCCATTACAGGTAAAATAACACAACATTATATAATTGTTATCTAAGTCCACTAAAGGCATTTGTAAAGTGCATATACGTCTCAATTTATTCAACATTTCTTCAGTTTGAAAACTGTATATCTGATTTTGTGTTATTTGTTGTATTCTTCCAAATTCATTCCAGGTTGAACTGTATGAAGACTTTGCAAGATCTCGTGCTAGAAATGATATAGATGAAACAGTTACTTCTCAAGATGGGAAAGAGAAGAAAAGTCAGGCACCTACTCACATATTCCAGGTATATTTGTTTGTTTATTGTTAACACAAGAAAGTGATAACATGTCTGCAAACAAAACTTGATTTTCTGAAGAATTTGGTACATCACAATTTAGTGTTAGACTAACTGATGAGCCATGTTTGTACTGAATTCTTGTTGACTTCTACCAATCGATCAAATAAGAACACTAAAACACAGTATCAGAATTTGTCCAGTACATGTATTATATGTGTTAATTTCTTGTATCTTCAGGCATTACAATATCTACGTAAAGTATGTAATCATCCATCATTAGTTCTCACATCCAGTCATCCCAAATATGATCTGATTATGAATAAATTAAAACAAGATAAAACAACACTGCATGATATACAACATGCTCCTAAATTAACAGCTTTAAAGTAAGTATAACTTTTACCTACCTCCATACAATTTGTCTTTATCAACTCTCCATCAAATTCCAACCATCAAGGGTATTTTATGTGTACATCTTCTAGTATTTGAAATCTGGGATGTATTTAAGAGCAGAGGGAAGGAGAACTTTTCTATAAATCAAATGTGCCGGTCCTCCATCATTGATATAGATTCCGTGCTATAGAATGATTACACAGATAAATAGAATTATACATAAGCCCAAATGGGTTTGATGAATAGTTGTCTGAAGGTCTTCCTCTGTTTCCATCAGTCTCAGGCCTTCTAATCTTTAAGCACCTTGATGCCACTGCCGTCTTAGATTTATGGCTATCCAAGTAACTAGACAGGCAGGTATATAAAAACATTTTAAATTGAACATAAATAGGCCTACAAAAAACTTTCAAATGTTAAATGACTACTGAATTTATTAAATTTTTATTTCTAATTTTTTTGAGAAATTGATTATTGTGTTTTCTACATTTCAGACAATTATTAAATGATTGTGGGATTGGTGTTAGTACAACTTCTGTAGGTGGAGGTAATGTTCTGGGTACAGATGTTCCTGTTGTTAATCAACATCGGGTTCTACTATTCTGTCAGTTAAAGAGTATGTTAAATATAGTGGAACATGATTTACTCAAGTAAGTACTAAATACTGCATTAAAATGCAATAAACACATACTTACAGAAAAACAATAACTGATTTATTTAGGTAACTTTTATTCTCTCACTGTTTTCAATGATACTTATCTGAACATTTTTGCTTAATACATTGTTTTATATCTACAGAAATCAGATGCCGTCTGTGATGTATTTAAGATTAGATGGTAGTGTGCCAGCTGGTTCTAGACATGATATAGTTCACAGGTAAATATCCTATTACATTTAACCATATTCTTTTATTATATTATTATGCAACATTTAACCATATCCTCTTTATTAAACATGACATTTAACCATATCCTCTTTATTAAACATGACATTTAACCATATCCTCTTTATTAAACATGACATTTAACCATATCCCCATGGGGATAAGAATTTCAGCAATTGAACATAAAGACAACTTTAGTTATTTTTCCAAATTTGTAACTTTGCCAGTGGTATATAAATACTAGAGCATTGTAGTAATGACTACAATAGTAATTGTAGGAAGACCACATTACATGCAAAACCAAAGTAATAAGACAAACTACACAAGCATTGCAAGAAATCGACAAATATCAAATCAAGTGAATATATACTGAGCGCCATAGAAAACCCATCACTCAGTTTTTCGTAAAACAAAATGATCCTGTAAACATATCTTATTTGTTTTACTTCTTATTGCGAACAATATTCAAATGGGAACACATCAATAACAACACATTTGTACACTTATGGATGTTTAATCAATACTTTTGGTTTTGACCCCTCTGACTTTGTACCGTTGATTAGAGATTAATCCATCCATAAGTGTACAAATGTGTTGTTATTGATGTGTTCCCATTTGAATATTGTTCACAATAAGAAGCAAAATAAATAACATACCTGGTATGTTTACAGGATCATTTTGTTATACGAAAAACTGAGTGATGCGTTTTTTCTATGGCGCTCAATATATTTAGGGGCCAGCTGAGTGTCAGTTCAATACTAAATGCTACTGAAACAATTTACAATATTGTATTTGTAATTTAGTTTGTTAATTGTATTACTATTATTGTATAATGATTGTATAATATTTGTAGGTTTAACAATGATCCATCAATAGATTTATTATTATTAACAACACATGTAGGAGGTTTAGGTTTAAATCTAACAGGAGCAGATACAGTTATATTTGTAGAACATGACTGGAATCCAATGAAAGATCTACAGGTAAAGTGTTTATAATACATCTCCTCTATTTCCCCTCTACTTAACTTCATTTTAAATCATACAATTTGAAAAGAGTTAATATTATTTTGTGTAAAAACAAGAGAAGGAAACTGTTAATGAAGCCTTACGTAAGAGCTAAACTTGCCTGTTTCTGGCGTCAAAGGTTATATGAATTATTATTTCAAATTTTATTCACATTACAAGCCCATAATCGTCGAGAATATGAATGAGTTTCCATCTGCCAATCATGGCTGTTTTTTGTCAAAACTCCCCTCACTATAAAGTAATTTGACTTAAATCATTATATTTTAACTATTTAAGCAAGAACAGCCATTTCTTTCTCTAAACCTTGCATAATGCATCTTTAACTAGCTGTGATAACAGACTTCTAGTATCCAATGTAATTGAGATGTATGAAATATCTAGAACCATTGAGTAAAAGAGGTACAGAATTATGTTACCAATCAAAATAAGAATTGTTATAGTTTATTTATTATCTATTTCAGGCTATGGATCGTGCTCATAGAATAGGTCAGAAGAAAGTTGTGAATGTTTATCGACTTGTTACCAGAGGAACATTGGAAGAAAAAATCATGGGGTATGTATATTGTCAAAATCCATTGCAACTTACTGATGTTTGAATTGGTTATTAACTCATGGTTCCAGTCAATAATTATAATGTAGCCATCATAGGTCCCAAACCCGAGGGTCCTGGCATTTTTGGCTGTGGTTCCCCATTGTCAGTAGTGTAGGACGAAGGGCCTGGCAAGAACGTTGGAATGTGTATAAAAGATCTGTTCTAAATAAGAGTAGGCTGCAGTGCAGGTGCCTGGGCAAGTTTTCCTCAAATAAGCGATTTTATATAGGCTAATAAAGCTTGTTATCGTATCCAGTATTTATTATATAAATTTTGTAAATTTAAAGTTACATTATGGGAGATAAGATAAAGAGATGGCAGTTCTAACTATAATAGTTAAAAACTAGATAGTGTAAAGGTAATTTGCTGAAAATTTCAGTCAAATTGATCCACTATTAGCCGAGAAAAAAGCGTTTGAAATATTCACATAGCCTCGGCCATCATTACTCAAATCATTAATATAAACAGCTTAGTCTCGATTATCCACTTGATTGATTTAATTATCAACGGCCATTAAGCGGCTTATATGAATTTAATCCGCCAACATCGAAGGCTAGCCTTTCCATCAAGAGTTTATTATGGTCTGGATATGTTAATTAATGTCTAATTGATTATTTAGATAACATTTCAGGCCTAAAGAAAGACCTGTAATAAGTAGATTTTGCTCTTGCATAATGCTATTTTAAATGAATAAAATATTGTTTTAACAAAAAAATGTCCTCATAGCACATTGCATGACAATAAACACCCATCTCATTTTGATGTTGTGTTTTTGAAAGCTTAAAGTAAAATTCTTATTCCAAGATATTAAACATTGGACAACACCTGTTAATGCCAGATTGTCATAGTACAAGAAATGTGGATAATATGGGGGAGGTTTATACAAAATATTGATTATAAAATTTAGCAATTTTTTTTTTCAGTCTTCAAAAATTTAAACTAACTATAGCAAACACTGTCATTACTCAAGACAACTCTAGTCTTCAAACAATGGGGACAGATCAGTTGTTAGATCTCTTCTCATTGGATGATACTAAAAAGGGAGAAAGTGCAGCACCCTCCACATCTGCTGATGAACCCCCCAAGAAAGAAAGTATGAAAGCTATTCTTCAGAGCCTGGAAGGCTTGTGGGAGGAACCACAATATGATACAGAATATAATTTGGATAATTTCATGAAGTCGTTAAATAATTAAAAACCTTTAGTGAAAGCAATTGGTCATGATATTTTAGAAATGGGACTGAAGGATATGTATGTGCACAGTTGACAATAAATTAAAGTGTTAAAGATACTGATGTGGTGAGATCATTCATTCAATTAACGGTACAGACACTGTCCCAACCATACATTATTTACATCTGATTGCAGAAAACTTGGGTGATGATTTTATAGAAATTCATATGGTGATAGTAGGTCTGTAATTCAAGTTGAGTGAGAGATTGAGTAACATTTGGGCTTATGCCCTAGTGTGGCATCAGTATATTATGAAACATCTAGCACATAATCAGTCTGTCAAAGTAACAACTGTACACCCAAGTAGTATTTTTCATTCTTTAACTCTAAGTTCATTATGTATTATCATCTGTTCAGTGCTGAAAATTTCTTAATTATTCTGTGTAAGTAGAAATTTGAAAACAGAACTTTGTTAAAGACTTGTTATGTATACATTTATGTTTATAGTTAATGTTTCATTTTTTTTTTCTGGATTTAAAATTGGTTTTCTACTATTATTACAGGAATTGAAATATACAGTTAGCTTGTTCATTTTGTATTTAGCATTAGTTGAAAAGTTTGCAATAAAATATTTTTAAACAGAACAAATAGTTTATTTGGGGAATACTTTAATAGGCTAGTTAGTCTAGACTATAACACAATCATTTAGTCAATGGTAATCATTTTTTTTTTTTATTTCTGCAATCTTTTGATTAACTTATTGAGCATGAAAGCATGTAAATAATAAGGGGTCCTGTATTAGTAATTTAATGGGATTTGTATCAAAATTTATCATTGGGCATGTATGGAAGTACCGTCCATGGAAACTTATCTATTCATTCAGTAAATGAGATCTCAAATAAATAAGAAACCTCATCTCTCAACCCTTTGTATTTCAAGATAAGAGATTATACTATACAAATCCATCTGGCAAATCCCATAGGGCTTCGAATAAACAATTGCTTAGTTTATTAATAACATTTCTGGTACAAATCCCCCTCTTTTAATTATGAACGTCAGTAAATCAAGAGTTGTTTATCAAACTTGATACAATGTTGATAAACAAAAGTTGTTTCACTAGACAGGGCTCTCGTATTTGATAAATTCTAATATTATAAAATCAACAATTGTTAAGATGTTACATGCCAGGTGTAACTTAATAATAGCTAATAACAAGCAAATCAGTATATCTCAAAGTTTTGAGCTATTCTTCGGCATTACTCTAAACACTGCATTTTAGATCAGTTTTTAATTTTAACAAGGAAAACCCTGCCAATGATGTAAATTACTGTTAACAACACGTCGGATATCATAGTTTTAATTTCAGTTTTATTTGATGGTGTTGAAAACATAGTACATCTATCAATTGAAGTTCCACAAATACACAGTCATTGAAGTAAAAAGCTCTGTTAGACAAGAACAATATATATCATATAAATCTTAATAGAACTCATGCAAATAATATAATAAATTAATTTCATAATTAACAGTTCATGGTGAAAACAAATGAGCATTAAATAAATCAACTTGGTCTTTGACATGACTAACATTTAAAATATCAACTGAGATAACATTAAAATATACATTTATACCAAATGTTTTAAAAACTTTATATGATGTACTGAGGAATTGAAATATAACCTATGATTAATATATAACTTAAATAACAGTATAATAATAAATATGTTGATATAGGCTATAAAATGATACATATATGTATTTCTTTAGGATTATTAAAACTAGAATCATGATTTATTCTATAGTATTAGTCGTCTCTTAGAAATTCCCTTTTCTAAAAAATATATCCTTGACGTCAAGAGTTGAATTCCGTCAAAAACCAGTAATAATAGTACAGAGTGTGACCTACCCTTCAATACATTTGATAAAATAATAATACTTGGTAATAATAATGTATTTTAACATTGAAATGCTTTTACGAATACTTTTGATTGACACCAGTATTGATCTTTAAATTAAAAAACGAAGTGATTAGTCACTACTATCTGTTGTATAAAGACTATTGCTTATTTTATCATAAAATAATACAAGACAAACACAGTTACATTTTCTAATTTAATTAAAATACATGTCAACAGCTTAAGGCCACACGTTTTGATAATTTATACAATGGTCACGTTTAAAAGGCATTTATTGTTTGTAGAATCTGTAGATTCATGATAAGAACCTCATCTGAAGTAATGGCCTGAGAAATCGCCTCTGGCTTCAGTGGGATTAGGTCTTATCAAGCAAAATATTGCCAGGAATATGTAAGAATGTGTCTTAAATTCCTTTGCTTTAATTTTTTTGGGTAACACTGGTCTAATTCATAGGTTTGTTGGTAGAAATAAGATGAAGAATTCAATCCTATCAAAGCAAGTATTTTAAAAATATGTCCAAACTCAAATTACTTCTTCTATGTGCTTCTGCTTTAGTTGGATAACAATTCTTCAATAGAACACTGTGCATGAACAATCTTCAGATGTACAACTAATCTGATCAGCAAAAATCTCAAGCTGTCCAAGTTGACTCTTGTATCTTTTTTTTTTAAGACAAACACACATTGATATTTTTTACTGAAGAGATCAACTTTTGTGAGGACTGCTTTTCAAAAGGAAATTAAGTTTTACACCGAGAGACACAATAGACCTGAAACTGATGAATGATTATACATTCATCAATAAATGACACAGTGTAATGTAAATATACAACTTGACAAATGACAATGGACACAAGCAAATTGTTAAATTGATGTTTCAATAGCAAACACTGGGCTTGTATATATTACAGCAGCCATATTAATAATTTTGATAAAAAAAAATGTCTTGACAGCATGCATGCATTATTACATTTAAAGACATGTATAACATAGAATTCAATGTAAAAATAAAAAGCAATTACATGCTTATACATTCAGCCTTTATTTACATTTCATTTGTGACCCAGAACACTCGATACATTCACCCAAACAATCAGTATTAATAAATTAAGGGTTGTCAAATTCCCACTGGAACAACATAGGCACACACTGCATGTATTCAAAACCCTGTTCTCTTTTATCCTGTGCAATTGGTTCAAGCTCAGTGATACGTTTTTGAAGAAATGCAATCTTTCAGTTTCCAGTTGGGGTTGGCCACATGCCAACAAATTCCAACCTACAGTATTTAAGAACCTGGATAACCATGTTAAAGAGATTGTCGCTCATAGTCATACATTTAAACAATGAAATTCTCATTCTTAGATATGCAACCCTGTTCAACAAGTTCAGATATTTTTTCAAACAGCTCAATATTTTAAGTTGAAACTCTATATTATGTGGTGCAAAGGCTATTTCTTCACATCTTAGCATATTATTTGTACTTTTTTGCGAAATCAAGGACAGCTCCTTTAATATGTTTGAGCTTTTCCAGCGATGAGAAACCAGGATTGGTAAAATCAAGATTATAATCTAGAAATTAAGTAAAATGATATAAAGAACAGGTGTTTTGAATACGCCAACAGCATGTTAGTCATTATAAACAATACAGATTTTGATCTGGTTATAATTTCATCTTTCAAGGAAGGATTCAGATATAGTTATTTCCAGAAACAGGACTTAAATCATAAGGCAATGAAACCCAACCCATTCCTAACTTCTAGATCAATAACATAACTTTTTCTGCTTTTAACCTATTTATGATATAGTCATTTAATCATGGACGAACACCAATTTGACCAGTAGCAGAAAATCCATACATATAATTTATTGCTGTTATAATAATAGTTATTATTAGTAATATTATAGTTGTCCCTACTTGGCCTTTAAAATACTAACACCTGCCTGTAAGATAATGTTGTAATAGAATAATGAAAATCAATGCAATAATTTTCAATAGACAGCACCCACTAGTGCCCAATTCAATCTAGATATGATATTTGTTTTGCGGATAGATGTTCATGACTGTTTAATGATATAAATACTGGAAATGTAGCAGACGCTACATAGGGCAGTCATCTTAATAATAAATGTTTTATAGTAGTTGTAGTTTAATGATAAGATTTTGTACTAATTTACACTACATGAACAGCAGTTGAAATTCTTCTAAGAATTGTCGTATTATTATCACACAAGATACATAGTTCAGATCTAGATAAACAGTTCTCAATCTGTAGATGGTCCATAAATCTGTATCTTATAAACATTACAAAATATTCTCCTGAATTACACATCTCCTCATTTATTATACAGTTAAGAACCGGACAGTTACGATTCTCTGTCTCCTACACTTTGTACAATTAGATAAAGATATCAGCTGTATAAAATATATATAAACTAGTAATAAATGTACAATTTGATCAGTACTTCACACCAACTTCTAGGATATATGAACCTCACTATGTGTAAATATAAAACATATTCCTCGTAAACGAAACATCCTTGTTGATCACAAATCGGCTTGTATCGTTGACGTACTATTACATGTACCTTCTGTATGACATAGATAACCTTGTTGATACATCATCTTGTTAGACCACTAGCATACATATCTCCTAGTCTCTTTAAGAAATCGGCTCATTTTCATATCAAGCATACTGGAAATTTCTCTGTGTGAAATACATACATCATGTGAAGATGGTGTGAACAGTCTATAATATATCTCAGATCTCAGAAGTCTCCATTCCTAGGATATATAGCTCTCTAGGTGTTAATAAACCAAATAGTCCCCATGCTAAATATTCTGGAGGCATCTCTGTCCAACACTCATAAAAAGGGATTATAGCCTTGCTGTTGTATAGGGGGTTGGGTGGTATTATTATAAGGTAAAAGAGGGGTAGGTAATCCAGGATTAACAGAAGTGAAGCCAGGTGTGGTGTTTTGAAGCTGGTTCATAGGAACACGAGGAGCAGAACCTTCAAAAGGATTGTTCATTTGACCACTGCTAGCAAATGGGTTATTACCTGGAAAAAGGAGAAGATTATTTTTATAGTGTGGGAACAGCAAGTTTATAATAATAAAGGAGCTCTTAGTGACAAATTTATAAGGGGTCTAGTTTGTGTGGGAAATAACCTAAATGAAACAAATGAAGCTTTGTGTTGCACAACAAGCCAGGTAGTTCAAAAATTTTGACTATTATTGAGTACTTCTGGGCATAAGAACCTTCATGTAGAATATGGCTGATTTTTAGGAATAAGATAGCCGATTTATCATTTCCACATTTGTCTTCCCACAAAAAGATGTCGCTGTGAAATTAATGTTACATTTAAATGGCCAAACTTTGTTTAGAATTTTTCTATCTGAATAATTTCTGGGCCAGAATGTTTTAAAATAAAAGTACTTAAGTGTTTGTGGTCTAAACCATTATTTTTGAACTTTTATTCTGGCCTGTTGGGATTCCATAGTTTTATTCTTGAAAATATCTATCTGGTAGTGCTAATACAAAAGGAGACTTTTTCAATTTTATAAAGAATATCCAGAATTAAAGTGTTAATTTAAGCTGTTCTTGGAAGCCAAAACCTTTTCATCCTTCAAGTTTGTGATAATTTCTATGAGATTGCCCTGTTCTTATTAGAATAACTGTAAATATGAATTAACTTCATCAGTCAAACAGACCTTTTGGTGGATTTTTAGCAACCAACTCATCTAAATTAACGAGAGCAGCATTAGCTCCTAAAAAGTCTTGAGGTGTTTTTCTAGCATTGGTTGTTGCTTGATCAATACTTGAATTCATACCAGTTAAATCCCATAAATCTTTAGAATTATTTTCTGTTTGAGCTGGAAATATAGAATGAAATTATTTGTACGATTAGTTTGACCGGGATATTACAAAATATATTCACTGATCAACCACACAAAAGACTTGGCAGCAACAGCCCATACAGATTTCACTGTCTTTAGAAATTTTAAATTGAAATAACAGTGAATAAACCCAAAAGATAACAAGCAATACAAGTTCTCAATTGCAGTCCCTACAATTTTTACAATGTATGCATCCATAACATGTTATACTGTGAATACATTTTTGTGAATATATAATCCAAATACGCATAGATAAAATAAAATCTGTAGCTCTTAATATAAATGGCAGTGTGCCAAATTTTAATCAAAAAATTCAGTCTAGAAATAGAGAGAGAGAAATGTGATTTAATGTCCACTCGACACAAACTAGGTCATTTCGGGACTAACATATGGTTTAATTTTATTTCAATAGTTTGTTTGCGCGTAGGGGTCTTTAGCAGTGGGAGGAAACCGGAGGAAACCAACAAGGTTGAGAAGGCGCCCCTATCTCCATACCACATACACTCACACCAGGGATCGAAACTACAGCCGCACGCCAGAGGTGACCGGCCAGCTAGAGGTCGAAGCGTGGCACTCTAGACCACTAGGCCATCTCAAACCCTCCTCTAGAAATAAGGGAATTGCCCATGAAATATCTGTAGGCCTACTAATTATACGACCGTGTGGCAAATTTCAATCTAACATTTGAAAGTATAACCTCAAATACTTCTGGAAAATGGAATTTTCACAGATTTTAAGTTGAAAGACGGTGGTAATTCAGTCAAAAATTAAGTGAATACCCCATGTCAGACGCTAATAAAATATTAAATAATAAAACATATTACCATTTGATTTAGCTGGGGAATTTTCATTGCTTCTAGCACTCAGCAGATCAAATGCATCATCTATATTATTTGTTCCATTAGTTGTAGGGGCGTTCGTCTTTGCATTAGGTGTACCAAATGCATCAAAATTACCAGACTGGTTAGCTGTGGCTTGTGGGGGAAGTCCCCATGGATCTATTTGTGGAGCTAAAATCAATAGAAGGTAATCTTTAAACCAAATAATCAATAATTTCAATGAAAATTACTGGAAATAATGACACTAAGTAAGTCTGCTCTCAAAACTCTTGGTCTTATAGCATAGCTAAAAGGCCTGGCAGGTTTTGTGTACAAGACAGGGTATGCACATCATTACTCATGAATTCCCTAAATTTGATACAAGATGCTGCATGAACCTGCTCTCTGCCTTCAATACTGGTTCAGTAAGACTTGTAAACACCCAGGGATGCAGCCTTTACTGTCTCGTACCTTTACCAATCATACACACTAAACCCAGAAACCGAAATGTTGCAGAGTGTTGTTACTTCCCCTAAAAATTCAAACTTAATAGCAGGGTTATGTCTGATATTTTCATGTTTGAATTTGTGATATAAATACACCTGTTATTCTTTGATTGACAACCATTATCCTCCCCAGAACACCTGATAACACCTGCCATAAGGTTAATTATTGCATTTGTGCTTTATGTGGTTATAAAGGGTTTTAGAACAACCTTGGTCATTTTGGACTCTGTGTGTGGTTTCGTAACGCAGTTAGTGCTTCAATCTCCAAACTAACATAGGGATCCCCACTATTATAACCAATTCTGTAGTGTTCAAAAGGATAAGTAAACAGATTGTTAAATGATACTGACCAGGTGAAGATTGGTTTACAACAGGAGCTGGGCTTGATACACCCCATGGATCACTTGATGTTGGTGGTTTAACACGAGCTGGTGAACCCCATGCATCCACATTTTGATTGGTTGGTTGAGGTTTTGGTGCTCCCCATGGATCTGCAGGTTGTGAATTTTGAGCTGGAACACCCCATGGATCTGCTACTCCCCCTGACATGTTCAATATTGTATTATTGGCTGTTGGTGGCTGAAAATAATCAATTTGAAAATAAGAAGTCAAAATTTTCAACTACCGGTTTTAGACTTACAATAATCAAAAAAGATAGAAATATGGTTATTTTTTTTCTAAAAACATACTTGACCAATATTGACTGTTTCTCAAATGAGCTACCTAAATCCAACACTCCTAGTTCTAAAGATCTTTCTGCTGCCCATTTATTGATAGTAACGTAAAATATAATAATCTTAACATAATCATCTACATGTAAATATATATACATGTAAATATTTCCATTGTTCTGTATTACAAATATTTGTATAGTACTATATTATTAGTCTATAATTATCCATCAAGTTAATATGAAGGTAGCTCACCACACATGCATCAAAGCAGTTGGTTGTAATATTTCATATTATTAGCCACATACATATCAAACATCCATTTCACAAATCTAATAACTTGTTAATCAACCTAGTCAACACATATTTTTTTTACCTATCTACATATAATTGCATATATCATGCAATTAGCTTTATCATCTGACACTCTACTTCTGTTTGAGTCCTGGTAAATAATAAACAGATTTCTTTGATTATTAACAACCTAGTTAACTTTGGTTAATATAAACTTACCTGTGTGTTTAAAATGAACTCCCGTTAAATAAAATCCATTGCACCACTAAATGTCACAGCGTATAAAAACAGTTCTCTCTTGAAAAATTGAAATCCCACAAATTTTCGGTTAAGAAAAATATCAATATGGCAGCTGGTTACGTCACACCTCGGGAGATATCACTTTTGTATTAGGGGTGACAGCTGACAGCATAGGAAATGTGGCATTTTTACGTCAATTCAAGTTTGGTTTAAGTTAAGCACGTCTCGACTCGGCATTGAGTTTGGGCGTTCGCACACATAACAACCTGTATTTTTTTTAATTTGTTACCGTCTTAATTATTTGGTTAGCATCTCGGATGGGATAATTTTCTTTTTAACACGCATGAGGAACAAAAATAACTACATTCTTTTCACGGGCCTTAAATATTACCCATCTTTATAATATGGTATGATAATATTATTATTTAACATGTATGCAGGCCATTTACAATTAATTTTCCGCTTCTTACAGGGCATTACGGACTTATTGCCATAATTCACTTTGAACGCTGTCACTGAAGCGGTTATTATTTGATCGAAAGAATGAAATCAAATTAATAATACACTCAGAGTCCTCAGCCACTTCGGAGATGTGCTTCGTGATCCGTGTTAAACTCTTTATAATATAAAGAAGATAGGATATCATTAAAATCTATATTTTATATATGACTTTATTTTTACGAGTATCCGTGAAATCAGTGATTCTTTCATTGCGAATAAAATTTCATAGACTGGCAATTAATGGTCTCAATATAAAGCTCCTATGTAATTCGTCGCCCAAACTCAAACGATTGTAATGTTGGCGCTTTGCTTTGAGTATAGCACGTGCTTGACAAAATATGCGTCAAATTTAAACAACCTTGATTCTGTGTGTTGGATTCGTCCAATATGTGACGAAAGCAATGTTATTATCTACTCTTTCGAAATAACAAGTAAATATTCAAATCTTTCAAGAGAGAACCGTTTTTATTTGTTGGGATTTATAGTGGTGCAATGAATTTTATTTAACGGGAGTTCATTTCAAACACACGGATAAGTTTATAATAACCAAAGTTAACTAGTTTGTTCATAATCGAAGTAATCCGTTTATTATTTACCAGGACTCAAACAGTAAGTTTCATGTTCCAGCCAGACAAGTTATAGCACCAATTGATACAGATTTTATTTTGCAGAAATAAAGACATTGGTAGCACTATGCGGCTTGAACGTTTCAGCAGAATAATTAATGTATCTATATGCTTGTGTCATGTGACTCATGTCATATTTCGAGCAATATAAAACTTGTCAACTAACTCAAAAATTACTTAGGTTAGAACAGAGTTAACAGTCAGACACGTCACAGGTACCAAGGTTTATGACTTTACAATTCCAACAAAATAGTTAATCAAATATTTCCATGAATAAAGATCAATGTTCAAATTATTCCATACAAAAATAATTTAATTGAGAAGAAAATAGATTTCAACCATTATGGCAGGAAGAGTAAATTTAGGTTAACATGTGGAAAAAATATATTATTCTTTAACTGATAAAAGCATTGACAACAAAATGGGGTTATGGGAGAATAATACAGTTTACAATGAACACCATCTATTGTCCATTTCATATTATCCTGAGACCCGCTTTCTTATATTCACCATCATATTTGTAACATAATGATCTTCGTTTACAACAGTAACAATATATATTGTTAGTAATATCACTTTCAAATGTACAGTGGGCAGTGAAAACATAGCAAAAGTTTTATTGTCATTAATTGAAAGTGATATTGTTTTCTCTTATTTTGTAGAATAAGAAATTTAGGCTATACATGTATATATTTCTCTTTGTAATATTTGTCATCAGAAATGGACAATATTTATGTAGTTTTTTTAAATTTGTGTTAATTTATCATCAGATTTACAATGAATGGTCAATCAGTAGTAAATACTGACATTCTAGTAGCAGGACCACATAAAATCAATATTCTGGTTCTCCAAGAATCCTTCCAAAAATAGAATATGAGAGGAAGGATTTATTTTTTTGTTGTTTATATTTTGTTATAGATCATCATGTTGTTAAACAAGCAAACATCATATTTCAAGGTTCTACATTAATTATCCTGTCATCCTTTATTCATGCTGTGTACACAATTACTAATTCTTGTGTATAATAATACTTCTCATGTGAATACGGCTCCTTACACCTCACATCTCCATTGGCCATGAGTTTAACTTGAGGTTATTTCTTTCTTTTTCCACATAAATTTCGGAGGATTATTAACATCCACAAAATAATCAATCTTAAGATCTTTCGAAAAATAAGTAGTCAATGTAGGATCGTTCAATGCCATTTATAATTTAGCAGGGTTGTGTACTGTACACTTCAGAATTCAACTGGAAACTTTCAAAAAAATTACCTCCCTTTATGGCAGAAAATATGAAAGGGCATTATAATCATTAACAATGTATTTAGTTTAAAATAAAAACGAGCCATGTGTCCGTTTTAAGGGATGTGGCAGTATCTGAGAACCAGAATATCTGTTTTATAAGGCCTAATTTGGAACATTTAAAATATGGGAAAAGGATTAGACATAACATTATTATGCAATGCACACAAAAAGCAGCAATGACACATGGATCTATCCTTAAATATGGACCATGCCTGTATTTTGAATTAGTAAAAAGTTTTGAAATAGTTCAAGTTAAGTAAGACCGAGAGATAGAAAAAATGTGTCGCAAAAGGCACTTGAAATTAATATTGAAAGACAATATTATTAATTACAATCAAGGACATCTCATGTATTCAAAAAGATTATCATTATCTATCATAAAATATTAAGCACGATAAACTGGAATAAAATTCTCTGTTGAGGTAAAATCAAAGACATCTAGGGTGCATTACTATATAAAGTAAATAGCATGCGAGAAAAAACAAAATCCAGATATATAACCCTTACTTGTTGCTTTTTTCTCTAACAAGAAAAATGTCAAAAAAATAATCAATAATAAAATTAGACTGAAAAATTAAAATAGACTAATCTAATGTGTAGAAATTTCAACCAAAACAGACAATTTGGATTCAATTACTATCAATGTAAAGTTCTCATTTCATACTTTCAACCAGTTCTAAATTTTAATGAATCTATTCTAAAATCTAAAACACCCTAAATATCATTTCCTTTTCTCTACTTTATATACTCAAAAAAAACAATAAACTAGCTGCATACATTTATAAAAGGAATTTACTGAATTTTGTATTTTTTTTTACCTAGGACAGGCTACCTGCAGGATTAGGGTTTGGTGCTTTAATTTCATACAGGAGCCAAATAGCATTACAGACCCACTGAACAAGTAACGCTAACGATGAAGGTACCCTGTCCTTGGTAAATGATCTTTACCACATTTTTGTACTTGTCTTAGATCTTCAACAGAAGATGTTCTTTATTTTGAACAGAGGACGCCCAAAATCTGATACTACGGATCTTTCAAAGTAGTAAGTAGGGTTACCAACTGGAGGTAAACAATTTATAAACAGTTCCTACAAAATAATGTAATTTAAATATGCAGCTTGTTTACTATAGTCATGAGTGATACCAACATAAATTATACAAAGTACCTCGTCATCATGTTGTTTTTTACTTTCATCTATAGCTAACTGTAGTTTAATATCATCACTTTTCTGTTTTCTTACTTCTTCATCATGTTCTTCTTTACTCATAGCTAGTGCTAACTGTAACTGTATTTCTTCTTCACCTAGCGATGACGGTCTAGCTAGAGCTACATCTGTTGACATTCTTCTACCACCCTCAGATGGAGAACCTTCAATATATACAATAGGTGTCAGTAAAATTACATCAAACTATTTGCTACTGTTTTGGCTAGTCTATAAAAGACATATTCATAAAATATATATGTACAAATGTAGGTAGCCATGTAACCATGGACAGTTGGTGACTGAGGGTATCAACAGTGTTTGATTAACAAAAGCTAATTGCTCTATAGTTTTTGAGTAAAAGAACATCACAATTTGCAATCCATGTGGTGGAGACTGCGACAATATTTACATTGATCAGAGAGTTGCAAATATATTCTGTTTTCTACTATTTATATTTAAGTAAAGACCATGCCTCTTCTAAGATAAATGTACAAATCATGTCACTTCTTCAATTAATCCAGTATAAAGAAAGAACATTCAAAACTCAAAATGCAATTCAATGATATAATCATGCAATCAGGTACTGTATCGAGTCAAATAATGTAATACTCTCTTCATAGCAATGTTTGTGCTTGGATACATATCTCAAAGTCTAGATCTAGCAAGTAGGGCTGCAACGATTCATCGATGAATCGATGAACCGCGATTTTGTAAAAATCCACGATGCACGATACAATCAATGTCCGTATCGCGATTCATTATCCAAAAAATCCACAAAAAAAGACCAGCGTTCTGTCGTTTAAATATCCTAACGTGGAATGCGTAAATAATTCCACAAGCAAAATTACTTTTTTTACTGTAAGCGAGTACGTGTTATCACACTCTCGACAAGTTATTTCGCCAAGAATAAATAATATCAGTCTGGATAAGCCACTGATAGATCAGTGGGATAAGCAAGTCGAGCTTGAAATAAAGTAACTTGCAAATTACGCACTTGAATAATATACGGAAAAACATAGAGCATATTATTATAAATACGTCAGTAATATGCGAATTGTGCTAAGATTAATGCACGAGATTGGCGATTGGTGCATACATTGGTCAGCACAATTATCATTTCTATATTTCTAATGTATAATAATATTTTGACATTCAAAATTCCGTACTGTTATTTTCTTCGCCATTGCCACATCTGCGACTGACCTGACAACGAGAAAGCTTTTCATTGGCTGAACTTGTTGTGGCAATACGAGCCAGTCATATTGATTCTGCAGCTGAATTTTTATAATAATAAGGCATTCGTCAACAAATTCAATGTGCCAAAGTCAAAGCCCAGCTAAGGCATGGGCCTGAGGGGCCCAGGGCCCCGCGGTTCATGGCAAAAAGAAAAATTTCAGATGACAGTTTCACAGTAATCGATCTAGCGGCGCGAAGTGTCGAGTCGGAGCTATCCACCAACCTTCAACTACCTTCTCTGTGTAGTTCCACTCGGTTATCGGCCTAGGCTGCTAGACTTTGTATGTCGTTCGGAATTGAATAGATTTCCTATTTGATCAGATATTATGTAATTATTTGGCCAAAGTTGATAATTATCATCCATAGTAATAGTAGTAATTATTGATATATAATGCAAGTATGTGATAAAGGGTTTATTACACACATTTAAATCTATACAAACCTTTGAAAATATTATGTTTAACGTAAAAAAATAAAGACTTTTAAAATTTAACAGCAGTTTTTAAATTTATTTCCTGCATCGCGATATTAATCGTATCGTGGGGTATGAATCGAGATGCGCATCGTATCGTGGCCTGGCGTATCGTTGCAGCCCTACTAGCAAGTGATCAGCCCATACAGAAGCACCCTACTTAATCTTACAATAGCATACATTGGAATTTAATGTTTAATACAAATTTAATGAAATGCATAAATCAATAAAGCTCAGTAATAAAGTAATGTAAGGAGTTACTGAATTAGTACATATTAGTAAGGGTGTAAAACAGCCCAAACTCATATCAATAATCTACAAGTATGTTTCACCAAAAACAAAAAGATCTCTTGCTGTGTGCAAGAAACAAAATATACCCAAAATAAAAAATTACAGACAAGTAAAGATAGAAAGGTTATAAAATTGGTGTTAATAATTATTAATAAACTGACTGTCAAAATCCTGTCCAATAGCAATCGCTCCACCATAAGGATCAGAGTACCCACCTGCCCCACCAGATAATGTGGGACTTCCTAGCTGACTTCCTCCACTTGTCTGTAAATAGAGTAAAATGTTATTAAATTTATGCCTTAAATGTTAATCTACCGGTAATCAAAATATTACCTTAATACAGTAAGTTAAAATTATACCTCTTCTATTAGATGGTCCAGTAAGTGAGCTCTTTCTAAGCTAACCATTTTAGACCTGTGTACAAATGTGATGAACTGTATCATGAATTGTGTGACTTGATCACTTTTTACCATAAATAACAATAGCTCTCATCAGGCTAAAGTTCAACCGTTTACTATTTTTAGGCATACACAATGATTTGGTCATTTTATATAAAAAAAAAGGTAAGATTGAACTCTTTGTTTCTAGAGAAAGAAGGGTCAAAATTAAGGTCACACATTTTCACTTATAATGACCTCTCAGAAAAACTGAATTATATAAAGAATATAAAGATGCAGAAGTTTAGGTCCATTGTTTGTATTTTAATGAAGCAATGCGTGATCTACAAATGAGAAAGAAATGGTATTTAAAGTCAACTCGACACAAATTAGGTCATTTCAGGACTAACACAGGGTTCAACTTTCTTTCGATAATTTGCTTGCAGTGGAAGGAAACTCGGAAGAAAATGATCTAATAACATTTAACAAGTATCATTCTACATCCTAAAGTGGACTGTCACTTCCAACATTCTGTGGAATACGTCATCATTTTCATGTTCCGATTTATTTCCTTATATGAGTACCTTATTCCAGAATCTGGGTATCCGACATTTTAAAGCGGAAAGATGAATTCGAACAGAAGTTTGCAGATAACTTTAACAACCGTAGCATGAGGGGGGATTTGACTCAAAAGTCAATGCTATGTTGTTGAACATATCTGGTTGAAGGTCTCATGTTGGGGAATTCCCTGCTTGAAAATTAACATATCACGTGATGAACTAATTTGCATATTGTCCGATTTCATTACTTGTTCTGCGTTGCGATGTAAAAGTGAAATGTTGAAGGTTACAATACATAGTGCACGTGTCATATGAGAAGATGTAAGAGTTGAAAGTTTAAAGTTCTGGGTAGATGGGGTTAGGCTTGTTGTGAAATGTCTAATGTGAAATGTTTAATGACAAAAGGTAGATGTCAATTTACACGATGTATTTGTTAGTATTACAGGATGTTTTACTCGTGACTGTCAAATTTACACCTAACATTAAACATTTGCAACATCGGACATGTAATTGCACTAATAACATAGCACTGACTTTTGAGTCAAATCCCCCCTCATAACGTAGGAAGCGATTTTACTCAAACAAAATGACGCACAAGCAGTTTAAGGGCTAGGACAATGATACAATAATACAATTGAGTATTTCGACATGCTGTGTAATTTGTATCAATCCCGTATGATGTCTGAATTGACAGAGTCCTCTGTATACATTTGTACATAACGTATCCTTTCATATACATGTATATACACATACATATACTGGCATAAAGTTCTGTACACCAGAAAATACCCACCTGTCCTGTGCTGCTTATGCCCATAGCATTCTGTGCAAATCTTTCTTTAGCTTTAAGAGCTTTTGCTCTTTCATTTTTTAATCTTTCATCATCTGATAAGAGTGCTACAAGCTGTTTAGCTTTCTCTCTTACGTTCATTCCTTGATCCTTATTATCAGCATCTATGTATTGAAAACTAGACAGCGTTTTTATTGCATGAAAGTTTTCTTTACATTGTTGAGCCACCTTCTCACTACCTGTTTTAACAATGTAATCTAATAAAACCATCGCTTTGTAAACATGGCGCCAATTCTTTCCATCATCATTCAATCGTTTCCATATCATCTGCATGATTTCCGTGAATGCCACAACATTGTAGGTTAAATCAGCCACCTCCCCCATTAACGTACTGGAGGGACCCCACGGGTCATTTGAGGTGGCCTCCCGCACCTTAACCTGTGCGTCCGAATAGTTTTTCACCACATTCTTCAAAGTCCTACGGATTGTTGGCATGGTCGCAATTTTGGCGGTTAAGATGGAACAAAGCACACAAAAAAAATATAAATGAGCTCCTTGTTTTGAGCTTCGCTTTCTGCTTGTCTTTATAATAATAAAGACAAAACCTTACACATGTATTTCTTTAATAGGCAATTTGAAAACCTGAAATGAGAAAACAAGAGTGAAGTCAATTTGAAAAGAAAATGGGAGAGTGAGAAAGATAAGGTTTTACATGCACTCACTCGGCAAGGACAATTTGAAAATAGCATCAGATACGTGCACAGACACTTCTTTAGAAGCGGTAGACAAACTTACTCCTTGGTATGTACAAAATAGAAGCCATGACTAGCATGTTAACAGGCCCTATGATCTACATGTATAGTGTGGGTTGGTACATGCAGACACCGAACAACTAAAAAAAGAATGAAAAAGATTAAACTGTAAATTATAAACCATTGATACCAACTTTAATTCAATATCGAAATGAAATTGGGTTTGGCGTACTACAGTTCTGCTCCGAACTGGGCTAATATTAACATTCTAATATGTGCAGTAAGTACATTAACAAAAATTAAACTAAATCATCAAAACCGGATACCAAAATATAGGGACATAAAAAATGTAAGAATCATAAATTAATATAGTTTATAATAACTATAATATTTTACTAATAACCTGTCTTTAGACAATATGTATCTACAATACTAAGACAGTTATTAGTATGCATAATATATGTTTTGTTAGTTTATCATTACTCATTATACATTTCATTCAACACAAAGGTCTTGTATGGTACCACATTTATATTTATTATGTTGTCATCACATTTGACATTTTTCAATGTAGACATGTCTAATTCTTAATCCCACTAATACTAGTTCATGTGCTGCCTGTCATAACAAAATATGTCAGAAAGTCCCAGCTGCACAAGTATACTCATTTATTCTTACCCTAAACATTAAGTCATACATTATGCTTGAGGGTTGGAAATAGGTTTCCAGTGATTAATATTAAATATTCTTGTTTTTAATACCACTACCAGCAGTGTCACAATATGTTTTGGTATCTGTCTATCGTGTGATAAAGACAATAAAAAGATCTGGACAATGAAAAGAAATAGTGAAGCAACATGATCAATAAATTTTTGTGTGTAAAGTAATAAAACAGGTTCCAATTTAAAACTGAGATCAAAATAAACATATATTTGATGTTTTTTCATGTGACATCCATTACCAGGAAACAGAGACTAACCAGGAATTGAGTCAAACTGTGATATCTAAGACCTACATGTACTACAAGTCTAAAAGTACAACAAAGGTAAGCCTATCATTATTTAAAGCAGTAATTATTCATTCTATAACATACTATATTAATCTTCCGTTCAGTGTAAATGAACTATCAATATATAACACAAGAATTATTACAGGGGATGATTGTTAATACACAGAGGTGATAACACCATGTGGTGACAGACTAATAAACCAATTAACATGTCTTAATTAATTGCTCATATCCTTAATCTTTATCTTCTAAAACTCTCCAGAGCAATTAGGACTGTCAATTAAAATAACTTTTGTATACTGGCTCATCCAATTATAAATAATGAAACCTTTTGTTGAATGGTCTTCTATCTACTTTGACTGTAACATATATTTCTTAACTTACTATCACATACAATCCCTAAAATTCAATAAAAATGTGAAGACGACATAGCCTTCACACCATGCTATATGGATATCGATTGGTCATCCACTAATTCCAGTCCATATAAATTGTCTTGATTTTGCCATTTTACTAATTTGAAACTTATTCCCCTTAGATTACAATTTTAAGATGCATTCCCGCGTACAAATTTGGCGATTTGACGATATATGTGGACAAAAAATATATTCAAACTAATTAATTTAATATAATTTTGCTTCAAATCGTTCTCAAAACTGCTATAAAAATTGATCAAAATAGGTCATATTTTTGTCACGTGACTTACTCTCGCCGTACCTATAGCAATGGCTGCATAGTCGGAGGAGAATTCATTGCATATCGTTGCATACACAAGATGATGATGTCTGTAATCGCGGACTAAAGTTTATCAACATACATGTACACAAAGCGTTCAATGTTCACGTGCAACCTTCCACATTGGGTTCTCAATTAGGGAAATCATTACATTTTTGTCCTGTATTTGCTCCATTGGTGTTTTTCAGGGAATCCAGTATTTTTCTAGTAAGAAGATTGGATATCTGTACTTTCGATATATACCAAAATTGCGATACTTTTATAGGAAATAACCACCCAATGGGCCGATGCATACTTTTCTAGGAACCTATCTTTAACAAAACCTATAAATAAATTTGACTGATCATTAATGTAGAAGTTTACTATTCATATCTCTAGAATTGACGAAGACGTTTTTAAATAGTTTAAGAAGCTAATAATAAACATCTGATTATTAAGAACCTTGTATTATTACAGAGAGGCATAGACCAAGTGTGACGACTCAGACATATGTTGTCATCGCCTGAATCTGCAATTTGTCATAACATTTGATCTTCGCTATTGAAGATTTTTTTTAGATAATTTATAACTCCTTATAGTCTATGGAATATACATGTACAGTGCCGGTACTACATTTTCATTGGTTTCATTTCTTGACTTTTGAAACTAATATTAGCACATTAATTTTCGCAAGAAGGGTAGTAATAATAGTGTTATTTGTAGGTTTTTAACCTGTCTGTTAATTAACACACCCAGTTGAGAAATCGCACCTTCCAATCAATTTCTTATCCCTGTTAATTAATACACTGCATGGCCAGATTTTAGCCGCGTCATATTAGATTTGTTGTGATAATTAGAATTTTAGTAATTTTACCGATATTCAAACAAATTTACCAAAATCCGTAGATTATACCCTAAATGTACAAATAACACTATTACTACTTCTCGGTGTCAAGACTTACAGTTTGCATGATTGCATAAGTTATTTATTGACTATTGAGTTGAACTCAAATTTAAGTTAAAAAAAAGTTATTCTGGCATAAAAAGTAGCCTACACACTATTTCAAGTTATCATTTGCTTTGAAAACTGTATTGTCATTTCTGTATTGTAGTTTCCATGTAATATGGATATGCCACATGGTCATTGCTGTGATACTAGCCTATAGTAAAATTTATAATCATCCAATCAATGTACAAAAGAAATAAACTTTTGACATCCACTTTTTCCAAGATCCTAGTTTAAACGTATTTCACATGCCTCTAAACTAGTAGAGTGTGTTGTATTTTGGGGAGTTATTTATAATCTTGTATTATTTGTGCTTATTTAGTTATATTCTACTGGCAAAAACAAAATTGCGTAACAGACAACACGTAAACTAGAAGTGCCAGTGGCAGTCTCTGTTACTATTAGAAATTTATAAAAAATTCTGATTTGTCACTCCCTGTTTATAAACTAAATTACCAAATATTCACAACCAAATCAATTACAGAAATGGGTATTCACGCAAAAATGACAAATATACAAATAAATATACCTTTTCTGAAATACTGGTATTCTTAAATTGTGTAAAATTGTTAAAATTAATGTTTTAATAGCTGACACTGACTTCAATGACGGAAAAATGGCGAATTAGCACTTCCTGTAGAAGTTCTAGGGAGGTGTAAGGAAGAGCTATATGTTTGTTTTGTTTTAAATTGCTCCAGTAGCGTAAATGCCCCACGTTCCAATGTAACGACTCTGTGTCAGCTGCCATGGTTGAAAAAAGTCTTTGATTAATACCTATTGATATATATTGAATTTTGTTTTACTATGTCCTTTTATCGTGTTTGTTTGGAAATAATTTGTTGACCGCTATATTGGAACAGCCCCGGTTAAACGTGTCTATTTATAGTATCTGTTATGGTGGTAGAGTGGACCTGTCTGGTTAATTAATAAGAAGTAAGAGTGAACATCACTGGTTATTTCCTCCCGGTGTGATGGTAATGTATATATTTTTTGTCGTCAATATTCTGCTTTGTTTGTGCTAAAAAAAAAGCGATGTGGTACATGTTAATGGAAATTATAATGAATTTTTCTTACCAATTAATACAAAGCCGTACCCTCGACGACGAATGAGTTGACTGTCTTTCGAACAGCAAGACATCAGTGAGGTTCAGTGTCACTTCAGTGTGAGATATTAGAATAATTAACAGTGTGAGATATTAGAATAATTAACTGCCACTGGGAAATATTAAAATAAATATTGATTGGCATGCGCATAGTGCAGAATCAATGCAGATGCAGTGATACTGTACGACACTGAATAAGTAAACACAGTAGCCTAATAAATAGAATGAATAATCATGTTAATGCAGATTTATGGCATCATGAATGCATGGCTTGTAACTGTAGTAGTAAGCTAGTTTACTGAACTTACTACTACATGATGTACGTCCTTATACTCGGCTTGTAACACTTTGGACCGGGTATTGTCCAGATTCTACGAAAAAAGGAAAGAAACTACCGTCTAGAATCTAATACACGTATCCAGTCAATAGATTGCCGTCTAGAATGTGTTAAATGCCGTCAAGATTCATCAAAAACCGCCCAGTTTGCGCTACGGTGTAGATTTAGAAACACTGTTTAGTTTTGACCTAGTTCATCTACTTTGCGACCGTTCCGTTTCTCAGAGTGTTTTTTAGAAATGAACACTACCGTTTAGATTTAAAAGGGGTCTAGTTTTTAGACACAGTATTTATTTTCCCGGACATTGTCCAGAAATGAACGTAGTGTTTGATATTGATAACACTCATTCAGATTTTACGCCAAATTTCCACTTTACTTTGAGCCGATGGTGTGGTTACAATTTATAGAAAAAAGATTTTAAAAATATTCACTGATTCAACTTGGTCATCGTTTTATTCTTTCTGTTATTCATAGTCCTGCTTACATGTATGTTGAATAAATAAAATTATGTATTATATCACGATATTGATTTGGATCAATATAAGGACAAAAACAATTTAAGAGTGTTTGTGTACCTATGAATAATGTGTGACATTGGATGATTGAGATACATCACCTCTCCGCAGTGCTCACACTGTCGGTCGCCAAAGTAGCAATTTGCGATAAAGATATGAAAGTGGCGATTAAAATTTGAATTTTGCGATAATTTTTGCGATAAAGTTTTACAGTACTGGCGATTCTTTTTGAGAACTGGCGTGAAAAAATCTTTAAATTCTAATCGTATTTATCCTGTATTAACCATTATTGAATGTCAATCACGTGGCTAAACACAATAATAAATTAATCACCTGGCTGATAATCCGGATCGCGTCGCAGAGTAATACTAATCAATTGTCTCGGATTAATGATTAGTTGATTAATAATTGCCAATGATGTATATTAAACCTATCTCAAGTCACTATATAATCTTGATGATTAAATTAAGCGGTGATTATTTGATGTTTCGTTTCGTCTTAAAACGAAGAATGGTAATAGATGTAACCAAAATAGCCGTCAGTTCAATCGTAAAGAAGTAAATATTGTGATAGTTCAGTTCCGTTTACTGTGGCATTATATACGGCATGTAAATCATACAAGTATGTCTATTGGATATCATTATTTCAAATTATCGTATCATCACTGGTCCAAAACGTATTAGGCTACTTGAATATTGGCGATTCTTGAGCGAGAAAGCGATTCGCCATTTAAACGGCAATTGTATCATATTACCGTCGCTAAAATGGTCTAAAGGTGAACCACGGGTATAATTGTAAGCATTTCTTACAAATATAATTGAAGTACATATATCATTCTATCAGAGATTCAGATACCGTTACGGTACCTGGAAATAACAATAGGTCTATTGTACACGCAATCCTTGGACGAGATTTGACATGTAAATACTGAATATATAGTGCAATACGGCGATGTTCAAAAATATGGCGATGATACCAAAAATAAAATCCAACCTAATAAACCCAAACTGTGATAAATGTATTATGCAAAGACAGATTTGTTAAAAGTTGTTGTATATTGTATATATCGGTAATTGTTTTATAATAAGCCTAACTGAGACATAAAATTGTTAGATATTGTATAATTTTTTATCACATATTTTTGGCGGATAAAATATTCAAGTTGGCGGAAAAAATATATGTACATTTCTTTACATACAAATTATCATCCATTTAGGCGAAAAAAAATTGATAGCCAGTGTGATTCCTGCCTCTGCGTCTCATGATTCTATTGTGAGAAGGTAAATTGTGATGTATTGTGCCAGCACTAACATGTATGTGCAAAACAAAACACTGGTAAAAACATGCACCTGTCTCCCATCATGAGAGGATGAACCCTATCGGTAATTAGGTTTACGCAACCTTTCATTTGTGAATGCTATAAAGTGGCTGCAATCGTTTGTTAACTAGATTATTTTCAAATTCGATGCAAAGCATTGGGATAATAAATGATAACCCTTACCTATTTTCCTAGACCTCTGTCCACCTCTTGCAAAATGTGTGTGTTGCATGGCAACTGCTTGTTAAATAAGTCATACATTAACGAAAAAATTTAATAAATTATAACATCACTAATTTCTAATAAGATGTAATTATTGGTAGTTAATAGAAAGATTGATTGTTAAACAAAATGTGTTGGATTTGTTGGTTTAGATGCCAAATGTTATTTATCTATAAAGAATACTCTAAATGTGAAGGCATCCAGATTCTCTTTCTTTTTTTTTATAAAGTCAACTAACAAATTTATAGCTTCTACACTTACACAGTGTGTTATTTTAGTCTATTGATGTTTGAAAGAGAAATGAGTATATTGTGCACGGCCACAAATTGTGAAAAGTTTAATAATTTTATGGATTTGTTCTGGACATTAATTGCTTGTAATGTACATGTGTTGTCAAATGGATCTAAATAATAAGGTATTAGTGTATGCATGTGTACATGTACTGGTATGTATGTAAATGACAGTTATATATAGTACGAAAAATTAGTTGCATCTGAAATTTATGGTCAATCCTCATTTCAAAAGTTTTTAACATTGGAGGTGTAGATGTGTAAGCACTAGCGCAACCCACAGATTAAATTTGATTTAAACTTTTGTTTGCCTGTCTGAAACATGGAAAATGTCTCTTAATTTTCTAAAATACCATAAGGAGACTTATGATTATTTCATTGGTTTTCGCAGTTTTCACTGTAACCACTTGTTCTAAATTTAATCAGGTTGAAGTACAATGTGAAATAGCTTTATTTGACGTCTACATGTACTTCCACCGATGAATTGACCTCTCAGATGAGTTGTCCACGGATGAATAGTTCTCAGGGCTTTATTGTAAATGCTTCAAAGTCTGATAACATCAAATTGAAATGACTGAAATAATGACTGAAATTTTCAATATATTTTTTTTTTTTACATACGCCCACAATGAAATGTGCCTGTACACGTATTTTGTTGTCCCAGTTGCCCGTCTGTCACTCAGTTGTATGTGGATGCTCTAGAGGCTAAATTTGATACCTGATTGACTTTAAATTTATACACAATATTTTAGGTCATTAGACAAAGAATCCTACTGATTTTCAACGAATTCCAATAATTACTGCCAAGGATCACTTTGAAAAATCATGTGGAAAATATCTGTGACAACTCTTGTTGACTGCCTCTCAACCTATCTTTCATTACAGTATCTGTTTGTAAATTATTTAAACAGCCCACTCTTTTATTTATCTAAATCTAACAAAATGTTACTTTCACTGTTTGAGTAAATGTCATGTGTTGAATATAAACTTTGGCTTGATTGGTGCAGAAAAGTAGGATGTTAAACCCCATTTCTTTGTCAGTACATCTAAATCTTACCAGAACACTTTATTTGAGGATTTCAAGTTTGAATTTGACAGGATCAATATACAGTATATGTATCCTGTTTTCATTACTGATAAGCAGGTGGTCTAAATCCTGTACAGGAAGTAATTTTAATGTTTATCTTAAAGATGAATTATATACATGTAAGATTTAGTTACGGAGCTGGCCGTTCTTGCAATAATACCTTGTTCAAAAATAGATAATGCAAAATGAATATAGAAAATTTCATTCAAATTACTTTATTTTGAGCAAATTTTTCACTGTTTGGAGTTTTGACAATATGTGGCATTGATTTGTTTTATATCTTAACAATTCTGCTTGTTATTCAAGACTTAGCCTCACTTTTCCATTTACACTGTATAGATTAAATCATTAAATGGCTGAAGCATTCTAATATACTTAAAATGGGAGCCATCTGATGACCTTGAGGGATGATTATGGGCTTGTCATGGTAATAAATGGTTAAATAATAGTCGATATAACATTTGAAGCCAAAATAAAGACCTGCAATAGTCAGATATAGCGCTTACATGAATACATCTTCAAAATTATGTAAAAAATAAGATTTGAGTAGGGCTATGAGGAAACTAGTATATAAAGGTGTGGTACATTGTATATAGATATTGTAAGTAAGAACAGTATAATTGTATTTGTTTAACTTTTTTATGATAAGGTATATAATTTGTTAAAAAAGATTTTAAGATAACAGACAGCATACATGTGTGTTATTTACTCGGTGTTGTTAGATTGCCATATGTACATGTTTGGAGAAGTACAAGCAGTCTTACATATTAACAGATTTTCAATTTTAGTAACAATCCAAGTTGCAGGGCAAGTGTATTGTGGTCGCTACAGTCAATGTACATGCAGCCTTTGAAATACTTGCTCTTTTCAACAAATTTGAAAAGTTTCTTTTAGTGTATTTATACACATGTGCTCTACATGATACCACCAGTTCCCAAAAATTTCTATATTATTTATGTATTTATATTATTAAGTACCAGTGAAATCAAGAACATTA
The DNA here is from genome assembly GCA_036850965.1 of Patella caerulea. Lineage (NCBI taxonomy): Eukaryota > Metazoa > Mollusca > Gastropoda > Patellidae > Patella > Patella caerulea. The sequence goes on along the minus strand of JAZGQO010000014.1, from coordinate 13,959,043 downwards.
TTACAAATGTTGAATTTGTAATAAGTTATTATTCTACAAAAATCTATGTTAGAACTTAATAAATTGAATATTATGAAAACCAAAAATATTATGAGCATTACCAGTATTGAATATTTTCGTATAGACATATATATACCACTTTACTGTTGACAACTTGACACACACTTTAGTCTTAACAGCTACTAATAATAAAATCAACTGACATAAAAGTAAACAACACCTAAGTAATTGAAACTGTGGGCTTGTTTATTGCTTGGAAATATGTTACCCTACCTTTACAGGTAGGAGTTTGAATCCATTGATAATTTTAGATATTGTCTTATAAATTATATCATTTATTATACAGGTACATACTTATATTTTTACAGATGAGAATTAAGAGATAATATACCAGCCAGGTATAACAATAGAAGTATGAATTCATCTTTGGTTTATCCAGCAATACTATATGTATTACTGGTGACATTATCAACAGTATGTTGTAATACAGGTAGGTTTATTATCATTACACCTGTATCTTAATTAATGATAAAGATATTTGATATATAATGTACTATATATACATAACACATCTATCGTATATGGCCTTTTGTATACACATGTAATTAAAGTTAGCTATATATAATAATTCACAAAATTGTAGAAAGATACACATGTTAAGTAAAAGTTAAAAGGCTTTTATGTGCCTTACATGTAAATAGCTTATGGCCTACTTAGCAGAATTAAAGGTACAGTATTGGTAGATGTTTATCACAGGTAATTGCTTATTTCATATCATTCAGATCATGGAAAGGGAAATTAGATGAAAATGTTTTGTAATAGTACAGTATAATTAGTGTGAATTATATTGTTTAAATCATATTGCTCTGTCCTGAACTGTTATACATGTAGTTCATAGTCTGGTCACCAGCTCATACATTTTGTGATACATTATATACATCCTGAGGTTATCAAGTTCAAGATATTAATTTATCCACCATTACATGTACATTGGTGCTAATTTCATATCAGTAGCTTATTTATTAGGACAGCTGAATTTTATGTCAGTGAGAAATAAAACTTTTTGTGTCCGGTGTGGGTTACAGTATATTTATTGTGTTTACTGTCATATTAACAAGTTTGTGTATTGCCAACTGTCTTCTGCTATTTTATAAGTTTAGGTGGTAAAATGACCTTTCTTACTCAGTCATGTAAACTAAGAAGATGTATCTATCTTCAGTGCAGATGTAAACCTGATGATATTCCAAAAACATTAATATTAGATAATGATTTAAAAAAAGATTCACAATTTACTATTTTGAGAAAAAAACATTAAAAATACGTGAATTATTAGCAGTAATAAACAAATTGGACCTCTCACCAGTTCATATGGAATTACTTGAGATATCATGATTTACTCATTTTCTGTAAAAATAACTAAATGAAATTTAGTTCTCTTCTTATTTAAAGGGACAATAACATTCTTGCTGGCTTGGTAGCTCCAGAAAATAATAATACCCTTATTCTAAGTACTAGATGTTTAAATGTCCTACCTGTTGTGTAAATTATCCATTACAACCTATTTTACTTGTCCAGAGGGTTCGAAAATATTTTAAAATCCAAGTCACATTTGAAAAGGTTTACATTAGACTTTTCAAATCAATTGGTTGAATTTTTCCAATTTTTTAAATTAGGTGTGTTAAGATGAAATTTATATCATCATTTAATTGGAATATTCTAAATTAATACGATTTGTTGACCAGAATGAAGATTGAGACATATTTTTCAGTTACAACAAGAGTGTTATTGGGGCTTTAAATGTTTCTTCTTTTCGTTTTGTGTTATATATGAATACATTATGATGTTTATTGGATGTTTTTTCAGGTAACTGTAGTATAGACTGTGGATATAAAAATCACTGTAATATAACTACTGGTGTGTGTGATTGTTTACCTGGTTATAGGTCACATAATAATGGCAGAGATTGTATATCAGGTACATATTATGTATTACTTTATTTCTTATATATTACCACTACATTGGCCAGTGTGGGTCGATGTCATACATGTATGTCCATCCATGTGATTGTTGATTATAGTAATGCACAGTTTTCAATCCTCATACTCTTTGGAAATAAATTTCCATAATTAAAAGATAGAAATTAAATGACAGTAAAAAAAAATCAAGGAAAGACAGAAACTTTCAAGAAGTTTCCATCTTTGTATGGCAAAGTATTCCTGTCAGTTATTTTTGATGTAAAAATTGGATAGAGCTTTTCAAAATTTTAACTCAAGAAATTGATATTCTTTCTATTATGTATGTATTTATGACCATGGGAAGTAGATTACCTATTACCTTTAATTAATAAGATTCAGCCATATTTATCGTGCCTTGATTAATCACTTGGATTGTCTGTAGTCTTTCTAATCAACTTACTTTATTGGCCAATGAGACAGACTGGAATTATACCAAATTGTTGAGTTTATATGAAAAACTGTAAGGATAATAAAGCATACAACATATGAGCTGCAAAAGGGTTAAGAAACAAAATGAAGAGCAATGAGTGAGAATCTTTTTCATTGCCTGGCAGCCCATGTTTACAAATAAAGATGGTATATTCATTATGCTCTGTAAGAGATAGTGTTGATTGATTTGGTATATGTCTATAAATGTTCTAATAATATACACTGATTTTTTATGATACAAGATTGATTATAAAATGTCATGAACAGCGAAAACATGCATGATATATAAATACCTTTCTATTCAATCAATCTTGTCATCTTTTAGTCTACTGAATAAAAGAAATTATTAATAAATTTATACTTTGCCTTGATTGCATATGGGCCAATTTCAAGATATTTTAAGTCATGGGTAAGGTATAAAAAATATTGCTGTTAGATCACCTTACAGTATCCTAGTCGGGCATGGATTTGTACCTGACAAACTACATTGTATTAGTCACTAATGAACTATTATTAACAGATATTTTTAACTCTATATGGCTGATGTGTAGTAAAATTTGAATAATACAATGCAAAAAGGTTATTTTGTACCAGACATAATGACAGACGCCAGCATGCTTTGCCTGGACTTGTGCCTGAATTCCCCGGCTTGATCTTAGTAAAACTTGATGAAAGAAATTATCAAGGTCCACAGATATTTTACTGTACATTATTCATCCATTTATTCATAGATCAACACTATGTGTGCCTTTACAAAAGTTTTTAAATCTGTCCCTGAATTCACTTGTTTAAATACCATTATGATATTTTTCAGATAATTGTGAAATAAATGATTGTGTGGAGTGTTTATTATCCAAGTGTATAAGGTAAAATGGGCTAATTCACATTGATCTGTTATTGCAATGAAAGTCTGCATACATGACATAAATTTTGATGTCTATAATTATTGTATCAAATACACTCATTTTTATAACGTCCAAAGAATACAGAGTTACATTTAAAAAAAAATGTTTTAAATTATTGAATCTTTTAGCACTACATGTATTTAATTGTCAGTAATTACCCTTCAGATGTGTGAATTTTATATCGCGTAAGAATAGTGAATGTATAGAACAATGTAATGGTAAGGCTGAGATATCACATGATGGACCATTACAGGGAAATGTTTGTTCAGGTAATTATTGTCTAGTTATTATCTCTCTCCGAACAAGGAAGCAATACTGAAATGGGATTCTTCCTTCTTTTGGATTTTGTTTCTAGATCATGTCTCATAAACCATTCATGATATCTTTACGGCACTTTGTTCAAACATCAACCTATTACAGTAGTTAGGGTTGTACCTTTTACTAATTAAAAATTTCATACATTTTATAATTTTTGTGTTTATATCAATACAAATTTGTGTTATCTTTTGGTATACAATTTTTATTAATCCATTCTAAATATTTTTATTTAAAATGTTCAATTAATAATTATTTCTTTTTTTAAAATTGTGTCTTTATGTTTTTCAGAATCTGATGGTGAATCAACAGATATAGTTATAGCTATTGTAGCTGGTGTAGCAGCTAGTTTATTATTGTTGATTATTATAGCTCTTGGTGTATTCTTTTATATGAGAAAAACCAGGTAAGTTCTTTAATACTTTCATTTAGTTGTGTTTGTATAGCCACTTTGAAATTTGGTTGCTTGTTGTTATCCTGTCTGTCCTTTACACTTATGTTCAGTTCATGAGAACTTGGACTGCTAAAGTTATTATGTGATTACTGGTATAAGCTTTGTTGATGTTGGTGCTAGGTATATCAAATATTAATTGTTTCTGATAATTACCGTACTTCATTGGTTGTTGCCTTTGTTCAGTTTTTATTGTCTTGTCAATGCTCTAATTGCGTACAAATAAACAAAATTGTGACAGCCTTTATAGAGTACTTAGATAACTTAGACTTAAGTGCAGTTGGTGTTTGTTTCAGTGTCTGGCAACATATCTATGGAGTTTTATCACAAACTAGCTTTTACCACATGATTGCTGAGATTTCAAATGTTATCATAATTCAGAGTTCAGAGCATTTTAATTTAATTGCTACGATTTGTATAAGAATCTTGACCATAGATGTTAAAAGATCATTTAAGTTGAGATATAATCAATTTTGTGCCCAACTTTTGACACAATATCCTTCTTCATTAGCCGTATCGGAGCAGAACAGTAGGGCATTAAACCCCATTTCATTTCCACATAATAGTATCAAAATATAACTAAAATCGTTAAACCAGCTAATTTTCGTTTCATCTTTCGAAACAGAAATTTTGTCAGATCAACCAAATCAAATACATCATTTTGATCTAAATCAACCAAAAAGATGTTCAGATCTTTTAAATGAAAAATATTTCTGTGGCATGAATCGACACCATGTGTCTTTATACATATATTATATTCGAAATTTTGTTGTGAATATAATTCAAACTGAAAGCATCCTTTATAATTTTATCTGCTTTCTACTAAGAAAATTGACTGTTAAGTAATTGTGGTATAAATTTCTCAATGCCACAAATGATGCCTGTGTTTATTTTGAAAATTGAATTTGTAGCTTTGAAGGAACTAAATGATATTTTTAGTTTGGTAGAGTCTAAATGTAATTGGTAGCTTAGAAGGGTCTAAATGTGAAATGCTTCTTGTAGTTATCTACTTTGTCTTGCACATTTTACAACGGAAAATATTTTACTCTAAACTTTGTATGATAATTTTTGCATGGTAATTGTGCAAAAAGTTGGGATGATGCGGAGTGGAGCTTTTCAAATACCCCAGTGATCATGTCTTATTTTATTTTCGTCAGCACAAAATTCTAAGAGGAAAGTGAAGTCCTTTATATAGTGTTATATGTACATATATGTAGAGGCATGTACTAGTAAATAAGGTTAAGTTGCCTGTCATCAGAGCTGAAGTAGAATAATTTCCCCCCAATAAACTACAAGTTGAAAATTGAGATGTTTTTAGTTGGTCTTCGAATGGTAGTACAGGGCTGTGTCATTAAAACGAGTGACATTTTCTTGGGTCAAGTAGGTAGGGTGGTAAAACCATACATTGTTACATTAGTCCTTGTATATTTGTTGACTATCACTACTGTATTTACAATAGCCAAGACACAACTGAAGATGTATTCTTCAAAAGAGGAAATAGCCCTGCTCCACTAGAAATCACATGACTACGTCTTAACAACCAATCAAATATTATGTAATAAAGCATTGCGGAAGATTTTGCAGAAATTGACCTAGAATTTTAATTATTCCAGCAAATTTGCACAACATTTGAACTAAGGCTAAGGTTGATTTAGTGAGATGAGCTGAGAACTTAATACACTTGAATGACTAAAAGAATGTTTTTATAATACGAACTATGAGGTTTTGAAAGTTAGTTCAAAGTCTTAGGTTCTTAGAGCAAATATAATACTGGAATGCTCATCTTTTCCTCAAACTTTTGATCTTTTATCTTTAGTGACAGCTATATATATACATATCAATTAACATATGTCCTTTAATCTATGTGAATATAATATATGTCATCATGCGAGAAGATCATACATTATTATTAAATAGAATAGAATTAAGAACCAATCCTTTAATTATTGATATTAGAGGTTGCTGTTAAATGCAGCCTGAATGCTTAATTGTAGGGGGCTAAGATATTGATTATTTTTAATTAAAGTGACATACTTCTACAAAATACATGATTTGAATTCCAGGCATTGAAGGAATGTAGACACAAAGGAATGAATATTATTTATAGAAATTTGACCTTTTATGATACCATGTACTAGTATTGGTTTTGAATGATTAGATAGATTATAGGTATCCAATAATAGTCTTGTATAATATTATGTATCATATAACTATTTATAGCTATCAGATTACATTCTTTTCATATTTGAGACCACACATTGTTGATTTTATACCTATTATTTAAAGTATGGCCATTTTTAATTATTTTTAACAACATTTAATTAGATTTCAACATCTATTTTGACTTCGCACTCATTCAAAATATATAAAATTTTAGTGACATGTTCACACACTGGCTAATTTTTGTCATGATTTTGTAGTTAAATAACTAAGCCAGTTATTGTTACTGTTTTGTTGGGGTTTTTTTTCAAAAAAATATTTGAAATTACAGCTGATTTTGTATTTAGATTTTAAATGACTAAGCCAGTTGGGGTTCATTGTTGTTATTTTTTTTTTTTTTTTAAAGTTTGAATAACAGCTAAAAGTTTTTATTAAAATTGTTTTGTTTGCTTAAATTTTGCCAAAAATATCTGGATACTGTATATATTTATGTTAATACATTCCTTTGATTTGACTATTCAAAAATAAGATAAAATGTATGACAAATGGCCTCTTCCGTGTGAATTTTAGTTGATCCTGGGAATTATATCCCTGACTCATGAACTTTTTTTGATAACTGTTTTTCATATTTCCATGCCCCTCTCCATAAAATTCCTGGCCATGTATGAAGTTGCAATGCTTTTTAATAGATTTAGATGTCTACATCAGTTTCTGACTATGAATGTTAAAATGGCTATCCGAAAATGTACATGTAGTTTACTGGTCTCTAAAATTATTAGAAACTTTGAAATGACTTTTTTTAGTTTTATCACATTAAAATCAGATAAAAATCGTAAACTATGAAGGCAATGTATTTTAGTGACAGTCGTGACATGTGGTTTCTGTGAATATGGTTTCATAGAGTTTAGTTAACTAGTGGTCCAGAACTTCAATGTGAATGAATAGATATTTAGTCTAATAGAATCTATAGTCATTACTGATTTTACTACACACCACTGTAACTGTACATGCATCACTGACTAAAATAATGTTTAAACTAAACACTGAGGTGATTGGTGAACAATGGACATTTATATTGAAAAGAGTCCATTTCAACTAACTTAGCCTTAGCAACTGTTGATCTGTGATTTTAGAGATTATCGTTATCTTTCCTTAAGGCTTGGTGGTCATCAATAATCTGTTGTCAAGTTCTTACATGTATCTTTTACTCATCTTCTTAAACAACAGAACTGTCTTTAGTTTGTTAGAAATAAGATCTTTTATTTGGAAAAGGGCATTTATTATACTAGTTTTGCTTGAATTTTGTTGAGATTAGGTCTACTACCTACTACTACATGTGCTGGATTTGTTTTAATGCACCATAATATCAGATATACCTGGTGTATGGAGGAACTGCAACTAAAAACCTAATGAAGAACTAGATTGGCGTTTAATTTGGATTTATTGTGATTTTATATTGGACCAAATAATTTAGTACCGTATGTTAGAAAACATAAATGTCATTCTAACATCAGCATAAAATTGCTTCTATATTGTATCAAGTTCCATTGCCAATAGATTTTGAGTGGTGATAAATGTATCTTAGTTTGCTTCAACTTAATACACACAACTGTTCAAACTGCTGTTGACTGGTCACTTTTTTTGATAATTGTTTTGATAACCAGTGGCTGTGTTTGCACTTGCCGTGAATTCAACTTCTAAAGTCAACTCTTGTACAACACAGAGTGTTAGGTCCAGTTGGAAAAGTACATCTAACAGTCGCAGACTTGTCTAGCCTCTAAACCTACAAGTTTACATTCTTATACTAGGAAATGGGCAAAAGGAATAGATTTGTTCAACTTTTTATTTCTTGTTGGTGGGTTTGAGTTTCTTACATTTGTTTATAAATGTTTAAATTATGTAGGTGTATCATATCAAATTAATGAAAAGGTTTCGTCTTACAAATGTAATTCTGTACATAAAAGAGTAAAAGGTCGCCTCATTTAAATATTGATGTGTCAAAACCAAGGCTGTTAGCAAATTATGTTTTTATACACGAATCAATTACCGTCAGGCGAACTTGTACATACATTTTGTTTATCAATAATACAAAACTTGCATAGCTCGACAATCATGTATTTTCTGTGGAATTATTTTGTTAATATTGTATGCACTTGCTTCTGGAAAACATCTACTAATACATTTGCTTGATAACATCGAGAGAATACTCTTAAAAATGTTACCCAAATATATTAGTAACTGTTTTCCACAAGTATATGTTTTAATTCAGTACTCTATCCAGTTACTAAATTCCTCTAAAAATTATATATGCGTTTGGATTGAAGAGGGTATAAATATAATTAACTGTATATTCAATCAAAAGTAACCTGTGTAAAATATTTTTAATTACAGGAGAAATGTTAACTTACAAGAAAAGAATTATAAATCTCGTCAGATCGAGATGGGTAATATGAAACAGGTAAGATATATAAATTAATAGACTTTAAAACTTGCTTGTTCAACTTAATAATTTCAATTTTAAATCTTCATGACTAAATAGCAGACCCAACATCAAACAATTTGAGTATAAAACTTGAGTTCATTGATATAGAATTAAAGCTCTGATGCTAATTTAAATGTGAATATTTTGACATTAGCTCCAGGAAAATAGAATGTTTAGGGACATTCTACAGCTCACAATTTTTACCTGATTTTGATGAAACTGAAAATATATGTCTATATGACTCTATAGCCCAATGACCTCGAATGGGTCCGAATTTGCCATGTATCGGTTTGCAACTTCATGAACTTGCCATGTATCGGTTTGCAACTTCATGAACTTGCCATGTATCACTTTGTAACTTCATCAACTTGGATTTTTCTTTTTATCATATTATGTACTGCGGAGTGTAATTTTGTTTTCTTTCTATTGTTCAGTTTCCAGTTTATGATAATAAAGCCTTTGGTAAGTACACTATCTATTTCGAAAAGATTAATTTGCTTCATTTATATGTTGCCTTAAAAAATACTTGTATGTTGACATTTTAAGAATAAATTAATATCTTTAAAAGGGGTATTATAGGAGATTAGATAAAGAGCTGACAGTTCTCACTATGAAAGTTAAAAAAATAGTTAACGTAAAAAGAATATGATGAAAATTTCAGTAAAATTGTTCCACACTGGACTGAAATGTTAGCCATTGAATTTATATCATTAAAATATCAACATGAACTTGATTTGATAAACATTCAAAGTATGAACCTTAAATTTAAACATCTAGATCTTTAGACAAGTAAAATGAAACATGGCAGGTCTAGTGGTTAGTTAATTTCTTAAAGTGACATCTTATATTCTTTTTTCAAAAAATGTACATGTGCAAAACATATTCAAATCATTCATTTTTAGTATAAATAAAGTAATGATATTTCTGTTATCTGTTAGTGGTAATATTGAGCAGTGATTTTGATATTCACGTATTCAATTACTGTAAGATTATTCGATTCATATCGCATGATAAATACTTGTTTCATGGATCTAGGCATTATAAATGACACCATCATATTTTCACTTTAAGTCATTTTAGTTGCATTACAATAACACTATATGTACACCTCACTTTAATAAGTTTGTATATATATATATATATACATATACATCTGTCTACTCTTACTGTCTTATACAGGTTTGTTTATATTGGGGGGGGGGGGGGTGACCGAACTGCCATTGAGTCAGCTAGCCTGTTTTCGAATCCCTGGTTGTACATGGCAAGGAGTAGGGTCGCCTGTCCAACCTTGTGGGTTTTTCTCCGAGTACTTCGGTTTCCTCCTACACACAATCGAATTATTGAAATAAAATATGTTAGTCACGAAATGACCTAGTTTATGTTGAGTGGATGTTAAACCCCATCTCTCTCTCTCTCTCTCTCTCTTTTTTATATCTCTCTCTTTAGAATATTCATTAAATGTCACCTGACAGGTAGCAGTGTTCAAATATTGGACATGAACTCTTATGTTTTATGAAATATTTACAGAAACAGACAGTGAAATTGAACCAAAAGTTAATGTGATTGACCCTCAAGCCTATGCCACACAACTTGAAGAACTCAGACCTCACACAGAAACATTGATGACAGTGTTAGGTGAAGTACGTAAAAAGCTACATGCCATGGAAGATGATGATCCTAGAGTACCTACTTACAAGTAAGTCTAAAAGAGATCAAACATTGACAAATTCTTTATAATGTGTAGGATTTTCTTTGGAATTTTTAGTTAACCTCATTTGCTTTTTTGGACAATTTCTAATTTTTCACTGTTTTATTAAAAAAATTCTACAGCCAAAGAAAAGACTTTATCTAACATTAAGAGGTTGACTTGTTCATATCATAAACAGAAGATACAGATGGTGCAAAAGTTCCATTTCATAATATCTTTATAATGCTGAATGACATTGAACTACCTTTAGACTGGTCGTCCTGTTAGAGGTCCTCCCACTGCTAAAGACCCCTACGCGCAAGCAAATTATTGAAATGAAATTAAACAATATGTTAGTCCCGAAAAGGCCTAGTTTGTGTCAAGTGGACGTTAAACCCCATTTCTCTCTCTCCTGTTAGAGGTTCAACTTTCACAATATTGTAATTGATATTCATTTAAAATCCCACAAAAGACAATCACCAGTTATGTTTTCAAATGAATGAAATTATAAAATTATAATAAAATACTGAGAGTCCTTAAAAGAACACAAATAGTAAACGTATGAATGTATATCACATTTTTATACGCCCACATTTTCATGTGGACGTATATTGTCGTCGCCCCTGTTTGTCCGTCCGTCCGTCCGTCCGTCCACAATTGTTTGTGAACAGTCTACAGGTCACAATTTTTATCCGATTTCAATGAAACTTAAAATATAAGTTTATCACCCTAAGATCTCGGTTCCTTTCGATATTGGCATGTATCGGAGTGTAACTTCATGGGTTATGGCCCCTGATTGTACGAAAAATCACGTTTTTATACGCCCACATTTTTATGTGGACGTATATTGTCGTCGCCCCTGTTCGTCCGGACGTCCGTCCGTCCGTCCGTCCGTCCACAATTTGTTTGTGGACCCTCTACAGGTCACAATTCTTATCCGATTTTGACGAAACTTGAAATATAGGTTTATCCCCAAAAGATCTCGGCTGCTTTCGATATTGGCATGTATCGGATGAAAACTTCATGGATTATGGCCCCTGATTGTACGAAAAATCACGTTTTTAGCTTGTGGACCCTATAGAGGTCACAATTTTGAACCGATTTTGATGAAAGAAACTTGACATGCATGTTTATAACCCAAAGATCTTGGTTCCTTTCGATATTTGCGCCTATCGGAATGTAATTTCCTGAATTATGGCCCCTGATTGTCCGAAAAATCACCCTTTTTAGCTTGTGGTCCCTCTGGAGGTCACAATTATTATCCGATTTAAAAAAACGTTTGATTATATCACCGTTACACCCTAAGGAAGGTTGAGTTCGAATTTCGGGAAAATCGGACCAAAATTGCCATACAAAATGGCCGCCGTTTGTACGCGAATACTGTTAAAAAATGGTATATCAAGGTTGTGGACCCTGTAGAAGTCACATTTTTTATTCGATTTTAATGAAACTTGAAATTCATGGTTATAACCCAAAGATCTTGGTTCCTTTCGATATTTGCGCATATCGGAACGTAACTTCCTGAATTATGGTCCTTGATTATACGCAAAATTGCCTTATTTTAGCTTGTGGTACCTCTGGTGGTAACAATTATTATCCAATTTAATAAAACGGTTGATTATATTACCGTTTAACCGTAAGGTAGGTTGAGTTCGAATTTCGGGAAAATCGGACCAAAATTGCCATACAAAATGGCCGCCGTTTGTACGCGAATACTGTTAAAAAATTGTATATCATGGTTGTGGACCCTGTAGAGGTCACAATTTTAATTCGATTTTGATGAAACTTGAAATGCATGGTTATAACCCAAAGATCTTGGTTCTTTTCGATATTTGCGCATATCAGATCGTAACTTCCTGAATTATGGCCCCTGATTGTCCGAAAAATCGCCTATGGTCCCTCTGGAGGTCACAATTATTATCCGATTTGAAAAAACGTTTGACTCTATCACCGTTACACCCTACGAAAGGTCGAGTTCGAATTTCGAGAAAATTGAGCCATAATTGCCAGAAAAAATGGCCGCCGTTTGTACGCGAACAGTGTAAAAATATGGTATGTCAAAGTTGTGGACCCTGTAGAGGTGACAATTTTAATTCGATTTTGATGAAACCTGAAATACTTGTTTATAACCTAAAGATCTTTATTCTTTTCAATATTTGCCTTATGGCCTTTGATTCTAGGAAAAATCACTTTCGGTATTGCTTGTTCTCTGTCTATCTATCAAACAATTATTATCTGATTTAAAAAAAACCTAATGATGTAGGAAAAATCACTTTCGGTTTTGCTTGTTCTCTATCCATCTCTCAAAAATGTGGGCGTATCCTGCCTGGCAGTGCCAGCCTATCTTTTAGCTTGTGAACAGTGTAGAGGTCACAATTTTGAACCGATTTGGATGAAACTTGAAATGCATGTTTATAACCCTAAGATCTTGGTTCCTTTCGATATTTGCGCCAATCGGATCGTAACTTCCTGAATTATGGCCCCTGATTGTCCGAAAAATCGCCCTTTTTAGCTTTTGGTCCCTCTGGAGGTCAAAATTGTTATCCGATTTAAAAAAACGTTTGATTATATCACCGTTCCATGATTATGAAGGTTATGTTCGAATTTCGTGGAAATCGGACCAAAATTGACGGACAAAATGGCCGCAGTTTGTACGCAAATAGTGTGAAAATATGTTATATCAAGGTTGTGGAGCTTATAGAGGTCACAATTTTGAACCAATTTTGATGAAACTTGACATGTATGTTAATAACCCAAAGATCTTGATTCCTTTCGATATTTGCGCCCATCCGATCGTAACTTCCTGAATTATGGCCCCTGATTGTCCAAAAAATCGCCCTTTTTAGCTTGTGGTCCCTCTGGAGGTCAAAATTGTTATCCGATTTAAAAAAACGTTTGATTATATCACCATTCCTCGGTTATGAAGGTTGAGTTTGAATTTTGTGAAAATCGGACCAAAATTGGCGGACAAAATGGCCGCCGTTTGTACGCGAATGGTGTGAAAATATGTTATATAAAGGTTGTGGACCTTATAGAGGTCACAATTTTGAACCGATTTTGATGAAACTTGACATGTATGTTTATAACCCAAAGATCTTGGTTCCTTTCGATATTTGCACCCATTGGATCATAACTTCCTGAATTATGTCCCTGGATTGTCCGAAAAATCGCTTTTGTTAGCATTTGGTCCCTCTGGAGGTCAAAATTATTATCCGATTTAAAAAAACGTTTGACTATATCACCGTTACATGGTAATGAAGAGTGAGCTTGAATTACGTGAAAATCGGACTAGAATTGACGGACAAAATGGCCGCTGTTTGTACACGAATAGTGTGAAAATATGTTATATCAAGGTTGTGGACCCTATAGAGGTCACAATTTTGAATCGATTTTGATGAAACTTGACATGTATGTTTATAACCCAAAGATCTTGGTTCCTTTCGATATTTGCGGGTCTTTACTTCCTGAATTATGTCCCCTGATTGTACGAAAAATCACCCTTTTTAGCTTGTGGTCCCTCTGGAGGTCACAATTATTATCTGATTTAAAAAAAAACCTTTGATTATAAAAACCAAACAAATTCTAATGATTTTCTGATAATTCCTTAATGCGACAACTCTTGTTGACTGCCCTGACGATTTGGCTGCTGTGTGGGCGTATGTTTCGTTGCCTGGCAACCTATTTTAGAGATACTCTTTAATCTTCCTTTATTGAATTGACTTGCACCATGGTCTTGACTGTTTAGGCTATATATAAACTTTTAGATAATAATGATTTGAATAATGTTTTTCCTGTAAGTGTTATAATTATGATGCTTGTACAGTATTATATATTTGTTATTTTTGGTGTGTGTTTCAGAGGTGTTATTCATCAGTTATGTCGAGTTTTAGTTTTGTTACATAAGAAAGATTCAACAACCAGTATTCCGTCCGATGCCTTGGGTTTATTTGAATGGGCTCAACAGATGTTAGATGATCATAGAGCGCAACAAGAGGTATAGTTTGATTTTATACAAAATCACTTGTCTTAACCATATCATTTTCTATCATAGCTGATTTAAAATGATGGATACTGTATAGGAATATTCCGGCAAGTCTTCCCTACAATGTTCACAGGTAGAATTATGGGTGATGTGGTTTCTTGGTTAAACCAGATTATTTCCATTATTATTTTAGTTGTGGTATGCTTTAGGTCACACTTATTTGAATTATATTTATATTTCTTCTGAAAATAGTCTTCCATATAAAGAAAATCAAAAATGTCTGCATGTGTGTGTGTTCGCCCATCATGCTTCATCGCCATACTTCACCTCCAGATATGGGGTATCAAATTAACCAGCATGACCCTGTGAATTTTTTAGGGCATTGAATTTGTGGCCCCAGCCGAAATTCCGGCCTCGAGCGAAGCCGGGTATCCTGCTGGTGTATTAAAAAGTTCTTGGTTTGTCTTCCAAATTTTTAAGGGTGATCAAGACCCTGAAAATTAAAGATAAAATTGTTTGGTTTCATTCAGTTGGTCTACATTTTAAGCTTGGCTTTAGGAATCACATATGTACTTCTCTAGCTGTCTGTGTCCTAAAAATCTTATTTAACAGATTAATTTACCATAGCAATCAGCAGCAAATAATCAGTCATTTACTATAAATTTCAGCTTGGAAGAGAGATAACTTTTGATATGTTTTCTACATTTTCAGCAGGAAGGTAGTAACAGCGAAAGTAATGAACCTCCTGTAGGAAGAATCTCTTATATTGATGTCGATCCTGAAAGTCACCCAGTTTACGCTACACCAGGTCATCATCAAAATCATCCCACAGTCAACGATTCCATAGATACATCAGGATATTATAGTAGTGTTCCCGTCCCATTAGGTCCCAATAATTACGCGACAATCAACCGAAGTCCAGCTCATGCTCTCAATGTTAATAGAAACATTTATTCAAAGACAAATAATGTTAAAAAGTATGTGAATAATGTTAAAGGTCGAGGTAGTGTTCCACAGATGGGATATTTTTCGAATGGACGATACTATGACCCTAATCCTAACACCGATATTTACGCTCCAACAAGTTCCTATAGTGACAGAAGTACCGGCCCTCTTTCTACGTTTATGAGTGAAAAACAGCGTTCTCGGTCTCGATCATTATCCATAAATGCTGAATCTGAAGATGGGTAAGTACAATTTGAAAATAAGAACATTTAATTTGTGCAGAGATCTGTTTAGTCCTTTTTATTACCATTTCTTTTTTTAGTCCTGTCTGTGCATTGTTGGGATTTTTCATCTAGATCTCGTCCAAATCTATGCATTGGTTCATTCTGCATCATTGATAGAAGTTGTTGCTAAGGAATATAGGCTTGACTGTCCCAGGGATGTTAATATGGAACGTATTTGAGATACCAGTGATTGTTTGAACTAAGATTTAATATTTTCTCCCTCGGTTCAGTGTTCAGTCTAGGGAAAAAGGATGAGATTTTAGTACATGTATACCTGTAACTTGTATTTCTATTAGTGGCAGGTCAGTCTACAATCTTCATGAGGTTCATAGTTACTTAATAGTTACTTGACTTGTTTTTAGTGTATTTTCAATGCCACCATTACCTATTCTCAACTGATCTGTTAAATGTATGTTTCTTTATCTGGCAACTGATCTTAACCAATTGACCCCAAATAAATGTTAAATAATCCAATAGAATACAAACCAGAATACTCTTAAACATGTATTATAAAAACTATTAATTAGACATTAATTAACTTATTCAGACCATAATCAACTCTCGATGTCGAGGCTAGCATGAGATTTTTGTTGGATTGTAGTTCGATTCGTTGAAATATTTTCCTTCTTGATTTACCAATAAAAATGTATAACCGAGACCACTGGTTTGGTCTTACCGACTTTAGTAAGAACTTTCATTCACTTAGTTCTAAGTTAATAGTGAATCAATTTTTCTGAAATTTTCAGCTAATTGCCTTTACATTAGCCTGTTTTTAGCTGTGGTAGTGAAAACTGCCAACTGGTTGTCTAATCTCCCATAATGTATCTTTAGATAAAGAAATAAAACCAATTTCTATTTAAAATGTTGTTTATTATTACAGGGATGATGATATGGAAGATGATAATGGTCAAAATGATGTATTTCCTTTTGATCCACAAGAAGCAACAGATCCAGTTGAAGTTTAAATCAGTGAAAATAGATGATATAGTGTGTTTGTATTGTGATATATAATTGACAGTTACAACATAATGATTTCATTTATTTATGTGAGAAAAAAAATTCTGTTAATTCCTTTATTGTGATATGAAATTGACGTTGTTGTTGATTGATTGTGCTATGTGTTATAACTATGACAAAGTGTTGTGCTATTAGTTGTGAAATTCAATTTTTTTCAATATTTTCGGACATAAACCTACATTGCAGCTTACATCATAATGTCGATTTTGGCACATTTTTGTTACCGCCACTTATATAAATTATCATTTTTCATCCATTTTATTTTTTGACACTTTTGAACTATCTCAACATATTTAGAGGATTTTTTAGTACTTTATTCCTTATATTTGTCGTGCCATTATTTATCAATATCATATTTGTTTAAGAGCATTACAGCAATATGTACACAAAAAGCTTTCATGACTGCATTTAATTATTGACATTGTATGGTAAATTTGATAATTATAGATCTAATCAACATTATCATACATTCATAATGTATATCCAGAAGTCATACGATTTATTTTTTAGCTTATTTTTTATGATTGCGATTGTTTTTTATATGTTTTTATATGAGAATGGTAACATATCCTACATTCATCTCAATAATCACTGATTCTCGTTTAGAATTTAAAGGTGCATTATGTAAGATTTAGATACAGACCTGTAGATCATACATAATGCATCTTTTAACATGTCATGTCATGTCATATTTAATATAAAATAAAACATTCCTTTGATCAGTTATTTTACTTGTGCTTCATATTTAAAACCCCCTGCTGTTTGGCATATTTAAGTGCCTTACTAAAATATGTGATTCACAAGAATTATTCTTGTTTAAGAGTTGTTGATTAGGAGTCGAGTTTTTGTTGGTGATTTTTTAATACAAAAATGCCAAAATTAATGTAAAAGAAGATGAATATTTAATATTTGTATATAAGGTGTCAATTGAAATGGAAGAAATATAATATTATTATGCCTACAGAGTGTACAGCTCTAAGTTTTACAATATTACTACATGAAGTTAATACCATAAATTATAATGATCTGTTTAAAAAAAATAGTGATGTGATGTTATTGTATGCCTATATTAGTTGACTTGTAATAACACATGTACATGGTTAAACTGGATTACATGTAATTACCTGGTAAGCACAAATATATATATATATATATATATGTACGGGACACAATTCTATTGAATATTATTAGTGTTTATTACTATTTAAATAACAGGAATAAAATTCCATAGAAATATGTCATGTATATTCCCATTTATCACACATCATTTATATATACTTCTTACTAAATGTTAATTCTTTGTCATTAATTAACGTTTTCATTGTCTCAATACAATATCCCTCTTCATTCAGGTTTGCTCAAAGTGCAATTAGTCACCAGTTTATGGTAGTTTTATTAAACTTGCTCAAATAATATAATCAGCTTATTGTGTTCACAATTAAAATCAAATTTTATGTTATATTTATATGTCAATATAAGTACTACCGTAGATAAAGCTTCATTACCATAAACAGTATCATTATAATATTCTTATCAAACTAATGAAATACAGGTTGACACTGAGTCATTTTCATGTGATATACTATACATAAGATAAAATTACATGTTCACTATATCACAAGAATGTTCTTTAAAAAATACTGCATAAAACAGTAACTTGTTGGTATGTACGCATATAAAACAATGTTTCAACAAGAGTTCTCTAATCATTTTCAAGATAATTATTTAGTAAACTGAAAGGAAATATATACAGTGATAATATAAGGAAGCAGTAAATGTATGTTGTTACGATACAATACAAAGTTAGTTATTGTATTAGTACCAACCGAATCAATTGCGGAAGATATATGTGAAGCATGTCCACTCAATTGGCCAAATAAAGTCGGTGACGATTGATTCGGTGAATGATTTGGCTAGTGTGTCTCCATCTTAACCATTATCTGTGCTTGAAAATGATAATAGAACATTTTTGCTTGAAAATGATAAGAAAGCCTTGGTCGAAACATTGTGTTACATATGTAACAAACCAGTGACATATTTCCGTATATATTGTGTTTTGGTTTTTCTAAATTCCACACAAGGATTATATTCCTGAACTTTTTTTTGAATCCCAGTTTTGGAAATTGTTTGGTTATTGTTTGATTTATTGTCCAGTTTTCTTTTCTATCAATTCTTTAATATATCAGAATAATATCATTTTCAAGCAACAGAACATTCCTAATATAGGTATTTACTTAATGTTACGGTTGTGGGATAAAACGTATATATAGTAAATCCATTAGTTATATTTTTTTGTAAGATAAATTGCATATTTAGTCAACATATCTAAGTTTTGACCATTTTGGCTCATGGTGTGTAATAAGATTTATTTAATAAAAAAAAATATTATTGTCACATTATCTTTGTTTTATCATTGAAACTATTTAAATAGTAAAAGCCACCACTTCTGTACTTTGTTGTATGTAGAGAAGTTTGTGTAAAAATACTGAATGATTCACAAGATATGCTCCTACTCCTGCTCCTCAAGTGACATTCAATCACAGACTAGACAATATCTAATAGAATGAAGAAAAACAAAATAAAGAGATGAAAAATAGTATTTAAGTTCTGATACCGACATAAAGGAGATAGACCTACCGACATAAAGGAGATAGACCGATATACAACACTAGCATTATGGTACCTCCCCCCACGTTCAGGGATTGAAAATATATTATTATACTTATAAAAATGGGGGAATTGCTGTTCAATAGATTTCTTACATAGTTTCAAATGAAAATATTCGGCCAATCTTTAAAGTGAATATTGTGAACTCTGTCATGAATCATAGTCACAAGCTTTAATCAGTAATTGGCCATAAATACAACTGGAAATAAGCTATGATTTGTTTATGTATTCAAATTAATTGTATCTAGGCATTAAAACATTTTGATATTCAACAGATGGTGTCACGTGAAGTGTTTGTAATGTCACACGACTATATTCGAATAAACAGTAATCGTAAACTTGGAAAGTTAAGAGCGTGTACTACGTAAACTGTGTTGTGTATGATATTTGCAATCAGATTTGTGAGGAATGTTGTGTATCATGTTCATCACCAAATACCACTTTACTGTGGCCATTTAATATTTTCTTCCACAATAACTAAATCTAATCAAGTACATCATAATCATAAAAGACAACTGGATTTGAAATGGCTGGTTTTGAATGTCGCTTCAAATATTTGATGTTTGTTGTGATATTTACTTGCGTTTTACTTTTGGGAGAAAGTATGCTCAACTATCGACCTGTTATAGGTAGGTACTTCTTTATAATAACAATACGATCGTAGTTGTTTAACAATGTGGAAATCTGACTAGGCGGTAGCCCAGGGAATCAAATATTAAAGGCGTTTACAGAATATGCCCCCTTTTTCACTGTTGTAGAAAGGGCAGTGGTGCAATTTCCGCCAGGGACCTCATGCAAGCTTAACCCGGTCCTGGCATTAGGCCTACTTCATGTTGTAACATTTTGATAATACAAGAATAAATTGATGTGAGTGACTCAGTATAGAAATCTGGGCATATGACGAATAGTGGATATTGGTGTGAGAAATGTATCGAAACCTGGGCATAGACAGAATAGTTGTCTACGATGACATGTTTGGAACACTTTTTTCATTTGGAGCACTGATGTATTTTACAATTTTCCCAGAATATATAGTCTGTATATCTGCCCGTTCCTTGAAACCTTATAACAGATTTTAGATCTATACGTTACATGTCTTTTCCGGAATCAAAACACCCATTACAATAGATGTAGGGAAGTTCCTTATTCTGATGGATGTACATGTATCATTTTTTTATCTTAAGGTATTCTGACTCAGAAGGTTTCCCAAGAGTTTTCCGAATACGGTGATACATATATTCTTGCGAGTTATGTAAAATATTTGGAAGAATCGGGCGCACGAGCTGTGCCTATACGGTAAGTGTACATGTATAATTATTGACATTTCTGGCGCGAGTCATCCCCCAAATCGGTACATGGGTAAAATTTTAATGGAATCGCACGCAACTGAATCCTTGCATTCATGAGACAATATTTTTGTTGTACAGATTGATGACAGCAACTAGTTCAAAAATAGTTGCTTCTATAATATACTGCAGAGATTACGATGTACCTAAGTTCTGCAAAGATGTTCTGGTTAAAGCCCCAATAACACTCTTGTTGTTACTGAAAAATATGTCCCAATCGTCATTCTGGTCAACAAATCGTATTATTTAAGAATATTCCAATTAAATGATGATATAAATTTCATCTTAACACACCTATTTTAAAAAATTTGAAAAATTCAACCAATTGATTTGAAAAGTCTAACGTAAACCTTTTCAAATGTGACTTGGATTTTAAAATATTTTTGAACCCTCTGGGCAAGTAAAATAGGTTGTAATGGATAATTTACACAACAGGTAGGATATTTAAACATCTAGTATTTAGAATAAGGGTATTATTTATTTTCTGGAGCTACCAAGCCAGCAAGAATGTTATTGTCCCTTTAATGTATTGAAGTCGTTAGCTACCAGTGCCAGCGAGAACTATAGGTTAACAAGGATAGTCTGATAATCCAAATATGGTAATCAAATAATTTGGAAACGTGGTCAGCTGCCCTCCTAGGTGCCCATATAAGTACACTGTGTTGAAATCTAGGGTAGCGTCTGTGCATTTGACCAATCCGATAAAGGAAATACCGGGTCAATTTCCGGGGATTAATACTGACTCATTCAGGTAACCTCTTTATAAAGGAGGTGCGCGGTTTCTTAAAATATCACAGAGCGGTCCGAGAGCGGAACATCATACCCACAGCATCCTCGGCTGAGAGGCTGGGAGAAAGAGAGTGAGAAATGGGGATTTACGTCCACTCGACACAAACTAGGTCATTTCGGGACCAACACATGGTTTAACTTTATTTCAATAATTCGCTTGCGCGTAGGGGTCTTTAGCAGTGGGAGGAAACAGGAGTATCCGGAGAAAGCCCACGAGGCTGGACAGGCGACCCTACTCCTTGCCACATACAACCACGCCAGTTGACTCAATGGCAGACCGTGTGATACAGTAGGAGCGAATAGTTCTTGTTTCATATCAACACGACTTGGTGTTTGGGTGTATAATATACGTTGCTGTGACAATAAATATATACCCAATATTTTTCAACAAAGATTAAATGAAAATTCCGAGAGAGACATACCATCTTCCCAACGCTATTACCCGTAGGGTCACGTGAATTATAGTTTCTCGATGTAAGGTCAGTTTCACATGATCGTTTTTCTCGGTGGAATTACTCTTTTAGTTCCAACCATGTCTTCATAATTTTTACACTCACCAAAATTTTGCGTAATATATTTATATTTCAGAGCTGGTCAGTCGAAATCTTATTATGAGAAGATATTTTCACAAATAAACGGGTAGAATTTTTATTATTTAAAATTGTATGATTCTGTTAGATATTCACGTATAGAGAATGTGAAGAAATTATCGTTATGCAGGGGTTAGTTTGCATAACATCAATTATACTAGGACTTGAAAATGAAATCAAATAAAATGAAATGAAATGGGGTTTAACTTCCTACTGATATGCTCGTAAACTGGGCTAATGAAGACAGTGTGATATGAGAGAAATTTTGCCCGGGCAGCGGCACTGCGGCCTACTCTTGTATCGAATTCAAACTGCCAAGGGATCTTTTACGTGTATGCCCATGTGTACACGGGACCTCGGTTTTTCGTCCCATCCGAACGACTAGACAGCTGTTCGTGCCAGACCCTCCGTCCCGCATCACTGACTTGGGGAAACCACAGGGCACTGGAAACATATCACATAGAGTAAAGTGTTCAATGAATTACTTTGTTTCTCAATGAAATATTTACAATTTTTACACAATAAACCCATAACAAAATGTCTCTTTGCATCTCATTTGGCCTATGTAGAAAAAGTATACAGTCTTATAGACTCTTGCTGATCATACAGTATTTATGTAATAATTTTGTTCCCTAGAGTTTTATTTCCCGGTGGTGATGTTGGACTGGATACAAGTTTCTATGCTAATAGTGGAAGATATATCTACGATCTAGCAATAAAGGTAGGTAGCCAGATAGAGAGCAGTGCATATTCTGTATACCAAGTAGAAGTCAACCATACGGGTAGTCGGCCTCAACAGCAAAATCATCCTTACAGTTTAAATTGAATTGCGTTTACTACAATTATTAAACCACATACGAAGTTCTTGTTTTGCATGGATGTCTATGCTATAGATTTCCATCTGAATAGAAAAACATGCCCGTTCTGTCGCTCTCTTTGATATGTTTATTTAAATTCTTTGTTTATTATTATTTCCAGGCCAATGATGCTGGCGACCATTTTCCTGTATGGGGAACTTGTCAAGGCTTTCAACTTCTCAATAATCTAACAGCCAATGAAAATTTGATAACACCAACTGATAGTGAAAATTTGGCTTTACCACTAAATATTACTACGGAAAATGTCGGTAGGTAACATCATGCTCAAATCACAGATATACAAACGGTACAAGGTCTTTTAAATCGGAGAACTATTCTCAGAGAAAACAAACAATTTTATAAAGCACATACTTCCATACAAAAAGCTTTTAAAGAGCATTGATTTTTGCATTCATTACCCTGTGTTGGACAACATATTAAGATCTGGATCACTTTTATGATCATATTTTAACGCCGACCAATAGAATTCTCTGATAGCCGTTATCGGCTGTATCATCCATTTTCCAGATGCAAGTTGATAACGCAAATTAAACGAAGATGAATAACCATTATTCTTCCTCACTAAACATGCAGGGGGGTATGCTACATAGTATCAATCTGTTTCACAGAGAATTACTTATTGTAGCGGCCAAGCGAATATTCACTGCGGGATCAGTTTGACATAGTATATCCCAAACGTTAAACGTTTATATACCACGAATTAAGATTTTTACGTTAACACGTCTATGATATACTTGTTACAGGTGCCAGTCGATTGTTCGGTAAAATGCCAGCTTATATTTATAATATTTTAGAAAACAGACCAGTAACTTATAACCATCACCATTTGAGTATGAAAAGAGATGTATGTACCTAAACTTTTATGTATTTTGCATGCTTTAGTGTAGCAAAACTGGTATGAGCCCACATTCTTATATTGATATGGTAAATATTCCTAATTTATAAGCGATTTTTATTACACAAGGCAGTACATTAGAGAATGGATCGTTAGCAACGCATACACACATGGGTGCCAAAACTGAATAGAAATTTATCACGCAGTCTACAAGTTTGGGCATGTTTATTTGCGTATTTTCCTTATTAGTAAACAGATTGACCAATCTAATTAACACTGCATCTGGAAGCTCGGGGTCAAGATTTAAAAGATTTTTCCGACACCATTCCAAGATGAAGGGCTATCTTAAAATTGGTGTTCCATTTTAACAGGTGTGGGCGAGCGGATTAAAACTGAGAAATACATTATTACGAGATCCCAGAAACAATAGCTTAAAACTGATACATAACTGACATGTAATATCATACCTGATGTCAATTTTGTACTTGTGATGGATTCTGCTATACAAATGGTTATTTAGAACAACACAGATTTCCAGAGTTTAAGTATTATTAAGAACACAGCGTGAAGTCCACAATGAAGCATACATCTACATGTATATTGAAGTCCAATGTGACGCTAAGGATTTTGAGAGCAGTGACAAGCTATTTTTGTCGACGGGCCAATTATATTGCTACATTAGGTCATTTATTGTCAATCTTGTTTAGATCTGCTTAGATCTTTAAATATGAGTACTGGCTGATTGTAATTGTTTGTTTATATGTAAATCGAATCAGTAACTGATGCACACAGATTATTTTTTTTTGTATTCTATTCATATATTTCAGACGTTTTACAATACCGCGTCTCTAAAATCATTCTACCGGGTTCTATCAACAAATGTAGACAGAAAAGGCATAGAATTTATTTCAACTTTTGAAGGTGAGTGTAATGGCACTGAGTTAAACATAAATCATGTGTATATATATTTGTACTGGATTGTTGAATAACAGCCAAGATTCCGCGATAGCGAGCACTGGCTATATTTGAATCCAAACATTAAATGCGATAATCCTGCAGATTGGTCTGGCATCTCTTCTATTAATAATGATCCTAATCTGACACTCGGACCAATTGTTAGTTGGATATTGACATTCATTCAGCAAACTTTATGTTTCCATATCATTTTCAGCTTTCAAGTATCCATTTTATGGTACACAGTGGCACCCGGAAAAAAACAATTTTGAATGGAATCCTAAGCTGTTTATCGACCATAGTGACCTGGCTGTCGATGTTACTCAATACTTCTCTAACTACTTTGTCAGCGAAGGTATGATTGATCATCAACGTATATTCTCATAACTGACATTCATTTCGGGTTGATGACTGGGTTCTGAAATTGTAGAGGATGAGGTGTCGGGTTCTCTGGGTCACTCACGGTGCTAAACATTCCCGTACTAATCAACACATGGTTTAGAATGTTACACATATTATTAATCTGCTGAATCAAATATGAAGGCCGCGGATATTGGAATAATAAATGTTGAATTTTTGCCCAAGTTCTGTACGCTAAAGAATTAATGAAAAAATATATATCCCTATATCGGTTAGTCCTGCAGTTAACCAGAGTGTTGCAAGCACAGGCGCTTGAAGGGATTAAAATAAACATATTTTTTTTTCTTTTCAGCGCGATTTAGTAACCACAAGTTCTTAAACAATAATACTGAAATTCATTCCTTGATTGACAACTATAAACGATTCTATTTAAAAGATGGAACATTTGATGTCATTTATTTTTTTAATCTTAACGGAACTGATCCATTTGAAGAACCGTTACTTTCTTACGTTTAGAGTCTTTGAAAATGTATATTATATTCGTCAACTTATTCATTTTAATTTGTTTGCATCAGCGCAATGAAAATGACGGAATATGCAATGATATGGGGTTTAATGTCTTTATACTCTCCTTCGAGTGTTCTATGCGGGAAATTTTGCCCGGACAGCGGCACTAGTGCCTACTCCTATACCGAATGCCAACTGCCGAGGGATCTTGTACGTGCACACCAATGTGTATACGTGACCTCGGTTTTTCGTCCTATCCGAAAGACTAGACATTGCAACTGTCCTTGTCAGGCCCTCCGTCCTGCTTCACTGACAAGGGAGGACCACGCCGGTAAATCAGGACGAATTTTCTCGACCAATGCATGATCGAAACACCCGACTTTTAAGCTAGCGGTTCAGTGTCTTACTCACTTAGCCACCGTGACCCTGCATTAACTGTATCTAAATGCGTATTATTAACTTTATTGTTTTTTATTATATAAATATATATTATTTTCATTTTGTTTTCCTTTCATTGATCAACTGCTGATAAATGCTCTATGTAAAGGATTGCAACCAAATGTGCATCATCAATTTTTGTTGTTATTGATTTTGTAAATTCATGTATTTTCTGTAATGGGGTAATAAATATAGTTGTATATATTATGGCGATGTTAACAGTTCAGATCGTGTCGTTATGACTTCCTGCACGAATGTCTGTAGGGATATTAGTACTGCGCTCTATTCCGCTTCGGTTTTTGGAACCTACTTTTCCTGCTAATGAAGACGAAAATAGGTCATGTGCCATGATGGACTACTATGTCCGTCTGTCAGAATGCTATTTCATCAGGTGACTAAAATTTTAGGGGAATGAGTTATTGGAACAAAGACTGGGCATGCGATAGAATTTTTGACCGACCTATGCTGCACAAGATATGATCTGGTTTTGTTTTTTCAAAGTTTCTCTTCCTAATTTGGCTTTCCCAAGGTTATGTATCATGTCGGGTGAACCTTTTACCTTTTAGCCGTCATCTTCAGACATTAAATATTGAAATATTATGTCTTAAAAATGTATGCCTAGATGGCTAAATAAAATCAATCACGGGCCTTTCCTGTGCGTGTGTGTGTGGGGGGTGGGGGTGGAGTAAACCCACGAGATAGAAACCATTCCCTATATTTATCTAAATTTGTGTATTTTTAGTGAGTGTGTTTTATTGTATGTCTTAAATATTGACGGAATTTTAGCCCCTAATTTTTCGTTGCGAATTTTTAAATTAAAGTCGTATAACGCCCAAAACCATTCTCCTGTCTTTTCTTGTTTGAGGGAACAGAAACGACATTTTTGTGATTTTATACAAAGATATAGATTGTGGTACATTCCACAGATTAATTTAAAATATAGATTGTGGTTTCACATGTTAGTTGTCCGGAAGGAAGGTTGGGGAGTACGAAATGGAGCCATAGTGCATGTGGTAATGCCATAGATAGGTTTAAGCCTCAAACCACCTTCAATATCAGTATTTTTTTGATTTATGCGTTTACTTAAATTGGAGTAACTCTTGGTGTTGCGAATCGGATGCAGACCACCAGTAAAATCCCTATTGATTTTAATTTTCGCTTGGCTGAACAAGGCATTACACGACTGCATGAGCATATTTTTGTAGCAAAGTTTGTGTGTGGTTGTCAACTGAAATTTTGAGATATACAAACTATAAATATGTGTAACCAACCTCTCAGCCCCACTATCCTCCCACCTAGTCTAAACCATGAATATTTATCATGGCCTGGCAGAAAATGCCAGTTTAAGGTATAATAATCTAATAAAACAATTCTATACATTGGCCCTGCTTGATTTATCCATACCGGCTGACCAAAGTTCGGCAGTTTCCCCGGCGAAGTGATTTTTTTTTTTTTTTGGTAACATATTTATTCAATATAAAAGTCATATAACAATTGTATAAGGAGTAGTATAGTGTTGATAACAATTTAACATTTGATGTACATCATTTTCATTTATTTTTAGTTACTAAAATGTGAAACCATATGGGGATCTATCTTCATTATACATGTAGGTGAAGTAATTATTATTCTTTGTAAATATTTGATTAAAGTCACTCACAGAATGTGTTTTAATATATTTGAGTTGGTGCTTAACGAGGGACTTAAACATTTTTTCAACATTTATGATAATTCCCGGCGAAGTGACTTGATTTAACCGGAAGTCGACAAAAGTTCCACCGCGGCGTACACCGAATGGGCCTCTTTGTCGCCAGCGGGGATCACCGGCGCAAGATGGAAAATGGCAACGAGATAAAATTCACGTTAGTTGGGAATGCCATCAAACACGAATATTAAAGCATTAAAATTAAACCAACTGTTAAATTGGAGCTTCGTAAAACCAAATGTTCATATGTCATTTATTTTTTTCGGAAATTTTACTAATACATGTAATAGTTGGGAATGCCATTAAATATTCAACTTCGTCCAGCAGTAGCAACGGGTTAGTGAATTAAAGATACATCGTGGGAGATAAGATAAAGAGATGGCAGTTCTCACTATAATAGTTAAAAACTAGATAGTGTAAAGGTAATTTGCTGAAAATTTCAGTCAAATTGATCCACTATTAGTCGAGAACAAAGCGGGTGAAATATTCACATAGCCTCGGTCATCATTACTAAAATCATTAATATGAACAGCATAGTCTCGATTATTCACTTGATTGATTTAATTATCAATGGCCACTAAGCGGTATATAGGAATTTAATCCGCCAACATCGAAGGCTAGCCTTGACATCAAGAATGTATTATGGTCTGGATATGTTAATTAATGTCTAATTGATAATTAAGATAACATTTCAGGCCTAAATGAAGACATGTAATAAGCAGATTTTGCTCTTGCATAATGCTATTTTAATGTATAAGGGAAGAATTACTTTTGTAGTGGTCTTAATTGGTTTCCATAGAATAGACCAACCGAGAGGTTAAAGTTCAAAATCCGCCTGATTTGTGATGTGTATTGTCATATAAATATAAGCTCATGTTTTTTAGTCATACCCCATTTACAAATTATAATAGAATTTGTGTAGGGTAGAGACTTGACGGAAGTCTAATACTAAATATAGAGACTGAGAGGTGGGTTAAAACTTGATGAAACCCCGTTATATAAATACACGACTAGAAAGTCTGACTCGTTAGTAACAGGAAGGTTTAAATAACTTATTCAAGCATATCACGCGGACAACTCAAATTGAAATGGCTGGTTTTGGATGCCACCTCAAGTATTTTATCTTCACTGTGATAACTACTTGCCATTTACTCTCGGGAGAAATCATAATTAATTATCGACCTGTTATAGGTATGTATTTCTTCTTTAGAAACCGAAAGTAGTTGTTTATGTGATTAGATTAACGCTTCTCTATGGGATATAGTATAGGCCTACTAGCCTACATTTGATAACACACGAATTTAGTGAATATAAATAATTATGGCTTGGCTATTTATTATGACGAGTATTTCTATTTTGTGCTGTAGTAACTGATATCATTCTGGGATATTCGAAGCACCATCATAAATTTTTGACTACGTACGATGCTACGTGTGGAACACTATTGAAGCTTGACCACAAAACCAAAGTTTTATAAGAAACTACAGGCTATAATTCCCCGCCCCCCGTTACACACACGAAACCCTGCAAAACCACTCATAATTTAGATATAGGCCTATATCTGCATTTTCTGTATTTTCAAAAATTCCACATATTAATGAAGATGGTGTAGGCATACCCATTATTCTCTATATGGGTATTATTTTCTTTAGGAATATTAACCCAAAAGGTTTCCCAAGAACTTTCTCAATATGGTGATACATATATTCCTGCAAGCTATGTAAATTATTTAGAAGAATCCGGTGCACGAGTTGTGCCTATAAGGTAAGTATTATAGTTATTGTCACCCTCCAAATTTAATACTCTGAACTAAGCCTTTTCATTCATGAGACCGTATTATTTTGTTAAATGGTGTTTGGTTGGCGAGACATATTTTTTTTAATACCATTTCCAAATAATATCATTGACGTCATGAATGTAATCTCCAATTTAGACACATAGCAGCGTTTGGAACCTTGAAATAGACGAAAATGGTTCTAAAAGCACATATGAATGTATCTAAGTTCTTTTAAATTATTATTTTGTCGTTTTTGAATCAACATTTACTAATTACTTCCACAATGTGTTGTAGGATATATATTTGTTTGTTCATTACAAAATATCACCCGAAACCATATCCTGCACGACTCGTGTACTGATTATAAAATGTTAATTTTGTTTTAAATATTAGATATAGGATCTTATAGTTTCACAAAGTCAACATTGATCAAATTGATCAATATTGAATTCTAATTCGTGTTTTTAATTTCGAATATCATGAAAAATATTGAGTTAGAGACTAAGCTCCTTTAAACGAGGAAGATGATATATACCAGTTTTTGAGCTGTTTCCTCTTCTTAGTCATAGTTTATATTTAGAACAGGGTTAATTTCTTCCTTGTAAACAATAATTTAGTCAGTTTTGCACCGGAAGTTTTGTGTAACACGCCTCCTTGTCAGAGGTACAGTACGGAGGACCCAACAAGGAGAGCTGTCTAATCATTCGGATGGTACGAAAACCCGCGGTCAAGTTTATGCATTGACTTGCACGTAAAATATCCCTTGACAGTTGGAATTCGATATAAGAGTAGTCATAGTGCCGCTGCCAGGGCACAATTTCCCTCATAGCACATTGCATGGCGTAGGTCCGTCTTTATTAGCCCAGTATAGGAGCAGAAGAGTAGGACGTTAAACCCCATTTCATTTCATTTCGTTTAACACGCCAAAATTAACTCATAATACTTGCCACACCTTCCCGCAGCTCTTGATTTAAAACGCCAGCTGGCGGGACAGAGTTCAATGTTTAAATGGTCGTTTTGTGTCATATTTGTATTTCAGAGCTGGTCGATCGGAATCTTATTATGAGAAGATATTTTCACAGATAAATGGGTAGGATTTTTATTATTCTTATTGCATGATTGAATTAGATTTATATAGAATGTAGAGGATAATGTAAGGGAAATATTTATATAGAACCTGTATGTTAAAGTCTGTGGGCTAAGAAAACCCGTCAAATGTGACGCAATTATTCGTGTGGAAATAATCGCAAAAATAGTTTATTTGTAACCCAAAGTATTCATTTTTAACCAATGGATACAATTTGACCACTGGTCTATGATATTTCTTATGAAATCTGTTCATCTATCTTCAGATAGTTGCTTGGGTTTAAAATAAACGGTTACAGGAATCTTCCACATAACCAAATTTATTCACGGAAATAATTTATACCCATGGCTGTCTACTTTTCGATAAAATATTTATCATATCTACAATAATAAAATTTTAATGTATGGTTGCATTTCATGACATTGACACTTTAGCATACACGTGTATAGGTAAACAGAAATCACCTATGTGGTGCACGCTTCAAGTAATAATTTTGTTTCCTATAGAGTTTTATTTCCCGGTGGTGGTGTTGGACTGGTTACAAGTTACTATGCTCACAGCGGAAGATATATCTACGATCTAGCAATAAAGGTAGGTAGCTATAGGGTGGTATAGTATAGTGTATATGTCTTGAGACCGGTGGATATTAAGGACATATTTTTCGATGAATATCCACGTTTTCAGTGTATTTAGCGACGGCTATAAAAGATGTATGTGCATAATTGACCGTCAGTGTTGAAAACCCTATTTTGTTTCTTACTTATTATATGTATAGTCTATCAATTGAAATTTTGTTTAGATACCACTTCCATCATGCTTCAGTAATGATTTTTATATTGTCGTTCGTGGTTTATTTTAAGTTTATCAGTATGGCCAAACGTCCGAATTGTGTTCCGATGTATTTTGTAATAATTAATACATCGTTATTAGTTAGCCATGTACTTGTTGGATTTCTGGCGCATCATAATTATACCTAAATTTATAGGACAACGTGAGGTTCACACGTTATTAGGGATTTGGAATATGAATACCGAGCCAGCTCGTGATTCGGGATTCGCAAATCCCGAATACCGGTTTGGCTCGTTATTCGGGATTCGCAAATTCCAGTGAGGTATTCGTTGTTTGAATCACGAATAACGTGCGAACTTCACGTTTCCAATATATAGCACAGTAAAATGCTTATTTAAATTCTTTGTTTATTATTATTTCCAGGCCAATGATGCTGGTGATCATTTTCCTTTATGGGGGACATGTCAAGGCTTTCAACTTCTCAATAATTTAACTGCCTATGAAAATTTGATAACACCAACTGATAGTGAAAATTTGCCTTTGCCACTAAATATTACGACGGAAAATGTCGGTAGGTATCATCATGCTTTACACAGACAGGATGAACGATACAATTAAGGTCATTCAAATAGGAGAACCATTCTCAAAGAAAACAAACAAATTTTCAAAGCATATAGACTCTCATTGATTATTTTAAAAAGTTATTCTCAATTGCGAGTTCAATGATCGTATTTTATCATCTACCAGTGGGACAGTATAGTCTCTGATAACGTTCATTCTTCGGGTGCAACACGAGGATCAATTGATATTTACAGTGTGCGTAGTCTGTTATTACCAATATATAAATATGCTAGAACACACCAGCTCCCCCTAGCTCACCTCTTGGTCATTTATTGATATCTGTGAAACAAAAGGCCTGACTATCAATCTGATGATATTAAACCAATTCTGCCATGACGATGTAAAACTTTTGTTTAACCTTAAATAAAAAGTATAATACGGATACCATTAGCCACACGAATAAGATTTTATGTATATTATGATTACTTGTTACAGGTGCCAGTCGATTGTTCGGTAAAATGCCAGCTTATATTTACAATATTTTAGAAAACAGAAAAGTAACTTTTAACAACCACCATTATAGTATGACATCAGATGTAGGTACACCTAAACTTCTTTGTATTTTGTATAGGTCATTGTCATGCATTTTATTGCTTTGTTTAGGTTTGTTTAGATATTTGAAAATAAGTACTGACTGATTTTAATTGATTGTTTATCGATTAAATCAAATAGGTTAATCGGATCATTAACTGGGGAAGACAGATGAATTATAATTGGTTTGTAAATTGTTTTATTTTAACAATTTGTGTATTTCAGACGTTTTACAATACCGCTTCTCTAAAATCATTCTACCGGGTTCTATCAACGAATGTAGATAGGAAGGGCATAGAATTTATTTCAACTTTTGAAGGTGAGTAATAAATACACACGGGCACTGGTTCATTGACTAACAGCTAAGATTCGGCACTAACAACTAAGATTCGGCACTGGCTATCCAACAGTCGGGCCATTTAATTATTTGTTGGACATTGACATTTTGGTTGCGAATATTTATTCCCTGGATAGTTTTCCTTTCATTAATAATTATCTGGCGGTTATTATTATTTCAAAAATCGGTTGGTTGGTGATAATATTCTAGTTAGAATGAAAATTATTTCCTCAATGTAAACTTTGTGTTCCTATGTCTTTTTCGGCTTTTAATAATTATCCATGCATGATTGCTCTATTAATTAGCCACGACAGACTTAATGTTTTCCACATCATTTTCAGCTTTCAAGTATCCATTTTATGGAACACAGTGGCACCCAGAAAAGAATAGTTTTAACTGGAGTCCGAAGTTGTTAATCGACCATAGTGACCTGGCTGTCGATGTTACTCAATACTTCTCTAACTACTTTGTTAACCAAGGTATGATTGTCAAAATTATCAAGTTTTCATTTCCACCGAAAATGGGCATTCATAGTAGTGTTAGGTAGGCGGCTAGATGTTGCTAGTGGATTACCACAGGTCTGTGCAAAACACGCCTACACCTCGCCTTAACAGACTGTTTCATTGGCTAAACCCCCTCTTTATCCAGAACACGTCAATGATAACAACTCTTCCAGATCTTATTGTGTGATAAAGACAAGTAAAACTAAATTTTGAACCATACAAAAACGACACGAAATAGGATCAGATTGTTGGTTCGCCCATCTAAAGTGGTTTACTCAAAATAATTTAAACACGTGACCTTATACCAAAATAAATTGTTACAATAGAAAAAGGAGAATTTGTACAAAAGCATCGGTATCTGAAAGAATGCTTAAGTTTTATGCGTGCTTTAGGGAAATAAAGGTATCCCGAAGTTGACTAGTTGGGCTTTATCCACAACTTATATTTTTACTCATAAGATTTGATTTTTTCTTTTTTTTTTCAGCGCGATTTAGTTTCCACAAGTTCGTGAACAATAACACTGAAATCCATTCCATGATTGACAACTATAAACGAACCTATTTAACAGATGGAACATTTGATGTCATTTATTTTTTTAATCTTAACGAAACGGATCCATTTGAATAATCGCTCATCATTCCTTTATAATTTCTTTTATATTTTTTTAGGTTTAGCGCGTGATAATAATATGTTACACTCATCAACTTTTTCATCTTAATTTGTTTAAATAAACGCTATGTAAATGACTGTAACCGAATGTCCGTTAGTAATATATGAGCTTGTTAACACATTGCTGCAACTTTCTTTTAATTCAAATTGTAACATATTTGTTTTTTTATGCCATATCGATCAAAGTTAAGATCTCATTAAATTCAGTAAAATGTACAGGTTTCGTTCTATTATGCCCATTAAACTCATCCAGGATAAAAATTTGGCCTTCTAAAGTATTACTTCGTTGATTTGTCCTTACAAACATTTAAGTTGAAAATAACCCAGGGTATCTACTTTTCTGAATATATGTCTCGTCTAAGTCGCAGAACTTGACCGCTTAAAAAGTCTCAAAATGCAGCTTTTATTTTCCAAATGTACTGATTTTTTAGCTTCTATAGAAAACAAATAAAGAACACCGCAACTATTAGTAATTTCGCTGTCCTATGGTTGTGTATCATTTCCGTCACAGTTTGTTATTGCAGGAAATCTTAAAACTGGCTAAGTTGATCCCATGACGCAGAAAGACAACTCGTATTAGTATTATGAAGACAATATTCTATAAGACGATCACGGTTTCCTGTTGATTTAGATACATAGGCCTACTGGAACCGATGATTTATTTGGGTTTAACATTCTGTTTTTGTTGCAACAACTGGGCAATGTGTTATGATTCCGGCGTTGGACTTGGAAGTTCCTTGGAATTTTCCGGTGCGGTTTCCAGTTGCCAGTGGTGCAAGACGGAGGGCCTGGCAAACGTTTAGACGTTTGGAAGAGGCTTAAAACAGATGCTTGTTCGTGTAATTGTCCGTAGGGCCGCTAGCTACTCCGACAACATTTCCCGATCACATTTCATCAACAATGTTAGTGGAGCATTTACCCTCATGTTGTGGGCATCTTGATAGTACTATAGGCATCTAGCAAAGCAGAAATGAAAACCACATTTTTAAAAAAATATTGGAAGCTTGCTCAAAACATATATAATTGTCCTGTCTTTCCTGTACTCATTACTGATACAGATTTCCAAGGATTTTTTGCGCCACAAATAGTTTCAATAATGATAGAGGACTCTAAATTGACCAGTGGTTCTGCAATGGTTAATCACCCACTCCACGGAAACAAATAGTAAAAGTTAATTTATTGTAAAAGCTGAAATTCATTAAAACAAAATGAAGAGGATTTTATGGTCCCACTATTCTAGTACTTCGACTGGGCCAATGAAGACGATCATACGTCATTGTATTACTATGTCTATTTAGAGGTTATTTAAGTTCACTGAATGGTGTTCTGCTTAATATACTATTCAAAAAAAGTAGGGGATATTTGATTTTGGGGGCATAATACTAAAATATGCAAATGACTACGAAAAAAGTCACTATAGAACCTAACAGAAGAAACATTTCCAGTTACATGTGACGCCCAAACGCACCAATAGCTACCCCATGGAATGCAGGTGATGCTTGGGGTCATCATGGGGGTCCAACCCAAGATTTGCACGACTCTGACTTTGAATGTTACATTCATTGTGGCATTGAATTCCAGGTTGGAAACATCAGTTTAATTGTTTTAGTGACCAGAAAACAAATGTTGATATGCGTCGGCTCAGGCCCGTAGCCAGCTTGCTGGCTTCGGAGGGGCAGTGAAGTTTTTAGGAGGGGCAGATTCGTTACAGTCTATAGTGGGTATTTTAGAGTTATGGTTGGCAAATTTTCTTTCGGGGGGGGCAAAACATTTTTTCAGGGGGGCATTGCCCCCCCTTGCCACCCCTGGCTACGGGCCTGCGTCGGCTTACCCAAAATGAAAGGTTACGTGCCCTTGGCATGCTACAGATCATCACAACACAGGCGGTTGTGGCGCGGACGATGAATGTTTCTCAGTCTGTCATAAGCAGGCTATGGTCCAGATACCGTGATACACAATCTGTACAGGACAGAACACGCTCAGGTCGACCAAGGGCGACAACTCAAGCCCAGGATCGATTTATCCGTACCTTGGCCTTGCGAAATCGTGTCATCACAGCAAATCAGATCAGGGCTCGTCTTCAAACAGACACTGGTGTGAGAGTGAGAGGCCAGACGATTCGGAATCGACTGCATAGGGGTCACCTTCCCGCCCGACGTCCTCGCGTGATCCCTTGTTTGAGAGATCATCACATTCAGGCAAGACGTCGTTGGTGTAGGGATCTTTAACACCGGGATAATCGACGCTGGAGCAACGTGATGTTTTCAGATGAGTCATGGTTCACTGTTGATTTTTTGGACAGACGTAGGAGGGTGTGGCGTCGTCGAAACGAGCGCTTCCATGGCGTTAACGTCATCAGACATGATCGATTTGGGGTGGTTCTGTTATGGTGTGGGAGGCATCACTGTTGCTGGAAGAACGGTTTTACATGTTGTTGCAGGGCGTGTTACAGGCCAGTACTACCGGGACAACATCTTGGTAGTCCATGTTGTGCCGTTCGCATGACGTCATGGCCGCCGTTTCATCTTCCAGGATGACAACGCAAGATGTCACAGGGCCAGGATCGTTACAGGTTACCTCCAACAACAGAACATCACCACATTACCTTGGCCAGCACTGAGTCCCGACCTCTCCCCCATCGAGCATGTCTGGGACATGCTTGGACAGTGGTTACGTCAACGTCAACAACGTCCTGCCAATGTCCAAGAACTTGCTGCTGCGTTGCAACAGGAATGGGGCAATCTGGACCAAAATGACTTCAGACGTCTCATTAGGAGTATGCCACGTCGGATCAATGCCTGTTTGGCAAACAGAGGAGGATTTGCCCGTTACTGACTTTGTTGTGATGCTGTGGTAACTTTGCTGTTTGACCCCGGGTATCATTTTACCCTTATATTGGTCAGTCTGTGCCTTACTTAGTCTAACGATCATTTGGAATAAATCGATGAATGTGAACTTCATTTAATTTTGTCATTTGTTTCTTCGTCAGTTTCATTAGGTGACTTTAATAACACTTAAAAATCAAATATCCCCTACTTTTTTTGAATAGTATATAATGAATTCTATATTAGAGCAGGCCACTTCGTATTAGTACTTATTACAAGAACCACAGGATACGAATAACATGTGATATCATCTTATTTACTCACTTGATATCCAAACAAGCTATATATCCCATAATATAGTTAACAGCGGAGCGCCGGCAACGTTAGGATTTCAAGTAGGCCTATTCCTATAGTCTCCGTGAACTAATTCAAATGGTTCTGTTCAAGTGCTTTGCTGGTCCGTCCTGCAACACTGACAAGGGGTAGCCACATCGGTACAAACCGCCGATGATCTTTTTCGGTCAATAATGGGATCGAAAACGGGACGCCCGGGTTAGGGAGCCAATATCTTACTAAACGATCCACCGAGGCACCCCAGTGGAACGCAAGGACTGCTCGATTCACACCAGAGGGTAGAAAAAATGCTACCGCTTAGATAAAGTAAGTGCACCTTATGTGTCGAAGATAAAAATAATAAAAAGAAGTAGGAATAGTATCGCAGAATGGCTACCCTCAAAAGATGGTTTCCTACAGGCCTCTACTATGAAGACCTACTCAAAGAAAAGAAAAAAAAAATAATATTAACATTGGTTTTTTGTCATTAACCATCAAAATCTTCAAAATAAAATTTGTTCCATGATTTCTACCCGAAACGCCAGCGGATTTACATTGAGGGTACCCATGGCGCATGCCAGTCGAGGGTCCCCAACGTCGTTCGGATGGGACAAAAACTGAGGACACATGCTTAGGCCTACACATTGGTTCTATATGTACGGCGTATCATGCCCGTTTTCATTATACAGGAAAGGAAAGTAGAACAGTACAATCGATTTTTTTTAACTCATGCATCCCCATCTTTATTATCCCGGACGGAGCATTCGGCATACGATCTACAAAGCCCCGTAGGCCTACATGATAAAATATAATTATGCAGATTTGGTATTAAACAGTTGGCAGTTAATGGGAAATAACTCTTTTTAACACTCGTGCTCCGTAGACTCTAGGCGGCGGACGGAAATAAGAATTCCCCCGTCTTTTTTTATTCACAGTATCCAGAAAATGGGGCTATGCCATTATCTTTTAAATATATACGTACATCTATGGAATAATGATTTTACCAAGAGACCAAAGTATGTATTATAAAGCTTTGAAAAAATCGTCTGCTTGTGATCAACCAAAACTCGCCACGACTGCGAGATACTCGCCCACTAAACGAGATCTGACGTGGAGCGAAGTCAATGGCGATTATTGATGCGAGTGACACACATGGCCAAAGTACAAGTAGTACACAATCAAATGTGTGTTTCAGAACCATGGCCCGACACCCAGAGATATTCCTGGTGGTGACAGCTATTTTTATAATATTCTTAGGACGATATGGAACCAGGTAATGGTATTAGCAAGTCTTAAAGTCGCTTTATTTGTTATCTTCAGTCTTGTGTTTTGTTTTATCAAAAAACATAATATAAGAAGAGTGTGGGATCAGACCATTAGATTGTTTACAGAAATTATGAGTGTTGTATATTATAAGGTGACTTCATCATTCCATATGGTGTGCTGTATCTTTCAACAAAACAACATGACATGGACACTGGACAGTTATTCGGATATTCCCCATAAAAACAGTGGCAATAAATGCCAATAATCATTGCAATTGATGAATTGAGGTGTTATTAACTTTTTTCACTGATAAAACTGATATTGGTAAATTAATGGTAAAACATCTGCAGGGCATGCAACATCAACATCAGGGCCCTGGGAAAAGCAACATAGTCTCTAGCCTCATTTGGCCTGTGTTCACTATGAAACAAAGAGGAAAGTAAAAGTTGTCGTTTTGAATGTTTGTATACCATTTACCAGTCAGCCTACAGTACCTAGAGCGATCATTGTTGCGTTCTTCAGGCCCAAACTTATCCCATGTATGCTGATGATGACGATAGTTTTAAACGGAAAGAGGATGGGCTGGGGCTCCACAACGCTTGTCGCTAAGGCCCGAGCAGACAGCTTACAGTTTTTAATTTACCTGTTTTCCAAAACAGTGAACTTACAGAATCCGATTTAGAAAAGTCACCAGTTTTCTTCTAATTTATGATTAAGTAAAAATGTATTTTATACCGGACCAACAAATGTTTTTCAAAAAATTATTCGGCATACCCTCTAGGTTCTTTCGAGGTTCTGGGCTCCTGGAGAAGTGTGGCTAGCTGTCCTTCTCTCACACAGGCCCTGTAAGCCATAGAATTAGAATTTATCTTGCCATATTTTTATATCAAAAATCAATCTCATTTACAAAAAGTTAATTACAACATTTATCAATTACAATCCTCAATAATCATATTTGTAAGAAAAAGTCAAGTGACGAATTCAAGTGACATTAGCTTAGCCTTTGTCTTACAAATTCTGGGCAGTTAGTTAACACCCGGTTTTATGCTGAATTATGTCCTATAAGTTCACTTACCTTACATCCAAATAAATGACACCAATTAGTAAGTTGAAATTAGCCTATGAATTATAAACTATAGGCTAACCCAAGAAATCCAATAATTATTGGAAATCCATCTCTAATAATTTGCATTTACCTTGGACAACAGTTTGCATTTACCTTGGACAACAGTGTGGAAGCCTGGGTTTGATCCCTAAGTTGGCAAAGAAAGTTCCGCTGTAAGCAAAGTCATGCATCTGGTTGTTTGGATGGGAGCATGAACCGAACTCCTGTGTGTGTACACATTTACATACACGTAGAAGAATGCAGGACAGTTGGTATTCTAAATAAGAGTAGGGCATATCGGCACTGTCCAAGCAAAGTTTACCTCATAGCTTGCTGTTTTGCACGTGCCCCTACTCATTAGCTCAGTATGTGCACAAAATTAAATTCTTTGCAAGTTTGATTTCACACATGCCCCATCTATTGTTAAGAATTTCCTGATTTAACTACTTAGTCAAATCACCTTTTTAAATCAATACATTATTTTTTCCGGAGATTAGTGCTACTTTACTTTGAAACAAACCTCAAAGTTGTCACTTATACATTTTCATTGCAGTTTACAAGCTAAAACCATAACAGAACCTCCTAAGGAACCAAAGCGATTTTTTCCGTCTTTTTCACCAGTATTGGATTTGCCTTATGGAAATTTGGAACCTGTTGTAAATATTTTAGAGAAGGATAGATTTATATTTGTAATGTACTATGCACCATGGTGTGCCAAATCTATGACTATGAGATGGGAGTTTCAGAAAGCGGCCAAATTCATGCAAAATCAGGTGAGTTAATTCATTACCTTTATTGGTATTTAAGCTTATAAATAAATATAAAATAAAATTGGATTTCTTTCATACTAGAAATGAAATGGGTTTAAACGTCCAAGCCCTCCATCCTCACCACTATCAAAGGGGAACTGCATCGGAAAATCCTGATGAAATTTATTGGTCAACATTCAACACAGGGGTCTAACTCATGACCTCCAAATTAGCGAGCCAATGTCTTACTCACTGAGTCACTAAAACTCTTTGAATTGAATAGAAAATAATTTGTCGATTCATTCGATTTTATGTGTTGATTTAGTTTATGCCTTGAAATTTTGTCTTCAAAATAATTTGTTCATAATTTTAAGGTTAAATTTATTGGTATTAATTTGCAATAAAAAATATTTTCCTAATTTTCAGGTAAAATTTATTGGTATTAATTGTTGGTGGCCGGAAGGATCATGTCGTAAGAGATATAAATTTGTAATGTTTCCGGTTCTATATGCATACTTTTCTCAATTAGATGGATACAGATATTTAGGTAGGTGCATATATTTAAAATAATATTTACATTATTTTGTGTCCAATTTTTCATTTTACAATCGTATCAAATAGACGCTGATGAAGTGAAATGCATTATATTAAATTTGAAAAGTAAACTGATTGCCAAATTCAAAATTTGTCCTTTAAGCAATATTGAGTCATGGAATATGGTGTTCAATAATGTTAGAAATAATTAAATTAAATGATGGTTACTTTCAACAATTATGCAAATGTTTTCTTGTATAGTATTATTGTGTATTTTCATTTTAAATCAGAGCCAGCGTACATATATTTGAATTTGCTTTATAGTAAGTAACTATATAAATACGTATCCATCTAGCAATCCTCTGTAGGTGTGTTGTTTATTAATCTATTTAAAAATTTTATTTAGGTTCAGCTTCAGCTGAATATATGGTAAAGTTTTTAGAAGATCTCACTTACCCATTATCATTATTACACACACAAGATGAAGTAGTAGATGTTGTAGCTAAATATGATGTAAGTGTATTTATTTTTATACGCCCACATTTTCATGTGGACGTATTATGTCGTCGCCCCTGTCCGTCCGGACGTCCGTCCACAATTTGTTTGTGGACTCTCTACAGGTCACAATTCTTATCCGATTTTGACGAAACTTGAAATATAGGTTTATCCCCAAAAGTTCTCGGCTGCTTTCGATATTGGCATGTATCGGATCAAAACTTCATGGATTATGGCCCCTGATTGTACGAAAAATCACGTTTTTATACGCCCACATTTTCATGTGGACGTATTATGTCGTCGCCC
This sequence comes from Patella caerulea, assembly GCA_036850965.1. Taxonomy (NCBI): domain Eukaryota; kingdom Metazoa; phylum Mollusca; class Gastropoda; family Patellidae; genus Patella; species Patella caerulea. The sequence goes on along the minus strand of JAZGQO010000014.1, from coordinate 13,917,375 downwards.
CTGTCCGTCCGGACGTCCGTCCGTCCACAATTTGTTTGTGGACTCTCTACAGGTCACAATTCTTATCCGATTTTGACGAAACTTGAAATATAGGTTTATCCCCAAAAGATCTCGGTTCCTTTCGATATTGGCATGTATCGGATCAAAACTTCATGGATTATGGCCCCTGATTGTACGAAAAATCACGTTTTTAGCTTGTGGACCCTATAGAGGTCACAATTTTGAACCGATTTTGATGAAACTTGACATGCATGTTTGTAACCCAAAGATCTTGGTTTCTTTCGATATTTGCGGCTATCTGAATGTTATTTCCTGAATTATGGCCCCTGATTGTCCGAAAAATCACCCTTTTTAGCTTGTGGTCCCTCTGGAGGTCACAATTATTATTCGATTTAAAAAACCGTTTGATTATATCACCGTTACACCCTAAGGAAGGTTGAGTTCGAATTTCGGGAAAATCGGACGAAAATTGCCATACAAAATGGCCGCCGTTAGTACGCGAATACTGTTAAAAAATGGTATATCAAGGTTGTGGACCCTGTGGAGGTCACAATTTTGATTCGATTTTGATGAAACTTGAAATTCATGGTTATAACCCAAAGATCTCGCTTCCTTTCGATATTTGCGCATATCGGATCGTAACTTCCTGAATTATGGCCCCTGATTATACGCAAAATCGCCTTTTTTTTAGCTTGGAGGTCACAATTATTATTCGATTTAAAAAAACGTTTGATTATATCACCGTTACACCCTAAGGAAGGTTGAGTTCGAATTTCGGGAAAATCGGACGAAAATTGCCATACAAAATGGCCGCCGTTTGTACGCGAATACTGTTAAAAAATGGTATATCAAGGTTGTGGACCCTGTGGAGGTCACAATTTTGATTCGATTGTGATGAAACTTGAAATTCAAGGTTGTAACCCAAAGATCTTGCTTCTTTTCGATATTTGCGCATATCGGATCGTAACTTCCTGAATTATGGCCCCTGATTATACGCAAAATCGCCTTTTTTTTTAGCTTGGAGGTCACAATTATTATCCGATTTAAAAAAACGTTTGATTATATTACCGTTACACCGTAAGGAAGGTTGAGTTCGAATTTCGGGAAAATCAGACCAAAATTGCCCTACAAAATGGCCACCGTTTGTACGTGAATACTGTTAAAAAATGGTATATCAAGGTTGTGGACCCTGTAAAGGTCACAATTTTAATTCGATTTTGATGAAACTTGAAATGCATGGTTATAACCCAAAGATCTTGGTTCCTTTCGGTATTTGCGCATATCGGATCGTAACTTCCTGAATTATTCGAATTTCGTGAAAATGGTACCAAAATTGCCGGACGAAATGGTCGCCGTTTGTACGCGAATAGTGTAAAGATATGGTATATCATGGTTGTTGACTCTGTACAGGTCACAATTCTTATCCGATTTTGACGAAAAGTCACATTTCTAGGTTGTGTACCGTCACACCATAATCATTGTCGACTTCGAATTTCATGAATATCAGACTGGAACTGACCAACAAAATGGCTGCTCCCAATACAGTATGAAATACAGGACTTAATGATGTAGGAAAAATCACTTTCCGTATTGTTTGTTCTCTATCCATCTCTCGAAAATGTGGGCGTATCCTGCCTGGCAGTGCCAGCCTATCTTTAGCTTGTGGACCCTATAGAGGTCACAATTTTGAACCGATTTTGATGAAACTTGACATGCATGTTTGTAACCCAAAGATCTTGGTTCCTTTCGATATTTGCGGCTTACGGGAATGTAATTTCCTGAATTATGACCCCTGATTGTCCGAAAAATCACCCTTTTTAGCTTGTGGTCCCTCTGGAGGTCACAATTATTATTCGATTTAAAAAACCGTTTGATTATATCACCGTTACACCCTAAGGAAGGTTGAGTTCGAATTTCGGGAAAATCGGACGAAAATTGCCATACAAAATGGCCGCCGTTTGTACGCGAATACTGTTAAAAAATGGTATATCAAGGTTGTGGACCCTGTGGAGGTCACAATTTTGATTCGATTTTGATGAAATTTGAAATTCATGGTTATAACCCAAAGATCTTGCTTCCTTTCGATATTTGCGCATATCGGATCGTAACTTCCTGAATTATGGCCCCTGATTATACGCAAAATCGCCTTTTTTTTAGCTTGGAGGTCACAATTATTATCCGATTTAAAAAAACGTTTGATTATATTACCGTTACACCGTAAGGAAGGTTGAGTTCGAATTTCGGGAAAATCAGACCAAAATTGTCATACAAAATGGCTGCCGTTTGTACGCGAATACTGTTAAAAAATGGTATATCAAGGTTGTGGACCCTGTAAAGGTCACAATTTTAATTCGATTTTGATGAAACTTGAAATTCATGGTTATAACCCAAAGATCTTGGTTCTTTTCAATATTTGCGCATATCGGATCGTAACTTCCTGAATTATGGCCCCTGGTTATACGCAAAATCCCCCTTTCTTTAGCTTGTGGTCCCTCTGGAGGTCACAATTATTATCCAATTTAAAAAAACGTTTGATTATATCACCGTTGCACTGTAAGGAAGGTTGAGTTTGAATTTCAGGAAAATCGGACCAAAATTGACAGACAAAATGGCCGCCGTTTGTACGCGAATACTGTTAAAAAAATGATATATCATGGTTGTGGACCCTGTATAGGTCACAATTTTAATTCAATTTTGATGAGGAAGGTTGAGTTCTAATTTCGTGAAAATCGTACCAAAATTGCCGGACGAAATGGTCGCCGTTTGTACGCGAATAGTGTAAAAATATGGTATATCATGGTTGTGGACTCGCTACAGGTCACAATTCTTATCCGATTTTGATGAAAAGTCACATTTCTAGGTTGTGTACCGTCACACCATAATCATTGTCGGTTTCGAGTTTCATTAATATCAGACTGGAACTGACCAACTAAATGGCTGCTCCCAATACAGTATGAAATACAGGACGTAAAGATGTAGGAAAAATCACTTTCGGTATTGCTTGTTCTCTGTCAATCTCTCGAAAATGTGGGCGTATCCTGCCTGGCAGTGCCAGCCTATCTTTATTATCTGCTGTAATGGGATATTTTTCCATTTTTATTCTGAAAAAATAAATATGATGTAAGTTTATTGATTGATTGTTTTAGTAAGGACCTCCTAAATAAGTAATTTTTGTAGTCTTTAGTTTTATTATCTACTTTAATTTAAATGATATATTATTTTCTTATTTTTATTCTGGAAAAAGTAAATTTTCATTTGAGAATGCTAATATGAATGGTACAGGTAAATTTATATTTTAGATAGGTTTATAGATATGGTTTATTTATTGACTAATTTTTTTTACAGACAGCAGTTGTAGCATATTTTGGTTTTAATACATCACCACAACCACCAGGCTATCTACAGTATTATTATGCTTCAATGAGAAGTGTAGAACATGGTAATTATCTATATGTTATCATTGTGTTTATAAAATATATTCTGTTATCTATCATTGTTAAATGCATATTTTAAATCAGTTCTATAAGTCATTGTAGCACAAGTCTGAAATTATCTCATTTCATCATCTATTGGAAGATAACATAGTGTGTAGACAATGCTGTGCACGTAATAGAACCGCTGACAATTGGAAATTAGATTGTAGTGCCAGATGGAGAAGAAGGGTAGAATGTTAAACCCACAAAAAAGCAAACAAATCATCTCTACCTCCCCTTAAAATTGTTTATGAATTAATTGAAATGAATTAAAGCACTTGGGAAATAGATGGTTTAAACTTAAAAGAAAATCACTATTTATTTAGATGATAAATACTTTCAAACTTTCTGATATAAGTTCACTGTTTATTTCAGATCCTTATCAGGTCATGAAATATTGTGTTATAACACAGTTTAATCTAGCTTCTGTATATAATCTAACCAATATATCTGATATAGTCTTAATGAGATCTTCTAATACCTCGCTGGTAAGATTTCTTTTAATGTGTTTCGCCTTTCGATCCGTGCGCCTGTCTGTCACACTTTTGATTGTGACAGAGTTGGATAATTAACATTTTATTCTTAGACAGAGCATACACGTAGATAGTCAGTTCGATTACTCGATTCTTTGAGATTTTGGCGGGGGACATCAGATTCACTGTTGGCTTCTTTATTATGTGTTAATAATCCACAAAGTATCTTTGTGCTCTGTTAATTTAGTGAAAGAAGGTGTACCTTCCTACGACTGTTGTCAACTCTCTATTAAGATCATAATTATATCCTTTGTTTTCCTTGAACAGGACAGTGATATTCAACTCATTTCGAGCAAATTGAAAAGAAAATGTACTACCTTTCTTCAAACTAGTCCACGGCCAAAGATTGTTTAGTGATTTGCCCTAAAGTATCTGGTTCTAAATCTCGATAGGAAATAACAGCTGCTGCTATCTGAGTTGATTCTTCTCCCAGCCAAAAATAATCAAAATTTATTATGGAATGATGGAATGTGTTTAATCATTATCTCCCTTGAATTGTTTCATACATTTCAACAGAGAAGTCTTGGACCTAATTAGACAATGGTTCGACACAATAGTTAAGTGATTAATTACAGAGCAGCCCTTATCTAATGATGATTTTCTGTTTCTATCTTTGTAGAAGTTTCCATCAGATGCTAATTATACTAGTTCCTATATTGTTTCCTGGGTCTTACAGAACAGACAAAAGGTATTCATTATTACAGTTGCTTTTATCTGTTCCAATAAGAAATTTCTTTATAATAGAAATATGGTACTAAGAAAACAAGGAGGCAGACAAAATCAATTAATAAGATATGATTCTTTAAGAAAGTTTTTTAAATGCTTAATGTATAGTTTGCGACTTTCATGTTTCAGACAGGCACCAGTACATGTTTTCTTGATAATTGATGTTTCCCTTTTTCTCTATTTTCAGCCAGTTATAAAATGGATTACACCATTAGGTGTTAAGAGTTTAACATTATCTAGACAGATAAGTCTAGGACCTAGTCTAGTTTTGTTTACACCTATAAATCAACTCTTTGATATTAATATTTATATTCATATGGTAGGTAATTAGCAATCTATATTGAAAATTTGTTTATTTATGTGCATTATTAAAATGGCTGGTGCTGCTGTAGTATTTCTGGCCTTCAAGATAATAGCAAACAGAGATGACCTCTTATTTAACCCTTCTGAATGTAAGACAGTTCTGTTATCATGTGATATAACTCTATTTTAATTAACCAGTTGTACGTGACAAAGAGTTGGGTTGCCTGTCCAACCTCTTAGGCTTTTCTCCAGGTCCTGCCATTTCCTTACATTGCTGAAGATCCCTATGGGGAATGGAATTATTAAAATAAAATTAAACCTTATGTTAGTCCAGAAACGTCTTGACTCGAGTGGACCTTAAAAGTCTCTCTTTCCTTGCAATTTGCAAGAATCCGCTCGCTTCAGATACATAAACTACACTGCTGGACTGATCACAAATACAACCATGTTACAGATAAACTCAATGATCCTCATTGACTATCAGATTGAATAAACCTTTCTACAAATACGATAGAATTATTCCCGTTGTGCTAACCATCTCAACCCTGTCAATGGAAGCAGACTGCTAATAATCTTGAGGGACTATAAAAATTTCTGTGCAGTCTTGTTCATAAAGAGCTTATGTTATCTTTAATTGCTGTCTACCTGTTGTTTGTTCTTTTGTTGTGTATAGCTCTTCTTGGTAGTTTGTATGTAATGAAGTGCTTCTTACAATAAGAATGAGTCAGATGCATGGAACATAAATACAGAAGACAAGGTTTAGCTTTTATTCACTATTTGTATATAAATATTGCATTTTATTATTACAAACTTGAAAAGGGAGATTGTTAATAAATATCTAAGATTAATTTCCTGAATTCTAATATTCTTTTTTTGATATTTTTCAGCTCAAAAATATTGCCCTCCATTTTACAAGTGACTGTGTTAATGATACATCATTTTCTTCAAATACAATAATTAACTCCTATCAGTTGTATAGCCTAAACACTTTACAGAAATACAATGATATAGTCAGTGTTTGTAATCAGTTAAAAAAACAAAGTTTGTCTAAAGTATATAGTGCTAAATGTTGTGTGACTTTGGCTAATCAAAGCTCTAGTAAAAATGTGTGTGAAGTGTGCCATCATAAGCAGAGTTTTAGTCCCATATTACCGAGTTCTTCTAACTGTGCAATAGATGTTAAATTACATACCTCAATTTTACCCACAAAAACTCTCCAAGACATTGATGCCAAAATTTGTCACAATTCCAGACAAAATTACAACACGAATGAACATTCTAGTTTTTGTTGTGAAACTTGTGCCGAAAATAAAATGACAATTGAATCTGAAGCTTTCAACAAAAATGGAAGGAGAAGAACAGACAGATATGTTTACCAAAACCTCGAATTGCTTCCTTTAAGATTATGCAAACGTTTAACTTTACAAAAACTTCAGGGTTTATACACAGTGCCAGATCTTCCTGATTTTGATATTCCGAGTAATTTTACCAATTTAGGTTGTAAACAAAACCGATCTCTAGGATTCTATGCCATTGATTCTATGCATCATTCTCTGTTTGCAAAAAGACTGGGTGTAGATATGGAAAGGTTAGCTGTTCTTCCTACAGCTGTTATTATTGATAGAGAGGTAAGTTCTTGTATGTGTTTTTTTTTTCTAAATTTTGGAATTAATTCTTACAATAACATGAACAGTAGAAACCTATCAGTATATTTCCAATGCTGGACATATGTCCGATGGTTCATAATATGTTTGTTGTATTGATTTACATTTTAGCTCATTATTATAAGTATATTTTATCACTTCTGCCATCCAACATGTGGTATAAATTTTCATTCATCTGCAGAAGCATTAAGTGATGGGTTATTGGGGAAACTTATTTTTCTGTGACAATCTGTAAGAAAGAAAAAAAAAGTTGTAAATATTGTGGAAGAGAAAGCATGTGGATTTAGTTTGAAAGAAAAATAATAATTATGTATAATTTCAGGCTGAAGAACATTATATTCTCAAAGAAAATTTTACAGCCACCAATGTAGGTACGTAATTTAAGAAAACTTTATTTTTATGTTAAAATTTTCAGGAATACCATAGAGCAAGGAGATGAGAATTACATGTATCATTAACATCTCTGGGGACATTTGTGGGGATCTTTTTTTGATAATAATTACTTGAAGAGTTGTAGCCTCTGTTCTCCTTCAAAAACATTGTCTACTTTCCAGTAGCTCGATTTATCATCCAACTGACAACAATGTTCATATTCAGCAGCCAAAGGAGGCTGTTGATGTTCTAATATGGCCTCTTAAACACTTGGAACAAATCTTGTTGACACCCATGCAACAACATATGTTTTATTGCCTGACAACCTACCTTTTTAATAATTTCAGTGAGTTTTATTGTGAATTTTACCATTGGTCGGTTGCGACGTGCTTTATTATCACATGAACCTGTAGTTAATACCTGTACTGAAGATGATATGTGTATAGCAGAACTAACATCTCAAACATTCCAGCAATATATCAATAGACAACATCAGGTATCTATTCTTTTATCACCCTACAAAGACTCTATTTTCATATAGATATAAAATGTTGTCGCCTCAGTTCGTCAGGACATCCATTAACATTTGTTTGTCCGATTTTTATCTGATTTACATGAAACTTATTTAGGTCAGATTTTCCCTAGTATGGCCAAAGGCCATAATTTTTTGTCTGATTCAGATGAAATGTCACATATACACTGTACATGTTTGTTGTTAAAGATGAAAAGATTTTGGATTAGATTGATTTTGGTGAAGATCGTAGAATACCTTTCATTTTATAGTTTTGGCTGTTTAACATCTACAGAGGTTGTGGAACGTGTCATTTTCATCTACTTTTCTTTGAATTAAATTCCAATGATCAGAAGTTTTTTCTATGTTGATAAAATGTGTTTATATCCCATTTGAAGGGGTGGTTACACCTGATTTATTGTTGTTATAAAATGCATTTCAGTCAAAAGTAAGATTTTTCACATTTTTTGTGTAAAATTAACATAAAATACAACCAGTGACTTAAAACATGACCTCATACAACATATATTTATAATTAAGATAATAAGAATTGTTTCTCTTGGAATATGCTGTTTATAAAATTCTCTCTCAGTACTTGTGAAAGTACTGGAAACTGGTGTGGCCAAGATCATAATTTAAAACATAATCCCTCCTGGATAACCCTTATTAATCTTTTTTATCATGTTTGTTTTGGCTTTTAGGACCCTAGCATGGTGTATAATTATAGCTGTATAATCTGTCATTCATATTATTTACACATTGATGCAATAATATTAAGTTCAGTTTATTTTGACAAGTGAATAGGAAATTATGTGCTAATGTTTGTTCATTAATAATCCTATTGTTCTATAGATTTCTTACAATAGATATCTTTTTTATGTTCACGCCTTTCAAATTAGTATCCAGGAACTATTTTGCTCCACATAGCTGATAGCTCAGTTGAGAACTATTTTTTTTCATTTTACTTATAACTTCTATGGGTGTTTTGATGTCTTTAATTATTGTAATATTGGTTTATTTTATAAGGATGTTGTAGTATTGGTGTATGCTCCATGGTGTGGTTTCTGTACCAGTGTAAATCATCTTTACCTATCACTGGCTAAATACTTCAAAACAAATACAAATATTGTCTTTACAAGGTACTTATTTCTTTATAACTATTTATTATATAAATTGCAATTTATTAGTTTTATCTTCATGGGTAATTAGGTGGCAAACGGTTTTAAATAGGCCTTGGTTTGTAATATTACATCCTTTGGTGGTGTGTCACCTAAAAAACATTTTCAACCCCTGACTATTCTTCGCTCTGTTGTTACCTTTAGCAATTCTATGCCTTAATTTTTATACGCCTACATAGAAATGTGGTTGTATATTGTTGTCTGTAGTCCACAATTTCTTGTGAACACTCTACAGACTACATTTATCATCTGATTGTTTTGAAATTGATATATGTTGTTTACATTAGTAAGATGAAAAACCCTATTTAATTTCAGCAATTTCCATTAATTTTGTACGTAGTTGAGGCCCATGTGTCACTTTATTGCACCTTTATTTAAATTAGAGAAACAAAGAAGCCTATTAAATTTCAGCAATTTGAATGAATTTCTTCAAGAGTTATCGCCCTTCTTTGTAACTACTTGAACGATCCAATTTATATGAAATTTATATGCATCATTTGAATTAGTGAAACGAAGAAGACTGTTACTGGTCAAGTCTTCTACATCAGATCTGTATGAAATTTATATGCATTATTTAAATTCATAACATGAAAAAGGCTGCCAAATTTCATAATTTTTGTATATTGCTTCCAGAGTTAAGGCTCTTGTTTCAGTTTGTTGCACCTTGTGAATTCTCAAAGGACGAAGGGGGTTGGGATGGCCTAGTGGTCTAGAGTGCTGCGCTTCGACCTCTAGCTGGCCGGTCACCCCTGGCTTGCGGCTGTGGTTTCGAGCCCTGGTGTGAGCGTATTTGGCATGGAGATAGGGTTTCCTTCTCAACCTCGTTACTTTACTCCGGGCACTCCGGTTTCCTCCCACTGCTAAAGACCCCTACGCGCAAGCGAATAATTGAAATAAAATTAAACCATTTGTTAGTCCCGAAATGACCTAGTTTGTGTTGAGTGGACGTTAAACCCCATTTCTCTCTCTCTCTTTCAAAGGACGAAAATTATGATCTGATCTGTATGAAATTGTCTTGTGAATGCCCACATTACCTGCAAAAGATTCACTTGGACGATTTAGCTGCCATGGGTGTATGTTTCGTTGCCTTGCAACCTATCTTAAATCTTGCTAGCTAACGTCATTCACATCCGAATGAATGTTAAGAAAACTGTATACTAAATTATGCTTATTCCTTACAATATTTCCAATACACTGATATGTTATATGTTATCATTCAAATTTAATTTCAAGCATGACCTATTTCAATTTACAATTCCTGAAACTACTTAAAGCAGTGGACACATTAGCCGAATCATTCGGCCGAATGTTTAGGCTGAATCAATCGGCGCCGAATTTTATTTGACCGAATGGGTAGACACACCTGCCGAATGCTTCGCCCGATTCACCAGTCGATTACGTCACCTTTCACGTCACATGATCAAAACATGGTGGCGTCAATGTCTTCAAACAATCACGTGACTTAAATATTTGGCCGAATATATCAAACCTGTTTGATTCGGGCGAATCATTCGGCCGAATAACAGTGGACACACTAGGCGAATTTTGACGCTGATTGATTCGGCCGAACGATTCGGCTGAATCATTCGGCTAGTGTGTCCACCGCTTAACATTCTAGTAATTCTACAAATTTGGTCAATTTAAGTAATAATTTTGTAAAGTAACACTTATAATAGAAACCAGTGTAGCTAAAACACTTGCATGAAAATATACCACAGTTTTAGTTACGTTCTTGTTCTTCTTAGTGTCACCTTACTACATGTATATCACAATTGTATTTGCTTTGATATTTGAAAAAATAAAGAAAGCATCCATAACTAATTGGCAACACAGAAGACAACATATAATAGAATTAACCATGAAAAAAGTAACCATGATGTTCACTATATCGACCTATTTGTCACTTTATCCTAGTGAATTAGAGTTACGAGTTGAAGATATAGTTCGCAACAGCACACAGCTGGGCAATACAAAACTTCAGTGTAGGTTACTTGTATTATTATTTGTGTTGTTATGTGAAAACTAATGAATTATTATATTTACAGGATAGATGGTGATAGTAATGATTTGCCATGGGAATATACAGTTGAACAATATCCAACCATTATGTTCTTTCCTGCAAATAGGTAAATCACAGTATTTATACACCTAGATTACTACATATCAAATGTGATACAGGCTGTTATTAACTAGGTAATCTAGAACATGATTTAATAAAGCTGCTGATTGTTCATGATAATCTCAAAATCACTGAAGTTTTGTGTTGATGCCATTCTGTTTCAATTGTGTAAAATTATTTCCAAATCTGCGCGATGAGGTAACAAATAATATGAGAAAGCTTAATAGCTGACCATACAATGTGGGAGTAGACATTCCATAGACCCCTGTTATTTTCATTTCATTCATATGGGCAATCCTCATTTCAAATATTTGTTCTTTCTCTTGACAACACGATAACAAGTGGTAAGATGGTAATAGTCAACACAGCCATATTGCAATCAATAAAACAGGAAGTAGAATCAAATAATTTTGTCAATACTAACTCGACAAATACTCCGCCATGAAATAGATGACTTTCTCAAGTATCAACTTTGATGTAATACAATCAAAATAATTCAATGTGTATTTGGAACCTCTTCACTTCTCGCCAATCTTCTTCTAAATCACAAGCTTTGTGTTCCAATAATGGCAAAAACTGCTGAAAATTTTCTTATTTGTCCATGTAATTGGCTGAGTTTTTAGCCCTAGTACGCAGATTTTCCTAACCATATCTTGACCTTAGCAAAGTCATTACATTTTAATCTTTTTCAAGAAGAAAATAGTCTGTTTCCTCAAGGAGGTGGAAGAAATCGTCCTAATTTGACTGATTTTTGATGTGCTAGGCAGTAATCCTAAACTCTCGTGTTCTGATATTGCACAAATTGTATAGATGTCTGAATTTAATACTGTCTCTGGCCCTGATAAAAAAAGTTTCATTTTACGTGTATGTCTGCTGACAGGTTTAGTGACATTTAATTTTAGTCTTGTCATAAAATAGACTGGAATTTGACCTTGTGTCTGCCTGGAGCTTAGAATGTATATAAGGCCATATATTATATAGTGACGTTATACATCAGTCAAAATACACACTAGTGAAAGTTTGCCGTTTTTTTTTATATTAAACTTTTGATGTTTAATGTGTTTTTCAGGAAATCAGATAGTGTGGTTTATCCAGAGTCTGTGCCCTACACATTATCTAATCTGGTTCGTTTCATCCTAAAGCATTCCACATTTAAACTACGAACTGAAGCGGCGGTGTCTGTGTGTACCAAGACTTGTATACAGAGGAATCGTGAATACGCTCAAAGAATGGCCTATCTTTTAAAGCAGAGATTGAATCGACTGCGAACTAGACTTAGGTTAATCACCAGATCCACGACAGACTATGTTGAATATGCCGTGTCTGTTTTAAGTGAGAAAATTCAAAAGTTAAGCACTCAGTTAGAAACTGTGAATCGATTCTACCAATACCTACAAAAAACACATCATCAGATAGAATATAGTCAGTTAGCTAAATTTATTGTATCTTAATGTTATAAAGTATAAGAAATATCTTAATTATTAGAGAAAATTATAAAAAGTTGTTACATAGGAGTGTACAGCCACCATAACACTTGACCAAAAACATATATTGGCAGGAATAAGCTATTTTGCTATAGTTTGTTTTTGTATCAGGGTCAACTAGATGGTGTAGTGTGTACTACATGTACAATGTAGTCACAATGTTTGTACTACATGTACAATGTAGTCACAATGTTTGTATAAAAAGCAATAGTTACACTTAGCTTCCACAATACAGAACATTTATTATTGACAGGTCTTAATAGACCTCTATTTTAGGAGCACTGTTAAGTTAATTAAATTATTACTATTTAATTATTATTAGAAATATGAGAAATCAGCATTCGTTGTTGAAGTCAACTATATAAAGCAAAGAATCAGAATATTAAAGAGATTCGTCAATAAGTTGAAATTCAATTAGAGAGAGGGTTTAATATAGACTGAGCCTGTTCACCAATCCCAATCTGAATAGAAATTGTTTAGAAAAAAAATTGTGTTTTAATTTATATTGAAAATGGCGAAACAAATTAGTTAAAATGGTTTTGAGTTTATTGATGTTTGAAATAAAATATGTTTTTTTTATATTTAGGTGACGGACGATTGGCATTGATTGTATTATATATTGTTGACTATGATTATATTTTATATTTTTAACTTTGTTGATCACTGTATTATATATCTACCAAAGTACTTGTGTCTCTGTGTATTTCTTTTATTAGCTGAATACTTATGGTAGGACTGAAACCTAAGAACTCAACTCAACTCATTCATCCCATCAATTACAGTTACCAAGTTGATTAAATATAATGGTAACCTCAGAAGTTTGGATGGAATCTGGTAGTTATTATGCCGATTGCTCCAGTTCTATATGATTCCTTATCCTAATTAACAGTATTTATGGCAATGAATGTGCATGTTTAACAGATGTAGTCTTAAAGGACAACCAGTTTAACCAGTTCTATCATGTGATAATGACTGACACCAATATTGTCCTTTAATAAAAACAGATAAATGTTGAACATAATAGAAACAGATATATGTATTAACAGAGACAGAGAGAAATGGGGTTTAACATCCATTGACACAAACTGGGTTATTTTGGGACAAACATGTTTAATTTAATTTCAATAATTTACTTGTGCTCAGGGGTATATAGCAGTGGGTAGAAACCGGAGAACCTGGAAAAAAAACATGGGGTTGAACAGGCGACCATTCTCCTTGTCACATACAACCAGTGAACGTGAATACAAACCAGGCAAGTTGACTCAATGACAGACCTTATGATATAGCGTGCATGTGCTAACCATCCGGCCATTGGTGTAGGACATAAGGCCTAGCAAGGTAGAACGTATAGTTCGAATGGGATTCAAAACAGTGCTCACATGTACACAAAAAGAATCATTCACAATAATTGAAATGCGAAATATAAGTAGGCCATAGTGCTTGTCTGGGTACAATTTTTCTGTTCAGGACGGTCTTCAATATTCCAGTGGGTAAATCCCCATTTCATTGCATTTTGTTTGTTTTAAAAGCTGATACGCCCTGTGAAATTAAATCAAAGTCTATAAAATATTCGAATAGAATTTTGAATTGACCCATTCCGTATTTATATAGGCCCGGCAGAGTAGAAGGGCGGTGACCAATCATTTGACCGCAAGTGCCCTTTTATCCACATTATTTCACGCAAGTAACTATTCAGTTAGATACAGTGACGTAACTAAACGATGTCTGATTTTAACCTAGAGGTGAAACTTCTAGGACATATGCGTAAAAGCCAGGAAAAGGGGTGGGAGGGATTTCGGATACAAAACAATTGGATACTTTTGGGGTTGCTTACATGGGCTAAAATAGCAGAAAGCACATTTGCGGTGGTTAAATTTTCTCCGGAAGATTGAGGCCTCAATACCCCTCGACGATTGATTGGTTGTTTTGAATTCGGGTCAGCCATTTAGGACCAAATTGAAGTTGCTGTATTCACAGTTTTCGAAATGTTCTCCCAAAGGTCGCGTCTTCGTGGATTAAACGATTGATTGGAATTCGAGTCAGCCACTTTAATTAGGCTGTGTTAGACCACTTTGAAAGTACTTTGTCACGGGCTGAAATGGCAGGAAAACGAGTTTGCAGCCGTCAAATATTCCCAATTATTAAGCTCCGCTTCTTCGCCTTTCGATGAAGATAGGTGCGTTGTTTGTAAACCCGAAATATATTTCATTCCACTCGACTTTCGCTGTATCTGTGACAGATTGGTAAGCTAAAACACGGACGTTATAGATTGTTTTTTTCATATTCTTTAACAGGGACTATAGTTCTGGAATGGAATGGGATGTCTGATGCCTACCAAATGGAAACTCACCGAACAACTTTTACTTTTGATCATCTACATATTGTTAAATTTTCATCTCAAGAATCGGACAAAAATTGTTACATCTGGAAGGTTCACAAGGTCATTCATATTGTGGTTCTACATAACAATGTTAATACAACTCCCTGTTAATACCTGAACGGTTTGAATTTATATTTAGAATGTAAAAACTGGACTCTATTACGTTTTTATACGCCCACATTTTCATGTGGACGTATTATGTCGTCGCCCCTGTCCGTCCGGACGTCCGTCCGTCCACAATTTGTTTGTGGACTCTCTACAGGTCACAATTCTTATCCGATTTTGACGAAACTTGAAATATAGGTTTATCCCCAAAAGATCTCGGTTCCTTTCGATATTGGCATGTATCGGATCAAAACTTCATGGATTATGGCCCCTGATTGTACGAAAAATCACGTTTTTAGCTTGTGGACCCTATAGAGGTCACAATTTTGAACCGATTTTGATGAAACTTGACATGCATGTTTGTAACCCAAAGATCTTGGTTCCTTTCGATATTTGCGGCTATCGGAATGTAATTTCCTGAATTATGGCCCCTGATTGTCCGAAAATCACCCTTTTTAGCTTGTGGTCCCTCTGGAGGTCACAATTATTATTCGATTTAAAAAACCGTTTGATTATATCACCGTTACACCATAAGGAAGGTTGAGTTCGAATTTCGGGAAAATCGGACGAAAATTGCCATACAAAATGGCCGCCGTTAGTACGCGAATACTGTTAAAAAATGGTATATCAAGGTTGTGGACCCTGTGGAGGTCACAATTTTGATTCGATTTTGATGAAACTTGAAATTCATGGTTATAACCCAAAGATCTTGCTTCCTTTCGATATTTGCGCATATCGGATCGTAACTTCCTGAATTATGGCCCCTGATTATACGCAAAATCGCCTTTTTTTTTAGCTTGGAGGTCACAATTATTATTCGATTTAAAAAAACGTTTGATTATATCACCGTTACACCCTAAGGAAGGTTGAGTTCGAATTTCGGGAAAATCGGACGAAAATTGCCATACAAAATGGCGGCCGTTTGTACGCGAATACTGTTAAAAAATGGTATATCAAGGTTGTGGACCCTGTGGAGGTCACAATTTTGATTCGATTGTGATGAAACTTGAAATTCAAGGATATAACCCAAAGATCTTGCTTCTTTTCGATATTTGCGCATATCGGATCGTAACTTCCTGAATTATGGCCCCTGATTATACGCAAAATCGCCTTTTTTTTAGCTTGGAGGTCACAATTATTATCCGATTTAAAAAAACGTTTGATTATATTACCGTTACACCGTAAGGAAGGTTGAGTTCGAATTTCGGGAAAATCAGACCAAA
The DNA here is from genome assembly GCA_036850965.1 of Patella caerulea. Taxonomy (NCBI): domain Eukaryota; kingdom Metazoa; phylum Mollusca; class Gastropoda; family Patellidae; genus Patella; species Patella caerulea. The sequence goes on along the minus strand of JAZGQO010000014.1, from coordinate 13,901,304 downwards.
ATTGCCATACAAAATGGCCATCGTTTGTACGTGAATACTGTTAGAAAATGGTATATCAAGGTTGTGGACCCTGTAAAGGTCACAATTTTAATTCGATTTTGATGAAACTTGAAATGCATGGTTATAACCCAAAGATCTTGGTTCCTTTCGGTATTTGCGCATATCGGATCGTAACTTCCTGAATTATTCGAATTTCGTGAAAATGGTACCAAAATTGCCGGACGAAATGGTCGCCGTTTGTACGCGAATAGTGTAAAGATATGGTATATCATGGTTGTTGACTCTGTACAGGTCACAATTCTTATCCGATTTTGACGAAAAGTCACATTTCTAGGTTGTGTACCGTCACACCATAATCATTGTTCTCTATCCATCTCTCGAAAATGTGGGCGTATCCTGCCTGGCAGTGCCAGCCTATCTTTAGATTTTATCACAGAATATAGGATATGATAAAGATATGATAAAGCCATGCTTTAATACCCATTGACATTCTGATTCTGAAACTAATGGTTATCACAATCCTTTTTATAAGAATGGTGTTAATCTCATAATACGAATTTTTTACTTTTTTGTTTGTTTTTTTTTTATAAATGGAAACATGTAATTGGTTGTCTTATGTCAAGTTTCATACCCCAGACTTGTTGATAAAAAAAGCCCCAATTTATCATAGATTATTAAATTTGTCAGAAAAATTTCAAACGGATCCTCTAGATTTCAATTTGATAATTTAAAAACATCGATATTCTTATTTTCTTTTGTTTTTTTGCTGAAAGATATCAACAACTGACTTCTTTCTTTGAATAGAAAAATCGCACGGTATAATTCGTTTTCACTTTACAAATTGATTTACTGCAAGGCTGCATCCAACCAATTGGATTTTCTATAGGACAATTGCTTGTTTTTCATTTCAATATCAGATTTAAGGCGACATTGGTGTCATTTATTTCAGTTCAGACATTTGCCATCAAATAAAGCAAAGGACGTTGCCGAAGATTTTAAAGCAGTTTTTTTGTGGAATATTTATAAAAACCTAAGTTTTCCTTTGATCTTCATGGGTTTCTATTCTCGATAAAATAACCTCTGATCTTGGGATGGATTATTCTTAAAATTCCATTGACCTTGAAGGATTAGTTTTAAAAATCAATGGCGTTATTCGGAACCCTTTAATCGAAACTGCGACGTTTTCTTAATAAAAAAAAAGGAAAATGATTATTAGCGCCTTTCTAAAATGAATGTTGGCAATTAATCTGAGAATCAATTTATAATCTTACTAAAGTTAGAATAACTTTTACTTTAATTACAGTTTTGACTTAAGCTACAATTTGTAATTGGCCTCGTATGTCGAAAACAGAATCTGTTTATCGACAGTCTGAGTAAAATACAGATGTATATTTCGTTTCAAATTATAGTGGGCGTTGTCGTCGGGGTTCAAACGCGAGGCATTTGACCCTATGACGCCAGAAATTGTTTAATCGATCAGCGTTGACGTTTCTAGTGGTTTATTCACAGTTCTATGTATCAAAAGGCGTATAACTCGTAACAGACCGTATCATTGGCTAATCCCAAGCCGCATTGATAACAATACAAGTAATCGAAATTTTGAACTATAAAAACGAAACGGAATAGGAACTGTGTTTAAATCGAATAAGATAATACTTTAGGCCAGGGCCCAGGAGCAACCCAGACCCTAGAAGCACCCAAGCGTCTAGGTGGTCGTAGACACGTTCTGGGCGGAATTGAATTTGATCGCAATCGCCGTATTTGTTCCGGAGTTATTCCCCATTAATTAGCGCAATTGTGTTTGTAGTCTCCCAAGAGGCCACGGTGTTTGCTGAATCTTATTCAAACTTTATGATAATGCTATTAATGGTTCTGATGAATAGACATCAACTGGGATAGAATTGAACGCATTCCCTTTTTTAGTTCCAGAGTTATGGTCTTTAATTGGCGTAAATTTGTTTATCTGCTGTCTAGAGACAACAATTTTTGACGAATCTTTTTCAAACTTTAGGCTATATAATGGTCCTCATGAGTAGACGACGGTGGGGATTGAATTCGAGCACAGTCAAATCTTGTTCACATCTTAGGACAATGATTCTTATGGGTAGACAACAACTGGATTTGAATTTGCGCGCAATCGCTGATTTTGTTTTATGGCCCCGTAATTTTGCTTGTGGAATAATGGATCTTGCCAATTGACAATTGAGACAGAATCTGAGCTCAACCGCTTTTTTCATTCCGGAGTTGTGGCCTTTTAATTAGCTTAATTTTCCTTGTCTACTCTCTAGAAGCCACAATTTTTGGCGAATCTTTTTTAAAACTTATGAGAGAGATGGGGTTTACAACCACTCGATACAAACGAGGTCATTTCGGGATTAACGCATGGCTAAAACATTGGCTGAACTTTATTTCGCATAAGGGTTGGGATGGGGCTTTAGCAGTGGGAGGAAACTGGGGGATCCGGAGAAAACCCACGAGGTTGGAAAGGCGACCATACTCCTTGTCATTTACAACTGTGGAATCGAAACGGCGGAAGTTGACTCAATGACAAAGCTGTTGTGTGGGCGTATTTCCACGTTTTACGTTGCCATCTTTTTATTTACGTCAAGCTATTAAAAAAAATGTGAAAATATCATGATTCAACAAGCATTATGCAAGAGCTAAGTCTGCTGATTTGCAAGTCTTTCTTTAGGCTTAAAATGTTTTCTTAAGTATTACTGATCCTGGCCATAATCTCCCGATGGCATCAGATCTCTCCGATATTAAATAGATTTAAACCAGGGGCGGATCTAGGAATTTTGAAAAGGGGGGAGGGCGCCGTTAAGTGAGGGCACTGACCGTGGAGACAGGGCACCCCGCTTAGGGGGGTTTCGGGGGAGGGGGCCCCACAAGATCATTATCCGTCATTTCCTTGCATCTGTAGCCTTTCCAAGAGCTATCTGGCTGATATTTTCGTCTACGTAAACGTTCGGAACGGACATAAGTTTTTTTTGGATCTGAGAAAAGGCACGTTCAGCGCCCCCCCCCATTGAATCTGCCTCTGTAAACGGTTCAGCGATGGTTGAAATTATTGCACACGTCTGTCAAACATTCAAAGGCTAATATTTTCGCTGGCAATAGAGTAATTTGAATGAAATTTCTAAATTGGTATCTACTTTCGAACTATTATAGCAAGAATGGCTACTTCTTTATCTAAATCTTACACAATGTATCTTTTAGTTAGCACGATACTATGGAGCCGAATCGTTGCCATATTAAGAGAAAATATCATAGTTAAAATTGACAAATTATCATGGTAAAAATGGCAATTTGCGTGATTTTTCACTTGTAGATATTACATAACACAAAATCACAATATTAGTATCAAAACAAAAATTGTTCGCCAAAAATTTGTCAATTTTAACTATGATATTTTCTCTTTATATGGCAACGATTCGGCTCCATACGATACCTTAAGTGATATAAAGCTCGTATCTTATTGGATGGCTTGCCGCTGGTGTTCATAATGATGATATATCTTTAACCTGTAATCAGTATACTTAATAAATACAGCCAATCATTTACTCTTCAGTCAGTCTTTATACTACCAGACAATTAAATCTTCTAACACTGACATCATCATTTTCATTCTCTAAAACATCTAAAGAAAGCTTAGCTGGAGGAAATGTGTTGGTGTACATTAAAGGGAAGTATCGCTCGATAGACTAGACTTGGACAAATTAAATCGCATCATGGTTTCCGATAAGAACCTTTTTATACGCCCACATTTTCATGCCATCCCAATTTGTTTGTGGACACTCTACATTTGCTGTATTGTATTAATGTAATTTTTCGTAATTATATGCTGCTCCTCGTGGGCCCTCTTTTATGCAATAAATTCATTTTACTTTACTGTCACAATTTTTATCCAGTTTTGACATATACATGTAGGTCTGTCTCCCAAAGATATCGGACAGAACTGCATGGCTTATGACCCTCATTATACGAAAAATCACGTTTTTAGCTTGTGGACACTCTGGCGTCACAGTTTTGACCCGATATTGATGAAACTTAAGAAATGCATGTTTGTAACCCAAAGATCTTGTGGGGTTTTTTTTAATACACGCGTATATTGGGTGGTAACTTCCTGAATTATGGTCCTTCATTGTACCCAAAGATCTTGTGGGGTTTTTTTAATACACGCGTATATTGGGTGGTAACTTCCTGAATTATGGTCCTTCATTGTACGAAAAATCGCTTTTTTTTTATCTTGTTCTCTATTCACCTAATGCAAAATGCGCGCGTATCTTGTCTGATAATCGCTTGTTTTTGTAATAGAAATTTTCTGAAGTTTATTATCATTTAATTCCAAAATTTGAAAGAGCTTGCTTTGTATGATTGTATTTTGCCAGATCGTCGGTTTGACGCTAGCAGGATTTAACAAATCCGCGAATGCTGTAATACTTCCGAAAGAATGACGCCTGTACGTAAATATCCTGAAAATATACAGAGAACAATTTTTGTGTTAATACAATTGAAACATCGTTGATCATTAACTCTTTTTTTTCAAATAAAGACATTGAAAGTAAAAATTATATATCATATTAATATGTAATTAAACTTTTGAATAATCTTACAAGACTGTGTTTTCACTAGTATTTTTTCAACAGCTGTAAAATCTGATAATATGAACGAGTGCAAGATTTTTCTCAAATAATTCTAACAGTAATAGTGTCCCATCACTGTTCTTGTTTGTATTGCATGCGCGTTTTTGTTATATTTAAATCTTGATAGAGCAAATACAGCAATTTAAATATGGAAGCATGGTGTTTGATAATATAATTTTTAATTCACAATATTTTGAAACAACTATGTTTGGTAACCACGAAACCCCCTTCCCATCCCTTGGTAGTCAATATGCCACTGATTCCCCCCCCCCCCCATTTCCACAAATGTTTGCGTTTGTGACGTTAAAGATACATTATGTAAGATTTAGATAAATAGCTAACAGTTCTTGCTTTTAAAAGTCTTGATTATCCCTTTTTTTTAGATCTCGCGGATTTTTAAAGCCATTTAAATCTCGGCCATCCGATGATCTAGTGAGTTGGTTACAGGCTGGCCATGTTAATGAGTGTTTAAATAATAATTTATATAACTTTTGTTCTTACAGTATCGATGAAATATATACTAGGCTAATATGCTATACCAAATACATCATCAGTTCGTATGATTTCATATTAACAAACCACTCCGTTGTAAAGTGAACGGTGATTGATTTTAGTAAAGTAATTTCTGAGATGTTCTTAAACAATCTGACCAAATGGCCCAATACCCTGCGGTTAAAACCATGACCAATTATATTTCTGATTTCAATTTAGTTCCAGAAACAAATATAAACATAATTATTGTAGCGTATTGGATCTCTCTCCCTTACTGATTATTACCGCAATTTATTTTATGCAGGGGTGTCGCAGGAGTAAATGAAATTGCAAGAACAAAAATTACAATTTTGTTCATAAAGTATCGGTGCAGAAAAAGTGATACCGTAATTTCGTTCAATTCTATCGTTAACCAGATTGCATCATGTCGTATAAAAAGTTATATTGTCTTTGGAAATAGTTTAATCTATTGCAATAAGAAACAATATTGTACAAGTCTTTCCTAATTTAAACTGTGTTGACGTTAGTCAATAGTGTAAAACAGAAACTATGCCAGACAGCAGCTAAATCGTCCGGTCAGTACATAAAAGTTTTCACAATTGGATAAGTTTAGTCTCTGTTGAAAATCATACATTTCTATCGTACAGAGCAGTAGGACTCTAAACCCCATATTTCATAGTATTCTTCAATATAAACTTCAACACATTTCGATGATAACGATGACCTCCAGACCGTCAATAAGGCAATTGTGGTCGATGGTCGGATAATAAAGCCCCAAAATAAAAACCCAACAGGCTATGACAATGCAACATACGGGTGAGACAAAAGTCTCCTTTCGAGTGAAAATTCACTGCGCAGGCCAGTTTGAAGAATGTCCCACTACCTAGCATGTCTGGTCGTTAACAATATTTACCATCCATTCAATGGTTTCTTATAGCGTCAAAAATGGGGTGGGTTTTAACGTCCTACCGTTCTGCTCTTAATAAACTGGGCTTATGAGACGGACATACGCCATCAGTGTGCTATGAGGGAAATTTCGCCCGGGCAGCGGCGCTACGGTCTACTCTAATATCGAATTCCAGCTGCTAAGGGATCTTTTACGAGCACGCCAATGTGTACACGGGACCTCGGTTTTTCGCCCTATCCGAACGACTAGACGGCTGTCCTTGTCATGCCACCCGCCCCGTGGAGTGTAACCTTATGTTAACTATATATTGACAATTTAAAGATTTAACAGATGATGAATGTCTCAATAGTAAGTAGAAGCATTTATTGTAAATATCCCGAGGTATATGCCAATAGGTTTAATACATTGGATTTGAAGTCAATACATCAATACATGATATAATAGTCTGAGAGAACACACGAATTACCAAATGCTCGATTGCGGCAAAAAAGAAAATCCAACTGCAAATATATTAAATATTATTTATCTAAGAATAAGACTCGCCCATTTGAGTTGTGAAATATTTGTTCAAAACTGGAAGTTAAAACTTTTTTGGGGTTGTTGAACGGAATAGCCTCGAGCGGCTCAGATACAATTGTCTCTTCTTCGCCTACGACGAATTTACAGATTTTGATGGACGGAAAAAGACATCCAGTTATTTTCGATAAGCAGAATGCATTGTTAGCTGGTGACCCGAGTAACCGTTCCATTAAGACATTGGGTGAACTGTATATTAGCCAGCAACCCAGTTACACGATGGATTCTAATAGTCAATCGGGATAATTAATTGCAGACGTAGTAATACAGACTGTTCAGAGAAAGTTTGGTGCCTTTTATTCATTTTACGACCCCCCCCCCCCTCGCATACTATGTTGTTTACCCATTTACACTAAATATGAAGTAAATGAGACATGTCAGGCCAATGAGACCACACATACCCTGGTATAAAACTGGCGTAGATGTGTAAAAGTCAGCTTAATGTTCAATATTTTTTTTGAAATAAAAATCTAGGATTTGTGGTGTTTGTGTTGATTTCCTTTCACGGACATTTTGTCAGAACACATGGGAAGCAAATAAAAGACGGGCCTTTTGGTGATACCTGAAGTTTCACTCCTATGTAGGTGTCGAGACTAGTTTGCAACAAGATGGTGTCACTTAACCTTTCTATAAAATAACCGTATATTGGCTTTTTATAACAAACCACGATCCTTTCCATGAATTAATTAAACATGTGCATCGCCATCAGTCGATTGTCGTAACACTAAAATGATATGATTAGTAAAGTTTTCGAAGCTTTCATTTGTCTACTGAAAAATCTATACACAAAACTATGAAATAACATTATACTGACCCTTTTACAAAAAATACTTAAATGTGATCATCGACATAAATCGATTTTTCTTATGCTAAATGATATGATTACATGTCAAAGTGGTTGGATTTGCAAATTTGACGACGCTTTGATTTGTACATTCAGAAATTTCCACACAGAAACGTTATCTAATTTTATTCTTTTGGGTGTTAACGGGTGCAGAAACACGATGCTAATTGTAGTACCAGTAAAACCATTATGTTGCCATTCAATCCACCTATTTTTTTTTTTATAGAAAGTTCAACTAAAGACTTTCCTGATTACAGTATTATCAATGCTAGAGCATGAATCCGGAAATAACTAAAAATATTTTTTAAATTTCTAGCATGTTTCAAATATCACTGGTTAGACTAGAATGAGAAAGTGGATGTCAAAAACATTTGACAATATTCATATTAAGCGTCCGAACATTAACAGATCTTATGCCACCTGGAAATAAGGGGGATTTCTAAAGAGCACATGAATATTACATTAAATTAGGAACACGCCGAGAATCAGCGAATTGTCAGGTTCATGTTCAATTCATTAAGAAACACATGCCTATTACATTACATGAATCCGGAAATAACTAAAAATATTTTTTAAATTTCTAGCATGTTTCAAATATCACTGGTTAGACTAGAATGAGAAAGTGGATGTCAAAAACATTTGACAATATTCATATTAAGCGTCCGAACATTAACAGATCTTATGCCACCTGGAAATAAGGGGGATTTCTAAAGAGCACATGAATATTACATTAAATTAGGAACACGCCGAGAATCAGCGAATTGTCAGGTTCATGTTCAATTCATTAAGAAACACATGCCTATTGTGTGTGTAAACATACAGAAATTTTTTTTTTCTGGTTTTAAAATATGATGGATAGAACAATCGTACTGATTTTAAGACCAGAAAATTTGGCAATGAGTTGGGCAGCAGATTTAACTCCAATGGCTTTCACCTGGCCGGGGAGACATGATAGTCCAGTGTATAGGACTCTGGCTCGCTTGGTATATACACTTAAAAAGACCTTTGATAGTTGGAATTTGTAATACGAAAAGACCGTTATTTATTCGTTTCAGTTGTATCTATTTCATGTAGTTAGTGGCTGCAACAATGCATTGATTTCACTGACTGCAACATGGTAAACTCTTGTTATTCGTACGGGACGACGTTTCCATGATCATGAATTTTGGCTTATTGATAGAAGGCACAAGATTTTCGACACAACATTGGCATAGGCAATACACATTAATTCAATAATATTCTTTATTTAACAGACACTTCCCTTTCACCATCCGAGAATTATTCAGATAATCAATGTTATAACTGTTCATTATTAAATAATTAAGTCCAATTATAGAGCTACATTTACATATTTTGTAGTTTTATTTCAATTTTGGCCTTTGATGTAAAATGGTTTCCATTTTTCCTCTACATCCAATTCCCTGGGAGTTTTAACAGAAGGCACGTAATTAGATCATATTTTATTATCGTATTTCTATTCAGCTATTCTGTTATTAGTGTTTTAACTGTAAAAAAAAAACCCTTCATATTGTGAGTGTACTGGACTCATTGATAAATAATATTTGAATTTTACGGTGGCTGGAATCGGTCATAAAATAAAGTATCAAAGCTTAACAATCTAATTATGATTCTAAATAAATACGATTATTATGTAGTTATAGTTTGAGCCATGATCAATAACAGAATAAAGATATCATTTACTTTTTTCATTTAACGTAAATCACTCATTGATACTCCCCATCCCTCTCCAACACATGTGTTAAATAACAAAAAGATGCTATCTTATATTAATTATAGCGATGTTTACTAATAATCCAGAATACGGGAGTTGAATAGTGAAAATTAAACTCCCACACACAGGTTTGATGTGTTTAATAACTGAGAATATCAATTTGACTAAGGTTTCATCAAATAAATAAGGAGATTTTTTTTCACTACGTGTATAACGAACAGGAAGCCAATGATATTCTGATTCTATTTAACAGATCAAAGCATTGCGAGATTAAATAATAGACACATTAAAATATTAAATTCAAATCGTTCATTTAAAAAGTTCAGTTTAAAATGATGCTGGATGTCGGTTTAATATCTTTTAATGACTTAAATGTCCATTTAAACAGATGGTAATATTTATTCCTGGTATACTAAAACGAAAGTGATGTGTTAAACCAAGATGCCAATAAATTAACGACGCGTCCTATCTGACCTGTCAAAATATATAGAACCGATTTCCCCCAAAAGCTTAGGACTAGGTACATTTATTAATGGTGCACATATTCACGCGTTTCGAGAAATATTTGAAAACGAAAGATTAATTGAGTTTTGTATTACAAATGCATTTACAGAAATCGTTTTCTGACTCTGCACGTCTGTGTACACAAATACAAAGAATAGGAATCGTGCTTACTTTTGGTGATGAACAGATCGCGTCTTTCTTAATGTATTGAACATTAAGATGTTTTGAATCTTAGTGTGCCTTAATTTGATGCAATATTCAATGGTTAGTTTCTCTGTCGATCTTCCATATACATTTTAGGTGGACCATAAACACAGTCAATTAATATGCTCGTTACCATTCCTCCTTATTTTATGTCTAATCGATGCAACATGAGGAGGCATATGATATGAACGACTTAATGGTCTGACGCTTAATATGAATGTTGTCAAATGTTCTTCGACATCCACTTTCTTATTCCAGTCTAACCAGTAATACTTGAAACATGCTAGAAATAAAAAAAATAGTCTAAGTTATTTCCTGATTCATGCTCTAGCATTGACAATGCTGTAATCAGAAAAGTCTTCAGTTGAACTTTCTAAAAAGATGGATTGAATGACAACATAATGGTTTTACTAGCACTACAATTGGCATCATGCTTCTGCACCAGTTACCACCTAAAAGAAGAAAATTAGATAACGTTTTTGTGGAGATTTCTCAATGGACAAATGAAAGCTTTGTCAAATTTGCAAATCCAACCACTTCGGCATGTAATCATATCATTTTAGCGTAACATCGATTTATGCGATGAACACATTTAAGTAATTTTAGTAAAAGATTGTGGCTTGTTATGAAGGTCAATATGATGTTATTTTATAGAGGGTTAAAGATATAACATTGTGCACCTACTTCTCTTATTAACTCCCAAACGTCCTCTCTGGAATTTCAACGAATACTAGACATTAAAACAGACACCTGCGCGTATTTCAAATATAGCGTGAAAAGCACATAAAAAGCCATTCTTTATAAATTTATGTTATCTTTATGTCAATAGTAAATATAACTGTTAAAAGAAACCCAATTATAGAACTATTATTCCATTAAATGAATAATTAATTCATACGACAAATATAAATATAGCACATCTTTTGAATTATTGTCTTTTCTTTTTATAATGATATTTTTTAAAACAGCGCTTAAAAAGATTGTCTGAATTTTAAAGGGTGGGTTTCAACGTTTTCGTGATAGGGACAGTAACACTGAGGGAAAGCATTGCTCGACACATGTTCCTGAAGCAATGATTGCGAGTTTTACAACACCTGGACGTTGCTGGATTACTTCATAATTCCCCGAACTTATACATCTAAGTTATCTACAGAGCAGTAGCGTCCAATCAGAGGTTGTGACATCGCGACCCCCGCGGAAACCTTGTCATTGAACGAACATTGAACGTTGCAACTCGCTTACCACAGGTTGACATTTTAGCTTGAAAGCGAGAGACTTGGTATTCGCGACGACCCAGGAATCTGATAGGATCACAACTTAATTCTTTTGATATTTCAACATCATTTGTTTTAAGTCACCTAATGGCCGTTACTGTATTGTCGATGTCAAAAATAATGTCAGTTTAGGACATTTGTTAGAGAATACTGACCGAATAGATAAATGTATTCGCTTGAGGATGATTCAAACGTTTTAAGGTAGACTGAGACTATCCCTTATTTACTATTATTAATATATCATTAAGATGTAAGCATAAAATAACCATCGGGTTTCTAATTAAAACAATATCACACCTATACCATTGTGAAATCATTTAAATGTTTGATAGGATTTGTAGAATATCCATTTCTATAGTAAGACCTCTGTTGTTGTTGGTCAGATTTTGCAATATTTTGGGCGCTACTGAAAATAAAGCATTCGTGTCGGTGATCAGTAGTACGAAACCTGGGATTCGCTCTGCAGATGTTTTCGCATCGTTTTACCGCGCAACAATTACATGCAGATTTATTGATTTTGAGAGTTTGATTGTGAAAGTCTTGGCATCGTTTGAGGCATAATAGAAATTTCGAATCAAAATCTGCACTTGTCAAATTGTGTTTTATAAACTGCTGAGAGTCTGGAAAAAATATTTTAAAAACTTTTATTGGGTGAATATTCCAATGCTTGGCCACCAATGTATCACTTTACATCCGATACATCAAATTGTGTTTTATAAACTGCTGAGAGTCTGGAAAAATATTTTAAAAACTTTTATTGGGTGAATATTCCAATGTTTGGCCACCAATGTATCACTTTACATCCGATACTGATCTTACTGAACAAGAAGTTAAATATATTAAAATTCTAGCTGGAATGGGCCAGGATGTCAACTAAATATTATGATCAATAGTAGTTACCTTTAATTTTAAGAGAACCATTGACAAGTCATATTAATGCTCTAAAAAAACTGAAAGAGAATGATGAATTAAAGGTTAAACTATGATCCGCATGAATTGATAGAGCTATATAACTGTAAAATCTATTTCTGAATAAAACACTAATGTGCATTTCAGCATGGCTCCACTGATGCAGTTTTTAAAGAAATATTTGAAAAGGGAGGGCAAGTTGGTTTGCGTATGCAAATGCATTTGCAGAAATCGTTTTCTTGATCTGCACTTCTATGTTACATACACAAAGAATAGCAATACCATTCCGTGCTTAGAATATTTTTTCTGCGCATTTTAGGAAATAAGGAGACATGTTTTTCTAACGAAACTGACAATACTTTGATTCTCTATGTGTCTCTAATTTGATGCAACATTCAATGGTTATTTGTCTCTCTCTATCTTCGGTATACAATTTAGACGGACCATAAACACTGTCAATTAATATGCTCGTTACCATTCCTTCTTATTTTATGTTTAATCGATGCAACATGAGGAGGCATATGATATGAATGACTTAATGGTCTGACATTTAATATGAATGTTGTCAAATGTTCTTCGACATTAACTCTCTCATTCTAGTCCAACCAGAAATGCGGGTTTGGTGGCCGAATGGTTTAACGCGTGCGCGATGAATCGTAAGGTCTGTCATTGAGTCAAGTAGCGTGGTTTCGATTTGTTGCCTGCCCAACCTTGTGAGTTTTCTCCAGGTCCTCCGATTTCCTCCCACAGCTAAAGAAGCTACATTTAAGCGAATTGTTGACATCTCTCTCTCTCTATCTCCGCATTTCTTTCTCTGTAACCAGTAATATCTGAAATATGATAGAAACCAAAAAAATATTCTGATTTATTTCCCGATTCATTCTTCAGCATTGACAATACTGTAATCGGGACAGTGAAAAGATGGATTGATTGACAACATAATGGTTTTCATTACAATCGGCACCATGATCTTGCACTAGTTACCACCTAAAGGAATACAATTAGATAACGTTTCTATGTCGAGATTTCTCAAAAGACAAATGAAAGCTTCGTCAATTTTGCAAATCCAACCTCTTCGGCATAAAAACATATCATTTTAGTGTAACGAAAATCGATTTATTTCGATGCCCAGTTGCACACTTTTAAGTAATTCATGGAAATGATTTTTGGCTTGCTATAAAAGGTCAATATTTTCAGGAAATTTAATTATACCAATGGAAAAATAATTCGTTTGTAAAAGATGCTGTAATACTGTTTGATTTCTATGCATTCCCCTAAACCAAAACATAACTACCACCACCATAAAAAGTTTACATCTCCCTTTGTTGTACATTGTTTTGCGCCGTATACAGTAATTATTGGTATCAACCATTGTTTAATAAAACAATACAATGTCCTAGACTAATTATGACGAGTCCCTTTATGGATTATTTGTATATTCACATATATTATTATATTTTTTTACAACATTTTTGTAGAGAGAAAAAAGAAACAATAACAATTCAATGTCAACACTAGTAGAGTTCGAAAAGGGAAATACTTTACAAATTCTGTATAATCCCGATAAAAAGAAGTCTTGAATAAAGCAATACTTTATAAAAACAAATACGAATGACTGAATGAAATTTGTGTTTCTTATATAAAAAATATCATTTGTGGTGAAATAGAAAGCTAAATGTATTAAACCTTAATGCTTGCCACCTCTGGATATTTACAATAAATGTTTCTACTTACCATTGAGAACAACAATACCTATTAATAAACCTTTCAATAGTTACAATTTATTCCAGATTATCATTTTCACCATATTTCTTAGCTAGATTTTACACGGAGGGTATTAGATGAATGGTAAAAGTGGGTAATCATGGTCGTAGCTTATGGGATATGCAATGTTCCTTTAAGTTCTCAGTAGACAATTTTCTTGACTACTCACGGCTTCTGATATTTCATCATAAATTTTTTTTACAGTCACTCAATAGACGTTAATGTATTGTCGACGTCAAAAATAATGTCAATTTAAGACGATGATTATAGAATATTGGTTGAATTATGAAAGTCGTTATCTTGACTTCCAGTCTGGCTTCCTTGGTTCCTGATTTTATCAACAGTTTCACTGGGAAGTAAGGAGTTAAATTTAACTGACATCCTGACATGGTTATGCTTGTCCCTGCATTTTGAAAATGTCCGCCCCGTTAAATCTGGAAGCATAACAGAAAGCCCATGCCGTAGTCAAGACTAGATAAAATTAAAGATCGAACCAGATCTTAGAATAATGTACACCACCGAAATCAAAAAAAAAAAAAAAAAAAAAGCCTCCAAAACCAAGACCCCCCACCCCCACCCCCCCAAAACTAAATATTATAGATGTATTATAATCAGATCGGGATTAGAATGGGGTGAGAAACAGACTAGGCCTATATGACCTGTGTCGGCGACACTCATACGACACACCTGTGCTTGCCTACTCCATGATCAAACACGATAGCAGATGGCTTCCATCTTGTTTACTGACGGTACTACTTATTTTAAGACAGACTCGGCTTTCCAATTTATAATATCTACGTCATTGGGGATTTCCAATTTATACTCACTGGTTGCTATGACCCGCTACGGCGTTGTCTAGAAACGCGCGTGCTCGCGTTAGTTTAAAATCTTTGCTATACGTTTAACAAGGACTATTTGATGTAATTTGCCTGATTTGATTTGGCCCCATTTCCATAAATTTAGGTTGTTTTTTAGAAATTTTTAGCAAATGTTAATCTTAGGTGTTTTTTAATTCTAGCCGAAGTAAATTTTTTTACAATTTATAGCGAGTTAAGTTATCGTCTCTAAGAGGCGGGCGTAGTATTTTAAATGGCGGCCATTTGCCATCATGTGTATTCTTGAAGTAGGTACACATGATGTAATCGTATGGGCGACACTGTTTGTTCGACGTTATTTCAATGAACAAATTGATTAGTATATGTTTGGGCCTGGATCACGAAATAGATTGCGAATTTTGGTATCAAAGGTGAATATATAGACATTCAAACTTGCTGTTTGGTTGAACTTTGCTTTCACGACATAAACAATCCAGGTTCTGTCTTGTCCTTCTCCACCCCAAATCGCCCAACAGTAAATGGAAAGCAAATCCTGTTGTTTTAGTCTCAAAGAGAACAAGTTTGTTATTGGCGGGATGTTGAGCCCATTTATTTCATCAACGCCAAACGTGTCTGACAGGTCTGATTTGTTATGTGAAAATGTCAAAGTGTATGCACACCGAAATGTAAACAAGCTCGCAATAAAAAATATGTTTAGTCTGTTGCAATCACTGCTAACATGAAATAGACACCGCTGGACCGAAGTAAATCATGTCATTTATTGATGTGTTGATGTTTAAAGTTAATCACTTATATGATAGACTGACGATTAGAATGGAAGCAAAATAACATGATTGACGGATGTTGTAGATTACATAGACATAATGCTATATTCCGTATAACAGATTACAATGATTGTGTAACTGTTTGTTCAACCAGCCCAGAATTACCACCTTGTTCAATTCTGTCAATCAATTTAAAGCTATTGGGATTATGTCTGTTACTCCACACAATGGCAAGTTTTCTGGTCTCAAAATCAGCACGGAGGTTCCATTCTGTATAATAGATACTAAACAAATCGATTGTTCCATCCAGATTTTTAAACAAAGAAAAGAGAGTTTTTCCAACTGATGGAACTAACTAATGGAAATTGATGAGAGAACGACCTTCAATCAGTTTTCTTCTCGTCGTCCTAAAGCCCATAAAGTTTATGATTAATAATTCATTCATCATCGATATGCACATGGAATCACTGAAGTGTGAACATACCCGTCTGTCCATTAGCACTCCCGAGATGTAATGATTAAGCGAATTTTTATTTTGGAGATATTAAATATTTGTAATTCGTTGTTGTTCTTCAACAGTTTACAATAGTTAGAAATAGCTACTATCTAGTTTCTCCCATACTAATATTTTACCTCGTACAAGTGCAAACCGATACTTCTCTAGCTTCATAACTCACGGTCCATGTACTTGTTATGGCGGTTGTAAAGGCATCCCAATTAGAAATAACGGACGTTATTGGAACATAGTCCAAGGACATCCGACAGTACTAGACTCATTTAACCAACGAATAAAGACGTTTTGTTAGTAAAATCTGTTAACGAAGGTTAATTGAACGAGATTTACGCTTTCATTAAAACCATTAATTAATAGGGCGCGAAGACGAGACAGACCCGCGATATCACCTAGTATATGGAAAAAGCGAAGTTAAAATCCCCTTAGATTTCTATTCCCGGAGAAGAGTTTAATGTTTCAACGCATTTTCTGCCATAAATTCTACCGGAACAATATGTCATATCAAAAATACGTAGAATGAACTGCAGATCTTTTAAAAGGTCGATTTAAAATCCATTTTTTTTTGGTCAAATGACTTTTGCTGTTCTCTCTATTTTGTTGACGTTTGGTCTCAAAGGGCACTTTGAGTCTCTTTTCTCAATCACAAATCCAGCAGATTTCCCTTGAGAACTACAGTCCATTGCTGTTGATTGCTTTCCTTGCCAATACCCTGTTTGCAAAATTAGGATTAATGTGGCTATAAGAACGATGCTGAAACGCTAGTTGGCTTTCAGTGCTCAATAATAGAAAAAACGAATTCTTATTTGTCCCTGTGTCATGATATTCTCAAGGCGATCAATAATCGGATTTGAAAAATTTGATAGCGAATGTCATATTTAATCGATCTCTCCAGGCAAAACAATGATATTTTTTTTGTAACTTCCAGATATCCTAAGCACACATTTTACGTAACATACATTTAGAGAGAAAAAAAAGTCTTTTGTTGCACGACATATTATTAAAACTATTCGGTCATGTTCTGAACAATCCATTCATGTGCACGTTTCTTAATAAGATTTTGTGATATTTTTTTCTCTTACTCACAACTGATCAAGCAAATACCTCATGACAATTCGAAAAATATTTCAGCTATAGAACACATTACATATTTGGAGATATAATCAAGCTTTGGTTATACGCCCCCCCTCCCCTTCACCCACCTTGATCGCGCTACGTCTTTAAAAGATAGGTTGCCAGGCAACGAAACATACGCCCACAGCAGCTAAATCGTCCGGGCAGTCAACAAGGGTTGTCGCATATTTTTACTAATTTCGGTAATGAAACATTTGTAATACACTAAAAACTGATTAAGAGTAACAACTCATTATGTAATTATCAGAAAATCATTAGAATTTGATTGCTTTTTATAAAGTTTTACCCCACACTAACAATTAGTATATACATGAAACATTTAATATCATGGATTTAGCTGTTCAGTTATCTAAATTCATTGAGAATAAAAATACTGGTTCGTTTCAACACCTTAAACTCTATGTATCAATCTGAAGTCAATCGGATAGTAACTTTGGCCTCTATAGCGTCACAAGAATTTTTGAAGTTATCAAGGGAGATAACTCTGGCAGTAATTATTTGAAATCGTTGAAAATCAATAGGCTTCTTCGTCTCATGACCTTAAACACTGTGTATAAATCTAAAGTCAATCGGATATTAACTTTGGCCTCCAGAGCGTCCACAAGATTTTTTGAGGTGATCAAGGGCCATAACTCTGGCACTATCGGAAATCGCTGAAAATTAATAGGTGTCTTTGTCTTATGACCTTAAACACTGTGTATAAATTTAAAGTCAATCGGATATTAACTTTGACCTCTAGAGCGTCCAAGAGATTTTTTGAAGTGATCAAGGGCCATAACTCTGGCACTAATTATAGGAAATCGCTGAAAATCAATAGGCTTCTTCGTCTTATGACCTTAAACACTGTGTATAAATTTAAAGTCAATCGGATATTAACTTTGGCCTCCAGAGCGTCCACAAGATTTTTTGAGGTGATCAAGGGCCATAACTCTGGCACTAACTATCGGAAATCGCTGAAAATCAATAGGCTTCTTCGTCTTATGACCTTATACACTGTGTATAAATTTAAAGTCAATCGGATATTAACTTTGGCCTCCAGAGCGTCCACAAGATTTTTTGAGGTGATCAAGGGCCATAACTCTGGCACTAATTATCGGAAATCGCTGAAAATCAATAGGCTTCTTCGTCTTATGACCTTAAACACTGTGTATCAATTTGAAGTCAATCGGATATTAACTTTGGGCTCTAGAGCGTCCACAAGATTTTTTGAAGTGATCAAGGGCCATAACTTTGGTACTAATTATCGGAAATCGCTGAAAATCAATAGGCTTCTTCGTCTTATGACCTTAAACACTGTGTATAAATTTAAAGTCAATCGGATATTAACTTTGGCCTCTAGAGCGTCCACAAGATTTTTTGAAGTGATCAAGGGCCATAACTCTGGCACTAATTATCGGAAATCGCTGAAAAACAATAGGCTTCTTCGTCTCATGACCTTAAACACTGTGTATAAATTTAAAGTCAATCGGATATTAACTTTAGCCTGTAGAGCGTCCACAAGCAATTGTGGACGCCGGACCGACGGACGGACGGACGGACCGACGGACCGACGGACGGACGGACGGACGGACGGGGGCGACGACAATATACGACCACATTTCAATGTGGGCGTATAAAAAGGCAGATGTGGCAAGGTCTTTGTAAACCTGGTAAGATCGTGTTGTGGTGGGGCTGTTGTGGGAACGTGGGATAACGGGATATGTCACGACCTCCCTATCCGGGTTTGGAACATGATAATAATCTGCGTAGCCAAGTCATAGTGGTAAATACCTCCCATGGTCACGCTCTTAACTCGCCGCATGACCCCGACATGGCCTCTCTGGGATCAAGTAAATCACACTACTCTCCCACAATGCTCCTTATGTTTTCGTAAAGCCATCTTCACACATAAAGAAGTCCTCGCCACGTGCTCACGGAACAGAAAGTTTATATAGAATGCGTCTAAGAACTTGATAAGAACGAGCTGAGCTGGCGGGCGCATGTTGTGGTAGTGGCGGGAGCGTGATGTGAGCTTGGTTAATCCCTTGCCGATCGAGGTACGCCCGTTAGCATGAGCCTTACGCTGCCACTAAGCAACCCACACTCTACGCTGTCCTTGATCTCACTGGGTGCTAGATACACTTTTCGGCCACGACTTCTCTACACGGATCTGAAAAGAAAGTGTCAATGTGGTGTGGTCTTCCAGAACGTATCAGCAACGTGGTTGAACGTGAAGAGGCGTGGCTGTGTGAAGGGGGCTTAACGAAAAACGAACAAGAAAGAAAAATATTGAAGACATTATGTCTTTCATGTCATATAAAAACGTTACATCATATAAGATTGGAGAAAAGATAAAATGGTGAAGGAATTCAAAGTGCATAATTTGATTTAAGTGTACAGTATAGATTATATTTGCTTTACTACTAGGATACCATGATGGAATTTAGGAAAAATATGTTGAAGAAATATGTACATGTTTCCTCAAATTGCCTGATTGTAAAAAAACAGCGGTGTCTTCAAAAAATACAGATAAAGACATGTCAATTTATTTTAGGACATCCTGATTCAGGGCAGGTTGAAGAGTTTCTGGATCGGTTCAGTATTCCCAAGATCCACAATCACCAAATTCTCTCGCAAACCTGTCGAGGTATGATACATTTCCCCATGATCGTGAAATAAGAAACAGTTCACACCTAAAAATTTATTTATAGGATGTGTTTCATCGCTAATATATAATCACAGACTGACAAATAGACATTCCAAAGAGTCATCATCGATTTATAAAGATTGTATTGGACAAAAACAGAGATTAGGATTATGTATATTGCAGTTACTAAAACCAAATATTAACAAAACTTTTTGAAGTACTCTTGCCGAGGCTGTCACTTTATCAATAATCTAGATGGATAGCCTAATAACTAGCAAAAGAGGTTAAGATGTAATTAAATGTTAGCAATTTGCCATGATGTTTTTGCACACTAAATAACGCACTGACAGTTCTAAATGAATTCAAAAAGTACTTTATTGACGAGCTAATACCTTAATATGTTAAGAGATTTTATAATGTCCAACTTGTCACCCAAATCATTATAAATCTTTCCTTTGGCATATTTTATTCCGCTGTAAAATGTGGTGTTAGGTTATGTCAAACGAAACGAAGCACTCTCCCTACAAGTTCAACGGAGTCGTTAAAATCGGCGTAGCTGGTGGTGTAGAAGGCAAAGAAGTAAAATCACAAAATATTAACTATTAAAGCATATCAAGCACACATGGAAAATAGGAACCGACGAAATTATGGATAAGAGAGTGAGAGAGAGAGAGAGGGGAGGGAGGGGTGTGGAGAGGGGCTTAAAGGGCCAATCCCGATAACTTTTTGGGGAATAAAACTGCTTAATTTTGTGTTAAAATCCTTTAAAATCCATTGCCTAAGGCCCACCAACTAACCCGATATTTGTGATATGCTTGTAAATAACTTAAACCTGACAGACTTCATCTGGAAATGGAGACCGTTGTATTATTTAGTATCTGGATAAAACCAGACTTTTTTCTATAAAAATAATATATAGGTGAAATTTACCTTTTGTTATCAAGTACAGTGCATGGGCCATTCACTGTATAGACCTCTCAAGAAACGAGAATTGATTATCAGGTTACCAAATGAAAAAATTGACCCGAAATCTTAAAAGGGTTACGTGTCCAGATAAGCAGTGTTGACGTTCACGTCCAAACTACTCAATATTTTGAGCTGAAATTTTGAGACAAGGTAAATACACCATGCCTCTATATTTTGGTCCATAAATTTCATAAATACTCGGACTTTAATTTTTGAGACTCTGTTCTTATCGGGATTGTCCCTTTAACGCCAAATCGACGCGAACTGCTTAAGTAATTGGATCTCAGTTCTTCGATTGCGCGTTGGGGCCACTAGCAGTGGGATGATACCCACGAAGTTGAACAGGCGATCTTACTCCTTGTCACGTACAAGTTGAGATTAGAAACTACGCCACTTGACACATTAACAGACCTCATGATTTCACGCACACCCGTTTAACCACTAGACCGCTAGTTGATCCCGAGGACAAGTTTACAATTTACCTGGATGGAGGGGGTGGGGTAAGATGGCCTAGTGGTCTAGAGTGCCGCGCTTCGACCTCTAGCTGGCCGGCCACCTCTGGCTTGCGCCTGTGGTTTCGATCCCTGGTGTGAGCGAATGTGGGATGGATATGGGGCGCCTTCTCAACCTCGTGGGTTTCCTCCGGGCATCCCGGTTTTTCCCCACTGCTAAAGACCTCTACGCACAAGCGAATTATTGAAATAAAGTTAAACTATATGTTAGTCCTGAAGTGAAGCGACCTAGTTTGTAGTCGAGTGGACGTTAAACCCCATTTCTCTCTCTTTCTCTCTATGTGGATAGAAGATGAGTGCATGAACAATCGGGAATACCAACAATATCTAGGTGGTTGTATGGCCTGAAAGGAAATGTATTAATAATAGTGTGTACCATATATGCATATGAGTGAAGCTGTTGGTCGTGGTCTGCAGGATATCCATACGAGTGATGTACCCTTCTCCACCACAAGTCCAACACCACAACCGAGCAAGTCCGGTTAATTTATATTAAGGTTAAGTTTTACTTGTAGCTTATTAATTAAAGTATTTTAATCTGGTGCTATAATATATTTCACCAAATTTGAAAAAATCTCACGAAAATCATATGAATGATTCAGTGCTTGTAATCTTAGTAAACTGGTTCAATAGTTTGATTCTATAAATTAGAAAAACTATCCAAGTTGAACATATTTCCCAAGGGACCCACAATGTATACAGAATATTTACAAATGTATAGTTTATCTGTTTATACACGTGACTGGCGTCTTTAAGTCTGTTCCGGACTGGCGAGAACTCTCACGGTGTCCCGAGGATGAAATTTGGAGTATAAGTAAAAGGGCAGCTCCATCCTATGAGTGACATACGCCTGGTGGCATTGGACCACCGGATCTCAGGACGTTAGTTGTTGTTAACGTAGAATTTAAGCGTGTTTGTATAATATGTCTTTTTCGATCAAAGCTGTCCATTTAGAATTTTCGTTAGAAGGGACGATTTACATGAACTTAGTCTATTCTCCAAAGTATACTTTATTATGTAATGCCAAATAGTACTAAGAATACATGTATATGAAACTCGGTCCCGAGCGTAGACATGGATATAGCAAGACTTTAGACCACCATGTTGATTTGTCAAACCCTAATTCATCAATAGTTTGTTTTTGCTTTTAGTAATCCGTTATTCCCCGTTTCACTCAAATTAAGAATTATATATTTTTGGATATTATACATCTAACTTGAATCTGTTGCATGGAAGTTTTTGGAAAAGTAGGTTCTGTTAGAGAAGTGTAGGCAAATACAGTTACACTTTTAAAATGATATGCTATTCACGTTAAACCGTATACATTTTTAAACTGAGAAGGGACAGAATTTTGCCAATAAATGGTTGATATTACATTACTATAAATCAGGAACATAGATCACTCTTTGGTCATTACAATTGTTGTTTTTTTTTGTGCCAAATCTCCATTTGCCTTAATCATTAAGCTGTGGCTAATCCCCTGTGGACATTCATGTAAACATTTTTGATCAGCCATCAACCTTAAAATATATATGCGATTATTGATAATTTTACAAAGAAGAATGCAAACAAAATCTCCTCCCTAGAAAATTCATCGTGACAAAATGTTTTTAAATGTGACATTTGTGCTAGCCATTGTTCGGTGAGTTGTGACCTATTCTAAAAGAAAACACGAATAAGCTTAACCTTGGAGTGTTTGTTATTATCAGAAAGCATCTAATAGGACAGACGACAATACAAAATGATTAGTGTATTCTTCCGCTTGCCGGAGTTGTGTGTGATTAGTTTTATTGTTTATTAACTTGTTATAACGGGACTATATAATCAATAACTACCAGTGGGTTAATATGATTGACGATCTGTATAATAGTCAATTAAGATTATGACAAGATTAGCATGTCATCTTCATCTTCCCTTTTGTACGTACTAGACACATTACACAAATTATTTTATGTTCTTGATTCCTTCCCGGCATCTTCACATATAATTCACAGATTTATAGAAGCGGGAAGGCATTAAGGATTTACTACTATTTCACTTAACATTACCTGGTATGGAACGAGGGGCTAGAAAAGTGTATCCTGGAACATTAACATCAAATGAGGCTGCTTCATGGCAAGGTGGTGGCACTTATCAGAAGGCGGTGTATGACTTTGTTGGTGCATCGTCGTCTTGGTCCATAGAGACTTTAGTATGTAACCCAAACCTCCAAATTTCATTATGCAGCTTTGGTACATTCAGTCAGTATGAAATAACAGCGGGGTAAATGAGTTTAACGTCCTAAATATAGCTTCAATCGGGATAATCATGGGGTAAATGATTGGGGATTTAACTGGACATTTGACTTTAAGGAACATTTAGATTTATCGTCTTTTTAGAACTGACTAAAATATGGGGCCACTGTTTTCAGAGTTGTCAACATAAGGCATTACACGACCTTTGCCTTACATACACTGGAAATTAGATCCAGACTATTAGTAACAATATGTTGCCAAAGGCATTACTTCTTAGGACGTAATTGACGAGAAGCTTGAAATGGCAACGGCAGATACAGATGTTGAGGTTCGTAATGCGTTTTAAAATTATTGCGGACTTGTTATGCAATTTGTAGTGATAAGCTTATTTGTGAGCAAATTTTTTTGTGTTTCGTGATGTATTATATCTCTAATTTTAAATCGAATAATGGATCATATAATATTAAAGTGACACGATTGTTTGCAAAAATTAAATGGCTGTATACGTAATTACTTCGCTTAAAACAATATTGAACCCCATTTGAATTAAGAAATAGCTTCAATTATTTTTTAGATACATAAACGCCCGTCCAGTATCCCCTGGGATATATATGCAAGTAATTTGTCTCGATTCCTCAAATATAGCTGTCTATAATGTTCAATAAGATTAGCAATAACAAGAAACAAAGCCACTTTTGTTTTTTTCTATTGACCTATCACTATAGTTTTTCTTAAGAAATGTGACAAGGTTGATAAAGATATTTCTGCTTCAACGATAATGGCGATTGAAAATCAACACACTGGGAAATTAAATGTTGGCTTACATCGCATCATCGACTTTGAGAAAAAGCAAGCTATTTTAGATGCTAATTTTTTTTACATGGATAGTTTTAGCGTGGTTAGAATCAGTTCGATAATGGCGTACACGTGTGATTAATCCGAACGCACTCGTTTTAAAACTACTGGATGTCAAATATTCATCCCTTCTCGGTCGGCAAATCACTTTAACAATTGCCGGGGTAATAAAGCGCCATTAGCAAAATCAACCTGAATTATTTTTGTAGGATGAATGTTTTCTATTATGGAATGTTACACATAACTATAGGTTTTATCACTATTAATCATAGTTAGATGTTATGAAACAAATAATGTTTTCCAATTCTATGTGGGTATTGTACCAGCAACTGTCTAGTTAATGAATATACTTATATAATTTATGACAACCTTTTCCCCTTTCGTTGAATGAAATAGACACGTCATGGTGTTTGAGTACAGTCGGGATTAATCGCCTATTTCCGTCACTCCATTAAATTAAACACTGATGTCAACCACAACATCAAGTAATCATTTGGTTTTTGGAGTGGTGGGGGTAAAGAAGCCAAGTTATATCGATTAGTCTTAAAAATAAGAGACCCACAATCTGGAAACATACGCTGGGGATGAAGTAGCATTAACACAGCAGATACAAACACATTAGCGTTTTCATTATTTTGAGTGACGGCCCTGTAAGTTAGGGGGACAGAACCTATATTGCCCGAAAAAGCTTTGGCTTTACAGCCCCCCCCCCTCTATAAAATTTTGGAATATTTGACGGCTGCAAACACATTTTCCTGCTATTTTAACTCGTGAACAAAGCAACTTCAAAGTGGTCTAATATAGCTGAATTGAGGTGGCTGATTCCAATTTCAATAAATTGTTTACAGTCCACGAAGACGGGAAAATTTTTGAAAATTTAACTGCCGCAAACGCGCCTTCCTGCTATTCCGGCCTGTGAATAAAGCAGCTTCAATTTGATCCAATACAGCCTACCTGCTGACCCGAATTCCGAACAACCAATCAATTGTCGCGGGGTATGGGAGCCTCACCATCCCGGAGAATATTTTGAAAATTTAACCACTGCAAATGCGTTTTCTGCTATTCTAGCCCGTGTAAGTAATTCCAAAAGTATCCAATGATTTTGTAACCGAAATCCCACCCCGAATTCCAACCACCCAATCAGACTGTTGCAGCTGCATTTACAAATACAAATTGATGCCAGAAATATGTCGCACAAAGTAGAGTGACTCCAGGCAAAATGATTTAATCCATATTCAAATTTTAGGGAAGTTAGGGAAGCAAAACATGAAATGCCCGAAAAAAATTCAGGTTTACAGACAGCGGTGGCGGTTTTCTTCGAGAGGCGAAGAAGCGGAGTTGACCTTGTAGAGACCCCCCAAGAAAATTTTGGAATATTTAACGGCCGCAAACGCGTTTTACGCTATTCCAGTCCGTAAAATTATTGTTTTATTAGATTTCGTGCACTTTATTTTGCCAAGTAGATGAAATAATTTTTTTTTCTCACTTTACCTGTCTACCCGAAAAGTCAGCTTGCCCAAAAGCTAGGGGGGCAGCTACCAGCCCCCCCCCCCCCTGGCTCGTACGCCTATGGCACGCCCTCCGCCCTGCATCACCAAGGGCAAACCACGCCAGAAAATCTGGATGGAGTTACTCGGCCAATGCAGGAATCGAACACCTCCAGCGTCTTACCCACGTAGGCACGTGATCCTCCGAAGTCATAGGAAGAATCATGTCGTGTTTTGAAACTTTTCAAAATTGGCGATTACCGTGAACACGATATTAATCGATTTTATTAGGAATTAATTAGAACTCACATTTTTTGTTTGAGGTTGTATTCTGAACCTCTAAAGGTGCCAGAGAATACTATACTATAAAGTGAGTAGAACTGTTTAACGAGACGATAACTTTTATAAACCTGTGTCTTTTTAAAACAAAACACTAATAGACTGTCAAAAATATTCACAGGACGAAGGATGTATCTATTGTCTGTGATAATTATCTGACCAACCGATAAATGCTTGGTTAATAATTGGCGTATACGGCATGTTTTTGATTAAGATTCAGAAAATTTCTGCGCCGTCTACGGAATACGAGGACTAAATATGTTTTCCTTTGCCAAGTCATGATTGAGTTTACCATATTACACAAACTATTTCAAAAGTCAAAGCGTTTATAATAATAAGATATGTCATTGATATGGCAGTAATGGGTATAATTACACACGATAGGTGGATATTATCTGCCGATTTCACTTACTCCTTTTGCACTTCGTTATTGCATGGTAAAATACTAATAATAGTTTAGAAGATTACAGACTTATTCTGAGCAGATTCAGATCTTTTACAAATTGCAACAAATTGCAGCAAATTGCTATTTGCAAAATTCATAAAACGAAATAACGTAACTTAAAGATAGTTCTCGCGGCTAAAATAATACCATTTTGCCAAATTCCCAATATAAATAAGCACCAGAACGATAAATATTCCATGTAGATTAAACAATAATTTAACTTCACTGAAGCCGAATTAATCGAATTAGTATCTTTTGTGAATGCGTGACAGGACACAGGTTGACTAGTTGTCGTCATTGGGGGGATAGCTTAGTTATTATATTCAGCATTCGCAGTCTTGTTCAAACGGCTTATTGATAAAACGGCGGTATCGGTAGCGAGCTGCATGGTTAAGTTGAAATCACTCTAATCATCGCCCGTTCTTCGACGTGCTGGAATAAAAGACAAATCTAGTCTCGAGTTTTTAATATCCGTTCTTCTAGTCTGGAAGGTAAGCACCGTTATTATTCAATGTTTATTTATCCTGTGGTTGTCAATGTATAATTGTTTTTATGTAATTGCTTATCGCATTGCATATCAGTCACATCAATAGCTTTTACTGCCAACGAAACCAAAATGGCACCTCTCAAAGTTTTGCATCTATCTTGTGTCTGGAAAGCTGCAGTTTATTACAACCTCAGTTATATGTTATGGTTAAATTGCTAGCTATTTTCATATCCAATTGTTTTATTTATTCAAATGTATTTGGCATATAATCATACAATGGTTTATAGCTAGACTGTATATCTAAAACCTAGATAATTATATACAGATAAAGGACAAACCGTCTACAGCACAAATAATCATAGGTTATATAGATATAACTCTTACCAAAGCGCCAAGGATACATTAATGCTAGATAAAAGCTCTAGCGGTCTTTGAAATTGAACATCCATTCACTGCCAACAGTAATATATATGTTGAAATGCACCGTATATAACTATTCAAAATCACATGGCAAAATTCAATTTCCACTCTCAATGTCAGTGTCGGATTTACCTAGAGGCTTGGCAGGCTGAACGTACGGCTTTAGGGTCTAGGAGGTTTGCAGTCAAAGTTAATAATATTTTTGGCAATGTCATAAACTTTTCTTACCTACACTGTGGTCTAAAAAACACCCGTCTTCATCACCGTCTTCATTACTTCATTTTGCTTGAAACATACGTTCGCCCTCTTCTAGTTGTGAGGGTAGCCGGCCAAAAAAGACCTCATAGGTGTCATAGCATAGGGCCCGTCTTCATCTGAATCTGGCACTGATCGCAAAGTACACCTTATTCCTTCTTATTCTTTTTTTTCCACATGTGAAAATTTGTAACGATGATTCACAACAGAGATTCTTTAACAATCAGTCGTTTAAAGTTAGCATGTAACAATGTCTGATCAAACCTATTACAAATTACTTGTTAGTTTGAATACGACTTATGTTCTGTCCTTTAATGCAGACACTACATTCATTTGCTTGTTTGTTTGATTCTGTGATGATATCAATTCCGTGAAAAGTAGTGTTATTTTTCAGTTCCACCATTAAATGAAAAGTGAACTTCCTTTGACCTGGATACACATAGCATTTGACAACATTTCGTAACATTGTGCAGTTTCATAGTACCCATGTCACTTGATAACATTGCACAATATCGTGCACTATAACATGGTTTTCATATTACATAGAGTTTGAATAAGCATGTTATGGTTTACACATTTCACTGACAACATTCCTCAATATGGTGGACTAGAACCCCACTCTTATAGTCTGATAGTGTTACATTTAGTTTGCCATGGCTTACACATAATATCACATGACTCAATTATATGGAATACAAGTTACTTAAAAGTTTATTTTGGGCGAGAAAAAGTATATGGAGTAATGAAATCATTAATATTACGTCACAGATAATCAGTTAGGACAGATCATGACTCATGCTGACATTACATAATTATTTCTTTGGGTTGTATTCCCATGAGTGAAGTCTGTGTCACCACAGGCCCGGGACTGTACAGCGCAGTGGAAGCTTACGGCTAGCCCCCGGATCCATTCACTCTTTTGAATTATTTTGTTTGTGGTCTCTGAGTACGATGTCTTGTCCATATATTTGTTTTTGGGTAAAATTGTGCGTGGTGCAGTCCCCCTGCACTTACTATTAGAAACCATGAACGGTGTCGAATAGTGGTCAGAAATGAGCTTCTGAGTAACGTATATTGCATATAATGTGTTACTATCTTTCTGTTACTAAATGTCACTTAAAAATTTCACATATCATTTGACAACATTCCACATTAGGGTGCACTATAAAAATGATTTTCATCATAATAAGTTTGTTATAGGTTACACTTCGCATTTGACAACATTCCACAATACGGTGCACTATAACACGAATGTTATAATTAGTTTCTTTTGGTTTACACATTGCATTTGCATGACCATATTCGCAGTGCACTATATACCCTCTTTCATTAAACAGTTTGGTTTGGTTTACACGTCGTGTTTAACAATATTGCACTATATTGTGTATCATCACATGATTTTCATGATATTTAGTGTTATAATTAGTATATGGTTTACGCATAATTGCACAATATGGTGAATATAACACGACCCTTATGTAATTGTTTTGGCTTACACATCACTTGACAACAATCCACAATATG
The DNA here is from genome assembly GCA_036850965.1 of Patella caerulea. Lineage (NCBI taxonomy): Eukaryota > Metazoa > Mollusca > Gastropoda > Patellidae > Patella > Patella caerulea. The sequence continues at coordinate 13,872,057 of JAZGQO010000014.1, read as the reverse complement.
TTGCACCATAACATAAATTTCATAGTCGGCAGTGGTATGATTAGTTTCGCTATAAACTGAAACTATTACACATTATGCTACATACTAAATATTATGGTAAACATTATATTACACACCAGGAATGATGGCGTATCTGTAATGACATTGTTTCATAAAGAAATATAAAATATATGAATTACATAATGTTTATGTTTTTCTATACAAATTCGAAACGTTTTGGATAGATCTTTGTTTAGATTCGAAAGATTAATACACTGTAACTCCCAGCGTCCAAGTAATTAGAATAGGATAAAACGAGACTGTTATGTTTTGGTGCACTTCATGCTTAAAGATAGTTCTACATGTACATTTAAATCTGATCATAATCTAACAATTAATTTCTAATTAAAGAATATAATGAGGGTTCTGTTATTGGTGATTAAATTGCAGAAATAATTATTATTTTTTCATTTATAATTTCTTTACAGAGGCTGTGCATTTTATTCACGTATCATTTAATATATGTTATCTTTATTGATACTTTATTATATATAATACATATATATATATCGTAATTATGTAGACACAGTTGAAATCATTTGCAGGTGCTCTACTGAAATAAATCAATAAGTGCTCCAATTTTATATCGTTTGAGATTAAACTTATCAAGATCTAACGCAGTTTCGTATTATCAATGGTAATTTATCGCCCCTCTCTTCACAGTTGAAATTATTTGTGATATACACACTCAAGAATATAGTTATTATATTTATGGTGGTCGGTGAGGAATGGCCCACAAAATATTTCTAGAGATAAAATATATATTCGGTATTATGATGCAGAAGAAAGAATAATAAAACCAGTCTTCATCGGTCTGCCATTAGGGTTATGAAAGAGTGATGATCTACTAAACATCGCTCCATAAATTGTGTGTTTTTTCTTAAATGGCCCGCATGTCTAAACAAAACATTTGTCAAAATTGGATATTTTTAAAAGGCAACGAGTGATTTTGTACACTCGTAAAAAAAGGTCAAACAGTTATTTGGAAATGATAATATAATTTTAAAAAGACAACCCGTGTTCAAATGATAGTGTCGGCGTTAGTAATCTGAACACTTCTACACCCAGATGTGTAAATTGCTCGGAATACAGGTCAACCCCAGGTATTATAAAATGATAATTATACATCTTGTATTTCCGCCCAGAGACAAAAACGTCTGGATGATTGTCATGTTTTATAGATTATAGAAATTATTGATCGTTTGATCCATGAAATGAGGTGATTATTTTCACTATTTGTTTCCCTAGATATTTGAAAACGGTAGTAGAATCTTAGCATGTGAAAGCAGTTTGAATTCCAAAGGGAAGATTCAAATGCCACGGCCCTATACACGCTTTATAAGCTGGCATAAAAGTCTTTAAAAAATCGTAAAGAATCCAGTCGAAAGTTCGTAGGAACGCATAATTTGTCAAATTAGAGAAGATTCAAATGCCACACCCCTATACAGGATTTGCAAACTGTCATAAAATACAACAAATAACAGAGAATCAGAAGTTTCCACTGAACACAACTTCGCCAAATCCGAGAGAAAATGTACCATACCGATAGTTGAAACTGTCAAAGACTCAACTTAAATTAACTTATATTATTTGAATCGAATGTAATCGAATTGTTCTGATTTAAAAGCACCGATATTTTATATATTGATTGGGTAGAACGAGTGTCTAATTTTAACCCCAGTCTTTATGTCTATTACTTGATTATCTGCTCCTGATAACAACTATTTTTATTGCCTATCATTCCGTTTCTGATTGAATCACTTTTTTAACTGTCGGCTGTGCGATCAATGGCGTTGACGACTGTGTGAAAAATGATAGCAATTCTCAGTTTTTCCGCAATTTTACTTCTCTGCCATTTTCTTATCGTTTTACCAACTCTTTTAGAAAAGTGTTTTTAGAATCTCAATGAGCCTGGGGTGACTCAGTGGATTAAGGGTTTGTCAAATCACTAATATAGTATATTGAATGATGTTGTCTTGAATTGAACGAATTAATTTTAAACGGCTTTCAGACCCAATTGTCCAACTGACCAACAAGATGGTCGGTATACGACAAATGCCGTGAACTTTTCTTTAGATTATTATTGCTTGTGCAGTGATTTTCGGAACGAATATTCGATGGTAAACCAAATAAACGAGAAATGGAGGCAATTGTAAATGATATTAAGAGCGATCCAAAACAAGTCTATCTGTCATCTTGAATACTGGTCCGTTACATGGAATCCATGGAAAGTAAAAGCTCTTGTGTAATACTGAATAAAATGCTCATGATTATGCTATAACCTATTATAAGTAATAATGATTAAAAAAAAAAAAGAGTATTTAGAAAGGTTCAGCTTTTAACATTTTAGCCTATACTGTGATATTTTCGATGATAAAGTTTCAAATATTGTGAAGGTATTTAAAAAAAAGAGGAAATGAATCTGACTACAAATCGCCATACAAGACTGGAATACAGTGGATTATATGTAATATAAATCATAAATAGACTTTAATTAGAAAAACTCCTGAAATGAAAAGTGGATATTTAATATGGAATCTGTGTATATTTCCCGGTAACCAGGAATATCAAGTACACCAATTTCTCGGTAACTTGGAATATCAAGTACACAAATCACCCATGATTGTTAAATAACAACCTGATGTCGATGTAAGCGAATAGAATCTCTAACTACTTGATGATATTATTATTTGTAAAATGAATCTCTGTTTTAAGTGTACAGGCGTGCTGTTCGCGGCGGACGGAAAGAGATGTGCGTTAGTTTAGTAGATTGTCTTCTCGTTGGACATAATTTTGAAACAATATTTGATTTTGCGTCTGGTAATACTTTGCTTGGATCATGGTGTAGGTCAAAAATTTATGTTAACTCCATTGTAAACGTTTCAGGATAAACCCAGACAGCTGATCGGGAACTGTTCTCTCTGACTATAAAAGACATGTCTAGTAATCGTAAAAATAAGTGTAAAGGATTTGAACAAAGAATTCACTTAGGAGAGTACATTATCCACTAGATCAAGCCGATCAGTAGTTTAAAAGACATCTGACGAGAAGCCCTCTTAGAAATAATTAGAATGTCTGAACGCGTCACAAGGGATCTGAGAATTTTTTTAAATATACAAAATCTTGTAAACATTAAGTGTAGACCTATCTATTTATAACTATGGTAACGATAATGTTAATAATTGGATTTTTTCCCTAGAATCTATAATGCCTCTAATTGCATTTTAACGATTCGAAAAATAATAACTGGTACAAAAATATATGTTTAAATAAACCAAATGAATTTGTACATTTTGACACCGGTCTTGTTAAACATTCCATATATATTTTACTTAAGTAAGACATTCTCGTGGATTAAAACCCGTTTTGAATTCATGAAATGTAGTTTTCTAATCTAAATACAGAGCCGAATTATGATTTGTTTTAGGCCCCTGTCTGGGCAATATGCATTTTTTGGCTTAAAGTCTAGCAAATGTTGACCCATCGACCACACTTAATATATATTGATCGTGGTCATAGTTTCTTTACTATACAGTACGAAACTTTTTACATAATATAATGTGAAATTTTTATACGTTTTTTCAACATTCAGTATTGAACTAAATTGTCACTTTAACTTTGGAGGACTTCCAGCAGGTGGAGGATCCCTAGCTGCACTACCGACAAGTTCATGCCTTAATCCGATCCTGTCTAAATTTGAACAGTAATGTGTCATTGGATTTTGGGTAAAATGTGTACATTTAGTGCCCGGTACGGACCGACAAGTGAAAGACAAAACACTCTTGAAGTTTACTTTTACTGGATCAGAACGAAATGAAATGAATTGGGGCTAAACGTCGTACTGTTCTACTCCTAAACTGGGCTAAAGAAGACTTGCATACGCCATACAGGCAGCTATGAGGAAAATTTTGACTTGTCCGGCCCTCCGTCCTGCATCACTGACAAAGGGAGAAACCACGCCGGAAAATCTGGATGAACTTTCTAGGCCACTTAGCTACCGTGATCCCTATGTTAGCGGTGACAGGTTTCATGTTCAGGACTTACTTTGTATACATTTTTACATCACTAATGTCTCATCTGAGACATTTATATTCATTTGTGTGTTATTGTAAAATTGGAAAGTACGTTTCACGACCATTTACCGGAAGCACGGAAAATGTAATGTTTACTTTCGTTAGTAAAACTTGTAAAAGCCCCCGTTAATCTCTAGACAGTCGATCCAGACGTTTGTTGCTGAGGAAGAAGGACACCGGAAAATCATTCGGTAATACAGTCAGTGCAAACAAATTTTAATGGACAAATAATTATCTGAGATGCTAGATTTACTCCAGCAACCTTCTCTCAGTGGCTTCAAACTGAGAAATATTATATTGGTGTTATCGTCTGGGAAATTCAAGCGTTCATCACTAATTAAAGAAACCCCAACCTGCACTTGCATATCAAAATATAGCTATTCCACCCGATATTTATGTTAATGCACCAATCTAGAATATAATTGTAACAAAATGGCAACTCCTAAAGGATTACTCTAGCAGAGAACTATCGGAAATACTGCCATTAATGAGACGTTGAAAAGAAGAAAAGAATTTTGACCGGCAAATAGCGTGATATAATCTCTCTGAGGTAAACTGCTTTTCTCTTCGCTTCCACAATATCAGCTTTATGTAAATGGGGGTGATATTTTGGACTTATTACAGTGGTCATTCTAGCAACTTAGCGCTTCACAAATTACAACACTTCAACAAAATTAGTGGACATTAAGACATCGGTAATTTGCTATCGACATTTCACTGTTGGTATTAATCGATCGCGTATTTAAGTCATTTCGTTCCATTTGTGTTTCCGGGACCAAATACAGTATAGTGGGTTTTAGAGTAGGAGTTGCGTGTAAGCTGCTGTGACAACTAAATGCCATGTAGAATAGTTGGTTTTACGCACATTGTTAATTCAGTTGGCGGTTTCATTTGGGAATAGAGGAGGTCAGATATTCGCAGGTTAATCGGACACAATTTGCATTGTTTTGCATACCACGTGTCATATCGTGCTAGTATTTCTCGAGTGAATGTAGTTCTGGGTTTGTGTTTTGAATCGCTTGTGATATTTAATTTGTCTTATCATAGTCTTCCCCGATGGACACAAATATATTCGGGATTTATTTGTGCTATTTCATCCGTATTTTCTGAACTTCAAGATGCATTATGTAAGAGCTAAACTATTGCCATCAAATGTTGTATAACTTATTATTTCAAAATTAAAATTTATTCACATACTAACCCCATAAGCACCTTCTAGAACATTGGTGGCTATGAACATAAATGGCACCATTAAAGGGTCTCAAAAGTTCGAGTACGTATGAAATTTAAGCGCCAAAATATCGAAGATTGGTGTATTTATCTTTACCTCAAAATATTGAGTAGTTTGGGCGTGAACACCAAAACTGCTTATCCGGTTACGTAACCCTTTTAAGAATTCTGGTCTATTTGTTCGTTGATGACCTGATAATCGACTCCCGTTTATTGAAAGGTCTATAATAGTGAATGACCCATGTACTGTACTTGATATCGAATGGTAAATTTCACCTACACATAATTTTTTATAATAGAAGCCTAGGTTTACGTAGACACCGCAGAATACAGCTTTGAACAACGGTTTCCTTCCCAGATGTAGATTGACGGGTTTAAGTTGTTTGAAAATGTATTACAAATACTGAGTTAATTTCTGTGCAGTTAGGTAGAGGATTTTATGCTATTTTAACACAAAATTAAGCAGTTTTATTTTCAAACAAATTATCGGGATTAGACCTTTAACGGAGACTGTCGATTGGAAGACCTCGTTTATTATCATAACAATGGTACTTGAAAATCTAGACTAATTAGGCGGTTTCTCGTCAAAACTTCAAAAGTTTATAATATTATTGCTCAGAATAAAGTAACTTGACTGAAATTTTCAATATATTTCTTTTTCATTACCTATTGTTAAACTATCAAAGCAAGAACGACCAGCTCTTTATGTACATCTTTTACACTTGTCCTTAAATCTAAGCATTTTATATTAGGTTTATATACAAATTTTATTATTAGATGCTTTAATTTTTGTATAATGGCCGACGTGTATGGATATTATTTATTGCTATTGGGGTTATAACAGCTCGCAAAATGGCGTATATGTCATCTTTAGATTGTTGTAATACATGAAAAAAAATTACCGTCATTTTGATTGTATCATTTATATATACATAACGCAGCCGTAGAATTAAATGAAAACACATTTATTACCGGAATATCAATAAAAACTACAGAATTGGTGTATCATTTCCACATATTTCTAACTACAGATGTTTATCTGAAAGCCATTTGTCAAGCTAACACTGAAATATATCGACCCGGTTTAAAAATAGACTAATTTAAACAGCGAGAAACCCATGTTTTAATTTGTCTGGTTCAAATGGTCAATATAGAGCAACAATATCGACAAGGATATGTAATAATATATGAAACAATATTGTTATTATGTTATGTTTTTAGGCTTTTATTTCCAGTGGCACATTAATATCTGAACGACAATGCAGAACGTAGAATGGTATGTGCTATTAAACGTACATTGCCATTTCAGTATCAGTTCTCTTTAAGATTGGAGATGACAACGTCGCTTCGTGTAAGGTCATATACCCTTCATATATACCATTTTATAAGATACGTTGTCCTCGCGTGCATTCGTATCAAATCGTCGTTTTCTACAGATTCCCATTGGTATCCTGGACAGTCATGTCGTATTACAGGAAACTGTACAAAATTGTAGACCTTCCCATAATGCGGCAATCACTCCTATGATACGCAAAGAAAGGGTAAGATCAAAATATTGAGGCCATTTGTAGATTTCGTCAAGGTCACAAGATGTAACTCTACCCCAAGACCTAATCCCACGATCCTTGGAAACAACCACGTGTCCTAACCTCAAGGAATCACAGTGTGAAATGTCGTATTAGGTAGGACATGATTTCTCATTGACATTTTAAAGGGACAATAAGATAGAAGTAGACCGGTGTTGCTTAAATATTATGTCCATCACGAGAAAAGTATCCTAAAAGATGTCCACTAAAACCAGCTTTAGTACCAGCTTGGCTCTGCTTTATCCAATAACATTGTGAACACAATGACATTAGTTTAAATATGGCTGAACATATTTGACGTGGAGTTTGTATCTGCTTCCACCCACATGAAAAGTATACAATGTTTCTTCCAAAATTCTTAATTACAGCATGAATCATAATTTCAGATTTTATTTGTATTTAAATTAAACAATGTCCTTTCTGGACTACCTCAGTTCTAAAAAATGATTATAAACCATTTGGAAAACGTCTGTAGTAAGAAATCGGAAAGGCAGGTGTATGACTTCACATTATCGTGCCATTAGTTTCCATATTTCCATTACTACTGTCTTTATGGTCGTGAGGACATAATGTTTCTCTTAGTATCCATTCGGCTAGGATTTAGGAAATTCTTCAAATCTCACTTCGGGGTAAAAATAAATAAAGTCTCTTACCATATATTATATACGCTGTCTCGCGAAAGCCAGTAACAGCAAAACCAAACTAAATCTATTGTTCTTGGTCAATAGGATCAAGTTATCTTTTATCCTCTAATAGCGAGAATCTTGCCGATAGATATTTAATCTCTTGTCATCACTTATCGAGGTTTATTTTTGGTTTTCTTAAATTGTTGGGTCGGAAGATGTGCTGCTGTTTTGATGAGATAATGGATCTGTTTGATTTTATTAACCCGAAACCGTTATCTAATATTTCAAAGACGGAAGAGCAAGGAAAATTACAATGCGATGGAAACTTTTGTGACCGGAGACCAAAATGAATCAGAAAATAATCCGAGGAATCCTCTTATGGGAGCAAAATGTCAGTGATTCGAATATCAAAGATGTGCATTAGTGTGACTCTGGACTATAATTATTTTTCATCAAAAGAGTCAGTCGGCTTAGAAAATTCATTTTTCTCTTCTTAGTAAAAAGCTCAGCAAAATAAAAATTCATTTTAAATTCCATTGAAAACCTGTCTTCAGAACGGCTGATTAAAAATTTTAAGAATGCAATGAAACGAAATGCGGTGGAGTGTCGTCTCAGTAAAAATTGGGTAATATAAAAAAAATTAAAAGTAGGTCTTTAAGCCATTATAAAAGTTTTTCCGTCTTTGGTGATAATGTTCCATCCAATTTAAAAATAGATTCTTTCACATATTTTCTAGAAAGTTACAAAAAATGACTGCATTGAAATCAGTAGACGTTATATAAAAAAGTGTTGTACTATATAATAAAAACGCATAGGTATCCATTTAATTACAGCTGATAGATCTATAATGTATTGTGTGAATACCACATGTTTAGATAAAGGGTAGACAAGGTGGAATATTAACTTTATTAATGTACATAATAGTCATGTGGTGAACAATACATATGTAATGATACTTCAGTCATTTATTAATACCCATTCTTCTTATTACTTATATCAATATCTATACAGCTATTACACAAACACCATAATTAACAGATGGAATCTCCGTATTCTTACAGTATCAGTTACAAAAGAAGTAATGCAACGAATGTTATTCCATAAACAATGTGTAATTATTCAAAGCATCGCCAAAAGGCTAACAATGTGTCATCAGGCGAACGCACCTGTATAAAGATAATAAGATGGCTGCTTAATCCTTTGAATTAAACCAGTATTGAAATGGAATGGGGTTTAACTTCCTACTTTAGACGGGCATACGCTGGACAGGGGCGTTTCCACCTCCGTTGGTTAGCTAGCGGGTTAGATGCCATTGTTGACCGTGAAAGTTCATTAGAATTTTCCGGTGTGGTTCGTGTCTGTCAGTGTCACATAACGTGGGACGTGTCAAAGAACGTCGTTCGGATGGCGCAAAAAAGAAGTCCCATGAACCCTCGACAGCCGGAATTCGATGAAGAGTTGACCATAGCGTCGCTGTACGGGCAAATGTCCCTCGCATCACGTTGCATGGCGTAAGCCTGTCTGCATTAGCCAAGACAGGGCAGAAAAGAATGGACATTGCAACCCATTTCATTTGTATTGTTACACAGATGCGAATCACACTTGGTCGCCCATCAAGGTGAAACCTGATCGTTGTTATATAATTCTCAGAACAATTAACACAGAACTTGATATAACCGTGTATAAGTCACGATGATTAACCAATTTTATTTATTAGGGTATGGGGCGACACCTTAAAGTTCATACTCTGGAAATATTTTTGTCGATTTAGTATAACCAATATTGCACTGGTTATTTGATTGCGTATTACATTTGAACTATCACAAATATTGTATATGACTCAACGGAAATGGTCAAGTAATCGCTACCATTGCCGTAGGAGAGTGTCTGACCTACGTATAATCTATAGTGAATTAGATCTATGTTAGATTCTTGTTTGAGGTTTATTAGAGTAATATAACTAACAAGAGATACTCTTGCTTAAAAGAATCGGGTCTTAGAATGATCATAAAGACCCACATAAGAATGTCAGTGTATACATTGTTTATACTGCCATGTCTACCTTTAAAGTCTTTTATCCTAAAACAAAATGAGAAGCCACCCATCGCATTAAGGTATATATCAAGTCACAAAATACAAAAGTTCAACAAATATGCTGATACGTGGCATTAGGTGTTATGGAAAGAAAAAGCAGGGACATCTCACTCATAAAAATCATAAACCTATACAACATTTATACACTTATTACACGTACGGATAAACATACGTGAGAGACTTTTGGCAATTAAAATATTCACCACCCGTATCACGTATCCGTAACGTCACGTGAAATGTTGTACCAATGTAGTTTTAGAGTTTTGGCAGATTTTCGCGCCGCATGCGTATGTGTAACAGAGCTTGGCTTAGTTCTTTTACCTGAGCATGAAGTCAGTTATCTAACAAGATCAACATCAGACTAGCCAAGTGCCTAAGGCGCTAAGATATTTAAAATTAAAACAATAGAGTCGAATCTTATTAAAAATCTTCCACTTAGACTCGACAGCAATATTTGGTCTTACTAATGTATGATTTCAGAAAGTTTACACCCCCTTTAAAAAATTTGCAAGCCCCCCACCTCCATAAATTTAGCCCGTAGATCAACCAGCATGCAGACAGACAGACAGACAGAAAAAATATGTAAATTCCGCGAAAAGCTCATCAATATTTCAGTCTTTATCATGGTTGAAATCACATCAAGTATACACCTTCGTGTTCTAGGACATATATAGATTCATACAAATGGTACGAAACAACATTTCAGTGTCTAAATGTAGCAAAAATACGATAAAAAAACGACGATGTTATACGGACACTGTCCGTATGAAAGCTGTTCGATACGTTCTGTCGTATACGTGTGCTGTATCATGTATAAGAAATACACACGTATTGATGACGTCACACGCAAAATCGATACGGATACGTGATAAGGACCAGGAATTTACCCTTGTAAAAAGCCTCTATTAAACAAGAGCTAAATCTGCCTTTCTTTAGGCCTAAAATGTTATCTAAATTATTAATTAGACATTAATGAACTTATCCAGATCTCTATGTCAATTTCTATTCATGATTTAGTCATGAAATGTATAATCGAGACTATGTTTTTATCGTACCGTATTAAGTAATGATGACTGAAATTTTCAGCAAATTTCCTTTAATCATCTAGTTTTTAACTATGATACCTCCTAATAAACTGTCATGTGAACTTAATTACACTTAATTGCGTCAGTCAATGTAGCTCAATACACATAACGAATAAGTCGACAAAATGAAGGCGACGATTGTCGGATATTTTGTCGCGTTGTCGGGTTCATTTTGTCGACATGTCAACTTGTGACCTTCTCAACCCGGCAATTCGAGAAAATAGTATGACCGGTAAAAACCACCATAGATTGGTCTAGACTTATTATAGAAACATCTATCAACAAACTACAGACGAATAAAACTAACATCAAACCGTTAACAACAAGTTTTTCATCTGAATAAACATGATTCCTGTATGATTAGGAATGGGGTTTACTATCTATTCTAGGCATCACAAGGATGTATCTTGCTCGGCAAGCCAATTGTACTGATTTACCATTGTGGAATGTCGAATTGTCAATTCATAAATACATAAATTCATGGTCAAATCTGCGGCAGTCAGCACGGGTAAGTGTGAACCGAATCGGGAACATTAAAACATTTTTCTCAAAAATAGCTACAAAGTTGTAGTTGCGCTGGGAATCCAAAATGACACATTTACCTATTCTATGAAGGAACGTCCTCGGCATCTTTTTTTATTCCCCCCATTATTCAACTCCCCCACTTCATAACTATCTTTCCCAATAGCCACCGGTACATCGATTTGGGTTTAAACACATTTAAAAGACCCGGTCTGATTACACAGTCTTTAACACCATTATTATAAGCATGTCATTTTCCTAAGCTTTTAAAAGTACCACAGAAGATAGATTAGATACATGTATATAAAGGTTAAGCGTAAAACACTTGGTTTAAGACAACGGATTTAAAGTACCGACGAGGTGCAGTTTTTTCTAAGATTAGATTTATAAAGGTGAAGCGTTTAGCGCCTCGTTCTATGTCAACGGGGAGTTTTTCTCAGAAACAGCGTCGCCGCCAACCCCAAACCCCGAAACGATCTTTTTCATATACTATCACTTGCACACGGTAAATTAGATTTTATCTGATGTCACCCATATGACATGATATATGTTCTTTAACAGTCCCATATAACATGTACGAAAATAGTGGATATCATTATCTTTATTTGATACGACATTGTTTTCAAATGGTGTTAGTCAGGTGTACATTGTATTTGAAACTGTCTTTCTACCTATTCCATATAATGTCATTAGACTGTTTACCCGAATAAACAATCTGTACATGGCACCCTAGATCTCCCAAATCTCGTCCTAATGTATTTGCAAGAACACAATTATGTTGTAAGCAACATCTCGATAGGACCGGCGTTATACCAATTATTAGACCACAACTTGGTCCTGAGTCCAATTGCATCCCAATTTAGGGTAATCTACATTAGTCATGTTGTCAGGTAAAATTAACCGCCTTCAGTGACGCGGCGGTAAAACTGTGTCCCGCCGGTTTATGTTCCCATTTGCTATCTACATCACGCAAGATAGACCCTGCTGATATTCCTCACATTCAGAGGAACCCTCTAGCAAACGAGACGCCATCATAAGAATACATATCGATAAAACATGTGAAAGAGAGAGAGCGAGAGAGAGAGAGAGAGATAGAGATGAGGTTTAACGTCTACTCGACACAAACTATGTCATTTCGGGGCTAACATATGGTTTAATTTTATTTCAATAATTGGCTTGCGCGTAGGGGTCTTTAGTAGTGGGAGGAAACCGGAGTGCCCGGAGGAAACCCACGAAGTTGAGAAAGTGCCCCTATCTCTATGTCACATTACGCTCACACCAGGGATCGAAACAACAACCACAAGCCAGAGGTGACCGGCCAGCTAGAGGTCGAAGCGCGACACTCTAGACCACTAGGCCACCCCAACCCCCTGATAAAACATGTAAAAAATAGAGCAACTAAATAGTTTTGATATATGATCATTAACAAGTTATGTAAATTTCGATTAGTAACGTGATGCGGTAACATAGAAAACATTATGTAACATAACTATCATAAATAATAACATGATTAATAACGTGATATAGTAACATCGATAACATGCATGATATCGAATATAAAATATAAATCAACACAAGAAATTTGACATCAAGAAAAATATAGCCTTCGTTATAATTTGTTTGTGCTTACACCGTGACAGACCGTGACAGAATAATACAAAACCTAATGAGATTATTATATCGTGAATTGGGGACACGAACTTCATTTATCAAAATGTCTGACTTTCAGGATTGACCTTCATATCTCAATTTATATCATATTATAAAATACGAGCAACTTTTATTAATTCAAGACATAATTTCCTCCCGTATACGTGGAAGGACACGGAATATAATATTGAAAACATGCAATGTTTTTTTTTTTTTTTACCGGAATTATCGATCAAAAACCTAAAACTCAGAAGTCACCAATTTATGGACTTGTAAAGACATGTAAAGATGATTATTGTCCTCGTGGGAAGAGCGTTTTTAGCTTTAATTTCACATTATTTCTTTCTAACAGAACCAGGATGTGGTCCTTTTATTAACACGTGAATCAACAGAGAATGGCATTGGGGTTTAAACGTTTTGCCAACATAACACTTCGGTCACTGTGAAAGAAAAATATTGTTGTTTTTTTTTTCTATTTCAATGCTTACGAATGCATCGAGGAGTTGGTGTAAGGATATTTGCCCCTATATCGACATTTACGTCTACAAAGGGGTTTATCATTGAATTAAACGTCACGAACTTGTATGGCTTTAACATTGGGAGGTGGACCCTGGAATTTTACATGGCATATGACAGGCTGATCATGCTGGGAATCGCACTAACAACCGCTGACATGACAACCATGTGAGCCAAATAAAAACACTATAAGAAAAACCAGACGGACCCAGACATACAAACGCCAACCATTTTCACACGTGCTTACGCGGAAAATACAGACAACAAAAAAGGTTCCAATCTAATCTCCATTTGTAATTGAATAGTTCTCTAAATATGAAACTGTTAGTGTTTTTGTTATCATATGACAAGCGGAACAAAGGGACAGTGATATGGTACTTATGGCTTCTTATTAGGTATAAAAAACACAGATGCTCTGCCATAATTAGATTACTTAGAGAAACTACATTAGCGTATAGAGCCCATCGCATCGTTTGATGTGGTATAATATCTCCTTGAGAATATTCTATTATTTGATTTATGGGAGTATATACATGTTTTCTACTCTATTTCATGCCTGAATTCATGGCTAGAATTGCTTGTCCGGGAATAGCATTGAAGTAAAGCCTAGCTTGTAATGGTTAGTGTCAACCAAATCTCATGCTCCACCACAACTGTAGGGTTGCACTGGATTCCAGGCGGCAGATGAGGTTTTCATAGAATTAGTTTACAATGGCTGGCGATAACTATTACACCATGCCTCACCGCTCTCCGATATTTTCAGATATTGATAATCATGCTGAGACAAGACTAGAAAGAAATGTCTATAATCGGAGCTTTATGACTGAAAAAGTCGCGAATATTTTTATGGAATATGATAACCGTTTGGTGGATCGTCTGAGGCAGGATTCCTGTTAGTGGAATATCAATGACGTTTTAGAAATCAAAGGAAATGCGGCTAAGCAAATATGACAATCCTTTTACTACCATGTTACTGATGAAAATGACAGATTCACTTAGTGTCGAACTATAGGAAGAAAAATATTCATAAGCCATTGAATATAATGTTAATCGACAATATTACACTAAACAAACAAAAATACGAACAATACGAATCTCGACCATTACATAACCTTCAGTACTCACACGCTATGTTATCGTTTAATTTTATTTCAATAATTCGATTGTGCGTAGCATTCGGAGAAAACCCACAAGGTTAAACAGGTGATCCTACTCTTTGTCATGTACTAGTGTGGGATCGAAACGACGCCACTTGATTCAATGCTAGACCTTATGATCCTATGCGCACACGTTCAGAAAAAAATAAATACACATGTGATCAAAATTATTCATTCACTTTATTTGTTTTCCTTACATAGTATATTAACATTTTTTTCTCCTAAAGTATGATCACATTTTTATTATTTGTATTTCATGACGTGTATTACATTATGTGTTTATCAAATAACACATGACATTTAATTTTATTACATAATTTATAAAAACATTGAACACAAACCCAAAACTGGAATTCTATATACGTGGTCTCCACAGATTTAAAAAAGTCTTCTCGGTAAATTAAAAAGACAAAACCGCCTACACAATTACATGTGTGTTATTTGTGGAAAAATGGGGGCAACATCACTGCTTTTCGACTTATATGGAAACAAATGCATATTTTCGTAGCTATGATGTTTCTGTTGATGGTCAATTTAAGATCTGGCAGATTGGACTCGGAATTTGTTTTATACTAAATCGACTTCTCATACTAATAACTGAAAATGTTATTAGTATGTAGACTAGTTAAATTATGCTTACCAGCTAACACAGGGGCTTATCCGCCCCTCCTGCTCAGCTACTTAAAAAAAATTAATGCCTTGTATCAATGAAATTACATCACAAAGTGTTCCTACATCAGTATAAAAATGATTTCTCTGTTTAAAAAGCTCAATTTGTATGTATGCCTAGGTAATTTAGAGACGATTATGGCAGATATCCGTAACAGAAACCTGGCAAACCCCCTCCTGCAAAAATTCCTGGATCCGCCCCTGTAACACTATACAATACAGTGCATAACTTGGACACTCCACAATAGGTAATATAAGTCTGCCGCTAACCGTGTACAAGATGACCGATATTTAAGCTCACGTGCAGTATAGGTCTACATGTGACGTCACATCGGACCCATTTACACTGTATAAGAAAAATAGTCTCTTCTTGCGATCTTTTAGAAAACAATCTGGTTATCTGAGTCTTTAATTAGGAGGTCAGGATTTTAAAATCGAAGTAGTCTTGATCACACTTACATAGATTTCTTGATGTACTGATAATGCCTTGGCGGCAACTACCGTTTGTGCGGACCTGGGTGACATAACTTGGGTACAACAACAGTACAGATATAAAACTGTACAAACTGTACAAGGTACAGAACCTAAAGTCCAAATAGCCAAGCAGAGCTGTCTGGTCGTTCTGATGGGATGAAAAACCGAGGTCCCGCGTAGGCCGTAATGTCGCTATCGGGGCAAAATTCCCCTCATAGCACACTGTATGGCGTATGTCCATCTTCATTACCCTTGATCGGGGCAGTACAGTAAGACGTTAAACCACACTATTAGTTGATTGCCATAAACCCCTTTTGACTTTTGATGGAACACCATTTTAACTTCAACACTATTTTAACAATTATATGAGGTTTAGTACAGATCGCGGCTAAAATTGGCAGTGCTGGCACAAACAGTGTCAGGCACGGATCCGGGGGGGGGGGGGGTCAGGACCCCTCCCTGCTCAGGCTTGAAAAAATTTTATGCGATTTTATTGGGGATTTTTAGACCTGTAATTTTGGAATTTACCTTCCGGAAATACGTCAGAATGCACCAAATTGAATCTAATTTACCGAATTTTTCTGGGGGAGGGCCCGAACACTCCCTTAATTGGTTGGGCGCCTTCGGCGCTGGCGGAGGTGGGCTACGCCCACCGCAATTATCAAACCTAGACCCACCCCCCTGCACAAAATCCTGGATCCGCGCCTGAGTGTACGTTGTTTTTTTTAATCGGACAAACAGACAAATGGTGCCTCTTCATCGATACAAACAACACCGACAATTATATTTATCTTTTAAAAAGGCAGTGTTATATCCGCCGCAATCCGAAACAAACCCAACTTATGGTAAAATATAAGATTTTATCTTTCCATATTGAGATCAAGAGATTTTGATTTATATGACACCAACAAAAAAATATATTACAATAATATAACCTAGTACATAAAATACAATTAAATATAAATATTATTAATGTAGAATGCAGGTAATAATAATGGATTATTTCTGAATTATATCGGTTTATAATGTAAAGATTAGTTAATGATTAAATGTCATCAAATCAACTTGGAAAATGCTCTAAACTTCATTCAAAACAACATAACGTAATGAAACAACTGAATAGTGTTGATTTAGTTAATGAGACCTCACCGCGCTTCAATATGAACGCATTGAAGTCTTTAACGGGCTTTCTATCTAAAGCTCTTCAATGAAAACTAAAATTGCTTTAGGAAAAGCGTTTGAATGGTAAGCATGAATAGTGAGATATTAACCAAATAAGAACTATTGCAATTTGCTTATTGCACCGTGTCAAATACGAGTCAATGAGATAATTTAGATGTGCATTCAAACTGTTTCTAAATGGTAATTTTAATGAAGTCATGGGGTGATAACTCTAATTATCCTCGCCAATAAAACTTAATTTGATTGCTTCGGTTAATACTTTTGTATTGCGGATTGGGAAAAGTTCGGCCTTTGACTCAGCAAATATGTGTAATTTAAAATCTCAATTAAGATAATGTTCTGATTAGTAATATAAATTAGTATATAGTCGTTGACACTTAATTATTTTCAATTCTATAATCACAAAATGCTCGTTGTCGTCGATATTGAGATGATATCTTCATCAACTAAAATGGGAAAATGCAAATAAATATCACAAAAACTATGTCATTCAAAAGACAAATCGGTCTCGTGGATTACCCCCTCCCTCTCTTTCTTATCACATGGAAATACTATCGTACTAAAGGAGTAAATATGGCATTACAAGAGATCCCCCGTCACTCAGAAATAATAACGATAAAGGGTATCTTATTACTTTATTTGAGAGGTTAAAAATTAAATCGAGATTTACTTATTTAAAGATACACTTCCTCTGTGGTCGGGATTCTAAAGACGTAACTGTTGACCCGGAAACGTATCTAAATTTAATATGTTATCAAAAACATAAAATCGACATGAAACGTGTTATGTACCTTGCACACTTGCGCATCGATTCACACACGTCACCATTCCAAGATGGCACCAATGTCGTTATGCTCAGCGCCATATCGTACGCTTGTACTTGTATAAACCTGCATTTCATAGAAGTTGGAGTAGAATGAACACAGAACGTCAGAAAATAGAAATAACTTTGTAAGCGCCATCTCATACGTATTATATATTTATTGTGTTCATTTAAAATTATTAATATTTTTGTTAGAAGTAGAGCTTGTTTTGATTCAAGTTCAGATCTGTAGAGCGAAGTAGGTGCATTCTCACGCCCATTCACTTAATTAGATAGCCTTTTCTTTATCGTTTTTACTGGGAATATCTGTGCTTGATGTGTCGTGTCCGGTAGTTGGTCTTCTGGGGTTATATTCGTGTCTGGTGCAGTCCTCCTACACACAGGAACTAATATCCAATGATGGGCGTCATGACCTTGAGACACAATTAAAACGATTTAAAAGCAATCAATTATTATCAAATTAATTCGCTAACAAAGATTCGTCTACCGTTTTATTCTATTTTGAATATTTCACGAATCCCTTAAGATACAGACAGTAATTTTATTCTGCATAAGAAGAAAATCTCTGATCTGTTTTGTCTACGGAGAGAAGACGTTGATCGCACTACTGTCATCTTGAAATAAAACATCACGGATTGCCATGACACAAGCCTTTAATTTAACCCCATCTATTCCCCACTCGAACTGTGAATTTATTGTGTGGGTTATGGAATCATCAAGGAATGTAATCTCGTAAAGAGAAAACTGAAAGTGGAATGGATGGGAAGACATCGTGTCATGGGTTATAAAGCGTGATTAGTTAGTCTGATAATACGTACATGTTTATCATTCTCACATATAAAATCAAGAAAAGGTCACACAATATCGTTATTTATGACAAAAGGGATCAAAATCGTGTTGTCCTATCATATCAAGCGATATTATGGAAAAATTACATGCATTACCAGTAACGATACGATCACCTTTAGGTTAAATTGATCTGTTTTTCCTGAAACAAGAATTGGAAATCCTGTACGGAAGTTAATTTGTACTTTTATATTATCAATCTATTTCATTCGATTTTCTGAATTTGACAGTGTTTTTTTTGGAAAATAATAATTTTTCGTACATTCAATATTTCAATCAATCAAATATCACGGGTCATAAACTGTCCATGTTTTATGGAATACAAGCTTTAAAGGTGACGTGAAAAATTTCGCGCGGTTATGAAAGGACAATCCAGATGCTTTGCAATTATGGGAGCGGTAACCAGAGGTTGTTTTCTTTAGTCGGCTTCGCCTAGTGGATAACATAATATGCAGCACACATTTTTATAAGCCCATATTTAATGTGCCAATCTTTAGAATCTACCTACTTCATTCGATTTTAAAGGAGCTAAATCGTTAACATTTAGGACCTAGATATTGACACAGAAATGGATCGCAACGCATATCTAATAATGTAATATGAATGTATATATAAATTGAATTACATTCAATCGTTTCCGTGTTGACTCTAATTTCAAATCAGTTATGTTCGGTGAAACACGCAAGAGGTTTCAATCGAATAGCAATCCCAAGCGTCTGTTTTTTTCAGTCTATTGCGCATGCGATCCAGATAAGAATATGACGTCAGCGCTTGACATGAGTTATGGAATCTATAGAATTGTTCTCCCTTGCACTTAAAAACGACAATTAAACGCATTATGGTACATGATGGTAAAATGTTTATTTTGTCTTAAATAATTGGATATCAGAAGCCCATCTTTTCCCGGTAAGATCACAACATCAATGTTCATTTAAACTGACAAATGATTGGTGTTTTCAATGTGGAAGAATTTGGATGATATTGAGTTGGAGACTTAGCTACTTTATTTCAACTTGCTATGTGGCTCTATATCCTTGTGAACGAATCTGATATTTAAGCTACATTCAAAGGGGTGTATATGTATATAGTGGCGGCAGTTCTTTTGTATATATGATGACCTGAATCATCGTAGTCTTTTATACACCCGCCTCATTTGTCGTAAATTTACCACGATTTGTCACCGGGCTTTATCTTTTAAGTTCTATATGGAAGGCATATGGAATTGGTATCTTGAACCAAAAGATCTATAGAGGTTGTAACCCCGTATTGACTAAATATATTTCTTGATTCTACAATTGACACGCTATTCAATTAGCCGTTAGTCACAGTCTTCATGTCAATTATACCATAGAAAAGTCTAGTAAGCGAATCAGAAATCACTTTCTAGCGCCTCTTTTCTAGTAATGATGGCCTTAAGTAACTAGTCACAGACAACGTTAAACTTCTGTCGTTAGTAAAGAACTACAAAGTATTTATGAATGACCGGGCCATGCAATAATTGTTCTCGTCTGTGTACTCAGACGATGTGGAGTAGATTTTTACCTTCAAGACTGACAGTATATTATATAGTTAAGTCTATCAATAGTAACATTGCTTTCTATATGTCTATAGAAATAACGAGCTAGACGAAAGAACACTTCCTTTGATAAGCGATTAGTGTATGGACATTAATGAAATTTCGAAATATATTGAGAATCTCAATATTTACCCTGAAACTGATTATAGGTTGATGCAAATCTTTCAACTAAATATATCTATACCCTCTGCATAAAATGGCGCCCGTTTATCGACAAGATGTTAGTTTTACGTTTCGTTATCGCCTGCCTAATTGCACGATTTCACGACCTTAGTCGATTTAAATTCAAGAATATGTGTGTCCATCGGGAGGGTTTGACGTTCTTTTGGAATCCCCATAGAGGCTGTTTCTGACTAAAGCCTTTTATTAGTCGGATATTTGGTATTTATATGGATCATAGTTATAGAGGTAAGCTAACTATATTGATATTGTCTCTTCAGGGATGGATTGATAAGGAAACTGCGAGTATGGTATGCCCGGGGCTCCGTAAAGAAGTTAATATTCTCACCTAGTTTAGGTCTTTTTTTCAATTTCGAATTTACATCGTTGTTGATGAGTTGGCAAGATTGTCACACGCTAAATGTAGTATTCAGGATGAACTCTAAAGCATCCTGTACAATCGGTTTTCTCCTAATATTATATATCAAATAAGTCACCAAGACCCCATCAAATAAGACCCCATTTACTTGAAGTATTTTATTGCTAGTCCATACGATGATCTCGGAACAGTGAACCTTGCTACAGAGACTGCATCTTGTCGTCTATCTATAATAGTATGTATTAATGACTATTGGTAAAGATGCCAGATCTTAGAGATATAATCTAAATCTACAACACCCGTGTCGTTGAGGTTAGCATTAGATTAGTCTAGTGATGGCGAGTCAGCAAGTTTCTACTGATTTTCATTTCATTTCATCCAAGCACCTAATAGTCTCACGTCTCTAATGGCTAAATGATATTATGTCACTATTCGGGTGGTAAAATCAGCAAGTTCAACCGTGGGGTATGGTTATTAAATATGTCGTGTGATAATCAGTTTTCGTATACAAGACAGATTGGTTATAATAAGCGCGTTCTATATTGGTCACTGCGCCGTTCTTGATTAGAACGATTCAAATTGTTTTATCAATCTGACTTTTGATTGTCCAGTATACATTGGCGAACTTATTGAACAACAGATTCAAAACGACTTAATGTTAAAATCCATATTCAATTTTAAAAAAAGTTTCCTTATTCGTAATATATTGTCACCACTTCTGTCCATAATACCGTCTATGTGTTTAGAAAATATGTCTTCATTTTACAATTCATAATGACGATTCCCCGTCATTAAAACGTTGTAAATCCTCTATGGTATTTTTTTGTATAACGATCTGGAGTACAAAGTTGACGATGGGTGTTAATTAATTGTGCTTTTTTCATATGTGAAGTTACTGCCCTTAATTTCACTAAGCATTATTTTTTTTGACTGAATGTGAAGAAGAAATACATTTTGGAGGACTATACTATTGATTGCCGTCGAAAATATTTTGTTTCTGTTAAAAAAAAATCGGCAGTAGGGGTTAGATAGCGAAGAAGAAAATTTTTATACGCACAGTGGTTTCTGAAGCGAAATAAAGTTTGAAAAAACCCAAACAAATGACAACGAAACAAAAATGTCCACGATGAATTTTTTTACTTGTTGCCGACCATCTTTTCAAAATGACTACCAAAGTGTATTATTTATACATAATCAAGGCCCATTCATTGAATCAGTCTTTATTCTCTGATGTTTAGGTGCGTGCACGTATAGATTATAGAGATTATCTGAATGTGAGTGCGAAGGAGTAAATACAAGTTGATATACATGTACCAGTTAATGGCTTACTACGACTAAATGCTATGAATCATGCAAGTATAAGTCATTTCATCGTCTGGTAGGTCTTGTTTAGATGATTGTTCAGATATGTAAAACAAATGGCATGTGGTGCCCTAGAACATCAAATTGTTTCACACAAATAAAGTAAATAGTAATTCTCCCCGACTGTGTGTTGTTGGTCAAGCCTTGATCTATGGTCGAAATAAGCAGTCCTCTAAGCTCCTTTCCCAATCCCCAACCATCTATTTCTTGGTATGAAAGTGGTAGACATATGCTTCTTAATGATCTGGTGAATCCTGCTAGAAGATAACCGTCATTAAATGTACATTATAGTTCATATTATTTGGGATAAAGCTTAATTATTGTCCTATTTAGATTAGTCTTGTTGGTTTGATGCAAATATTAGATTACATATTCTTTCTTAGTAGATTGCTGCTCTTGTAGATCGGCAATCTCAAGGCAATAAGATGTTAAAAAGGGACGGAATGATACATAATCTTAAATTGAGTACATGTAGTTGTATCACAGTGTGTGGTTTCATGATATGGATATCGAAGTCTTGGGCGGTTTCTATTTATAAACAGCAACATAACGCCATAATTGTTATAGTGAAAAGCTATAATGACAAAAATGAATGGCAATGCCTGAAAAACACACATTGAATTAAAAGCCATGTCTGAAATTCAAAATAAACTTTTCAACAAAGCATAATACTTTTTTGTCCAAAATGCAAATCGTTGATAAAGAAATGAAATGGGGTTTAACGTCCCACCGTGTTGCTAGGAGAACACAATTCCCATTTGTTATCCGTGGAACCGATAATAGATTATAATAAATTATAATAGAATACCCGAAATAAAGTTTTCTTTTATATCAAAGGGAATCAGAATCTCCGCTCTTAATAAATGCCACATTTCTCCCCCATATAAGCTGCAACAGCAACTGTGTTGCTATTGTCCACGGAACAAGACACTGGTGCTATCTATCGAAAGTTTTAAGTCAGTGTGTATGAGTTGGTGCCTAAATATCCCAAAAGATGGTTTAGTTTAAAAAAAAGAATTCAAACATGTTAATTCAGTAAATAAAAATAATTTAATGACGATGATGTCCCCAATATGGTTTTCATATGAATCTCTCTAAATTCTATACCTAAAAGTCACCAGCTAAGTCATCTTAACTATCACCTTCATTATCCCAGTCGAAGCTATCTGTATTACCCCCGTCTTTGTTATAATTGTTACCTGTTACAACTGTGCAATATTTCCTTCTAATTTAAAATATTATACCATTGTTATTCCCTAAAGAGGGGGGTTGGGATGGCCTAGTGGTCTAAAGTGCCGCGCTTTGACCTCTAGCTGGCCGGTCACCTCTAGCTTGCGGCTGTGGTTTCGATCCCCAGTGTGAGCGTATGTGGCATGGAGATAGGGGCGCCTTCTCAACCGCGTGGGTTTCCTCCGGGCACTCCGGCTTCCTCTCACTGCTAAAGACCCCTACGTGCAAGTGAATTATTGAAATAAAATTAAACCATGTCTAATGGTGTCGAGTGGACATTAAACCCCATTTCTCTCTCTCTTTATTCCCTGAAGTTCAAATGTCTCGTATATGACACTCATGACCTATAAGTTCATAACCGTTTAATCTTTAAACCACTAAATAAATATAGGTCTATCAATATTTCGGTTAATTCTATTCATTTGACAAGATTAACCGTAATTAACATAAATATCGAATTAATTATTGGAAATATTTATTATAATTATTCATAGCATATGTTAATAACTCAATTATTCTAAATATCACGAGGGTGCTATATGTGAATCCGGGTCAGTCAAATTGCAGCGTCAAAAGAAATAAAACGAAATAAAATGTAGTTTAACATTCCACTTGTCTGCTCCACCAGGGCAAGATGGGCATAAACCATGCAGTATACTATATAAACCTCGTTTACATTACAAATTTTGATTGTGTCAGGCACGGTACAAGGCAAGGCATTTCTTTGTAGTGTAACCGGGTCAAACATAAGCGTGTCTTACTGAGTACCGTGCCAGTTTGGCCAACCGAAGTGAGGTAGTCTCTGCACGGTGCAAGGAAGGCACGGTTAAATTTCCGTAGTGTTAACGCTATCTGGTCAGAGCACGGATTCGGTATGGATTACTGCGCATGCACTAAGTGAGTCGTGACCTTTTTTCACGCGAACTTTGACAGTTGGGTCATTAGTTCTGCCCAAATGGCTGCTCAAACTAAATCAACCGCCATAATTGTTTTCATCGGGGTAATTTGTAAGAGGACTGAAATTGTCTTTTCTGTGAATAGTTCCACATTTCGACGTGTTATTTCAGAGTAAATTGAAATTTATCGCAGCCTTGTACCGGGCCGAGGACGGCACGCTTAAGATGGGAATTTTGCCCATTCAGCGGCGTTACGACCCATTCTTATCAATTCGAGAGAGAGAGAGAGAGAGAGAAATGGGGTTAACGTCCACTCGACACAAACTAGGTCATTTCGGGACTAATATAATAATGGTAATTTTATTTCATGTATTCGCTTGCGCGTAGGGGTCTTTAGGAAACCGGAGTGCCCGGAGGAAACCCACGAGGTTGAGAAGGCGTCCGTATCTCCATGCCACATACGCTCACACAAGGGATCGAAGCCACAGCCGCAAGCCAAGGGTGACCGACCAGCTAGAGTGCAAAGAGCGGCACCCTAGACCATTAGGACACCCCCCCCCCTTATCAATTCGAATTTCAGCTTTCAAAGGTTATTTTACACGACGTCATGAAGCACTAAGGTGTCATGCGAGTGTCGTGCTTAGGGGAGACTATCGCTACTAATTCTTGTTGCTGGTCATTATTGTTTTGATAATTTCACGTATCAACTTTATCTATTACTGTTACAGATGTAATATGTAAGCTACGCTGTTTGTATCGTAAACATTTGTATTTATGTTATTAGCTGAACAAATCCACCGACCATTATAATATTTATAAGTTACTTATTAGTAATCTATATATAATCCAATTACTTCTGGACTGCCAGACTGAAAACCATCATAATGGAAATACAATTTTTGAGTTTTAAGTCTCTGTAACATTATACCAGATTACACGGTCTTTTGATGACTTGATATCTGTATGATTTAAATGAATGGACTCATACAATTTGTTAACTAATTTGGAAATCCATGATATTTGGACTGGTCCACTATACAAATAAGCATCATATGGTAATTAAATAAAAGTAACAAAAGAATTAAAGCCCCTGCATTTTTCGGACGATATCTAATGTATTACGCCTTAATCCACGTTGAAATATCAAACTGACATTTAAAAAATAGCAACAATAGATAATCTCCTTGTTTCTAGTCAATCGAATTAAAACATTTGATCAAACACTTTCTAACCTCCCCGGAGGATGTCGACTGATGCGAAATTTCCAATGTGTCATATCTTTTTAAATGATATTCCTTTTAGAGATGGGGGTGGGGTGGGGTGGGGGTAAGTATGGCCGAATGGTTAGCGTGCGCGCGCTGTATCATACGGCCTGCCATTGAGCCAACTGGCGTGGTTTCGGATCCCCAGTTGTACGTAGCAAGGAGTAGGGTCGCCTGTCAACCTCGTGGGTTTTTCCGGTACTCCGGTTTCTGCCCACTGTTAAAGACTCCTACGCGCAAGCAAATTACTGAAATAAAATCAAACCATATGTTAGTCCCGAAATGACCCAGTTTGTGTCGATTGGACGTTTAACCCCATTTCTCTCTTTTGTTTCAGGAATTGCCACCTTTTCACTAACAAATCGGATTGGTTTGTTCTTTAGGTCTCATGTTCCATTTCATTGCTACTGGAATGTCTATTAAACTATAGTATGGTGACGAGGCATCTTTAATAGGGATATCAGTCTCAACATTTGTTTAATTCCGTACAGATTAACAAAGATATGTGGAATTGAAATTTCGTCGATCAACGCGGCTTCGTTCTGTAGTTAAGCCCGATGTCATTTTGTTGTCCACGAACATTTATTGGTCAGCCTGTTTTGCATATAAGTCGGGACATGATCTAACGTCAGTAAATAATTAATCTAAGTACGTATTAGCGTGAGAAAATGTGGAAACGTTGCTTTAAATCAAAGGGTTTTCATAAAATGAACACGAAATTAAAGATAACAAAAGTAATCTCAAGCATTTATCTATTCACCACATAGGACTTTCGCTCCCAGCCTCTGGGAATTTCAGTAGCAATTTCTCTACATTAGTTTGATGGATTAGCCTGACAAAAAGATTGGAAATATGAGTAGGAATTAGAAATATCATGAAATGTCGATCATGAAATCAAAAGCATTACCTCCGAAGGGGTTTTCAATATGCGAGACATCAAGATATATCGTTTAAGAAAATAAACGGCATACACCAAAAACAAATAAAGACCACGGAAGAAAAAGGGCACATGCCACAAAACCTAATTTTTGAAGATATTCCCCGTGGCCTAAGTGCATTTGTCAAAGATTGTGGGCAATTTTACCTAATAAAAGCACATGTCTCTCTCTACGACAATGGACATATAAGCATTGTAGTAGCATAAACGCAATGAGGTAAAGTTTGTCTAAACCGCGACATTATGCCTATTCTTACTGCTATTTTTAGCCGCCCATGGTTCCTTTATGTGCGTTCCCACCTTTAAATGTTTATGGACTAGCCTACACTGGACGGTTGAGGGAGAAAATAAACATAAAAAGTTATATATAAGTTAATTTAATGAATAGTTATTTAGATAAGGTGTTAAAAGTATAAAAAAATTGTATTTTAGAATTTCTTTCATCATAAAAATGTCAACCAAGCGCCGACACTGATGCCTTCATTGGGAAAGGCTTTTTAAAGTCTTTGAAAGTCTTTCCTGCCACTACTCAAATTTTTAATACTAGATTATAAACCAAAAGCAAAGAAATACCTGATATGTCCTCATTATTGATAGTGATAGGTGCCTAAATGTGACGTGATGGGGCTTTGAATGAATTATAATGACGCAAGGTGAGACACCCAGAGTAACGTGCCATCTTGAAGTGGCAGATGAGTTTATGAAAATAGCAGTATATCTTTCTGGGGTGTTTAGAGAAATAAAATATTGTAAATTAAAACCATTGCCTTTTCAGGGGAAACACGGCACATTTTCCCATGATTCCATAGAAGACAAATCTTGAAGGCACATATATTACTCACACATAATTGGACAGGATTCCTTTATATGTTGCCAAATAATTCGACTGATCAATAAAATTATAATGGTTAAAGTGTGACATGTGCTCCTCTATCTATTGCTACCCATGTGGCCTTTAAATGGGTGATACCCAATTTATACACCCCTACCTATATTGTCAACGATAACTTCTTGTAAGCGTGATCAAACTACTTGGTGGTAATTGTACAGTAGTGAAAAAGAAAGAACCAAATCCAATTGAGAATTCTCGCAAGTTCTAGCGCGCGTTTTATCTCTTTTTTTAAGACATGTAACAATGCTTGCTTTTGAAGCTTGTGAAAGCGACACAAGATTTTTTTTGTCGAATAGTGTAAGACGTCAGTGGAATTGTTTACTGTTAAATGTAAGGAGAAATCTATCGAATAACAGTATTTAGGGTTTCACACTGCGAAGCTTGTGTGAAACACTATTGTTTTTGTTAAAATTATTATTAGGGTTTCACACTGCGTAGCTTGTGTGAAACACTATTGTTTTTGTTAAAATTATTATTCTTATTATTAGGCTTTCAGACTTTCGTCTGAAAGCCTATTGTGATTACTAAAATTATTATTAGGGTTTCACACTGCGAAGCTTGTGTGAAACACTATTGTTTTTGTTAAAATTATTATTCTTATTATTATTATTCTTCTTTTGTCTTGAGTAGATCTCAGCAACTGCTTGTCGCATCGTTACGATTTCTTCGGTTTTACTGGGAAAGTGGGTGTGACTTAGAGGATAAAGCTATTTTGAACGTTCTGCGACAATGCGAAATGTCCGAAATCACCAAATTATCGTTTTTTAAAATATTGCAGTAATTTTAACAATAATCATTGATTTTTAACTTTCGATACATTTTGGCATAGCCGGAGACACGGCACATAGCTACACTACTTTCGATTTTTGATTTTTGGTAAATCTTCAAAGATATTAGGCGCCAAATTTTGAAAATTTAAAATTTTACAAAAAACTTTTTTATTTATGAATATTTTTTAGTCGTATTATGCACAGAATTAAAGGGTCATCTGACTAGTGCAAAAATGTTAAAGAATTTTGTCTCAGTAATTTACCTTGGCCGCCATTGGCTAATTCAGTTTTTAAGTCCTAGATTAATTTTTTATTGTTCGATTTGTATAAAACAAAGTTCATATGCTTCGTTGTATCAATTGTCATTTTTTTTATTACCAAAAGTTTTATCTGTCGGCACCGGAAGTGGCATAATTTTACCAAAAACTACAATTTTGACAGTTATTTTGCTTCTTCGAAAACAAATATTATTTTTTTGAAAAATTATTTGACTCAAAGAGTGCGCCCTTTCAAGGCGCAAAAAATGTAGGAAGCAGTTTTTTTAATTTCGATTTCATTTTCGAGCAAATTCGATTAAGAGGCTAAAAATGGTGTAAAATTGACCTATTTACAACCTATTCAGGCTTTTCAGATTTTAAAATATTTCTTCGTAACTTTTATAAACTTGTAGCTATAATCCATACGAAGAAAATGTATGTTAAAATTCGTTTGTACTATAAGCAGTTACCAAGAAATGGGCAGTTCTGTACAAGTCACTGTTTTCGTTATTTTGCCTGTAAAATAGTCAATTATGATTGGATTTTTATAAAAGTGACATCATTTGATTCAAAAAGCACGTAGCGTCATATCACATTGATTTCAATTTAAAATTGACACCGGAAGTGACATCATTTGGTCAAAAAATGCATTTTAAACTTTTTAAATCAATGTTTTATTCAACCAAGAATAACTTAATATGTATTAATAATTTTAACTTTTGGTTTAAATTCACATATAAACAAAACTCATATGGTCATATAGATATCATAAAATGGTTTCTAACTTGTTCGGTTGCCGAGAAATAGACGGTTTTCTACAGGTCACTTTTGAAGGTTTCGGGGCCATAAAAGGGTCAATTATTATTCGATTTTCATAAACGTCACACCATGTTATACCTAATGCCATTTGGGATTTCATACAAGTAATTTAAGATTTTCATTATCACCGGAAGTAACGTCATTTTGGCAAAAACTGTATTTTTAGCCTCTAAAACAGATATTTTATTCAAATGAGTCTGTTTTGAAATCTTTTTCAAAGTATGGTATTTGATGCCAATCAACAAATAGAATGAACCCATACGATCATACAGATACCACAAAATGGTTTCTAACTTGTACGGTTGCAGAGAAATAGCCGATTTCCTACAAGTCACTTTTCAAGTTTTTTGGTCTTTAAAAGTGGCAATTATTATTCGATTTACATAAAATTTTCACTATATGATATCGTATGCCATTTCTGATTTCATGAGACTAATTGAACATTTGCATTAACACCGGGAGTAATTTAATTTTGTCAAGATCATTTACAAGTAACAAATGTATAAAATGAATTGATATTGCTGGATTTTGTTGATTCTGCGTCCATTTTATTTGTGTGCAATGTTAATTTGGAAACCTGTTTAGTGGTTTCGCTGGTACCGGAAGTGACATATGTTCAAGGGTAACTTGGCACCGGAAGTGACATGTTTAAGGGTAACGTGGCACCAGTGAAACCCGTCATTCCTGCATGCAGGTCTAGTTTATTATTATTATTTTTTTTTTCGCCGGAGCCTATTTCTCAGTGCCTGTAACAGATACCGATCTGGGACCTAATTCTCTATCGGGAAACTATGTGTTGGCTACTTGATAAACTATATTTGAAACTTCTGCGCAGACCGGAAGTGGTCGAATTTCGTGCGGTGTCAAAAAATCAAAAAACGGCCATAGATTCGTCAATTCTGTACCTATTTTCATACAAATGACATTTTCGGAAACCCTGAGTCTTTTCTCGGACGATAGCAGTTGAAAATTTCGATATTTCGAAACTTCATTGCTGACTTCTTGCGATCGAAAAATGAAAAATTTTGTTTGAGAGACAATTTTTGTTATTTTTCAAAATTTTGAAATTTGACCTACATTTTTGGATACCTGACGTCCATCCGATTCCAGTAATATAAGTTTCATTCAGAGTTATCGCCCTTTATTTTTCGATTTTTTTTTAATTTTCTACCCATTTTGCGAGCTCGGGTTTCGTTTTATGGCCGAATTGACGTTTCTGAAATTTCTGAGGAATGAAGCCAAATGACCATTGCAAGGAATAAAGCAATTTCAACAATAATCTGTACACCGGAAGTGGTCGAAATAATGTCCGATATTTTGAAAAAAATGCAAAAAATGGGTATTTTGGGGAAAAACGCGACTTCTCCGTCCGATATCAATGGATTAAACAAATTAGGGTACCATTGGACTGCACTAGTATTGTGCTATCATATGATACCCAATTTGTACGGATACGACGAGCAGGAAGCAAAATATGGCACGCTGAAAATCAAGTATTTTCTGATTTGGAGCGTTTTTGGACGCCTGTATCTCGAAAACTTAACCGCAACTTTTTTTTTAACTTTCTCTATCGAGAGTCCATTCGATAGTCTTGTGAATTATGCCATCCAATAAGACTTTGAAATTTCTGGAATATGATAAAAAAGGGACTGAAAATCAAAAAAAGTCGAAAAATCGTGAAATTTTGGAAAATGCTCTACTATTTTTTTATTTTAAGAGATTTTCAAAAAAAGGTTGTATATTCAGATAGCTGACCTAATTACGATTCTAATGATGTATAATATGTATGTAGTTATTGAAATTTAATTTTCGATATTTTAATTTTTTTGCATTTTTGGCACTTTTGAACATAGGATTTCTCAGAGGCATTTTATCTGATCAGATAATGTAATATATCATTACAGAGCCCCGTGGCTATTTTAGTGCCCAAACCGGCTATTAAAACTATTCCGACAATAATAACCATACCGGAAGTATTCAAAAAATGAAAAAAAAGGTTAAAACCATTGTCGCAGTTGCGAGAAACTTGATTTCTCCCTTAGGTAATAGCGGACCAAAAGAACTAAAGTGTCGCTGGTTAGCCCTATTAATGGACCATCATATGGTATCTAAATAATACGATTTCGATGGTAAGGAAATAAATTATTGTATGCCAAAAATATAATTTTTTCCGATTTTTTAACATTCTGGGACGCCCTTTTCTCGAAAACGACGCCGCAGATTTTTCTCAAACTTTTCTTACTCAAAGTCCTATCGGTTGTCTATATAGTGAATCCAAAATGAAATGCATTGAAATAATATAAATGGTCCAAAAATGGCCTCAAACTTTGAAAAAAATTGAAAAATCGTTAAATTTTTGGAAACGCTCTTTAATTTATCTTTTTTTCCAAAACTACTCAATGGATGTTTCTGACACTTCTGGTACAGAAAGTTAATTATCCAAAGAACTTCGTAAAGCTATCACCACAACGATCGTAAAACCGGAAGTAGTCGAAAAAATGTCCGATATTTTGAAAAAAATTAATTTTTTTACGAAAACCTTTTTTATTTATGAATATGTTTTGATGATATTTTACACAGGGTTAAAAATATCATCCTACTTGAGCAGAAATGAGAAAAAAAATTGTCTCGGTAATTTGCGTTAGCCGCCATCGGCTAATTTAGTTTTTCGTACCCAGAAAAATTATTTATTATTCGATTTGTATAAAACAAAGTTCATACGCTCCGTGGTCCCAATTGTAATTTTTTTTGTTACGGTGAAATTTTTCTGTCGGCAACGGAAGTGACGTAATATTAACAAAAACTACAATTTTGATCGTTCAGTACCACTTTTTAAAAGCAAATATTATTTTTTTTCAAAACTGATATAACTAAAAGGATGCACCCTGCAAAGGTGCACAAAATCCTTAGCTCAGATTTTTTAATTTCAATTTCATTTTCGGGCAATTTCGAATAAAATGTAAAATAAAGTGTAAAATTCAGTTATTTACAATTCATTCAGCGTCTTCATATTTTGAAATATTTATTTGTAATTTTCATAAACTCGTAGCAATAATCCAGACGAAGAGAATGTATGCGCAAATTAGTTTGTAATATGAGCAGTTGCCGAGAAATATGCAATTTTGCATGCATCACTTTTCACGTTATTTTGCCTATAAAAGAGTGAATTATTATTCGATTTGCAATATTTTTTTTCCATTTGATGCTTAATGCCAATTTGGACTAGGTCAAGCCAATTTTACATTTACACTGTGACCGGAAATGACGTCATTTGGGCAAAAACTGTATTTTTAACTTAAAAAAAAATATTTTATTTAAATGAGTCTGCCTTATAATATTTTTAAAATTATGATATTTGATTCCCATCAACGAATAGAATTAAGCCATACGACCATACGGATACCACAAAATGGTTTCTAACTTGTACGGTTACAGAGAAATAGGCGATCTTTTATAAGTCAATTTTCAAGGTTTTTGGTCTATAAAAGTGTCAATTATTATTCGATTTTTATCATTTTTTTACCATTTGATGCCTTATGCCATTTATGACTTCTATGAACTAAATTAACATTTTCAATATCTCCGAAAGTAATGTAATTTTTGCAAAAAACGTATTTTTAGCCTTCAAAACAAACATTTATTTGAAGGGATTTATATTTATTATTCGTTTAACTTTATAACGTCTGGCTCTAATGGGCAGTAAGATTGAATCAATACCATCATATTGATATCAAGAAAAGGCTTCTAGCATGTTTCCTTGTCGAATAATAGCCAATTTTCCCAGGGTCACTTTTAAGTTTTATACCTTCTTAATTTCAGTTTATGGGTTATAGGTTGATTATTTATTGCCCGATATGTATAAAACAAAGTTTGTATTTTGTATGTTGCGAATTTTCGACTTATTTTTCACCTATAAAAATTTCTTTCGGCACCGGAAGTGACGTAATTTTGCCATAATTTACAATTTTGACCGGTCTTTTCGCCAGCAAATATTACTTTTACATATGATAGAAGGTGTCACTGAAGCAAAACAATTAAAGTATAGTTTGGTAGCTCAATGGATCGGCTATGGTATAATGAACTTCCTGTATGATTCCTGAAAGCCGGTTCAGTGCTGCTTGCAGGTCTAGTTATTCTTATTATTATTCCAATTCCACTTTGACTATATCTCAGCAACTACTTGTCGCATCGTTACGATTTCTTCGGTTTTACTGGGAAAGTGGGTGTGACTTAGAGGATAAAGCTATTTTGAACGTTCTGCGACAATGCGAAATGTCCGAAATCACCGAAGTTATCGTTTTTGAAAATATTGCAGTAATTTTAACAATAATCATTGGATTTTAACTTTCGATACATTTTTGCATAGCCTGAGACAGGGCACATAGCTACGCTACTTTCGATTTTTGATTTTCGGCAAATCTTCGAAGATATTAGGCGCCAAATTTCGAAAATTTAAAATTTTACAAAAAACTTTTTTATTTATGAATAGTTTTTAGTCGTGTTGTGCACAGAATTAAAGAGTCATCTGGCTAGCGCAAAAATAGTAAAAAAAATTGTCTCAGTAATTTTCCTTGGCCGCCATTGGCTAATTCAGTTTTTCAGTCCCAGATTAATTTTTTATTGTTCGATTTGTATAAAACAAAGTTCATATGCTTCGTTGTCTCATTTGCCATTTTTTTTATTACCGAAAGTGTTATCTGTCGGCACCGGAAGTGGCATAATTTTACCAAAAACTACAATTTTGACAGTTATTTTCTTATATCGAAAACAAATATTATTTTTTGGAAAAATTATTTGACTCAAAGAGCGTGCCCTTTCAAGGCGCAAAAAATGTTGGAAGCAGTTTTTTTAATTTCGATTTCATTTTCGAGCAAATTCGATTAAGAGGCTAAAATGGTGTAAAATTGACCTATTTACAACCTATTCAGGCTTTTCAAATTTTAAAATATTTCTTTGTAACTTCTATAAACTTGTAGCTATAATCCATACGAAGAGAATGTAAGTGAAAATTAGTTTGTAATATAAGCAGTTGCCGAGAAATAGGCAATTTTGCATGAGTCACTTTTCACGTAAGTTTGGCTGTAAAAGAATCAATTATTATTCGATTTTCAATTTTCTTTCGCCATTGGATGCCTAATGCCATAGTGGACTATGTCAAACCATTTTACCCCTTGCGCTGCCACCGGAAATGACGTCATTTGCTCAAAACTCAAATTTTAGCCTTCAAAAACAATATTTTATTCAAATGAGTCGTATTTGTTATTTTTTTCAAATTGTGATTTTTGATTCTATTGATCAAATAGATTGAACCCATACGATCATACAGATTCCACAAAATGGTTTCTAACTTGTACGGTTGCAGAGAAATGGGCGATTTTCCTTAAGTCACTTTTCAAGGTTTTTGGTCTATAAAAGTGTCAGTTATTATTCGATTTTCATAAAATTTTCACCATATGATATCTTGTGTCATTTATGATTTCATAGAACTAATTTAACATTTTCAGTATCACAGGAAGTAATGTCATTTTGGCAAAAACTGTATTTTTAGCCTTCAAAACCGATATTTTTTTCAAATGAGTCTGATTTGTAATATATTTCAAATTATGATATTTGATTCCAATCAACAAATGGATTGGACCCATACGATCATATAGATACCAAAAGATAGTTTTTATCGTGTACGGTTGCCGAGAAATAGACGATTTTCTACAAGTCACTTTTCAAGGTTTTTTGTCTATAAAAGTGGCAATTCTCATTCGATTTACATACAATTTTCGCCATTATGATGCCTTATGCCATTTCTGATTTCATAAAACTAATTGAACATTTTCATTATCACCGGAAGTAATGACATTTTGCCAGGATCACTTACCAGTAACATATATATAAAATGAATTGATATTGCTGGATTTGGTTGATTCTTCGTCCATTTTATTTGATGTTTACAATGCTTATGTGGAAACCTGTTTGATGGTTTCATTGGTATCGGAAGTGACATATGTTTAAGGGTAACGTGGCACCGAAAGTGACGTGGCACCAGTGAAACCCGTCATTCCTGCATGCAGGTCTAGTTCTTATTATTATTATTCTTCTTTTGTTTTGAGTAGATCTCAGCAACTGCTTGTGGCATCGTTACGATTTTTTCGGTTTTACTGGGAAAGTGGGTGTGACTTAGAGGATAAAGCTATTTTGAACGTTCTGCGACAATGCGAAATGTCCGAAATCACCAAATTATCGTTTTTTAAAATATTGCAGTAATTTTAACAATAATCATTGAATTTTAACTTTCGATACATTTTGGCATAGCCGAAGACAGGGCACGTAGCGACACTACTTTCGATTTTTGATTTTCGGTAAATCTTCAAAGATATTAGGCGCCAAATTTTGAAAATTTAAAATTTTACAAAAAACTTTTTTATTTATGAATATTTTTTAGTCGTATTATGCACAGA
The DNA here is from genome assembly GCA_036850965.1 of Patella caerulea. NCBI lineage: Eukaryota > Metazoa > Mollusca > Gastropoda > Patellidae > Patella > Patella caerulea. The sequence goes on along the minus strand of JAZGQO010000014.1, from coordinate 13,836,494 downwards.
ATTAAAGAGTCATCTGACTAGTGCAAAAATGTTAAAGAATTTTGTCTCAGTAATTTACCTTGGCCGCCATTGGCTAATTCAGTTTTTAAGTCCTACATTAATTTTTTATTGTTCGATTTGTATAAAACAAAGTTCATATGCTTCGTTGTATCAATTGTCATTTTTTTATTACCAAAAGTTTTATCTGTCGGCACCGGAAGTGGCATAATTTTACCAAAAACTACAATTTTGACAGTTAGGTACCATTTTTCGAAAACAAATATTATTTTTTGGAAAAATTATTTGACTCAAAGAGTGTGCCCTTTCAAGGCGCAAAAAATGTCGGAAGCAGTTTTTTTAATTTCGATTTCATTTTCGAGCAAATTCGATTAAATGGCTAAAAATGGTGTAAAATTGACCTATTTACAACCTATTCAGGCTTGTCAGATTTTAAAATATTTCTTCGTAACTTTTATAAACTTGTAGCTATAATCCATACGAAGAAAATGTATGTTAAAATTAGTTTGTAATATAAGCAGTTCCCAAGAAATGGGCAGTTTTGTACAAGTCACTGTTTTCGTTATTTTGCCTGTAAAATAGTTAATTATTATTGGATTTTTATAAAAGTGACATCATTTGATTCAAAAAGCATGTAGCGTCATATCAAGTTGATTACAATTTAAAATTGACACCGGAAGTGACGTCATTTGGTCAAAAACTGCATTTTAAACTTTTTAAATCAATGTTTTATTCAACCATGAATAACTTAATATGTATTAATAATTTTAACTTTTGGTTTAAATTCATATATAAATATAACTCATATGGTCATATAGATATCATAAAATTGTTTCTAACTTGTTCGGTTGCTGAGAAATACACGGTTTTCTACAGGTCACTTTTGAAGGTTTCGGGGCCATAAAAGGGTCAATTATTATTCGATTTTCATAAACGTCACACCATATTATACCTAATGCCATTTGGGATTTCATACAAGTAATTTAAGATTTTCATTATCACCGGAAGTAACGTCATTTTGGCAAAAACTGTATTTTTAGCCTCTAAAACAGATATTTTATTCAAATGAGTCTGTTTTGAAATCTTTTTCAAAGTATGGTATTTGATGCCAATCAACAAATAGAATGAACCCATACGATCATACAGATACCACAAAATGGTTTCTAACTTGTACGGTTGCAGAGAAATAGCCGATTTCCTACAAGTCACTTTTCAAGTTTTTTGGTCTTTAAAAGTGGCAATTATTATTCGATTTACATAAAATTTTCACTATGATATCGTATGCCATTTCTGATTTCGTAAGACTAATTGAACATTTGCATTAACACCGGGAGTAATTTAATTTTGTCAAGATCATTTACAAGTAACAAATGTATAAAATGAATTGATATTGCTGGATTTTGTTGATTCTGCGTCCATTTTATTTGTGTGCAATGTTAAGTGGTTTCGCTGGTACCGGAAGTGACATATGTTCAAGGGTAACTTGGCACCGGGAGTGACATGTTTAAGGGTAACGTGGCACCAGTGAAACCCGTCATTCCTGCATGCAGGTCTAGTTCTTATTATTAGGGTTTCACACTGCGTAGCTTGTGTGAAACACTATTGTTTTTGTTAAAATTATTATTCTTATTATTATTATTCAGATTCCAATTTGAATAGATCTCAGCAACTACGTGTCGCATCGTTATGATTTCTTCGGTTTTACTGGGAAAGTGGGTGTGACTTAGAGGATAAAGCTATTTTGAACGTTCTGCGACAATGCGAAATGTCCGAAATCACCAAATTATCGTTTTTTAAAATATTGCAGTAATTTTAACAATAATCATTGAATTTTAACTTTCGATACATTTTGGCATAGCCGGAGACAGGGCACATAGCTACGCTACTTTCGATTTTTGATTTTCGGCAAATCTTCGAAGATATTAGCCGCCAAATTTCGAAAATTTAAAATTTTACAAAAAACTTTTTTATTTATGAATATTTTTTAGTCGTATTGTGCACAGAATTAAAGAGTCATCTGACTAGTGCAAAAATGTTAAAAAAAATTGTCTCAGTAATTTTCCTTGGCCGCCATTGGCTAATTCAGTTTTTCAGTCCTAGATTATTTTTTTATTGTTCGATTTGTATAAAACAAAGTTCATATGCTTCGTTGTCTCAGTTGTCATTTTTTTTATTACCGGAAGTGTTATCTGTCGGCACCGGAAGTGGCATAATTTTACCAAAAACTACAATTTTGACAGTTAGGTACCATTTTTCGAAAACAAATATTGTTTTTTGGAAAAATTATTTGACTCAAAGAGTGTGCCCTTTCAAGGCGCAAAAAATGTCGGAAGCAGTTTTTTTAATTTCGATTTCATTTTCGAGCAAATTCGATTAAATGGCTAAAAATGGTGTAAAATTGACCTATTTACAACCTATTCAGGCTTTTCAGATTTTAAAATATTTCTTCGTAACTTTTATAAACTTGTAGCTATAATCCATACGAAGAAAATGTATGTTAAAATTAGTTTGTAATATAAGCAGTTCCCAAGAAATGGGCAGTTCTGTACAAGTCACTGTTTTCGTTATTTTGCCTGTAAAATAGTCAATTATTATTGGATTTTTATAAAAGTGACATCATTTGATTCAAAAAGCATGTAGCGTCATATCAAGTTGATTACAATTTAAAATTGACACCGGAAGTGACGTCATTTGGTCAAAAACTGCATTTTAAACTTTTTAAATCAATGTTTTATTCAACCACGAATAACTTAATATGTATTAATAATTTTAACTTTTGGTTTAAATTCACATATAAATACAACTCATATGGTCATATAGATATCATAAAATTGTTTCTAACTTGTTCGGTTGCCGAGAAATAGACGGTTTTCTACAGGTCACTTTTGAAGGTTTCGGGGCCATAAAAGTGTCAATTATTATTCGATTTTCATAAACGTTACACCATGTTATACCTAATGCCATTTGTGATTTCATACAAGTAATTTAAGACTTTCATTATTACCAGAAGTAACGTCATTTTGGCAAAAACTGAATTTTTAGCCTTCAAAACAGATATTTTATTCAAATGAGTCTGTTTTGAAATCTTTTTCAAATTATGGTATTTGATGCCAATCAACAAATAGAATGAACCCATACGATCATACAGATACCAAAAAATGGTTTCTAACTTGTACGGTTGCAGAGAAATAGCAGATTTTCTACAAGTCACTTTTCAAGTTTTTTGGTCTTTAAAAGTGGCAATTATTATTCGATTTACATAAAATTGTCACTATATGATATCGTATGCCATTTCTGATTTCATAAGACTAATTGAACATTTTCATTAACACCGGAAGTAATTTAATTTTGTCAAGATCATTTACAAGTAACAAATGTATAAAATGACTTGATATTGCTGGATTGATTGGTTGATTCTACGTCCATTTTATTTGTGTGCAATGTTAATTTGGAAACCTGTTTAGTGGTTTCGTTGGTACCGGAAGTGACATATGTTCAAGTGTAACTTGGCACCGAAAGTGACATGTTTAAGAGTAACTTGGCACCAGTGAAACCCGTCATTCCTGCATGCAGGTCTAGTTATTATTATTATTCTTCTTTTGTATTGAGTAGATCTCAGCAACTACGTGTCGCATCGTTACGATTTCTTCGGTTTTACTTGGAAAGTGGGTGTGACTTAGAGGATAAAGCTATTTTGAATGTTCTGCGACAATGCGAAATGTCCGAAATCACCGAAGTTATCGTTTTTACAAATATTGCGGTAATTTTAACAATAATCATGGGATTTTAACTTTCGATACATTTTGGCATAGCTGGAGACAGGGCACATAGCTGCGCTACTTTCGATTTTTGATTTTCGGTAAATCTTCGAAGATATTAGGCGCCAAATTTCGGAAATTTAAAATTTTACAAAAAACTTTTTTATTTATGAATATTTTTTAGTCGTGTTGTGCACAGAATTAAAGAGTCATCTGACTTGCGCAAAAATGTTAAAAAATTTTGTCTCAGTAATTTTCCTTGGCCTCCATTGGCTAATTCAGTTTTTCAGTCCTAGATTAATTTTTTATTGTTCGATTTGTATAAAACAAAGTTCATATGCTTCGTTGTCTCAATTGTCATTTTTTTTATTACCAAAAGTGTTATCTGTCGGCACCGGAAGTGGCATAATTTTACCAAAAACTACAATTTTGACAGTTAGGTACATTTTTTGAAAACAAATATTATTTTTTTGAAAAATTATATGACTCAAAGAGTGTGTCCTTTAAAGGCGCAAAAAATGTCGGAAGCAGTTTTTTTAATTTCTTTTTCATTTTCTAGCAAATTGGATTAAGAGGTGAAAAAAGGCGTAAAATTGACCTATTTACAACTCATTCAGGCATTTCAGATTTTAAAATATTTTTACGTAACTTTTATAAACTTGTAGCTATAATCCATACGAAGAGAATGTATGTGAAAATTAGTTTGTAATATAAGCAGTTGCCGAGAAATAGGCAATTTTGCATGAGTCACTTTTCACGTAATTTTGGCTGTAAAAGAATCAATTATTATTCGATTTTCAATTTTCTTTCGCCATTGGATGCATAATGCCATAGTGGACTATGTCAAACCATTTTACCCCTTGCGCTGCCACCGGAAATGACGTCATTTGCTCAAAACTTAAATTTTAGCCTTCAAAAAACAATATTTTATTCAAATGAGTCGTATTTGTTATTTTTTTCAAATTGTGATATTTGATTCTATTGATCAAATAGATTGAACCCATACGATCATACAGATACCACAAAATGGTTTCTAACTTGTACGGTTGCAGAGAAATGGGCGATTTTCATTAAGTCACTTTTCAAGGTTTTTGGTCTATAAAAATGTCAGTTATTATTCGATTTTCATAAAATTTTCACCATATGATATTTTGTGTCATTTATGATTTCATAGAACTAATTTAACATTTTCAGTATCACCGGAAGTAATGTCATTTTGGCAAAAACTGTATTTTTAGTCTTCAAAACAGACATTTTTTTCAAATGAGTCTGATTTGTAATATATTTCAAATTATGATATTTGATTCCAATCAACAAATGGATTGAACCCATACGATCATATAGATACCAAAAGATAGTTTTTATCGTGTACGGTTGCCGAGAAATAGACGATTTTCTACAAGTCACTTTTCAAGGTTTTTGGTCTATAAAAGTGGCAATTCTCATTCGATTTACATACAATTTTCGCCATTATGCTGCCTTATGCCATTTCTGATTTCATAAAACTAATTGAACATTTTCATTATCACCGGAAGTAATGAAATTTTGCCAGGATCACTTACAAGTAACATATATATGTAAAATGAATTGATATTGCTGGATTTGGTTGATTCTTCGTCCATTTTATTTGATGTTTACAATGCTTATGTGGAAACCTGTTTGATGGTTTCATTGGTATCGGAAGTGACATATGTTCAAAGGTAACGTGGCACCGGAAGTGACATGTTAAAGGGTGACGTGGCACCAGTGAAACCCGTCATTCCTGCATGCAGGTCTAGTTAGGGTTTCACACTGCGTAGCTTGTGTGAAACACTATTGTTTTTGTTAAAATTATTATTAGGGTTTCACACTGCGTAGCTTGTGTGAAACACTATTGTTTTTGTTAAAATTATTATTAGGGTTTCACACTGCGAAGCTTGTGTGAAACACTATTGTTTTTGTTAAAATTATTATTAGGGTTTCACACTGCGTAGCTTGTGTGAAACACTATTGTTTTTGTTAAAATTATTATTCTTATTAGGCTTTCAGACTTTCGTCTGAAAGCCTATTGTGATTACTAAAATTATTATTAGGCTTTCAGACTTTCGTCTGAAAGCCTATTGTGATTACTAAAATTATTATTTATTATTATTATTTTATTTTTCGGGGGAGCCTATTTCTCAGTGTCTGTAACAGATACAGATCTGGGACATAATTTTCTATCAGGAAACCATATGGTGGCTATCCCTTCCACTGTATTTGAAACTTCTGCGCAGACCGGAAGTGGTCGAATTTCGTGCGGTGCCAAATATTTAAAAAACGGCCGTAGATTCGTCAATTCTGTATCTATTTTCATACAAATTACATTTTTGGAAACCCTGAGTCTTTTCTCGGACGATAGCAGTTGAAAATTTTGCAATTTCGAAACTTCGCCGCTGACTTCTAGCGTTCGAAAAATGAAAATATGTTGTTTAAGACACATTTTTTGTTATTTTTCAAAATTTTAAAATTTGACCTACATTTTTGGATACCTGAAGGCAATCCGGTTCCAGTAATATAAGTTTCATTCAGAGTTATCGCCCTTTATTTTTCGATTTTTTTCGAATTTTCTTCACATTTTGTGAGCTTAAGTTTCGTTTTACGGCCAGATCGACGCTTCTGAAATTCCTGGAACATGAAGTAATATGGTCAAACCACCGTTTAAAGCAATTTCAACAACAATCCGTAAACCGGAAGTAGTCGAAATAATATGCGATATTTTGAAAAAAAAGTGAAAAATGGGTGTTTTGGGTAAAAACACGATTTCTCCGTCCGATATCAACGGATTAAACGAATTAAGGTATCATTTGGTCGGGCGCTGATTGGACCACTGAATGATACCCAATTCGTAAGGATACGATTAGCAGGAAGCAAAATATGGCACGCTGAAAATCAAGTATTTTCTGATTTTTAGCATTTTTGGACGCCTGTATCTCGAAAACTTAACCGCAACTTTTTTTTTAATTTTTTCTATCGAGAGTCCTTTCGGAGGTTTTTTGCATGAAGCCATCCAATAAGACTTTGAAATATCTGGAATAGGTGAAATAACGGACTGAAAATCGAAAAAAGTCGAAAAATCGTGAAATTTTGGAAAATGCTCTACTTTTTTTTTATTTTAAGAGATTTTCAAAAAAAGATTGTATATTCAGATAGCTGACCTAATTACGACTCTAACGATGTATAATATGTATGTAGTTTTTGAAATTTAATTTTCGATATTTTAATTTTTTTGCATTTTTGGCACTTTTGAACATAGGATTTCTCAGGGGCATTTTATCTGATCAGATAATGTAATATGTCATTACAGAGCCCTGTGGCTATTTTAGTGCCCAAACCGCCTATTAAAACTATTCCGACAATAATAGCCATACCGGAAGTATTCAAAAAATGAAAAAATAATGTTAAAAACATTGTCGCACTTGCGAAAAACTTGATTTCTCCCTTAGGTAATAGCGGACCAAAAGAACTAAAGTGTCGCTGGATAGCCCTATTAATGGACCATCATATGGTGTCTAAATAATACGATTTCGATGATTAGTAAATAAATTATTGTATGCCAAAAATCTAGTATTTTCCGATTTTTTAACATTCTGAGACGCCCTTTTCTCGAAAATAACGCCGCAGATTTTTCTTAAACTTTTCTTACTCAAAGTCCTATCGGTTGTCTATATAGTGAATCCAAAATGAAAAGCATTGAAATAATATAAGAGGTCCAAAAATGGCCTCAAACTTTGAAAAAAATTGAAAAATCGTTAAATTTTTGGAAACACTCTTTAATTTATCTTTTTTTCCAAAACTACTCAATGGATGTTTCTGACACTTCTGGTACAGAAAGTTAAGTATCCAAAGAACTTCGTAAAGCTGTCACGACAATGATCGTAAAACCGGAAGTAGTCGAAAAAATGTCCGATATTTTGAAAATTGTTTTTTTTTTTTTGCGAAAACCTTTTTTATTTATGAATATTTTTTGATGGTATTTTACACAGGGTTAAAATATCATCCTACTTGAGCAGAAATGATAAAAAAAATGTCTCGGTAATTTGCGTTAGCCGCCATCGGCTCATTTAGTTTTTCGTAACCAGAAAAACTATTTATTGTTCGATTTGTATAAAACAAAGTTCATATGCTCCGTGGTCCCAATTGCAATTTTTTTTGTTACGGTGAAATTTTTCTGTCGGCAACGGAAGTGACGTAATATTAACAAAAACTACAATTTTGACAGTTCGGTACCACTTTTTGAAAGCAAATATTTTTTTTTTTTTTAAACTGATATAACTAAAAGGATACACCCTGCAAAGGTGCACAAAATCCTTAGCTCAGATTTTTTAATTTCAATTTCATTTTCGGGCAATTTCGAATAAAAAGTAAAATAAAGTGTAAAATTCAGTTATTTACAATTCATTCAGCGTCTTCATATTTTGAAATATTTATTTGTAATTTTCATAAACTCGTAGCAATAATCCAGACGAAGAGAATGTATGCGAAAATTAGTTTGTAATATGAGCAGTTGCCGAGAAATATGCAATTTTGCATGCATCACTTTTCACGTCATTTTGCCTATAAAAGAGTGAATTATTATTCGATTTGCAATATTTTTTTTCCATTTGATGCTTAATGCCAATTTGGACTAGGTCAAGCCAATTTTACATTTACACTGTGACCGGAAATGACGTCATTTGGGCAAAAACTGTATTTTTAACTTTAAATATTTTATTCAAATGAGTCTGCCTTATAATATTTTTAAAATTATGATATTTGATTCCCATCAACGAATAGAATTAAGCCATACGACCATACGGATACCACAAAATGGTTTCTAACTTGTACGGTTACAGAGAAATAGGCGATCTTTTATAAGTCACTTTTCAAGGTTTTTGGTCTATAAAAGTGTCAATTATTATTCAATTTTTATCATTTTTTTACCATTTGATGCCTTATGCCATTTATGACTTCTATGAACTAAATTAACATTTTCAATATCTCCGAAAGTAATGTAATTTTTGCAAAAAACGTATTTTTAGCCTTCAAAACAAACATTTTTTTGAAGGGATTTATATTTATTATTCGTTTAACTTTATAACGTCTGACTCTAATGGGCAGTAAGATTGAATCAATACCATCATATTGATATCAAGAAAAGGCTTCTAGCATGTTCCCTTGTCGAATAATAGCCAATTTTCCCAGGGTCACTTTTAAGTTTTATACCTTCTTAATTTCAGTTGAAGGGTTATAGGTTGATTATTTATTGCCCGATATGTATAAAACAAAGTTTGTATTTTGTATGTTGCGAATTTTCGACTTATTTTTCACCTATAAAAATTTCTTTCGGCACCGGAAATGACGTAATTTTGCCATTATTTACAATTTTGACCGGTCTTTTCGCCAGCAAATATTACTTTTACATATGATAGAAGGTGTCACTGAAGCAAAACAATTAAAGTATAGTTTGGTAGCTCAATGGATCGGCTATGGTATAATGAACTTCCTGTATGATTCCTGAAAGCCGGTTCAGTGCTGCTTGCAGGTCTAGTTATTTATTATTATTATTTTATTTTTCGGGGGAGCCTATTTCTCAGTGTCTGTAACAGATACAGATCTGGGACGTAATTTTCTATCAGGAAACCATATAGTGGCCATCCCTTCCACTGTATTTGAAACTTCTGCGCAGACCGGAAGTGGCCGAATTTTGTGCGGTGCCAAAAAATTAAAAAACGGCCATAGATTCGTCAATTCTGTACCTATTTTCATACAAATTACATTTTTGGAAACCCTGAGTCTTTTCTCGGACGATAGCAGTTGAAAATTTTGCAATTTAGAAACTTCGCCGCTGACTTCTAGCATTCGAAAAATGAAAATATGTTGTTTAAGACACATTTTTTGTTATTTTTCAAAATTTTCAAATTTGACCTACATTTTGGGATACCTGAAGGCAATACGGTTCCAGTAATATAAGTTTCATTCAGAGTCATCGCCCTTTATTTTTCGATTTTTTTCGAATTTTCTTCACATTTTGTGAGCTTAAGTTTCGTTTTACGGCCGGATCGACGTTTCTGAAATTCCTGGAACATGAAGTAATATGGTCAAACCACCGTTTAAAGCAATTTCAACAACAATCCGTAAACCGGAAGTAGTCGAAATACTATGCGATATTTTGAAAAAAACGTGAAAAATTGGTGTTTTGGGTTAAAACACGATTTTTCCGTCCGATATCAACGGATTAAACAAATTAAGGTATCATTTGGTCGGGCGGTAATTCGACCACTGAATGATACCCAATTCGTACGGACACGATCAGCAGGAAGCAAAATATGGCTCGCTGAAAATCAAGTATTTTCTGATTTGGAGCGTTTTTAGATGCCTGTATCTCGAAAACTGCTCCACAGTTTTTTATGAAACTTTCTCTATCGAGAGACCTTGCAGTAGTCTTGTGTACGAAACATTCCATTACGACTTTGAAATATCTGGAAAAGGTGAAATAAGGACTGAAAATCGAAAAAAGGCGAAAAATCGTGAAATTTTGGAAAATGCTCTGCTATTTTTTTATTTTAAGAGATTTTCAAAAAAAAATTGTATATTCAGATAGCTGACCTAATTACGATTCTATCGATGTATAATATGTATGTAGTTATTGAAATTTAATTTTCGATATTTTAAATTTTTTGCATTTTTGGCACTTTTGAACCTAGGATTTCTCAGGGGCATTTTATCTGATCAGATAATGTAATATATCATTACAGAGCCCTGTGGCTATTTTAGTGCCTAAACCGGTTATCAAAACTATATCGACAATAATAACCATACCGGAAGTATTCAAAAAATGTAAAAAAAGGTTAAAAACTATGTCGCACTTGCAAAAAACTTGATTTCTCCCTTAGGTAATAGCGGACCAAAAGAACTAAAGTGTCGTTGGATAGCCCTATTAATGGACCATCATATGGTATCTAAATAATACGATATCGATGGTAAGGAAATAAATTATTGTGTGCCAAAAATCTAGTATTTTCCGATTTTTTAACATTCTGAGACGTCCTTTTCTCGAAAACGACGCCGCAGATTTTTCTTAAACTTTTCTTACTCAAAGTCCTATCGGTTGTCTATATAGTGAATCAAAAATGAAAAGCATTGAAATAATATAGGTGGTCCAAAAATGGCATCAAACTTTGAAAAAATTGAAAAATCGTTAAATTTTTGTAAACGCTCTTTAGTTTATCTTTTTTTTTCAAAACTGCTCAATGGATGTTTCTGACATTTCTGGTACAGAAAGTTAAGTATCCAAAGAACTTCGTAAAGCTATCACAACAACGATCGTAAAACCGGAAGTAGTCGAAAAAATGTCCGATATTTTGAAAAAAATTTTTTTTTTTACGAAAACCTTTTTTATTTATGAATATTTTTTGATGATCTTTCACACAGGGTTAAAATATCATCGTACTTGAGCAGAAATAAGAAAAAAAATTGTCTTGGTAATTTGCGTTAGCCGCCATCGGCTAATTTAGTTTTTCGTACCTAGAAAAATTATTTATTGTTCGATTTGTATAAAACAAAGTTCATATGCTCCGTGGTCCCAATTGTAATTTTTTTTGTTACGGTGAAATTTTTCTGTCGGCAACGGAAGTGACGTAATATTAACAAAAACTACAATTTTGACAGTTCGGTACCACTTTTTGAAAGCAAATATTATTTTTTTTCAAAACTGATATTACTAAATGGATGCACCCTGCAAAGGTGCACAAAATCCTTAGCTCATATTTTTAAATTTCAATTCCATTTTCGGGCAATTTCGAATAAAATGTAAAATAAAGTGTAAAATTCAGTTATTTACAATTCATTCAGCGTCTTCATATTTTGAAATATTTATTTGTAATTTCCATAAACTCGTAGCACTAATCCAGACGAAGAGAATGTATGCGAAAATTAGTTTGTAATATGAGCAGTTGCCGAGAAATATGCAATTTTGCATGCATCACTTTTCACGTTATTTTGCCTATGCAAGAGTGAATTATTATTCGATTTGCAATATTTTTTTCCCATTTGATGCCTAATGCCAATTTGGACTAGGTCAAGCCAATTTTACATTTTCACTGTGACCGGAAATGACGTCATTTGGGCAAAAACTGTATTTTTAACCTAAAAAACTAAAATTTTATTCAAATCAGTCTCCCTTATAATATTTTTTAAATGATGATATTTGATTCTCATCAACGAATAGAATGAAGCCATAAGACCATACAGATACCACAAAATGGTTTCTAACTTGTACGTTTACAGAGAAATAGGCGATCTTCTATAAGTCACTTTTCAAGGTTTTTGGTATATAAAAGTGTCAATTATTATTCGATTTTTATAATTTTTTTACCATTTGATACCTTATGCAATTTATGACTTCTATGAACCAAGTTAACATTTTCAATATCACCGGAAGTAATGTAATTTTTGCAAAAAAACGTATTTTTAGCCTTCAAAACAAACATTTTTTAGAAGTGATTTATATTCATTATTCGTTTAACTTTATAACGCCTGACTCTAATGGGCAGTAAGAGTGAATCAATACCATCATATTGATATCAAGAAAAGGCTTCTAGCATGTTCCCTTGTCGAATAATAACCAATTTTCCCAGGGTCACTTTTAAGTTTTTTACCTTCTTAATTTCAGTTTATGGGTTATAGGTTAATTATTTATTGCCCGAAATGTATAAAACAACGTTTGGATTTTGTATGTTGCGAATTTTCGACTTATTTTTCACCTATAAAAATCTCTTTCTGCACCGGACATGACTTAATTTTGCCATAATTTACAATTTTGACTGGTCTTTTCGCCAGCAAATATTACTTTTACATATGATAGAGGGTGTCACTAAAGCAAAACAACCTAAAGTATAGTTTGGTAGCTCAATGGATCGGCTATGGTATAATAAACTTCCTGTATGATTCCTGAAAGCCGGTTCAGTGCTGCTTGCAGGTCTAGTTATTATTATTATTATTATTCAGATTCCAATTTGAATAGATCTCAGCAACTACGTGTCGCATCGTTACGATCTCTTCGGTTTTACTGGGAAAGTGGGTGTGACTTAGAGGATAAAGCTATTTTGAACGTTCTGCGACAATGCGAAATGTCCGAAATCACCGAAGTTATCGTTTTTGAAAATATTGCAGTAATTTTAACAATAATCATTGGATTTTAACTTTCGATACATTTTGGCATAGTCTGAGACAGGGCACATAGCTACGCTACTTTCGATTTTTGATTTTCGGCAAATCTTCGAAGATATTAGGCGCCAAATTTCGAAAATTTAAAATTTTACAAAAATTTTTTTTATTTATGAATATTTTTTAGTCGTATTGTGCACAGAATTAAAGAGTAATCTGACTAGTGCAAAAATGTTAAAAAAATTTGTCTCAGTAATTTTCCTTGGCCGCCATTGGCTAATTCAGTTTTTCAGTCCTAGATTAATTTTTTATTGTCCGATTTGTATAAAACAAAATTCATATGCTTCGTTGTATCAATTGTCATTTTTTTTATTAACAAAAGTGTTATCTGTCGGCACCGGAAGTGGCATAATTTTACCAAAAACTACAATTTTGACAGTTATTTTCCTACTTCGAAAACAAATATTATTTTTTGGAAAAATTATTTGACTCAAAGAGTGTGCCCTTTCAAGGTGCAAAAAATGTAGGAAGCAGTTTTTTTAATTTCGATTTCACTTTCGAGCAAATTCGATTAAGAGGCTAAAAATGGTGTAAAATTTACCCATTTACAACCTATTCAGGCTTTTCAGATTTTAAAATATTTCTTCGTAACTTTTATAAACTTGTAGCTATAATCCATACGAAGAAAATGTATGTTAAAATTCGTTTGTAATATAAGCAGTTACCAAGAAATGGGCAGTTCTGTACAAGTCACTGTTTTCGTTATTTTGCCTGTAAAATAGTCAATTATTATTGGATTTTTATAAAAGTGACATCATTTGATTCAAAAAGCATGTAGCGTCATATCAAGTTGATTACAATTTAAAATTGACACCGGAAGTGACATCATTTGGTCAAAAACTGCATTTTAAACTTTTTAAATCAATGTTTTATTCAACCAAGAATAACTTAATATGTATTAATAATTTTAACTTTTGGTTTAAATTCACATATAAACAAAACTCATATGGTCATATAGATATCATAAAATTGTTTCTAACTTGTTCGGTTGCCGAGAAATAGGCGGTTTTCTACAGGTCACTTTTGAAGGTTTCGGGGCCATAAAAGTGTCAATTATTATTCGATTTTCATAAACGTTACACCGTGTTATACCTACTGCCATTTGGGATTTCATTCAAGTAATTTAAGATTTTCATTATCACCGGAAGTAACGTCATTTTGGCAAAAACTGTATTTTTAGCCTTCAAAACAGATATTTTATTCAAATGAGTCTGTTTTGAAATCTTTTTCAAATTATGGTATTTGATGCTAATCAACAAATAGAATGAACCCATACGATCACACAGATACCACAAAATGGTTTGTAACTTGTACGGTTGCAGAGAAATAGCAGATTTTCTACAAGTCACTTTTCAAGTTTTTTGGTCTTAAAATTTTACATAAAATTTTCACTATATGATATCGTATGCCATTTCTGATTTCATAAAACTAATTGAACATTTTCATTAACACCGGAAGAAATGTAATTTTGTCAAGATCATTTACAAGTAACAAATGTATAAAATGAATTGATATTGCTGGATTTGGTTGATTCTGCATCCATTTTATTTGTGTGCAATGTTAATTTGGAAACCTGTTTAATGGTTTCGTTGGTACCGGAAGTGACATATGTTCAAGGGTAACTTGGCACCGGAAGTGACATGTTTAAGGGTAACGTGGCACCAGTGAAACCCGTCATTCCTGCATGCAGGTCTAGTTCTTATTATTATTATTCTTCTTTTGTCTTGAGTAGATCTCAGCAACTGCTTGTCGCATCGTTACGATTTCTTCGGTTTTACTGGAAAAGTGGGTGTGACTTAGAGGATAAAGCTATTTTGAACGTTCTGCGACAATGCGAAATGTCCGAAATCACCAAATTATCGTTTTTTAAAATATTGCAGTAATTTTAACAATAATCATTGATTTTTAAATTTCGATACATTTTGGCATAGCCGGAGACACGGCACATAGCTACACTACTTTCAATTTTTGATTTTCGGTAAATCTTCAAAGATATTAGGCGCCAAATTTTGAAAATTTAAAATTTTACAAAAAACTTTTTTATTTATGAATATTTTTTAGTCGTATTATGCACAGAATTAAAGGGTCATCTGACTAGTGCAAAAATGTTAAAGAATTTTGTCTCAGTAATTTACCTTGGGCGCCATTGGCTAATTCAGTTTTTAAGTCCTAGATAAATTTTTTATTGTTCGATTTGTATAAAACAAAGTTCATATGCTTCGTTGTATCAATTGTCATTTTTTTTATTACCAAAAGTTTTATCTGTCGGCACCGGAAGTGGCATAATTTTACCAAAAACTACAATTTTGACAGTTATTTTCCTTCTTCGAAAACAAATATTATTTTTTGGAAAAATTATTTGACTCAAAGAGTGCGCCCTTTCAAGGCGCAAAAAATGTAGGAAGCAGTTTTTTTAATTTCGATTTCATTTTCGAGCAAATTCGATTAAGAGGCTAAAAATGGTGTAAAATTGGCCTATTTACAACCTATTCAGGCTTTTCAAATTTTAAAATATTTCTTCGTAACTTTTATAAACTAGTAGCTATAATCCACACGAAGAAAATGTATGTTAAAATTCGTTTGTACTATAAGCAGTTACCAAGAAATGGGCAGTTCTGTACAAGTCACTGTTTTCGTTATTTTGCCTGTAAAATAGTCAATTATGATTGGATTTTTATAAAAGTGACATCATTTGATTCAAAAAGCACGTAGCGTCATATCAAGTTGATTTCAATTTAAAATTGACACCGGAAGTGACATCATTTGGTCAAAAAATGCATTTTAAACTTTTTAAATCAATGTTTTATTCAACCAAGAATAACTTAATATGTATTAATAATTTTAACTTTTGGTTTAAATTCACATATAAACAAAACTCATATGGTCATATAGATACCATAAAATTGTTTCTAACTTGTTCGGTTGCCGAGAAATAGACGGTTTTCTACAGGTAACTTTTGAAGGTTTCGGGGCCATAAAAGTGTCAATTATTATTCGATTTCAGTAAACGTTACACCGTGTTATACCTAATGCCATTTGGGATTTCATACAAATAATTTAAGATTTTCATTATCACCGGAAGTAACGTCATTTTGGCAAAAACTGTATTTTTAGCCTTCAAAACAGATATTTTATTCAAATGAGTCTGTTTTGAAATCTTTTTCAAATTATGGTATTTGATGATAATGAACAAATAGAATGAACCCATACGATCATACAGATACCACAAAATGGTTTGTAACTTGTACGGTTGCAGAGAAATAGCCGATTTTCTACAAGTCACTTTTCAAGTTTTTTGGTCTTTAAAAGTGGCAATTATTACTCGATTTACATAAAATTTTCACTATATGATATCGTATGCCATTTCTGATTTCATAAGACTAATTGAACATTTTCATTAACACTGAAAGTAATTTAATTTTGTCAAGATTATTTACAAGTAACAAATGTATAAAATGACTTGATATTGCTGGATTGATTGGTTGATTCTGCGTCCATTTTATTTGTGTGCAATGTTGTTAATTTGTAAACCTGTTTAGTGGTTACGCTGGTACTGGAAGTGACATATGTTCAAGGGTAACTTAGCACCGGAAGTGACATGTTTAAGAGTAACTTGGCACCAGTGAAACCCGTCAATCCTGCATGCAGGTCTAGTCTTTATTCATAATTATTTCGATTTAATATCACGACCTTATCTCTTTGTTTACCCTTGGATTTAAAAAATAACCTGCGACGTGCCACAAGAAAATATTCTAAACTGAACTGGTGAAATTTACCATTCTGGCATAAAGAAGCACCCTTTCAAGTTTTCAAAAATATTTCGAGCATGAAATGTCGACTTTAACCGGTGCAATGTTTGACATTCAAGGTTTATGAACTGGATACTGGAATTGGTCATTAATGAAATCGTTGGAACATTTAATCGGTATCGTGTTAACAATTGGCCTTTTGTTAATATCATAACTGTGGCATGCAACTTTGGTGCGTCCTGGCTTAAAAGGAACTCATTAAAATTCTCTGAACATGAAGTCGAGTTTAACAGTTTATTTTTTTTACTTGCAAGGTTTATGAACTTGATAATGTATTGGTTAGAACATGACATGATTGGTTTAAACTTATTTGGTTTGTTTGTTGGGCATAAACTGGCACACCAAGTAAATAGTTGTTGAAAATGTATATTGACCCTAAGAGATTCTTACTTGAAATATCAAGTGTTAAATACAAAGGTTAAAAAGGGAGACATTCTTGAAACATATATAACATAGTCCTTTAATATGGAATTTGGTTTTTGATTTAATAATTCTCTCTATTGGATTGGTGTGCACAGGAATACAAAACATTAGATTCTTCTTTCTTGTACCACGATAGCATTATTCAGTGAGCAACTGTAGATGCATTGAATTTTTTGAAGTGTTAATGAATCAATAGTTTGTAGTGGGTACAATACCTTTCATTACACCCACGAATCGCCTTGAAGCGATGACAATGTGTGTGTGTATGTGTGTGTGCCATTTTTTGTTCTTTATTTTTGAGACGCCTTTCTAATATCGAAGCAATTGTCACAAAAGCCATGGAAACGTGCCATTTTTTTTTTCACGACAAGTTTATGAAGAACGTCAACATCGTAACGTTTGTCATTTGTAGTTAATAAACTACTGAAAATATAGTTTTTATTATCGATTTTATTTTATACCTATTACGATTACCTAAGTTGTGGCTACTTTCAGTCTATGCATATATATTATATTAGCCTCAAAGAATGACATTGAGTTTAACATCCTACTTGTCCGCACCGACTGGACTAATGACTCGAACGACCAGACGCTTTCCTTACGAGGTTCTCGGTTCTGCACCCCTGACAAGGGAACACACGGTAAAAAATCCCAGGGAACTGTATCTACCATTCCTTTGTAATAAACAAATATCAGGGAAGATTAGTTATTGATTGTGCTGGATTGTGTGTTTCTTGGTGCTATACTTTTCTGTATATCAGATATAGATTTTGCCATATTGCCGAATAACTTGTGCGGTATGCAAGTCGTGAGTGCGATGCCAGGTTTGTGGGTGACAAAGTGTACGGTTGTTTCTTGAACTTCATAGATTTTCTTCGATTTCCTGTCTCTATTAGGGCCAGTTATTGAAATACCAATCTGTTAGAAACTAAGTGTCCTTATTATGTTGACGCTAAGCGGTTTTGTGTGTACCAGTCACACATTCAAATACTAGATATTTTCACATATTAGCCTCAATTTATCAACTAAAAATTCTATCTACTCACAGGAAAGACTCTATTTCGCAACTAGTGTATTAGTGTATCAACTACATAATCAAATCAAAACATTTATCTTGCGTGAAGTTTTCAAAGACGTTTATCCCCTTTAAATCATGGGTCATTTTGAGATCAAGGAAATGGAAAATCAATCAGTTCTCTTAAGTCTAACTAAAACTGATATTAATTTCATGAAACATTAAAAACTAGGAGTTAATTAACAGAACAGATTACATTATAGTCACTTAACCAGTGAACGATGGTTGTTTATATGACGTGTAATCAATCATAATTCCACTCCACTACCATGTATAGATGGCATATCGTGAAATCTAAATACATCAATTAATATGGACGTGTTTCCTATAAATGTCAGAATTTATAAGGATCGAGTGAAAACACTGAACATAATTATCAACAAACATGACTTGATCTGGTCATGAGTCATGGCCCTGTATTAATATTGTAAAGTTATTGTGATGGTGATTATTTGTATTTATCACTATAATTACACCTAATACAAAGGATCAATAAACTGGGTACAATAAAGCAATTTGCGGGTTTCCACACTAATTTTATACCCCACGTGCATGTTGTCGTCATCCCTGACTGTCCGTCCGCAATTTTGTAAACACTCTCCAGGTCAGAATTTTAAGAGTGCGTTAAGACTCTTCAGCTAGTCCCAAGGAGAACCTGACCACCTCTTGTAAACGATTGTTCCAAACTAACAGGGATTGTTAGGCTTGTTCTAAGGATAAACCATACCGAAATTCAGAACTTTGATTGAGATTTATTGTTTAAGATACATTAGTTAAGAGTTTATTAAAGAGTTGGCCATTCTTGCTATAATGATAATGCGAAAATAGATGATAAAAAAGGAAAATTTCAGTCAAATTAACGGAGTTATCCTTGTTAGAAGTCAGCCTTGTTCGAACCGGCAACGAGAATTGCCGATCATTTGATTGACAGCTGATAACTCCAACCGCATATTCTCGATTATCAAGTAACATTCTCAACGGCCACGGAAGCCTCGTTTGGCAGTCCTTTCATCGAAATTTATTGATTTAATTTTAAATGGACGAATGTGTTAATCCAAGCTGTATTCAAGCCACCCGCGGGTCTACAGATTTGACTGTGAGCTTGTCATGTAAATAAAGGTCTAATTTATCATTTCTATAATATCGGAAGCCTAAATAGATACCGCAATAGGCAGATTTAGCTCTTGCATAATATATATTTAAGGATTGTGATTTTTGTGGCATCTTAATTGCACAATTCAACCCATTTTTCATGAAAATTAATTTGGTTGTGATTATATAATTACCAATAGTCTTTTCATTAAAATATTGCAT
Organism: Patella caerulea; assembly: GCA_036850965.1. Classification (NCBI taxonomy): domain Eukaryota; kingdom Metazoa; phylum Mollusca; class Gastropoda; family Patellidae; genus Patella; species Patella caerulea. The sequence goes on along the minus strand of JAZGQO010000014.1, from coordinate 13,816,893 downwards.
ATTTTGATTTTATTTGGCCAATTTTATTCATTGTGCCTTTAAGTAAAACGTAGTTTAATATAACACTAGCTTATGACTGACGTGAAGAATCTCTATATCGATTATCACTTACTGCAGTGATCTGTAGAAAACTTTATTAAAATGATCACTGTTACAAAGAAGGCCAGGGACTATGTGATTGATCAGTGTCCGGGTCTTGATTCTTTTATGAACATTAAATAATTTTTCTCCCCACAGTATTGGGTTTATTTTCACCCCAGAGTTGCAAATTGGGAAAGGGATTTCTTACATGACAGAAAAAGCGAAAATGAATGGGGTTTGATGTCCATTCCACACAAACTAGGTAACTTATGGACTAGCATTTGGTTCAATTTTATTTCAATAATTCGTTTATAAGTAAGGTTTTTGTTGAGCAATGGGCGAAAATCGTTTTTATATTTGACCAGACATAACATTAGCTGCTCTAAATAGTATTTCGTTTCGAAAGATACTGAGACAATACACTTATATCTACTATATATCTAGACCTATTTCTCATTGAGGTCATTTGAACTGGAAACGTGGAAGTCGAAATGAGCATTTGCCCCGTCTTTCATGCAGTGTTTTAAATCTAATATATAAAATCCACGTTGTCAATTCCATCCGAAACTACGTTTCTATATTTGCCTTTCAGTTATTTTTTGATCTGCGACAAATGAATGTTGAGAACTTAAGTTCAAGAATACAGTCTTTTTGTAAGACTAACAGGAAATTGAATTTTAGCCACCTTAGGCAATATCAAGATTGACGACAAACATATATACAGATGCAACTTAACCATGATGTATTTATAAGAAAGATAATACCCAGTATACTTATATCTTCAAATCCTTAAGTATGTGTTCAAATATTTATATGTTAATATGTTAAAACGGTTTGTTGGGGATTATATATTGTCCTTTCTTCGAGAGTTTTAGTATATAAAATGAGAAACTGAAATTGTTATTCGCTCTATCAAAATGAAAACTGTTTCAGATCAAATGAAATCATTGAAAGCTAATGGTTGACAGGAGAGGTTCTGGTCGTTCAATCTTTAAGCCATGTGTTGGGTGGATTTGAGCCACAGGATTGGGTTTACTGGTTCATACGTAACAAACAATGTCAATCCCGTTGACGGCCATGTTAATGTATTGTCAGAGTCTAAATTCATACTTAAGATATAAAAATCATTTAATGTTGAAAAATAGAAAGAAACAACAATAAATGTTGTAATTTAGCACTTGGGGACCAAGTAAATGATGATGCATTTGTAAAGAGTCGGTTCTGAGTTGTCTTCTGTCTTGGCGTTTTTCATATTAAATTTGTTCTGATGCATCCATGTACAGAGAAGACGTATAACTTACACGAACATGCCAGTCTGACATCTGTATCTGTTTTAAAGAACAGCGAGTATGTAAACAATTCCGAAAACAGGAATATCCATAATCAATTTTCCCTCGTTGAATTTACGAAAAGTAGTTCCCCAATAATACGAAAAAATATTAGCTTTAAATATCAAACACGTAGTGCTTTTGATTTTCTTGTATAAAAACATTGACGTAAAAATGTTTAGGGCTTGAAGCACCATTCTAGGTATTAAACATGCTTAAGTTAAAGATGGTTGTGATTAAAGATTCTTCCATCAAACAGTATTTGTTTCTTTAAGAGATGAGAGTTTAGGCTTCTATAAGAACTATTACTAAATAGAACGGTGTTCAAAATAGGAAAAAAGCCAATCATTCAGAAGACGATTTACCACTGTATAAAGTCTTCTTCGCCAAGAACCATTGATATGTATGATTCTCCTCTTCTACGTCTTTTTGTGAAAAGAAAGTCTGTTGTAGGAAATTTGTTCCATTCTGTTCCTGTTATTTCCTTCACAGCAACATTGATCGCAACGAAACATTTGAATACTGAAGATACGCCATAGAAATGAAATGTCGACATTGTTAACCTTAAGTGGTTGGAATGCGTTGAACGAGGATAGATGATTAAAAACGTGAAGCAGTCACTTTCAAAATTGAGCCTTTCTTTGCAAAAAAAAAAAAAAAAAAAAAAAAAAAACTGACTGAAAAGTTTTAAGCTATGGTTTCCATTTACTTTGATGAATGATCCCCTTCTAGGTGTACATATTTTTGGTCTGGCAAAGGCCTAGTTGTCGGTCAGAAAACTCCCTAAAAGTCGTTCACAGCGGAACGGCTACTCCGTTTTCATTTTTGGAAAAAAGTGGAAGTCTGACGGGGCCAAATTAGGTAAGACGCATGGTCAATGAGTTTGAATCCACAGTCAGACAGGAGGAGGGAGACAGACAGAAAGAGAGAGGGAGATTTTCGTGAATCAAACTTAATTCGTTTCTGTGTGGAAGGTTCGTCGAATCGAGTCTTTGTTCTCTGGTTCCCAACCACTATCGACGGTAACTGTTCTATTGTACATTGTGACGGGCCTCTTGTCTACAATTCAATGTGTGCCTGGAAAAAACGATAAATAACTCAAACGCGTGCACAGTACCCATTATCGCTTTAACTTAGACCTGTACAGATTATTGCTGTCGTTACGTAACCAGTATAAATTTCGTTAGGACGGAACACAATTATGTATTCCTATTCAGTCACTTCTGACTGTAGTTTCGAGTGCCCATCCACCAATTCCCCCCAATTTATTTGCCACTTTTACACCCTTAATACAACACGAAGTATGATTTCGTTCTATCCATTAGAGAAATACAAAAGTACAAATAATAAAAAGTGACAACATTAAGGGCCATTTATATTTAGTCAATATTTTACTTGTCATATTTATAAATGAATCATTATTGACTGTTTTATCAGTAAATATCACTTTAACAGGTATATATGCGTCTATGTGGAAATATAAACATCTAACACCTACAATATTGTCATTTTTGAAAATAAATAAATGTTTTAACATGATTAATTGTGTCATTGGTTTATGCATGTATTTCAACCCTCATGACACTCTAATGAGGATTTGTTCAGTTTATCACAAAGAAAGCACTGTACACAATTTATTTTTTGTGTCTAATGTAAAAGGTGTTATAAATGTCAGTATTTGCTTCAGCTTAAAAAAAAATTGACAATATGATATTTATAATTTAAAAAGCCATCATGTTAGATTTACACAAAGAGCTGGTCGTTCTCGCGTTAATAGTTCCTAATGATAAATGAATCTATTGCAAGTTTTCGTCAAATTAAATTATTCAAAACGAAGTAACGAGTGGCTACTATTATCGTGTTTAAGACAGTGGGTGCAATATAATCTGAATAAGACTTAACGTATAAGAATATACCAGTGACGTATGTATTTCATAGAAATATGATGGATATTGTATAATCCACTCAATACCCAAGTCATTCGATGATCTACTATGGGTATGTTATCTGTATAAATGTCCAAATAACAAATGTTACATAGTAATTGAAACCAGAAAAAAATACTCCTGCCATATAAATTTACTGTTCCCTTTAACCAGACAGTTAAGCATGCTTCGCTTTGAACCTTGTTTTAAAAACGCAGGCTTTCAAAATGATCACCGGCATCAGAACAGCACTGTGTATCCATAATGTATTATCAAACATTAAAATATTGGCATTTCCTCGAAGATTGTCTCGAAAATACAAGCTAGACTTTCTTTCTGGAGTGCTTTAAGTAGCGTACCATTTTTGAATTAAACATTTTCTTGGTATAATCAAGGTTCTTAAAGATATACATGTATGTCATTCCATTTCATTCTCGTCTGAGATTTATGAAAATGACCCACGCATATCTTAATGATTTAAATGGTTTGATTCTATAAACGATTTTCCACGCAAAGATATAAATTATGAATTCTCATTTGGATGCTTTTACATTTTGAAATAATAAATCCAAAGAACAGAATACATTTTAGCTCAATTCAGATAATATGCTGGTATTCAACCGTGTTTGAGATTCCAGAAACGATATTGCCAAGTCAAATAGAATAGCTTCGGGGGGTTAACAATACTTCGGCCTTTTTGACACTAAAATCATAATGTGTTTTATGATAAAGTTACATAGCTCGTAGCAGTATCCCCCCCGACTTCGATTTATAAACAGCATGGGTTCATTTAACCCGTCGCTTACACGTGGGCGTTTAAATAAGCATGGTGTCCAGATCTATTATAATTTACTGAATTCTACATTTTATTCATTCTAGATAGAAAAAAAATCACTACCCCCTCGTGCAATACATTTGAAGTGTTACTTACTTAGGAGTCGTAATATAGATTAATTTAAAATACAAGACAAAACGTTCTTTAAGTTTTGCTATAAAACGTGGTTTATGACGAACACTTTTGGTTGGCGTGGATAATGACAGTATTGATTTGATTAACTCAAGAGATTTGCAGAGTGCTGAACGATAAAATGACGATCTTATTTTTTCCATTCTATCAAAAATAAAAGATCCACAGTGTATGGTCATGTTCACTGATTTTTGAAAATATTTCAAAAAGGTAATATTGACCTTTTTACGAACCAAGTGCAGCATGTAAAGCAAGTAATGAGGAACTGCATCATAGACGGGATCCATATCAAGCTACTTTACTCGCCAATAAATGCATCGGATTGGAACAATCTAACAGCTCTGTGGCTCTTTTATAAACTGTTACAATTACAAATAAGTATGGATATATATATTGAAGCGATCGCCCCCCCCCCCCGTCATGCCTCTTTAAAATATATTTTATACCCCTGCCTCTGCTACTACTATCTTTTCAGCCATTGATTTCATAACTCAAATCAAATACCATTTAATACAGAAATACATATTGAAAAAGGGAAATAATATCATAGCTCATTGAAATAGCTCGCCAGAACGACGCGGCAAAATACTTTTATTTTCTACTTAACAATAACAACATCTTTACAAATCGTTTAATTCAATATATATAAGCAATTTGGGGCCAAGTCAGCTATGACGAAGTTAGAATGATTATTTTATTCTTTTATGTATGATGATGATATTTCTTAGAATTGGTTCTGAAGCCTTTCGGTAAATACTACAGAACACCAATGGTTCTAGGTTGTACAAACATGCACTTCTCATGCTCATGTTTGTATAAAAACAAGGTTGTTAAAGAATTCGATGTTCTTACAATGTTTGCTTTTAGATAAAGCTGCTTTAAATTAAAGAATCGTCAATCCAACATTATTTGTTTGTCCAAGAGATGAGAATTTAAGCTTCTAAAAGAACTAGTACTAAATAGATACTTGTGCAAAATGAGAATAAAGCCAATGATTCTAAAGAGGATTTATCATTGGATGAAGAATTCTTCATCAAGATCAAGAAACATTGTTATCCACCACATTCGCGAGAGTCTTTGTCATGGTAAATTTGCTATCTTCGCTTGCATGGTCCACAATGACAGAGACTCAGTTCAGGTGGACTTATTAATAAGGTATTAATTATATCAAGAATATGTCTGCATGATTTGCTTGAAGTGGTTGGAATTTGTTGAAACATCCTTTCCTAACGTAAACAGTAAAACCCATGAACATTTCTAAAAAGATAAACTTAAAGTTCCAATAATATAATGATGTCTGTAACTGTAGATGTGGATTATATATACAAGATGTCATGAATCATTCCAGGGTCCAGATAGTAAATTACTTCCTGTAAAAAACAGTTCCGTGATTGCTGTAAAGTGTTCGTTCATCTCTCCACATGATTTAGTCGCCAGCTTCCTTCCTTATTTTGACCATAAGTACCTTATTGTCAAATGAAGGAGGTTCCGAGAAATCTGAACGATTCAAACCATTAACATTAATTCAGCAAAAAATTGGGAGCATTAGCAGCCATTGTATTCACCACCGTTTTACTGATTCGTTATGTCCACTATTAAACCTTTGTATTAATAGGTTTGACCTTGATAGAAATTCGTCAATACAACCATTTATTTCTGAGCAATTCAATGAATCAGTCTTATATTTAGCACCGAAGGTGGTTTCAGCTAAATATATTAATGAATAATTGTATATTTTAAAAACCCGTCAATGATTTGTTTATCACCAGATGTGTCACTATCAGAACAAAACAAGAAATAGTTTCTTCTCTTGTGTTGCTGCACTTTATACACCAATTAGTAACTGGTGAGCAAAAACCAATAAAACCATCAATCCACTGGCTTTATTATCAGACAATAATTGCACTGAAGAGGAAGGCTTATTATGCCATCAGAATCCCACCATGGACGTGATGGTACATACACAAACATGTGTTTATATTGCATAATAGGACTTGGGAATGGTCAGCAATTCATCGTCTTATGTTATTCCCAGAGGTCCTTGGTCATCGTTAATCAATTCAAAGAGGATGGCCGGTATTGAGCCGTTTATTGAATGTGGACAGCTTATGACGCGATAGAATGGAAGAAGGTGTTATATTATTATGTTTCTAGGGAATACTATGAGACAGCTTAGTTATTGAATTCATCATGGATGCTATAATTAACACATTCAAGTCAAATAAAATATCTAAATATAGACATAAATATTTCTGAAAACATTTAAGTTACAAATCATACACGGGGAGTATATTGTAAACTGTTGTTTAAACCATTATGGCCCCGACATTAGTAGTCTATCCTTCTGGTAACGTTAAAGCGAATGTCATCAAAATTGTAGTTTAGCCCTGGGTTTGGTCCCGATCCCTGCATATTATGATTGTAATGTGTGTATTTTGGTGACATGAATTATTTATAATTTATCACAGAAGTATAATTCCCCCATAATATGGCGTCTTACTAACATATCTAAGTGTGCTATATCTACGAAAAATTCTCTTTAGAGAAAGCCTAATTTCTGCACACATTGTTTTGATCAAATTATAACTATAAGGTATGTAAACATAATTTGAATTTCTAGTTTCTACACAACAATAATTTTGGTGTCTATGGGTGCCCTCTGTCCTAGGATTACCCTTAATCAAAGTCTGACTAGATATGGCCTCATTCAGAAGAAGACTAGTTGATTACTGTTTCTAGACCACCGGACACGATTCCCAATTGAAACCTTTACTATATTGTTATGATTGTGACACTTCTGTTTTGCCCAGAAAAGATATTTTTCATCACCTTACATCATTTTCTCCAATTTTTATAACGTCTTGTATCATTTGTTCATGTTACTTATGCAAGATGGGAGCCACTTTGGCTCGGTGCGTGGCGGTGACTCACTAACTAGATTTCGATTCTACTGTTATCCGAATACGTTTCCCATTATCAATGGTGCAAGCCAGAACGTCTGGTAAGAAACAATGTTAGTTGTTCATAACTTTAAAGATCCCCTGACAGTTGCTGGCAGATGGAAATCTAATTAAGAGTTGGTCATAGTTCCCTATATTAGGACATCATTCTGGGCATTAAACCCCATTAAATTTCACCAACGAAAAAAAAAATGGAATCGAGTAAACTGCTAATCGCAAACACGTATGGTTTGGATTTCTTACCGAATAGAGAATAAAAAACCATTCCTTATATCCCTTGTCTATGATATATCTATAAAATATATTTTATCAGTCACAGACATCCTTGTAATTGAGTCTGTTTATCGGTTTGGTTTATTTCGAAGACAAACTTAACTTTAAGTTCCAGAATTGCACACTTTTTATCGCGTATATGTTACAAGGAAAACCATCTCTTTCAGTACATCCTAGTCACTTAAGGCTAACAATGAACCCATTTCCTCGATAACGTATTTTATTTAATCGTTGTGAAAAAATCCACTTGGACTGTTTGTCAACGATCAATGATGATCTGAGCAATACAAAAGAGCAAATTTACCATGGCAAAGGTTCTGGCAACAAAATACTCCGAGGAGAAGAGTCGTGGATAACAATGGGTCTTGATGAAGAGGACTTAAATCCTTTTCTGAATCATTGGCTTTTTTCCCCTCGTTTCAAACAATCTTTTCTGGAAGAATCTTTAATTCAAATCCGTTATTTTCTATGAATGCCACAGGCTACTGAAACTTTGTCAACTGCCCTAGTATTTGAAATTAGAATATATGCGTCTATCATCGTTAAATAAAACAAAATGGCAAATTATGTGTTGCCTCGCCTGTATGAGTAATAAATCTAGGCGTTTAGATAATCTGAATAAAACCATGGGAACATAATCCCTGCTAATAAGTAGCTGGTTTTTAATCCTGTATTCTTAGTTCCGTGTTCTTCATTTGACGCGTTTATACCAATTTCGGTATTTGTGTTTCTAAATCATAATTTGATCATACGGACCAGACTGTATGGTTAATACCCCATTCGTTTTTGAAAATCATTTGCTGATGTGGACCATTATGAACTTATACTATAGATATCTACTGCAATTTTCAAAGTTAGTTATCTCTTTAATTCCGTTAAATTGATTTTGGACCGTTATTTGACACATGCATGGCGTTTTTGTTGCGTGCCTTTGAGATAGAATGGATATACCATAGATGACAACACCCGGTGCAGCTTCACGTCAGTATGCCTTTATTTTATAGACAAACGAAACGTTGATTCAAATGAATTAAATTCGCACTAAGACTGTGCGGTGAGCAGTAATTGGAATGATTCAATATATTTGTCAAAATTTCTTATTAATGTTTCAAACAACTCTATTTAAAATGCTATCTTTCACAGGTGCTGGCATATTTTCAGCTCTCTGACCTATAGGAGCAAGATTCGTTATTTTTCTTTATAAAAGTTCAATCCCGTTTTTGACTCAAACGGTTTATAAAAGTTAGATAGAGCCCTCGCCTACATTGTAACAAAAATATCCGTGAAAAAAACGGAAAAAATTCCGGAAACAAAAATTACCAGGAAAATTTTATCCGTATTTTGTTTTTACTGTAATTTACAGAAATTCTCTCAATTAACATAAATTCCATTTTCAAATACAGAGAAACATCCGGGTAATTTTAGTTTCCTAGAGTCGAAAATGATCAAAATTTCATTGAATTAAACATTGACTTTATATGCGTGTGCGAAGTATCTTAATTATCGTCCGTTTCCGCCGAAGTGCTATCGCTGACAGTATTTTTACGTATCCTCTTTCCGCTAACATAAGAATATCTTCATGGCGAAAAGGGTGTCTAACAACTATTAATGGTCAGTGTTAGAACCGGTTAGAGGCTTTCAGATGTAAGTTACGGTATTATCAGTATGCAAATATGTTATCTCTGCCATAGAGAAAAACCGGCTTATACTGGTCAATCGGTTATATGACATTACAACCTTAATTCGCTGGGCGCCGCAAATTTTGTGTACACAATTATGAAAATACTTACAATCTGATTACCGTATGATGAATGAAAATACACTTTATAGATCTTACAAATAATGGAAATTAGATATACATGACTATTAATATACCAAACTTTACACAATATGATCCTTCATATTATGGTTAATAAATTGAAATGAATACTATAACATGTTAAGTATTAGGAATGATTATTATATGTATTCGATTTCTTATCGTTGCATTTGAAAACAGAAATAGTCCGTTATATAATGGAATAAAACATTCTATCCCTAAATTTCACGTAACTTTCCTGTCATTCCACAATTGCTTCCGTAAAATAACAGAATTAAGTCCGTTATAGAAGGGAATAAAATATCTATCCCTAAATTTCACGGAAATTTCATGTTTAACACTGAATATTCCATAGAATTACATAAAACACATAATTTGAAGAAATAATTCACTCTTTTAACACAATTTCTCAACATAATCCATCAATTAACAGAAAAAAAAGTGTTAAACTACGGAATTCGGCGACATAAAAAATTGATTTTTTTTACAGTGTACGGTTATGCCTCGAAAGAAACCCCGATAAAAAAACCTCTCGATCTATTTTCCTTGGTGTTTCTGTCATTCGGACCTTTCTTCCAGTCTTTCTTCCCCAGCATAACCTCAGACTCGTGTTTTACCCATTACAGAACAACTTCCAGTTGTTTAACTCGAATTTCAGATGCATATGTACATTATATTTGCTCAATTTTAAATTTTCTTCGCAATTTCAATATTGACATTTCCCAGATCTCGAGTTCGCAAAGCATTCTCAGAATTAAGTTAAGAATTTACTCAAATTTCAAACACTGTTTATCAGAAATAGCTTTGACCCAGAAACACAAAACTTTACACATAGTTTTTATGGATGTATTTGATACATTAATACAATAAAAGCTTTATAAAGGGCAATATTCTTAATAAAAATTAGGCGAACAAGTGTGAGTTTCTGAGAATGTTTTGTGAACTCAGGGACACGTCTGTAAAATTCATTTCCTGTCAGTCCAAAAACTACATCCCTTAATGTCCATTCTCGCCTTCTGTTTCTTTATTTCTAAGAGCATACTTCAATTTTATGATGTTAATATCATTGACATGTGATTGACAATTCCCTTTATATATCCCGTGTTTATATATTCAAGCGATTAGTTTACCCGCTGGCAATGTTATTAACAAATTAAGATTTTACGTCTGTATCAGACAAAACATCATCTATTACATGTTTTCTTACAATATCTGATTCCATATGATGGATTAGTTGGCGTTGATAAATTCATCATTGTAGGGAAACGGACCGTTTGATTTAAGTTCAGTATAAGTTAACGAGACATGTGGTCCGCCATAAACACAAAACTCTCAAATATAGATAAAGTCTCGGAATCTTTGAAGAATTTCCCCCAAGACGTTTACTTAAGATTGTTAGCAAAATTGGTCATTTTGTCATAAAGCGTCCTACAAATCTCTGCAATAGCCAATAAGTGAATCTAATCGATATGGAAAATTCTCTTCATCAGCCGCAGACCTAGCGACAAGTTAAACCAATTTTCTTTTAAGCGCAACCTTTAAGGAACCTTACATTCTAAGTTGATAAATATGTCCGACATGTTAGCTATTTATATGTGACCAGAATTATAAATTTATCGCACGTGAAGTGAACGTTTCTATCTAGAATATAGAAGCCAGAGTATGCAGCAAATTATTGAAGGTCTGGAAAGAAAATTTACAAGTATTGGAACGGCTATATATTTGTCTACATAGGCTATGAAATAGTCGGATTACTAAAACTTTGAAGCTGTTACATAGTCTTCTGATTAATCCATTAACCAACGGTGGGCGATGAAGTATGCGCATCCGGTAACTTATCTCCAGCTATCCACGTCTCCATTTATTCACTGGACAGTCATCGATATTACTCCCGGTAGAAGTGGACGTCAATGACTACCGCTAAAATTTATTCTTTGTCTGTTTATTTTTCCAAGCTCTTGTCATTCTTGTCATAGGATGGTGTCATGCCTTTCAGGAGAAGATGGGGTCACTTTTTCAATGACATGATTTTATTGCCACCAAACCATTCATTGCATGTTGTCTAGCGGCCAAGGCGCCAAAAGAGGCTTATATAACGAGATACCCATACCCGAGGTAAAAAAAGGCACGTTGGACATTTTCTGATAGAGATGCTTTAACCCTCTTTATGACATGAAGTAACGTCATTTTCGTTACTCTTTCCGTGACGCTATGCCTATTCTGTCGTTTAGGTTAAGTAATGAAAAGCTGGCGTCAATCTTTCACTTTGAACTGACAATGTCGCGATTACTTCCCCATACCGTGGGTTAAAATGTGCCAGTAAGTTTTCCTCATCCCATCGATGATTTCGCGATTCCTCTCCCATACTATCAGTTGTTTGTTCTTCGTTCAAGTTACCCTCTCTATGCGATTATGTCATTGACACTTCCATGGGAATAAACCTATATAATTTGACATAGTAAATCAAATTCAATTTTTCACATTAGTAATCGTTGTTATTTTGCCCCGTTAACTAAAAATAGTTATATAATTCTAATTTTGACATTTTAATAATGATTCATTTAAATGGCGGGATGTTATGTCTTTTTTATTCTAACTGTCAACTTTATTCAGAGAATAATCTGTCATATTATCCCTACTGCCTATATCTTATATATACTTCCATTAATAGAATTGGATTTGCTACTGGTGTCAAATCGTATCTTATATATGTCCATATTCAGATAGCTGTGTGTATTTTAACTTACTTTTATAATAATGGTATAATGGCATTGATTTTATTTTGATCATAAAACTGTATTAGTATGTATCGATGTCAGTTCAGTTTCATTAGAAAAGACATATTCTGCTCTCTGTCTTCTGTCGGGCTTTTATATTTATGATCGCCTAATATTAAATGCGCACAAAGACCTATCCTCGCCAGTGCAGCGGTTATTTGGATCGATCGAGGAAACATTTAACGCACACCATAGTTTTCATCACCAGTTTCATGCTACCAATGAAACAAAATTGTCAATCGCATTTGTTTTTGCATAATTTGAATAATTTTGACATCGGCAAATATAGTGAACAAGAGGACTGCATACCATTGGTCTCCCGAATAACCGATCTCGACAGATGACAGTAACTTCTTTTTTAAATAAATATAAATTTAAGACACATATGAATAAAATCAACGAATGAAACGGGATTTAACGATCGAACGTTGCGTTTAAAAGTTCCGAACATTCTTTGACATTTTTATACATAAAGTAACAGATTAAGACAAATATAAGGTGTGAATACACAGTATGAGTTTTATATAACATAGGACGTGTTTGTTATTTGGTGATACATCGTATATCAATTCTATAATGTAATATCGTCATCTATCATTATTGAAGACTTTTAAAAGGTCACCACGAATAGAGTTTTTACCATCTGTCGTAGAAATATGTTTCTTGTCAACCGGAAATTACATATCCTCGTCTTTCAAAAGAACAATTAAATAAGATAATGATGGATATCACTTGTTTCAAATCATTATCTTTATTCTTTAGTTCACACATATCCTAATCTATTCCCTGGGGTCCTAGTTAACTCACAGCACAAACAAGTAAGAACAAAGTTTAGATATTCTTAAGTCCCAACATAAAGGTTAAATTTAAATTTAGGACCATACACAAAGATTATTGAAGTGGCTATGACTTATATTAGCTTCTATTGATATCACAACTACAAAAAAATATAGAGTCGTTTGGACGCGAACGTCAAAACTGTTTATCCGGACACGTAACCCTTTAAAGATTTCGGATCAAATATTTCTTTGTGTGTCTTCCTATAGAAGTCAATACAGTGCAGGACTAATGTGCTGCACTTGATAACGAAATCCAGACACGGCATAATACAGTTTGGAACACTTTTCAACTTTTCCAGATGAAGACTGGCGGGGATAAGTTGTTTGAAAACGTATCAGATATATCGAGTTAGTCGATCGGCCCTAAGGTAGATGATTAAGGGCATTTAATACAAAGCTAAACAGTTTTATTTACCAAAATAAAATGGGAATTGCCCTTTAAAGTAAACGATTATTCACCTTTGTTATAACGCCTGATATTGAAAAGAACAATAATCTAAAATACGGATCAATAAATTAGTTTCAATTAAATATCCATTATGACTTTTTTGACTATCTTTATCTCTTGGGAACATCTTCTGCTACCATTGATAAGTTTTAAATGATAGCAACATGGATTTTCTGTTGAATACTTTGACAAGAAGTTTCAGTGTATAATAATTGATAACAGTTTGAAATAAACCGTGCCTTATACAGAATAAATATCCCACACATAGTTTCTGATCGCAATGTTAATAAATATATTGATAATGTGTTTTTATGGTTATATATATCCATCGTTTTGGCATAAGGGATATCAGAAGTATTGACAACGCTGTGGCTGTACGGAATTGGCCACATGCTATCATGTATTTGCTGTTTGGGTCAAATGCAGACACCGTTTGTAAAATGGATTGATTTTGGACAATTATATTTAGCATTTGACCTCAACAAGCACAAAATTATTGTTAAAAGAAAATTACTGTACAATATTACGCCCTATTCATACAGCCATTTTCCAATAGGTCTGATGTTGTAATTTTACAATCTTATAATGATCATCAAATTTCATATTGTAGTTATCATGAGATGAATACTTAGACTCGTTGTCGACAGCAGTTTGGTCCCTATCCCTTGTAAATATATTTATCAACGATGGCGTACCTACAGTTGGTTTCAAAGAAACTATAGCCAATTTAAATTTCAAAGAATTAAATATATCTCACTTATATTGTTGTACAGATCAAAAATCTGAACACGATAATTGATGTCTTGAATACTAATAATCCTAAAAGGCATGGATTTTTTTTCTGTCATAAGAGAGAGAGAGAGAGAGAGAGAGAGAGAGAGATAGAGAGATACAGAGAGAGGGAGAGCGAGCGAGAGAGATGGGGTTTAATGTCCACTCGACACAAACTAGGGATTAACATATGGTTTAATTTTATTTCAATTATTCGCGTGCGCGTAGAGGTCTTTAGCAGGAGGAAACCGGAGTACCCGAAGTAAACCCACGAGGCTGGACAGGCGACTCTACAACCGGGGATTCGAGACCACGCCAGTTCACTCAATGGCAGGCCGTATGATACAGAGTGCGCACGCACGCTAACCATTCAGCCACCCCCTACCTTTCCGTCATAAAGATAGATATATTCTGTCGATTAGTGAATGTTAAGTACACTTTCTGCACTAACTATTATGGTGTCGATTGTGTAAAAAAAATCTTATTTCTGTAACAGATTTTGTTTTTACTTTCAGGCGTTGCTATTCATCTTCTATTTCACGTTTCTTGCGTTCATAATTGAAATCAATATATAAACAGGACGCAATAGGTCACTCTTAACTTCCCATTACGCTAGGTTTAAACTGTCGACTTTTTGTTAGTAAATCTTACACTGTCCCAAGCTGAATACTGCTCTTTAATGTGCAGACAATTTATGAAATGCCCTTTCATACCACATATTATATTCCCATTTCCTTTTTCTTGTCGTTCCTGTAAAAAAGAACAAGTGGCATTTGGAATTCTAAACAGAATATGCGGAAATGGTGATGTTCTGGAAAAATTCTCCTGCCGTAATGCGCACACGTTAACATATAAATTACAGTTACTATGTTAGTCTCAAAATGATCTACATATTACATGACATTTTAAAAACCATCCCAGTTTTGTATTCTGTTATGATTTATCCTTGAATAGTTACTTTTCATTCTCACTAAAAATGATACCATTAACAAAGGAAAAACCTTGAATTAACAAGGTTCTGGAATTTGGCCTGAAAAACAGATACCTCCTATTATTCATAAAGGACACAAATGGGTAAAAACCTGTGAATGTAAAAGATACGGGGGCCAATAATACTGTCTGGCACTTTCATCTTTTCGTCTCCTGAGATTTAATATACGCCGAGTAAATCATATTATTTACAATATTCACTCAATAACTGGAGAAATATTCGACCGAAACAAAAGCTTCAATTTAAAAAAATCAAAAAATCAACACGTATAATATAGTTCTACACGCCCACTATTTGTCAGTGGTAAACTTTAAACAAGCATGAAAAATGTCCATGTTATGGAAATGTTCTATATCAGTGTAATAGATCTAGTTGAAATATACTAAATAGTCAATCATGTGTAAGAAACAGCGATATTAACTTGAAGATTCTTCAGACAAGAGGTGTTGGAGGGGACCTTTGTGTCGAGTGGTCCCCCCCCCCCTCTCTCTCTCTTATAGATTTTTATATTATCCCTGTTTGAGGTTTAGTATGACACGAACAAAATGCTACACTGGTACTTAAATGATATGTTGGTGTCGTTTCGTCGGACTAAATCAGCGTGGTTTCCGCTTGTTGGTATTTTAGGGGTTACATGCTATTACAACTTGTAGCCCTTGGTCAATGTACGGGCAGAATTCTTGAAATATTTTTGTTAAGTTTTCATGAATAAGGCGCCAGATAATAACTGACATGAACGACAAATACCCAACATTTCTATCACAGAAATACGTCATCTTATATCTGATTTATTCCTTGGCGACCTGAAAGTTAAATGGTCACGAGATGTTGTGGCGGTTTTATCATAGTTTATTATAAACCAAATAAACGATTTCTCGCCATCAAATATTCACTTCTATCACGTATGGCTAGGTTATTATCTTGTCCGACTGTTTCAAAATCAGAACATAAGGACGTGAGCACTGGGAGAACGGCTAACCCGCGGAAATCAATTATGGGTATATGTACATCTAGTCCTCATTGGGTTTCATTTTAGGATTAGTCTGGGTCCATGACTAATGTAGTATGTTGCTTCAATTGGGGCCCATCTCTCACGGTGGCATATCGCTACGGAAATCTATCCATGTGGGGTTGAATTCACGACATAATCTCATTAACCTAGTAACGCATTTGCTAAAATGTTTACTGCGATTCATGCACTTCTAACTTACATGTATGTATTAAATAAGCTATTTGTTTACGAAACTAAACTAACTACAGTCTGCTTTAATATAAATGTACATGATAAATATGACGATATTGATATAAATTAATAACGGAAATAGATCACAACACACACTTGAACTGCAATATATTAGAAACAAGTCATGTTAACGTTTACAAAAAGTTGCATGTATATATTGAAGTAAGTAAATTAGTATACGTATTAGATTAACGTTTATATGTCGTGACATCCACTCCATGCATACGGCATATTCTAATGTCACAGCTGTTATCGTGAATATAAACATATAACCAAGCTTGGCTATGGCATTTTTAGTAAGTAGAATGGTAGATATTAATACAGACAAGATGATACTAAAAAAAACTGAATTAGACGTAATAATATCAAACACACAAAGACGAAATAAAATGAAGTAAACTGGGCCTAAACGTCCTACTGTTCTGTCCCAACTGGGCTAATGAAGACGGGGATACGCCATACAGTGTGCTATATGAGAGAAATTTTGCACGTACTCTTACATCGAATTCCAACTGCCAGGGGATCTTATACATGCAGCCAGTGTTTTGCTCACTTGACCACCGTATCTTCCTACACAAAGACGGAATATATGTAAAACAATTCAAAAATAATTTTTGAGAGGCATTAAGTAATTAAAAACAATTATTGATTTATTTAGGCGACATGGTAATCGAAAATTTATTTCAATAAAAGTACATTGGTGCAATCCGGTTTTATAGGTTGGATGTCAGTCGCATATGTTTCTGAGAGACTGGATGATGTTGATGAACTGTAACCGGAAGTTTTTATTATTTCTCTGTTGAATACATAACGCTATGTCTTATTACGTTATCTATATTAATTTCTGTGTTGTATACACCCTTTATGATTCAAATAGCATTGGTGTTTATTCTCTGGGCGTTTTCAAGCAAGTACAGTAACAAATGTGTAGAGTAATTATTTGTAGACAAGCAATAACAACAAATCAGAAACCATGCATGACAACAACAAGATCAAAGGCATGATAACAACACGATCAAAGGCAAGGTGCTTATGAAAGACTAGTGGGACCACTGATAATTGGCCTTAATTAACATTGGAGATATTAATAAGTGATTATAGGGGTAAATAACTTCAATTAGACAACCATATATGAGGTTAGGAAAAATCAAAGGAATAGTAGAGGATTGATAATAGGTAATAACAACAACGTAAAAAATGGGAACCCATACATGATACTAAACATCAGGGCTGTACTATTAATTTCAAATGTTTCATATGGCTCAACATTTCGTTTTACACTTATCTAATCGTAATCAGATAGTATGTGTAGACAATGCTAAAATCAAATCCGGTCTAGGTAAATTTTGGTGTTCCCAAAAGATCGATCTTGGGACCAATTCTATTTACTATCAATACTCCTTCCCTTGGTAAAATCATATGTAAACACTGTGTAGACTTCCATCTTTTTCAGACGACATCCTATCTAATAGAACCCCCATGTGATATTCCAGACAAGCAACAGCAATTGGAATGCTGCATCGGGAGCATTAGAGTATAGATGACTGCAAATTTTCTTAAACTGAATTCTGACAAAACAGACTACATGACCACTGGCTCAAAATCATGTCTTCCATCATTAGATAGGCAACCCATTCGTGTTAGATAGAAGTGATCAAATTAATCCTGTTCAAGCCGGTAGTGTTAAACATGTTATGTTAAACATAGATATGTCCAAGCATGTTGCAGCGGTATCGAAGGCACGTAACTTCCAACTGCACTTCATCGGTCGTGTACGGAAAATCTTAAATACAGATTCAAGTCCTTAATCAGTAGATTGGACTATTGCAATGTGTCACTTTACGGACTTCCAACTTCTTCTCCTCGCCAATTACAAAAGATACAAAACACGTGTAATCACCAGAACAAAACTCCACGACCATATTACACCTGTGGTCAAATACCTTCATTGGCTGCCCATAAGCAGGCGTATTCAATATAAAACTATTCTCCACACTTACAAGTGTATCATGGTTTAGCCTCTGACTACCTGAGTGATCATCTACAGATGAAAAGTGGAGAAAGAACAACTCAATCAACATCAAAACACGACCCTGTTGTTTCAAACACTTTCAAAGTTTTATGTGGTTATAGGGCTTTATCAGTAGCAGCAGCCACCCAATGGAATAAACTGCCAACATCATTAAAGGAAGTCAGAACATTAGAGTCCTTTAAATCACTCTTTTAATAGTGAACACCAACCGTGACAGTGTCACTCAGCACCATCGAGTGGGCCCGGTTCCTAGAAAATTCTTAAAAGTAAGCACAAAGTTATGCTTCACTTTTGCTTACGTAAGAAACTTTATGAAATACCGTCTCTATAGAAACTTCTCAAGACCGTTCTTACATAAGAACAAGCCATGTATGAGTCTAAGCACAGTGTGACTGGAAAATTGAGACTAAGATGCTCTTTAGCGTCACAAAAACAAATTTAGTATGCAAACTACACCGTAAATTCGTCTGCATATAGAGTTATAAATAGATCAACGACATTAACTTCAAATAGTCGATTTAGATGTATTTGACAAATAATGAAATAGGGTTTAACGTCCTACTGTTTTGCTTCTAAACTGGGCTTATGAAGACGGGCATACGCCATAAAGTGTGCTACTCCTTGGGATCTTTGACGTGCACACCAATTTTTACACGGGACCATATTTTTTCGTCCCATCCGAACGACTAGACAGCTTTCCTTGTCAGGTCCTCAGCCTGCATCACTGACAAGGGGATGAACCTTCTCGGCAGGGATCGAACACCCTACCTCTGCCCGATTCCTAAAAAAATCTTTAACTCGTTCTTGCGCTTAGATGTAGATTTGAAGTAGACTTTGCAAATAAGTAAACTTATCTTATTTCGTGTTAACAGAAAATTCTTAAGAACGTTCTTGTGCTTAGATTTTAAGTAGACTTCAGTGTAAGCACAAGCACGTTATTATGTGTTCCAAGAAAAAACTTAAGCACAACTTCGTTCTTAAAATTGCCAATTTAAGCACAAGTCCAAAGCAAGGTATAGGGCTTGCTTACCAAACTTTAAGTCTGTTTCTGCTTCAAACAATATGGCTGACCGTGGATTTATTCGACGACATTTGCTACATCTTTTGATACCTAAGAGTCAATTGAAAGACAGAAAATCCTTTAGAAACATATTCTCGAGAAGAATGCTATAGAAAATTTCGCTTCTACCCTAAACATAATTCATTTATTTCCAAATTGGTAAAAAACACACACGCGGGCTACTTAAAGATCAGGCGCTCTCACAATTATTCGGTCTGTTTGCATGTGCTTGCGTTTTGGGTTGTTTTCCTTTGTTTAGTTTGTGGTACATTTTATATGTGTAGGCCTATGGGGAACGCGTCAAAGGCATCAGGGGATTACGTGGCTAAGTGGGTAAGACGCTGGTTCGCTAGCCTGGAGGTCGGGTGTTCGACCCCTGCATTGGCCGACGACGTGGTTTATCCGTGTCAGTGATGCAGGACGGAGTACAGCTGTCTTGTCATTCGGATGGGACGAAAAAACGAGGTGCCGTGTACAAACTGACGTGCACGTAAAAGATCCCTTGGCAGTTGGAATTCGATAGAGTAGGCCGTAGCGCCGCTGCCCGGGCAAAATTTCCCTCACAGCACACTGTATGACGTATGTCTTCATTACCCCAGTTTAGGAGCAAAACAGTAGGACGTTAAACCATATTTCATTTCATTTCATTTGTTAAATAATAAAATACATCTAAATCGACTATTTTTCGGGAAGTTAATGTCATTGTTCTATTTATAACTCTATGCAGACCATAGAGCTATAGAAACTCTGTGATGCAGACGAATTTACGGTGTAATTTGCATACCAAAAATGTTTTTATGACGTTAGAGAGCACCGTACTCTCAATTTACCAGTCACAATGTGCTTAGACTCGTACTTAACTTGTGCTTACGTAAGAACGGTCTTGAGAATTTTCTAGAGACGGTATTTTATAAAGTTTCTTACGTAAGCAAAAGTGAAGCATAACTTTGTGCTTACTTTTAAGAATGTTCTAGGAATTGGCTCTGGCTAGCGTCTTACCCACTTAACCACGTGATCCCCTGATGCCTTTGACATGGTCCCTATAGGTCGATAAGCTAAAAAAAAACCCACCAAAATACGCAAGCACATGCAAACAGACGGAATGATTGAGGCAGTGCCTGATTTTAAAGTAGCTATGTCTCTAACTCAAAGTCATCCAGAATCTTCGACACTGAAAACACGAATTATTTGTCAGTTTAAATCAAAATTGATGATGTGATCTTACCGGAAAAAGATGGGCTTCTGAATATTTTACCATTGGTACACGAATCGTGTACCATAATGCGTTTCAGCCCAGTTCTAGCAAGAGACTCGGGGAACAAGGCTGCATTGTATCAAATCAAACGGCGCATGTAGACTGGAATAACTAGACGCTAGAAATTTGCATTCGATTGACACTGTTGGCAAATTTCGCCGCACATAACTGATTTGAAATTGGAGTAAAAACGGAAACAATGAATGTAAATCAGTTTATATACATTCATATTAGAGTATTATATGCGTTGCGACCCACTTGTGTCAATTTCTAGGTCCCAAGGCCAAAAGTTAGCGATTTAGCTCCTTACAAGTTGCCTGCGTGTTGTTTACCAATTTGTAAATAAATAAAATGTTTTTAGTGTAGAAGCGAAATATTCTATAGCATTCTTGTCGAAAATATATTTCTTAAGGATTTTCTGTCTTCCAAATGTCTCTTAGGTATCAAAAGGTGTAGTAAATGCCGTCGAATAACTAACTATACGGTCAATCATATTGTTTGAAGCAGTAACGGGCTTAAAGTTGGTAATCAAGCCCCTATACCTTGCTCGAGATTTGTGCTTAGATTGACAATTCTAAGAACGAAGTTGTGCTTAAGTTTTTTCTTGGAACACATAATAACGTGCTTGTCCTTACTCTAAAGTCTACTTAAAATCTAAGCACAAGAACGTTCTTAAGAATTTTCTGGGAACACAAAATGCGATAAGTTTACTTAATTGCAAAGTCTACTTGAAATCTAAGCACAAGAACGTGCTTAAGAATTTTTCTAGGAATCGGGCCCAGAGGTGCTCTATAAATTCATTATTATTATTTACCACACTAATATCTGGAAGAGTTGTTATATTACCGACGTTTTCTTAGAAGTGAGGGATTGGCCAATAAAACGGTATGTTACGGCGACTTCTTGGCATGACATACACGGAACTGTTGGTAAACCACTAGACTAGATCGTCAGCGCTGATTAATTAATTTATGTCTGACGCCACAGGCCTAAAAGCCGTGCGTATGACCTCTGACGCAATCTTCCGGTACAACTTGCCAGGTTTTCATGTGGAGTAGGTCATCAAAAGTATAAAAAAACGAAACGAAATCGAAGCGTATAATTGTTTTTCTATTATGCCCTGTTCATGGTCGTTCTTTGTTTTTAATTTCAGATGAAAGTGAATTTTCCATGTTCATAACGGATTTATATTTGCTAAGAAACAGGTAAGTTTACATAAAACAAAAACTCAGTGTTATAATTTTCCAGTGCCTTTACATTCAAATCAATGAATTATTTTCGTCAAAAAGATTTTAAAAGTAAGTTATAGATCAATCAGCAACCCAAGCGGATGTAATTGCGAACCGGCATGGGCCACAGAACGCTATCAGAATTCAATGCAATAGCATGCGTTTAGATGATAAAATCACATGAAGTTATACAAATTCTACAATGTCTTGAGATTTCATATATTTGTTCGTTACAGGCGCGGATCCTGAGGGGGGTCCGGACCCCCCCCCCCCTGCTCAGACTTGAAAAAATTTTATGCGATTTTATTGGTGATTTTTAGACCTGTAATTTTGAAATTTACCTTCCGGAAATACGTCAGAATGCACCAAATTGAATCTAATCCACCAAATTTTTCTGGGGGAGGACCCCCAAACCCCTGGAAAAAATCCTGGACCCGCGCCTGCGTTATCTTGTTTAGTTTGTTCGTTATATCTTTTATTAATAAGACACTTGACTTAATGTAATTTCACGTTAGGTTAGTTAAAGACAGAGAACCATAAAATAATAATCGTCGAATTCATTCATTCCGTAAAAATACAATTAGAACTTTCAACAAAACTTTCGCATTATTGCTTTCATAAAATGTTAATAGCAGGAGTTAAGTAAATATACCTTCACCAGCCCCTTCTTTTCTTCCGGGAGATCACGGAGGCTAAGTGGGTTAGAAGCTGGCTCGCTAGCCTGGGGGTCAGATGTTCGATCCCTGCATTGGCCGAGAAAGATCATCCAGATTTCCGGCGTGGTTTCTCTAGTTGTCTAGTCGTTCGGATGGTACGAAAACCCGAGATCTTGTGTACAAATTGGCGTGCTCGTAACTATCCATTGACAGTTTGAATTCGATGTATAAGTAGACCATAGCGCCGCTGTCCGGGCAATATTTCCCTTATAACACACTGTATGGCGTATAGTCGTCTTCATTAGTCCAGTTTAGGTGCAGAACAGTAGAAGTTAAACCCCATTTCATTTCATTTCTCTCCATGGGTGGCTTCATCCCGCTACAAAATGACCTAGTTTGTGTCGAGTGGACGGTAAAACCCATCTCCCCCTCTCTCTTTCTCTATTTATCATGTACTTAGTTATGCGGCGTTTACAGTTGAAAAATTCCCATAACGCAATAATCATCAAACCAGCTAAAGTTCTATTTTGTTGTATATAGAAATAAGGAAAAAATTTGTTTCTGATAGCGATAAATGACCAGTAGTCTATAAAATGGTGTACGTGTTTACAACTACATTCCCTAACAAACACATAAAACCGTCAGACTTTATTAGTCTTTAGAGGATAATGTTTGTGCCAATAGAAAACCATTGATGTTATTCACCCAAACCATCTAAATGTCATTTACAGTGCCTTTGATTAATTATGATTGACCCCATACTTGTACAGAAAATTACAGATCATATAATTGACTTGCCGGTTGTACGAACTCTTAATGTTAAGTTGGGAGTCATTTGTGTAGCACTTTGTCTAAATATACAAGTGTTATTTGCGAGCTCTCTTGCTGGGAATTTATGCAGAAATAATTTGCTCTAATGCTCATTTTTATGAGGTTTTATTGGACTATATGGATAACTTCTGACGTGTTTGAGAATACACACGAAATTCAGCCTAACGGGAGTTGGGGCTTAACTAAGTGGTATTGATTTTTGGCAATTTGGATGGACCCAAGAGAAAGTGTCTTCATCTCTTGATCTGGCTTTTCCTTTACAACGGATACTAAAAAAATATTATAACTAGAAGTTTTGTCTTTGTGAGTGGTTGTAATATGAGTGACGCTAAGAGATAAAATATTATGTGATTTCTTTGTGGATTCCCTCGTTGAATTATGATAGTTTTTTGATATACCGATCTCATCATTTGTGGAGTTACTGGCAAGTAAGTTTTTTTTTCTTTTGAAAGCAGACGAGCAAATTAGAATTGAAGCATCATCTATTGCGTGTTTCGTTGGCAATGCATTTTTCTGCATTTGGAGGGATTACTTTATAAATAGCTGTATGCCAGAATAATAAGACAGTGCAACGAATCAGATTAGATCCCCAACACGATGTGCTCCCCATCAGAGATATAACGTGTTTGCATAACACACTAACAAGAGAACGAGTATAAGTAAAGCATATCCCACCCCTTGCATGAATAATCCACAACAACACGTACTTATTAATTGCCAATTTACGTGTATAACCTATAGGATATGATGCAGATATTTAGTAAACATTCTAAATTCAGACTATCGGAAGCACGCAGAAGAAATTGACTGTGTTATTGAATTTGAAATATTTACACGGCATGACGCTCTTGCGAAGATAAACTGTGGTTTATTCCATTGATTTCTTTTATCTCTTAATCTTGAAGATGTTGATTCAAATGTTTAACTCGTACCTATCAAAATTTATAGTACCTGATGTATGCAGGCCCGTGGCTAGCGGGGTTCTCTCCTCGGGTGCAAACCGAATTTCCCAAATTCTGCGAAGGGAGACCACCCCGGCCCCCAGAAGCCACCCCCCAACATTTTTGGTTAGCTACACGGGCCTGGTATGTTTATGAAATCAAGAATTAGTTAATGATGTAAACTTCGCAAGGAAATAAGAAGTGGGGTCAGGTGTTGTTTGAAAACTATAAGCATACATTTTATAGAACACGACACCCACCAATGTGACCGCAAGGCATGTTGCTAGTTTAAAATAAAGTATTGAATCTGATGTATTACATGTAAATGTATTTAAATTAGTATGGACAAAGCTTTACAACATTAATGTTTTAATTCCACATTATAAGTGAGTTATATTCCATAACTACTGTTATCTACAAATGTGAAACATTATACTCCAACAGATTTTCACCCAATAAAAATTTAAATAAAATCAACAATTTCATTTTTAATTCAAAGTGGTCTGGCCATTTTAAGTGTATCTTGGCGTCTGTTAAATACGACTAATTTTAATCCAGCAACGGTTTGGATCATTTCACCTTCTTTTGAGTGTTAATGTTGCGGATTATGGAAAGATTGGTGTCCATCGCATACCTTATTATCAAATAATCGACAACTTTATCAGTTATTTGGGGACTTTTTAAAATGCATACATTATTTTATTACCTTTACCAGGGGAACTATTTGCAGTATTCTCAATACTATTAGTTTTATATGAAACATACCGTAATTTGAAGGTAAATAGATTCTATTGTATATGTTATTACCTAATTCCAACCGTTGTAATTAAATTAGTACACAACACAGTCGTTCAAATCTGTTTTAAGTAAAAGGGTGTTGTAATATGGATAATCAAACACATCCGACTATATTAAAACAAATCATGAAGAATATACTGGCTTAAAGTTTAAAGGAAAAAGGATAGAATTGTTATTACTTTTTATCTGTGTGAAATTAATAGAAACCAATGTAAACATGAAGTTACCATGACTTAAGTTACTATTGATTAATTTGAATAATGTTTGGATCAAATGCTTTGTAATCAATGTGCGTTTGATATGTTTCATAATATATGAAATGTAATATGTTTTTTATTCTGGCATGCGAGGGTCTCACATAAAGCAAGCACATCTTCCGTCTTTTAAATCGAACCCTATCTAATACCGGTTTATCATAATAAAACATCTTTGGTAGGAAATCAATCTTCAGTTTTATTAACAAAGATTTATAGTCGTCTACAATTTCTCTCGGTGTATCTGGTAAACGTCACAAACATGTAAGTCTGTGGTCGGCTATTTACTGATAATTTACTAGTTTGTGAACTCTTCGAGTTGATAGTCTAGTAGGTGTAACATTATTATATTAACTTTACAATCCATGGCGTACTGGTTCATGTCAAATCTAATAATAACATTATTCAAAAGATTTCAATATTGTGAACATTTGTGTCTTCTGAAAATATATGCTCACATAAAATGTTTGTTTTTACATTTGTGGTATTCGCTATACATATAAAATGCACGGAGTCAGATTTTGCAGCCTCAAAACCAAACCGACCATTTTCAGCCCACCTCTAAGTTCGGAAATCCCACAGGGTTCACTGTTATAAATATGTACTCAGTGGGATGAAACTTAGAATTAAGCGGCAATACTATATACCGGAAAACACCATGTTATACTGAATACCGGAAAACACCAGAAAAACACTAAATATCGACAAAGACACTTAATACCGGAAAACGCCCTAAATAGGTAGTCCGCAACCTGATGCTCTGTGTGCGTGTGTTAGGATACGGTTAGATTTTTCCATTGTGGATTAGGGTTAGGGTTAGGGTTAGTTTGTTGTGTGTTTTCCGGAGAACCAGGCCCAGAGTTTCCTATTTATGGTGTTTTCCGGGATTTAGTGTGTTTTTCTGTATTGAGTGTTTTTCCGGTGTTTTCCGGTATTAAGCATAACATGTTGCTTTCCGGTTGTTTTCCGGTTGTTTTCTGGTGTTTTTTGGTATTTTCCGGTATTTACCGGTATATAGTATAGCACGAATTAGTAGTAAACACAATGTCCATTCGACCAATCATGTGGAATCTCATAATTATTAGTCTCAGAATTAATATAAATAGAAAAAGAAAGTCTAATGTTAAAACAAAACGAAATCAAATAATTAATTTTAATAAAACGAAACGAAATCAATGAATTGATGTTGATAGAAGAAAGGAAATAAAAAGATTAATGTTTATAAAATGAAACGAAATCAATGAACTAATGAGCAACAAAAGTAAGTATCTTTGGTGTCTATCTTAATGAAACATGATAATATAATTCTAACCATTAAAGACAAATTATGCTTATTTAACTGCTTCATCAGACCTGATTCTCCCCATGATTTTTATTGTCCGGTTTTATTACATTAGACTTCCAGCTCAGTCTGGCGAAATAAAAAAGACATCCAAATAATTTGCAATAACGATTTTACGGTGATTAACCACAAGATATTTCAATGATTTGTTCCAACGAACAGACATTTTACATCCCTTACATTGCAGTTCTTTACCGTCATTCTTATATTAAGATTGCTTTTCAAACAATGAAATGTGCACTGGTCAGCAGCTATAGTCCGGTCTCACGAATGGTTAAACAATCTCAAAAGATTTCAATAATGCATACATGCAAATGGTGACAAGGTGAAAACCCCATTAAATTAAAAAAAAAAACGACGTCTTTAATTTAAGATCGCAGTTTGCAAATGATGGAATTGTCCAAAAATACGAGTTACCAAAGCACGTATATCCTAACAGTAAGATTCTACTTCTATTAGATTAAAACATGTAATAATCGGTTCTTTGTTTTAGGAGATCGATGCTTACTTGTCACGACACCAGAACTAACTTTTAATCTGAACTGTATAACATTTATTATCCATTTTAAACAGTATTTGATATTACAAGAATCAACTCGAATCGTCCAATTATTATTTCAATTACCATCAATATGTTTTCTCGTTAAACATACGTTTATAGAAAGCCCACAATCTTATAGAGAAGTAAAGGTTTCAATTATTGAAAAGACGAATATATATTTACGCCTCGTAGACAAGGTCGCATTATTTTATATCATTGCATTGTATGGCTTTAATCACGTTTTCAAGATTTATTTGAATTGTTTATATCTGATTGAATTAATTCCTTTATTCATGCATGTTTGGAGAACATTTGCAAAGGAATTCAAAATTATATGACAATGCTATTTCTATATAAATCAAATTATTGGAAAAAGAACAATTTAAAAAGAACATTTGCAATTAGTGTTGTATTTGTTAGTTCCAGGACACTTTAATGATTTACACAAACCTAGTTAGGAGTTTCAGACGAGTTTCATTGTTGTGGTCTGGTTATAGTAAGCTCAATTTAACTTATGTTTGATTTTTGAATTGTTATTTGATTCTTAGACGTTGTCGAAGTTGGACAAGCGTTTTTATTTACTTGCCAGAGAAAATAAGATTAGCGGAGTAAGTTTCTGGTTTGTGTGAAATTGTGTCTAAAGTGGCGGCGTGGAGGAGGTCGCACAGACGTCAAAGACTACTTCATATACGCCTAATATACTCAGATTTGCTTTTTAAACACTCTTCGAGACGGAAAAGGTAGATATTTTTTTTCCAATTGTAAAATCTTCGATAAACAAGAATGTCTCTAGGCAGTAATAGTTTTTCGATTTTCAGTACAGACTAGAAGAAATTATATCCATTAACATTCATTAAAATTTAATGAGTACAGGTTGCAGATGATTTGTTATTGGTGTTCAGATTTCAGCACGGAACAGTGGACAATGAATTACGAACTATTCTACAGATTGGCGTGGGGTTTGGGCGTTCTTAAATGAATACGCATCTTGTCACAATTGTACTATTTTGGAGGTGCGGAAGATATGTTGATCCATACAATGTTAAAGTCATCTCCAAAAAGCGCATCTGTTGTCGCTAAATTACAATTTAAGCCTTGACATTGGGTGTAGTAAGGGATTTATTCAGTTCAGTGTAATATATTTATATATGTAATATATTTTATATGTACGTATCATGACTTATGTTAATGTAATAGTGATAAATTAGATGTAAATTCATTTCATCTAGTAAACTATAGTTGATATCTAAATCTGGACCTTGTAGGGTTGTCAGCTATTTAATTCAATATAATATATCATAGTTTGTTTATCATATAAAGAACTGTGTTATGACTGGGGTTAGGGTTGGTATTAGTCATGTAACTATACACAATAAACATTACCATAATACCATTGTAAAGGAACTGAAATCAAATGAGATGGTTTTTGATTTCCCACTTTTCTTTACCGACTTTAATGAAGACGGGCACACGCCACGCAGTGTGGTATTGGACATTTTGCTCTTAGGACAGTGTTGCGGCCTACTCTTATCTAATTCTAAATTGTTAAGTGTTCTTTTACGTGTACGGCAACATTACTTAGTTTTTTTCGCCCAACCCGAACCCGTGATACCCAGGCTATCGAGCTAGTTGTTCGAATGGGATAAAAGACCGAACTGGGTCGCATGTACACGTTGACTTTCCCATAAAAGATCACGTCCTGTCAGATGAAATTCAGTAAAGAGTAGGCAGTAGCCCCGCTGTCCGGACAAAATTTCCCTCATCCCACAATGTATTGTATATGCCCAGTCGGAGCAGAACAATAGGACGCTTAATCCCATTTCATTTCACCACGGTTCCCCACTACAAAGGTGATATCGTTCAATTACGAACACATTTGCTATTTTAATGATAATATCTGCCACACATAGATCTATGTCGTTATTATTCAATATTATGTGTAATGTTTACTGTAGTAATCAGACCGTATAGTCATTAAGTGGGTGTTATGTCACGAAGGTGTTATAATCGTGACAAAATAAGTAATATACACCACTACTGGTAGTATTTTTTGTGTATTCGGCAGTGGTGGATATTAAAAGTAGTCACGCTTTTACTCTATACGTGTCATCTTTTATTGCTAAGAGAGCCACATTGAATCAGTGGGTAGGCACTTGCTCAATAAAGTTCACGAGGATTTTCCAAAATATAACCACATTAAGTTCACCCAAGTACACCCCCTATCCACTTGATTTCATAGATTGATTTTATCCTTCTTATTTGCACATTAAACACAGTAACGATCTATATTACATGACGTGTTTGTCTGTGGATTAAACAGATTCCAGTCCCATTCTATATACCCCAAATAGTAATGACTGTGACGTTTTGTATGTGTGTGTTCTTTCTCTTTCTGAAATACACCCCGTACCAATGTTCCTTCGTTTGTTATTGTGCTGTGCTGTTGTGTGAGTTTTTGTTGTGTTGTTGTGCGAGTTTTGTTATTTTGTTGTGTTGTTGCCTGCGTTTTGTTATTTTGTTGTGCTGTTCTGTGAGTTTTGATATTTTGTTGTGTAAGTTTTGTTATTTTGTTGTGCTGCTCTATGAGTTTTGTTATTTTGTTGTGTTTATGATCTACTCTGCGCGACTAAAAGACTCGAATGTAAAATCATTCTGAAATTTGAGGTTTGAGGTAAAGTTTCATGGTCATCTATCTCCATTTGAATTGTTAGGGGAGTCGAATGTTAACTTGTTGAAAGAATCCAATAACCTTATATTTGTGTTAAACGTACTCTCAAAAGCTAACCCCCAAAAATGTTTGTAACGTAAGTATCTTCCCATGTAGTACCTCTTCTGTAGAATCCCCTGGTAATTGTTGAACCATTGATATTCAGTAATTAGTGTGGCGTCATCTGACTTAATCATATAATTAATGTAAACATATCGATTCGGCTACAGCATGATGAAAGCTTCACGATATATTAGTTAATTTAACATGGTCTGTCGGTATTGACCGTGTGTCTGACTCGGGGTTCCTCAGAGACCTACTGGATTCACATTCAGACAAACTATTATTTGATATCCTAAAATTATTCTTGCTGTGTTTCACCTTTGTTTAACGAAGGGATTAATTTCATTTCATTCAATTTCCACTGTTTCATACCGTAATATTTAAGGATTTCGCCCTCAGATCTTTTACTCGATGTGGATGATGAATTGAAAACGTAATTGTATATATATAGGATTCAGATATGACTAAAGTAAATAAACGTGGAAATCGTTTCACAGTGTTAAAACCAAAGTAGTCTAAGAAAATCCCCCTTGCTATGTCATTTTTCTAGTTGAGCGTTAATTAGTTGTTTTATGGGTTTTATTTGTCTGGGACACAAAAATTGTCAGAACCGATATTAGCAAGTTGTTAAAATAAAACATGTGTTGTGGATTCCATCGATAAGATTTGTCTTCTATCTCACAGTACAGTCATTGTTTGCAATGTTAAATTCCCCCACAGAAGGTAGAACCACATGTCATACCAACCGTACTCTGCTTCCTGCACAATATTCATCACTATATAGAGCTAAATGTAGCAATCGTTCGGACTTGCATTGCATTTCAAAAAATGTAATATATACGTCATATCGGTTTAAGGGATATAAACCTATATTACAATATCTTTTAAAATATTCTGTGGTGTTCTGATGAAATATACAAAGATTCAATGTAAACGCAACAATTTTATTGTTGAGTTGCAAATCTAGTTTGAGAGACACACTTTAATCTTGCAATCCTGGGGCCTATTTCACGAAATTTTAACTAAGATAAGATCCCAATTTTAGTAATTTGATTGGATAATATTAGATTGATTTTAGTGCTTAGCCAATCAAAATTGAAGTATCAACTAAAATTGGATTTTATCTTAAGTTAAAATTTCGTGAAACAGGGCCCTGAACAATAATCAGAACATGGCGACAAGTGAGAATGGTGGTTTAACGTTCGCGGAAACAGGAATGTTGATAAAGATTTTGTTGTGAAGACAGACACGGAGAATAAAAATGTGGCTTTGAAAAGCTAAGATCAGCAGAACTATAGGTACCATAGTTCCACTGAAGACGCAGTGATATGCTAAGGTTGGCATTGGACACCAAGAACGCACCATAGCATTTACTAAAGAGGGCAAAGGCCACACGGACCTCGACGGGGACCTGGGTCTCATCTCATTGTTATCCACTGGATTGTCGACAATTCCCAGAGAACGACCAAAGCCTGTACGGCTATGCTTGCAAAGCCTCGACAAGACCAGCACATCTTCCTGTGTTAAAGGGTCTCCACATGAAGCCGCTGACGACATTTGGTGTGTTTGCATGGCGTCTCAGTAGATCTAAACATTGCTGACATTGCTAGTTAATAATGAAAATAGGATATTGTTTTTCCCGTTCGTTGTATATATTGTGTTATACTAATACTCAGTATTTGATATACCTTTATTATTATATTTATAGGTTTATTCGTTATGAATTCCTGATGTTAATAGCACGAATCTAAACAAAAAACTGCGACTTGTGGGTTTTATGAAAAAAGCCATTTGGACTAATAATTTAAATAAAGTACATAAAAAAACTTCTTTTTTGTTACTACCTGCTGGGTCAAATGCTTTAACCGTAATTCAAATGATGGAACCATTGTTAACAATTAAAAAAAATACATAAAATCATGCATGTTTGGTGTAAGTTTTTAAATTAAAACATAAAAACATGCATGTTTGATGTAAGTTTTTATATTAAAACCGACACGAATAAAAAAAAATCAGTGGTAAAATTATAAACATCGTTTCAAGAACTCAACTAGAATCAAGAAATTTGTAATATTTATTTGATTTTAATAGCCCCTTGGATGTTTCGTGGAGATGAAATGCTACACTAATGATTTATCCTTTTATTTGTATTGATTTTATCAACATCTACTATAAGTGTCTTATATTGACTGCAACCTTTTTAATCAACTAGTGAATAAAAGACGATGTCAAGTGCTTAAGGCAAGGTTTCTCGTATTATAGAGAACTACGATTAGAAACGGGTTAAACAGTATGTGGAAAATATAAAAGGGGGATAATTAGGGGAGATAAAAATGATCTTAGGTTTCAAGACAATATAGTATGGAATTAGCTGTTTAGATATAGTTTATTCACCCTCCCCCCATAATTCCAGTCTTTACCTTTACCCCCCCCCACACACACCAACAATAACATAAGTTTTGTCTATTGTAAATATGTTCAATACTTGTCAATTCAGACCTTAAATTTGCCACTCTTAATTATGAATTTTCCAAGGGTAGTAACAAGTTAGTATACAGGAGAGTTATATCGGTCGTTGTAGGCTCATAATTTATAGCAATTGGTAACAGTACGAAACTGACTAATTTATCCAATTCAACTGACATAGCTTTATAATTTGGAATGTTGCTTTGAATATTTGTATAGGAATGTTAAGTGAGGTATTAGGAAATCGATACCCCTACTTATTATACAGTACTGAGTTTGTTTAACAATAATTATCTGTGTCATCTGCACTATTTCTTCATATAATGTATCTACTTTGTAACATAGACAGAACATTATAATTATAGAATTTCAAGATTTATCCCAATGGTAAATTATAATCGTATCTGAAAGTGATTTAAAATAATGTGGTATTTCAAAATATACAGATTTTTTTGTCGCCCGTATCCGTCCGTCTGTTCGACATCGATACAGGCGCATCAGGGGCTAAAGATATCATTCGATTGATTTGAAATCCAAACAAATGGTTAATGATCATGAGACGAAGACGTTTTCTATTTTCAATCATTTCTGATAATTGATTTCAGGGGGTTTTGTCCTAATCAATGAAGTGCCCAAGGTTATTCAATTTTCTTGGAATTTGTGCAAAGTACTTATATATGTTCAAGAGACGAATAAGTCGAGTTTGTAATCCAATTACCAGTACATGTTTTATATGTTAGTGCTATGAAAAATCCATTAAATTTTTGAATTCAAACTTGTTCCCCTTGGTCAGTCGTTGGTGTCTTATAAATACTCTCGTTACTTACACGAAGGCATATAAAGAAAGCAACTGTTGTGAGTCTGACAACATATTTTTTTAAAAACTATTTATGGTAAATATTGTCCCACACTGTTCTGCAGTTTTGGCTCACATATAATATTGAGCCGTTAGCAAAATCCATGTTTGAGAGCAGAAACGTCATAATTTTGAAAAAAACAGTATCAGAGAATAATCTAGTCCAATAAACTACAGATATTCTTCTGATGAAATCATGTCCTGTCCTGTCTTTGATGTATACTTGATAATGGGAGTAATTTTGTTACAGCAATTGTTAATTGTATTAGAAATGCTCTATATTTTAGCATTGACATTTGAGTTCACTTGTTCCATCCTATCGCATTACGCCCTAATTGTAACCCAAATAATGACGACTTCTTTAAATTGCCTCAGTGGCATAATTCTTTGTTAAACGATGTACTGGATTATCGGCTAAGTATACTAACAAAGAGTTTACTAGAGATGACTTTGCCTCTCTTTAATTACCCACAAAGAATGGACAGAAAGTGAAGAGTTACATTTCATGAATCTAAATTGATCTCTTTTCATTTAGTTTAGTAAAAAAAAAAAAACTTTGATATCTTGAAAGATTTATTACGTTCTTTAAATGTTAAAGTTGACGTTGATCCCCGCCATCTTGTCTTACTGATCTCGATTACGTGAACGATTTTCACGATCTGCAAAATGTTTGTAGTTAGACTGTCCATTTTCAATTTCAAATAAAGTAAAGGCGCGAAATCAAAGGTTTTACGTTTCGCTGGAACTAATTCGAGGGCGATTTTTCCTGAGCCTTTGTAGCTTTTTGTATTTCGAATTTAAGATTCTGATATCCAAAATTTAAAATATAGTTTCAATGAGTAGGAAAGTAGGAAATTCGTTGTTCAAACCAATATTCGGAATGTGGGCTTTATTCAGGGATGCGGATCTGTCTCTAAGTAAATATATTTCTATTTCTGGTGTTTACAGTTTAAAGTATAAACATTTCAACGTCAAATATAAGCACGCGGTCACATTGGTCATTTATCACGAAAGCTGAATAATATCTTATGTCCCTTGTTGGCGATTAGCTTTTATCCACATTTTCTGTAGAGTCTAGAGAGTTTTAAAATACACAATATGATAAATATACGAGTCCATCCTTGACATAACAAATGGAAATCAACCATCTTTATACATTTTTGATTTACGCGTAAGAACGTGTTGCAAAAAAACAGATCCCATAAAATAGCTGTTATAAATGTAAAGTTTGATTTGTCCAGACATAAACCTTATTTCACAGCGCAAATAATGGCGTAAAAACTGCAAGACGTATAGATCTTTTAACTTTTTTTCCCTTAAGGTCTCCTTTTAACGTATAAGCGGTGTTCGGTAATTCCGATTTACATCAATGCGGTGGACAAACACAAGAAAAATTAGTTCTAATTGGATCGTAGGATATTAAGAAAAATGTCCAAGCAGTAGGAAAAATATGTGAATATTATTCGCTATTTATATAGTTTTAAACACTACACATTTTTCTTATTATAGCCGTTTGACAGTTTAGAAGAGAGCGCGGTCTTTCTTATTGATTTTTCTTGCCATAGATATATCACTGTGACAGGTAAGTACAACATTGAGATATAAAAAATGCCAATATTGAGCTGATCATTGATAATGTGAAGAAACAACGCGACATTTCTATAAATTCTTTGTAGTTACAAGCGTTATGCAGTGCCATCTAACTTGATGAATTTATTAGCTTGCCGAATTCGCCGTGAAAGCGTCGATTGATTTTAGGCCAATTTCATTTTTTCAGAAACAAATCCGAAAAGTTTTTAGAGTGCTGATGGCTGTGAATAAGGATTTTAGATGCTGAAAGGCATTCGTCTTGAACAATGTAAACGCATTCGTTAGCTTACAAATTGTTTTGCCAATAGAACTGAGAGGCTGTTTTCAAGAAAATACATTACAGTTGTTGGTAGTAATTCTAGTCCTGGAACAAGTTAATTTCCCTTATTTGAAACCTTTAAGCAGTGCATCGTAAACATTAAATCATTTGTTTCACTGGTAATTGTTATTTGCGTCGACCAAGTGTCGATTTAAGAGCATATAATAGATAGTCGTTTATCGTGTTACATCAATACCATTAGGGCTATTATTTAAAACATTTCCTTAAAAAGATGTTTCTAATCTGAAAAAAAAATGGACTGACTTCTACGACATTTAAAGGTGTGAAGAGGTTGACGTCATTACCCAATTTTAAGACATTGGTTCGGGCGTCCAGCTATTTGAAGTAATTCCTTAAATAAAATTTATGTTTAAGTTACGGATTAACACTTAACATCCACCAATTTCTATCCCAGGAAATTCAAAATTCTACATATGGCGGATGAAACTCAAAATTCTAAACATGGGCGGATGTTAGGTTGCAGGTTGGGGCCACCTTGACAATGCGATTGGATTTAGTGAGATTAATTTCACTTTCTAACACGGTTGACATTTAAGAAAAAATACTTTTAGTGTGTCGGTGTCATAGCGGCAACTTGTTCCGATTGACGCATTCTTTCATCAAATAGCCTGAATTTATCCCCACGCTAACGTTTTGGTCATCAATTCAATTTACAATACGACAGAAATACCAGGAGACCATGAAATTAATGTTTTCTTTCAAGCGAGTGGTTTTGCTGTCGCGTGTTGAAATCAAGTGTACCTAAACTTTCACAAATTACAGGGCTACGAGGCTTTACTCCAGGGAGTATGTAAGAATAAATTAAGCACCACACTGCAATGTATTTAACATCATTTACAATATAAAACGATTTAATTTAAGGGGTATTTCGCGTGTTTGATTCATAAGGTACGTGCTTTATCTAAACTGGATAAAGATAATAGTATAGATCTAAAGCGAATTGTTCAGTTTGTCAAAAACGTAAAAACTACCCAGATAACATTTAATTCTGATTCTGTTATAGCCATATTACCTCTTCATTAATAGCCCAGTCGGAACAGAACAGTAGGACGTTAAACCCCATTTCATTTCATTTTAAGTCAAATTGCTGGCGGTTACTAAATTGATTTATTGATCGTTTGTTGGATTTGGTGACAATTTTTTTTTTTTACTAATTCTATATAAATCGCATTCCAAAAATCACCTTGCTCAACCCGGCATTATAGAAGTGAGTTCCATGGAATGGGCGAAATCTGTATCCCGATCCAGACAGCTTTAAAACAATATTTCACCACAATATGAAAATGAAGTAAATATATTCACTAAGCCATGCAGAAAGACAACGGCAATAACGGCGAAACACTCTTGGAAATGATTATTTGTACAGTCCATTGTGTATACCGACAATATACAGATCCCTTGACAGTACTCCTCCCCCCCCCCCTGTTTCTTAAGACCTATCAATGGTTCATATGGCCAATAAACCTCCCTGTACCTCGAATTAAATGACGAAAACAAGTAAATAACTACCGGTATTATGCATATATCTCGTTTATCCTTTGTTCTTTAATGCATTCAAATAGAAACAAATATCTGTTAAAGTTTGGCGTCACTGATCTTAGAAAACGTGTCTGAAGCAAGCTAAAGTGAAAACATATTAAGAATACTGAACTGCCCGAAAGTAACAAAGAGTTGACTCTTCTTATCACCCTTGTGTGTGAGTAATGAGTTCGTGCACTTTGTTCCTACCGTAAAATCTCTATATTCCCTTTTCATGGAATTCGTATAAGGTTCCAGAAATAACGTTATTTATATAGATAATCTGCACTCGAAAAGATATACTGTTTGTCATCAGGAAATTTTCTTTAATAAAGTATTCTAAGTTAAAAGTGAGATTTTCTTTATTTTAATTTATTAAATACTATACAAGATAAATATCTGTTCTCAGTGTAAGTCATGTTTATATGAGGAAGTGGATTTTTTGATAATAAACGGCTAAATATGCTGCTTATGAAGACTTCCAAAATATCGATTGGTAAACCTATGAGGGAGGCAATAGCATCCTCAAAGAAAACGAAAACAAACTGTATACATCTCCATCGCCAAATGTTATTTTATAAGGAAATCACGCGGTACCAGTCCCACAGTTACATTTCCTATTCCATACGATTTCTGATGGCGATTATGTTAAACGAGTCTCGAGTCAGATAATTAGTTTCACGCGCTACTGGTTGTTTTAAGCGCACATTATCTAAAATAATAATTACATTGTTTGTGTGAAGAGTAGTTTGGGCGACTTGAATAACTTCATTTTGAAACTGTTGATTTTGCCGTCTGTAACGGAAACGCTGCCTAATGTTGCGTTGAGCTCAATTACATCCTCGGGGGTCGTAGATGGGTTAATGCACCAGCAAATCCCAGCTTGTATGCTGTTTGATAGCTGGAGTCTCTGAAAAAAATGGCAACTCCCAGACTAGAGATTAATCTAAGTATTTAGTGGTGTAGTTTGTCTGACCGAACATCAACCATTTACTGTGATATAAAACAGAAAGATAACATTCAGATTTTAGGAGATACGGTTGTATTTGGTTCTCCCGCTCGGCATTATCCTTTCATAAAACACAGATAAAATCAGACTTGGTTCTAATGTAGGTTTCCAAGTAAATTCTTTAAGATAAGCAAAACGTATATAATCCAATGGACAGTTTAGTATATTGGGAAATGTAGGCGATTGTCCACCTGGCACATTACACGTTGAATAATTGGCATTGATTCATCAGATATGTATATATTTTAAGTTCGCCTCTAAATGCTACATTCATTGAAAATCTAAATAAAAATATCAAACTATATAACCCGAGGTGACAGTCTCTGTTTGTCTACATCCAGGAATAGACATTACATTTCCGTTTGCTTCAAGCTTGATGCCATAATCTAATTCTTATGACATAACTAGGGAATTGTAGTGCGAAACCATACTGAATTCAATGGTCCAGGGGTGATATTTCTTCTAAAGTTCCATATACTTGAAATGCCTTGTGGGATTCTAATTTATAATATCAGCTTTAACCATGGATACTTTTTATTGACTGTACAGTGAACCAAGTTACTTCCGTGCAAATTGCCTTAGACCTGTCGCCTTGGAGTCTGTGAAACAATGAAGTTGCTTGGTTATGGATAGAGATATGATTATCCATTAATTAAAAGTTTCGATGGACTCTAATGTTATAAAGTCAAAAGAGGCTAGTAATTTGTAGTTATTGGGAATTAATGTTATAAAGTCAAAAGAGGCTAGTAATTTGTAGTTATTGGGCATTGTACAACATCCAGGTCACTCCTCGTTTGTTCGCGTATTCACATACTCATCGGAAAACTTCTTGTAACGATAGTATATGAAGAAGGTAGTAAAACCCGTGTTTGTGTCGCAATATTTGTAATTGGTATAACAACTGGCTGATTCTTGTCTTTTTCCAGACGTGTAATCAGGCCCAATCCTGAAACAGAAAGCCACGAGTCTCTGAATGCCCGACTGTTGATCCATGATATTTTTACGGGGTCATCTTTTGGTATAGGTGATTCTAAAATCCCGAATGAAGGATGGCTTCCGGTTTTGGTCTTGTCGCATGTAGTATATGGCATATGTAATCCATGGCATAGCTTGACAGCAGATATGATTAGGGTCATATTTCATAGATTGTCTTTTAGTCAAGGTTAATTTACTGTTTTACAGCTATGATTTCGTGTTGTTTTAAACCAATGAGAACACATCAGCTTTAATTTACTTCTACGCAGAAAAAGTCATGTTCCATTCAGACATTTGTAGAGTTTGTAAATAATCAGAAGGCTCGTGTTCCTGTTGTTCAAATTTTCATGACTATTAAAGGATTTTCTCAGCTCCGCTGACAATAAGCTTTACGAACCTGATGATGCTCTAGGCACGGAAGACAACATGTCCTATTAGTGAAAGGATAATAATCCTGTCCGTACACTGTTTCACAGGATAACGCCCAATTTCCTTTTATTGGATCGACGAGGGTCAGTATCATAACAACACGTTTAATACGAGACTCACGCCGACATATTTGCCCTAACTTTGTGTGCTGAAGTCTCGCATTTCATGACGTTTTACTGCCTATTTGTTCAGAACAAGTACCCATCGGTTCATTTAGCACGATGTATGGTTATTTAGCACGGGCTTGAATCCAACTCTTTCTCATTGATTTTCTTATATGACTGAAACTCAAACGCCAAGATCCTTTGGTGCTTATAAGGTCTCTCGTGTTATTATCTCAAAGCCCGAGACCCCGTAGTTATAATTGAGTAAATGCGTGTAAATTCATTGGTGTATTGTAAAACCTAGATTAAGTGCTTTTGGGAACCTTTGTGGAAAACATGTTATTGATGTACGTTTGTTTATTCCTTCATAAGAGATTGTTTAGATTTAGATTAAACAGCCCATATTGAAACAAAAGTTTATCTTAAATATGTTTTACTTTAAAAAGAAAAGGCTAGCCACAAACAGACTATCAAATTTAATCGATGTTTATTAAGTATAATCATAAGTAATTGAAAATAAATCATTTCAATAAGCGAGGAACAGAAATGAATTGAACATAGACCATCCATCCATCGGGGATTTAGAGAATAATGTTATCCAGAAATTCAACATGATGGAAATTATGCAAATTGCCTTCTCAGAATAAGTTGGTTCGCTACTTTATCATGATTATACAAGAAGTAAATCGACGTTAAGCTTCAACATACTTATATTCGTCTGAAAATGATTGAATAAATGTTTGTGAAATTATAACTGTTGCTGTTGCTATCCTGTATTTGGTATTTAGAACTATCTCTGTTTTATTTCGTATTAAATTGGCCATGTAGGTTAGAAAACAACCACCGGGGAATATACTTACAGCGATTTTCTTTCTTATCCCTATCGAGAGAGCTGAATTAAAGAGCTGTCTATTGCAGAATTAATGTTAAATTGCGTTCGGGTATTCGCGTATATTAAGGTATGTTTGGCAGCGTTTAAAAGATCGGTGTACAGGCTTTAGTTGAATGTTTCTACATGTTATAGTATTAACTGTTGAGGAATCGATTTAGCATATTGCAAGTTAAGGAATTGTATTTCAAATAGATGCAACGGTAACAAATTCATCGTATTATTACAATGTCGGGTGTATTAACAGAATTCGTTTAATAAGGTAATGTATATTGTTTGTGTTTCCTTCTAATCAGAGGATTTGGAATAACCATTCCAATTATCCTTTCATAGAATATTACTTGGCAGCAGGTGTCTAAAGAACTAATATCGGTTCTTTTAATATTTAGAGTGGTATAGTATCACCAGTAAATAAGTATGCAAATAATTTCCTTCTAAACAAACAGTTTACTTCGAGAACAAATTGTTATCTGATCTGTTGAGTTTTTTATTTCAAGACTACTCCATTTGTATTGGTTTTATGGACTGTACATAAATTACAATGACCCAGTTATGTTTATAGAAATTCGTAATGTTACAGATACTTGATAATGTATCGAGAATTACATAATGATTATTTGTTAAGCACAATACATATGCCATTAATCTTTATTGTGATATAATTGGAACATTTTAAGTGACGAGTACAAACAAGTCACAAAAAATACGATAGTATATGATAACATTATGTAACAGTTCATATAGTTCTTTCGGACCGATATCTTTGACAGTCCACAATTTTAGATTTTCTTTCTATGGTAAATGGTATTGGTACGAGGGTGTCTGAAAAGTTCGAACCCTGACAAGAAACAGTGACAATCCGTGCCTTTTTGAAGCAGATCCTGGTATATTTTGGCCAGAATTGTTCTCAAAAATGAAAAAAAAAATGAACTAACCGGTAGTCATTTCCCTAGTAATGATGACGTTATGTCAGCTGTGAACAACGTTTTTAGTGTAGCCGAAGAAAATTTCTCCCTGATCGGCATCCATATCTTGCAACATCGTTGACAAAAGTGTATACCTTTCAAAGGGGCTATGTAGAAATGAAACCATCGACTTTGTACACTGTACATTAAATGTACATTAAATGTACAGGTCTTTCACAGATGGGCTTAGATCTTTTCAGCCGGCCTCATAGCTGGCTTATCTCTTAGCTCAAAAGGATAATCTACCCAAGGCATATATTAAAGGTTGTTTGGCTTAAAAGATATACATATAAATGTAGATTTGACATTTAAAATACACAGGATTGCAGTTATATAGTTGGGCATAATTAGATAGGCTTACTTTATGCAGGCTACATATCTACCCTAATACTATCATATTCATGTCGGCATAATCTTTGCGATAAAATGTTTACGCTGAATAAAAATTGAAAGGCTGTGGGGGCTAAACGTGAGTGACTTACATTTTTTCTGGTCGAATGTTCTAATCGTTGTGCTTTAGAGTTTTAGAGTACATGATACCGCGTGGTTTCGATCCCACACATGTACGTGATAAGGGGTATTGTCGCATGTCTAACCTCGTGGGGTTTCGTTTATCACAATACTAAGGATCATGAGTGTTAGATGAATAAGTTTATGTTGCGTGGTATTTAGGCCTTATGTATAATTTTAGTAAGCTATTGGCAACGGCTTAGTTACACTTTAAACCGATTTTGAAAAACAAAAGTTGACAAAAATTACTGATTTAGAATAAAATTAAAACAGCTAATAAAGAGAAGTAATCAAAAGTTGTGAAATGTTTGTCTTTTATTAAGTCAGATAATCAAACTTGTCAAAGGTTTTTATCCACGGAATGTTAGATATTACTTCCTTATGTCTTGTTTCTGGTGGTTTTATTTTACGTCAATATTTCAAATGTTTTTCATTCTTGTAGAAGTTGATTAGAATGTGGTTTGTTAATCTTCTAAAGGTTTATCATATGCTAACCATGGGTCATGATGGCTAAGTGGGTAAGACATTGGCTCGCTAGCCTGGTGGTCGGGTGTTCGATGCCTGCATTGGCCGAGAAAGTTTTCCGGCGTGGTTCCTCTGTCCTGTTAATGATGCAGGGCAGAGGGTCTGACAAGGACAACTGTCTAGTCATTCGGATGGATTGGATGCAAAACCCAGGTCACCTGTACACATTGGTGTGCACCTGAAACATCCCTTGACAGCCGGAATTCGATATAAGTATTATAAGAGTAGGCCGTAATGCCACTGGCCGGGCAAAATGTCTTTTATGACACACATGAATGCCCGTCTGCATTGGCCCAGTTCGGTGCAGAACAGTAGGATGTTAAACCCCTTTTGGATGTTAAACACCGTTTGGATGCTAAACCCCATTTCATTTCATTTCATTTCGTTTCATACGCTACGACCAGGTGGTTACTGAATCGTTATAAAATATTTCGACCAAAGTTCCATCTGTCTATTTTGTAAAATAGTCTGTTTGAATGTTTCTGAAAAATCGGTTATTTTGTGGTAACATAGTTAATGTTGTTGGCTTTAAGGGGCGTTATCAAATGAAATAAATTTTATTGTCAGTATTAAATATTAGAGTATTACCAAGAGACACTATGGCGTCACTATGTTGTATAGGGTAGCATTCAGTGACGTCTTAATGATAATCATTACCGAGATCCCGTATACACGTTGTTGTGCAAGAAAAAAGAACCCTTGGCAATTGATGCAGAAAAGTATAGCCTTAAGCCCCGTTTTATTTCATTTTATTTTATTTCTCATAACATCTCACGGGTACAATTAATAATTAGTCTAAGCTTAGAAATGCGTGGTTGTGCAACTTGCTTCTTACATAGCTGTCAATCTAATGACTGTCCACAGTTCTCGGGAGAATATATTTCAAACGGTGCACGTTAAGCTGTCGTTGACTGCTGTGAACTATTAATCAAACATGTAGACACCATTAAAACACCCATTATAGTTAGTGATGGTCTTTGATATATAAAATATAGTGTAGCACAAATCACGCCTTTCGAAATATCGTCATTTATTTTATTATATTTAAACCACTGGGCTGATGACTGCTAGTGACATTTTCAATCCATATTATACTTACTTACACGTAAGTCCATCTACAGATTTCGTCATAGGTCGCGAGATGTAAATAGGTTAGGCCACGTGATTGTTGACGAAACCACGGTTTTTGAAATCTCCTCATTTAGTTTATTATATTTAAACCTCTGGGCTGGTGACTCTGCTAGTTCAAATTATGCTTAATCCTGCAATATTTCCACTTTTAGGCAGTTCAAGCAAATTGTTGTATTTAAACCACTGGGTTAGAACTTTATAGGCTTCACTTATTGAAAGGAAGAATTCTGTTAATTTCCAACGCCTTTCTGTGTAACTTGTTTATTTATATTTCTACATATTTTTTTTTTATGAAATTAAATTACACTGACTATATCAGATCTCTTATATTTAGAATGGCAAATGATTTTGATTGACAGTTCTAATTCATCTGCCAAAAATATGCTAAAATTCTAAAGATTGGTTATTTATATTTCTACATAAGTTTTTATCACGAAACACTTTTATAGAGCCAAGTCCTGATGTATACGTCTGATATCAAAAGATCGGAAATACCTGAATTATTAATTCATGTAACCAGAATATGGGTCCAGCATAATGTGGTTTACTAATTCTGATTTAAGATGGGCATCGTGATTTACCGAGGAGTAACGAATAAATGCCAAAAGTATGGCCCTCAACGATATAACTTATATGGAATTTAGTTTCCGCTATTTTCCGAAGCATTGGCAACGAGCAATGAATTTCGAAGAGATGGATCGAATCGTAACAACATTCTTAAAATGGGACATGGGCACGGTTTCTAGAAAAAAGATAATTTCATGTTTAACCTGCTTATACATAGGAAACGGGACCAGGGTGACAAAAACATCATGAATAGTGTAACAATGGATAATGAACTATTAATGCTCGCAGCCATTGCTAAAGAAATATGACGAAGGCCAGGCTTGTGAATATCAATTCTGTGTTCTTTAATTATATGAATTGGCAACGGACCTGAAAAACTGAAATGTGCTGTAAAAAATACCATAGTTGTTGGAATTCTTAGTATTGTTAAGGGTGTTGGTAGACGGTTCTTTTTAGAAATGGTTCCACTACTGCTGTCTTCTGTCTTACTCCAGTCGCAGTAGTGGTTTTTCCTACCGAGTTCCTTTGCGCAAATTTTTTAGTCAAATGACTACAAAAAGTTTACTGGCCTATAGCTCGCTTAATTTTACAAATAAACTGACCCAAAACAGTACTGCGCGCAGCTTAACATAATAATAAATCAATTCCCATTGAAATAAAGGTGACGC
Source organism: Patella caerulea (assembly GCA_036850965.1). Taxonomy (NCBI): domain Eukaryota; kingdom Metazoa; phylum Mollusca; class Gastropoda; family Patellidae; genus Patella; species Patella caerulea. The sequence continues at coordinate 13,772,220 of JAZGQO010000014.1, read as the reverse complement.
CTTACCGCATAATGATATGATTTGATGAAACCCATCTCCTACGCGAACTTTCAACTGGCCAACAACATAAACAGCGCTATGCAGAGAAAAACTGTTCGGTAACTATTTTAATGGTCCAGTCTTCACTATTTGTGATAGAATTACTTATTTTAATACAAATTGTAATGATGTGTGTTGACAATTGTGTGTTTGAACCTATTTGAACTTGCGTAAGGGGTCTTAGACTGTACCATTTGTTATCTTAAACACAGTTTAAGGTAACAAGTATAGTTACTAGGTTCTTTTATGTTGCTGGTCAAATATTTTTTCGTTTTATTGATATGCCGCCCCCTTCTGATTACCATTATGACAATTTCTGTACAAATACGATAACGGTAAGCTCGTTTAACGTGATTCATCGGCACTTTGTCATGTCTTCTTGTCAGTGTTAATCCCACTATTCTCCCCCATAGAGTAAACTCGGATCTGTAAACCATTAGGATAGAGAAAACATTCATATACCATATAACTCAGTGTTTGAGTATAAATCATAGGTCCTATATAACACAACTACTATATTTGAAGATCAATGTGGATTCGCACGGAAATTCTGTATCTTCTGTATTTACGAATATATTATAGTCTACCTATTAACAGTGAGTGCCGAAAAGTAGAACGTTAAGGCCCATTTCAAAACACATGTCAGTCACTGCACAACATTAGAACGTTAAAAATCATTTCAGTCACTGCACAAAAGTAGAACGTTAAAAATCATTGCATTTCATGTGACATTTTCTTCACTCATAACAGCTACATCAATTAATAGATTTTGATATGTACAGGTTTAGAACTACCGAAGTTGAACCTATAGATATATCATTATTGGTGTGGTCTTGTGAAAATATTGAGTATGCTAAAAGGTGTGTGCTTAGTTGATGCCTTTACATTGCATACATAAATAGTAAACATTCCAACTTGTATCTGGGTTAAGAGTTGATTATATATAACTTAAAGTTGATTGTCTGGTGTTTATAAGATACCTGGCTTTCATTCAGTGTGCATCAGCTGTCTGAGTTACGTGGTTCAAAATACCCATTTAGTTCTATTGTTAGTTCTATAACAGACTTTAAATACCTATCGCTCAAATTATGCACTTATCGGTATCGTACAATTCCATATGAGCTAACCAACTTTTGTATTATAGTTTTAATGCCTGGTATTAACTGAGAGTCGATGGTTTTTATATTCGAACCTTCTCAGAAAACACCTCATTGCACCTGCAGGCGCCGAATTGGTACAAAAAAGTCAAAAGTTAAACCCCATTTGATTTCATGATTTCATTTAGACACTGGTGTAATAAAGGGACTATAACATTCTTGCTGGCTTGGTAGCTCCAGAAAATAAATAATACCCTTATTCTAAGTACTAGATATTTAAGTGTCCTACATGTTGTGTAAATTATCCATCACAACCTATTTTACTTGTCCAGAGGGTTCGAAAATATTTTAAAATCCAAGTCACATTTGAAAAGGTTTACGTTAGACTTTTCAAATCAATTGGTTGAATTTTTCCAATTTTTTAAATAGGTGTGTTAAGTTGAAATTTATATCATAATTTAATTGGAATATTCTAAAATAATACGATTTGTTGACCAAAGATTGGGACATATTATTCAGTTTCAACAAGAGTGTTATTGGGGCTTTAAAGAGAGATGATGTAGTATGTATTTTTTTAGTTGAATGCGGAACTAAATTCCGTCAGTATTGAACTTCCGAGAAAAATTCAATTTTCAAGTTTATTTTTAAGTATGCTAGATCATTTAAATTTGTGATATATTCCCTCTTGAATTTAACTTGATACTATTTGAAGTTAATAGTCCAATTCGTAACCGTGAACGGCTATATGTGTTTCTTATTTTATCTAAAAAGAAGCTTTTAAGAGATTCCACATTAGTGTTTTGCGTTAATTTCCCGATTGATATTTAATTGGTGGGCTATTGGTTTAGACATTTAAGTCCCACAAAGAATATTTATGTATTTTTGGTGCTGAAGTGAAGTAATATTGTAGGTAGACCCTGCACACACCGGGATATTTTTATTTTAGTGGGCTGTGTTTGATGCCTGTTGTGAAATAATTAACTGCCTAAGATTCTTGAAATGCCAAGATATATTAGCACTTGAAGAATGACATGTTGAACACTATAGGGTTAATCCACCTGCTTGTACACAACGTCAGGTCTTCACGGGGTTTACAATTTCTGTAAACATCGACCGTTAAGCCACATGTGGGGTGTATTAACGTTAAGTTCACCCAGGAATAGTGTTCTATAGGTAATATTATCTGATTCTGCCTATGGTAAGTATAATCGACGTATAGGCTTGGCACTTCTTAGGCATTATGAAGACGTAAGAAAACATACATATTACTATACTTTGTAGCGAAAAAACTGTTAATTGTTGCATAATAAATAATTCCGGCCTTTTCGAAATGAATATTGATTTTTATACACATTTTTGAATTGTCATTTTTGACACATTAAATGTAAATCTGTAAACTTTCATTTCATAAAAGGTGTGAAATCTACAGTTCAAAATTCAATATCATATGATTTCTGATATGACAAGTGACGTAGCAAATAATCATATCAATGTAGCATACATATAGTCTATTGTCAAGATGCTACATGCATGGGATTCATAAATTTTTGAGTATGTAATTCTAGAAGACAATTATAGTGACTAGTACCATCTTGTATTTACAAACATAAACCAAGACATAATTACTCGTTCATCATCATACAGAGCACATTATGGGAAGTCAGTGGGTTCAAAAGTCTTAACCCTCCGTTCGCTGCTCCATTTGTTTATAATAAATATTTATCTTTTTGGCATTTTTTACTTAGTTATCCTCCTAATTATCTAATTTCTTTTCCTAAAGCCTTTCGGACTGCCGAATGCGCCACACCCGTTTTGGTGGTTTTCAAGTAAATATTTGAACGCTCGATCTTTCCATATCGGCCCACAGTAGGTATCTACCTGTAAATTACTTGTAAATAGTCTTTCAGCTTTACAGACCAAAGATCTGGAAATCGTAAAGTCTGTTTTCAATTAGTAGACATATTATTAATTTTGGAGTATAATGTAGCCTGACTGTTGTTGTTGTCTACAGTGAGGAGATAACCGTAGCAAGAGAGCGAGTTAAGTCAGTTAGATGTTAAGCGTTCTAACAATTGCTATATAGGATTCTAACCTCAGGTTAAAAATCGATAATGGAAACAATTGTCGTGGGTTAAATAACGGTAGAGTTTTAAACGGAGAGAAATTTGTTCATTATATTATACGAATGGATGTTATTGTGTTGTGTATTACGGAATGAATAGACGGTAAGCATATTTTGATATACCGTTATTTTATTTGATTTGATTTATTTCGGGTTTCTATATAGCAAATGCATAATCACATATATTTCACAGGCCAATATTATGTCGAAAATGAGTTGTGTGATAACTTACCGGTATGTACAGTACATGTTTGACAAAACCTTTGATATCACCACAGCAGGTGTTTCATTTCTACATCGTTATTCAGATAGAATCACAACAACAAATGTAAATTTTAATTCCATGATGTCATGAAGAAATAACGAAATGCAACATCGGAAAAGCTTATGTTAATTTTTTGACGGCTAATAAATGAGTTTTTCAGTAAAAATAATTTATATATATATATTATATAGCCTTGGTATACGACGCGAAATAACATTTGTTAGACTTGTACGCTTCTAGAGTCCACGAGGAGTGGTATTGGGTGTTAGAACAGAATAAGTCCCGTTGGGGAGGCACCCGCCCAATGTTTTGTAAATACATGACACAACGAAGTTTGGTATCGGGTTTGGCATAGACTACACGTGTCATTACTTTAAGCTAAACGGGGGAATAACATAATTGTTGTAATAATGAACTGAGAAATACAAGTGTGGGCATTGTATTATTATCTGAAAGCCATAATGCTATAATTGGGTAACCATTAACAGTACACTTTTAAACTAGATCTCAATCAGCAACCGATCATACTGTATCATGTGAAATTCTTTACTTACTCTAACAATTTATAATCATTGAAATTCGACCTTAAGATATTCTGGAAATTACATAAATATGATTATATAATGTGGAATATTGGGATTGGTCGTTGATTAAAATCGCTTTATGTAACAAATCCATTTACAAAATAAGTTCTAGCGCCCTTAAAGGGTGTATGACGCTATTCTTTGGAGACGGAAATGGATCTAAAAGCATATGCTATTGTAATGTAAGTGATTTATATTCAATTTTTAAAACGATTTTAATAATTTGTAGTTAATTATGATCGGTGAAATAGGCGAACCGCCCAAATTAAACGATAATTATTTACGCCTGCGTAGTCCACTCTAAACTTTATATTATTATCATTTCGTCGTTTGTGAATCAGCAATTACTAATTACTAGCCATTGTCCTATAACGTATGTTTTTCTTTGTTCATTACAAATGGCACCCAAATCCCCAGAATAATATAGGATATTAAGATCCCATAATTCTACGGCAAGATCACAACATCAATATTGATTGAAATTGACCAATATTGAGTTTTTATTCGTGTTTCTAATTTCAAATATTACGGGAAATATTGAGTTAAGGGTTTAGATCCTTTAAAGTGTTATATTATTTTGGTTTGATTATAAACAGAAGCAAAGATTATAGTTTGTTTACATCTATATATAGGTTTGTTAAATATTTTCGTCATATTGATTTAGTAGAATACATAGAAATAATATAAGTTTTAAAACATTTATTAGGTATAAATATGTCTTTATATAGACCCATTGAAGTATGGGTAATGTTGAATAAATTAATGTTGTGTTGTTAGGTTCTTAGGTGATATATTGCAATAGAAATTATGTTGTTATAGGTTTTTAATTATCGAACGCATTCAAATAGCTGTTTGTCTACGAAGTATATTTCAAGGAAGAAGTATGTCATAGAAAAAAAAAAGTTTTAAATACCTGCTTTTAAAAAAGTATGTTTTCTTGTGCATGCGCATTTCATGTTCATGGGTGAAGTCAAAATGTAAATTGTACTTGAGCAAACAGTTACACACAAATGTTTCTCCTTCTTAAAATACATTTTTCGAATAAAAATACTGAACGGATATACAGCGTAAACCAAATAAGGAAGATTAATTCGAAATAAAGAAGGAAATCGACCCCATATGCCCCTTGAAGAATTATACTTAGCACTTAATGAAAATGTCTGTTTTTTACCAATGTTGATACCCTATTGGCTTTTTATCGTCTACTCAGTCAACTCAGCGTATACCTCAGCAGATATAGGTATTATTTAGGTACATATTATCTATAATGTTAGTATACTGCCCTCGCTATTGTTTTCACAACCAAGGGGAGCATATTAGCCAAAGTTAATGTCTGTTTTTAAACTGCGGCCCAGAGGAAAGACTAACACTTAAGACATTATTATCTTTCTCTTTGATTTTTAGAACATTGCCGAAGTCATCTGGTACTGATAGTTGGTAATAAAAATACGCGGTAATTTTCTGATTAGTTAGTAAATCACTGTAAAAACAGCTAGAAATAGAATAGATATTTTTCTCTTTCTCAACACAAACACAACTCGAGTGTATCACGTATTATTACTTATACGATGTGGCCTTAACTTCCTTGAAGTAATTCTTATCCGTTACATATGCAACCGGGGCGAAACCGTCATCCCGCTTATCTTAGATTAACAAAGATCAATTTAAAAATAGTCAAATTGTCTTCAAGACTCTGATAAACTGATAAAGAGCTTCACCCTTTCAGGAGTGTGCCATTGGTGTATTATTGTCCTGGTCAGCTTCATTTCAGTCTACTCGTAATCGAATAGAGATTGTCAAAGGTAGTTTTACGTGCTCTCCAATTGGTGGACATCAGTTTTTTGCTCCTTCCGGATGACTAGACGTTTTATTTGCTAGGCCCTTTGCACTGATTTACTGATTGTCAGTGAACAATAGGGTTGAAGAAGACCAATTAAATCCTTGTCACGTGAAAGTGTGGCACGAAAAATATGACTTGCATATAATATACAAACCTTGTGATATTTTTAAAGTCATTTTCTACTAGTAATAAGGTTCAAGATAGACCTCGCATTGATTTTTTGTTGACTGAATCAATTTTCCTTAAGTTAAAATCTCTGTAAAATATTTGGATGTCATATTTCAATTATTGTAAGTGATCCGGTTTTTTCAACTTAAAATGGACAATAATTGATTTTATAACAACTTCCGCAAGAAGTCAAATATGGTAACTCAATGGATACTAATGTTGAATTCTTTTCTACGTATTTCCATTTGAAGCACGTAAAGATCACTTCACAGCGGGAATCCAATTGCTGCTCGGGCAAAATACCCCGCACAAGACACTACATGGTTTATGCCCGTCTAGACACGTTGGAAGTATTTTATTCATTCATCTATTCCTTGTTTCCATTTAGAACATCGTTGTTTTCCAATTATTGGAAACATTGTTACCATTTCTGTAACTGAGAACAAAGGATAAAGCACCAAGCACAAACTGAATCAAAGACTCAAAGAACAGAAACAGACTTTTGTAGTTGACAAGTTTTTTGAATCATTTACTACTACTCGCAAATTAGAAACAGAAACGTTGCGATGAATAAAATCAAAGAAATTTCACATGATTTCAAAATTGTGGCGTACAATAAATTAAAGTAAATTTCTTTAGTTCTTTGATTTTTTTTAGAAATGCAAGTCTTTGATGAACCAGGCGACACATCAGAGCGTAAGTGATAATATGGCAAACTATACCTCTGGTGTGGACTGGACTAACTAGACGCGAGCAATTTCCATTCAATTTGGACTGCCCATTCATCTCGACGAACACAACTCTTTAGCTGATTAGACATTACAATAAAATGTTGGCCAAATGGTTAGTACGTGTGCGCTGTATCATAAGGTTAATCATTGAGCCATCTGGCATGGTTTCGATTTCCCGGTTGTACGTGTCAAGGAGTAGGGTCTCTTGTCCAACCTCGTGGGTTTTCTCCGGGTCCCCGGTTTCCTCCCACTGTTAAAAGACCTCTACGCACAAGCGAATTATTGAAATAGAATTGAACCATATGTTCCGAAACGACCTAGTTTATGTCGCGTTGACGTTAAACCCCATCACCCTCTTTATGGCATATGCCAGTCTTTAGTAGCCGCTTTAGTAGGACGTTAAACATAATTTCAGTTCTATTTTGTGTTATCAGCTGCGTGTTTCATTGCCTTGAACATCAGAGGCATTTCAGACCTACGTACGAAGAAAGTACCTCTTACATTGATTGCAAGTGTAGTAAACATTATACCCCACTGAATTTACACGTTTATTTGATATCTAACTAAGCTGAAAATTAGTACTTCATTCCTTGTGTATCAGATTATCACATCAAGCAGACGTCACCAGTTCGTATCAAAATTACAATCTAGAATTACTTGTATATGTGGTTACTTTTCATGTTTCTATAAAGTCCGATAGACCAGTGCGCATAACGTGGTCAGATCTAATAGACGTCTTTGTAGTCTATTTATAGCATTTTTCTCTCTGTCTCTTTTCTCCCCTTTTGCATGCCCATTTTTGTTGATTTTTTGGTCTAGAATGAACGAAGGGGGTTTGAATTGATATTTTCTGCCAGGTTTTGGTAAATATTCTGGATTTTGAGGCGGAAGGATAATGGCGTTATGGGGTTGGCTACGGTGATATGTACAGCAACTAGATACAAGTTTTTAGTATGCTTCTTCAAGTTCGTGTATCTCAAAATTTTGGTGGTCAACCTCATAAAAATTTTAGTGCAAAGACATGGCAATTTGTTTCTCTGTCTGCAGTGAAAAGCATTCAGCCCAACGAAAATTTGGGGAAAAGTTGGAGGTGGGCAAAGAGTCCAGAACTAACATTGAAGTCAATGGGGAAATTAATGGTGGACTGCCCCCCCCCCCATATGGTTATTGACTTATCTTGAACCATTGGGCCGTCAATTACATACAATACCCATTTAAACGTCTGACACAGTGTCGTCAAAATCCACCTTCCATCAAGTAAGTCGGCTATGCCCAATTCTGTTTTCTACCAAGATCTGGGAATCGTGGTGTTGGTCGCCCTTATCGGTGTGTAGGACGTAGGGCCTCGCAAGGGATAATGCATAGTCGTTCGAGAGTGACGAAAATCCGAACGAGGTTCCGTGAACATATGCACGTTAAAGAATCTTTGTACAATAGAAATAAGAGTAGGCTGTAGCGCCACTGTCCTGTCAGAATTTCGATCTTGAACATACATACGGCATGGCGTATGCCCTTCCTCATTCCAACCAGGATATAAAAAACTGCCGCTTTCTTCAAGCTTAATTAAGCAATCGGGTTTAACTAATCGGACCGGTCTTGCACGTATCACCCTTTCTATGTATATGTAAAAGCGAAGTTATCATGGAGCTTCCAATCGTGTACGGTTTATTGAGGATGTCTTTAATAGCGTAATATATTGTTTTCTTCAACAGACAGTGTTAACAAGGCGTGTGTTTCGTCATGCATACCTTGTCTGTGAAGCCGAGAATATATTACTTACACTTATCTTACTAATTGGCTACAATATAAGTCTACCGACAGATGTAGGTTAAATCAATCATGTACCAAGAGCATAAACTCTCTTAGGCGAAATAGTATCGCTTTGATTTAGGTCAGAATTGTTTAGAGTGGTGATTGCCTAACCTCTGTAGATTACGTAGTTACAGAGAACTATTTGGTAGTTTTAGTTTATTTCTAATATAACCGGGCGACTGTTGAAAAGCTGAATTAGGCATATCCAAACATAGTTCTGATATCTAATTAAATTTAGCGTACTTTAGAACACATGGGTTTCTTTGTTTTTGGTTGTTCCGGTTCTGACATTCTAACCGAAGTCGTAAGCAAAACCGAGAATGCTTACTAAAGTTGGAACATTTCTTACCAGAACCACTTCTTATTTAAGTGAGATGTTTCATAGCTGGCAAATGTCGAGGAACTACAAGGATCAAACCCGGAATAAATACCCGGAACCTCTTGGCTAATTAACTGGCGTCTTACTCGCTGAATCACCATGGTTCTCCTTTCTAGAATCATCTTTGTAACAGATACAAGCTGAAACATGGCGACAAAAAGAGGATGTTTTAGGCCATGGGCGATCAATACAAATGAATATTAATAGAGTTGCAAATTAGAAATGAAAGAAGAGTAGCTAATAGGGGTAACAGATGTTTATATATATTTATATATGTAAGGTAATTATTGTACATTATAATAGTATATATCAATAATAGTAAACGTTGCTGGTGTCATAGGGGTAAGTACTATATAGTGTAAGTATTTTGAAATTTTATAAAAATAAGATCAGTGTACACGTCAATGTACATAAAATTATAACACGTAATTTGAAGAATAGTTGAGAGTAAACGACGCTAAACCACAAAATTCTTCCCGTCACATTGCACACCATAGGAGTGAAATGTCCACAGTTGAGATGTTCGATATGCCAATTTAAAATTTGATTTTTACGATATGTGAACATGACATGCTTGTCATTTAATTGTGAGTAGAATAAAAGTTGGTAAAAAAATCATCACCAGTCATCACAGAATTGCCACCCCTTGAAAATGAAAAGGTATGGGGTTTAACGTCCTACTGTGCTGCTCCGATTGGGCTTATGAAGATGGGCCACCCCTAGAATGTTACATTGACATTATGTCGGTTTTCACAATACACAAAGTTATAGTCGTGATAATAATCTATCAATTCTGTTTTTTTTTCGTTATAAATAATAATTTATTCATTGAAACGGGCACTTCTTTCTAAACATTTTCCTCATTTAATTTTTTGTGATTTTTCAAATTTTAAATTGAAATGAAGTTGCGTGCCAGGACATTACTGTCACAATAGATCTGGTGACTGCTCTTCCTAAGAAAGACCACAATGTTAATTTCCTTAGAGAAAAAGAAGGTAATGTGATGAATTGTAAGGCAATGTAGTTATCAAAGCAAAAATTGGAAATATCATTCACTTAGATAAACGAGAATGACTATATGGCTTCAGTATCGTCTCTCCGAATTTTCAAAATTATATTATTATCCGTGATATGAAATATGACATGAGAAAGAAGAATTTAAATTCGCTATCCAATACATGCAATCGATTACAAATTTCAAGTATTGTTTCGTTTAGCTGTGATTGGTAGTGACGCCCCTCTGATGCACAAAATCATGTTTATTAAAGCTCCGATATACCATAATAATAGTAGTTAAAGGGATAATAACATTCTTGCTGGCTTGGTAGCTCCAGAAAATAAATAATACCCAAGTCACATTTGAAAAGGTTTACGTTAGATTTTTGAAATCAATTGGTTGAATTTTTCCATTTTGTTAAAATAGGTGTGTTAAGATTAAATTTATATCATCATTTAATTGGAATATTCTAAAATAATATGATTTGTTGACCAGAATGAAGATTGGGCCATACTATTCAGTTACAACAAGAGTGTTATTGGGGCTTTAGGCATAGAGTTGAAATCCCCACAATCAGAACTATTTTTTTTTTTATTAAAAAGCATTTTGAAATACAATTATTCAAATCGATCTATTCTACGTTAAAATTTAATTTGGTTAGTAATATTAATATTGATTTCCCACCGCCATATACCCCGGATATTACGAATACTTATAATTGTACCCATTCTCTGTTTCTGGAATCGAATGGGGCTTAATTTCGCGTCAATACAATACTTTGGTCATTTTGAGACTAACATGCAGTTATTTTCTTTTGTGGCCACATGTGCAATGCTAGCAAGGAGATATTTTGCCAGGACATGGGTTTTTGCATCTACTGTTGATCGAATTCTAAATGTAAAGGATTCTTTACCGTGCATGTTACTCAGTACACTTATGGGTCATTGTTTATCATTGTCATCCGGCCGAGTAGGCGATAATTTACTTGTATACCCAGCAGGAGCTGTCACTGTATTTCCCTGGCAAATTTCTTTTAGTTCCAGACTGCATTTCCCTGGCAAATTAATAGATTCTTTTAGTTAAATTCCAGACTTACATGAAGTGAAATGGGGTTTAACGTCCTACATTTCGCCACCAATTGTTAACAAAGCTAACGAAGCAATGTGTGTGTTTACAAAAAGCAAGCATATCATATATTGTATACTGCGTATAGATAAATAGGATGATAATTTGGAATTGATTCCAGAACAGAAATATCAGGAATCGCACTCAATCATTTTGTTTTGTTCAGAATTGACCCATGTGTCGGTTGCCTTGATTTGATTCATTTGGTTTTTTTTTTAAATGACATCGGCATGTAGTGAAACTGCCAAATCAGAACATCGCTGATATTCTGACTATCGCCCTGGGAATAAAAGGATAATACACATCGTGTTTGTTTTTGAAATGGATTAGAAATATTCCCTATCTGCATCCAAATATCTTACACCACCAAAACAGCGTGATTTTTAAGATTTAATAGAAAGCGCTAACAATAAATCATAGACCATTGAAGGATTGAAGGGGAATTTGTAGCGGGTAATACATTCAACAGAATATGATTGAATAAAGAAGAATTGATACTGTCACTGTCATGAATTTAAATGGTGGCAGAACTGCATATAATGAATATATTTTGTGATAGATATTTCGCGTGATAAATCTGCTACTACGATCCTTGATGTATTACAGATCACATGCTCAACGAAGCAATAAATAACACATTGTGTTTTAAAATTGCACAATTCTGTCGCATTAATGGTCATGATGGTATCAGGCTAAAGGACGTGGTATCTGTCAATGCCCAATAATATAAAGTTAACACTGTCCCGACTCGTGGTTTCGAATCCGCGGTTGCATGTGACAAGAAGCAGGGTCGCCTGTCCAACCTCGTGGGTTTTCTCTCTCTCTCTCCCTCTCTCTCTCTCTCTCTCTCTCTCTCTCTCTCTCCCTCTCTCTCTCTCTCAATCGACATTGTTTGTTTAAATTTTTGAAGGTCCTGTATTTTGCTAGTACAATTAATATTCATACTGTTACATTTGAATTTCTCTCTCTCTCTCTCTCTCTCTGATATTTGTACTGGGGCAATTCTTCTTTTGCTCTTGTTCGTCATGTTATTTGATGTCATAATTCCTAGATGGCTGCGATGACTTCATGATTGGTTCAATAGTACCATGGGAAAACACAGCACCGACTTGCAGTGAGAAATGATATATTCATGTTGTTATTGTGCTACAAAATTGCCCAGTTTGAATTATTTGATCTATGGCTAAATCTTTAAAATATCTATACATCTACATGAGTATGTGTCATTTTGCTAGACTTTTAATTCCACACCACGTTATTAAATGTTAAAGCGCCATAATGAAATTATAGCTTTGTAACATAAGCGTGGTTGGAAGAACAGACAGTAGCAATTATGTGAATTATTCTCGGAATAGGCTCGGACGTATGTTATTTTCATATATCTACATAATTTCCATATTGTAGAATTTATCATGTAATTTAAAATGAATCAGAATCATTACTGATCCCATGTTTAAGAGAATAGTAGTTATTTGATAGATAAATGAAATGGCGTTCAACCTCGTACTTTTATAGTGTAAAGTATTTACTGTGTAATTCATTTGAAGAAACCAATGTTAACATTACTCCATTTATTTTTGCACTTAATTTAAAGGAGCTTTTTTTTCTTCTTTGGAACCTAAAATAAGTAATAAAAACCATATTGATATAATACGAATGTATATAATAGGTTTACAATTTTGTTATTAATATCCCTTATTTATATTTTTTAACGAGATATAAGATAATAATAGAATAACACGTGTTGCCATGTTGCCAGTTGCCATAAAAGACATTCTGCTCCATTTACTCCTTTTGAATTACAATCCTCGCTGTTTACGTTGCTATATTATATCCATTTTAATTGTTATACAAATGAATAGCGTTATAAACTGATAATGGACACATCTTTTCAGAATGGGCATCAACACATGGATATACAATATTCAGTCAAACTTCAAGTATTAAATACCTCATTTCATTTTATGTATTGTTAAATACTCTGTATATCCGAATCACGCTCAAATTCTACTATGGAAAAATATATCTATTTTTATTACTTTTAAATTGGTGAACAACAAGTTGTTACGCCTAAATTATTCATATAAGTATGAATACACTTTATATCAGTTGTATGTTGTTATCTTTATACTAATATAATAATATGTCCGATTATATGTCCTATATAATGTTTTTACTTAATATAATTGACGTTTAAAACATGTCACATTGTTCTGACTGATCCATATGAAACGTTTATTCTGCGTTCATGCTAGAAAATAAAATTCAAAATAATAAAGGTTTTTTTTTTAACACATCGTCTGATATATCTTAGATATCACTATCCTGCCGTGTTGAGGATACAACTTATAGCGCATCATATTTGCATTTGTGTTTCAAATTTGACCAAGAACTACTATGACAGTTTATTTCCTAGTTAATTTTCGATGTATATTACCCACTAATTATAATTCTCAGCTTAATAGGCATGTCAGAGCATGCTCCGATTATCTGTGTCTGCTATGTTTACAGATTTTCATATTAACCTTTCATATTTCATACGTTATTTTTCAACGGTATAAAAAGGCAGAGTATGCTTACCTGCTACCATTTTCCATCCCGATATTGTTTTTTTATTGTCTACACGTTAGAGATCGACTGTACTTGATTTTTATTTTAAATTATTCCAATAACGACAAGGCATGCATTGAAGTAAGTAAAGTGTATAATTTATACATGTGGAGTAAATAACAGATATGATTTAAATCATCGAATTTCATACTCTTGTTTTGTGCAGCTAAATGATTCACATAATTCCAACAATTTAGAATTATTTCAGTTTTTAAAGTAAATTCTAAAAATGAATATAGGTATGTCCAATACATCTTTTTTACAAACTATATTGTTTTTTGAAAAACATTATCAATAATTTCTAAAAGAAAAGGTGCCGTTGGGAACAGACTTAGCGTATGTAATATCCCGCTTCCTAAAATACAAGTAGACACATCGCAAATCTTTTGTTCTTTGCTTTTACTAATAACAAAGTAATTCAGATGTTACGCCATTATAGTCATCGGAAGTTATTTTTTCTAGACAACTGGAATATTCCGCGTGTTTACACCTCCATTACATTTGTGGCTTGAAGAATGATTTCAAAGATTGATATTTGTTAGATAACAACCTTTAGAGTGAATTATTACAGCTGTGTTAATAAGTTATGTACACAAGTACCATATATTATTACCCTTTTATACGCCCATATTGAAATGTGGTCGTATATTGCCTTCGCCCCCGTCCTTTAGGCCTGTCGGTGTCGGTCTGTAGTCTACAATTGCTTGATGTCGCTTCCGATTGGCTTTAGCGTCTAGAACGTCCACAAGAAATTATGGATGCCGGATCGACGGACAACATTTCATGGATTGTCATTGATTTTATACAGAGCGTTTAAGGTTACGAGACAAAGAATTAGTCTATTGATTTACAACAATTTCTGAAAAATCTTGTGGTCGCTCTAGAGGCTGAAATTAATATACACAGCCTTAGGGGTCGTGCGACGAAGAATCCGTTTTTTTTTTTTAACAATTTCGGATAATTACTGCAAGAGTTATGGACCTTGATCACTTTGATTTCTGATAATTTAATGAGTTGTTACTCGTAGTCAGATTTTAGTGTATTATAACTGTTTCAATACCAACAAAAAATATGCGACAGCCCCTGTTGACTGCTTGGACGACTTAGCTGTTGTGGACGTGTGTTTAATTAGATGCCTGGCAATCGTTCGTTATTGTTTCGATTCGATGTTTGGCAATGCGCTGACATCTTTCTTGCTTCTATAAAAATGAAGATGTGCATGTTGCAGTGGCATTAGATTTATATTTTATATATGGTACATTATTATATGTTTTTTAATAGCAGCAGATTTACTTCAAAGTGTGAAAGTTTGAACTACTTGATTTTTTGTGAGTTTCTTTAAGCAAATTGTTTGTATCTTATTGTCTCATACATCACATTGCATGGTATGCGCGAACCTTACATAATTCCAGAAAATGCTTTCAATACCAAACATCATTATTGAACAGATGGAATAGCTAGGATCACCTGCTCTCTGTTAAAATATATAATTGGGTTGATTTTTTCTTATTTTTCAGAGTCTGCATTCTATCATGTGTTCCTGGAGAGCTGCTTAAAATCGTGACTTCAGAAGTTGATACCCACAGGAAATTATGACGTTGTTATTTTACTATGTGTTGAAAGAAACTGTTGGGAATTCTTTAAATAGATGGATTTAATAAAAGGATAATGTTACGTTTAAAAACAGACGCTTTTAAAAATGGATATGTGACCTGTGTCTTGTTTTATTGAAATACCAAGCTGAATTCCCATGGATTACGTCATATGATGAATCTGAGATCGTGTGGTCATTAATGAACGAATATCAATGGAGTATAATGTGTGACGTGATCCTTCGAGGAAGAATTTCGGATTATAGACAAATCTAATTTTTCAATAAGTTTTATTATTGAGTGTAGCAACGCTGGGGATTACCAAAAATGTCTCCAAAACGGTTCTTAATATTCCTGTTATTTTTATTATCTTTATTATGTTCTGTTTGTGTTGGAAGAATTCAGGTGAATCTCCAAGCTATGGTGCCAAATCATTTTGGATGGGCGGAGGAATTTAAGCGAATATTTTTAACGCGACTGCTTTCGTTTCAACGGGACAGACGTTATAGAGCAGTGTTCAGTACTTTTCACCCACACGTCAAGATGACGTTGTTAAAACAAGACAGTCCTAAAGAAATCCTTGGTGCATTCTGTGATGAAATCTTTCCGTCAAACACAACAGCTATCCTACATATCAACAATCCTTTATCAATTAGACGTCGTACTGCCGCGAGTCAATATGTTACCGAATTATCTGTTTATTTTGGTATTCCGCTTATTTCATGGGATGCTGACGATTCAGGAGGCTCTCAGGTATGTTATTGGAATGTCCGAACTTCTTATTCTAGGAATAAAATGAAAATCATACTTTCGTATTTTACTTTTTTCAACTTACGTATCACTCACCGTATGCTAAAAATATAAATTAACCTGAAACTCTAAAACTGCTTTAATGTAACGTGGCAAAAAAACCCCAGAATGATGCTGTTTTAGTTGTATTTTGACTCTAGTTAACTGCAATTTAAGAAACAGTTGAGGTCAGCACAAGGAGTGGTTGGGGTTGTAGGTACTGTACTCCATTCTGTATATGATACGAACATTAGCTTGAAAAGCTTGTCTAGAATCTTGGAAGAATGTCAAATTTAAATTCTTTGAACGCTGCCATAACAAGTGTAGTTAGTAGTAATTCCATGAGGTCAGTAGAAGAGTTCATAGTTTGAGTGAGGAATTCCTCGAGGAGCAAATCTTGTTATCAGTCCTATTGAAATCTCTCGACAGCTATAAAAATAATGAATAATTTTCAGAATATGTCCCCGTTTGTATAGACATACAGTATTGTAGAAAGTTTTAGTAGATGACACGGTTCTCTAAGCAGAAGAAAACCAATCAGTTTTATGATCGGGAATATATTACTCTTGCTGGTTACAGTTTAGAAAGTCATCCTAATGATGATGTACGTTTTATTTTATAACCTTTGCTTGTTAGACCCATTTGAACTTGGTCCTATTTAAAAGTACAAAGCAATTATTCTGGTCAGATTTATCCCCATTCTCAGATTGTGCACGAATTCCAGTCTAAGTTAAGGATGTCTTGTATGACGTTTAAAGATTCCTTTCACGACATTGCTAAAGAAACACCTCAAGCTGAGTCTAAGTAAACTGCCCATATAAAGGTGATATGTACTTGACGTCATTGCAGATTATTCATAATTTCTTGAGACATCTTCACTCCAATTCGCAAATTTGTCAATCGTTAAGTTTTCCGAAACGTCAGTGACGTCACAGTGACCACGTGTTTATTAGGAGTCAGAACCAGTTGGTTCGAATTTGTACATGCAAATGCACGACTGATTCTATGATTAGATGTTTTTAACATGAAGTTTAAGGAACGACCTTAATGTTTCAATCTAGGTTAAGGATGACCATGGAGTTACTCTTCAGTTAAGTTCACTTATTAATGAGAAACCATGTTTCAATCTATACCTTATGCCCCCGTCACCCGGAGTGGTGACCCTACTGCGCTCTGAGATCTGGAAATACACAAGGTCGTCGGCAAGCGTGAACACAACGCGGAAAAATGTCTCAAAATTACAAACTTGAAAAAGTCGCGTTCTTACTGCGACCCGTGCGTTTATACAGCATTCTCCAGGGGAGCTCGTCACGATCTCTCCGCGCTTATGGCGTTTCTATTGAGATCTATAAGCTTGGCAATGTCGGTCATCGCGAACTCAAGTCGCTCAACCACACGTCTTATCTGGACTACACGTGCGTTTCCACCACGTGATCACGGCGACTATATAAGCTCGTTACATTTTTTTAGAAATTTCATGATGACCTTTGAATCGCCCGTTTTCAAAGCAAGTCGTGCCTGAAAAGCATGGTCGCCATCGTCGAGTAATGCAAGCTTGGTAACCGCGCCATGGTCGTATTAAGAACTCCATACACGTAGTGGGAACCTCCTAACATCGCCATAATGCTTATTGGTAGATCCATGAGCTCGTGATGCAATCGCGCAAAAGTGGTGGAATCGTCGTAACATCGCCCTGGCAACGCCATAAGGACCAGAACGCTTGGTTGGGTCGCGCTCGACACGTGAGCGTTGTGGTGAAGACGCCATGAAGGCACGGTTGCAAATTTTACAATTTTTGCAGCGTCTTTGCCACGCGTGTACTACGTTCAAAGAGTTCTAACCACGCTTATCTCGCGACCTTCGCGACCCCTCAGCTTTCCAGGTTATATGGCAGAACCTTGGCGTTTGTTTTGAACATACCCAAAGCAAACGCCGTGACTCAGCGATCACTGGCGACCATTGAGACCAAAGCACGATATCTCGCGTTTCCACCACGCTTATGGTGATCTTGGCACGCTCTGAAACCCTTTTTTTGTCGCCGTAGCAGCGCAGTAACGACCTTTGCGACCCCATCACGTTCTCGCAGCTTTCCAGATCATATTAGCATGTTCAAAACAAACGTCGTGACTCGGCGATCATTGGCGACCATGGAGACCACAGCACGATATCTAGCGTTTCCACCACGCTTTTACCACGCTTATGGCGATCTCGACTCGCTCTGAGACCATTTCGGTCGCTGTAGAAGCGCAAAAAGGACACAGCCCTGGTCTGACGGGGGTATTACACACTCTCCTTGACATGGACATCGTCATGTCACAATCAAAGAAAAACTGATAAACTTAATAGACAGGTTCTATCATAATTATATTGATGACATGTATTTAGGTGATTGTATTTCCTCTATTTTCATTGTATCGGATCAACATGAACTGCACAGCTAATAGTCAGAATTAGTTATGCCTTATTGAGGACTAACTGTTAAACAATCGTTTATCTGCAAGGTCTGCCAACTATTATACCCAATCCAGTATATGACATATGTTTCTAACAAGTTAGCTGTTTAGTCAGAGGTAGTATTGTCTGCCACATGCTTAAGAAGTTTTGGGCTATGATATATATTTCTATATGTATAGAATTATATCACCATAGTTTTTGTTTCTTTATTTCAGAATCGTGTTGAATCTCGGATATTACAGATCGCACCCACCATTCATCATCAAACACAGGCCATATTTACTTTATTACAAAGATATAACTGGACTCTTATTTCTATAGTTACATCAACAACTGCCGGCCATATAGATTTTATATCAGAACTCAGGGCTCTCTCTAAAAATTCTCTTAAAGTCAAATCTTCAACATATGGACACCAACAAATTAGGTATGTATAGCAAAATATTTCTGCAAGATGGAATTAATGACGAACACAATACTACTGCTTAATGTTTTCAATTCCAGTGGCATTCCGATATTTACAGACTGTTACCACACGTTGAGCTAGAATCACACTGATTTATATTGTGCTATATTGAATTTTTATGTAGTCTGACAATAATGACATTAGGGATACACTTTTGCATATTGGCTAAAGTCCAATGTACTTTACTCTGTCTATATTAACATTAAAGGCCATCGCCAGTTTGCCATTGTAAACGAAAACGTTCGAATCCCTTATAATCTCTACCAATAATATATGTATCAAGCACCAAATCCCCAAGACACTCACACAAAGACTAGTTTTATAAATATATATTAATGCATTTATGATACAACAATATGAATTTTTGTCGGGTACATCATACCATATTAGATAATTTGGCTGTTTTTGTTACTCTTTCCCAAAATCGAATTACCGATTATCGCATCGGCGGAAAGCTGAAAACCATTTAAAATTATGTATTCAAAATAACCACTAGTTGATTGTTCCCACAAAAAATATATTAAACCAACCACTTAAATCAATTTGAATCAGTAATAAAATATTGACGCTGCTGACAGCTGACGAGATCGAAGATAACATGAAACTATATGTGGCTTAAAATATGGACTTTACTGTGTTCTATTAAATAGGAAACTGCGTGGCCATTTCAGTAATAAAAATGAATGAATTATCACGATAAAACATTTCAACATCAAAACAAAGAGAGAATGCTGAAATATATTTAAATAGAATGCAGAGTTTCCTATTTAACCACAGAGTTATTCATCTGGTGAAGAATTTATTTGGTATTATAATAACAGAGTAGATTAAGGGTCTCCAAAGACTCTCTATATCTAATTAATCTCTAGGAATACATCCAATGGTTTCTACGATACAGTACAACTAATGTCACGATAGCACAATTTATGACCACCTGGGACTTTCTATGATTTGCATGTTTACTTTACACCAGACAAGCATTTCGTATATGAAAACTATCACATTGACAAAACAATTGTAGAATACATGTTTTAAAAAGCAGTATGCAGTTTTTGGTGCCCACGTTGATGTTTAGAGTTTGTTATGTTAAGGATTCTATATGAGTTACCTAGACAGACATTTATGTATCAGTTCGGCTACTTACAGCAATTGGTAAATTAATGGATAAACTATTAAAACCATCATCTTCATGTACAAATTAACGACTTGTGGTATATATAAGACAGACATGGTAATATAACAATTATAGAAAAGGTAAACCCTTTTTAACCCTAATTGACTTTGCACAGCCATAATGACTCTATCACACAATGTTAACCTTTATAATCATAATAAATCTACCAATCTCTTTACAACCACAGACTACATCTATATCAAACCCTTTACAACCTTTACAACTATGATACTTCTATATCAAACCCTATACAACCTTTACAATCATGATACATTTGTATCAAATCTTTTACAACCTTTACAGCCATGATTCTTTTTTATCAAACCCTTTACAACCCAGGTCGTGTGACGGTCTACAACGTTTTTTACATCCATGATTAATATATCAACCGCTCTCTTTCAATCTTTATAATTTGTTTAATATGTCAACCCCTTTACAATCTTTACAACATTTCAGAATCAAATCCTTTGCAACCTTGACGAATCAACCTTTAATGATGAATCAAAACCATTTACAGTCGTTGATCAATTACCCAGACCTTATATCAGCTTGTTGAATCAGACAACCCCTTTAAAACCTTGATGAATCCAAACACCTTCACAGTCCCGAACAAACAACTCCTTACATTCGTGTTGAAAGTCAAATAAACCCTGACAAGTATCTTGAATTAGATTACAGACGACTTATGGTATACCAAGCCCTATAACCATACACCAAACATCCCCCACTGATATCACCACACTACAGATGCACTTTTGTATATTCTATGGATGTTTTTATTTCCCACACCCCACTCAACTATACAATAATAAACCGAAATAAATAAGATGATAGTTTTGCGTGCGAACTGACGCAATAATAACATATCACGACCACATATTTATAATGATATTGTTTTATTACACTGTACAATAAGAATGCAAGAGCATATCAAGCATTATTTTAAAAAAGCTGGGACTGTTACATATCAATAGAGAATATAATAAATGGTAGTTCGGTTATTTATAGCTTGTCAAAATAACGTAGCGCCGCCATCCGGGAAAAGAATTCTCTCATGGCACACGGTATGCCAATTTACATTATCCCAGTCGGAGCAAATCCGTAGGACGTTAAACTCCATTTCAGTCCATTTCATTTTGTTAATATAAATAGTTATGTCTATATATAACTCTGCATTTTTATGCGACTGGTACAAAAAAGCATGCGTCTGGTCGATTTCAAGCAGTCTGTGTTCTCATAATGTCATGCAAAGTAATTTTATAAAATAATCAAAACAATCTGTAAACAGGTGTTAAATGTCATTTCAACCTTCAGATACATTTACTGTTCATTTTTCATTATCGGGGTGGTAACCGTTAAGTTATTCCGTGAGATTTAGATTAGTAGGTTTGGATCGAAAGTTGATTGTCACTCTGTGTACTCCAGTTTTACCACACTGCTCAAGACACCCTCACTATACTCCCACTCTCTGGCTCTCTCCTCTCGCTCGCCCCCCTTATATTTTTCAATGATATATACTTTTGTTTAAAAACAATATATTGAGATGTTCATCACTTTTTTTTTAAATTTCAGAATCGAAGTTATATCAAATATTATATTACGAAATATTACGAATAAAAGTCAAACAATGAAAGAATTAACAGGATTAATAGAAACAGAAAGTCGTGTTATTCTGTTACATTCAAACAGGTGTGTATTATCTGAAGGTAATAGTATATTATTTATATAACAGTTATCTTGTCTACACCTATATTACCTCAGGTAAAACGTAATACAATCTAACAACTTATCTGATTCAGGATATATCTTGAGTAAGTAACGAAAAGGTTCAGTACCAAGCTTCTTTCACCACGTGTCACCTGGTTAACTTCAAAACACCCAAAATATTAATATCAATTCGACATATAATTCACTATTCATATTGAGAAACACATTTACGAAGCGAAACGCTAATCGAGTTTAAAAGAAGACCTTATCTTCATATTTATGCTTTATGCAAGAGAGTGGCCAACATTTCGAGAAGTATATATTCTACTTCCTTGCAATAAAATAAAACATACTTATTTAGTCTGTGTGTGCATGAAACGTATACATGTAAACCGGATTTGAATTAATTTTGAAATATGGCGGCCATCATAGCAGATAAATTTTCCCAAAGTAGAAAGTTCTCTGTGTGCGGAATGCATATTGTATTAATATGTTCGATATTGATATCAAACTATCTCCTCATTACATTGTGGCACAATACAACCCGAATACTCGCAAACATAAAGAAAGGGAGTTCCACTTTAAATTTTTTATCTATAATCTTATTATTTTTCGTATCTATTGTTATCTATGGCACTGGATCTTTAATCTGATCAGTACTTGTCAAGAATTTGTTTAAATAAATAGCTGCAAGCTGCGCCAGATATACAATTAGACAATACCTTTATAACAGAAGATTCACATTTTCTGGCATCTATATAATCTTATCATCTAATTCTAACTTTTTATAACGGAAATGTTACTGATACTATTAAAGAATGTTTTAAAAACTGGCCAATATTGTACATGTTCAGCTGTTTCTCAAAGAACCTCGATATATTCAAATTTCAAGTAAAAAAAAAACCACGAGAAATCTCAAAATATACATCAACATGTAATAGTTATTCCGCTAACATAAACGTCTGACTAATTACAGTGATATTATAATTGAAAGTAATAATACTTTAGGCTCGTGTATTTCTTTAACGTGATTAAGGAGTCATTTTTAAAGCCCATAATGTACGCTATATTGTACATAGGCTCCCCTGTCTGTCCATTTTTCTGTCTTTTGCTGAGATTGTATTGTCCCGGTTATCAGACCTTTGTAAACGCCATATAGTGGGATACCTTATACAGTGTTTTTAGATTTATATTCAAGTGTGCTGGGATTGTTTAGCTATGGAAGTTATCGCCCAGTTCACTGATACCTTGTAAATACACTACGAGGCCAGAGTTATTGAAACCTGTTTCTTTAAATTTTGATGAATGAAAATTCAGAACCACACATACATATTTTGTGGACTTGTGTACAGGGGCGTGGTGAGGGCAATTATTGAGAAGAAATTATGAGTAACAAAAAAGATTTTGGCACAAAAACCCTTTTACTGACCGCGGAGCTGTTGCCGGCGAAGCCGGCCACCGCGAGCGCCGAAGGCGCGAGCCCGCGGCGGGGGTCCGGGGGGCCCTCCCCCGGGAAAATTTCGAAAATTAGAAGCCCAGAAACCCATCTCCAGCAATCCGAGACAAGAAATACGGTAATAAAATATTGTTATTTTCTCTTGGAGATTCCATTCTTTCCAAGAGAAAATCACTTGACTCTTTCAAAATTTTTTTAATTGGGTCAGATGAAACAATTTTTCCACTTACAAATGTTTTTCATTTTTTTGAGTAATTTGATTGTGATTTTGGCGCAAAAACTTTTTGGCGCATGAGTATGGCTACTCATGAACTCATTCTCACCACGCCCCTGCTTGTGTATGACTTCAGGCTCTGAAATCTTGTAAACGATTTACCAGAGTCTTGCGAACTTTTTTGTCAGCATTTGCAATTGAATTTACGCTCTTCGTGTCATAGTCGAAATTCTGATTCGCGCTTCATTTTTATTTATAATTGTTGTCCCTGTAACCAAAACGTAAATACTCCCAAATTTCAATTTGTTATGATATAACTATTTTGGGCAGTGGATGATAAGGATAAACGATAACTGATCCAACATTAATTTTGAATCAGGTCTCAATTAAATAGAGTTATCACCCTTTTGGATGCAAGAGCTACATATCGCAATGTATTTTCTCACTGCTACTTTCGTTGGGGTGGATGCTTTCCATGGTAGATGGACTAACATATCACATCGTCTTGTCTAAAGCACTAGATTCACCATCGATATCTTGAAATACATAAACCGAAAGTAAACGTAACTAACTGCCGTACATTTCAACGTAACCGACCCTTAACTCTGTTAACGCTTCCAAATCATACATATTCACCAAAGCCTGGAGAAGGAAAAGTGTAAATCATAACCACCTTCCTTGATTCTACACCAGAACTCAACTGAAATAGGGGTAAAGGAAGAGAATGGCATGCCACGCTCTTTTGAGTGATCATTGTGTGATTTTTGGATCAGGAACTGGTCGATAACCACTACTCATCTTGTTATCTTCTTCTTGTTCTCCTTCTTTTGTGGTGACGCTCTTCGAAAAAGCATAAGGCTTTACCAATAATTTATGTGTGATCGACATGAACATTGTCATACTTCTTCTTTGAAAACAATTCCTTATCGATTTCGTGAATTAGATTTTTGACTTTCATCCAACAACTTTGTCATTTCCTGGTCCGTAGTACGATCGAGCTGGTTTTACGAATGTCCAATATTTTATTTCAGTTTACAATCAAAGTATATCATGGATTATGCACATGAATTAGGGATAGCGGGTAGTGAATATGTGTGGATCTTATCACAGTCAGCCATTCCAACAGCTAAATATGCTCCACGTTCCTTCCATTTAGGTTTACTAGGTAAATATCATTCATTATTCTATTTTCCACGAATTACTCACAGATACTCGTAAAATATCTTTCATAAATAGCATTAAACTGAAACATAGGCTTATGTCTAAATCCTATTAGGGTCACTTTTATGTTTAAAGCCAAATTATCAAATAAACAAATACTGAAATGTGAGAAATAAGGATTTTATTTATTTGTCCCTTTCTCTCTCATTTTCTGCAATATCAAATCCGTTTAACCTACAAATTTTAACTTATTATAGTATACAGGTCACAATTCTATGGAATACAATTGCTGCTTATTACTGAGAGACGTTTCGACTAGGCTTCTCTAGTCATTGCTTGATAATGATTAGGGAAGCCTAGTCGAAACGTCGCTCAGTAATAAGTAGTAATAGAATTGTGACCTGTATACTCTAGTTCAATTACTAAATGCCATTGAAACAGTTTAAATTTTTACTTATCTACGGTTCTATGTTAATATTATTTTTGAATTAACATCGGAATGTATTTGGGTAATTCAACAAAACATGGCCCCCGTTTACCGAGACCCTTAATAAAATGGAATTAAAGAGTACTGTCCACTATTTTCATTACTAAGTGATTCCGGTGGAAATCTGTAAAGGATATTATTTATTTTCGGCATTGTAGTTCCAGACATCAATTGTTGTTCCCTATGCCACGGCAATACCTATGAAATGGTTAAAACAAAGTTTCAAAACACATGCACGAACATCGAAATTATGGAACCTATTATTAAAATGGCGATTGGTCGCAGTCTCTCTCAGAATTTTCTATAATTAAAAGAACATTTATGTATATTTTAATACAGGTGTATCATATGATCATGGTAAAGTAGCTATGGAAAACGCTATAAAGATGGCAGCAACTACATGGGTAACAGCATTAAATAATATAGCCAAGAAACGAAATCTTATATCATCAATATCACCAAATTTAACATGTGAAGGCAACAGTCACATGTTTTGGAAAAATGGATCTATATTTTACGAGTAAGTTTGATTGTTTTGAAAGGATTGACACTTGTCCACAATATTACTAGAGGATGGTTCTGATTGAAAACCATAGAAAATGTTTATGTTTTTCATCACTATACAAAACTAATCTCAAGCAATAAGCAATATCTATCAAGCAATAAGCAAGTAAAACATATTTCAATAAAGAAAAAAGAACAATACAATTTCATTTCTCTTTCAGTTATCTCAGAAATGTGACAGTAACTGGTCCTCCAAATATACAATTTAATGAGACTGGTATATTATTGTCTACAGAGTTAAAAATCATGAACATCCAGCGAAGAGGAACTGGTAAAATGTGGGAACAGGTACTTAAAGGACAATATTGGTGCCAGTCATTATCACATATGTGATACAACTGATTAAACACTTTCCAAATATAATATTAACACTGAGATCATCGCTACCATAGAGGAGTAATAAAGGATTCATGACTCGTGACGAATGCCAAAGGAAAACACGAGTTATCTCTCTATGTGAATGGCTGAAGTGACGAGTGATAACAGATAAACGGCCGAATTTCTGGTCATGAAGACAAAAAGTAGTCATATGTGACCGTAAGAGGATATCTGACGATTCAATAAAGTAATTAAGTGTCATAAGATAAGAGAACACGGGAAAAATAGAAATACTCTGCACAGCCCCTTGTTTTTATTCATTCTATAGGGGAGACCGGGGAACATTGAATCATTTTGTTCACATACATGTTTGTCCTCATTTCATATCAAATGTTTTTATTCGAAGATCTCTTTATTTTATTGTATTGTTTAATACAATACACGATAGCAACTACGATATGTCTTTAAACTTTAAAGACATATCGTAGTTGCTATCGTGTATCAGATTCATTTAAATTAATCTTTACCTTCCCCCCCCCCCAAAAAAAAACAACAAAAAACCCCAAAAGAAAAAAAAAACATATGTTAAAGTTCCTATTTCATATTTTCTAAGAAAGTCAAAACATAATTATTTCTATGTCTTTTGTTCAAAAGGTTGTCAACTCACTATTATACGATCATGGGCAAAATTTTTTGGGCATTAGAAAGGCTGACACAGGCTGATTGAGGAAATAGTTACTCAATTACCTCCCTTGTTTTCCCATTCCTCTCCATGGACGGCCATCTTCAAACGTTTGAATTTGAAGTTGAAAATGATATTTATGCCAATTTCTCAACTGGCAATAGTGAATTATAGGATTAATAGGATTATTCTTTAACACGGTAGGTCTGTTTATAGGTTCAATTTATTGTAGGGCTTTATTTTAAAAATATAACTTAAAAAAATTATATTGGAACTATAATCCTCTTGACCGTAATGGTTCAGTGTATCCCTCTTACAAAATAGTCGGGGCAGGTTTAACCAAATAATTGGGAAATTGAACACCGATAAAAATTCAATGTTAACATAGATCTGGATTTGGATCTTAAACCTACTCACTTATTTCGTAGTGATCTAATGAATCTGCAAACAATCAGCAGTGTATAGCTAAAAACAAATGTCCACAGATTTGACATCGGTGCAACGATCGAAACAAGCAGGAGTCTGGATTCCCTAGGCTCCTACAAATCGCCGGAAAATGCCCATAAGTTGGTAGTTTGGTGGGATCAATTCAACTTTTGTAGTGATTCAAACAAAAGTTGGTCCAATATTCAGACAGTCTGATTTGCTGACGAGCGACTCCAGTCCGGGAGACCCATTGTGCCCATGCATGGCACAGCCAAGTTTCGAACAAGTTTAATTCCTTTTATACGATAGGCCTACAGAGTTCGATAAACTGATATTCTGAATCTTTTGTTTTTATTTTCTAAAACATTTTTAAGAAATTCAAAATGGATCAAGCCCTTGTTTATATGGATTGTAGATTACACATACAAGAATTTCTTAGGCTAAACAAATTAGTGAATGATATATAGTCTATAATTCACTGGGGACCATTGAACCATGGTTCAAAGTACCCCACTGACAGTGGTTCAATCTGCCCAATCACAGTTTCATGATCAAAATTTAAAACAAAATCAATATGCCCTCGATTTATCTGGATTGTATAGTTTAGACATATATGAACTTATTTTAAGTACAAGAATTTCTTAGGCTAAGAAGTTAACATGTATGGAAAAATTTTCTCTTTTAAGCGCTTTTTTGAAAAAAATTCACTGCTTATGAAAATAATTTACTTATTGATGGAGAAATGGGTCTAAGAAGATATCTCACTTCTGTATAGTGTTGGGTTGTATAGTATTATTTATAAAGTATATATCCATGGTGGTTCAATGTGCCCCGGTCTCCCCTACCTTATAAAAACAGGGTAATGCACGGACTTTTGTCTGTTTTTCTTTCGTGTTCTCTTATCTAGTGGCAGTCAATTCTTTTTATGAATTGTAAGATATTCTCTCACAGTGTCACACAGCAATTTAGGTCTTCGAGGGAATTATTAGTGAGCAGATATTCGCCCATGTATCTGTTATCACTAGTCACTTCAGTTAGTAATATAGAGGAATTACTCGTGTTTTCCTCTGGCGTTCGTCACTTTCGATTCATGAATCCTTTATTACTCCTGTATGGTAGCAATGATCTCTGTGTTAATATTATATTTGGAAAGTGTTTAATCAGTTCTATTACATATGTGATAATGACTGGCACCAATATTGTCCTTTAACACTATAACACTACATAATATTCATATTTGCTATTTATTGTTTGCACTTCGCAAAGCTAGTCGACGTTAGCTGACTTTCGTACTAACTAATCTCCAAGGTTATGATCTATGCCCATGTTTTATGAAACAACATGTGTATACAATAATAAGCGGTAGCTCACTGAGTAAGGCGATAGCTCACTAATCTATATGCCGGAGAAAGTTGGCCGAGAGAGTTCATCAGAATTTTCTAGCGTGGTTCAACTTGACGGGGACGGGGCTTGTAATGAGCAATGTCTAGAAAAAATATGAAAAAAAGTCGAGGTCCCATATTCACCTTGTTGTGCATGTAAATGAACCCCTAACTAGCCCATTTGGAACAGAAATGTAAGACATTAAACATTTTATTCATATTATATGATTCTTTCAAATTTGCAGTTTCAAATTGAACTTATTTTAAGGTGGGTTCCTGGAATAAACAAGGTTTACTAATGAAAGATATAACTTGGCCTGGTGAAGCTGCAGGTCCACCTCGTGGTAAACCAGCTAGAAAGTTTGTTAGGGTTGTAACATTACAAGAGAATCCATACGTAATATATTTGCCTTCTGATCCTATCACTGGTGGTTGCAATCCCACAGCTGTACCCTGCAGAGTTTATGAACGTGATGAAAATAAAAATAGGTAAGACTTTATTTCTGCATGGTAATTTGTAAGGTTCACGAAAAACAATTTACTTTTTACATAATATGTTATGTTAAAAATCACACATTATGGTAAATACAAAAATAGTCATATCACAAAAACGCCATGGGTTCATCAAAAGTATAAACCTTCAACTTATCTATTTCAGATTAAGTAATATCACCATTCCGAAATGTTGTATTGGACTTAGTATTGATCTTTTAAAGATATTAAGTAATGAATTAGATTTTGATTATGAACTGTTTGAAGTTGAAGATGGACAGTGGGGTGCGGAAAATCAGGTTCGTATAAATCGTTAGAACTACGATTTAATATCTTGAGACTACTGGACGTTGATCTTTCTCTTAAATATTCGAACGTGGATTGTTCACCGTTTGAATTTATAGATATAGTCACGTCAAAGTATATGGGCAAAGATACTTGTTACCAAAAACATTATATCTTTCCATTTTCTTTCGGAATACTTGAAGAGAAAGGGTGTTTTATGGACAATCCGCAAAGTCATTGCAGTCGATGGTGAATCGGCATGTTACATTAGATATACAAGTAGTACGAAATTATGTTTATATAAACCTAGGTTTTGTTGGTATACACGTATCAGTTATTATGGTTTGTACTATCGCAACTTTGAAAAATATAATTTGTTGAAACTAAAGACAGCTTATACTCTATTTGATTCCAACTACAATAAAGTATACTAAGACATGTATAATCCGTCTCGACTTCGGTTTCTATGTATCTGTTACTAACCCAAACACCTCATGATGATAAAATGAGATTTCAATCTCGAATGATATAAATCAATATTTGGATACTATTGTTCAGTCTTCAGAAAACCACGTCGCACCGATCCATCTATTAAAAACCATGTGTCATTCTTATTTTTTCGAAGAAAAAAACAAACAAATTATAGATGTTTTTAATAAAATAAAGAAATTGCTGCCAGTCTTGAAAGCATTTAAATGTATATTTTCAATGATAGATCTGTCTCTGTTTATTTTCACGATAAGCTATTATCTAATATTTCAGGACACTAAAGAATGGAATGGATTACCGAGAGCTTTAGTTGATAAGAAAGCCGATTGGGTTGTAACGTCGTTAAAGATTAACCCAGAAAGGGCGTCGGTGGTTGATTTCTCTGCACCATATCTTGAAACAGGAATAACCATTATCGTAGCTATTAGAGAGGGTGCCATTTCAGCCACAGCATTCTTAGGTTAGACTCTTATATGAATTATGACATTGTATTAAGTATTTCATTTCGCCGTCTACAACAAAAACGACTTGACAGTTCTATAACGACTTTTCACAAATCGTGAAATAACAACTTAATAAATCTCGCCATGTTCCAAACTTTTGTGTTATTTCATAGCAAATCTAATTTACATTTTTCACGTATTTTACAAAACTGTTTAACTGTTCTGTAGAAATACCATTTATTATTTCCATATCACAAATGATTCTAAATCAAGTGATGGATGAGAGAACTGGTACATTTCTTACTGCGATGATATTTTGTTTGTTTATGTTTTTAACAGGGAAGCCGGCACCTTGCCCCAAAACGTCTAGCGAATCAAACGTTGATCACACTTGTTAAGTTGTTAAAATAACCGTAAGAAACACGTGAACAAATAGTTGGATGTAGTCGCAAAGAGAAACTAGCACCGTAACACAAATTGGAAAAGACAAAGCAAAGATCCTAATTTCCTGATCTTTTTTATTTCAGAACCGTATGATTATCCTTCATGGACATTGATCCTGGTTTTTAGTGTACATGCAACTGGGGCGTCTATATTTATATTTGAATGGCTGAGTCCGTATGGTCTGAATCAAGGAAAAACCACTTTGCGAGGTAACTGAGGTAAATCTTGTGGATGATATCAATAAAGAGGGGCACACAGTTATGGACAATTACACGAATCATCATTAGAAAGTTATATCACTGAGGTGCTGGAAATCAAGGTCCATGACCTATAGGAAAGATATTACCCAATAGCCAATGCATAAGGATGATTATCAACCCCCACGGGAACTCCATAATACAATGATGATAATCAACCCCATGAGAACCACATACTTGTCCAATATTGCCGTTTCAATTTACATATTGTTTAGACAATATTTCCGTATTCATGTCATTTATAATGTCACTAGTGTAAGATCTAACAACAACTTTAATAATATAACGTTTATGTTCAGTTGAATTGAGTTGGTTCCACATTTAGCCAATGGAAAGATTGTTTCCTTGTCCAATGCAATGACTTCTGCAAATCAGAATTCAAAATGAACAGATAACAAGTAAAGACGCTGTTAGACCTTATGAAATTATGCCAACTATTTTTCAAATAGATAACTTCACGACGACATTTGCGTTTTTAATGATTAACCGGACGAGGTCAGCTTAATTTTAGTTTCTTATTTTGGCTTCAATGGTTGTCTGCTGAAAAGTGATTCACTTTTTTTATTAAGCATCGCATTATATCAACAAACATGAAAAACAAATCAAAACATAAAATTAGATAAAATAGACAATTTTATTTACTACTTTTTCAGAGCACAAATTCTCATTATTCCGATCTTTCTGGTTAATATGGGCCATGTTATTCAGTGCTGCTGTATCAACAGATACACCTCGAGGTGTCTCCAGCAGATTTCTCGCAAATATGTGGGCTTTGTTTGCTTTGGTCTTCCTTGCCAGTTATACTGCTAACCTGGCTGCCTTTATGATTACAAAAGAAGAATATTATGATCTGTCAGGTATTCAGGATTTACGGGTAAGTAAACGAGAATTAAATATATTATAGATATACACCAGTTCATAATCAAATGATTATGGATGACTGAATGGTAAGCAAGTGAGCACTGTATCATAATGCCCGTCATTGAGACAACGGGCATGGTTTCGAATCCTCGATTGTACGTGACATGGCCATTCTCGTGGGGTTTTTTTTTCGGACCTTCCGGTTTCCTCCCACTGCTAAAGACCCCTACGCGCAAGCGAATTATTGAGATAAAATTAAAATCATGTTAGTCCCGAAATGACTTAGTTTGTGTCGAGTGGACGTTAAACCCCATTTCAACCTCCCTCCCCCTCTCTCTCTCTCTCTCTCTCGCTCTCTCTCTCTCTCATAATCAAATAGTCTACCCTGGGTCACGGACAACCTCTTTATCAATAGCGCCCAGAGTATTGCAAAAAGAGATACAGAGGAATTATAGCTTACATAGAATAAACTTTAACTTACAGCTTAAAATATATATAGCTATTTACGCACGCAATGGGTCTTATGATCAATGTGGAATTTAATGTGATTTGAGTTTAAGAATGCATATTGCTGTCTGGTGGCAAAATAGCGTATTATTATCTGTTACTGGTTTATTCAAGCCTTGTAATTTACTCTCGTGTCCTATTATGTAACTTCTTTACAGTTGAAGAATCCCTATGTCACAAAACCACCATTTAAATACGCCACTATACCTAGCGGAAGTACGGAGTCTAATATTAAAAAGAATCACCCAGATATGTATAATTATATGAAGAAATATAATGTACCTACCGTAGCGGATGGTGTAGCAGCTTTAAAGAAACAGTAAGTAATTAGCCTATAGTTTCTTCTCATTTTAGCATAGGCCAATTTAAGAAAATAATGCAATTTAATAAAATGTTAATGTCCCGAGCCCTGATGTATGACATTTCTTTACCTTTAACATTAGCTTTTAACGTTCGGATAATCTTCAAAACCACAAATGTTCCTAATCATCAGGTAAAATATTGGAGGGGACTGACTAAGACAAGGAGGTTCTGGGTGACCGAGACTACATGTGGTGACGTAAAGTTAGTAGGCGATCAGCCTATTTCACGTCTGTTCACGCCTTGATCGTCCCGCCTCAAAATGATCAAAACACAAATTCAAAATGCAAATTCAAACACACTTCTTTTAGGTATTATTTCATTATAGATCAAAACGACAACATCACTGTCATGTTAAATGAGTGGGAAGAAAGAAATGAACAATTGCTATAAATAAATGCACAATACCAGGAGGTCGGGTGAAGCAATTACTAGAATATGATACTGTGACATTCTTGTCTCCATTGGTAGATCATTCATTGGTATAATGATTAGTTTATATGGTTAGGGTATACGGCTTTGCTAATTAAATCCCGGACAAAAAGATTATATTTTAATCTTGACTTTTTGTTTATCAATAATTTCAGAGAGATACAAGCTTTTATTTATGATGCTACAGTATTGGAATATTTAGCTGGACAGGATAAACATTGTCGTCTAATCACAGTGGGTAGTTGGTATGCTATGACTGGTTATGGTGTAGCATTTCCTCATGGTTCACAATGGAAGGATAAAGTTAACAAAATCATATTAGAACAACAGGATAAAGGTACGTAAAAGTATCATGAATGGGATTTCTTCTCTGGGAAATGACTTCCTACGTTTTCTTAATTTTGGCCAATTGATCCAGAGATTTTTTTGTTGACTGGCTGGTTGGACAATTTTACTTCAGAGATGATAATTAATTGTTTAGGCGCAAATTCTTCCGAACTTTGATGTTTCAGCTTTGAATTTCGTAATGATGTCCGCATGCTCATAACTTGTGGGTAGCTAATCAGAAGAAGATACGATCCTTAATCCACAACTGATTAAATAATGCATATTCATATCTATATACCTTCCACTGTTACAAGAGCATCAATGCCTTACTTTAATGATGCCTTTGAACGACTTACTTCCTGACGAGTTTGTGAATGGGATCTTAATGCGCGGGTGGGAGTTTCCTCAAAATTTAACTGGGCCATTTTTATTGTCAAATAGAGAGAGTTGACAGGACTATACACAGTATGATACCGCACACAGTGAGATTGTTCCCTTAGAGTTAACCAAGAACGTATCGTTATCAAGAGGATTCTTGTCGAAACGTCGTGCTTCTAGAATACAACTAGTGATTGTATCCCATAAAATCTGTGTTCTGGTAATGTGTTTACCGATCGCTAAATGCCACTTAAAGATTATGACCTGGTTTTTGTGGAGTGAACGTTACTCTCTCTCTCTCTCTCTCTCTCTCTCTTTCTCTCTCTCTCTCTCTCTCTCTCTCAGATAAAGGGAAATAACCACCATTAAGGCCATTAATTATCACACGTGTTTTTATTTCTTTGCAGGAGAATTGGAAAGATTACAGAAGTTTTGGTTAGCAGGCGCATGTCAAAAGAAAAAGAAGAGAAAGGGAATTTCCAGTCATACTTTAGGAATTTTAAACTTTACTAGTGCATTTATTCTATTAGCCTGTGGAATGGTGTTAGGCGCCATTTTGTTGGGCATTGAACATTGTTACTTCCGGTTTGGAAGAAGTAAATTAAAGAAGTGGGATAAATGTGGTTGTTGTGCTTTAGTTAGTTTGGTAAGTATACACGAATATAGCCCAATCCCAAAATCAACATAACAACGTCTTATTTCCAATAGTAAAACAAATTTATATTTCATTTATAGTAATGGACATTATTGATAAATCGAATATCTTGAGTAACCTTTGAAAACATTTTTGAAAATAACTTCCCGTTGCACCGTC
This sequence comes from Patella caerulea, assembly GCA_036850965.1. Classification (NCBI taxonomy): domain Eukaryota; kingdom Metazoa; phylum Mollusca; class Gastropoda; family Patellidae; genus Patella; species Patella caerulea. The sequence continues at coordinate 13,737,490 of JAZGQO010000014.1, read as the reverse complement.
TAAAGTTTATATCCTAGTGGATGTACTACATTGAATAGATATGAAATGGGTTTAAAGTCCTGCTGTTCTGCAGGAACCTGGAAAATGGTAACAGATATACAATGTTCCATGGTTAAATTCATCCTATTATTGTTATTTCAAATTCCACCCATCGAAATGATTAGAAACTCTTCTTTGCCTGCCCACTACGGTGCCACACCACCATACACCATTGACAGGGGAAACCACGATGGAAAACCTGAGGTACTTCTCGACCAACTCATGGATCAACCTCCGAAGCCACCGTTGCTCCCCGCAAACAAGATATGACATTTACATAATTATGTACATGTGGTCATTAGCAAAATATAACTACTTTACATCCTAATTTAATTTGATTATAATATAATGTTTTATATTACAGAGTATGGGTAAATCTTTAACATTTGAACAATCTGTATTAGAAGCTATACAAACACATCGTAAACGACGATGTAAAGATGCTTTATGTGAAACACAGCTATGGAAAATAAAACATGAATTAGATTTAGCATTATTGAAAATAGATAAATTAGAAGATAGACGGTATGTATACTTTAGTTATCAGGCCCGGATGAAGCTTACATCAACAATGACAAGGGGGGAGATTCATGTCATTGTTCGTCGCGTTTGTGTGTCAGTATTGTAGATACATGTCGATAGATTTATTTTGCAAAACATATACAACATGATTTAAGAAATAATTTGAGGGACCATTTAATATTCAGTCCAGCCACAGCCAACCAGCTCCGCCACCCCCTGTGTCTGTTCAATCCGGGCCAATCAGAATGGTCATATCAACAATTTCCTCCTAAATATAAGGTATTTCCTCCTACATCAATAGGTTGTAGGTATAGGTTCTTGCCATTATTGGAAACGTTTTGTTAAACACCAACTACAGTTAAATCAATCTTTATAATTAAAAATAAAGATAGCAGCGTACCCAACAAACACACTACGTAACAGCAACGTTGCAGTGGAGTAGGCAAGGCATTTGTTTGACTTTCAAAATAACGTTTTTTATGTATTGATCCAATCCTTTTATCAACTTTACAACAACTAAAACCAAGAAAGAAAATAATATCTAATGTTTTAAGAAAAGCAAACGGTATAGCTTTAACAACGTTTTTGATTAAATATTAGTTTTTTTTTATAACATGGGCTAAATGTTGACGAATTTGATTTTCCAGGAAACAAAATAAAATAGAGGGAGGTAATTCAGTATGGAGATATAATCCTGTGGGTTACAGACAACCTAACGGTATCCCTAGAAGAAAAAGTATAGAAAAAAGTTGTATACGGGAAGAGGATGTGGGCTCCTCTGAAAGACTTTTATTTAAAGATCAAGAGGATACTCGGAGTGAGGGGAATATTACGCCGAGGCGCAGGGCGGTTTTACGGCGATCTCCGAGTTATACAAACGCTATAAGTATTAGTGAATGTGACGATTTAGACGAAGCACAAAAAAATAAAAAACGGTATCATGAAGGTAAATTTTATGTGGAAGTAAACAATGACCCTGAAACTGAAAGTATGTTTTGATTTTTTACTTACATGATGATGCTGTTTTGTCTGTGTGAATATTGCTAAAGTGCTGGAATAGTGTGGGACAGTGGGAATTGACTGAAAGTCAGAAGAATTGCCACATCGTGAATAGGTCAATGCTGAAAATGGTGACCTGAAGTGTAAGGGGTAAATGTGCAGGGTATGCTTTTTCTGCTTCGAATTGGGTGTATTTTCTGTCAACATTTTTGGGTGTGGACTTCTCGGAGTACAAGACAGAAAAATTGTAGAATATTATGTGAATTATTTAATCATCCTTTTTTCTATCTATATGCTTGTAACAAACCAATCTATTTTTGAAAACTATCAACAAATTGATGGTTATAAACTATAACACATACTTATACGGGCGACATTTCAAGGAGTATTCCCTCAAAGTTATCAAGCTTAATGTTGAGAGAATACTCTTCGAAATGACTCCGTAGAAATTAGTAGCTGTTGTCTATAAATAAGTGTTATAGTTTATTGCTCTATCCAGTTACTAAATGCAACTAAAATATTGTTAATTGTAATATTATCGAAATCCAGAACTACTAAAAGAAAATATAAGACTCATACATAAACTTCATTCTTATAACGAAAAAAAATATACATCTAACTTCTAAAATATGAAGTTAGTTGGCTATAAACTATATTTTGTGTTGTATATAAAATCATTCTTTTTTATCATTAGACACATTTACTATGATGTTAATGATTTAACATAAGATATTATTATTATATGTACGGGTAATTGTTGTGTTTTGATATTAATTATGGGTAGATAAATATATAAATCTAGAATACTAATTTAAACTGCTAACCATTCGTTTCGGCTAATACTTTCGTCTGACATTCTACAGCCAATCAGGTACTTCCTCTCATAGAATGGTTTGGTTGGGGATGAAATTTGATTATTTTGTAATGTATGTAATTAATCAACATGTTATATTGTTTTATTCCGAAGTTAGTAACGTAAATAAACACTTTAGCTGTCACCTATTCGGAGGATTCGATTTTAAGGGAGAAATCGATGGTTTTTCGCGAATGATTAACAGATTGGTTTGCTACAGCCATTCATAATATTTGTGTGTCCATTCAAATGTGTTTTCATTCTAATTTTGCGAGATAATCTATGCAAGTGTGAGTGTATTTTGAATGGCACGTGTGGCCATATTTTGTTCGTACAGTACGCTGGGATTTAATTAATATAATATTTCATTCCAACCATAAATCCAATTTTTGTTATTTTCCCAGTTTAATTTTTGTATTTGTATTTTATGATGTTTTGGATTTCTAGATTGGTAATCAATACACGTTTTGTTTACCTGAAACCAATAATGGTCAATTATCTTTGACATAAGTGTCCCAAGCGGCACATTGGACCATACATGTGGAACTGATTTTAATATGGAGGCGCCTATTTCAGATCTCGAAGCTGTTGTGCTTAATTATCTTGCCAGTTACGGTTTTAGAGGTTTGTTTCTCAGTTTAACATAGAAATAATGCACTCAAAGACTGTACATATTAAATTGGCCCTATTGATAAATTATATTGCACATACTATAACGTAATTTCTTTTAATTGCATTATAGAATAATCCCCAAATTTCATATTTGCTGATGTTTTATGCTTACTTTATCATCTACTGTAAATATAGGTATTGCAATTGTTACATGCGATCACGTTTCATTGAAAATAAACAGATTTATAAATTGTGTGTGTTTAAATAGCTAATCCATTTGCTTCGTGCTATAATCGAATGTTAATTTAAAGATAAAAGTAAAACATGAAGTGACTATACAAGAATGTGCGCCATATAAATTAAACAATCGAGGAAAAGAGAACAACTGCGACAGTGGTAGACTTCGGCCACCTCGTATTTCGCAACTTATCCACGAGTCAAAATTTAGGAAATGGTTACTATCTTGTATAATACACAATAGCACACTTGTCGCTGAATGTTTCAATCTAACTGGCCACGATAATATATAAAGTCATATAAATGCAAACCACCGATTTGTCTACAGATTAACCGAAACTCCCAACAATATACAATGTACATTGTACATTAATTTCCAATTGTTTTAATCGGAGAAAATAGATATCATTCAATACATCACATACAATAGATCACTGCTGGTTAGTACCATTCGGTCACCATATACGGGAACATGGACTTTTAACGAGTTTGAGTATGAAGAAGAATATAGTTGATAAAGGTGTTAATAAAGTGTTAATAATAGTTAAACGAACCCTATCGATACCCAAATGCATTGATTGGTCCTACTGTAAGCTAGCCAGGAATTTTTAGCCCTCGTTAACCCGTTCATTCCATTACTTCTGACAAGAGAATACTTAATCGTCCGAAATTCTTCTTCCGTAGAACATCTGTGTAGACTGTCGTAGAACTTAAATATATTGTTCAGTGGTATACGATGATAGCTTATGGTGGCAGTATTTTGTCAGTCAACAGCCATTTTTCAATTTATTTTGAGGTTATCTCCCGTTTGTTGAGTAGTATACACGCATTCATTAACCAAATGGAATATTTCATTTCCGTAAAGACACACGGTGCCATGAGAATGGGATAATAACATGACAGATCATCCATTTATTTACGTCAAGTTTTAAGAAGACATAGAATTTCCCACTAGTTACCATGGAAACGGCGACAATAAATATAGGTTTTCGGTTGCTAAAACATTTATAATTGTTTACTATCAATATTTTCTTCCCTGTGATTAAGGGTTAAACGTGTTAAATATTTTGATCCTGATCATATGTCAGTTTTGAATGACAGAAAATTTGTAAAACCTGACGCCTCAGTTACTTCTTAAGCAAATTATAAATCATCGGCAGTTAATACTTTGAAGGTAATGCATATTTTTCAGTGGTGTATAATTATAAATATTCACACAGTATAGTAGATCGGGGGGGGGGGGGGGGGGGGTCTGTCCCGATTGTGACTGAGAACGTTCACGAGATTTTCCTCTAGGGTTCCCTTGTTATTGAATCAAGACTGAGGGGTGACATGGAAGGGTGCCAGAAGGGTCGTAAAACCAAGGGCTCGTGTACATGCTGGCGTACCGTGTATGTACAATTGACAGTTGTATTTCGAAAGAAGAATAGGTCGCAGCACATAAAGTACACATACCTTTGCGTATGCCCATCTTCATTAGCTCGGTTAGTACAGAAATCCATGCGGTTTAAACCGCATCTTATTTCAACCTGTTGTTTTACCTTATAAATTACGAATATGAATGTGTTATTAATCCGGGCAAGAACTATCGAGACAGCGAAATGACGGAACTGTATAACAACAATTGAGACTGAGCTCCCGACTGGTAATAATATCAATTATGTCTTTAGTGGTCTATTCTAGTGGGTTCTTCAAGCGCAAACCGCTGTGGTGCGGATACGAATCAGCCATTTGATACAAGGAGCAAAGACTGACGTAAGCCAATTTGTATTGAATCTTCCAAAAACATATTTATGAACAAAGAACTCGAGAATTTCTGGTTTAAGTCATTGTACATTCCATTGCAGTCACGGAGTTTACGTCCACAGAATATTTCAATTGCATTTTTTTGAGTCGAAATGAAATGAATGGGCTAATGAAGACGTGGTATTTTCAACTGCTGCCTTCAAAGTCAGGAAATCTTATAAATTTTGTACCATACAAATTTATACTGAGTGCCATAAAAAAACGCATCACTTAGTTTTTCGTATAACAAAATGATCCTGTAAACATATCTTATTTATTTTGCTTCTGATTGTGAACAATATTCAAATAATACCACATTTGTACACTTACGGATGTTTAATCTGTAATCAACGGTACATAGTCAGAGAGGTCAAAACCAAAAGTACGACAAAGATGGTTGATTGCCAGTAGCGCGTGTGTACTCAACTGGCTCTTACGCACCTTGTGCAGCACAATTAACCATCTTTGCCGTAATTTTGAGTGTGTCGCCAAAGCCCGGAGTAAGACTTCGTTCTGAATTCAATTCAGATTAAACCCCTCGTGATAGGATTACCACGATCAAATTAAATCATAGTACGAATCGTGAACTCTAGAGTGTTCACGTGTTAAAAACGGGAAATTTAAATTCAACCGTTTTTAAAATCGGATGAAAATTGTGTAACAACATGATTTTTTCGTACAGCCAACGCCGTATTCCCTGAAGTTACGGTACGATATGCACAAACATATTTGAATTTTCGTCAAAATCGTATTTAAAAAATGTGCCCTCTAGGCACAATCGTTGTATTACATACCTTTTCACTATGCGTACGGGGAGCGGACAGTGTCAGTTTGCTTTGGGGTGTAATGGTAATATATAAAACCAAGTGATTGTATCCATAATAAGTGTTCTAGTATTATATCACAATTCAATTGCTATATGCCTCTCAAAGAAAATATATTGGAACTGTGTTTAAAATCGGATAAACGTTATGTCCCCTAGAAGGTCTACAAGCTAAAAACGCGATTATCGAATATCGAAATGAACCATAACCTTTCGGATATAAACATTCGTGGGCTGAAGATTAACTGGTTTTGTGTCCACCTTTTGTTAAATTGAGAATAATGGGTGTGAAGTTTGGCATCACTGTATTTTGAAATTCTATGAGGTTTGTTTTTTTTACAAAATTTTCACAGTTGTTGAAGCTATATGAATATAAGAAACTAGTTTGTGATATTTATTGGTGCAGTGTTATTCAATTTGGTCGATCTGAGAAACGATAAAGAGAGATAGAACTTTGTCGTTAACAAAATGTAATGAATTAAATCTAATGAATTTGTCAGGAACAAGGAGATAGAAATTTATGCCCCAAGAAGGTCTGAAAGAAAACTGAAGTAAAAAGATAAAATGAGAATCAGCGGTACTCAGAAGTGAACGCGCATTTTTTGTAGTTAATTGCAGACGTTAGATCCATAACATTTTTTGACTTATGGAACTTTTTGAAGATTCCGATTTTCCTAATCCTTACAGAGAGAAAATTTCCAACAGATCATTTATCACCCAATAAAAATATTCAAGGGTGGGGGGGGGCACCAATCAAAATATGATTCAAAGTTTAAAATAAATGGAGATGGTCAACTCCCATAAAAAAACCTGGCATGGGTTTAACGATGACAGAATTACTAATCTGTGTTCCAGTAAGACATGGCGGTTTTCCTTGTCTCTTCAAAACATTCCTGGAGAGGCGTAATGCTACTGACCTTTGGAATGTTAACCTGTTCATTTTTGAACTTTTGAGTCTAAAGGTTAGAACACGACATTGTACTTTCTTCATAACTATGTGTGTTATTGATAGACAACAGGTTATCGGACCTGAATTCTAACTTAATATATGCTTACATCTATTTTGTTCTCAGTTTCTTGTAAGATAACTGACGCCTTAAATACATGTTAAACTGGATTTTACAACCACAAACAAAGTTACAAGAGTACTTAATTTATTGAATCACAGCTTTAGGCAGCTTAATTGTGGTTGAAACATTAGATTTTGTAAACACAAATACATTTTTCAAACCTAACTTATTTAGTTGGGCTAGAAGATAAATTGCCCTTTTTTCACAGATGAGGTTTTTTTTAATGCTGATCAATGAAGAACAAGAGCGGATAAACCACAGTCAATAGATAATGCCATCAATTGTGTAAGCTGTAAAGATTATTTCAACGCTAGATATAAATCTCTTAAAATAAAAAAAGAAAACGCTTTAATCCATCTAAGTCATTATGAGTTGTGAGTCAAACCAATATCCCCAGTATTACATTTTCTGAAGCAAATAGAGGATTTAGAAGTACGTCACCACAAGTGAATGTGGTAGATTAAGTTTGATAATTACTTCATGTATTGCAGCATGACAAAATGAAATGAAAATGTGGTTTAACGTCCTAGTGTATTGCTCAGACCGGGCTATTGTGCCATGACAGCGCAGTTGTGGACATCGAATACCAACTGCCGATGTGTACCTCAGTTTTTCGTCCCAACCGAACGGCTAAGCGGTGTGCCTATTGCCATGACCACAATCCTACACCACTGACAAGGAGAGGGAGGGGGCACCCTGGAAAACCCTGATGCACACCAGGATCGAACCGGTTGGCAAGCCAACACATGACAGTTTGCTAATTTTGCTGAGCATGTGTACCCTAAATATAAATATGCATTTCCGATTAGTTGGTGTATGGATTGGTCCCAATGATTTAAATCTGTCCACGAAGAAGGCATCATGCATACAGTGTGTGAGCTCTGGAATATCAGATTCGTTAGCATTGCTTTTATTTTGGAGCTATAAAACGTATATTTCTAGTTTTATTCATGCCATATACCGACATTGTGCTTGGTTTAAATTTGGTCGGATATTTAAATTGCCCTTTTGTTAAATAACTCGAACACAAAGGATATTAAAGAGTTTAGTTTATTGTGACATTAACCATTGTGCAGAAGTGATTGTTTTAGCTTAGAAGATTAATTGCGTCTGCATTGGATGCTGCTCAGGATTTGAGCCAATTCATCTATTGTTAACGTCGCTGTAGCGCTCTTAACATAAAAACTGCATGATAAAGCATGGTGTTTTAGTATAAACACAATTCCATTATAACGCGGTCTTACATTATACAGATTCCTACTTAAAACCAAAATGAAGACTAATGATGGCATGCAGTCGTATGTTTCATGATTATCTGAAACAATCTATAAGCGCTTTTCTTTCAGTATAGATAAAGTTTTTCAACATCCGTGCTCAGTTATTACTGCTGATATAGAAGTAATAATACAAATAAAATAAAACCATGTCAGAACAACCCAAACCATTAGACAAAAGTCGAAGTCCTAATTATTCTGTCCCCTTCCGTGTGTATTAAGGCTGTTTCAAAATTAGGGAAGAAAATACGGACGTTAGTCGTTACCCCCTCCCAATTAATAATTGTTTGAAGGCCAAGTATAAAACTACTCTTAAATATGGCAAATTAAATAGTGTCTATCGGGCCAAATAATGGTGTCACTATATTATGAAGTCGAAACCTATAAACGGAGCCGCACATACCATTAAATAGTACTAAAAAACAGTGGGTTAAGATTATAATTCAGCTAAAAAGTCAAAATTACAAGCCCGAAATCACGGCGATTCAAGTCAATTGCATGACAGTATAATTTATGTTTGCAGTACAAAGCAATGATCCTAAGACTATGGTACCCAAGGAACATCATATTTTAGATCATCTGGTCGAACCATCTTAGTACTACACCGACTCTTACAGGTAATCTATTAGTATGATTTGTTGGTCGATGGTATAGAAAGCAGTACTCACATTTAACTAAGCATTATACAGTTTATGATTCTAAACATGGACTGATGTCAGTGTTTACTCGTAAAACAACAGTTTAAGTACGGTGGTTTTTGTAAGCAGATTGCAAAGTTACTCGGCACCTGGTGCCCCTATGTGCTACAACACTGTTAATGTGGAAACGAAGTTACCAAACCATTGTACACACAAATATTGTTTCCTGATTATTGGAATAACTGACCATTCTTACTAAGAACTACGATATTATCAGTTGTTCATTCAGTTAGTGTTTGGAAACGCGATTTCAACAATTAGGTTGGCATTGGATCTAAATTATACTGAATAACGTATGATATATCCAATCTCCGATTTTGTTGGTGGTGGAAAAAGTGATAATATGTGTTTTCTGTAAATAATCGGAAAAAAGAACTTTCACATTCATCACTAGATTTTCATTCCAACTCATTTCGAACGCACAATATGTTTTATAGAAGGAATGGAAAAACTGATTATTCTTGGTTTGACTGTCAATATGAGAATTGACGCCTATGAATCCAATTCCAAATGTAAAAATCTATCATGAGCTGTCTTTGTTTTTAGATAATCAGTTTATAACGCTGTTTTGCCAGTTTAGTTTCTTTATTCAGTCGTTCCCGAACAGAACTATTCGGTTTATATCGTGCAATTCATCATATCTTTGTAAATCCTTGTATTCTCTTTAGAGATTTATCGTTCGCAATATTATAGTTTGCAGCAAGGGATTCAAATGCTTCACATGACGAAAATATACTTTAATAATTACAGTTCTTAATACTTTGTTTATTTGAACTGATTTGTGAATTAATTGTAATAATTTATAAAGCGAAATCATTCTGAAATACCCGTGGATTCCGGGAAATTTAATATATTTTTTGTGGACCATGTACATTATATATATAAGTTGGGAAAATACTAACCCGTGTACACTTACTGATTGAAAGTGCTTCTTTAGTCACTTCACACAATATTCAGGGCCAAGTCTTGGACAGTGTGATAATTTATGTTTTACTTTTCCTAAAATTCTCATAGCATTCATATTTATAGTCAATATAACGATGCCATAGTTCTGGAAGGTTGTAAGTGCCACTTATGAATGACCCAAATATCTTTTTTACATAGGATGACTAATCACATTTAGAGGTTTCTCTATGCAAAATTTCAGAGCTGTAAGGTCGTAACTTTCACAAAAACATTGCTATTAAAATGTTGATATCCTTATTGCATTATTAAGATTGGAAAAGGTTTTCGTCTCATATCTCAAAAACTAAATCCGACAATTTTTGACACTTAAGACCTTTCAGAACTATGACATCGAATAAATACTGTGGACAAACATGATTAACAATCAAGGACAGAACTGCTCACAACCGAATTTAAAAAAAAAGCGAAGATGTGCCCCACATGTCGGGTATTTTTGAGTACATGTATATTTAGGATTCGGGAAATGCCTCATTGCTTTGTACAAAAAAGTGGTGCGGCAAAACTGAAAATGACAAGTGATAACCGCGAGCTTTTAAATCTAGACGAGAGAAAGAAAGTAGCATTTCGGTAAATATTTCACTTGTAACAATCTCCCATGGCGTTCACTTCCCAAAACTCCAATAAATTTAACCGATATACAAATATTTTCTGGCTCCTGTATATGAAGACAATATCCACGAATCCACTTTATCCAAGTGCTTTAGATGCCCTAAAATAATTGTTTCTCAAGTTGTTCGTAATATACTGTCAAAATAACCGTATGCTTTCGCCACACCCACCCGTTCCCAAGTTTTGTGAATGATATAATCACGACATTTTGATTGAATTGTATGAAACATGAACAGGTTTAAATGCTACGCCACATTTGATATTGAATTAATTTTTGAATTGTCGCCCTTGCTTCATAAATTCCACTCACAATTTTTGTACTGGGAAGATTTTGTCTGAATTGGATGTATCCCACAAAGGTTTATTTTTATGTCTTAAAGGTTTTTCCCTTTTTAATGTTGACGTACTTTAGTGAAGAATTGTGAAGTTCTAGTCCTTGCTTCATCCATTTCGTTTACAGTTTTATTGATAAGCTACCCGATGGAAGTGATTTATTTCTTGGTTTGTAGATATTCCCTATTTAATATCCAAAACTAATGCTGCTTGTGTTTAAGTTATTGTCGTTGCTTCACAAATCCCGTTCACAGTTTAAGTAAACAATGATAAATAATTATGTATTACGGAAAAACTTTTTGGACCGAATTGAGAAAATTCCAGTTGTTTTTTGCTGCATCAAAAAGTTGCGCCATTATTCCTTGAAGGGAAACTGACCTTGTTTCAAAATATCTATTTTATTAAACCAGCGATCACGACGATTCTGTTTGTACAGGACAGGACAGTTATAAATTGTTACAACATAAAGAGGTAACCTTATTTAATTTACTTGTTTTCATTCTGTTATCAACATTTCAGGGTCAGTCTAATGTTCAAATTTCCAGACCGATTCTTGATTGCCAGAAGTGCTTTTTATCCCCGGGGTATTAGCAGTATCCGTCTCGATTACGCGTTTTACAGCTCTGTCAGTCTATATTGTATAATTATAATGTATTTTGCCTTTGGCAATGTCGTTAAAATCACTTTGGCAATTCTGGGTAAGAAGTTGAAAATAAAATTTTACTGAAAGGGAAATAGTACTTTTGTTTAAAATTGAATCATCCATGCTTTATATCACGAGCTTATTTGTGTTGTGTATTATGTAGGGTTACTGACAGGTATAAATACGTGTTAAACGTAATCCGGCACAGTGATTAACAGCTACATGTTATTTTGTGTTTGTGTTGTCTGTTACTTCGTCTTTAATTCCATCTAAATTCTTCGTCTTGGCCGTTGTGAATAACACGACGGGATTTTAAAATCAGACATACCGCACTGCCTAGGGAAAAATCTTAAGTGGTCAGTGGGTTTCCGCCAACTCCTGTTCGAATGCGATGACTTGCGTGTACGCCAACACTTTTTGCCGTCCCGTCTGAACCATGTTACCGGATCCTCTATTAAGCATTGCTTTATGGACCAATTACAACTTACCACAAAAAACTCATTTTATACAAAGATTGTAAAACTGTATGGAAGGTCTTCGTAGGAAGTTAGTGCGATCACACATCAATGTCAGATGTGACAATATAATTGGCCATACGTGATAGTTTTGATTTTCCGAATATGTTGTCGATCAAAGTCACGGGAATCAAGTATCATATGCTTAATATAAATTAAAAGTAATATTAAGTATAAACATATTGTCAGAAGTGTCACTCTCAAATTATCATCATATAATCATCTTCATAAAGCGTTCGATAACGATATAATTAATTTATCGGTATAAGTTTGATTGAGGAAGGTAGTTTTACATCAGAGGGATGATGTGTTCGAGTGAAGCGTTACAAGATTACTACCAACCAGATCTAAATAGAACAATATGACAAATTGACAGGATATTACATTAACTAACGGTGTAACAAGTTTGCGTGTCTGTCATATTGGATTAAATAATACAGCATGTTATTCAAACTCAATTTACAAAGATAGATATATTGACATGTTGACACAAAACTTATGATATCTTTGGTTACATTTGGGGCCCGGTGCCGAAGGGTTAATTTAGACCAAATTACAACACGATTTAGAACACGATATATTTCATAGAAAAGGGCCAGGGACAGATAATTCATGATACTTTTATCCAACTGGAGGCAGACCACCATTAAATTTCAACGTTGTAGTCCGTCTAATTATAGCAATTCTGCCTCTTTTCTCCACTTTTGCATTCTCCTTTTGTTGTTTTTTGGGGCTAGAATGGAAGTAAAAGGTTTGAATTAATATTAGTTGTCAGGTGTTGGTAAATATTCATGATTTGAGGCGGAAGGATAACTGGGTTATCAGGTTGACTACGGTGATATACGGCAACTAGTTACATGTTTTTTGTATGCTTCTTCATAATTTTGGTTGTTAACCTCATGCAAATTTTAGTGCAAAGACATGGCCATGTTTTCCTTTGTCTGTAGTGATAAACAACCAGCCCAAAACAAAGTTTGGGGAAAAGTTGCAGGTGTGCAAATAGTCCAAAATTAACATTGAAGTCAACGGGGAAATAAATGGTGGTCTGCCTCCAACTATGCCACTGTGTCGCAAACATGTGTTTGATAGTAAATAGTTCAAATGGCACTGCATTATTTGTTTTACAATGACGCTACACTGTAAACTGTTTTACAATGAATGAATGACATTGTTTTAATCAATGGGTTAAAATAAATCTAGGCAAATAAAGCTGTTACGTTTTGGCTATATTAAACCTATACTGATCTGTCAAAATGTTAAGTGCTGTTTATCGTATTGTGAGACTACCCCTTTGTAACTTATTCATTGTCTTGCAGTTGTGAGATTTTCCCCTTTACTTTATTTGTGAGTTATCTCCTCTTAGAAAATGAAGTCGGCGCACGACGAAATTATGATGTCTGTAACTTTTCAACGTTAATTCCAAGAAAAAGGACGTGGTCGTCAACAATTCGTTAATCGTCATCGTCACCGTCATCGTCACTGTCATCGTTATTTGTTATTGTTATCATTGAAATTAAAGAGATTATACTTCATGATACTAGTTTTTGATGAGTTGAGAGAACTGAGAATTAGATTGACGCATTATCGAATATTCAAATATTGACCAAATTGAGCCCTGAAACTACATTTCATTAACGAATTTAAGATGGAAAGTGAAGACAACATCGTCGCTGGCTTGGATGATCATACCGAAGAGCAAAAAAGAACTAGGAAAATGACAGAAAAAGCTAGATCACAGAAGATAGAACAACTGGCTTTGAAAAGAGATGTGTCATTTACCAGAGTTAGGGGTAAGATGAAATCTATTAGAAGCCATATGAATGAATACACATATGAACAAATGGTTGCAGACCACCGTGAGTGGCTCTGCCATGTAGAAGATTTCCTAACAGCCCATGATGATTATAGCAAAGTGCTAACTGATCCTGAGCGTGAAAAATATTTAAAAGATTGGTACATCACTAGAGATGATGAGATTAAAGATTTCAAAAATAGACTTGAAGCCTGGTTTAAGGAACATAAGAAAGAAGATGAAGAAATTCAACCTACCGATAGTATTTCACAGACAGGCTCCAAGAAATCTCGACATGGTTCACGGAGTTCGAGCTCATCTCTATCATCTACCAGAGCGAAACATGAATCAGAAAAGGCTGCATTATTAGAACGACAGAAACGACTTAAGGCAGCTCAAGCTTTAGAAATAGAAAAAATAAATCTCAAACATAAAGAGGAACAATTGAAAATAGAAACAGAAATAGCAGTCGCCCAAGCGAAATCGAAAGTAGTCAATGATTTTATGGAACAACATTCTGATTCGAAACAACCAAAGGGACAACCCATAATATCGCAGTCCCAAAATGAATCAACAACTCCTACTAACGAAGATATAATCGGTCAACCTGTTACTGAACAAGAAATGGAGCCTATCAACAATATAAATGTTTCGACTTTGAATATGTCCCCACATGGAATGCCACAGAGTCTGAACCATTGACTTCTACAGTAATCAAGAAATTGCAAAGGCCTGTTATAGAAATTAAGAGATTTAGTGGTGATCCTATAGAATTTAAAAAATTTCTTCGACAATTTGAAACAAAAATAGTAGCCTACACCACTACAGATGATGAACGAATGGGATACTTGGAACAATATACCATAGGTCAACCCAATAGAATAGTCTCAGGATTCAGCTACCTTGATGCTCATGTAGGATATTCGGCTGCAATGAAGGCTCTCCGTGAAAGATAAGGGCACCCAGACATCATGTCAAGTGCTTTTTTGAAGAAAGCCTTAGGCTGGCCACCAATGAAGAATGATGACCCTACATCTTTAGATGAATACGGTATCTTCCTAGCAGAATGTGAAAATGCCATTTCAAACATTGAGACTCTGAAGTCATTAGAACACCCAGATAACATGAAACGCATGGTACAAAAATTGCCATATGGTTTGCACAATGACTGAACAAACCATACCTCTGAAGGCGAATGCGAACATGCTGATAAAATCCCCCATGGGAGCCGGTGACTATCAATATGAACATTGTACATTAGCCATAACTGCAGTGAAGGTGAAACGTGGAAACAATTTTTACCCTATCACTACATATGCATTCTTTGACACTGGCAGTAGTATTTGTTTTATCAGTACAAGTTTGATGCAACAACTTGGTATTCAAGGGAGACAAATCAGAATTAAATTAGAAACCATGGGAGAAAATGTATGTTTAAACTCCGCTATAGTGAAGCAGTTAGAAATCTTTAATTATGATTTATCTGATGGTATTATTATTCCAGTTTGCTATGCCAAAGAAACAATGCCTGTAGATTCGAGGGATATTCCAAGAGCTGAAGATGTAAAACAATGGTGTCATTTGAATAATTTACCAATTCCTGATCCAGATTGTTCCATTGGACTTGTAATAGGAAACAACATGCCGGAAGCATACACGCCCCTTGAAACAGTTACTGGTCCACGTGGTAGTCCTTACGCATCAAGAACAGCCCTTGGCTGGATACTATGGAATGTAATTAGAACAAATCCTGAACCATCTGAAGAATTGAAATTTAATCATGCTGAAGTTGTAGGAGAATATGAACGCTTGAATGAACTTGACAGAATGGTAAGACAATCGACATCCTTCGACTTCCCAGAGAAAACCATAGACGACAAGGATGAACATTCTGTGATGGACAAATTATTCTTTGAAAAGGTAGAAAAATCGTTAAGAATGGTAAATGGTAGATATGAAATTGGTTTACCATTCAAGAATGATGAATTGGTACTCCCAAACAATAGAAAACAGATATTAGATATTCTGAAAAGTTGGAAGTCACGATTAATCAGAAATGATGAACTTTATCAAGACTACAATGAATTTATGAAAAATTTGATTTCCAAGAGATACGCTGAAGAAGTTCCCAGTAACGAACAAAAAGTTGACAATAGCAGAAGGACTTGGTATCTTGCCCATCATGGAACCTACCACAAACAGAAACATAAGTTACGTGTAGTATTTAACTGTTCTCTGAAGTTTAATGGTATATCACTGAACGACACTCTTCTCTCGGGTCCTGACCTCGCCAACAATTTAATTGGTGTTTTAATAAGATTTAGGATTGGGAAGATAGCAATTATGAGTGATATAGAAGCCATGTATCATCAAGTTAAGGTTCCCAGTAAAGATAGAAATAACTTACGGTTCTTCTGGTGGAAAGATGGACAACTTGACACAGAGCCAACGGAATACAGAATGACGTCACATCTATTTGGCGCTGTATCTTCACCGAGCGTTGCAAACTTCGCTTTAAAACGAATCGCTTCAGATTTCAAAGATTTGTTTGAAGAAGAAGTAAGAGAAACTATATTATTCAACTTTTATGTAGATGACTGTCTTCGATCACTTGACGACAAAGAAGCAGCAAAAGAAATGGTCCAGAAATTGACTGAGATTTGTGCCTTGGCTGGATTTAGACTACATAAATGGATCTCTAATGACACAGAAGTTTTGAACACTGTACCAGAATCGAGCAGAGCTACCTGTAAACAAGCATCACTAGGAGAAGATAATTCAATTGTCGAAAGAGCTTTAGGTGTTAACTGGGACGTAACTTCAGATTGCTTGACATTCAAGATTAACATTAGAGATCAGCCAACAACTAGAAGAGGATTGCTCTCTATCATTGCATCTGTTTACGATCCTCTTGGACTCATCGCACCTGCTATGTTGCCACCTAAACTTCTGCTTCAAGGTCTCTGTCAAAAAGGTTTATCATGGGATGAGAACATAAACGAAGAGCAGAATAGATTATGGACAAAATGGTTGAAAGAATTACCGATTTTAGAAACAGTAAAATTACCTAGATGTTTGAAAACACAAGATTTTGGAAAACAAATATCAGTTCAACTACATAATTTTTCTGACGCAAGTCAACAAGGATATGGTATTGCTAGTTATTTACGACTAGAAGATGATGAAGGGCGTATTGTCTGCACACTTGTACTCGGAAAATCGCGAGTTAGCCCATCGAAAAAAGTCACAATACCCAGATTAGAACTGACTGCCGCAACTACGTCTGTAAAGCTCAGCAAGAAGATTTCAGATGAATTAAGAATTAACATTGATAAGATATTCTTCTGGACAGACAGCACGGCTGTACTGAGCTATATAGCAAACACGGCCAGCAGGTACCAGACCTTCGTGGCAAATCGAGTCTCATTTATCAGAGAATCAACAGAGCTTGATCAATGGAAATATGTCAACACACACGATAATCCAGCAGATGACGCCTCAAGAGGACTCACTGTGGCAAATCTTGTTAAACAAAGTCGTTGGTTTAATGGACCAGAATATTTAAATAAACCAGAATCAGAATGGCCGAATAATGAAGTTAATACAGAAATTTCAGAATCAGATGTCGAATTGAAAAAGATTAAAATATCGTGTGCTGCTGCTGTAATGGGACTCGAAGATCCAATCGAGAAATTTCTGAATTATTATTCTACATTTAACCGTCTGAAGAAAGCTGTAGCTTATCTACTATGGATCAAACGAGAACTAAGACAAAGAATTAAATGTAAAAAATCCAAAACAAAAGAATCAAAGAAAAATCATTGTATATTGACCGCCAATGATTACGTTGAAGCTGAAGAATGCTTAATTAAACATGAACAAAACAAATACCTAGGTGATTTATCATCAAAGAAGATGAAAGAAAGATCTATCCAGAAATTAGATCCCTATGAATTGGATGGAATTACAAGAGTAGGAGGACGTTTGGAGAGATCAGCTTTAAGTCTAGATTCCAAACATCAAATCATATTGCCTAAACAATCCAGATTATCAGAACTCATAGTAGTCCACACACACAATTTAGTTGGACATTTAGGAAAGAATTGCATCCTGTCTGAATTACGAAGAAGATACTGGATAATTGGAGCCTCTGCAATAATTAAGAGAATCCTGTCAAAGTGCGTGATATGCAGAAAATATTCAGCACGTACCAATGAACAAAAGATGGCGAACCTTCCTGCCACTAGAATAACTCCTGGATTATTACCCTTTGAATACACCGGAATGGACTTTTTCGGCCCCTTTGAAGTTAAACAACGTCGAAGTCAAGTCAAAAGATATGGAGTTATATTCACCTGTTTCAACAGCCGCGCAGTTCACATAGAAATCGCCCATACAATGGACACAAATTCATGCATTAATGCTATCCGACGCTTCATATCTAGACGAGGAAACCCGAAATCATCAGATCAGATAATGGAACTAATCTAGTAGGAGCGGAGCGGGAGCTCAGAGAGGCCATTGAAAACTGGAATCATCAACAGATTAATGACGAGCTTTGTCAACAACATATTAAATGGGAGTTAAACACCCCTGCTTCATCCCATCATGGAGGAGTTTGGGAGAGAATCATTAGGACTGTCAGAAAGGTTCTATACTCGCTTCAAAAAATACAAATGGTTAGATTGGATGATGAATCATTAAATACACTTATGTGTGAAGTAGAATCAGTAATAAATAGAAGACCCATCACTAGGTCATCAGACTTGCCAGATGACGTAGATACTTTAACACCTAATCATTTACGTTTAGGAGGAGAACAGAATGAATTCACTCCTGTCAAAACTGAACCCAATAATCTTTATGTACGACACCGATGTAAACAAGTACAGTATTTAACAGATTTGTTCTGGAAGAGATGGACAGCCGAGTATCTTCCAGTACTACAACAACGGAAGAAATGGTTACAACCCAAAAGAAATTTTACCATTGGAGATATTGTAATGGTCTATGACAACAATTTAAGAAATTCTTGGACTTTAGCTCGAGTGATAGATGTTAAGCAAGATAAAACTGGATTAGTAAGGACAGTTACAGTTAAAACCAAAACCAGCACCCTAGATCGTCCAGTTACTAAATTATGTACATTGTTGGAATGTGATACTTAAAATATTGTGAAAATCAAAATGTGATATGTGATATATAATGGAGGAGACTTTATTTTAGGCATGTGCATTGATTCTATCCGTTAGACATTATATTATCGAATAAGAAATTCGAGGAGAAAATTATGTTTAGTGTAATTGCTTTCAAACATGTGCTGCAATTAGGGAGCCGGAATGTTACGTTTTGGCTATATTAAACCTATACTGATCTGTCAAAATGTTAAGTGCTGTTTATCGTATTGTGAGACTATCCCTTTGTAACTTATTCATTGTCTTGCAGTTGTGAGATTTCCCCCTTTACTTTATTTGTGAGTTATCTCCTCTTAGAAAATGAAGTCGGCGCACGACGAAATTATGATGTCTGTAACTTTTCAACGTTAATTCCAAGAAAAAGGACGTTTTCGCCAACAATTCGTTAATCGTCATCGTCACCGTCATCGTCATCGTTATTTGTTATTGTTATCATTGAAATTAAAGAGATTATACTTCATGATACTAGTTTTTGATGAGTTGAGAGAACTGAGAATTAGATTGACGCATTATCGAATATTCAAATATTGACCAAATTGAGCCCTGAAACTACAAAAGCTGTTACATATATACATGAATAATCATAACAGAAGACTTCTAAATATGGAAATAACGGTAATGGCCGATTTATAATACTGCTATAAATATTAATTAACTATAATTGATATAAGATACGACTGGTCGTGCAAATCGGGGTGATACGAACAGTGAGACTTAATAATAGTCAGGTATCTCCATCTTGACATATTGACTAGATTCAATAGATTAAAGGGCTATGGAGATAATTTGGAGATGTTATAGTCTGATGGATTACTTAATCTTGACACTTTGTCTGAAGTATATTGTATATAATCAAATATATACTAGCAGTCTGGTATGAATGAATCCCTGGGTCCTCGTTCGTTGGATAGGTTGATGGCAAAAAGCTGGACATGTTTTTGAATAATAGGAATCTATCCTATATGATGCGTTTTGGTAAAATCCCGATTGCAAATGTCTGATGGAATAATCACATCTACATTTATTGATTGTCATACGCGTCGATGTTTGAAACTAATTAATATTTTTCAATATTCATGTACATCACTGTATTGTCCACTTTTAACCTCTATAATAAAACGTATTTTCAAGGTCAGCCAATTCGACGAGGTACGGAAGATCATTAGTGCCAATTAAATGAAAAAGAACATTCCAAGATAATTTTAAGGGTGCCATACACTAAAATAACAGTGATTTACCGTACGTAATGTTGTTTGACGAAACGGATATGCATATAAAGATTAATCCGACTGATTATTACAACTAAGATGTTAATTTGAGATGTGAACTCTTAATTCTGATATATGTTTTTTTATTTTGATTGTCACGAAAGGTCTACCGTAGATTGCCTACTTGGATAGGCTGCACGGTTCTGTTGAGGATCTTAACCTATCGGTTTTAGTATGATGAGCTGTTTAAAACATCATAAAGTCCAGTATTTAATGTTCACACACTTTTCCGTTGTTTTGTTTTGCATTAGTTACGAAACTATCGCAAATTGCTCTGTGGTCGATCATTTGTTACTTGAAGTTGCGAGAAGAGTATTAATTATGGGTTGAACACTTTATTGTTTATCTTTTGCCTGGATGAAAGCATCAGTCTAAACATCGCCATTATTTGACTTTTTATGAAGTTGTCAAGTTTTCAAGTAATACGAAAAATTGATTTAATTCGGCAAGCTATTCGATATGTTGTTTTAACATAGGTTGTTGGATAACAAAGCAGACACCCACCAGCTACTTAGTCGAAAGTGGTTATACTACTATTTGTTGTTATGACGTTATTTGTAGCATAAAAAGAATGGATAATATGTGGTTTACAAGAATTGGGGTTGGTAAGGGTCGATGAATATCAATCGATTCCTTCATTACCAGAAAGCAAGCAAGTGGATAATAATTGTAGTCGTCATAATGTCAACACAGTTTCATTACAGTTGATCATAAGATCCCGATTAAAATATTATAAGTGTCTGTGTAACTAACATATCTTATTATAAGATTACAACAAAATTCTTTAGTTATTCTAATTGAAGCGAACATGGTATGACTATTAATTTCACAAAACCCAGTGAAACGTTTAAATTTGAGACATTATTGGTTGGGGTAAAGGCGGAAACCTCACCCCCTTCTTTGCCAAAAATCGTGCGTCTGCCAGTGATATGTTCCTGTCCATAACTTATTCAAAACCAAAGCCAATTTATCCCAAGCAGTATATTATATACAAGTATTTTACACTGATTAAGATAACAGTATATTTCACCAACTAAAATAACATTCGTAGACATATTAAGGTTAGCTTTCAATGGATTATCAAAGTAAAGCTTCATTAATTAGCAAATAGGAAAATCGTATCGCAATGGCTTTTTTAATCATACTGTTGGAATAACAAAGAATAGATGTCAGATTTGTCTGTTCAAAACTGTTGATAGGGTTGGTGTAACACCTTTTTGTACTTTCCTTAAACTGTTTTGTTTTTGATTTTTTTGTTTTTTGTTGTTTTTTTTTTTGTTTTTTGTTGGTTTTAGTTTTAGCAAAATGAAAATGGCGGCATAACACTGTCTTGATGGGCCTACCTTATATTTCGTCGTTCATCAGGATTATATTTTCGAAGTTATTGTGTAAACATTTCACTGATATTTGAATGTGTATTTTACACTATATAGTAATAGTATTAGCTATAGGGTGGTATGTGGGTGTGTGTGTGTGTGTGTGTGTGTTTGGGGGGGGGGGGCGTAACCATTTATTTAATAACTTGCACCCGTTTCTTCTGTGGGAATAATTGACAACTGCCATTTTGTGAATTGGGTTTTGTGTTAAATATGTACAAATATCTGCAACTTTTACGTCAGGCGACACACATCCACGACAGCGACTATGAAAATTGCTAAACGCCAAAGAATATAAAATAAAACTTGAAGAATATTTACAAATTATCGCTTTCTGCATATTGAAATTAAAGATATTTATAATGGGTATCGCTTGTATGAACCCAATCCTCTCCACCCCACCTCACGTAACAGATTTAGATATAGGTAGCCGTCCCAAGCTACATTGAAATTATAATTATACTCATGTGAATACAAATATTTTATTCGCTTCATGTCTGTGTGAAATCATATTTGCGATGTCATAGTTTTTCATTGTAGCTTTAAGATATTTACATGGATTTAATTACATGGCAAATTTGCCAGGAAACGATGTTCATAATGCATAAAAAATAGAAAATATATATATATTTTAAAATTTAGCTCGTGGTTTCTGACAGGGGAATGCCATCGTCCACATTTGGAAAAGACATCAGACGAATAAACCTACTTTCTAGGAATGCGTAGGAATTTGAGTACCATGTTGGCTATTGGCTAGATGTGATTGAAAAGTTATACTGTTGGGGTGAATACACTTTCAATTGCTTCCTGATCCTATATCATCATCACTGATTGCTCCCATAAGTCTTTATATTGACACAATTCTTCAGTTGATCAATGATTATCTGAAACCCGATATAACTATACCAGGATGGTTGTAATATAGAGTTACAAATTATAGCCCTATTGGAATTACTTTCACAGTAAGAAAACATTCAGATACTAGAATTCAATAGTCTTTACTTATTGTTCAATTAACCCAGTAATACATAAATTTCTTTCAAATTATAAGTCGACCTGGCCATCATGCTGGTTTAAAATGGCTCAGTAACGCAGAACACATCCCAAAAAGTAAACTGTTTCAAAGCGGTAATTTGAAAGCCTTCTTTTACCACTGTAGAAGATGACATACTTTAACTGTGGCACCCCATCCTAATGTTCAAGCAATGCCAGATATTCATATTCCATGTTTTGGTTGTTTTATAACAAGTACGATTATACCGTTTAGATTAGATGACAAAAATGCGTTTTTGAAAAAATTCGGAGTTAAGTGTAACAAAGATAAAACAAACTAAAAACACCAGACTGATCTTTACATGTACTTTGTTCACATCGGAAGTAGTAGTACAAAATTGTCCGGACAGAATGGTTACCTTTTATGCATTTTATGCCCCCATTTACACTAAATATGCATAATGTGTTACCCAGATATAATTCAAACATAATATATGTTTCTAATAAAATAGAAAAGATGTCTAGAAAGTGCATTTTGCACAAAAAAAAACACAATTTTCTACCGAAGCCTTATTTAGTACCTTGCGTCGTATGTCAGACGAGGTACTGGAAGCGGGCCTCCGACAAAGCCCTCGCTACATCCTACGTATGACCCATATACTTTTTTCTTACTACATATCTTGGAACAGCCTTGAGATTGTCTAGTATTGTCTCTGGTTATATTTGTAATTATTTTATTTTGGCTAGGACTCACGTTGTGTATATTCTTCTTACTATATCAGTTGTTAAGACGTTTGTCTTACCAGGAATAACAATGCATCAGTTCTTTGCTACATTTTACATTAAGCATATATTTCAATACAATACTGAAAATTAACTTGTCTTAGCCACACCAGCGTTGCTAGAGAGTAAGGAATCTTTATGTCTAAAATTTGTAGGACCTAAATCAGTCTTATACCATCGACAGATATTACGTAATTAATTATGATGTGTGGTTATTCAGCTAAATGATGCAATAGGAATTTTCCTACACAGGTGATAAACATGGTATTCTGCTTCACCTATAATAATCTATGTTTTCGTTTTATAGATCTATTAATGTGACAACCAGTAAATCAAGTGTTTGAGATATGTTTTCTCTACAATACATATATGAACCCAATAACTAGAAAACATGTCATATAATGCTACTTTTAATTTAAAGAGCAAACATTCAACCAATCTTACTCCATCCATTAACTCGCCCCGATTTCATCATTATCAGTGCTGGTGGCGTCCAATATTTATTGTTAATTCGTCTGCATATGATGTAGTAAATGCCATATATACAGGAGCACTTCCCCTTTGAGCATTGCCATTTGGTGGGTGTTTTGTTTGGGGTGGAGAGATGCTGTATTTAACATTATCATTGTAGTATCTTTACTACAGATTTACTCACTGATTCGATTTAGCACACCCTTCTTTAAGTATAAAAGCACGAAAATAATTGGGGTTAAGCCCGTTTATCACCGTCTGGACCATTATTCGTCACAGTTGCATGTATATCTGTATTATTTCCTTCTACCATATTGATTATCGGCCGACATATTAACCTCTACGGGCCTCGATCTAATTCTCCGATTGGTATTGTCCATCAAATAATCATTTTATAAATGAAGTATAACGATTATGGTGATGATAATTCTTAGTAGTTGATGTCATAAAATAACGTGTCTACAATGAGCGGTAAAGATGGCGCTGCATTAGCTGTCTGAAGAAGTTCTAACACACGATTGAAAACAGACAAAAAATTTTTATTAGGGACTTATTGATCGCGTCACTTTTTAAACACTATTTATAAACGAGATATACACCCAATCTACAAGTTTATGGTATTTGGCAAAACAGTTTCCAAACATCATGCTACGGTCGTCTGTCTCCTGACAGTTCCTCACAATTGATCATACTGAATAAAAGCAAAACCACTTTGTACTTTATCTGAACCCAATTTATCTAAATTGTCTTCTTTTAATCGACTTCAGCATCTACTTAATGTCCAACGTAAATTTGTTAATAAACGTAACATTTAGTACTGTCTCTCCAGGCCATTCATTACCCATCATTGTCATTGTACAGCGTATGCCATTTATGTATTTGCATTGATGGTTCACTTATATTAATATTACAGGAAAGATTGTCACTGAAAAGTCGTGCCGATAGGGCATTGGACTCGAGACCAGAATGTCTCTGAATCGATTAACGCATCTACAGAGAAGAGTCTTCGGAATTTTGCAGGACCGGTTTCAGATTGTGAGATGAACACGAAGCTGGTATGAAAAAGTTTTATTTCGAGAAAATATCAGGCGAAGAGGGTACTACTGGCTGGGCCAGATCCTTCTCTTATATTGTACCCCGTAACCACACAAATTTTCAAAATCCATTTAAATAGTGACAATTGAAATTTTGTTTGTGTAAGATAAAGCGGATATTAATTGGGGGTATTCCCAAATACCAAGAACAATGGACGTAAAGGTTGTGGTACACTTACCACCGAGTTTAAGCTCTGGTCGACTATTTGATACAAATACGTGATGCATTGGATTTTTAGATTTGATAAACTTTGTATTCAGGACGAAAATAGAAATTTATGTTACTTTTTGAGCTTTCTTGAATTATGATGTTTTAGGCCATTTTACCTCACTGAGTCAGCTACGACCCATCTCAAAATTCAAGGTAAAAAAAAAAACCTGAAAAAAGGTAATTCCGTTAAAAGACTTCCCAGGGCTTTGCTTTGCAAAAGGCACGTAATTTTCCTTAATCTTTTTGGTGGTTTGAGTTTTCCAGGGTTAAACTGATAATACCCCGCACAGCCAAAAATTGCTCAAATAATGCTGGTCAATGTATACAGTGATGGATCATCGTGAGGGTAACAGAAGTAATTTTTAGGGGCCCCCCACCCTTAGTTTGTCATCTTGTCAGTGGGGGACAGGCGACCTTATAATAATCCGCCTCTGAATGTATACACAGTCTCGTAGCCAGGAGGGGCAGTGGAATTTTGAGAAACCTTTTTCGGTGGGGTGGGGGTGGGGGAACCATTTTCGCCCCCCTCCCCTTTTCACCACACTGGCTTAGGATCCGTGTATAGAACATAACGGATTTTTTTCTCTTCCGTGGTTTACGTCTTTTAGTGCTGGCACTGTATCATAATATCGTTTCTGAGTTTAAAGCCTTATCGTAAAAAGCGTGAATCATTAAAACATATCCGTTAATTACAATTTCAAAAAACGCTCAAGGTTTGACTTCGTACATTTTTATTTAAAACAGATAGACCGTGCAAAAACTCATTAGTGTTTTTCATTATATAACAAAACGTCATTCGTTTTATTAAGTGATATCATAGTTCATCCATAAAATTGCAGATGATAAAAGTTTCCATATCTAACACCAGCTAAAAAAAGCTTCCACGGTTATATAATGGTTTTATATTCAAATTTCTATATCGCAGTTATATGGATCTTTTTTCAACCGATTTGCATCCAAACCTCGTTAAGCTCTGGGGAGATAAGAAAAATTGGTTCCATACATGACTGCCGTTAAATGTCCCGATCAGGGAATAGACAAACTGGTTCTTCACTTGCACAATCAAATTTGATGTCGCCAGGAGGCGGTCTTGCAACTCACAAGGGTTTTTATTATGAATGGCTGCTTTGATTGAAGAATGTTCGTGAATATAACAATATGTGACGATTGTATTCGACTCCTGATCCCGCCGTTTAAACTATTCTAAGTTAGCCACATACATGTTTATTGAGACAGAATGGTGGCCGTCATTATCTGATTAGAAAGCCGACTATCTTTTACCTCTGTAGGGTAAGTCGTGTTGTTTTGTATATTCTATTTTATTCGTTCATATCTCCGATGGGTTTTTTTAACATGTCATTCGTGTACGTAAATAAAACCCCCTTTTTTCTTTTTCCATATCCCTTGGCGCCAGTTAATTTTGATATAATTAACTCTTGCCGGGGCATATTAATTTTATTAATTACACTTGTCACGCATTAAACAATATAAATGGTCTCTAACACAATTACTTAATCCAGCTGATTTGAAATAATTACGAATAATTTAGTAGGCTATCAGAATTATCCTTTACTACTTATTGTTTGTTGCAAGATACACTGGTGGTTCCGATGTTACTTCACCCCCCCCTCTCTCCCTCTCTCCCTCTCTCTCTCTCTCTCTCTCTCTCACCAACGTTTTCCACATTCCCCACTTCTCCTTAACTGCTTTGTAGTTTTCAAACAAATTCGATGGGCATCTTGCTTAGTGATGATCAATCCGATTTGTACAAATGAAGTTCCTCGACTCCATGTAATATTTTGGTTGAGCACTGAATGGACAATTTAAAGTATTTGCTACATCACTTGCTCATCCTTATCCTGGATTGGAATCTAAGGGCCAGTCAGTGTTCGACGCCTTAAAAAGACAAATACAGATAAACCGCCTCTAAAGATGTGTAGGTTATTGTCCCGTAAACAGAGAATGATTAACAATGATGTTAACTCAATCCAACGTCTATTAAGAAAACCGTTCAATTGCTAGATGAAGATAAATTTATAAAATTTTAGAAAACAGCTCCAATTGGTAAGATCACTTCCACGTATAGATATAGGTACTTTCACGTATAGATATAATATTTCTTTAAGACGATTATCCCACAATTTTTCATGGTGTATAACAATGATACGTACAGCAAAATAACTTAAAGAACGCTGTCGAAGGATCACCAAAGCTACCAGACCTAATCCTAGTTTCTTCCAAGGAGTATATAAACGATATATCCGTTCGTAGAGGACATATTAAACGGCCCAATGACGTCCATGACATTATGAGCACATTCTAAAGTTCAGAAAAGTACTTAATCAGGAACATCTAGCATATACTAGAAACGGATTCCAGTATGATAATAGTTCTAATTATCTGGTTATTACTAAAATACAGAAATGGGTTAACAACCTTCTAAGCATACTTATAATATAAACATAATTCGTCTGATATCTACATTGAAGATGTATAGAGCCATTATCCCTTTTGGGTGGGGAAGTAAGGAAAGGGCCAAAATATACTACATTTTTAAGCACTTCTATCGAATGCATCATCATACTCCAATTTCGATATCAGTGCAATTGTGTTGGATGCTTGGTTACTTACTGAACAGTTGTGGGTACATCAACATTTTCAATTATGGTACATATTCATTTCGATTGTCGTTCATGAACAGTTCCCAAGACGATTTTGTCAACATAACTTGATTAAATTCCTGTTTATCTGAATATATCGACCACATTCATGTCATTTCCAAGTGTCATAGTGTAGTCTAAAGGTCCACAACATTTAATTGCTTTATATTAAAGTACAGGTAACATATAAACATAATTCGTCTGATATCTACATTGAAGATGTATAGAGCCATTATCCCTTTTGGGTGGGGAAGTAAGGAAAGGGCCAAAATATACTACATTTTTAAGCACTTCTATCGAATGCATCATCATACTCCAATTTCGATATCAGTGCAATTGTGTTGGATGCTTGGTTACTTACTGAACAGTTGTGGGTACATCAACATTTTCAATTATGGTACATATTCATTTCGATTGTCGTTCATGAACAGTTCCCAAGACGATTTTGTCAACATAACTTGATTAAATTCCTGTTTATCTGAATATATCGACCACATTCATGTCATTTCCAAGTGTCATAGTGTAGTCTAAAGGTCCACAACATTTAATTGCTTTATATTAAAGTACAGGTAACATCTGTTATCAGTTTATTGTTTGTCGTGTTTTTGTAAGCTAACAGATTATAGATCAATGGGTGTATACATAATGGTGGACAATGTAGAATCTGAAAACTGTGCCTTTGGTTTGGGAAACAGGCGGTAGGTTATCAAATAGGAAAACCCAAAATGTCGGATTCATTTACAGGAAAATGGCAAAAGAAATTATTAAAGATGCCTTCCGAACTGCTGATACAGTTGGACTAAAAACATATTCATCTATCAATCAAATCCCCCGCAAGCCATTTTAATCGGGGTCATTTTTTTTCTATACCCACTGATGACGCCAAACATCTGTCCGCTGGACCTACTGTTTTAACATATTTAAATTATGACAAAGGGAGAATATGACCCACCCTCTCTTCTCGCGACAGCGATTTTATAAGTGTGATTTTAATTTGCTTTTTAATATATGAAGGACTTTTTCTTGCGCGTTAACCAATTTAAAGAAGACTTTAGAAATACACGTCCATAATATCATATCAACTAAATTTGTCAACTTCGTTTTCAATTCAAACAATGTTCTTAAGCCGTTGACAAATAGATCAAACATACGAATCGTACCTTTCGTCACTCGAGAATCAAGCTGCCTTTTAGGAATACCCATTTGTGTTTTATTTTTAGGGAATCCAGTACTTATACTTTCCATAAATTGTAAAATAGACATATTTTTATACAAAAATACGTCTTCGTTAGCCCATTAACAAGATTAGTGTGTCGAGATAAACCAACAAAAAATCAAACTGTATTCATACTCTAAGGCGTAAGACAATATTTTGATTTTGAAGTAACAGTTTTCATCAGAGATGATACCGTGTCATATTGGCACACGGGGTAAAAAAAATATCATAAAAATAAATTAATTTCCGTTCGCCGAGAAATGAAATGTAAAAAAAAATGGAACCGCTCTAATTGAATACTTAATTTGATATATTGAGGAATGAAAGATCAAAGCCAAAAATAAAAGAAAACGAAATTAATGGTAAGCGATAAATAGGATCACACTAACAGTAAAACCACATTCTTGCTCACAACCTGTAAAATTGAAGTTGTGCATTTTTTATTTTACTATAAACTAGGTTTTAATAATAGTAAAACCGGTAAAAAGTAGAGATTTAATGTTGCTCTGAGAAATTTTGAGCAAGTAGAAAATAGATGGCCGCATGGTTTGCTTGGACTGAAAGAAGAAAAACGTATTTTTTGTTATTGTCAAGTACATTTGCACATAATAAGATTGTTGTCGACCAATCTCTTCTAACGACTGACACTATTAGATTTTCAAATTTGACCCCTGTTACGAATAAACTGGGAAGTTGCCTCATAATATTGGAGTCATAATTGAGGTCCGCGAAGAAGTCTATTTAGAAGTCCATTATAAAGCATTACGACAAAGTCCAGGATTTGACTGTAACTGGACTGGTCCCATACTCGTACGTGGTTGGGACTGATTTAATATTTCCTGTACAGCATGTGTTTAACTATTTAAGCACTAATTTGGTTTGATGCATATGTTTAATTTTATTGACCATTTACATTTTTATTATGTGTGTGGTTGTGTAGGTAGGGGTCTACAATTCTCTTAAAGCCGCCTCTGGTTCGACCGACCGGATGAATCTATCACATATTCCATTTTAACCTGCGAATCTGTATAAAGTTTTTACATCAAAACATAGTAACTAATTTGTTAGGGGTATAAAGATAACTGTATTTTTCAGTCCCAATATCAGTGTTTGGCACCATATAAGCTCACGTTATACATACATCTGTGTGGGGGTGGGGGCAGGCGATTTATAACCGTCACTTTTAGATTTAAAGCCCCCCCCACACACACACACATTTGGATCCTATGAAAATTTGTTTATGTTTCCTTTACTCACTTCCGACATTAATCTTTCCGAGTTATGAACATTTATTTGGACCATTGTTAACATTCTTGAGGCTACGTTTTTTAATAACTTCTCGCTTCTCGCGTTCAAACTTGACTCGAGTTTCTGACTATATAAGGTGTAGAATCCCATTGGTGCTCATCTATTTCTTGTCTTAATCCTAGTTAACTCTATGGGCTTACACTTATCCGATTGAATGTATGTTACAATAAAAACAGTAATATTGTTAAATGTATGTTTGCTTGTCTGACAACCCATCTTTTATGCAGTTAACATTTTGATATTTTATTTCTTCGTTCATGTAAAATTTGTACTGTGTTATGGTTGGTAAAAAGAAAGGGTGCCATGGCACAATAACATGGAATCATAAATAAGTCCCGTATCATATATTTTTAGTTAAAGCTAAATATAAACTTATTCCATTATCTTGCCATGAAATCAAGTGTTATCTAATATGTCGATATGCAACTATAAATGCATACGGTATTTTTATGATCGTCGATTCATTAGTCAGTGACAGTAAATATCAAAGGTTAATAGGAAACTGTCAGATGTCAGACTTTCTGCCAACACGGAGGTTAAAGACACGAGTTTACCAATATTTCACGTTCTACATCAATGCTATCGTAAAATTCCTATATCACTTCACTATAAATTGACTCATTTAACAAATCGACAGCAATTTAATCTTGATAATGCGTGAAGGCTATGCAATGTTTGATCCATCAATTTGAATGTTCCATTAACTTCAATCAAAATAAAACATAAGATCAATTAGCAATCAAAGACTAGAAAAAGAAAATGGGATCCTTTGTATTTACTGTTACAGAATACAAATGGCTAAATTTGAAGAAAACTATTATAAATAAGTTGATCTTAATGAAATGGGAAACTTCAGTAGAGCAGTTACACTTAACGTTCAAGATTTACGGCCCAACTTTTCTTTCATGTGCTTTTTCTCTTTGTCCACGAAAAATAACGCAATTTTTTCTTTGATTTAAGGTTATTTTATTTACAATGAATATCTAAAGAGATACTTTGGCGACCATGATAGTTAGTATGACTTTGTTTGCCTCCAGAAAGGCAGAAATTTTTCTTTGTCGGTCTTGCAATAGATGTGTTGAAAGGCGTAAATATCTTTATGGACCAAACGAGTTCGTTTTCCCTTTTAAATCTTCTCAACATATATGCAAATTAAATCTACCAAAATCATGTACCTTGTTATCAGTTTATAAACCTAGTTGCAGTTTCAAATAAATTAAGCATAAACATTACTGATGTCACCTCCTGCTGTATCCATGAAATTTCTACATTGCCAGTGGTTGGCAAGCAAACTGACCTTTGTGTGGTAAACGAAATTATTGGAACATCAAAAATGAACATACATGCGACGAATGTATGTGACAGAGCTTTAACAGTCAGAATTGCTAAATGTATATTTGACAGGTGCGACCAGTTAAGTCTATGAAACATGTGAAGCGCCCTTTTATTTCACAACATATAAAATTAAAGTCTTTTTTTTTATCGAGTTTAAGTTACTTTAACCCAAGATGGAGTCTAGCATCAGCCGACAACAACAAATAATATGTAACGAAATGTTGGCATAAATTCAATTAGACCAGGGCGTTGGTGAAAAATCCAATCATGTAGGCGTTTTCTCACACAACTCAGAAGGAAAGTTGAAACTGCATTGATACGAAACTGTTAGTCTGTTAACATTTGATGCTTGACTTCTATTCCTGTTAGTTTAAATGCCTGGGTCTGAGGACATCGAGTTTATACCTATTTTTTTCTACATTAACAAATTATAGAAGTAATTTGTACCCATTTTGTACACCAAAAATTTATATTGTCTTGAACATTTAATACAATTAATAGGCTATGTAGTATATTGTATTAATGGAGAAATTCGCTGAACCATCAATGGATATTGCTACAAGGCTATTCGATGTAATTGAATTTTATATTATTATTATTTTCAGAAGTTGTTCACTTAGTAAACCGCAAAACATCGACACACCGGAAACGGCGCACTCTATCACATATGGATACAAGGCAACTGCAAAAACATAACTTATGTTGATATTGAAATATATTAAACATAATAAAACTTCTATAGATTCATCGTTTCTATTTTTATCTGAATTACATCCGTCTGCACATTGGAATATTGCACCCTGTACTCAACATCCAATAACTCACGTAATCGGAATCAATAAACTTTCAATTGAAATTGTCTTTGAGCCTTACTTCACCTAAATTTGTGTTTGCGGCCAAAAATAAGTCGTCTTGTTGAAGCTTGATTAAGAATAACAAATGTTCGATAAGCCCCCAGGATTGAGTAAGAATTTAAAAGTGATTTGATTCGTAAATGCCTTTAATACTTTCAAATATTGCTGTAATATTTTACTTTAAGGGTATTTAATTTGTCTAAGGTCAAAGTGATTTTTGGTCTTGTATAATAATAGTGTGCGTTTTCTGTGTAAACATAGTTCCTTGGTTATCAGGGATTGGTAAATAAAGAATTGTAGAAGATACCTAAAATACCGTTATTTTAATCAATAAGGGTATGATAGGTGACAGACTGTGCTGTGTTATAAAAACAAGGCTTGTTAATACATCGAGAAAGAAGAAAGATTGAAGTATCTAATCGCTTTATGTTTTGAATCATTAAAACAATCGATATGCAACATGCTTGCCTACTTTTACTTTAAATCCAGTAGTGAAAAGAATGGATTGTTGCTTGCAAGTAATTGAAGAACCAACCAATTTCCCAACCAAGCGATGTAGAATAATTTTCCAATCCTATCTGACAGAGAGAATTCTACGATCACGGTAGTCTCGGGAGAATGTTCTTCGCCTCCGAACACAAAATCCTTTTCTATTGTCTCGGGTCATAACATGCTTTATTGCCATATTTTGGCGGTTTGCCACTACAGTAGACATACTATTTCTTTTCAATTGCTTTGTTTAAAAAGGTTTTTTGGCAGTTCCATTAAATGAACCATTATTGAAAAAATCGACTTCTATTGTTTACGTGACTATAATTGCGACCAGGACAAGTAAATTTCCATTTTAATATTTTTCCGTCGCCCGCCGGTAAGTATAGTACAAACAGAATGCTTCCCAAAGGCTGTCTTTAAAAAAAAACTTTCGTCAGTATTTCAGACAAAATTTAATTCGCTGGGTATCATTTAAGAGGTTTATCCCAGATGCAAACTAGCCGCGGTGGTTCAGTGGGTAAGGTCCTGGCTAGTTAACTGATGTTGGTCGAAAAATTTCCTCTGGATTTTGCGGCGTGGTTTTACCGTTGTCAGTAGAACGGAAGGGGGTCTTAGAAAGAACAGCGTCTAGTCATTCGGATGATACGAAGCAAAGCACTGGAACGTTAAACTCCAGTTCATTCATTCATTCACAAACAAACAAACACATTTCGGATTAAAGCAGATAACATAATTTTATTGTAAGAATTAAAGTTAATGTTTTATCGACATTTCTTACTCTTAAGACATTCAATGTTATTTCTTCATTATGCAATTACTACGATTATTTTATTCTTGTACATGTTGTAGATAACCCTGCAAAAGATTATTTGGTCTTAAATAATTACGTTAGATTAATACATCAATTTATACTTAATATTTACTCCATCTAGATGTTTATGCTGTCACTCTTTACATTACGTTTAGAAACCTTTGTTCACTATTTCTAGCTAAATGCGGTAATGTGCTGTCATTAAGAATACTGTAGTAGATAATGTTGTTCAAGCATTCTCGTCGTATAATAAACACATTAACTAGGTGTATTTGCCTTTTCAAGCTGTAATTATGTTCCACGGCAACATTGCCAATTAGCTAAATATCAATACTCCCTCAGAAAATGTCCGAATACAATTCATGCTAACATAATTGATGACATAAATATTTGATCAAATAACAATGCTCCTGTTTAGTATTTCAAAGAATAAGGCACACACACATATCATAGTGAGCTGACGATTAAAACTCTTTACAGATTTTAATAGGATCAAATTTGAGCTGAAATCGATCACTTAGATGATAAGTAATTTATATAATCAATCGAGGTTTGTTCAACATAATGATTACGGGGTTAATAACGTCCCCGACAACAGACTCGACGTGTATTTCTCACAGCTCCACAACATTAGGCAGTCAATCAGGACTAATCAGAATGTAGCCGGGAACATTTTGTCGTGAATCTGTTGAGCGTTAGATATATGTAACAATCTGGGCTGTTTGTGCCATTTACTCCAGGGAATGTGCCCATTGACCGTACATGTTTGTCGTCTGATATTAGGATATTGAGGAGAATGGAATGTATGAGATACATATTAAAAACATGGACGTAATTCCTTGCATACTATAGATAAAATTTCCACACCCCTAGATAAAATTTCCACACCCCTGGAGGATTAATAAAGGTACTTTCTATACAGACTTGATTTAGTTCAACGTTACTGCAACAATATATATTTCAATACCGATGATTCGCACTAAAACCGACTAGTGTAGAACCTCGATGATGGCGGAATAACCATTTTGTTTCAATTTTATTATTAATTACTGCAAAATAAAGATAAACACCGTTAAATTTCATTTAAAGAATGGTCATTATGAAGTTGTTTTAAAATAAGCTTTCTGTCTTATATAATAACGGCATAATGCATGATGTATAGAAATGGGGGGGGGGGGGCTTGTGAACGTTGCTTTCAGCGATAGCATGTTCCTTGGTTTGTGCTATCTGGGGGTTTCACCATATCTGCCAAAGGAATGTTCCATCCTGAAATAATTGAACTCCAACTATTACCTTAGTTCAACGACATGGCCGCGCCTTTGTGTTCCAGAATTATAATTCAGCGACACCAGATAAGCCACTACCTCATACCATGACTTCTACCCAATACAGAATATGCTAGATAGGCGTGTTCAACCTCTGGCGACAGCTTTGCTCGGGGGAATCGTTTGCACTAGTACCCCCACACTAAGTTTGTTCACCATACTGTTCGGTGTTGTACCCAAGTCGAACATGCGATACCACTTCTCCTTACTAGAACACTTGATAATGACCTGGCATGCGTTTGGATAGTCCAGAAGTTTGTATTGTATGACTGCCCATATTCTAATTTCTATGCCTAAGAAAGGCATCTGGTAGCCATGGTAGCATTCTGCTAAGATATTCTCATGCGACTACCATGATCATAAATTAAAGAATGTAGGCAATTAAATAAGAAAGATAAATGGACGTACTTCTAAAATTATAGGTATCAACATTGTCGCTATAAGTTAGCGTATTTATAAACTATTAGATATACTTCATTTCTTTCCCTACCTTTAGCTTTTATTCTAATCAATAATGTCTGATGGAATAACTCTAATATATTACCATATAACCACCACGTCTTTGTATCTTAAAGAATGCCTCATATGAGGAGTCATAGCCGGAGTGTCAAATTGTTTGTTTTAATAATTGCTAAACTCGTTCAGCTTCGTAATTGCTTACCGTTGATATTTGCACAGGGATGGCGGTTCTAACTAAAGTTTTAGACAAGTGATAGTATAATAGATTTCGGGGATCGTTTTCTGCCAATGATATCTCTGACTTTTCAAAAACAGCAATTGATAGTTGGTCTATGCAAAGCATCAATCTATTCACCACTGTCTGATTTCGATAAAATCGTTTTACAAGTCATGTTTTATTTAAATCTTCGCCTGAAGGTAATTGGGGATACTTCACACCATTTACGCCGAAGGAAATATGAAATACAGACAGGGTCGACTAAAAGCGCTTAGCGCGTTTACATAAAGACTCCTAATTGAAATCTGTCGAATTCGTAGGCACTTATATACTTGTCAATGAAGACGATATTGGAAAAACAATTTTCTTTCTTGTCTGCTTTATTGAACATTTTTGTAATATCGTTTTCTTTGCTTGAATAACCATCGCATCTTTGAGAACTAATGACCGATACCGGACTTATGTTTGCTTTCAATTAGCTGCAAGAAAACGTTACAAAACTCGGTAATAAAAGGATGACATAGTTTATACTTCATTTAATATCTATGTTCTGTAAATTCGGAAAAACAATGTGTAGATCTGTATACCAGCGATACTAATTCTCAAGGGGTTTTATGGAGATTGGGATAAATTTACTCGATAAAAATCAGAGGATTGAATTCTACCTTAATGACATCAAGCCCTTTTTAAAATATACGTTAATTAAGGAAGACTACTTTTGCATTGCCATTGAATTTTTTTATATAGATCTATGGATCCATATTCTATAGTTATTTGTACAGTGAGGAGTCTTCTCATTGTGATACAAATCAACATTTTACCCTTTTCTCCTTTTACAATAAAATTTGTACATATTTTTATTGGGCTTGAACGAAATCTTGTCCACACGACTTAGCTGCTTGGGACATATGTTTTACTGCCTGGCAAGCCATTTTCTTTTTTAAAAATTTAATCACAGGATAAAACTATTTATATGTGGCTTCAGACATTCGATGTAAATGTCCTGCTTTAGAAACAAATTGTCACGTTGAAATTCGGAACATTACAATACAATTTTAGATTTAAAAAAAAAATAATTGACAAATAATAGTCAATAGTTCATTTCTTGACATGTATTTTTTTTTGCAAAATAGTAACATGTAACTTTAAAAGGATGGTAGACATGATATCTCCGATAACCAAAAGACTAGTATGTATATATAATATATAGCCCTGACAAACAATCCCCCATTGGCGTCTAAATTCTTCAATGTTTCTTTCACATAAATAAAATTAGTTAAAGAAAATAAACGGTTCCAATTACGGCACGAAACATCCCATTGATTAGAGTTTAAAACTAATAACAATGACCTTAAAATATACGAAACTAATGGTTTGACGAGGTAGGATGAACGTTAACAGACTTTCTACATTAATAACGTCCACCTAAAGTGTTCCAGAAATACCACTGAAAATATTAGCAAGGAAATAAAAGACCATTCTTCTGAGTTTCTACCGTAGGCAGTCACCATTTTCAACTACAAGTGATCAAATCCTATTGCTTATTGTCCATATCAGGCAAAGAGATATGTAAGTTTTCTAATTATTTCTAGCAGATGGCGCCTGTGTAATGCTCTGGGCAGCTAATTGGACACGAGAAAGAAATAATGGCTGTATATAAAGGCTACAAATCAATGTACATGTAAATATATACTGTAACCCTTCTAGTAATAGAGAGCAAGATTAGGGTATTAGGTCGTTTGAGAAAACAACTGAAGGGGAAATGTTACTTTGATTTAGATCAAAGCTCAATATTTAACGCTTGAGCTGTGTACGGAGTAAATAACTACTGCATTTCATGCAAAAATATGTAGACTCCATGCATGTGCTAATGAAATGTTTCTGCTGCAGTAAGCAGAGTTATGTTCTTTCACACATTTGTCGATTTGAAGATACAATTTTTTACAATATTTTATCAGAAATTGATAACTTGAGATATTTAATCAATGGAATTTGATGGGAGAAAAACTATTCAAATTATGATTTTAGCACGCACGGATGGAGACGGCTGTAATAATGGTGACGTTTAAGAAATCATCAATATAAGCGATGGCATTTTTTGACTTGAATAATCTATGGAACGTTTTAATCTACTGTTACCATGGAGTCACATAGTAGTTAATATACTAATTCTTTACAATATTTTCTCGAGTTAACACAGTAAAGTAAGATTTTCACAGACCAAAAGTAATGCCGATATTTTAAACCACATGATTAAAATAAATAATGATTTGCAGTTTCAAAATAATTTCTGAAAGAAACTGTGTCATAGAATGCGAAAATAATATCTTTAAAAAGATTTTTATGAGAGGTGTTTCGTTGATTTCACGAATTTGTCTAACATCGAAAGTATAATAAATGAGCCCGCTGCATACCATATTTTTTTACGTGAACATCGTTACAATTTCTAAAAGAAATACGAAAAAAACCCTTTGAAATATTTGCGCCTCTAGCATTATTCACAATATTATATTAGGATTGATGAATATTCATTTGAAAAAATCTGACCTTAAAGAATGTTCTTTGAAAAAAACCCCATGATGTTAGCAAGAATCGTGTATAAAGACAAAGGTCAGGGACATTGTACCTAGTAGTAGGATGTAACATATAGGTATATAGAATGTAAGTAACATGTGTTCCATTTACTTTCCCTCACTATTTACACGTCCGCATAAACTGTGATAGTTTTATTATGAAATCATAATATTATCTTGCCGAACAGTTTTTCTGTATTTTCGAGTAACATGACACACGTGATTCTGGTTTGGCGACCATTTTAAAATGAACAAAACCTTTGCATAGCATGTAATTATAGGGTAAAGATGCGTTTTTATTTCAATGGGAATTGGTTTATTTAATATGTTAAACTATGTACAGTAGAGTTTAGGAGGGTAAGTGTAGTTGGAAAGTAAGGGAGTTATAGGTCAGTAAGTGTTTTGTAGTCATGGAATGACCACAAAACTTGCTTAACGGAAGGCTTTGGTGCGGTCTACTTCTGTGGCTGGAGTAAGACGGAAGGAAGAACTCTAACGCTGTTCACAGTTGTTTCTAACTAATGAATGAGGTCTTGGCGAATCATGATATATTTATGTGGGATTGCGCATTAATTAAAAATAGAAACCTATTTTTTCAGGCATATTTTGAATAATTTCATTTATGTTCAAATTTATGAAGATTTGTGAACGCGTCAAAGAACAGTGTTCTTATGATAATGCTTTTATTGGCAATATTTGTATACCTAGTACAGCTGATGGGCGTATTGGAGGGACTTGATTTGCCCCTTGCTATGTCTCAGGTATTTCATTTACACACTGTAAAAGTAAAAAATATTATACCACATTAACATGTACGTGTGACCTGATTCGATTGGACTAATTTTATCATTATTTGTCATTTTAACGTAGTTTAATATTCGCTTTGACTAACAATATATTGGGTAACCAAGAAAGTTACTCCTACGATATCAATTAACCCCACTGGATGCTATCGACTTAAATATTATATAGATGTATATTAGCTTTGACTGGAGTCGAGTCTCGCTAGACGTACCTTTAATACAGTATAGCTTTATGTGCAATCGACACATTAACATTAGAGAACATTTAGAGAACAGTGCTAATTCCTTGAACATGTAACGGAATGTCTCACAGTTAATACGATCTCGTTTACCAGAAGGAACAAGTGTATGATTAGTAAGTATTACTTATTCATTTGTTATGTTATCTCACAATCCCACACTGAAGAATCTGCTTTTCAAAGCGGACATATTGGCGCACTTCGTTTATTTTTAAAAAGAAGAAAATAAGGGGTACTAGAACCTTGACAGAATCAAGTTTGTTGAGGTGTTGTTTTAGTGTGGGGGTACCATGTTCATTTCGTTTGTTGGCCGAAAACGTTCATCGGAATTTTCCGGCGTGTTGGTGCCAGATGGGGACCTTATAGTCGTTAGGATAGTACGTAAAAAAACCTCGACATGTACGGTTCGAATTCGAAATAAGAGCATACCATAGTGCCTCTGTCCCGGAAAAAATTCTCTCGTAGCACACTGTATGACATATGCATGTTTTCATTAGCCCAGTCGTGGTTCAACAGTAGGAGGGTAAACCACATTTCGTTTTTGGTGTTAGTTGGTGTATGTGGAGCATTGACAAAAGGGCGCCCACTCCAGTGAATCGTATTTCACCATCTATGTATTAGACTGTTATAGATTTGATATAAATATATAGATTGAATACATTTGTATAATATAAGATATGTATAAGAAAGGTGACAGGGTGCATGGTCCTTTGTTGTAATGTTTGAGATTGATATAATTACCAGAACCTGTGATGGAGATTGTACCGTATATAATAGTACTAATAATACTAATTCAATCCTCTAAGGAATGATTTATACGCTAGAAAATGTTCTCACTTTATATTGTTAATGATAGTGACTAAATAACCAAGTTTTCACTTTGGATTTAAAAACTGACACAGAATCACATTGTAGGATATGTTCTGGGAGTGTATTCCACACAACTAATGTACTGTATCGAAAATTCGTGAATCTTCAATGAGTGTTAATTACAGGTGGATACATAGATGGTACATCAAATCACAATTTGCCTCCTGATTGTAATGATCATTTTAGATGATAACAATGTAGCTAGACCTTTTGAAGATAAACTTAACTAAATTTGTTAATAGATTAAAAAGTTAAAGATACCATTTTAAATAAAGGTAATTCTGCCTTGAACATGGAGGCAGTGTAATATGTTTAATACTGGGTTGATATGAGATCTCGATTAAGCAGTACAATTTTGTAATTTTTGGCGCTTTGAAACTTATCCGTGCGTAATATCATTTAGTAAAGAATAACAATATTCGGTTCTGGATAGGACAAATGAGTATAAGATAAGCAGCATCTTCTGTTAAAAGATGATATATGGACCTCATGACATTTTTTACAGATATTGTTCATGTGATCTCCAAAACTCGGACGAAAGTGTAACAGAACTCCAAGATTCTTTACACAGGAACGTCGGTGTTGCCAATGTTGATGGATTGAATGCCATACCGTTATCTTCAAGGTCCACGAAGAATGTTATGTCGTAAACTCCGACCCCTAACTTCTATAATTCCGATTAAAAACAACGGAATTCCACAAAATTTAGCCATCATTCCAATTAAAGAACCGTATTATTAAGAATTTCCCTCATTCGTCGATATATCAATAATTGTACCATTAACAAAACCCGGATTTCTAATTAACCTCAAAAATAGCTGTTTGTCTATAAAGTAAATAACAATGGATAAATCTGTCAATCACAAAGAAAGGTCCAAACACGTGTCAAGCCATTTACGAAAGTGTTGCCAATGCATGCGTATTATTTACTGACACCAATTTGTTCTAAATTATAACACTACCATATAGGAAATGTGAATATTCTGCATGTGTTGTGGATGTTTTGTTGTGAAAAGATTGCATTGCGTGATATAATTATTCAAATTGGCGTGACAAAATATAAGAAATATATAAAAACATATAAAAGAATATCAGAACCAGGTCATTTCGGGACTAACATATGGTTTCAATTTTATTTCAATTATTCGCTTGCGCGTAGGGGTCTTTAGCCGTGGGAGGAAACCGGATTGCCCGGAGGAAATCCACGAGGTTGATAAGGCGCCCCTATCTCCATGCCACATACGCTCACACCAGGGCTCGAAACCACAGCCGCAAGCCAGAGGTGACCGGCCAGCTAGAGGTCGAAGCGCGGCACTCTAGACCACTAGGCCATCCCAACCCCCTAACAACTTTCGTCTTCAGCACGAAAATATTAAACGACAAAATAGCAAAGAAATCGCATTTATTTATTTATTGGTATGGTTTATACTGTAGTAATGTGTGTATTTTGTTGTTCAATAGTGTGTAATACTGTTTATACCGTAGTAATATAATGTATATAGATAATAAAAAAACACATGGTTGATATGTGAAATTGTTTTGGAACAAACCAACATCTTCAAACGTACACAGCTCAGAAAATTTTGCCCGATTTAAATCAACCATACATCATTTTGAGATAGAGATGGAGAATAACAGTAACTCAGTTTTCAAAATTTCTTCATTACGACTCATTTTGGCAACACAGGTCACATTTGAGTTCACGAACGAGGTCCACTAGGCGTGCACAAATCAGTTGGCGCAGCTATAAATAGATAATTACTACAGCTTTCTGGCTATGCATTTTCTCTGTATTTTGTTTTTACTTTTAATTTAAATAGTGCAGTAAATTCTAATTTATGATTTATTGTTTCAACTCTAATGGTAAGGCGTTTACTTGTCTGTCTTGATTCACATTTTAGCCGTGTTGGGTGCATCTAGTGCACTCGTATTGATAACTCATTATGATCAAATTAAACACAAATCCAATTCGGTTATTTATACTTGAAATAACAGTCCTACAACCCAATAACACCTGAGAACTAAATCCATATTACCATTGGATAACTTAAAGGATGAGTACGAACAAAAATTTGTGGTTTATGTACACGATATATAGTATTTGTTGTGTTTCTCAACACGCATATAACACTATATGGCGTGTTTACAGCTTGGCACCCAAGTCTGAAATGATTTTCGAGTGTTGATTAATTTCATCTTGCGCTATCAAAAGGCTGGCGGAACTGCCACACCCTGACAAAAACACGCTATTGTCGCTTCTGTGGGTAAAAATATCATCGTTTTCTTGGAATCATACATGTGTATTACAAAGGAGTGCAGAGGTATCGAGCTGCCTTATATATCTTATCGCGTGAAAAGGGTATTATATATATGACAATGTACTGTTATAAGACAAATGATTTATGGATTAATATATATTCAATCTTAAATGGTTTCAAACTATTATCTATATTTTATAAGGAAATAATATACTAATATATCAAAATTGGTGAAAATGAATGTTAAAGAATAATATCACACCAAGGCTTACAGCCAATAATTATTCATAAGCTTATTATCTAAGTGAGATTGTGTTGGTGACCTAGACGGTAGCTGAACTACAGACAAAAAATAACAGGAAAAGACAATTATAGGTTTCATAAAGAAAAGAAAAAATACTTGATTGTTTCTTGTATCTTAAATATGATCACAGTTCCGTCTGGTCTTAAGAAGATTGTGTAATCCCTAGATGCCAATACACTAGGAGATCATATAGTAACTTCAGTATGATAACAGGCTTCAACTGTACCCTACAGTACACTAAAACATTTCCTAATATATTCGTCATTTAAAGATCCCATAAAGTAAAACTATAATTATCACTCAAAATCAAGCGGATATGTGAGTGGTATGATATTATTGGCAAATATACAGTTTGCTGTCCTGCTTCAAGTGTCGGAATTCAAAGTCTCTGGCAGGTCAACAAGCTAGTAAATTGTAGCAATTAGCCAAGACTATATAACACATCTTGGCTTGAAACAAACACCACGTAACTATAACC
Source organism: Patella caerulea (assembly GCA_036850965.1). Lineage (NCBI taxonomy): Eukaryota > Metazoa > Mollusca > Gastropoda > Patellidae > Patella > Patella caerulea. The sequence goes on along the minus strand of JAZGQO010000014.1, from coordinate 13,694,127 downwards.
AACTGCGGGTCTGGGCCAACGATGTCAATCTAAATTCGTAATTGAAAATGCATTACGCTTAAATATCATTAATCAATTCCTAACCTATGCCAAACACATCGAAAGTCATAACAAATTATGGAATAGTATTCGCTAAACGCCGTCTTTGATTATTAAAATGTTGAAAAAATGACTAATTGCATATCAAAAGCAATATCATGATTACATGTAGCTAGGCAACGTCGCTCATGAGTTATTACAACTTTGGGAAAATATTGATTTCTATATAAATCATGATGAAGAAAAAACAAACAAAAACAGAAAAGTGTGTCCAGACTTGGTTGTGGTTATCTGTTGTACCAATAGCTAATTTTGGAATTTCTGATATAATTAGGAACTGTTAAGAAATTTAAATTATGACAAACGTGAAGAGCTATGACCAGGAATCGAATGCCTGGATCAACTTATACGATATGACAAAACCCCGCGACGCCCAGAGATAGAAAATGACAAATCTCGGAAAAAATTGTACATTTATACATTGGTTGTATTCACAGCACGTCCATAGACAATCGCCCATTTCAACAACTGTCATTTATCATTGAGATGGGGTGATTACACGATGAGCCAATTTGATAAGCCCTGAAGAGACATGGAAGATTTTCACTATGATTCGATAGCTTAATAATAATTTTAAATGTTTTATTATAATAATTGTCGAGATTTCTGTTAAGATAAGAAATTACAATAATTATGGTAAAATTGTGAACACCATAATCGACCTATTCCATGATTATTGCAGTGACTCAACAAGAAAATGTTTTAACAAATTTCAGTACCACCCAAGCTGGTCATCTAGACCATATTGCCACCCCCTATTGCGGGCAAAGACCTAATACAGGAATTATTAATTACCCAATCCATTTCTGATTTTCGGTACAGACGTTATATATTCATTCTAGATTTTCAGAAAAAAACACCATCTATATACATTTTGTAGATTTTCGGCGCAAACGCTATATATTCTTTCCATATTTTTGGTACATATTCATCTTCAATCTTTCAGTACACGATTTTCGGTACAGACGCTATATATCTATTCCAGGCTTTCAGTAGAAATGCTATATATTCAGCCCCGAATGTCGGTATAAACGTTACATATGAATTTCAGAGTTTCCGTCCAAAGTCATATTCCAGGCTTTCGGGTAGTTTTCTTTTAAATATTGATGGTAAAGTAATGAGGCATTATATTTTAAATATATTTTTCCATTGGTCGTTGATTTGGTCCTGTCATCTGTCTCTGAAAACGAGAATTGATTTAATTCTCGTTTTCAGAGACAGATGACAGGACCAAATCAACGATTTTGAAAATGGGATTTCGGAATGCAGAATGATGTAGACCTGATTTTATAGCACAGATATGTCTAGAACTCGTTTTCTACCTATTTCCGGTTGAATTGACGATCACGTAAGATTTCAACTGATGTCCGACAGATTCTGGGAACTTGTTCTAGGCCATGTTTGATAATTGACAGACAGAATTGGAATCTTTGATGTATTTTCTTTCTGGTCAAATTTGTAAACCAATCCTAGATGATGCACGCCGTATGTATGGCAAAATCAATTATCGTTGTTATCAAATTCGTATGTGAGCCTCAGACACAATTCGAAAGTATTTCCCATTGCCAAAGTTTTTATGAAATATATTACAACCTGGCTGATTTAAAATTGTTGTCTTGTAGATGAGTTTCAGATAACCATATTAGTATAGTTGCTAGTGTTCCTCGGTTTACTTAGCACGACAAATAACGATCATATACGATTTTTGCTTTGCTTGTTACCATAGACATATGAATAGATGACCTCAATAATCTTATAAACCAACTATAATGCATCTTTAAGAAATAAGAAAAAACAAGGTCGTCGCATAGCCTAAGGTAAACTATTCATTTAATTCTATAATGAAGTTTCTGTTTTGTGTTGGTTGCAAACATAATCCAATTTCGGATGCTCTTATTTCTGCCTCTTACAAGAGATCTGTTTTTTCTCTCCATCAATTAATGTCAAGCTTCCCGAGTTAGATGAACACATGTTATCTGTATTGTTATATTAATAAAAGACTATTACAATCACAATACCATACTATATCAAACCAAAACAGCTTCAAAATTGAAATATCGATTTAAAAGTGTGTCGTGGTTTCAAGAAAAAAAATAGTTATTGCACGTTTTAGTCAACTTAAAGAAGAAACTTCGGGGTTTTAAGTCGATATTTGCTAATATTCAAACAGTTTATTGTATTATAAAATGCTAAACCATATATCGTTGAAAAGCAGTGCCGATAACCCCAAAATATTCATGTAAATGTCACCAGTCACAATTATGTCAGCATGAATCGATTTACAAAGTGTTATTATTTTCATGTCAATTGAATATTAAATTAATAGTAATAAAATGTTAAGTCGTTAACTATTCGCAACAATGCCTTCATGAATACAATAATGCTAGTTTAAGCCGTATAAATATAATTTAGTTAAGGCCTGGACTTCGTCTTGTAATTGGCAAGCACTTATCTACACAAGGTACAATTTTATGGATACACAATTACTGAGTATAATACTATATAGGCAACGCTTTGCAGGGGATACTCTCGTTTTTATCAATCAAAGAAGTGCATATCTATAGAGAATACAACCGAAGTCTGAAGAACTATCAGGCAGTTGGACAGACGTCACCCTATGCCCTAAATTAGTAGATACTTCCGTGGTTATAGTTGCCCTGTAGTCATAAAACGCTGCGTGCCGTTTTAGTTATAGCCTATGTTAGGAAATGACATCTTGTGTATAGTTTAATTCCTTTCTAATACAGATTAAATTATCTAAATCACATAAAACGTTTTCTCTTATTCAAGTTGAAATGAGTAAACGTCCAATTCCTGGAAATACAAATATTTCATTTAGTCCATAATAACACCGCGATTTAATTTTTCCGGTCGGTGCAGTGATTTTGGGACGTTAAACCCATTTCATTTAATCTATAATAGAAGTAATACGGTCATCACTTACAATCTATTTAATTGAATTTAACGTTAGTGTTTTCGATAATCCACGCCTGGTATTCATAGAAAATATAAAAAAAAACAACATCAGATTCGCTTTAATTTAATGGAGATAAGTCATATTATAAATTCGATGACATTAAAAGAAAAAGTCACCGCTTTTCATTGAGATTTAAGATCTGAAATTGCGGAAGTTTTTGTAACCCAAGAGATTTAAAATCTGGAATAACGTGACAGGGACGCGTGTGTTTAGCTTTTCATTGATTGTTTCTTAGACGTTTAAAAACAAATGGTAAAATTAATTCGTCGAGGCAACCACGAATTCCCTTGGTTCTTGGGCTTTAAGTATAAAGCAAATTTCAATTTTCATCGTGGTGTTCTTGGTAGGGAGTTAATTGTCAAAGCAGTATGTTTTAGCTTCAATAGCAGTTTAAATCTCACATTTACAATTATCTTGTAAAAAGTGTTAATGTATTATTCTAAAGATGTAATGCATGTTCCTACACTTCAATACAAGTGTGTCATTCTTTTTAAAGCGGCGGTATTTCCACATTCGAATATTGTTTCCTCAATAACCTGCCTGACCGTCCTGGTCAATCAACATGGTTTGGTTTTTTTTCAAATGTGAAGTCAACGTTTCGTCGTGTGCCTATTTATTGTTACTGAAACGTGAAAACGCATGAATGTCGCACTGTCGCTTGTGCAAAGTGCATGTGTACGTACATGCGAATACACCAAGGTAGGCATTTAACTTTTGGTTTAAAATTTGGCGAACGGGCATTTAGTGTAACTATCTAAAATAGTAAAATAGAAAAGATGCGTTCAGAGCGACGATGTCGGTGCATCTTCGTGATAACTTCATCGCAGTGCTGTCTTCCCCACCGGATCGGACCACAAATAAGTATCTAGGAACCTAGAAACAAACAGGGAATGCAACGAAGCGACAATCCTTAATCCATATTGTCATCGTAGTTCCGCTGGGGCGATGATAGTAAATAGCCCTCTATATGTGTCATTCACATGCATAAGATTTCTATATTGAATATGATTGTCGATGATGAAACAAAAATGACCGAATTCTTTAATGTAATTTAAGGATATTAATGCACTGGCTGGGCAATTGAAGACGAGCATGGGCTATGGGGGAACTTTTGTTCGAATAGCGGCGCTACGCCGAAAACTTACAAGGATTCTGACAAGGATTCTTTTACGTACACGCAAGTGTGTACACGTGACCCCAGAATTTCGTTCCATTCTAACGAATAGGCAGTGTTCTTGTCGAGACTCCCATACTGCACGACTGAAAAGGGAAAACCACGCCGAAAAAAATCCAGAGCGATCTCAAGGCCGCCAGATTAGCGAATCAGCGCCTTAGCCGCGTAGGTATATAATCTGGGTTAAACATTATTGTTGTATTATATGATCTGTTTAGGCATAAGCAAAGCTGGTGTCAAGTTCTAATTATAAACCTTCCGTGTAAAGAAAGGTTATACAAACTCGTGAAGATAAAATGATTTCCAATAGACAGTAAAACTGTAAAAGACATCTGTCAATATGGTAATTGTCATGTAGGTACCTTAGAGTTATCTGTAAACATTTGACAAGACATGATATAGTAATATACACCTGTAAGGTTCCAATAAACTTATAAACAGGAAACACAGAATCTAGCAGGAAATATTTTGCAGGAATTGTCACTTCAACTGTCTGTAATAGGACGGAAACGTCAATCCAATTCTCAACAAACAAAAACAGAAATTGAGAAGGATATAGCAAGGTGGGAAATCATGATTCCACTACGAATTGATCTCTTTCTTCTCCTGAATTAAGTTTAGCTGCTCTGAAGACACTGCTATTATTTTTGTGCCGCCACTCTCCTCGATACTAAGTCGACTGAGATTAACAACTATAATTTGTCGATATTTTTCGTACAGTGTTAGCTTTGCATGAGAAATGTTAATCCTACATTCAATTCATGACGCAGAAATTTTGATTATCGTAAAGCACATACTCAAGAAGAAATCTTTCAGAACCTCAGCAAAAGGTAGTTATTTAAGTTTCAGTATAAAACAAATACAACCATTTGCGGATATAACATTTTTGATCATTTTCTGACAATAGATAAAATTGTGGGGAAAGCGATGGGGTATATCCGTTTCATCAATTATTTTAGTGTTAGCTCAATTATAGCCATTGTTAAAAACATTGTCGTTATGAAAACCTCAAAGTGGACATTTCGAGAAAACTGTTCGGTTAATTCATAATCTGTTCTCTCATTATTTGAAGTACTAGTATACATTATGTAAATAAAATCAAATTGCCTTTTACACACAAATTGTTCACTGCCGTATAACCCAGAAAATTGGCTGACTTCATTCGCAGCGGATATACAAGCTCTGTGGACGTAATGTCGATTGTACATAAACTTTACTGCAGTCTGATTTCATTAATAAATAGAATGGGGACTATAAAGAAGAAAATAGGACTACCGTAAAACTTAACCAACATTAAGATATGTTTGATTAGTGATTATGTCCAACATAAAATGACTTATTGGTAACCTTTAAATGGATTGGTCAAGCGATAAATTAATTTAAACATATAAAAATCACGACCTATATTCTATATTAACGTCTTTATGGTAATTTCTTAGCTAATCAAATTACACGCACTTGTGTTCTACATATCCAGATGCCAAGGGTCTCTCGACGGAAGGAAGCCGCCTTCTTGAATAGAATGTAATTGAAAATGCTTGAACTTGCTATATATTTGTAATAGTCTGCATCTTGGCGCTGCAAAGGGTAGTCTACTCGACTCAACAAGCCCCTTGCTATATACAGAAGCACATTTTCTTAAATAAATATTCTCGCCAATTTACTGCCTTGGAATGCTAAAGAACCGAATTGAACAATTTCTAAGCGACAAAATACAACATATTTTATTAAACATGCATTATGCAAGAGCTAAATCTGACTATAGAAGGTCTTTCTTTGAGCCTGAAATGTTATCTAAATTATTAGACATTAATTAACTTATCCAGACGATAATCAACTCAATGATAGCCTGCGATATTTAATGGATTATGATCCGATTTGCTGCCCAACTTTCATTCATGATATAATCATGAAATAGATAATCGAGACTATGATTTTTATCTTAGCGACTATATTTAGTAATGATGATCGGAGCTAGGCCGAAAAATCAATCGCTAAAATGTCGGTTCAGGGTGGATCAATTTGACTGAAATTTTCAGCAAATTCCCATTACAATAACTAGTTTTTAACTATTATAGTGAAAACTGTCAGCTCTTTATCTAATCTGACATACTATATCTTATTAAATATGCATTATGTAAGATTTAGATAAAAAGCTGGGGCCTGTTTCTCAAACCTACGTTATTTTAACGATCTGTTACACTCTAACGGATCGTTATCGTGTTAACATGTCTTTTGATAACGGTCCCATAATGTTCTGTTACTGGAAAGTCAATTGCATTGACGCTATCTGGGAAATATTTACCTCATAGCACAATATAAAACATAAATAGAACTTAGACTTCATTTTATTTTATTTCATAAGGAAAAACAATCTTTTTCGGGTATGAATTTTTCTCATCGCAGAACAAAAGGTAATCCGCTCTATAAACTTTTTTCTTCAGTAGATTAACCCTTCAACATCTGAGCTTGGTGGATGATCCATACGGTCAAGAAAGATCATGTTAAGGTTCGAACATTGTGAACCAGCAACTTAGGGAAGTTCTCGGATAAAGGTTTTAAATTGTACAAATCAGTGACTCGCGTGTGGCTTGAATATATGATTTCTGCTACTCAGAACACCAATCTATGTTTAATTTTCTCTGATATGTCTTTGCTAAACAAATTGTCTTTGAACAAAGAGAAGCGCGTGACGAAGTTCAAAGCAATCAGTTTATATATTTCTGCATTTAAATTTAAATATCTGGGCGAAGTTATCTTAACCACATCTTTGCCTTTTGATTTTACCCCAGGAGAATGTGTTTGTCTTTTAGAGGCAATCATATTTGCTTTATAAACAATTTACCATTTATAATTTTTGTCGATTGCCTTTGATAAATATTCCGATGATAATTATCTGTTCAACAGACTATATTATACATTCTGTGTGAATTAATGTCACCTCACTTACCGTGGCGGAATATATAAGCCAGATGGATACCCACGAGATAATAAATTGTATGATAATTATTAATTTGTCAAGGGATGTATCTGAAACGTGATGTTTACAACAACCAAGAATTGAATTAGCGTTTAGTATCTGCAAATAACGCAGGTAAATAAATTCATTTGGGTTGGGATTTTTTTCAAACTGTATTTTTTGGACTGGGAACTGTTCCCCAAGTGCTGATCATCGTGCTCTTGTTTTATGGGGTGGCGCTCTTCGAAAAAAAGGCCCTAAGGCTCCGCCAATTCATTTACACTCGACCCGAAACTTGCCATGTCTGTTCATTGGACACATGTGCATCGATAGGCAGTTGCTGGTTTTATGGTATGATAATACTTGCTGTTTCATGTCTTTCATGCCAATGAACACGTGCATACACTATGCGGTATGGGTGATATTTTGTCCGGACAGTGGTGTTTACACCCACTTTTCAGCGATTTCTAACTGTCAAGCGTTGTGCCAGACCATCAGTACTGTGTCTCTGGCACAAAACCAGAAGAACGCTCCCGGGAAATCCAGACCTTAGCGTTAGTAAGCCAGCGCCAAACTCACTAAGCTACTTTGGCTTCCTGTTTTAAAGAAACGGTACCGTAAGTGCACCACCCCCTCCCCCCCCCAAAAAAAAAAACAAAAACAAAAACAAAAACAAAAAAAAAACAAAAACAAACAAGATATTATTAACGACAGTAAAACAGTTTTCTGATGAAGAGAAAGGAGAGAGTATAAGTAAGAAGATCTGTTTATAATTATTATATACCAAGATAATCTGCACATAAACAGTCTAGTATTTGTAATAAACTGAAAACATTATAAAACCCATAGTAAGACGACTTGAAATATACAATATACAAGGATTAAAAACACTTAAATGTACAGTAATATCGGAACAAGTGTAGTTGAATACAATGTCGGGCATAAACTCTTCTTTAAAGAAATATACAAACACAAATTTTCAAAAGAGTAATCAACCAAAAGTCTAAAAGAAGTAACAGTGTACAATGAATCAGGAACTGAGTATGGCGTCATCGGAGCCATCTTAAAAATTCTGACATTATATCAAAAATCAAGGTCGGTCACTCGATACGTCATTGTTTAAAGAACAAGCATGTCAAGTGTCATGACGATCGTGCATGAATTGGCGGACTCGCATGCTCTTTGCGGAGAGTGTCGATATGAGAGAAGAACAAGATGATTAACACTTGTGGCCCAGTTCCTGTCCAAAGAGTTAGTGATTTTGGTTGGGATGTATAGGTATTGGAGTATATTTTAGAGAGGTTTAGGTTAAATAGAGTTTGATATATGTAAATGTTGATATATAGCTGTATCGTGTAACCCTATCGATTTATTGTGCAGAGTTACAATAGATCCACTGGGAGTCTAGATTTATTAGCCACTGTTGATTACCCCAGTAAATCTTTCATAGAATTTCAATCCGACTATTGACGTTGGACACTCACTTTTATAGACATATCCATCTGATAAGTGAGCAGTTTGTAATGGTGCCAACTCCTATTTATTTTAAAATTGCCACAACTACGCAGAGTAAATCACAGAATAGTAATGTGGTGGGGAATCATTCTGTCAATCAATGTGATTTAGCCGTTTTAATATCACGGCAAAACACCGTTCGTCTGAAAGATGCTTGTATCAAACGTCGTATGTCAAAAAAATGAGGTTTTAAGTTTATTGGACATAAACCAGATCATTGGGAGAATAACATAGAGTAAATCTTAATTCAATGATTCACTTGGCGTAATGGTCTTTACCACTGGGAAGGAAACCCACGAGTTTGTGCAGACAACTTGACTTTATACTTTATAGTCTAAAACGCACAAGTTTGACCACGCGATCCTCGCCATGTCCTACCCACCAGACCCACTACCGTCCCAGGCGCGGATCCAGAGGGGGGCGCACCCGCCCTCTCTTTTTTTGAGATGGCGAACAATTTTAGCTCCATATTTTCTCCTCGCGGGTGGAGAACAAAAACAGTTTAGGATGGAAATCGTATTTTTCAGTACTACATGTAGTATGAAATTAGTCCTTGTGGGCATTTTTCCACTTCGGACTTCACACTAACAAGTGGGTGCAGCACGCCCTCCCCCTTTCTGAAAATCCTTGACCCGCCCCTGCATCCTACCATACATTCGCAGCACAGATACAACTAGCACATACGTTATATAGCAAAATGTGAGCTTGGATTTAATATCGTTAAAAGAAAGTCCGTAACATTTTCAGCACTTATTTCGAGTTCAGTTCAAGTCATATTTTGTATGCCCACCAAATATAATATTATTGACTAAGAGTGAAGAAATTGTCTCAATGAATAAAAAAAAACCAAAGGTACTGTATCTTGTACACCAGCAGCATTAACCCGATTAACTGGTTGCCTGTGCTGTGCAAAGGTCACAGCTACTCCATGGCGAAAACAAAACAAAGACTTGAAGGAATCCCACTCAAATATCTACAGGTGACGTTTTCTTCATTATGACGTTATTTTAGAATGAAAATAGAAAAGACTTCCCTTAAAAGAACTCGTATTGATTTTTTGAATTGATCTCTAAGGGATTTATGTCTGTGAGATATTAACTGGGTGGCGAAGGTTAATAAATCTCCATTTTGATGTGACCGGGAGTATTATACCATAAGATGCATTAATATCATAAATCCTAAATATATTATCAGACAGGATTTGAAGTGATGTCGCCAATTTACCAGACAGACAACATGGTGGTCTCCTCAGATGAAAGTCTATAGAAGCTTAAGATAACTAACATACCATCATCATGTAGACTACTAAATCATTCAACAGTATAAACTAGATTGATTTTATTTATTTAACTCATTATGTTGTCGTAATTCTATTATCGTTATTATGATGTGTATTTGTGGCGAAAAATTTATGATTCACAAGTACTTTAGCTCAAATTACAAAAGCGGTATCAGGTGGTCTATAAGATTAAACATTGCACTGTCCCTTTGTTTGCGATAACGTATTTTCTTTTCCATTTGTATTTTCTGTACTGTCACCATGTACATTAGCTATTTCTATATTTTGTTGAGCAGTTGTCCTGCATGGTGTATTTTACGACATACTGTAAGAGCTTAAATAATGTTGGTGTCAGTCATTATAAATCCTAGAACTGGTTAAACACTTTCGAAATATACTTTTAACACAGCGATTATTGCTACGATAGATGCGTTGTGGGGATATCATGAAAGGGAAATGTCGAACGCTAAAGGAAAACACGAGTTATCTTTCTACATAACTGACTGAAGTGACGAGAGATAACTGAGCGAATTTCTTCTCAATTATAATTCCTTCGAAGAGCAAAAGTTGTTATGTGAGGTTGTGAGAGGATATCTGATAATTAAAAAAAGTAATTGAATGTCACTAGTAAAGGGAAAACGAGAAAAATGGAAATAGTCCGTACATTCCCTTGTTTTTATTTATTCTATATTTATTAAAAACATGGCAATGGACGGACTTTTTCTATTTTTCTCCTTTCGTCTGTTTTTAGTGACAGCTAATTCCATCAATTTAACACAATAATGTATAATATTTATATATATATAGCCCAAGATGGGCATTTCTCGTAATTGTTATTGTGGTTAAAAAGTGGTGTCGAGTGAGCATGACGTCCCCTATACTTCATGAAACCAATCGCTGCGAATGAATATTTGCTTTGTCCAAGAGTGTCTTGGCAGTGGCGAATTATTCTCCAAATCAACATTGTACTCCAGTAAACCGTTATGAAATCTATGCCATTATCAGACGGGTCAAATTTCACGTTTTTCAATTAGTGAATGAAAAATACTACAGCTCACTCTGTTATTACCTATTGGTGATTTAATATTCGTAATAAATAGAACACTGATTGATATCATTTCGCGCTCTCGGCTCCAGTGTTTTGAGAAATATCAAATTATGAACAATAAATAAATTCTAGACAGGAAGTTTTTATCTCCTAATTTATACCGTATAATATTTTCAAGCCAACATGTTTAGAACCATTACTGGATTAAGTTATGGTTGTATACTCGAGACTGTACGGTGCAGTTACTCCACGGATCCACCCAATTAAATTGATCGTACTTCTTTATTACAACGTGTATGTGGTGTGATATATCTAGTCTTCTAGTTCTCTGTTTTGTATATTGCTTGTGTTGTGTTTCCCCTACACTTGCTACAATATTACCTACTTGCTTGGTGATAAGGTGACTCGGTCATTATTGCACTTGCTCATCATTAAACATGAAGTCCGGGGTTTGATCCGGGTGTTGTGCCAATAAGGTTCCCTTCAGTAGTGATGGGCGGGGGATCTGGCAAGACAGGGTATTTAGTCGTTTGGATGTGGCGGAAGACCCAACAGCTGGAATTCCAAATAAGAATAGGGCCGTAGCGACGGCGTTAATGCAAAATTCCTTCAAAGCATACTGTCTTAATTATCGCAAAAAAGTAACCTTTCTTGCCTTTAATTTGGAGTTAAATGGGTGTCTGTAGGAGATATATTAGTTACAGTCAAATAAACTATTACGATCTGTCTGGCCTATTGATAGAAATTTGCCCCATGATTGCAAAGGTTTCGTTAATGTCGTTAATATACTCATATGGCATCTTGTAAAAATTAGTAGGTTGTAATATGTGACTTAGATTAAGCTTTGAAGTCTGCTAACCGCTAATATGATCTGACCATAAAACCTTATCGTGTTTATCTCTTTCAAGAGATTTAAGCCAGAATTAGTAAGGTGCCTTATATAGAAAATCTTGTTGGCCATTAAGAATCAAGCCACCATTAATCTCCTTGTTGACTTTAATGTTCTTTACCATGTTATAGGCTCCAACCTCTTCACAAACTTTCGTTGGGCTGAATGCTTTCCACCACAAACGGAGCAACACCGGGTCATGTCTTTGTGTGATGGTGACAAGTGCAAATTTGAGTTTCACAAACTTGAATTAGCATACTACAAACATCTAACTATACGCCGTACCAACTTCATTGCTCTTCCGTGGTTACCAAATAATGGTATCTCTTTATCTCCATTGATAAACTTTTAAAAAGGCGTCGGGTTTTTTCTACGTGAAGCGTTGTTACAAAGTAACAATTTTATTCACTTACGTTTAATCTCTTTTTCTACCAGTTACCTTACCCACTTATTTATTGTACAGCAGATGTAGATATCTGGCTTCTTTACTTACTTAAATGTGTAAATACAACTCAACCCTCGCCGCATGTTTTCATTACTAATCCAAAACAATTAATTACGTGTTTATGTAATTAGAAATAAAAAAAATAGCGCATAATTTACCATGTTTTAATAAACAAATCTAAAGCATCCATTCAAGTATTTTATCTTTTATTGTATTCTGTTGTATTCTGAAGGCGTTTTTTTTCTAAATCGAAGAACTGATGCAACCAAACGTAACCATTGTCATTTACTGAACACAACATCAATTTCCCGAAATTAAACCACACGCAGGCCCACAAGAAACATAAAGAAAAAAGAAACATAAATATTAATACATATCTCGTATTACCCAGCCAGGTCAGGAACTTCACATCTAATAGATGTAAGCATGGTGTCAATGTTTCAAGACCATTCTTTCGATTTCAGATTTATTCATTTGTGTCTTCAGCATTTTTGAATTTCTACATTGACTGTTGATTGCTAATGAAAATAAATTTTGATTTTGGCAAACATTTTCCTGTGTTCATTAGTGTTTTCTATTCCGCTGTCTAGGTTTCTAATATAATAATATTTATGGTTTAGCTCTCAACTAATGCTTTCGTTGTTTTTAAATAAATCCTTACGTGACGTGATTCAAATGAAGTCGATCGTGTCTTAACCAGTGTTGGTGCTTCGTCACATGGAAAACATTAACGGGTGGACAATTCTCCTTTCAAAAAAGATGAATTAAGAAAAGATGTGTAGAGGCATCAGTGGATTAGTTTACACAGAGTAATTTAAATCCTAACAGCTTAACCGGATCTCGCCTTTACACTTCATCAACTCTCACAGGAAGTAGTTAATCATTGGTCAATATTGATGGCGAAAGATTAAACTCACGTGATGATGATTGACTTGTGGTAATCGACGAGAGGAAATAACATGATGTAATAGAAGAACAGTTATTGCCTGGTATTGAATTCAGAAGCTTTAGTTGCATGCAATAATCACTATTTCGGTGCTTTAACCTATAAAATGGTAATATGCATGGAAATGACAATATCCTTTACTGCGTTCAATCACCATTCGTATAATCCATTGGGTTTATTCGAGGTTTCAACTAATTGAGACCCACCGAAGTACAAATAGATGTTTCACCTTCATGATTTACAATGAACTTAACAAGCCACCATGAAAATCTTATAGTCATGCCAAAGGATATTATTATTACATTACCATTCCTTGTACTTCATTATATGATAGTCCCATCCTTCAGGTAGCTTCGTCATCTGATATTCTATTCCGGACTATAAATTCTGACTATGTGGTGCAGGAAACATATTATAACTCCTGGCACAACTTGTAATCTATTTGGGAAGTTCAAACAGCGAATAAGACCTTTTTGCTTATGTGTTGTATAAATGAAATAAGTTTCAAAATATTTATAGGCTTAGCGTTTTATGATTCACATGATCTTCGCAAGTTTTCGATTGTGTTTTCGTCGACAAGATATTGGGGGTGAGGGCATACAATACATCAATTGTAATATTAAGTTAATATTAATAAATGAAAACGAAATTGCCTATATGAACAACAGAACAACAGAACCATAATATGAAATTTTATTTGAAGGAGTGGACGTTACAGACTCTTAGTAAGTTGGAACTTCTAAAAGATTCCTCGTCCACGCCTACAATTGTGTATCCAGCTATTGTTATAAAGTAGGATATTATAAATAAGCAGTTATTGTTTCATTTACATGCATAAGCTTATTCTGTACTAGCGTAGGTACCGAAATGTGAGAGACATAATTTCGCAAAGGAATGAAGAAGTGCTTTCAAAAGCTTTTTAGATACTATAAAATATAACAGTTTTTATCTGATAGCAGATAATCAAATCAAACACATGTGGATCAACTCATCACTCAACAAATCGATCTCCATTAAAATTTCAATACAATTATGTTTACGAATTTCCCTTGATTTATCGCATTGGTTATAAAAGTCTGAAATCTTTCAAGCTTTTACGATTAATGTAAAAGTTTACATTTGATAACAGATACATAGCGTCTAATCAAATTAAAACTGACTGAAAGTGTAAAGTATTTATAATTAATGCGTCGCAAGAAATCGACCATCAATCACGGGGAGCAAACATAGATGACTTAACGATATACTGAGTTCATAAAAGGAAGCAAAGAATTCAGAAAGTCTCTTGTAATAGAAAGACTGTATTCCTAGCACGTTCCCGTTATTGGAAAACTAAACACATGTTAATGGTGGGTAATAGAGGATTAACTTTGAGGGCTTAGCGGCAAGAGTAACCCACGTTGATACATTTAATAGCTTCTTAATATCTCTCTCTATTTCTCCTTTCAAACGTGAAATTACCTTTTACAGGGTAATACTGTGTCGTAATGTAATCATCAGGTATCGTATTATCTTCTGTCTTACAGGGTATTATTTTAACTATTTCTCGGTCGTTGGACGTTGGCGGTGTAGGCATGGCCCAGGTGCACAAAGATTGGCTTTAAATATCAATTCAAGAGGCATTATTCAAGAGATAAATCTGCGTGTGTCTTGCTTTAGGCCTTATACTGTTATATAAATTATTAATTAGACGTTTATTAACACGACAGGGCCATAATACAAATATTGATGCCATCGGGTGGCTCTGATTTTAAATAGATTAGAAAGGTTCAACTACTTAACTTAAAGCACCGTAATTTGTAATTCGAATGAAATTTTCAACATAGTCATTTTGCATTATCTATTTTTGAACTATTATAACAAGAAGGTCCATTATTTATGTAAATCGTACATACTACAACTTTAAGATGGTTCGTTGGAGTAGGTGTTCACATTTGTCAATCATCATTACGAGATATAGCATTTTCCTACAAACTGTGCTATCTGAAAACTGTGGGTGAGGTGGTGGCGCAGATGATTGGGGGTTTGGACTTTAGATCATTGAGTCTGTCATTGTGTCAGGTGTCGTGGTTTCGTGTTCCAGTCTGTACTGGACAATGAAAAGGTTTCGTTGGCCAACCTCCTTGATTTTTACCGGGTCCCTTATTTGTCCCCAATGATTTGTGTCGAAAGGACGTTACTTACAACCTCTCTCTCTCTCTCTCTCTCTCTCTCTCTCTCTCTCTCTCTCTCTCTCTCTCTTAGTTTTAGCTGTACAAACATTAAGTATGAGGTATAGTTATTTGAGCATGACATGACATGATGACAAAAGTTTCCCGAATGAAATAATAATATAAACGTCTATGAAACGTTTTTATCGGCCACTGATTAATTCTGAAAAATGACTCCAATTATTTCTTTTTCTGTTTTTGTACCAGGAAGAGAAGGAAACTGTCAAAATATACACTTTCCTGCTTATTGATATATTTGCCCGGTGGTAATTTCATCATAGTCTAGATGATAACCTGACATTTGATCCATCATCTTTTCAACGTGTAGTCATTCTCTATTCTTATTTGTAGTAGACTTGTTATAGCGAGACAAACAATTAGAAATAATATCCCCACATCGCAAACCAGTTCTAGTTACAAAAGTATCTCGACATAAAAAATGATATTTATAGGTCAGTGAGTAAGAACATTTCAACAAAAAGAGCTAGAATTTGAAAGACGAATAGACAAAGGCTTTAAGACGTTCTTTCCCAGCTGGGGTTTGTCCTTTTATATTCTATAGTTGGGATTGTTCCAGTTGTTTAATCATACTGGTATATATGTACATTGACAAATACCAGACAAAATTGCTTCTCGAAGACTTTTCAATTCATGGAAGCGTTGAGTTGTACTAATACAGTCCAGTCCGAGAAATACGTTCATTTGGTATTTGTCGGCTCTAATGGGATTTGAATTCTAATCGTAGACGATGGACGCCGGGAACTGAGTCAGTTATTTGACCGGCTAATCAGAATGACTTTAACCGTTAATACGAACCGTAGACAATAATTATTTAACTCATTGGATGCACACCAATCTCCCCGTCGTCTGTGATTTCCCGAATTCAAATAATTGTGATATTGTTTACCTATCACGGTACGTAAACACTATAACTTGTTTTGTAATGACAAATTTTTCGCACCCACAAACATGAAATGAAACGAAATTGGGCTTAGCTGCCTACTTTTCTGCTTACACCATACAGTATGCTATGGTGACTGTTGCCCGGACATTGGAGCTACGGCTTACTCTTTATTTCGAATTCCAATTGTCAAAGATTATTTTACGTACATGACAACGTGTACAGTGTACACATCCCACCAGAACGATTAGATCTCCCTGTTAGACTCTCCGTCCTACATCCCTGACAAGGTGGAAACCACGCTGGGAAATTCCCGAACGTCCAAATAGCTCCCTCGTCTGGACAAATATTTCGCATTGAAAGACACAAAGGTAAAACAGGCAGAAACTTGAAGATAAAGTGAACGTAACTGATGCCCAGTGGTGGAATATATATTAATATTATCCTTCACACCATTAAATATTTGCCTCTTAACTCTATATAAATTAATGCTCGTGTAAAATTCATTTAGGGAATACAAGATTTGCATATGATTCAAATAAGCATTTTTATAAATCCCTTTGATATGCAATATTCACTAATGGAAAATTTCTTACGCTGACAATGGCAATCATCATTTAAAGTGGTTGGTCTTCGTATTTGAATGAAAAATTAACGAAATGAGATGTGCAAATGGTTGTGGGTTGTCGGCTTATGGTACCGATTTCTACGTATCTCCCACAGATCTAACCTAAAGATCGACTAAACTTTTAAAAATGTGTTAATCCCCTGAATCATACAGAAAAAAAAATTCAAAAAAAAAAAAAAGAAAAAAAAAGGCAAACATGCCAATTCGTACCTTATAATCAAATAAATTTGTATGTTTTCGACATGAATTTAAATAGAGCCATTTCGGGACTAATATACGGTTCAATTTTATTTCAATAATTTGCTTGCGTGTGTGGGGTCTTTAGCAGTGAGAGGATACCAGAGGATCCGGAGAAACCCCATGAAAGACGACCCCACTCTTGTTACATACAAGCAGAAGGTCCAAACCACACCACTTGACTCAATAACAGACGTTGTGATTTAACGCCCACGCTTTAAACCATTCGGTCGTGGGTTTTCTTCGGGTACTCCGGTTTCCTCCCACTGTTAAAGATCCCTACACGCAAGCGAATTATTGAAATAAAATTAAACCATATGTTAGTCCCGAAATGACCTAGTTTGTGTCGAGTGGACGACTGGACGTTAAACCCCGTTTCTCTCTCTTTTTTACTCATAGACCCATTTTCTTATTATCAAAAGGGTACATCACTAATATGAAAGAACCCGACCACAATCTATCTACAACGACAATACATAACTAGACCTGCATGCAGGAATGACGGGTTTCACTGGTGCCACGTTAACTTTAAACTTATGTCACTTTCGCTCCCACATGTTGCCCTTGAACCAATGGCACCGATAAACAGATTTCCACATAAACATTGCACACATCAAATAAAAGGGAAACAGAATCAACAAAAATCCAGCAATATCAATTCATTTTATACATTTGTAACATGTAATTGATCCTGATAAATTTACAGTAACTCCGGTGATATTGAAAAGGTTCAATTAGTTTCATGAAATCAGAAATGGCATAAGATATCATATAGTGAAAATTTTATGTAAATCGAATAATAATTGCCACTTTTATTGACCCCAAAACTTGAAAAGTGACTTGTAGAAAATCGGCCATTTCTCTGCAACCGTACAAGTTAGAAACCATTTTGTGGTATCTGTATGATCGTATGGGTTCATTCTATTTGTTGATTGGCATCAAATATCATAATTTGAAAAAGATTTCAAAACAGACTCATTTAAATAAAATATCTGTTTTGAAGGCTAAAAATACAGTTTTTTGCCAAAATGACATTACTGCCGGTGTTACTAAAATGTTAAATTAAGTTTATAATATCGTCTATGACATTAAGCATCAAATGATGAAAATTTTATGAAAATCGAATAATAATTGACACATTTACCGGCCAAAACCCTTCAAAAGTGACTTGTAGAAAACCGCCTATATCTCGGCAACCGAACAAGTTAGAAACAAGTTTATGATATCTGTATGACCGTATGAGTTTTGTTAATATGTGAATTTAAACCAAAAGTTAATTTTATTATTACATATGACATAATTCTTGGTTGAAAAAAAATATCGATTTTAAAAGTTAGAAATAGATTTTTTGACTAAATGACGTCAATTCCGGTGTAAATTTTAAATAGTAATCAACAAGATATGACGCGCACTTGCTTTTTGAATCAAATGATGTTACTTTTGTGAATATCCATTAATAATTGACTATTTTACAGGCAAACTTACGAAAACAGTGACTTATGCAAAACTGCCCATTTCTCGGCAGCTGCTTATATTAGAAACTAATTTTAACATACATTTTCTGCGTATGGATTAAAGCTACAAGTTTATAAAAGTTACGTAGAAATATCTTAAAATCTGAAAAGCCTGAATGGGTTGTAAATAGGTCAATTTTACACCTTTTTTCAACTCTTAATCGAATTTGCTCGAAAATGAAATCGAAATTAAAAAAACTGAGCTCACACTCTTTTGCGCCTTTAAAGGGCACACTCTTTTTGTTATATCAAGTTTTTTTAAAAAAAAAAATATTTTCTCTTGAAAAATGGTACCTAACTGTCAAAATTGTAGATTTTGGTAGTTTTTGGTAAAATTATGCCATTTCCGGTGCCGACAGATAAAACTATTGGTAACAAAATAAATGACAATTGAGACAAGGTGTGAACTGCAAGCGAAGACAACCCTGCTTGGGAGATCGATGCGCACGACCAAAGCGCACCGTGTCCATAATATTGTGGGCTCGGCATCAAAAAACTACACTCACCATTTTGAATAAAGACAAACACGTTAATCTGCCCCTTCAAAAGTCTGCATTGATTAATACATGAAACCAGTATAATATCCTTTCTTTCATTCTTTCCCCCATTTTGGCCAAATGTGAAAAACGTACTAAGGGATACACGACATAATCAATGACGCCGACGGGTAATAAATATCATTAAGATACTAGATCAAAGCCCACAAATGGTTCTGAGTTTTTTCTATAAATCTTTCCAAAAAATTAACAAACACAATTTGCAAGCGATGGATAGTGAACAAGCTAAACAAAAGGCGACTTTTCATACAATCATATATAATTCAGGAAGTTACAATCCGATATGTGCTAATTACCACAGGAACCATTCCATTTATACATGTGTTACATGTAAGTGATCCTGACCATATCACAGTACTTCCAGCGATAATGAAAATATTAAATTAGTTTCTTAAAATCAGAAATAATAATCACATGGTGAAAGTTTTATGTAAATCGAATAAGAATTGCCACTTTTACATGTATAGACCCCAAACCTTGAAAAGTGACTTTTAAGAAATCGTCTTTTTCTCTGCAACCATACAAGTGAGAAATCATTTTTTGGTATCTGAATGATCGCATGGGTTCATTCTATTAGTTGATGCGAACTAAATATCATAATTTTAAATATATTACAAATCAAACTCATTTGAAAAAAAATATATGTTTTGAAGGCTAAAAATACAGTTTTTGCCAAAATATAATTACTTCCGGTGATACTGAAAATGTTAAATTAGTTCTATGAAATCATAAAAGACATAAGATATCATATGGTGAAAATTTTATGAAAATCGAATAATAACCGACACTTTTATAGACCAAAATCCTCGAAAAGTGACATGTGGAAAATCGCCCATTTCTCTGCAACCGTACAAGTTAGTAACCGTTTTGTGATATCTGTATGATCGTATGGGTTCATTCTATTTGATGAATAGAATCAAATATCATAATTTGAAAAAAATAACAAGTACGACCCATTTGAATAAAATATTGTTTTTTAATGCTAAAAATTAAGTTTTGAGCAAATGACGTCATTTCCAGTGGCAGCGTATGAGGTAGAATGGTTTGACCTTGTCCACTATGGCATTAGGCATCCAATGGTGAAAGAAAATTGAAAATCGCATAATAATTGATTCTTTTACAGCCAAAATAACGTGAAAAGTGACTCATGCAAAATTGACCTTTTCTCGGCAACTGCGCATATTACAAATTAATTTTTACATACATTCTCTTCGTATGGGTTATTGCTACGAGATTATTAATTTTACGAAGATATATTTTTTAATATGAAGACGCTGGATGGGTTGTAAATAGCTTATTTTGACACCTTTTTTCACCCTTTAATCCAAATTGCCCGAAAACGAAATTGAAATTAAAAAAACTGAGCGCGATGTTTTGTGCGCCTTCATATGGCACATCTTTTCAGTCATATTAGATTTGAAAAAAATAATTTTTGCTTTCAAAAAGTGGTACCGAACTGTTAAAATTGTAGTTTTTGCTAAATTTACGTCACTTACGGTGCCGACAGGAAACTTTGCCGGTAACAAAAAAAATGACATTTTTGACCATGGAGCATATAAACTTTGTTTTATACAAATCGGACAATAAATAATTTATATAGAACCGATAAACTGAATTAGCCAATAGCGACCAAGGAAAATTATCCAGAAAAAAAATGTTCACATTTTTGCCCAAATCAGACGACCCTTTAACCCTTGGTAAAAGGTCATTAAAAAATATTCATTAATAAAAAAGTTTTTTGTCAAAATTTAAATTTTCAAAATTTGGCGCCTTATTTTTCCAAAGATTCGGCGAAATTTAAAAATCTAAAGGCCCGTAGCTATGTGCCATGTCTCTGGCTATGTCAAAAACTATCAACGATAAAATCCAACAATTGTTGTTGATATTACGGCAATATTTCAAAAAACAACAACTTCGGTGACTTCGGACATTTCGCATTGTCGCAGAATGCCGGAAATAGCTTTAATCTCTAAGTCACACCCACTTTCGCAGTAAAACTTAAGACATTGCATCGATCCGACAAGTAGTTCCTGAGATATAAGCAAATTGGAAAAAAAAAAATAATAATAATAAGAATAATAATAAGAAGAATTTTAACAAAAACAATAGTGTTTCACACAAGCTACGCAGTGTGAAACCCTAATAAGATTACCAGGTCTTTCTTGATCTCCATTTATACGATTCTAATATAATTAACTCACTATTCCTATAAGCTGTAATTATACGTTGTTACTTATAATGGACCAAGATTAAACCCACTTCTTTGGTTAATTTCACATAAGTCTATTGGCTATGTAACATAAGGTTTTTTGTAAAGCTATTAAAGGGCAGGACAGAGATATAATTCTTGTAAAGCTAATGTTTTCCAAACAAAATACCCGATGAAAAAAACTCCACAACCAGAGCCATATTGTCAGAAGTGATATTTTGCTTTTGGTACAAAAATACTACCACCATATGGTGCATGATTGTGGAGAACCCAATCTGCGTTATGAGCTGGTTTCGCAATTCGCATTGGTGTTAACCGTATGAAATTATAGCTTTCAATTAAATGTAAAGAATCAAATACAGTACGAATTACGATCGGCGTATTTATTCCATCACCAGTCTCTTCAGTAAAACATTGTTAGTTGTGCAGTTGAAAAACGCACAGAAATGTCGAGATGAATCACCAAAATTAAACATTAGAACATCAGCCAGTTTACAGGCAGCTCTGGTTAAATTTCATTGGAAACAAAGGCGTTTTATAGCTGAGGCGCTGGAGGCGGCAGCCTCCTCGCGCAAAAAAAATCAAGGAAATTGGAAAAATATAACGGGAGAAAAATGTTAAAACCGATGAGAAAAATGAATATGTACTTTAAAGGCAGACAAAGGGCTCCACTTCTGACAAAAGGGCACATCTGGCCAAGGGAAAGCCCCCCCCCCCCCCCCGAGTCTGAGTAAATCGTTTTCTATACACTGTTGCTGTCAAATCCATTACCCCCGCGAAAGAGGGCCCTCAAAATAGTATAGCCTCCCCATGATTAACCTTAAAACGCCCCTGATTGGAAAGAAGACATTCTTGTTGTATTATAGCGAGATTTACCCGACCTTATAGGTATTTTATTAGATTTTTATTGGTACTGGTAAAAGTCTAGATGTATATGAATAAATTCTCTCAGTTTTGTTACACTCATCCATCATCCAGCAAATCTTATCTAACATTTTGATTTTGCTCCCCTTTATGTGCCTCTTTAAATAAAACATACCATTAACCCGACTTTATGAGATTACAGTAGTAATATGATTGACAAAGTTGCTTATCAAGATATATAGTATTTAAGAATTAGTAGATACAGGGCGTAAAACATGTTGCTTTATTACGTACCTTTATTCAATTTCTTCTCGGTGATACCACACGAGATACTCTCAATTATTCCAATTATATTAGCAAATTTACAATTTTTTGATGACGCAAGTCATGGTGATGACAGGAAGTGTATAGTATTGTCAATTTGTGGCAAACTGATACAAAGATTATACAATAAAAGAGAGCGTCCTACTGCTATAATCAAGCTGTAACAGGAGTGGCATGCCCATTATTTTATCAGTATTAACTGTATCTAGAAACAGCAGCACACTTTGGCATGAATTTAACTCCTGTTTTTATTGAACTTTATCTTATCCTGCACCGATTAAAACAAAATCTGCTTTCTATCTAGTTTAATAGTCAAGTTATTTTGAGTGTTTTGCCATAAACATGGAGGTCTGCTTGCTTCAAACAGATAACACTTAATGCACAAAGAGTGTTGTTTATGATTCGTTGTGAAGATGCTGCAATATTTTTTGAATTTGTTAATCATAAATATAACTTTCACGATCTGTCCATACGCGTATTGTTAATACTTTTTGAATAAAAATCAGATTTGCACATTCATTATTCGCATATTTATGTCGTCTGTAGACGAAACTGTATCATCGCTCTACAAGCCAGAGATCTAAAGGGTATCGAGTCTGTTTAACAAGAAAAAAGGATAAACCCTTTCTCGAAAGTTTGACATTTGCAGAGTTATTGCCCTTGTGATATAGACCATACAATCGCTCTACATGTCAGCTTAACAATTATTTGCAGATTTATTAACCTTTCCGAAATCTTATATTGTTCCTGGGATTTTGTTCACTTATAGTAATCAATGTCTTGTGACATGTATATTGTTCTCATGTTGGAATTGGTCAAGTCGTTATTAGGATGGCATCTATCATAAATTCAGTCACACAATATCCATCTCTAACCTTATCGTGAAACCTGGGGAAATGTAGTTTCAGGACATCGAAACATTTTAACTGTGACAACCTTCATATTTACAGACGGCTCTGGCTACTAAGCTGCTGATGGTCGAATGGTTTTTCTTACCTGCCAATTCGATTTTCGTGTGTATTATGCAATTTCGTTAAATTCTTTGCACCCTTCAAAGTATGTGTGTTATATTTTCGGTACATTACTACGATCTAAAAAATATCATTGTAAATTCAACAAATTGACAAAATACGAATAAATAGTTTTTGTAAGCCACGGTTTAACCCAGTCTAGATTTTATTGTTATGTATGTGCAATTGTTGTAATTTCCCTATGTCTAAAAGAGAAGCCAATATAACAACTGTAATGCGTATTTCGTATACTTACAGAACACCACCGAAAGGTGGTATTTAAACCCCTTTACAAATACTACAAACATTTGATTTGAAAATAGTTTTAGTTTAGCTCAATTGTTCCTAAAGATACATTATGCAAGAGCGAAGTCTTCCTATTGTGAATCTTTTTTTCTGGCTCGATATTTATATAAATCATTATATGCACGTGACATGCCTATAATCAAACTTTCTAGACCATAGGTTGGCTGAGATATTGAATGGATAAGAGCGTTCGCGCCATATAATCAGTTAGCATTAAAATGGATCCGACTCAATAAAAGGATTGGCAATGATACAATAATACTTATAACTTCGAACAAAATAAAGTAATTTGACTGAAATTTTCAACAAAATCATATTACATTATCTATATTTGAACTATTGTAACAAGAAAGGTCAGCACTTTCTCTAAATCTTACATAATTTATTTTTGATAAGATGCTAGTGACGAAAATATATAGTAAGGCAGTATGTTCTGATAAAACAACTAACTTGTTATTGACCTTTTACGTTTTACAGATATTTTCTAACTCCAACTGTTTTACCATCTGTCATTTTGCATGAATTATCCCAATACCAAAATCTTCTCTGTTTTCATGAAGTAAGTTTGACATAAAGTCGCTCGTGTATAGCAACTGATAAAATGGATGTAGAAAATGATAGAGTCCAAGTTCTCTTGCTTCAAATAACTCAATTCGTTTAAAAGGAAATGTGCGCAATTCGCGTAACTCCTGATTGAACGATAGACGAAATAATATGTTTTTAATAAAAAATGTGTGAAATTTGATTAAGTGAAAATCATCTCTTTCGTCAGTTAAATGAAGCAATCGTGATGCATTAACTCTATGGTTTATTTAGAATTGTGCTGGATCGAGATGAATGGTACAGCTATTGAGCAAGGTTGTCTAGGTGATTTGAATACATTTTGAACCACAAGGTTTTAATGTATATGATTTTAAACTACAATTCACCTTTTATTCCGGCCTATTCCCTGTTTAAAGTAAAGTAATGGGAGTACTGACAGCGCATTATTAGCATACTGTGTATATGGAATGATGAATTTGTCAGTTAATGATGTCCTCTTACGCTAAGACATGGATACTATAGCAGTTTCTATAGAACATAATTTGGTTTTCCCAGCTGAAGCAGTTCTTCTTTTGACGGATGATAATATATTCTTCATAGTTTGGAGTATATAAATGACTGTAACATGACAATGCATTAAAGGCTATGTCTTTTAGAAATACGTACGTCGTATCGTTAATGTTGTTGATCCACGAAGCCCTTGTCCATGGTATATTGTATGACGTATGTCCGGTGTTCTGTATTCCATTTGGTACAAAAGACCCTTTCTAATTCGATTCGCCTCATCGATGATTAGTTCCCTAAATTGCTCTGACTTACTTTCACAAGTAATAATTTTTACTTGTGAAAGATCGAATCGATTTCTTCTTCTTTTTTCTTGATCATTTGTATTTTATAAATCCCGAGCGTTTTTTACTACCTTTGATACAAAACACTTTCACGGTGAGGTATAACAGCATTCCATGTACAAGTTGTTTGTATCGGCCTTTGATTTCACAGGCTTCTTGACTGATCTGTTTTGGTAACATTGGCAAGGGGTAAAGGTGACTTACACAAACATGATCAACCATTATTTCACCTTCTGATAACGATAATAAACATAAATTGATGGAAATCACTTCTAGATAAATATCACTTTCTCTTTGACCATAGAGGGCATCAACTAAAATATAACTAAATGAATGAAGCTAGTCATCGTCACGAATAATCATGACTAATTTCACTTTTTAAAATAGTTATTGTCTCTTCAAAAAGAAGGATCGCCACTAAGGCGATGTGTTATAACGAACCGTGTGGTAAAATATTGATATTTTTTTTCCTTTCCGTTCAGAGGTGTGTTAAGGTAGTTTAATCGAAGTAAGGAGGCAATGCCTTGTCCGGTACATAAAAATCAAAACACCTATCTACCCCACCCATTGCATAAAACAATCATACAAGTTTCTTAATATATATTCGATTTAAAGGCTTGACCATTGCCATATTTATAAGCGATGCATTCGGCTTTGGGAAAGAAAGTGATGTATATTTGGTTTTGTAATCGGTTTTCAGCGTGACTTTGTAACTAATGAATGTCCTAACATTCATATCGGTATGAAATAAGAAACTTCCATCCCAAGTGTAACACGTTATAATATGTTTGTTGATTTACATGTGGTATCAAACTAGGAATGTACCAGTACTAGATGTATATAAACATGGTTTCCATAGATTAGTATGCTTTAGCTATGTGTGTGAACAAAATTGCTCTACGTTAGTAAATTCCTATTTTCATATCAAACGTATTATGATGTTTTTATTTACTAATGACAGTATCATCTTCACAACCTTGTATTTTTTCGTCAGTTCCCTTTATTTACTCTTCATGGTTGCCAAAACGTAACTTGACATTCTCCATGGTAGGTAAGAACGACATGTTGTGTTTACGTTGCTAACCGAGGAATCGGGCAACAATTAAATGTACATATGAGCCAAAAGGTAACACAAATACATCGTTGCTTTTGTTCAAGCATCTGTAAAGGATTCGTTTACCCCAGTGAGATATATATACGTTTGTTAATTTTGCAATACGTCTGCAAGTATTTCTAGTCCGTGCTATTCGTAAACAACGTATACCATATGGATTACGTCACCTGTTTCAAAACCGTCTTGCGCAAGTAAATAAGCATCATGTTTTTAATAACTTTCCATTTGTATTTCAATTCCCAGATCGTATTAACTCAAATTTCTTTTTATTCTTTAAGAAACCAATTTCATTCAGGGCGTCTTAAGATTCCAGATTTTAATTTATTTTGTGTCAAAGACCGGCTGTTTACTTTACAATGTAAAATCAAGTTTAATGTTTCAATACATCAGCCGTAGTTATTAGTTGTGTCCCTTGACATTTCATCCATAAAATTACCATTCTTTTTTATTTAGCGGTTACAGCCTGCCTTAAGACATAGAAACAATCACGACAAGAGTATCGACAAGAGAGATGAACTACTATTGGAATAATTATGTACATGTAGTATTGCATAAAATCTTGTATTGATGGTTTCCCTTCATTTCAAATGATTTAAATGACACTAAATTTATACCCCAGCAATGGTGGCTACTTAATATTCGGTTTAATGCAATAGGCACTTATTAAAAACTATTCAAACTCCCATGGCATCTTTTTGGTTCAGAGAAAATCATATAATATATGCGCATACCCTATACGTATTATATTTGCCTTATTGACACCATATTATATTGGTCAAATAATATGCAAACAAAAAGTTCAACAACGCTACCAAATTAATTCGCACCACTAAGTAGAAATATATTCTTTAAGATGTAGAGCCATGCTGGCTAAGTGAGTCAGACGTTGGTTCGCTAACCTGGAGGCTGGGTCTTCGCTCCGGCGTGGTTTTACTTTGTCAGTGGTGCAGGACAGCTAACAAGGACGGACGGCTATCTAGTCGATCGGATGGCACGAAAAGTCGAGGTCCCGTGTTGATTGAATTTGATATAAGAGTAGGCCCTGCCCGATCAAAATTTCCTTCATAGTACACTTTATGGCGTATGCCTGTTGTCATTAGCACAGTCGGGACAGAACAGTAGGCCGTCAATCCAATTCTTTAATATGTATCAGGTTTTCGTGTTTGTAAACACATATAATGGATTTACTTATCAGTCATAATTTTCTTAAAATTTATTTGAAACACACTAGCTATGATATTAATTTACTCTTCAAATTATGAACCATGTCCTCCCAACTGAATTCTAGCACACAAACTGAACCGAATGACTGAACCGTGTCAGTTTGTATCCAAAAGGGATTAACTTTTGATTAAACTTGAGTAAATGATTAATTTTATTTGTATCCGAAAGGGGTTAATTAAATTTTAATTGTATCCGAACGGGGTAAATTTTATTTTATTAAACTCGAAAGTGAAAGTTTATTTCGTCCTTGGAGTGGATAAGAAATGTTTCTGAATCTGTAATTGATATATCACCGATGAGACAGCATAGTCTAAGCAACATATCCTGATCTACGTATAAAACCGATCTATCTTTATTCAAATAGTGTGTTGATTAGATATACTTTCCTACATTTACGCTGCAACGAGCAAGCCGACAAATGTGATGGATGCTACAAGTCAGGAAAATGTATTTTTCTTGTTAATGAGAATTTGATGAATCGTATATAATGAAGTGAAGACATATGTTTATTCACAAGAATTTATCTACATGAGAGGAGAAACTTTACATACTGTCTGATAGCCTATTACAAATATCCTATAAGATGAATTATACAATTCTTCACCTAATTATCATTATTTTGTAAGTGTTGTTAATGTATGATCTTCTTGTATGTAGTTTTGTATGTATATTTTGGAAATGGCTATTGTCTTAATGTATGATCTTCTTGTATGTAGTTTTGTATGTATATTTTGGAAATGGCTATTGTCTCATGGAAGATGTCTTCGCAAGTTACAGTTTTATTAGATCGGTAAACATCTGATCGATCTTACTTAGTTGTAGCAAATAACGGATGGTGTGCTTACTCTTTATAAAACATCTGATACCACTTTCCGTTTGTTTTGGAAGAGCATTTCCATGACCATTCTCTGTCAAATTTTACGAAGTTTGCCTTGATTTAACTATGCACCACTATACGGGGTATAGGTAATATGTCTGCATTTCCTGGAAAATCTAACACCACTTCTTGTTTATTTTGTATTGTATTTTTGGTACTTTCGTCCATACACATTGTGACCAGTGGGAGGTGAACATTGCCCTGTGGTTGTCTTTTGACAAATTTCTAGGCCCTCCGGTTTCCTCCCACTGCTAAAGACCCCTACGCGCAAGCGAATAATTGAAATAAAATGAAACCATATGTTAGTCCCGAAATGACCTAGTTTGGGTCGAGTGGACGTTACCCCCTCCCCCTCTCTCTCTCTCTCTCTCTCTCTCTCTCTCTCTCTCTCTTGACAGGTATGTTTACTTAAGACTTCTGTAATCCATGTGTAGGCTATCCCTCTTTTTAATTACCACTAAATACTTGTGTAGTGCATTGGGCAAGTTACTAAGGACAGATGTAGAACACTGAACAGGTTACAGAATCTTTCTGTTTTACTACTTTATTTGTCCTCCAACTTTGGACGATCCGAAACATCAGACCTACCATGGAATCATTTTGCGATTGCTCTAATTCCGTAAATCGCTGTCACTATTTTGACCTTTTTGTATATTTAACGTTTAAGGGCAAAAAGTTATTCTTTTGATTTTCCACAGATCAAGTGGAAAATACAAAAACAGATGTTATTATGTAATATTGTAAAATGTATTACAAATTTATTTCATATTAATATCGTTTTTACTGGTTTGAAAGTAACAAAGAAATAATAGATCTATTAACGGCTAGACACATGGGTTATTTTTTGTATCAACCTGTCAATTTAGTTTCGTATTTTGACATAATTGATAGATATTTGGTCGGTTGTATCTTCATCTAATTAAATTCATCGCTCATTCCATTTTGTTATATTGGTGCCGATATGACGTCTTTACCAGCGAACCATGTGCTAAACCCACATATTTCATCATATTACTATTTTATTCAATAACGAAACGAGTGACTTTTAATAACATATAATTTAATAATAACTCTTTTGACATTGTGCATATTCAACAATCTAAAAAAATTGAAATTCAATTCAATAACGACCTTTATCAATTTATTAAATGTACTTTATATAAAAAACGTTCTGTCTCAAGTTCCAAGTCCATCATCTGTGACTAAAAGATCAATACGTGTTCTGGGTTTTTTTTTTCATATTCCCGTAAGCCTCATCAACACAACCATCCACTTTGTAATATTATCTTCTATTTTTTCTCTGTTTTTCATTTTTAAAAAGATTTAATAAAACTCGTGATATTTGAAATGGGTATCTTAAGATTTATCAATCATTCAAAGGTGCGATATGATGATTTGACTATAACTGGGACTATAAATCATTTTTATATGTTAGTTCAATGGGAATTGTTAAAATGTGTTCTTACCCGCTTTAAAATGCCGCCCACGGGAATTATTCTTGATAATCTAATCTGGTTAGATGTTCAATGATGTCAATTTTAACGATTTAAAATAATAATTCCAAACAAGTAGCTTAATTTCTAATAATAGGACATTAAAGGAAAATTATGTCTAAATATTACTTGAGGAAGGTATTTGGGGTATATGTAAGAGGGATATTAATAAGCATTATTAGTTCATCTGTTCAGCCCACAATACGTTTATTTCATTTCTAATAAGCACGAAAATTAATAAAATCGACAAAAATTACAAAATAAACCTATAAAACTTGAATTATCAAATATTTTTACATCGCCAATGACCGATTTGCAATTCGAATGCGGTCTCCCTATATAAGTGCCTTAGAATTAAAGTGAAGTGACTTGATATATCTTACAAGACACAACTTGAAAGAGATATATTTATTTATTTATATTAAAGTATATTTTCCAATAAATGGTTACATATTTAAGCTCTCGACTACCGATGATATCTTTAAAAAAGATCAAAAATTATGTATATATTAAGCGCTGATATAGAGTTATTTAAATAGATTAGCTTACCTATATCTTCTTGAATTAGGTTAGAATGTAAATAATATGTTGTTCATAGAACACGTTTAAATTGCAGTTGTACATAATAAAATAAGTACGTTTAAACACTGATAACAATGTACCTGGTAACTCGTTTATAAAAGCAAACATTAATGGTTTTAATGGTTTATTCCAGAAAACTGTTTTCATCGATGCCTTAACTTTATCAACATGCAAATAGCATCAATAATTGGATATCTGTTAGGTATCATGTTTCTCCACAGCCATTGAAGTTATCTCTCTTTTTCTTGAATCAAATATACCCAAACCAAACGCTAGCTTTTTTGTTTAAACGGAATGAAATGAGGTTTAAATTCCCACTTTTTCTTTAAACATAAGACGGCAACATTTGTTAACGAGATATACTAAAAATCCATTATCTCGGCAATACTATACACCGGAAAACACCAAAAACACTGGGAAAAAAACCGAAAACAACCGGAAAACACCATGCTATACTCAATACCGGAAAACACAAAAAAACGGAAAACACACTTAATACCGGAAATACTTAATACCGATCCCCTTTGTGGGTGGGTGCGGGTTAGTGTAAAGATTAGTTTTTTCCGTTGTGGGTTAGGGTTATGTTTAGTTTTTTTGTGCGTTTTCCGGAGGACCAGGCCCCGAGTTGCCTATTTATGGTGTTTTCCTGTATTTAGTGTGTTTTCCTGTATTTAGTGTGTTTTTCTGTATTTAGTGTGTGTTTCCTGTATTTAGTGTGTTTTCCTGTATTTAGTGTTTTTCCGGTGTTTTGAGATATTTAGTATAACAACGTGTTATTTTCCGGTGTTTTCCGGTTGTTTTCCGGTGATTGCCGGTATATAGTATAGTCCCATTATCTAATAGTTGGCGGTTAGGAGGCGTTGGGTGGGCGGGGGCTGGGGGTGTTACGTGTATGCAGGAATTCGCCCCGGGAACCATATCTGTCCAGTTTCATAGCTGATTAAGTTCTACTTTAAAGGATCGCGACGTCAAAACTAGAAGGGCACTAGAAGGGAAACCCCATTTAACTGATTTTGGCGCCGTGACCCTTTAATTTAAAGTAGAACTTAATCAGCTATGAAACTCGACAGATAAAATTATTAATATCAGATATTGATTGAAGATATCCTGTCGCTTTCGAAATTTCCAAATATCATAACAAATCCAAGCAGACTGAAATTCAATGTGTTAAATCTTAACATCTTGCACGTCTTTGACTTATTTTTTTTAGAGCTATGGCTCGTGTGATGCTAATACAAAAGGGACAATATTATGTTTTAAAATGTCAGTTGTTCGATGATAAATTGATAGGAATACAGAGGAAGATCTCCATGGAATTAAACATGTATGTATAGATATAGATATGAGAGATATGATATGATTCGCTTGGGCGTACGGATCTAGGCCAATGAGAGACGATCCGATGAACGTTGTGAACGTTGAATAAAAATATGGGTTAATTTGTATCTTTCTGCAATTCAACTTTTTGTGGAATGAAAACCGCACAAAATAGCTCGGTGACATATCATGTTCTATTCTATAGTGAATTGATCTCTAAAAAGACAAATTTATTTTTCAATAAAACCTTTCACTGGAAACAAACAAAATTTATTTTATCAGTGATGAAGATAAAATCATTAAATTATCATGATAGATGTTTTTGGTGAGTTCTTTTTTCCCCCTAAAAGCTGTTTTAAATTGAATTTATTGATTTTCAGTTTTTGTGTTTAAGTCCATTTCATCAGAGAACTATTTTATTGCTTATGATTCCAAACTAAACTGATTAGATATAAACTACATATTTTAAGTCGTAAGCTTCCGTTCTATCTCTTTAGGTCTTAATATGATAGCGTAACTTGTTTTGAGTTTACCTTTATTTCAATAATTTAAAGAATGCATAATGTACAAACCAACTGGCATACATGGACTGCCACTAAAGCGAACAGGGGCGTTGCGTGGTCCAGTAGTCTAAAGTGGCGTAACTTTGATCCCGGGTCCCCCGGTTTCCTCCAACTGCTAAAATCCCTACACACAAGCGAATTATGAAATAACGTAACATGAGTGGATGTTGAATCCCAATTATCGCTCACTGTATCGTACGGCGTGGGCTTTAAATGAAACTTTACGTCACTGCATTTCATTTTATCCTTTTCATGACTGTTTCGTTTAGAGAGATATGGTTTGGTATTTAATCTTCCAAGATGATTACGACTACAGCGCATAAGACATAACACAAATCAAAAACAAAAAAAAAACAAAGGCCGTGTGGTAGAAGCGAGGACGATAAGATTTTTGTTTTCTTTTTGTGGAAGCCAAGTCAGCTATAATTCAATTAACAAACTAATGACGTCATAAGAAATTTGTTGCACTGCAGACCAGATCAGTGGCGTATGTTTCCTGTTAATTGTATCACTATTCACCTGACATGATTTTCGAAATACATTTTGAAGAGGAAAATAGTTATGAAAATTTGTTCCTTTAAAGTTTAAACAGAATAGTCGAGTCTGATTGTTTCTTCGAGGCAAGGAGCAGGGTCGCCTTCCAACCTCGTGGGTTTACTCTGTGTATTCCGGTTTCCTCCCACAGCTAAAGACCCCTACGCGCAAGTGATTTATTGAAATGAAATTAAAACCATTTTAGTCCCGAAATGACCTGATGTGTCTATAGTGGACGTTAGACCCATCTCTCTCTCCCTCTCTCCCTCTTTCTCTCTCTCTCTCTCTCTCTCTCGCTCCATGGACTGAATTATCTGTTTCTGGATTAAAGATATTTCTTACAAACAGTGATTGAAAGTTGAGTAAATTCTTAACTTAGCTTGAGAATGCTTTGTGAGTTCGGACGAGGTCCCGTGTACAAAATGACTTTTACTTGAATGATCTTTTGGATGGAAACGCCTCATTCCTGGCAAAACTTCCCCACATCACTACTGTATGCCGTATTCTTGGTTGGGGCTGAAGGGCAGGACATTCAACCCGATTCCACGTTCATTTCATTTAATTTGGTATATAGCATCGTCATCAATCTGTGTTGTTTGATTTTTTTGAACACATCGTCAGAATAATGCAGTCTGGTGAAGTAAAACAACACAAATACATTTTACAGCTTTTGTTTGTGTGTGTTCATACTTTGATGTTAGATGAAATTACACAACAACATATGTAATAATGAGGTAAGACATGACCAGGAAAATGTATTAATGAAGTTTTAGTTTACAAACATTAACGACATGGTGTTTAGGTCTGGATTCACATCAAGGAGTACATCAACCTTTTATTTTACTCAATAATCTGTAATATTACTTGAACCTTATGGAGTCATGCAGTGAGTGACGAAAACGTCTTTAACCTGTTACCTACACTACGCGAAATAGTTCTAGTTAAAGGGAGAGCTTCCTCGAAATTTGATTGTACCTTCTTAAATATCGGTTAATGATATAATTGCACGTATAAATATTAAGAAGTTGTATTAGATGCACGCATAAATATTAAGAAGTTGTATTAGATGCTAGGGGTCAGCATACACTGTTATAAAGGGCGCATGGCTCTATTTACGGAATCTCAAAATAGACGAAAAAGGGCTTAAAAGCAATATTAATGTAATATGAATGTATATAAAGTGATTTATATTTTTATAATGAATTTTGTTATGTGAAATAAGTGAATAGTCCAATTTGAACAGCAGTTGTTTGCGTCTGGTAAGACCGTTCTACGTGTTTTTTAAAATTTTATTTGTTCGTTTATGAATCAATTATTACTAAGTTTTTCTGCATTGTCTTGTAGGATAAGCTTTTCTGTGTTCATTATAAATGACACCCAGAACCGTAAAACTCACAAATCTTGTACTGACTTTAACATGCTCGTTATATCTTAAATACTGGATATTAGGATTCCATATTTTCACGGCAAGATAACAATTTTTTTGAAAATACTCAGATACAGGTTTAGTTAATTTTGTTGCAAGTCAACGAAACATTGGCTGGATTAGGGTAACATTAATATTAGAATAAATTTCACAGGGTCTATTTTCATAGTTCAAAATCTTTTACTAGTGGATCTATTAGTTGACCGATTTCTAAATACTGTACATTTGAATAAATTCACGATATTATCAAGTTCACCCCACTTTAATGTTGGAAGAATTACCCCCTCCCCCATATGAATATAATAGTACATGTTAATGATGTCTGTTGGAGTCATTATTGTCGACTACGTAAGACATTCTGTTCTCAGATAACATCAAGTGGGAAATAATTAAAGCCACTGACTCGAGTTAAATATCTATAACTCAGGTATAAATATCTTATATACATAGTATTACACTTTAACCTCTTGCCAGATATATACTGAAATACTTGATACACACACAAACACACACACTTGCGTACATTGACTTGCAACCGCTACCCTGTTATGTCCTCACATTGTGCATGGATAATTGCTAAACGCAGGAGGTGAGAATTCGTCTTCAATTTAGAAGTAAGTGTTTATTTAAATGTTGAAGAGTGTTTATAGTTGTATCCACTTCTACGATAATTTATTGGGGCCATTAAAAAAAAAGAATAATACTATTATTAATTTGTTTCCGTGATGTTTTGTTAATTTTCCACTCGTGTAGTTTACGAAAAAAATGATATTATGGCTGCGATATTTGCATTGATTATCTATGTTGTGCATTGTTTTCATTCTTGTGCAAGCATCCAATTAGTGAAACAGCTCCATCTTTATATGAAAACGTATTAAGAATTTGAAAAAAAAAAATGTTTTTGAATTTAGATTAATCTCCTAAACACGAATATAATTATTTGTCTTATACATGAAATCAAATTCATTTGTCGCACTCGTGCATGTATAATAGGAAGAAATCTGTTCAGGATTTCATTTCCGCCGTATGATACGCTTGCTTTTTCGTTACTGCTCGTACGGCTTGAGATTGTTACAAGAACTAAAGTTAATGACTTTATGATGAAGTTTCTATGGTCTGTGATCATATTTGGTCAACAGAGTTCAATCTCTATTTAATCTGTCTCGTAGTAATCATAACAATCGTCGGGCCGATTAAAGAAATAAGTTATAGAAACATTCCGTGACCAAAGATAACGGTACAACTTTATTCCAACAATTATAGTACTCATAAAGAAAGGGTCTGAAAGATAAAATTGTTAACAGTTAAAGTGGCGAAACATAATACTGTCTGTAGAACAATTATGATACAAGGGTAAAGGAGTGCTACTAAATTATAACATAGACAGCTACATACAAGTTTAATTTAAGTCCGATTGCATACAGATCTACATTTCGGGGGTTTTATACTTTCGAAAAACAACGAACATTCGAAATAAAAAAAGCAGGATTTGTACAGTCTGATTAAAACACATAAATATCATGTTTCGTTTCGTTTATTCATAATTTAAAATTTCGACCTACTTGTCTTTACTACACCAGAACCAGGAAGAATTGTTATATAACCAACTTTCATGGTGATGTGTAAGATTAACCTATGAAACTGTCTGTTACGGGGAGTTGTTGATGTGACGTACACATGGACGTTTTAAGGTTTATCATGGCGGAGGTTAAACTATTTTGAGGGCCCTCTTGATTGATGATTTTCATACTAGTGCAATGACTGCATTCTTATTCAGTAGTGTATTCAACAGTAACAATGTAAAGAAAACGATTGACTCAGTCTTTGGCCAGAAGAGCTCTTTTGCCAGACGAGGGTCCCTTTGGCTGCCTTTAGGGCCCTCCCTAACTAGGGTACATTTAATTTTTCTCGTCGGTTTTTGCATTTTTCTCCCGTTTTATTTGTTCAACTTCTTTCAGCTATAAAACGCCTTTGAAGGTACACGGGACTGTGGGTAACCTACTAGAAACACCAACGTTGACTGGTTAATCAAATGCCTGATATCATAGGTCAAAAGTCGCTCACATGACCTCTGACGTGACCTCCACTACAACCGGTCATATCTTCATGTACTAGAATCCATTGGAAATTATAAAATAAACGAAACTAAATAAAGATCTGTATTTTAATCAGATTGGGATAAGTGTTGAATGCAAGACAAGTATAATGTCTTAAAGAGTTTAGAGGAAAGGGGCGTAGTCCAAGGAGTGTGTGTGTGTGTGGGGGGGGGTCTTACTCGGAATTGGAACCCTAGAACAAAGGAGTTAAGGGTATAGGAATGTCATATTGTTTTATGATTCAGACAAAAATATGTACATGTAGCTATAATATACACCTGTAACTGACTGTAACTTTGTTAACGCTTCGTATTTGATTTATATCGTCATATGAAAGAGTTAACAATCTTGCCACTTATAAATCTTTCTGCTTTCCACTTATACCAACAATAATATTGGTGTTTCACATTCTCTTATCCTAACATATGCCCGTCCTTGTTTTCTTTTGACTGATATTTATTGTTACATGTGGAACGCGAAGCTTACATTGTGCTTAGAATAAACTATTACTTATGATAAGCGGTTTTGTTGATACACGTTCTACCATCTTATATTATCCAAGCTGCATAAATATCATGAAACTCACAATGATAAGATGTACAACATTTAGAATAATTATGATGTCTTCAGCTGAAAAAAACTGACAATCACTCATCTTGAAAGTATCACTTTTTCTTCCACACATCTTAGAAGCTTGATTTGGAATGTTCAGATTTGATCACACCTTTGTTAGCATACTAGAATTCACAATTATCTGTGTTTTTTGTATTTCAACAGCTTGCTCAGATCACTGAAACAAAAGGCCTAATCATTTTTAACTATTGCGAAACTTATTTACAGAGTAAGATGACGTCAACACACAAAAGAACTGTGGTTTACGAGAATATAGAATACGAAAGACAATTATCATTAAAGACAAATATAGTCTGTGCTATTTTAAGACAATTTTTTTGATGTTTCCTTGCCCTGTATATGTCCCCCATAATTCGAAATTGATTGCGTCAGACGAATTTTCCATTGTAGGAATGAAATAAAATGAATTGGGATACTGTTCAATTACGATTGGACTAATGAGGACGGTGTCTGCATCAAATATAGTTTGATGGTATTAGTTTAAAACTCTTGGCACGGGGGCTTAAAGGAGCTAAATCGCTAACATTTGGTTCTTAGGAATTGACACAAGTGGGTCGCAACGCACAAAATACTGTAATATGAATGTATATAAACTGATTTACATTCAATGGTTTCCGTTTTTACTCTCGTTCCAAATCAGTTATTTTCGGCGAAATAAGCCAGCAGTCCCAATCGATTGCAAATTTCTAGCGTCTGGTTATTCCAGTCTGGTGATTTGGTGCCATGTTTCTAGCCTCGGGTCTCTTGCTAGAATTGGGGCTGAAACGCATTATGGTACACGAATCGTGTTCCAGTCGTAAAATGTTTATTTTGTCTTAAATATTGGATATCAGAAGCCGGTAAGATCACAACATCCATGTTGATTTAAATTGAAAAATGATTGGTGTTTTCAATGTTGAATATTTTGGATGATATTGAGTTTGAGACTTGGCTACTTTAATAGATATCTGCATCTAAAACTAACTGTAATTACATGTGAGAAGGTACGCATACTAATTTGCTTACCTTTTTATTTAAAAACAAAATCAAGATAAGGATATAGTTCACAGATAGCTGGCACTCAACCTTGTCAAAGTTTTTATAGAAAGTACATATCTAGTTAGAGCTCCATCTTCTTTCACCTGCGCAACATGTTGGATGTTTTTACCTTTGTCTTGGCAGTTTGTATTCTGCTTTTGTCGTTTTTGTTTTTTCCTAACACCTACATTTTGGCAGAAAACCATGGTGGTAATTGTATGTACAGTGAGAGAAGTTCTCCGATTAAAAAGATATAGTGAACGATGTTGTTTAATGGATTCTGTTATTATAATATGGAATTGTATATTTGTAGCCATGGGTATAATGACCGGTCATTTATAGAATTTATGTAACGACGATTTCATTAAAGACGATTTTCTTTTGTCGCCCTCTTCATTTAACTCTGGTATATCTTCTCGAGACAAGGGTTTGGGTTTGTGGTATGGTGAAATGGGACAGACGCCATAGTAATTTAACATACATAATCAACATACATAACAAAAATTGTTTAAACTCGTTTGTCTCATATGCGCTTATCAGTAATAATCAAGCGTTTTAGCCCTTTTCGTTAGACTTTCTTAGTTCTTGATTTTACCCACTTAATAATTTTAACGTCTTATATTTTATTAGGTTTACGTTTATTCTTTTAACGAACCGTGTTTGTAATCCACAGTATTTACAGTTGTTATTTGTAAGGCAGACTTCCATTCGCGTTACAAATGAACATCTGACATCGATTCTGAAAGATCTCTATTGGCTTCGAGTCAGTCAAAGCAACAATTTTAAAACGGTGTCTATTACATATTCTGCCATGTATGTTGATTCTTCACCTCAATACACCGGAGACCTCCTTAACACTAATAAACCGTCCAGAACCCTTCCAGAACCCTTCGATCACAATCAGACAATCTCTTAAGCTTAGATACATTCTTCGCAATGGGTGCTCCAAATTTATGGAA
The DNA here is from genome assembly GCA_036850965.1 of Patella caerulea. Classification (NCBI taxonomy): domain Eukaryota; kingdom Metazoa; phylum Mollusca; class Gastropoda; family Patellidae; genus Patella; species Patella caerulea. The sequence goes on along the minus strand of JAZGQO010000014.1, from coordinate 13,654,810 downwards.
TTCGATATCAAACGAAATCAAAAGCACAAATTTTATACGATTTTTTAAATGTATCTTAAAACTGCCTCGATTGATTCTTTGATTGGCATTTAGTAATTGAACTAATTAACACAAGGTATACAACTTTATGGGTGTACAATTACTGAGTTTAATACTAAGCGACGTTTCGACGAGGATACTCTCGTCTTTATCAAGCACGTCGCTTAGTATTAAACTCAGGTATCAGTGATTGTACCTTGTGGTTCTGTGCGGTTCTAGCTGTATTTATGTCAGACTTTTGTCACACATGTATTAAATCATGTTTTCGGTGATTATGTCTTTTAACAGATTAATGTTTATCAACGTAGTAATTTTATTTATTTCTAAAGTTGTAGAAATGTGAAACACCCGAGATCAGCTCGCAGAATTGAAGTCTCGGCGCTAGATACATTGCTTATTATTTATTATACAATTATTACATATTACCAAAAAAACACTGCAGACTTCCTGCAGCTATACAATATATGTTTTGTAGGTTGACGCCCGATGTAATAGTTAAGGCATGCTGTGAGTAGGAAATCTCTAATCAAATTAATTGTTTTGGCTATAAAAGGTAGTCGGTGTCAATAGACAGTAATCAGCATGCACGTTGAGAAAGTAGATTATAAAGGTTACACCTTATGACATTATCTTCTTCGCTTGTGTATAGATGGATGGTTGAAAAATCATATAACAGGATTCAAATTCGGTCTCAAAGAGGGTTGACTTAAAGTTGGATTACTCTCAGGGTGGGCGTATAATTGTTTTGAAACAAAAAATGAACATTGTATTTATTGTGATGACGCCAATCGCATTACATATTTTCAATTACTGATACTTTCCACGTATATTTTACAATTTAAAATAGAGAAAAATTGTTTGACTCTAACTCAATTCGGTATCGCTCCAGACAACGATTATGGTGGTGAGAAATCGAAGGCCATAGGAATTTGTATTTAAACTTCAAATTGTGACAGACATTTGTCTGCAAACTCGTTTAAAGGGACAATCCCGATAAGAACAGAGTCTCAAAAATTAAGGTCTGAGTATTTATGAAATTTATGGACCAAAATATAGTGGCATGGTATATTTACCTTGTCTCAAAATTTCAGCTCAAAATATTGAGTCGTTTGGACGTGAACGTCAACACTGCTTATCCGGACACGTAACCCTTTTAAGATTTCGGGTCAATTTTTTCATTGGGTGACCTGATAATCGATTAATGTTTCTTGAGAGGTCTATACAGTGAAAGACCCATGCCCTGTACTTGATAACAAAAGGTAAATTTCACCTACATATTATTTTTATAGAAAAAAGTATGGTTTTATCCACATAATGTATAATAAAACGTTCTCCATTTCCAGATGAAGACTGTCAGGTTTAAGTTATTTACAAGCGTATCACAAATATCGGGTTAGTAGGTGGGCCTTAGGTTATGGATTTTAAAGGATTTTAAGACAAAATTAAGCAGTTTTATTCCCAAAAAGGTTATCGGGATTGGCACTTTAACTAAAGTTCATTTTAAGCTAACCACCAATAAATATAAATACAGTTCATATGAAGGTATAGAACATCATTATATTGTATCTGACAGTGCTATTAGTGTTAGAAAGACATTATTTGGAAATCAACTTGTTGTGTAACCCGTAATAAAACCACATCAACTGTAGACAAAGTTTGATTATCGCGAATGTGTTTTCTTTAAAACTTCATTTTCTATGTTTGTTCGTTTATTCGACAGAAACAGGACACACTAAACGACTTCAAAATCTATCAAATTACAGTCCAATTTTCTTAGAAATAAACATTTCTGAAAAGAGAAAGGGTGCTGGGTGCAAATTGAATAAGCAAATGTCATAAAGGCATTCTATGCATCACTGTACGAACATGATTACAAGGGCAACAATACAGAGAGAACAGATCATGTTTATTAGATTAAATAAGATTCATACACCAGGGTATTATTTAAATAAACATAATATACGTCTAATGCAGTCACACTGTATTCATAGATAAATAGTATGTTGTTTATTGATATTTATTGGATAAATATATCAACATTGCATACCTACCTATGAACATAACATGGCTACTTAGATTACGAAGAAAAACGCATTAAGTTACGCAGAAGTATTCAGAAAAAGCTGGCTTTGATACAGTTTATGGATACCGTGATTTCACCAGACAGTTGTTAAAGTATTTGCTAGGATATTAATTTTGTATGGTTTAATAGAAGAGAGAAAGACATTAAATAATATACTGATACTACACTATGGCGTTGGACCGAGTGCTGTATCAATATCTTACACAATGGCTTGCTTGATATCATTAAATAACTTAAAATTTACATTATACCGCACGTGCTTTTCAATGAAATCGTATAGCGAGTCCACAAGTTCATCTAATATAAAATGATGTACGATTGGCAGTTATATATATATATATATTTTTTTTAAAAATAATGATTCGCGAACATCAAAGGATGACGCCACGTCTGTATTTTAATCGCCAATAAAAGAAAATCTCCAAATATTCTTGTAATTTGGTATTTTACGTAATCTTATAAAAATAAAATTTGGGGGGATATTTCTAGAAATGTTTTCAGTGCAAGAGTAGTATTTAGTAGACCATCAGAGGTGTTCTGGGATGTATTTATTTGGTAACCTGACCCAAGGTATGGTTAACAAGCGTGTAATGAAATTATTCTGTATCATTATACACAAATTCCAACAATCTGTACATTCTCGAAGCAATTTATTATACATTACTACAATAGCTATGCTAAAGTGGTATTTCCGATTGGATCTGAGTCCAACTTCGGCGGAGACTATAGTTGGAAAATGTCCATCATTAGTTGGTAGGGCGTGAGATACCGTCAGTTCGATATTTCCATACCTCTCAAGCATTTTGATCCAGGAATGCAATGAACAATACATTGCTCAAAAAAGTAATGAGCTCCCTTTGAATGATCTACGTACAACAGATTCCGGTCTTAATAGAAGTACAGGATAAAGAGCACAAGAGCGTCTAATATTTTAGTTAGTCTGCAAGCGATCTTAGTAAGCCAATGAAAAAAGTCGATCACAATTGCTATTCGAATATGGCATTAAAAAATGAACTAATAACGTGGCATTGAATAATGAACTGATAATGTTCGTTAAGAAATGTGACAACATGCATCTTATTTCCTTAAAAATATCATTTCAACATGTTCTTGCTTTCAATATTTCTCCAGATGAACATTATATGGTATTATAGAATGTCTTTGTGCTGGAAGATAACCCCGGGATTATTTTTTTGAACTAATTACATGAAATTAACACGTGGGGTAATTAACTTTACAAAAATATATTTAATTCCTCAAAGAGCCCGATTCTTATTTCTCTAAGTAGAGCTTACATAATCTTAAACTTCAAATACCATTAGCTTTTGTTGCCGGTAGTAGTTCATGATTATTCTGAACAGACGATGCAATTTTGTTGGCAGGAAATTTTGATTTCGTGCTTTAGTATTCTCAAAGGATTATAGAACTTGGTAAAACTGTTGATAGCTGAAACAGATAATGTACCATTAAACTGTAATTTTGGCGTCGACAATTTATTTTTTTTCAAATGTTATCCGCTAAAGAACTCAGTTGTTATTAACAACGTTACTCCAATTCTTTGAAAATAAATATGGTTTGAAAAATAGAAGAGAATGGGGATTAACGTCCACTCGTCAAAACTATGTATTTTCAGAACTAATGATATACAATGTTATTTCAATAATTCGCTGGAGCGTTGAAGTCTTTAACAGTGGATGCAAATCCGAAGACCCAGATAATACCCACGGGGTTAGAAAGGCGACTCTACTCCGCGTTATCCAAATCAAGCCACTTGACGATCCAATGCCCCTATTGATAGGATGAACTGCATAACAAACTTACTAACGTATAAAGCAACAGATTTATTGGATATAGTTCATATTCGGAAATCAACCGCCAGAAGTCGTAGTCGCGAATGAAGATGGACACATTACAAATTATACTACAATATTATTATTTGTTAACCGTCATAACGTTAACTTTTATAACATGCATGGAACAAAACTGGAATTTCTAAGATCACCCATCTATCTTATCTTACACAACGCCAAAAAATAATCAGAATCAAGATTTAGAGAAAACAAACAGTCAGACGCAAATGACCAACCCGCCGATTCATAGGGTATATAAAATAAAGATACACAAACTAACGTGGGTATGATGTTGTTTTATATAGCAATTGTATAAGAACGTGCAAACAATTTTCAGTCGACGAAGGTGTATACATATATATAAAAGAAATTAAGGGGCCACGGTGGCTCAGCATATAATGCGCTGGCTCACTAACCATAAGGTCCTGGATTTTCCAGCGTGGTATTCACTTGTCCGTTGTGTAGGACTGGGTGCCTGACAAGTGTTTAGTCGTTCAGGTGGGAGGGAAAACCGAGGTTCCGTGTATACGTTGGAGTACAATAAACCTTGACAGTTGGAATTCATTTGCAGTCCTGGTCAAATGATACACTGCATGACTTATGTTCGTATTCAATAGCCTGGTAGGGCATTAAACCCCATTTTATTCATTCATTCATAGGATTTTACTAGCGTTACACTCAAAGTTCGCAAGCGTCGACCTATTTTTTTTTCAAAAAAATCATAAATTTGTAATCAAATACATATAGAGTAAACTGTCAGGTTGTATATCATTTTAATAATATCCATCCTGTTTGCTATAAACACGGGAGAAATTCACAGCTGTAATAAATTAAACAACAATTACATATGTATTGAAACTTGAAATTAACAATTATTATAATCATTAATAATGACATTTAACTATTGATTTATCAGTATACGTATAGCAAGTTACAATTGGTTCTATGCCAATTCCATCCCAGGCGTCACATGACGGTGATTATCTCTCGCCAATGGTGGTGAAATCTACACAGCACGTGGAAGGCTATCAGATGAGTGACAGTTTCATTTCATCTGTATTATAAATACGATGTGAGTTTTAAGTCTAATGGAATACTAGATGCAGCTCGAGATCTGGGTAAATGAATTTTATTTTATTTTTTAGGAATATGTTTGATGTAATTGCGTTTAAGGTTTACATAGCTATGGACTGAACATCGATTTGATTTTATTAACATGTACATGCATACTAATAACTTTCTAAATTAGAAATGGTTTATTTTTGAACGAAAACTGAACTCATAATTACCGTCTGCATTTTGGATAGGCTTACAAGTCAAGGTACTGTTGAGGTTACTGGGGAAGTCATTGGCATCGTTGGCTATTCCTTTACGACACTCGCTTGTTAGACTTCTTATTTGCATTATCATGTCGCCACCAAGTTACAGCTGATAGACTGACTTATATGAGATAACATATCGCATTCCTGGAAATGTGCTGAATCTGTACATTCAATTTGTTTATATTTTATATGTATGTAGAGGTCTATTATATTCCATTTTTGACATAAACTTGACTGTCGTAATATCAAAGCAGTTATAACTAATGCTACTATACTACACGATTTTAATTAAAACATCATTGGCCTCTAAAAGTAAATTAAAGACTTCAATTGAAATAAATAGTCCACTGATGTGTAGCAAACTGTAAATTAGATATATTCTTTTATTTAGCTAGATCCTACAATCTCCATCTATATTGTTGTTTTAATATCGTGAAATCGATATTCACTAAAGAATTGCATTGCAGTTCATTCGAATTAGTAGTGACAAGTTCACGGTTAATAACATTCCATTCAGTTCGCCTGTATTGTCCATACATTTTTGTTAAAATTAAATAACTTGTAAACGTGTAAAAATATGTAATAACAATTGAGGATTGATTCAATAACAATTACCTTAAAGACATTAATCAATATTTGTAAATTAACATTTCATTACATGTTTAAAGGCCCACTGGGACACAAAGACAATGGAATTGTTCCTTATATTATTGTAACCATGTAAAGATCTTTAGATTAGTCAGTTGTCGACAGGCGGGTATAACTGAAAGAAAGAAGCTTTTAGGTTAGGTTAATTGTCTTAATTCTATATTTGCCGTTTATTTTGGAAAACAAATTATTATTTGTAAATCAGTAGCCATTAAAGTAATTTGAACAAAGTACATGTATACAGCCATGTTTCAAATATAGCCTTTATTGTATCTACTGTATTGTTTATTCTGTACGTGTTTTGGTGAGCAGAATTTTAGTAGAAGGAAATTAGGAGTACCGACAAAACTCCACACAAGATTATGCAGCCGATTTACTATAATATTGCTTCGTGACTTGCAGTTTGAGCTCATACCTGAACAGACAGTTTGACAGTTCTGTATTATGCTACATGAGGGAACTTAACATATTAATTGTTCAATTTGTATTATCAATTTGTTTTGTAGCATACATTCAGTATCACAGGTTTCGAATTTGTCCACTACAGAATTTTGTTGACATAGTATTCTAAATCACGTAACATTCTATATCATCAATTCATTTTCTTATTTGCTAAATGTGAAGGCAAGGTAGGATGCCATGGTTGTGTGATTCGGCCCTCGACAACCAAACTGTTCATGGCTTGAGCCGAAAGCAACTATCAGGCTAGTCACTCGGAATAGACCACAAATCACATAGACCTCTACATATTGGCAATGTACGTAAAAGATCCTTGGCAATTTGAAACCCACCTCATCGCATTATACATATAAAATTACCATATGTAGTTTAAAAATAAACATTTTGTCAAACACCTTTCCAGTCTTTTCAGCTTGACCACGGAAATTGTATTGCTATCACTTTGCGTGTTAAATCCGTATTTCTCATGAATATGATATTGTCAATGCACAAAGCAAATACTGTCCATATTTTCGAGCGACTTATAACTCGTAATAATATTGTATTGTTTCCTTTGAAATTGTTGAATTAATCACGTAGAAAGATAATAAAGCTTGGGAATTGCTATTTCCGTTTATGTATATAGTTTTACCCTCTATTTCTAACAAATTATATTGATTAAATAGTTTTCTGTTTTATTCATATGAAACTGTTTATACCGGGAGAATTTGATCACAAATAAAAAGAACGGGCAGTTGATGAATTGTATTTGACTCTTTCAATTAGACGAAAGGTGTCCAACGGATATTTATCATTTCTAATGTGTAGTAGATATGGGTATATGATGATTTATAAACACAGTCTGTTATATTGGTATTACATATAATATAAGGACGATTTATAACAATAATCTGTTATATTGCGTATGATTTATAACCTTAATCTCTATTGTGTTGCCATTTCAGCAATACCGACCAATACTCACTTGTTTCTGCTTAATACCGTTCTGGTGCAACCACATTTTGACCTTTCTTAACTCTTTATCTTACAGATTACAAGACCCAAAATGAACTACAGAGTTTGAAACCTACTCAGTGTTGAAATTAGGAGCATCTTCCAATATGGACATTCACGTGTGGCTTGTGTGGTTATTTTCTGTGGTGTATTTGTTGGACTTTTGCTATTCACAGAGGCCGCTTCCGGTGACTTTTCATGTTTTGTTTCCTAAACACCAATTTTGGAGTGCAAATATAAATAGAACTCTGATGGCCACTTTATTTAGTCCGTCCGCAGCCAGGAAACGTTTTGGAGAATACAGAAATGTGTACAGAGTTTTCAGGCCTGGCATCAAGTTAACGTGGTTAGAAAGAGATTCACCTAATGAAATATTAGAGGCTGTATGTGACCAAAGTACCCCTTCCAATCCTATAACAGTTTTCCATATAAATAATCCGTATGTGTTCCCACAGAGAGCTGCTGCTAACACATACATTAAACAATTATTTCAAGTTTTAGGATTACCCATGATTTCATGGGATACAGATTTTGCGGGTGCTTTAGAGGTATGTATAATGTTGAATTATTATTGATTGTTAAGCAGAAGAATCCAAATGAAATGTATTTTAACGGAAATCCTGGTTATATATACATAACCGACCTGGCACATGGAAAAACATTTATTTGAAAAATATACTGTACAGTTCGAAAGAGATAAATAAACTCGATACAGTATGCATCTTATTGAAACTGCTTGACATACGAAATAAGCTATATACGTGTAGAATTTCCTCCCAATAGTACTAATTCAAAACATCTATATAGCTTATTAACTATACTTCACATACGAAACTCAATCCCAGAAATATGTGGTTGAGAAGTTACATAAATCAAATATTAATAAAACGCCAAGCCAAAGCAAATACTGCTTTTGTATATAAAATACCCCGGTTGCAGTAGAAACGTATTTAGAATGCTGGGTGTCCATCAAACATTCTGGTTCCTGGTTTGGCTCACTTTGTCTGAAATTTGGACACTACATTTTAATTAGCTGACCTCGCGTACTGCCGCCACCCCCACTACGATTCAGTTTCCATGCTGAAATAATCTAAAAATTGATTCTGCTAGCATATACAGTTTATTGAGGTCTAAAATAGTCCAGTCTTTCACCCACGACGGAGATTCGGTAAGCCCATGTTGTCAACAATAAGCCATGATGTGACAGTTGCCTAAGCGAGGGTTGTCATTTGTGACAATGTTCCCGACAATTGCTTAATTAGTTCAGTGTCTGATCAAATCTAATTCTATTCTACAGGTATTTGTATTAAATTCTGAATGTCAATATGATATATCGGCCCCGGAAAACTTTTAAATTCATTTCCAAGATTTAAGCCAATTAGATTTCCTAATGAATATTATTAACATTTAAAAATATCACACCCCAGACTAAAATTAGGCACCAAGAAAGGTTAGAAATTATTATGTATTTTTGTTTAATTAAATGGGTAAGGACAACACGAAGAAGATTAATAACCGTTTGACTTTGATGTAAGCCGAAAAAACTCATCTATCCCCAGGGGTATAGGTGCAATGGCTGATTAAGGGATATGAAAAATCGTGTTCATTTATGTTTTATTTTTTTAATTTCCACCAAAGTCAATTTTAATATGTTTTTATAATTATCACCCAAGTAAATTTGAATATAATTTATATTCTATTGAATTTCCACCCAGCGCGTGGTCATCTTATTTATAGCCACCGTTCTCGGACTCGTGCACTTTTCGTCGACATGCACTTTTCAATCATTTAAGGACTTACAGATGCGCTTTAAAAGCTCGACGAAAGATATGTGTATTATTCGGCATATAATAAGTTTATAACATCATTTAATCTTCAGGGCTGGTTTCCACTTTTCGGGTGAAGCAGAATTTTCGGCGATAGAAGGAGTCGTTTGTAAACTGATTGCCAGGGCATTTAACGTCCTGTAATTTCATAGTAAATATTATAATACTGAATTATGGATTCTGAATAGCTTGGGATGAGTTTACACATCTTTATTTTGTATATCATCAGTGACGTAACTGGCAAACCGAGTCAATGGGAGCCATTTCATGCATGGCATGTTGAGGCCCATCATCAACCCAAACCCTGTTTCGTTGATACAAGATGTAAGTCAGCAAAGAATCGCCGAAACTATTAAATATTCTGTCTAAAAATTCAAAATAAACAAATGCATTTGAAGAAATCATTTATTTATTATGGGTCATCGTTAGCTCCTTTGTCATGGAACCACTTCCATCTGCTTTTCGTTTCACCTCAAACCAGTTGGTGTGTGTGTGGGGGGGGGGGGCTGGCACTGAGTGTCAAGGTAGGTATTGGATTCTCCCGCAGATAGTGAGGCCATTTCCAAAAGACAGTTCTTTTAAATGTATAGGCTCCTTGCTATCCCCACCCCTTGATTTTCTCCGGCGTAGACTCTGCAATGGCAAGGGGAGGGGTGCTGGAAACTTGTCTACGAACGCTGTCCCAATGTCACATTCCTCGGCATAAATTTTGGCAAGATGATGAATGACAATCCATTGAGGAATCGGGGACTGGCACCTTCGATCATTCATTGTTACATAAGTAGTGTGGATATGTGAAGGGTTGCCCAATTCTATAAAACGTGGGTCGATGTTGCTTTAATCAACGGGTCACATGGATTGGCCAGTAGGCCTATAGCTGACGCGTGATGGGTGTTCCTAAGGCATACAATTGGGTCCAATTATATTAAAGTGGGGCCCCTCTGACTTTGACACCATCTCCACCAAAGTTTCAATACCAATATTTGAGTACAGCAATGTCTATTAATTTGTCTCCGGTTGTCCCACCTCCGCTAGTCCACCCAGGGTAGTCCACCCCACTTTTGGCATCCCACCCTAGCCTGTTGAAGTGTCAGGTTAAAGCGAAACCACCCTTTTTGTATCTATGAGATTGTGTCATGACACAATAGCATTATAATTCACTGAGATGTTCTGGCTATCAATCTACAAACGATTCTCCCATCACCGAAGACGCTTCTGAGAACCAGATTGAAATGAAATAGGGTTTTACGTCCAACTGTTCTGCTCCGAATGGCCTAATGAAGAGGGCTGCTCCGACCTAGCTTATGTTGATACACGATACACGGTGATGTGATGGACATTTTGCTTTACAGCCTGCTTTCATATAGAATTCCACCTGCCTATGGATCTTTTACGTACATGAAAATTATCGAAAACACATTATATTAAAATTGACTAGGGTAAAAGTTAAGAAAAACAAATTATATTGAATATCACTTCATTGACTTGGTTGAAAATGACTAAAAAAAATTATATTAAAATTGACTTGGGTGAAAATTAAGAAATATAAATGAAAGTTATTTTTCATGACCCTTTTCACCAAATGCCATAAAGGTTGCATGGACATTACTTAATAACAAAGACTAGAGAATGGCAAACCCAAGATCCCTCTTGGGCACAGTTATACTTTCAAGTATTTTCTTCCTGGTTGATTAGGTTTAAAATATTATTAGATCGTGTGCTCTATGGTTAAAACGCAAATTAATTCCTTGATCATTCGTGTTTTACTGACATGATACATTAAATTAAAAGTATTAAATTTATTATCTTTTACTGAGGTCAAATACAGACACCGACTGGGCGAATGAAGACTTGTTAAATCTTTCAGACACCACCGACTAGTTTTAATATCGAAGATAGCAAATCGACCGATAACCCTTGACGTTAACGCGGTTTCGGATCGGCTTGTCCGTGACTTAAGACACAATGATTAACTTAATGATATTGGTAGGCAGGTGAAAGAGATTTAATAGTCGGCATGTTAAGTCTACTGCCTGGAGCATAGCAAGAATATATTCTAATACATTTCGAATTATATGATTTAAAGAAGGGTCACAGTAAAGGGTAATTTAGTGTTTAGGTGAACCAATAAACTTTATTTGGATGAGGGGTGGGCACCGATATATTTTCTTTTCAAATCATCATCATAGCTTGGCTCTGTTTATATAATATACATTACTCCCATCAATCAGATCAAATGGGGACAATGAGAACACAGAATGAGCAATGAGAAATTGGAACAACATAATTATGTATATTAATATATCAATTTACAAAACAGCAGGAAATTAAGTCTTAAACAATTAACATAATATATGTCTGAAAATAGGTCAGTCCTTTGAAAAGTGCTAATCTCTTGATGTAATTATATTAATTAAGTCTTCAAATATGGTTTGTACAGAAAAAAAATGCGAATATGCTTTGATGTTGTATTTATACGATATTATGTGAATAATAAAAAATGTTTTCATATAATGTCCCATTACAAATAATTTCTAGTTAATTCATACGATATATATAACATGGTATATATTTAAATATGAAAATAGGATTAATTCATATATGCACATACATCTACTAATTACAAGAAGTATATTATTGAGAATGAATATAAATTTTACACTTAAAAGTTTTGAATTTGGAAAATGATATTTAAATGACACATTAAAAGTCACCAAGATTTCCCCCAGAAATTCCTAAATTGATAGTACTTTAGACAACTGAAAATGTAGGTTAAATACTACAGGGGGTTTGATTGCATAGCGTGAACTATTGTCCAATGCATGAATCAATCTGCTTTATGATGAAACTGTTTTTTTTATTATTATGAATGGCCCGAAAGTCTATATTTGGCATACATTCGTATGGGTCTTTAAAACACTTACATAGTAAAGACAACAGCAGCACATGCTCTATCCAGGGTCGAAAGATGATTTCTTTAAATCTATGCAGCTTTGCAAACTATAAAATGAAGTTTATATCTAGCCGAAGTATTATAGACATGAGTGCACAACCATCTGAAATAAGAGTTCTCGGTTAATAGACTATGGCAATTTATTAATAGGGCTATTATTCTAACCAGTTTTTAATAAATCAGAATTAATAATGATTAAATCTGAAATTAACAATGGAATATATCTACTGGTCATTGGGTGCAAACCTCTGTGATGTAACTTTTAAATATGAAAATTGATGTAAGTGTTTCAATCAGTTTCCTCAGTAACTATGGGGATGCCCGATTCACAGTTCCGGAATTAAATTCCCAAACTGGTGTCAATCGAGTGAAAAGAAGAATTTCGGACTGTATAAAAATATTTCAATCAATCATGACAGCTGAAACATATTTTGTACTCACTCCACCTCAGCTGTCGGGACTGGCAGAACTGCGGCAGGACTGAATTCCGAGTCAGTCGATTGTAATTCTGTCGATTCGGGACGTTCTGGACTGTGAATCGAGGATCCCCTATGTTACATGATTACAAATTGTGATACACAGTTGCGTTATTTTGACCTCTAATCCTCATAATTTGTAAGGATACTTTATTTTTTTTACCTAACAGGAATAATGTATCTGGCTATGCGTCCGCTTTCCGTTAAGGTTTCAGAAATAAGGTCATTAAAGTCCCGTTTCATATTAAATTTCATCGACCTTCGTGTCACCACATGTATTGGGATTTCAAAAGTATCTTAAGATTTTAATAGACGGTGTATTACATGTACCATGGGATAGACTTGGTCATTATTGTATTTTTTAGAAAATGGTTTAAACAATTATTTTATTTCTTAATGAGTCACAGATTATATTTAACATGCAATATATGGACACAATAACAAGCATTGCTGCTTATGTAAAATCGCTTCCATAAACAATGATCATTGTGAAGGTAGACGACTGGATGTTTTTTTTTTTTTTGGGGGGGGGGGTAAACAATATTTTATTTCATTTGAAAATGGATTGGAGAACAGGCTGGGCCTAGACGACTGGATGGGTTAATTGATTGTACTGAATTAAATTTAAAGTGGTTCTTTAACACTTCAAATGCACTTACATTTTGTTGTACTGATTGTTTATCTTTTAAATTTTGTACAATTCGTGTAATTTGCCATGCTAGATCTAAAATATAATATTTTCTTTTATATTTTAGCCTCAACATGATTCCCGCATTTTACAAATAGCACCGTCGTTATACCATCAAAGCCATGTGATGTTAGGTTTACTTAAGCGATATAACTGGACAGATTTCTCAATAATTACAACCACAGATCCGGGTTACGAAGAGTTCGTCAATGCTATCCGAACACAGGTGAAAGAGACAGAAAATATTCCCCGTTTTGCTCCTTCTGGTGTACCCAACTTCAGGTAAGTACTATGAAAAGTATGAAAGTGTGGGCCAAGAAAAAACACTTTGATAGCTTAAACCTGCAGAGGTGAAAACGAAAGTCTGTCTATTTAACAAAGCCTATTGTAAATGCGCGTATACATTTCTAGGCAGTTGGAAAACTCCACAGCCTGGGCAATATACGACTATCTACAAATGACTATACAAAATACAGTAAATAAGTGTCACCAATGAAATAACATATAGTATAACAATCATTTATTGTAAAGAGTTCCCCTTCGATCCGTCAAATAGGTTTAATTATGTTTGTATCTATATACATTCATTGACACTTTTAAGTGTACTTGCGATCGGATGCACATCACGAAGAAATTGGAAGTTGGACACACTTGGTTAAATGAAACTACCAAAGTTGGGTTTTTTTTTTTTAGAAATTTCGACCACATGATCTGAGATTGGAATTCCTATCTATATTGGAATTCCGATCTATTTTTCATCGAACACCACGCATTTAAAAGAATACAAAGGGGGCGTATTTTCGACAACTTAAATTGCTTTGCATCGACGGAAAGTTAAAACTAGTATTTTCTCATCATGGTCTACTATATATATATTCAGTTGCCAGTTTTAAAAGAAACCCTTGGTTATTGTTACCATGATAAACACTTTATACGGAAATGTCGAAGATCTAAATGACATGAAATACATTTGCTTTTATAAACATAAAAACATAAAATTAATCAGATTTCCTTCAGGAGAAAAGTATAGTATTTCTTTGTTAAAACAATATTGTATTCTGCTTTTTCTTCGAGCCTTGAAAGTAATTACTTACATTTATAAAGATGCTAGTTATACGAACAAATAAATGAAATACATTCGAATTCTGTTATCTCGACTCCATAGTGACATGCTGTATGTTGTGATTTCATATGGTGCCTGGCATTACACCTTTACATGTTTCAACACGTGTCATTATTTAAACTTTTTCCAAATGGCAGAAGAAGAAAATAAGGAAACAATTTTTAAACTAAGCACCACCTTCCTCTTTAGGTACGCCTTCTCATTATATTTGACATCTTAAATATGATATGATTATATATATTTAATTTGAAGCGGAAACGAAGTTAATGAAAAGGGCGATCTTTGTTTATATATTTAATTCATGTGTATGGATAATTATTTTTTATACATGTAATAAAGATTATAGATTATAAAATTGCCATGGGGTTACGTTGAAGTGACAGGTACTGTATGAAATTTCTGCAAAATGAGTAAATGTTTAAATGTAATAGTCTTAGTGGAATGTGCGTCGAAGATATGGTACCTTTTTCACCGTACATCTAAAGCGAAAACGACTTTTATTAAAAGATGCTGTTAGTTATCTACAGTTACAGTATTGTATAATATAAACATGTTTAATCCCCATTTTAGTCAAGAGTGTGCAATGTGGAAGACAGTAATTGCTAGACGTTTACGTTCAGGTGCGACACTACATTATAGATTGAGTCCATTTCGTCAATTGAGTCACCAGAACTAAGAATTACTCATTGGAGAGGCTAGATACACGACTAACAAATCTGAACGATCATCTAAGAATATGGCAATTTTATCGCTTGGATCATAGGCGCCTGTAACATGGAAGATATCTCATAAATAACATTAAACTATGACTAAGTACGTTGTATAATTTTTAAAGTTTGTTACGTCCATGTTCTCAAGCGAGAGTATAAAATAATTGGCCTGATTCCGATTTCTAATTCAGGGGCTAATAACTCGCCTAAACAGATTCTCGATGCTTGATTGTCATCCCAGAATGTCCCGAATTGACAGAATTACAAACCTGAGGTGTGGCAAGTTCTTTCAGTCCCGTCAACTGATGTGGAGTGAGTAATATCGTGACGTAATTAAACACAGCGATTATGTTTCAGCTGTCATGGTTGTTCGAGATATTTTCTTATGCAGTCCGCACAAGTGTTCTAGCCCCAACATCCAATTTTCACTCGATTGCCATTATTTTGGAGGGTGACATAATTCAATCGAGCATCCAGAAAAATACTACCATCTTTAAGTCACGTGGACAATTTTTAAACGTCAGTATAGATTCGGTTGTCTCCCTAGCGAAAATTAGGTAGTATTGTCAATGGTTGACATAATCGATTCTAGTGAACTTTGATCCCAATTGTTTTTAATGCAACACGTTTCTCACCTTGGTATTATCTACTGAAAGAAAATCCGTTTCAGACGTGTTATTTGCCCCTGGGTTAGAAATCGGAATCAGATCAGCTATTTGTTAATCTCACTTACGAGCATGAACGAAACAGACTTTATACATTATACTTAGTCATAACTTCAAGTTATTTTTTAAATATTTTCCACGTTCTTTTGGTAGAACATAAACGGATATACCATCTCGTCTTTTAAAGCTTGAACAGTTAAAAAAAAGGACTAACAATGAAATGAAGGTATTTAGCCTACAAGATAGAGCACAATTATATATATATATATGATATATATATATATATATCAATCTGGTCTTGAAGGGTTAATTAGCCAATTAACATCAGGTATTACGGGTTCGGGAGCACTCTGGCGCCACCGCGGCCGTCTTAGAATTGTGACTTCATATCAAAAATAAGAGACAGTCAAACGATGCGCAATATTGTCCAGGGTAGACGCATGCTCAGTTTCATGTTGATTGTTACTGGTATACAGTTGCTGATATTTAATATCTTTTCTCTAATTTACTGTTGACGAATGTGATGTAGAGTAACTTTAAGGTATTTTAGCGGGAACCCACGTGATAAATAATTTTAAATTGGCATACCTTTTGCTCAATGTACTGTAAACAAAATATACACAAATTATAAGATGAAGATGGATGCTACAACTGTTTTGAAACGTTAATCTTTAAAGCCGAGTTCCTGCCACGTGTTATATAGAAATTCAATTTAGATTAATCTAAGGTATTAATGACTTTATTAATACTATCATGTTTCACTAAGATATTGAAGAGAAAGGTTACAAAGAACGTATGGTCTTGCGCAGACAATGAATAAATTATGCTCCTTTAAAGCAAGATACCCAGATATATATATGAAATGATGAAAATGTAACGTAGTTTGTCGTGTACGTTTCCACAAATGGACAAGTTTAACCGTCAATATAACTATTGGTATAATTGCTGGAATTCATTTGATCAAAGTGAAGATGATAACCTTTTTATTTTCTTATCGTTCGGGGAACTATATTCTTTTTTTTCCCCTGGAAATCAGATCATAGATTTTAACTTTGATTGAAGACATTATTTAGAGGTCGACTACAAGCAATATTTTATGACTGGGACCTTTCCTTTAATGAACTCATGACTTTTATCCGATTCTGTTCTAGCATCAAACGGTAATACGATTAGAGTTTGTTGTCAAAGATAATTAATTAATTAATCATAAGATATCTCTATTAATATAGTTATATAAGAACCAAGGCACTATTCCTATTATATTGTATAAACTAATTCCGCAAGAGGCGGTGAGTGCAATGATCTTTAAGTAAATCTTGAAGTAAATCTTTTAAAACGAGCATATAATTCCCTCCAATTTTTTACTAAAGCAATATTCCAAACAGCGGTATATTTATATTGGCTCCACTTGGTCTGGGCTTTTCCTTTCAAATCATTCAATTAATAATTTTCTAATGGTTTGTGATTAGGGATTAAAAACGAATTTAATTCTCGTTTTAGATATAGAAAAAAATGTCTTTTAACATTAATTGAGTTTATTGCTGTTTTTCTTATATTAGATTTATATTTAATTGGTTTGTTGGATTTTTTTTTTGTTATTTCTTTCAGATTTAAACTGTTATCGAAAATAATTATCAGTGATGCGACGAATACGACAAACACACGAGAAGATCTGAGGAAATTGTTTGATACAGATACAAGAATCATTCTTCTACATTCAAATAGGTTGGTTATTTTCGTTTGAAAAGAGAAATGAAAAGTTAACTTTCTAGAAATGATAACAGACAGCTTTATTAACAACATTCACTAGGTTTATTAACTGCAACGTTTCTGTGAGAGAGTGGTAAGACGATGATGAGATCACCATTCCAGTATTTACGTTTCATCAAGGTTGCTGTGCTTACAATGCCGAAACATTTGTTCGAATTTCAAAAGAATCAAAACAATTGATCACTTACACCCGCTGTATTTCAACAATGTATGGTTTATCAGCCTCGCCTCCATTCAGGCGACCACACTACTTGACACCTTTAACGCCCCTATAGCGTAGCACGACATAGTATCTTGTCAATGCTTCAAACAGTCATAACTTAGTAACATGACATACTATTTTGGCAAGGCTTCAAACATATATATTGCCGTCGGCCCCGTCCGTCCGTCTGTCGGTCCGTCCGTCCGTCCGTCCTTCCATCGTCCACAATTTCTTGTGAACGCTCTAGAGGCTAAAGTTAATATCCGATTGACTTTAAATTTATACACGGTGTTTAAGGTCTTGAGACGAAGAAGCCTATTGATATTCAGCGATATCCGATAATTACTACCAGAGTTATGACCCTTGATCACTTTGAAAAATCTTGTGAACGCTCTAGAGGCTAATATCCGATTGACTTTAAATTTATACATGGTGTTTAAGGTCTTGAGATGAAGAAGCCTATTGATTTTCAGCGATATCCGATAATTACTACCAGAGTTATAACCCTTGATCACTTTGAAAAATCTTGTGAACGCTCTAGAGGCTAAAGTTAATATTCGATTGACTTTAAATTTATACACAGTGTTTAAGATCATGATACGAAGAAGCTTGTTGATTTTCAGCAATATCCGATAATACCTGCCGGAGTAATGACCCTTGATCACTTTGAAAAATCTTGTGAATTCTCTAGAGGCTAAAGTTAATATCCGATTGACTTTAAATTTATACACGGTTTTTAAGGTCATGATACGAAGAAGCCTATTGATTGTCAGCAATATCCAATAATTACTGCCAGAGTTATGGCCCTTGTTCACTTTGGAAAATCTAAAGTTAATATCCGATTGACTTTAAATTAATACACACTATTTACGGTCATGATACAAAATAGCCTATTTATTTTCAGCGATATCCGATAATTACTGCCAGAGTTATGAGCCTTGATCACTTTGAAAAACCCTGTGAACGCTCTAAAGGCTAAAGTTGATATCCGATTGACTTTAAATTTTGTACATAGTGTTTAGGGTCATGAGACGAAGAATCCTATTTGATTTTCAGTGATATCTGATAATTTCTGCCAGAGTTATTGCACTTGATCACTTTGAAATATCTTGTGGACGAAGGCCTTGAGACAAACCATCAAAACTATTCTAATCATTTCTGATAATTACTTAATGGGCTATTACTCGTAATAAGATTATCATGTGTTGTAAATGTTCTCCTTACTGACAAAAGAAACAATATGCGACAATCCTTGTTGACTGCCCGGACGACTTAGCTGTTGTGAGCGTATGTTTCGTTACCTGGCAACCTATCTTTCATTTTCGAACTGCAATAGTAAACGATCAGCTCTTTAGCTAGATATTAGATTTTGCATCTATAAAGGCAAGATTGTGTTGTTTTAGTTTAGTTCTCTTATCTTAAAGGTTTTTGGACTATAAGACAAAAACACAAATCAAATTAATATTCCAAACACGTTATCTTTAAACGCAGATTATTTCGGATTTTTAGTCTGATTAAATTTTCAGAATCGGCTGGAAAAAAAATCTGTTTCATTTTGATATTTAGAATTTAAGGTAGAATGCGCGCGGAAGAACTTTGTCATTGTGTTTAAGATGTGTGTCTATTTATGTCTTGGTGAATTTAATTATTGCAACATGCTAAACATGGCGTAATACGACAAAATAACACAGAGATGGACTATTTTAACAGTTTATCGCAACTCTATGTTTAATAAAACTTGACATAAAGTTAATTTGCCCAGCTTAATGATCACCTAGCTAGTAATTATCCTAATTACCTTCTCCAACGTCTCCATTAAAGGAGAGAGAACAAAGTATAATTTCTTTTCTGTAAGTAATAAGAGTAATAAAACCAGCAAGTCTCGAAATAATTACATTAAAAAAAATTGAAACTCATATTGATTACTGTGTTTAATTACATTCAACCCATCTTATTGTCATGTTTGCCTATTGTCACTTGTCATTAACTCGCATTCTTTCCCGTTTAAGTTTAGTCGAAAAATAACCAACGGCCTATTGCAATAAGATTGTGAAATAAGACTTAAATTTATGGCTGTTCCTGTCAAGGGCATTGTTTTCACGACTTCATGAGTGGGACTCTGTGTGGGGTTTTTTTATTGTGTATCTGATGACTTTTGTAGATTAATACCTGGACAATATTTTTATCGGCCTAATTAAAGTTACCCTGCTATTTCTGTCCGCTTTATTTTCAAGTAGTATTCTCAAAAATAACACCTCGGTCTGGAAAAATGTTTCATCGCGCTTTTTAATAATGTCTGGAATGTTTTACTGGTCGACTCCGGGTCGGTAGATTAAAATAAATCCGGTGAGACTGCAAATTTCGCAAGGGAATTTGTAAAACGAGTATGAAAACGATAGGTTCTAATCAAAATAGAAGACGTAAGCACACTCGGCATATGCGGTATTTGATAGCTCTCAATTTAAGCCGTATGACCATTTCTGCTTATTAATCTCTATTGTTCAATACACAAAACAATCCACAATAAAACCAACCGAACAAACCGAACGAGATTACTACACAGACAATACAATGATGTCGAGACAATGCCATGTTGATCAGGATGGACCATCATGTTTATTGTCATGCTTTTTTTCAGTCGAGGTTCTAAAGAAATCATTGACTTAGCTGTGGAACTTGGTTTAACTGGCAAAGAATACATGTGGATTATAACGTCATCGGCAATAGCCAGAGGCAGATCATATGCTTATAGGGGATTTCCTTTTGGTCTCTTTGGTAAGTCTTTAAATCTAGCACTTCCTAATTACATATTTCTGCGTGGAGAAAACAAGCAACCATTTGTAATTTATTAGAGCATAACATGGTTCAAAACTCAACAACTACAAGAGCAATGAAACTAAGGTCTATGGCTGAAGTCCTTGTAAATATAAGCATATGGTAACCGTTTTATACAATAATGAATGTAAAATGAATAAACAACCACAAAGACGGAATTTAAAGCGATGTCAAGGCAAATTGCAAATTTTATGACGTGCTTTATTTGGAGACACACTAGAATATGCACTGTAAAAAAAAAACAGAAAACAATTCTGGCAGCAGATTAACCACAGTAACATGTTTTCGTCGTAAAACAGATGACAGAATATTCTCTGTTCTTTAGCATAATTATTTTGGTTAAATATAAAACAGAATCACCTTCTGTAGAGAATAATTTATTTTCTGTAAATGTAATGTTTCAGACATGAATTTACAAAACTACAGAAAACAAGAGATCTAACATGGCTTCAAATTTGGTGATTTCTGAAACTATAGCTTCAGTACTTTCTCCCATCGTATCTTAGTCTTCTACTTACAAACGCGAAACAAAATGATGAAACACTCAAAGAAATATGAAATGGAAAGGTTAACCTTATGGGCCTTTAACATGCTCTGTCAACAGCAGATATGACTCCAGTTGTTCGTCCAAACAGAATAAATTTCAACCTGCACCAGGTTAATAACCTAAAATCAAATTCCCTTGACCATCGTGTCTAACATAACACATTAATACTGTTTACATTGTAGATTCAAAAATACATGTGCTTGACTGTCATGCTGTATTGATCACGTGTTTATTCCAAACATAAAAAAGCAGCAAACTTGATTAGTTTCTTAATACAAAATTCTCTGGTTAAGAAAAATGTCACCGTTTGTAAAGGATTAGATAGACGTATTTATAAGTCACAACTTACATGTACATACGATATCCCGATTTACATGAGCTGTTAGTGTATAATTTGGTGTGTTTGAGAAGACAATCGAGACGATTGTGGTTAAAGCTGTATCTTTCGTTGGTCCAAATAAAATATCCCGCTCTGTTTGTAAAATGACCAGATATGCCCTACCGATAATCATTGGTTAATTTGCCATTATGAACATTGGGTGATGATGAATATTTTGGTGTTTCGTAATACCGCACAGCAGTGTTTCTGTTTAATATTTTTTAAAAGAATACACCAGGGCCCAAATAAGTTCTTTTATTCTGAATAACTTCTTTATAAGCAACTAAATCTTGATAACATAGATTAGAGAAACTAACTTTCATATGTTTTATCAGTTATACGTTTTCCATGAAACATTCTCTTAATTTAATACTGTTTTGAAATCTAATGACGATCTACTGCAGCAACTAAATTCAGAACTTTATCAATGAATATGAAAAGAACCCAAATATCACCTAATGGATTTTAATGCATACCGAAAGTCAATTACCAAACGCCAGACGCGGAAAACTCTGATATTAACTAAGATATCATGCCAAGCTCAACGGCAATCTGGAATATAGTGTACTGGTAATCTACACCTATTAAAATAAATTATTACTTATGTTTGAACTTTAGGAATAGGTTAAAGTATAGCGCCAGATTGTATATTAAAATTACACTATTAACCGTTTATTTTAGGCTAGTTATGAATTATTTTATCGTAAACCAGACCGCATGGTGAGACGACTTTTACGTACAAAAGATATTTTTTTTTTGTCATTTGGTTTTGTTTTATCTTATTGTGATATTCCACGTCATACTTATTCCATTTACACTACAGTGTGAATTGGGTTTATTCTTAGAATTTATTTGATTATCATTAAAGGCTATTTATGACGGTAGTGTGGGTTGTAAACAAAAAAATATAATTAAATTTGAAAAAAAAACCAATGAACTATCTCTGGTTAAATTTGTTCTGAAGTAGTCTGCCATCCTTACCAAAATTGTAGAATATTTCAATTCTTTTGTGTTATAAGTTTTAAATGGAATGAGTGATATCGTATGATAATCCATTGGGGTGTATATCTCGTAAAATATTAAAGTGGTAAAATTTGCTCCCCGTGTAAAATACATAATATATTGAATAGAATGGACGATCTCCTACTAGTACTAGTACAATTTCGAAATTAAAAATTTGAAACGTGATTATCCATTAGGATGTATATTTCGCAAGGATATTCCATAATCCTATACCCAACGATATCTGAAGATATATTCCACCGAAAGTTATAATCCAAACTACCAGAAAATTTATATGGCCTGCTCAAAATAATGAACTTTGCGGTAATTTGTTGAGATTTGTGTTCTGTTCGAAAGCTAAAAGTTACTCTTATACAATTAATACATCATAAATACACAATAGTTTGAATGAACAAGGGACATTCCTGCGGTTGACATCTTATTGTCCATGTTGTCAAAGCTACTGGTTGCGCAGGATAGGATTGCTTTGTTATTTTATTTATTGTTAACTTTTTATTAATCACGTTCAGTTTATAATTCAAACGAAATATCACATTTCAGCTAAAATAAAGTTTCAGGTTACAATAGCTGACTAATTAATCCTTGAGGGAATATACTGTAAGATAAATATAAAATATTATTAAACGCGAACTTCTGAACAAAGTAATAGTGCAGCATTGTTTCTATAGCAGGGGCGTAAATGTGGGGGTGGGGGAGGGTGGGGTACACCCCCATCAAAAAAAAAATAGTAGGTCGCAAAATCAGTGCAGTCGGTCGCAAAATAGGAGTAGCCGGTATCAAAATAAGTACTCACTGTATACGTCACGCTATTCACGCAAAACTTTAGTATGAAAATAGTCGGTCGCAAAATCCGTGCACTCGGTCGCAAAATAGGAGCAATCGGTATCAAAATAATAGTGCTCACTCATTCTGTTGTAAGTATGTTAGTCTAACAACAGAATTTCACCCAGGAAGAAAAAAAGGCGGTCTCAAAATAAGTGCAGTCACTGCAGTCGGTCTCAAACACGATGCCAGAATAGATCCCAAATACTATGTATTTGTGTGAATCCGTGAGCCTAAATTGCATACGTCACTCTTATTCTGTTGTGAGCATTTTGGTCTAACAACAAAATTTCACCCAGGGAGAAAAAAAGTCGGTCACAAAAAGTCGGTCTCAAACACAATGCCAGAAGAGATCCCAAATACTATGTATTTGCGTGAATCCGAGTGCCTACATTGCAAATGTCAACAAAACTATATAGGATAAAATAACCATGTCTGCTTGTCACTCTTATTCTGTTGTGAGTATGTTGTTCTATAAAATGTTTTCTACCATGGCAACAAATAGTCGGTCTCAAAAAAAAAAGTCCTCACCGCAGTCGGTCTCCGACTAAATGAATTAATGTAATACTGAGATAAACAAACAATCACAAAACAAGCGAAATTGACAGATAAGCCTCAAGATTCTGTCCCATATCTTATCCTGTCGTTACTGAGAATTTGGTTCCATTTGCCATAACATTGATTCAAATTTTCAAGCCCAGTCCCAACAATTTAAAAGCTCTGTTACATATGTGAAATTTGTTCGCGCCTGTGGCGCGAATCCATTATAACATCATTATTGTTTTACTGATCAAGTATTATATATTGAAAAGGTACCTGTATTTAAGGCGATGGCCCTTTACCAATTTAGTTTTGCTTTTAGGTATCCTTTCCATAAAAATATAGGTATAATAAATTGACATGAAATGGGGTTTAACGTTTATGCTCCGACTGGGCTACTGACGACGGGCATACGCCATACATAATTTTGCCAGAACAGTGGCGCTACGGCTTACTCTAATATCGAACTCCAGCTGCCAATTACGGATGCACATGCCAATATGAGGTATAATAGACAGTGCTCCAAAATTGAATATTGTCATAGCCATCGTTCTTGATATTTGGAATCTGATTTTGTGAATCCCACTGAATTTGAACCTTTAAACGCCTTGTCACACATCTGAATGTTGATGTTGGCCTAAGACTCTACCATGTACGATTGACATGAAACTTGGGATGCGCATCGATTGTGGCATGACAATATGACTACGATGACGCCATTCCCGGTTTTGGCGCCCATATAGTACGCGCGTACTTGTTGACCGAAAACCATGATCATAAGATTAAATTAAAATCGATAATCAAATTAGGATATGAGGGTAATAAATACTAAATAAGCGGATTATTATTTTGGTTTCCAGCTGTATCCTATGAACGAGAATTAAAGGCTATGCAGGACAGTTTAGTACGGGCAGTTAATATTTGGATGGAAGGATTAAAACTAATGGCTAGACAACGTCTGACCGCCACAGCTAATTTATCACCTGGTTTTACCTGTAATGATAGTAATCATTTATACTGGAAAGATGGAAAAACTGTTTACAGGTAATGTACACCTCTCTCTATTTACCTGTCATGATATCTGTCAATCAACATAGAAATATAATCAGCAAGGATGTACGTGATAACGTCTATAAGATCATTCTTTTAGGGGAATTAGACTAGTTCTTGCGTAGTATATATAAAAACATTACTGTGGCATTTTTGAATGTAAACGAAGCTCTCGTAGCTCAGATTCCTCTATACTTGTATTCAAATATGGAATTTTGTTTTTTATTTGGTAAGGCTTAAAAATGTGAGATATGTTTCCAATTACTGGCTTATGTTTATATATAAGATAAACATACACATTTCATGATAGTGCGATATTGTATGTACCAGCCGATATATTATACATGTAATATAGTATACCTATTCTTGAGGTTTTGTTTCTTTAAAATGTACATACATACCTATTCTTGAGGTTTTGTTTCTTTAAAATGTACATACAAAGTGAACTTAACGTTATGATCTCTATATTCCTATACAATGCTAATCATTAATACCCTCTAATATTAAACATACATTATGCAAGAGCTAAATCTGCCCATTGCAAGTCTTTCTTTAGGCCTGAAATTATTAATAAGACATTAATTAATAATTTTCCAGACCATAATCAACTCTTGATGGCATCGGATTTCTACGATATTAAATAGATTAGAACAGTTCTGCCGTATTTTGATTTAAGCTTAAAATGGACGACCGAGACTTAGCTTCGAACAAACAATACCTTGGTTGAAATTATTGCACACGTTTTGTCTAACCTTCAAATGGTAATTTCTTGACTCGCAGTAGAGAAAATTTGAATAAAATTTCGAAATTATTCATTTTACATTATGTATTTTCGAACTATTATAGCGTGAATGACTAGCTCTTTATCTAAATCTTACATAATGTATCTTAAAACCGAAACCGTATGACAAAATGACCGCTCCCAGTACGCAAATAGTGTAAAATTATTTGATACGAAGATTTTGACGAAACTTAAAGCGAGAATTTCATATTTTCTAACATAATTATTTTTATGTATTTTGTTCAACAGGTTGTCAACTCACTATTATACGATCATAGGCATTATTCCCCACACTTAGAAATCATTGACACCGGAAATATTAACACAATTACCTCCCTTGTTTTTAATTCCCCCCCCCCACCCATGGAAAGGCTATCTTCAGACGTTTGAATTTGAAGTTATATATTTGCCAACTTCTGAACTGGCAATAGTGAATTAGGGCTGTTTATGCTGTTTATATATCTACCCATCTCTTGCAATTTGTGGGTATATCTTGCCTGGCAACCAATGGTTTAACTTTAAAGTGTCATGCTCGACATTTCATCATGCTTTAAAAGTACTACCCGATCAACGATCAGCGCCATAAACAATTTTTTAAATCAGGTTTCTACAAACAAGATAGTGTTAATGATTTTGGAGTCTATGTGGGTCTATTTCAATACTATTTTTAACTAATCTGATTAAAACACAGATCCTGCTTCGTTTTTAACTAATTTAAGTAATTATCATTTTAGTTCGAGATTTATAGTTTATGATGTACGGATTGGTAACAATAATATTAATATGTTCTATCCACTATAGTCAAGTCTTCCTCATAAATATTCAACAGATTAAATCTGTGTTAATAAATCTAATATTAAATTATTCCAATCTCTTCCAACAATATGTTGCCATTATTGACCCATTTCACGCCGACAGTAAATCTCTGTGATTCACTTAGTATCGTAATATCCCCTATGGCGCATTGGAGTCAGAAAACATAATTTGAATATACAAAAAAAAGTCACAACGGTTGCTAGCTGTAGTTTTCTGTACAATTGATTTCTGACACATTCTTGTCTTTTTGCAGATATTTAAAGGATGTGATTATTCGGGGAACTGATCCGGTCAAATTTACCGATAATGGAGTTCTCAAATATACAGAATTTAAGATACTTAATGTTCAAAGAAAAGGCCCTATTCACAGAGATTTTGTTGAGGTAAAAAAAAACACTAATTTGACAAAAACAAAATGTAAACTGATAGTTATTCAAATCGATCTAAAATTACAATTGGCTTTAAAGAAATTTTGTGCTGTTTACTTAGAAAGAAATAAAAACCATTTAAATGTTTTGATTAACTACATGCAATTCTACTTTACGTAATTGGACAATGCAACGTTGATGTTGAATCAACCTAAAGCGATCATGTCACTTGTTTGTCCTGTGAAATTCTCTTTGTTTCGCCGCTTCTAGGATAGATAATTGAGTTTGAATTGAAAATTGTACCCTCCATATTTTCAATGATGCAACATTTTCAAATGAACTTCATAAACATCGAAGATCCTGGCAGTGGCACGAAAAGTTTCCAATTAAACCCAGAATTGGAACCATGCCTGAGATAGTCTGGTTGCAATGCCAGCATGTCCCTTGGATTTTATTTCATTTTGAGTCACGTTGTCTTGGTTTGCCTTTTCTGTACTCTGCGTCGTATAAGGTCATGCCACATTCACCTTGATACAGTGACAAATTTAGACATTGTTAACTTCTGTTTAAAATGTGTACTGGCATTCTAACAATTTTGATATAAATGTATTTACACTGCCTATTCAGAAAATGGCACATCACGTAAGGAGCAAATTGGAACAAAAACTACTCAGATATAAATTCAGCTGCGGATGCATAAAATCCCAACGTGAGTGACAGGAACTCATTGATTTCATTGCCCGAAACTATGGCGAAAGGGATGTGATGGTCGTTGAATTTTTGTGAAGGATTACATTAATTCTTGTGCAGAATTATATCCTGAAATTAGTGCTTCTTTAATACATGATATTACAGGTTGGTAAATGGACATCAGTGGGTATAGAGATGCAGGATATAACATGGCCAGGTGAAGCTGCAGGACCACCTAAAGGCAAACCAGAGAAATATCATCTACGTGTTGTTACGTGGAAAGAAGAGCCATATGTAATGTATAGAAACCAAAACAGTGATGGTCTTTGCGATACAGGGACGGTACCATGTCGTGTATATCCCCGAGATGAAGATACAAACATGTAAGAAGATTATAACTACATAAAATAAACCTTTGACGTGATAAACCTTTGACGGTATTGCTGTATCGTGACAACAAATTCTCGTGTCGGACGGAATGATATACGAATTGGTTTTGATAATAGCTGTCTTTTATAATATATACATACACCATTTCTGGTGGCAACCCTTTTAAAGGGTCCCTCGATATCAAAACGAATTCTTTATTCTTCAAATGTACAGGGTGCTCTGTTTTACAGACTGTTTGTGAGATAAAGCCACTATGGGTTCGCGTTCATTAAATTAACTGAGACTTCTGTCAATACACCGGTCTATTTCTGGAGTGTTTTATCTAAAAGAATAGCAAATTAGTCTCTACCCCAAATTAATTTTAAAGCAAGTATATGGAAACGCAATTAGTCAGTACTGCATCTTTGACAGTGATTGGCCTGAGGAAGTATTGTCGTACATCTGCCTACTATTTACCCAATGTGTTTCAAATAGATTGCTATTTTCTTAGAATTATTTGTTTCTTTAAGTTTTACCTGTTTTAGTTTGTGAGTATGACTGCTCTCTGTTTGAATTTACAATCATTATGGAGACTTTGACTGATATACCTACATAATGCATATATTCTATGTGTAAATAAATCCAACTGACAAATGGCGCCATAAATGATGGTATCATTGAAATATGATAATAATTTGTAATAATAATATAATGTGCTTCTCTTGGCATGTAAACTATTATTTGATTACTGTGTCATTAAAATAGAACAGTGAGGACTTGGAATTTGTGTTGAAATTAGTCAATAAATAAAAGCGGACAACAATCTGTTGTTAAAATTACGTTTATAGATACTAGTTGTCTTTTTTATTAAGAACGTTTGTGATATTTCAATGCACTTATTATGTAAGTAACTCTAGTATTTCACGTTCCACGCGTTATCCGAATTATTTAAATATACACCCCTAAATCATTCAAATCCACGCTCTAGTTATGTAAGAAATAGAGTGCCATTTTAGACTATAGGGAAAGCGGGCTCAGTTCATCAAATATATTTTACAACCCCCGAGTTAAAGCTGTATAAAGTACTAGAGAGCTAATAAACCTGCTAAAGCCAGGATGTTAGAAAATAAGTGGAGCGAAATTGTCTATTAATGTTTACATGTTTCAGACGAACTGGTAACACAACGGTGATAAAATGCTGTGCAGGATTAAGTATTGATCTCCTCAAGTCTCTAGCCCAGCAGTTAGATTTTGATTATGAACTGTTTGAAATGCCTGACGGCCAGTTTGGATCTGAAGATAACGTATGTTTAATATGAGTTTTGTTTATTACAATCAAAGTAATATTTGGTGTTTGAACTGTATAGAAACATGCCATTATGCCATTAATCACTTTAAGAAACAAATGGGACCCAATACCACGAGACAGTGGAAATGGACCGAAGTCAGGAAAATGTATTAGAAACTGAACAATCCAATCGCCTGTCTCCGGACACATCTGAGACTGAGAAGGCCGCCCTTTGTACGCCTGTAACCCTATCTAATACGTCTCTGATTTTTGACATAAGATTATTTACTGCTGTTGGTTATTATTTCATGCCAGTAAAGACATTAATCAGGTTTTATCACAGGAAATTATAAATTATCTAACATTATTGCACTTAGTAACAGTATACTAAACACAGGTTCTAAAAGCAGACGTAGGCTACATGAAACTAATTTAGCATCCTACCATCCTGGAATGTGTTATTTTAGAACCAACTCTTTTTATCTATGATACAATTGTGCACACTCACTTTACTTACAAAGATTTGGAATTTGACGAGGCCTTCCTCAAAATAGAAATATGTAAAATGAACGGAGTATTTTTTAAAAAGAAAAACGAAATAGTGTTATTTGTACAGTCTTAGCAATGGAAATGTTATTATATTATAGAGAACAGGTGAATGGAATGGGGTTATCGGTGGGCTACAAAGTAAACAGGCCGATATGGCTATAACGTCATTAAAGATAACCCCTGAAAGAAGTGAGGCGGTTGACTTTTCTGTACCATTTCTAGAAACGGGCATAACTATAATAGTGGCACTTAGAGAGGGTGCCATCTCACCAACAGCTTTCTTAGGTAGGCAACGTGATTACTCTGTATTATTTTTAAACTCTCATTTCGTTGTTCCCTTTCTATGTTTCGGGATATATTTTTATACGCCCACATTTTCATGTCCGTCCGTCCGTCCACAATTTGTTTGTGGACTCTCTACGGGTCACAATTCTTATCCGATTTTGACGAAACTTAAAATATAGGTTTATCCCCATACGATCTCGGTTCCTTTCGATATTGGCATGTATCGGATCAAAACTTCATGGATTATGGCCCCTGATTGTACGAAAAATCACGTTTTTAGCTTGTGGACCCTATAGAGGTCACAATTTTGAACCGATTTTGATGAAACTTGATATGCATGTTTATAACCCAAAGATCTTGGTTTCTTTCGATATTTGCGCCCATCGGATCGTAATTTCCTGAATTATGGCCCCTGAGTGTCCGAAAAATCACCCTTTTTAGCTTGTGGTCCCTCTGGAGGTCACAATTATTATCCGATTTAAAAACCCGTTTGATTATATCACCATTACATGGTGATTAAGATTGAGTTCAAATTTCGAGAAAATCGGACCAAAATTGCCATACAAAATGGCCGCCGTTTGTACGCGAATAGTGTGAAAATATGTTATATCAAGGTTGTGGACCCTATAGAGGTCACAATTTTGAACCGATTTTGATGAAACTTGACATGCATGTTTATAACCCAAAGATCTTGGTTCCTTTCGATATTTGTGCTCATTGATTCGTAACTTCCTGAATTATGGCCCCTGATTATACTAAAAATCACCCTTTTTAGCTTGTGGTCCCACTGGAGGTCAAAATTATTATCCGATTTAAAAAATCGTTCGATTATATCACCATTACATGGTGATTAAGATTGAGTTCAAATTTCGTGAAAATCGGACCAAGATTGACAGACAAAATGGCCGCCGTTTGTACGCGATTAGTGTGAAAATATGTTATATCAAGGTTGTGGACCCTATAGAGGTCACAATTTTGAACCGATTTTGATGAAACTTGTCATGCATGTTTATAACCCAAAGATCTTGGTTCCTTTCGATATTTGCGCTCATTGATTCGTAACTTCCTGAATTATGGCCCCTGATTGTACGAAAAATCACCCTTTTTAGCTTGTGGTCCCACTGGAGGTCAAAATTATTATCCGATTTAAAAAACCGTTTGATTATATCACCGTTACATGGTAATTAAGATTGAGTTCAAATTTCGTGAAAATCGGGCCAAAATTGACAGACAAAATGGCCGCCGTTTGTACGCGATTAGTGTGAAAATATGTTACATCAAGGTTGTGAACCCTGTAGAGGTCACAATCTTCATTCAATTTTGATGAAACTTAAAACACATGTTTACAACTTAACAATCTTAGTTCCTTTTGATATTTGTGCATATCGGATTGTAACTTCCTGAATTATGGCCCCTGATTGTATGAAAAATGACCTTTTTTTTAGCTTGTGGTCTCTCTGGGGTCAGAATTATTATCCCATTTAAAAAAAACGTTTGATTATATCACCGTTACATCGTAATGAAGGTTGAGGTCGAATTTCGTGAAAATCAGACCAAAATTGACAGCTGTTCTTGTCAGGCCATCCATCCTTCATCACTAACAAAGGGAAACCACGCCTGAAAATCTAGATGAACTTTGTCACCCAATGCAGGGATCAAACACCCAACCTCAAGGCTACCGAGCCAGCATCTCACCCACTTAGGAACATGATCCCCTACTGAAATGAACCTTTTATAACCCAAAGATCTTAATTCATTTCGAAATTTGCACATATCAAATTCTAACTTAATGATGTAGGAAAAATCACTTTCGGTATTGCTTGTTCTCTATCCATCTCTCGAAAATGTGGGCGTATCCTGTCTGGCAGTGCCAGCCTATCTTTGTAAATTGCCGAAGAAGAAGTCTATAAATATCCATCTCGAAAGAAAGATATAATGTTTAAGATATGATTATTTAAAGATAGTTATACAAGAGCCAATCATACCTATAACACTGTAGATGATTTTGTTGTTTAGACATTTATTTACATAAAAAGCCAATAATCAACCCTCTAGACTATCGAATTGTTGGGATATTGAATGGATTAGATCATCCTCTGTTAACGTCACTCAAGACAGGGCCTGATAATTGAGATTTCGTTTATTATCATAGCAATTATTGCACTTGACAATCTGCTATTTCTTGTCAAAACTTCAAACTCTCATAACTTCGTTCAGAATAAAGTCATTTGATAAATATTCCAATATTTTCATGTTTGAACTATTATACCAGGAACGGGTAGTTCTGCACCAAAATGTCTCATAATGTATTAATAATGTGTATTTTCAGAGCCGTATGATTACCCAGCTTGGTGTTTAATTCTGCTGTTTAGTGTCCACGCTACGGGAACTTCTATATTTATCTATGAGTGGCTGAGTCCTTATGGTCTTAATCAAGGAGGCAAAAGTCCTTTGAGAGGTAACTGAGGTAAATCTTGGGTGTGATATTTGAAACGGTTAGTCACAAATATATACTCCTGGTATCCGGATATTTGTGGAGTTACTAGTCACCTGAGTCATCGCGTCATGTGAACTTGGTTTATCTGGTAAAACTGGTCAGAAATTGTATTTTTAGTTGGTTGGGTGAATGTGCATTAAATAAGTGGGTTGAATGTTCATTGAATAAGAGATAACGCTTAAATTGGGAAATTTGAATTCAAATGACATGTGAGGAATGTGAAGACCGAAGGCTACATTTTAGATTTTCATGTCCCGTTTATATTTATCGGGGATAATGATGGTTTGGTAAGGGTGTATGTTGAGCAAAGGTGCGAGTTTCATTTTCCTACTTCGCTATGTAGCTATAGAAATGAATATCCCATATAGACTTAAAATTTTAGTATGTAAAACATATCGACAAGATGTAAATGCTGATTCGTTAATAACATGATCATATTGTCGTACTAAATATTTTTAATGTAGAGTATTAATAATACTTCAACAATTCGCTTTCAAACCCGAATGCAAAATACCCGATGTACACACCAAACATCGAAAGAGAATAACGACTCATAGGTTTCTTGACACACAAGGACTGGCATTTAATTTGGCCATTTATATTTTATGACAATATTCCAATTTATGACCATTTATCATTCAACAGCAATAAAGTTCCCTGAAACGGTGTGTAGTTTATTGAAATATAGGTTTTTGGTGTATCAAATATCTTCAATCTGTGTAGTTTCAGAATACGGATGATGCCCTCCTGGCATCCTTGAGGAAATTAAAAATTTCAAAATGGCCGTCATGAGGCATTTTCTGGTTATTTACTTTAATTTAGTGGAGTAAAATTCGGGACAGATTCTCTCGGATGTCGGTATAACGGTGATTTCTGTCAGAATTTGACCCTCTGAATCCAATAAACTCGGTTATTTTTTCTTAAAAATGCTGTCCAATTCCACTAGGGGGCCAAATTCAAAATGGGGGCTAATCTTGGAGGGAAACTCAAAAAGTCGCCCCAAAAGGCTGTGCAATATATTAAATAATATGTTTTCGGTGTCATTTACAGATATAAACATAAAAACATGTTCTGATCAAAAAGTATTCCAGATTGAGCTTAAATTCAAAATGGTGGCCATATTTGGCAAGACATAACAATATTCATAATGCATTAAACTATAGGTTTTCGGGTTCGCCGAATTCCTATCTGAATGGTGAAATATGCCATGACCGAATGAAACACCAATATGGTTCCCAAGTTCAACAAAATTACTAAATTTAGTGACAATGGAAAATAATAGAGCCGTTAACGTAAAAACTTGTGTATCGTTTGACTAAAAGCACAAATTACAGAGCCATATGAACAGAAGATACGGGGAGCGAATTATCAAGCAAACATTATGATCCACTATGACACTCGTCCGTGCCACCTTCTAGAAAACAGAGTAGAATGAGGGATGGCAAATTTTCCTCAGCGTGATACAAAACCCAGCTTTACCGCCGCATATGAATGACCAAATAAATTGCAAGACAAATGTCATCTCCGTTGCATAACATAATGAAATGGGAAGAATCAGAATATTCTACCGATTGCGAGTATTCCCGTGATTCAAGAGAGGGTAAGTTAGACAAATTCCTGAGGTTGCACAAGACAAATATGTGACAAATTTGCTTTCAACTCACGATGGTCTGATAGTTAATTGTGTTTGACTGTGTATTTTTTTTATCCTCTCCCAAAACCCACGGTCGTTTTGTTTGGCCGTAACAAGTGTAAAATTGTAACGTGTGGGTTACTGAAATACATATTTTTTTAATATTTCAGAGCACAAATTCTCATTATTCCGATCTTTCTGGTTAATATGGGCCATGTTATTCAGTGCTGCTGTGTCCACAGATACACCTCGGGGTGTTTCCAGCAGATTTCTAGCAAATATTTGGGCTTTGTTTGCTTTGGTCTTCCTTGCCAGTTATACTGCTAACCTGGCTGCATTTATGATTACAAAAGAAGAATACTATGATTTATCAGGCATACAGGACTGGAGGGTAAGTTAGTCCAAAGATTTTAATGCCTTGTTTACCACACGACACCCATCGCTAATCAATTCACCGTAAAGAAATTATGCTTTAATATGTATGAGTAAGACCAATTTGTAACATTTGCAAAAGGTTTCCACTAGCTTAATCGGACCCTGGCTTAAATCAGTTTATATCCAAAACAAGCTGCTTTAATGAACATCCTGAAGAAACCTCTGCAATGAGTTTGTATCCTAGAAAGGGCACTAATTTCTAAATTAGTAAAAGCAGACACTCATCTTCTTGTTCTTCTTTTGGGAGATACTTGGCATGTTTGTTTCTTGGACGATTGCGCATCGATTCTGTGACTTATATAACTTCAATTTCCAAGATGCCGTGATGACGTCATTTTCAGTTCTTAGTTCATAATACGCTCACACTTCACTTATATTTCAGCTAAGAACGCCATATGCCACCAAGCCACCATTTAAATTTGCCACTTTACCAAATGATACGACGGAAATCAACATGTTAAAGAATCATAGAACAATGGCGGAATATATGAAAAGATTTAACAAACCAACAGTTAAACAAGCCATCATTGCACTGAAAAAACAGTAAGTCTCTAGTTGCACATTATTAACATTATAGATCTCTTTTATTATATTTCGTTGGTAGTGTACTGTACTGCCAATCTAACCAGCATCGTGTGGAATGACTCGACAGGCCCGAAACAGGGCGGCTAAAGCAGTGAAATTAAATAGGATACACCTTACTTTTCCGGCCCAGCTGAGCTAACGAAAATTGGTATACGTCTATACTCTTTATGCCAACGTATATATACGTGTCCATTGATGTTCGTCTCGTCCGGACGAACAGGCACTGCCCTGCCCATTGCCAAGGCCTTCATCATTACTGACATGGGGAAACTAGACTGGACAATCCTGGGGAACTTTTTCCGCCAACAACCCAATCTAATTGAAATTAAGATCTATATTTCGCGTCGATTTTTATAATTTCGATGGCCTACACTACATGTAGATCTAACAAGTTATAGCGGGAGGTCACGTTCAGTCAGTTCAGATTTCAAGCACGCGACATTTGATCCTATAACCGCAGTCATTCGATAAACCAATCAGAATCGTTGTTGCATTGTTTTGATTTCTATCCCTGATAATGATTACACACAATTCCGCGCAAAACAGGTCAAACCCTTGATTCGACAGACAATTTATTGGCTGACCCCTCATTTCAAGCAGATCACGAACTAAATAACAAGTCTTTCGGATCCTATGTAGTAAAGACAAGTAAAACGAAATTTTGAACTATAAAAACGAAACGAAATAGTATCTGTATTTTAATCAGATTGCCACCGGGATCGTGCTCGCTGTGACGTCCAAAAGAAAATATATATCGCGAAATACAATATTCAAAAATTGTCCCTAACTTAAATTGGCATTAATCTATTACAATGATTTAAGACCAAAATGTTTTGTTGTATTTTTTTAAATAAAAGTACAGATGATTGTTTTGGGATTTAAATTGTACATATAGTTAAATGTGGGGCATGGCCTTTATGTATTCCTCTTGTGGTTCGCGCATCTTTATCCGTTCACGAATAAATGAAACTGCTTTTTACATTATACTTTTCTTCAAAAACAGACTACGTCCTCCTTTTTTAATTTTTACGCCGACTAGGATAATGAAAACGGGCATACGCCATGCAGTGTGCTAATGGGAAATATTGCTCCGGTTAGATTATAACAGAAGATCAAATGTTTACTATGTAATCTAACTCCCCAATAAATGAGAAACCATGCAGTGTGCTAATGGGGAAGTATTGCTCCTGTTAGATTATAACGCAAAAAAATCAAATAAAAAAGAAGCACTTGATATCAAATGTTCCATAAAGTGAAAACATACTCTGTCTAGTGTATGTTTCCTGACATGACTTACCGCTAAGTGACGATAATAATGTTAAAATTATTTCAACAAACTACTATAGTATCCTTCTTCTGACTATTTCAGGGAAATCCAAGCCTTTATTTATGATGCCACAGTATTACAATATTATGTTGGTAAAGATGATGGATGCAGATTAAGAGCTGTTGGTAAATGGTACGCCATGTCAGGCTATGGTGTGGGATTTCCTAAAGGTTCGCCATGGGTAGAGAAGGTCAACGAAGCCATGTTAGACCTACAGGATAGTGGTGAGTTCATAAAAACCCCTCTTTCATAGGTATATACTTCTCTAGAAAACCTCCTCTACCCACCGCAATTATTTATAAAGGAAATTTTCGACTGGCGATATATATTTGTGTACTTAAAGATCTGCAATGTAAAACAACTACAAAAAATTTAAATATTATTTTACAATAATGTGCTTCCGTAACATAGCCTACCTTACACCAGAAAGCTATAAATGAGGTTAACGTCTTACGCTGGTGCTTGTCTGCGACATCACCTAAGGTCGAAGTGGATGTTAAACCCCACTATAGCAAACAAACAACGATCGTCAAGTAATTTGTTTTCGTACTCTATTGTTGAAATAATTATAATCTTTTAGGGGCATGTAGTTACTGGATAGAAGAATAAAATGTAACACATTCTTGTGAAAGAACAATTACACTGAAGTATGTAAATCTGATTTTGAAAATGGTCGGTATTCTTTAACTTTTTAATCAACATTATGTTAACAAATTTTCGTATTGTATTTAAGGTGAAATCGAACGACTCAAAAAATTCTGGTTAGCCGGTGTCTGCCACAAAAAGCAAAAGAAAGAAATGTCGAGTCAAACTCTTGGAATACTGAATTTCACAAGTGCTTTTATTTTACTGGGAGGAGGCATGTTCCTCGGTGCGGTTTTGCTTATTCTTGAACATCTCTACTTCCGGTTTGGACGAAAAACTATTCGGAAGTGGGATAAATGTGGCTGTTGTTCATTGGTTAGTTTGGTAAGTAGATGCTTGTTTGTGAATAAAAATCCCATTTCTTTCAGGTTTGATCATATAGCAGGGTTAAGCTCTCCTAATGCGGAAACAGACGTAAAACAACCACAGCTTTAAATGATATTTTATATTTCTGAACTCTAGGATGACATTTGATTAACACTTTGGAATGCTTCTTTTGATCAGATGTTTCCGCAGCTCAATTATTATTATAATATTGTATTGCGTTTGAACTTTGAAAACAGGTAATTATTTTCCTTGTTGATCACACATTTGTCAGTTCATGAATTGTTGAACTTTTGGCTTTATCCTTGCATTAATTTTCTTTTATTTAACGGGGGTGGGGGTGACTGGTTACAGTGCGCACGCTGTATCATAAAGTCTGTAATTGTGTCAACTGGCGTGGTTTTGATTCCCCGGTTGTAAGTGACAAGGAGTAGGGTCGCCTGTCCAACCTCTTGGGTGTTCTCCGGGTCCACCGGTTTGTTCCCACTACAAAAAACCCCTACGCGGAAGCGAATTATTGTAATTAAATTACGCTATTTCCGAAATGTCCTAGTTTGTGTCGAGTTGATGTTAAAATCCATCTCTCTCTCTCTCTCCCACTCTCTCTCTCCCTCTCATACTCTCCCTCTCGCTTATTTAAAGAAGCAGTGGTGGCTCAGTGAGACGTAGGCGCGCTAACAAGGTGGCCCTGACAAGGAAAAACGTACAGTCATTCGGATGGGAGGTCCCGTGTACATATTGGTGTGCACCTAAAAGAATCCTTGGCAGTTGAAATTCGATAAAAGAATAGGACGTAACGCTGCTGTCCGGGCAAAACTTCACACTGTATGGCGTATGCCCGCCTTCATTAACCCAGTAGAATCAGAATATCAGGGCGTTAAACCCCATTTCATTTCATTTCTTTTTTATTAACAGAGTATGGGGAAATCACTTAATTTTGAACAGTCTGTTATGGAAGCCATTGATTTACATAAACGACATAAGTGCAAGGATCCAATTTGTGAAACTCAGTTATGGAAAGTTCGACATGAATTAGACTTGGCTTTGTTAAAAATAAGTAATCTTCAAAACCAGATAGCGTAAGTATTGTCTGTATTTAAAAAAAAGTTTAATCTGATAATAAACCAGATGTTATATCTGCCAATCGGTGCCAAATATATTAACGGCAACTCTCGTTGTCCAATTTAAAAGTTTATATTGGTAATTTTTTAGGCGACGCAATGCAGAAGACAGCAACGAGGTTTGGAAATACGACCCAGAGAGCACGCGCCAGCAGAATGGATTGCCTCGACACAGAAATAAAGGAGACCGAAAATCAAATCATTCGGATAACCTTCAGTCTGACCCGTTGACAGGGAAAGAAGCTGAAGCCCAGCTAGAAAAAGAAAATATTGGAAGTGCAAGTGGAACTCAAAGTGAAGATGACGATATTGGCGAAGGAGAAGGTAGAATGGGTAAAAATAGAAGACATGATGGGAATTATTACATGGGGGTGGGTAAGGGCATGGACATCGAAAGTGTTATATACTAAAAACCAAGTATTTAACATAAAAAAAATCTCATTTTCATTATATTTTAATTGGACACATCTCATTCATTGTATAAATTAACATCTCAAATCATATTATTAAACATTTTTCATGTAAGATTTATATTTTGGGTTGTTAAATCTAGTATTATTATTATTATTATAAAGAGATTTAACTGAATAATACACGCGCTTATGTTAAAATTGTTCAAGGAGGTGGTATATAGAATTATGTTGTTTCTGCTATATGTGTATTTTGTATGTAATTCTATGCAAAATAATGATAGAGGATGAAATAAATCGGAATCTTCCTGGGCTAACCTAAACTGCTGTCGCCAAAATGTATTTATATACTAACCCTATTATTGAATTGTGTAAGCCTTAATAGAATTACAGTAATTATTATCCATAGAACTGTTGTGTTTATATTTTGTGTTCAATTACTAAATGCCATTTAAACAGTATAATGTAGCATTATCTTTCATTTTGAGAACCAGAGAGGGTTAATCGCTTCTGTATTGGCAGCTGGAAAAATTAAATGAACACCAGTCCGGTTTGACTAGGTACGCTGTTTGGACCATCCTCCGTTTATAATGGAGTAGAACCCCAGTCATTTGTAATATATGTTGTGTTAAACTGAGGCATTAAAATTTTATTTTGTGAAAGTGATATTTTACAGCATGCTTTCACAACAACTGTAAATTGTACATACGTGTATAAACGATGGTTGACAGATCGTTGCGATTTTTGTTTTTCGTATGAAATAAAACGAAAAATTAAATGTTAACTTTAAAGAGTGATTTTGAGAAATTGAATGTCATTATGAGATACTATAATCCATAAATCATGTAGCTGGTTGTGGGATGAGGGCAACTATATTCATTTTTAAACGTTCTATGGCAGTATGTCTCTTTGATTGTGTTAACAAAACGAGAGAGTAGTCGGTTCAAGAACCAAGAAATAGATATATGGTATTTATTTTCAAATAATTACTATACATTACCCAATTATATGAAATTTATTATTATTGACTGACATTTTATTGTAAACAGTTATATCAACAATATGTAATAATATACATAAATATGTACAATAGTAATTCTCAAGCATATGTTATTGTAAATAAATCATAATTTAATAAATGTGAGTTATGCCCCTTTTTATTAAAGAAACTTTCCGCCGCGTACAAAATGTGTCATATTCAAACTAATCAATTTATCAAAAATTTGCTTCAAATCCCTCTCAAGTTAATCAAACCATACAACTGCTTCTAGCTATGAATTTCTGAACTCATCACTGTCACCTTGAAGCAACAACTGCCAGTTTTACAACATCTAGTCTTAATAATATGTACTGAGTTAAACTGAGGCATAGGTAAACATGCAACTGTTCGTGCTCCATTAATCCTAACCAACCTCGTAATACTCATATTATTCGGCCTCAAAAACATGAATATTCACCAAAATCCGACAAAAAAATTATATTCAAATTCAACCCCCTTTACTCAATTCTACACAAAAAGCCAAGAAAGATCGCCATGCAAAAGGAGAAATGGGAAAGGCAGAGAAAGTCTATATCCTAAAATAACTTTGGCCCCCACTAGCATAGGAATAATTGGTGAGCTGTGTCCTAATGAATAGGACTTTTAATCGTTATCAATTTATGTACTAACTGCACAATACTGGATCTTCGGTGCCGTGCTAAATATTTGGAAAAGTCCCAAATTGTTAAAGAACGCAGATTGTGGGTTAATGTTAGGACCTGTAGATTTTGTCATAGTCTCGAGATGTAAACAGGGCTAGCCCTAACCCTAGCCTAACCCTTACCCACAAATAACAGTTGGTATCAAAATATTTACCACAACGTGGAAGATCCAGTTTTGTGCGTACTAACTGGAGTTATTTCCCTTGCCAAACTCGCACAGAATTGATTAGAATCCCCAAAACAAAGAATTTATAAATATTATTGAGCACTTCCACACATATTTTAACAATGTCATTCAATGTGAATAACAGGGTTATTTTCTTTCTCATCAAACATAGTTTCCAATAAGCGTTTTTGATCATTACCACGGCGATAAAGCCTCATCATTAATGTTGGTTTAGCAGGCGAGGCAATGATATCTCCCGCTAAAGGATCCACAACCATTGTATCAGGTGTACCAGCTCCACTGCCTGTTCTCTCACGTATATAGTTTGGTAAATTCACAGGATTAAATTCACACGATTTTCTCTGGCTGGATAATCTTTCTAACTGTCCAATAAAATCACAACCACTATATCTAAATGGGCATCCAACCTGAAAACAGCATCATCCAACTCAGTCAATACATTCTGACACATGTATAGTTCGATGCAGAGTTATTGTGTTACAGAGTCTTGACCAGTTGAATTGCTTAATCTACTTCGCCCATGAAATAAATGTTCACCATCAAACATAGTCTAAACATTCCCCTAACGAAAAATTACACCAAGTTCGAACATTCTACTAAATTTAGAAATTGTTAATTATATCCCCAAAAATGTGATGGATGGACAGACTGACAGATGGAACTCTACATTCTTTGAAAGAAAGGGGACAAATAAATTATTATTGCTTACTATTTGATCTCCTATAATATTTTCCAGTATGAAGTCATGATGTAATGAAGATGATGAAATTGGTTTCCTGTTCAATAAAAGTAAGATGGTGTATTTATACCTGCCCAAAGATGATTTAATAAATAAAAATATGATTTTTGTTAAACTACATATATACATGTTAATACAAAGTATCATATAACAGTCAATATTAATGTAAAATTACAACATTTCAAAAATTTAATGCAAAAAAAAAACCATGCAACCCCTGTGATTAAAGTATTAATTTTGAATTGGGTTGCTCTGGTGTGTTACTTCAAATAGCTATGGAAATAAACTCTACATAGCTTAAATTTTTGTTTTGAAAGATTCCATTTTTGGAGTGCGACACAGGAACACACAATCCACAATATCTCAAACTTGGTTCTATCTACTATGCCTGGTTTGAAAACTGACATATTATGATCCAGATCAAACAGTAGCTACCATTTTAAATAACAGGTTTGGATTGATTTCTACTATATTAGATGGATTAAAAAAATGTATCTTGAATAAAGAATGTCACACCATTCAGTCAAAATGGGTCTAAGAGTAAAGGTCCAATTTACAGAAACTGCATCTTGTATATAAATGATTTACCAAGAAGGAAAAAGGGGAACTACTCCTGTTGACATTACATACCTGTCCTCTGGACATGTCTTACTATTTTTAAGCCATTGCATTATACACTATAATAATAAAAGGAAAATTAAT
This sequence comes from Patella caerulea, assembly GCA_036850965.1. Classification (NCBI taxonomy): domain Eukaryota; kingdom Metazoa; phylum Mollusca; class Gastropoda; family Patellidae; genus Patella; species Patella caerulea. Next base: position 13,612,355 of record JAZGQO010000014.1, on the reverse strand, counting down.
AATACATATCTACAAAAATTAAACATTAGCATATTTTCCTATCTCTCGCCAGTATTTTCATTTTAAAAAAATACAAAGATAAAATCATGCAGGAATGATATACAACAGGGAAATGAAGGTTATATACACATACAACCGTGTGCTTTTAAGTATAGCTAGATGGGGGAAATTTTGCCTAGAGAGCATCATTTCAGCTAGCCTACCCTTCATTGAATTCCAACTGCCAGAGTTCACCATTACACCCGCATTTTAAACAAAAATCATTGCTTTTGGAATATGGTACACACACTGCAGCAAGCATGTTAAAATATAAAGAGATTTACTGTTATAGACCTTAATTACATTTTGACCAAAGCTACAAATAACTTTTGGGTCAGATGAATGATCTTATTTTATAAATTATAGTAATAATTAATAATAATATACAATGTACCATACCTTTTTGCAATAGCTGTGACCACAGGGTGCTCGCTGTGGTTCTATAAAAACTTCTTGACATATTGAGCAGTATAAATGACGACTTACTGACTCTGGATTTAAGAAATATCTGGGGCTGAAATACATGTATGTTAAAGCTAATTATGATATAAGTTAATAAAATGAAATAGTCTTTGTTGGATCAAACTGCTCTATAAAACAACTATAATTGTTTTTTGAATTCATATCTTGTTCATCCTGGTTCAATTCATATTGAAACGATAACACTATTTTATAAATTTTTTTTAAAAAAACCACTACCGGTATTATAATAAATATGTATTGCAACATAGCAAAATACTGTACAGTTCTTATTGTGTTCAATGCCATTGGCATAAAATTAAAATGTCAGAAATAGCATAAAATGTCAGAAATGAAACAAAATTGGGAGTAACATTGTAGTTTTCAGTATCAGTCAGACTGAGTGAAATTTTGGAAGAATGGACATTGGCACTGCTATTAAATGGAATCCTAACCGTCAAGAGTCCCTTTACGTGCAAGCCAATGATATGCAAGCTCAGAACCGGCCTCAGTTTTTCGTCCTTTCCGAACGATTTGGTGCTCTGCTTTGCCAGGCTCTCTGTCTAGCACCATTAAGGCTAAGGGGACACATAGTTATGATGTTGTGACTGTAGTATTATTACTATTGTAGGTAGGCCTACCCTAGCCTATTTTCTTGCATCAATAATGAATGCCTGTTAGTGTGATGATAAACTCTAGTTACACCATAAGTTAATACACTGATACAGTTATTGGCTGTCTTTCATTAAAGGGACAATAACACTCTTGCTGGCTTGGCAGCTCCAGAAAATAAATAATAGCCTTATTCTAAGTACTAGATGTTTAAGTGTCCTACCTGTTGTGTAAATTATCCATTACGGCCTATTTTACTTGTCCAGAGGGTTCGAAAATATTTAAAATCAAAGTAACATTTGAAAAGGTTTACGTTAAGACTTTTAAAATCAATTAGTTGAATTTTTCCAATTTTTTAAATTAGGTGTGTTGTTAAGATGAAAATTATATCATCATTTATTTGGAATATTGTAAAATAATACAATTTGTTGACCAGAATGAAGATTGGGGCATATTATTAAGTTACAACAAGAGTGTTATTGAGGCTTTAATAGATCTGTGTATAGTTTCTGGCCATTCGCAAATGATTGATTTTATTGTACGGCTATTAGGCCTATGAGTATGAATGATGATGATAGCCCTATCTCAGCTTACGCTTTGTATGTAGGGCACCTGATGTAGGCGGCATGGTAATGATTCGGCAACCGTAATAAACTTCTAAGAGAACGGGACCAAATCCCATTTAGCTTAGCCGCTATATTTACCTCTCATCTTCAATAATTTTCAAAAACTTTCCTCCTTTTGACTTCGATTTTGGCATGTTTGTTTACTTCTAGAAACTTGAATTTGCCAGAAAAAAGGGCCAATCATTTAAAGAGTTATGCAAGGGGAACAACTCTAACAAGATTTGACATTATTGGCACGGAGTAAGACTACAAAATCTAGAATCCTTCAATCAATTACGCTTATCTCGATTTTTATGCTGCTTTCGTGTTTATTGGAACTATACTCGAACATCTTTCAGGCGGAAAATTTGATGTAACTAGTACGATATGCCATTCCCCATTATGAACTAATAAAGTCCAATTAATTACGTTACGAGACTGGAATAGCTCAAAGAAATATTGCTTAATTCCTTTACTACACCATGGTTCGCTGTAAGTTAAATATTGAAGAAAATGAATAGATAAACTAGGTTAGGTGAGATTGTGTGGATTGGGGTGGGGTAGACTTTTGCGCGCAATTTGGGTCAGAAGGCCCGTGATTCAGTCATGTGGAATGGTTTGATCCCTATTCTTGTACATGTACATGTAAGTTGACTGCCTGGCGTGAATTTTCTTCGGACCTTCCTGTTTTCGTTCAATATTTAAGACCCATAAGCGAAGCTAAATATTAAAATGAAATCGTAGATTTGGAAATAACCTAGTTTGTGTGGAGTAGGTTTAATAATGGGTTTAAAAGGGAGGACAGAAACAAGTCTACATAAATCAGTCACTTAAATTTAGAGCAAAATACAAATATAAATATTTATATATATATATATTTGTTATTAGATCTATTGTCTCATATTTTTCAAGTACAGGGAATGCAGTACATACATGTAACCTTATCTTTTGTTACTTTTTTGTAGACATGGGGAAGAGGATTATAAAAGTTATGATAGACAATCAATCCAAAGTTGACATTAGGCCGTGCCTAAGGGTGAAGATAAGTGGTATACTATATAGGTAAATAAAGTCATAAGCCACCATATAATCCGTTTATCTTCTGGCCCTCTACAAATATTTCTATACCTTTACACTTAGCTACATGCTATTTGTAACCCGGTAGACCTTAAAAATTTGAAGTAAATACAATCAAAATGTATGACTAATATTTACGTCTATGAAATCTGAATGATTAATGATAACAGTTTAGGATCTAACTTTTTAACTGTTTGGTTTTTATGTTTTTTAGTGGTATTCAGCACACATCATTCATGATTTTATTATATATATATATAATGGAATGAACAAATTACAATTATTTTCTAAATGTACTCATTTATAGTTTATAACAATAACACACAGGGTACACAATTTACATAAATAAATAATATCTGTAAGATATCGGAGTAGCGCGTTTAAAGTGATTAGAGTAATTCATTCCATTTAGAGTAAGTGACTGCATTAATAGTAATTACATTCACAACAAAACACAACTAAAATATCCCCTTTCCGGGGCAGATTGGCGGCTAACGGAAGCATCGTTCGTCTTTGTGGATCCATTGATCTTTAAATGCTAAACGGAAGGGTAATAATTACAATACACATTATACAACTTTATTGTGGATGTCTATTTGTGGTAATGTTGATACTGGTTTGAGTTTGTTAAATCTGTCATGTTTATAATTTAAGCTTCTGTCCGTTGAGGACAATTTTGTTCTGGACCGTGGGGTATTGCCTCTTTTCCGTATTTTGGCTGTTTTTTCGACTCCTTTTGGCTGTTTACATGTACCTAGAATTATTGCCAGACTTGATACCTTGCTTTTATCGTGAACCTTTTTCATAACCGGAACCGAAGCAGGTGGGGGGATTGCGGACTTTCTAAACGATGGAGATTTTTGAGATGAAAGTACATCGTAAATTGTGTGTAAATCTCCAAATACATCTTTATATTCAGAACCTTTCGTTTTATCGAATTCACTGTGCCGAAAACTACGTACTAAGTGACCGCGCTCGTATGATGTCAATTCGAGTAAAGATCTAGCTGCCATGCTACTCTTTCTGATTCCGATATCGTCGTCTTTTGGATGAAAGTCGAAGCTAGTGTTTACCATTGGTAACGACTGAACAGAGCATTTACTCGTAGTACCAACATTTATCCCTGACACTTGGGGAGATTTTGGGGTCTCACCATTCTGTACAAATTTGAAATCTCCATTAATTTTGTCTTGAATCTGTTGGTATATTTGGCGTTGTCGGTCGTCCTTTTGTCTTTCTCGCTTTCCGTAATGGGACCATTCTCTACAACTTCGGTATTTGGTCGTATCGAACTGAGCTGGGGACGCCTTCCCTACGTCTTTTAAAACGTTGGCGATATCGCGATATCCAAGCCGTCTGGCAAGGATGTACGGCGTGAATCCTTGATTGTCAGGAATATCAACAGAAACGTGATACCGCACGTATAAATTTACCAATGATGTCACTATTGGACAAGAATTTACTTTGGTAGCGTGATGAAGCGCTGTATAACCATCGTTGTCTTTTTCTTTCAGATCTAACTCAGCACCGAAATCTCTCAAGAATACTTCAAGTTCTCCGTCGCATTTCAAAACACAAATCCAAGACAATACGCTTCTATTGTTCTTTTCATCCTTATAATGCACATCAGCACCCTTCTTTAATAAATACTGAAAAATTCTTATTCTTTTAGAGTTATCTCTCACTCGAAGAGCAGCTATTAACACATTTTCTCCGAAATCATTTTTAGCATTAATATCCAGTTTTCTGCCCAAGAGCGCTTTAATGCTGCGAATTCGTCCGTGAAGAACATTCTGATATAAGGAATTGGCTGTAGAAATCCTAGGAGAACTGCTGTAAATTTCGTTCCAATCCATAACTGAGGCAACTAGATCTTCGAACGTATTCCTTAAAGCATATGCTTAACTATTAGAACGGTTCAGGTCTTATACACTTATTATCCACAAATGTTTACAAGTTTAAATAGCACACCTGTAAGATTACGCACATAGATACATAAATTAAGTTACACATTGTTATTATCTACATGAACTTTAACTACGAGAGACATATTTTAAAATGTAGTTCAAATTCATGTCCTATAGTAACATAATAAGCACAGCTCCTTAGACAAACCCAATTGCCTATAGTGTCGGATATAAGGGGCAGTTAGTAGTGACGTATCTCCTTATCCCGACTGTCAAATAACTATAAACCTCCCGAGTTTATCTACTGATATATCAGTTAATACACAAACATCACAACTGATATACTCTTAATATCAGTAATTGTAGACCCCCGACTACTCATTGATGTCCAACAGGGTTTATGTAAAAACATTCACAATAACACTTTCTATAGAGTTCCCAGATAACTTTTATCCGCTATATCATTGTATTACCACGAAATCTGCATTGTCTTCTTAAATAATATTCTGATCAGGTGGATGAATCGTCTTTGTACTTTGATCATTAGTTTCCCCATTTGTTGTAGCGGAAAAATCAATACACTGGTATCCAATATTGGTTGTGCAATTTTTAACCCACAATCGAAATCAGTACTATATACGGATAAATCGAAAGTATGGGTTGCCATAATCATACCACTATCAGCATTTGACGAGAGAAAACAGTGTTCAAAACATCAGTCGTTAGTGTACGTTTAATGTATATCGTTTTTATGTGCCAGACCACTGGTAATGTTTACGCACTCCAAGGGTAGAAATATATAAATTTGACTATCCAATAACCCCTAGGGTCAATATTGGCTTTCCCTATTGGTGAAATGTCTACCGCCCTATTGCCTACATGCCAAATTATAATACTAGTTTAAATAAGGTTTGGGCACAATAGGACATGTAACAACAACAGTATTATGCTGTCTATAGAATATACAGTAGTTGACCCATGTCTGGCGATTATTTGATATATTATACCTATCTAACATGTTAAGATCGAAAGACGTATTCAAAGGCTGTGTAGAGTCCTGGGATCAAGAAGCTTCGATTAAATTTCAATCAAACGGTAATCGATCTATCAATGTATTTCAGGAGATAATCATTAAAATCTCGATGCGTCATTGACATTTTTCGCTATCATGTCACATTTCTCAAGGCTTAATCCACGCTAAAAAGAAACAAAATCAAAATGTTTCGACTTGGATTCAATCAGATTTCATATATATATATATATCAATACATTTTCGCGAAAAACATAATCGCGGCGGGCTTATTCGCATTGCTGGCAGCATTGATCGATGCAATTTTAATTCTACATATCTTTGTGAACACTGAAAGGAATTGGACCATTTTGGGAATGATATTCTCATGTGATTTTATAGCGCCAAAATGACGTATCGAGATTTTAATCAAATATTTAAAAGATACAGTATTGGAGATTAGATAAAGAACTGACAGTTCTCACTATAATAGTTAAAAACTACATATTGTAAATGGAAATTGCTGTAAATTTCAGTCAAACTGATCGGCTCGGTACCGAGAATTTAACTATTGCACTTTCGGCCCAACCTCGATCATCATGAATGAAAGTTGAGCAGCAAATCAGATCGTAATTCATTAAATATCACAGTCTACCGATGTCATCAAGAGTTGATTATGGTCTGGATAAGTCAATCAATGTCTAAAGACAGGCTTGCAATAGGCGGATCTTGCTCTTGCATAATAAATTAAATGTTTGAATAAATATTGTTTACGAAAACCGCGATTTTGAGTATGTACGGATAATGAACACAATCAACAGAAATAATCGATTAGAAAGGGAGGATACCTCTGACTTCGGATGAACATGCATTAATTTGTCATTACACACCGGATATTCCGTGTTGCCATCAAAGACAAATGACACAGGTATAATTGAATATACATTGTAGACAAACTGGTGCACCGACGAGAGTGGGTTGCGGGCTTGCACGACTAAAAAAAAATATTACAAGTAAAAGTCATATCGGGAGTACTCTAAGACCAATACTCGTGTGCACTTAATCTATTCATGTACATTGATATAATGCCCCAGAAAAAAGTCACCTTTGTGAACAAACTTCAATAATATGTATAAAATAGGCTATTTAAACTTATACAATATTTCAACAGGCAAATAACAATGATATTCATGCTCATACATACAACTTATTTCTTATATACAAAACAAGTCAATTGTACAACTACTCGGTATTTTAAAACATACAGAGATGGATTTATGATACATTTATTCAGATACCGATTATATTGGGTTGGTCATCAGATCGGAGGGGTCTGATCGCTCCAAATTTACGTATCGATGCGATCAAATTAGGACGTTAAACCCTATTCATTTCATTTCCTTAGATATTTCTTTGTTAACTGAGAAAGTCCTATATGTGCATTATTGTCGGTGCCACTACTGTCTTCTAATCTATTTGACCTAAAACAACAAACCAACTTCTTAAATGCTTTTCGAAAATCGTCATTAAGCAAAGCATACACGATAAAATTCACCCCACCACTGGACATACCAAATATTCCAAAAAGGTCCAATAATGTATCATTAATGCACACAAACTTTCTTAAAATTGAGCAGGTTATCCAGGGCAACCAACATAAATAAAACACTATGTTAATAATGAGAAATGTTTTGATCATTTTCATGTGGCTTAATATTGGGGTTTTTACAGCAACTGATGAGGATGCTACGAAAACCGTAGTGTTCATTCTACTCCTATGTCGAACAGCAACTCTGAGAATACTTATGTTTAAAAACAAACAGAGAGCCATTGAAATATAAAAGGATAACCCAGTTCCATAAAAATAAAACTTTTTGGACACAACTCCATAAAAACAGCCTTTAAATTTATGTTCGACGTTGAGAAAAAATGGAAATAAACCGAAACAAGACGAAATAATCCATGTAACAGCGATTGATTTTTTGGCCGAAGCTGGCGTAAAAAGTATCTCATATTTAAATGGATAACAAATATACATAAATCTTTCAAAGGAAATAAGAACAACACATAACATGGATTCACAAATAGTAATATAAACAGAAACAAATACCGATGCACACACAAAATAATGTTCATCCAGATGTCGCCGAAGGCCTGGTAAACGCAGAACGAATTCGTAAAACATTAAAATGCCAGTTAACATATCCGAAATCGCTAACGATATAACGTACATATTCGCAATACTTCTAAGTCCTGCTGTTTTCAGAACCGCCACAATAGTCAAGGCGTTAACACTAGCCGTAAAAATGGCCTGAAAGAACTCAATAGCTGCCGTCAGATTCCCGTCCAACCCACCAGCAACTATTTTGGAAACATTATCTCCATCTTTGCAGGTATTGGGTCCGAGATATAAAATACTGTTAATAGATGTGTTAGTTAAATCGTCAAATGTTCCGTTGTATTCCATTTTAATATAAAGATCTTATCCACCTCGATTATAATACATATATTTGATTACATCAAGAGAACCATCTTCTCTCAGAACATGTTTTCAGGTTACTGTTTTCCCGATCCAAGCAATTGTCGCATTTCATTTACCATTATATTACAGTTTCTAAGCAACCTTAATGCATGTCGTGAGGGCATTTATTTTTAATGAACTACGCAATCACTAAAAATTCATATCTATTAATGACACCAATAACGACTTGTGTCAATAATTGATATGAAGCGTTATATTAATATAATTGTCAGTAAATTGATGTTTAATGGACAGATTAATTTGTTCGTGTAGATATACACGATGATACGTCAATCTATCATGACATGTTATTCTGGTTTTTGCTATCGGTATAAAATTTTCATCAACTAAACACTAAACAAGACAAATACATTTTTATCATGTTTATTTACTGTGATTTCGGCAATATTTGGTTAACATATTATGTACAAAACACAATATTGACGTCAGTAGGCGTTGTTGCAAGTCAACAATATCAATCAAGTTTACAAATCAAACAACCAAATCAAATACATAAAACCAAATAAATTCCAAATTGAAACCTAAATCTAATGATGCGCCGGTTTAAATTAATCTGGAATTATTCTATTCAACTCCTATTAACGTAGATAAATGTGTTCTTACTAGATATGATCGTTCTGTGGCCTCCCTTGATTGGATATTTGTTTATTTTTTGCAATGTCTATTTTCTGTCTTGTCCACAGGTTTAGCTTGTAGATTTTTTGTTTTGCTTATAGTGCGGTCCTCCTGCACTTACTATAGTTACATCGGCTGGTCGGGAAGCCGGGTATGAATCAAATTAGGTGAGGTGAATATCCAAGCATTGAATGAGCATGGGCCAAGATGTGATATTTTTCTTTCACCAAATAACAGTTTCTGTGATTATATGATCGAGTTTATGTGATCACAGCTAAATGTGCTCATAACGGGGTCCAAAAGATTCGAATGAAGTGTGTCAGTGTGGAACGCATTTCAAGTTTATTCTGATAATTCACTCTATATCCGATAAAATTTATGGCACTGGCGCTGATTGTTGACTGGCTTTTAGTTTTAAAAATCCAAATCTCGTCCACCCAATACGCATACATGAAATGGATTTATAAATACCATGACATTTACCACTCAAATTCGGAGATTGAAATATCGTCCGTATTTAGATTTCCCGGTGCGTTTATCAATTACTAAGTAAACAATAATGTGGGGTATCCTTCGGGTCTATCGTTGATGTCATCCGGTGCGAATGTTCTTAAAGTGCGGATCCATTTGAATTCATTGGCTTTTCTGGCGGCATTTCCATCCAATTAAAATGTTAGATACCAACAATATGATCCATAACTCATATATAACACAAGAAATCCGTCGACATTTATTGGATTTGAATCCGATTTGCTGCTTAATGCTCATTGATGATTTAATCCAAAATCGGGTAATCGAGTACCGACTACGCAAAGGGCCTAAAACTCAAAAGCTAATATCTCGATTCGGAGTAGATCAATTTACTGCAATTTATTTTTAGGGGAATGAGTGATTTCACATTAAAAAGAGTTACTTAACCACTGACAATACACCATAAAACGAAACAGTAAAGAGCAAGTTCCAGAAAACAAATGTAAGTCGCGCACAACCCCCTAAATATGTACTAGCGAAATGGTGCATAAACTTTAAGATAATTTGATCTATATAGCACATATTTTTACATGTTGTATATAACATTAAACGATTCTTTAATGTGTATATTTGTATCCGGCGGTCGGTTAACAAGGGGTTATTCCGTTCCCAAATTTATACATTTTCATACTGTTTACTCGCGAGCGCAGACAAATACCCGTTAGCTATCAGTGCAAGCTATTGTCTATGATGTCCTCTACCTTTGTGTAATACATGTACATCAATATCAATTATATAGTGGCATATTTGTTTGGCATAACACTGTCAATAGATTTATATTGGATATCAGCACAAATACGACTTAATAAAGCTGCCTAGAATGCGTGTGATTTGATTAATAAAATATATCAATCAAACCCAACTTTAAAAACCAAGGTATGATAATTTTTCAAGTGCAGCACGTTGATACACATCAATTGCAACCATTTATCCATTTATCCATTTACATGTACGACATAGTTGGTTCCATCTGCTACTTGTTTCCTGTATGACGAAGTACGGTGTCGTTTACGCTGTACATTGTAAAAAAAAATCCATTTTTTATGTCGCCGAATTCCGTAGTTTAACAACTTTTTTCTGTTAATCGAAGGATTTTTTTTAGAAATTGTGTTAAAAGAGTGAATTATTTATTCAAATTACGTGTTTTATGTAATTCTGTGGAATATTCAATATTAAACAGGAAATTCACGTGGAATTTAGGGATAAAAAATTTTATTCCCTTCTATAACGGACTCAATTCTGTTATTTTACGGAATAAACGGTGGAATGACAGGAAAGTTACGTGAAATTTAGGGATAGAATGTTTTATTCCATTACATAACGGACTATTTCTGTTTTCAAATGCAACGATAAGAAATCGAATACATATATAATCATTCCTAATACTTATCATGTTATAGTATTCATTTCAAGGATCATATTGTGTAAAGTTTGTATATTAATTGTCATGTATATCTAATTTCCATTATTTATAAGATCTATAAAATGTATTCTCATTCATCAAACGGTAATCAGATTGTAAGTATATTCATAATTGTGTAAAACAATTTGCAACGCCCAGCGAGTAAAGGTTGAATTGTCAGGTAACCAAGCACGTTTAAATCTGGATAACCGATTCTGTAAATTACAGGAAAAACAAATACGGATAAAATATTCCTGGTAATTTTTGTTTCCGGAATTTTTTCCGTTTTTTCACGGATATTTTTGTTACAGTGTACCTGGTTTTCGTCGCATCCAAACGGCTAGGCGCCACTGACAAGGAAAGACAAGAACGTTCTTCCACAACATCCAATCTGGATCATCTTATTAAGTGTCGTACTCACAGAGCCACCGTGGCTCCCTAAAGTCCTATTAAATGAACTATAGGAATGGTCTGTTGACTCGTGTGTACCTTATACAGAATAAATGAAACTGACCTCCCAGCTAACAATATCCCTAACTCTTTTATATTATACACAGTTTAATGACGTGTCTGCACCTATACTATGACAAAATCTTTATTTAAAATAATTGACTTGCGCAGTAGGAAAGCGAAGATTATGGAGAAAACCCACAAGGGCTGCAAATGTACAGCACTGAATGTCAAACCAGATGACGTCCATTATTACGTTCTAAAGTTTACGAGTTAGACATGTCGACTTCATCTCTAGAATAGGTCACAAGTTCAGGATAGCAAGCATCCTTGTTGTATATATATAAACAGAGAAACCTTGACCTGAATATAAACAAATACGGTTTGACGGTGACATGATATTCTAACACTTTCTACGAGATATAACCCGGACATCATAGGCGTACGAGCCAGGGGGCAGGGGGTGGGCAGCTGCCCCCCTAACTTTCGGGCAAGCTAACTTTTCGGGCAGACAGGTGCAGTGAGAAAAAAAATTATTTCATAATATATTAAGCAAAATAAAGTGTCCGAAATCTAATAAAACAATATATTTACTGACTGGAATAGCAGGAAAACGCGTTTGCGGCTGTCAAATATTTCAAAATTTTCTTGGGGGATCTATACAACCGGCGACGCTGTCTGTAAACCCGAAATTTTTCGGGCATTTCTAGTTTCGCTTCCCTGTCATTGAGCCCTCATATAAAACTAATTTTACTTTTCTTTTAATTGAATACCACCAATTTGTAGGCCTACTGAGTTGACTATGGATTAAAATATTTTGTCTGGAGCCACTCTTCTTTGTGCGACATTTTTCGGGCATCGATTATTTTTTGTGAATGCAGCTGCAACAGTATTATTGGATGGTTGGAATTCAGACTGAAATTTCGGTTAAAAAACCACTGGAAATTTTGGAGTTGCTTACACGGGCTAGCAAAGCAGAAAATGCATTTGTTTAATTTTCAAAATTTTCTCCGGGAGGTTAAGACCCCCACAAACCCAGAGACGATTGGTTGTTTTGAATTCGGGTCAGCCAGGTAGGCTATATTGGACCTAAATTGAAGTTGCTGTATTCACAGACTGGAATAGCAGGAAAACGCGTTTGTGGCAGTTTAATTTTCAAAATTTTTCTGCCAACGGTTACGTCTTCGGGGACTGTAAACAATTAATTGGAATTCGAGTCAGCCACCTTAATTCCGTTATATTAGACTCTTGAAGTTGCTTTGTTCATGGGCTGAAATAGCAGAAAAACGTGTTTACAACCGTCAAATATTCCATAATTTTCTTTTGTGGGGGTGGGGGGGATACGTGGTTTTAAGCTCCGCTTCTTCGCCCCTCGAGGAAGACCGGCACCGCTCTTTGTAAACTCTAAATTTTTTCGGGCATTTCGGCTTCTGCCCCCCTAACTGTCACCGAGCCCGTACGCCTATGCCGGACATTTCATGTGCCAAAAGTATTGATAGTCTTAAGTTAAAGCAAGTGTCAAAGCCCAGCTTCACCGGAGCGGGGCCTGGCTAGAATCGCTGGGCCCCTAATGCGACGAACAGATTATTTCATATGGCACGTATTCGTAATACACAATTAAACGGACTGTTATAGAAGGATAAGTATCTGATCAGATACGAAATCTATTTAGTTCTGAATTGCATATACAAGTCTAGAAGCCTAGACCGATCGCCGCCAGATCGATTACCGTGAAAATGTCATCTGGAATTTGAATTTTTACTCTTTCTGCCATGAACCGCGGGGGCTTGGGCCAGCCCCACCCCACCCCAGGTCCATACCTGACCTGGGCTTTGGCAAGTGTGTATCTTCTGTTATTTTATTTCTGCTCAAACCCATAGCGCAATGCTAGATCATATGAATATAATGTGTGGCTGTGGACTCCGAGTTGGCAAATGCCGACACGTCTTAAAGGTAAATCAAGGCGGCCCGAATGCGAAATTGCCAAACACGACCAAAAATTACATGCTGGGATTGTATGTTTACAAACACCCCAAATGGTAGAAACAAATACAATGAAAAAAGTGAGGTTTAACGACAACATTTCTGCAATGACAAGCCTGAAATCACGCCATTTCCGCTCAATGCTCAATGCTGGGAGCAAATACGAGATCTCAAATATAGGTGGTGTTGTTTCGTAAGATGTAATCACAATATGGTGTTTGATATTTCTGAGTTCACATAGAGATAAAATAAATTGTTGTAATTCTGTATATTAATTTACAAAATCAAACAACCGAACAGAGTAAATTTCTCATGGTTTTTGTTTAAATGACATAATTTAGAGAATTAGAATATCCCCCTCCCCCCCCCCCACAAACACATACGGACGCCTCCAAAGGCAGTTGATGATTCACCGGTTTAAAGACTTCAGCACCCTGTCATGGAAACATTTTATAGAGAATAAGTGATAATACATGGAACTAAATTATAATATAAAATTCAGATATGCGGAATTCAGACACGCAAAGCTTTGTATCATGCGGTTGGTCTATTATGTGAAAGGGGGGGGGTATTTTTCTTGGATGTGATTATTGCATAATTATTGTATCCCATAACGCAACTCTTATCTTAATGTTTGTTTTGATGTGTCTTTGACCTTGATCTAGAATTCAAATAAGGATCCGGTCTTGTTTCCCTAAAAACAAAGATTTCTAAGAATCAATTTTATTGTGTAACATCAGGAAAGGAAAATGCCTATTAAAGGATACGTTTGGTAAATTTAAATAACAGGATGCGATAAGAAAGAAACCATTGTCAGCATGTCCTGTAACGTTACACTGCATGCTATATAAAAGGCTCCTCGGTATTCTAGTCGAATCACAACTCAATCACTTTCAAAAAACGAGACGTTTTCATTGGTTTTGGGCTTTCATCATGAGGATGTGGATGGTATTACTATGTTTGGGTTTACTGCAAGTTTCAGTACAAGGAATAGAATTTCCTCAACATGAAGCTTGTTATATGCAGTCTCTGTACTCAGCATTCGTACCACAGAACAGGAATATTCAGTTTGCTGTCCTGACATTGGATGGTGCAGGGCGTGATGAAAACTACAACCCATCGCCCAACAATCCTCATGGTGGTAATCTACCCAACAACCCAGTGAATTACCTTGTCAGAACTCGAACCAACACAGAACATGCAGAACGTTTGCTTGTAAATGAAGCAGAGGGGATGATTGATCGCTACAGACAGCGACATAGACGTCTTCCACGTACAATTCATTTGCTATCCTATCTGGAACCCTGTGCAGATTGTGGATCAACATTAGTAAATTTTCTCCGAAACTATGTCTCTCAGGGTGTAAGCGTGTTCTTAGGTTACATGGATGAATACCGCCGAATGAGTAACAGAGACAGAATTCAAAACATGATGGCCTACGGAGAAGCGAACATTCCTTACGACCAGATCAGAGAACCTTCAGAACACGATGAACTGAGAAGGAAGAAAAGAAGTGCAAGTTCGTGGTGCCAATATCCAAGACCCGGATTTTTGAGAGCGTTGGTGTGTGGTTCATGCTTGGCATAAAACTGATCTTATTTTAGTACAATACTTTCATCCTCTTGGAGAAATTGGGAATATTTTGTACGCTTTTTTTTATCATAACAAGTGTTTTTGTTATTTTAATATTACATTAAATGTCATTCAAGGAACAAATAATACTGTAATTATGTTTTTTGATCTGTTATTTGTATGTACTCTTTTTTTTTCCGTTGAGAACTAGCTTTTTACTTTGCAAGGCCCCATACTGGCATTAAGCAATTCTATAATTCGTTCGTTTCAACCCTCTTTGATTGAAAATGCTTTCTTAATATGCTTTAAAGCTTTAGAGACTGTTAAAATTTGTAGCATTATCCTTGCTATAACGCTTCTTTAGTTATCGTTGATTGTCTAATGGGTTGACTCGGGCGTGGATACTATTGTCACGCACTTTTGGACTTCACTTGTGTTTGAATACGGCTACCAACATCAAATAATGAGCAAGAAATCAATGGGAGTAAATAATATCTGGCGTATGATAGTCGAGGTACCTTTAATATATCTTTCGGGCATGGCGAATCAAGGTGTGGGTCACTAACCTGAAGGTTCTAGATTCAATCCCGGTGTTGGCCGAGAAAATTCTCCGGGATTTTCCAACGCGGTTTCGCGTTTCCATTGGCGCAATATATGAGGCATGGCAACGAACTGTGTCTTGTGCGACGAAAACCCGAGGTCATGTTGCAAGCGCGTTGTAATTCAATTGCTGTTCGGGTAAAAGTTCCTACTTAGGTCACTTAGAGAGAGATGGGGTTTAACGTCCACTCGACACAAATTAGGTCATTTTGATAATTCCCTTGCGCGTAGGGGTCTTTAGCAGTGGGAAGAAAAAAACAATGTTGGACAGGCGACCCTACTCCTACGATTTTAACGTCAAAATTGTCCATTTTCTTCGTTGGAGTAACGTACCTGAAGCAAATAGTGCGGTATCTTAAAGTCATCAAAGTTCGGCTATGCTAATAATTATATAAATATATATGGACACAGCTCACCAAAGTTTCATGGGCCGTAACCTACGAATCAAGGGCGAAAGTTATTTTTACTCTTTCTCCCCCCCCCCCCCCGGCTTTTCATGACGAGTTTCGTTGACTTGTTGGTGTAGAATCCAAGAAAAGGGTCTGAAAATACATTTCTTGGCAGATTTTGGTAAATATTCATAATTTTGAATTTCCCTCGTAGCGCACTGTATGACGTATACCCGTCTTCCATTAGCCCAGGTTAGGTGCAGAAGCGTAGGACGTTAAACCCCATTTCATTTCTACTTCCAGCTTGTGTATCTCAAGATTTTCATGATGAACCTCATAGTTTGCCATATGTTGCTACATCTGTGGCAGAAAGCGTTCTACCTAACGAAAAATTTTGGAAAAGTTAGAGCCGGTCTAAACTAAGAGGCGAGAATTAAAATTAAAGTCAATGACGGAATAATCAGTGATCTGTGGCCATATCAATTTCTAACACGATGGGGATGCTCGATTCACAGTCCAGAACGCCCTGGATTGACATGAAATGAAAATAAATGGGGTTTAACGTCCTACTTTTCTGGGCTAATGAAGACGGGCATACGCCATACAGTGTACTATGAGGGTAATTTTACCCGAGCAGCGGCGCTACGACCTACTCTTATATCGAATTCCAACTGCCAGGGGATTTTTTACATGCACGCTAATGTGTACACGTGACCTCGATTTTTCGTCAGCCCCCCCCCCCTTCCCGTCCTGCATCACTGACAAGGAAAATCCGGATGAACTCGGCCAATGCAGGGATCGAACCCTCGACCTCCAGGCTAAGGAGCCAGTGTCTTACCCTCTTAGGCACGCGATCCCCATCCCCTCCTGGATTGACAGAATTGCAATGAGTGAGGCAGAATTCAGTCCTGTCACAGTTCTGTCAGTCCAGACAACGGAGGTGGTGTGAGTAGAATCGTGACGTAATTAAACACAACGAATATGTCCCTTTATTTACCCAATTGACGCATACGTTGTAGCCCAAAATTTCCCTTTTCACTCGATTGTTTATGATTGACAGAATTCAATCCAGGCCAGGAACGTTCAATCGAGCATCCCCGAAATAAAAAAATAACCGTTTTTATTTTAATGTATACAGGGGAGTAACAAGTGTATTGTAATCGGGATTCAGACTACTAATTATTTATCCATACTTCAATCGGATCCTTATAATATATGTTTCATATTCGATAAATTGAACCTTGCCATATAGTAGATAGCGTTTGAGTCACTATCCCTGACTTGAAAATCACAATGTTGGGATGTATCATATTTGTATCAATATTAGTAGTAATCAGGACTGTAATCTAGCAAGGAGCAAGGGTTACATTACACCCCCAGAAAATATAAGGCGTCCCGAGAAATACCCCCTGTTGCTTAAATTTCTTTTCTGTTTAAATTTCTATTATTTTGTATATCGAATCGTAATAACGGAGCAAAGTACTGGTGGTTGGAAAAAGGTTTATCATGGCGGAGGCCATACTACTTTGAGGGAGTTCTTTCGCGGGGGGAGGGGGTCTTGATTGAGGATATTTATGCCAATGCAATGACTGCATTCTCATTCC
Source organism: Patella caerulea (assembly GCA_036850965.1). NCBI lineage: Eukaryota > Metazoa > Mollusca > Gastropoda > Patellidae > Patella > Patella caerulea. The sequence goes on along the minus strand of JAZGQO010000014.1, from coordinate 13,594,959 downwards.
TCATTCAGTAATGGATTCGACAGTAACAGTGTATAGAAAACGACTGACGCAGACTCGGGGCCCTTTACCTCGGCCAGAGGGGTCCTTTTGTCAGACGCGGTGCCCTTTTGTCTGCCTTTTCTCCCGGTTTATTTTTTTCAACCTCTGTGATTGTTTTCGCGAGGAGGCTGGCGCTTCCAGCGCCTCAGCTATAAAACGCTTTTGTGGTTATAATGTTTCGTACGCGTGTTATAGGGACTTTCGTCAATTCTACTTTGATTTCCAATTGTCAAGTGTGAATTTGTATGCCTACACCGATGTTTGCACCGAAAAACTGGACACATTTCCTTCCTGAGATCCACCGGCCTTAGGCCTACCCCTGCCAAGTAAAGCTAATATTGATCTTCTCGGTCCACCCAGGACAATATTCTAGAAGATAGCTCAGTACTGTGGCCGCTCGACTGTGACGGACCCTCATTCTAACAGAAAATTGCTTCAAGTTATCCGGGGTTTGTTTCTGACAAAGGTAGACATTCTTTCACTGTTAGTGTAATGAAATATGACAATACACACATCAATTATTTTTATACGCCCACATTGAAATGTGGTCGTATATTGTCGTCGCCCCCGTCCGTCCGTCCGTCGGTCCGTCGGTTCGTCGGTCCGTCGGTCCGTCGGTCCGTCCGTCGGTCCGGCGTCCACAATTGCTTGTGGACGCTCTACAGGCTAAAGTTAATATCCGATTGACTTTAAATTTATACACAGTGTTTAAGGTCATGAGACGAAGAATCCTATTGTTTTTCAGCGATTTCCGATAATTAGTGCCAGAGTTATGGCCCTTGATCACTTCAAAAAATCTTGTGGACGCTCTAGAGGCCAAAGTTAATATCCGATTGACTTCAAATTTATACACAGTGTTTAAGGTCATAAGACGAAGAAGCCTATTGATTTTCAGCGATTTCCGATAATTAGTGCCAGAGTTATGGCCCTTGATCACCTCAAAAAATCTTGTGGACGCTCTAAAGGTCAAAGTTAATATCCGATTGACTTTAAATTTATACACAGTGTTTAAGGTCATGAGACGAAGAAGCCTATTGATTTTCAGCGATTTCCGATAATTAGTGCCAGAGTTATGGCCCTTGATCACTTCAAAAAATCTTGTGGACGCTCTAGAGGCCAAAGTTAATATCCGATTGACTTCAAATTAATACACAGTGTTTAAGGTCATAAGACGAAGAAGCCTATCGATTTTCAGCGATTTCCGATAATTAGTGCCAGAGTTATGGGCCTTGATCACTTCAAAAAATCTTGTGGACGCTCTAGAGGCCAAAGTTAATATCCGATTGACTTCAAATTAATACACAGTGTTTAAGGTCATAAGACGAAGAAGCCTATTGATTTTCAGCGATTTCCGATAATTAGTGCCAGAGTTATGGCCCTTGATCACTTCAAAAATTCTTGTGTCGCTATAGAGGCCAAAGTTAATATCCGATTGACTTCAAATTAATACACAGTGTTTAAGGTCATAAGACGAAGAAGCCTATCGATTTTCAGCGATTTCCGATAATTAGTGCCAGAGTTATGGGCCTTGATCACTTCAAAAAATCTTGTGGACGCTCTGGAGGCCAAAGTTAATATCCGATTGACTTTAGATTTATACACAGTGTTTAAGGTCTTGAGACGAAGAAGCCTATTGATTTTCAGCGATTTCAAATAATTACTGCCAGAGTTATCTCCCTTGATAACTTCAAAAATTCTTGTGACGCTATAGAGGCCAAAGTTACTATCCGATTGACTTCAGATTGATACATAGAGTTTAAGGTGTTGAAACGAACAAGTATTTTGATTTTCAATGAATTTAGATAACTGAACAGCTAAATCCATGATATTAAATGTTTCATGTATATACTAATTGTTAGCGTGGGGTAAAACTTTATAAAAAGCAATCAAATTCTAATGATTTTCTGATAATTACATAATGAGTTGTTACTCTTAATCAGTTTTTAGTGTATTACAAATGTTTCATTACCGAAATTAGTAAAAATATGCGACAACCCTTGTTGACTGCCCGGACGATTTAGCTGCTGTGGGCGTATGTTTCGTTGCCTGGCAACCTATCTTTTATACTGTTGTAAATCGTGTTATATAATTGTACTTGGGGTTTATTTATTGTATTTACCGCCAAACTCCTAAATACTTTTAATACTCCACATACATTGTTCTCCTTCTTCGATGTTAGAATTTGTTGTCACTTGGCAAACATGAGACCTTTAACACAGCGGATGTTATGGAGAAAGTTTAAGAAAAAAATTCACATCACAAAATAAAATCTGACGAACAAAGGTGTGTCGTATGAAAACATGAAAGGGGCCGAACGAGAACACCCATGTTACTAAAATTAAAACATATGTTACAAACCCGCCATTACTGTATATATCAATCCACCAAGGTTACAGGTTTGAGCACTTGGCACGAAATGTGATCGCAGTTGAGATAGAATAGAAGCTATGAGGAGATTCCGCGCGCCAAAATTACTGAGAGGGGGCGAATACATTAGCCCACATTAACGAGTGGGAAGAGAGAGCATAAGCTAGTATCGGTGTGGTTACTGTACATGAGTGTGTATACTATATATATCGTAAAAAAAACAACAATCCAATAGTCTCTGGGGACGTTCTATTTCGTTGGCCGAGCGGCTTTGGTGTTTATAACTGTAAACCAGGATTACCATTTACATCTTTCAGGTTAGATGATGTCATTTATCTATATAGTGTCTCTTATGTTTTATCGTTTTTTGCTACAAAAAAAGTTGGATGAGTAAATCATCCGTTAACCGGTGTGAAGCCAGTGTTAACGTAAGTAAATCAAGGTGTCTTTTTAATTAGGATGCATATTTAAATATTACATAGCTGTATATTGTAATTCTAGTATACCCATTAAAATTCAATATTCGGTGTATTAAAAACAAAAGGTATAGTAGGATGTATACTATTAGAAAGTGAACAGCGACCTTGACCTGGGTAGAAGATATTTTTTATGTGCCACCGTAGTATTTTACTTCATGTTTTTAAAAATTTAAAAATTACACATTTCAATTAGGTTTTTAATTTTACTCAAAATTAAAAGGTGTTTGAAATCCCAAAAAATTCGAAGTCAAACGGGATTTTTGTCGTTCAAGTCAGGTTCCCACATTTCTGTGAATATTAAGTGGTGGGAACATGTTTGCAGCGTTCCTAAAAGTCGCCTTTTATATACTATATCAAGAATATTAATTTAGGGCGAAAGCCACTGACAACATTTCCCCGTGTAATTACAAGCAGAGATTGTTTTTCTTGCTGAAATATTTTGTTGACGAAACGTCAAACTCCGTTACTTTCAATTTTATTTTAGGAAATGATGTATAGTGTTGTGTTTGTATAGGTAAAAATAGCGTGTACGTGTATATATAATATGCGAGGTGTATCTATAATAAACTGACATGAGTAATGAGGGTATCATAGGAAATGGTGTTTACATGTTTAATTATGTAACTATGATGGAGAGCTACAAACGGAAACCGGTTGATTACTTTTTATGTCTCATTTATGTACTAATGTATGCTGTCTTAAAGGAGCTATGTCTCCATTATTGAGTACCTAGAAATGGGCACACATGGGTGCAATGGATATAATAATATAATATGAATATATATAAATTGATTTACATTCAATAGTTTTGGTTTCAACGTAATTTGTAATCAATTTTGTTTAGTTTGGATTTCTCAAAAATCAGTTTTAAATTCACATGTGCTTATTAAATGAACGAAGATTATTAATATACCTTCAAAATAATTTTGGAAAAACTAATATCTAAGAAGTTAATATGAACCTGCTTTGAATTTTTATTTATAAAATATAATTTATTCATACTATTTCTGTCGCGCTGTGTGTCCTGTGGTTATAAATGTCAGCTTGTACAATAGACCCCCATTGTTAATGGTCTTTCATTTTGATACATTCTTGTATCTACATTGAAACCTATTGTACATCTACCTTTGATGTGGGGTACATGCGAAAAGTATGAAGTTCTTATTAGTCTCGCTCCGCTTTCATTATAGCCACTCTGTAAATAACCAACACAAAATTGACAGTGGCAGAATCAACACTGCCATAACCACGTCACGATCGATTCATTTCGTCAGGTCAGAAAAGGTCACCGGACGTGGCCCAATTATATTTACAGTCCAAACCTCGTCCACTAGCCCTCTATTGATTTCCATAATAAAGCTTAATTTTACATCGATTTTGACAAAGTGGTGTTGCCGCAAAAACACCTGCAGATTCAAATGTAATGACTATACGACTGTTTGCCTAATACATGAATAGAGTTTGATGAATAGGTGTATCGTTGAATAAAACATAATCAATAAAAATGGAGGAGAGCGCCTTTACGCGTTCTTGGCACGCGTTGTTGTCATTTTCTAAGCCACATGCGTGTGTTTCAAACTTCAATAAAACCATATTAAAGTGTACAAGCTTTAATTTAACGGTTGCACTCCAATGGAATAGCGTATTATAGTTTGGATTAAGTACACGTATGTTTGTGCAGTTTTTTTACTTTAAGGGATTTAAAAAGTTTTGGACTAATTCTTTTGCAATCCACTTTAACTAAAGGATTTAACGAAAGTCGTGGATGTATGTCAAACCTCTAGCAACCGACAGGTAAAACGTTTAATTTGTTAAATTTAGTGAGCGCTCAGGTGATGGGCTTTGTTTATAAACCAAGTATTAAGTGTTTTTTGGATGACGTTTAAAGGCCATCACTTATTATGGTCACATTATGCAGGAATATTGAAAAGAAAACTTTATTTTTCTTCTTTGAATGATAATCCTTACGACAGATGCAACAGAAAGAAGAAGAAACTATATTACCTGAAAACCTTACTAGGTTACATAATTATAATTATGTATACATGTATTTAGTAATAGATGACCACATCAACATGTGCTGTTAACGGTTAATTGTAAAAGATAGTGTTTCCTAAAAATGATATACAAAGCTTCTACTGAGTATAAGTAATTGCTTAATTAGTATAATACAATACTATTGACAATACCTAACGTATTTAGCAACCTACTTTTCTTTGTGTAGAACTGACATACAAATGCGAGAAATGCTTTGGTTACTTCTGTAGTGCGATAGCCTACTTAGTCAAACAAACATACTCTCTATCATATTTAAGTGAAAGCTGTCAGTTCTGTTGAGTTGGGTGGGGATGGGAAAAGTCATTCGCTTTTACTGGGTTAAATAAATAATCATCGTGATGGGACAAATTATCAAACAAATAAATGTTTTTGTAGCATATCATGAAACTCTTTTGTTCAAATTAACAATCAATTTAGGTTGGGCTTTTTTTTCCTTTACGAAAAAAAAAACAGAACAAGAAAGGACTAACCGTCGAAACAAATAATATTGGGTTGATGAAAAAGATCAGGAACTATTTAAAAGACAGGTAAGAACCTCGGAATGTTTAAATCCCGGTTCGCACTTGTCAGGGTTGGCGCATATTGGGCTGACGAGGAGAGAGAGAGAGAGAGAGTGTGTGAGAGAGAGAGAGAGTGAGGGAAGATGGGGTTTAACGTCCATTCGACAAAAACTATGTCATTTCGGGACTAACATATGGTTTAGTTTCATTTCAATCAATAATTCGCTAGCGCGTAGGGGTCTTTAGCAGTGAGAGGAAAGAACCCCGATGTTGGACAGGCGACCCTACACACGTACAACCGATTTCAACATTGTCCATTTTCTTCGTTCGAGTAATGAACATGAAGCAAATAGCGCAGTATCTTAAAGTCATCAAAGTTCGGCAATGCTAATTATATAAATATGTATGGACACACTCACGAGGTTGGACGGGCGACCCTACTCCTTGTCACGTACAGCCGGGGAATCGAAACCACGTTAGTTGACTCAATGACAGACTTTATGATACAGCGCGCACACTCTAACCATTTAGCCACTCCACCACCCCCCACCCCCCACCCCCACCCCCACCCAGGCGAGTAAATTGTTCCCTTGTTGTTCGGGTGGGGCAAAACAAAGGGCGTAAATATTAGCGTGATCTTACTGAAACAACCCATGACAGTTAGAATTATCAAATGGTAACGCGAAAGCCCTTATACGCATTTAATAGTTCTACATAGTTTAAAGTTGGTTCTTGAAATAATTTGTTTTTGCAGAATGTTAGAAAATGAATTTCCCCTTAAGACATGGTACTGATAAATGGAATCAAATGAACGTAAACAATTGCTCGTCAATAGCGACATTGTACAATATATTATACAGTCGCCATTAATAAGAAATGAGAACGTCCATTGTAATAAAATACATAGCCTGGTACAATATCTAGTTATATAAAGCGTAACAAAACGATTATCGAATTTTTGAAATGAATAGTATAATGGCAGTTATTACGGTTATTTAAAGAATAGGTGGTTTGGTTTGGTAATGTGATCAATTTTATTTGAAAAGCCAAACACGTGCAGCTTTTTTTTTAGCAAGCAGCCATAGGCAATGATTATTCCCCGTGGAACAGCCAGCGAACGAAATACGAGTCTGGTACAGTGCGCGTGTTACGGTTCAGGGGTTACTGTTTTTATCTAATGCCATCAAATATATAATCCCATTCTCTTGTTTATGTATTGGGAATGTTGGCTGGTTTAGGCTATGTTGATGTTTATTCTATGGCCAGTTGATACTATCTTGGCTAGATGGGGGTCTTGTCTAGAACCTGCCAAACAAGATATATACAGAAATACAACCTAGTCAACATAATCCATGGTTATTTCAGTAATGGAGGACCCACTAGTAGAGTGCATTTACCTCGCTGCATGCCGATCATTCCCAACTTTCATCTATGTACAAGTAGTTCGGAAAAACTAGATATTATTTAGCAGTGAATATACCACGTACTATAGTAAATAATACCTATAGTAGTTACATGGGACTACTTCTTGTTGGCACTGTCGATGACAGTGATAATGTTTGAAAAGGGCAATTTGATTTATTAGAAGGCTGTCCATTTAAGCGAAACATTTTCTGTGAAATTCATTGACATTAGACAGTTTAAATGGGTGAATCTTTTTGGTTTTTGGACTTTAGAATAATAAACTCTAGTTTTGAAAACGGGCTTGAAGGAGGAATGCCACGTAATCATTTTTTAAAAAGAATTATTATGAAGAGAGCTACTTGGTTACCTTCATTGACTTATATTAGCGGTATCTGGATTTGGAAATGTGACTAAATTTTGTACAGGCAAAACAATGAATGAATGAAATGGGGTTAAACGACTTACTTTTTAACACCAATTTCTAATATATGAAGACGTGCAAACACCAGAAAGTATGCTAAGAAGGACATTTACGCGCTCTCCAACTTGTATATGGGACACTTGTTGGGTAGTTATAAAATCTATTTGGTTACAATCTTATTAAGATACAGATCTATATTTCGTTTTGACTTTTTTTTATTCTTTCGGTAACCATGAATATCTGACTAGTTCTATTGGGGGATTGCGTCGTGGGTCATACGAGCGGCGTTTGACCCAATGATGCCAGCTTTGATGTTTCTAGTGCGATACCACCGTTCCGTGCATCGTACGCCAAGAAATCGCTGCAACAGACCGTTTCATTGGCTAATCCATCACATTTACCAGAATGCTGGTTATATAACAACTCTTCCAGATTCTAGTGTAGTAAAGACAAGTAAAACGAAACGAAATATGATCTGTGTTTTAATCATATTGATTCGGTTACTATTTTCAACTTTTGATTTTTGGTGAATTGATGTTTCGGGTACTGGTGGTAACAAATCAGTTTTAATAACATAGACCAGTGATTGAATCTCTCAGTTAATTGCACTCTATCAATACATGCACCTGACCTCATTATTCTTAACAAATGTACCTTCAGCCCAGTAAGGCTTGTCGACATTTTATTATTTTTCCGAATAATTTAATTTATCGCGTATGTAATGGTATATATTAAGCTACCAACCAACTTGGAATTGGATTCTTTGATGTAATTAAAATTATATTACATTTTCATTTCGTTTATCATTTAAAGTAAAGCAAAGAGTAACTGACATCTGGTTTTAATTGATTGACTTTTTTCTCCATTTTTCTACCCAACACCTTTGATTATTCTGGAGATATATTGTGAACATATGAAGCTGCGGGATGGTCCAATCACATGGATATTATAGTATTATCAATAATTTATATGATTGGTCCAAATTGACTTCTTCCGACTTCCACCCAATTATAACCTGACTCATTTATTTTACAGATTTTTACCGCAGTGAATAATTTTGATTGATCCCAGAGGTTACGACCTTATTCATACGATACTACTTCACGGTAAGTATCTTTTTATACAGATTCTGATGAAGTTAGCCCGATAGAGCTGAACCCTATCATATTACATCTAAGATCGTTGCTAGGTCCATGATCCAATTCCAAAGCACGTATTCCGAGAATCGTTGCCAAAATATATTTTAACCTAATCTACTTGGTGTTTTAATTTCTTTTTGTAAATTAATCGATGAGAAGGTTGTGTCATGGGAGGATCTTTAGTTACTACTTTTAAAACTTTAAATTTTGACATCTTTTTAAATGGATGATTTGGGTGTCTAGTGTTGTTCTACGGCGTAGCGACTATATCAATTGATATCCAATCATAGGACATTGATGGTGTTATCATACATTCATGCTAAATACCAATCACTCGGTTGGGGCTTAAACGATCATATATTCGTGTATTTGTCTTCGTGTTGTTGCTAAGGCAACCCCTTATATCAGATGAATATGGCGGGAAAAATAGGTTATGGTTTCGTGAATTGGGGAAGCGCTTGAGCCCTTAACTCTCTCTGATTAACTGCTGTCGTTTTCTTTTCCATCAAATACTGTCATTAATTCAAAGAGATCAAGACTCTTTCAGCGTTTATCATCGTTAGTTAACTCTCCACTGAGTCTAGGTTGATTAAAGTCGATATTTAATCACATGTTCACTGCATATTGGCATGCTATGGTGCATTAACTTTGATGGTGTAGTGTGTTTTAACTCATTTCATAGTCTGGTGGTTTTCGGTAGCACTGCGTTTTTTAAAGTCTGATAATCTTCGCAAGTTATGACTATGTCTAGTTGATTGTAAAGTATTTAGATTTGCAAAGTGGCTTACAACATATACCACTTTAATAATATCATGGTCCATTTATAATAGGCAATGGCCGTATTTATACAGCTTTAATCTATAATCAATCTGAGACAAATTGCTATTTAATGTTGAACCTGTATTCATAAACAAGTCATACCAGGAGTCCATCCGCATTGGAGGAGATATACATGTAGGTTCATTGTAGTAGTATGCATTTTCAATTATTGAATCGAAGTGTGATAAATCACTGTCAGTCTGGAAGTGTAATGCATTGGAAATAAATGAAATGAAATGTTGTTTAACGTCCTACTGTTCTGCTCCTAATCTGGGCTAATGAAGACGGGTAAACGCCATACAGTGTGCTATGAGGGGAATTTTGCCCGGGCAGCGCCGCTACGGCCTACTCTTATATCGAATTCCAGTTGCCAATGCACGCAGGACCTCGGTTTTTCGTCCCATCCGAACGACTAGACATCTGTCATTGTCAGCCCCCCCCCCTTCCTGCGTCACTGACAAGGACAAACCAAGCCGGACAATCGGGATGAACTTTCTCGGACAATGATCCCCGCATTGGAAATAAATATTGACAGTTGATAAACTAAAAACTCTTAGATTTATGTTTATCAAACTTGTGATCCCCCAAGACGCCTCGGTTCTTTCTCAAACCCATTTGAGACACATGATTTGAAAAGAGACAAAAGCAATAAATAAGTAGTAACAATAAATAAAAAAATCACATCAGACATCATCAAAAAAGAACATCCCACGAAACATTCTGGGTACGCAGTACTTTCCTTGCTCCGGGCATTGGCATCCCACAGCATTCTTTTGTAGATGGAATGACATGTAGAGGTCCCAAAAAATTTTAAAATCTTGTTTCAATATAAGCCTTGTATTTAAATCCCGAATTACCAAAAGATAGTGTTCCTAATTGTGTGAAGTCATTCTTCATAATGCCTCTGATGTTCATCTGTTGTTACCTGACAATGCGTTGGTTAATTAGAACGCGATTACTTTGTATGTATGTATAGTTACTTATCTTTTGATATACACGTGCAGGTTACCGAGATTCTCAGCATGTAATATGTACGTCATTGATAAAGAACAACCTAGAATAAAAGTCCAATGCTAGTACCCTGTCTATAGACTACACTTGGTGGTCTTACCAACTAAATGCCAAGTATAAACTCTTTGGTTAGGTTACCAATTTCTCTTTCAATGTAAAATGTCTACAATTGTGCCATTCTTATATAGGACTTATTTGAATAAGTACCAGTGTCTAAAAGCTAGCATTCCTCGAAAATATCTACGACCCTTTCCGCCTTGGTATTACCACAATTGATCTGAGCATGAGTAAATTCATTGCTTACTTTGCCTCACCAAGATGCCTCCTCATGTGTTTCAAAATTATTGACACTTATAAGTTTAATAGTATAATACCGCGTTTCTCAACCTTGGGTGAATTCACCCCCAAGGGGGGAATGGCTCGCGTCCAAGGGGTGAATGACCACACTCCCAGTAACTTCAAAAATGATCATATAAAGGTTGTGCAGTTGAGATTAGCACTCTCAAACACTGTCCCGAGAATAAAAAAAATCGTTTGTGACAATCACCAGGAGCAAATTTCGCACTGAACAGGAAACAACGTATTTTCATTAAAATATAAATTTGGTGGTTATTGAATCTCACCTTCGATCCGTATTCATTCCATATTCAATGCCAATGTGGTCAGGGGGTGCAGGCCCGTGCAAGGATCCGCAGTTCATGTCGGATGGCTTCTATAGAAAAAGGCCATTTTCAAGTTCCTATGAAACGCCTGAAGAGTGCCTGAAATGGCTGGAAATCACATTCCCGGGCTCCAATTTCTAAAAATTTCCTATTGGGGAGACCCCCCACGCCCCGTGACCCTCCTCGACGGGCTTCGCGCCTACAGCGCTCGCGGTGACCAGCTTCGCCGGCCACGGCTCCGCGGTCAGTAACCTCCTTAAAACTCTGGGGGTAAATGGGTTGGTTGAGAATTCATTTAGGGGTGAGCGGTGAGAAAAGGTTGAGAAACGTGGGTATAATATGTAATTAAAGATATAAAAACACCACCTCTCTAAATGTGGCAGCTACCTAGATTGTACAGCCTAAACACTGACCCCCTAGCTTCACGTCAGTCATTATTTGACTATATAAGGTTCTACTGGGTGAATCAATATTGATATTACACGATATATACATTATAACTGTCATCAACGGTCACCGACAAGTCTAGAAATAACTATTTAATTTGTCATGAATCTGAAATATTCTGTCGAGCAGATGAAATAAAAGATTTTACGGGTGTGATCGTTTGTTGAAATTAATACTTCACTCGTGAAGGCCCAGGACTGCACGCGGATACATTCATTCTTGTTAAACAAGACTTGTTTTGATATAGGCCTCTATTTGTTGTTTGAAGTGTCTGCGCACATTGTGTTTCTTGCACTTTTATTTTAAAAAAGTTACTTAACATCAGCCACAACTATATAATTGAATGCAGTTAAAGCCAAATGATTTGCGATCATTTTCTATTAACAGACTAAAAATTCAACAGAATCTTTAGGTCAATATCTATATATTTTGTCCTTTTTTTCAGATGGTGCCTGTGAGATATATGCTTCTGGTATCGGGTATGTTAATGGCGTATGTATCGGCAGACGATATGTGTATCCCTGAATGTAAGTGCTCCGATGATGAAGATGGGAATTTTCATATCAATTGTGACAAACTTCAAAGCGTGGAAATTCCTAGAGATCTTTCGAAATTTGCAGGTTTTGACAAACCAATCCGTTTGTCACTTAGTGAAAATGCTTTCAAACGAGTGTCAAAAGGGGATTTCCCGCCTAATGTGCAGATCGTTGCTTTGGATCTTTCACGTAACCGTGGTTTGACCATTACTGATGATGCTTTTGCGAACATCAAAAATCTCCGTTCTCTAAACTTGGATGATCTTCGTTTACCTTTTACGTCGAATCTTAATTTTTTGAAAGGGTTGTCAAAGCTACAAAGCTTATCTTTGAACAAAAATTATCAATTTGGCGATGGCCTTATTCCAGCTTCGATGATATCAGGTCTAGGTTTGAACAGCTTAAACGATTTACAGTTCCAGGAATGTTATATAAAAGGAATTGAAGACGGTGCCTTTTCTGGAATAAATATTAACGGACATCTTGATCTGAGTGCCAACCAATTAGATCACATACCAGATGAATTGAAAACACTTAATAATGTCACTAGTTTAGATATCTCTCAGAATAGTCTCCGAAAACTTCCAAGTAATAGTTTTTTGGGCATGGGGGAATTGCGAAAGCTTTCTATTAGCAACAACTACATCAGCGAGAAAGATATCCTTGTCGATTCTTTTAATGGATTACAGTTACAAGAGCTAAGCCTGGAGCAGTCTGTACTGAACACCATACCTACTCCCGCCTTGAAAGGCCTCTCCAAACTGAAGGTACTCCGATTAAAGAACAATCCCATCAAAACTATTCCGGAAGGGGCTTTCAATGGATCCTATTGCCTGGAGGAATTGGATATAAGCAATGCATTGGTCGAAATTGGCATGGTACATTTAGAAGATCAAATGGATTGTATTCAGAAGTTATATCTGAATAACATGCAAATCAGAGAAGTTCCTGCGTTTATTAAGAACTTCAAGATTTTGGACTTTCTGTTACTCGACGGAAATTCAATCACTACAATCAAAAAAGGAGATTTTGTGGATACGACCGTTTCCAAAGTGTCATTAGCGATGAATCCATTGACTGAAATCCAAGCTGGCGCATTTGCAGAATTCCCACAAACCGTAACCCTTGTTTTATCAAAAACTCAAATTACAAACTTAAATTTTGTCCGTGATTATCCTTATGGCACCATTCGAGAAATCGAACTTAAAGAAATAACGCCGATTTGTGATTGCGATTTAGCCTTTGCTGAATACAGAACTTATGTTATTCACGGTAATTGTAATTTAAATGGAACCCGGGAAGTAGTCATTAGTTCCGAGGATTTTATGAAAGTAACATCGGATTGCTGGCCAGGGGGGCGGAGTCCAATGAAGAAAGATGTATGGGCAGTAAAAGGTAACAACAGTGCAAATTCCGTTGAGTCTTCAAACGTAATGAAGTCGATCCTATTTTGTTTAGCTTTAATTCTCGGAGGACGTGTTTGAACTAATAATGTACGTTGTTTTAAACACTTAGTGTAAAATCATTTTAACTACATAATGTTACTCATATCACGAGTTGAATATCACATAAAAGGTGGACACACAAATCTGCTGGAAGTGTCTTCTTCTAGTGCCAGAAGAAGGGTCAGCCCTTGAGTTCACAAAACATTCTCAGATATAAGTTAAGAATTTATTCAAAACTGTTCACCTTCATCAAACTTTTTTTTTTGTTTTTGTTTTAATGTATTAAATAGATAAACAACAAACTATGTGCAAAGTTTTGTGTTTCATGATCAAAGATATTGCTCATAAACAGTAATTGAAAGTTGAGTATATTCTTAACTTTAGTCATGGGAATTCTTTGTGAACTCAGGGCCTGTGGTTTATGTGTTGATATTAGCAGGCTCTGTGGATTGTTTACTTTAAATCGAGCATCTGTAAGACTAGACCTTTTAAGCCTAGGCTAGTACTCCACGGCAATTGCATTTGGTTTGCATCCTGGGCATTAACCATAACCGTCTGTAATCGTCATAATGTAGGCCTTTAGTAAAGTTATCCAATTTTATGGATACGCCCTCAGTTTGAATTGTGTAGACAATTATTGGACAAATATGCCCAGGTAATTCATTGCTATATTTTGTAACGAAGATTAAAATCTGCCATGCTTAATTCCGAAATATATTGACAGTCCCAGTCTTTTTTCTTCTGTTTTTATGAAGCAGGGGTATCTTTTTGACCCTTTTTATTAATTATTTCATGTTATTTGTCTTCCTAATCGCTTTAGTGCTATTTATATGTTATATTTTATCAAGTTCAAATTAAATCATCAGTGGGCCTATGTAGTCATCCTTTAAAGTACATCTATGTGGTGGCAATCTTAAATACTCTTCTTGTGAAGATTCCTCAGAAATGACTTGTTATATTAAACCCTTACGGGAGTGCTTCATGTGCACATTTTACACTAGGCTGTAATCACCGATAATTATTGTAATTATTGACGTGGTGCTAAATTGACACCGTGTCCATAGAGTGTGCTCAAAATTAACATTAATGACGATAATTGGGCAAGTACATGAGCTGAATTATGTTGTTACTTTGTTAACATAATGTTGTTAATTGTCTTGTTCTATCTGTTTTTAGCCATATTTGATCAATCAACCTTTACATTTAATACTGTTAATTGAAGAAATGATTGACATGGGTTCGTTCATTCATTCATACATAGGCTCAATACAAACATGTTGCTTTTAGAGAGGCTATTTATACACATAATGGTTCCTGTTTATGCTCAACGTAACCTTAAGTTGATAACATTCAGTGGCGCACCGTGTGATATTCCGCACTTCCGTAATGACATACAGATTGTGATACTGGTTTATATTATGCAGATTGTGTCGAGTGGACTTCAAACCCCATCCCCTCTCGCTTATAGTATGTTACTTAGGATAAAACAAAACGGCATATTAATTTTTCCCCTGTACTAAGGTCGTGAGCTCTACTCTACGTATGTGTGTGCCAGGGAGTAAGTTATTTTGAAATTAGGTTCTCTAGTTTCCCCAGATATCAGAGTGATTGTCAAATAGTACATTTTAATCGCAACATGACCTAATACGCGTGGAGTAGAGATGGAAGTTTGTTACTCACTCTTTGAGTTTTGGTATTCTCTTGCGCGGCTTTCTAGTTTAGATAATTTTGGAGGGTAAATAATTTAAAGAGGCACAAACCCAAATCTATTATCTACACAGATAATGTATACGTGTAAATATTATATTTAAATATATCAATCTGTTACGTTTGACCTTTCACCTTTGTATTGAAGAATGGCAGTGATTACATTTACTTTATATATTCTCAGGAATTTTATACTTATTATCGTTTTAGGGTAAAAGAAGGGCATTTCGGAGCAACGTTATTAAGGTTCTATGGCAACTCCGTCGGGTTCCGAGCAAAAGTCATAATTTAAGGTTCTCGACACCTTGCGTTTGGTCCTTTATTAATCAAGAGATTTTGTATAGTAAATTCCCCAGAGTTGGGAAAGAGCAGATATTTGGCTTTTTAACTGAAAATCAATCCGGTAAAAGTCGGTAATAACCTGTTGCATGAACAAATATAATACGTTGCTATTACGATTTCATTCTAGCATCAACATCTCGTTTATGGCTTTCAAATCGATGTCGAGGAAATTACTTAATTTCATTCATGGTCTTATCATATCTCATGGTCTCATAGTTTGTTTACTAGCCTTCTCTTGAATTATATGGCCTTTAATACTCTCAGCGTTCACGTTTTATACAATAGTTTTATCTCGAATTTTGCTATTCTTATGGAAATATTATCACCTTTTAATATATTTAAATATATTAATATATTTAAATCACAAATTTTTTTATTACATTAGTTGCCCGGTAGATAGAGATAGTTTACCTTTTTACATTATAATTAAGGATTGTGCACTTTAATTATGAATATTTAAATTAGGTTTGGGATTTTTTTTTTTTACCTCGCACAATAATTATGAGTTTAAAAATCGATTTTCCCCTTGGCATGGTGTTAATAAAAATGTAGTGAAACGGATTGCTGTATTAAGGATTGTTTAAATATGTATAGAGTATATAATAGAACGTTTGTAAAAAAAAAATGAAGGGGATGTTGAAAGATATATCGTAACTTTAATATAGATTGTAACTTGTACCTATATATTTTATACCTTTAGATGTAAATAAATGTTACTGTCCTCGGTCTTTGTTTTTATTCCATTCTACTTCCTTTTACTATACCTCTGTGGCCACGACGTTATGATAAATGCCCTTTACTTATGACTCACCGGGATCGAACTCTAATCCGCTTGGTTATTGAGCCTGCGTCAGTGGACCAAGGTTACGTATTCCTATTCCGCGTGCCTGTGGTATCCCCTCTGTCCGTTCGTCCGCACGTAAACTTTTCGCCACCTTTTCGATTTGATGGGGAATGGAGGGTAATTTTTAAAAATAATTTTGTATTGTAATAAGTAAGCTATCCATGTCTTTTTTGTATTTACTGTTTGCTATTACCAAGAAATACATTCTAAAACCTTGCTTTTTCGTTCAGTGCATTTATGAAGACAAATATATAAGTAAACACGACGGTATCTGTTATGTTGTTATTATTTTTTATATAGCCTTCATGTTTATATATAGATGCTATGGGAATAATAACACGACGCTTTTAAAATCCGTTATTCAGCAAATCTAAATATAAACACTTGGGTTGCTTTAGAACGTGTGCTATGGCACTTATACACCAGTATTTATAACGTCTATTTGGCCAAGCAAACTACACATTTCTGTATGGTCTGCCAAGTAGACCCAAATGAATTAGTGATTCTATATGATCCTACATAAATATAGAATTTTATCACCGGTATGGCTTTTATTGGTTCGTTTAGTACTCCATAATGAATAATTACAATATTTACACTAATAGATATATCATATGTTTAAATCATTCTCTGCACATAATAATTTACAAACCTGTTGGCACCAAAGAAACTTCTTAAAGATATCGTTCAAATATATTATACGCTATCTTATAATTTATTCAATACTCAAGTTTTATATAAATTTTTTTTATCAAATTCTGAAGGATAATAGAAAAAATAAAACATCGGAAAACCGACACTGTTATAAACATACTTTTTAAAGCAAACTGCATTTTATTATTCACAACGTCCTTTTGGTTGGGAATCAAGTATACAGCAACGACTACCCGGATAATGGGAACAGACCATGCTCCATTTATGACTACTTGCATGCATTTTGCTTCAAGGAACGTAAAAAAAAAACTGATTATAAAGTAGTCTCCCGAGACATTGGTGACATAACACCTATTATTGATAATGAGAATTTTTAACATACAAACATGAAATCTACCCCCCCCCCTCCCCAGCCACCCTGAATTAATGCCCGGCAGCAGTGTCAAAATCCACGTTGACATACAAAATTACGACGGAAATATGCCCTCTTATATCCATGTAAATGGGATGCCAATTTTTTTACTGACAAAATGCATATTTATTGATCTTGTCGATTTCCAATCCTATTACTAAAGGACGCTCAAATAATTCATCATAACACATGCTAGGTCATTTCGGGACTAACGTTGTTTTTTTAAAATTTTATTTCAATATTTCGCTTGCGCGTAGGTGTCTTTAGCAGTGGGAGGAAACCGGAGCAAACCACGATGACTCAAGGACAGACGTCATGATGCAGGGCGCGTGTGCTAACCATTCGGCCATCCAACCCTCAATATTCTTGGAACAAGCGCATCGGTCGTATAGGATGCAACTTAAAATCAACCGAAAGCTATACATTATTGAACCGTCAAAAGATTGATTGGTGATATTTTAATCAAACACATCTTGATTAAAACAAGAACTTGTTAATCTTTGAATTGAGAAACGCACGACTTAAAATCATCAAAAAACTATTATCGGGGGATCTGTTACCATTTCGTGTCTGGAATGGGTAGGAACATCTTCTAATCTAAGTGTTCGTGTAGTGTACATGGTGGTAATGTTGTTTATTAGTGCTTAAAATACACACAGCGTTTACATTACATTGCCATTTATACTTATTGGAACGTGCTCTTCTCACTTGAATACCATAGTGCATGTGAAAGATCGATATATTATTCAGGTGGAATATAACTAGTGTTTCTTCCATGGTCATTTCAGAGTCGGATTCACTCAATGGAGCCCCCCCCCCCCCCCCCGCCGCCTAATTTTCGACTTGAATATATCTTTCCGAACGTTTTCTTACATGTAGACGAAAATATTAGCCAAATAGCTCTTGGAATGGCTACAGATGCAAGGAAATAGCGGATAATTTTCTCCCCCCCCCCCAACCCTCCTCTCAGCTGCGTGCCCTTATTTTGCGGCGCCCCCACCCTGCCCTGCCGCATTACAAACGTAACCACAGGAAAGTCTTAAAGAAAACTGATACTAAACCTTACACAGATCGGGCTAAGTACTGTCCATGGCCAGAACCTGTCTAGTACTCACTCACATGACCTGTATACATACAGTATAAGGGTTACAGTTCTCGTGGAGTATAATAATGTTTGCAAAAATAGATGAACAGATTCTCCAAAAAACGCCTATAAATTCTTTAAGTTATTTTAAAACAAAGTGCCCACATCCAAAGTATTTTATTACTAAAAATTTCAAAGACAGTTTTGAAGAATAATAAAATTCAATGTTACTTCAAAATCGCCCCCGGCTAATTATCTCAGCCGGCGCCGAAAAGTATAATAGGACGTTAAACCACATTCTATTTCATTTCATTTCAAAATCGCCTATGGAACACCCATGAATTTTGCATTACACATTTTCTCTCATTACGTAGACATTTCAAACAAATTAAGATATCGGGGTGTTTCGATGAATCACGAAACAGACCTTTAGTTGTGTACGCCCAAAATTTTTAGTAAATACAGGAGTACATGTAATAGGTTTAATACCTATATACAGCACGTGGCATTTTATAGCTATTGTTCTTATAATATTCACTTACATAGGTGTAGACCTCGTGGCAACATAACATTCTTTATTAAGTCAAGTTAAATCCGATACAAACAAAAGACATTTTTAGAAGGGTATACATACATTAAGGTCAATACAAACAAGTGAAAAGCAAACATTGGTAGTGCTATTTGGAAACAACTTTTGGATCTTTTTAAAATCATTCCATACAAACTCTACTGGTTCTTAGTTTGGTATACATTTATGTAATAGGACAACTACTTAAAAACTGCTGGAATGAAGGAAGATTAGGTGTTTGAAGCGCTACAACAAAATGTGTACCTTGAAAATATGATATATTTGTCACTCGATCCAATAATTTGTAAAAGATACAATAATATGATATTATTATTGATTTAAAGAGCAAAAATTCTATCAATAATCTTATACAGTGTGGTGTGGTTTAATTGGACATTTGA
This sequence comes from Patella caerulea, assembly GCA_036850965.1. NCBI lineage: Eukaryota > Metazoa > Mollusca > Gastropoda > Patellidae > Patella > Patella caerulea. The sequence goes on along the minus strand of JAZGQO010000014.1, from coordinate 13,575,620 downwards.
TATTTCCTCGGTGTTCAAACTATAGTTCATGGTTCATCATAAAAATTATTCATTAAACATGCATTATGCAAGAGCTAAATCTGCCTATTGCAGGTCTCTCTTTAAGCCTGAAATGTTTTATAAAGTACTAATTAGACATTAAGTAACTGATCCAGGCAATAATCAACTTTCGATTGCATCAGATTTCTCCGATATTAAATAGATTAAAACGGTTCAGAGATACTTTCATTTAATCAAACGTGGGGGAACGAGACTTAGCTTCGACCAACCAGTACGGTGGTTGCAATTATTGCACACGTCTGTCAAACCTTCAAACGCTAATATCTTCGCTTGCAATAGAGTAATTTGAATGAAATTTTCAAATTTTTCATTTGACATTATCTACTTTCGAACTATTATAGCAAGGATGGCCACTTCTTTATCTAAATCTTACATATTGTATCTTTAAATATAGTGATGAAGATGGAGACGTAAATATTTTTGATAAAAAAATTACTTTGATTAAAAGGATACTGAATTATTGAGAAAAGCTGGTCTGCACTGTAAAACTAGAGTCCTAATAAGGTATTTTGAACCCTTCTTTCCCTTCACTCCATATCTCGCCAGACCTGGCTGCGTCTACAATCTGATTAAAACAAAGATCCGATATCGTTTCGTTTTTATCATAGAGATCAAAATTTCGTACAACTTGGCCTTACTACACTCGAATCTGGAAGGACGAGATCAATTTGTTAAGGCCAACTCTATCTCACCAAACATAGCATCGTATACAATCTGATTAAAACACGGATTGTTTCGTTTTCAATAGTTCACGATTGCGGTTTACTTGTCTTTGATACGATCTGGAAGGACTAATCATAGATATAATGTATAACTTTATGGGCTAAATATATTTGTTAAGGGCAGTTCAATTTTCGTCAAAATCACTGAGATGTAAATAGAGGCTATGGAAAGTATTAGAAACGAAACGAAATATAGATCTGTATTTTAATCAGATTTTTTCGTATAGGAATGAAAATGGATACTAACAGGCATGAAGTGTGAAATAACATAGATTGTTGACATATCCATCAGCAAAAACGGTTTCTTGCGTTTACCATTAACATATGTAAATTATAATACACCAATCTGGTGCAAGGTGATCAGTTCAAATGGGTTATTATAATATGAATTTTATAGACCCACTATTATATCACTGTTATTTTATTTATTCGTAGCTTAGTCTTTAGTACACGGGTCTCAATACAATATGGCAACAGATTTGGTATATATTTAACGGTTACGTAAACAGTTGAGGTGCCATATGTTTAAAAGTTTTGGTTTGTATAGATCGCAAAACTCATCTACCTGTATGATTTGATGATTTTTGCCATTTTTAACTCAAATAAACACATAGTATAAAGCTTCTATTCCTGGCGAAGCAGTTTTGAATGGGTAACAAGATTTTTCACATGGTAATAAGCAGGAGCAGATACGCCATTGTTACTTAACTATTTTGTCCAAAATAAGATGCAATGTCCTACCGATGAACTGATTGTGTGGTACATAGTACACCATGAAACAAAATTTATCGTTTTCTACTCACATCGTTGACGAATGGGATGGGGGGTGGGGCTATAGTGAAATTGAAAGTTGCACTATTTTGAAATCTTTATTTACGGACCTTTATTTGAATTCTTTAAAGTAAGTTGCTGCTGAAGACATTTTAATAATTTTAATATGCAAAGCCGATGGCGGCGAGTATAGCCACAGCAATTTGGATAGGGGAGTTTGAACAGGAGCTGAAGTTTGAAATCTGTAACCTACACTTGATGACGTCAGTTTTAAAGCTTCGTTTCAGGCTTGTGGTAGATTTTTAAAGAACCATGTTTCGTCAGTTTTCTAATACTTCAGCTGTATAAGGGTTGTGCAGGTTTCCATTTAACCGTGGATAAAATAACCCCATTTTTTATTGCTAAATTGACCTGTTATGACAGATACATGGTTATACTCTTTAAATGGCTTTTAGTTAGGCCTAATTGAACATATTAAATATAGCAAGAGCTAAATCTGCCTAATGCAGGTCTTCATTTTGGTCTTTGCGGGAAATAATTATAACAGACCCGGCGGAGTATCCCTCAAATAGTTTGATTTTATCATGGAAGTGAGTAGAAGTGAGACTTCTAGACTTTCAGAAGAACAAAAATCCATGCTATGCACTATTGGCCTACTGATCACGGCTGGGTTAATAGACCTACCTACGGTTTCGAGGTTCGCGATTAGATAACTGAACAGCTGATCTTTATTTCAAGTCCAATTCATGTCTATTGTATTGCGGTTGCCCCCCCCACACACACACACACACACACACACATCCTGCTCCCCTGGCTCGTACGCTTCTGTCCCCTTGATCAGTTGACTGTAAAGTATAACGAAAACGATAAAGGTTCAATGATGAAGTCAATATTGTGGAAAGAATTATCACCCACGAAATGTCGATGCGTAGTCTATCCCCCCACCCCCAACCCCCGTTTCAATGATCCATAAAGATAAAGGTCATCGGAATGTTAACAAAAATGTTATGGGCCAAGCAATGCCTTCGATTTATCATGAAGTTTATTTAGCGTCCAGGTGAATATTTACTGCGAATCAGTTTGAGCTTGTCGTAATATTCGTCTGAATGGCCGAGACTAATGTACAGCGCGCTATTTAAGTTGTGTGATAATCTCGACTATGTTTATCCGGAAAAACTTTTCAGAGGTGGAGGTAGTTTCAGTGTGAAGTTTACAAAAATGGCTTCGCAACGTGACACGTCCACTATCTGCCTTTTCGATGTAGATGGCACCCTTACAGCCGCCCGACAGGTAAAATAATTAAACATTTATAACTAGAATAATAGTTTCATCAGTTTTTCAGTCATGCGTCATCATGCCAAAAAGAAATTATTCATTACCGGTATCTTTTAAATGTAATTCGCTGATGTAAAATTTACTAAAATTTCATCATAATCATGATCATGTCCATGAATGAATTTATGTAAATAATAAATTAATAATCATCATCAATAGCTGACATTTGAATATGAAACTAGACCTAATAATTTATGTTTTATTGACGAAGCTGAGTGATAATTTCGGTTTTATTCAGTTTAAAGATTTTCGTAATAAAATAAAATGTTTTGGGTGTTACATCAGACGATCAGTAACCTAACCCAAGTCAAGAAGGCAAGATGACGTTCTTTGGGGTTTTAGGTGGCTAAATGGTTAGCGTGTGCATACTGTGTCATAAAGTCTGTCATTAAGTGAGTCAACTGACGTGGTTTCTATTCCCTGGTTGTATGTGACAAGTAGTAGTGTCACCTGTCCAACCTCGTGTGTTTTTCCCCAGTCCTCCCTCCAGTTTTCTTTCACTGCTAAAGACCCCTACATACAAGCGAATTATTGAAATAAAATTAAACCATATGTTAGTCCCAAAATGACCTAGTTTTTGTCATGTGGGCGTTAACCCCATTTCTCTCTCTCTATGACGTTTTTATCACTGTGCTTATAGTTATACCCGTTGTCATTGCTTGCCTACAGTTAAGTCATTTAATCATTTAGAAAAGGATAATTATTCCTTGCATCAGTATGATTGTAATTTCATTACAACTGGGTGTAAATGTTCCATTTTACATGTACTGTTACTCCTCACTTAGCCACTATATGTTTATCATCATATTTATGTTATAACACAAATCTCAGGCCTCAAAGCTAGACATTTAGACTCTAAAAGATGCATAAACTTTCTGTTCCTTAAATGAAATAGGCATGCTCTCCTCCTTTGTCATTGAATACAATTAATCAAAAATTGTGTAAGCTACCAGAATTTATGGGTTTTGTTGTTTTTTTTTTTAAAAAAAACAACAGCAAATAGCATATCCTATCTTATTATTGTCCACAATTCTCACTCTGTCCTGTCTCACATTAGGGTCAGAGTTAAGGTATGGTAAAATTGGACCAACATGGCACCAGATTTTCTTAACAATTTTTTTGACATTTATCTAGATCAGTTAGGTTTCTGGGTTTTTTTGTTAAATACTTTACCATTACTGATGGTTTAGCCAATCTGAAGGCAGATTTATTTAAATAAAGTAAAACAATAACCACCCTTGAAATGTGTTTGAGATCTCTATAAAACAGTTTTAGATCTCTGAGTCTCATGGGAAAAAGAGAAATGAAATGGGGTTTAACATCCTACTCTTCTGCACCTAACCTGGGCTAATGGAAGACGGGCATACGCCATGCTATGAGGGAACAGCTTAACTGACATGTGTGTTTTAAAGGTACGCTAATCTGAATAACACCTGATGTACAGACATAGGCCCCGGTTTTAGTATATCTTGATCATTGAATAATTCAATACACTAACAATACAATGTTTGTTTTTATTAGGTTATTAAGCCGGAAATGGAAGAATTTTTAGATAAGTTAAAGACTCGAGTAGCTGTAGGTCTTGTTGGTGGATCAGATTTAGTTAAAATTATGGAACAGATGGGTGGAAATAAAGATGGTGAGTAAATATGGTATCATGTGGCCTTTTGTATTAAATGAATTCTTGTTAATGGTGATGTCTTCAGAAGAAATTGTTATTTGTAGTTGTCTCCCCTGTAATTACATTCATTCTCATACACATATAACACTGCTCTATGCAATCTGTTTCACAGAGAATTACTTACGAATTAACTCTGTAACAGATAGTGTCCATAGCACGTGCGTTGACTGCAGTCATTGGCTCAACGGCTCGTGCAATGTTTACTTAACACCTAACTGCTTCGGGCAAAATGACGCATTTTACTCATTTTAATACCAATTTACACTTAATAGGAAATATTTTTTAACTTCAATTACTTCAAACGTCTTTATTTATTTTTCTGTTACCTCAAAAAAATGTTTGAGAATTTAATTTGTCGGAGTAAAAAAGTTAATATGCCGTACTTATTAAGCCTCGTCGATGTCATGCTTATCAGTGATTGTAGCGGCCAAGCGAATATTCACTGCGGGATCAGTTTGTGCTCTATGTTATAATATGAGGTTAATAGAAACATTTGATTTCACTGCTTGATTTCAAAACAAATTAACCATAAAAACAACTAATCTACAAAAATAGAGAAGACACATGTACTGTGTCAATCGGCATTGCTTGATAAATTCTAGTGGAGTTGAAATGATTCTAGTATCAGCCATCATGCTGGAAATAATAGCTAAACACTCTGCAGTGTTTGCTGTCTTTGTATGTAACTTTTGTCTTTGCTCAATTATTGAAGGAAAATGATTGGTCACAGGATTATCTTAAGGCTACTTTTTTTTTTACAGAATCATGTCAGTTTACATATAGAGGTAGAGATTTAAACTTTATGGTTATTTGAATATTGTATAGATTGAAATTGTGTGTTTCATATAGTATTTTAATTCTGTTTCAGTTATCATTAAAAAGTTTGATTATGTGTTTGCTGAAAATGGTTTAGTAGCTTATAAAGATGGTGAACAAATAGGCCAACAGGTAGGATGATACATTTATTAAGTATACATGTATATGGTATAAAATTAGAATAAATGGCATACTGAAATTTTGAAAAAATTACCATTCTACAGATACTTTTCTTATGTTGTTTTTTTTTTTTTTACTGTCATCAGACTCACAAATCGAATAAACAATTTTCATATTTAACAAAATAACAACTGAAAAATATTCTATAGATAACAATTTAGACTATTAAACAAACAATAAAAGTTTACATATTGTCTTTACCTTGATGTTTATGGATAGAAATATGTTATTCTTCGGGTATGGTGGTTTGAAAATTTCTTTTCAATGGCCATAGTTTACATTAGGATATTAAAAAGAAATTGTTTCAATGTATGTTTTCAGAATATATTAAAACAATGTGGAGAAGAACTATTACAGAAGGTCATAAACTTTGCTCTGCAGTACATGGCTCAGTTACAATTACCATGTAAAAGGTAACATTATACATTGAAATCTGAATTGATACCATTTAACTTGTCATGGAAAAAACTAATATGAAAGAATATGTGATTAGAGAAATGTAAAACAGTTAAATTCACTAATAGATGCATTTTATGTAATAGTATGTAATAAAATGTATTTAAGTATGTCAAATCAACATTTTGTATATTTGATTATATTTAGCTAGAATCATGTTTTTACTTCAGAGGTACATTTGTTGAGTTTCGTAGTAGTATGATAAATATATGTCCTGTTGGTAGAAGCTGTTCACAAGCTGAAAGAAATCAATTTGTAGAATTTGATACTGTAAGTTTATTTCACAGTATTTAGACTTGGAATATTGTAAACAAAAGGGGGATTTATATGTCCTGCTGTTTAGCTCCATATAGTCAAACCGTGAGAGAAATGTTAGCAAGACATAGGTTTTTTGTACATGCAAGCCAAAGTGTATGCGAGATCTTGTTTTTTCGTTCCAGTTATTGGTATTCAGTTTTAATATTTTTCATTACAGAAAAACAAAATAAGAGAAAAATTTGTAGGAGAATTATATAAAACATTCCCTGATGCTGGTTTACAGTTTGCTATAGGTGGACAGATTAGTATAGATGTCTTTCCTATTGGATGGGATAAAACATACTGTTTACAGTATGTAGAAAAAGGAGGATATAAAAGTATTCATTTCTTTGGTGATAAAACTCAAAAGGTATTTCTATGTTTTTTTGCCAAATATTCAGTATAATTTTTTTGGACTGCACTATGCACTATAGAATGACTTGCTAGCATGCAGGTTACTATACTTTGGATGGGTTAGCACAATTCCACATATTTCCACACTGTTTGCTCTATGGTGTCGCCTATAAATTATGCCCCCTTATCTCTATCGAGGATGCCCATTATTGGTTCTAGTACTGAAACAAACCAGAAGTTGCCACACGTGGTTACTGGTAGTTATCTCCCCCCCCCACCATACTTTCATACTAATCTATCTATATCTAGATAATATTTCTTATTTAGGTTTTGGCCAAGATATACATGTTATGTTAAAACTTTTTAATGTATATCAATTGAAAACAAGTCTATGTTTAATATAATATGATTTATATTGATTATGTTATTACAGGGAGGTAATGATCATGAAATCTATGAAGATAATAGAACAATAGGTCATACAGTAACTAGTCCAGAAGATACTAGAAAACAATTAACTGATTTATATTTTACAGATTAACTTATATTATTATATTAGGGATTTATATTATTGTTATATTATTGTGGGTCTGTTAACAGTGCTATGTATTAAGATTATTGTATTAGGCACATTTACATAAGTACTGGTAAATAATACATGTAGTAGACTGTTTTTTGTAATATTAAAATGCATTAGACAAGAGTTCAATCTTAATATTGCAGGTCTTTCTTCTGGCTTCAAATGTTACATATATTATTAGTTAGACAATTATTGACCTGACAAGGCCATAATCAACTCTCTGGACCATTGGATGACTGAGACATTGAATGGATTAGACTATTCACTCCTTTTGATCTGTTGTCAAACTTTCATTACTTCACTCAGAGTAAAGTAATTTGATTGATATTTCAATATCTTTTGTGTTCAATATCCATTTTTGAATGGCCAGCTTTTTATCTAATTTTTACATAATGCATCTTTAATATATATACAATATGTGGGCTATTTCAGGTTTTTAAAGGCACAAATTGAGTTTGTTATTCTAAAGAGTTAGGTTTTATACTGTCAAAAATTTAATACCTATTTATTCAAATACATGCATCATCTGGATATTGTTGAGATTGGTTTGACAATTTCTTCAAAAAATCTATTAAATTCTATCACCTCCAGATTTACATTAGTCATTCACTTTTGGCTATGGGGGTTATTTACCAAAACTTTCCAAAATAAGGATTTTTCTGCCTCACAGATAAACATTTTTTTTTCAACTTTATTGTATTCCTTTTGAACAAAGAAATTCCTTTTTTTTTTAATGTGTTCACTGTATTGATCATCATCAGTTAGTAAATTAAAACTTCAATAGCTTTAAGGAATATCAATATTCATCTTTTGTTTACTGTTGTTTTGTTGTTTGTGATCATTTATCATCATCATTTAGAAGAGTATACCAACACATCATGTTCAATACATTCAGCTACCTAACCTAGAATTATAATATCTCAATGTGCAATAATTTCACACAAATTAACTGTCAGATGAATATGTTGTCATCAGATACAATAATCTACTTATATAAAGAGGAGATCATATTTTTATTATAATGTTTTATTGGGGTTGTAATAAATAAATATATTTATAATACTTTGGCTTGTTTAATAGCAGTATTGTCTACCACTCAAGCATTGGGCCAAAATCTGTCAAAATATGATTATACCTAAAATCCCCAATACGAAGATGATGCTGATGTTTGGGTATTTAACTCCAAGAAATCTGTTTGCGGGAGGCAGCAAGTGTTCAATAAAGAATACAGATTGTTTTGTTGGGTTTTTTGTATGGATGAGTTTGAGTCACTCTGAAGGGTTTAGTTTTTTTCAATATCATCATTAAAGCTGAAAACAAAACACAGGTAGTATCATTCATATAAAATTTATTAAGTAAAATCATATGAGCAACATAAGAATTTTGATAAATAACTTCTAATGCGATATCCCAAACTCTTCTTAGGTTGAATCTTTTCTTTTACTTCATTATCCGTGTTTGCTTCTTTGAAGTCACCTGAAAATGAACAATTTCCCCGTTACAGGCTAACATGCATTACATGTCAACTTTTAAAACAGATATTTCATTCTCAATAAAGATTAATTTCAGTATTAAAAAATATGTTTTAAATTCAATAGATTCATGGTATAACAAAATATAGCTAAATCTATTAATCCCATTGAGGTATATTTAGAAATGGTTGAACTTAGCTAAAGATTAGAGTTAGCTACTATATTTCAGTAACAAAAAAGTGTACCAGTATGCGGTTTACTTAACTCGATGACTTTTTTTATTGCATGCTCTGTGAATTTAGGTTGAAATATAACAGGAATGTGTGTTTTCATATTGCATACACCTTGAGTTTTTAGAAATGTTTTAATTTCATAAATTCAATAATATCTACAATAATGCCGTATACGGAAAGGCATACGTTTTCCTGTGCTTGGTGTGTTAATTCCATTCTATATTATTTTAATGTATATAAAGCTTACAACATTTCCGTATGTAATAAGATTTGCGCTTTCTTTAGCTGGGCGTGTTAAATGTAATATATACAACCGCGTATATACCGCTAATTTGTACCGAACGGATTTTGAAATATTGTACGTAATTTTATCAACAAAAACAAATTCCTGTTAAAAAGAAAATGTCCTACCTCTGTCAGTATCCAAGGAAATATCAGTAAAACGCTCATCTACACTAACCAGGGGAATATCAATAGATGGAATGATATTCTTAACAGTTTGTGTATGTCGACGACGAAGTTTATTTTGATATTTTGGAACATAATCTGCCGTCTCGTTAGCCATCTGTCCTTCTACAATTATTTTTTCCATTTTAGCACTAAGCTTTATTTTCACTTTTTTGGGTCTTCTCTTGATTTCCGCCTCTTTATCCAATTGCTTAACTGTATTTGTTAATGTTTTAAAGAGTTCCAATCTCTTTTCAAGATCTGTAATAATTTTCAGACAAATTAAAAACATTTCAAATATTCGGACAACTTCGGTTTAGAAATGGCATGGGGGTTTTCTGCTCCCGCGACGCTACAGTCTACTCTTATTTCGAATTATAAATGTGTCCCATCCGAAAATCATGAAGTACTTTCTCGGCCATCACCTAGATAGAACCATGGACCTCTAACTTAGCCAGTCCACGCACTATACACCGAGTCACCGACCGTCATCACTGTACTTGGTAGTTCGTAAAGGAACTTCCGTTTATAATTTAAGTTATTCCCGTTTATAATTTTTGTTTTCGTTTATAACCATTTACTTACCGTAAGGCTTTGGAATGACTAATCCATTCATCTTTGCAAAGCCCTTTTCCATCTAAAGAAAAGACAAATCAAATTAATATCGCATAAACAATACAGATAACTAGATCTATTTCCGATCGATTTTTGACTATTTTGGGATTATTTAAATGCCTTTTGATAACTTTCACCTTATAGATTCTAATACTATTTTCATTAAATTATGGCAGTTAAAAAAGTGTACTCTAACAAAAAAACAAAAATAAATAGATAAACACATGACTATCACAGATTTGATGAAAATCTAATTCGTCAAAACAGCCATGATAGAAAATCTTATAATCTCCGTAATGGATCGCTAACACTTCATATTCATCATGGAAAAATGAATAAAAACGAAATGCATACCTTCCTTTGATATTTATTTGCAGTTATTAATCTCGTTCTATTTTTTTCTCTGTTTTTTTTTCTGTTATTTGTAATCTATTATTTGCGGAATTCACATGTAAAGTCACCGAAATGCTCAGCCCTTAATTGTGACGTCATAATCTAATCAGTATTATGACGCGTTTTATTTATGTCGTAAAACTTTGAACATAGAATTGCATAATATTTATCCATGTGGCTTTAAGTGTAACGGAAAGTTTTATTCTGCTACAACTTGAATAAACCAGTTTTGTACTTTTTTATTGAATGGCCAACAGTGAAAGTTTTGAAGAAACCAAGGTAATATGGCTCATATAGAACTTAAGTTGTATAAGTTATATTATATATGTATGATGAGTTATTACTCTACATGCATGCATACAGAATATTAAATACATCGTTAAGAAACAAAAAAGAGCGCTGCACTGAAATATCACTTCTCGGCGTTTTCTTTATATAGCCAAGGAATAATTCAAGAAATATATTGGGCCCGTTAAACATGCATTATGTGTTGTAAGAGCTAAATCTGCCTATTGCAGATTACAATACTCCTTGGAACAGACTGGTAAATAAAGTGTTGTTTCCTATTCCAACCCCCATAGTATTTATGTAAATATTATCTCGATATCGTAGTAAGATATGAATATTATAGAATAAAATAGTTTGATATTTACGAAAATAGTTGATTTATATTAGTTTCTAATGGCCACAGATCACTAATTATTTCCCCATTGACTTTAATGTTAATTCTCGTCTCTTAGACCGGCTGTAACTTTTTCCCAAATATTCGTTGGGTAGAACGCTTTCTGCCACAGATGGAGCAACATGTGGCAAACTCTTGCACAAAAGCATGTATGAGGTTCACCATGAAAAACTTGAGATACACAGGCTGGAAGTCCAGACAACTAAACAAGCAATTTTCGACCCTCCCTTTCAACGTAACCAACCTCACAACCCTTGTATCCTTCCGCCTCAAAATCATGGATATTCACCAAAACCTGGCAGAAAATGTATTTTTAAACCCTTTTCTTCAATCCTACACCAAAAAGTCAACAAAAATCGACATGCAAAAGGGGGAAAAAGGGAAAGGGAGAGAAGGACTAAAAATAACTTTCGCCCTACATTTTCTGACGGCCCATGAATATTTAGTGATCTGTGTCCTATATAGGAGTGAAACTTTAGGTATCACCAAAAGGCCTCTTTTATATGCTTCCCATATGTTCTGGCAACACACCGGTGAAAGAAAATCAAAATCAAAGAATAACTCCAAAAATGATGGCCCTTTAAGTATACATGCTGCTTTATGTACAACGGTGCATCTCAGGTCCCTGGGCCTTTTGTGCTAAAATTTAAAAAAATCTTTCTTATTAATGGCAGTATTTGAGTTTTGTGAAGAAATAAGACAAGTTACAAACAAATTACACAGAAAACACTCATAATCTGGATTTTTTTTCAAAAATATATTTTTTACTGCCATGTCATGAAAAATGTACACAATTTACATGTACCATCTTTCAAAAAACCAATAATTTTCCACTTTTTTAGATAGTCAGACTGGCAAGTAATATATTTTTGGAAACCCTGGGCAATATGCAAACAGAAAAATCACAAATCAGATGCATTGGTTGTAATTATAGAGGTCTGTACTGAAACATGTAACCCCACCCCCTTAATATGTCAATGACTGAATCAATCCTATCTTTGGTTGCACAGCTAACATTACCAAAGGAATCTGTCTAACAGCTATGTTTTACCATCCCTGGCTAATATGTGTACATAAAAACTAAAATAGGTGCAATAAATATGAATTATGGTTAAAAATAGGCCTTGATGAAAGAAGAAAATGCCATTTTTGGTCTATGACCACCCCTCTGTAACAAAAGGGTCACAGAATACACAATTTTCACGAATTTGAAAATAGTTCAATGTTTTCAACATCTCAAAACTCAGAGGCATCATACAAATCTTTATTGCAATTCTTGTGCTGAATCAAGATGTCTGGACCATTGCATCAATTGCCTGGAAAAATGAAGTCAAAAAGGCAGTTATGACAGAGTTGACAACATAAAAGAGGCCTGAAACGGGGCAAAATTAACATTTTACTGCTCTATAAGTAACATAAATGCAACAAACACCACCAATCCTAGATTTTGATAAGAAAATATTGACCATTAAGCTGACATTTACACATCTACACAAGTTTTGTATCAGGGTGTGGTCTTATTGGCCTGACATGTCTTAGGGTTCTGAGTTTGACATTAACCAAAAAAGGTTAGAAATCCTGGAAATGTACAAAATAACCATTTATTGGTGAAAAATAACATTCCTATCTGTAATTCAACAACAAATTCCAATTACTATAATTTAATTGTCAACACAGGTGCAATTAAATCTCTCAAAACACATAAATAAAAAAGGGTGGGGTGGGGCATTTATAGCCTCTCTAAACAGAATGGTGGGATGAAAAATGTCTATAAAGTCTGGGATATTGCTTCCTTCATGAAGGAAATACAAGAATTTAACGTTTCAAAGGGGAAAAAAATGCTTTTCCTGTCTAAATTGGTGGCAAAATTGAGCCAACCCCTGTTTTGAACATTTTGTACAAACCCATCTGCTGATTATTATTAACTCAGTGTTGCCAATTTTCAATTTTCTGTAGGAAAACTGGAGCTATTTCTCAACCTGACAAACTTATAGATTCCATCTAAGGTACATTAGCAATGGAAATAAGGGAAGTTTTAGAAATTTTGACTCTTTTGGGTAGGCATGAAGGCATTAATTTCTACATCGAAATTGGGGAATCTGTAGATTTTTTGTGAATATTCCTGATTTTTAGACAAAATTAGGTGAAATTACAATGTTGTTCACTTTGTCTGTGCTTTCTTAGGCTGAATACACTAAAATTGGACATTGAAGTATTTCTCTTACTGTTAGAAATTAAATAAAACCTGAAAATTGAGAAATTTGCAGTAAAATCACAATTTTTCTCCAAATTTTGATAATTTTTTTTTTAAAATTTAACATTTTTTGAGTTTTTCTCTTCTCAAAATATTTTATACATATTTTCTGACAATTTAGTCATCATGTTTTCAAAACTAAGGCATATCAGTCACAGCCATGTCATACACAGACAGGCCACAGATCACTAATTATTTCCCCATTGACTTTAATGTTAATTCTCGTCTCTTAGACCGGCTGTAACTTTTTCCCAAATATTCGTTGGGTAGAACGCTTTCTGCCACAGATGGAGCAACATGTGGCAAACTCTGGCCCAAAAGCATGTATGAGGTTCACCATGAAAAACTTGAGATACACAGGCTGGAAGTCCAGACAACTAAACAAGCAATTATCGGCACTCCCTTTCAACGTAACCAACCTCACAACCCTTGTATCCTTCCGCCTCAAAATCATGAATATTCGCCAAAACCTGGCAGAAAATGTATTTTTAAACCCTTTTCTTCAATTCTACACCAAAAAGTCAACAAAAAAACGACATGCAAAAAGGGGAAAAAGGGAAAGGGAGAGAAGGACTAAAAATAACTTTCGCCCTACATTCGTATTTAGTGATCTGTGTCCTAATGGGCGTTTGAGCCATACAAATTGGAGTTGTCTCGCTTGGGTCGCTTGGTGTAAAGTAAAAATCCTTTCTTCATTAGTCTCGGTCACCCAGAACCTCCTAGTCTTCAACGCACGGAGGGTCTGGGACGGTTCTCAATTTTTGACGAAAATTACTGGATAATCTACCCCATAAAAAAACCAAACATTTAGTTACGCATGCGCAATGGAACCTTTTGGCTAAAGTCTCGAATAAGTGCTAGATCTTATGAAGCCGGGCCGATTTTGCTAGATTCTATAAAGCGTGGTTGAAATATATCCCACAATTCACTTGGCACATCTATTATTAGAAACAAAATAGAGACGATGAAGAATTAAGAAGATTGTGAGAAGCCATACGTCTGATTCATGACGAGAGGAAATTACCATTTCAATTGTAACCTTTACAAACAAAATTTTAAAGAGTGTCATTGTTGACAAACGAGCTGTTTTGAAAGATTCAGTGCGTGGTAACTTAAAAGACTGGATAATCCAGACAATGACCTATTTTCCGTCAAATTTTGAGGACCCATCCAGACTAATATTCGTAGAATATTTGTGTGGATGATAGAGACTATTTCTTCATCGGTGCGGGCGTTCTACCCCATTTCATTTTATATTGTAAATGAACCCCTTGTGCTTTGGGTTCGTTTTTTGTTTGGTTTGGTTTTTACGGGTGGCGTGGGTGAACTTAAACGGTTTCCTTAAAAATATGAACTGGAAGGGTTTTTTTTAGTGACTTTCAATCCAGGCAGTTCATTGACCACCCGTGAAAAATGCCTTCTGTATGTTCTTGGGATTTCCGAGAATATGATGTTATAAAACTTATTTAACGTCGGGAATGGTATTTTTGAAAAAGAACTATTACCATACTTATTTTATCTCGATGGTAGTGTTAATGATAACTTGTGATGATGATTTTACACACGAGAAGAACGCTTTCAGATTTTTCCGCGGTGGATCAGTTTTATCATTAGCGTGCACGTAGACAAGCGATGGGCAGTTGGGATTTTTACTAAGAGTAGGACGTAACGCATCATACTGCACGCAACGACGTATCTACGTCATTTCGAGGAGCTAGCTAGCTGTAGACAGGCAGCCTAAGTTTGGGATGGTAGCGCATCTGTCGGGGCAAAAGTCCCCAGTATCACACGCATTCCGTCTTCATTAACCCAAATGATGCAGAAAGGTAGGGCGTTAAACTCGATTTCAGTTCTTTTCAAGGTTTTCTCTTTTTTACATAATATCATGGGGTCTGTTTGGATCTACGAGTAGGCTACCCTATTGTGTGCACGCTAACCACTTTACTGGTAAATATGTCAAGGCTATAATAGTGTTGCTTTTTTGTAACTATTATAACAAGCAAACGTTTATTGGCCCCATATTCTAACTTGTTGACCGGTGTTGGCTGAGAGGTTCCCGCGTGGTTTCGCCTTAGCAGTGGTGCAGGACTGAGGGCAGAAAAAATGACTAGTCATTCGTAGGGGACAAAAAAACGAGGTACCATGTACATGTACACAATTGAAATTAAAAATAAGAGTATAATCCGTAGCGCCGGATAACACACCCCACATAACACACCGCGTGTCGTGTGCAGAAAAGTGGGACGTTAAACCCCATTTCGTTTCTAACATGTCGATTATCACGTCAAACTCTATTAGGCTACTGTTGATTTATCAAACACCTCCGCAATATTCAACTGAGTGCAAACAAGGTTTGATCCTTGCTAAAATGTCACACTTCCATCCCACAAGAATGTTATAAGTGTATCCTAGTTGATGTAAACTTATATCATATATATGTCCATATATACATCTGCGAACGAACTGACCCACAGGCATGTCGCTATTTCCCGCCCATAAGGACCACAACTTCCGGCTTCTTGATTTCCGACATGATCATGAAATCTGCACCATGTTCGGGAACTTTAGCCACACAATGCTTTAATAATATCTATAACAAAAGGAGTCGCATTTAAGTAACGGGTCACACTCTTCATTGATAGAAAAAAAAATATAAACAATATTTTGACATCTTTCGTACAGATTAATTCTCTACGGCTTCAAAAAGTGCAAAGGATCAAAATTCAACTTAGTCCAGTTTTCCTAGTTGCTTTTAAATCTGTCACGAAACAAACTGAATTTAAAAATAAATGATCGTTGAGTTCTAATACAGAAACACATGTTTTACACAGATGGAATATCTCTATTTAAAATAAAGAGAACCACTGTGGCTCAGTGAGTATGACGTTGGCTCGTAAACCTTGAAATGCCGTTTTCGTGTTGGCCGAGAAGGGTCGTCGTGATTTTCCGGCGTTGCTCAAACTTGTTAGTGGAGCTGGACGGAGGGTCTGGAAAGGCACAGCGTGTAGTCGTTCGTTTGGGGCGAAAAACCGTGGTCTCTTGTACATATTGGCGTGCGACTAAAATAATCTTTGAAAGTTGGAATTCAAAACAGGGGTATTGTCACTGCCTGGGGAAAGTGTTAAATGGCCTGTACAGCTAACATAAATAATGCGCCCCCCCCCCGCCCCCAAAAAAACATCATCAAAGAAAAATCGAAATCCCTTACAGACTTCGAAATTTCTAAACTTGATTGTCACTACACTATTAAACGACGTGTTTAGCATCCAGATATCCAAATATATGAATTCCAAAAATCTTACTGTACAATTGGCAAAATATTGGTATCGTTATTGTGACGAAACTAATTAAACCTATCAAGTTTATAGTCTTGGAGAGGCATATAGCGATTGGGAAACACATTAACAGACCACAATTTAATGGAAAACAATCAATGGTTTTATTCTTACGGCACGACGTTTCAACAAGTATCCCCTTATCGCTATCAAGCACAAGTTTAAAGGTGCATTATTTAAGCGCTATATCTGACTATTTTTTAGACATTTATTCATATGACAAGCCTGTTTCCAATTCTCTAAATTATTGGGTGGCTGTGATTTACAAGGAATTGAACACGATAATATGGATAATTGAGACGAAGTCGTAACTTCACCCAGAATAAAGTAATATTATGAATGCAAGGACGGCCAGTCCTTTTTCTAATTCAGCATAGGAGCTTTTAAAATGGTATGTCAACAGAATATTCCGATCTGTATTGGATGTATCAGTGGACGTACTATTAGTTCGAGTATAGTCTAATTAACGTAGTTCTTTGCAGTTTTTTTTTGTCGATTTGGAATCATCTTTCACCGTCAATTAAATTGAACCACAACTACTTTTGAAACTGCCCTTTTAAACGGACATGACATCGCTCAGCATTAAGAAGTTTGAATGAAATCTTCAAAATCTCCATTTTTCATTTTCTGTTTTTGAACTATTATACATTATGTAAGAGCTGTGACTATTGCATGTCTTTATTTTGGCTTTAAATGTTACATAAACTATTATTTAGACATTTATTCAAATGACAAGCCTGTAACCGTGATTTACAACAATATTGGCCGTGATTTACAACAATATTATTTAGACATTTATTGAAATAACAAGCCTATATCCAATTTTGTAGACTGTCGGATGGTCGTGATTTACAACAATATGAACACTCGCGAGATTTAAAAATTTAACTAAGTCAAACGGTCGTAACTTCGCCCAGAATAAAGTAATTTGAATGAAATTTCCAAAATATTCCCTTTTCATTTTTTATTTTTGAACCATTATAGCAAGAATGTTCAGTTCTAAATCTACATTATGCATCTTTAACAAACAGAAGCTTTTAAAAGAATATTTCAACAGAATATTCTGATGTGTATTGGATGTATCAGTCGAAGTGCTATTAATTCGAGTATAATTAAAATAGGTTTTTTTTGCAGTTTTTTCGATATGGAATTATCTTTCACCTTTAATTAAATTGATTGGACTACTTCTACTTTTGAAAATTATTTTATACACCACCTTCACCCCCTTCACGTCTTTTTTCGGTGGCCTGCTAATGTAGTCAATTCTTGTAGACTAATGTGCTTGGATGAAGAGAGAGAGAGATAGAGAGGGGGGGGGGCATCAGATTTTAATAGATCAAGTTAGAGTACTATTTCTCTATGGAAATAACCAGATAAGCTTCGTTATTGGAGATGGGGTGTAACGTCCACTCAACACAAACTAGATCATTTCGGAACTAACATTTGTGTAAATTATTATGGTCCCGTAGCCACTGGGGCGGCTATAGGGGAGGGGGGGGCCTCCCAATCGAATTAGTCCTCAAAAATAATGATTTCTTAGGCGTATTCTTGGCCGGCCACATCCTCGGCCCTCCAAAAAAATCAGTAGCCTCCGCCCCAAAATTTTATGAGCTGGCTACGGGCCCAAATTATTAGCTTATGCGCACCGCAGGACATGGAAAAAAAAACATCGAGGTAGGACAGGCGACTCTACTCCTTGTCACGCACAACCGGGGAATCGAACCCAGTTGACTGAATGACAGACCTTACGATATTTTGATTGACATTGATTGCAAAGAATAATATCAGCATTCGAATTTCGACATTAAATCCAAATTGAATTTTGGTCGAGTAGACGCGAGACATTGTGTGAAGCGGCAATCAGATACATTTCTTAACTTCTGTCGCACAAAACGTGTCTTATCCTGAAACAATTATAGCGCTGAAAGGGGCTTGAGACTTGAATAAAGCTTTCTTAGACTTAGAGACGTTAATTCTATAAGCAACTAACTGCTATAAACCTGGGACGACTCCGTCAACATCATTTGATTTTAATAGGGCAAGACATAACCTTATATTATGCATAAGATAAATGTGATATGTAAAAGTAAAATAAACGTGCTGTATATATCTATAAATATGTTTGTGGTTTTAAGATGTGTGGGAGTTAATGTAAACTATTTCCATGTATAGGATGATACAAGAGACCCTGTAAAAGGGGGGACCACCAACTTGTATTATCAATCTAGGAGGTCAAGTTGAATATATTTTAAGTTTGTAGTGAAGATGAGATCACAGGGAGATGTTTCCCTTGTAAAGATTAGCATTCTAACACTTGCTTCCACCGCCCTCCATCCATCTTACCACCTCGTAGCCTTAGTCTTCCTATCTGTCTCCCGCTCTCTCAACGCACCCTGTAAGATACATGAGTTTTCATTCCGTAATACAGCACTCGAATAAGTCATGGGTCACACTAAAAAGATATCCCACTGCCTTTTGCCCTCGGGGTGAGGGTCGTGATGACGTCACGGCACGAGACATTGATTCCCGGCGCCTGGAGGGGTGGGATCATTCGCCATCTTGAGATCTGAGTATTTTGTTAAATATCAGAAAATATCTAAAGAAAACTATTTTATACGTAAAAAAGAGGTAATGTTTGAAAATACGTCAAGTGGATGGCGCCTTGTTGCAGTATGGAAAGTCTACCGTCTTATCGTGATGACTGCTTGACATGCGTTCAAGACTTGCAATAGAAAAAAAAACATTTCTAAAATAAACACTGAAGATGAAAAATTTCCTTTTAATACAGTTATATTATTGTGTGAAGTGGTGCACTTGTATTTCTCAGCAGTGGTTGGCGGGAGAGAACCTTCTATCAACAAATGACTACATTGATAGACTTGAACTGATTTTAAAAGGCACATGTCTATGTCAATGTTATATTATCAAACAAAGCAAAAACATGTCACTTAAAGTCCCATTTCTAGACTCATCGCATAAAATGGTCAAAATTATACCATTGACCCAAGTTGGAGTAAAATGAAAGGAAATAAAATCGGGTTTATCGTCCTACTGTTGTGCTCCGAGGCTGGGCTTCTTATTAAGGGAGGGAAATTTTGCCCAAACAGCGGCGATACCCCACCAAACTTGTCCCTGGTGTTTGTTTAGTGCCTATGGTCTGTTCAAGATCCACCTATTGTTATTACAATTGAAAACATGGGACCGCGCGAAATGTAGTCAAGGGTTGCAGTTTCTTGGACGTTATAATTTCAAGCCGACGTGCCGGTTCGAATGTAGTCTCGGTCACTCAGAACGGTGACATCACTTCCGGAACTTGAAGCGTTGACGATTTAGGTAGTCGTTTGTTGGTGTATGGAGGGTTTGGGGTGGGGTTAGATTAGAAATGAGCCTTTAAAATTTCGAACAAGTGTTATGTAAATGTGTAAAGAATATCATTGTGTTACATATAGGAATATCCACGCCAAGTAACATGATAGCATGTAATATTTTTAATCTAGATTGATGTGGATTTAAGCTTGAACTTTATTTTATTTCTTTTACCTTCAGGCAATTCTTAGTTTATTTACTCATGTATATATATATGTGTGCTCTTGTTAACCCCTCATATAAGATTTTATATTGTTTGACATATATTTAAAATATATAAATATAATTATAACGGCAAATATGGTCACGCGGATTTCCAATTACTATTTTTTAGGATGGTTGGTCACACTTTTCGTTCTTTCAGGTCACAGAGGTCGGTTCCAATTTCAATATGAAGAATATTTCTACTAAACAAAATTATGACACATGCTGTATTTGATTTTTACCTTAAATTCTAAAGCAGTATAGATTATTTATAAGGTGGTGTTTTTATAAATAAAAATATTACCACATTAAGGAATTCATTTGGAAAAAAGGGACAAGTGGCGGCACACATTTGGCCAATTTGGTGGTGTACATTTGCTTGAAAATCGTTTTCTACATATTAAAATTTATGTTAAAGTGCATTGTGCAGATGAGTAATATCGAATACGTCTCTAGAAGTCCCTTATTTCAAGGTCATATGGGTCGACCTGCGCATAAGTAACCTACTCGAAGCAGGTGTCACAGTCTTTGAATTTCTTTTTTTTAAATTGATAAAGGTCATTGAATATTGAAAAAAAGACGAACAACAATTATTATCTGCTCATCTTAATTCAACAAAATATTTAAAACAATTTATCTGACACAAAGCTGAGAAAATATTTGAACATTTCTAGTCTGTAATCTGATCAGAAACGAGGCTATTATGTCCAACATGGCGTCCTAATTAGGCGCCAGTAAACGTGATTTCATGTTAGTTTAAAGTGAACGATATACTTGTTAGATCATTGTTAATATATCAAGTTAATGGTCTTTATATTTTCTATTTATTTCGTTTTGATTTAGCTTACATACCTCAACATACAGTTTAAAAACGTGTAACTTGACTGGTCTGATCAAGTCACGCCGGAACGTGGGCCTACAATAGACCTACTTCTCATATTGTTCACTGTGCTTAATCATTGCCGATTTATGTATCTTAAATAAAATAATTATACACCCTCTTATTTCTAATGTGTAAGTAAAATAACGTTAAGTATGTTTGTCATCATAAAATATAATAAAGTTACATTAATACCCTAAAAGGCGTGATTTAACGCTTTTTTATTCGTGAAATTCTGATAACATATTTTGATGTCAGTTTTTATATTGGTTTAACCTGGCTAAATCCATAAAATCTTGATAAATCGTCATACGAAATAGATGTGAATTATTCAACTTAAAACGGCAATAATTATATGTAAGCCAGACTATCGGCAATTAATCATACTAAATTTTGAATCTATTCATGTTATTCTAATAGTAAGTGCAGGAGGACCGAATTACACGAAAAGATTAACCTGCGGAAAATATCAATTCAAGTGAATGGATAAGATTAAGAGTTTATGTCCGGAGCATCCTCGTCCAAACGTAGCTTAGTATCAAACTCAGTTTATTGTGTATCCATAAAATTGTACCTAATTAGTTGTTATACTTGTTAATCTTCTATATATTATATTCATTATTTAGAGAAATTGTGTTCTATACATGTATTATGTTTTTGTGTTTATTTTATATAAAGACTGGGGGTGTTTGTTTTGGATTTTTTTTTTTTTTTATAAATAAATAACAATGTCGCTGTC
Organism: Patella caerulea; assembly: GCA_036850965.1. Classification (NCBI taxonomy): domain Eukaryota; kingdom Metazoa; phylum Mollusca; class Gastropoda; family Patellidae; genus Patella; species Patella caerulea. The sequence continues at coordinate 13,553,748 of JAZGQO010000014.1, read as the reverse complement.
GCTACTTTAACAATCACAGAAGACACAAGTATACGTAAAACACATAACATAGTTCTGACCCTGATTAGTTCATGCACAAAATATGTAGGTATAAATCTGTTGATCATAATAAAAACATTTTGGAAAACATGCATTTAGGCCTAATTCTCTCAACGTTATCAAGCAAATGCTGTTTATACAAGTGGTTTAGGATTATTTAAATATACAAGTAAGAGATTTATCAGTAATCTATAGGGTAACCATTTAAACATGTTCAATACAATTACAGTTCAAAAGGAAATAAATCTTTTAAAACCATATACACAGGATACATAATATTTGTAGACTTTGGTACTGCTACGATTAGTCACTAAGAATAATCGTAATAACGATATGTATGACGATATTATGACTAGCGTGATATCTTTATTAAAAAAGGTGGCATACTAATCAAATTAGAAAATGGTAGATATAAATTAATTCAATTGAAAGTTAAACTACAATAAATAAAAAACCTTGATTAATGTACTTTCTCAACTAATTATGACACTTGGCATATGGCAACACCAAAGCTTGGAATTTTTTACCTTCCCTCACAGATTTTTGAAATGACTGAATTATGACGGTGTGTAATTGACAAACTGATCGACATTGATGAAGTTGTCTAGATAAATTGGGGATTACGAAATGGGCCAAGAGGAAATGGTACATTATGACATTTAATTGTTATAGTGTTCCCAAGGGCAAAACCCCATCTTAATTTACTACTTAATTCCCTCTTGACAAGAGATTAGGTATAGAAAGGCAATTAAGTGTGATAATATAAGACAGTTCGATTGTTTTTAAGTGGATACAAATCACAATTTAATTCTATAACATGTTTAATGATTTAATTAGAAACAAAGAAAACCTTTAAACAAATTTCGAATTCTAAGAAATAACTGAACTTGCAGATTGCATTGGATCATTCCCAGACCCCAGTTCACTCCGGTGCGTCCTTAATTCCTTAATTTCTTTAATTTTTATTGAAAACACCAATAGTAAATATTTGGAGATTGGTGAAATCTGATCAAATGAAATGGAATGGGGTTCAGCGTCCTCGTCTACACCAACCGGGCTAATGAAGATTGACAATCGGGCATACTGGGCATACGTGTACTGGGCATATTGGGCATATACATTATGCAGTGTGCTATGGGTGGAAATAGTTGATTGGGCAGTGACTCTGTAGCCACGACCTTTAGGCTTCTTTTACGCACGTGCCAATGTGTACCCGAGGTCCACTCGTGTACCTGCACACGTGCATGTTAAAAAAAAAATTGACTGTTGGAATTCAATGAAGTATAATTTCCCCAATAGCACAATGAGACAGAAAAGTAGGGAGAGAGATAGACAGAGACAGACACAGAGAGAGATGAGGGTGGGGGGTTAAAGTTCAATCGACACAAACTAGGTCATTTCGGAACTAACATCATATGGTTTACTTTTATTTCAACAGTAAGACGTTAAACATTGTTACTTTCATATAATTTCGTTTCGTTTGTCATTAAGTCGAATGAGAAATCAAACCAAAGGGAAGCTAGCTGTACAAGTTATCATGAACCCAAACTAATTTTTGTTGTACAATAATCTCCAATTAACAGGTGTAAATGATGCCACCTCTAGTGAGAAAGTGTTTCTAGTTCTTTGATGAATATACAAACCCAACCAATAGTAGTAGCATTACATTTACTTAATGAAGATGATCTGATTACTAACCAATTTAACTGACTAGTAAACATAACGCATTTAACATGATAACATAGATTTGACCAAAACATATTTTCGTTTGTACATTTCGAACAATATCAAATTAACAGTATACTAATAAGTGAATTAATATAAACTTGTATTACTCAAAGAGATTTAATTCTCGTTGCAGTTCCCGCATACTCCTTAAACCCAATCTTTTAGGGGCATTTAGTAACTGGAAAGAGCAATAAACTATAATGCATACTTATGGAAGAACAATTACTGATATTTTAGATGACGTTTCGAAGAGTAATTGTTCTTTAGTATGTGTTGGAGAATAGTATCAGAATACTCTTCGAAACGTCTCCTAAATAAATCAATAATTGTTCTTCCATAAGAATGCGTTATAGTTTATTCCTTAAACATAAGCATCAAGATCGAATACTACTCGGATGTTTCTGTCATTGAACCCGGAATGTATAATAATGTAAGTACACGTATACAATAGACAACTTTGCACATTCAGCATATTTGGTCGTATTTGGATATGATTATGATGTTTATAAGATTATCGTCATCAGTAACAACTTCTGACCAATGGCAATAATACCGGAATGTTGTCTTTTCCCTATAACGTCACCAGTTGTAGCATTCTCATGAGAAGGCAGGATATCAAATAAAGTCAAGTGGATCTACTTATCTGTAACATCATCAATATCATCTCTAGCATACTTACTAATTATAGCATACAATATATATAAACATCTTATTGTGGTTAATACAGGAGCTAACCTTGACACCATGTGAAAAGGGAGGATTATTTTGTTTATTTGTCATTACACAGTCATCATTATTACTAATACAAGTGAATGGTTAGCACGTGCGCGCTGTATCATAAAGTCTATCATTGAGTCAATTGGCGTTGTTTCGATTCCCCGGTTGTACGTGACAAAGAGTCGGATCGCCAGTCCAACCTCGTGGGTTTTCTCCGGTTCCTCCTACTGCTAAAGACACCGACGCGAATAATGGAAGAACAATTGAACCTTATGTTAGTCCCGAAGTGACCTAGTTTGTGATGGAATCTGGGGTCGAGAGTAGCTATTAATTCACTGTGTAAGCCAAAGATTGAAAAGTTCTACAAATGTATTCTAACTTCATCCTCTTGAGAGGACTTGAAATGGAGAAAAGAGAGAAATGGGGTTTTTAACGTTCACTCGACACAAACAAGGTCATTTTGGGACTAACATATGGTTTCAATTTTATTTCAACAATTCGCTTGCGCGTAGGGGTCTTTAGCAGTGGGAGGAAACCGGAGTGCCCGGAGGAAAGCCACGAGGTTGAGAAGGCGCCCCTATCGCCATGCCACATACGCTCACACCGGGGATCGAAACCACAGCCGCAATCCAGAGGTGACCGGTCAGCTAGAGGTCAAAGCGCGGCACTCTAGACCACTACGCCATCCCACCCCACCCCACTTGTCTTGAAATGGGGGAGGTGTTGGGGTATTAGTTTATGATTAGTTAGGTGGATTTTTATTTTAATAACATACAAGTATTCTAATAAATAAAGAAACAGACTTCAAAACAAAATAACATGATTCTAAATATAAATAGAAATAATAGGATTTAATGTAAAATAAGATGTTTAAAAAAATAACATGTTTTAAAAAAATAACATGTTTTTAAAATAAAATAAAATAATACGTTTTGAAATTTATTAACATTCAAAGTATTCAAATTAAATAGCTTGTTTTATAATATATATTACTTGTAATCATAGTTTTGAAAGAAAAAAAAATAAATTCTAATTTTGTCAAATTCTGACAAGTGAATGGCATGATTCCTACGTGATTTATCATATTATATCTTTATATGATTTACATGTAAATATAATAATATTAATTTGTATGAATATCAACTATCTGCAGACCGTTTAGTTCTCACGCTTTTTGTCATTATATTTCTCCCCCAGAGCACTTTCAGACGATTATTTTATACATCATAATGCTGAGATCGTGGTTGATAGTCCAAATTTAATAAAGCATGAATATCCAAAGTGGGCGTCAAAAATCGCCTTACCAACGTACAGTGTTTATTGAAGCAAACTTAATCTGGATTTAATTTTATATATATTCATATAAATTTGTTTTTTCTACGTGTGAGACAAGTAAGCAGAGACCACCAATAATAAATTTTCAGTCGGCCAACAGCGACATCATCATGAAGACAATTCTCACAGGGACATTTTTATAGAAGTTTTGAATCAGTCGTTTATATTATGCTGGATTTCCGAACGAGGCACCAAGTTTTAACTTAATAAAATTGATGCTAAAGGATGAAATTGTCAAAAGCTAAATACCAACAAAATAGAATTAATTTGGATTTATTAAGTCCATTATTGGGCGTCATGTAACTCATATTATTCTGTAGTGTCATGGTGAAATCAATCAAGAAACCCGTGGGCGTAAAAAAAATGACACCACATCCATTTCACCATATACCAATGTACTACAATTTGAAATCTACGTACAAGTCCCAATGCACAAATATTTTTATAAATTTCGTGGATTCTGCATGTGATAAGGTGTAAGAAAAAACAAATTTACTTATTGTCCAGTTAACTAGATGCGGATTTTGCTTCAAATGTGGTGTATAAGGCAATAAAGAGAAGATCTTTTACTAGTGATGATATATCTCTATTACAAATATATAATTTCCATAGATTCGGTAATGAGATCATTTTTTAGCCGTCGGCAGTTAACTAGTATAATAAAAGAATTAATGTCTTTATACGAACAACACGAGTAGTGATTGAATACGCCCTTATCTGAATCGGAAACTTTTCCGGGTGCTACGCAATTCTGGATCTACCTTTTTCGGAGCGAGCTGGTGTCTAGATTTCTCATTTGCATTTTTTCGGATAACACATTGTTTTCATGGTCTAAACTGTACAGAAATTGATAATTTAACATTTAATAAAAAAAAAAACGGTAGATACTATATATATTCCGTCTTTCATTCAATCATAATAAAACAAAATAAGGCCCTTCAAAAGATATTAGCGAATATTATACTTGTTCTGGCTTGTTTTGGCGATATCCCGTTTTTTTTTTGTCAGTAATGATGCATGCATGTTGTGTCAGGATATCTTTGCATACTGAAAGGAATTGAACCACATTCTAACTGATATTCCTGCGAGAGATTAAAAATCTTCAAAATAACGATCAAAGACTTAAAACTTTAAGTTTATAATTTAGAAAATGATTTTATTGAAATTCAATAAAGTTTGGTATTTAGATCAGAATTTTTTTATGAAACAATTATTCATATATACGTTGACAGTAATTTATCAAACGATATTTTCCGGGAAGAGTTACGCGAAATAGATAATTATCATGATGAATGTCTTGATTCGATATAATTTATGAAGGTTGATATTTCCTAATTTAATACGTCATTAGTTTCTTTTCTTAAAAAAGCAAACGCAAAAGAATGGAATGATTTAGAGATTTTGTTTAATGGTCAGACAAACACATTTAATCCATTATTGTAGTTGCCATTGAACTTGTGTTCCTTGCCAATGTAGACTTCATAATTTCATCTAATGACTACTTTCCCAAGTGGTCATAGCCCTTTAATATTTGGATCAGACGATCTGCCATTGAGTCAAGGAGCGGGATTTCGATTCCCTATATGTACGTGACCAGGTGTAGGATCATCTGTCCAACCCCATGGGTTATCTCAGGGTCCTCCGGTTTCCTCCAATTGCTAAATGATGTTAGTCCCGAAATTCCATAGTTTGTGTCGACCGTCGTTAATCTCCCTCTCCCTCTCTCCCTCTCTCTCACCCTCCCTCTCTCTCTCTCTCTCTCTCTCTCTCTCTCTCTCTCTCTCTGTTATATACAAATTAACCTGAGTGGAATAGAAAAGTAGGAAGTCAAACATTCATTTCATTTCTTTTATACAAGATTTTTTATGCTATATGTAATATACGTCACAATCTGAACAAAATATAATAAAGAAGAATGAATAAATACACGACACACGTGCTTTAAGAAATTACAGTTTTATCTTTAATATTAAACAGTTTGAAACACCAAGGGCACAATATGGTCGTGGAAATATTTTACATTTAAAAAATGTATTTTATTTACATTATTACATATATTTGAAATAAGAATTGTTCCGTGGTATGCAAATTATTGCTTGGTGTCATTTTCATACCGTGCTGTGAGACGCAAATTACACGGTGGTTGTATTTCGGCAGTTCTATAAAAACCATATGTCTTCCATCTTCTTGTACCATGGTGTCGATTATACTTGTTGATTTGTATTTAATTGTGGACCGGCCGGCTATGTACCCATACTGATTAAGACGTAATAAACAAGAGTATATAATCTAGAATTATTTATTTGTTAACAGACATCCGTCATTATTAAATGATGAGATCTGGCGTATATCTATCACTGTCTAGGTTGTTACACCCTGCAGCGGATGGCATGACACACTCTTCTAACGATATCGTCACGTTCTTTCACACCTTGTGCGACACCCGTATCTTTAGAGTGTCCGTTCTTAGAATCATTGTTTTTCTCTGATCTGACATAAATAAAACTCCACAGAAAACAGGGTTACCGTAATTTATCGTTACGCTTTAAACATAAAATAATAAATGTTTCAAAATCTGAACTAAACAAAAGTCTGTGGGTGTTCTCGGCATCAAAAAGACACCAAGAGAGCATCGTGTGTCGTGGTTTAACGTTGCAGATTAATCTGTTCCGGTTAGATTAGATAATTTTGTTCGGATTGCTTTAGTGAATGTACTCTGGACATTTTTTTAATATATACGATCTCTGAAAACATATGCCGCGGTCAGATAATAAAAGAAAACATGGCTGATATAAATGATTACTGTTCAGCATTTTGTACTCAGCTGCAAATACCGGACTTTTCAATAGACATCTTGATATTTTAAAGAAAACGAACTATTTTCTTCAAGTTATAAATATTTCGAACATCCTCGAAAATTATAGTGTATGTTTGCAGAAAATCAAATTTGATTATCGGAAAACTATTTTAAATCAAAACATAGATGGGGCTTTTATTATACCCATACGTTAACAGTATTCCATCAATATAGTGGTGTTGGGAGCTAAATCACTCCCAAAAGTGTCTAAAGAGATGTTTTAGGGGGCAAAACATCCCGTTTTCCGACCAAACTGAGCTAAAACGGGTCGTTCTCCGCACAAAATATGCCAAGGTAACCGTTTTCTGACAAAATATGCTAAAGCATTCGTTTTCTGACAAAAATTCAACTGTCAGAGATTTATGTAACATTTATGTAATATTCATAAATAAATTCGGGTAGAAATATTACAGATCTCTCAAACATGAATGATAACTGGACCAGACACGAGACATCAACATATTTAAATCGTATTTATTTGCGGCATTGCATACAGGAAAATATAGAAACATTATATAGTCCTAGCCAATAATAAATCTGTAAACCCACTTGATGTTAAAGCAAGCAGACGAAAAGCCGACAAATAAACATGTGGTCGACACTTACAATTCAAAGAAATATACGGTAATAAATAGAAAGAGATTTAAAAACTACTTGATGTTGGAATAAATGGTGTCTTTGTGGGAGAAGATGGCTTGGTCATTAAGTCAAGATGAATGAGTGGTTAAACGTCTAATGAGAAGATCTCCGCTGACCACTCGTTAACACCATCTAATTAAAACGTCTTGTTAATGAGCTTTAGCTATCTTAATACGTGCCCATCTTTCAATACCCACCAACTCTTGTATTCCATTTGGTGATATATTGGCAGGGTTTTCGCTCTTTTATTCTTGCCCTTGCTGCTGTGTCTGCAATATGTCATACTTTGAGACGACAGTTACACTAGATGGCAGTTATGACATGATGACCATTGTGTGGATTCTAACTGTGTTTTATCGTTTTAAGTAGTTTTCAACAAGTTTTAATCCATAACATCCTATTAAAAGTTATTCCGCCTTTTCTGCAGCTTCAAATTTAAGTTGAAATAAAAAAAGTGACCGAAGCAATGGCTTGGGTTGGGGATGTGTGTGATTGGAATCAGTCAGTGTACAATAAAAATTTCAGCAAAAGAATTCTAGAATGCAATATCTTAAAAAAAAGAATGATAATAAAAAAAACACATGGAATGTCACAGATTCCCAAACAAATTTTATTGATAAATTTTGTCTGTAAAATTAAGGATTATCGGAGTGAGTTTGCTATTTTGAATAATTTTTCATGTTAACGTTTGGGTGGAGATCCGAATTCTTTCCTTTTTATTGTAATTAACTACCAAAATTGTCATGACGTACGGGTAGGTTTCAAAGTGCTTTGATTGATTTATTAATTGATTACAGATACAAGTACACTTCATAGAAATTAATTTTTTTTTTTTTTATTCCTTGCAGATAAATGAAACAAACATTTTATATTTATATCATTTTGCCACCTTGTTTTCCAAATAAAATATGGTTCGCCTTTACCTAAAATTTACCTAACATCTTATTTAGATTTACATAGTGTTTGGAATCAGCTTTATATAGTAAAAGTTCCTTAGTTTACCTGATTCAGCGCATTGTTGACTCAAGTGGCGTGGTTTCGCTTCCACCGCCTGTGCTTTTCAATGGGGAGGATCCCTTGTGGGTTTTCGATGGCCTACACTACATGAAGATCTGGGGCCGGTTGCTCAAAGCTCCGTTATCTTTTAACGATCCGTTAACTCCATGTTAACGGATCGCTAACTTTAACAGAGAGAAAGACTGTTGCTGGAAGCCCCGTTAACTTTAATGTGTCGTTAACTTGGCGTTATATTTAACGGAGGTTTGGGGCTCCGTTATCTGTTTAATGATGGCATTAGTTGGCTGTAGCAAAAAGTCATAGATTACCAATGTAGTTTTCAAAAGAACATTCTAGAGGGTTGGGCGATGCGGGCCTATTTTCTATAGGATTAAATTCTATACTATTCTACAGAATTGGTGGACCATAGGAAATAATGGCCCCATAATTCTGTAGTGCAAATCCCATAATTTTTCCTACAGATTTACGCTAAAATAAAGTATTCAATAGTTTTTTTTTCTGTTGTAAATTCTAGTCTACAGTCATATTTTTGTCTTTAATCTAGTTTTGTGAACAGACTGCACAGTAATGTCTCGCTGTCTTCAGTTTCTTGTTAATAGTAACTTCTATGAAGTTGTTATACATGTACATTGAAATTAAAATTTTTAAATTCAGCCAATGATCAAACAGTCTTCTCTTGGATTAACTTTAATGAATCCGTTAGCTAACGGATAATGGAATTGACTTTCCAGCAACCGAAATTTAACGGACCGTTAACAAACGACACGTTACAAAGATAACGATCCGTTAGAGTTTAACGGATCGTTAAAATAACTTAGTTTTGAGCAACCGGGCCCTGACCAGTTGTAGTTGAATGTTCAAGTGGCATATGAGCGGCTCTTGACTTTATGACGTCAGACATTTATTAATCAACCAGCGTTAATGTTTCTAGTGAGTTACCCAAAGTTCCGTTCACCTCAAGCCAATAACTCGCTGTTACAGAACGTTTCATTGGCTAATCTCTCACATCATCCAGAACGCGGGTTATATAACAACTCTTCCAGATCGTAGTATAGTATAAAAGACAAGTAAAGCGAAATTTTGAACTATAAAAAACGAAACGAAATAGGATCCGTGTTTTAATCAAATTGAATGAATTTGGCCAAGGAACAAAATCTTATCGGCGAATTCGAAGAATTAAAGTTATAGAGTTATAGTAAATTAACCGTCCATTGGTTTGTAACGAGAAAAGCATATCATGCTCCAAGTACGACACTCGTCACAAAAACCGAAGCATTAAATTAAAGCAAAACTGGGATGATTCTAGATGTATCACAACTATGCCAATATCTCTTTTATTTAAAAGTGGTACTGTCTTTTTCAAAATGGGAAACATATCGTGTCCCGCGTACGACTCAAGTCACCACTACTTACATTCCAATTTCATGTAAACTCTTCATCGTGTATTGAACAGATCGACGACCGTTATCAGAAAATAGAAAATATATCTCCAAAATATATCCAAGTTTACCCGATGGTGGTCGCATCTGGGATTCTTTGTGAAAAAAGAGAGACATGTCGAGCAATGGATAAATTTGTGTTTAATATATTTTGGTAAATTTTAAATTGTTAATATATGTACATGTCTGTTAACTGGGGCTGTTTCAAATGAAATAAACCTGTTTCTCGCCATAGAATTGACACGTTTTAATGGTATATATTAGCATATAATTAGCCATTAACTTGAGACACATTTAGATTTTGTTTAAATGGTTTAAAATATCATAATTAGGCGACCGTTGGTTTAGAGAGTGACGTGTATGTAAAATGTGGCTGTGTACAAATTGATGTAATATTGGCCCAGCGAGTGTTAGAATTTGATTAAAACCTTTTGTATGGATAACGCCCACTAATCTGTAGTACAGAGAGTGATGTGAAGATAATGCCAGACATATGTTGTAAAGTCTAAAAGATTTTTCAAGTGCATGATTTAAATAGAACAATGATAGATATAAAATATTCCATCCGAAAGAAAGGAATTACTAAGTATTACACTTTGTACATATTCGTGTGTATTGGAAATAAATTTCATTGGAATCGCGACAGATCCGTCTTGAATATGCAAATCATTTTCATATAATTTGAAGAGTAAAGAGGTGACATTCCTGAATAAATAGACATAATAAAAAGTTGCCTTATTATAAACATACTGGTCCAAACATAGGATAAATTCTAAGCAAATGTCACTTGAAGTTTACATGAATTTGTATTTATTGCATGCTGTCAAATGTATTTAAATTTGCCCGAAGTATAATTTGTATTAGGAGTTGGGTTCAAAATAATGCGGAACTTATTGCCTTTCCAAGAAAACATTATTTCTGCTTTAGGTGGAATCTGTGTAAATTTTTAAAAATGTCCAAATCATCGGAAGGGCGATAAACTAAAGACAAAAGTGGGGCATCAACCATTTCAATAGCCAAACCATTTCAATAGCCACAAAACAGGCTACGAGAGTGTCGACACTTAGCCATAAATGTAAATGATTTGGCGGAAGCGGACGTGTGAATCGTATAGTATATACGCCCATAACGAGACATATCAGTCCAGTATACCAATATGATGTCAATGTGCTAAAATGATTTATCGGTTGCTATCGCTTTTATTTTTATGATATTATATCAAACACGAAGAATAGCTGCTTTGAAAGAATTATTGCATTCGTTTCTTTTCACGTCTACGATATATCCAGATGTTAACAAAGATGTCATGACCGGTTTTAAAGCGACAAAATGGATGAGACCCAGTTTGTGGTTTGTTGGTGTGAAAGTCAGATCAACCGTATCATTGTACCACCTGTTATATTTCCAGGTACAACAACGTTTATTTTTATCGCGAGATATGAAACGTTGCACTGCAACGGTTGCAGATAGTAACATACAAACAGGGCCAGTGGGGTTGCCTAAATTTACGATAGTTTCCACTATGACGCCCCGCCCTCTTTAAGGTTTTATGGTCTTCAACTCCTTATTTTAAAAACTTTTATTTTGACATGTTGGAATTTTAATGAACAGTGTTGTGATGTGTAAAATATTTAGCTTCGAAAATCACAAACTTTAATTTTAGCTATAGATTTTATTCATAAGCTCAGTTATAAAATTATAAATGCCATGAAGATTTTAAATAAATTAGCATTTTTTGGGGTGTATTCTTCTCAAATATAATAAATGGTCTTCAATGTATTGTGTCACGGTATTAGAGAATGGCATTCATGATAACTTTTGGTGCCTATATGAATAACTTGTTCATTCTGAACGGCTTCGGCAAGACGTGAGGGCGTTTCAAACTATTATATAATGGTGGGAAAAAGTACGAACATTTTCTCTTCAATTTGATTCATTTTTCTTTGCAAATGATGCCGATTAGCCTTTCAAAAATGGCGTCTTGGTTCAGCTCTTATCGTAAGTTCTTACAAGTCAAAAACTGCTATCAATCTATCAGTTAACTCGTTGGCCACCATGGCTACAAATATACTCTTTCTTTTTCTAAAATAATTTGTTCGTGATTCTATTTTTAATGAGAAAAGAGAGAAGATTGTTGTGGTTCGTGTTCTCTTTAAGTAGCAGCAGACGACAGACTAAACAGTGCACGTCTGCTAGTCGACGTAACGGTAAAATAAGCCACCCCCTAAATTACAAATAAATAAAGATAATCACTGCATGATGTGTTAATCTTGACAATATTTTATACAAGTGTCACACTTATCACTGAACAGTCGGAGAAGATAGCACCAACTAATTTCACAACAAAACATATTTTATTATATCGCCATATCTTCCATTTACACAATATTTTAAAACCGTCGTCAAAACTATCAGATATTGTCGGTTCCGTTAAATGCCCTACAATTATCAGACAGTCTATAAAAGATAAAATTTATTATTCAAAATAATATTTGTTTTAGTTTCGTATTTTTTTATATATTTTTTTATTTAAATGTTGGTGGGAAAACATGCTACTGAATATTTATGGTAGTATATTTTACATAGGTGTGGTCTTCTATAATTTAAATCTATTTAACTTCTGAAAGTCAACTTGTTAAATAAATTATGATGTTTTTTTTACAAACAAACATGCTTTAAATGTTATTAAATGTCTACAAAGGGAAAGATGTATAATGAACCTTCTTTTGAAGAAAGAGCAAAAAAAAACGACAGAATTGCGGGGTGTTAGTGCATTTTTGTGGCACTGCTTTTAAAATATTGCTTTAGAATTAAGATAAAAATATTCTGCAGGATAGTTGAGAAATAAGTACCGAATGATACGTTATTGTTGGCACCGTAACAGAAATAAGAACAATTCTTCACTCGTTGGGAGTATAACACTAAAAGATTTCAACAGAGATAGAATGAATGGAGTAGTGGGTATTATGATGTAATTCTTCTGATTATGGCATTCTACTAGTCACACACTGGTTTAAGTTTAAAACATTACAAAAGAAAAACAACAACATTTTTTATTATACAATACTGATATATTTGGCACTTACTTATATAAAAAAAAATACTGATATATTTGGCACTTACATGTACTTATATATATATAAAAAAATACTGATATATTTGATATTTTATATAAAAATACTGATATATTTGGTATTTTGTATGAAAATTAATAAAATGAAATTGGGTTTAACCATATGATCAAGTTTTGAACCGTCTATATTTTAGAATTGTGTTTGGTAGATCTAGAAGAAAATCCTATATCTCTGTTATAAAAAAATACCACACAACACAACTTAGCAACACTAGTTTTAACTTCTATATGAATTACTATAATATGTATTTATTTCCATATGAAATCACCCTTCTAGTGAAACGTCATTTGATGATTTTAAACATTATATCGAAGGGAATGATATAATAAAAAAACGACCTGATGAAGATTCCCATATAGGCAGCGGCTTGAAATAACTACACATCTTTCGCACTAAAAAAAAAATAATTGTGCGAGGTTCCCACTATCACGTGTCGAGCTGCGATTGAAATCGTGGTTTTGATCATGGAGTAATCGTGGTGATCCTATCACGTCTTATCATATATTAAACCGTATGTCAATATAAAATTGTCATGCGAATCTGCAGTGGATCACCTCTCTCACAGATAATTCCAGTGTTGATGACCGGAGTCTCTCTACTCCCTTCATTTTCTGGCCATAACCTTATTGATGAAAGACGACGATCTATGAAGTCATACTTTATTTGAAAATTTTTGAAGTTCTGTAATATTTTCTTTTAGATGTAATCATTTTATATTTTCGCTAAAGTGGTGATTCGTCTGGGCGCGAGTAGCTTTTGCTATTTGTAGAGTTATCTGATTTCCATGGCCATTGCCAGAAATGGTCAGACACCAGAGTACTATAAAAGAGAAGATTTATAGAGGAACATGAAATTCATGTGCCATATGTTTACAAGAGAATTAGTTATCATTCTGCTATCTATATAAATATTTCTAGTTTAAAACGTGTAATATTTGTATCTGTCGACACTTACTCCACCTATAGATTACAATCAGTTTGTGTTTATCATCAGCTCGATGCTTTTTATGGTGATTTTAATGAACTTCACCTGAACTACCAAACGTTTTGTAATAAATGTAGTATTATCACGGGCATAATATTTTTATTTTCTCTTTGTTTTGTATCACAATCCAATACATATTTGTATTATTACATTATCTTTTAGTAATCTATTATTTCTGGCTGATGGATATACAAAACATAGAATAAACAGATAGAATAACCTTCAGTATGAATATAACATAGATGAATCGCCTAGAAGACAAGACAAGACGATCCCGGAAACAAATGTTATCTGAAAACAAGAAAATTTTTACTGTAAATTAACCATGAGCGAATTAATTCGTTCTACGCAATCGAAAAACCTACTAACGCAGCTTACCGGGTGATTTCCATAAAGAAATGGAACTCTAACTTGATCCATTAAAATCTGAGAGACCACCTAATTCAAAACCACTAATGAGATATTACCCAGATTGAATGATGATATTTTAGTTTAGAATATCGTAATTATCCCCCGAAAATGTCTAATGCCTGGCTTTCACGTGGGCTACGAATACCACGAATCGTCCCAAATAGTGACGAATCAAAATTTATTGAAATTTGTGGCGATTTGGCAAAAAAATTAAACATTTTATGGGGATTCGGGACTATACGAAGCTGTTACTAATACTATACGAAAAAGTTATGATAATTCGTGGGTAATCGTGTGAAAAATGTGTTCAATCAGACATTACATTATTTATGTTTTAAGTGACAATTGCTTGACCATTTGTATATTTGGATACATATCATTAGTAAAATTAATGATATACATGTAATATAAAGTAGCACGTGATGTAAAAAAATCTATCTAGGCCAAGAGATCAGCTATCGTTTCGTTACTGTTATCTTCTGAAATGGTGTCATAAAAACACCTTTTATGTGTTGTCAAATTCAATATCTCCGACTACAATGTCTTGGCTTCGAATTACACGATGGGCCTAAAGAACATCTAGGGGTTTGTCAGGGGTAGTGTCTTCTAGGGGTTGAGGAGTAAAGTGTCCAGTCGTTCGGGTATTATAAAAACGCTTGGAATTCCCGCAAATTTAATCTAAAAAATAGAGATTAGAATCTTCCGGGTTCAAATTCCAGCGTGGGCCACGGGTATGCACCTATGAGATTGGAAATTTCTGTATACTTCTTCTCCACTCTGGTTTGTGGTAGCCCCTGTGACCTTACATGTAGTCGCTCGAATAGGAATAAAAACGAGGGCTTGTTGTTTAATGGTTGGCGTTCAACTACCATATACAGTTGGAATTGTTTAAGGCGAAACACAGCTATTCTCGCACATTATCTTTACTGGAATTTTACGCATAACCATACAAAAATATAACCGTATGTTAGTCTCAAAATGCGCATTGTGTTCACGAGATGCTTAATTTAATTTCGGGAGTGAACGAATGGAACAAAAAAACGAGGTGCCGTGTGCACATTGCTGTGCAGCTAAAAGAACCCTTGGCATTTAGTTCTTTAGAGAAGAGTCGTACATAGTGCCGTAGTCGGGACAAAATTTCCCCCACAGCAACCTGTATTAGTTCAGAGTCCAGTCGGTGCCGACCAGTAGGAAGCTAAACACAATTTCATTTCTTTTCCTTTCAAACAATGATAATTGTTTTAGGCATACTCTACAATGTTTAATCTACGGTGTAAATATGATCTCACTCAAAGACGTCATTTTGCCTACTGGATTTCCATTGGATATTACGCATTCTAATCAATTTAATTTAAAGAGTCCCAGAAACTGTTACATAACTATATTATTAATGAAATGATAGTATATAGTAAAGGCTGGGAGTAAAAGACTATATTAATTATTATTTAATCTGTACGTAGATAATGGGGAGACGGTTGTCTATATGATTATTTGTATTAAGAGATACAGTTAAACGGAAGGGTACAGATATATAAACTATTTATCTAATGATAACATCTTGGCTAATAAACATGATGAAATCATAGGCAAAATATCACGTAATAATTTTTATAATGTAGATTTGTGTATGGGAAAGGTGTTAGCTTTGCTTTCAAGAGATAGCACACGGATCAGATTTTTATTTCAAAAATTGACAGGTTGAGACAGTACGTCATGGGTTGCTTATTGCACATCATTTAGGATCAACGCTATGAGTAAAAATGGGTTAGGAATCTGACAGATATTCAATATGTAAATACTAGTATGCATTAATAATAAAATGATATATAACTGTACTATTAGATTCAAATGCAAGTTGAAAAAAACGTGGAACTTTGGAAATTGTGGAAGGATATGAAGCTAATGCTACTATCCAATATTATTCGTTCAAATACGCACGGAGCAATTAAAATAGGTGAAACTGAAATTGTTAAAGAAATCTTCAATCTCGATCAACAAGATGCATTTTGGAGATTTGTCCGTTTTGGCAAGTTGACAAAACGAACCCACCGATACTGACGCATGCCAGATAACCATTCTCACTGCGAAAAAAGTGTAACTATGCCGTTCCCAAACTTACTGGTCATATTAGGGACGTTTGACCCGTTTACCCTACTGATATTAACCGTCCCGGAACAGTTCCTGGCATGATAACATAAACGTGGTTGGCGGTAGCTGGTACTACCCTTATTTCATTCAAAACTTTTTTTAAGAACACACACAGTAAGAGTTACATTTTCAACTCACAACAATTATGGTAGCTTAATGAGAAAGAATTACACCATTTGATTGTAAAAAGAAAACATGTATAATATCTTTATCTTCAATAGACCTACACATGATATAATCCGATATATTCACAAAATATTGAAATTAAAGTGTAATGAATGAAAGTTTAAATTAAAGCGTGGGTTATACGATTTAACCCATAGATTCCTGTTCGGATAACAAACATGAAATGCACGCCAAATTTATAACAGCTTTTGATCTAAGGTTTAAATACTCTCAGATTTCTGATCTTATCATTTTCACAATAAATTAGTTATGTTAATCGTCTCATTCGACGAGAGAAGTTTTGGTCTGATTTTAAATGGCTGGTTATAACTTTTACTTTAAAACTTAAAGCCACGATGCGCCAAGTGCATTTTTCGCTAAAATATCAAAATTCTCACGGCTTAAGTAGCGCCAATATGGACTCATACTGATCGGTAACATTTAATCCAGAAAAAAAGATCAAATTACCTGCGCTAGATAATGTACCGACTTGAATTCAATAGACTCCAAAAAAGGCCTGTTTATAAATCCCACAGAACAACAAAATGTTGACGGGCCTATGCATAGAGGACAGAAAAAGTCGATGGAACTTCAATTCCACATATCTTTGAAGATACAAATTTTCGCATATAATAAAATGGCGAGGGTTTTATTGCAAAGTGAGCAACATAGATCGATGAAATTTCAATTCCACATATTTGTGAATACTGAACGGAATGGTAACATTTTTGGACCGATATTTTATTAGATATCTACCTTTCTGTAATACTGTAGATTGCGAGTGGTTTCATGGCGTTAAAATGATGCAACGGGACTTTAACTTTGCGCACAATTTATTTATTTTTTTATAAGTAATAATTCAAATGAGATAAGGAAATTTCTCGACGAAAACGACTAAATGAATACGGCTGCTTTCAAAGGAACTATTATGCTGCAGGTCATACGCCCAAAACGTAAAAACATAGAAGTTAAATTAACCGTTTTTATGTTTTTCCTGAAAACATCATTTTGACAAATTAGAGATTTCATCTGATTCATCGCCATTGAAATCGAATTGACCAACATGTTATTTGAGACACGTTTCTACAAAAATCATAAACAAATGTTAAAAAGATAGTTTCTTTAAAAACTTCATTGATAATATCGAAAGGTTTTAAAGATACTTTCCCCACAAAAGTATTTATCGGATGGTTATTTCCAATAACAGTACATGTACGGCAATTTCGGTATACATGTATATGGATAGTGGAGATACACAATCTTTCTAGAATTCTGGATTCCTTGGAAAACAACTATGGGACACCCGCAGGACGACAATTGGCAGCCTATAACGATTAAGGGTTGTGAGGGACTTAAACGTATACAACAGTTTCTGAGATAAAAGAAAAACACGGAAAAGGAAGTGAGCAGATAATCCGAGAATGTAATTCGGCTTCGATATTGATGATGAATGGACAAAATCGTCTTCGTACCTGTTGCTAGGTACGGTACCGCGACAGCCAAGTCATCTGGCATAAACATGACTTCTTTAACTAGTCTGTTTAATGCTTGCAGTATTTCCTCCTTGAGAAAGACTGAAGCCTATAATTGTGTCGTTAATATCTATGCTCAGATAGAAGTAATTTGACTGAAATTTTCAACATATTCTCTTTCATTATAGCTAGAACTGTCAGCTCTATATCTAATTTTACCTAGTGCCCATTAAGTCATTTAACCCCTGGTCGTGACGAGTATTAAACCAATCATACAATAGAACGAAATTCTTTCAAGATACATTATGTAAGAGCTAAATCTTTATTTTGGCGTCTTCTATAAACTATTACATGTATTTAGACACTTATTGACATGAAAAATACATAATCAACTCTCTAAACCATAGGATGACAGAGATTTAAACGACCGCGAGATATAAGAAGTTCACGATAAAATGAATTATCTACACTTAAGCAAGGTTGACACTTGTACGATTCCGTGGCACGCATTGGCACGACTCGAGTCGGTACAACACCGTCCGATATGCGCAAACTCGTCGTGCCAATGCGGAAAGTGTGTAAACAATGCGCAAACTATGCGTGAACTCGTCGTGCCAGTTCGTGTCGATGTGGACACTGATGGGCACGACAAAATCGTGGCCAAAAGTCGTGCAAATGTCAGCCTGGCTTTAGTCCAGTAACGTTGCTACGATAAAAATAAAATCTACGCTACATTTTCCAAAACAAACATTATAGCATGGCTCAGATTGAATACAATTTTAAATATTCATGGGTTTTTTTTATCTATTTTTGAACTATTATAGCAAGAACGGCCAACTCATTGTCTAAAGAACATAGCATAAGGAAATCTGGGAGTGAATTCAGAACGGTTCAATAGTCTCACATTTTGCGTTCGATACATGTACTTAAACCCACTGTAAGTTGTGTCATCCCCCGTTTTTGAAATTATGTACCTTTTTCACGATCTTTAAAATTTATTTTACCCACCTGACCTCGTCCATGCACAATGTACAGATACAACGTCGCGAGTTGATCTTATCATGATTATCAGAAATCAGTCTCGTTTTATTAATCACTAAAGCTCCCTTGTCTCTTAGTACTTTTAGATGATCGGAGACAGAGAACTTAATATACAACATATATATGTAATATAGATATTAGCTTAATAGGTCATTGGTTACAAGTGGTCATCTTAAATAAACAGACTAGACATGTACAAAGACTCTTTAAGATAAAACAATATGATAAACCTATTTTATCTCTGACAATACAACATAGATGATTATGATTATATCAATCTACAATCGTGATTTCATGCTACATGATCGACCCAGTCTCTATAATTTGTAAATAGAGAGAGAGAGAGGATGTAGTACGATTTATAAATAGACAATTTTCCCCTTAATTTTTTTCTCCCCTCTTCCTACATGTTGGGGTTGACTTCTTGCTCTAGAAGTCACCGAATTTTCAATTTCTTAGCAGTTTTGGATGATTCTGGTGATATTACAGTGGAGGGATAAGGTGTGTAAAATGTCTTTCTGCAGAGCAATCATTGTGTCGGAAGTCAGATTTTCACCCCAGCCAACTTCAAATTCCAGTAGCAAAAAATCTAAACGGTCAACTCCCTACAAATTTATGATGAGGAGAATGCCAAATGTGGTCCCTACTGTGCCTATAAAGATTGGAACAAACAGAACGCTGAGCAAAAAACTACAGTCGGTGATGTTACAACCATTTAACATTGAGGTCAATGGGCAAATAATTACTAGTCTGAGACCAGTTAGGGTTAGTAACAGCTTTAGCGATCAAATTCTGAAATTACTCCCATCCAAATATGGAGAAATATTACTGCTGCCTTTTCCTCGTATGGCAAATGAGAACCGATTTCCAAGCATTATTCACGCACCACGCCCATGTCGGTGTTTGAAACCGGAAAATGACATGATGAGTATAGTTCCCCTATCACACGGTTACAGCCTTCGGTAAAATGGATGCCGTAAGAGTGGTTAGCAAAAGGATCCTGGATAATTTTAACTCGCGTGGTGTATATACATTCAATATTTACAGCAATTTAAACACTATTTTGATATATCTAAATCAAAACAAAACACACGATATCAGCTCAGGGCATTGTACCGGGGACAACCAGTATCGGATGTCTGTGTTCGCCCCTTATGCCATTATATATGACAATTTAATTTTTAAGTTCGATGAAGCAAATCTTGATTGCAAGAAAGTACTGGGCGTACTATTTATGTTAACTGATGTTAAAGTGAAACCAGTGCTGTTGGTTACATGTAACAATTATACTAAACTTCTACACCCACTACACAAACGGAGTGTGAACATTCTATTATACGTTTTTTATTTACATGTTCAGCGCCTGGTATCGAAATAAGTTAGTATCCAGTGGTAGTTGATCTAGGTTACTATATAAACAGTAGCCAATCAGTCGCACAATAAAAAGGAGAGGAAATCGGGGTTTAACGTCCACTCGACACGTATGGTTGACCCCGGTACAATGCCTCGAGTTGATATTGTGTATTTTGGGTTGATTTTGATATATCAAAATAGTGTTTGTATTGCTATAAATATTTAATGTATATACACCACGCGAGTTAAAAATATACCCAGGATCTTTTTGCTAACCACTCTTACGGCATCCATTTTACCGAAGGCTGTGGGGGTGGGGTGGGGAGTCGGCTAATCCGCAAAAACAAAACCCGCGGTAACGTAACCTACTCCTGGACTTTGGACACTTGATACAATGGCGTACCTTATGACAAGACTAACGCGTTAAACCAATCAGCTACCCACCCTTATTTAACTATAATTAATAAAAATGTTTATGTATACGATATTACACATTGCTAATAGAGTGGGCCATGTGTAAGAAATATGTGTAATAATGCAAAGGGTGTATACGAATAGGGTGTTCAGTAAAGCATACTCTGCCTCTCACCTGACAGTCGTCAAAACAGTAGATAACCACATAAATTCATTATGCTTAATGTATAGCGAAGGTAACTCAAAATATATGTCATATTTGTAGAAAAACTTAAAACTCTACAAATAGTATTGATATTCAATTCTATTCTCATAATAACCATTTTTTAAAATCCTGTTTGATAGAAGGGTGGAGACTAATTGATATGTACTGAATACCATATTATCATGTCAAATTTCGTATCATGTGTGTAAATCAATCACTTGTCAGTTAATAAGTTGTAGGTAACAATCCAAGTACAACTCATAAACTTTGATCGATGACGTGAATGATGGTAGATGTATATTACAAATTTATGACTTATTTATAACAATTAATTATAATGTACATATTTCTCTAGGGCGTGATCTGGTATATATAGTTAGTGTATATTTTATATTTGAAAATACTTTCCATTTATATACAATAATGTTTATACTTATATGTATTTTATAAACAATGTCTTGTGAAAGTTTTTTTTTTCGTCAATGTATCTACATTTACATTTCATGCAGTACATAGCCAACCATCACACACACTGATAATTTTTTAGGAAATATTCACTTTTTTCTTCCTTTTTTATTGAGCTTTTTTCTTATATTGTTAGTTTGTTTTTCATTTTGAGTATACAGTTCCGGAACTATACTGCACAGTGAGCTAGCCCCCGGTTATATTTCCTTGATCTGATAATGTGTACGAGTTTGTGGTGTCGTATTATGTGTCCTATCCGCAGGTTTGTCATGTGTAATTGTTAGTGTGTGGTGTGGTCACCCTACACTTACTATTATAAATATTAATCACAAATTTAAATGATACTAAACGATTTAAAGTTTATTATCTATGACTCGTCCAGTGGTCAGGTTCAAAATGTCACAAAATGTCTACTGAAACCAAAATGATAATGATATGATTATCTTGCAGTTTTGTAAAATGAAAATATATTGTAAACTGAACCTCCAACACTGAAATCTTCAATAAACTTGTTGAAGAACAAGTCGAGACACTCATAGGAAATATGTATGACGCACGAATGATTAATTGTGATCGGACGTGAAATTAAATGAAGAAATGAAATGGGGTTTAACCTCCTACTGTTTTGATCCGAACTGGGCTATACGCCATACAGTGTGCTATGATGGAAAATTTGGCCGACCTACTCTTACATCGAATTCCAACTGCCAAGGGATCTTTTACGTGCACGCCAATGTTTACACGGGACCTCGGTGCTTCGCCCCATTCAAATGACTAGACAGCTGTCCTTGTCAGGCTGTTCGATGAACACTGCAAAGCAAGTTCTGTTTTACACCTCAAGGTCTTCGTTATCCCAAGCATAAAATTATTTTATGTTCCAAATATAATCTCAAACATCAAAAGCAGTGAGAAACCATAGTTTTGACATGTCAGTTTGTGCAACTAAAGTTACACGCTGCAATGTAGTCACCGAGACAGTCTATTATAAGCATCTGATACTTGCAGAGCTGCCATTCCAATGATCTGGTGATTTCGGAGTATTCGTTGCTTAGAATTTCCATAATAACCCTCGCAGTGTTTCGGTTGATTAGACCTATCTCGGGCCACTGCTTCGCGGTTATGTACGATTTATATCCTCTGTATATTTGGAAAATAAAGGGCCACACTTCTCAAAGAGGATCAATGCACCTACGCCACAGAAGTTTTATACTTTTAATAGACAGTGCAGTAAAACCCCCAATATCATAAATCAGGTGTGTGTGGGGGGGGGCGGCGGGGGGGGGGATTCCCTTTCAATAATCATCGGCGTAGATTAATTCAAGGTCATTCATCTTCTTTATTTGTCGGACTAATTCGAGGTATATAGTATAGTTCTATTCGGAGCAGTCACTAGACGGACGAAGATCTACGGCCGCCCAACTGAAAATGGTGAAAATAGCGCTCTACCTCACGTCTGTTCTTCGGCTATTTATGAGTCCTTTCCTTCTATTTTTCAATGGAAATCTTTGTTCGCCGAAACGAATCATTTCTCGTCACATCTGACCAGGAGTGGATCGAGCGATCAATCGCCCGAAGGACCGGTCGGACAAAAAATGAAAAAAATGATTTTGTCCAATTCGTCATAAAAAACATTTTTCTGCTGAACATTATATGGGGAGGGGGTATTGGATCGGCCATGGAGCGATGATGATCATGTTGTATGTGGTCGGTATCGTCAACGGGCCGCCACGTCATTGGAGTCTGGAATGGGCTAGTATAATAGACTTTCTGGGTCGGGTGTGCTTGGTGTGTGCCAGAATTCGGAATCCCACAAATATACTAACTGTTAAGTCACCTTCTCTCTATTTGTGGGGATACGCAGCTTTTATGAATTTCACTTTCGTCACTCTGTACCAATGTATCTCCCGGCAACAAAAATGGGGCATTTTTCAATGCAAATGTTCCTACTTATTCAGTATTCCTAACTGGTTAATCAAATGGTCAACATTTGGGGTTCCTTTATCAAAAATTTCCAGGGGAGCGCCCCCCCCCCCTGGTTCGGGCTCCGCGGTCAGTAGTAAAAGGGACCGCTCCGACACGGTAGCCCGGGCCGATTCCCGTCACCAATCTGCCCCTGCATCTTACATAAGGAAATGATAATTCAACACTATTTCCAGGTAAAATTTATCGATTTCGTCCCAAGATCATTCCGAAGTGAACTAGGTTTAGATTTAGAGTGGCCTCAAATTGTTATTACCCGATGTCGAGTTGGGTCCAGATACTCAGTGGCGCAGTTTAATCCGGGTTTGGTTGGGTAGGCCTACCTTTGTTTCTTTAGCTATATAAAATTTAATGACATTCCCTACACTTTTTCAAGGTAAAAAGTTGGAATTCAATTACTGTCCGGGCAAATTTTCCCAAATAGCACAAAATTAGGACGTAAAACATACTATTTATTTATTTTAAAGGCTTCCAATTGATATCCCCTTATTTTTTACTTTGTTGTATTTTATGGGCTTTGTATATTTATCATTCATTCATCTTACCATGCTAGTAGTACTACCGAGCAAACAAATATTATACAAATGTTTTGTAACAATAATACAAAAGGAAATTAAGTTTTTATTGATTGTTCAGAACGCTTTTCAGTCTATAGTACTGTACCTGCATTTTGATATATTTCATATTATATATATTTTAGTATTTGACTTTGATGTACCTGTCAATGAAAATGTCTAACTTTCGGCGGTTAATAAAATCTTGATTTAAACAAAACTCTGTTGTTTTGTTATTATGATTGATATTTTCCATAAAATACAAACTGAATCTTTAAAGGTTCTGTTATTAATCCCATTGTTCTATTGCTATCAAAAAATTCATTCATAAAATAAAATATAAACAAGGTGATAAAATATTTTGACTTCTCGTAAAGTATCAGTAGACTTTTTTCTATGATAAATAAGTAGATTTTCATTTTACTGAATGAACTTGTAAACCTAACATGTGCTTTTGGCGATTTTTAGGGGGTAGTGGAATGTTCTTATAATCGAATGGTCTAACACATGCGCTTTAGATCATAGGGTCTACGTGACAATGAGTAGGATCAGCTGCCTTACTTCGTTGGCTTTATCAGTGGGTCCCACTCTTTACTCCTACCGTTAAAGACCCCTATACTTGAAATAAAACTTATGATATATATGTCCCCCTCTCTCTCTCTATCTGCGTGTGTGCGTGTCTTTCTCTGCCTGTCTCTCTCTCTCTTTCTCTCTCGCGCGCGCCCACTCTCTCTCTCTCTCTCTCTCCCTCTCTCTCTTATGTATCATATCTGTTAATACATTAAAGTAATTATAACGTGGTGTTAGTTAGTAGTGTGGTGTTAGATCGTTTAATTGTTTGATCTTGGCCGCCTTATGTGGTCAACAGGTTGGTGGATTAGTTTTTACAACTTGGGTGTTAATTAATTACTAATGTTTACACGGCTTATCGATATTAATAATAGTTCATAATATGGCTATTTATTGCAGTCAACTGTGGTCTGATATCTCCATCTTATTTATTAAAGTCATTGTGGTGTGATAATAATAATGGTTCATATTGTTATTGATTAAAATCATTGTTGTGTGATATTGATACTGGTTAATATTATTATTGATTATAGTCTCTACTTAGATTCAATCTGATTAAAGAAGTCTCATCAAACATTTAACGAAGGTGGTGCAGAGAATGCCGAATGGTGACAATTTTTCTGTACTGAACGGAATTGGGTCATTTTTGGATTGATAATCCTTTTAGAGAATCACTAGCCGTAATTCAATGTAACGTTTTACAACAAAGGGTGTTAATGAAATGCAACATGGTGTAAGTTGGTGTTTGAATGCTAAATCATGTGATCTGCACCGATATGAGTTAAACAGGTTGTTAACCAGGTTTTTACAGTGTTAATTAGGCCTACTATCCTTCTGTTCATATTTATTTCCATCATAAACTCATCTGATTCTCATAAAACATAATATTTTTAAGATGCAACACATCCCATCACATTTCATTCTTGTAGAATATGCAATGATTGCAATACTGTATAAATCCAATGGTTGATTCAAACAAGGACTTGTTTCAGCAGAGACAAACTATAACTCGCTTGCTATAAAATATTAAATTAAATTAAAGGACTGAAAATAGTGTTAATGTATCATATACAGCAAAATGTAGAATCTGGGTTTTGTCAGAATAAACAATCATATTCTAAGAGAGAGAGAGAGAGAGGGGGGGGGGGAGAGAGAGAGAGAGAGCGCGCGCGCGCGAGAGAGAGAGAGAGAGAGAGAGAGGGAGGGAGGGAGAAATGGGGTTTAACGTCCACTCAACACAGACTAGGTCATTTCGGGACTAACATATGGTTTAACTTTATTTCAATATTTCGCTTGCGCGTAGGGGTCTTTAGCAGTGGGAGGAAACCGGAGTGCCCGGAGGAAACCCACGAGGTTGAGAAGGCGCCCCTATCTCCATGCCACATACGCTCACACCAGGGCTCGAATCCACAGCCACAAGCCAGAGGTGACCGGCCAGGACATCCCCCCCCCCATATTCTAAGATACAAACATAATAAAGTATATAGTTATAATATGAACCCGAAATGAAATGGGGTTTAACGGTCTGGCTAATGAAAGCGGCAAATAGGAATGCATATTAATTTTAATCATATGGATGAATTATGAAATGTGTTAATAAAATCTAGGTGGTGTTCAGTTAGAGTGTTGGTGTTAAATTGTTAGATCTGTACCGCACTATCTGATTAACTGGTTGATTTTACAATCTAAGTGGTAATTAATTACTACTGTTTTACATAAATTACTGCAATAAAACATAAATTATTATAACTTTTATATCTTAAACTTGAGTAGAAAATAGATTTTACCTACATGTGTCTATTGTATTTTCCACATTTTCTTTAAAAAATTTATTTATGTAAGTTTTTCACCAAATTAAAGAGGAATTGTCACTATATAGGTGTTTATAGGTTGTTGAAAAATTATTTGTCCAGTTGATGTGATTTGACTATAATACATGTATAAAGTACAGTTTAAATTGAAGACATTGAGATTTGATGCGCTGCGTATGTAACTTTATCAAATTAACTAGAGGCTACTGTGGAACAGTTTTAAAAAAAACTGCGAACCAGATTGCAGGGATCTAGCTTGACAGTCTTTATAGAATTATAGAAGGAGACACCAGTCGTATAAATAAACACTGATGCTTCATGAGCGTGTTATTTATTTGAACTAGAACCCCTTCGTCTAAATTTCTCTGTTTTTATTTGTGTTTGAACGTAACTATTACCCGTGTAGTTGTGTAAATCTATTGACCGTTGTATGTCGCCATTACGATAATCGTGATTTGATACAAATACTAGTATTTATATCACGGCACGACACATAATAGGTCGTAAGGTCAATATTAAATATTAGAGAATCATCTATTTGGCATTGGATAACTAACTTTGCTTTTCCTATTTGTATTCCAACTAGTTGCACTCAATAGTGTATCGTTTTGTTCACAGATGTTCAAAAAACGAGTTAGGGGGCTTTACAATTGCATTCTTAATGGCAACTGTTTACTTGTATAAACAAATATAAACAATTACAAACAAATACTAGGGACGGACATACTGGTTACTCCACTTAACCAAAGATTACACTACTCTCCTCTTTCTGACGTATCTAACATTCTTATCTCTTGTGAAAAATACTTGAAACCAAGATCAGTCGGAATGGTGTCAAATTTAGGAAAAAATGAGAATTATGCCAGTGATTCAGTGGGGATTGAATAATGTTTCTTTAGGGATAAAACAATAACAATGACCGCATTACAGAACGGAAAATGTGGATTTGTTTTGACCATTTTTTACGATTCGTACTAATTTCAATTTACAGTCGCTTAAAGAGTATGGGTTATCATCAATAACAACTCTCCATAGAAGCATCGATAGTCATTCGCGGTTTTAGATATAAAAATTTATAATTTATATTTTTCAATAAATGGCCGCATTTTTCAGTAAAGGGCGAATACTTTGTATAACAATGCGAGAAGTCAAAATAGAAATGTGAAAAATCCAAATAAAAATAGCATTGCAAAACAAATTAATGCATATCATATTCACAAATATGCATAATGATTTTCACTTCAAGATTTATTCAATAAAATATTCGTTCCCTTATACCGAAGACTATGTCATTACATAGACGAATGAAAATATGATCAATCTCGCCATATAATACGATATTAGTCTTTTGTAGCGATAGTATTCAATACGTTTGCATTGAAACGGAACGAAGCATAGCGAACAATGCAGAAATAAGAGAGAAAAATATAACAATAACTTTTTACATTTGCATAATTTTAATATTAAAAAACCATTCTTGCTGTGCGTTTTAATATCTTCTTCCATGTTTCTTTTTCATTTCGTTTCGTTTTATCTACGGATTTTACAACCATCTTTCCAATTAACTACTAATTAATTACACTGCTTATTGCTACACTAAATAGAACGAAATGTCCTGATACTCAATGTGAAATCTGGATCAACCAAGATCAATGTCATAAACTCAGTTATACAAGGCTGTAAATTGAGCGCTAATTCGGAACAGGCAGACGATAATTTTGGGATCAGTTGTCTGTTTGACGGAAGGCAACGTATGGAAACATGGACATGAAAGTTAAAATTTAACTATTCTTTGAGTGTTTTACAGATATGAGTGGGTTTCACTATCACACTAAAGTGCACACTTGATATATCACTCATAGGATTCAGACCACATCAAAGGGTTACTCAATTTACCTATATCGCGTTAAAAGTGGAAGAAAAGACATGTAGATATACATAAGTAACTACCGCTTCTCACATAAACCATTTATATAGAAATAGTTAATCAACTTAACATATAGTAATAAATATAGTGGTCTGCCCTTAAGTAGATTATCCATCACCAAGGGGAAAAAACAACGCCTTAACATGTAGACAAACGTAAAACATTCATTCATTCATTCATAAATCACTTATATGACTTATGTCATACTTAAGCCATATTTCAATTTGCATGTCCATTTGTAATGGAATACGCATAATTATTTGAATCTGTATAAAATTTGTGTATTATACATTATATCCTGTTGGATTTCCATAAATTCTATTATCGTAAGTCGATGAATTATGTATCTCGAAGCAATAATCATTCATTATCATCACGTCGTTTCAACGGTTTCATAATAATCGCATGCCAGAAATATTCATATTTCTCATATCAAATATAAATAAATCTCAATCATACACACAATTCATTTTATTTTCATTCTTTTCTCAAGGTCAGCGACTAAAGATATATTCTCAACTTAGCTTTCTTGACTCTTTCATTAACATATTTCATATTGCACGACCGATAATAATTTCAGATAATCGAGTTTTTACTTTACAATATTTATCATTTTCAATCAATTTCTGATTTTATGTTTCAATAACTCAATTAATTCAAAGACATTATTCCATCTTTTATATACACAAGACAGTGTCTCCTACTAAAATGTGATCAAGAAACAAATTATTGCAAAATTAAAAACATATTCCCCAAGGCTTTAGTTCAGTTACATTTTTTTATCACTTGTTTCGATCAAATTGACGAATTCGGGAAAACACTTTTAGATTAAAATTAAAAAGATAAAATCTTTGATTTTTGCATATTCTGGTATTCGTGTACTAAGGTTCGCCAACTCTTGGAGTTTCCTTTTTTTTAAAAAAAAGTTCTGCATCTCGAGCATTTCATAGTAAAAATCCTGTCTTTGATCGTGTTGTTACTCGTTGGGTATGTGTGATCTCCAGGTGAAAGAAAACAGTGGGCGGGGCTTTAGTCATGAGATCACGCGCTCAATTTCTTTGGCTTTAGGTGAAATTCTAAACCAGTTTCTTTCCATCAAATGTCATCTTACCATTGTGTACTATTATTTCTCTGACCATTTAATGTGAATGATCTATAATTTGATAAAGTCGGCTTATTTTCTTTTATTTTTAGGATATAGGAGCAGGGCTAGTGACGTCACAAAAACTAGAATATATAACAAAAATCAAACATTTGTTTATTTTCTCCCAGACCCATTTGTTCCTAATACCTACTTATGCAACGCAAGCAAAATGTATTTTGAGATGCATATGTAATTTTTAAACCATTATGTTTAGACCCAATATAATGAAAATACATGAAGCGGATAAAACGCAGTATGATATTATTTGGATTTCTACGTAAATGTAGTAATACATTTCATGTATTATCCACAACTCTAACTTTATGACTTCTGTATGTAAATTTCTTAATATTTACACTCCAATTTTGTATAGGATCGAGTATAAAAGTTGACAGTGGTTCACTCAGTACACCAGAATTTTGAATACACCATGTAAACTATTCTCGTATATACAAGTTCCTTATAGTTTCCAGTTCTAATGTTACGTCGCATACAGATGTAGAAAATTCCAACTAGAATATTTTTCCCGGGGGTGATCGTACTCAGTTTGACGACTTCAAAGACAGTACCTGATACCCCCAACTATAGTTAAACGGCAAACGTAAATCGGGTCGGCTTTAGGCTTATTCCTATATTTTGTTTATTTTTCTGCTATTATCTTTGAATTGTTAGCGGCCACACCGCAATTAGCTCCAGAAGTTATCTATTAGTGTTATTCCCACTCTTTCCGCCTTGTCGTTTACAGTAATTCACGTCTTCACGACATTGCCCAGCACACATACAACGTTAAAGATAACGCGTCTCGCCTGATTGCGCGGCAGCTCGCGCTGGAGGCGTGGCCATCATAAATCTGTCTCATTTGCATACTTGTCAATAAGCACTAGCTGGGAGGGTATCAAAGCCATACTCAGTCCTAAGTAATTCATTACAACAGCTAGCTCTCTAGATGTTCACATTCATTCAATCGAGCATATATAAACTTGGAATCTACTTTTACGGAATTGAATTGGAAGTCGTTTGAAAAGTTGTGAGGACTTTATGTGTACATTAATTGTTATCTTTGTTTAGTCAATACTCACTATAGTTGATATATTTACTACGGACAATCATGAGTGATGATGAGAGCAGATCCCCTTCCCCTGTTGTAAAGGAGGAGGATATGAAGGGTGCAACGAAGAAAAGTACCTTGCCCACAGATGATGTCAAATTTGCATCCCAGATTCAGGATGCTGTGTGTCATGTCTTGAAAGGTTATGACTGGTCTTTGGTAACAACCCCTGCCAGGGCCGGGGGAGACAAACGTAAACCACATATCAAGAGACCCATGAATGCTTTCATGGTTTGGGCCCAAGCCGCTAGAAGAAAATTAGCCGACCAATATCCACATCTTCATAATGCTGAACTTAGCAAAACTCTTGGAAAATTGTGGAGGTAAGTGCTGAAGATATATCTTATTCTAACATTTCGTTAACACACCAAAATAATCATTAATGTTGATGAAAACTGATGCTAAACACGTGGTTATTTATGCGACAAGGAGTTGCCTTCATTCCTTCTCGTTTTATGATAGCTGTCAATACAAAGCGTTGACCTTATTATATATCAAGTTTATAACTACTGCCCTATTAGCCCTTTCGAAATTCAATTCTATGGTTTGTTTTCATTTTGAGGAAGTTGTAGTTATCGTTGACCTGCTACGGATAACTGTCACATTATCTGCTAAAACTCGCAGACTATTTCGAAACACATTAGCACATGTAGAAGTGTACTCAAAAACACGTAATAAATTTCTACACAGAATAAATGCCATTGGATATACAGCGTCAAGTCATGGACTTTACAAAAGTCAAATTCAGTCTAATATTTTGGTTGTTGTCTCCAGCGTTTAATTGAATTTTCAAATACTGATTTATTTCAAAATCCATGGTTTCTGATACAATGTTTACACCAATCTTCAATTTATTTCAAGTGATATAATAAATCTACACTTCTCTATCCATGAAATTATAAATATTATATCACTCGAAATATTCTTGACCCGAATGAAGCTCTTCAAATTTCCGAGTATTTGCAATTTTCCCAAGTGAGCTATATATCAAACCTTTCAGATTTATTGTACGTAAGAAACTAGAAAGAGTAATTTATTTACACCTCCCTGGTAGAGAAACATTTAAGATGATATATATATTATTACCCCGCACGAAATATTAATAATTCGTTTGAAGTGACATTGATGATTATTTGATAATAAAGCAAACAAACTTATAAACAAATGATTAAATTGAAATTTAAGTAGTTGTGCAATGTATTAAAATTCAGTTATTTCATCATTAAATGTTGGGATTTCTATTGTGGACAGGGGGTTTGTCCCACTAAATTATTCTATCCCTCTGTAAAATATATTTTGTAGTTAAATTATTCTTAAAAAATGTCTACATTCGTTTCTTCTGAAAACTATGACGTCAATATAGTCACATACATTAGGCCAAAAAAACTTTTTATAACGCTTAGTTATATTTTTATAGACATTTTGACATGTAACTCTTCTGATGATAATAAACTGCACACATGGGTAGGAAATTTTAACCCTAGTTTGTGGGATTAATTGCCGTAAACAAGAAAAGAAACTTAATATATAGTCCAATACACAATCAAACTTTGTTTCATTAATTAATAGGTAAATAATCAGAGACGTTATCCTATGTATCGTGTTAAGATATAAAACTAGTCAATATATATTTGAGCTGAAATGTACGGGTTTCTCCTACCCCGAATGAATGAATGAAATGATGTGTAACGGCCTACTCTTCTGCACCAACCGGACTATTCTAAAATATTAAATGGATTTTTTTCAATATAATCCAACGAAGCATTAATATCTAATGACCACAGAGTAGCATAATGAAGTAAATTAAAATCGAGCTGACCCTTAAGCCCAAATGCACGCGTGACAATGTCCCCGTATTTCGCTCTTCTGCATAAATATTTCACGATCTGCTTTTCACTTTTGAATTTTATTGAATTATATAGATGCAAAAGTTAATGATGTATGGATAATCTGTGGCCTCCAGGGTAGAATATTACTACATACAGCGATGCTTGTCAATTCTGTCCTGACACTTGCCCACGGCACGTCCATTACTCATTCGTCTGTTCTTTTAATTTGTGTGATTTGGATTAAGATATTATCTTATACAACTTTCCTTTCATTCAATTTAACCCTCTTTAGCTAATCAGCAACATCTTACCCTGACAATATCATTGATACACTACATAGATATACAACGTCTCAGATGCTCGCCTTGCTCATCCCCGCGTTTAGATATGCTTAGAATAATATAAAATATTGACACGCGCCTTTCAATACTGTCATTTATTTGTTATTAAAACATTATTTTCGCGACGTATTACTAATTATTTGTTTGTGAATATGACCATAGATCATAATATTTTGAATAACAGAATGTCATATTTATACGAAATCCTAAATTTTGTAGTTTGTTGACCCAGTGAACTTATATAAAGTTAGCTCTATACTATCAAGATTTATGGATACATGTAGTGGAAAGTTAACTTTTATTTTATGTGGTACATAAGTGAGTTATGGTTGAGTGCTGAAGTTTGGATGTTACACTTGCTATACACGCGCCACGGGGGTTAGGATAGGAATCACGGACGAATGCTTGGGTCGATGGTCTCATGCGTATAGAAATGGTGGGGAGAAAGTGTCATCTCTATCAATATAGAAGATAAATGACCTTATATATCATATATAAAGTGATATATACCCACTGAAATCTCATTTAATATTTAAATACTATAATCTAACGCACACCGGGCTCCAAGATTGTCTTGTATACATTTATAAGGGTAGAGCAATTACTGAGCTTGATAGTCCCATCTAAAGTAATATCATGTAAATAAACATTTCATTTCTCGTAAACAAAAATGTATAATCCATTCGAAAAAATGGAAATCGTTAAAGAACTAACTTTGGTGAATGTGTAGTTAATTACGTTGATTGCGTAAATTATTATTGTTCTTATCTGTTCATCGGTAAGCATTGATTAGATACAGATGATAACAAGTTGTTTATATGCTAGTTATCTCTGTGTGGTGTGATATTAAATACAGATACTACCCTAAACTACAACCGAGGACCCATAAAAATTAACCATTCGTTTTGTCAGTTTACCACTTTACGACGGCAAACTTCCCATTACACTAACCCAGTGACATGTTCGTGTTAAACAAAGCGTAAATCTTTACATAAAGTTACAACACTTAAAGTCGTTTGGAGTTACTTGATCTTTAATATTAATAACATCCAGACTTAATCTATAAAAACGTCTAATTACTTATTCATATGTTTTAAAAGAAAAAGCTCCGAACTTGATGTAGACAAATTTTGTAAAGTGTGAAACCTGTGAATCCACTTGGAATGAATAAGAAACACTTGTTGAAAATTAACGTACTCGGTATAGAAATTCCATGCGATATTTTTTTTTCAAATTCTAAACTTAACAAGATATCTGTGAATGCCATAGACTCGATTCCTGAAAAAAAATCTAGTTAAAGTTTGGCATTAGATTTGTCTTATCTTTTATTAATAATCTTGTCAAGGCGACGAAATTCCAACAGAGATAATGTAAGTTTAATTCAGTCTCATGGAGTTTCATGTAGAAATGTCAGGGAGATCGTGTTAAAAGTGGAATATTTCTCAGCAAGAATAAAACTGGGATTTATTAATATACAGACGCTATAGCATTTGTCAACTTTATTTTTGCGTTTAAGTAATAAATGGCATGTGTGATATCTGTATTGAAATCAGTGTCGCCCCCATTACATTTATTATGATACTGCCGAGTTATTGGTAGCGATTCGGCTGGTATACTTTATGGTATGTGGTTTAAAGCATTGCAGGAATATTTCTCCGACAGTATAGTTAAGAGAGTTTTTCCTTCCAGATATCTGATAATAGTCAAATGCTGAGATGGTCGTGGCTTCTAGACTGATAACCAGTATTAGAGCTAGACAGGATCCGACCCTGGTTTAATATCTTACAAACCTGTAGTTGATAAACCTTTTTATAAAAAAATCAGCGTGGGAATTTGCATACACGTTATATATTTAATTGTGATTAATACACTTCTCATAATAATAGACTTTCTTTCAAAAGAATACTTTGAATCTCCACTGAACTATATTAGCGGAAGAAAGTGATAGATATTTTGACTGACAGGATGGTTATTTCTTTTCTAAACTGCATAGTTAGGTCTTTAAGCTTAAAGATAAATCTTGAGTGGGTTTGAAACGATGAACAAATAATAAATTCTAATGTTGAAATACAATGCGTATTTTGAAGTAGTGAGATTCTATTCTTGCATTAATTACTTGTTCAATTCAAGCGATATAAGACTATTTTGTACTCTCAAATCACGACTTGCGGTAAATAAAAATCTTTAGGTTATCTCGCCTTTGAAGAGAGTTGGATTTGAACAAATTCAGTATTCAACAGCATGCGTGGTATTGTCAAATGGATACCAACGTCAGATTTCAATTGTAGAAAAAAATACTATATTCAATAAAATGGTATAAGTGGCTTTGTGAAGATCGTGGTTTCTGTAAGTTGGGTGTTATTATTAAGTATTTGTCTGAACTGGACAAGACGTAATCCCCCGCCTTAATTCGTATAATAAAGCGATGATACAACGTGACCAATCACCTCCTTGTATCAAACCGTAAAACGTGTCACTCAATTAAGATAAAATATCAACATTTCTTTTTAGTAGGAAGATTAATCCCAAGTCAAGTTTTCTAATCAAGGTGGCAATAGCACACGAAAGAAAATTTAGCGTCTGTAGCGTAACACAATTTAACAATTTCTCTTTAAGTGATGAACAAACTCCTGCCCCGTGACAAGAAGTGTATTAAGAGGACACGGAGAACGGATGTTAGGCTTGATAGCGTATTTGTAACACATTGCCAGACCTAACATCATGGTGCCAGACTAGTTAGGGCACTGGCCACGACCCTCTAGCCGCCCAATTCCTTTCGCACTCCCTCGACATCATTTTAGTCAAAGGATCGCAGTTTTCGAGTAAAGTTCAAAACACGATATAGCGCCGAAAGGTAGCGTCCCCAGGAAGGTCGAGGATATCAAATATTTGGTGTTAGGTTTTGCAGTGGAGACCTAACACAAGATCTATAAGACAATTACAATACGTTAGGTTAGGATCAGGCAGGTACTACATTTCTTCAAATCCGCGGATGTTGGAAATTGCAAATGTTATATCTTTTAGGGATGACATTTAATGGTGTATCATCTCGGGCACATGTTTTAGCACCGAGTTCCTCGAATTTGAAGTTCGCTTTGACCTTCTAATAGATATGAATGTATAATTGTTTGCTGAACTAATATTGGTGATGATTGGTCGCAAAATTTTTAGATAAATATGAGTATTTGGATGTAGAAAATATATATCCTGATGCAACATTACATGAACCTAATGAACTGTTGACAAGATACCTTAGGAATTCAGACGTAATGAGTACGTTCGGACATACGTGATGTTTAAAGCTCTTCAGATTGAAGATGCAGGAATTGCCTTTTACGTTAACAGGACATACGACAGCAATATGGCGTATGTTAGTAATCATTGCCCTTGGTTTCCGAACGGTTTTCCTGTTAATTGAAAATAGTCCAGTCACCTGACTTTGAATTCTCGGTGGGAGAAAAGACTTTAGCTTTGCCATCCCTTAAGTATGTATATCCTGTATAATTAAGATTCTTGATAGTTAAGGAAATAATAATAATCTTAATAATAATCTATATTTATATGGAGGTCATTCCGGTGTAGAAAATCATTAATATATTTTCACGTATACCATTTATATGTTGTTTTTTTTGGGGTTTTTTTCTTTTTTTTTGGGGGGGGGGGTCTTATATTCTTGCATGCAAATACTTATTTAGATTGAACGAGCCAAACGATTAGATCTATTTGTTAAGGTCAACTCAGTTTTCGTCAAGGTTGCTGAGATTGTTGGCTAGAGTTAGGGTAAGTGTTAGGGATAGCTCCCGGGTTAGGGTGGATTAGCAATACCCATGTTTACATCTCGTGACCTTTGCTCAAACTTGAAGTTGGCCTTATCAATTAGATCCAACCGTCAGACATGAACTAGTACTTGACATTTTTGAATAGTGTAACGGACATGTATAATATCAATAAAACACACAAAAAACAGACAAATCTGTGTCAGGCAAAACGACAAGCACCAGACTAGTTCTATTAGTAAGTTGAAGCGGATTGGTAATCATTAAATACCGTATATAAATATCTTAAATTTGTTGCCGTCTGTATTATTAAAGTAAAATGTTCTGAATAATTTGGCGTTTTTTTTCGGATGAAAAAAATGTACACGCTGCCCCCTACTTACCCCCAAAAGCACACACACCCACACGCAAGCGAGACAAAATTTGTTGATGGGATATTAATTGTGAATTAGTCACGTTTTGTCATTAAGACTGCTAGTTTGTCGACACTTTTTTAACAGCATCGCTCGTGCCAACTCGGAATTCTGCGGTTAAATCATGTTCCCAAAACTTTACTTTTCACCGAAAGGGCCAGTTGTGGGTCAACTGAGAAACTGTGTACGGTAAACATAGATTTCTTTTAATGGTGCCGCTTCCAGAAAAATGTTACAATAACCGCGGGCCATCAGCAACGACAGGACATCCAGGTTGTTGTTGTTACGTAAGAAGCTAGCGGGGGATTAATAGTCACTGGGTGTTTGTAGTGACAGGCTTACTATGTTTATAATGAAGGTGAGCCCCGGTTCATCTTCCGGTCAACATTTTCTCGCTTCCAAGTTTTGGTATCAACCGTATCGTTGATTTTAAGACCGTAGATTTAAGTTTACATGTCAATATTCTTCCAAATTGTAACTTTCTATCGATTTCGTTAGATTCCGTTTCTGGCACTTATTGGGCGTATGCAGTAGTGGTGATGGTGGTGGTGATGGTAGGGCGCTACCCCATCCTTTATAAATATATCAAGCTACATGGGTATCGTCATTATTCCGAAAATATTAGACTACGATCAGATCCGACTAATTAAGTAGCAGGGGATATATCGTAAACATAATGTTATTGTCAATCTGTACAAAATATTAAATGTAATTATGTATAAAGTAAGAAAACATAAACACCATGGGACAATCTTTTTCTACCAATATTTTCCCATAAAATATTAAACTAAATACATAAACATATATATCAAGCTACGTGCCATTTCATATTTTTCAATAATAGAAGATTTCGCCTTGTTAATTCAAATCCATATTAATAACATGTTGATTTTTCTCGCTGGGCTTAACTCTGAAACTCCTCACGAAACCGCTCAAAAGAGAAATAAATTTAGAGATATATTTTGGCATGAAAAAACGATAGAAAATACGTTGTTTAAATAGGTAAAAGGTATGGGAAAAGTCAGAGTTAAGTACAAAATTAATTTATAAATGCCGTTTTCTCACGGCCGTGCCTAATAAATGCTTTGGTGTAAGTCTTACCGTCGCCGATTAATTTTAAGTTGGATTTAGCCAGGTGATAGATAAAGAGTAAATAGGAATAAAGTCCCCATGATTTATGGATGTTTGGGTAGAATTCAATATTAATATCTTTTGTTAGACGATATGTGGCTTACGGTTGTTTAGAGGTAGAAGTTTAGCTTTAATACCCTTCAGCCATTGTGAAGAGGGAAGTTAGGAATTAATCACCCACCGCCTCCCCAAACAATGCCCACCACAATCATTAGTTTTAAAGAAAATGTAAAAAGGCATGTGGAATTACTTCCTTCTAATTATAGACTCCCTTTGTAAAAACATATGTATTTATTATTGGGCATTCTTCACAATTAGACAACAATAGTCCGAAAGTAACCTAGAAAATATCCCGGTAACTTTCCCGATTTTCATATTAGAATTAATGAAAAAAGGCTTCTTCGCTAAAAGGGAATACGTGACAGAACCCGACATTTGAAAAATGAAAAAAGTGAGCAACAAAATAATGATGATAGACTGTTGAAATTAGTAATTGTATTTCGTCTCTGGTCTGTCGCCTTCAACCATTGTTATCTTAAGAACAGGTTTGAATAAATCTGGCAAGCGTCCTGGCTTAGACGACCGAATGTTCTATTTTATTATAATATATTGGATGAAATTACTGTAAGATGTATTCATAAAATGAACACAATGTGAAGTAGTTTATTTTATCATACGATTCGAGTTTTATATCTCTTTGCTCACTAGTTATGTTAGCTAACCCCAAACACGACCCCCCTTTGCAACAGCTTTTGTAAATTTTTGTCGTTAGGATCACTTTCCTTGCCAGATAAAAGAATTGGCGCCCTTTACAGAGTCGGACAGGAAACGTGCTTCCAGTTCAAAATGTGACTTAGAATGCAATATAATCCCTTTAAATGCCGAACAATCGTTTTATGTGGATGAATATGAATTTCTTGGGTTTGATGTGGATATTATTTTTTCTTAATGATTTTTGAACAATTAAGAATTTTCGCAAACTTTTACCGCCGGCCGAGTTTCCGTATCAAATTTGTTGTTAAAACCAGAAACAAAAGTGACAGAATATCTTCTAAGATATT
Organism: Patella caerulea; assembly: GCA_036850965.1. Taxonomy (NCBI): domain Eukaryota; kingdom Metazoa; phylum Mollusca; class Gastropoda; family Patellidae; genus Patella; species Patella caerulea. Next base: position 13,514,540 of record JAZGQO010000014.1, on the reverse strand, counting down.
TCATTGTTTTTATTTGGATATTTAACGCCAAATTTGTTTTTTGAGGAAATAGAATAGAATAGGGATTAAAATATCTGCCCATCTCCAGGTAGACATTAGATACCACTGATATTTTGTTGATGGTTTACGTGTAAATCGGCGCGTTCAAAAGCTGTGTTACATGTCGGTCAGACACCTTACACCGTCCTATCAGATTCTCAGTTCACCTCATAATAAAAATAAATCAGACTTTTATTCATAGGATTCTGAAAGTTAAAGTGAAATGATCTCAGGTGGCGGTGTTCTAGTTGTATTTATATTTAAAAAAATGGTTGTGTGGTCGCCTTCTCACCACGAGGTCTTTGTCACACGACCGGTATAGTAATAATGGCTTACAATTCAGTGAAAAAAATTACCTTTTGAAATAAAAAATATACAATATAACATACGATGTTGGAATCATCTTACACAACTGTCTTTACCGAATACTATTTTAGAAATAAATTATATCGAGAGACTAAACGTGTTTATAATTTTCAGGAAAGAAAAAAAAGAGGGCAACATTCTTTCACCCTTAGGCTTGACTGACAAATTTAACAAAATTCAAATTCTCCAAACGTCAACATCAAAACGTGAACATGCAAACTACTCGTTTCTTTTCCAATAAAAAATCTAAATTATTTCTTCCACATGCACGCTAGTGGATTTCTTGCGGTCAAAAATACTTTCTAGTTGAACTGAAGGTCAAACTTATATTTGGATTAGCAGACAAGACCATCAAGCGGAAGTTCTTAAGGCAAAAACTTTGCGGTTGTTAAAAACATAATGACAGTTTTGGTGTACATCGAATGTTATTCTTATTTTTTCCGGAATTAAAAATGCTAAAAGTCTCGAAGACAACGCCTGGATACCAACATTCCAGAAATATGTATATACGTGTAAAACTAGTTAAGAAAATTGTTATATTTAGGAATTTGCGAAGTTTGCCTCATCTGAAATCTGGTTATGTTTGCAGTAAGATTTAACAACACTGTTTGCAAAATGACATGCATGTGTCGAATTTGAACAGTTGAGGCGTAGGATGATGAACGCTAAGAAGAGTTGTTCCTCGTTAATCTGTGTTCAGCTACTTGTTTCTGACAGTTAATCCTGGATTAGAAGAAGGTTAATCTGTAAACCAAGACGTATTTCCCCTCCGTTGTAAAGGATGAGAAACAAGAGCAATACACGTTCCCATTCCTCCCACGGGGTTTTATGAAGCTTTAGCCACTGAAGGTGCAGCGAGTTTTAAACCCAGAGCTTCAATCTGCTTTGCTCGTTCTGTTAGTTAATTTAGTTGACCGACCTTATCAAATATCAAATCTTTAACACCTATTTTAAATAAATCAAACTTTGTTATTTCAGACTTTTAAATGAAGACGAGAAGAAGCCGTTTGTCGAGGAAGCTGAACGTCTACGGGTACAGCACAAAAAAGATTACCCCGATTACAAATACCAACCACGTCGCCGTAAGCCACTAAAAGGACAACAACAAGGCAATGATAATAATAGTCCTTTACCACATGGAACCATGTACAAACCCCTTGGAGAATGTTCCTCGCCTAGTGATGATTGCTCCAGTGAATGTTCAAGTCAACCCGGAGGATCAAACGGCCCTCCAACACCACCAGCCACACCTAACCAACACGAAGCCTTAAACCTAAAATGTATATATGATAGAAAGGCTCGTATGATGGCAGGTAAGAATAGTCATATTATTCTTCTGTCAACCTTTGTATTGTAAAGATATAAAATTCTATACTGACGATATTGATTTTAAGAGACGCATACGCTATTTCTTGTCCTAGACGACATCAATAAGTAATAAATCCTTTCTTCGTCTGTTTTTCAGCTCATGGTCACTCTGGTACACCAGGAATCGATTTCAGCCACGTGGATTTACGAGATTTAAGTTCAGAAGTAGTAGATCCTTTTGATGATCTTGATCAGTATCTACCACCATCTGTCCATCCTATCACATCTCAAAGTTCAGCGGCACATTACAGCCAGTACGGCAACCAACATAACGTACCAACCACAGCAGCAACTAGTTGGACAGCATCTTACCGTGTAACAACAGCCAGTGCATGTAATCAACCACCCTATATACCAAACGGATCGACCAACAATACCGTCTCCTCCAGCTCATATGACTCAAACCACTCCTCCCCTTCACAGGCACACCACGGCTCATCTCCACCTACAGCTCTAAGTGCATCGCCCTACAGCAGCCCTCCGGAATGTAAATACAGAGATGAAGAACATAATTCTCTTATTAAATTGGAACAGTTAGCTCCTGCTCATCAACCACAAGGGTATCGATGTGATCCAAAATTCGATACTTATGATTCGCCACCAAGTAGATATAACATGGACAATCCTTTACCTTACGGAACCATGCCCAATCCTTACATGGCATCATCTGTACAACAGATGTCCTCGACACCAGGTTACCAATACACCATGGGACTTCACCGGCAAATGTTCAACCCTATACCCGCTGCTGTACCCGGTGAACAGAACTGGGAAAGATTTACGTGAACTGTGTAAAGCCGCTACAGGTGGTTAGAGAGTGAACTGATCTCAGTCCCTAGCACTGCAGCATAATACCGGTGAGAGGTAGATATGGCCAGTTGTGGTGGTATCCAATTCCCTCAGCGACCAGCATAGTATTACTACATACATGAACTTAAGTCGCAAAGTCTGCAAAGTGCTGAACCCGAGTTAATACTACGTTGTGAAAACGTGTCACCTACTCATTATGTGTAAAGTTTTGGATCCGAACAATTTATTGATAAACTATCTATATGGAGAATTAAGTATTACAGACTATTTAAAAGTCGTTTATAGTTTTCTTCTTAGTGTCTCTTGTATAAAATTTATCAACTTTCTGTGCCTTTAAGAGTATATTATATTTTTGTGTATATATTAACATATATGAACATCTTCCATCCAGTATATTTTGTAAAAGAAATACGTATTTTTCTATGTTTTCTTGTTATTCCACGAGTTCATATGATACTTACACCATGTTATAATGGATCCAGAAATGACGCAGAAGTCGTCTCAAAAATTAACGTGCATCTAACGTGTAATAATACCCCGTTTAGTTACATCAAAAAGTATTAAAACTCATCTGTTTTTAGACTGGCATTAAGATTACTCAAGTAATTTTACACGAAGTTAGTGTCCTTTACGAGACGTGAAAAAATAACCTAAATAGTTGTGTGCCGTGGCCAATGACTCACGCTTGATTCTCGGCCACTGAATCATAATAGTTATGTCTTCATGAAATGCAAAGCATGCATTCGAACTGAACAAGTTTAAGGGCAAATTCCATGGCTATCATTGGGTTTATTACAACGACTGCTCTGATCTCAATACTATAGCCTTAATTAATAAGTAAACTTATTGTAACTTACTGTATTAATCAAGATTTTTATATTAGAGTATTAACATTTAATTAATGCTTCCGGATAGACTAAAGTTTTTTTTAAATATAGATATTTTTTGTAGCTGTTTTTAGATAATTACTTACAAAATATTGCTATGCAAAGTAGAAGCTTCAAACAAATATTTTAAGATCTCGAATTATTATTATTATTATTATTATATTTTATGTAATTATATTACTTATTAATATTATAATACGTGTACGATAAAGACATATAAATATCATCACAGTAAAATTGTAAGAAATTCTAACGGCTGTAACCAAATTGGAATTTCCCTGTAAATAGTTTAGATTGTTGCTATCAAAATTAAAATAAATCATTTATACCTTTTATTGGCTTTATGTTAATTAAATCTGAATAAGATATATATAAATGGAAATGGTGTGAAATGAAATGAGGTTTAACGTCCTGTGCCGATTGGACTAATAAAGACGGGTATTCACACCCCACAGTGTGTTATAAGGGTAATTTTGACCGGACAGCGGCCCGACGACCTACTCTTATATCAAAGGGTTCTTTTATCTGCACGACAATGTGTACACTGGACCTCGGTTTCTCCGAACACTCGGCAGCTGCCATGACCAGGCTCTGCGTCCTACACCCCTGACAAAAAGGGAATCCACGCCGGAAAATCCCCAAAAAACTTTCTCGACCAATACTTGGAACGAACCTATTATATACCCCAGGCTCTAGCGAAACAGCGGCTTACCCACAGAGTCATTTTTAGAGAGAACAACTTTTGATTTCAGACCGATGTGACAGTATTTACCTTTTTGGGGAATGGATCCGGGTTTGGAAAAGGCTTTTATCTAACATGACACCCGTTGCTTACCGTACCGCAATACCTATTACTTTTCTGATTTAGTTATCTACCCATTTAGTCATGAACGCACATAATCGTTTGTTCACTAAGTTCGTGAACTATATTTAGCTATTGATACCCCAAGAAAATCAAAGGAATGTAATAAAAGTCAAGCGTCCCTTGCCAGCTTAGTTCGACATTGATCAATTCTAGTGAATCGCCATCTAAGAAGGGTTGACCTAAATCATATTTCATTATGCAAGAGCCATATCAGTCTATTGCAGATCGTTCTTACCTGAAATATGAATTATTAATTAGATAGGGCCTACCATCGAATAGCTGTGATATAGGGAGATTTAAATACTTTTTGTGGTCCATGGGGTAACCGTAAAAGTGGATAATCGAGACTTTGTTTATGATTTTAACAATAGTAATAATGACAATCGAGGCTACATAAAAATTGTACTGCCGATATCTAGGCTCAGAAGTAATTTGACTAACATTTTTAGCATATTCTCCTTTCATTATCCATTATAGTGAGAACTTCTAGCTATTTATTTAATCTTAGATAATGTCGCTTTAAGGCAACATATCCCAGATGCGGATCCTGGCCCGTGATTTTTGAGTGGAAAAAATGCCCACAAGGACTAATCTCATACTAGTACTGTATATTACGATTTCCAACCTAAACGATTTTTGTTCTCTTTTCCCGCGAGAATATATGGAGCTAAAAATTGTTCGTCACCACAAAAAAATAGAGGGGGCGTGCGCCGGGTGCGCCCCCCTCTGGGCCCGGGCCTGTATCCCGTATTACAAGATAACCCACAAACTGAGCGAGTGTAAGTGCAGAACCAAGGTTGTGTCGTCTGAAAATATTAAAAATTGTAACACAAAGAAATGTGTGGGTGGAGAGATATTACTTAATAATGGCGGTCGGATTATTGTTATGTAATGGAGTACCGAAGACATCGACTAGAATGGTAGTGTGTAGGAAATTCCGTCTACTTTGAAGCGTGGGCTGTGGTCAGGGAACGTCTGGTGAGAATCTAGGAGAAATAAAGTCGCACTTTGTTCGTGTTGATGACATGATATATGAAAACATTAATATCACATGTAAACGAGCTTAGTTTCCTCCCTTCCTTCCGTTTTACATTTCTAACAAATACTGACCTATTAGGGTCAACTTCTAACTCACTTCACCATCTCTCTGATAGATGATATAACAATATTTTACACTTTCCCTTTTATTTATAGAATCACTTGTTAAAATCTGTAAAGTCATAATATTATGATTCACATATTTCGACTGTAGATATATAAATATAGTTTATAACATACATACGTATATAATTGATCCTGCTACTTAGCCATTTCCGATTACCGTCGTCATGTTGAAGGCGTCATACAATTTGACATGACTTATGAACCTCCAACTTATATTATAGTCATAACAGTTTATTATAGACATGCATTTAGAATATTATTTCTATCATTTATCATTGGCACTGCGATTGTTCCAAATACTGTGTTTTTATGTATCAATCCGGGTGATACACAGTGGTGTACCGATCAATGTTATCTTTCGCGAATGTTACCTTAGATTTGTAAAAACAAACCTTTCGCAAAATCTGGACTCTTTAAAAATATAACACACTAATGTCAGATTATGTTTCTGAGCGATTGAAGGAATTGGCAACAATCTGTTTCTTTTTGTTGATAATTTCCTCTTTTTTAAAAAATAAATAGTTAACAACGGTACTGGATTTCTTCAATTGTTTAACGACAATGACCGTCCAGGAATCTTGCCAAAGGCGTTTTATAGCTGAGGCGCAGGAGGCACCAGCTTCCTCGCGAAAAAAATCACAGAAATTGGAAAAATAAAACGGGAGAAAAATGCTAAAACCGATGAGAAATATGAAAATGCACCCGAGTTAGGGGCCCTAAAGGCAGACAATAAGCCCCCGCGTCTGATAAAAGGGCCCCTCTGGCCAAGGGGAAGGGCCCCCGAGTCCGAGTCAATCGTTTTCTATACACTCTTACTGTCGAATCCATCACTGAATGACAATGCAGTTATTGAATTGTTATAAAAAGTATCAATCAAGACCCCCCCCCCCCCCCCGCGAAAGAGGGCCCTCAAAATAGTATAGCCTCCGTCATGAAAAATCTTAAAACGCCCCTGAATCTTGTACGTATAGCCTCGTATTTATATCCGGAGGACTAGGCGAACTCCTCTATCTATTAAATCTCAAAATCACTTTCCGGACTTCCTTATCATTGCGGGTTTATTAAGATACTGTACACGCGGATTCTTTGAATTAATAATCGGAGATTCGAACTAGGCTTCAACCTCTGCTAATTGCGTATGTAAATATCAAACTAGTCGTTTTAAAGTAAACTAGCGTATGTGTACATACACGTCTATGACTATTGAATAAAGGCTGTGGATAAATAGAATGTTCGAAATAATTTCAAACTTCGAGCGACCGGTATTTGGGTCTTAGCAATGATTTTATGGTCAACCAAATTCAGTGCCCAAAACACAACCTAAATATAAACATATCAAGTCGATAAACAAATATAAAGGACCTGCAGACTTCCCAGCTATGCTACCGAAAGACCAGTCACTTCGACCCTGAACACCCATTATCACTGCGTAATAAATTTGCTTTGACGAGATCTAATCGTCATCCATCCGGAAAAATAAATCCTCTTCGTAGGATTGTAAATGTATATTGGCAAGATGTAAGGTAGAATAAGAGACACGATGAAAGCGAAATGGGGTTTAACGTCCTACTATTCTGCTCCGACTTGGGCAATGAGGTTAAAGAGACAACAAGTCTTTGTAAGCCAGAAAAATATTTCGTCATCAATCAGCTTTTAATCCTACTAATCATTACATACCATATAAATCTACATTAATTTAGAAATTTTATATGGTCCATACAATTTTCTTGATGAATTCCCATTGATTATGCAATCTAATTAAAGCACAGATCCTATTTCGTTTAGGTTTTTTTTTTCTTATTCAAAATTTCAACTTGTCTTTACTGCAACGGGATCTGTAAGAGTTGTTATTTAACCTACATCCTGGTAATGTATGTTGTGGTTGGTGTAAGTCATTACCTAATGAAACCATATGTTGCGGCGAGTCTTTGGCGTGCGGTGTATGAAACTGGGGGTATTCCACTAGAAATAGCAACGCCGATTAGTTAAGCAAATGTCTGATGTCATAGTGTCAGACGCCGTGCGTATAACCCGTGACGCGACCTCCCACTACTACCAGCCAAATCTTCTTGATGTACTGGTGGCCATCGAAGGTATAAAATAAAATGAGATTGTCTTTAAGGCCGTTTGTTGTTAACAAACTTATTTTGATAGCCAAGAATTTAGTAGGTTTTAACTCCATGCAAAGATTAAACGTGGTTGGTTTATTTAGACCTTATGTTTTGACCAAGGATTATAAACATTAATCTTTTTTGTTTTATTTATTTATTTATTATTTTTTTTAACCAAATGTCACAATTCGGGTATTCTATCTTATGAATTTTTAGAAAAAGAAAATAGTTTCCTGATCACTCTCGTGATCCATTCGGGGTTTTCCCATTAAAATATCGCACGTTGTAATTCTGTAGGGTGAGTCATACTCATAATTATATATTTCTCATATAAGTTAAAGATACATTATACAAGATTTAGATAAAGCGCTGACCACCCTTGCTATAATATCTCAAAAATCGATAATGTAACATAAAAATATTGAAACTTTCATTCAAATTACTTCATTCTGGGCCAAGTTATCACTGTTTGTAGTTTTGACAAGATGTGAATTGTGGTAACCATGACACTGATATATTCGAGACTTTCCTATTTTTAAATGGCGAACCGTTCTAATCTACTTAGAGTTGATTATGATCTTGTTTTGTTAATAAATGTCTAATTAATAGTTTATATAACATTTCGGACCTAAAGAAAGATTTAGCTCTCGCATAATGTATGTTTAACAGTACATTGATTGCAAATAAATATCATGTTTTGTAGAAAGAGTGCACGAAACCGTAAACTGTTTATGATCACATGTAGCGAACGATATTTTTGACATGGATGTTAGAGATCCATATTTTGAATTTAGGCTAGCAATTTAATACAATTTATTTACACCCCATCCCCAAACTTTTTGTCTGTTTGTATTTAATGGACATGTGTATATTGTGTTTGTGTGTATGTAATTATAATGTTTGTATTTACTTGACGTGTATATATTGTGTTTGTGTATATGTGTTATCTGATGAGTCAGTAGGCTTAAAGAAATAAAGAATTAATGATACAAATTCACTTCACTGCAACAGTAACGAAATTGCGCTCTATTTGTTAAGGCGAACTCAAATTTATCAAGATCGCTAAGATGTAAATAAGGTTAGGGTACGTGATTGTTGGCGAGATATATAGTAGGTTAGGGTCAGGGTAGGCTCCATGACAGTTATGGGGGCAGTACACGAAATGCCCGACAGCAAGTTTACAGACACCGGTGCCGGTCTCCTCGAGAGGCGAATGAGCGGAGCGTACCTTGTATTGAAGCCCCCACCCCACAAAAGAAAATTTTGGAATATTTGACTGTTTTCCTGCTATTTCAGCTCCAGAACAAAGCATCTTCAAAGTGGTCTAATATAGCCCAATTAAACTGGCTGACTCGGAATTCCAATCAATCCTTTAGTTTACGAAGATGGGTCCGTCGGGAGAAAATTTTGAATATTCAACTGCCACAAACGCGTTTTTCCCTATTCCAGCCTGTAAATACAACTTCAATTCGGTCCAATATAGCCTACCTGGCTGACCTGGATTCCAAACAACCAATCAACTGTCGCGGGGTATGGGGGTCTCACTCTCCCGGAGAAAATTTTGACAATTTAACCACCGCAAATGCCAATGGTTTTGTAACTGAAATATCCCTCTGAATTCCAACCACCCAATCTCACTGTTGGAGCTGCATTCACAAATAATAATCGATGCCAGAAAAATGTCGCACAAAGTAGAGTGATTCCAGAATGTTTTAATCCATAGTCAACTCGGTACAAATTCGTATTCAATTAAAATAAAGTATTAGTGTTGTATTAGGGCTCGATGACAGTTAGGGAAGTAAAACTAGAAATGACCGAAAAAATGTCAGGTTTACAGACAGCGGCGCCGGTTTGCTTCGCGAGGCTAAGAAAATGAACTGACCTTGTATGGACCCCCAAGAAAACTTTTGAATATTTGGCGGCCGCAAACGCGTTTTACTGCTACTCCAGCCCGTAATATTAGTGTTTTATTAGATTTCGGGCACTTTATCGCTGTCTTATTATATCTCTTTTAGGGGTACCCAAAATTATACGTCATTTGAAGGAGAGAACAATTAATTCGGCTCTGGTAGATTTTTCTGTGTGGTTTTCCCTTGTGTAGTGGAGAACGTAGTACCTGCAAGAAACAGTGTCTAGTTGTTCGGATGGAATAAAATCCCTAGGTCCCGTGTGCATAATGGCGTGTGCGTAAAACAACCCTTTACAGTTGGAATACAACAGTTGGCAAAAGTTCTCCCATAGAACACTGTATAGCGTACGTCCACATTCTTTTTTCCGGTTAGCTACGAGAACGTAACTAAAATACGTTGTTATATACTGAAATACAGAAGGTTGAGAGGTTATTGTCCGATTGGTGCAGAAAAGTAGGACGTTAAACCTGATTCAAATCACTCGTTATAACAGGCAGAAAAAAGAAAAACAAATGGTCACGTCAATCGAATGCAAATCTATATTTGTCTAATTCGGCCATATGACTACAAATTAAGACCGAGTCTATATGTTTGCGTGTGTGTGTTTATATATTTGTGAGTAGGGCAACAGCTACGTCATATTTTGTGACAATCTGGCAAGTTGATTGCCGGGGGCTACAGCACCTTGTTACCGCATAATACTAACTCATCAAAGTTATTGTGTATATAAAATTATTTTAATATGTGAATAATAAAAATTATACTAGGTAAATCGTATCTATAGTTAGAGTTTTATTAGACTAAGGAATAGGTCAAGTCGTACAAAACATGTCACTAAACACAGATGTCGATGAGAATCGTGCACTTTTTAATTGTGGATATAGTTTTTAAGACAAACTCCCTTTCATTGTAAGTTGTTGATGTTCACGTAAAGCGAGTAAAGGTGATTTGGTGCTACGGGAAGGGTGGGAGCTGGTAGTATAGGTCACTGTACTTTCCTCCCATGAGCATGTGTCCACAATTTCATGTAATTTTACAGCTTCTTTAAAAGTTAGAAGTAATTGTGTCATCACCAAGAGTCGTTTTGCAGGGAAATTCACCGAAAACGTACAACACAGAATAGCGTAGAACAACATAATTAATATAATATATATACAGTCGTGGGACTAGGTGAAAATCAGCCAGTTTTCTTCAAATTTTGGAATGTGACCCCCACAGACAATACAGTTTTGTTAAAGAGAATCCTGTCATCAAGTTGTCAAAGACAATACCTTGTGATGATGTGGTGTATAGGGCATGTTAAGTATCATATTACACTGCTCTATATATTTAGATTGTTCAAGTTATAAGACTTTTGGGCCAGATTCTATAAGACTTTCAAATCACATTCAAATAAAAAAAAAGAAATTAAAGTAAATATTTAATAAATAGAAATTACATTTGTTTCAAATATTACATAAGGTTATACTACTAAGCTTATGATACATGTATTTTAAATAAGATAATAGAAGAAGCTTTAATTTATTGCATAAAAAAAATTATAAGGTCATGTGCATATACAAATAGAAATAAAAGAAAGATACGCGCAATAAGCAAAGATAAATATGTTTACATGTACATAATTATACTAAGATACACAACTTTACAAAGACATGAACAAATTGTATACAAAAGATCCTAAACATTCCAAAATTTCTATTCATCATCAGTATCTTAAATTGTTGAGAACCACGGTATAAGACACTGGCTGGAGGCCGCATGTTCGACCCCAACATTGGACAAGAAAGTTAATCGGGATATTTCTGTCTGGCTTCACCTTGTCAGTGGTTCGGATGGTACGAAAAACTGAGGCCCAGATACACAGGTTAAAAGTTGTCAACACTTAACAGGGTAATAATGCTATCAAGTGGGACATGTTGTTTAGATATAACATACCAGCGAATTAAATGTCAGTGAACTGGACACAAGACAAACATCCAAAATTTAGCCCGTTTTTGGTACCTAGTCTCTACGTTGTATAGCAGTGTTTCTAAATCTTTTTGCACTCGTCGATTCCTTGGGTCAATTTATATAAATCTCCTTGGACCCCCGTTTGGGAATTACCGACTGATATAATGGTAAATGCACGTGACGTATTGCGAAGCCCTTCTTTTAATATCTCTGTGTAAGATGACTGACCTTTATAAAGTTCATATTATGCATTCTGTGATTTGCATAACGTGAACTGGTTCGTGAAGAATTGAGTCTTTACTCATTGTATATAAGTTTTGCACAAAACAGGAATAAAAACCAAGTACGAACAATCCAAACCATTAGGAAATAATTTCTATCCAGATAAAAAAAAAAACACCTTTATTTGCTTTTCTAATAATTCAAAAAAATATTCTAGAATTTAATTTGCAGAAAGAAAAGTTAATGTTGAGAGCTAATTAACATCATTCTTTTTAGTAGGTTAGGTCTACGAGTCAAGAATCATTGCAGATTTCTTCATAGATCACGAGATGACAAAATACGGGGTTGTGATTCACTCTGTGCGTAAAATCACATGTTTTGTCATTTGCACCCCTGTCTGGTTGTTAAACCCAAAATGATGATAATATCGCTCTACAAATCTAAGTGGTGGACAAATTATTTTTTTTTTTAAAATTAGGAACGATCAGTCACAACACTACGTTCTTGCAGATTGGAATATACTTCGGTAATATTGACAACTTTAAATAGCGTTAAGAAAACAATTTTGTACCCTCTTCACCCCGTTGCATTTTGCATAAACCTATTATTGGTACAACAAGATTTGCCTACAGGTTTAGGATGAAGCCTTGGGCCTTAAAATTTACAGGCCTCGATCTTGGTGTAGACCTTCTCTGTAACAGTTTTGTCACTGTCATAGACCTTTCTTTAACTGCGATCATCTTTTGCTTTACTTAATTTTGTATAGTCATGGGGGTGGTGCCGAAGTAGTAGATTAGGCTAGGGCATCTCTACATCTAAATCTGGCAATGAATGTAATACATTAACTAAGGAATTAATACACTGAAATAAACAGTGTATCCAAAAGAAACTGTCCCAGATACTTGAGCCAAATTAATAATAAAAGTTTCAAAGAGTAAGTCATAGTGCCATAGCGATAGAGGGTGGACCTAAGTAAACATATTCGTGTTGCGCTTGTGCACGATTTGTCAGATATGCTTTACTGATATTGCTATCAAATTTCAAACAATCGTTTGGAATTTCTTTCAGCCCTCAGGAACGTAACCAGTCGTTGCCATTTTTCTATTTACAGCCAATGGACCAACACGTTTATCAAATTATGTTGATTGTTTTAAGTAATACGTGTGACTCCATGATTATTTGTTTTTATTTTCTCAAAAACCTCAAGATATTGCTGCAATACACATTTGGAATAAATCATACAAATGTACTATAATTGTCGTTCTTTGCTTCCATTTTTGTGACAGATCACGTCCATGCCCTTGACTGTTCCGCATGGCGGTGGAAAGAGACATTGGCTTAACCCTCTAACCTTAACAAATGTTATGACATATTCAAGCTATATATTATGTTGTACTCGTAGTCTACTGTTTTACATGTTCTGTACCCAATCGGGCTTACAATTCGTAGCTTTCAAGGTCTGATACTTGGTTTGGGAACTGTTTGGCGTGCTCCACGGAAACCATACCCATTACGTGCTGGTTTTCAGGCTGAACATATTATATAATTCAATGTTTTCACTGCAACAGTCTACAGGAGAGCTTTTCAGTGTCCGAACTGTTTCATTATTAGTATAAATCTTTGATTAGGTATTGTATTTCATAATTATTGATTTGGTGTCCCATTTCTTGTTAATAACCGTATTTGGTATTTTTTTCTTTTTTACTTATTGTCTCTTTAGTATTGTATAGTATTTGTGTCTATCATTTTACTTTTTAAAATGTGATAGATAAAGTCATGTTATTTCTTGCATTTACAACTAAACAAGCTGCCATTGCCAATTCAAGGCAAGCCTGGTACTGAATCAAACCACGACACTGACACAGCTACGTCCCCATGTCGATCGAAATAGCTCAACCAGCAATAAATTACGTTTTGGACTTTTCTTAAATATTTAGTTAAATATTCAAAATGGATCCGCAACAAATAAAAAGCCAGCTTAACTGAGACCTAAGCACAGAGATTTTAAAGGATACCCGATTTTAAAACATTTTTTTTTTTTTTGATTTACCAGAGATGGAAGTTGTTCCAGAAGAAACCAAGTTTCACACTGGTTTGATGTTGCAACACTGACCCAAGTTTGACTTATTCTTATGTACATAAACCTCTTGTTAACCTATTAATAATTTTTAATCATCACATCCATCATGTTATGACAGTTCAGCATCCTTCCTAGATTTGTTTATCAAGGGAATTGCGATTATGATGTAAGTGTTTGCGCAATTTTCGATCATTATTTCAATCATAGCCTTGTCACCAGCTTCTGGAGTAATTCTCCCCAGATAAAGCTGACCATCATCCTCATTTTATGAGGATCATAGTGTTCGTACATGGAAGTATATATTATTTTTTACCATTTAATGATATTGGAGTAGGGGCATATTTAGCGGGGATGCAGGGGGTACATTTCACTCCCAGAACAATAATGCGCCCCTTCCCCACATGCAAATTTTTTCAGTTATAAAATAATACACTTCATTATAATCACTCAGTGATGCCCTTAAGGCACTGATCAGTCGGTCGGTTTTAAGGGCGCCCACACGCCAATATGTTCTTTTGCCCTGGTCGAAACTTTCTTATATCATTTATGTGAAGGATATAGGTGCCACCACAGGCGCGGAGGGGGCAAAATATCTGCTGCCCCTCTTAGACATCACCAGAATGGACGAAAAACGTGTTTCCAGCAATCTTGTTTCAAAGTTTTCTGAGCACTGACCCCAGACATGGTGTCGCCCACCAGTATGCCGCCGCATTGTCGAGGTGCCCCATTATATCAACCTGTGCCACCACATGTGCTGGGTAACTTGGGCATTATATTGGCGCCCCACACTCTGCTGCCCCCCAATTTTATAATCCTACATACGACCTTGTATTGGAGTCAACAAAGATGTTTCTTATCTGGTATACGGATTGGCAGTTGGCACACATCTTTAGTGTGTGATACATTATACATATTATATACCTTCAATGACGTCCAATGACAATGTACGTATTCCTGTTTGTCGACGCTCTGGTTGAGCATGTCTGTGTTTTCTTACTTGGTAAAACGATTGTCCTCCCATGTCCGTACATTCCATTTTGCACTTCTTATGTACATATATAAAATATGCATAAAAAATATTCTGCTGACGAGACGTTGAACTCGATTTATGTCATTTAAATTGAAAAAAGAAACACATCAAATTTGGATTTTAATTAATTTAATTTACATAATATATTCATGGTTCTATCTGATTGGCGAGGTCTGCTTTATCACAAGGGTTTGTATCCGATCATGCTGAGAGAGCATGGTCTTTATCTCAGTGATATGGTCTCCGATCTGCATGGTCTCCTGATGATTAAAGTCAACAAAATCAGTTTTCACAATGATCTCAGACTTTTTGAAACTATGAAACCACTATGAAAACCAGTTTCGTCTTTAAATTCCTCGCCTATAACCTTCTCGTCTAGTCTCGTTGGAGCTAAAGATACAGCTAAATACAGATATTGCTAATTTAATTAAATGAATATTTTACAACCTGTTTTTTTTATATTAACATGATGTAATAATATATATACTAGTATTAGTGAATTTGTTACATCCTTCTTCTTTATTTTAAATCCCAAACATTAAGCCAATACCTTAATTGGTTACATTTTTGGCCTCCACATGGTACATATATTTTAACCAATTTAACAAAACCACAATTACTATTGTTAGAAAGATAACAACATGATATCAATCATTTATGCATACTAAGTATTAAAGCCAAAATATTTTGATATTCTTTAAAGCCAAAATTCGAGATTTTAGTGTTGTTTTGACAGCTTCTACATGAAATGAAAGAACATGAGTATTCAATTAATAGTTGTATAACATTAATCCTCATTTTATTGTCATTCTAAAACTGCCAAATATATCATTTTGTGGTAATAAACATTTGGTTTCATTGATTTAAAGACCATTTGGAGACCTAAAAGGGAGTTGGAATGGATCTTCAAATTAGAATAATATAAACTAAGGAATTTACTATAGATCTTCTACCTCTCTTCATAAAACTACAGGTTCTATTCATAGATTCAAAATACATTATACATTCCAAAAGTAAAACTATATTTCTTTGGCTTGTGTAACCTATACACTTCACAGATCAAATGGTTCCAAATATGATAAAAAAAAATTAGCTCTAAATTAAAACATCATCATCCTCATAATCTAGTCCCATAATATTTATCAGATATAATGTTCTTTACTAGATAAATATTTTATCTAGATCTAATTTTGAAAGATAAGAATAATCATATAAACAATTTAAAATTCCAACAATTTTTTTTTAAATCTTATTTTTTTGAATCATCAAAATAAATTATTAGAATATTTAGCTTAACTTTATGTCACTGATGCGGAATAGCAGAAATATTCTTTTTAAGTTATCAATCAGCGCCATGTCTGTAAAATATGCTGAATTAGTGGAATAAGTGGAAATTCCTTAAGACAGAGTCAAGAGATGTGCTGAAGATGGTCATAATCTAAAACCAAACATGGCAGCCGAGTGTCTGTTTATAAATGAAAGTATTAGCGGGTCAATGCTGTTTCTTTTTCTCATGACCTATTTGTCATTTTACTGCCTGTTTAATTTCAAAGTCAATATTTTGGATTTGGTTGTTGAACTTATGTTTAACACATACTGACCTAATGTTAACACTTAGATTTGTGGTCAGTTTCAAACAGAATATTTATATATATATATATACTTTTAAGTATGTAATTAGTAGATAGCTGTGCAATATACATTTTATGCATGTAACCTCTGATTTAATACTGTGGTTCTTACATTTAAATAAATATATTAGAAGTGATTCTTATGAAACATAAAATATAAACTTGAAATTTTTTATATTTAACATAGGCTACATACAATCAATATTTTCTGAAGATACAATGTTTAATGTCCTAAAGGCAAGGTTTGTCCACATCCGGTATAAATCTCATTCCACAGCTAATAAAATCACCCTGTCATAATTGTCAACTACAGATTACATTATCTTACGGTAATGGGCATATATTTGAGATTAACAGCAATTAAAAAGACTCAATCCAACTATTGATCAGCAACTGATGACTCTTCAATATTTCAACTTTTTCATTCTAAAATCTATGTGGGGCCTCTAATTTTGGCAGCATTCACAAAATAATCTATTGTCCTTATCAAAATTGTAACTTATCTTTATAAAAACATTCATTCTGTAGACAGACTTCAAGTAATATTCACAGTTAAATATTAATTTGTTCACTATGTTTAAACTTGTGATACAATACTCAAGAGGGTGTATTTTGGTTTTTTTTGACTGAAGTTGGTTTATTCATAAAATTCAAATACTACTATTTGAGAGATAAAGTACTAGAAGGTGAATAACATAGTATAACAACACACCTTTATTTACCTCACAAATCAATAGTAACTCATTTCTCAAACTTTGATTGATATGGTTCAAGGTCAATCAAATGAAAAATTACAAAAAAAATTGTTTATCTACCTACTCCCCCACTAAAGTTTTACCCAACACCTCCACACCACATGGGTGTGAACATTTGAACACTTCTCACATTTGCTGTGTTACATACAATGTTGACAAGTGTACTTGTCACTGACATGACAGTATGACATTGACATGTCATCTGTTATAAATCTTGGTTTATCATAATATAACATAAATCTTATAAACTGTGTAGGTGGTTTTTGTTTCTGTCGTCGTAATATCGAGCATACATCTGGAAGTCGATTGGTTATTTAGCATGACAACTGTGTCAAAATTTTTCATTTGGCATACAGATCAACACTTTATTTCCTGCAAATTCATCATGATCAAGTAACCTGAAAAAATACAAAATACAAATTTGTCTAAATGTTGTGTTACATGATGATGAAATGACATATTATTAAAGTACTTGCGCATGATTTGTATATGGAAAACATCAAATCCTATTTCTTACAGCTTAATTCACACTAATATGTACTCGGATTATTCAACATTTAATTAAGAAAAGAAATTTAAAATATCAACACTAGATGATGAAAGGGCTTGTTTTCCATCAGATTGAAACAAGTCTATCAAATTTCACAAAATATAAAGATGGTGGTATATCAATTTTACATAAGAATCAGAACAGATCGATGGAATCTCCCATTCATCATATTTGTAAATACCGAAGAGAATTGAACTTTTCTGGACTGATATTCCTATCCCAGATTTAACTTTAACAATATTATAGTTTATACTAGATCTCTAGATTACTCAAATCACTCTCAGACACACTCAGACCACTCAGATACTTTAAGGTAGTTTTCAGTTTTTTAAAATATTGAAGTAGTTAATGATTCTATTCTAACAAGTTCTACAGTTGATATATCTGATTATTATTAACAATTGTCACCATCATGAAATATAATAATGAGTGAATTTTACAATGTTTAGAAAACAATGAATAGCTGCACACCAATAGAAAGAGGTGGCCCAAGGTGGGGATCTTAAGAGTACAGCCCGCAGCCAAAATAACAGTATAAAAAACAATTCACTTAATATTATGTTTCTATGAAACATGCAAATTTGAGATTTTTTTGGCTGTACAAAACAACCTTGACGCCCCAATTTTTCAAAATATTCTCAGAAGCGGACCACTGCCCCCAGCCACATATTCTTTGCCAACAGAACATCATTTAATTTGTCCCCTGGTCTGTTGGATTAACATATAATCATTATTAACATGTTTTCATACAATAAACTTATCATTAATAATTATTTTACAAGATGGCTGGTCATTAGTCTTGACTGGTTTTACATGGCCCATGGCAACAATAAGAGGAAATATCAACTTGTTTTACTAGCTGTCATAATGAACACGTCAACCAAAATGATAGCTTATTCAGTTCACACTAAAAGTGGCGACGACCAACACGAAAGATACAAGACATTATGATAAATGATATTACATGTCAGTTACCTGTGGTCAGTGGTTATCTGAGCTGACCAGGTGAGACAATCTAACACTATTTTGGACTGTTCACACTGACCCAAGCATCATTGGCTCTTTGAAGTGACAGTAAGATTAAAGTAATAACACACTATACAGCATCTAATAGATATTAACTGATATATAATTCAACTGGGTCACATGATTAGATTAATAGGTACACCTTGAGTAATAATAGGTATAAGAGTAAAGTGATTACAACTTCATCAGGCACATCTTGAAAACAGATATGAGAAACATTCAAAAGACTTCAATGTGTCATATATTTTTTACTGAAAAGTTAGCCATATCAACTCTGCTTACCCAAATTAGTGTTCTAAAAAAAGTAAGCATATCTAATATATTTCAAAATAGTCATCACTCATTGTTACACCGGTAATATTTGACGGTCAGTTTAAATGTGTAAGAGAAATTCGCAATCTTAACAGCAAATATATAATATACTGATTTAATAGTAAGTGCAGTAGGACTGCACCACACACAAATATAACCCATAAGATAAACGTGTAGACAAGGCACGCAAACTTCACTGACAAACAATAAACATATATTAAATCAGGCTACTAGTATTCCTTTATTATTCCTATATCAATCAGACATCTACATGTGACGTCCAAGACATTCTCTTGTCAATAGCTATCAGATGCTCAAGGTTAGCTAGTATAAAAGCCCTAGTTAGTTCACCTTCTGAATGGAAAAGTGGAGCAAATGGGCCACTACCTTTTTTTGAAACTGACTTTTATGAGCCAAATGATTAAATATAAAATGTTAGAATAGTCAATCTGTTTTTTTGAATACAATCCGTGTGAACACATATTATACTTTCCTGGTTAAATGGCTAAAGCATTCTGGAGCAAGACAATAAAGACATTGTTTGAAATTTAACTGATGAGGCCTACCTAAAATACATGTACTTTGACGTAACTTATGCATATGCATATATCAATTCTTTTTGAAAAAGAGTCTTGGAGCCTTAAAACTGTAGTTGAGGACATTCTTCAAACAGAAAGAATATTTCAAAGTACAGGTAAAGTAATAATAACAGAACAGACAAGAAGAAAAGTTTGAAAGAAAGTTGAGAGATCTGTATTTTACCTGGGTTTACGTATCTTCGTTATTCCCAGAATGATGAAAACAGGTTGTTATTTCTCACCTTTAAAACATCAACTGTATCTGCGGCGATTGTGTAAGGTTGAGAATTTCATAGTGGAATGTTAGAATGTGGAATACAAACCAATCTATATTGATTTTAACAAGGTGCCTTTTTTTTTTACTAAACTCATTCAGTGTGAGAAGCAGACAATCAAACCTTAGCACACATTTCTTCAGTTTTCCAACATCAACCTCCATTTTTTTCTATATATTTTTAGAGGCATAAACGAGCCAAGTATGTAATCATTAGTTGTTGTTCGTAAGGCATAGGTTTGATCATCCAATATTTGTCTTACACTTGTTTAAGTTAATCTAAACGAAACTGCTAATTTATAATGTCAATGGACTAACAGAATTGTTTGGAAACATTCAAATAAACTGAATGAGCAATTCAACAGTTTCTATTGAATTTCTTTAACAAGCAACTTCAAAAAAAAATATTAAAAAATCCTGCATATCAAATTCAATGGCAAGAAAAACCTAGGTATGCTAAAAGGGACATGCTTTATTTTCTTAGTCAATAAAGATATAGGCCAGGATACAATGTTAATTTTTCAAAAGATTTGCTTGCCAAGGTGTATATAACAAAAGATAGGTTTAGTCAAATTTATAATTATTTATTCACTGCTGCACTTTTGATGTATATATCGTCCTCCTCACGTTTAAATTACGACCCAAAGAAAAGAAGCACATCCTTCAATAAAGAGTGGAAACACCGCATTGAATAACTGATCCTTTTCAAAACTAAATAAACTTTGATAACCTTCTTGGGTCCTCCCTGCAGTACAGATTTCAGGTTTTGCCTTTCGATAACTAAAACCTGCATATAAAAATATTGTTGTCAAGTCTGTGCAAAAAGATTGACACAGCTTTTATTTTAGTAAGCTTTTGTTCAGGGAACAATATGACCATATCAAATAAACCAAACTCTGGTTAAAACCCCCGGGATGTCAATCATTCTGTCTCAAAGACCGGGTCAATTACATAGAAATACTATCTAACATTACCTTGTGCGTTTTATTGAAGGCGATGTACATGATATTTTGTTTGTCGTCTGCTAACCTCCCTAAAATAGGAGTTAACAGTACATGAATATTAGCCTCTAACTTTTCAAGATTTACTGATATTATATTTCAACAATCTTGTTAACTTCAAGCACAAAAACAGCTACAAGTCCACACTGACTAATGCCCTTTATAATTTTCCCTTGAAGGTACATGAACATGAAACAGTAATTGTAGACTTGTGGAGAAAAAAAATCCAGTCTGTTTGTTTATTAATATACAAGGCTGGCCAACTGTCAAACACTTTGAAGATTTCACATTTCTTCTATTGCCTGCATAAACCTGACACATTAGATTAAAGCCATTCAATCAAAATCTTGTCCTTTTTGGGGGCAATATTTCAAAACCTGACACAAATATTGAGGTAATATATAAAGAAATAATATAAAATTGAATGCTAGTTACCTTCGTTGTAAGGAAAATTTCTTCAAACTGAAAGAAGCTATGAAATAAGAAGATTAACTTTAAAAATTTCATCCAGACAGCATTTTTCTGCCTAATCTTTTATTTCCTACTGTCAAGTGGTCAGTTATCTGCACGCCAATGTGATAAAGATGGGAGAACCCTCAACTAAATGTTGCTAGAAATAAATCCTTCAAGTAACTTGTATTCTATTCAATTGTGTCATTCAGTTACTACATGCTGCTTTTAATTTAACCACCTGAAGTTCTGAACCCTAATTTATCATACCTTTCGAATGGCTAGGCAGACTTTCCTTTAATCATACTTTCTTTTACTTTGTTCATATTTGATAAACTGACCTCCCGGAGCGAAAACATTTAAAACTGACCTTGATATCTTAAACACAACTATCCAGATGGTAATGGAATATTAGAAATTAATGATTCTTTATCAGTTTTTCGACTCGAGTCATATCTAAGTACAAAAAACAAATTTGGTGACATAATAAAATACTAATATAATAGTGAGTAGTCTTTAGATTTTTTTTTTCTTATCAATGAATAGAGTTACACCGCCATTCATAAAACTTTACTACAGACAGGGTACAACGTGGAGTATATATAAAACTCATTCATGTTCTCATCTGCTTCACTTATTCACTAATTCTTTTTATGTGTGGCTACTCAAATCTCATTGATGTCAAGTTGAAATTGTGTTATTCTTGTTCCCTATACAAAACATGGCCGTCTGTTATTGAAAATTACATAGAGAAATCACTTCAAGGGTGGTCCATTTGCATAAAGATATGCATGATCTCGGATTGAAATAGGACACTGACTTCTTCTAAAACCCTCAAAGTTTTTTTCTGTAAATTTTAAGTTAATAATATTATAGTCGAAACATGTTTAGAGCATTAAAACTGACGTCAGTCATTTATGTAATTTTTATGTTGGATTAAGATGTTTCTTGACAATTATTTGAAAAGAGGATTGTCAGTCAGAAGGCAGTAAGATCCCATAAAGAACCTAAGAAATTGGTTCTTCAAGCAAACTCTTCACTGCAACAAATGTCAGCCACTCAACAATGACTTCTGAATATCACATTAAATGTAAAATTTAATTCAAATACACCTAAAAATACATTGAACTTAAACATAGCGTGTCATGTTCTGTCAGTAATATTAGTGAAACATTTATATAAATATTTGAAAACACGATTTTAAAACCATTTGGATGTCAAGAAATGAAACGGATCAGAACATTTAAACATTTATTGGGAAAACAATATGACACAGCCTGATATATTGTAGTCATAATTCGAACTAAATTATAGTTTGCATGGCTTCACACCTAATAAAAATTATTTTGCATCATAACTTCAATATGTTTGTCAACCAGGTGCACATTTGCATATTGCTTTTGAAAATCTTCTAAAAGTTCAATTAAATTTTAAAAGAAAGGTTGTCAGGCAACCAAACATACACTCACAGCAGCCAAGTCGTCTGAGCAATCAACAAGGGCTGTGACATATTTTTCTTTTGTCAATAATGAAAACACCAAAACCTGATTACAACCCATTAATAGTCAGAAATCATTAGAATTTGTTTCGGTTATTTGTCTCATGAAATTAACCACTGTATAAGCTTCTATCACTTTAACAAGTAGACCAACCTAGGGACAGCGTTGGTCCATATAAAACAATATACAGATATTCTAATGAATCATCATGAACTAATCTAATTCAAAACTCCTTTTTGGTTTCCATCAATTCTGTCATTCTGAAACAATAAACCCTGTCAGTTTCAAATCATCAAACATTATTTTCTATCTGTCAAATACTTTAATGACAACTCATGAACTAACCTAATCCAAAAATCCATCTCATCTCAGGTTTTACTAAATTCAATCATTTTGAAACAATTACCTTCAAAGATCCAAATTTGAATATATCGTCCCCTATCAAGGATTCCACCATTTCTATTTAGCAAACCTGAAATCTTGTTCTAATTTAAAACCTATTACCACCTATACTAAATCTCCACCACTGCAAGATACCAAAATCTCACGACCTTCCAGATAACCTTGGATTCTCTTTGCCCCATACAAAACATTATATGATAAAACAATACAAGTTAAGATAAGAGGATGACAATAAGATGGAAATGGGCTCACACGTTCTGATAAAGACAGTAATTAGTACCAGTAGAAAAGCATTTATTTCAATAAGAAAGTTCATTAATTATGTTGAATATCTGGTAAAGAAGCTGAAACAGTTTGTACAATAACAAAATAATAGACAGTGACAGAATACATGAATTAATTAGATCATGTTATTATATTTCACCAATTAAATTCTTATATCATCTAGTCAAATGGTGAGAACATATTATATTCAGATGGGGAAAAAATGAAATTTTTGTTACAGAAATATCAATTATTGAATAATAATAACTGATTGTCTTGTATTGTTCTACATTATGTCCTAAAGTGACACGTCCATAGTTCTAGCGAAGATATTTGGTAAAAAGAAGTGTTTCATTTTCCTGAATGTGTCTTGGAACATCACTCAAGATGTTCGCACCATGAACTGGAAGGTAATGCTTCCCATACTCTTATTTTTGAACATATAGAAATATAGAATGTGTAGAAAATCTAAGGGTAGGTTCAAACTGTTTATAGACACAAATGAGTTCTTCCCGCTACACAGGAACTAAGTTCAAAAATAAAGACTTGCAGATAATTATCAGGTAGTCAATTACAGGTAAAGGTAAAAATTATAAGGTCCCCAGCCCCCCGTGCCTAAAAATGACTTTGTCTTTTATGATACATAGATTTTCAGGATTTGGATAATGGGTAAAAGTACTTTTTTCTTTAAAGTACAACTTATTGAAGGACTGTCCACAAAATAATCAATAATTCTTAATCAAAAACAAACTTTATTAATTCATAACAGTCAAAAGCTTTTATCAAAGTATTTCTATAACCTAGGGGATAATGCAACACAGAAAACTTCTAAAGAATTTTAATTAAGTTAACCAGTCAAGTTGTACAAAAATATAAATTTACCAACAAATGTATCAAAATGTCTATCATTTGTAATAAATGGTACTATCTCGCCTTCCAGCCAATAAACCCCATAAGACAAATCCCTCATCATTCTAAATTTAACTTAGTATTTACCTACCGATTATTAGGATGGTCCTACAGTAATTTTTGACAAGACACGGTTTTTGACAGACATGGGTCATGTCTCATGGCCTGAGGAAAACGAGAAAAAATACCACATCAAAATATGACAAAAAGATCATGTAGTTTTTGTTTAATGTTTAACATTATATAGAGAAATGGTAATTGGGTTATTTTTATACAACAAAATGTTACAAATTGGGATGAATTCTTTTTTGATGAAACACCTGTGTCGACATAGCCATGGATGTCATTCCAAGTATAGTTTTGCATAATTTCTGACTTGTGCTCATGAATATAATACCCAGTTATTGCCTATGATCTTATTAAAATATTCTGCGTTAAAACATATCTACCCTAAGACATATCTATACCTTTATATACCTAATTCAGGAGTAAATTAGTTTCATTATGGTTGCCAAACATATAAAAGATTTCAGTATATAAACATATTTCTGCACATTTCGAGAGCCTATCTGCATTCCAGTAGGTGCCACAGACAAAAGATATAAAGTTCTAAACAAGGGGCATGCCGTGATATTTAAAATATATATCACAGTCTAAGCCATCTCATAGTTTTTGATGTTTTCAGAATCAGGTGTTCAAAATCTAACATCAATGGCCTAATATATGTTTTACTTACTATTTTCAGGGGCTGAACCAAGGTGAAGGTGAACATGTATATTTTTGTGGTTTTACATAAAAAGGCCTTGTGAACACTGATACAACACTCATTGTCTATTGCGGATCTCAAATTTTTCTAGGATATGGCTGACCTGTTTGAGCTACAAAGTCAGTGCAACATCAAGTTACAGCCAACATGAATCATAATTATTGTAATAAGGATTTTTATATGCCTCCTGTATGTCGTATTATTATCTACCTTTCATACAATACAAATAGACTTCTAGATGTGTACAATTCATTCAGCAAGGAGATCACGCATATTGCACAGACCATGCACACCGTATTTCACAACATCTACGCTTTACTTACAAAACATATCCTTGCAATATCTTAACTCAAAATGCAATAAATAACTTCCGGCAGTTTATTCATGTAATATGTAATGCTGGCTTCTACTTTTATTTTCTAATCAATATCCGTTACACATAATGCAAGTTTTCACATAAAACAAGCGTCCAGGTTTAAATTTGTTTAAAACAATTCAGAATCCTTAAGAGATATGTGATATGTGATTTGAAAACATAAACACAAAAGCATAAATAATAATTTATTCTGTGAGAGTATTTTTTTTTTCCTTTTATTGCTAATAAACTAATCAATTCAGTCATTAAAGCGGAAATTATTAAGTACTTCAGCGCCCTTTCTCTCAAGGCTTTCACCTTAATAGCTGGTCTCCTCTTATCAGAAAATAATTATTCACCATTTGGCTTAGTTTCTAGTTATTCAGTTTACTTTAATCAAGCAGTGTTATCTATGACTGGCTACCTTAACACTTGAAAAACACTTCTCATGCTATTACACTTTAACATGCATTTGATCATTGGGTCAGTTTCACCCTTCCTAGAGTTATCTCCCATCTGAAAACCAGCTTGATGATACTATGGGTCATATCATTGGCTTACTTTATTGCACATGATAACAGAATCCTTTTTTTATCGAGTTTTATCCAATGATAATGTGTTTTGAGAATGGGCCGAGATTTTGGGGTTATCACAGATGATAACCTTTGTTACCACTTATTTTTGATGTTTTCTGTTTGCAGATTCTTGCTTTGCATCTGCATGCAAATGGAATTTTTAGGGTATCTTCCCAGTTATATAATATTCTTAATTAACTGAAATTCAAGCCATTTTATATCTTTTAAAATCGAAAATTTTTTGATATAAGTCAAGTCATCTTGTGCCATTTAGCTGTCAACGATAATTGCCCTTGCACTTATTCCTCTATACCTAATAAATAACCAAACCCTAATCTATGTCCATGCTTTTTTCCTAAACGTCTCACTTAATAAACCCTAATTAAATACGGTTATCATTTCATCTCCTCAATGGCTCCAGCAATCAGAGCCAGACACCTATCTTTGTCAATGTGTTCCCCATGCAAGTGCACTGAAATCAGTTAGATTTAAGTGTAAGGTTATCATCAAGAAGGACCTACAACATTTCATTTTGCTCACACCATATCCAACAATAGTTAACTACTTATCACACTTTATCTTTTGTTTAAACTGCATATCTAGCTTCTGTTTACATACGTCTAGTATACCCATCACAAAATTGTACATTTCTATTTTAAAGGGACAAAGGTAGTCTTATCAATTGCAAACTTTTTCAAGGGTATATTTTTTTTCTTTTTACAAGAAAAGAAATTTAATCCATTCAGGAACAACAATAATTAATAACTATATACTCCTAGGGTTACCAAAAAGATCTGTGTAAGATATTCTTCATTAGTTAGTGTTCATAAAGCACCTTGACAACCATTACATTATATTAGCCCAGTCATTGTAAAACAGTAGGACGTTAAACTCCATTTCATTTAAAAAATATCAACGACTTATAAATCAAAAGCTAATATGTCTTTACCTGAGCAAAGTACTGACAGATTTATCTCTAATTTGAAAACATCTGATGTAAATGAATAGTCAAATCAAAATTGCAAATGTCAAAGATCTCAAAAGCATTAACATCCATTTTTTTTATATAAATATAAGTAAACTGCAGTAGAGCACTGTGACATATGATGTAACTTAATGTTGTACTTTTGTTTAAACAATCAATTCTTAAAGAATAATAAAGCACTTCCTTGAAAAAAAAAATGTCAGTTTTAATCCTACATTTAATGGTACTGTCTGGCCTGACTAAACCATTTCCTCTTATCAACACACACAAAAATGCATAAAATTTAACAAGCCCTTGGACAGCATGTCACATTAAAAGTGTTCTGTTAGTGATATATGTTAAGGTTTTCCTTCTTTTTTTTGTGGTGGGGGGGGGGGAGGAAATCTATAACTATATTATTACATTATTAATCCTTCAGCACTTGGTACATATAAATATTAACTTCTCCAATTCCCTAAAAAATCTGAATTAAAGTGATCATGCGTTTTGCATTGAGATTTTTTAAACTTTTTATTGAAATAAATTGAAACTACTGCTCCCCCATGCCTCAAATCAAGAAGTTAACGAAGTAGTATGTATTGTCCTTAAATAGTTCACAGCTATTCATAATAAAACAAGTTAGAAAGCCTTAATATCGCTAACAAATAAATAGTAATCACATTCTGTAGAATTCTGTTTCTGCCTGTATCCAGTTCTATCACTAAATACCAATGAAACAGATCAACTAAAAATTTGAGGCAAGTCTTTAAATCAATTCCTGATGATGCAGACTATTTTTGGTTTCAAATTCTTCAATGGTCCAGATCCTTCCAGTCAGTATTGTCTTGCAGGAGCGGATCTAGGAATTTTGAAAAGGGGGACGCCGCAAAATGAGGGCACTTACTGTACAGAGACAGGGCATGCCGCTGCGAGGAGGTTGAGGGTCTCCCAAGACAATTATCTGTCATTTCTTTGCATGAGATATTTGGCTGATATTTTCGTCTAAGTAAACGTTTGGAGAGAGCATATTTGGGTCTGAAAAAAGGCACTTTCAGCAGTAAAAAAAGGGCACTGACGAAATTTTTTTTTTTTGGGGGGGGGGCACGCCCCCACTGGATCCGCCTCTGTCTTGGGTAGGATAAATATTAGTCTGGACAAAATAGTAGATACGGTGTATACCCACGGTAGCTGTTTAATTTTACAGTTCAAGCAATCATTTATTCAAAATAGTGTCAAAAACCAGTTAACAGGGCATTCTAAGACAGTCATTTTTCGTCTTAAACAATCCTAAGACATAACAAAATTTCCACATGAGCTTGGACATTGTATACAATCTTAATATTATATTGCCAAAAAAATATTTGCTATAGGCGAAGCATAGACAGTATAGATTGGAATAATAAAAAGTATATGACTAAAGTATATGGTCACCATTTATTGGTCCATGAATAATTTTTATGACCTAAGCTGTTTAATCAGATATTGAGCGTGAAAAAGTCTGCAAATCTAATAACTATCCTTATTTTTCTAAAATCAGGACTTTCATTTTCAGTCAGAATTTGAAGGCATGTGTTAGAATAAGTGTCTAAAACTTTACCAATATATCAACAACTTGTATATATAAACATGGAAATAGAGAAGACACAGAGTGTAATAGTATCCCTACCACCCACCAGGACACAACCATTCCCCATATAGCATTATCTTCATCCAACAGGTTCTAATATACATCGCTTAAATTACAGAAATAATCACACAGATATTCACACCATTTTCATTTCATTCCAACCCATCAGACTTAAACAAACTATGAAATTGAATTCCAGTAGCAGAAGAAAATCTGAATTGAGGAGGACCTTCAAGGGCAAGATCATGGCTTCTCCTCAGGTCGTCATTTTGTTTTTATAGACACACAGGCTGCCTTAATTAACATAATCTTTTAGAAATTCTGAATTTGTGAGTTTGCTGGACAAGGAATATCAATGGATAAATGAATAATATAAAGAAGGGGCACCTACAGAGTTGTGTACCTTTTACAAGTAAATTCTCCATGTAGGCAATAACTTATTTTAACTTTTTTAGGATTTCAAATGTTGTCAAATGGTTTGGATTGTTGATACTCGTTTTTTTTTTTATTTCAAAGGCTGTAATTCCAAATATGTGTTGTTTTAGCATGAGGTCAAACACAACATCTCAAATAATCTCCATAGGCATCTTGTAAAACTGCTTGCATTTTTATTTTTGTAATAAACTTCACAACTTTTAAATCCCTATTCCTGACAGGAACATAAAAGTAGCTATTTTGAATAAATTCCATGTTCGTATACAGTTCAAATATTTGATTTAAGGGAATGTTTTACAGTGATTGATCTTGGGATAAAATTCTAATCTGATGAAGAGATCAATTCTTACGCAAAAATCTTGGGCAAACTTAAGAGGGTATAAGAATCATGATATATCAATATAAATATGATCTCTCTGTGCACATTATAGTTTGAACTGGAGTGTAAAGTTAGCTGATTACATCATGTCAAATACTCGCCTCTATTTCACCCAATTCTTTCGATAAAAGCAAAACAAACAAAATCTAGAAACAACAAACATACAAGTCGAAATATCATCTGCTGTATTTACATGTAAATCTAACGGAATGCGATTCGATCACGATCATTGGTATAAGAGGTCTGTGTAATCAGTTCTTAATATCTAGAATAAAAAGTTGACGATCTCTTAATCTTGGTGGTCATACTAATATGGCCGTCTGCCAACTGATATCATATCATATCGTAATATCAGTAAGTTAATCAGGGGCTTGCCTTCAGAGGGAAACTTATCAGACGACACTGTTGAAGAGAGTTTTGCTTATTGATAACGATAATTCTCATACTGATCGTGATCTCTTTAAACAAACAAAATTTATAAACAATCATACAACTTAAAGGGGCAGTCAGCCTAATACTGTTTAGGATACAGGATTAACCACGTCAAGGTGTTAGTCAAACTTGTCACCAACATGAGATAACCTCCAAATTAATTGAAATTAAGATAACCTCCAAAAAATTAATTGAAATTAAAGATAACCTCCATATTAATTGTACAGTCAACTAAAACTAAAATTTATGTTCATATTTCAGTATAAAATTCCAAATATCAACAATTTGTATATTTATGTGTAATAGTAAATGTGTAGTATGATTTTTACAACTGCTATATGGTATGGGTTATATTATATTTCTTAATAATTTCAAGAAGGTTTGACTGAAGTACAATGGTAAAACTAGAATTGGGCGGAGATATTTGTAAGATCATAACATGATTTCCTGATACACAACAAGGTATGTTTACTAGGAAGCACATTCTCCCGTCTTAAAGAAGTAATATGTAATATTTATGAGATATTTGAGCCGTAGGTCAGTTTGTGGTCTCACATCTCGATTATCATTTAACTAGACCTTCTGTCAAGATAAAAACAAGTTGCGCAGTAAGATGTATATCTGATCTGTACCAGATGATGATCATCATTATTGAGCTAACAAACAAACACGGAAAATATGTATTGCATTCCATTTTTATGTACCTTAGATATCATATTAAATACATGCAGGTGATTTATGATAACTATCCTCCTATTTCCATTCTCTCTCAATCTCAGACTGATTATTTCACTATGAAATTCAAGACAAATTAACTCCA
Source organism: Patella caerulea (assembly GCA_036850965.1). NCBI lineage: Eukaryota > Metazoa > Mollusca > Gastropoda > Patellidae > Patella > Patella caerulea. Next base: position 13,483,734 of record JAZGQO010000014.1, on the reverse strand, counting down.
CCCTTCTTTTTCAAACCCACATATACTTTGGTTGACAAATGGGGGGAATGGACATTTAATAGGAATAGATATGTAAAGAACCAACCATAAAAACAAACAAAATAGTTTGGGAATTTTTACCCGCTGCCTCTGAATTTCATAAATGCTTTAGTATATTTTAGTTTGTTTCTCTTTTCAACGTTATTATCCTTTAAAATCTGTTAAGGTATTAAGATTAAACCTATTTGATTTGGGTTTAAAACAAAAATTGAAAGTTGATGAAATGGGTTATTCGACTTGTGATAAGGCAAGATGTTTTCTATTATTACACTTTGGTTTAAAACAATCAAGAGGTACACAACATCAGTTAGATCTTAACTCAGACTTTATCGATAAGATTTACAAGAAAGACAGATTGTCATCTCACAAAACAAGTCAAGATATAAAATCTTTTGAATTTATTTTCTTGACAAAGAGGTCTAGTCATTTTAAGTTTGCTGTAGATCGAGTTATTGTAATAATTATATTTTTAAGTATTAAATAATGAAATACCAGATAAGTGCAAGTTTTAATATCAAATTTTTCTGCTCTCAATGGGCTAATGAGGACATATGATAGATACAAGTTTTAAAATAACTTACCAATTCTACAACAAATTAGTGAAACCAAATAATTTCTGTTATCAGTGTCTGAAAGAAAACAGTACATTATGTATAAGCATGAATATTCACAACAATCTGGATTATGTACAGGTCTGGCAAAATGGCATCTGTCATTGACACTCTCAGGTATGTATTTTTCTTAATATATGTCTGGCACAAATTTCAAAATGTTAGACACTAGTTCCATACATGGCCAGGAAAAACTAAATCCCTTATTTCCACGAATGATTATGTACATGAATTATAAAATTTTAAATATTATCTGATTTTTCTAGATATCTTTACATTTTATCTCCAACCAATTACAGGAATAATGGTGGATTTAAATTGTGTAGGAGAATGCAAGAATTTTCAGGAGAGACATCAACTGAATTGACAGCAAATGTGTCTTGTTATTTATCAGGATAAGGAAAGTCATTTTTTTTCTATAAACTTGAGAATTTGTGGAGGAGGGGATAGAAACCCTCTCACCAAGCCAAAATTCATCAACAAATTCATTTCATTTGTCGATACCTTGTTACTCTGGCCACATTTTATTACCTGTATTGTCATAGTTAGGCTTTTAGCACCCCCAAAAAATGTCATTTTACATTTGTCGATCCCGAGACTTACTTTCTATGACAGTTATGTCATTTAAAATCTTAAAGAGAAATAGTACTTTCTATAAGTACTAAATTATGGAATACAGACAGAATTTCATGTTTTTTAATCTATCATTCCTTCTGTTACATGTCAAGGTGTCAGACAGGTAGGGTGACTCACAAATTTTTTGCCTTGAATAAAGAAATTTATCAAATGGGTTTTTTACATCCTTTACAGGTGTCACAAAACACAGGTAAAGTCAACGTACACTAGATATCATATATCCTTATTACATATGTACTTAACGCTTACATGCTTACATCGGAAATGATTCACTGAAAGACAAACTATTTGGGTTAGACCTAGCCATGTATTTTTATGTAATATGCCAACAGTTTTTATTCATGATACTTAACTGTGTCATTAATTGTGAAACTGACTTATTAAAGGGGAAAGCAGACACATCACTCGAACTCGACTGCATTTCTAGCTCTGACATTCAAATATATACAGTTTATTTTTATCTTTTTTATAACCTTACTGTATTTATTCCATCAGTTATCAAATAACTGTTTGAATATTCATTTAATTACATTAAACATGCATTATGCAAGAGCTATATCTGCCAATCACAAGTCTTGCTATAGGCCTGAAATGTTATCTAATTAACTTATACAAACCATAATAAACTCCCGATGTCTAGGCTAGCCTTTGATGTTGGTTGGATTAGATTCCTATATGCTGCTTATTGGTCATTGATAATTAAATTTAAAACGTGGATAATTAAGACTATGCTGTTTATATTAATGATTTTAGTAATGATGACTGAGGCTAGGCTAAAATTTCACCCACTTCATTCTCGGCTCATAATATTGGATCAATTTGACTGAAATTTTCAGCAAATTACCATTACACTATCTAGTTGTTAATTATCATAGTGGAAACTGCCAACTCTTTATCTTATCCCCTATAATGTATCTTTAATAGATATTTAAAGAAATTTGGGTCAAAACATATCAATCAATTCTCCATCAAAATGTATTTTAACAGAAAGTTAAACTGGATTGATTGTTTGAGACATAACCGGTCAGTTTGATTGAGACTAAAAAATCATTTTCTATGCTAACTTTGTTGGCTATTCCAACACAAACATGTGACATTACTTTCATAAATATCTGTAAGCTATTTGCAACTGGAAAATCAGGCCAGTCACTAACAGTGATCTGTATTCCAATTAGCACTTCTTACTGGTTAATGCAACAATGTAGGGTGCACTTGTGTTTTAATAAAACATTTCAACAAACTTTCAATCCTTTTTCATTTCAGCACAACATATATCGGTTTCCTCAATGAAAATTATTATATATGTAATGGCAACAATAAAATTTTACTCTCTAATTTCCAAAATTCAACTCAAAAGACTTTAAAGGACATTGGAAAAATACCTTTTTAAAACTTTTTTTTTTAAATATAACTAATTCAGGAATCTTTAATCATTAAAATATCATTTACATGTCTTGTTAAATCTTAACCAACACACAAAAAAAAACTTAAACTGATATAGATACATAGCAAACTGATTAGCTAAGTTCAAGAATTTATGCAATTTCCAACAAGGCGAATGATACAAATAGTATAGCTACAATGTGCGAACAAGTTTACAGAAAACCCATCTCAACCAATAAGAAAATATTTAGCATGAGGAGGTAAACGAAGCCATGTTGTAAAAGGTATTTACAAACACGAGATCTATGTAGACTGTTCATATTAAGATTGAAGGCAGGAAAACACTGGCTGACACCATGCACTTAATTATTTACCAAACACCCTAAAATACAATGGAGGTCTTTATGATGGCATCATGTGGGTAAACAGGCTTGTATCGCTATTGTTGCCGTGTCGATACGCCAGGCGAATAACAGATCAATACATAAACAAACACAGACCAATGCGAAGGATTTAGATGTTTATTTCTATGTCTGTGAGGGACAAAAACTTTGAGCCTTTCAATTCTTCTACTTCTGCAAGCTTTGACCATTTTAGCCAATAAAATTTCAGCTATTCTTTGGCTCCTAATTCTTTCTCAAAACATTTCTTTAGATTTTGCTTGCTGAAACAATTTAACTGATTTTGTTAGATTTGTCTCCATATTTCTTTTTTTTTTCAACACATTTTTAACTAAACCACAGAGTTTGAAAAGGATGCGATCTCTTGACAGTTATGATCCAGTATCTTTTGATATCTTCAGAAAACTTAAGTATTTAATTTGCCAAAGTCACCCCAACTGTTCATTCACTGTATAATGAAAAGCAAATAATTATCTTAATCTTTTTTACTCCTGAGAAGAAATCTGAAGAGTTAGGGACACAAATGCATCTGGTTAGAAGAATAACCAGTTAGCTATCGCTTAGAGAAGCAAAAGTCTTTTTCTTTCTAACACAATTAGAAATTATTATCAGATATAACTTAGACCATTATAGAGTTTAGTATAGTCATTTTTCCTTAAATTTGTATATATTTCACTTCAGCGTTTATCTAAACCTTATTGATTAATGATTTACATCAAAATTCTATGGAGTAATGGAGTCAAAGAGGCTCAGTGTAATGGCACAAGTTCACTACCAGGATGATGGCTGAAAAATGTTTTCAAGATCGTCCAACTTAGTTTCCCTTGTCATTGGTGTAGTAAGTACTGGGGATGAAGTGGGGGGGCCTGACAAGGAAAATAGATATTCATTTGGGTAGCTAGGCCCCTATATGTATACAACTGGCAACACATTTAAGATCTCCTGAAAGCTGACAATCAAATCAGGAGTCTATGCAATATCTCATCTGATTTAATCATTTTTTTTTTATTCCGAAATGACTATCTAGCCTGGATGACAAAGAATTCCAAAGACTGGAAGAATTGTTTGTTTCAACCTAACAAACAGCAGACTTGAAATGTCCGCAACACATTGTACCTATACACACAGTAGTGTAGTATTTTTACAAACATACAACTGTAAATCAAAGGATCCATTGTTATAATCCGAAACATTATATTTGTAATCTAAAGAAGGTCAAATGACAGCAGCAAAGAGGTCAAGCACATCAATACGAACTTGGTTATGTCATGGACCTTGCGCTCGACCTGGAAGTTATAATATTTACAAACCTAAGATAAAAACAATTGTATTCCATCATTTATTTACCCATTTTATAAGATATTTGGACAATTTATTTATCGAACTAACAATCCACTTAAAAACCTGTTTCAAATTTCTATAAGATTTTTTTTTTCTTCTGAGAATCTAACTATTTCCAGACGAAGAAAATAACCCATGTCCCCATACTCATCTGAACCATCCATTTTATATTATCATCATATGTAAAAATGTCACAGAGGAGTTGAATACAAACTTATTGACATTGTTATTGAATATCTTTCAGTTAGAGCATTAAAGGGTGTATGACTCTGTTTGAGTCTTACTCCCTTCCTGCAAACATTCCTGGATCAGCCCCTGTTAAGCTACTTTAAAGTAACTGTGTGCATGATTTGCATTATGGATTATTGTAGATTGATTATTCAAAGCTACATTATGGGAGATAAGATAAAGAGAGAGATGGCAGTTCTAACTATAATAGTTAAAAACTAGATAGTGTAAAGGTAATTTGCTGAAAATTTCAGTGAAATTGATCCACTATTAGCTGAGAAAAAAGCGTTTGAAATATTCACATAGCCTCGGTCATCATTACCCAAATCATTAATATAAACAGTATAGGCTTGATTATCCACTTGATTGATTTAATTATCAATGGCCATTAAGCGGCATATATGAATTTAATCTGCCAACATCGAAGGCTAGCCTCGCCATCAAGAGTTTATTATGGTCTGGATATGTTATTTAATGTCTAATTGATAATTTAGATAACATTTCAGGCCTAAAGAAAGACCTGTAATAAGCAGATTTTGCTCTTGCATAATGCTATTTTAACAGTTGATTAATAATATACAGTCAAAATGTCAATGTTACCATTTACATGCGAAGCAGTATATATCGATGGATTTGCAGTTCATCATATATTTGTAAATATTTACTGCAAATGAACCATTTTTGTTTAAATTCCTATTAGAGATTCAACTTTGTAATATTTTAGCTTGCTGGGGATTCCTATATCACTCAAATCTCACTCAGAGACTTTAGAAACATTCTCCTAATATAGCCTTGTAGATGGATATATAAAAAGACATTAATTTATGCTTATGGAATTTTTCTAAGTAGCACAAATAATTCCTATGTTTGTCTGTTATAAAATACTATAACTCAATATTGATTAATAGCCATATTTCATTTTTTATCTATATTCATCAGGATGGCTCGACTAGAAATTCATGTGACATCATCTCCACAATGATCTCACATTTTCAATTTAAAATTGTATATCAAATTGATTGAAATTGGATCCTGTAATAAATTTTTGAGAATTTTTAACTTAATTTTCATTACTTCCTTTCCTCTCTCCCATATTTCATAATCCCCATCTTATTTTATTACCACACAGGATGTTAAGTTAAATGTATATTGTTACTAAAGTGAACAATAATTGCTTGAGCAGAACCATGGTTCAGTAAATTTAATCTATCATAAAATAGTTATTTAATTAACCAAATATAATAGTATTCTTCCTCTTAATGCATCATTGACTAGATGACAATGGCGAAAACTTTTTATATGTTTATAATATTTTTTGGGTTGTATTAGAAAATAAATTGCTGTTATAGTCTAAGATATTAAAAACAAGATAATTTTATCTTCAAAATAGATTTTTAAAAATTACGGTTGTGGCCATGTATAATTTTAATACGTGTTACATGAAACTTAAAACCAGGGGGTAAAAAATTTTCTGAGCGTATTTGATATTCATCAATAACGTGATGTCAGTTTATTCGCTCCTCACTTGTGTCACAAATGTTGTTTTGTGCGAACCAAGTAAAAAGAGTCTTGAATTGTTAGATATAGATATCAAAGTCTATTAAAATTCTAAAAGAAATACTGAATTCCAACTGTCATTTTCTTTTTACAGTCTCACAAATGTAACATATAACTGCTCTTTTTTACATTATCAAATTAAAAAAAAATCTACAAAAGAATGCCAGAACTTCAAATATTTAGACATATTTCAATGCAGTATATATAGATGTAAATGTATATATTCAGTACTAAACATTGTCAAGAAGAAAACTAGGGCTATTTTCTAGGGTTTCAAAACAAGTGTATATATGTTTGATCTGAGTTGGGGGACAATACCCGTTAGACTAGAAGGCGACACCTGATAACATCATCTTTATCAGTTTATAAGATGAGTCCTGTTTCATTCATGAAGACAAGTTTCAAGAGTTGACCTGAATTGTTCGGTTCAAAACACTTTAACAGTAATGTTAAATAACCTCCCCTTTCAAACCTCACCATTCATCCCATACATGGTTGTAATGAGCCCATTGTAAAACCTTTTCTTTAGTAATGGGACCACGAAGAGTCGAACATCTGGAAGACAATACTGTAATTCTATGTTTATTATCCACTATTAGCCTGTTCAATTTAACTCTTATTGTAAGATATTCAATTTTCAATAATTAGCCAATTGTTCAATTTATTACTGCTATTTTGATGATATTTGCGCCAACGCTTGGTGTCATGACATCACATACTCATACAGAAAATACTCTTCATGAGAAAAGTTTGACACTATTTGTCCTCGACAATTATTAACATAACCAGCCAGATTATTGTGTTTTTCTATTATTCATAATTTTTGACAACTCTTTAAATACCATAATTTTATTCTAACAACAAAAATATTAAGCTTGGCATTCCCTAGGTGCCTTTTGCGGAACACAGCCGATTTTATCATCTTAATATCTGTTAGCTATTATACAAGTATGGAGACATGCAATTATCTAATAAGCAATTCTTCCATTTATGCCATTTTTTCCTAGCTATTTTTAACTTTCTGGGTGTCTATTAATTCTCATTTTTTGGTATTTCATGTGAATTCTGGGTCCATTTTTTAAAAAAATTTCTTAATATATAAATCTGTTCAGTTCTTTTGTCAATTTCGCTTCTTTTCAAATGGTAATAAACAAGTACATTAGTACAAAATAAAGGAAGCTGAAATTGCATTCTTTCTCATATACAAATTCAATTTACATACAATTATACCTACATGATAAAATTTTCTTTAATAATTCGTTATAATTTCATTTCTTTAAAAATTCTGAATTTTGATGCAGGTGCACAGAAAAGAATGTGTAATTCAAGCGATTTAAAAGACGCCCTTTAATTCTTTATGTGAAAATAATAGTAGTAATACATTACAGTCAATGCTACATAACTAATTCAGTGAATTTAATTTTAATCCATTATGTTGCCGTGAAAAGGTCGTAAATGAGATTTTCTTATAAATATATTTATTCGGTCAGTCTTTCTTGTATTATTATATTTTCTATAACAAAACCCCTGCGTAGCCTAATATATAAAGTAATATGACATCAGTCTATAACAATGGATCAGTGGTGGGTCCAAATGTACAAAAAAAATATCAAAGAAAATTATTCAAACCAAGTCTAAAAAATTATATTAAGTCAAGAAAAAAAGATGAATTTGTATAATATGACTCGTTTTATAACTTAGTATAATATCACTATTTCATAAAGAATTATGCACACTGGTAACACTAAAAGTTTAAAGACAGTTTCGTATATCAGACCAGTAAATCTGATCAGATAGCATTCAAATATTCATACATTAAATCCATTAAGTTGTATCAGATATAATCCATTTCAAGTTTGTAGGACGTAATTTCAAAGGTAAATTTACATCCCCTGGACAATATTGTTTTGTTTTATTTTGTTTGTGTCGGATGTTGTTTTAACAGGCTTTTTTTTCCAAGATATGGATTGGATAACCTAATGAATATCCACCCTCCCCCAGGACAAAAATGGGTTAACGGTTAACTAATATCATATTATATAATTGATATAGAGATAAAGTTAACTTGATAGAAACATTAATTAAAAATATCTGACCTACAAGGTCAAATAATGATATCGGGTCAAAGATGAAAAATTCAATATCACAAAATCAAAATTCATTTTTTTTTCTTTTATTAAAGCCATATTGCTCCATATAAAGTTTGGTTATGAGCTTGTCGAAATAAATTAAAATCTGTGAATGAAAACTTATATGACGCAAAGCAACATTAGTTTACTATGTGTCCTATGTAGCGTTAAATTTTCACAGTGTGATTGTAGGTGCTTGGATAGAAATTTGGGAGCGATGAATGGAAATTTCAGGTCAGGTAGATATATAGTAAGTAAACATACACCTGTGTATTACTCATATTCTGATTCATACATTAAGCAAATTTAATTGCTCGTTCAGCAAATAATACGAGCCTCACAATTTTTTCCCTGCTATTTTAAAGTCCAATCACTTGGTATCTAAACATACATTATGCAAGAGCTAAATCTGCCTATTGCAGGTCTTTCTTTAGGCCTGAAATGGTATCTAAATTATTAATTAGACTTTAATTAACTTATCCAGACCATAATAAACTCTCAATGTCAACACTGCTCAACTGAAGTAATGATGATCGAGGCTAGACAGAAAACTCAATGGCTAAAATCTCAGTTCAGAGTGGATCAATTTGACAGAAATTTCAGCAAATTCCTGTTTTTAACTATTATAGTGAGAGCTGCCAGCTCTTTATCTAATCTCTCACAATGTATCTTTAAGTAAAATTTTAAATATAAGTAAATTTCTTTTGTTAATTTTTGAATGAAGACAAAATTCCTAAGTTTGATTTATTGGTCTTGACTTGACTATATTAGTTTAGATTTTCCATTTCAGATGTCATCTTAACTAAAATGCCAGACTTAAATTTTTTATACCCTCATGTTAACTTGCTATAGCAAAAATAAAATTATATCTAACACTGATTTTTATTTAATTTTGATAAAACATTTTTTTTTTTCTTTATATTTTCAAAGAGAAAACCTGTAGGAAAAAGCATCAGACAAAATGCAGGAAATAGCCATGTCATGAAATTTTCTGGACTGTAAATGAAATAAATAGGATTGAGTTTAATTTTACAGATCTATCTGTATCTAACTATACACTTTCCCAGACAATTTTCTAGTTGAAATAACAATAGTAAATTTTAGCTAACAATAATGTGAATAAATTGTGGTAGATTACACCTTTTCACTGAACAATATCCTGCAAACAATCCATACCATCATAATTCATACACAATCCCTGACACCCTAGACAGTTGACAATAATTTTCCCCTATTCTATTGTTGTCCCCAGCAGGAAATGCAACAATGCCTGTCTTGCAAAATGAAAACCCTTCAGCTTTACAATATAATACCCCTATGACTTTTCATCCCAAAAAACATTTAAGCATGCACCCATTGTGTGTCATAGCCAATTCTATGTAATTTTCATATTCACATTTAATACTTGTGCATATCAACAAAATAATATAAGAAAATAAAAGGTTCAGTGGGCTTTGTCCAAATAACAATGCCAGCCTGCTGTTTTTGACTCCATGGATTGGCTTATGTGTAGGCATCTATTTATAATAAGAGGTAATTACCTCAATTCTCCATTTCATTCTATACTTAATAACTTATAACTCAGTAATAATGGGCAATAATATCTCTATTGATCGTTTTTACCTTCAATCATTAAATATATTGATTTCTATTAGTATTGACATTGGCAGTATTAGGATTTTATCTACTAAAATAAAGCCGACTCTTTCATGTGTCATAATTTGACAGAACTCTAACATAACAGTAATTGCATGGGAATTTACTTACAATCCAATTATAAAAATATTTGTTCACACAATTGGGCAATTGGTTTGATGGGCTAACAATACCCAATAGAATGTGTAAGAACTGAAGGTTACTTCTTTCCAGGGTAACAATCATATCGATATTACTTCAATTATGTTTTTTAAACCTTTTCAACTTAAATCTTCTGAATGCTTCATATAATGCCCCTTGTACCCATTATTTTACAGAAAATTTCAAATTACCTGAAACAAATTAAAAGTGTTATTTCAATGTAACTTACCAATTAGTTGTACAAATATTACATCTTTTATTTCTCAGTTACTCCATTTAATCCTGAAACAAAAAAATTAAATGTTTTAATATGGTTGTTCTATATTCTAATACTTTCTAATCTGAGCAGACATTCAATTTGCTGCTTTACATCGGCTATTTTTTGGTGTTTTTGTTTGTTTGTTTTTTTTAGAAAAATCAAACCTATGAAGGTCATAAGTGGATCCCAATATGAAGTGGATGGGATATTGTAGCTCAGGTAACTAGGATCATCCCATCTTTTAAAAATTTGTTTATTTCTATGGAATACAATTACTGTTTATCAACTAAGCTTCACTAATCTTCATGGAGAAATGATGATTTGGCTCTTTACAATACAAATAAGCAGTAGAAAATTCTTCCAGTTAACTATAAAGGATCTTGAATTGTAAAATAGTGGTACCACTAATGGCCTACTACAAAAGTTTCAATGTTCTTTTACAAAAAATAGACAATGACTGACAACCTAAATATTTTCATTTCATAAGTAAATACACTTTAAACATTTTTTTTTCAAAACCAGGAACTCTCTCTTATCAAAAGATATAAAGAAAAACAATTAGCAATATATCTTTGATTCTATTTAAAAAGATGTAATCTATTTAACATGAATACTAAAACAAACAAACAACATCGTGGTCGGCATGTGCACAGTTTTTGCAGGCGTCAATTTAAAACAGTACAACAAACCCTATCTTATATCTTTAATACAAAACTTTCATTGACTTATTGAAACCAAGCATATCATTTCCTAATTACTGAAAGAAAAGTTGTGCAAAGAAGATCACTCTTAACTTTATCAACGATTTGGGTGTAATTCCAAAAGCATAAATTACATAATGTTTACAAATTTAAAACACTCCGACACATGCTGGCTACATTTTCTCAGTTCATATCTCATGTAATGATAATAAAAGTAAACAATATAAGCGCCATTCAGATCTTACACCAACATCCGTCTGCCCACTGCAGACATATTGTCAAACCAGCGATAACATTTTAATGAAAATATCACGCAGCTTCACACCTTTCTTGCACCAACTACCAATTTTTTACTCTTGAACGCTCAAGACACAGATAATTTCCCATGGTATAGATTAAGAAAATTCAAGTTAGAACTTTCGAAATTGTTTCAAATGTTTGCCCCTTTCAGTTGGCATTTAAAAAATTGATGTTGGTATTGTTGAAAAGAGCAACTATTGATTATTAGTCTTTGCCACAATACCAACATCAATCAAGTTTGAAATCTGAACGAATGTCATTTTAGCACAATAATGATTACAAACTTGTCCATTCATTCCATGACAAGTTTATTTGGAAGTACAAAATGTTTGTGTCCTCTGTGTTTCTGTGTTTAGTAAACTATGGTTTACTATAATAGTGGTGGATGTCATGCAATAGGCAGAGTTAGCTTAATTGTTTCAAAACTACTTTGCATTCCCATCTTCTTTCCCTACATAGACTTTTGTAGCTGTAAATACCTTACATTATCATAACATGACAAAATGTAAACTGTGTGCAATAAATAACATTTTAATAATGCATGAAATTCCAATTAACCCCATTTACATTATTCGTGTCTTGCCTAGGTAGAGCAATTTATGCAAAAAGACAAATATTTGAAGGGTTTCTTAAAAAAAAAAAAAAAAAAATTATCAAATTCTTCAGGTATCTCTTAAAACATCGTGCTCTAGTTTTATGATAAACGTCCAATTCCCCAGTTGACTTGACAGATGCATGACTACTGCAAATAGGTGACTGCCGTATATGCCATTTTAAAAATGTCATGATTTTTAAACCATGAGTGTGTAGTGTTCATACAGATTAGGCAAAACCAATTTAACTGCTCTGACTGTCACTGTAAGAGATTATATTAAGTCAGTTTTAAAAAATAAGCCCTCTTGATGAAACAGGGATTTAAAACAGGTTTTGTTACCTCAGCTTTATGTTCAGATGACTTAGATATTGAATGGATTAGAAAAGCCTCACCATTTAATAATTTAATGATATAGATAATCAAAACAGTGTTTAATTTCATAGCAATGGTACTTGATAATCAATACTGTCTTTTGAAAGCTTAAAACACTCATAACTTCACTCAGTTTAAAGTAATTTGACTGAAATCTTCAATATATTCATTTCTAATCTACAAAAACTCCAAGCTTGTACGAATCAGACCTTCAACTCCAAATATATGTCAAGAAAAAACAGAGAAAGGCAAAGAAATGATGACAAAATATATTGCAGATATCAGTTTGTTTGCTATTTCTGTATCAAACTAGAGAGAGAGAGAAATGGGGTTTAACATCCACTCAACACAAACTAGGTAATTTCGGGACTAACATATGGTTCAATTTTATTTCAATAATTCGCTTGCGTGTAAGGGTCTTTAGCAGTGGGAGGAAACCAGAGTGCCCGGAAGGAAACCCACGAGGTTGAGAAGGCGCCCCTATCTCCATGCCACATACACTCACACCAGGGCTCGAAACCACAGCCGCAAGCCAGAGGTGAACGGCCAGCTAGAGGTCGAAGCGCTGCACTCTAGACCACTAGGCCACCCCAACTCGCCTGTATTACCCTAATCTTGGGACAAAATATGAATGTGGAATGCTGTTTCACAACACGGGTCATATTTACCATATCATGTTTTTTCCCTCAGATCATAAGGTGGGAATAATTTTGCCAATACAGCACCTTTTTCATTAATTAATACATCCTTTTGTTCACGCAGCCAATTTGCATATCAAACCTAGATTTTGTCTTGGTCCTTCATAATAAACATGTATACTAGTCTTTAAAAGAGAGATCTATCTGGAAAAATTGCCCCTTTTCATAATTCAAATCTGGAAATTCTAGTCACTAATTGTATTCTCTAAAACACCTTCTTTGAACGATTTATTATAAATTTTGACCTCCTTTGAGGACCAATTGAAACAAGGGTCAATTACAGATGACCTTAAAGATGTCCCAAGGGGTTCTTCTATGTCAAACTACTAATATTATATTTTAGAGCACCAATATAATGTTACTATGCCTCTTGGCAAAACAGCTTAGACTGGACTTATCTTTCAGACCTACATGGGAGTTTATTAGTTCCAATCTAATGTCATGCAAATTCTTTTTTATGTCATAAATTTCTAGCAGAGTTGGTTTTTAATACTAAAGAGTTTTGAGCAAATCTCAAGAGTGGACAAAGGCATTGACTTTTCTGGCCAAGTAACATCAATTCAGGAACATTGCCATAAAGACTTTGGTCCAGGAACACTGCCATAAAGACTTTGGTCAACCAAAAAACAATTTGGAATTTCCATAAATGGAGAGAAATGAAGATACCATTTTTATTTTATGGTATTTCTAACTTAAAATAAACAAACAAAACCCAAAACATCTGATTTAGCCTTTAGTTGAACTGTACTTAAAAAGAGGAAAAATATGTTACACACAAGCTGCTGGATTTGTGGAATGATGTTCAAGGTGAGTATTGGACAAAGCTGGAGAAAGTAGCCTTACCACAAACCAATCAAATAACTATGAAGCCCTCAGTTGAAGCTCGTGATATTGACGACTCATTGTAGAATGTCTTAAACAAAGGAAAGACAAATATAAGTTTAATTGTTCAAGCAAACTCTCTAACAGTTTATACAAGCACTGTCAAAACTTAAATAGAAAACACGAACACATAGTGTTTATTTAGAAGGTGGGAAATCAATCAGGCTTAAATATTTCAAATGATAAACGCGGTGAGCAGAGCACTTCATTCAAACAAGACTTCGTCCATGTCAACCTTTTTGATGCAGATGCCCTATTTGCAAAATCTTTATGTAATCTTTATATAAACCCCAAGTTTCAGAACCGAGTACGAGATCTGTTGTCGTTTGCGATTATAATTCAAAAGTTTATCTTATACACACTACACATGGATTATCATAATCTAATATTTTAACGCTTTCTTTTCAAAATCCGGGGGTATTTTCTTTGACAATTTTAAAATTTATCATTCATTCATAAAATCTCAACATCAAGTAGTCCCTTTAAAATGTGTGAACATACAACTGCAGAAATTTAATCCAATATTTTTACTAGTTTTTGACAAGTTACATTAGATATCTTTTATGTGTCTGATTCATTCAAATTTAGTCAACATTGTAAACATTGTTTTGTAGCCTTATTGGGCAAAACCAGCCTTTTGTAGCGACATGGGTAGCCAACAAAACAATACCTGAGTTAGGTAACCTGATCTGTATTTCCGTTGGTACCGGCCCAAACCTGAATGAATCTCGAGCACAATGTATTTTTGTCAATAGCTTAGACACAGTTACCTACTTACAAGCTAATTTTCAAAACATACATGTATATAACATGTCAAGTGTATTGAAGCAAATAAGGTCATATACATTAAATTTCCTTGTGGAAAGTTTTTAAAGAGAAGAAGTTTGCAAAAATAATATGAAGGCTGCAGGTTATAAAAAGTTATAAAACTTTAGAAAACATGCATTATCCAATATCCTTTAGGATTTTCATGCCTGAAAATGACAACTAAAAGTTTATATAAGTTTAAAACTATGCAAAAAAAAAACCTTTTTAACAAAAAAAACATTTGGTCTAAAATATTATTCCAATTGATCAATGGGCATATAAAATAATATGATATTTTTTTTTCCATGCAAGCCAGATTATTCTTCATGAAGTTTGATTTGTTTGCGGATGTGCGCAATTACAAAATATAAACAGTAAACACATAAAATTATAACATATATTTGACTTTTAAGATCTATGTTGTGCCTTTAATTGCAGTTTTTGGTTTGTAAATAAACATTCTTTCTTTGTATGAATGAAAATGTACAACAGGTGACAAGAAGACGAAATTTAAAACTTATCTCAATTTCAATCTGTAACTTCCTAGATGAACAGAATGATTAAAGAATGAAATACCATATAGAATCTATTCTTGATGTTTTGGGGCTTTTTGTGAGATTTAACAGGATATTGAAGAGGATGGAATTTAATAACACTAAATGATTTTATATAAAGATTAAACACGCTTTTTATTAACCTAACATGCACTTGAATTTTAGACAATTGATGATATAGATATATTATGATATCAAGTTTAGCAAGAAGAGAAAAGAGACCTTATTTTATCAAAGCTAATAAAGATGGTTTCAGATTAAGAAAAAATAACAAACTACAGTAGCATAGAGAAAGACAACTTCATAAAGCTTTCCATATCACCATTCTTAACAGCAGATGAAAACATTTCACATGTCAAGTATTAAATTTTCTCTACTCCTCCCAGAACGTACCAAGTGTAAAAGAATGGTAAAACATTAAATAGAATGTTTATATAGTATTATGATTAAGGCTATCATTACATAACATATACATTCACTATCTTCTATCTAGCATCAAATTCTAGTGTTTGCCATCCTAGAGACTCCCTTTCACTCACCAACTCCTTCCTTTGGTGCCATCTAATCACCAACTTCAAATTACCATTCCACCATTTCTGATCAGTCTGCTTTGATTTATCTTTAATCTTTATACAAATTAATTTATCTTATTACAACATAATCTTTATTTAATGTTTTTACCTAAACATGTCTAGCTAATAATAACTTTATAATTATAATTTCATCTCCTGTGCTCAATTTCTTTATTATTATCTTTAAAAGTTAATCTTTACATAGTTCAGTTCTCCAAACAATTTTTTTGAAAGTTTTTCATATATTTTTTCTTGGCGCTACAATGAAATTTAGACATATAACTGACAAATACCACACCTGAAGTATTTAGATTTCATTTTTTCCCCCATTTTATCAACATGACGAAGTCAAGGTAATCTCAGAAGAGATACATTTTCTGACCTAACTAAGGAAAGATGATTTAATTACTTTTGCATTAACCATAGTTTTGTTTCTACCAAATCTCTATTTATAATTCCATATAAATATTCTGATTAAACTTTCCTTTTCTAACTATTAAAACTAGCGACTGATATGGGGTGCTACAGGGTTCTCATATTCATCCTGGACTATTTCACTGGTAGTGCTGATGAATTTCAAGACTTTTCACAATCTGAAGAATAATAAGCTAAAAGACAGACTAAGCCTTCTCTGAAAATTCTATGGCACAAATAGTTTTATTTTAAAATAATGACTTTGGTAAGATAAAAACTGGCATTGACAAGATATACTTGCAGTTTTTTTCTTATCAACATGGAAGACTAAACAACAGCACTTCAACCACCAAATGGTATCACTAACAGTAAGAAATTAACCACTTTCAAAATGCCTTCCATAGCCGATTACATGAACACAAACCAACAAACATATTTCACATTTTTGGTTGTGTCATAGGCAAATAAAACATTGTGTTTGTTATTCATGTTGTGAAAAATATGCTCTTTGAAATATTTCATCCAATACCGCATAATAGCAGCATCTAAAAATAAGAACCAAAGTTGAGTAAATATTAAATCAATTTGTTCATCTTTTTTCCAACACAAAAACAAATGATTATACAAATAGATATTAAAAAGAAAGTGTCTCAAATAAAGATGAATACTCTCATAAATAAAAAGAAATTGAAATTTGTCCATTTCATCCTTGTAAGAATGTTAAGAGAATTCTGTAAAACCTGCAGGACTTCAAAGAAATAATGGCACCAAAAAACTTTGTAGATAACTCCAATTACTGACATCGCATGTTATTATACTTGCCGTTAACAGATATGTTTATTTGAACTAAAAATTCATATAGGGGATGGCATTACTTTCAAAATATTTATCAAAATAAAGTCCATGTTTTTATATCAGACTTTTGTCTGGACTGGCAGACACCAGCATTCCATTTAAAGATATTTTAAGATTTAGTTTTGCTTTTTCAGTCTTGCATCATTACAGATATCACCATTTTGTCAAATCAACTTGAGTCAGGCTAATCACATCCAGCCAACAAAGATGTTTAGTTTTTTAAAGGGTGTCTGAACTTGATATACATTTGACCCTCCTAGCTCCAAATATGTTAAATATACAAGATTTTTAACATTAACTCAGTGGTTGTTGTAATAATTTCATAGAAACTTGAGATTTCAATGATCATATGGAATCTTTTTTTTCATACTGTTGTCTACTACTATTATTGATACCTTTCACCTTACTCGAGCTCAGTAACAATATCCAACATAGTTTTGTCAAATGCAGAATTCAGATGACAATCTTGTCTTCTATACTATTCTATATTATTACTGATGAACCTGATATTAATTAAGAAAATGTCTAAAATATACTTTAGTTCTAAAAGATTTAAAGACATGGTGTCTAACCATAAATGAGTTAATAGTTTATGTTATATATATTGTTACCAACATCAATTTCCTAAAACTGACACTGAGTGACTCATTTTGTAAATTATTGCATGAACCACAGCATATCATTTCAGTGGACTATATTGTTTCCCTAAAGAATAATACTTTTCTAAAATAAAAAGCTTCATCTTTTTCAACAAATATATTTTTTTTAACCAATAGCAAACACATTTAAAAGCTGAACTAGAAAGACATTAGTGGAGTGAAATGAACCCTTAAAAAACACAATCTGATATGAACCCTGGATGCCTTGGTTGCGCACGGATGATTTTCGTGAAATGATTTCGTAGCCTACATTTAATATTACATAGGGTGAGCATTGAAAAAATGGGCTAAATATCTGTATGAGATACATAACCCACAAACTTCATTCAAGAAATGTCGTCTTCTACTCTTGAATAGTAATAAGAATATTATGAACACATTGTGATACTATCTGACAACTTTTAATATACTACTGGGCTATTGCGTACTATTATCCTTTTATACAAATACCATAAAACATATATCTTTAACTAATAAACATGCATCAAACATATTATTCATCGACCGAAAAAATTATTAATGATGGACTGCTGAATTCCCTAATTTTATCTTCCATCAACCAGGTCTCAAAGACCATAATCAAACTTGGTTATATTTCTAACATTACTTTATATATTTTGTGGAATGTGTTAATACAAAGGACAATATTTACATTGTGAATTACATATTATCATTTAGCATTTGCAAAATATGACTGAAATTCGTATACCAGAAATTTTTTAAGAAAAAAAATAAAGCATTGACTGGAAAGATCCTTTGAAAAGCATTGTTATAGACATATTACATATATACGTATGACAACAACAGGTAATTAAAAGACATTAATATAGCAATCTGTTTCACAGAAGTACAGTAGAATCTGCATTAAGCAGCCACCCACGGGAAATTTTAGGATTGACCGCTTAACGGGAGTGGCCTCTTAATAAAATCTCGAGTTTTTTGTGCTGACATCAATTAATATTACGCTTGGGTGCACTTGCATCGGTAAATTTGGCCGTCGCTGAATCTCGGACATAACTTCCGTAAACATGTCATTTTGTTCCAACCGCATGCATTCGATAATATTTATCCATTTTTGTAAAATCTCATGGTTTTTTTTTTGTGCTGACATCAATTAATATTACGCTTGAATGCATTGGAAGCAAACACCAATGCAATACTTCACTTGCATTGGTAAATTTGGCCGTCGCTGAATCGCCGACGTAATTTCTGTAAACTTGTCATTTTGTACCAACCTTCAATACTACTGTCTATCATAGTGATGTATTCGATAATATTTATCCATTTTTGTGAAGAAAATCGATGAATTAATTTTATTTTATCAAAGAAGCACACGAACCAAAAAACATCGCTGATTTAGCTACCGAATCACAGGGGGTGTAACTCTGTATGTAATATTACAGGTGGCGCTAAAAACGTTTATTTAACAACATAGCGGCTTTTAGTCGGTACTTTCAGTTTATTCAATCAGTATCAAATAATGTCCCGTTACGTGTGAAAACAATGATCAGGTTTGTCGTTTAATAAAACAAAAGATTAATTAACAGATAATACCGGGTTAATTGGTATTTTCACATTTCTTTTTATCTGATTTGCGGGAGTCCAGTTAATTGATTACTACTCACGGGATTAGCGGGGGTATTACGAAGAACGACAAGATGGTATCATTCAACAATGGCCGTTGAATGGGAGATGTTTTGTTAAATTCATTTGCAAAATAGTGACCGCTGGCCGCGTTAGAGGAGTGACCGTTGAATAATGAGATGAAACAATAGAATTCTTACGGGGGGAATTTATTGTGACCGCTTACAAGGAGATGTCGCTGAATAGGAGTGGCTGCTCCTACGGATTCTACTGTATTGCGAAAAGTCTTCTTATAACTCTGTAAATATCACTGTTTTTAACCTGTGATATCACATCACGGGGAGTCATTCATTGGCTCAATGACACATGTATTGTTCACAAAAGACTTTACTGGACGGTTCAGAATGGCACCGTTTACTGGTTTTACATACCCGATTTACAATAAATAGGAAATCATTTTAACCAACATATACTTGAAACATTTTTATTTATTTTTCGAATACTTAAAAAAAATGTTTTAAAATTCAATTTGTTGGAGGAAAAAAGTTAATATTTGGGGCTAGTGAATATTCACTACTGATCAGTGTGCAATATTATTAGGTGTGGTGTCAACAATAAATTTACTTTTCCCCTTTAATTGGTACATCACACAAATTACAACATTTATAATTGATGAGCATGAGATGGAACTTATTTATAATAAATCAGTTATTGGTACAACCTGACTACCAGTAAATGACACTTGCCTCTTCAGAAAAAAAAATTCACACATTTGTAATTTCAATCTATCATAAATTAAGACCATTTTCACATTAATAATGTAGATCTGTGTCTTGCACAATTTGATTAAATAGCGACAATAAATATAATAATATGTTAAAATGAATTTGAAATTAATAGGTATATTTATTAAGATGGAAGACTATTATATATTAATAATATAGATTCATGTCTTTATAGCCTTATCTTATATAATTTTATTGAATTGAGACAATATATATTTCTTAAGATGGATTTGGATGGAAGAGGTACTATTAAAATTGCATTATGAATGAAAAGAATGGGTTATAAAATTTTCTTCCCAGAAAATGTTTGCTGTGAATGTTTACTTTTTGATTCAATATCAATAAAATTCATGTTTGATTGTTTTTCTGACAATAACACTTAAAACAAAGCGATTACATCCATTCATTACACTAATATTATAAAAAGTTGATAATATGATCGTTATGTAATGATGCATTATGTAAGATTTAGATAATGGGATGGTCAATCTTGCTATCGGAATTATTTTGAAATTTGTGGTCAAATTACTGCATTCTGAGCTGTTATGGCTGTTTTAGGAATAACAGAGTCTCGATTGTCATTTCTACGGTTGCTGCTACAACCACGGCGGCACGTTTCAATCCACTGAAAATTGCAAGCATCTAATAGTCTAGAGAGTTGATGATTATCTTGTCATGTTAATAATTTAAATAACATTTGTGGTGAAAAGAAAGACCTGCAATAGGAAAATAAAGCTCTTACATTAAAGTGTGTTAATTGGGGCACCTCCAAAATGTTGTGATGTTGATTTTTGTAACTTTGCTTTTCAAAAAAGTGCATTGTTTTAATTGTGCATTTGATCAAGTTGAAGTAGTTTAATCTGAATAATGAATGGATAATAAAAATGAACCCAAAGTACTACTTAGATTCACACTATACAATGACATACAGTCTATTTTCAATAAATGTTTACTCATTTTTTTTTACAAAATATTATAGCTATTACAGCTCAGTGACCAGTCTTGAATAGCAATATTAATAAATCATTAATATTCATTAGATTGGTGCTTGGACATATAGCTTAAAGAACATTTTAGTTTTCATTCATGAACACGATGGGTTAACTTTGCGATCACACTGTGAGAAAAAATACACAATTTACTCCAATCTCCACGGTCCACTCCACGACTTAATACTTATATTTTCATTGAATAAAAACGCTTGATTATCACGCGTATTTATGTGTTTTTTCATAGAAACAGACATAACTATTTCAATTATTCAAAATACATGTACTTATCACCTTAGGAAATAAGAAATATTTCGATCTAACGACCACCTTGACGCCATCGAAAGAATGCGAATTCAAATGATAATTTATATTGTTATGTGGCCCTTGTAGTTTTTTCCTTTCAAATACCTAGGATGTTCGAAGATATGCATAACAAGGCAGATTTCGACTTATAACAAAAGTCAGTGACAACAATAGCGAGCTTATCTGAAAATCTTGTTGTTGGTGTCTGATATGAAATATGTGATAAGAATGATATTATCTAAACAACAAGTTAGAGCCTGTAAATCATTGCCTGAAGTTTACTAAAAATCAAACATACAACCGGCAGTGGTATTAAGACACAAGTTTTTTTTTACCCTTATTATTTTGACAACCATAAATGACAACCATTTTTTTTTGGCAATTATAATTTTGAATCCCATCTCAATTATTTTATTTTTTCTTCAAATTTTACAGATAAAAACTGTCTAAAATCACAGATAATGGGTGTCTCTGTAAACATTTCAACACAAAACTTTTTCATGACTGAAGTGTCATGTATGGATTATCTTTAAATCAATCTAACAAATGCATAAAAAAAAGATTTTAAATTGATATTATCTTTGCAGCAAGGATTTTTTTTGTGTGTTTCGAAAAATAAGCAAATTAAAAATTGACGTAAAAGGGCTTTTCCAAAATTTAATTTCAAAAGGCTGAGTTAATTGGTACTTTCACTGAAATCATGTGTAGAGTGTATAATGTTCCAAAGTACCATTGAGATTTAATCAGTAATAATTTGTCTTAAACTCCACCATTTATGTTCTTGGTGAACCCCTTCTGCTTGTTGTCAAAAACCTTTCATGTTAGTAAAGAATTCTTTTTTGCTTCACCATAAATGCAAAATATAGGCACATTTTATTAATTTTTAGATGTTCTCTTTTTATGAAAATTATTCCATAATGTTTAAAAGAAATGAAATGTTAAACTTGACTTTTTGAGTTCGTTACTGCAAAATGTCCCTTTACTACTAGACAGAGTGCAGAGACAGTGATTGAAACTCATTAACCTTGGTGGTTTAACGTCTACTCCACAATGTTCATCTAAAACTTGGTCCCAAAATACTGATCAAAAAAAAATCTATTCTATTTGGTTAAAATTAACATTTTTTTCAAATTAAAGCAATATAAATATCAACTATTAAAGATATTTTCGTCTTTTTTTGTAAATGAACCTTGATGGGTCAAAAAAAACCCTAACCCCCAATTAATTACCTAGTTTAAGTAAATTTTCTCATTGTCGATTGTACTAATATTTCTAAATGCTACATCATCATACAGGTAACTTAAATCACATGAAAACTGTACATTAAGTAATGTCAATACTACAAGTTCATATCCAAGCATAGATTCATCTCCGTCATCGTGAGTTTTATGATCTTACATGACATTTATACCACAACTTGGTCACGTCTTTCAACCTTGTAACATCAGTTATCATAAATATCTTAATTTTGTACGGAGAGATCACATAAGCCCTGGACCCATAAGAGGGAGGCCTGGTACACTTGTCCAGCGGCCAGGAGCCTAGAGGGGCCCAGAGGTGTTGTTATTTTTAGAAGAAAAAAAAATTTAGTATAAATTAACAACAAAAAAATTCAGTCATTTGACTGTAAAGAAGAAGACAATTAGTGTGTAGGTTTCACTTGAGGCTCTAGTGTACCCAAACCCCCTTCTGTTAGAATTCAGTTCAAAATTCAGTTTCTGTGGCTTATTACCCCATATATATGAGCCAGAAGGGCCCTGTTGAGGGATCTGTATATGCCCACCTCTGTTAATACTACTGGTTGACCTAAGAAAATCATTATTTAACATATAACAATATAAATAATCAAAATATTTTGACATTTTATTAAATTTTACAAAATAAATCATAGGAATTATTTTGTTGTATTAATTACATGTACCGGGTAAACAAAACAATTACCATGTTTCATTGAAAAATAAATAATATGTGATGTATATTTATAAATATAAAGGTAAAATGACAACGTCAGGTTGTTCACCTCTTAGGTTTATTTATTTTTTTTCGAAAAGCTTTCTCATTTAAAGTCACTATTCAATAGTCTTAATAAAATGTTTCAATGACATTTATTATATGGAATACAGGTTACTTAGATGTTTATTTCTGTCAACGACAGAGGTTGTTCACTTGTCTTGCTGAAGCAAACAATCGTGTCATGTTTTAAAACTTCCCAGGTCAGAAAATTAAAATGTTATAATCTAATTGCAAGAAGGTATTTTGAAGGGGAAGGAGCCAAAATGCTAATCCATTATCATTGTACCTAAACATTTCTTTGAAAAATATCTTTAACTTTGTGACCAAGACCTATGAAGACCACAATATTATATATTGGAATTGGAATTTGGGGGTATTTAACTGTAGGCTATAATCTATGATTGCAAACCCAGGAATAAGTAAAAATTGAATTTTTTTTAAAAAAAAAACCAAACCCATAGATAATAAATTGTAGGGTCCTTGTTTTCTATCCCATTCAGTATCTGTGACAAATAAAGGAGATAGAGAATAAAGACATTCTATCTCCTTTCACACCATGTTTCATATAAAATGTGCCAAACAGTAGGCTTACCAACAAAATTGAAAAGCCTGTTTTGAATTTTAAAATTTGAAGGTGTCTCCATTACTAGGCAAATATAAAATCTGAAAATAATGACCTGCATACACCAAAGGCCCATGGGTTAAAGCCTCTAAAGTTCATGTCTTAATTTCTGTCTATGGATTAAGAAATTGCTGAAATAAATTAGCTGAACATGGCCTATGATAAAAAAAACAACAATATTTTGATTTTGAGAACAACTGATTTCCAAGATTTTTGGGAGAGTCATCAAACCACTACTTGGATCCATGTCCATCAAATAGAAAAGATGTGTATTAGAAATTCATTCTAGTAAATGAGATAATGGCTAGGTACATAACAAGGGAAATAACTCTCATTTAATACCAACTTCATTCTTTCTGAGTCTGCAGCCAACATTTTAATGTTTTGGATAAGAACAAGCAGGTTGTGCAGATTGTTGAATTAAAATTAACCTTTAGAGGTATTTCTACACTATCCTTTTTTTAGAAAGAAAATTCAGCTATGTGTAGCCTGCATTTGACTGATTAACTTTTTAAGAGTCAAATTCAAGAAGTGTTAAGCAATGCAAAAATATTTTAGAAGTTCTTTTATTTTTCTTTTAATTTAAACTGTGAATACTTTTAACTGTTGAAGATTTTAATATTGCAAGAAAGTAGTTTTTTTTTTCTTAAATATAGACATAGACAGAGTCATATATTGGACCAAATGGTAGGACTCCAACCATTTCTCATACTGCAGTTAAAGGGGGATAATTCAGTATTTAACCATTAAAAATTACCAGGATTATTTTTGTTTATATCCAAATTTATCTTACTGAAATTAATGTCTATCTTTATCTAAATAAGAAGAAAACCAAACAAGCTGTCAAAGGATATTAATTAAAAATTCTTTCTACCAGACTATATAAACCTCTGTTTCTTTTAGAAGTGATTTCATTCTTTATGAGGAATAATCTTTCATATGGGAATTATATTTTCTGATTATATTTATTCTACACATAATGCATGGTTACGAGGTTATTTTAAACATTGTAATGATTGATTGGCTTAAAGGTGCTATTCTAACCTTTGTAGCCTAATACCCTGTACATTGAAATTAAACAGCATCTGTACATTGAAATTATTAAACGGCATATATTTTCGTAGGGAAGATGCCCCGGAAATACAAATTCGTGTTTTCTTGCCTAAAGTTTTTCTTCCCCCAGAATAACCAAGGGTGGGGACTTTCTCCAACACTTATGGTAGGAAAAGATAACTGCAGGATAAAAATATTTGCTGTAGGAAAGCTCTGTAAGTCTAATAGCTCCTTGAATTTATTTTGCCATACGTTTTATCTTTTAGAAACATAACCACACACTTCAACAAACATACAATTCTTATCCTTACTTGAATCCAAGATCTCCTTTGAAAATGTTACAATGATGTCAATACTTTCTCACGCTTGGACACAGATACAGAATACAGTGGGAACCAGAGATGAAATATGTCTTCAAAGCATCATATAATTGAACTAGGCAGGATTAAAGATTATCATATAAATTTAAATAAGCACGATTCACTGACCTATTCGCTACATATAATTAGCAACAGTTACAGCCAAAATCTCAAAGCACCGATGTTTTTTCAGAGCCCTAATTAACAGCTGCGTATACTCAATAAATTGGAGGTATAAAGAAATCCGACTAATCTATCAAAAGTAGCTATCAAAGATTAATCTTGAAGACCTACTTAAAAGATATTGTGTAAACTGAATTAAAAAGACAAGAAGAAATGGAGTTATTCCCATTAGACTTAAATTTTACAGGTTAATACAACACCTAGCTTTACATGATAATCAGAGAATCTTAGTCAAAACTGTCACTCGGTAATAAACAGTAAAATTGTATTCCGCAGAATTGTGACCTGCATAATGACATGAACCAAAATTCAGCTTCATTGAATACAACTAAATCTCAATACATTTGTAGAATATATATATATAATAAAATATAGGTAAATACAACTCCCAGTTAATCTATATATATAAACTAAATTAAAGAAAGACACCAAAATACTAATTTGACGGTTAGCGGTTTCTGTTCGTACTGAACATCATCAGACCATTTTTATTTATGAAGAATTACGTAGAACAATCTTTCTTTAATTTAGTTTATATATATATATCTATATCTATCTATATTTCTGTGTTTCTGCCCAGGAGCTGGTTCCCAAGTGTTACTCATCTTCTTCCTATCAATGACGATCTTGGGGGTGACGATCTTTGAAAAAAGCCTTAGTATGCTTATCCATGAACAATCAGCATAAAACTAAGCAAACTTGTTCCTTGGACAATTGTGCAGTGATTGATGGACTTTGATTTTTTGTCACAATTCCAAGATGGCCGTGCTGATGTCATATAGCCAGTTTCTGCTCGGAGGTAGGACCTACTTGTTAAAACAATTCTGACTGAGAATTATTTAACTGCAAGGACATCATTCTTAATTTTCAGCACAATTTATTCTATAGATATAAGAGATTTCATTGACAACTTACCATCATTTGGGATAAATCCTCATATCACACATCATTTCTCATAATGAAATATTTCATACATTTTTCCTAAATTTATGCAGCAACAGCACCTATAATGAAACAAAAAAAAAAATCATTGTTACAGTGAAATAAATATCAGTAATAAATCAGTTGATGTTATTTGCCCCTCCAGATTTCTGCTATCTCCTACCCTTCAGTTCATTGAGACTTGATGATCCTATTTCTAACCCTAACATTGAACTTGATGAACAAGACATAAGGGTGGTGAAGGGAATTGAGTATTTGCATACATATATTTTCCTTTGCTACCTATTCTTATTAAGTAGAAAAGAATTGTTTTTAATTCTGCTATTTCATCAGTTTCTGAAACTTCCAAGAAAAATTACACCATAAACTATATTATATGACTTTAATCTTTTCAAATTAAGTACTCTTTAGCCACCCATAGATTACAAACATATTATTTGGCAAAATAGCAAATATCAAAGGAGTATCTTGGCTTTTCTGGACAAATAAATATACAACTCATATTAAAACTGTGATCAGTGATAGATAATAGGCTTAACAGCTTTTCTGGCTGATTAGCAACATCAACAGGTCATAAATGTTTCACCTCCTTTAATATACATCTGAGTAGAGCAGACGGCATGACAACTCCAGGCAACCGAACTAATCACCATAAATTACAGCTGCTTAAGCTCAGCAAAGGTTTAATTCTGGCAAGGTGTTGGACTTATTTCATCAGTTAAATAAAACTTTCAAACCATTATTCAACAATTTATTCCAGAACAGTGAATTATTTATCTTAGCCAAGGCTTTATAGCTTTATCGTGCTGTTCTAGACCATTTCTAATCCTAAATTTGAAGAAAATTTGGCAAGTGTACTTGGCCAGACATTGCACAATTTGAAAGTCATGTGGTGCATTCTTAGTTTGAAATTTCATACACAACTAGCTCGCATAGCTTCCTCTAATTACACACCAACAAATGTATGTTCAACATTTTATAGAACTACAACATATTAAATCTCGGTTTCTATACAAGTAATCACATGCTAATCCAGCCCTTTCTGAGTGGTTGTAAAATATATTTGTACATTGGTCTCCACATCCTACATCTGACCCAATATATATCTGTAGTTCTCATTCCGCTGTTACAAAAAAAGTAATGACTATTAGTATATACTTCATCAACAATATTCAAAGCAGTCTATGAATTAATCAACAATCTTCAAATGAAAAATCTTCTATAACAAAGTAGTATATGAACTAATCAACATTATGCAAATAAAAATCCTTGTTAACAAAGCAATATAATAACTAATGACATCTTCATCAAATAAAACAGCATGCCTTACTTAAATTTGTACTTTATAATTCATTAAAATTTCCTCTTTCATAACTCTTCTTTTTTCTATGTTTGACAAACGCTAATAAAGTTTTCTAAATTGCAGACAGTAGAACAAAAAATTCCTCTTTTTGACAAGTGGTTAATTATATGATATTATTTACCTTCCCACTAAAAAATCTGGTATTTCTAAGTGTCTGAATTCTAGTTTGTAACATATGGTAGCCATGCAGACCAGGGCTACAACTACACAGCGTAACCTGACCGTTCCTCTTGGTATGATGCCAATATACATTACAAAGGGTGGAGCATTATTTCCTTGTAACTTATAGTAAATACTAGATGATATTAACCTACAATATACAACTAGTCAGCAAAATCTCTCCATAATATTTACCTGTATCTTACCATATACTCTAATCTCTAGTATAATTACATACATGATAAAATAAACCATATGATCATTATAACTGACAGGCTATATATTCAACCAATTTTCTCTTATCTCGAGTAATAATAAAATGAATGTGATGCCAGAATTCTTTAACATTTAACCCTTTTCAAAAATAATATTGACATAAATTGATGTAAACTTTTAAAGTAGACATGATAACTAGCTGTCCTCAGTGGTTATACAGAGTTGTCCCCCTTTAGTCTTCAACCAAAAAAAAGGTGGATTTTAGGGGAGTCTTATTTGCTGAATGGGAATGAATTATTTTCAATTGGAAATATGCAAATTTGTTATTTAATCTATTGTTAATGTTTTTGATAATCAATAGCTAATATTTTCTAAAATCTATTGTTATCATTTTCTGTTGAATGTTTCAATATTTGACCTTTTTTCTAATTAAATATTTCAATTACTTTTTTTTGCACGATGCACTATCAAGATGCTTTTCAAAATTGTATCTTATCATCACTGTTTGATTCAAAATAGTTTTCCTAATCTGAAATTGTAATGCATATATGCATACTGTAACCTACATTTTAAAAACTAGAACAGGATTACTTTTTAAAAATAAAAAAAAAAGAATCGACTCGTCCATTTCCTGTGCACAGAAATTCCCAGATCTGTATACTGCCTGCATGTAGTTGAACTTAAAACATTCTATATTATGACTGATAAGGTATGGTATGTAGAAAGAATGAAGGTCATTCACCTCCTAAAAACAAAAAGAGACAACAGTATTTCCTACAGATAAAATAACAAGCCATTATTTGAACCTTATTACCTTCTTATCTACACATTAAATAGTTGTTCTCCCCATCCTTTGTTTTCTAGCTACAAGCCAAATTCTTCGTGAACTTTTAAAAAATTAACAAGCACAATTTATAAGCCTTGCCAAGAAACCTATCGCAGCTCTCTCCTAGAACAACCAATGTATTTAGACAATTTGTGATTATTTTATAATGCTATGGTTATATCTATATATAACAGGCAATTTATTCTGGAAGTGCTATATTAAATTTGAACTTTACTTTATTTATGAATCATAGGAAATCCATAATCATGAGACAGGCACTCTTTCACAATCACATGTTAATACTGAGATGGGGATTTCCCCGAATGTCACCACAAACAGGATGAACTGCAGTGTTTTAAGTTGAATTTCGTAACCATTAGAAGTTCCTGCTAAATGGAAGTGAACTTTGCTCAAATTATTTTTAAGTCTCTAAGCACTTGCTACATGTACTTAATTTTTGGAAGTTTCTACTTTGGATTATCCAAAATCATTATTTATTTAAATCTGACCACTTCCACACTTGTATTACCACACCAAATCTATTTTCCTTATTATAATGATGAATTCCTCTATTGAATGGAACTAAAATTTAAGCAGTTTCACTTCATGATCAATTTGTCATAATTCAAATACAGATTTGTTTAGGGCAGTATTATTCATAATTGCATATGCACTGTTAAAATGCTTGAGGGGCTCCAATGGTTAAACATGATAAATTCAAATATGGATTTATCCATCTCATATATATAGCTAACCGTAACAAGACCAGGATCAGGATGCCAGCTAAAAGGTTAGAGACCTGGAAATAGTTAATGCTGCCATGGAATTGTTCATAATTAATAACCCCTACTTTCATTCCTTATAAATAATTATTCCTGTTCAAACTGACACCGAGGAGACTATCTGTGAGACTTATTTGATTTATTTCACACAAAATATTCTATGCAGAGACAATTAATCCAGTATCAAATCATATCATATATAATATATATGCAATTCTCAATGACGCTAATGAGCCTTCTGGTCACAATTTTTTATTATTTTTGATCTGACATGACTGATAATTATCATTATACAACCACCAAATAATCAACATCTCGAATCATCATTGACACGTACGAAGCTTTGTATTATATTTGCATATTCATAAAACATTGTTGAGGACTGAATCATAATTCATTGCCAGTAAATAATATAATAATATTCTATTATCCTATCCTGGAATATATTATACTAATATAATAATAACCTGAACCACTTGATACTAATAAAACCTTAAAACAATGCAAGAACAACTCTATAACAAATAGTTATATAGTTACATCAGACACCCTGTTGACATAAACACCTCACAACCACTGCCAAAATAACCAAATATTTACAAAATCTAAATTAATGAGACGGTAAAGACTATAATTAGAAAATGCTTAAATGGTGAGTAAAACCATTGTGACACAGATATAAATGAGTACTTCTGGACTTATTTCAGAATAACAAAACCAGAAACCTACTTGAGATTTAAATAAATTGTTCCATCAAAAATATATCATTTGAGTTTATGCAGTCATTAATTGTGTGGCAGGATTTCCTTTGGCTATCAGTCTGAAATGTCAAGACCTCCAGAGTGGAATTGAGAAAAAATGTTGGTTAAGTTCACACTGTAAGTGAGATCTTCTTTGGATTTTACTTGAAGTATCTTGAGATTTTACCTATCCTCCCATCCAAAGTAATTTGCTCTAGATGACTACAGCACATGTAAATAGCACGTAAATAGCATGTATAATCTTCAAATATGACATATCTTAATTCAGAGCAGTCACTATTATTTTTTAAATTCATAAATATCGATAGATCTATAAAGCTGAAATTTGTCATGCTGCTCTTTACAAGCAGAAAACTTAAAAAATTATCAATGGATTAGGAATATGTATATTATATGTGTAACCTTATTTATATGAGAGTAGTTACTAATGGTTCATCTCCTTTAAAGAAACAGTCTCCAATTTTACGAGGCACCATCAATAAAAGTGGGCTTAAGTGTTGTGGTAAATCAAATAGTAAAATGTGACCACATAATCTATTTACCGTGTCAGAAAATTTCAAATCAAAATATTGTAAACCTTACAAGATTTTCACAACAGGGTTGCATAACTAATATAATGAATCCCTATCTTCATTTGTATGAGTGACTTGATAATCATGATGATTGCTTTAACACTATAACTTTCCCAAGTAAAGACATGAGTATCAAGCACTTACAGAGTGTGAAATTTGGGGACTTGAAGCCTGGAAATAAGGCACCTGTCACTGACATTGTCAGACACAGATTCAAGCTTTGTCAGGCACAATACAGCTGGTGCCTGTCATTTTGTCTTTCTTAATGATATTATTACATGTAATTAATATATGTCCTGCATTAAGTTGAAAATGTCAGGTACTATTTCATTTTGTCAGGTACATCTAAAACCATTATTTCCAGGCCTGGGTTTATGGCCACAAGAAGTTTATATTTCTTCAGAAAAGTATCTTACAGATGCATCCCAAATTCACTCCCTAACGATCAACTGAATAGGTTTTGATGAAACCTGCATCCCCACTTACAGCATTAGAATACAACGATGAGTCAATTAGTGGTACTTAACAGAAATCAAAGAGTACAGGTCACTGCAAGTGGAAGATAGGACATTGAGTTCACATAAACATTATAACTGTACCCTTGTCTGAGAATCCTAGTATTTCCATTCACATACAATCGGATTTGTATCCATAGCCTGGCATAGCAGGCGCGGATCCAGGATTTTTTGCAGGGGGGGAGGGGGTCTAGGTTTGATAATTGCTTAACTAAGGCGCTCAATCAATTAAATTTGGTAAATTAGATTCAATTTGGTGCATTCTGACGTATTTCCGGAAGGTAAATTCCAAAATTACAGGTCTAAAAATCGCCAATAAAATCGCATAGATTTAAGTTTCAAATTTTCAAGCCTGAGCAGGGGGGGTCCGGACCCCCTGGACCCCCCCTCTGGATCCGCGCCTGCTTAGTTAACTTAGGTTACTATAATCTCCAAGTGAATTCAGCAAAAAAATAACCAGTCACTTTGAAAATTATCAATATTTCCACATTCTTAACATCTAGTGAACCAGAGATAGATTTTACAAATGTATTATTATTGAATACGGCACAGCTTGTTGGTATGTAGATAGTATATAGATTTACAAGGTAATCCCCTGCTAGTTAGTAGTAGGGGTAATACTAGTATGTATTGTTATTATACCGATACTATATATAATACTATAGAACATTGGTTGTAACCTAATACTACTTAATGATTTAACATAGGTCATGGTTTAATAATATCGGTCATGCTAAAATACATATAACACCCTATTTAATCAATAGTAATTTAATGAAAACATATATCAGATTTTTAATAAACTGAATTCCTACACCACAATAGACATGAATGTTCAGTCTTTCAGATTACATTATGACAGCCTATTATTTACTTGACAATCAAGACAAATTATTAATCTCACCCTCACAAATACTAGATATCTGTTTACTCAATTGCCTAACAAAGAAAAATCGAACATCCATTATGAGTTTCTAAATCAGGATACTATGATATTACAAATTTCAGTACAACATTCATGCCAGGGCCAGACTAAGCTTGCATGGAGCCTCCTGACTGGAAATGTAACTGGGGCCCTTTTTTCTTCAATGAAAAGGGGCATATTGTGATGAATGAATTGAAATGAAATGAAA
The DNA here is from genome assembly GCA_036850965.1 of Patella caerulea. Lineage (NCBI taxonomy): Eukaryota > Metazoa > Mollusca > Gastropoda > Patellidae > Patella > Patella caerulea. The sequence continues at coordinate 13,450,781 of JAZGQO010000014.1, read as the reverse complement.
TTGGGTCTATCGTCCTACTTGTCTAATTCTGGTCATTGTCCGTCAGATTCACACAAATGCAATTTGAATATCAGTATTCTATCAGTACCAGAAGTATCATTTCACTTTTTTATTTTTCAAATTTAATGATTTTACAAAATTACCCCCCTCCCCCCCCAAAAAAACATTTTACACACAGTACTTCGAAATTTAATGATTTTACAAAATTACCCCCCCCCAAAAAAAAACCATTTTACACACAGTACTTATACAATAGGGTAAAGGAGCATGTCTGAATGATACTCATTGTTTGGGAATAAAAGTTATGTTACTATTATTTTAAAATCTAACTATCTATATATATGGCCAGTAAATAAAGTAAAAAAAGATATACCAACTTTACTTACCAGGCCAACCACACACATACACTCTTTACTGATAAAATCCTACTAGTATTTGTGGTTTTACAAAAGAATGTTCAGATAAATAGGATTAATTTATGAAATATGACTAGCATAAACCATACTTAGATCAAATTACTTTAAGACTTCATGTCATATCTTGTCAATATACTTATCTTAAAATATATAATTCCTTCTTTTATACACGTGAATCCCAATCTTATTCTTGCTCTGATTATTTTAACTTATGGCAAAAATTACACCGGTTAAATTCCTAACTTATTCAATGGCATCCGTACCTTAAGCCTATATAAAATTCTTCAACACTTCTATCATTTATTCGTCAAATTGCTTTCAGCATCAAATGACACAGATTTTAACATTCTTTACAGTTCTCCCTTTACAAATATGGACAATAGGTACAATAGTGATGTAGTTTATGGATTTTAATGGTGTCATGGTTGTTACCACTCAACTTCATATGTGTCAATTTATTCATTCACATTTAAATACTATGCTACCACTCTCATTCATCACAGTGTATCATAAAATAATTGAAGCAGGAAGCCGCAACATCAATAACCCATTCATAAATATTATAAAGTCCAACTTGTGTAAGGGTTTATGTCAACAGATAGTCCCAAAGTGAGCATGAGCTAGGCATAAATATTTCACGCATTAGCCTACGACCTCCTGCTCGGGTATTTAGGTTAATCCAGTTTTAATATACCACCTATGATTGTTAAAGCAGACAGAAAAGCTAGGATATATAGCTGGGTCCAAGTATTGTGGTTTATCTGGCGTATAATCTCTAATATACAGATCAACTGCTAAAGGCTATTATTTGTTGAGGAATTTCTGCCTGTAGAAACCAAGTAATCTATCTATATCAAACCTACATCGATTAACATAACTAAAATATACATCATCGTATGAACATTATCCATATGGTGAAGAGGGTAAAAACCTACATATATACATAGTTTACATACTTTACATTAAAAATATGTTACAAGATGGCCATCAAAGACAAGGTGATTGGGATTAAACACATGCTAAAATAACTTAGTTTAAAAATAGTTTAAGGCAAAGGGGACAAAACACCTTCTATCATGGTAAAATAACTTAATTTTAAAAAAAATCAGCCAATTGATTGGTATAAATAAGACACATGTCATGGTAAAATAACACTATAAAATAGCTCTAGTTAGCTTCAAAATAAGTTCAATTAGGACTCAAGTCATTTCACTAGCAGGGGCCGATCCAGATATATTTTCTGGAGGGGGTTTGCCAGGAATTCTGTCATCATTGTATCTAAATTACATAGGTATACATACAAATTGAGCTTTTTAAAGAGAGAAATCATTTTTGTAATGATGTAGGATCATATTGGAATTTAATTTCATTGATGCAAGAAGGCATTCAATTTTTTTAAGTAGCTGAGCAGGGTGGGGTTTGGACAACCCAAACCCCCTCTGGATCCGCCCCTGACTAGAATACTGTAACCAAAAATAATTTCCAGTTTGTGTTGTATTAACATAAAGATCTAGTATAAAGATTTTGCATCAAAATACAAACAACCACCCAGTTAGAAATATATACAGCCTCTTTAGTACCATACAGCTATTTTTCTACTCAGCAAGTAGAATAGCTGACAAGTGCATATAACATCTATTATTCTACATGGTCTCTAATCTTTATGGAAAACATATTGGTATTCATTATTCTTTGATCACGTTTCCAATTTCTAAAACAATCTTTTCCTAATTTCTGCAAATTAGTAAGTAAGAAATAATGGTTGTAAGATCATTTTAACATTAATTGTATTAGGCAAGATGCTTGAGCCAACCAGAACATTTTGAAAATTGATAAATCCTTTAAAATAATATCAGTTTTGCAGATTAAACCTTAAAAGCTTCAAATATCTGCAGTAATAAATTCTGTTGTTCAACAAAAGCTAAAGAATACAGAAGTGCTAAAATGAAAAAATTAATAATACATGAATGTATTTTCAGAGACATCCCCCCCACCCACTGATGTTGTAAATAAAACTCTTGAATTAAACCAGAATGAAATGTAATCTACATGTCAAGTAAATTTATTTATAACTCGTATTCCTAAAATGCCTTTTCTTTTTGATTCAATAATTTAACAACTGTCATGAGTATGTGTGTGACAAGTTGATGGTATCACACCGTAAAATATCCGATACCTCGATCAATAATTAATAAATGCAACAATTCATCAGTTCCACAAACTTTACAATACACAATCTAATTTATATTGGTAAGAAAGGATTCTACGAGTAAATGCACTATAAGCTTTCATAAATCATCAATTCTTTTTAGACTTAATACATACCAACATAAAGCATCATTTATATAAAGCTTGAAAATCAACTAATATGCAGATTTTACATAATTTTATTTTACATTCTTTCAAAAAAATAAATTCTGCAGCACACTAGAATGAACTTTACATCTGAGCATATTATTCACATCTTTAATATAATCATAACCAATTCTATTGTTGAATTTACATACTCCCATTTGTAATTTGAAGCAAGTAATTTAATTAAATAATTAAATGTGAATAAAACGAGTCATTAAAAAGAAGAAATGGCATGCACAACGCGTGATCTTAAGAAATGGTAAAGGAACCGTGTTGCACTACAACAATCATGCATGTCAGTGGTATTTTTAGCAGAACTCTTGACCGATTTATGCATGTATATACTTACTCCACTCACATTTCCTCCCTGTAGAGTATTTCTGATTTATGTATTTTTAACAAGACCTACTTTGTTTACCATGGAGTGACAAATCACTTAAGATATGTGCCTTGACTTTTTTTAGCTAAGATTTTAACTCCTACATTTCCATAATAAAAATGGAATAAAATGTAAAAGTTTAAGGATGTCATAAGAAAAGTATGTATAAAAGTTTCTGCCCTCATCTGGTTTCTTACATATTTATGTTGCAATAACCTAGGTATAAACTAGGTCAGTACTAACTTAACGGGATACATACACTCACAGGAACAGACGTACAGTTATATATAGCCTTTTTTCACATACAGGTTGTTTTAACATCCAGTCATCATTCAACATTCCATCCTATAATATAAACCCTGAGCTACATTTCACTTCTGCTCAACTGAAAACTTCCACCAAAAATAACTCTTCTAGTATGTATACAATGTGAAATTTGTAAAAACGACAAATTACTATCAGGCAGACTGTTATTAGGTTTATGTATTAGTTAAGTTTCGTTTAACGCATTTATCTATGCACACATGTACATAACTTACGTTCTTTACCCAATGTAGTTTGTATAGTTAGTTAATATCATTATTTACATAGAAATCTAAAATAAGTGTGAATAGTATTCATGAACATTCCTGTATAAATCATTTGATAAATGTAGTTCTATCAAATAAACCATTCCTGAAAATTTTGGAATCGTTTTCAAACAAAACTGTGAACCACGAATAATGCTAATCAATTTAAAATAGAAATAAAATCTCTTCAAATTCAACAATATTTTAACTCCAGGAATAATATCTGCCAAGAATGGCAAAAAAACCTCAAGGCAGACAGTGCACTGAGCTAGTTTTCAGAGGTTGTACAAGGTATGTGGTATATAAAGCAGAAGTTATGTCACAGAGGATGTTTATAGATATATCATCTTCGCCATCTACATCTGAACCACAGGAAGTGGTTACCCCACACATATTGAGACAATTAGACAATTCCCACACTATATCACATATTTTATGTTCCACATCAAATAAACAAATAACAAATCACAGAGAAAAAAAAAACTTCCTTGAAAATTACTTTAAATGTCTGTCTGACTCGCCCATTATAAAGTGTCGTCTGCTTTCATCCCCAACAGCTTTAACCTCATTCATTGTCAATATATACTTCCTATTTAATTTATAAACTCCTAGTTATACTTACTGACTCATCAAATATATCTAGTTTCATTTCAAGATCTTATTAATACCCGTAGTTAACATTGCATATAAGTATCATAACTTCATACATTAACATAATTCATCAGATATGGTTTGAATAAACATCAAGAATGTCTCTTTAATGAAAACTAGTTTTTACCTTCGCAATGTTACAAACAAGTTTAAGTTAATATATTAATATTTTTCCACCATCATCATAAACCGCTTTATATCCAACGTTTTTATTGATTACTGCAGAAAAACAAATTACTTTATAGATTTCCAACCTACACATATATAGCACAACATATTCATTTCTTTTATTGCAAATAAAAAACCCTATGCTGTATTCATTCTAATCAGAAATAGATATCAAATGTCATAGAGCGGATATCTCTAGGTTTTATCACACAACTTTAAACCCACTTCATTCAAATTTTATTCCAACTCGAGCTAAAAATCAATGACGCCCACCACGTGTGAATTGATGATAGTGATAATAGCGTATTTTATTGTTTCATGTATTGAGCAATATGTAACAAATACTTACAATGTAGATCACAACTCGCATGTCGACATACAACATTTCTCTGCCATGAAAGTCAGTCTGGTACTGTGTGGGCTTTACCATTATTCTATCTGGTGACATCCTACATCACACAAGTCACATACCTACACCTCCACATACATACACATCCAAATCAAACGCTCTCCAAAAATCTTCACTTGTTCAATTAATGACAGACATTTCTTACTTGTCAAATAAATTATTTACATACTTTTTCCATTTCACGCCAGAAAATGGTGACAACCGTCAATTTGTGTGGATGGTGTCTGAACATGTGACTAAATATGGCAGACATTGGGCAGGAAAAATGCCATTAGAGCATCATGCACCAACTGATACTTACGGAAAATCAAGATAAAGGATATCCAGACACAAATATAGACTTCCTTAATTCACTCCCTCAACTATATTCTATTTTTATCTTTTTTAGTACTTATTGTAGGAAATTCTTACTCAGAATATAATACCGGCTTCCATTGCTACTTAAAGGATCATATATCAATCTACATATTTATATTAAACACAGATGACCATATAGAGTAGCATTTAATTAATTACCGAGAACAACTGCTTCTAAAACGGTATTAAGATTATAAATTTATTTCACAATTTGTGTTCCTCCAGATTCTCTTTTTTCCTCTCAATGATGCAGGACTAAAAACCGCTAAGTTAGTCCCAAATTGATAATTTTGTGTGAGTGGATGTTAACTCTCTCTCTCTCTCTCTCTCTCGCTGTCTCTCTCTCTCTTTCACAATTTCTGCACAATATTTTCTCTTAATATGGATCTATATCAATTTCCCAATATTGTTATTTGAAGCAAGTTTTTTTTTTCCAATCCAGAAAGGTCAATACAATTATTATAAAAATATCATTTTTCAAATTTCGAAAGTGTAACATGATGGTCAATAACAAATGAATGTTTAATCAATAGTAAGTTTGGATATTGTGAATCTCTGACACACTTCATACCATCTTGCGCATCATTGGCTTATTTCTTTTGATCTTCAGTGTTTATCGTAGGCGTCAAATATTTCACCATTTTTTCAACCATATATGTAAAATTAAGAGACCTTTTTCACTAATGATTGAGCAAAATATGAGGTTTATATTACATGACAGGATATGAATGAGTAATATGGACCCACCCGAGCCTCTAGTCATATTAATCCACAGTCATTGTTTATATTAAAACAAATAAATCTATGCTTTCAAACATTCAATACAATTTTAACCCAATTATTTCTATTCAAAAAGATTAAATTGCCCAGAAATAAGCTCACAAAGCTGTGAAAGGCAGATAATTGTTATTGAGAGCATTAATAAAATGGAATGCAAAGCAAGGCACAAAATGATTTCCTCTTTCTCTTGACATTTGTCTGTTGGAATCAGTTTCAAATTGTCACCATTTTCAAATAATTCATCAAATGTTTCAACTCCAGGTTTGACAGGCACTAACTTAACCAGGTTTGATAGGCACTAACTTCACCAGGTTTGATAGGCAACTTAACCAGGTTTGGCAGGCACTAACTTAACCAGGTTTGGCAGGCACTAACTTAACCAGGTTTGCTTTGTATAGACTAGCAAGAAAAGGGCAACTGACATAGACACTAAACTATAGACGGAATTAATGAAACCTGTTGAATAGCAGAATTGAATATATGCAGATGATTAACCATATTGGTTCGTTATTCTCAAAGGATTTCAGTTCCACATTTTTTAGTTTTCAAATAAAAATTGTGCACGGGACCCATGTGGCTATTTATTTATCAAGACCCTGTAGAACTACAAATCAATTTGGTTTGATGAAAAGAAAAAGAGAATAATATATAGCACCATTGATACCATGAGTAATCAAAATCAGAAGTCCACAGTTATAGTACATGGATCTGAAAACAGTAACAGTAAAGATTTATGTCACATTTAATAACAGATTTCACATCCTTACTTCACTCATAAATCTTGTCTTGGAAGAAATCAGAAATCAATGACAATTTTTTTTATCAAGTACCACAACCAATTCACAGATATAATGTAACAGACCATCTCAATAAAATAAAAGATACAATGCCAAATGTTGGCACTTTCAGGTTGCATAAATAACATTTGCTGTTTATCTTGACACTTTCATGTTGCATGTAACAATTCCTGTTAAGAATTCTTTTAGCATTGTCAGATGTATAGAAATGTTTCATATTCTGATTGCCAGTAAAAATGTGTTCACAATTCTATGATTTTTCCATCTTAGTATAAATATTTAGAACAATTTCTATGCAGCCTATTCATCTAATCATTAATCATCTAACTCCCATTTACTTTTTAGTCCAAAAAAAACATTAAACAAAATTTGAAGATGTAACACATAGAACTGAGCAAAATGTTTTAAGAAAATAATACAAGAAACTTTATCAACTTTTCTTTAGAAACCTCCATGCTAAAACAGATTTACTTACATGTAGATAAGAAATAAATCTGTCTTCTCTAATCTCTGCTATTCAGGTGTAATTTACTTATGTATACAAGGTAGGGTTGAACACTCCCATTTAATGAACATGTTGCATACCTAGATGTCTAAATGATTGATAATTTGCCTTTGAAATATGTATATATATATAATTGGGCACGCGTTGGTACATTGGGTACTTTATACATATATAACACACATACTATTTATACATATATCTACCTTAGAACCCAGATGGTGCCGACAGAGATGGCTTTAACATGGCTGCACTTATAAGACTTTTTCTTCTAATAATTGTTGTTTAACGTTCGATTAAAATACAATTAAAGCTTAAAAAAGTGTGCCACGTCTGGAATTGGAAGTCAGTTTGCAGGGACGTGCCTTGATAAATCAAGTAAATTATTGTAGTGATGAATAATGCCGTCTGCTCGTACTTGGAAGAAATTTGTAAAAGGAAGTTTATTAAACACTTACCACAACTGTTTAACTTCACTACCATTGACCTGAAAAAATAATAAAGTAGGTTAAAACATGCTATAAAGTTGTTCACCTTGTATTAAGTACTTTAAATATAAATGTTGTTCATTTGGTATTAAAAACATAAAAGATGTTATATTGTATTAAGAATATAAATTAAAAGATTGGTTGTAAGGCAACGAAACATAAGCCTGCAGCTATCCAAGTAGTTTTCAATAGTTTAAGGACCAATTATGAGAAATTGTTGAAAATCAAGTCTTAGAGACTTAAATATTGGGAATAAATTTCAAGTAAATCAGAAGACAAATTAAGACTCTAGAGCATCAACAAGCAATTGTGGATTATCATGCGGACAAGGATGCCGGCAAAAGTCAATGAAATTCTTGTCATTGCAGGTGAATATTGAAGATGAATATTGAAGTGTGCATTATAACATATCTTTTCTCCTTCATCTCAAATAGCTCATGAATAATCTCAAAATAATATATAACATTCTATGTGGTCTTTTATCAGAGTTCTAATGCCTGAAGCTGTAAAGGAAGAAACTAACGCAGATCTTCTATATTTGTAACTGCTAGTTATCAAAGCATCAATTGACTTTTATTCTGTATAGAAATATAGGTTTCAGATAGGTAATTGCCAGGCTAATGTTTAAATGTACATCACTTACAGATAAATTCTACAGACAAATTACTATAAATAGCCTATATTTTATTGTGTATATGATGGTATATAAATATATGTAACAGGGATGAAGGTGATTTGCCATCAGCTGTCAATAAGCTACTTTTATAATGTTTAATAATAAGGAAATGCTTTTAAAACAATGCAATTACATGAATTTCTTTTTCAGTTGGATTATCAATGATTGACTTGGCATCAGAAATCCCATTTTTTTTCCTGGATTATTAAACATTGACTTAGCATCAGAGATCATATTCTATAAATATCCTGGATTATTAAACATTGACTAATAAATATCCTGGATTATTATAGACTGACTTGGCATCAGAGATCATATTTTATGAAAAAATCCTGGATTATTATAGATTTATTCAGATCGGATCATATTTTATAAATATCCTGGATATAACTTAGAATCTGAAATTTTACCATAAATATCATGGATTATTTAAGATAGACTTGGCATCATACCATTAATATCAAGGACATCCATTCTAACTTAACGTTTTTTCCAAGATTGTCATATTAAAACACTAGTCTGATAATGGACCATTTCCTACAAGGATTAGCTTAATATCTAAAACTGAAGGTGTGGATTGGCTAAAAATTAAAAATCTGGATTGACTAAAAATTAATAGTCTGGATGGGATAAAAATTAAAATTTAACAGATAACTACTGAAAAGTGTGCAAAACCTTATATTTAGGAAAAGTATATCGATATATTTAACAATGGTATGAAATGATTCAAAGGTGTTTAAACTATTCGAAGGGGTGAAAATTTGTACAATTGCTCTTCCTCTAGAGTCACCTGATAGCATCATCCTGGTATATCATTTTTACCTTAGATTAGATATTAACCCTAATCATGTACAAAATGATGCCCGATCACATCCTGGTGTAATGAAACAGATGATTTGATAAATGCGCCAATCACAAAGATCTCTATTGACCTATCTTCACATCTGTTGCAGGTTTTGTTATCAGGATAAAAATAATCACAGCCTAAGATATTCAATATGACTTAACTTTTCCCTGCTTTATTGTCTGACCTCCCTCTCCCTTAATTTAAACATTATAATGAAAGTAATAAATCAATGCAGATTTTAAAGAATCCTTAAAATAACATCAAGAAAATGCCTGGATAAGTTACTAAATACGAATGAGACAGCTGGTGGAGATACAAAAGCATTTTTTTAATGCAACCGATTCTGTACATGTGTGCTTAACAGCACCAAACATAGCATTCCTTTTTAATATTTTATATGCTTAAATGATTTGACTAAAGATGTCAAGATCATATACAAGAGACAAGGTCTTAATGAACTTTTTACTCCCTTCCCCCTCTCCAATAACCAAGTCTAGAAGAAGAATATTTTGATAGGCCCAAGCATCAAAATCTGAATTTAGCATTGACTATATGAACTGTCCTAAAACACTGATCCATATACGTCTGTGTCTCTCGCACCAAACAGTTCCATGAAGCAATTGTTGGATCCATGGATATTTCTGTGCGTGTGAAATAGCTTTATTTAACGTCTGCTTCCACTGAAGTGATATCGCAGCTTCAGAACAGAAGTCCGCCAGGTGGCACATTAATTTACACAGACTTTTGGTCTGATTGTCCTTTATATGATCAACGGTACCCTATACACCATTATTAACTTCCTTGTTTGTGGAATCTCTTGGATACTTTAGGTCCATTCAAATATTACCAGAAAAAATTTGTCTGTAGATTCCTTAATCAGTTTGTGCTTCTGGATATTAAATCAGTTCCTACCATGTAATGTGATCCTCTATGACTTTATATCTCACTTGGTCAATCAAAATCAATTGTCTATGTCAATAGTCGACTAAGACTGCCAGTCAATCGATATGGTTGTGATTTGATATTTGATGATAATTTATCACCCCTGAGATTAATCATTATTAAACAAGTGGATTTTCCCCCAACAGATGAAAAGCTTCTTAAAATAAGCTGATTTGCAGTGCCTAAAACTTGACAAAGTGACAACTAGCTAAGATTGCTATTCCATGGGCAAACTTTAACACTGCAAACTGTTTGTTAAATTTACATCATTGACTTGCTGTGTTCTTTGCAGCAATAAGTACATAACTTTATAAACATGGCTAACACGTTTAAATATTTCTTTATAAATTCAGAATGATTTTTTTGGCAACTTCGTTTCCTGTAAAATCAATAATCAGAGTACATCAAAGGCCATCTTGAATCAATTCTGGAACTCAAAAAGATAAATTATAGTCAAAGAGTCCTGTGGGTTATAATGAGTAGCTACATAATTTAAATCCTAAACCCCATCTCTAGTAGAATTTCACTTTACACTTAAAAAATATTCATATCCCCTTCAACACTGTACTTCTTTCTTGTTAAATATCAAATAACTTACCTGAGAATCGTGAATATAGATCATGGATTAGTGAAACTTTTTCTGCCATCATTTAATATATCCATCAAATTGACTCTCCAAATACCTTGCTGCAATCTATCAATGGGCTTAAATCAACCTGAAAGAAATAAAACACTGTTGAGTTCTTTAGGCATAACCATTCCATTCTGCTATTTATATCCACTGAAGGAATGGCAGACAGGCAACAGGAGTTATTTCTGTATCACAGAGAAAAATTTATACAGTATTCCAATCCACAACTATTTCATAATTCTAATATTTCTATCTATATCCGTTCAAGTCAGGTTTCTTGGTCGAACACTAACCCTCTCTATATTATTTTTATAATCCATTGTTTAAAAGTCCTATGTCATCCCTTACCATTTAAGGAATGTTTTTATTGAGTAGACTTAAGTAGAAGATATGTGACAGAATAAACTAAACCTTTGTAATTTTTCTCTTTTTTTTCCCACATTCTTTTCCACGTGAGTGAATCAAACACTAAAGATATGGGCTTATATATCTCAGGACACATCTCTAATACCAGGTTACAATACAGTCTTTGTAGTATTAGATGAAACAGTTTCTCATATACATATATATACTGTCATATATTCAAATATACCCTACACTAATACTCATCATAGAGATATCACCAGAAAACAATGAACAGGCACCCTAAAAGAACAACTGTCCGATAACCGATTTACTGTTATACTGAGGAGAGAGAGAGAGAAACAATTGAAGCCCATATTGTTCACTGATAAGATTTTTCTGTTGTCTCCAAACTTACACCAAGTACAAACCCCCATTGTGTTAACGCACACATTCATCTCAAATACACCTCAGTTACCAATAGGTGTGTCAGACGATCTACTGTATCAATGAACAGACAGCGTATTATTCCACATTTATTCTACAAGTATTCTCAACAAACACGCAATTTTTATTATCAAATATTCCCACTCATTGGCCTTTCCGCAAATATTACGTATTGTTCACAAACTCAGGTAGTCGTCGTATACATACACATAGCACAGCCGATCGACAAATCAAATTTTACCTTAATGAAAATCTAATCTACACAGGAAATCACAAATAATAAAAATCATCGAACGTATTTCAGTTGTCCTTTTCTATATTTATCTGCTGCACATATTAAATTTGAACATGTTGGTGTTTCCTGTTGTTTTCAAGATGGTTGCCAGGTACAGACGTAACTATGAATGAAATAAAGATCAGAAGCCTTATCACACAATATTGAATGAATATCTATGAATGAATGAACGGTGTAGTAAATCATTAAGGATGTATTCACTGAGTAAATCAAAATATACATAAAAGTTAAGAATAACACCCTATACATGTATATATCAGACTGTAGGCTATTAATAACTCAATCAATCATTATCGATGAAATAAGATGAATGAAATTTTATGTCAAGTAACTCAGCACCTTTCAGTTCATTCGCAAACTTTGTAGCAATAAGTTGAACATTATTTATAAGTTTTGAGATAAATCAGAATAAATAGAATGTAGATCGACTTATTGTAGGATCTAATGTATCACTCCACACCAATGGTCATACAGACTTTTTCTTCCCATAGTTAGTGGTGTAGAGAAATTCTTTCCATACAGTGAAGTTTCTGCCTACCACGATTTGAGCCCAGGTGATTTCAGCCCCAGATTAAGCAGGTTAACATTGAGGCCCACCCCCTCTCCCAGATCAGGGGCGACCATGGTTAATTTTGTGATTCTAGTCAAACGGCAAGTGTTTCTGCAACCCTGCTGCTTCCTTTAGCCTTATAATATGTGCTTACACATTTTGATCAGTCAGTTGCAGTAATACAATTTTCAGGCTTTTTTGTTTTGCCAACATCAAGCAAATATGACTTTAGTCAACCAGAAAGAACCAGTTTACCCTCAAAATACTTGAGAATCACAAAACATAAGTATTTAACGAATACCAAAATGCAACTTATTTATCATCCCATCCAGTAAACTACAAACTCTACCTTTTTGACACTTCTCAACTATTAAAGCTCACTTGTTGGAAACAATTCTCAGTGTTAATTAATCAATATGAATATCTATAAATTTATGTTCATTTATCATGATTACCAACTTGTTAATCTTCCTAACAACATTCAATTGTCAATATTCAATTTGCTTAGCAACCGGGTATCAAGTACCTTCTTAGCCCACCATTATGAGAAGACCCTTGATACAAAACAATAATACTATTAAAGACATCCTACATCGAGACTACAATCATCTTTTTGTTGAAGTTACAGCTATGTAATTTTTCAAACAAGAGCAGCTTTGATGATGTTACAGCCATTATCGACAAAGCAACGACTTTGCTTTCTAAGAACAGAACCGATTGTGGGGATTTTTTTTACACCACTTTTAATGAAACAATGGATCTCTTTTTAGCTTTGAATTTGTAGTCTGAAAAATTTCAAAACTGTGTTCAGGTGTGTTATTTTGAACATTCAGTTGACTAACTATAAAGTATGTCTATTATATATAGGTATAAGTAAGGTATTTGAATGAAATATATATAATATATCACAGTGATGTAATATAATCTTCTTTTTACACTAATTGAGGGAGACTCAAATATAACTAAACCAAATCTAATTGAAAATTTGTGAACCTTGTCTTATAAAGATATAGACGATATAGACATTAACACACATGAATGGGGGCACCTGACAACCATAAACTTAAATCTCAAGGTATTTCATATCAGGTAGAGATCAACAGCCATAAAAGTCCCTACTAGTCGAGCATGGTACATGTGACCATAGAACAAAAAGAGATTGTCAGGCAACCACATATTGTTGTCGCATATTGGTTCCTGTGAAGTAATCATCAGAAATAATTAAAATTTCATAGGTTTTAGTTATTTCTGATGCTAACAATGATTTAATCTATTATATAAAACATGTAAGGCTAATCAAAAGATAATTTACGCTGTTTTGAATTATCGAAAATCAGTGAAACGCTATAGGCTTTGTTGTCTTATGAACATTGTCAATCAGATAACTTCAGCCTCTAGAAAGCTCACAAGACTGATCAAGGGCCATAACTACACCAGATTCTTGATCAAAGGCAGTCACTTGCATGAGTAATTATCATAAATTGTTGATTGATAACTTCAGCCTGTTGAGCATTAAGAAAAGTATGGCAAAAATGATTCAGATGACCCAATAAGCTGAACCACCCGTGTGTGTATGTGGTAGTGTATGTGACATTTAACCAATCAAACTATGACTGTGTTCAATATCTATTATCATAATTAATCAACATTAGACTAATTAATACAATAAATATGATTCAACATGAATAATATCCACCTGTTGTGATGCATTTTCTACCCATATGCAAGAGCATTATCCTCAAGCAGAAATATGTGAAAATCCAGCATTGCCCACCTGCTGCTAATCATGTTATTTAAGGACCCGTGAATAAAACAGGTTAAAAATATGTAAGCGGTTCATAGCAACATTTATACTAATTCAATTCAACCACCTTAAGCTCTAAATGATGCTTTCCCGAAATAATACAAACTTTCAGTTTCCAACTGAATCTCTAAATGTCTGAATAATCACATCTGTAGTCTTGCCTTTGCTTCTGTAACAAAGGATAATCTAGGCATCTAAATCATTCAACAACGAATATCCTTATATAAATTGTTATAAGCAAATCTAGCAATCATATCCAAACCATATGATTATCCCAAAATGTTCTAGTTTGTGTCGAGTTTGCATCAAGTGAACGCTAAACTCCATTTCTCCCTCTCATTTCACTATAATTGCTTTATCAATTGATAAATTTAGTAAATGTAAAGGTTTTCCATAGAATTGTGTATTTCAAGTTAAATTACTAAATTCCATTTAAACAATTTACAAATTATCACCTTATCAATAAGCAGGATGAGAATTTGAAGATGTTGTGGTTTTGGCAATTCAGCATGTCCGGTTACTCACATTGTGAGAATCTTGTATTTTTTTTAAAAATAGTTTCTAAAATTAAATAGATTGCATAGCAAAATACATGTAGTTGGCAACATGACATGTAAGTTACATGTTACATATCACATGAATGACCATAGAACATAACATAATTCTGAAGAAACATGACAACCATATAATTATATAACAATATATTCATTCTTTTCTGAAATGAGCACATGCAGGATAGTGTTTGTCAGTTAACACCAAAAGCCAAGCAGGTGATTGCAAGGAAAAGGGAGAGAAAAAATACTGTGACTGCTAAGGGTCAGGGTAAAATTGAGAAATGACAAACAAGGCAAGAATGTAGTTGGTATGTAAATCACCTGAGAACGACCCCAACCATGACAAAATACTACAAAGGCTGTACTTATTTATACTGTTAAACTACATTTGATACACTTATGTTGAATATCTACATAAATCAGATATGACATGAGAAAATATCTACAGGTTTTTACAATAGCATTAATAGTGTAAATCTCTTCTTTTACCAACTAATAGGACGTTTTAGTCATCAAAAAAAGAAACTATAGAATAAGGGATTCGACCATTTCATTATGATCAAAATAGCAAATTGGCAAAAAAACCCTCCAAAACATCTATCTCTCAAAAAAAGTACAGACTGATAAAAGTTTAAGAAAATATTCTATCCTTCTTAAAATAGGATCATGGATAGAGTTCAGTTAGTAATTCATTGATGATAAATTGAAATCAGTCTCAATTATAACTTGAACTGGTTTTCCAACATGTATCAAAAGTTTTGATTTAAAACTTCTTAGGAATGTGTTCATTTCATTCAAGAATAAAAGACAAACCAAATTAACAATCTCCGAAAATCGTGTAGTACAAAAGCAAAAGAAAGTGAATCAAGAGTCTCCAGCTAGTTTATTAACTAGTATTGTGGATTAGGTTCTGATAAGGGTTGCTCACTCTTTTGTACAGTCCATTAAAATCCCAGCAGGCATTCCACCCTCTACAACTTTGATGGACTGTATCAAACTAAGGCATTTAATTCAATCATTTCCATGAAACAAAACCTATCATATCTACCTTTTTGACTGCTTTTGTAATTTAATAACTTTTAACCATTTTGTCCAAAACAATATTTGAAATGAAGACATTTCAAACAATTTGTGCTTACCATCCAGTTCACATAATGAATCTGTAGAGTGATAAATGTATGTTCACCCATGCAATTAACTTAATGATCAACTTATACACTAGGATCTATAACAAGAATCAACTGGAAGTTTTACCCACATATACAACAAAAGTTGTGAACTTACTAAAGGTATCATTTAAATTTTCAATCTATTCTAGACTCGTAAGATGATTATCGTTCATAGAAATTGAAAGTTAATTAATCTCCATAAAATCAGAATAGTCGACTTACCATTACATTTCACCAATTCTGCAAATTTAAATTCACACATAAACATTCCCATTGTCTATATGCCACATTATCATATTAACTAATTTAGAATTCCAATTATCACAAAGATAAAATTAACAATTTTAATTAAATAAACTGTTTATCGCTAACAACCTCGTCAGATTGATCTACAATGACATTGATTTTAGTTATACTGTTTTTAAGGCATATAGTGACAGGAAAACATAAAAATAATACAAAACACAACATTATGGATAACAATCATTATTTTAGTTGGTGTCTTTGAGAGTTCCACTATCAAGAAATTGGTTCTCATCTTTTCAATATAGCTCTTGGTTATAGCTGTTTATTGGTTCCCATTAAGGTAGTTACCTTGTAACGTTTACCGTTACAATTGATACAGTCTAAAACCCCTTATGCAAGTTCAACTATGTTCAAACGCATATCATTACAGTTTGTATTGGAATAAGTAATTCTATCAGAAATAGCGAAGACTGGATCACTAAAATAGTTACCGAACAGTTTTTCTTTATGGTAATGTGTTCTACATTTGCATAGCGCTGTTTCTTGTAATGACGTATTACGCAAGCTACCATGACACCGGCCAGTTGAAATTACGCGTAGCAGTTGGGTTTCATCAAATCATATAATTATGTGGTAAGGCTTGACTTTTATTTCAATGGGAATGCAAGTAAACCTTTTGTAGTCATTTGACTTAAAATTTGCGCAAAGGAACTCTGTAGGAAAGGCCATTACTGTGCCTGGAGTAAGACGGAAGACATCAATAGTGGAACACGCAGTCACGCTAAATTTGCTGGACCGGCAATTTGTTCGAAGTTGTAGTGTTTGGAAATAGAGAGAGAGAGGGAGAAAGAGAAAGAGAGAGAAAGAGACAGACAGAGACAGAGAGAGAAATGAGGTTTAACATCCAATGGACACAAACTAGGTCATTTTGGGACTAACATGTGGTACAATTTCATTTCAATAATTCACTTGCGCGTAGGGTTCTTTAGCAGTGGGAGGAAACCGGAGTACCCAGAGAAAACCCATGAGGTTTGTTTAGAAATATATTCGATGGAAAATAGAGGATACAAAAGTAAAGTCAAAGAGACTGATATTAACTCACTTATTGATTTTAAAGTAAGACTTTGGTGCTGCCCTGACAAAATCTTTTCACACCATATTTAAATCCCAGAATCAAGGACAATAACCTCTCCAATTTCATTTACTTATTGTAAATTTGTTTAATCTTTAACGATGCCAGATTCCATTAAATATTCTCAAAAAATTGTGTATAGTTATATATGAGACACGAAGATGAACAAACACACTTTGTCAGAGGATTTACAAAATTGTCACCCCTCAGACTTAATGTCTACTTTATCATCATTTCATAACTGCCCTGATCTGGTCTGGTATGTCAAGTGTTTTCTTTAAATAACTTTTTATTATTCTGTTTTAGTTTTATGTCATGAATCTTAATAATAATTTTATCATTAAACTGATAAGATATACCACATATTTACATATCACATACATATCATTCATACTTTTCATAAAGGCAAAATCAATTTTTAAGTGTTATAAATTTTGATTAATTTCTTCTGTTCTGCATAAATCGTAATTGAGAATATTTCTGAGATATATACAAACTCAGTCTGACTTCCCTTTCTTCACGATATATATCAATATGCAACTCCCTTTATAGATTTAGACAAATGGCTATTTCATTTATGCTTTGGAGCAAAACACTTGCTAATTATAAAAGAAAGTGAGAAATTGTAAATGCACGGAAATAACTTTTGAAACACATCTGATTGATGAATATATTAGTAAACTTCATCTTGCAATACCAAAGCAAAATCCACATTCGCACAATACTTTAGATCACATTAACTGATGACTTTATGGAAGAATGATGTGAAAAATAGTTTTTAAATTTACAGAAGAATTAAGTTAATGGGTTAGGTTAACAACCTTGGTAACACAGGTGCATTGATTTGTAGCATGCACTACTGATGGAAGACCTAGTCAACTGTACATGTTCTTAACAAATGGCTGTTCAGCAGTTAGTTTATCATATATAATGTCTTATGCCTTACTGCACCAACTAGGGTAAGGCTGATTGCTACCATCAAATCAATTAACTTAATGTATTATATATAATACCAGTGCTGGCTAAATCAGACACATATACCCTTTTTTTTTCAAATTTAATGTTACCCATTGTGAAAATAAGTGACCTTATTTTGGTTTAATCACTGTTCAAAGGCTAAAACTTAATATAATTGCACAGAATTTGCTGTTTTGGTTGCTGCTATTAAGTCTTGCTTTTTCACTGAAATAAATATTATGGTGTATCCCAAGTTCAAAGTTCATTATCTAAGCCATTTTCTGCAATAAATGCAAGTTACATTCCAATAAGGATCTTCACAGAATTTACACTGATGCATTGTGCTGATTTGTATTTTAGACATGAGTGTCTTATTTAGAAACTAATGTTTAGTTATTACTACTAAATTCACGCAAAACACTTGTAGATAAAACAACTCCTTCCGTGATATGTTGTAACAGAACTCAAGTCATTAACCCAATTTCTGTCTGCACATTCTACAAGTTCCAGTAAACTAATTTTACCATCCTTATTCTCCTTGGTATATTTAGCATTTTAATATTTATTACCAGGTAGTAGCAAGCTTTACTATTACCTACAAGCATTACATAACTTGCTCAGCTGGCATACTAGATCAGCTTACCAAAAACAACCATCAAATCTGTACAAAAATACTCCTCAGATAAGGCTCGCGTGTTTCATTACTCTCATCATTGACCATTTAATAGTTTTCAACTTGCTATTACAAATCCTTTAGTTGAAATGATAAGATCAACCACTTAATCAGGAATTGTTCATTAATCAAACAATTTTTTTTTGCATCAACACAAATTACTTGTGCATTTGTGTCAAGAATAATTACATTAATGGTGTTCTTTTGAACTACAAAATAAAAATCGTGTATGCAATTGTTCAATTACTACCTTGACTACAAAATTCCATCAACCTTTCTCTGCTAGGTATAATATATGAGTTTAGAACAGAACATGGTAATTGTTGTGGCGATAAATACATTTGTTTAAGGGTCTTTTTTCACTCATTTATATAGTATTGCACACTTTTTGTTCGTTGACTAATAAAAGATGAAATAGTACTTCCATTACAAAATCATATTTTCTTACATATGCTAAAGTATACTTTTGGGTTTCATTTGACTAATAAAATTAGCAACAATATTTAGCTGTGCTCTATGATCTCTAGAGCAAGACTGCAGATTAGAAATAAGTAAAAAAAAAATTACAAGAATTATTGATAAATTTTATAATGGACGTCAAATTTTTGACACAATCTAATATAAACATGCCTAATCAATTATTGTTTTATTTACCAGAGTTAAATACCCAAATACTTTAAAATTCTATAACTTTTGTCATTAATGGATATAACAAACTTCTATTAAATGCTAAATTTATGATAATCACTCTGTTCCTTTAACTATATACAAATTTACATACAACTAACTGGCTGACTAGATCAAGATGTTGTTAGTTTAGCCCAGAATTTCAGCTATGTATACTTTCAAAAAATCTCCCTACCTTTTTATATACAATGTACTTACTATACTTACATCAATATACGTGCAGGACTACCACGTTGCTAGCTACATATATCAGACTATATATTCTCTATACATACACAACTCTTCTTTATATAAAGGGTGGAGATATTAAATTTTCTCACCTACCTTTCAATAGCTCTAGGTCAATTTCCCATGAAAAGCAATAAACATAGGTATTTTTGAACCAGGGCAAAAGATTTTTCTGGTCAAGAGCAAAACCTAATCAAAAGGGCTGTAACATACACTAAGTGACTGTTTTTTAATTTAATGCTACAAGGGCTAACCCATTGACCAAATTAATTTGATATCTCGATAACAAGACAAATTTAATTGGATATCTCTATTACATTACAAGACTAAATATATAATTAGGGGTTTCCTGGTTCATATACTGGTACAATTAAGTCTAAAAATTTTCCATAATGGGTCTTAATCTATCACTAGGATCACCGAAAGGCACCCACCTTCTGTAGTTTGGACAGGTAACATTATTAAACCAAAGCGGCATTTTACATAGTCTAAGCTCTAGCCTGTTTCCAAATAACATTCAAATATCATGTATAAAAATATATTGAAACAACATTTTTATTCAGGTGTCTGAACAGACTTAGCCTTGGTAAAACTGTGCTTTTACAGTCATGATTCCAGTGAAAACAGCTGACAAACCTACTGCCCTTATACAGTTAATTTCAACTTTAAAACACCATTACTATTAGTTTCAAATTTTAATTCCATTTTTCTGACTTCAAATAATCAAAAAGCTTAAATTTCAGATTTTTACAGAGCAATAATAACAATTCAAATATCCTGAACAAAAGTGACAATTACAATCAATATTTTTGTATGTGGGTGGGATTTGGATGTTTGGATCAGGAACTTGGGCCCAAAGCTTCACTCATCTTGCTGTTCTTCTTGTTGCTCTTCTTCTCCGGGACGACTGTCTTTACAGCCATGATTTTACTGAAACTTGGATCGACAGACGCAATTTGATTTTGGATATAATGTCACAATTCCAAGTTGGTTGTGATGATGTCCTGTCTCCTTCCTGTTCCATATAGTATGCTCATACTTGCCCTAACAGAGCAGAACATTAGGACATTAAACCCTATTTTATTTCATTTTGTTATAAGCTATGTCACATATTTGTTCTACAGGTCAATTTAATAACTTCCAGACATAAATTGTATATTCTGTTATGTTGAATCACACATTCTTTATTAACATTCCTGGATTGGAATGAAATTTTCTTTTTCATAAATAACTACCGTCAAAGTGCAAATAATCAAATTCTAATATTCAGTTCTCTATTATATGTTCTTAATTATAGGAATGAAAAAATAATTTCTTGAAGAGCACTTTCAGGTGCTTTGCAAACCTTTAATAAAAACTTGCTTAAACAGAATGTTTAATTGTTCAACAGTGGAACAGTTGGTGGAGTACATGTTTAAAAGAGATTTTTGCTGATATTGTGAGATTTACTGGGTTACTATTACCAGTAAAGCGAACTCTGCTATGACATTTACAGATGAACTAAATACTTAGAGAGGAATGCAAGGTATGTTCTATATATACGTAGTCATCATTATAATACCTTCTTATATACAATCTTATTGGTTCACTTTCTCAAATAAAACACAGGATTTTTACATTCTAAATAGGAATTGTCATGGACTGGAATGGATAAGAAGAAATATCGAGTGACCTGGAGATTTGATTGGAAAGGAAAGGAATGAATGAATAAAATGGGATTTATCATCCTACTTTTGGAATGCAATAGAATGGAATTGGGTTTTTATTACCTAACTTTTTGATTAAGCTAATGGGAGGTGCAGGAATTTTCCAAATGCCAACCCAAGTATGATCGTTAAAACATTAATGGGAACTGAAAACTCGTTCTTTTCTTGTAACTTTCATGATCTCCTGTTCAAATTCCCAGTATGAGTAAATAATGCTAGATCTACTATTAGAGAATCCTTCTTTTGTTCAAATTCCAAGTAATTAATAATATTAACTATTCAGAGATTCCTTCATCTATTCAAATTCCTTCTAATACTAATAATGCCTTGGTCATTGGTATGTGAATAATATCCTCCCTAACTGACATCTATTATAACATCTCTGTTTACAGACAAATATTTTTCCTGTTACACTTCATGATTCCTATGTTTCCAAAAATTGTCCTGTTAATACTAACCAGCAATCAAAATCCAATGGAAGAATTCAGCTAAGTCAAGTAATGACCACAAGTTGACTTATACTAAGAGATGAAATTTAACCTACCGGCACCAGGAAATTGCATACAGAAACCAAAACTACCAACATCATACGAATAAAACTTTGTATATACTTTCCCCGGATTCATTCACTTAATTTGAATTGTTCGTTTGTGCATAGATTTGTTTTTGTGTAAATTATGTGTAGGAGAGTCCTTCTGCACTTACTATTATTATTATCATTATCAACAGTACAGTAAATTGAGTAAACTTGTCTAATATTCCACCTACTGAAAATATTTAACTTAATTAAAACTACACAAGTATATACAAATGGGGACCTGTGCACCTGTATATCTATAGCAGCAAAATAAATTGAAATTAAATTAACAATCAAGTGAAAACATTTTAAACTAAATAGCCTATTATAAATATGAGCTGTGAATTTGTTTTCAATTATTTCAAAGTAATTATTCTTAAAGATCTGAATCCATGGTGAGAATATCATTTGTAAACTTCATGCCACTTTTCTGTCAATATCCATTGGCAATTATACATTGGTCCTTCCAATAATCTAACAAAAAGACAGTGGCTAAGTGAAAGACACACAATAATAATGTGTTTAGCCTCATGGGTTAAGAGTTTTTGTGCCTCCCTCTAATTTTGTGCCCTTCCACAATGGAAAATATAACATGGTTTCCATTCTTTATTATTTCATAATCATATTGCTTGACTACATGCACATAAAACATACAGTCATCTAATAGATATTTACAAATCAATTTTAATATGTTCAAAAGTCCCATGCCTCTCTTGAACCACCTAGACCGTATAAATATTGGGGCTTTGTGCCCCCATACATGTAGAATCTTGTTCATCATGCAAAAGCACTGCATTAAGAATTGACTAATTTGCGTGTCTCAATAATTCACAGAATATTAAATCATCAAATGTTGTTAATTTGAAACATGTAAAATGTTCTGATATCCCGTTGTTTTACCAAGTAATTAATCAACAAATTTTCTGTAGAAGAATGTTAATTAAGTAGGTGAACCACCTCGATACACATACCTTACCTATGATTTATAAATAAGTTGAATATGTTTCTCTAGCTATGAAGAGTGTTTCATACTCTTTCAATAATTATCATTCAATCAAATACACTTTAAAACATCTTTTTAAATCGCATTACACAGTTAAATACTGCATTTATATCAATATAACACCATTGCTGATATATACATTTTAAGTTGCATTTAGTTAGATACTTTTTTTTCGGTTTCATTTAGAAACTGTGTTTATCATTTTTTTGACTAGGATTAGTAAACCCTAGTCGAGATATGGCTCAGTTATAAACATTAGATGCAATCATAACAGTTAATCCATATTGCTGAATCCAGCGTTTTATTGTCAGATTTACTAAACATTCAAACTTTCAGTCTTCAATTAAAGAATTCACAATTAATGTTAAAGAAGAATGGTTATTGCAGAGTTTTTAACAAGCAAGTTATCTTTAAGAATAAGATATTATAGGGTTATATTTCCAAAGTGTAAGTGATAAGGCCTCTTTAATTAAAGGCCATCACTGTTCTATCTCAGAAAACTACATAAAGTCAACAATAATAATTCTATAGCAGCATTATAATCAAATGGAATCCACATGTCTGGAACATATTGACATTGTAGACTGATAATGAAAGAGCAAGAAAAAGAGGTGTTAATGCATTAAGCTAGCCAGATTTTACAGATATTCCATGGCATAATATATGACTCGTTTCCAATAGATACCAGATACTTGCAAGTGTCAGCTTTTAGAGTGCGATGGTGGCAAAGTTTGAGGGGATTCCCGGTTTTGTAGCACTATAATAGATAAGACTAAAGGTGTCCTAATAGTCTGGGCTTTCAAATCAAAATTATTAAAACGATCACTGTTCTGTTGGCACATGCATCCAAGGACATGTATTTTTGAGTAGACAAAGGTCTGTTATTCCCATATCAATACAAAACTGGTCATTTTGTGAAACCTGACAACTGAAATATAGGAACCAATAGATTCTACAGATCCAACTAATAAAAACAGGTTTAACAACCTAACCAATCCAGTGTTCAGTGTTCTAATTAAATTCCCACCTACTTTTCATCAAATTCCAACTGCCAAGGCCTGCAACAGGCAGATTATTAGCTCTTGCCAACTGCATGTTTGAAAAAAAAATATGTTGTAGATTATTTTGAATACGAAACAAAATCTCTTGGCTTCAAAATTGTAGATAATATTAATAAATCATTTTAATTTAATGCATTTTCTATCAAGTAGTCTTATCAACCATTTGTTGTGCCCTAATAATTATATTGTTTGTTTTGCTTTCTGTGGCATATGGTACAGAAGTTTGTAACAAAGAAAATCAATTGTTTTTGATATTGATATCATCTTTAAAGATTTTACCTCTCTATAACTATGTCTAAATCTATTACTACAATTTATGTTGGTCGCTGTTAAGAGGATTACCTCAGCCAAGTGGTCTTTACAACAACAGCGCCCTCATCCGTCAATCAACTAATCTCAGTCTAGTATGACAGTTTTGTCGATGGTATAACAAAAGTTTCTTCAAAAGACAATACTAATAACACTAATAAGCTTAATAAGTTGAAAAGCTACATCAACACCCCTATGTTTACCTGTAAAGCTAATCTCATCCTCAGTTACAGACAGACATACAGCAGACAATCTCTTTGGCACAATCTTCGCCTTTTTATTACGTCATAGAATTCGCGTGTCTTTTTCCCGCCGTAATAAGCTTTTACTTTCTATTTCGTATTAGAATTACGTTGTTGGCATTAAAATCTGATACATAACAGAAAAGAAATCCAGAATAGGGTTTGTCTGGTTACGGTGAACTTAACTGAAATGCCCTATATATATTTATACAGAAATTCCGATAATAGAAAGGCAGACTTACCTTTGCTTACGATAAAGTCGATTTTGAGGAGTAGCCTACTAAAATGTTAGCCATAACAAAGTCATTCAAACATTAAACTGAATTCTGGTCTCTCCTTTTTGGTGTTGATTCCACCCAACTAGACCAAATATATCACGTGGCAATGAAGTTGTCACGGGATCCTGACGTGTACTGAACTATTTGAAGAAATGATGCTAACACTATGTACCGGAGACAGACCTAGAGGCCCCGGATGGTTCCTGTAAACCTCCAGGGGTTGATTACAATAAGATAATACTGCTTGTTAAACTAACAAATTAACTCACTATCAACAAACACGAAATCCGAAACCAAAGATACAGATAGGGGCTAAATTCCTCCCATTGTCCAAATACTGACCTTTTACTTGGTAAAAG
Source organism: Patella caerulea (assembly GCA_036850965.1). Classification (NCBI taxonomy): domain Eukaryota; kingdom Metazoa; phylum Mollusca; class Gastropoda; family Patellidae; genus Patella; species Patella caerulea. The sequence goes on along the minus strand of JAZGQO010000014.1, from coordinate 13,425,195 downwards.
GTAGGCGAACTATATATTAGATTAGAGCTTTATTTCAGACTTATAAAATAAGATATATGTTGAGAGTGGTACGGGGCTCTCTATTGTACAATATGTTGACCCATGAGCTAGAATATACACACTGATGTAGTGATAATAATATTATAGACTAGTGTATTGTTCTGTCTAGTAAATACTAATAATATATTATACTCACACAACAATAAGATAAGCAACTTATTTTATCTGACTTAACTAAATATGTACAGCTGCCATGTTTGGGACATCGATTTGTCTGTCATGAATATATATGTCAAGTAAAAATTGCAACTTACATTTATTCTTCGACTGATAAGGCAAAAAAAAAAATGTGGTTGCCAGGCAATGAAAAACGCACTCAAAGTAACTTATTCCTCCATTGGTTTTTTCGTACTTGATACAATGTCATGTTGACAAGATTCTATGGCATAATCAAGGACAATAACACTACAAGTTGTTGTCAGAATATGCTTTACTTGTTATTGATTTATATTTATATTTAAAGTATATCAAATAATGACTCTGTATTAAAACGCCCACTATTTTGTGTTGACAGATATTTATCGGAAGACATCTGGTTCGTGGGTTGAACATTATTATAGAAAATTCCACAGTGACACTCATGTATATCTACACATTACCTATCTATCATAATTTTATAGGTAACTTATCTCTCTATTATATATAATGAACATAAAATATTACTAGTCATTTACGTACCTTATACCAAATCAGTTGGTAACGTTACCTGCACTTCCAAAATGATAAGCAGTAACAGGTGCCCAAAGAGTAAGCACCCGAGGCCCCCATACGACACCCGTCATATCCTCGCGAGACTATTCATCTATCGGTTCATACAATCAAACACATCAGACGGAACCCAATTCCCAGTAAAAATAATTCCCAGTGCCATCAACAATGACAGATTCCATTGATTCATCAACAGTAATTGAAATTCATGGATTTACCACATAGACAGAATTCAATGAAATTGATAAGAAACACCACAACACCTGCATTATTAACGGCGACGAACTTAATATCCACGTCGACGAACTTAATATCGACTATGACGAAAAAGTCTGTTTTTCTCTAGTGACAGACACGATGAAAGTGAATACGGTACAGATAATCATAACATAGTGAACTAAAAGAGATGAAACTTCAGTATACTCTACCAATTATTTTTTATTTATTAAAAGTTGTAAAATCGATGACTTTTACAATGAAGTTTCCATGACTATTACTTCTTTTTTTTTAAGACTTCAATGACTTGTACCAGAAAGGATACATCATGAATGAATTTTATTTAGCAATAATTCGTCATTGCCATTTTAAATTGTATTTATCGAATTTAAAGACATATAAATTCCAGACTGAACAGTACAATGAAAATAATGCTAATACATGTATGTATATCTCGAGGCCTAATCTGTTAGTTTGATTCCAAACAATTGGTATACAATTGATACTAATTATACAGCCCGGTTTGAAAATAAATAGGACCTGGATAATCGGGGTAATGTGTATGCTCGTTAGAAAGTTACGGCAATTAGGTCTGCAATCCACAAATCGCTCTTGATGAAGTCTTCGATCGATATTTGCATTAAAGATGCCTGGCCTCAGGCAACGAAACATACACCCACTAAAGCTGTTTATTCTTTTGTCGGTAATGGGATATTTTACAAGACACTAATATCAATATCATACAGAAAAGAAAATTTAAAAAAAAGGCCAAAACTCTAGAAGTAATCAACATAAATTGTTAAAATGTCATACAAATCGGGTATTAACTTTTGTCGAAAGAGTGTCCGCCAAGTTCAACAAGGTGAAACCAGGCCCATTACTGTCGAAGTAATTAATAACGGAAAATTCTTGATAAATAATAGTACATGGCCACAGATCACTAAAGATTTCCCCAATGACTTTAATGTTAATTCTCGTATCTTAGATCGGCTCTAAATTTTCCACAAATTTTCGTTGGGTAGAATGCTTACAGGTACTACCACAGATGGGGCAACATGCGTCAACCTCTTGCCCAAAAGCACGTATGAGCTTATTCATGAAAAACTTGAGATACACCAGCTGGAAGTAGAGACAAATGAACATGCAATTTTCGGCTCTACATTTCAACATATTCCACCTCTGAAAACTTACAACCTTACGCCTCAAAATTATGAATATTCACCAAAACCTGACAGTCAACAAAAATCGCCATGCAAAAGGGGAAATCGAGAAAAGGTAGAGATAGACTAAAAATAGCTTTGGCCCTTGTTTCGGGGGTGAAATATTTGGTGAGCTGTGTCCAAATTGCATCGTTCATCGCAGCTGTAGTTATATGTCAAAATCACTTTAAAGTGGCGAAACATCATTGACAACGTCTATCTGCTTAATTCCAAATTTTCACAAATTTTCTCATCGCTAATGTAAACACGTTCAGGTTGATAACCATCATAATATATAGGTTTATATTAAATGAAGATTGAATTACATTTATACAAATCAAATGACCGTAGAGTAGACTGAAGTATCATAATTGTTACCCACACCGTGTGAACAGTTGATGGTACGTGCTCTACAGACATTTGATCGTTCAACTTCAGTGTTCTTGACCAATTGTCAAGTATATACCATAATGATCATAATGACACATCCCGGATGAAGCTTAACCAATTATTCAAAGCAATAATGACTGTCATTTATTAATTTTAATCCAAACGTAATTAAACGGCTGCATTTATGTTGTATTTCATGAAAGCACGATTATTTTATTCGAATGGGTAGGGTACAATCGAGGATGCTTTTTGGCCACTATGAAACAGGTTGCAGTTAACAAACACAGACTGCTTATAAGACCGTAAACGTCAGTGTGCGTGATTCATCCGTACTGTGAATGTGATGCCAATTTGGGTTAATATAAAATAATTTACGACGGGAAACGTGGAAAAGGAAATAGATAATTATATCAATTTTATCAAGCACTACTGCCAAAACCACCTACATTGCCTCGCTTGAGTCTATATGTTCTTTTAACTTGTTTGAACAGATATAGCCAAACATATTGAACATGTTCGTACTTGTAAGCTCTAATATAAATAAATAACATTTAGTGCTTGTTAAAGCTGAACGTTGAGGATGATAAGATTACATAGGAATTTCTACATACATAATACAGAGAAGAATATAACGGTATTTTATCTTTCAGCAAAAAATCCTAAACATCGTGTAGATGTGCCTTCGCATGCTGTGAGTAAAGAAAACGTGATTCAAGAAATCCATGGTATTATTTAAAACGATTAAAAGATAAATCTGTTTTGGGTTTTTTTCTGTGATAATATTTGACCTATGCTACAGCATTATTAAATCTCCGTGCATTTTCTTTAATATGACAAAATAGGGTCAATTTGATTTGCAATTTGAAAAAAAAAAATTAGAAAGTTGAAGTTCTAAACAAATCTGATCAAATTTGAATGCCACATTCCAAGGGATACGGTGGGTATAGATGTAATGTATCTAACTCTATAAATTATATATACTTTACATTTCTTTATTAACCATAGCGTTTAATTCTCTTGGAGAAACAATACATCGATTTCCATTGCCTTGTTAATTTGTGTAACATATAGTTACATAGGGAGTCCACCATGGTAGTGACATTCACGCACTATTTTACAACATGTCTTTACATGATATGACAATGTACAGTCTAGGCGCTCATTGACAAAGTATCGCTCTTCATATTATCAAATAATCGGAAATAAGTCAATCTGATTAAAACACAGATCCAATTTCGTTTCGTTTTTTATAGTTCAAAATTTCGTTTTTACTTGTCTTTACAACTCTTGGATCTGGAAGACTTGTTATTTAAGCCGTGTTCTGCCTGAAATGAGGGGTCAGCCAATCAAATGGTCTGTCGAATCGACAGTTTGACCTTTTCATGCGTGGAACTGTGGGTAAATATTACCAGCGGATAGAAATCAAAACAAAACAAAAGTAGATTTTAAAAAGCATGACGGTCGCTAATTGGTTAATCGAATGATTGACGTTATCAGGTCAAATGTCCCGTCCTTGATACCTGACGTCATAGAACGTGAGCTCCCACTATAACTTGTTAGATCTACATGAGTGTAGGCCATCGAAAGTATCGAAACGAAATATAGATCTATATTTTAATTAGATTGGAAATAAGTTGGATCATGAACTATATTTGAAGAATAAATCATCAAACAAAATTCGTTGAGGGGTGCAAAAGGAACATTTAAATTACGCTATAGATAACATAATAATTTTGAGACCCGACGCTTCCTGTAAAGATGTAATGTATTGGTATTGAGGAGAAGACAGGAAGGTGTCTTGTTATGTTGTAATCTTCATTTCATGACTACAAATAATTTAAAGATAGGTTGCCAGGCAACAAAACATACGACCAAAGCAGGTTAGTCGTCATTCATGGTGATTGTGTTTCTTTGTCTCAATTTGTCTGAAGAGGTTTGTCTCATTTATCTGGTCAGGTTTGTATCATTTATCTGGTCAGAGCATACACATGCTAGAGCATTCACAGGATTCAATAGGAAGAGAACAAATGCATTAAATCTGAAGTTATCAATTTAGAAAACATTAAGAAGATAAATATTGGCTCGAAAGTTTGAACAAGGAATTATGGACGACGGGCGGATCACCGACCGACCGGCCGAACAACCGACAGACAAGGTAATGTGCGGCAGCATTGCGAACCATGCATTTGCAATGCGATTTCAATAGTCATTTCAACAACCGGGTACTACTAGTTTTAATACTAGTGTCTGGTTTCAGGGATTACGAACTGTGCAATTTACAGAGATTTGGTGTATTCAGTGAATGTCATATAGGAAGTTATTAGTCACTTATCACCGTGAAGTAAATTTGTCGATCAACTTGTTTTCGAATACTGTTTTGATTCTCTTTTTATTCAACTACAACACGGATATTTCATAATCCACGAAAACCACATTCTATGAAAAATCAGAAACCACGAAAAACATAATGAAAATTGATTAAAATTTGATGTTTATTTGGTTTCGTTTTTGAAACTTTTTGAACTTGTTGCAAACCCTTGGTAATCTTCTTCTTATTGGGCGTCCGTGTTGGCCGATGTGGTTCATCGTGATTTTCCGGCGTGGAGCCTAACAAGAACAGTTGTCTAGTCGTTTGGATGGTTCAAAAACCCAAGGTCCCGTATACCCATTGACGTGCACGTAAAGCATCCCTTGACCGTTGGAAGGCGAAATCAGAATAGACCTATAGTGCCGGTGTCCGGACACAATTTCCCCCTCGTGGCACACTGTGTGGTGTATATCCGTCTTCATTAGCCCTATAGGAGTAGCAGTAGGACGTTAATCCCCTTTCATGATCGCCATGAAACCGGGCAATTGCGCATCGATTAGCCGACATCCATTTTTAGTTTTTATGTGACGTTTTATGCTCGGTCCCGGTTTATATTTTATTATAAATGAACTATAAGTGTAACCAACATAAGAAAAGAGAGAGAGAGAGAAATGGGGTTTAACGTCCACTCAACACAAACTAGGTCATTTCGGGACTAACATATGGTTTACTTTTATTTCAATAATTCGCTTGCGCGTAGGGGTCTTTAGCAGTGGGAGGAAACCGGAGTGCCCGGAGGAAACCCACGAGGTTGAGAAGGCGCCACATGCCACATACGCTCACGCCAGGGCTCGAAACCACAGCCGCAAGCCACAGGTGACCGGCCAGCTAGAGGTCGAAGCGCGGCCCTCTAGACCACTAGGCCACCCCAACCCCCCCATAAGAAAAGAGAAACGAAATGAAGATTTAATTCTAATCAGATAGATGAAACCAAGCTAACTATACAAAAATAGTCGCCTTGATCGTTGAAATTATCGAGAGCCTAAACTAAATTAAGAATTTATTTTATTTGCACGTCCACTATAAATGTAGGTGACTGTAACATTTGAACTTTTTTTATACGTTTAAGGCGTGAAAGCTTTAAGAAATCTCACGCAGCTGCCTGGTTGGATTTAGTATAGTTGTGTCCCCCGCCTCTAAAAGGTTTCAAAGGTTTTATTTTAATACACCATTGCCCTCGTGCTCATTAATTACACCCCACGTTTTAACGTAATTAATGGCTTGAAAATTAATGAGTTTGAAATTTACACCAGCTTCAATCCAGTACACAGTAATTATATCATTTGTCAAGGTATATAAAACGATAAGATAAGAACGCTCTATCAACTTGGAGTGTTTTAAACATGAACATATTAATTGAATCTTTGCATGGGGTAAAGTTAGAGTATTAAATAGACTGCTATTAAACTTGTAAGGTATTTCTAAATTTCTAAGAAATGGGTGGTGTTCGGGTGGTAACCGTTAAAGGAAATTTCTGCATAATTGTATGTCACTGATAAAATGTTGATATACATTTGTATTAAAGACAAATCCATTTCGTTTGTGGGTCACACAATAAGAAACGTTAAATAGGCCATTCTTGAAATGCCCCGAATAGAATATTCCTTGTGATCACCAAGGTGTTTATAGACGACTTAAAGGGCGCATAACTCTATTTTTTGGAATGGTCGAAGATAAATTGCCAGACAACGAAACATAGGGTCACAGCAGCCAACTCGCCCGGGTAGTTAACAATGGCTGTCGCATATGCCAGTAATAAGAACATTCACAACACCTGGACATCTGATTAGGAGTAATAACTCGTGAAGTAATTATCAGAAATCATTAGGTTTGTCTCGTGATCTTTTAAGGTTATAGGTTAAGGTTTAAGGTTAAGGATAAGGTTATGAAATTGATCAATATTGAATTATAATTACTGTTTTAACTATTGAGTCATAGACTCACTCAAATATTGGCAATCCGACTGCAGGTTTAGAGAGTAGGTTTATGAACTAAACGTTAACTCAAAGTAAAGAGGGGGCTGGAAACTGATGAAGGGAACTGTACGGGTCTTGTACAAACGAAAGGAACAACCCGGACCAGTGGTGGTGGGACTGGCATTAATTGGTTTTAATAGAGTGTCGGTCTTTACATTGAGTTGAATTTCTAGTACGCATTCTTTTTAAGTACGGTCGTTACTTAAGGTGGTCGTTGAGTGTAATTCACTAGCTGTAGTTTCGAACAAAAATCTGCCACCGTAAGGGCATAAAGAGCAAAGGGAATTGCCTTGACTTGAATTATTGAAAGAACTAGATCAAGCGGTTATCCAGGGGGGCGAATCCAGGGTTTTTTCCAGGGAAGGTGGGGGGGGGGTGGTCACCTTTCCCGTAACGTGCATTTTACAGCTGACAACCCAAGATGTCATCCGAATAACGCAGACATACGCACACATACATGTATACCATTATCTCTCGTTTAGAATGCCCATTCCACCCCCACCACCTGATGATAAATGATAAAGCTCGTGATCATGACACTTTTCTCATTAAAGTATTGTTTTGCGATGTAACTGGCGGGGGAGGGGTCCCCTTCTGGATCCGCACCCGTTATCTATGCCCGTGGATCTTGATTTTTCAATTAGTCCGCTTCAGATTTCCTGTAAACTAAGACATTTTCCTTGTGGACATTTACCTAGTTACTATACTTGTTACGTTAAACAGCTGTGTGCCTGGAGTAAGACGGAAGACATCAGTAGTGAAATCATTTCTAGGAGTTGCCTTTCTTTACTTTATCTGTTCCGGGTAACAATGACCATTTTGCACTTATTTCCATCTGATTAATAAATTACCACTAGCCGAATGACGTATGCCAACTGACGTGGGCGAAGTGTATAAATTTTCTTAATATAACCATTGGTTTCGACATTTTATAGTAGGTTCGGATGTCTTCCAAGGAAGACATTTTCATTGCGAAATTCGGGTAAAATATTACTCTCACTCAAGATTATAACGGCCCGATGTTCCTTCGTGTGTGTATCTGTTTTACACTCTTTTTTTGTTTTAAATGAGCTGAATGGCACACACAAATTGATGTGGGAAAGTCAACGCAGACGTCAAATTGTGTGCTGTACGGCTATTCTGCGTTTTCTTTGTATAATTTAAACAACTGTTTCGATTCAATTGCACAATTCACAGACTTTGACCTTTATAGCTTGTTTATTCTACTTTTTACATGTTGGGAACTTTACTTCAAAGAATTCTTACACCAATATTTAGGTTTGGGCTCGACTTGGCTACATTCCACGAGATTAAAGCGTGTGTGGGGTCAGTTATAATCTGTCGCCTATATATTAATATCCCAACTATATAAAACACCTCATATGACAACCTAGAAAAGCATAACACCGGAAGCTGATTATCAATAATAACCCCCCTAGACTGTAATCTACATCGGCAAAACCGTCAATCAACACAATAGGCTACAAGACTCGTCTATCAATACGTTTATTTCTTCTATTTCTTTAAAGTGGAGGGGGGGGGCATTAGTCATGTTATAATAAAAGTTATTAAAGTCATTCATATTTTCATACTAATTTTCTTTTCAAAGACATGGTTAATTCCTCTGATAAGTTATACGTTTTATTAAAAACATTCGTAAAAACAATTGCCATATAAGTTATTTTTCTTGTCATAGCATCGTTTTAAGTAATGTTTATATATATATATATTTATTCTCATACACGTCTCCTACACCTACCTTATAGGATATACTATTTCTCACAACTGTCTTTCAGAACAATAATTGTTCTCGGAACAGTGGTTTCACAAGGAAGTCTTTAAAATCTTGATATTACAAGTAGCGCCTGGTGAACTTACTGATAATTCGTATAGTAACACAACTAACAGCATAAAACAATTGTAATTAAATTTGAATAATACCGTAATTCAAACCAAGCTTAGACTCATTAAATTACTGGTAATTTCAAACTCCATTAATCTCCTTGAAAACCACTAAAACATTAGAAATGAAATGGCGTTTAACATTTTACTTTTGTGCACTAACGCACTAACTGAAAAAATGAAGACAGGCTAAAATATTTTGAAAGTTATCTTTATCTCATCGTTGATTTAACAGATGTATCCGAGAGGTTGCATATAATATCAAAGCATACTTAGGCGAACTCTTTAAACGAGAAGTGGTATCAGGTGTTCTAAAAATATTAAGTATACCCAACACGTGTACGACACACAATACTACATATAATACTAGTTTAAACCTGTATCCGAGAGGTTGCATATAATATCAAAGCATACTTAAGCGAACTCTTTAAACGAGAAGTGGTATCAGGTGTTCTAAAAATATTAAGTATACCCAACACGTGTACGACACACACTACTACATAATACTAGTTTAAACCTCGATTTCAGAATCCCAAATTGTGGTTATTATACTCAAATAGTTTTGTTTTATTTGCCAACTGGAGAAGACTTAAAATACGTCAATACAATTCTAAACCGTGAACAAAAATTCCATTATAGGATAGGAAGTGAGGAGAGATGGGGCTTCAATATATTCACAGATCTAGAAATTATATGCATATTCATATGTGAATAAAAATAGCCTCCATATTTACATATTAATTAATTACATGATTGAAGCGTATATAAATTCATGGTTCAAGTATACAAGTCAATTTTAGGATGTGGAAAAATACATGTTAAGAATATATTCAGAAATACACTTGTTTACTTTTACAGTTCGTGGATATAAATAAAACATTTACTGACTAAAAAAAAAACAGGTCAAGTAAACAACGTGCTTTTATATTTTATAAAAATATTAGCTTTAACAACTATTTCAACTATTTTATACAAAGAATAAGTGTAACGCAACTCACCAAAGGTATACAATAAGAATCTCTGTGTTTTCTGATGAATAAAGGCGTATTGTACTGTTTTATTGGCCTCTCCAATATTACACTACCTTCTGAGTCGGGTTCCCACATTGTGGCTGTGAATCTAATTTCATAAGACCGGAAGACCGAAACATAATCGTCACAAGTAACCTAGAAATATCTCCCGGGACTGGCGCTCTATTAAGTTTGCAAGTGTTTAGCCGAGTTTCATTTTGCCAACATACATATTACGAACTAACAACTTGCTTGTGTCTTTGTTTGCAAAGGGAATTTACGAATTGACAGCCCAATAAACATAAGGTCCCGCCCACCGTTAGTCAAACTGGAGGTATAGCAACACTGATTGGTCGGCTTATGTCAATATTGACATTATTGACATACCTGGCATACCGCTGGGCTATTAGGCTATAGTAGATGATAATAGAAAGTGCAGGTTTTGATACGGCCTGTGGTCAAGACCTACATCACATGTGCCAAGTGTAAAATAAGAAAACCATTGTATGTTTATTCCATGGACATAATCAGTTCAACCTGTGATCAGGTGCATTAAATATTTTTGAACCTAAATTTATGATGAGTATAAGGTACAATCAGGTGATACAACTTGTATATAAAATCAATACATTCTTCACTGTAATCACAAGCCTGACACCTACATCTACGAACTTCATGATAGTATTTTTCCCATTTCTTTAAAAAAGTATACCTTGTGAACACTAATTGCATGTTATTCAGAAGGAACAGTCTGCGGAATCCGTACTTTACAGACCGAAAATGTCGACTTTTTGTATGTGAGGTCCTGTTTATTGGACCGGGTTTAACTGCACTATTTGCACCATGGTAAATCCGACACTAGAAAAAAAAAACATTTTCTTTGGTGCTTATTTCGATAATTATCTTACCCAAGGCTAATGTATTCCTTAATGTGTTTGTGTGTGGGGGGGGGGGCAGTCGTTGAATTATTTTCATGCAAATGATGGGAATAAGTCGAAAATAATCCAACATTTATGGCCATGTTTGTCTTTTCGTAAATAACTTATATCTTTTAAAATGAACATTTTGGTTTTATTAAAAGTTTACAATGTGTAAAAGATATGTATCAAAATTGTTGGTACAATGGTTCACGCTTCTATCAAAATCAAACTTCTCATCGGTCTAGATAATTGCAAAGACGTGGTGCAGAGGTCATTTGTCTGGTCATCTGGGGTCACAGTCAAAGGAAGGAACAAAGGGATCGCGGCAACCCCTACCGCCCCTCTGGTTAAAAGGGTCACCACTATCGAGTCTGGGCTTTTCGTTATGTCTATCAAAATTTAATCCCCAAGCATTGAAGATAAAAGACGCGGATACATGTCAAGTAAGTATAGATTTTATCAATATTTGTTTTGCACTCAAATATTGCATCCTTATTATTCTTTTGATACTAGTAAATGTCATACACAGAACCGTTTCTTTACTTTCAGATTGCATCGACTAGCATCTCGGGGGCCTGACTTGAAGCCAAAAGTTCTTACTCTCTCATCAGTTTAATTTTTACAACACAGAAATGGTCCCAACGTACTGAAAATCGAGTTCAGATAGGCATATAGTTCCTGTATATCACTCTAACCAAAGTATGATAACGATATGTGAACCAATATCTGGACTCAATGTTGTAAAAAAAAGAATCATTTTAATCCGGTATACCACAAAGTTGCCCGTATGTGAAACACCACAACACTTTACGAATCTACACGAGAATAATCATACCAAGATTTAGTGGGGGGGGGGGGTAAGGGGGGGGGGCAGTAAATATATATATATATATATAAAGATTTGTTGGTGAGGTTAGATTATTGAAGAGACACCAAAAAATTCCACGATGTCTTTTATAATACCTCATGACATAGATGATAAAACTAAAACTAAATAGATTTGTTTTTCCTTTTTCAAAATTTTACTTAATTTATACTAATTTGAGTGAGTTTGTTTATTACTTTTAATATAGTTTTTTTGTGTGTGTGTGTTTTTTCCTACATGCCAGACATAAAGGAATTAATTGGGATTGCCTGTGGTGTCGCACGGCCTGCACCGACCTCTTACAGTGTGCCTAAAGCCAGGTAATGAAATAGCACCAATCGACTGTGGTTTTAAGTAAAGAAATATTCAGGCAAACCTATGATTAAAGTTGTTTATTATGAATGGACCCACTGTATTTCATTTTCTTCCCCGAACATGCTATAACAAAGCATCCATTTACAGGTTTTCTCAATACAGCTATGTCATTCATCGTTCTTGGTGATCACACATGCGGTCTGTGGTTTGTTTTCGCATTCCTCGTCGCCGTCTGCCCTGTTTTGCGAAATGATTTAAAATGGGGTAACGATGTTGGTACCACACGCCCAATCCCGACCTGCTTTTAATATATTGAAAGGAAAGTGTCACGTTTCGTTCATCTTATATAGTCCCATGAAAACATATTCTACAATCTCCATATATTCCCACCTGCTCATCTTATGCAAATCGTCTCCATGAACAACAAATATCGAATGAACGCTACGATCATGGTACACTATTTTCTTTCAATCCGAAGCCCTTTGTACAATACAATGTTTCTATGGGTAGTTGAGAAATGCAAATTAACCCCTTTTTTCGTTTAAACTTATAATTAAAAATACAATAATTATATTCGTTACTTATTTGTTTAAAGATAATTTTAATTATAAGAATAGGAATTTTGATTTTAAGACGTCAATATGAAAACGATGTCTTTTTTTCTGACCGGCACTTTTTGGTGTGGAATGAAGTTCTTGTATTTCTTCCAATAGTATCGAGCTTTTAATCGACAGTAGGAAATACAACAGAAGTATAGATGAAAACATGTACTGGGTGCTCTTTTTTGCAATTGATAACTGCAGTGAAAACCCATGGCAGGAAAGGAATTTGTTGCAAGTTGGGTTTTCTAGTACCTACACAAAAACTTCAATAACATTTCCAAATGGCAAACATGGAAAATAATGTCCATCCAGAAGCGACCCTAAGAATTACTATGCACAATTATTTCAGAATTGCCGGAATTTTCTTCATTTTCTCAGAATCAAATAAGCATGACATCTGATCAGATTTCAGAGCAGGAATTTATAGAAAGGATTCACAATTTTGGTGAAACTTGTTGTTAGAAGGGTGGAATGTCCAAAATATTCTATAGAATCGCCACGATTATCGTTCAGTGTACAGTCAGTTTACTTAGATACCGTCGTGATGACCGATGATAAAGACACTAGCCTTGAAATTAGGTGTGTGTCGTACATTTATTTTTAAAAAGTTATTTAGACCACATAGATTTTGAATGACTCATTCATTTACGCATGTACGCAATCTTTCAACGTATGTACCAATTCACTTTATCATTTATCTGTCAAGGAAAAGGATTTTAGATATCTGGATATGATAAAATGAACTTTAAATACTTGACAGTTACCCCCTTTTTATGGAATGTTATATTATGATGTGAACACGTAAAAGAAAATTTTATAAAGAGCTTTGTTGCTTAAAGATATATTATGTAAGAGCTAAAAGCTAAATCTGTATATTCCATGTCTTTATTTTGTCTTCAAATGTTATATATACACTATTATTTAGACATGTTTTCACACGAAAGCCTACAATCAACTTTAGACCATTGGATGGTCGCGATATAGAACACCCGCAAAATTTAAAAAGTTAACGATAAAACTGATAATCGGTAATCAAAACCGAGTCTCGATTGTCTTTATAATGACTTTAAATAGATATTGAAATGTGATTATTTGTCCTGTCCATGGAATGGATTGGTACCTCATGATATCGCCCATTCAACGTCTAACAACGTCTTCCAGCTTGGTTCTTTGACTCGAGGTTGCAAACGGTCATTATATATTGGCTTTAAATAGATATTCACGGTATCATCAAATTATTATGTCTTCAGGTATCTGCCAACCATAATTATGTTTCTGTTTTAATAATTATCGACATGGAATCAAATCTTTATCATTGATCGACTGACATTTATAACCGCATCAATAACCGCATGCAAAGTTAATTTAAGACTTCATCTGACATTTCATGTTTAGATCGACTTGAAGCCTGCATTTGTAAACTAGTTGATGGGCAATAATTCTTGAGCAGGGCCCGTGAGAGGGGAGGAAAGCTGGGAAACTTGTCAAGGTGTCCAGAGCCTATAGAGGCCCGGGGGTATGCCGAGTAACGTAGTAAATAAAATATTGATGTAAATATATTTTAAATATATGTTAATTAATCGTGAAGTAGAAGAAAACTGAATGTGTGTATGTAGTGGCGTAGATAGGATTCTGTCAGTCCACCTTTTTGGGAAAAATTGTTGAATTTAAAACTATAAACTAACAGCCCGTGCCTTTCCAAGTGGGACCCCGGTCGATGATCGTGCCGGTTACGGCTCTCGTCGCCATCACACTCTCCGGGCCCCGGCAGGTAATCGGGGTCTACTCCGAGTCTGTAGACCTGTATAATGCTAAAATGAAGGTGAGCAGCCCCCATTGATCATGCATGCGATTATCTGTCTCTTATAAAGCTGGACTGGTATCCGATCATTAAGAACGAAACTGAAAGAGAAACTTGCCTTCGTCTTTGTTTCTTGAGTGCTAAAAATCGCGATGTTTTTCAATATTTTGGTCAGTTGTAGACCTTTGCCGACCAGTAACAACGTGATTCGTCACTGATATGTCCGGGAGAAGTTCATTATCCGTTCGGACTAGCCACGTAATTTTAATTTTGATGAGGCTATTGATGAATGTGCACGGAAACTTCCGTCTGATTTGGGGTATTGAAAAAAATTGAATAGTGTATATCATGGAATAAAAACTTTTTGAGATTAATTGACATCTGGTGGTCATGCTTTTTATGCTTCCATTTGTTTGCCAGCTTAAATTTTCCTGTCAAAATCGTGTACATTATTTACTACATATATGGAGGATCAATAAAGATATATTATATAAATCTCAGTTTCTGTCGTTTAGCAAAGTGACTTCCACTACACTAGATATACACCACAATGACACTAAAGGCATGGCATCTTTCAAAAAATTTCGACAATGAAAAAATAATATATTGAAACTTCCAGTCAAATTGCTTCGGTATGAACCGATATATAAGCGATTCAATCTTCGACTAGCACCGGACATCATAACGGTTATCTATTTTTTGCGTTAAATCATGCGTTATAAAAGGTATTGAAATCTAATTAATTTCGCACTCTAGCGATGACATCAATAGTTGATTACGGTCTAATGAATGGTTCATTAATAATTTAGATAACATTTTGGGACTAAAGAAAGACCAACAATAGGCAGTTTTGCCTCTTGCATAAAATTGAAGGTCTTTGTACGGTTAACAAGACTGAAAATTGGTAAGAAATAACTATAGTACTTCTTTCACAATAAAAACTAAAATAGACCGATTTCTGGCACCCACTTCTGACTTATCAAGTTGCTCTTTTAATTATATTGGTGTACTACTACAATTACTACGTTGAATGCCATCTACCTTCTTAATCTAGAAATTAACCCCTGATATTCTGGGATCTGATTAAATTAACAGTACAAAATTAAATATAGACTAAATGTTAGTGAACTGGAATTCTACAACAGACATCGTTCCACGTTCCATTCACTTCATTCAAATACTTTATACCGGAAGTCGGCTGTTCTGGCAATGAAATGTATACCATTGTGCACTCTGGTATTTCTCAATATCGTTTTCAAGACGAAACCAACTTTCTATTAGAACATGAAAAATGTAATTCGCGAAGCTTGCATTTACTGGTTTTTCACTGGTGGTTTTTAAAGGTTGATGTTACCTTGAAAATCGTTCGGCACGGTCAATGATAGTTAAATTAACTGCTCACACCAGATTCAAAATATAATTATTTAAATTTTGTACCTATTTTGACAACCTCTCATCTGGCTGATAAAAGGTGCTCAGTGTTGTCTATTCAGTCATATCTCGACCAGAACATAAAACTGACAGACCATCATGCCCTTAGACCTCAACAAAATATAAATCTGAATTTGTGCGTCGTGGTGCTAAAAAGAAGGACGATGAACCCCGAGTCATTTGATCTGATTCCATACTTTTGTTATAGGTACTAGTACTACCAGCCCAAAACACCACTTTACTTTTTAAGAAAATTATTGAATGTCTTTTTACATCAATGAGAGAATATCTATTGTTTTCCGTTTAAAGTTAATGTTGGTTTTTTTTCTTTGTCAGTGAAATTCAAGAGCTTGTATAAATGCCAAAAATTAGCCAGAAGATGGATCTCTATTTACCCTGCATTCACGAGTGATGCTTCAATTCGATTTTTTAAAGGTGTTTGTGAGACTAAACAAGCTAGACTTTAAAATATAGTCGAGTGATCTGAGATGAGTTTTATCAGTCTATACCAGTTTGATGTTCTACCTGTATAAAAGTTCAATAAACCACGTAGTCTCTATATTCTTACGTTTAGTTTTATATAAATCATGACATTAGAAGACTCCACCTTAGACTAAGTTCTTTCAACGTGACTGGCAGACGACAAGATGAAAGCGGCCTCCAATTACCCTTTTCTTATAATTACACATATTCTTTATCCACTTCTCACTCTACATTTTAAAGTGACAGTACATTATTTTTTTTTTTTAAAAATTAGTGGATTTACAATTATTTACTCCAAACTTCTTACCGATCTCTGGATATAATTTCACAAGAAAGAGTATTAAACCCGACTCCGCCAATCGAATACAGCTCAATATGGCATATCTGATACTATTTAGTATGGAATTAAAGTATTAATTAAGAAGATAAATGACATCCCATGGCGTGACTTTAAATGTAACAGTTTGTCGGTGGTCTCCATCAATGTGGCAGGTGTACTTGTAAAGTAATTGATCAGCTTTAGTATCAGCACCGCTTAATTTAGGTTTATAAGAAATTGATATGACATAGTGGGTTAATATTTATTTTTGGTCCTATTCCAATTTTTGATTTAATGAAATTTATACAATCTGGACTTCGTGAATTAAAAGTGAATTATGAAAGAATCGTCTCGCTTTTTTCTCTATTGGATACCGCAGTGTCAAATTATGAATTGAAGTTTTAAATTGTACGAAATTCAAAGTAACTTCGAGATTTCAAATTCAAGCTAAATGTATAGCGCTCTATCTATGTAGGCAGGGGTGCCGGATCGTTCGAGGGGTAGGGATGCAAGGGGTGGTCCAGTGGATTTTTCCCCTGGCGGTTGAGTGGGGTTCGGCTGTCCTCCAGAAAAAAAATTTTAAAAATCGGGTGCATAAACGATGAAATCGATCAAAATGCAATTCAGATCGCAAGATTCAATAGAATGTCAAACAATTACAATGTATCTCGAATCCTGTTGATTCAAAAAATTATAACCTTATCATGACAGTACGTCCATACGATTTTTATGAATAGAAGCAAACTGTGCGAACCCGCACTTAAGTCTCCACTCACTTCCCAGAGACGAGCACTAGATGGGGTCACTCTCCTGCGTTAGCAACCAATGTTCGAACACTGTCAATTTTTTTCAAACCAGTGAAGAGTTGTTGTGAGAAGTGTCAACAAATAAGGTGCTAGCTCGCTAACAAAGCGGTCTCGGGTTCGCTGCTGGTGTTGCTCGAGAAACCCGCATGGTTTCCGATTCTTGGACTTAAAGACAGATAAATAAAGGAACAGCGCCTTGTCGTTCAAATGGCACGAAAAATCGGGAGTACCATGTACATATATATAGGCAATAGTAGACATACGCATAAAATACCCCACCAGAACAGAGCTCTTGCTAGATGCCGTTTACCAATGTTCAATTTGGGGTGTCATTAGCTGGTGAAGGTGTAAAATGTGGTGAGACGGAGAAGATAAACAATGGTGTGTGAACATGTATAATTGTCTGTAGTCAATGTTGACATATTATTAAAGCATCGTGTTTAAGTGTGGAAGGAGATTTGTAAGGTTGATACACTCAATCGCTTTGTTTATTTGGTTAAAGAATGTTAAATATACACGGTGTTAGTTAAATAAATTTCATTCAAGCTAACATACTATCATTCATTATGTCAAACTAGAGTGTGACAACCTTGTTACTTTTATATTTCTCGCTTCCAGTTTTTTTGTTTCTATAAAACGTTTCTTTAAATTACGAAACAAATACTGCATTATGCTTAAAGACAAAAAGTCTATAATTTAAATTATGGATATGATGTGTAGAATATGCATATCTATAACATATCTGTCAATGTCAGTCACTGTATGGGGGGATTACGTGGCTAAGTGGGTAAGACGCTGGCTTGCTAGCCTGGAGATCAGGTGTTCGATCCCTGCATTGACCGAGAAAGTTCATCCAGATTTTCCGGCGTGGTTTCTCCTTGTCAGTGATACAGGACAGCTTTCTAGTCGTTTGGGTGGGACGAAAAACCGCGGTCTCGTGTGTACATAATTTGCGTACACGTAAAAGATCCTCTGGCAATTGGAGCTCGATATAAGAGTAGACCGTAGCGCCGCTGTCCGGGAAAAATTTCCCTCATAGCACACTGTATGGCGTGTGCCCATCTCCATTAGCCCAGGTTAGGAGCAGAAAGTAGGACGTTAAACCCCATTTTATTTTCAGTCACTGTGTTCGATATTATATAAAAGCGCTTTTGTCGTTTCCATATAGATGATATGACATCTAACAATTTTCAGGCACGGATCACGGGGTGGGGGGGGGGGAGGGGGGAGCGGTAGCTACATAAAACCACATGATTGTGCAAAACTCAATTTTGTCAACTTATCTGTGTCCTGGCGTATTGGAAAAAATGAACGAATTGTTGAGTTTTGCACAAATATGACTCCAAACATATAAGGGGCAGAATAAGCGGCGTGGATGTTTTTTGATAAATGCAGAGCATTAATTATTGTCATATCATATAAATGCACATACCACTATCTAATTAAGGATAAAGTACACGACCGTGACACTTTTCTCAGATGTTCTTCAAGGGGTCGTGATGATAAGACAATGCTTTCTGGAATGAGGTCGCAGCTAACAAAAGGTTTGTAGAGAGAGAGAGAGAGAGAGAAATTGGGTTTAACGTCCACTCAACACAAACTAGGTCATTTCGGGACTAACATATGGTTTAATTTTATTTCAATAATTCGCATGCGCGGTGGGGGTAAACCGGAGTGCTCGGAGGAAACCCACGACGTCGAGAAGGCGCCCCTATCTCCATGCCACATACGCTCACACCAAGTCTCGAAACCACAGCCGCAAGCCAGAGGTGACCGGCCAGCTAGAGGTCGAAGCGCGGCACTCTAGACCACTAGGCCACCCCCCCCCCCAAGGTTTGGAACCAAGGGCTTAAATCATATCAATATTGCACTATACAGAAGGGAAGAACGAAATTATATTGCATTAAAAAAAAAAAAAAAAAAAAAAAAAAATACGAGGGAGGGTGGAAATATGAATATTCAAATACCCAGAGTGTAAACAAAGATGGCCATAGGAACATGGAGATATAGTTACAATAACATAAACAAATTTACAAAAGATCCTAAACATTTTAACAGTTCCACATTTTTTGCTCATCAACAATAGTTTAAAGTCCATTTAAAGTTGGTTCCTGCTATAAAAAATGAAATTAGTTTATAAAATTGTTTTTATATATTTATGTAATTTTATGATTATGTATATTACATTGCAATTAATCACATGTTGAAGAATGTATTGCGTGGGAAGAAACATTTTTAGTTTATAAACGAGTTAGAGAGAAAATGTTAAAACGTACTTAAAATGAATGGGTGATATAAATCAGTGAAAATATATCTTACTTTATTTTTAAATCTTTGCTTTATTTTTGGAACCTTAAAAAAGGAAAATGAGTCGAAAAGCACATTAATGTAATATGAATGGATATAAACTGATTTACATTCAATTTTTATTGTAATTTCGGTGAAATACGCGAGCAGCCCAAATTGAATGTTAGTTGGTTAAACAGGGTTATATAACAATCTACGCGTTTATATTTTTTTTTTCATTTTTGTCGATCAGATATTTTTAAATACTTCCGCATTGACTTGTGGGATGTGTTTTGCTTTGTTCATTATAAATGTCGCTCGAGGCCAAAGCTTTAAGTTTTCTTTGTCAACTTAGGAAAAGAAAAATTATTTTACAATGAATTTAGTGAATTTAAGTAGAGAATAATATAGCGCTTTATTTTCAAATCTATCTTTATTTCCACTGACCTATTTAAGTCAAATGTCATTTATTGGGATTTAAGAAGATTGTAAAACTATGTATGGATATTTAGCCCAAGGCGGGTCTAAATCTATCTTAACTATGTAATTTATCAGCTGTTTTGCATGTATATTATGAAATAAACGCACGCCCCTGTTAAAATCTAGTACAGTTTAGTTTCTTACTTGACGAAACCCCGACATCTAATGTATATTTTATCGTGCGCGTATTATAAGAGAGCCATTGGAAGTTATAATTATAAGGATCAGCAAGCTGAACTGACGCTGCCAGGGCAAAATTCCACCCGTCGCATTGCACACGTATAAACGCAGAAATGATTTTATTATACGTTAATCTAAAAAAAAAAAAAAACCAACGGATTTTTGTGTCGACTTTAATTTCCGTTTAATTCCAATGATACCGAAGGAGTCGGAATTCATGCTCGATTCTTCTTGATTACCTTGTCTAGTGGACGTTAACCCTTTTTGACGTTCTCTCCTTTTATTCTTGGTTACTATTAAGATATTACTGTATTCATATTAATATGGTAATAATATAAGGTTATACTGTTACAATGGTAGGTCACGCGCGTTTTAAAAATCAAACTCATATAGAGTCAAGTTACCGCCCAGTCAATACATTTCATCAATAAACTATACATAAACTACAACTACTATGGGATTTTTTTGTTGGAATCTATATTTTATAGACTTGTTAATCAAACAACTATAATATCTTACAACTGAACTTTTGACTCGAGTAGCTCCAAAAGCAGTTTGATGATGTGTGGAGTAATTACAAGGTGATATGAGGTGAAATGAACCGTTACAATACTATAAGCTGTTGACCTCAGTGACCAGTATACATTACGACAAGAAAACCTCTTGACAAGCTGGGATTTATTAGTCGTTAGGGAGGGGTTCTCAGCGACAGTTTGTTGACAAAATATAACAAACACTGACTTATATAGTAAATTGTTCGAGTGTGGACACTATATTTGGTTAGGTTATAATCAGTCCCATCTTGACCACAGCACATTAGCAAAAATGTATATTGTATAAGCTTATATCATAATGTGTGTGACCCTCCAGCTCAAAACCAAAATTCACTCTGTCGATCAGAATTACCGAAATTAATTCGAGTTGTTCCGTTTTAAAAAATGGCACTACAAATGAAAATTCTCAAGATTTCCAGTCTGACATACAATACGCTTACTGTAATTTGTCTATGTATAGGCCTTTATAAAACTGTGACTTATTAAATTTTCCCATTGTATGGAAACCAATACTTGGTGGTGTCCCAAAGCGCAAATCCGGAAACATTTTGTGTTGTATATTTTTGAAAAGGTGACCGATCTGTGTTTGATTGGATACAGACCAACATACGAAGATCTAGGGCTTCATTCAGTTTATCAGAGTCCTCCAACTTGATTCATTTGGAGGCAGACCACCATTAAATTTCACCATCTCGGTACCCAAAATTGTAGTTCGTCTATTTATAGCAGTTCTCTCTGTCTCTTTTCTCCCCCTTTGCATGCCCATTTTTGTTGATTTTTTGGCCTAGAATGGACTAAGAGGGTTTGAATTAATATTTTCTGCCAGGTTTTGGTAAATATTCATGATTTTGAGGCGGAAGGATAACGGCGTTATGAGGTTGGCTACGGTGATATGTACGGTAACTAGATACATGTTTTGAGTATGCTTCTTCAAGTTCGTGTATCACAAAAATTTTGGTGGTCAACCTCATTAAAATTTTAGTGCAAAGACATGGCCATTTGTTCCTCTGTCTGTAGTGAAAAGCATTTCGCCCAACGAAAATGTGGGGGAAAGTTGGGGTGGGTAAAGAGTCCAGAATTATCATTGAAGTCAATGGAGAAATTAATGGTAGTCTGCCTCCATTTCTCTTCAAAGTTTCAGATGATCTGATTATCTCCCATACGAGAAAAGTTATAACACGGGAATATCTTAAAGACAATGTCTGTAAAAAACCTGGAGTTATCGGGGAGGAAATATAACAAAGGGATATTGAATATTAAGCTGAAACCAGTTGTCTTCGAGTGACAGGATATACAGGATTCTAGAAAAGAAATGGTGGTCAAACAATGCATTATTTTTCAACTTAAAAGTTTCATTTTACTTGAAGTGGTTTAAGATTATGTATAAATATGTTCAAGGCAACGGCAATTTTATTTAACAAGCAAAGCAAAGATCAGCTGAAAATGAAAAGTGCCCGCTACTGGCGGCACCTTAGTGATGCTAGGGCAACAACAACTAATACGAAAATATCCACAAAGTATTCTGCCGGGTTAAACTCTTTATTGAATACAACAAAATATTAGAAATAGAAGGTAACTAAACCAACCATAGCATATCTTTAAAAGATATTAACCACGTCCACCAACAACAATAAATTTCCCACGGGTGTGTAATTCACACATCAGTCGATACATCTATATAGTGTTACTTTGTAAGCTATAATAGTTAGAGCTTCGTGTTTATAAAATAGGATATGATATGAATAAAATGATTATAGAAATGAAATCAAATAGGGTTTAACTCTTACAGCAATGTACCAATCGGACTAAAAAAAACCCTTAAAGTGTGTCATGAAGGGGGGGGGGTGTCTGCCCCAGGAAATTGACCCGAACGACTGAACGTTTATCCTTGTCATGTCTGACCTAATGATCAGGGGAAATCCGGTTGGAAAATCGAACCTGGGACATCATGGTGGGTCAGAGAGCCAATGATTATAGACTTAACTAGATCCTGATAAATAACTTGTCATGTGTTATATTAATAACCTTCATTCGTTTACGCTTGTGGATTGTTTTGAGGAATCCCCTCACTGACCGAATTCAAACTGCATTACTGTACATTATGACTTTGATCTTACTGTACTAATTCAGGCACTGATAAAAGACAGAACCTTGCAGTTTACATTATGTACAAAAAGATTATAAGAATATTCCATCATCGGAAAAAAAGAATTATTCTAGCTCTCGGATTAAAGCCAGATTTTTAAATTATTTTTCCAAACCATATTTCAAATGTTCATGATATCAATCCTTAGCTCAATATCCAAACATATGACATCCCTGTCCGAGAAAGTACATCCAGTGATGCAGGACTGAGGGCCTGACAAGTCGTTCGGATGGGGCGAAAAGTCCTGTGTACACATTGGCGTGCACATAAAGATCCCTGGGCAAAATTTCCCCCATAGCGCACTGTATGGTGTACGCCCATCTTCATTAGCCCAGTTCGGCGCCGAACATTGGCGTGCACATAAAGATCCCTTGGCAGTTAGAATTCGATATAAGAGTAGACCGGGCAAAATTCCCCCCATAGCACACTGTACGGCGTATGCCCGTCTACATTAGCCTTGGTTAGGAGCAGAGCGGTAGGACGTTAAATCCCATTTCATTTCATTTCATTTCGATGTATGACGTGATCAAATTTGATGTGTTTACTTCTATAATTAACGACCAGAAAAACTAAGTCCTGCCAGAAGACCTCGTTTGACATTTGTTATACACCATCTTAGGGCATATACTCATCATAAAAAAACACATTTAAAATTTATTCGAATTTTAACATGAAGGAATTGATGAAATAAGCTATAAGCACAATTACCTAACATGTCGTAACTTTTGCAAATTCAATCATATAAACATGAAAGAGTTGGACATTCGCTTGTCATCACGTCATATCGCAGGGAAGGTTTGGATGGGACGAGGTCTCGTGTACACATTGGAGTGCAGGTAAAAGATCCTGACAGTTGGAATTCGATATAAGAGTAGACCGCAGTGTATGGCGGTATATTACTGCCAAAATTCTAACATGCTATCGTCTAATTTCTTACTTCTGTTCATGTAATTTCTAACCTCCATTCATGCAACTTCTTACTTCCATTCATGTAATTTCTAATTTAAGACAACGCATAATTCAACTTCTTTATTTGTTCAGTGTAAATATCAATTCTATTTTCCAACCTCGTGGGTTTTCTCCGGGTCCTCCGGTTTCCTCCCACTGCTAAACACTCCTACGCGCAAGCGAATTATTGAAATACAATTGAACGGCGTTAATACCGAAATGACCTGGTTGGTGTCGAGTGGATGTTAAACCCCATCTCTCTCTCCCGATGTTGTTTCCAATTTTAACACTCAGGCAAGCCACTCAATCTGACGAAGAGCGAGTCGTTTGTATCAATAGAATGGTCCTCATCAGGTGCTCAATCGCCAAACTGAGCACACGGTGGCGACACCAAACGATGTCATAATGATGGTTGCTAGGTAGAAGTATCAAAATTCTAAATTTGTTTGCCGTTCATGCTTAACATGTAATACCACAATGAAGTAGACATTTGTCGCCCTAATATTAGAAATAAGATGAAATAGAATTGATATTTACACTGAACAAATAAAGAAGTTGAATTATACATTGTCTTAATTTAGAAATTACATGAATGGAAGTTAGAAGTTACATGAATGGAGGTTAGAAATTACATGAATAGAAGTAAGAAATTAGACGATAGCATGTTAGAATTTTGGCACTAATATACCGCCATAGCAGTGCCGCTGTCTAGGCAAAATTTCCCTCATAGCGCATTGTACGACGTACGCCCGTCTTCGGAGCTAAACAGTAGGACCTCGTTTCATTTCATTTGATGTCCAACATTATAGACCACATGACAATGCTGGTAATTTCACGCTAATCTGGATTTATCATGATGGAAAAGTTAATCCAGCACGCAGGAGAGCTTATTGTTACGACTGGTTTGCGACCAACTGTAGGACAGATCTCTAAGTGGAGTGGTTCAGATGAAATTTTAATGTGGTTTATTTTCTTTACTATATATATATATAGTTTAGAGTTTTGCTTGAAATACGTTAGATATCGATCATTTATTTTATTGAAGGAAAACGGAAGCTATAAATATATTTATTGGTTACAGCGTTATATATAGTTAATTCATCTATATAGTCTGGTATTCGTGTCGATTTACGTATGGAGGTTGTTTATTGTTATTCAAATATATCCTCCAACCCCCAGTACGGCTTCAATAGCCTGGGTAGAGACGGATCCAATGGACCGTAATTTTCGACGGTGCCCTTTTTACTGATGAAAGTGCCTTTTTTACTGCTGAAAGTGCCCCTTTTCAGACCCAAATATGTGCTCTCCAAACGTTTACTGAGACGAAAATATCAACCAAGTAGCTCTTGGAATGTCTACATATGCAAGAAAATGACGGATAATTGTCTTGGGGGCCCCACCCCACCCCCTCAACCCCCTCGCAGCGGAGTGCCCCGTCTCCGCAGTAAGTGCCCTCATTTTGCGGCGCCCCCCCCCCCCTTTCAAAATTCCTAGATCCGCCCCTGCAGGATAGAGCGGGAAAGTAGGACGTCAAACCCAATTTTATTTCAAGTTATTTGCCTTTTGTCGTCACTGTTGTTCCCCTGCCTGGACAGTGTCCCCCTCGTGTTCCCCGTGTTTCACCCTGATAATGTTCCATAGACTT
This sequence comes from Patella caerulea, assembly GCA_036850965.1. NCBI lineage: Eukaryota > Metazoa > Mollusca > Gastropoda > Patellidae > Patella > Patella caerulea. Next base: position 13,399,585 of record JAZGQO010000014.1, on the reverse strand, counting down.
TATAGCGTAATGGACGCTTACGAATGGTCCCCAGGCCAATTCACGTATGTTTGTTTTTATTATTTGAAATGCCTGTGTATATTATGTGTCTTTTCCATAGGTTCGTCTTGTTTAATAGTTTATGTGTGGTGTGGTCCTCCTGCACTTACAAATCCAGATCAAATAGCGACTGAAACCATACCTGTAATAAGTGAAGGTGAACAACCTTAGTATAATTATTATAACATCAATAGTTCTAACATTAAACATTATGTATATAACAGTTACACCTGTTACATATGTATTTTTATATACAAGTTGGATATGACTATTACCACATGATTCCTGGTTAAAAACGACAGAGTATAACTTAGTTTGACCTACTTGGTACCATAATGACCTTGTCTGTACTAGCCTACTAACACCGTCGTGTAAATAAAGAAGATTGTTTTACACGTGCAATAACCCTGATCTTGCCAACAATTCATTTAAATAACTCCACTCTAAAACCACGTAGGCCTACAATATACAGGATAAGTGAAAAGGACTGAAATTGGTGGGGGAAAACATCAAAAATATTAAAAACGGTGATTTGTTTTACAGGAGTACAATATGGAGTGAAGAAAACATGTATTGAAAATGTTGAGTGTTTTTTTAATGTGCTCAATCACTAAATGCCACTCAAGGATTATATACAATAAATGTCTGACCTGATTTTTCTGATAATTTTAGGGTTCTTACAAGCTATACGTGATTTCCGACTAATTTATGTAATAGTAAGTGCAGGGGGGTTGCACCAAACACTATTTTACACAAAAACAAATACATCAGAGACCCGGACAAAACAATTCAAAAAGAGTGAATGGATCCGGGCAAACTGATCCCGCTGCAGTGAATATTCCCTTGGCCGCAAGTAATTCTCTGTGAAACAGATTGGGATCCGGGGTCTAGCCGTAAGCGTCCACTGCGCTGTACAGTCGCGGGTGTTAAGGCTGTAGGTATCCTGGGGAAAGAGAGACTGGAGAAAGTAACTCGAGGAAAAGAAAACCCCGAGGCCGACAGTTTCTAAGAACCCTAAAATGTTTACAAGTACGCAAAATGAGAATATCCCTTCGATTATGTTTTCTTAGACCCTGGAAGAATAACTTGTTACAGGTTTAAAGAATAACTTTCGCAAGAATAACCCCAAATTCCCCTGTACAGTAAGCAAGGATGCACTGCTTTTGTATTCGTTGACGGAATAGCATTGGTAGTCGCTAAAGGAATTATCAGTGATTAACGGTGGAATCCAACTTAATCATTGAAGGTTTATTGGTAATCACTTGCATGGAAACAATGGTAAACATCGATGGAAACAATGGTAAAAACTGGTGGAAGAATGGTATTCACTGATGGAAACCAGTAGACGACCACGACCACTTTAATGTGTGTGTGTCTTTACTGTTACATATGTGTAATGTAATTTGTAACACCAGAACAACACACCACCCCCGCATCACAAGATTTTTAACAGAAAACCATCTGTTGGGTCGACACGGAAGAGATGTTATCATAGAGCTGTTCACATGACACATATATTACACCACATACATATAATTAACAGGCCAGTTGGTGTGGTCGTATTATACAGCTTCTGGAAGCTATAGTATGTTTTAAAGAATTTACAAACCATGTTATGGCCGCTGAACAGCTGTCATATATATATATATATATATTCTTAATAAATTTATCTTTTTATAGTTCTGCCCATTATGTTTGCTTCCCTGCACTTGAACGAAGTTATCATTGACATTCTTAACGTTTTATTGTTTTTACCATGTAACCATATCCTGAGCTATTAAAACGGCGTGAAAAATCTAACTGAAGATTGTTTCCCGATGTCCACTTGTTCATGCAAATGAGTGCAAGGATTTGGAGAAAAGAATGGTCGTCGGCACTATGATTGACTTTATACTATGGCCTTAAAACAAATCGCATTGTACACAATCAACTTCCTTCATCCAATTTTGGATATCAGCAGCAGAGGAATTTTGTCAACAGTCGAATCATTTCATACACGTTTCTCGGTTAATCTTTGATTTGTCTAAAATAATATAGGCACCCCCTCCACGCACCAAGTACGCGGCATCATGCCGTGGTTTCTGGACTAATACACTATAGATCACCGTTAGTTATGAGGTATCTACGCTTAGAGATGAACAAGTCCATTCGTATGGAAGTGCCCTCAACACGTCGCCGAAGAGAAGTTCAAGCGCCATGAAAAGAAGAGACGTGTATTAAGTGTTTGTTTTGATGAATGCAGTTTAGATATTGTGCAGATTGCAGTCGAACGGGTAAAGGGCGATGACACCTCCCCCCCCCCCCTGCGCGTTATCTCCCACGTCCCTCCGGCGTGTCAACTCAACAACTGACAAAGTTTTAGTAAATATTCTGTGCATTTTTATATGTACAGCGGGTTGATTAAAAACTACACCAGAATAAGTCGAGAGTTAAGTTCAATGGTTGCGAGCTTGACCAGAAGAGGAGACTTTATCGAGGGAAAGAAATAGCAAGTTACAGCATGTGGTTGCCATGCAAGATACTGCCACATTTTGCAAGCGACAGAAAACAAGTTAAAAAAAAAAAATCCCAGTTTTCGTACAATCAGGGGCCATAATCCAGTAGTTTCATCAAAATTGGGTTCACAACCTCGTATTACATACCTTTACACTATCTGCGTACACGGGGCGACCATTTTGTCGGACAGTTTCGATTTCCCAGAAATTCGAACACAATCTTCATTATAGTGTTACAGTGATATATATATATATAAAGGTTTTTTTAAAATTGCGACATAGAGGGTCCAGCCGATAAAATTGTGCTTTTTCGTACTATCAGGGGTCATAATCCAGGAAGTTATGATTTTGACATGTGCAAATAGCGACAGGAACCGAGATCTTTGGGATTCTAAGATATATTTCAAGTTTCGTAACAATCCGAACTCTAGCGTGTCCGCAAGCTAAAAACGTGATTTTTCGTACAATCAGGGGCCATAGTCCATGGGGTTACGATCTTATACATGCCAATATCGAGATAAATCTATATTTTCATCGAAATCGGATAAAAATTGTGACCTGTAGAGTGTCAACAAATTAATTGTGGACGGACGGACAGAGACAACGACAATATACATCCACATGAAAATGTGGACGTACAAAAATGTTCCAAACAGTGCATAAGGCATGCATTTTTAGATTGACCGTTTGCAATGTAACATTACTTTAACCACTATTCTGCGACATTAGCCATCCCACCAACTTTTTTTTGTATCCTAAAGTTCATTTGTAGGTTTCATTATCACGTCTGCATTAAAATTCCTTGATGATTATGTTAAATTTATGTACTTGTTAAACCATTTATCTTAAATTCCTCGAAACGAAATTGGATCTAAATATGATTGCAGGTGGTTGTCGGTTTCGAACTATGTTTGTTGTATAATGGGTCATACTGGCTTGAGGGCATGGCGTTGGGTTATTAAGTAACCTCGTGCCATGTTGTCCGAATAAGTTCCCCAGATTTTCCTGCATGATTTCCTCATTTAAGTAGTTGGGTCAAGGGCTAAGTAAACGGGGAATAATGGTGCGCTTTTCGCTCCCTATCAAAATGGTAATAATCACCAAGTTTCAATGCAGTTTTAAAAGCGAAACCAGTTTACAAAATGCTACAAATCGACTCAACAGGTCGTTATACACAGCCCAAGGGGTGGGTCTTGCGGATAGGACGAAACACCGAGGTCTCATGTATACCAGCGCGTTAAAAAGCCAACAAAAGTTGTAGCACTGGGAAAGCCTGTCTTCATTGGCCCGGTTGGTGCAGAAAAGTAGGACTTTAAACCCAATTTAATTTCATAGGTTTTATATCGCTTAGGCGCTATCGCTAACTATGTATGAGATTTTTAAGACTAATTCATGCGATAAATAATAAAACAAATTGCTCAGAGCCCAGTTTTGTACTGCACAAAAAAATTGTACTTCGTGAAGGCTCAAAACCAAATTGGCCGGAACAGTATTTTGTGGTTTTAACAGCAAAGTTATAGTAGGCATAATGAGAACACCTAACAATCAGAATAAAGTCATAGCGTTAAATGTTCAACAGCTTTTTTGAAACCTTAGACATGAGACAGGAAATAGTTGACATATTTGGGTCTGATTACATGTTAGCCGAACCAACAGGCAGGATATAGACAGTATTTTAACATAAATATATGTAGTGTTACAACAAACTAATAATAATTTAATAATTCTCTATGTACACCTATAGGATATTGAAAACGGGAGTAGGGGTTATGTTTTTATGGTACCCTTTTCTTTTACTTCACCTATTTCTCTAAAAGTTCCTTATATTAATCCAATCTGAGTAAAATACAAAACTATATTTTGTTCCGTTTTTTATACTTTCGGTGGCTAAACTACTTTATTGGGGGAGGGGGTGCGTGTCAGAGGTAATACGAGTGGCTCTGGTCCCTTTGATGTCAGGCATTTGATTAACCAATCAGCATTGATGTTTCTAGTGGATTAACCATTGTTCCGTGCATCTTACACCTAAGGTTCGCCGTAACAGACTGTTTCATTGCCTAATGTCACACATCATCCAGAACACGTCAATGTTAACAACTCTTCCAGATCCCAGTGTAGTACAGACAAGTATAACGAAATTTTGAACTATAAAAACGAAACGAAATAAGATTGATATTAATTATCAAATATCCGTTTATAAATTACCTTTACGCTCAATAATTTTTCGATATAGCTCTTCCATGCGGTCTTCCAAATTTGCAATCTAAGTATCCATCAATGGAGGTATAATGTAGACCGACGATTCTATTGAGACACTATACAGGTTCTGTAACAGATAATCTCCCGTTCCTTAGAAACGAAACATGCAAAAAATTATAACCTGCAAAATGTCACATAGAAACTTTAAAGTTCCAATAGCATTTTTTTAAGTTATATTTTTAAAATGTATTAAAATAAAGCCCCAAAATAGATTGAACCTATGAACAGTCCTACCTTGTTAAAGAATAATCCTATTAATCCTATAATTCACTATTGCCAGTTGAGACATTGGCAAAAATATCATTTTCAACTTCAAATTCAAACGTTTGAAGATGGCCGTCCATGGAGAGGAATGGGAAAACAAGGGAGGTAATTGAGTAACTATTTCCTCAATCAGCCTGTGTCAGCCTTTCTAATGCCCCCAAAATTTTGCCCATGATCGTATAATAGTGAGTTGACAACCTTATGAGCAAAAGACATAGAAATAATTATGTTTTGACCCTCTTAGAAAATATGAAATTGGAACTTTAACGTCACTAATATGGGACGGACGGTAAATATGCACAGGAATCTGACCTTTTATATGAATACACCATACCGAACTAGACATATATAATTTTTTTCATTATATATTGTCTAGTTCGGTATGGTGTATGCATATATATACAGATAGAAGGTCAGATTCCTGTGATACATGTAACATATTTTTCAACTCGGGATAAATATTGTCCAAAAGCAATGACATTATGAATTGCAAGGCGTGAGCGCTTTCGCACCCTCCCGAACCTTGGTGGAACGCAGGTGGGGAAAGAATGCTACCAAATCTTCTTCTAATTCTATCTTCCAATATGTACATTGGGCCCCTTGGGCTTGTTCCATCTGAACAACTTGATAACCACGTATACATCAATATGCAAATAATGTAAATCATTTATTCCAAAATACCATTTCATATATAACAAGATCATTTATCACAAAGTCTCCGCATTAGCCAATAAAAAAAATCAATTCGTTAAATCCGTTCACACTGACATTTATGTAGCCATAATTCTTCGGAAAATAAACATATAACTTAGATAAAAACAATCGTGATTTTTTATGCATATAATTTCTACAAAAACAGCAGTATGCCGCAAATAGAGTATCACTTGGGGTATACGGACCATTCTTATCAACAACTTTAAAATATCTGAGTCAGTTAATGTTAAGGGTGGTGCATACACGATTATTGTAATGTTGGTAAATAATCAATTTTTGTAATGTTGGTGCATACATGATTATTATAATGTTGGTACACACACCATTATTGTAATGTTGGGAATGAAAAATACAACATGATGGTTTAATGTCAGGGTGAAAGCATGAAAATAATACCATATGTTGTGAAAGAAGTAAAGTAGATAGTTGTTTATCACCCAATATCTTATTTGACAGTAGATATCGCTTGTATGATAAATTACATAATCTACTGCGATATCTCCTTAGGAGATATCGCTTTACATGAAATTGATTGGTCAATCAAAAAGGAACTACTTTCTTTTATTTTAAAGAAACCACTTATTTTAAATAAAAAGTGACTTTTTTTTTTTGTTAAAAAGAAACTGTTTTTATTTAATTGACTTTGAAGGAAATACTGGGTCAATATATAGGACTTTGCAATAGATAAACTGCAGTCAAAAAACTGATGTATCACTACGCAGTAATGAAATTAGGTCCAGTAAAGGTGAAATTTATACCAAAGAATTATATTTATTTATTTCTGCATGTAAGAAAGGATTGGGTGATAAATAAAATCTCCAACTCGTGTTTTTTGATATCAAAAAATATCAACACTTGTTGATAAAGTAAAAAAAACTCGGCAGAGCCTCGTTTTTTTTACATTATCAACTTGTGTTGATATTTTTTGATATCAAAAAACACTCGTAGGAGATTCTCTATTTATCTCAAATTTATAATTGGTCTACATTAATAAAACTGAGTATTAAAAGAATTTAAAATTCAAATGCATATTAAAGACCTGCTGAAAGATTACATTTAAAATAATGTTCATATTACATAACTTGACAGTGGCAGAAGACAGGTTGTTTGAAGAGAGATCTGCTGTTTAAGTGATTAGGTACACAATTTACCAACAGGTGCAAAACCTGCAGATGTCAGACTGCTAAAACACTCAAGACATTCGAATAATTTCTTGCTTGGATAATATTGTATAAAAATAAATGTGCATTTAACATGGCTGAATTAATTTCAATGAAGTTTTAATCAAAAGACATGTTTTAAGTTGAAAATTTAAATACAATTCTTCCAAATTAAGAAATCCTAATACATAATTTATTTGGCAAGAAAGGAGAAATGTTGTCTATTTCATTTATAATCAGTTTCTATGATCAGATATGCATTCTTACATTAATCAGACTCTAAATGTGAAATGATTATTGCATATACAGAATATGAGGACTAAATTATAAATGATATGTATATGATATTCACATGAAAGTGTCCATCTCAGATCAGCGTTTTCCATGTAAAATAAATATCCGACCATCTTATGTAAAGGTTCACAATCGCCATTTAATCGTTTAATTCAAACATGCATATCAAGACATTGTTTATTATAGTAACAATAGTATTTGACTATCAATACTATTATTGTAAACACTTCAAAGCCTGACAACTTGGCTCAGAAATGAATAATTTGAATGAAGTTTTCAACATCTTTCTTTTTCATTATCTTTTTTAAAAATTACTATAGTAATAATTGTCAGCACTTTATCCAATTGTTACATAAGAATTAATTTTTATGATTACATGTTTTTTCTCAAAAAAGTGTCCATCTCAGATCAGCATTTTCCATGTGCACGTGATAAAGAATGCATAGATGATAATAAACAAATGAAACTAAAAAACAGTAAAACATCAAATTAAAATTCAGTTTAACCTTCAAACATTTAAACCAATTTAAAAATACATGTATAACAAATTAAACCCTGTTGGAATCATAAGGGACATACATATATTACAGGGACATTAAGTAAATAATTCCATATAAAATATATCTATAAAGTTATTAATTTATAATCCCTCATTCAAACAATTCTTATAATCAACAAAATAATATATTTATATATAATAAAAAAAATCAATAACTATGATGACTTAATATATGCTTTATGAAAGTGGAATTATTAATTGCACTTGGTCCTTTTTTCTTCTTCATCTCTTTGATCTGAAACAAGGAATTTTATAATCTAATATATACAATTTATTTTCAAATTTATTACTTATCTGATTTGAAAATGATAAGTTTTATGGTTGTAATATTGTCATTGAGTAAAATTCAATTAAAATGTATTTTATTTTTTTAAGTATAGTCTCATATTAACAATAAGAAAAAATTTCAATTATGATATTAAACCTTTCTTTAATCATAAGATTGTCAGAGGAAAGTAACAAGAGGGCAGCAGATGAAATATGATATTCCACAATCCATATACTCACTGATCACTCAGTTCCATATTTTAAAATACAACACCAAATGTTTATGGAATACAATTACTAAATATAATAGTAGCAATGTGCTTAATAGATAAGTTATTGTAAATTCCATCAAAAGTTTTGTGTTTTATTCAGTTTGACAAATTACTAAAATGTCACTAAATAAATAATTTTTCCTTTGCTTAAAATAAGCAAAATACTCCTGGATAGCCATAAAAGGGCGAATATAGCCCATACAACAGCTATATTCTCCAAGATACTTTAGGCTTAAGACTTCAAATTATTGTTGAGGAAAATTGATATGTTCAAGTCACCTCTGATTTCCAATGGTTGACACCAAATTGAAAAATCAATAGGATCCATCCTCTCAAAGTCCTAGCATTTCATGCTCAATGTGAAAAACATCCATTAAAAACTGTATCATCTATAACATTAACAATGTTTTTGGAAAAGGAGGTGGGGGTATCTCCAGAATAAACGATTGTGGAATCCTGAATATTGATAAAGTTTGTCCTATTATAAAAAGTAGCCCCTGTAAAAACATCAGACTATAAAGTATAGGCTGCCACTCCTACAGGAACTAAATTGTCCGAGCAGTCAACCAGGGCTGTTGTAAACCTATTCTTTCGAAGGTTATGGGTGTATTTACAATTTAATACATAGATGATCACTTTTAGCAACAGGAGCATTCACAAGGACCTTAACTTTAGAAGTTATACACAGAAATTGTTGAAATTGTATATACTTCTTCATTTTACTGATCTAAATAATGCATATGAATTTAATACAGATCGGACGATAACTTTAGTTGTTAGAGAGCTCTGACTATACAAGAGGTTCAACAAAGTGAAGCAAGGGCCATTACTTTAGAAGTAATAAATGGAAAAGGTTAAAATTCAATAGCATTCTTCCTTTTACTATAATACTAATGTAAATAATGCATATAAATTTCATACTATAGGACTAGAGTGTTCACAAGTTTCAACAAAGTGTAACAAGGGCCATAACTCTAAGGTAATTAATGAAAATTATTGATAAAACAACTAACATCATCAATTAATCTGTATTAAATTTATATGCATTATTTAAACAAAGAATCTAATTGAATTTCAGCAATTTCTGTTCATAACAGTTATGGCCCTTGTTTTGCCCTTTAGAACCTTGTAAATCCTCTAAAAGTTGTCATCCAATCTGTATGAAATTGATATCTATGTCTGGTAAATACAACCATAACCTACAAAAGAATAAATATGCCACAAGCCTTTTCCACTGCTCAGACGATTTAGTTACCTGCCAAACTATCTTTATTCTAATGTAGAATATATTCTCCCACACATATATGTTACAAGATAAATTGATTTCTACATTTTCAAAACTACATTTGTGCCTTTTTTTAACACAGCAATAGAACACCACTTTTATTGTCTAGGTTGTGTGGTCAATTTGGGCAAAGGTCATGACCTCACAATTATATTTGGTCAACAGGATAGTGTATTTACTGGTAGTATAAACTAGATTGTATACTGACAGTTGAGTGACATGTTGAATTCAGTGTTTTTAGTTATAACACTGTACAGTTATTGTAAATTAATTAGAAGTCAAATTGGCCTTTCCTTTGTTTTGATAATATTTCATCTTGACTGACATTTATTAATTGCCTATCAAATAAGCTTTTCAAATTTCACCCAGATCAATGATTTATAAAATGTGGAATAAATAATAACATCATCAGGATTATGGATTACTTATTTTGGTTCAGAGAGAAGAGAGAGATGGGGTTAAATTCCATTCCACACAAACTTGGTCATTGCAGGATTAACCTGAGAAAACCCAGGAGGTTGGACAGGTGAACTAACTCCTTGTCACCTTATAATCTAACTCACACACCAGTGATCATTCAGCTATCAAATCTCCCTCACTGGTTTCAAGACAAATATATCTGTAGTAGTGTTCATGGTCTGTTGTCTGTGCTTACCTAACTCAGTAAATTTTGGGCAGAATATATACTGAGTGCCATAGAAAATGCATCACTTAATTTTTCGTATAAACATATCTTATTTATTTTGCTTCTTATTGTGAACAATGGAAACATATCAATTACAACACATTTGTACACTTATGGATGTTTAATCTGCAATCAACGGTACAAAGTCAGGGGGTCAAAACCAAAAGTACAACACAGATATCAGTAGCGTGTGTGTCCTCCACTGGCTCTTACGCACACTGTGCAGCGACCTATCATGGAATTAACCATCTGTGTCGTACTTTTGGTTTTGCAGTCTGTATGCAAATTACTTAGATTAAAACAATTATGGCAGTTGATTTAGATGAGCAGCCATTTTGAGAGAACTAATGACACCGTGCCAAGACCACCTCACTTCAGTGGCACGCTTAAAATTTGTAATGTAAACAGAGTTTGTGTCTACCTTATATTCTTTCAAGAACTCTGCCTATAATGCACTCTCATTTTTAATGGCCGAAATTTCAATGTTGGTGCATTATGTCCGTCAGCAAGTTAACAATTGGCTTGTTATTGGGATAAAGTCTACAGTTTTTAACAGATTATTTTTTAAATTTGTTTTGAAACATTGCGGTCATGATAAAAAAAAACTTAAAAAAGATTTATGACGATCCATTACTCCCACTTTTCCAAGGAAAGGGGCCGAATTTTTTAACAGATCTTTTTCAAATTTTGCGTGAAACAATGGGTCACGAGAGGAAGAAAGCTACCAATATCACTCGCTGCACCATACTGACCATGTACCTATTTGGATCAGGCTTATTCAGTATCAATTTCTTAATTTACCTACACATTTAATTTTAATATAACCACAGAACATTGTAGCAATATAAACAAATAAATATTTTTATTCTTATAATAATTCACAAATAGAAATACGAACCAATTATTAACCTAATCCTACATCTAATGACATCATGACTATAAATCCTACAACAGCTCCCCATGATGCTAATTTACCATTTCCACTGAAAAATATAAATATTCATCAGATAAATCAAATCTCATTAAATGATGATCAATATATTAACTTGATAACTGATGAAATTGATACTGAAGATGATAGCAATAGTTATGATTGATGATGAAGGTAATCACTTTAAAGAAGATAAGTATGATGAGGAAGAAAGATTAAAATAAAAGCATGAGAACAATTATAGTCTGCAAATAATAATCACAAAATGGTGGATTTTCATTCATCTCTGTAAATATGTTGGTGGGCATGTAAAAGATCCTTCAAAAATTGGAATATTCCCCTCATAGCACCCTGTATGACATATGCTGCTCTTCATTAGCCCAGTAGATACAGAAAAGTAGCTGTTAAACCTCATTTCATTCATTCATTTAATCTAAAAAATTATTTCCGAACTTTTTATAAACTCTATTGGTTCTAGACTTTTTAAAAATAGCATTACAACCCTTACCCATTTTAAGAGAATAAGCTGTTTTAAATAAGACCCAATACATTTTGACCATTTTAATAAGGGCTATCTGTTAGCCTAGGATAGTTTTTGAGAATTTATGCCTTAAATCAACAAATGGTGTGTTCTAAGAAAGAGGACTGTATAATTTCACTAAAACTAGTATTATAGTATGTTTAGAGACCGGTGGGCCAATTCATTTTATCTTGAGTAAACAAAACCTACAATATGTTGACCTGGATAAGGTTGGATATAATAAACCTAGTTTTATCATGATCTGTACTGGTAATGAGGTCGCTAGTTTATAATTTATTAGACTATTATCAATGAAAATCACCTGTTAACTTAGAAATAGTAGTACTTCTATTCATACTTCAACCTAGCTTACTACTGTCTTATCTTTAGTTGTATTAAATTTATAACTTCGCCACTATACTTAACATTCTCATTTTACAAATATTTTCACCTTAATACACTAAATATATATGTCAGAGAAATTATTTAATGACATCAGAGGACAAAAGGTAATACATAAGAAAAACTATCTGAAATATTGTCTTTTAAAGTAAAAAAATAAAAATAAATTAAAAATTGAAAAATTCTTCTATGATGAGTAGGCCGTGTATATATTGCATGTCCGAAATGCTTTGAAGTGACAGCTACTCTTAAGCATGTATTTGTGATATTGTGGGTGTAGCAGTTGATTATGACAGTGATTGTGATGTTTTATTCATGAAATGGGTGGATTCGTAGCAATATAATATATGGATAAAAGAACTAACTATACAAACTAAAATGATAAGCAATGACATAAAAAGATATCTTTAGATTGGCCTGGCATACAAGTCGACAAGAGAATGCCAGCAATTGAAAGACTTAATAAATGAAACAATATAACCTTTTTATTACATCTATGATACATATCCGTTCAAGATTTGCCTCTTTATTATCTAAATTTCAAATATAAGTCAAAAAGTGTTCTTAAGGCACATAGAGTTCTTATTGATCTATAATATAAATCTTACCAGGTTTGTGCTTCAGGTATTATATCATCTATAACTACATATATCATAGCACCTGCAGCAAAAGCTAAAGCATAAGGTAATAATGGTTCAGCAATAACTATAGCTGCAGCACCTAATACACCAGCTATAGGTTCTACTAATCCACTTAACTGACCATACCTTCAAATAAAATTTCAGTTCAAATAACAAATAATAGATATTTCTATGATATAATCTACCATGTATTAATCTTTACAAACAAATATTTTACACCAAGCTTAAAAAAGTAATTTCTGCATTGAAATAATAACTCATAAATATAAGATGAGTATCCGTCCAGGGAGACAACTCCATTTAATCTAAAGGGAAAAATCTTACCAGAAGCATTTCCATAATGACATGCCCGAACCTCTCAATGGAAGACTTACTGCTAACCCTTCAGGAAAATTCTGTATACCAATTCCTATTGCTAGATTTCTGTTAAATAATGGAAAAAGAAGAATAAAAAAGGCAGTATTTCCTTTTTTTGTTAGCCTTGATAAAGGGAGTCAAGATAAATTTTAATAAGGTGTTTGTTTCATTACGTGGAGAACCAGCTTAAGATCCTAGCATTGAATTATAATTGACTGGGAAAAATAAGAAATTAACCGTACTTATATTTTATATCCTTGACAAATAATATACACACCTTGCGCTTTCAAAAGTTGCCGTTTTAGTTTTTCCTACAGCACCAAACCCAACTCCTACAGCTAAACCCTCTGAAATTGACACATACTACATAAAATTAATAATCTATTTAAAATCAAATATATTCTTGGTAAGTATATGTTTTTACACTATGCTAATTGCTATCCTTTCTTGTTTTAACACATTTCTAAATCACTGCCATTGGCCCATCTTTTCTGGTCTGTTTTGGATGGTGTCCCACATGAGGCAGGATATGCTTTTAAAAACATGATATTGCCATTTGTGAATGCTCTTTTGCATGTTTATATCTTTGGGTTATTTTTGTTTTTTAGCAATTACACTTTGTTCATGTTCTTGTTCTTGGAGCATCACACTAAAAACCTAAGTCTCTGACATGAAACTTGGTGGCATGCTTGTTCTTTGGACAAAGGCTCATCAATTACAGACGTTAATTTTTGAGATGGCTGCGATGAGATCAAGAGTTCCTGCTAAATATAAAATGGGTCAATCTGATTAAAACACAGATCCAATTTTGTTTCATTTTTATAGTTCAAAATTTCGTTTTCACTTGTCTTTACTGCTCTTGGATCTGGAGGACTTGTTATTTAACTTGTGTTCTGCCTGAAATGAGGGGTCAGCCAAACAAATGGTCTGTCGAATCGACAGTTTGACCTTTTCATGCTTGGAACTGTGGGTAATATTACCAGCCAATGACGCCTATACTAACACCAGCGGATATAAATCAAAACAAAAGTAGATTTTAAAAAGCATGGCGGTCGCCAATTGGTTAATCGAATGACTGACATTATCGGGTCAAATGTCCCGAATTGATACCTGACGTCACAGAACGTGAGCTCCCGCTATAAATTGTTAGATCTACATGAGTGTAGGCCATCTAAAGTATAAAAAAAGAAACGAAATATATGTCTACATTTTAATTAGATTGAAAATGGGTGTACTTGTTTTTATTGCAATTATATTCCTTATTGTTTAGTTTTTGTACAATTTACCTGGATTTTAAACAAATTGCATTACCTGGTATATTATGAATTGTAACAGCTATTATCAACAATAAAATTCTTTTCCAACTTGTTTCCGTATAACCTGCAGGTTTTTTACTAGAATCTTCATCATTTGGAATACGAGTTGGAATACTGGAATTCATTGTTCCTGGTCGTCTTAATCTAGTTGTTTCTGATTTACTTCTAGGATTTACTGAAATAAAGAAAATATTCATTTCGTCATTCGGTGAAATTGGTGTCAGTCATTAAACAGTTGGAAACATAATCTTAATAATGGGACCATTGCTGCGATAGATGCATTATATTATATGAAGATTTCAAGAAAGGGAAGTGACGAACGCAACAGGAAAAGATGAGTTATCCTTCTATATAACTGACAGAAATGACAAATGATATCAGATACACAGGCAAATTTCTGCTAACTAATAATTTCCATTAATTCAAACTTGAAATTTCTGCCAGTCAAAAGATTTTTATTATTTACCAACAGTATTTAATATACAAAATGTCTCTTTGCTGCACACTTTGAATACAAATAAATATATAATAATTCACCTTCGTTTTCATTGATCTGTATATTGAGTAATTCACCATCTTTTTCCAGTTTTGTATTATTGTCTAATGATGAAATTATATCTTTACCAGTAAATCCCTATAAATATATAATAAATTGTTCCCTTATATGTCAAACGTAAGATATTCTTATGTTGCACTCAACTGGGAAACGAAAAAATAATCTCTGAATGCAATTAAAATCTGCATGTACACACAAATGTTAAACATCAAAACACTGGTTTATAAATTGATAAATTTGAGAATTATTGTAGAATAATTATAAAAAACATCACACGCATTATTACCAAATAAGGCATGAGTACATCTGCTCCATACACAAATACAGCACCCAAAACAAAACCTATAGCTACAGGAATAAATGCCCACTGTCCTTCTTCACCATATAATCCTGATTGTTCAGCAGTTTCTATTGCTGGTGCTAATAATGACCAATATGAAGCTGCTGTCATAACCTGTAAAATAAGATACAACTCAAGTGCCATAAGGAATAATTGATAATTCAATTTTCCTTGGAGAGCAGCGTTTCGGTATACTCAAGCCTGGAAATAAGGCACCTGTCACTGATAATGTCAGAAACACATTCAGGCTTTGTCAGGCACAAAACCTCTGGTGCCTGTCACTTTGTCAGGCACTGATTAGTCTTTTTTTAATGATATTTTTAATACATGTCCGACAATAAGTTGAAAATGTTCGACATTTTTTATTAGTGCCTGTCATTTTGTCAGGTATATCTAAAACCCTTATTTCCGGGTCTGCGTAAACCATAACATTCTTCAATATCCAACTTAAATGTTTTCTTTTTCTAACCTGTACACCAGTATGTTCACGGGTGAGGGTTGTTTTTTTAGGTCCTTTTCGAACGATGAGGCACATATTTTAAAGAATTGCACTGGATGCCTGTATGTATTTATTATTGCAAGGAAAAACAACTCATAATATAAATTATTAACTTAAATTTAAGAAATTAAGTAAATAAATGATCTTCCTGGCTGTACACACTGAAAAGTCCACCAATAGGCTTCTTCGTCTCAGGAACTTTAACACAATGTATAAATTTAAAGTCAATAGGATATTTACTAACTTTAACCTCTAGAGCTTCAAAAAGCAATTGTGGATGTTAGACATCCGTAAGGGGCAATGGCAATATACAACCACATTTCAATGTGGGCATATAAAATGGTAAGAGACAAAATTAAAGAGAATGTTCAGCATTTACGGTCATTATATTAGTAAGTTGCTACTGCTAGCACCACAGACTAAAATTCTATAGAATTTGGAAGTTAAGAGGTAACTGATAAAAGATGCTACATGTATTATCCTATAAAGAAAACAAATCAGAGGCTTAATGACATACAATGATAAAATATTAAATCATGCAACCGTCTGTGGGTTCATTGTCTCGGCTTAAATGATTTACTTTGATAAGATAGCAAAAAGATATCCCATTTCACAGGTGTAAAGTGCATTCTATTCTATTACTATGAATAGAATATCAAAATCAACAGAACTTTTTACAGGCCAGTGTAGCTAGTTAGGTCATTTTCAAACTAATACATGTATGGAATGAATATCTTTTATGTAAATAATTCCTTTTCATGCTTGGGTATTTAGACATAGGAAGCAACCACAGTAGGCCCAACTCAGAGAAAACCCCAAAATATTAACTTGAATAACTTGCAAGATTCACCCATAGAATTTTAATAGAATAAAAACTTACTCCAGCAGCAAATCCTAGACTTCCATCAAGTATTTTTCTCTAAAAATAAAAATATTTATATAAGCAACTATGATTAGTCTAATTGATATTTAAGACTTTTGTGCGTTACCCTTTCAATGAATTTGGTCAAGCCCGTAAAAAGACGGGAACGTATATTTTAACAGCGTGTTATGTTGCTTATACAGGTTCAAAGCTTTGTCAAAGGTAAGCAAAGTCTTATTTTCTCACTAAGACTTTCAGTTAGATTGGCCAGGCGTTGACAGGGACTGACACAAGGCTGTTAAGCAGTAAAATTGACTAGGAAGACAAACTTTTTCCACAAGGATTCAACAGCGCACTCCCTGAACGTACAGGACGTGTGTAATGAAACCTATGTTCAGAGCTGAACTACTTCTGAAGTTCTGATCAAACCCATTTACTTTTGAGTAATATCATGGTAAATTCTGGTTTATTTTAGTGCTATTAAGCCTACCCTGTTCAACTTCTCACTCAATCAATATTGAATCATACCATGTTTCCACTAAATTCAATGATAATTTTATCAATATACCGGTATATAGAATTCACAAAACTCCACTTTTTGTTAGGAGACCTTAAAAGTTCAGACACAGATTTAGTAGGCCAGATAATAAGTAGGAGCAAGATGAGGCATTCATGTTTCATCAAGAAAAAAAGTTAATCATTTAACTTAGTTAATGACACTCATTAACTTTAAAATTAGGTCAATAGACAGTGACTGGTCATTTGCTGTTGCTCAGGCTGAGTTTGGTGAGTGTCATACTTCTGTGAAATTAATTTGATAAAATAATTACGGAATGCTTTATATTTACCTGACCACTCTGAAAGACAAATACTAGTGCAGAGCCAAGTGCCGTAAGTCCCCATGTTAGTAAAGTTCCTAGAAAAGCTTGGTAAACAGGATTTATTCCTTGTATCATCTTTACAAGTTACAAAGGCCAAGTTTCAGCTTGGCCAAAATTTACACGAGTTATCCCCCTTAAACACAGGGGTTTACACGACTTTGTTCAGCAAATGATCGGATAAGGGATTAAAAATGTACACCCTAAAGTACGACCTAAAAGAAATCGTGTATTAATGTCCGACAAGAAGATATCCGAACAACTTATATTCTTGTAATGAAATCACTTTTGATATTTCCGCTGACGTGGTCACCAAAGAGTTGTCAAGGTCATAATTCTTACGAGCCCCCTTGCTCTTTGAAGCTTTAGAAGATAATATATGGGAGGTAACTCCATTTTTGTGAATATTAGGTAACATTTACTACGTGTTCAGGTCAGCATTGGCCCCGATGTCAACACCTGATAAAATTTAATCATCAACTCATATGACATGTTACGGTAAAAACAAAGCCCCCGAAAAATTGATTTATTATGGTAAAAAATGAAATGAAATGGGGTTTAACGTCCCACTGTCCAGCTTGGAATTGGCTAATAAAGATGAGCATTAGTATAGTATAAGTACATGTATAGTCATACATGTAATAGGGTGTTATAGTTATGAGTATGAGAGAAATTTTGCCCAGCCTACTCTTATATCAAATTCCAACACCCAAGGGATATTTAACATGCAGATGAATGTATACACAGGCCTCAGTTTTTTGTTCCATATATGTATTAGTTACTGTCGTTGTTAACTTCCCCCCCCCCCCCCCCCGTATCACTGACAATAGAAAAATGAAAGAATAATAATTGTGTGGTGTTATATATGCCTGATGTCAATTTACAGTATTCATGTCGTTAAATATACATGACCTGGCTAAGGGCTTCAATAATAAAAGATAAAGAATACTAATATGCAGAAACAGTAGATTTTATTATATAACTAAAAATAACCAAATAAACAGATGTCACATATCCCACCTTGGGTAAAATACAAAATCGTTGTCATACAGCATTGCAAAGCAGCAAAAGTATTAAATCAATAAAGGTGTGCTATAAGGTGATTATTTGTTGATTTATATTAACTTTGATGCATATTCTAATAAAAGAGTACAAACCAACTGTGACATATAATCACAAAATAAATATATAACAATAATTAATTAGGCTACTTGCACATTTATCTATTTAAAATAGTATTGAACAGTTAAATTGTTTATCACAATGCTTAACCTAAGCAGAAAATGCTCATTATAGAAACTTAGTCAAAGTGATGTAATGAAATATATGCCGATATAGTTTCACCAGTCTCATTCAATAAGAATCACAAGTTTTCATATTGACTTCAAATGGATTATTTCTGGTTAGCCTAACAAGAAAAGAATGCTCATTATTGAACTATGTCAAAATATTCACCTTATAAATGCTACAAGTTTGAACATTCTCCCTCAATTTATTAGAAACAGAGTTATTAAAGGATGGACACAAAAATAACAAACAATAAATCTACATAAAAATCTACATAAAATTGCTAATTACACATTATGCCATTATTTAGAATTATTAGATGACCTAACAAACATTATCATAACAAAACATTTTTATAATAACAAAAAAAAAAAATAACATTAACAAAATAACCAACACGAAACAATTTTTAAAAAAATTAATTACAATTTCATTTCAGTTTATTACTGACCATTAAACTGCATTGTAATTTAACAGAGGGCGACTTTTAGTGATTTCTTGACTATGGTCAAGCTAAATGAATCGTGAAAAAAATTATAACCGAATTTGTGCTAAATGCATTTTGTCCATACTTACATTTATTTAGCTCAACTTCAAAGTTTGTTACATTAACAAAGAGCCAAGAATATTTGATTGATTTGAAGGCAAACATCAATGGGAATGTCATGTGACGATGTAATACAATATCAGAAAGAAATAAAATGAAATGAAATTGACAGGTGATTTTGATTAGCACATGAATCGGAAATGAATGTTAAATGATTAATTACAAGAAGTTATACGAACATTTAAGGATGTCTCTTTAAGACAAGGTAGTTTTAAAATCCTTACTGTACAAAATAATGTATCATATAAACTACCCTGATCATCTCAGTTATAATACTATCATTTTACAAAACATTTGAACGTGATATATTAGAAATTTATACAGACATAATTTAATTACTTCTTATACTTACAAACAATACCAACAAAACTGTAATAGACTAATATTCATCTATGCATAATAAACAATACCAACAAAACTGTAAAAGAATAATATTCATTTATACATAATATTAAGTAAAAAAAAACCCAACAATAATTGTAATGTCTATCTTAGATCCAAGCTTCCCAGCCCTGCCATACACGACCGAGAATATTAGGATCTGTAGCTTGATCTATTAGTGCTGCAACCTGTTGTTCACAACTTAATCCTGTTTTCGGGAGTGTTGCTCGTACATTATCTTTTTTATCACCCAATACAACTTCAAGAAAACTTTTAAAAGCTGCATTCCTTTGATGTCCTAATGTCAGTTCATCGCTGAAATAAAATGTTATGGTTAAAAATTATTATAACTACAATAACAGAATTTATTTAAAGACGCAAAATAAGCTTTTTAATTTTTGGTGTCAGGGGCAATTAATCTTTTTTTCAGAATGGTTATTAGTTTTGTTCAAGATATCCATCATTTCATTCTTTCTCTGGTTAATTTTTTCTATTTCAATCATCACCCATGCTTATTTTTAAATCACAATTCATGATAAATTTGATTCTACCTACCGTGTTATGTAACAAGGATTATCGCCTTTCAACTTTCTCTGGGCATACTCTATTTTTTGTTTGGGATACCAAGTGGCATCTATTTCATCATCTACAAGACAAACAGATATTTCTTTAAAAATATGATAAAACAACTAAATGTATAATGTCTCTTATGATTTATGTAGAAATGCAGTTTAGTTCAATGTTATCTGAATTGAAAATTTAATCAAACATTTTTCTATGTAAATGACAACATAATTTTCACTATATTTACATGTATTGTGTAAATGAATCTAATCATAAAATTTTAGAGATTTATGAACAAAGAGAACTTTTCTTGTGTCGATTTCTTAAGATTTCAAAAGGCTGAAGTTCCTCTTATGTCGAGATTAAGAATTAAAACATTCTACCACAACCATTGTTTTGTACCACGTACAGCAGCTATATAAATCAAAATATCGATGTAGTTTAACAAATAATTCCATTCCAAGCTTAAATATTATGTTTATGGCAAGTCATGTAGCCCAGGAGTGATCCTTTGACAAAAACAAAACACAAAAATAAACACTTCACTCCGGTATCAAATTATTGTTAAGGATCGTCTGAGAAGCAGAATATTATTTTTGTATGGCCTTAACGAAAGTGTGTTATTTTTTCAAATATTCTTGAACCTACCATCTGGTCCCATTTTCTCATTCATTTGCTTCTCAGCGAAATTCTGAAATATAAAATTGAAAATATCAGTATAAAAAATTTTGACATGGGAGTTTTCTATTGTATTTATTAATCTTTAAGTGTCATTTAGTGATTGGGAAACACATTAACAGAACACGATTCTTCTGGGAAACAATCACTGGTTTTATTCTAAAAGCATGACGTTTCGACATGTATCCTTGTGCTTTTAGAATAAAACCAGCGATTGTTCCCCATACCAATTGTGTTCTGTTAGTATGATTTATTAAATTTCCAAAAATAAAATGAAATACTCACCAACCAATCAAGAGATGGTTCTTTAACAAAAACATCCATAGTATTAACAAGTAGATCATAATCAATACGTAAAGCTCTTAATGTATGTACCATCGTTGACTCTAATAAACCTTTTACTGGTAATGGTAGACATAGATTAACTATCTGTCTAGTTAGTCGGAATGGCATTAACTCAGGAACAGGTAAAAACTGAAAGAGAATAAGTTACAATTACATAAACAGAAAGTGCAAGATTAGACGCCCGAGATATCCTCAGGTTTATTAGACGCCCGAGATATCCTCAGGTTTATTGCTTTACAGCAGGAAATCATGAAAATTGTATAATAAATTAATTGCAAAAGAAAATCTTACTTGTGTTGCAGATCCAAAGTTATGACCAAAATCAATTCCAACCATTCCTCCCGATTTTAAATTAATCATGAAGTTTGATAAATGTCTGTCACCAATACCCAGGAAATACTGACAAATACATATAACAGCATGGGTGACGATCAATTCACACCGCAATACATGGAAAGCTTCAGGAGATGTGCTCATTTGATGAAAAGCTCTCCTATAAAAATAAAACATTTTTATTAAAATTTACAAATATCAGACATTATTACACAGAATCAAAACAAGCCAACAGTAAGAGAGAGAGAGAGAGATAGAGAGAGAGAGAGGGAGAGAGGGGGGGATCATTTTGGGACTAACATATAGTTCAATTTTCTTTCCGTAATTTGCTTGCACATAGGGGCCTTTAGCAGTGGGAGGAAACCGGAGAACCCAGAGAAAACCCATGAGGTTGGACATGTGACCCTACTCCTTGTCATGTACAACAAGAGAAACAAGCCAATAGTGAGGCTCATAGTCATGTTCCCCGCTAAATTGAAAGATAGGTTGCCAGGCAACGAAACATACGCCCACAGCAGCTAAATCGTCCGGGCAGTCAACAAGGGTTGTCGCATATTTTTACTTTTTTTGCTAATGAAACATTTGTAATACACTAAAAACTGATTAAGAGTAATGGTTCATTATGTAATTATCAGAAAATCATTAGAATTTGATTGCTTTTTATAAAGTGTTACCCCACACTAACAATTAGTATATACATGAAACATTTAATATCATGGATTTAGCTGTTCAGTTATCAAAATCCGCAGGATTTTTTGAAGTGATCAAGGGACATAACTCTGGCACTAATTATCGGAAATCGCTGAAAATCAATAGGATTCTTCGTCTCATGACCTTAAACACTGTGTATAAATTTAAAGTAAATCGGATATTAACTTTGGCCTCTAGAGCGTCCACAGGATTTTTTGAAGTGATCAAGGGCCATAACTCTGGCACTAATTATCAGAAATCGCTGAAAATCAATAGGCTTCTTCGTCTCATGACCTTAAACACTGTGTATAAATTTAAAGTCAATTGGATATTAACTTTGGCCTCTAGAGCGTCCACAAGATATTTTCAAGTGTTCAAGGGCCATAACTCTGCCACTAATTATCGGAAATCGCTGAAAATCAAGAGGCTTCTTCGTCTCATGACCTTAAACACTGTGTATAAATTTAAAGTCAATCGGATATTAACTTTGGCCTCTAGAGCGTCCACAAGATATTTTGAAGTGATCAAGGGCCATAACTCTGGTAGTTATTATCGAAAATCGCTGAAAAACAATAGGCTTCTTCGCCTCATGACCTTAAACACTGTGTATAAATTTAAAGTCAATCGGATATTAACTTTGGCCTCTAGAGCGTCCACAAGATATTTTGAAGTGATCAAGGGCCATAACTCTGGTAGTTATTATCGGAAATCGCTGAAAATCAATAGGATTCTTCGTCTCATGACCTTAAACACTGTGTATAAATTTAAAGTAAATCGGATATTAACTTTGGCCTCTAGAGCGTCCACCAGATATTTTGAAGTGATCAAGGGCCATAACTCTGGCACTAATTATCGGAAATCGCTGAAAATCAATAGGCTTCTTCGTCTCATGACCTTAAACACTGTGTATAAATTTAAAGTCAATCGGATATTAACTTTGGCCTCTAGAGCGTCCACCAGATATTTTGAAGTGATCAAGGGCCATAACTCTGGCACTAATTATCGGAAATCGCTGAAAATCAATAGGCTTCTTCGTCTCATGACCTTAAACACTGTGTATAAATTTAAAGTCAATCGGATATTAACTTTGGCCTCTAGAGCGTCCACAAGATATTTTGAAGTGATCAAGGGCCATAACTCTGGTAGTTATTATCGGAAAACGCTGAAAAACAATAGGCTTCTTCGTCTCATGACCTTAAACACTGTGTATAAATTTAAAGTCAATCGGATATTAACTTTAGCCTGTAGAGCGTCCACAAGCAATTGTGGACGCCGGACCGACGGACGGACGGACGGACGGACGGACCGACGGACGGACGGGGGCGACGACAATATACGACCACATTTCAATGTGGGCGTATAAAAAGCAATTAGATTACACATTTTTTAATTGCATATTTATCTTTTCATAAATAATTGATCATTTTGCTTAGCAGGGTATTGTATTGAAACTCTATTCCAAGTTTAACCACTCTCAATCAATTAGTATTAAAGTTATCATGTCCTAAAACACTGACACAGAAAATTGAACTTAGTCATGGTATTGATGATGTAATGAAACTGTAGGAAATGCGCATTATTGAGCTTAGTCAAGTATTTATGTAACGATATGCACCAAGTTTTACCATTCTCACTCAATTAGAATCGAAATTGTCAAGCTTTAAAGTTTTGACCAATCAAATTGCTCATCATGCCAAGTTTCACGACTCCCATTCAATTTGAATCAATGTTGTCAAGTTCCAAAGTCTCAACCAATCAAATTGCTTGTAACTCTGCTTAACATGCTCATTATCAAATTTAGTCAAAAATAAATTATGTATATAGATTAAAAAAAAACACCTGTAAAACCTCGAACCAAATACACAGACCTTTAGCTAAATTATTGAAATATTGTAAGATAAACACGAGGAAGAAGTTTAGAAATGAAATATATTATAATAACTAAATATCATAAATTTAATATCATTATGTACATCTTTTGTCAGATTTCACATTATTGATATTTAAAGGAGAAGTTCCAGAATTTTACAGGGTACCAAAGGTTGCTCCTTTTAATAGCATTTCTGTCCACCCACGCCCATATCATACAATTAAAAAAAAAAGATTATCACCTAAAAAGATCCCATGGTACTTTATTTTCTTTCAGTCTTTGTTCTTTTATAGTATCAGCTCTGCTATAATTCATGTAAACTTTTGAATACATTCCAGCAATACTTTTCTTCTTGTCATCCCAATATCTATATGTCCATTTTTCATGTTGCTTCATAGGACCTTGTCTTAAAGAAAAGTAAATTATCCAAAGTAAATAAATATTATGCACTAACATATTATGCCAATCTTCTTCTTGTAAATATTTTATAATGTGTGCAAAAGAACTGACAATCTGATCAGCGGCCATTTTTGAATCAAATATGTATTTTCCAAATGTATTTTCATCAAAGTCGAATTATTAGACATCAAAACCAATAATGTGTAACTCTGAACTCAAAAGTAAACAAGGGAGGCCAAATTGAGATGTGACTCAAACACCATTTCTCCACAATAAAATCAGAGATTCCAAATTCATAGTAATACCGGGTATGTACAGAATACAACAAAAGCACACGTTCCTCTCCTCTTCATATTCCATCTTCAGATATAAATTTCAAATGTGAAAAACAAAGT
The DNA here is from genome assembly GCA_036850965.1 of Patella caerulea. NCBI lineage: Eukaryota > Metazoa > Mollusca > Gastropoda > Patellidae > Patella > Patella caerulea. Next base: position 13,374,441 of record JAZGQO010000014.1, on the reverse strand, counting down.
GGAAAAAAAGATATTAAAGATGTATAGTATAAAATAAGAATAAGACATGAGAAATAGTAAAGGAATTAAATATATCCTAAATATAAATCTTTGTAATTCCATTAGATGAAATATGTACTTACTCTCCCATGACATATTTACGTTCTTGTTCAGTCAAAGCATTTAGTACAAAATCTTTTAGAGGTATAGTATTATTCATCCATTCAATTAATCCAACCCTGAAATAAAAATTTCACAGAGTTCTGCATTGCATTCAAAAAATTTCATACCAAGTCTTAACAAATTCCCTACAAACTCATAAGCTTGAACAGAAAATACATGACCAGAGAGATAATTCAACATTATATGTTTAAAATTTTGAAATTCTTATACCCTATTAAATATTTGTGTTTTTGAATGAGTAATGAAATACATGTTACATATTGACTCTCAGAACCAGACAAAAGATATTATTAAAATATGACATAGCCTATACGTTACCTTGGTGTCATAGGTATAACTTGATAAGTTTTTAATTTCAACTTTCTATGTCTACAGGCTGGATCTTTACTAAACACTTTATTCATGATAACAAAAAGTTGTTCTATTCTTGCATCTTGACGTAAATCTTCACCACCTTTAACTAAATAATGGTAATCTTTCTCATCATTTCCTCGTACTGTTATTCTTTTCGGTTTTCGTAAAGAGGACATAACCAATACCTGCACAAACAAACATTTATTATAATAACAGCTCCAAGAATGTAAACAATTATTTTTCCATCAACTTTTAATAAATAGTTGAAGAGGTATATATATATTGTATCAAAATTTTCTCAAATCAAAAGACAACATTTTACTGTAAACTAGGGCTCAGGTCAGTCTTTGGGCTATGTTAAAGTTTATCTCAGTTTAGCAAGACATTTTCTTTAAAGAATATCTCAATTTCTAGAACTACCACTATATTCAAACTTATTTGTATGTGTTTCTACCTATAAAAATTATAAATATAACAACAGGCATATGGGGAAACTTTTGACTGGGGGGGGGGGGCAGTGGTGGTTGGTGCCCCAAAAATATAGTTAGGTTCTTAGTATTTTAGTCGTGACTTACTGTACTTCAAACAATAGAAGGTTCGAGTCTTAAGATTTCGATTTAATTGCCTAACTATAGACACTCTGAATTCAAATTTGCTGTTAAATTGGACACATTCAAGAACACAATATTTTTTTATACAACTTTTACAAAGTACAATTGTGTGCCCAAATATTTCTAGCATTTGGTGCCCAGCTCGTATGCCTATGACTATAACCCAAATCAAGCAATCCAGAGCCATGTATATGTACATCACTATAACAATGGTGTCAAATATTTCATTTGAGGGTATTGATCATATTCAATCTAATCCTTATGTTCATTTGCTTATAATGAATATGTATGTATCTACCTACCCTTTCATCAAAACCAGCTACTCGGATATGATATTCTGGTAATGGTTTTGCTAATCCATCATACTGACCTAAAAAAAATAACCATACAGTTAAAAGTCCGGTACAGTTTACTTGTATTAAAATCTCAATTATTTCTACTAAACATGTTAGCTAAATTCTATTTAGACATTAAATATTGCTTTCAATAAGTTTCTATGAATGAATAGTTCTACTTTCCTGCACCAACTGGGCTTATGAAGACGGGCATATACCATGTAGTTTGCTATCTGGGAAATTTTGCCCATACATCAATTTAATTGTCCCCCGCCTTTCGAAGAAAGTTGGGGGACTATTAAAATGGGTTCGTCCGTCTGTCTGTCTGTCTGTCCTTCTGTCTGTCCGTCTGTCTGTCCGTCACACTTTTTGGGACACAATAACTCTCTTCCTAATTGAGCTAGAATGTTCAAACTTGGTGTATGTGTTTATTAGGTCAATGCCTTGATGGAGTTCGAAGATGAGCATTTTCCGCTTAGGGTAAGCAGAGATAAGCAATTTGATTGGTTGATGCTTTGGGACACGATAACTTTAGTTCTAATTAAGTGAGATTGATGAAACTTGGTGTATAGTTTCATTATAGTAATACCTTGACTAAGTTCGATAATGAGCATTTTCTGCTCAGGGTAAGCAGAGCGATACGCAATTTGATTGGTCGAGACTTTGGAACACAATAACTCTCCTTCTAATTGAGTTAAAATGTTCAAACTTGGTGTATATGCTTATTAGGTCAATGCCTTGATGGAGTTCGAAGATGAGCATTTTCCGCTTAGGGTAGGCAGAGATAAGCAATTTGATTGGTTGATGCTTTGAGACACGATAACTTTAGTTCTAATTAAGTGAGAGTGATGAAACTTGGTGTATAGTTTCATTACAGTAATACCTTGACTATGATCGATAATGAGCATTTTCTGCTCAGGGTAAGCAGAGCGATAAGCAATTTGATTTGCCGAGACTTTGGAACACAATAACTCTCATTCGAATTGAGTTAAAATGTTCAAAATTGGTGTGTATGCTTATTAGGTCAATGCCTTGATGGAGTTCGAAGATGAGCATTTTCTTCTTAAGCAATTTTTGGATGACACTTCGTGTTCAGTTTGATTGGTCGATACGTTTGAAAAAAATAAATGTGCGATTAATTAATATGTGTCATCTATTTATTTTGGGATTTCGGCGGGGGACATCAGCCTCACTGTTGGCTTGTTCCATTTGTCACAGGTTCTTTTAAGTGTATGCCAATATGTACACAGGATCTTGGTTTTCCGTCCCTTCGAAGCAACAAGACACTATTCTACATAAATGTACATGTAATGGGAAAACCACACTAATAGTAAGTGCAGGGGGACTGCACCAGACACAATTCTACACAAAAACAAATATACTGATAAGACATCATACTAAGAGACCACAAACAAAAACAAATCAGGAATAGGAACTCTTGTGAACACACTGGCTCTAAAAACAGAGTAAATCTAACCCCATTTCCACATCATGATAATGTATTTTTAATGTTTACCTGGTATTTCTAGTTCTCTACTGTCTCTATTAGGATTAAAATCAGCCAACCATTGACAATATTCTCGTAAAGATGTTGGCGGTATCAATTTACCTCGAGGTTTCTTATGTTTATCAAATTCACCATTTAAACGAATGAATTGACTCTGAAATTCCTGAAATAAATAGACAATTTTTACACAGTAGTAGGGGGGCTACCATATATGAGATTAATCTTGTCATTGATGACAATTTCTCTCATCACTAAATAAAAGGATCAGCTTGTATTTTGTAAGTTACAAATCCATTTAACAGTGGAATAGAAATTTAATGAAATCGTTAACACCCTACTAGTTCTAAACACTGCCATTGTTTTAGGTTTGAACTTCGTCTTGCTAAACCAGTCTACTGACAATTCTCCCACTGATTGAAAGCCCTGAACTGTCAAGACTGTTTTATAATAAATATCATAGACAGCTGATGAAATATATCTGAATTTAAAACATTGAGTTTCCAGTCAACAAGTTTAATAACCTTATAAAAGAAAAAGAGAAAGGTAAGTAGTATCATAATCTTGTCAACAAGTTTATTTAAGATCTAAATTCTACAGAACCAAAAGATGGCACTCTGAACAGTATATTTAATTACTAAACCATACATTATTTTCTAAAGACATTGTCAACTGACTCGAAAGGAACAGTTGTCGTAACTAACAGCTGTCTTAACGAATTTTAGAATACATGGTAATATTAGTAAAGTGTGTAAAAACATACTAAACAAATAGTCAAGTGCACTAATCCACAATTAAAAATGGGTTCCAGCAAAGTATATATCGGATGGTTATTGCCAATAAAAGTATGGCAATTTTGGTATATATGGAAAGTATAGATACCTAATCTTACTAGAAAAATACTGGATTCCCTGAAAAACACTCATTTTTACTAAACAAATAGTCAAGTGCACTAATCCACAATTAAAAATGGGTTCCCAGAAAAGTATATATCGGGTGGTTATTGCCAATAAAAGTATGGCAATTTTGGTATATATGGAAGGTATAGATACCTAATCTTACTAGAAAAATACTGGATTCCCTGAAAAACACTCATTGAGCGTATACACGACAAAAATGTAAGGGTTCCCCTAATCAACAGCCCGACGATTAGGGCTATCCCCACATATGACGTCGAAGGCTGCACGAGTAAATTGAGCCCTTTGTGTACATGTTGATAAACTCTATAAAAATCATGGAAAAAGACGCAGGCAGTGGATAATCCGAGAATTTAATTAGGATTTGATATTTGTAATAAATAGTCAGCGATTACAGACAACATTGGCCTGTGTATGCTATTAATTCTCACCCGTCTCCACGATCGATTTTCATAGCAGGATATACTTGGCAATTACAGTGTTTTGAGAAGGATTTGAAGCAAAACTATGATAAATTAATTAGATCGAATATGTTTTTAGTTCTAATATATCATCAAATCACCCAGTTTGTACCCGGGAAAGCAATTAATTTTAAATGCCAAAAATCAAGAAATATTTATGCAATCACAAAGATTAACCATTACTGATCATTTGGATGTTTTCATACACAATTTAGTATTAAGAAGAGTGTTAGAAAATTGTAAAATATATTACAAAAAATAATCTGCTTACCTTTGCTGTCATATTAACTAATTTCTCACCATTCTTTCCAAATGTACTTATAAAATCTTTCTTAAAAATCTGAAAAATACACACCAAATTCATTTAAGCTTTTCAAATTAAGACTGAATCAACACCAATTTGAATATTGTTAAATACTTTACTTAGTCTTACCTCAGCAAATTTTTTGCGGTAATCTCCCATGCCTACAGTAGTTGATTGAGATAAAAAGGACATCTGTGAACTAGACACGTCTTGTACATCTTTATAGTCTATTAGTATATTATATATTTCTTTATATTTCTCCATTATTTTATCTCTAGCTTTAGTTTTACTCATTAACATCTTCCTAATATCATCTGTCCAATCCTAAAATATTTACCAATTATATTAGATTAATTATTAATGAAATAAATGTATTTGAATTCCATGATTATTCCTTCAAGAAGAGACGAAAAATGCCCCAAAAATAAATGGTACATCTCTGATGGACAGTACAGAAAACATATTGGATATTCCCCTTGTTTAAAAGAAATGCACAATGAAAAGAATTCCTCTCTTGGCCAAACAATGTTAATTCCCAAACAAGTCTAATAAAATGTTTCGCAGTATCATCATATAATATAATAAAGGAAAGCCTACCTTGAAAAGCATCTCTGGTTGTGCAAACTGATCCAAGGCACTAATAAATTTACCCACTAATGGTACTCTTTCTTCTGTTAGAAGAGATGCTAGCCTATTTAACAGGGAAAATAAGTCATTTACTAAAAGATGGCAATTATACAAATTGACAAGATGAATCTTAATATTTTGAGAATATAATTTTCTTTGTACAGCACAGTCTCAAATCACTACTATTGTCCAGCTAAGCAGAGATAGAAAGAGAAATGGGGACTAACATAGTTTTAATTTTATTTCAATATTTCGCTTGCGCGTAGGGGGCTTTAGCAGTGGGAGGAAACCGGAGGATCTGGAGAAAACCCATCAGGTTCGACAGGCGACCAGCTAAACAATTACTAATATCAAGGATCTCCTTTATTGTACAAAACTATATAATTTTCATCCTTTATTATGCAAAAACTAATGTTATGTGTATCATTTATTACCTGGAAACTAATATTATGTGGATCATTCATTACACAAAAAAAAACCCAAATATTATGTGTATCATTTATTACAAGAAAACAAATAATGTATGACCCTGAATTTTGTTATATTCCCCCTTGGTCATTACTTACTTCTCAACAGATTGTTTATTTTTCTTGCCTTGAGTAGAATTATCAAATTCAAAGCCTTCACAACTAATACGGAATGGATAAACAACTGCCTGAAATATTCATATAAAAAAGAAAGGGTTTATTATCAAGGTGTCTGTTTTACAAAGTATATATGTATGTAAAGTAATGTAATAAACTATAACACATACTTATGGAAAAACGGCTACTTATTTATTTAGGCGACGTTTCGAAGAGTATGTCGCCTAAATAAATAAGTAGCTGTTTTTCCATAAGTATGTGTTATAGTTTATTGCTCTATCCAGTTACTAAATGCCACTCAAAGATTATTAAAGTAATTTAATTAGAGTTATATATCATGTTCACAAGGTTTTATAAAACTTCACAATCGATAGTTTTTTTTTCTTATGTCTAAACATTCCGACCATGTTTTAAAAAATTACATAAAGAAATTTGTCCTGTATTTGATAAGGTTTTTTCTTAACACTAAACAATTCGAGTGAATCTGAAAAAAAATCTATGGGTGTATAACAATGACTTTTGTCAGATGTTACAATACCGTAAATGTGTGCATTTAAAAATAAATAAAGAGGTTATACTTATTGAAGATCAAATTTAAATATCTGTACTAACCTGTGGATAGTCTGTAGCTAATTGTAATAATATAGGTTGTACAGCTGATGCTTCTACTTTATCCATTAATGCCATCATCTGACTGATCCATAATAAAAACATCCAACTAGGTACCTCACTAGCCTGTAATATTATACAACATTGAATATCATGAGACAAGATCAGAATTTATAGAAAAACTGGAATAATCTACTAAAGTTTAATTGATATTCATATATCTTTAAGAAGTTATTTCCTCTTTTTAATTTTCAGCATTTCCTGTAAAAATATATCCTGATGATAAAATTAAATTTCACCTTGTTAACAAAAGCAGCCATTGTATCTGGATAAAGTTCCACCAATTGTAATAATCGTGGAAATCTTTCAATGGCTTCTTTTGAACCTAACTTCATTGCTTTTAATAAACAGACTGTTATAGTTTCAGGATATGATTCTAATACTTTACTGTCAATATGCTCTTCATCTAGAAATATAATAACATTTCATTAACTAATCACTTGATACATAATATCGTTGTATACCCATGGAGAAGTACATTGACACATTCAGCTTAGACACAAGGACCAACTACAATAAAAATAATTAAAATTTTTTGTATGATCTTTATATAATTTGGGATTAACTACAATAATCATTTTCTTTCTGTGTGTATCATCTGTTTATATACATTAGAACAAATTTCAATAACAAGTTTTATCAATTTTTAGATATTTTTCATACAAGTTAGGATTGACTACAATAAACATTATTTTTAAATCTTTTTAGGAAAACATGAAAAATACCCAACCTTCTTCCTTAGTTCTTAAGAACTTATCACAGAATTTACATAAAGCCATTTGAGCATCTGCCTGTGTAAATGATTCTGATCTAGACCTTGTAACAATACCATCAGATACAGCTGCTCTTAATTCTTGATAACCTTTCTCAATCAAACTACTAACTACCTACAAATAACAAGTTTTATATTCACAGGACAAATTCATTTGTATAATTTAGACATATGTCTTCACACCCCACACACTTTTAGTTCCTGATTATATTAGAATATGTTTACTAAATACATTAAAATGTTTCCCATTGTTAATTAACATCACAGATATATTACCTCTGTCTGGTTGAGTTTTTTTATTTTTGAAAGCTGCAATAGTTTTTCTTGTGTTTTTCCTGATAAGTGTTCAGAAGGATTTGCAGTCAGACAGGCGTCGGCTAATAATTCATGAGATATTCCAGTTAGTACATGATGTCGTCTGCACAAATCAGGTTTCTGGGAAAATGCATCACAGTCCTTGTATTTACCTATGGGAGATATACATATAAATGAATGTACATTTAATTACCACTTCATATCAGTTTATATATGCAAAACAGAACTTGGAAATATAGATGAAAAATAACATTTTCTCAGAAAGGAGATAACTCTACTGATTTATTTGCTTGTCACGTGACCATATGGTTGTACAAAGATAAAGGAATATACCCAAGTCACTGAGAAATTTGTCCAGTCACAGTGTCTATTTCTACTTCATTTCCCTGAATTTATAAGATTCAAGCAAATCTTGACATCTATGGTAGGTTACGGACCTCCATGTTTGATAGTAATGGACTGCCTTTAAGTATGTGAAATAAAACAATATTGATTACCTAATTGATCTATGGTAGTTATAACACTGTTAAAAGTATCTTCTGACCATTCAGAACAAATGGCTTTTTTATGATGAGTACTAGCATACAACTGACTCCATTCTATATTTAACTGTTCATTACCTATTGTTTTACACATCTAAAATATATAATCATATCCAATATCTTTTACAATATGTCTGGTCTGGTCTTTCTTATGTAATCTCAATGTACCATGAACTGGGTAGCAAGCGAAACTCATCTTCTAGTTTATCTTGAGGGCAAAACTCTTCATAAAAAGTCAATCTAATCAAAATACTGATCTATAATTCATTTCATTTATTATACTTTCACTGGTCTCAACTACATGGAGATCTGTAAGGTTGTCGTGGAAGATTGTATTTGGGGTCATAGACGTGGCTTTTGATCCTATGATGTCAGATATTTGATTAACCAATCAGCATTGATGTTTCTAGTGGGATACCCACAGTTCCATGTCATAACAGACCATTTCATTTTTTAATTCCAGACATTAACCATCACAACTTTTCCAGACCCAATTGTAAAGACATTATAAATATCAACTGCATTTATGTCAATATACATAAAGGAAATAAAGTTTTAATGAAATCAGGCTAAGGAATTTAGATTAAAAAGTAGAAAACAAAGGGAAAAAAAATGAAAGACAGAGTAACCCTAAATGCCAATGCATTTAACTTACAGTGTTAGTTTTCTTCAATATTCTTAATGTTAAAGCAAAGTTGTTTTGTCCTTTACAACTTTGTGCCATTGCTAGTTTTAAGCGGAGTTTAGATTCTTCAAAAAGATCCTCCTCGTCATCTTCTTGTGAATCTCTGTTTTTAGTATTAAGTCGATGACAAATATGATCTAAATACACATTTCTGAAAAAATAGAAATGTTCACTGTTTGACTTTTGTATACTATTTTAAACATCGTAATATATGTTAGCTTTGAAAGACAGAGATATGGGTAGCAATGTTCACTCAACCAAACTAGGTCATTATGATACTAACATATGGTTCGATTTTATTTAAATGAGGGGGAGAAAACAGGACCAAGAGAAAAGATACAAAGTTGAACAAGCAATCCTACATTGTCACAATAATTGTGTAATCGAAACCACAATTCTTGACTCAATTACAGATCTTATGACGTAAAGTGCATGCTTTAGACCACTCAACCAGCAAGCATCCCTCATTTAATTTGAAAGGTTAAAATAATATAATGGTGATATTGACATTCACAAAAACTAATGATGATACCTGTTTGTAATAACATCATCCCAGATTGTAACAGGATCAAGTAATTGATGTGGTTGTCTTGTTTCCCATGTTCTTATCAGTTGATTAGCATTAGTATGTGTCATATTACCTAGAGATATAAATAAAACACACATTACAATTATAACACATCAATTCAATCATATTCTGTTGTTCTTATAGTTTTAGTAATAAATTTCTGTAAACCACATTATTTCAAATTAAACTTTCAATTAAACTTTGAATATTATCAAATAAAACTTACTATCTTTAGCCATAAATTGTAGAAATTCCTGTAATTCAACAAGTGGCTGTAGTTGTTGTAACTGTGATGTTCTACTTGTTATCATTAAACTATCAGTACTACTCCATTCCTATAATATAATAAATCAGATTTTCAGTATTAAATGGAATCGAATACTAGGTGGTTCTTTGTCATGCCAACACACCATTTCTGATATCTTGAAGCAAACATTATGTGCAATGCAAGAAAATAGATTTACATTTCTTTACCGTCTTCATTGATATTTAATCTATGTCACTGTGCACAAGTATGTCCCATCCATATGACTAGGGACATGTTCACTGACAACCCAGTAGACAAATAACAGGGTTATTCCTGGTCCACGCTGGGATTTAAAACCAGAACGTACTCACTGATACAATAGTGCCCTGAACAACATTTGACTACCACAGCCCTTATTTACTTTATGCGTCTAAGTAATTGAAAAGAAAAGACCTCTATGTCTGCAAAACTGGTCATAAACTTTGTTTGTTATCAATTGAGATGAAATTTAGCAATCAGGGTGTAAAGAATTAATTAATATTTACTCACCTGTAAAAATTTTTGTGATGCAATACCAGCATAATGTCTGGCTCTGTCATAGTCTTCTTGCCATAGATACATCAATGCTAACTCCATGCTATATCGACTCTATTATCAGAAAAAATATAAACTGAGTCACAAACAATGAATTGTGCGACGATTTTTTAAGTTACCATCACAAAACATGTTTAAATTCAGATACGATAAAATATCAGGAAATATACCTCTAACACGGCTCTATGTTCTAGATTTTGCATGGCTTTATCAACAAAAGTTAATAATGACTGTTCACCTTCACTCTGTAACATCAGTTTTAACTTACTACGTATTAAATAGGGTAAAAAATGTTCCTGAAACATAAAACAAAGGCAATATTTAAAATAAAAAACATTAATTCTACCATAGACATAAAAAAATGTACTCAACACAATTAATAAAAATTCATTTCAATGTTTTGCTTGCATATAGATATATTTCCTTACCATTAACAATGGGCTACACAGATTACTAAACCCTTTGATGAAATATTATCATGTGGTACAGTTATCTTTTAAATATATTGTAAATATCAATAATAATTTACCTGACAAAATGTATCATCCCAAACTTTATTTAAATCTGGTGGGGTAGAGGTATCTACACCTGCTACTGATACAGCTTCCAGATCTGTCCATTGTGTTAAATGATCCAGGCACTAAAATATAACAACAAATAAAGATCAGTTTTTATATAACCTCTTTTACAACAAGAGGAGATGTTATAACAAAACACAAGGTATATCTGGATATAACTACTTCTCAGTTATTTAATAACGACGTTTCATAACACCTGCAGGTCCCGTTTTACATGCAGGTCAAACTTTCAAGTAAAACGTGACCTGCACGTTATTATCAAATAACCATACTTCTAGATGTCCTTTAAAGAACAGAAAAATAGATGTTTTTACCTCACAACTAACATCATCTTTTATTATCAAGAACAGACCTACATAGAAACCCTGGTTCATATAAACCTGTAAACACCTCTTGAAAACAACATACACACAGATAGTATTAAATACAACTGACAAACATTAACAACATATTTGATCAGAAATGAAATGAATCACTTTACCTCCATTCTGCTATCATCCCAGAGATCAACTTCTGCTGTTAGTGGATCTCCATCATCCCAATCTTCCTTTGATAGAGCCTTTAATCATATACAAACATCTTATTTATACCACATAAATATGAAAACAAAAATGTAATAATTTACTTCTGAGAGGAACTGATTGTCTAGATTTTATATTTTTCTTTCTGGACATATCTTATGTGTAAACAGGATAACACTTCCACACCCCATAGATAGTGTTCCTTGCCAGGCCCTCAGTCCTGTACCATGGATAAGGGGAAACCATGCTAAAATATCCTGAGGAACTTTTTTGACCAACACAGAGATCAAATATTGATATATAGCACGATTTGGAAAGTACATTTTTGATATGTTGATTGTAAAGTTATCACCTATCCAAATATCTCAAAATAATTTCTATTTCAGGTCAAACCTTGAACTAATTCGAAGTTTTTCAAATAAAAAAGACCTTTTTTAAATTAAATCAAATAAACATCCATACCTCATCATATAATCTATTAGCTGTTTGATAATCTCCTTTAGCTTCAGCTATCATAGCTTCTTGTGTTATAGATTTAGTATCTATTTTACCACTAAATATACCATGTAATACATCATACTGATTCACAGATTTATACAACCTGAAAATATAACAAGTACAGATTCACAGATTTATATAACCTGAAAATATGTTATGTAACATATATAATACGGATTCACAGATTTAGGCATTCTGAAAATATACCATGTAACATACATCATACTGATTCACACATTTATACAACCTGAAAATATATCAAGTAATATACATCATACTGATTCACAGATTTATATACTATCATATCTTTATATATCGAACATAAGTTTCCTACCTTGCCATTTCTATCCATTGATTAACATCCAATGACACTTGTGTACCTGTTGTTGTCCGACCACGTTTAGTAGGTCTTGGATCAACATTATCTGTCTGTATTAGTTGTTCTTCTAACACTGTTATACCTATGATTATACCAAATTCTTCATTTATTCATAACAAAATATAATATATTCTTCTTTGATTGGCATTTAGTAATTGAACATATTAACACAAGGTAGAATTGTATGAATACACAATTATTGAGTTTAATACTAAGCCACGTTTCGACTAGAATACCCCCCAATAGTTAAATGCTATTCTGTAGGTGAAAAATTGACTAAGGTTACAAAAAAACAATTTTCTGGCTGAGATGCTCTAGACTTCAATTTAAAACACTGTATTCTGGATTTCTCCTAATAAAAGGGTTGACATGAAAACTAATAACAATGACATAATTGTTGAATCTTACCTAAAGGTTGTAAATTACTAACGATAGCACCAGTACTTAAACTAGATGGATTGACTTTAATACTTGATCGCAGTTCATATAATATATTCTGTAATATTTTTAAAAATTTCTGTCATATCATACAAAAATTTTCTAGCATAAAAATGTTTCCTCATTTAATAAAATTCTAATCATTCTAATTACTTGATCAATGAGTAAAGATATATTTTGAGTAAATATTGAACCATTAAAGTCTTATACAAGGAATGTAGTATTCACAAATTTATTTTATTTTTTTTAATTTTACATTGATTTATTGTAGGTAAAATCATGTTAAATACATGTAAAGTTTAAACCTACCATAATACAACCGAGAAATGGAGGATAATATTGGGCGGTTGTATTAAATATTGTTTCCATACTTCTATTTATCTGACTTGTTGTTTCCTCTATCTCCCTTTCTGTCTTAACTTCATCCATTTTCTTAAAGATGGCTTTGAATACAGAACTAAATAACAACTTGGCAATCGTACTATCTCTCTATAAATAAAAAAATATTGAAAATTAGAGCAAATACAAGTATTATAAATTATAAACATTTTAAAAAGACATGGCTGTTCAAGTACTTTTTTAGACATGGCTCTTCAAACTTAATCATGTCACCTAGTGAAACCTGAAAATTGATTTTTAAGTATACATGTATTTCTTAGGACTGAAAGCTCCCAATAAATAAAGCAAGAAAGAAATCAATGCATATCAAAGATGACAGAGTTTGTTCAGGTGAAATGCACATAATGGTGATATTTAAGCAGAATAGAGTTTCCCACTCATAGATTGTAAATTCTGTTATTTTCAGCTATAGATATAATTATTATCCCTGTAGTTAGAATACAATTTCTCAATGATGGTTATGGAAGTTGGAGGTCATCATAAATATTATATGTATCATTTCTACAAAAATCAAAGTAAAAAATCCTTTCAGAATTATTTGAAGACTTACATGAGCTAAAGCTTGTAATGGTGCTATAAGATAAGAATATTTGATCTGTATATCTGGTAAATCACCACTTCTATATTTTCTATACATTGTTACTTGATTCTCTCGTCTAGATCTCTGTTCTTTCATTAGTTCCTGTAAAGATAAATACAATATTATTTAATTAATTAACATTATATCAGAATATTTAAGAAAGTTATAGTTATAAGAGAACAATATCAAAATACAAAGAATTAGCCCCTACCTCTCTTCTTTTGTTTAAGTTCATTTGTCTTTTAGCAAAATAAACACTAGTAGATTGTTGATCTTTTAAAAATCTTCTTTTTAATCTCCACATTTCACTACCCGGACCATTAACTGTTTCTAATAGAAATATAACAGAAAAAGAAATAGGGTTTGATGTCCACTCTACACAAACTTACTTATTTCAAGACTAACACATGATACAACTTGATTCCAAATAACTAGCCGGTGCATAGGCATTTTTAGTGGTGGAATGAAGCTGGTGAACCCAGATATGACCTTATACCTTGCCATGTACAAGCCTAGGATTGCACCCATGCCACTTGTCTCAATAAGAGATCTTATTCCATACATGCATAATAGTTTAAATCAATGAACATAGAAATACCTTCATTTTTAGTTGTTTTTCCTGGTTTTTGAGGTGTAGGTTTTCTTGGTAATCCAAACCCTGGTCTACTTCGTCTACTAGCAGATGTAGACTGACTATCTGTACTACCAACACTAAATAACAAAGATGATGGTGTTTCTTGCCCAACTGTACTATAATCACCATATGTATCCAAACTACTCTGTGTTAACCAATTAAAGGGTGCTCCAGAACCTAATCAACAGAAAAATTTATCATTGCATGATATTGTACAAGAACGTAAGCTAATTTTTTTATGTGATTACACTTTTACCCGTGGATCATCATACCTACCAGAATATGGAATATTGATATATCAAAGTATGATAATATTTCAGGTATATTAGACCATAATTTCTTGATCAAGTAAATTCTGTAACGACAGCACACTCATATGTAACCCACTCTGACTATAAGATACGCATGTCGCATGGTATCCTATCTATTTTTCTTCAGAATTAAATGTAGAATCAGAGTATAGGCCTATCAATAACAGGTAGTCACATAAAGTCAATGATCTTGAAAGTCTAATTAACAAATCTAAAAATAAAAGTTATAAAACGGAACAATGATAGGATAAAGAAACATGTTCAGCTTACCAGCATCCATTGTTGCAGTAAATTGTTGACCAACTTGAGTAGCTCTAACTCCACCATCTAAACTATCTTCCACACCTTCCATGCTCTCGGACTGTGTACTCAGTGATGAGGCAAATAATGGAGTCATGGCTGCATGTCTTTGTTTCCACGATGACCGCACTGAAAATTCCTGATATAAAATAATTTAACTATTAGTGGTAAGATCTGAGAAAAATTACGTTAAAGTAGAGCATTATTTTTTCTTGTATGATTACAGCACAAAATATTAATTTTTCGTACAAGTCCTACCTGAAATTTACACTCTGACAAAGGATGTTCAAAGATTTCCCTTTGATAATCAGGACTCTTTGATGTCATTTCTAGTAGAAGACTTGTAGAATAACTTAGATATTGTTGTTCTGTACTTGGTGAATACATAGCTTCCAACATGGCTACCATTCTATCCAATGTTCCTGTTGGCAGACGGGTTTCACTACTCCAGAAATTCTGAACCAATAACCTAAAAAAACAAATCAAAAATGCTGAGAAAAAGCAATATCTACCACATTTGAAATTTAATGTAATTTTCTCCATAAAATTTAGAATCTAAAAGTTCTGATATCACAACAGACAATGACGGAATACAGTTCAAAACAGATAATCAACTATTGTGTACTAATTGTCAAAACTAAATAATTACATACCTACAGAGTATATCATCATCACCAAGACCCTTTAACAATGTTTCTTTAGTTTTCTGCATTATGGCATGACTCTCTTCAGATTCATCTTCCCTAAAAAAGTTATAAAAACATCTGGCTTGTTTCAATTTTATACCATCAGCCACACATGCTATAAACTGATTCAAAGTCTGTACATAGACGACAATATGAATTAACATAAAGTGGCATTAAACTTGAAAGAACAAATCTCAACTCAAAACATTCTTGTACCAAAACCGCGTGGTCTGAAACTAATTAGTGAATATAACAACAATCAACCAATACCGTTCTTTAGAATCAATGTGCACTATAAATGCCTATGTTATTATTAGGGATTATACAGAACAAGAGGTTAAACAGAACAAGAGGTTATAGTATAACCGTTATACAGAACATGGTGATTATACAGAACAAGAGGTCAAACAGAACAAATGGTCAAACAGAACAAGAGATAATACAGAACGAGCTAGAGGTCAAACAGAACAAGAGATTATACAGAACAAACTAGAGGTTAAACAAAACAAGAGATTATTTATACAGAGATTAAACAGAACAAGCAGTTATTCAAAACAAAAGATTAAGCAAAACAAAAGGTTATTCAGAAAAAGAGATTATACAGAACAAGAGGTTATTCAAAACAAGAAGTTATTTAGAACAAGAGATTAATTCAATATACACCTTACCTGTAATTATCATATATCCACATCAAAAGTTCATACATTATTTTACGACATGGTGTACTAGGATGATGAGTAAATGCAGTAATGGCTTCCATTAGAGAATTCATCTCACTGGCTTTTAGTTTATGACGGATGGATGTTATAATATTTAATGATTCTAGTTGAGTATCTTCATTCCTATAAAATATAAGTAATTAAATTCAGAGAATCCAGATGAATACTACTGTTGACTTTTTTCGTAAATGTTCATAAAAGAATACCTGACTATTAGTTCTTAGCTATTAGGTATTTTCTTTTAATTTGCTTTTAAACTGATTTTTATTTTTCAATAATATACAACTTAAGTGACGTTCAGGGTGTTTATTTGGGCCAGAGAAATCAAATCAAATTACAATAAAACCATTGATTTGCTGTAATTCTACAAAAATACAAACAACATCTATTTTATCTAAATACCTGTGTGTCAAGAAAGATATTAATCCTTTTGACTTAAGTTCCATAAAAACATTGTCTATTTGTTCTATGCGACTATTGATGATAACTAAACACTGTGTACGGAAATCTCCACTTAGACTTGGTAACATATATAATATCTTATTGAGAAACCTGAATTAAAAACAAGTCTTCTAATAACACAAATCACTATATCAATCATATCATTTATGAAGAGTTACGGGAATATGAACAATCTGTATGTATCTTTTCTAATGAAAATCAGTTAAATTCAATACAAGCTATTACTGTTTTGGTAAATGTAGCATCGTCCTTGATAAAAATTCTAGTTTAGATAAAGAATGTGAATCTATTTCTCACTAAAATATACATATCTTAATACCTGTCAGCAATAGCTTCATAATGATGATTGAGTCGATTTACACAAACAATAAAATTATCTGGTTTAGTAAACTGTAGTGATGAAATCTGCTTAACTAAGTAATCATGGAATTCTCCATCTGTTTCTTTCTCCTTCTCCGCCAGATATCTAAGAATCATACCAACAACTTCACTAGCAGCCGTATAAACCGGTTTAGATTTGGCTCCGATAATATTACCCACTGTTATGAAAAATCTGTTACAAAAATAAAACGTTTCAATTACACCTATATTTATAAATTTTAACATTGCTCATTTGAAATTTTAGTCACTTGAAATTCCCAAGTAGGTTCAACTTTACAACGTCAAGTTATTACAATTATACTATAATTTATAGTTGGATATCTATTGTGGCAGATGTTGTGCATGAGGCACATTGAACATATTATTTCCAGAACACCTGATACCACTAGTGAGTCATATGATAGCATGATAATGCGACTAACCACTTATAAAATATCTTGATATTCAAGCTATTTTGTAACTTTTTTTTGCCATCACTATAACATTTTATTATGAATTGGCTTAGCATTGTCTATTGATTTGTGTTGTGAATATTTGTTATATATACAGATTGTGCTGTTGTTTTCTAGTAGGTTTGGTCTTGTGTGTTTTTGCAGTTGCAGGTGCTTGTTGTAGAGGGGTAAGAGACTTCATTATCCTGATATAGATGGCTTTGCCTTTTTTTTTACATAAATGAAACAATAAATGTCATTGGTCTTTTACAGTAAAACTCACATATCATTAAGAAGTTTAATCATACGCCTGTAGTCTGTAGTTCAGAAATAGTGGCTAATAATGCAGACAAGATAAAATTTCTTAAATTTAATGTAACGTTATGTGTTTATCTAAATTTTATCAGACAAAAAAAAACCATACTTTTCTCTATCAACAGGAGCATCAGGACCATAGGGTGGAAATTTACAAGTAATTATAACACCTAATAACTGAACACCAACAGAACACTCTTCACTTTTCAGATGATTATATACAATTCTACAATATAAACACATAATATTTCAGTCATTAGACAGTCTAATTAGATGAAGTGACATATCTTCCTGACGATAAGTCACTTTGTCTGCCTAACGATGATATATGAGAGAGAAGAAAAAATTTGGGTTTAACATTAACATAGACTATATAATTTCGGGACTAACATACAAATTTTTTCAAATTTCAGTAATCCACTTGAGTGTAGGGGGTCTATAGCACTGGGAGGACCAATTAAAAACTAATGAGTTAGGCAAGCGACACTCCTCCATGTCACGAACACCATAGGAACGAAACCACACCTCTTCAATTAATAATGACTTAAAGCACATGCCGCCCTATGTGAGAGAATTTGATTCCTTTTATATGAATATTAATTATAATACATTCATTAAACACTGAATTATGAACAATTGACTTACTTGTATGGTATTTCAATACGATCTTTCCAACATTCTAACAATGTTTTTAACATCTCTAAATTATTCTTGTAAATACTTCTATTGGTATGATAAATATTAGCCATTAGAAACTGAACTAAGCGAGAAGCCATGGCTCTTTCTTCTAATGTATCCTAGAAAATACAATAATAAGGTAATAATGAAAGAAAAATTACAAATTCTTATTCTGCTTTCTGTCTAATAAAGACAAACTCACCTATCTTATGATCAACTGGAGTAATGTTTTGGTGACTTATTAAAATTAGATGAAGGATATATATATATGTGACTGAAGAAAAGACATTTGTGATAGATGTTGTTCATGAATAAAAGGTGGATGGCAAAATCTTTAGTATAATATCATTGCTGAAATTTAATAGTCTTTTTCATTTCACTAATTCAAATTGAGTATCGCTAACGCTGCAATATACCTTCACATTTCTGCTTTAATTGATATGGTACTTTTTAAATGTCTGTAATATCTGAAGAGGCAAAGAAGGCTAGGCGTTGGGTTTGTTTTGCGTTGGGTATCATGTATCAACTTCAATTTTAATAGTTGCCGTCTTTAGAGTATAAGGAATAAGTATACCAAGATAATCCATTCAGAATTGTGGTTTTCGGGCGCTTATGGCAAAAAGTGGGCGTGGCTATGCCTCTGGGGACGGGCAATCCTCAAAATCAAAGTATACAAAGTTTGAAGAAAATGCAGTAAGAATTGCAGCCTGTAGGTGACCTCGCACACACATACGCGGAGGTGACAGCATAATACGTTCACATTATGAATGATATCTTTTGTTATTAGACTGCCCAAAAGGTTCTATAAAGTAAACCAAGGACCATAGGTCTAGAAGAAATTAATGGAAATTGCTGAAATTTAATAGGATTCTTATTTTTATCAATTTCAAACATCCATAAAAATGTAATAAAAATTAGATGATAAATGTAATCTGTAGAATGTGGTCGGTGTAGGAACAAATGGAGCAAAGACTATATAACACCAATTATTGCTTATTTACCAGGTTATAGAACAAACAAATCATCTTTACTTTAGCAGGTTATCAGACAATAAAGTCACCAATTCTTTAGCAGGTTATCATACAAGGAAAAATCATCATTTCTTTAGCAGGTTATCATACCAAAAAGTCACTGAATCTTTAGCAGGTTATCATACAAGGAAAAATCATCATTTCTTTAGCAGGTTATCAAAAACAAAGTCATTATTTTTTTTGCAGGTTATCATACACAAAGTCATTATTTCTTTTGCAGGTTATTAGAACAGTTCATGAAACAAAAAACAAATTACTTGTAGAAGTAATTAAAGTATTTACCTGCGGTATAGATATGGTATGCCATGACATCATTGTTACTATAATATCTGTTATAAAAAAGTTTATACCACCAGAGCTCATTGGACCAGAAAATATTAACTGACATAAACATGGCAACCAAAACTTGGTGTATGGCTGGAATACCTGAAGAATATAATAGCCTACAATATAGTAGTTTCAAATAGACAATTATCCATACATGCAACCACAAAATCTTAAATTGTCAGTATAAAATTACTGTGTTACAAAAATCCTTGAGGAAATACTTTGGTTACTGTCAGTAAAATGTAGAAATCTATTTTGATAACTAAATTCTCACCTCAGAAGTATTGATAATAAGTTTAGCTATAAAAAGTTTTATATTAATGTTTGTTGTAGGATCTTTCATTTTCTTGTGAAAAAACTGCATCCATTTTGGCATCTCTTTGGGTATAGTTCCCTGGAATAATTCAAAATAATTTTAAACATTAATACAATAGTCTCTACAATGCAGCAATAGTTTGCACCTTAAAGTTATTCAGACTGAAAAGTATTTACTTCAGCTATTTTAGAGAAGGCATCAGTTTTAACAGATTGTTGGTCAATTCTGGTGCCTGAAACAAATTTCATCTAGGAACTTTCTTATTTAATGAATACATACATTTGTCTATAGATTAAAAAAGCTGAGAAGATAAAATATATAAACCTTTTCCGGAGGTGTTATTGTTGTATGTAAATGCTTTAATAATGCTATCATTTGTGCCATACATTCATGTTGATTTAATTCATCCATCTCCAATTCCAAGTAATCTCCAGATAAAGTTGCTGTATCCTCAGGTTCATTAGGATAACTGGATTTTTTCGTCAACTCAGATCTACCTTTTAATCTATCTCTTTCTACAGATCCTGACATCATCTACAAAAACATGTAAAATAAATAATACAATATTTCTGTACTCAATTTCAAAATAACTGAAATGAAGTGCAAGGTGGTTAGGTCCATTGCCTCAAAGAAATAATATAGTGGGGTATAAAAACATGCAGATCTAACCTGAGCTGTTCCTGCCATAAAATCAAACTGATTGAGATCATCACTAAGACTACTATCATCCATATACTGTGATGTTAGACTAAACGATGAAAACATGGATTCTTCAACATCATCTGTTCTTTTTTCCTTTACTTCACTTCTTATAGATACAAACCTCTTCTTTCTTTCCATTAAACTCTATAGTAAAACAAAATGTGTTCAGAAACAAATATCCTCTTAAGAAACAAACTGATGATATCCCTTGCATGTTGTCAGAGCATTCAAGAATGTTCTGTTTTCGAATCCTTGTGTGTGTCCAGAAGATCCTTCAGGAATTTATTAAATCAGAGCTAACAATGTAAGTGTCATTCACACCATTCACACCCTTGAAATTTGGTGTTTTTTTTCTATAAACAATATTTATTCAGAAACTGAGGGGATTGTGTAACAGGCAAATCCTTTATAAAGCTCTCTCCCAGTTACAAATTAATTACATAATATTAAAAATCAGTAACTGAAGAAGATTAGGCAGGAATGCTACTGCGTGGGCAATCCCCCATCCCCTACACACATTCCTCCTCCATAAAGTTACTGAAGTATTGTGATGATGAGACATGAAACCCAATTCTAATCTACTCCTTCCAAAAGTTTCCAAAAGTTCTAATCAAAAGAACTAGCGACTGATACACCCACCAGCAGGAAAATCATCTGATATGGTTCTTCCTTACGCTCCAATAAACAATCACTATGACCTGTAAAGTGGTTCATGAAAACTTGTTGGATATGGGAGACAGGAAATATGGGAGGTGTATAAAAATTGATATATTTCACTAAGTAAATAACCAAAAGTTGTTTACCTCTAGTTCAGCTGAAAATTCATATTTCTTGTCTTTATCAACAATATTTTCTAATACAAACTGGCCCTTAAATTTGAATTAAAAGCATTGAAGGATAATGAATTGAAATAAACCTTTACATCACTATAGTACATGTTGGATTACAACAAAAATCATATATCTTTTAGAGGCATGTAGTAACTATATAGAGTAATCAACTATAACACATACTTCGGAAAACCGCTACTAATATTTTTGGGTGACATTTTGAATAGATGGTATTTATATATCTATCAATTGACCATATTAAACACTCATTCAGGATTTTAATATTGTTTTCATTGATTGATTACCTTATCTTCTTTATCTGACAGAAGAAATCCTTGATAAAATTTAACATCTGTTTGGGTACATGATATAATGGATATCATTAGATTATATGCTGAACAATGATATAGACGTCTTAATTCTACCAACATAGTTTCACCTCTAGTATCTTCACTTCTAGCATCATGTGCACATCTATAGATAAGATACAAACTATCAGTATCAAATATTTAAAACAGAATACGAACAAATTATTTTATTCCAGTATATATCCACTTGTTTACATTAATGTTGATCAAGTTATATCCCTTATAACATTATACACTTTGCCTAGAATTTTCTCTTTAGTAATGTATTTGAAATAGTCCCACTTTTCAAAAAAGTATTTTGTCATTTAGTAGGTCCACTTGTTATTATTTTTCCACTTTATTCAGTTTATTTTTTCCACAAATGGCTTGTACTAATTGTACTTCTTTTTGTTGTAAAAAGCCTGTCTTCATTAGCCCAGTTCAGAACAAAACAGTAGTTTTTAAACCCCATTTCATTTCACTTCTTTCATTGTAAAAAGCTTTTTATTAAGAAATGAATGTAATTTCTTGAGATTTTATCAGGCAGATTCACTCACAGACGAGGTATAACATATATTCCGCAGTGTAAGCATGTACAATTTTGTTTCAGAAAAGGACTTACTTACTTTGTTAATTTTTGTGTCATTTCTTTTCCGGTTTCAACATGGCCGCTACAATATTTTTCATTTATTATAGAATTTTTGCTGTACACTTCATCTTTACTCAGTCGTGAATACAGAAGTTCCATTTGTTGAAAACAACCCATTTTAGTAACAAGTTGATTTTCAAGTTGACTAGCTGAAGTCTGCAATATAAGGATCGTGGTAATAAGGTTTCTAGAATAAATCTGGAATTACTGGCTAAATATTTAAAACTTCACTTTTAATAATATATCCAAGTGTCTGAAGTATTCTTTCTCTGCTCGTAGTCTTTCCCCTAAGTTGTCTTCAATTAAATTAAAACTGTTACCCCAAACAGCAATACCACCATACCTAGTGATGTCTAGTATATGAGAGAGAGAGAGAGAGAGAGAGAGAGAGAGAGATGGGATTAACCATTCACTCCACACAAACTAGCTCCTTTTGGGACTAACACATTGTTAAATTCTATTTCATTAATTTGCAGTGGACTCAATGACAGACCTTAAGATACAGCCAAATGTGCTAACCATTCGCCTGCCCCCCCCTCACTCAGTATATATGTAATGCTTAATTGAGTCTTTCTAAAACACCTGATATTAATTCTCCTTCCAGTGGGAGGTGCATATAGGTTACAATTTTTTTTCTAATTTTGCAACCCAAAAAAATATAAAAATTACCAAATATGAATACCACGGATATAAAACCATTTAACAAAAGTAGGACGTTTAACAAGTAAAATATTTCCAAACCTTGATTAATTTAGCTTCAATCTCCGTCATCATATGTTTAATATGATCTTGAAAAAATTCTATGAGTGCAGATTTCCTAACCAGACGTAACATTGGCAGACAAACTCGCTCCATGGCAGCAGTTCTAATAGCAGGTGGAAAACTCCCTTCTTTTATAAATATAGCATGTGGAACATCGAGGGCCAATTTCTGTTTATCTTGTGGTAACCTAAAATAAGTATACAAAATTTAATTATTACTACTGTTCAAAATAAAACAATTATTCTGCAAGTATTTCGTATAACAAACAAAAAGTTTGTTTAAAACTGATTTATTCTGATCAAATTTATCAGAGTTGGAGTCTTGACAAGATGTAGCATAGATTGTTTATTATCATAGCTACGGTTCTTCACAAACGAGTCTAAGCCTCATTTGGTAATTGTGTATCAATTTATTCGAATCTCGGCCATCCAATGGTTTTGAGAGTAGATCCTAGCCTAGTCATGTGAACAAATATCCAAATAATAGTTTATATAATATTTAAAGCCAATGAGATCTGCAGAAGGCAGATTTGGCTCATACATAATGATATGTTACAACTTACCTTCTAGTATACCTAGCTATAACAGCTTGTATTTCATCTTCATATGCATGTTTATTTTCACGACAAAATATACTAATTAGTAATTCTAACAACATGGGACTACCAGACAGTTCTAAGGCTACTAATATCTGAAAGTTTGAAAAGGTGTACCTTTTATATTGACATAAGTTAGATATACGATTTACAAAAGTTCAATTCTGATCGACCTAGTTAGTGATCAAGTTTGAAGGAAATCAATCATAATATAATAAACCACTACAAATTTTGATAAAATGACCAAATTTCATGTTAGCTTCATGATGCAGTGGAAATTAACACTGAACAATTTGAACTAGTTTGATAACACATTAATTTAAACTTTTTTTTACGATATTTGAAATAATCTCACCTTTTTTAAAGCCAATATATAATCATTATACCTTGGACTACCCTGAGTAAATTCTGAACTTTTTAATGGGAAATTATCAGCCACCAAACGATCAAGGCTAACTCTAAAAGTAAAATGTAGATAGATACATGATTTTGGAACAAGCTGGAGAAAAATGACTGAATAAATCTTACATCTATATCTATATTACTATCCTAGAACAGTATTTAACTACAATAAGATGTACACTGTATACATGAGAAATGCAACTACTTAACTACAGTTTTGGGGTTAAAACATTTGACAGTAACTAACTGTTTATATCCACACAATAAATGATCATCTCTGGGTATGTTCCTTATTACAGTACTTTCTTTCTGTTTCTTGGTAACACAGAATTTTATCATCAAAAACTAGGGGCAGAAATAAATTGAGGTTTAACATGCTACTGTTTTGGACCAAAACCAGGCTGATGAAGATGGTGATGGGCCATAAGTGTGGTGGGGGAGGGTTCTTTTATCTATACATAGAACCTCCTGGTTTGTTTTTTTTTACCATCCAAACAACTTGACACTATTCCTTGCCAGGCCCTGAATCACCGACTAGGGTAAACTACACTGCAAAATCCAGGGCTTAGTGAGCCAGTCCCTTACTCACTACTGAGGCACCACTGATCCCATATAAGGAACATATATATAAGAGTGACTTACTTTAATTTCTTTATATAAGTATCTTGTGACATGGCAAAGAATGGCAGTAAGTCTAAAACATGATTCTGAAAAAAATAAAACTTAAAATTGTCAATGTTTGAAAAATCTATTAATGCTAGAAATTCCAATTTAATGATTTCAAAAATTGTTGAAATATTTTTGTGACCAAAATTAGGAGGTGCAATTGTTCCAGAAATTATTGTTACCACCAAAAGATCGATACTCTGTGCTTTAATCACAAAATTTATATGGCAGTTTAAACCCTTTAAATCATCTGTCACAGAGAATTTTCAGATCTG
Organism: Patella caerulea; assembly: GCA_036850965.1. Taxonomy (NCBI): domain Eukaryota; kingdom Metazoa; phylum Mollusca; class Gastropoda; family Patellidae; genus Patella; species Patella caerulea. The sequence continues at coordinate 13,348,978 of JAZGQO010000014.1, read as the reverse complement.
TGTGGTACATTTCAATAATCCCAAATGATTCCTGCCTTACCTTAAATGCTAGATTAGTTCTTCTATCTGTTAACATTATCTCATACATATCAAATATGGTAGAAAAAGATGGATGTGAAGTATGAGATGTTACCTATAACAAAATAAATAAACATCATTATCCAGTCTGTTAAATAGCTAATGAATCTTATCGTGAATAACAACCCCACCCCCTCTGACTAAACATGCATTATGTAAAAGCAAAATCTTACTATTGAAGGTCTTTCTTTAGGCCTGAAATGTTTTTCAAATTATTAATTAGGCATTAATTAACTGGTCCAGACCATAATAAACTCTTGATGCCATTGTTAGCTTGCAATCTTTACTGGATTTGAATACATTTTGTGATGGATAATCTATCATAAAAATGGATAATTGAGCCTTATTCATTATAGTACCAACATCAGTAATGTTGATCGAGGCTAGCCAAAAATCTAATAATCAATATCTTGGTTTGGGGTAATTTCATTATCTACTTTTTAAATATTATAGTGAGAACTGTCAGGTTTTTTTTATCTAATCTTGCCTAATTCCCCATTAAAAAAACTATCTAAAAACAGAGGCTTCCACTTAAAAAAAAAAAATTATCGGTCATATTTATAATCTTTCCTAATTAAATTCTTGCTTTCATGAACCTTTCCTTTAAATTGCTACATCATGTGAATATAAAACAGCAATCAAAAACAACAGTTGAAAACTATATAAAACAATTTATCTACCTTACTATCAATAAGTAAAACTTTAGTAAGCAAAGATATAGCCAGACTCTGAAACTCTGCCGAAGCTTTGTTGGTCCACCATATTGAAAATTTATCCCACTGTGATAAAATAATGGATGCAACTTTAGCACCTTCTCTGCAAAGAAAAATAAAGGACTATGTTTCAGACTTCTGATCAAAACTATTCCTGAAAAGTTGAAAACACTGCAGACAATTGGCAGAATTTTCAAAAAATTTTAAACATAAATTTACATGTAAATAAATGCAAATCTATCAATTAATCAGTCGAATAATATTGCTGACAAAGTAAATAAATAGGGGGATGCCCAAGTTCAGATTTTGTCGTCAATACCATGTGGTTGAAAGTTTTTTTTAAACTCGTATAATATGATGAATTTCATTACTGCGTTTTTTGGTAGTAGATTTAGTAAGGTCAGGGTTTGTACCAAGTTAATTATTTCATAGTCAAGATTTTGACTGTAGTGTCTGTGGAAGTGAGTGGCCACCAGGGGTGTCTCTCTTATTGGTAATATCAGCATAGTGTTCCTCTTCCTCCAGCCTAATGCAGACCAATGTTTTGGATTCACTATATATTGTTTATGAAATAGATTGCATGTAAGTAGGAAGATTACATTCTTAATATGGCAAGTCCAGTTGAAGACTTCGATAAGAACTAGTCACTAAAAATTGGGATTATGGGACGGATCGCCCACAATTATCTAGAACATAGCCTACAATTAGTAGATTTCTAATTTTAGATAAAAATTCACCTACTTTTTCCTGAGAATCCTGTCTCTTGCAATATAATCCACAGTAGCGACAAGAAAACTACTGATTTTTCTTGCATTGTCAACTGCTCTATCGGCTAGCAGAGGGATAACAGTTTCAGCTTGTTCTGCTATAGAATGACAAATGGTTGACTTATATCTGGTAAAAAACAAGTCTCCATGTTGTAACTGGACATTCATACTTTTATTTTGTATATCATCTTGGTTTAATAACGATTCTATTAATATAGTTGCCTGAAAATAAGAAAAGTAATTTAAAGACTACTCAACGGCTTCATCCAAGATAAAATGTACTCAGATTCTATTAATAGTTGCCTTAAAATAAGAAAATTACTTTAAAGACTTTCCAATTTTTGGGGAAATATCAAATTTTCCACGGCTTCATTCCAGCTCAAATGTACTCAAAGTGATTACTTAACATTTAAATAAGAAAACAATTTCATAATATCAATGGTGGACAATCCCCCATCTTGGATTCAGTCAGATTACAAAGACGCCAGGCAAAGTTTTAGCAAAGCTTATAGGTGTTGAATACATATGGTGTGCTGTGGATGCCGAAAATTAACAGTAACAGAGATATATTGACAAGATCATCACATTGTACTTCTTTACAAACATACCGGTAAATCTAACTGAAAAGACAATTCCAATAAAGAACGTCCCAAGCCAAGGGCTGTTGGTGTTAATGACACAACTGTTTTCTTACTGCCCTTCTTCTCAAAAACACCCTAAAACACAGAAAAAGAAAAGCATGCGCATCTGATACCATAGCCCAGAGAATATATAAAATATAAACAAAGTGATGCCAAATAGATTAATCAACATATTATTGTGTTATTTACTTAAAGATAACTGTACAGTGTCGATTGGTTTATGTTAAAAAATAACAAGCCAACAGTGAGGCTGATGTCCCCCGCCGAAATCCCAAAATGAATAGATGACACATATTAATTAATCGCACATTTATTTTTTTCAAACGTATCGACCAATCAAACTGAACACTAAGTGTCATCCAAAAATTGCTTATCTCTGCCTACCGTAAGAAGAAAATGCTCATCTTCAAACTCCATCAAGGCATTGACCTAATAAGCATACACACCAATTTTGATCATTTTAACTCAATTCGAAGGAGAGTTATTGTGTTCCAAAGTCTCGGCAAATCAAATTGCTTATCGCTCTGCTTACCCTGAGCAGAAAATGCTCATTATCGATCATAGTCAAGGTATTACTGTAATTAAACTATACACCAAGTTTCATCACTCTCACTTAATTAGAACTAAAGTTATCGTGTCTCAAAGCATCAACCTATCAAATTGCTTATCTCTGCCTACCCTAAGCGGAAAATGCTCATCTTCGAACTCCATCAAGGCATTGACCTAATAAGTATATACACCAAGTTTGAACATTTTAACTCAATTAGAAGGAGAGTTATTGTGTTCCAAAGTCTCGACCAATCAAATTGCGTATCGCTCTGCTTACCCTTAGCAGAAAATGCTCATTATCGAACTTAGTCAAGGTATTACTGTAATGGAACTATACACCAAGTTTCATCACACTCACTTAATTAGAACTAAAGTTATCGTGTCCCAAAGCATCAACCAATCAAATTGCTTATCTCTGCATACCCTAAGCGGAAAATGCTCATCTTCGAACTCCATCAAGGCATTGACCTAATAAGCATATACACCAAGTTTGAACATGTTAACTAAATTAGAAGGAGAGTTATTGTGTTCCAAAGTCTCGACCAATCAAATTGCGTATCGCTCTGCTTACCCTGAGCAGAAAATGCTCATTATCGAACTTAGTCAAGGTATTACTATAATGAAACTATACACCAAGTTTCATCACTCTCACTTAATTAGAACTAAAGTTATCGTGTCCCAAAGCATCAACCAATCAAATTGCTTATCTCTGCTTACCCTAAGCGGAAAATGCTCATCTTCCAACTCCATCAAGGCATTGACCTAATAAGCATACACACCAAGTTTGAACATTTTAACTCAATTAGAAGGAGAGTTATTGTGTTCCAAATTATCGACCAATCAAATTGCGTATATAGCTCTGCTTACCCTGAGCAGAAAATGCTCATTATCGAACTTAGTCAAGGTATTACTATAATGAAACTATACACCAAGTTTCATCAATCTCACTTAATTAGAACTAAAGTTATCGTGTCCCAAAGCATCAACCAATCAAATTGCTTATCTCTGCTTACCCTAAGCGGAAAATGCTCATCTTCGAACTCCATCAAGGCATTGACCTAATAAACACATACACCAAGTTTGAACATTCTAGCTCAATTAGGAAGAGAGTTATTGTGTCCCAAAAAGTGTGACGGACAGACAGACGGACAGACAGACGGACAGACAGACGGACGAACCCATTTTAATAGTCCCCCAACTTTCTTCGAAAGGCGGGGGACAATTATATAAAAGACAGAACTACCAATACCTCAGGGTCTATAAAATGGACAAATTCTAAATAGATAAACAAATTATTGAAATAAATCTATATGTTAGTCCCCAAATGACCTGGTTACTGTCAAGTAGACATTAAAACCGTATCTCAATAATTAGTTTTCGAGTACAGAAGATTCCTGAGAGAACACAAAAGGTTTCGGCAAGAGATCTTACTTCTTGTCACATACAATTACCACTCAACCCCCCTGGTTTTATTCTGGTAAATAGTATATAAAGATAACTTACATTATACACCGTATTAAAGACAAGTAGTTGTGGTTTATTCTGTGTTTGTACTATATGTTGCAATAGACGGGTTTTATTTAACAAACTATAACCAATAACTAGATGATGTAATATATTGTGAGCTACCCCAGGATCATTTAATGATATCGGCAACAATCCAAACAGATCTCTATAATCAAAATAAATATAATAAATTAAGTTTTTGTATTTCATTTATGAAGAGACTTGATGAAACACAATTACAAAATTGATAGTAATGGAAACAGACTTGAAAATCCTTGAAAATTACACACAACTTCCTTAGTCAGCACTTGGACCTCCTGTTTAGTGAGCCAGAAACATAATCAATGTAAGAGCCACTGAATTAGCATTGGATGTCTGGTATTTTCACCCAGTGCAACAGCGTTTGGTTGTTTGCCAATTGAAGGATATTTACTGATGTATATAGTAATCACAACAATAAATGAAATTCCAATAAAATAATGCTTTGTATGAAAGGTTACCTGTCTCCTTGCAGATGTGACCTTAAAGCTATTTTTAAATCTTTCGAATGATTCTCTGGTAGATATCTGTTAAAAATCATCAATACTTGTTCCAACTGAAATCAAAACAACCACTTTATATTTATTACCTCATAAGGCATAAGAGACATTTACTTTAAAATGAATTTCATTGTAATACAAAGGAAACATTAACATCAAAATCAAGTTCATGAACAACATTAATACTAGGTTAATTCAAATTATTTACCTCTGTTGGTAATTTGTTTATAATTTCTATATCCCCCATATTAAAACCTACAGCTTGAGGTTGTACAACACATTTAATCAATAATTCCCATAAATCTTCACTCCATATATCTTGAGGTATCACCTGAAAAGGAAAATCATATCATTTATTGCAGTATAATTAGTTTATAACTAGAACCATTTAGCATGAAATAGGTTTCGATCCGTTTCAATCTGATTAAACACAGATTCTATTTCTTTTCGATTTTTATAGTTTAAAATATTGGTTTACTTGTCTTTACTACACATGGATCTGGAAGAATTGTTATTGACGTGTTCTGAATGATGAGGGATTAGCCAATGAAACTGTCTGTTACAGCGAGTGTTTGACATGAGGTGCACGGAACTGTGGGTAACCCACTAGAAACATCAATGCTGATTGGTCAATCAAATGTTTGACGTCCTAGGATACAAAGCCACTTATATGATCTCTGACACTACCTTCCAAAACAACTAGTCAGATCTTCATGTAGTGTAGGCCATTGAAAGCATAAAAAAACGAAACGAAATATAGATCTGTATCTTAATCAGATTGAATTCGATTAGCCATTAAAATTATGCTTGTGTTGTAAATGACATCAATTTCATATATACATATATATATATAATTGCAATTCTTGGCAGAATATCAGAAAATTGTACACAGAGCATCAATCATGTAGAATGTTGGTATATTTGTCCTGTAACAATTTAAGAATCAATATAACATAAGAGATTTCTTTACCTTGAAAGCTTCTTTTGGATATTTTCCAACAATAACAGCAACAAAATTCCATAATCTCACAATAACTGTGCATTTATTTCTAAAATAAATTTGGAAAATTGGAAAATGGTGGCAAAATGTCATTGACTTTTAGTCACTAAACATTAATATATGTTGACCCTTTATAACACTAGGTACATGTAAATATTGACTACAGTTCCTTGAAGAAAATTCGTGAAATGTGATATTTCAACAACAGTACATCCCTGTTCCTTTAGTACGCTTCAAATAAGACAAGATATGTTATAAATAGCTTTCGGTATTATAGGCCCATTTACTAGTTCATGCAGACACAACAACTGTGGATGTGACAGGACAGTTTGGGGCGGTCTATGAAGCCCTAGTTAGGGAAGTTTGGGTTGGTATAAGTGATTAAGAGTTGAAGATGATATAAATAATAAATTAAACTCTACCGGTTGTACTGCTCTATTTCAAGAGGTGTAAAAAGATCTGCGTCTACATTTTTCTTAAATAATTTGGCGGCGTCTCCGATCTCGCTTAAAGCAACATGCTTTAAAAAATACTTCAAACTCTCAAATACTTTTGAAGTTTTAGCAGCCTTCTCTGAAAAATAAAAGAAACACCTATGAGCTCTTTTCAAGCAAATTCAATTGATAAAAATCTAAAATACCTGAATCACACAAGCATTTAGTTTTCCTAGACAACATTCTTTGTCTGTCATTGATCTATCATATTCTAGCATTTGACAATCATACCTGATAATAAATCTGATGGTGTTAACAGGCCTTCACCAAAAACCCAGGTATAACAATCTAAAGCAGCTAGTAACATATCAAACCAGTTTAGAGCTGAAGTAAGTGAGAAGACTTCTGATATTTTGATCATGGTAGGACATGCTGAAATACCACTTTTACCATGTGTAGCCGTTCCACCACCTTCAAACCTACAACAAACAAACCAAAAATATTAAAAAATAAATTAAAAACCAGAAGACTTTAATTTTAAGATCACCTACCAAGTACATTTTTAGATTATAAGGATATTTTATATTGACGACAAGAAACATATTCTTGGTCCTTATTAATGATTCTTAGCCAGCCCATCTTTTCCCTATTTAGCCCTTGTATGCATTTACATTCATCAACCTAATAAAGATGTCCAAAGGAACAATTTAATCCCTACCTTGAAATAAAGTGAGGTGCACCACCAGTTTTTAAAAATGTACCAAAATAATCCTTTGTTGCTTTAATTCCTGTAAATAAATATGTTATTTTGCATGAAATTTAAAAATAAAAATAACATAAATACCTCTAGGTAATTAATTAAATGTAAAGATGAATATAGGAATGTCATGGAAACTTACCTGGCACATGTGTACATAATTGATAAACTAATTTCATACAAGCATGTCTACATTCAGTTTGAGGTCGTCCACATTGTCTTGATAACCATCTAACCGCAATATCTAACGTCTTACTACTCCATTCTCTATAAAAATAAACCTCCAAATAATTAATCAATACAAACATGATTCCTATCTATGGTCTAAGATACAGGTATAGCCAGGTTAAATCCCTTTACTTCAGAGCTCTTTAAATTTTAGAAAGTGCCCTAACTTAAGCTGGCCAAAGGGTACAAATGTTTTTTACGTGTATCTGCAAAACACCACCCTACCAGTACCCATTTAATACTAGGTTTACAGGAGTATATGGATAAAGTGTCTCATTTTAGGTACCAAAAGCTTGATGCACAATCAAACTTTTAACAGTCAATCTCTAATGGTTGAGTCATATCCCAAATTTGATGTTTAGGCATAGTTCTTATATCTTTATAAGGGATTATAACAACTTTAGATTCTAATTGGATCATTCAATTTCCAACCTTTTCATCTGAGTCACTTCAAGAAGTTGTAATATTAATATATTGTATCATATACACATACATAAGTCCATAGAATTGAGTATATTATAATCATATTACTTACCTAGGTTCTGGTCTCAGTTTACTTTGTTTAGACAACAAGTCAGCATGGAAAATGATGATTCTTTGTAAATGATCTAAAACTGCAACACACTGTTCTTGCGTTCCTGTATTAAACAAATGACACTATTGAAAACTGATTTTATAAACAAACAGCACTAATTCTCTATCATCTATATTTTTTTACACATTTGAAAAAAATACACAAATAAGTATTACCCAATGATTTCTCATCTTGGTGAGCTAAGCTGAGACTTTCCACAAAATGTACTAAAATCTGGAAAATGTAGCGATCCACCAAACTCTTCTCTTCTCTTAAATAAGAAAAACAAAAAAAGTTAATTCTAGAACACTGTCAATCATTAATTAAATAGTAAAGTAATTGGTAGCCAAATGAAATTAAATACCATTTTTTAAAATATCCCATACAAAATCTATGAAATATTATATCTTCCCTACCTCAATATCTGGTATACATTGTTGAAGGCAAGAGCTGCTCCTAAACGTTTAAAGGCACTTGGATGTAATGCAAAACTAAATATTCTCTTTAACATCGAACTAGTATTAACAGGACTCTTTTCAGTCGCCTTGAAACAAAAATATAGATAACATAAAATAAATAAAAGACAATTGATCATTTTAACAATTTCAACAAATACATTAAAATATACAGACCTTTACAGAAGATTGTTTTAATGACCATTTGAGAAATTCTCTTAAGCACTTAGCACTGAAATCTCTTAAAGCTGTGTCTGATGATTGTATAATACTGTCCTGAAAGAAAGAATTATACATAAGGTTTAATATCCATTTGTATAATACTGTCCTGAAAGAAAGAATTATACATAAGGTTTAATATCCATTTAAAAAAAACAAAGACATTTCGGGACTAACATAATTATAGTACAATTTCATTTCAAAAATTCACTTGCATGTTAGGATCTTTACTGGCGGGAGGAAACTGGTCATGTACAAGTGTGGGATTAAAACCATGCCACTTGACTCAATGACAGAGCTTGTGGTCTAAGGCACACACATTGGGATTAAACCCAAATCAATACATATTGTACATAATTTATGACATAGAACCCTTATCAAAATAAAGAATTTAATATAATTTAAAATACTAACAAATATAGTGTCAAGTAGAGCCATAGTTTCCATACTTTCAGCCATTTTGTTGTTGGTAAACCAATGAATGATCTGCATTGTTAATGGTTCAAATAGTTGCTTGGATACCTGAAATTACAGTTTTATATATATAAATGACTAAATTGTTAGATTTATAAATTAACATCAACAAGTTTCCATCCAAATCAGATCCAGTGATAACATTTCTTGGAATTTATATATATGTGTGTACTGTCACTCATTTATTGTCTGTGTTGTTTTGTGTTTTCATTGGACAGTTAGTGCTGCACTGTCAATTAGACAATGTCTTACTTCATTGAAAACTCAAATTTCTGTATTAGTTTTAAAAGAAGATAGACAAGAAATACATTACCAAAAAATCAATATATCACACAACAGCTTTAAAACATATCAATTCACAAAATATAATGTATGAATTTAGCGAAAGTAAGAGCTGGGCATAAACATGTTCTGCTGATAATTATGTAGTTGACTTTAAGTCCTTGGAAAAACTAGTTTTTTAATTTATAGTTTTGTGTCTTATTTTCGTAGGTTGATGGAGCAGAAACCAAATCTTGGAGAGATTTTTCCATAATCATTGACATATCAAATGAGTAACTTATTGACTAGACCTCTGACAAAAAAAACTTATTCTCTAAGCGACGACTTGCAGTAGCAAAGTAACAGGGGTCAATCTCTTTTCAGTGTCATAATAGAAATTAAACCAACTTTGACCCTTTCTCAGCACAAAATCCCACCATTGCCCGAAACCAATTAAAGGCACATTCATACATTATAAGTATATCTATGAGTTAATTAAAGTAAACACACCAATTCTACATCACATGCTAATTGCAGCATTGCAGGAAATAGTTTCTTGTATATTGCTTCCATAGGATAACGTTTCTGTTGTTCACCAGGCTGCTGTGCACAACGTCCAAGACAATATAAAATCAATGAATGTAATAATTCACAAGCTGCAACTTTTGTCTGTCTGTCACTTGATTTCATTGCTAATTCCACAACATGGGGTAAGAATGGATCTGCATTAGAAATAATTATATATCAAATATTTCAATAATTGTATTAAAAATATATTTATTAGGATGACATGTGACAGTCATTTTATTCGCTTCACTTGGTAGATGTTTTTGTGATTCACTCATTTTTCACTAGGTCTACTAAATGTAGTTTTTGTAAAATGTGAAGAAATAACCAAATAATTGTGTTCAAAACAGCCAAATTAGAGGGTCCAGCTATAATTCTTAGAATGTTCGCATGTAATTTTGCGTTGAGAGACCTGATATGACCCAAGACTAATTTTAAACTTTGTCAACTGGCTTTAAGTGTTAAAGGCTATGAGCCTTTCACACAGAATTTATCAGTTTTTAAAAAATGAAATGGTTTATAGGAGATAGGAGATAAATAGCTAGAAACGAAACAGTGAGGCAGGTGAAAGAAATCTGTGTAAAATCTGCTAGGCCAATGAGCGAGTAATATTGAACAAATATATGAGGAATCCACAGACTCAAGAAGAATAGAAGCTGTATGATTAAGAGTTGTTTTTAACAAATTTCATTCACAAAAATATACCTGGAATTTCTCTATTTACAAGTTAAATATATGCACCATTAATTGCTGACAATACAAAGAGGCAATTAAGGAGAATACAAATGGTCCAAAGCCCCCAAATGGTGTTACTTAAAATAATAAAAAGAACTTGTCTAAACATTGGGGGAAAATGAGGCATATACATCTTAAAGAGAAGAAAATATAACTTAAGGAAATATAGAATCTCTTTAAAAGCTTGTACACTCAAACTTACCAAAGTATATAATAGGTTTCATATCTATAAATGGGATATCAAATCGTAGATGTTTATTAGTATCCCAGGCTATGGCTTGCTTACTTATTTCTTCTTCAGAATTAGCTAACAAGGCATAATTTACACTGCCACCTAGTGATCCAAGATATTGCACAACTCTTTGTTTTACTACTGCTAATTTTGATTCATAGCTCTGAAATTCAAATCTTAAGATAACAATGTCAAAATTTAACCATACCAAACTATCTGATGTTATGCTAGAGAGCTAAAATTATATAGTGCATCAAAAATTTTTTTAGAACAACCTTGCTGGTAACGGAGCGAGAGAGAAATAGGAATTAACGTCCACAAACTAGGTCATTTCCAGACTAACATAATGTTCAATTTTATTTCAATTATTCGCTTGTGGTAGGGGTCTTTAGCAGTGGTAGGAAATCAGAGGCCCAGGAGAAAGCCCACGAGGTAGGACAGACGACCCTACTCCTTGGAACGTACAAATGCTGCTGGTAAGGAGACGATGATACAATGCTATGACAGGATGGGCACTTATGACAGCATTGAAAATGGAGTGTGGTAAAAATACAGGTAAGTGATTGAGGTGTACTAAAAAATATACAACTTATCCCAAATTTAACTAATCATTGATAAATATAACATTATAATATAACAGTAACAACAAAATTATAATTTGCATACTGGACTTTTATATAGCTATTAATCAATACAGCCAATGATAAATATGGTTACTTTGGCAATGTATAATAAAACAAACATTAACATTGTTATTCTGAAAGAGCTTTGTGTCATTAAATAAACATACCTTTTCTGATTCAATTTTTTGCTTTCGTATCAAACGGATTGGAAGTTTCTTCTTCCCTTTACCAGTACTAACAGTACTTTCCACTTTAATTTCTTCTGCACCTGAAAATGCAATTTTTATAATACATGTTTTCTTATCGCAGTTGTCTTCTCCTGTGGCGTTGGGAAGCAATATGATTAATAATTCAATTTTCTGTGGTTTTACACTTCAACTCTTTAGCCACAACTAAGATCATAAGAAAAATGGATTTGTTTATGCTATATATCATCACTAATATATAATATTACCTTTATCAACTGTTTTAATATAATTATCTAAGTATGGTAATATAGCTGAATAATGTGGATGTATTATATGATGAGGTAGATTATGACACCAGTACTCTAGAGCATCAATAGCTATACCAGCTAATGGTAAATAACTTAAACCCAATGACAGTGCAACCTATAATAGAAACCAAAATATTTCAGAATGTGGTGTGAAATACCAATAGTTTTAGAATTTTAACAATGTAAGTCTTTCTTTAGTGGATTATAGTTCGATTTACTGCATAACTTTCCTTCACGATTTAATCATTAAATGAATAATCAAGACTATGCTTTTTATCGTACCGACTTTAGTAATGATGGTCGAGGTATTGCTTAATTCTTAATTCTCGGTTCATATTGGATGAATTTTTCAGAAAATCGCCTTTACATTATCTAGTTTTTAACTATTATAGTGAGAACTGCCAACTCGTTATCTGATCTCCCATAATGTATCTTTAGGTTAATTATCTTATTAATGACAAAATATACAAGTAAATATTTATATATTTACCTGTACTGCAGGAACAACTTCTATCATTTGTTCTGTTATGATCTCTTTAGGTAATGATAATACAAATGTTAAACATGCTGCTAATAAATCATCTTGATATTGTTTCATACGAACTAAAACCTGTAATAATATAACAATACACTTAATATTCAACCCTTGTTTTAATCCCTGCTGATTAAATCAGATAATACAGGGTAAGACAAATGGGGTTTAACTTCCACTCGACACAAACTAGATAATTTCAAGACTGACATATGGTACAATTTTATTTCAATAATTCACTTGCATGTCGGGGTCTTTTACCAGTGGGAGGAGACAGGAGAATCTGGAAAAAATTACAAGATTAGGCAAGAAGCCCTACACCTTGTAATGTACAAGTGTGGGATTGAGACTACTCCACTAGACTCGGTGACAGACCTTATGAACTAAAGTTCATTTATTAGACCATTCGGCCACCAAACTCCCCCATAGATCATAATATTTTTGAACTGAAAAAAATTAAATACTATCACAAGTATCAATTCTAATGAATACTTGTCCATACCTCCTTAGAAAATTTCTTTACAAGTAAATAGCAGACAGCTTTCTGTTTTTCATTTTCATTTGAGTCTTCAGTTTCCATAGCAACATGAGATTTTGAAGGAGATATTGGTGCAACACTCTGTAAAAATTAAATTCTTTTAATACAAACAAACTTTGGAACAATCTCTTAATTTATGAAACATAAAATACACAATTTCCTTTTAAGTTTATGCTTACCTGGAAATATGAGAGTTTGTTGGATATCTTCATACACATAGCAAGAAATTTATAAAATCCACTAACTAGAGGATTTCTGAAAACAGAAAGGAAATAAAAGATGAAGAGGGTGTCAAAGTATGGAAAGAATAATGTGTAAGTAAATGTAAATTGCCACGGTTTGTTGGGATCTTTTCTGTTATAAATTCTACATAATAAGCTAAAATATTTTCATTATTTTGAAACAACCATTTTAAACCTTAGCTATACTATCTATCTTGGAGAGAGAGTAGTATTTTACAGGCTAAGCCTCTTCCCCAATGACATTCAGATATCCTGAATACAAATATTGTTTTAAAAAAAATAACTTACTTGGTGGATAGTAGAATAATATTATGACTAAATGTAAATATCCATTTTTCAAACAGTTCTGTACATTTGGTTGGTAACAGATCTCTGTAATGAAGAAAAACAAGTGTAAAATCAAAGATCAATTTTTCTTGATCGTGAATTAGATGATAAAGAATCACGGTGAAATGAGCAGTTCTATTGTGGTATCAAGTATATACCTGCAGAAATCCACTAAATTGATAAAAACTTGAAAATCTTTAGGTTTAGTGGCTTGAACACCAACGGTTGGATCAGCAGACACATCATCAGTTTCCATAGAAACATCAGCACTTGTACTTGCACCATCTACCTGAAAATATTAAAAAATGAAACAAATGAATATTTAATCAGATCTATTTTACATCATAAAACAGCAACATTAGTTGCCTATTTCTATACATTAGACCTTATTGGGATGGGAATAACAACTATTAGTTTATACAAACATATATCAATACGATCATGCTATACCTGAATACTTACATTCATAAAAGTTATAATTCAAAATGCATTATGTAAATCTGCCTATGGCAGGTCTTTCTTATGGCTTCAAATGTTACATAAATTATAAATTCGACATTTATTCAAATGACAAGCCTATAATCAACTCTCTAGACCATGGGGTGGTTGTGAGTTTGAAATACGATCACCATTTAATATAAAAATGGGTAATGAAGACTATGTATATTATTGTAATTACAATTGAGACTATGTTATTCTTCAAATAGTCATAACTTTGCTCAGAATGAAGTAAATTGACTGAAATTTTCAATATATTCCCATTTCATTATTTATTTGTATCTATCATAGCAAGACGTGTCAGTTCTTTATCTAAATCTTACATAATGTATCTTTAAATTTAGATGGTAAACAATTTGTTAAATCTGATCACCTAACTCCCTATTTTGTATGTAGGGAGAAATCACTTCTCCTTAAAACATGAGCCTTGTTTGTGCCATGGTATAAATCTGTATTAAACGAATGTGTATCACATTAAATAAATTAGAATAAGCATATATTTCATGCCTACTAACCTGTTCTGTAAGTTCTGTAGATGATGTCGATGTCAGATCTAACTTATTCAGTACTTTCAAAATGGCAGTCATTAGTTCATTATAAACAGCGTCCGTTAATTGTGTTCTTTCCTCTATAGAAATACCCAGAGTACTCAAATCCTAAATATTAAAATAAAATTAGTAATTACAAATTATTCATCTAATTCAAAATCAAAGAGGAATCATCACTCTCACCAAACAGGTATATAAATATTGTAATATAATTTAAATTAACTGTAGACTAATTAAAAATTATCAAAATTCTAGAATAAAAAACTTAATTTACAATATTTCTCACAAGCATTTGTTAAACTCCTTGAAAACCACTAAAAGACAGATTGATAAATGCAAAAATGAACTGTCTTATATCTCAGGGACAGCTTTGACAATTTGTCTCACATTTTGCATACATTCATGATGTCACTGTATAGCCAAATCAGACCCAAAATATTTTTTACTAACCAGCAAAGACCCCCAAAATGCTAGTGCTTCTTCAGTTTAATAAGATAACAAACTTAGGAATACTTTTTGAAAGCTGTCCATCCATAATCTCTCACCTTGATTTTAGCACTTTCTAATAGATGAGTCCAAACATCCAGATAATTTCTATATGAAATATTTTTTTCTTTAAATGTATCAACTGCTGTCAAATCTTCCTCTGTTTGTTCAGTTTCTAATACAATAGGATGAGAGCAGGTTCTGATTACACTCTGATACACTGGAAAAAAACAACAATAATACAATAGGATGAGGGCATCATTTGATTACACTCTGATACACTGAAAAAAAAACAAACCAACAATAATCCAATAGGATGAGAGCATGTTCTGTATACATTCTGAAACAATGAACTAGACATTAGGATTACAATAGGATGAGATCATGTTCTGATTACACTCTGATACAATGAAAATTTCCCACACTACATCATGTTCTGATTACAGTCTGAAACATACAGTACAACAGATGGTCTGAATACAATGAAAAAATATAATGATAGATTAGAATAATATAATACATTGGTCAGACATATGAAACACTGAAAACATGACAATTGTTTTAAATAATGATTAACTCACCAACTCCTGATAATACTTGATGAAATGTTGAACCTTTAGCCATTAAAGACAGTAAAACATGTATAACAGATCTAATACAGCTATAATGTATTTTCTCATTTATAGATGGTATATTCTCAAGTTGTAAAACCAAAAGATGTTCAACAATAGACGCAAATGTGTCTGAAACCTAAAATAAAAATACATTTGTTCATTTCATACCGATGGAAATTATTTTTCAAATAACTCAGTTTAAACAGAAATACATTTATCTCACCAGGTTTGAAAGCAATAGGTATTTTTCCCCTTTTATCATGCTGAACAACCTATTAAAATGCAGAAGTTTCAATGACTGAAGTCTCTTGAGATGTAAATATGGTTTCGTATTTGTAAGACATAATCCTGGAAGTTGTCATTAGAAATTGTCAAAATAAACACTTATCTTCCTTTTACTTAAAGTAACCTCTAAAATGTTACCAAGAAATTATGGACAGACTTATGGAGACAAATTACACAGAATATTTATATCACCTACAGTTCTACCCTATTTACCTCATTGACTTCATTGATTATATTGGCTAATGCTTCAAGGTAACTATGTAAACTATGCAATTTATCCTGTAAGTCATCTGTATTTCTATAAAATAAAAATATAAATAAATAAAAAATATTATCTTTCAATATCACCCATATATTTCTACAATTTTTTATAGGTTATATATGCATGTAACATTACGAAATGCAATGAAATGGGGTTTAACGTCCTACCGTTTTGCTCTGAATTGAGTTAATGAAGGCGGATGAAACATTAAAAAAATGTTCTTCTTAATCTTACCCAAAGAATTGTTGTTCACACTTAGTTATCATTTCACTGAACATAAACTGAACATCATTGGCTTTTAGAAAACTTTTACATGGCTGAAAAATACAATAATGCATAATAAATATTTTTAAAATTGATTAAATTGGGATACAATCAGATTATGCCACAAGTATACCTATACAATACAATCTATTATCTACATATAACTAATATTTGAAATGAAATTAACCATCCTACTTTTCTGTACTGACTGGGGTAATGAAGACAACCATACACTATGCAGTGTGCTATGAAGGAAATTTTGACAGCAGCGCTACAGCTTACTCTTACTGTCAATGGGTTCTTTTACGTGCATACCAATGTGTACATAGAATCTTGGGTTTTTGTCCCATCCAAACAACTAGACATTGTTCTTTGCCAGACCCTTCATCCCGCACTACTGACAAGGGGAAACCATGTCAGAAAATCCTGTGGAATTTATTCAGCCAACAGAGAGATTGAACCTTAGACTTTAACTATTTTATTGTAATTCTGTACCATATTTGAGAATAATAAAACACATACATAAATTTTAGATTTATGACAAACTGTACATGTGTACTTGTACATGTGTACTATTGAAACTATAACTTACAGCTGCCAGAAGTCCATAACCTCGTATAGCTAAAGATATCTCTTTACTGTTAGCTTCACTAGAATTCATTATACTTCTAAACTGTTGCATGAAAAACTACAAAAAAAATTATACATTAGGATCTGTTAAATGGGTATGATTACTTTCACGGAAAATAAATGTAATTAATTTATATGGTATTGTATTGTATTTAATTATAAATTAATTATCACATATCGCACTTACTTAGAGCAAAGTGTATTACAGCAACATTAGCTGACCTCTTTGACACAAAATATGTATAACTCCTAATATTTAACTTTGTAATACCTTAAACACAGCTCCTTTAATCAGACCTTCTCCAGACTTTTGGACAAGCATCTCGGAAATCTGAAATTAAAAATATTAAAAAAACATTTTGAGTTATTTGCAAAGATTCTGCAGGTAAAACCAAAATATGTACAAAATCTAATATGTATATGCTTGATCTAACTGATTAGCAATAGCAATAATATTTAATGGAAAATCATTTAATTTACTGTACCTCTTTTAGAAAAGCCTCCATTGCAGACATGCCTATATTCAGCACCTCTCTATTACGATGATGACTCCAATGGCATAATCTTTCATACATTACCTGAAAACATTAATAGAAATAAAAAATGTACACCTTTGTTTTTGTATTACTATGTATCTATTTTCAGCTCATTTCATTAAATGCTTATTTTACAATTTGTATAAACTGTAAATCTTTCGAATCAATATTTGATTTCGTTAAAGTAATATTAGTATGTATTTCAATGGACACAAAAAATAAATCGCAAATTCCATTAGTCTTAAAGATACTTTCCAACAAAAAGTATTTATTGAATGGTCATTTACAATAAAAGTATGGCAGTTTTGGTTTTTTGGGGGATAAACCTACATATTGTGGACAGACGGACAGGGGCAACGACAATATACTTCCACATGAAAAGGCACAACTAATGTAATAGCTTGATGTATGTACAAGCCTGGAAATAATGGTTTTAGAGGTACTAATGAAATAATACCTGACATTTTCAACTTACAAAAGACAAATCAGTGCTGGACAAAATGACAGGCACCAGAAATTTAGTGCCTGACAAAGGCTGAATCTGTGCCTGACATTGTCAGTGACAGGTACCTTATTTCCAGGCTTGTGTGTGTACAAAGTTTCAACAGGATATCTTGAACGGTTTATGAGATATGCTCCGGGAAAGAAATCGGTTTGGACTGTCAGAACGGAGGGAACCAATTTCAATATCTGTCCCTAACTTTGTTTGGCACAGGATAATAAATTATTGAAACAATTTAGTCCCTAAATTGGCCATCCAAATTAATTCTTGTTTTACAATGCAATTACCTGATAATCATCGATAAAGAATTCTCTTAACTGGCTGGCATGCTTTGAAAATAAAATTAATCCTGCTTTCGGTACTTCATAACGTGACAAGTTAATAGAGGGGTCTATTGCCATTTTAGCATACTTGTATATGTCGTAACAAGAACCTGCAAACATAATATTGAATGATTTAATATATTCATATATAGATGACACATAAAAATTATAACCATTCACAAAATAAAAACACAAATGAAGGTTTCCAAAGACACTAAAATAATAAAGGATAGGTTATCTGGACACAAAACATAAAGATTGTTGACTGGTGATTTTTTTAGCAACTAAACGGCAAAATCATTAATATATTGTGTAATATCATTGAAGTACTGAAAAGATTCAACTTTATAATCAAGGGCAATAAATCTATAAAATTGTGACCTCTAGGGTGTCCATTAGCTAAAAACAATCAGGGGCCAAAATCCATGGTCAGATATTTGCTATTTTTGAAAAGAACTGTGATCATTAAGAGATATATCTATATTTCAAGTTTCGTCAAAATCAGAACAGGGGCAACGGCATAATACTTTCACATGAAAATATGAAATTGATTAAATGATGACTTTCACAAGATTCTATGATCAAGGGGAATATTATAAACATTATCATTCATATATACATTCTTATAGGGAGCAATCCAGTTTGCAAAGTGTTTACAAGAAATTATTGCTGACAGACAGATGCGTGACAGCAAGTAACAGTTCATTGTGGATGAGAAAAAAAAAAAATGTTTACCATCTTCTGAGCTTTGTGTAAAGTTTATCAGATAAGCTGTTAATCCACTTAAACATCCACTGATTACTGTCAGTTCAGGTTTTTTTGTTTTGGCCGTCATCTATAAGGTAAAGACATAAGATTTGTGGTAATAATTAATTTTGAAGAGACAAAATGCTTGATCACTATTTTCACAATCTATGAGTTGTTTGAGAATTAAATGAAAAAAAAAAAAGATGTCCATACCTCTTGTTTTAGTGCTGATTTATATAAATCAAGTAAACGACTAGAATATGTCATCATATGTTCTGGATAAACTTCTGCTATTACACCTAACAGATAGTAAATACTACCTTTTACTGTAAAAAAAAATGTCAAAATATCTAAAGACCAGTACAGATTAGATAGAAACAATGACAGTACATAAAAATTATATCTAACATCAATTAAGTCAAAGGGCCTAGATTTCATTTAAAGAAAGGTTAGATGGCTTTTTGTGGGGAATTTTTCACAAAATATTGGACATAAAAAAAAATGATAGAAATTTGACTTTAAATAAATTTGTCACCTATCGTTTTTTTTCATCATAAGTCTTCCACAAGAAATTTGACTTCTCTCATCTGACCCCATTTCTGTGTGTGTGTGTGGTACTAGATACTACAAAATTTTCAATTTATAATCATTTGACTAAAAGGTTTATTATATTAGTCAGTAGGGTTTGTGAGTCAAAAGAGCATACCTGAGGCTGTAAGTTTTGAACCCTTTGTTAATTCCATAAAAAATTTATCAATCAGTTTTTTTATCTGCAAATCTTCTCCCAAGTCCGTCCCAACACTAAGTTCTAGAATCTACGGAAAAAATCATTCAATAACATAACGTACATATATTATTCTGCAACATAATCATTTTATTAATAAAAATCTAAAACCTAATTGTGAACTGAAGTCATTTTTCTGCCATCTTCCTAAATTCCAATTACTGAGAATAATGCATACACAAATTACAAGAAACATATTGTTTTATTGTACAATTGATTTTAATTTACCAGATGTTAATTTCAGGTATTAAGTATTTAAATAACCATAATTAAGTACATTTTTCATATCAAATACGGGAAAACACTTAATTTATTAGAATGAATAATACAATTAATGGTAGCCTATATAGTTATCAAATAGTGAGATCCGTACATATATATTTCAAAGGCTTATAGAACAGTCCACGGGCTACTCTAAAGTTATAGCAAGACTCTTACATATTATACACAAGGATATAATATAATTTTGGGGGGGTCGAGGCCATAGTGAAGATCTATCTAATAATGTACCTTGATAAGAACAGGTAAGGCAGCATTTCTTATCTTTGCAAATCTATCAGTGGAATAATTGAGTATGCACACTTCCTGAAAAAAATAAAAGTATGGTCAATCAGTCCTGTTTACTGATAAATATATAATAATACTCTGGGAAAAAAAGTATCTTAATCAATTTACAATTCAAATTCAAAAGAATCAATTCATTCCTACCTTGATTTCAACAGCATAGGGGATAATCTTTTTATCCACTTTGTGTATAAAACCAGATAAAAATTCCAATAATCCATATTTAGCTCCAGAACCTTGATACTATCAAAAATTCAAAGTAAATTATTACATGTAATAATTGTTTTGGTCTTGAACTCATGCTTAGCAATCTTGCTCAAAAGTCACGAAAATGACATTTGTGAAATAAAATGAATAATTGCACTGTGATATGATTAAATATATCAATGATTATCAATATAAAAATAATCATACAAAAGAAGAGAGTCTTTTCTTATTTTTCGACATCGACTCTTAAGATCAATTGACATGACAATTTATGAATATTGATGCTAGCTCGAGGAAACATGAGTTTGTTAAAGGGGAAGACCAACGATTTTCAACAAGGTTTCCATAAATCCGAAATATATATTCAGAAAGAATCCCCTCTGTAACAAAAGTAAAAAAGTTTTTGTGAACGAGAAATTCATTTTTTATTAAAAACAGAAGTGACATAGTTGGTTCAACACGCTCCATGGGCTCTATAGAAAGCATACAGATTTGGCATATGTCTACTGATGTATTGTATTCACGTCCCGTCCTTGGGACAAAAATCTTGTGAAATAGACTGTTTGTTAGGATATTATAAACACTAATTGTTGTTTTTTTAACGTTTAGTACACAAAGCCGTCACATAAATTCGCTAACACTGAACAGTACGCTGTGGCCCAATTCACACCGCATGGCTAATTATATACATCACGTGGTTTGATTGACAGCTTACAAGTGACATATATATCATCTGCTTCAGTGTTTTTGTGCTTGTTGACAGCGTTTTTCAACATAAACAGACAAAAATTATGGGCTCGTGAGACATATAATATAGTGCATTTTGACACACGATGTCAACATGAGCTGCTTTTCCGTTTTTCTTCTATTTCCTCTTGAGAATGAGTGGGCCCGATCGTTTATACGGCATTACTGTAGACCCATAGAAGAGATATTTTATATTCCAATACGTTGACAAACTTTGGAAATTGATATATTTATTTGAATATGCTTGTGTCACAAGTCCATTAAAATAAATACAAACACTGTCAACAGACTCAGCACGCATAACAACATCGAAGCAGACGACATACATCTCACGTGTAAGCTGTCAATCAAACCATGTGTGAATTGGGCCACAGCGTACTGTTTTGTATGAGTGACTTTACGCTATGGCTTTGTGTACTAAACGTTAAAACACCATAAATTCGTGTTTATAATATCCTAACAAACAGCCCACTCGATAAGATTTTTGGTCCAAGGATGAGGCGTGAACACAATACAACAGTAAACTTATACCAAATCTGTATGCTTTCTATGGAGCCCAGTGAACATGTTGAACCAACTATGTCACTTCCCGTTTTAATAAAAATTAATTTCTCTTTTACAAAAACCTTTTTTACTTGTGACGTTGTGTTACAGGGGGGATTATTTCTGAATTATATTTAAGATATATGGAAACCTTGTTGAAAATCGTTGGTCTTCCCCTTTAAAGTAAAAGCATGAGCTGTTCAACAAGAATATATCTTTTTTTTTCATTTTTAGGTTTAAACTGAACAATTTTTTTTAATAATTTTCTAACCTCATTCTTCTTTGATATCTTCTGTAGATAAGCTATTATTCCAATTTCTTTATCAAACAAAACCGAACAACAATAATCTAAAATAAAACAAAATGTTTGATAACAAGTTTGCTTTACAATACCTCTTGGACATCAGTCATGTTGATTTAAAAAGTTCAAACATACATATAGGTGTTTCATTTATTGCATGACCAATATGAATGATCTTATTCTACATCCTTTTAGTGTGTGGATTACAAATCTAAATTTCGGTTTCACACTTTATGTACAAATCATACAATATTTAGGCCTTTTTTTCATTAAAAATTGTATTTATATTTACTTTCAATGATAAAATTTCCTTAGTTGAGAAATAAATACACAAAATGTAAGGTCTTAAACAATCCAGTAGTCAAGTTTTAAACTAGTTTTAATTGTCATTCTCCACAGGGGTTTTGGAAATGTATTTGATCACCAAAACTCGGAACACTTATTTGACAGTACTCTTCGGTAGGCTGTTGCTGCAGGCCGATCAATCCCCACAGGTATTCTGGAGATATTCTTATCAAATAAATGTCTACAGGATTCTGAATCAATGGGAGAGAGCAAACATCATTTAAATTAATGTAGTGGTTTATTTGTGATACCAGTAGCCCACCCGGTATGTACATGTATATCAATTTAGTATACACTGAAACAATTTATGCAAGAGGTGGGAATATCAAATCAATATCAATGTTAATACAGAATATAGTCTGACAGTGGCACACCTTTTCATAGAAATCTATGTGAATTCTCGATTGCAGAAACAGCTACACAAATTCAGACTGATTTTGACTAGGATGATTATAATTATAATTATGATATAGAATAATATAATTATTATGGATGCGTATGATAGTCTGACTATTAGTATTACACAAAGAAAACTTTTAGATTTATAGCTAGCACTAGGTTTAGTAGGAGTGTTTTCTGAATTGCTTATTGCTCAG
Organism: Patella caerulea; assembly: GCA_036850965.1. Taxonomy (NCBI): domain Eukaryota; kingdom Metazoa; phylum Mollusca; class Gastropoda; family Patellidae; genus Patella; species Patella caerulea. The sequence continues at coordinate 13,325,709 of JAZGQO010000014.1, read as the reverse complement.
TTTGCAAGTCTTTTGTAATCACTGATGCCTTAAACTTGGGTTTTTAAGTTGTTTTTTGTCTATTTTGGCGGGCCAGAAATTGATTTATATGTTTCAAATACCGGGTGACAGTTCATAATCACCTATATCTTTCAAAGAAATCTCGTGTAAGCATATCTGTGTTATGTTCCCTACAACAGTTTCAGCTTGATCTCTTTCAGCTTCACCAGAAGCTCCCAAACTTTTGTGCAACGACCATAAACTTTCTTCCAGTAAGCCGGTCGCCATCTTTTGTAAATAAAGGTCACGTGATCAAGCATTTTGGATAACTCTTGCAAACTTTACATAAAATATAATAAGGAAGACACTTTCATTTAACGAAAATTTGAAGTGGGCGTTATAACTCACAGATTTTTATAAATTAAAAAAAAGTGACCTACATAAAGGACAGATAAAATGTTATAGATAATTAGGCATGTACACATCATCATTTGGTTACTGTGTGTTTAACGTAGCCTACATTGATACAGTCTAATTACATAGCGCGAACGCAAACGCGGATTTTCGTCTGGAATTAGTGGAATGCTCTAGCCTAGTTGTTTTTAGAGGCCCGTTCATACAGAGCGCGAACCCGAACCCAAACATATACCCAAATGCCCAATCACATTGAGTGTTAAATGATAACGATACAAAGCATCAGGGGCCTTATTCACGAAATTTTAACTAAGATAAATTCGAAATTTTAGTTATTTGATTGGATAATATTAGATTGATTTTATTTCTTAGCCAATCAAAACTGAAGTATCTACTAAAATTTGGATTTTATCTTAAGTTAAGATTTCGTGAATCAGGGCCCAGGGGCGTAAATGTGGGGGGGGGGGTACACCCCCGGCCAGCCACCAAAATAGTCGGTCGCAAAATTAGTGCAGTAGGTCGCAAAATAGGGGTAGTCGGTATCAAAATAAGTACTCACTGTATATGTCACGCTACTCACGCAAAACTTAAGTATAAAAATGTTCGGTCGCAAAATCAGTGCAGTCAGTCGCAAAATAGGAGCAGTCAGTATAAAATAACCTTGTCAACTTATCATGTTTGAAAATATGCTGTGTTTCACTCTCATTCTGTTGTGAGTAGTTAATCTAACAACAAAATTTCACCCAGGGAGAAAAATAGTCGGTCTCAAAATAAGTGCAGTCACTGCAATCGGTCTCCAACACAATGCCAGAATAGATCCCAATAGGTCCCCCTATATATTTGCGTGAATCCGTGAGCCTAAATTGCATACGTCACTCTTATTCTGTTGTGAGTATGTTGGTCTAACAACAAAATTTCACCAAGAGAGAAAAATAGTCGGTCACAAAATAAGTGCAGTCACTCCAGTCGGTCCCAAAAACAATGCCAGAATAGATCCCAAATACTATGTATTTGCGTGAATCCGTGTGCCTAAATTGACAGGTAGGCCTAAGCCTCAAGATTTTGTCCCATTTCTTTTCAACCCCAGCACCCAAAATTTAAAAGCTCGGTTACATATCGGAAATTTTTTCGCAGCTGCGGCGCGATTCCATTATAACATCATTCTTCTGCTGGGTTACATATCTGAATTTTTTTTTTGCGCCTGCGGCGCTTGATTTCATTTTAAAATCATTCTTTTACTTCTCAGATACTGTCTCAGCACTATCATATTCTCATATTCACGATTATAGTGAACTTCCCAGATGTAGTTCCACTGGTGTATGGGGCGGGGCGTCAGATTGTACAGATGTTATGCCAACTCTTGCAAAACACATCTGGAGATTCTGTCCCATTGACTGACATTTCTGTTACACTCGTCCAAAGGAATTTCTCCCAGCAATGACCTCAAGTGCCAGGATATTGAATTAATTTTTCAAAAATTTTCGCAAATTACTCAGTGTTATAGGCACCAATAGTTACTATAATGTAACGATAACTATAGCTGGCCTGAAGTATGACGGAAGGCATCAGTAGTGGAACCATTTCTAAGGCACCACCACTGATATGACATAAACTATATGTGAATTAAAATAAAACTACTTTCCGACGAGACAACGATCGGCGAACAACTAATTATATAATAATATCTATGTTCTACCGGGGCGCTCAATGTTATAGCTAGTATTTTGTTTACTCGTTCGTGTTCACAAAATGCTTTACAACAGATTTGAAGGTATATAGAGTTCTCTTATGGCTATAATGCTTGACTGTAAATTTGAATAAAATGCGTTAAAAACAGTAGACTGGATGAAATGAAATGAATTGGGGTTTAACATCCTACTCTTTTGCACCTAACCTGGGCTAATGGAAGACAGAGTAGACTAGATGTATATAGCGTATTGCAAGATCTTCGGAAATAAGGGTTACCTTGGTGTTGCGTGTATGTTTGTCACTGAGCTTGTCTTATTACAAGTTGGTACACTGGGAATAAAGATCCAATATATACAATTCATTGGACTGGGTAAATAATTTTAACTCGGATGTATAACACGATTCGGTGCGGAAAAGCACATGGCAAACGACGGAACTCAACCCCGTTCAATAAGTGGTAGACCCGACAAAATGGTGGAACTTTCTTTGACCTCAAGAGAGAATTTTAAAATTCTACCTCAATGTTGATCTTGACTTGCCATGCAGCATTAAGAACTGGGGCCATTGGATATTCACAGTGCACAAGTACCTTAAAAAATACATTTAACCCACTTATAAAAACTTAAATACACACGTTATAAATTGGGATTTTTTATTATACAAAATTCAAAAACATATAAAAACTGTATTCTTTAAATTCACTTTAATGTAAAAATATGTGGCCAAAAATAAAATAAAATAATAGGCCTACCCATATATTATTCAATATAAATTCAGGATTGTGGTTCTGTTTATAAGCTTTAAAATTCATTATTGTATAATATATAACGATTTTAAATGCCCAAATAATAATAAATAAATAAGTAAATATATATATATATAGTATACCCCCATCTCCCCAACAATCCATGCCTCTGCTAGCCCGGTTGGAGAAGAACAGTATGACGTTAAAAACCCTTTTCCTTTCATTTCATTCATTCATTCATGCCGTAAATCAACATTTATATGAATTAACACCTTAAACAACTTTCATACACGCTTTTATACAATTAAATTAACACTTTTAAAAGCATACAATTGACATCACGCTTAATAAAAGTCTGACAAAAATGCAGTCGAATTCACGCTTGATACCACCCTTACAAACATATTATTCCAAAATAGTAAACTATGATTTGGCGTTGATTCTTTGACTATTAAAATACAGGTTTACGTTCGCCCATTCTGGAACACCAATGGGCTCATGAATTAAAGCCCAGCCAGAGACATCCACGGGCCCATCATACACAGTTTCTTCGGCCCAGTTGATAACATATTGATGGTGAGTTTGGTCGAGGTCATCAATATGTTCTATGGTAGAGCAAGGTCTTCTAGAACAATTATCTCGGTCAAAATCTAACCCGGGTATCAAAGCCCAGTCAGGGACATCTACGGGTCCATCATACATTGTTTCTTCAGCCCAGTTGATAACATATGGATGGTGAATATGGTCGAAGTCATCGATATTTTCTCTGGTAGAACAATTCTCGTTCGGATGTCGATCAAAGTCTAAACCCGATATCAAAGCCCAATTAGGAATATGGTTCTTCATAGGAAATTTCGTCAGCCAAATTGACCACCGAATAATCTTGGATTTCGGTTTAAGTTCAGCCGAAAAGTGGCGTCCAATTCTTCGTCCCAATTCTCAGTTTTGTCATTGGATGATACTGATGGTGACGAAGATGATATAGATGATGACCTTGGAACACCCAATTCACAAATCTTCTCGTACCCTTGGTCTGATTTCTTATAGTAAGATACAACTGGAAAAGTGGAAATCATTTTAATAAGCAACGAAAATAAGAATAGAAAATATTCACATAAATAAACTAATAAAGTAACAATAAACTTCGCCCTGTCAATAAACTAAAAACTGAAAGCCGTAGATTTTATAAGCCATATTTATTTGTTGTATTTAATAAAGTTGTCAACTGGCTGACTTTGGTCTGTGACTCTTGCTATCGTTTCCAACACAGAGTAAATTACACTTTATAGTTCAAACTTATTTAATTTAAAAGAAGTAAAAAAATATATATATTCTGAACCTACTGTATAATAACAGATCTAGTTTGCGTTTGTTCTAAACTCAACGATTAAAATATTGCATTAAAATATTGAGTTTTTCAGGGGTTATTTTTCTTCAGAATTTTGAAATTAAGTGAATATACTTACATTATAGTCATAGTTAATGTCACTTTTTTTATCTGGATTCACAAAAATGTAGAAAATGTAATTAATTTCACAGAATTGTCACAGAGCGCCTTTCTCTTAGCAGATAAAATAGCTCAATAAATTGATAATAGAACAATAACATGACGTTTTAGCTATTGTGACGTCATAGTTAAAAGTGTCAAAAACTTTATTTAATTTTGTCGAATCTGATTAATTTTTTAAAAAAGAAATTCCTTAGAGGAAAATTATTCTTTGAAACTTTTTACCAAAATCTATCATTTTTGTTGAATTTTCCAAAGAAAAGGAGCTTGTTAACCAAACGCAATTTCTCCAAACCTTTAAAGAGGCATTATTCAAGAGCTATCGCAGGCCTTTCTTTGAGGATTGGCGGAGCTAGGAGTCCACCTTCCAGGAATTTGGAAAAATCGGGATGTTACTGGTCAGAGAGAAAGATTGTTGCTGGAAGCTCCGTTAAATTTAATAGTAAGTGCAGGAGGACCGCACCACACGCAAAACAAAAATTTATGTGCTGTTAACTTGCCGTTATATTTAACGGCGGTGTTTGGCTCCGTCATTATATCTGTTTTAACTATGGCATTAGTGGGCTGTAGCAAAAAGGCATAAATGTAGATGCGGGGTGGTTATTCCATTTTCTTTAAGATGAAAATCTAAAGCTACCGAATTACGGGGAACTGTAGGAATGACCCATAATATTCTTATTTTCACTACAGATTTATGTCAAAATTTCTTAAAGAAACGTAGCTAAAACATTTCAAAATTTTTGCTTTGACTTGACACGTTAGCAAGGTAACGATCCGTTAGAGTTCAACGGATCGTTAAAATAACTTAGGTTTGAGCAATCGGCCACTGGTCATTAAAGAACGATGTCTGCCGATATTTTGCGTTCAGCGACCTTCCGTTCCGAGTTACCGTCCCACATTGCCAAAACCTTGTGAACCTACCGATTTTAACGGATATTTTTCGTATAAAGTGGGAAGCATTATGACCAGGAGAGGACATGTCTGAGGATATTCCGTTTTCAGCGACCTTCCGTTCCCGAGTTAACCCATCCGCCATATTGCTGACAACCTTGTGAACCTTGTGCGGATTTTCAAAAAAAAAAAAAAAAAAAAAAATTGTGGAAAGCATGGTGGTCATGAAATGACAGTGTCTGCAAATATTCCCTGTTTCGCGAACTACCGTTCCCAATTTACTCCCTCGCACTTTGCCGAATTTTCATAAGCCCACATTTTCATGGGGAGTAGGCCTATTTTGTCATCACGTGTCTCCGCCCGTCCATCGACACTTTGTTGCGGGCATGCTAGAGGTCACAATTTTCATTCACTATGAAAAGTGGGTGTGAGGTGGGGTTCTAGGAAGAGGGACCAATACAACAGTTATTAGAGACTTTTGGCTAGCGTAAAATTTCTTGTGCGTATCGCGTATCCTTATAGATTTTGTGTGACGTCATCAATGTGTGTGTCAAAGATTTTTTTTTTAAAAATTAATTTTTTTTTTTAATAACTCAGCAGTCGGCGAATGACTTCACACACTCCGAGAAATTATAGGCAAGGCACTTGACTGGTACTGATAGTGATCTTGGTAGATAACTGACATCATGCTATACAGAACTAAGCTCAACTCAATGATGCATACGTACGCGGCGCAAGAATCTGCCAAAACTCTAAAACTAATCTGACGCAACGTGTGACGTATACGATAAGGATACGTGATACGTGTGATAGAGTGATTTTATTTATTTTATGGGTATTTTAATGGGATCACAATACTAATTTAATCTTAGATAATATGTTACACATCACTGCTTCTTTAAACTATCCTGTCCTATACACTCTTCTTAAAGGGGTTTCCAGTGAGTTCGAGTTCACTCAGCTCACTGGTAGTTTATTTCAACTTTGACCTGAGGTTTTCTTAGTTTTGTATCATCATCACTATGGTCACTTCTTAGGAATGATTTCATGAAGGTCAGAGGATATTTTCATCCTCTGTAATTCATGGTTAGTTTGTGTTTAATTTTATAGAGTTTTGTAGTTGAATCTTCTTCAATTTAGTCTAATATAGTGTATTATTAAGAGCAGGTGTTTTAATAAAGTTCCAGTGATAGAATTTAAAGGTATGTGTTAATATTTGATTTAATAGTTTTTATATTTCATTGTGTAATTGGTCTTTGTTAAAGTGGCGGCCATGTTAGTTTTATTGGTAAAGTTTTCAAATAAGTTAAAGTTAGTCTAGTTTTTATTAATTACATTGTGCAACTACATCTTATTTATACATATAGTCAATAATAATAACGCTATTTAAAGCATTTCGCTTTAAATCTACATTTATTACTTTCATACAAGTTATATTATTTTATTACAGACTTCATAAGGTACTTCACCTTTGTTAAAGTCTGGTAAGCCAGGAAAACCCCTTTTCAGGGTAAGATATGTTATGATTTTATTAATTAGCTTTATAATAATTAGGAGCCTACGAGTTTCTGCATATGTTAACAGGAGGTAGTTTTACCTTTATAGATCAATATTATAGATTAAGTATAAGTAAATAGTAATTAGAAGTGTTTTATTATTAATATGTAATATATTATTTTAATGAATATGAACGCATTGATTTTTATATGTTTGATTGTATTATTTATATTATAAATGTATACTTTCAGGGTTTTTCTTTACTGGAATAAAGTTGTTAAACTGAACCCTTGTGTGGTCGCTTTGTATAATAATTTGACCCCCTACAACATTTGGAGCCCGATAGGGGACCACAACAGTTAAACCTAATTAAGAGGTACAACATTTGCAGTCTGGTAATGGTTTACAGTACACAGTGTGGTGCGAATTGATCAATCATCTCGACACCAGTCAACTTCATCAGTGAGCTCACACGCGTGCGCGTTCGCGAGATCAGCTTCAAGTTCAACAGCAATAGCAGTGACATTAACTTTATTTGTGTATTCATTTCTGTTTTGTGTTCCATGTGGATTATTATAAGGATATCTATGTAAGGTTCGTTACAATTTATTTCATTTTCATATATATATATATATTAATAAGTATTGGTATGTGAATTATCTCCCTTTACATAAGCTTTATTTATTATATATCTATTTACTTTATTTAGTTTAGATTCATAAGGTACCTGAAATTACTATATTAATTAGTGTATGAAAATAATATTTTCCGCTAGATATTCAGTCAACCTGTAGTATTTGCATTTAAGTCTTATTTAGTGAAAATTAGAGCATTTGAAAATTTTGTGTCTTAAAACTTCGGCCATTTTGTTTGCGTTTTCAACTTCCTGTTGACATATATTTATTTATAGCTACTTCCTGTTAACCTACATTGGTACTTCCTGTTCACCTACATTTAGCAACTTCCTGTTTTCCCATTGTATTCACTTCCTGTAAGTTTGTATACAATTTTCTTTTAAAATAAAAACATTATACATTTACATTAGGAAATAAACATTAGTACATTACAAATATTACATACATTTATACGGTACTTATAAATTGGTGTTTTAAAATCTAGTTAGGTGTTTGTTTTCAGACTTCAATTTTGTTTTTCAGAATTAGAATTTTTTCGTTTTCAGACTTTGTAAATTTAACTTTATTTTGGTCTTTACTTTCAATTTGTAGATTTTGATTTTCAGATTTTGATTTTTGAATTTGAACTTTGAAGATTTTTCGTATTTGAACTTGTGTTTGAGTTGAAAGGGTTTGTTTATATTTGAGTTGATTGTGAATTGAAAGTTTTTGTGCATTGAAGTTTGGACTTGAGTTTGTGGGAATTTATTTTCAGGATTGATTGTTCAGCATTCTTGTTTTGATACTTCTTCATTGTCTATATTGTTTCGACTTTTCATTTTGTTGTCATACATTTGAAAAGTATATTTTCTTGTATTTGTATGGAAGGTTTTGTCTTTTGAACTTCGACGTATATATATTCTACTCTGATCTTTATTTTTCCGTCTTCATTTCCGTCTTATACCACTGCACTTAACCACTAACTAACAAACTGCACTTATTCATTTATTTGATTTATATTGAGGGTTTGGTTTGAATATTGATGTCATTGTTGAATAGTTTTATGCATTGATTGTGGGATTATTTATTTATCAGTTTGGTATTTCGAATTTTGTTTCGAAATTATTTTCAGTTTATGCAGTGTTGATTTGATTGTGATTTTTGTTGTTCTTACTTGGTCGTTTGACTATCAACTGATGTATTTTACCGTGTAAACAGATCCAGCATTAGTGTTTGTTGTTTTCCTGATTCCAGCGTTAGTGTACTTCATACTGACACCTTCAGGGAACAACGTGTTGTATTTTTTTTTGTTGGATTGCTTGTATTTTCATATTTTTAGTTTTAGATTTTGATAATTTGTGTTTTGTGTCATAATGGCAACAGGTGGAGGACGCGATAATCCTGATAACTCCTTGTCAGAACAGGAAAAACAGAACTTAATAGAAGCATTTTCAGATATGGGTGTTAAACCGAAAACAGATTCGCCAGAACACCTGATCGACTGGATGTTCGGTTATCTGAAGTCACAGGGTAGGATTAAGGAAGAGATACATGTACCTGAAGAAAGAGTGGAACAACATGAGCATTTGGCAACCAGTTCATCACCATCAACCGCAGACAGGTTTAAGTTTGTTCCCCAGTTGCCAAGAGTATCAACGTTTTCAGGGGATCCAACGACGAAGGGTGATACATCATTTGATCTTTGGAGATTTGAAGTGATGAGCTTAATGAAAGACAGACAACATTCATCAGAATCCATCAAGTTAGCTGTCATGAAATCTTTAAAGGGGGAAGCTGCTAGAGTGTCAATGCGACTCGGACACAGTGTTTCAACAAGAACCTTGTTAGACAAGCTACAGAGCCGATTTGGTGAAGTCGAGCAAGGCCAGTGTCTTCTTTCACAGTTTTATTCTGCTACCCAAGCGCCTGATGAGTCAGTTTCGAAGTGGGCTTGCAGAATCGAAGATTTATTAGATAGAGCGAGAGAAGAAGGTGAGGTCGACATCGAGACATTCGATACCAAGCTCAAGTCGAAGTTCTGGAGTGGTCTGCACCAAGATTTAAAAGATAGATCAGCACACAAGTTCGATAGAATAACAGATTTCGAAGATCTACTGAGAGAAGTGCGTAGAATAGAAAGGGATACTGTCGTAGCCTCGTCGCCTACTCCTGTGAAGCCTCCAACAAAGTCGCACATGAAGATGGTGCAGCAACCAGCCGAGGACGATTTGGGAGCACTAGTGGCAAGTTTAACTGCGTCGGTGCAATCGTTACAGGAAGAGATGAAAGAGATGAAAAAGGAAAAGGAAAGATCACCAACATCGTCATTTTTACCATCTCAGATTTCAACACCAAAAACGCCATCACGTCATAATCCATCACCTAATCCTACACAACGCCAACCTGTACCTGACAATTTCCGATGTTACAGATGTGGACAACGGGGTCACATTGCTTTGGGCTGCCGAATGATTTTGCCTGGGGATTTAAACTAGGAAATGTCTCTGTCGAGGGACAGCCAGATGACATTTGTAATTCCAGTCCCAAGAAAGTAATTGGACACAGCAACACGACAGTTATGGAGATAAATGATAGAGTGTGTTCTTCCTTATTGGATACAGGGTCTACCATCTCAACAGTGTGTTTGTCATTTTACGAGAAGTACCTAAAGTCAGAAGATTGCGTAATGACTCCATTGGACCAGTTGCTTCTAATTGAAAGTGCGGGTGGCTATAGTTTACCGTACTTAGGATGTATTTCTGTTACAGTCAAGATTCCCAGTTTAAAGTCAAAAGCCATTGACTGTTTGTTTCTAGTGGTTCCAGATACTTCGTTCCATGCTACAACACCAGCTCTTGTAGGAACTAATGTGCTGAAGCCCATGTTGAATCAACTTTTAGCAGTTCATGGCCACAATTACCTTAACCAGTCAGTGTTGCCAGAAATTTGGAGTTTTACTTTTAGATGTATGCAAGTGCAGGAGAAACAACTAGATGGAAAGGTTGGAATTGTAAGGTGTTCCGAAGAATTACCAATAAGACTTGGTTGTAATAGATCAGTGTGTCTTGTAGGGAAGATCAAGGATTTGAACTTAACCCATCGACAGCGTTTGATTTTCCAGAATTCACCCGATTCCCGGATATCGACTTCGATTGAGGTGACGCCTACCGTTTTGGAGGTATATCCAGGGGAAGAGGAGAAAGAAGTTATCGTTCGGCTGTCAAATCTATCCTTGTCACCAGTGAGAATTTACCCACACAGTATCCTTTGTGAACTTCAAGTAGTAGATCTAGTTCGGAAGACGTCAGTGAATAGTGTTTTGCCATCATGTGACACAGACACCACAACTACCGGTACGTTCCTTGATCAGATGGACTTTGCTTCTTCAGCGTTGACTTCTGACCAACTCCATTCCTTCAAGAACTACCTACTTGAATGGTCGTCTATCTTTTCACAGAGTGATAACGATATAGGAAGCATAAGCCTGGTGAAACATGAGATCAACCTAACTGATAATGTTCCTTTCAAACAACCACATCGAAGAATACCACCTGGGATGTACGAAGAAGTGAAAGACCACCTTCAAGATTTGATGGAAGCAGGAATTATCAGGAAGAGTCATAGCCCTTACGCATCACCAATAGTGTTGGCAAGAAAGAAAGATTCCTCATTACGCATGTGTGTTGACTACAGAATGTTGAATAAGAAGACCATACGTGATGCCTATGCCTTACCCCGCATCGAAGAGATGTTGGACAACTTAGCCGGTTCGAAATACTTTAGTGTTGTTGATATGAAGAGTGGTTACCATCAGGTCGGCATTGAGGAAGCAGATATTCCTAAAACAGCTTTTACTGTCGGACCTCTAGGATTCTACGAGTACCAGAGACTTCCGTTTGGACTCACGAACGCACCAGCCACATATCAACGATTGATGCAGGATTGCCTTGGAGACCTTGATTGGAAGATCTGTGCTATTTTCATCGACGATCTTATTATCTTCAGTAAGACGTATGAGGAGCACCTTGACAGGTTATCTAAAGTGTTTGAGAAGCTGAAAGAACATGGCATCAAGTTATCACCGAAGAAATGCGAGTTCTTTAGGGAGAAAGTTAAATATCTCGGCCATATTGTGTCTGAAGATGGTGTTTGTACAGACCCAAAGAAGACTGATAAAGTTGAATCGTGGCCAGCTCCTACCAACGTTGATGAACTTCGTAGATTCCTTGGATTTGTGGGATATTACCGGAGATTTATTAAGGACTTTTCGAAGATTGCCAAGCCACTCAACGATCTGTTTGTTGGAGGTCCAACTAAAAAGAAGAGGGGGAGAAGAGTACAGGAGAAAGAAAGGAAAGAATGGATGTGGGAGAAAGAACAACAAGCAGCATTTGAGAAGTTAAGAACATCATTAGTTGAGCCACCAGTTCTTGCGTATGCTGATTTTTCGAAGCCATTTATTCTACATACAGATGCCAGTGGTTTAGGACTGGGTGCAGTCCTATACCAGGAACATAATGGCTTAGAGAAGGTGATTGCCTATGCCAGCCGAAGTCTGAACCGGTCTGAACGCAACTACCCAGCACACAAACTTGAATTTTTGGCATTGAAGTGGTCTGTAACAGAGAAATTCCACCAATATCTATTTAACAACTACTTTACAGTCTACACTGATAACAACCCTCTCACATACATCCTTACAACAGCGAAGTTGGATGCCACAGGACATCGGTGGTTAGCTGCCCTCACCAACTATAACTTCTCCATACGATACCGAGCTGGAAAAAAGAACATGGATGCTGACGCTCTGAGCCGGAATGTGAAAGACGATTTCGTAGAGGTCAACCAGGATGTGGTAGAAGCCATAAAGAACATCGACCTAGAGGATGGGTACATTCAGACTGTGAGCATGTCTCATCAGGTGGTACCAGATATTCCAAACATCACCACACCCTTAGCAAGTGTCACAGAGTGGCAGAAGAACCAACGCCAAGATCCCTTACTGTTGCAGTTGTGTCAACATATAGAGCATGGAAGACCAGCTAATTATACTCCTACATCTCCAGAAGAAGCCGCACTTTACCGTGATTTTGAACACTTCGTTCTCAAGTCTGGTATTTTATACAAGCGTGCCACTATAGCAGGAGAGGAAATATTTCAGCTGGTTTTACCCAACACCTATAGAAAGTTAGCAATGGAAGGGGTACATGACGAACTAGGACACCAAGGCAGGGATCGTACCATCAGTTTGGCAAGAGAACGGTTTTATTGGCCCAAGATGACAGCGATGATAGAGAGCTACATTCAGAACTGTCCACGCTGCATCAGAAGAAAGAGTTTACCATCTACATGTCCCTTGATAAACATTACCTCCAGTCAGCCGCTTGAACTAGTCTGCATGGATTATATGTGCGTAGAAGAGTCGAAGGGAGGCTACGACAGTATCCTTGTCATCACCGACCATTTTACGAAGTATACCCAGGCAGTCTCAGTTAGAAACACCAACGCCAAGACCACAGCTAAAGCGTTCTTTGATTATTTCATTGTGCACTATGGGATTCCTCAACGAATACACAGTGACCAAGGTCAACAGTTTGAGGGAAAAGTGATCAAAGAATTGTGCCAGCTGACTGGGATGGAGAAATCTCGAACAACACCATATCATCCACAAGGGAATGGCCAATGTGAACGTTTCAATCGGACGCTGCTCAACATGTTAGGTACCCTACATCCTGAGCAGAAGTCTGATTGGAAGTCTTACGTTGCGCCGCTGGTTCATGCCTACAATTGTACCAGACACTCTTCAACAGGGTATTCTCCGTATGAGCTAATGTTTGGTAGGAAGCCAACATTAGCTATTGATGTTATGCTCGGACTCGTACGGGATAAAGAGGCCACTAAGAGCTATCATTCATACGTTGAATCCCTGAAGGAGAGACTGGAACATGCGTATTTAACTGCATCAGCCCTTGTGGATGATACGCACCAGAACCAACGAGATAAGTACAACTTGAGAGCCAGAACTAACACCCTAGAGCCTGGCGATACAGTTTTGGTGCGGAGATTAGCTTTCAAGGAAGGAAGACACAAGTTAGCAGATAAGTGGGAGGATAAACCATTTAAGATCATCAGACAACCCAACGAAGAAATTCCAGTATATGAGTTGTTGGAAGTAGGAGGGAAGAGAAGAAGGACTTTACATCGAAATCATTTACTACCGATTAGCAGTCTTCCTGAGATACAATCCACCAGTAATACCAATAGACCTACACCTAAACCACGGACAGTCCAACTACTACCAAAGGTGACAGAGGTTAGAGAACCGGAAGATACAGAAAGTGAAGAGGATGAGCCTGTTTATCTAATGGAGAGCGCAGATTTCCTGCACCCAGCTAGCCCAGCAGAGACACAGGTCAGAGTGGATGTAATTGAACCTGAGCTTGATAGTGTACATCAAGATGGTGCAGATAGGCCTCAAGCATCAGCCTCAGATTCGGAAACATCAGATGAACCACTTTTGTCGGAAAGCCCCGCTCCAAGAAGATCAGGGAGAGAGAGGAAACCACCAACCCGGTATATGGATTACGTCATGTCGCAGCAGCAGGAAGTAATTTCTACTCCGCAGTTTCGAGCTGAGTTGGCGAAATCATTACTACCATCAGATTTTATGAGCCTGTCACCGGATCGATTACAGATTGTCCTGAGTTCGTTACCAGTTTTATGCAAGAGTTTGTTTCCAGATGTTTTTTATTAGTAGTTTTGGTTTTAAATGTTAGGGACAACATTTTCCCTAAGGGAGGGAGTATGTGATAGAGTGATTTTATTTATTTTATGGGTATTTTAATGGGATCACAATACTAATTTAATCTTAGATAATATGTTACACATCACTGCTTCTTTAAACTATCCTGTCCTATACACTCTTCTTAAAGGGGTTTCCAGTGAGTTCGAGTTCACTCAGCTCACTGGTAGTTTATTTCAACTTTGACCTGAGGTTTTCTTAGTTTTGTATCATCATCACTATGGTCACTTCTTAGGAATGATTTCATGAAGGTCAGAGGATATTTTCATCCTCTGTAATTCATGGTTAGTTTGTGTTTAATTTTATAGAGTTTTGTAGTTGAATCTTCTTCAATTTAGTCTAATATAGTGTATTATTAAGAGCAGGTGTTTTAATAAAGTTCCAGTGATAGAATTTAAAGGTATGTGTTAATATTTGATTTAATAGTTTTTATATTTCATTGTGTAATTGGTCTTTGTTAAAGTGGCGGCCATGTTAGTTTTATTGGTAAAGTTTTCAAATAAGTTAAAGTTAGTCTAGTTTTTATTAATTACATTGTGCAACTACATCTTATTTATACATATAGTCAATAATAATAACGCTATTTAAAGCATTTCGCTTTAAATCTACATTTATTACTTTCATACAAGTTATATTATTTTATTACAGACTTCATAAGGTACTTCACCTTTGTTAAAGTCTGGTAAGCCAGGAAAACCCCTTTTCAGGGTAAGATATGTTATGATTTTATTAATTAGCTTTATAATAATTAGGAGCCTACGAGTTTCTGCATATGTTAACAGGAGGTAGTTTTACCTTTATAGATCAATATTATAGATTAAGTATAAGTAAATAGTAATTAGAAGTGTTTTATTATTAATATGTAATATATTATTTTAATGAATATGAACGCATTGATTTTTATATGTTTGATTGTATTATTTATATTATAAATGTATACTTTCAGGGTTTTTCTTTACTGGAATAAAGTTGTTAAACTGAACCCTTGTGTGGTCGCTTTGTATAATAATTTGACCCCCTACAACATACGCATAGGGAAAATGCCACTTGCCAAATGTCTCTAATGATAGATTTCACGCGTACGTAACTAACGCACGAAAATTAAATAGTAGGGTTGAGTCTGTCGTTTAAATTGAGATTTCACGCTCTCATGTTCTAAATTTATCACGATGTAGAGCCAACAAACTATTTTACCCATAACCTAGGAAGTTTAAGGTCTGATTTATGCCAACAAGAGAATCATGCATCCCGATTTTAGAAGGTGGACAGTGATGTGTGTAAGAGTTTGAAAGTTCTCTCCAGATCAGAAGCTACGAAATTAACAAAAGTTCTGTATTAAACAATAAATATCAAAATCTTTATTCATACAAGTTGACAATATACAATATTGTAAATGTAAAATATGTGAGGATTTATACACATACAAGTAATTTTTAAATAAACCTCAACATACTGGTAAACTTAAAATATAATGCGTCTTAAAAATATCTTTGGAAAAAAAGAAAACAAAAGTTACAAACACAATAAAAAAATCATTTTCATTAAATGATAATAACCTTATATTACCCCAACTTTATAACTATATTCTGTTAGGTTGTTTTAGATAAAATGTTGATTTATGTATCTTTTTACACTTATTTGTAACTTCATCTAAGGTGTAATATTTATGTATCTTTTCAAACTTTGCTTTTAATTTCATCTAAGATGTAAGATTTATGTATCTTTTCAAATTTTACTTTTTATTTCATCTAAGATGTAAGAATTATGTATCTTTTCAAATATTACTTTTTATTTCATCTAAGATGTAAGTTTACAAATGTCTTTTATTTTTCTATAAACTTCAACAAGTAGATGACACAACTCACAATATTGATAATAGTTGATAAATGATGATGATTACTTGAGTTTTACATTTCATATTACACAAGTTGTTTCCTTTTTGAGACTAACAAGGTCATTTCGTGAAAGATGGCTTATATATATCAAACAGATGATGTATATACATGTATAATGAAAAAAACAAAAAAAAAACAAATGATCATAATGCATTAATCAAATGTCAACATAATTCATAGTAAATTACTCCTAGTCTAACCAGAAGAGATTTTAAATGATTTTTCTTCTTTTTTTATTGATTAAATTGGTCTTCTACAAAAATGAAACATGTTTAAGACTGCCAATGTATGAAATTGAGAATTGTTTATAATAAAACAGATCCAATCTGTATATCCACTAACATTATTCACTAACAAATAAATACATGTACATAACTATCATTTGGAATTGGGATATATTTACTTATCCCACAGGCTCTGTTCTTTCATTTTAGCAATAAAAAACCTTTCCACAATGTTAGCACACTTGTAATATTCTGTATCTGAATCATTGTAATTCCTACAATTATCAAATACACGCTGCATATCTGCAATAAATAGCCTTTTATGACAATAATAACGGTTCTTTAATCTGTCTGACATCGATTTAAAATCTGAAAATATACAAATTAAAACACACTGAGTACTTTTTATAGAAAATACAGAATGAGTAAGTAAAGCATAGGAAAAATATAATGATACAGGTAATTTTTTATCAATGGTTTCTGGAATTTTTTCGTTTTATACTTGACCTCTTACCCATAGGGAACTTGATATGATCATAATAATCCGGTGCTTCAGATTTATCTACTGGTTTTTGAAAAGGCCAAGAACTCTGATGAGCCTAAAAAATAAAAGCAACAATTTCCTAACTTATCTTTCATTGTCAGTAAAAACTGATAAATGAATCACATGTCTACAAAGCATTTAGTATGGGTAAAATATCATATTCTATCCTAAAGATGATCAGAAAACAAAGACCACACATAACCCTGACTTAGCTGAGGTTCACCCCCCTACAATAAATTCTATGTATACCGTTTATGATCTAGACTTTATTAAGTAAATATGTAAGCATAAATAAATGTATATGATACACAGTAATTCAATATGTGCCTAGCATTTGACATTCATTTAAAATTTTTGGTATACAGAATGAGATAATCATTATAAAGATATTGTTACCCTGTCGATAGTTTTAAGCTAAACTAAACTAAAACTTGCGTACAAACATAATTTCAGCTTCATATTCCAAAATGAAAATTTAATAATACAAATTTGTCTGATCAGATTAATCCAATTTAATGCTTTATTTTTACCTAAATCAACAAGGTTTAAATCCCTTAAAATTAGAAAGTAATAACACTCATCTCACCTTCACTTGTTGGAGTACTGTTTTAAGTGATGCATACAACTGATCCGCATCTGTAGCACTATCTTTACTGTTAAAGATAAAAAGTTAAACTTTAATTTAAGTAATTTAAATAAAAGGTATTGAGTTACAATTAATAATCTTTTTTCCTCAGATTAGGCTATATCAGAGATATTCAACCAAATATTTATGAGTGATATCTTCAGGGGAAAGGATAAAAAAGATAAAGCATGAGATATTAAACAGATAAGATCAAATTAAAGTAATTATTTACAGAAATTTAATCTATCTGTTTGTTATTTGCAATATTAATGAGGAAACTATTATATTTACTATTTCTTTTGGCTTAAAATACCTTATTTCAAAAAACACATCAACTACTGAATACCAAAGGAATTTAGTGTTGTAATACTGTTGGATATTGAATAAATCAATGACTTTCCATACCCCCGCAAACACCCCACCCCATCCTTTCCCCAAGAAAAACAATCAAGTCCTGAGACAAATAACTGATATTTTGTAAAAGATAATGAATTATCAGAAATGAGTTTCCTGAAAAATATTATATATTGGGTATATCAAACAACCTTACTGAAAAAGGAGGCAGTCTGAATAATCTGACTTCAAGATTGTTGTAGTAAAAAAACAACTGATACCTTTTATCAGGACTTGAAGCTGGTTTCCATCCTGCCTCCTGCAATCCAGGAATGCTTTCTATAGGAATCTGTCGTACACCATCTTTAAAACATGCTAATCCAGGGTATATCTTTTCAAATTGAGCTTGTTTCAACTCTACTATTTTTTTCACAATCTTCAAAAAAAAAAAAAAAAAACCCATGAAAATAAAATATTTCAACATTAAAAATAGTTTGTCAGGCAAGGAAACATACACCCACAGCAGCAAAATCGTTGATATTATGTAGTAGGTAATGGGTGTGTTTCAATGTATCAATTTCATACAGATCAGATGATAACTTTTGTTGTTTGAAACAAGGGCAATAACTTTAACCATGCCAGGAAAGACCGATCTCAAGGCTAGCGAGCATCTAATGGACCGTGGGTCCTGAATTTTGATAGAGATCCTTCAAATGATTAGCAGTACATTCTCAGTTATTTTGGTACAGTTTAAATGGATGTAGGGGTCTTTAACAGTGTGAGTAAGTTCAGAAAATAACTGTCAAGGATTTGGCAACAGGGAGGTAAACTATTTCAGCATGAATCACATGCAAAGTGTTTGAAAGCTTTAAAAGAAGAAACCTCTTAAGAGACGAAAATATACCGATACGTCAACATAATATCTGGGCATTTAAAAATGAAAGACTCAAACAATTATTATTACCATCTAATTAACCAATGTTTATGATTGTATCCCTTTAAAGAAAGCAATCATTGAAATATAATCCTAATTTTCGTGGTAATTACTCGATGCAGTTCTTAGATGGAAATATATAAATGAGATACCAGAACATAATTATAATCTATTACCTGTTTTTGTTTTCTAATAATTCTAGAAAATTCTGTGTATCTTATTTTAGGATTGAGTTCACATCCCATTAAGGTAGCCCCTTCATAATCCTTAATATAACCAACATATGCAGTCTTTGATAATTTGATTTCTTTGGAAAAACCCTGAAAAAAAAAAATCTTTTTGATATAATTCCTGTAATTTTTAGAGTATAATTCAAACCTTTTAGCAAACAAATTTAAATACAGTTCTAAACTTCAAACAGCCTCTACAAAACATAAAATTCTAATTTTTACCTGCTTTTTGAAGTAACCAATAGCAAACTCATCAGCAAAGGTAAGAAAATGAAAAATGTTGTGACGGATGTGGTAATCTTTCAAATGATTCATGAGATGAGTTCCATAGCCCTGAAAATAATTATTGAAAATATATTATTGAGAAAAGAAATAAGTTCATTCATCATCATTCCCAACTGTTTTGTTTTTAATCATAGAATGATACAAGAGAGATGTGGTCATGTGGCAGGTTGATGTTACTAATAGTTTTATATTTATTTGGACAACTGGGTTACGTTTTAGCACCTAGTGCATTACATTTATGTAGATGTATAACAAGGGCTTTACAATTCATCTTTGCTGTAATTGTGTACATTTTGTTTTATACTTTGCTGGGTAGTTATTCTGCAATATCTATTCTGCAATTTAAAAGTATTAAAAAATCAACCATACCTTAACTTGCTCATTAGATGTAACAGCACAGAATACTATCTCTGTAAAACCTTGAGAGGGAAACATTCTAAAACAAATCCCTCCAATAACGCGTTTATCTTTGATAATAGCTAAACATCTGTGTTTTCTGTAAAATAAATCACAGACATATCAATCAATAAAATTAATTGTAGAGAAAACTTTATTTATATAAAACATTGTATAATATGAATATTTAGTAAAATATACCAAGCTAACTTTAGAGATGTAGTTTTACAATAATCAACTTTAAATGAAATTGAATATCAGATGTTTAGAAATTACTGCAGGTGCATATAAATGCAAAATTCTTACTTCTGTTGACTCTTCCATCGCAGTCAGTTTTTTCCATTCAATTAGACCAATTAACATATTAAATTCGCTATCAAATGTAACTTACGGATCAAATACCAGTCGAGTAATATACTCTTTAGGCATTCTAGGAAGTTGATGAGAGAAAACATTCTGTAATCCAATCAGCCATAATATCAACTGTTTTGATGGTACAGAATTTAAAGAGTTGCCGATTACATGAAATTGTATAACACCCTTTTCTTCTTCAGATCTAGCTGTTTCATCACGAGTAGCATGGGCAGGAAAAAACGAAGACTGAAAAAAGGAAAACCATCAGGTTCACCATACAATATTTGGGGAAAGGATAATGCATTAAGTAATCTTAATTTTTCGAGCCCATTTTTTGGAGGGGTCTAGGACAACTGTGCCTTCAGGCAACTGTCTTATGTCATGATACTAGAAGTGAGTGGTACTATCGGTGCATCAATAAATGTGCATATATATTTTGATGTAAGACAAGTGAAGTTATATCTCTTACATCTGGTCCCACCATTTCTGCTGGATCAGTTATTGTTGCTATTACTTCTGCTAAAACATCAGATGTTACATCTCCTTCAATTTTCTTTCTTTTAACATCTTCAGGTAAATTACCATCATCTAATTTTCTCTTCTCACCAGGTACTATAAGAAACACATATTAATGAAACTTTCTAAATCTATAGTTTCTATATGAGGGATTATTTTCTTTGAATTAAGTAAAGGGAGGGAGAGATAGGAATGGGATTTAACGTTCGACACAAACTAGGTCCTTTTGGGACTAACATATAGTTTCATTTTATTTCAGTAATTTGCTTGTGCATAGGGATCGTTTGCAGTGGGAGGAAACTGGAGGACCCGGAGAAAACTCATGAGGTTGGACAGGCAACCCTACTCCTTGTGACGCACAACTCAATGACAGGCTTTATGATATAGTGCACATGTGCTAATCATTTGGCTATCCAACCCCCCATAAGTAAAGGGAATGGACATTATAAATAAAAATTTATCTGGGCTAAATTCACACTAATATGTTCTCAGATTAATTATCTTAAACCCAATGAAGTAAACAAAATCAAAATACCAACGTTAAATAATCTATTCGACTGGATTCAATTGGATTTCAAAAATGCCCTCAAAATGGTGACAGGTTTATTACATGTTGAGCAGCATAGACCAATGAAATAACAATTCAACACATCTTTGTAAATACTTTCCATTTTTGAACAAATATTCCTATTAGTAGAGATTCATCTTTAACAATATAGTAGTTTGAATGGCATTCCTGTTGCAAAACACCACGCAATATGACTTCATACATACCGTTGCATTTAGGCAACTGAAAACCTACATTTCATGCTTGTTTTGAATATGCAAAATTTTCTTGGGCACTAACCTGCTTCTTGTGACTTGGAAGATCGTCTAGTATTGGGTATTAAACCAGGACTAACATTTATAACAGTAAAATTATCACCATTACTTGTAGCACTAGTGGTAAACCTGTTTAAACCACTAACTCCTGTAGCTGCAGTAGGTGAAGTGGCTGTAATAATAATAATGTCAAACTAATATCTCCTCATATTTTCCATTGTTATATAGCTCAATTTGGATAGCACAAACATGTTCTTATTAAAATTACATAAGTTATAAGGACCTTAATGAGAAACAGCATTCATAGCATGTCATTTTTATACGCCCACATTTTTATGTGGACGTATATTGTCGTCGCCCCTGTCCGTCCGTCCACAATTGTTTGTGAACAGTCTACAGGTCACAATTTATATCCGATTTCAATGAAACTTAAAATATAGGTTTATCACCCTAAGATCTCGGTTCCTTTCGATATTGGCATGTATCGGACTGTAACTTCATGGGTTATGGCCCCTGATTGTACGAAAAATCACCTTGTAAAAGTCACAATTTTGAACCGATTTCGATGAAACTTGAAATGCATGTTTATAACCCAAAGATCTTGGTTCCTTTCGATATTTGCGCATATCGGATCATAACTTCCTGAATTATGGCCCCTGATTGTCCGAAAAATCACCCTTTTTAGCTTGTGGTACCTCTGGAGGTCAAAATTGTTATCCGATTTAAAAAAACGTTTGATTATATCACCGTTACATGGTTATGGAGGTTGAGTTTGAATTTCGTGAAAATCGGCCCAAAATTGACAGACAAAATGGCCGCCGTTTGTACGCGAATAGTGTGAAAATTTGTTATATTAAGGTTGTGGACCCTATACAGGTCACAATTTTGAACCGATTTTCATGAAACTTGACATGTATGTTTAAAACCCAAAGATCTTGGTTCCTTTCAATATTTGCGCCCATCAGATCGTAACTTCCTGAATTATGGCCCCTGATTGTCCAAAAAATCACCCTTTTTAGCTTGTGGTCCCTCTGGAGGTCAAAATTGTTTTCGGATTTAAAAAAACGTTTGATTATACCACCTTCCCATGGTTATGAAGGTTGAGTTCGAATTTCGTGAAAATCGGACCAAAATTGACGGACAAAATGGCCGCTGTTTGTACGCGAATAGTGTGAAAATATGTTATATCAAGGTTGTGGACCTTATAGAGGTCACAATTTTGAACTGATTTTGATGAAACTTGACATGTATGTTTATAACCCAAAGATCTTGGTTCCTTTTGATATCTGCGCCCATCGGATCGTAACTTATTGAATTATGGCCCCTGATTGTCCGAAAAATCGCCCTTTTTAGCTTGTAGTCCCTCTGGAGGTCCAAATTGTTATCCGATTTAAAAAAACGTTTGATTATATCACTGTTTCATGGTTATGAAGGTTGAGTTCGAATTTCGTGAAAATTGGACCAAAATTGACGGACAAAATGGCCGCCGTTTGTACGCGAATGGTGTGAAAATATGTTATATCAAGGTTGTGGACCATATAGACGTCACAATTTTGAACCGATTTTGATGAAACTTGACATGTATGTTTATAACCCAAAGATCTTGGTTCCTTTCGATATTTGCGCCCATCGAATCATAACCTCATGAATTATGTCCCCTGATTGTCCGAAAAATCGCTTTTGTTAGCTTGTGGTCCCTCTGGAGGTCAAAATTATTATTCGATTTAAAAAAACGTTTGATTATATCACGGTTTCATGGTAATGAAGAGAGAATTTGAATTTCGTGAAAATCGGACCAGAGTTGACGGATAAAATGGCCGCCGTCTGTACGCGAATTGTGTAAAAATATGTTATATCAAGGTTGTAGACCCTATAGAGGTCACAATTTTGAACTGATTTTGATGAAACTTGAAATACATGTTTATAACCTAATGATCTTGGTTCCATTGCATATTTGCCCATATCGGATCGTAACTTCCTGAATCATGGCCCCTGATTGTACGAAAAATCACCCTTTTTAGCTTGTGGTAGAGTGGTTCAGAGACACAGTATTTGTCCTTGTAAAAACTGACCCGCTTATCTGTGTGATTGCTCCGTCGAGAAATCTTCTGAAGTGAGCAGAAGTTAGCGCCGCGCACGTGGTTTAGGAAGTCGCAGCAAATATACGTCACATGAGGTATTTTTACAAACATGTATTGGTATTTAACGCCGAGTAAAAAATACACTCATTACGGGCTTCGACTTACGTGTTTATTTAATAGCGAACGTGAGCAGAAATTTCGATTTCACTCCTTGATTTGATTTTTGATTTTGGCGATTTTGGTGATTTAAATACAGAGCTAGCTATAATAGCTTCGTTTCATTTCTAACTTTCAAGGAGGTGAGAGCGCCCAGATAAATTCACTACAACCTTTCGAGATTTACTTTTATTAAGTGGCTACATTCTTGGTTTACGCTGGCGACTATTGTGGTTAGGAAATAAATATTTGTTAGCTCTAAATACGCAGAACTATTTGAGACCGGAAAATAACCGAAACAAACTTTTTATTTGTAGTCTTTATTTTCCAGACCCTTTTCGGTAACATGGTGTAAATTATTTTTATAATCATAGTATATTATCTAACCATCCTGTAGCCATAGGCTTTGATCGACGGACTTATTTTTTTCTAGATTTGAGACTGAGCCCTGCAAGATATCGTCCACGGATGATTTGCTATCCAGCATTGGATTGGACAAGTACCCCTATGATTTGGGAACTGTAACAAACTACAGACAAAAATCACAAATAGGCTTTATGCTAGACATATGTTAATAAATTCCCGACAACTTCGGAGCATCGTTCTATCATGACTGCTTTACATGACGACTGTGTGACTTTTGGTGACAAATACATTCAAAATAGACTGGTCAGACTGACGACAAAGACTAGGAAGCTGAGTAAAAGTAAGGTTAAGTCCACTAAAATGTATGAAATCATACGATGATTTTCTTGACACCCCATTTTTTCCGTGATAGTTTACGTTACTCCATCGGCAGACATAAGTGAAATTAATTTAATAAACAGAGAGACTCGGACATCTGCCGATGCGACCTTAACTGATTTAGATAGAAAGAAAAGTATTTGCGGCGATTGTCATAAAAGCACAATCACCAAGTTTAAAAAAAAAAAATCAACTTCCGAAGACTAAAAAAGAAATGATTCGCATGAAGGCTAATAATGAAAATAAAAAACAATTGGCAGGTAAAAAGAATGGTTGCAAGTCCAAACCTTTTTAGATGAACGAAGGAATTTAGTATGATGTCAAAAATCAAAGATACACAGCAGAATGCCATAATTTGGTCATGAAACTTAAAAATCTAACGTTTCCAATGGTAACGTAGCAGTGGTTATAACCGCATGTTTGGCTCTCGCGGAAAAAAAAAATATAATTACACTCCATCAAAATCTACAGTTCAAAGAATATCATGTGAGCGCGTCGGTGTCCACATGTTTAGGAAACCTTGAAGTTGGCGAAAAATACCACCCTTTATAGGCCTACAGACGAAACTACAAAATTTGGCTCTAAATTCGGTACAA
Organism: Patella caerulea; assembly: GCA_036850965.1. Taxonomy (NCBI): domain Eukaryota; kingdom Metazoa; phylum Mollusca; class Gastropoda; family Patellidae; genus Patella; species Patella caerulea. The sequence goes on along the minus strand of JAZGQO010000014.1, from coordinate 13,300,836 downwards.
ACGCAATGATCGCTGGCTCGACGCATACGCCACTTACCCAGCAATGTGGTTTTTTTTCATAACAAACATCATGCAGTACAAAATATTTATTTATCTGAGGGACAAAAAATAAAGTCTTAAATTAATAGTTTTATTGGGGTGTTTATCCCTCTCTCTCACTCCCCGTATTACATGTCATTATATTTTCCTCGTACTTTACCCGGCAATTTATTTTTCATAACAAACATCGTACTGCACAATATTATATTTAGTTATCTTTGAGATAAACATTAAAATGTTACATTATTAGATTTATAGACCCCTCTCTCTCCCTCGCTCCCTCTGTATAACATGCCGTTATAAATAGGCCAGTGTCTGGGTATAAATAAGTAAACGCACTGTTCATTTTAATATATGTATGAGGCTAATCTTGAAATAATTCATGTCAAATGCCGATCTTTTCATCTCCAGCTTAACATGTATTTTAATTTCTACTGTAGCATTATAAACACAGTTAATATAAAGACATTTGAAGGCGCGGGTTTACTGTTAAAACAACGAAGCGTTCGCGCATGCGTACATATGTCAAATCCAATCGTCTCATAGAGTGTATTCGGTTACTTTGCAGTATGGAAATAAACGATATTTTCCGACTGCGATCAAGTTATTTCGTTTCCGGGACGTGCGTAGCTTGGAGCATGTTTTTTTTAGTACAACCAAGGGACATAGCTCTTATTCTCACTAAGAGATAACTCCTTTGATTATGGAAGCCGGGAAGATTTTGAGCCATTTATAATATATGTCCAAATGATTATATATCCTCAAAATTCAGAAGTGGCCAGACTTCCATTGTTGATCAATGAAGTTTTTATAGTAAGTCTTATCATATAATGTCTTTACTGTCCCGAAATAGTGTCTGTTTGTTATAAAACATTTTTAGCCTGAACCACTCTACTTGTGGTCCCTCTGGAGGTCACAATTATTATCTGATTTAAAAATATGTTTGATTATATCACAGTTACACCGTAGTTATGGGTGAGTTTGAATTATGATTTTCTGGTGATTACTTAAAATGCAACAACTCTTGTTGACTGCCCGGACGATTTGGCTGCTGTGTGGGCGTATGTTTCGTTGCCTGGCAACCTATTTTTCTTTTTTTAAAAGATGACTGTTTTAATTTCTCATTTTGTATCATGAAAGCAAGCTTAGTTTATCTTGTATCGTGAAGCAAAATATCTCGACACAGAACTTTGTTTTTATTGAATTTACCACTAACATAACCTGAGCTTGAAAACACCAATTTTATATTACATCCAGCTGAGCTTTTACCCAAACATCATATTTATTTGAACCACATATTTATTACTTACGTAGAATTTGGGATGTGGCAAGTGGCATATTAGCAGGATTCTGTGAGAAATCAGGATCCCATATTGGAGAACTAGTTCCATAAACTTCTTCCTCTAACATTGATAAAAATCTGTAATATATGCAAACACATAATAAATACATGGAAGCTAGCATTGTAATTTTTGTTCCTTAGATATTACATTTTTGTGTTATTTTGGGATGATAACATAAGTCAAATATTCTCAGTTATGGATTTTCATAAAATACGGCATGTAATTCCAGTTTTGGCTATAGGCTGTGGTTTATCTGGTATTCATGGAAATGCCAAAAACAATCATTTTAATTGTAAATTCTATTGATAATTCCTGTCGTGGTTCGAAAGTAGGGGTTCTACGCACCAAAAACGTTATAAAATATAAACTCAAAGTATTTTAAATCTTTGTTGATTGTTTACCGTCAAATCTCCATTACTACACAACAAACGGTCGAACTGTTATGTGTCCTCTAGGTTATTTTACACATAGAACAAGTGTGCAAAGTCTTAATACGATTAATGTTGAAAAACTAGTGCACATCTTAGACTACTCGATCAACGCCCTTACCTTACAGAACAAATATGTGAGATGCAATTTAACCTTACATTATATATAAAATGAATTTCCATAGACATTTTCAACATACCTTGGAAAATGTGTCAATACAAGAGTTCTCTTATCTGGCGGCATTTTATCCTTCTCTGCTCGGAATTTATCCAATAATTGTCTTCTCATAGTTTGAAAAACTGAACGTAACAATGTTCGACCAAATATTAATGTTGTTTCATAACGTGGAAGACTGTCACATAGACCTGGCACATGACAGTAACATAACCATCTGCAAAACAGAACACAAATTTTAACAAGTTCAAATCAAAATACCTAAAATAATAGCAAATTGACAGACTATATTATAGATAAATTGTTTCTCTAACATTTGGTAATTGAGCTGGAAATACATGAGTCACAATTCTATCGAATACAATTACTGCTTATAACATAACTGAGCGACATTTCCACTAGGCTTCTCTAGTCTTTATCAACGAATAAATTGGCACAGAAAATTATACAGTTAACAAGATTAATCATCAAAAATAAAACAACTAACAAACCTTGTGTAGTTAACTTTATAAGCACTCATATCATCTGTACCAGCATGTTGAGCTCTGTTAGCAGAAGTTTCTAATTTCCAGTGATTTAAACAATGTAAAAACATCTTGGCCAAATCGTACATTGTTTGCCATTCTTTTTGAGCTAAGTGGCCAAACTTGTAGACAACAAAATTTGTTACACCCTAAAAAAAAAATTTTTTTTAAAAAGGATGTCAGAAAAGATTTTGACTTCAATATGATGAACTAGTATCAAACAACTAAACAATCTCTCGTATATTTATAATTTGGATACTTCTCACAAGCTCATCATCAGAAGTTTATGATATTTTCATTTAAAGTTCAGTAAGGTGTCTAGAACAAGCCAACAGTAAGGCTGATGTCCCCCGCCGAAATCCCAAAATGAATAGATGACACATATTAATTAATCGCACATTTATTTTTTTCAAACGTATCGACCAATCAAACTGAACACTAAGTGTCATCCAAAAATTGCTTATCTCTGCCTACCGTAAGAAGAAAATGCTCATCTTCAAACTCCATCAAGGCATTGACCTAATAAGCATACACACCAATTTTGATCATTTTAACTCAATTCGAAGGAGAGTTATTGTGTTCCAAAGTCTCGGCAAATCAAATTGCTTATTGCTCTGCTTACCCTGAGCAGAAAATCCTCATTATCGATCATAGTCAAGGTATTACTGTAATTAAACTATACACCAAGTTTCATCACTCTCACTTAATTAGAACTAAAGTTATCGTGTCTCAAAGCATCAACCTATCAAATTGCTTATCTCTGCCTACCCTAAGCGGAAAATGCTCATCTTCCAACTCCATCAAGGCATTGACCTAATAAGCATATACACCAAGTTTGAACATTTTAACTCAATTAGAAGGAGAGTTATTGTGTTCCAAAGTCTCGACCAATCAAATTGCGTATCGCTCTGCTTACCCTTAGCAGAAAATGCTCATTATCGAACTTAGTCAAGGTATTACTGTAATGAAACTATACACCAAGTTTCATCACTCTCACTTAATTAGAACTAAAGTTATCGTGTCCCAAAGCATCAACCAATCAAATTGCTTATCTCTGCATACCCTAAGCGGAAAATGCTCATCTTCGAACTCCATCAAGGCATTGACCTAATAAGCATATACACCAAGTTTGAACATGTTAACTAAATTAGAAGGAGAGTTATTGTGTTCCAAAGTCTCGACCAATCAAATTGCGTATCGCTCTGCTTACCCTGAGCAGAAAATGCTCATTATCGAACTTAGTCAAGGTATTACTATAATGAAACTATACACCAAGTTTCATCACTCTCACTTAATTAGAACTAAAGTTATCGTGTCCCAAAGCATCAACCAATCAAATTGCTTATCTCTGCTTACCCTAAGCGGAAAATGTTCATCTTCCAACTCCATCAAGGCATTGACCTAATAAGCATACACACCAAGTTTGAACATTTTAACTCAATTAGAAGGAGAGTTATTGTGTTCCAAATTCACGACCAATCAAATTGCGTATATAGCTCTGCTTACCCTGAGCAGAAAATGCTCATTATCGAACTTAGTCAAGGTATTACTATAATGAAACTATACACCAAGTTTCATCAATCTCACTTAATTAGAACTAAACTTATCGTGTCCCAAAGCATCAACCAATCAAATTGCTTATCTCTGCTTACCCTAAGAGGAAAATGCTCATCTTCGAACTCCATCAAGGCATTGACCTAATAAACACATACACCAAGTTTGAACATTCTAGCTCAATTAGGAAGAGAGTTATTGTGTCCCAAAAAGTGTGACGGACAGACAGACGGACAGACAGACGGACAGACAGACGGACGAACCCATTTTAATAGTCCCCCAACTTTCTTCGAAAGGCGGGGGACAATAAATGCAGAACTAAAGTACAATTACTGGGTCAGAGTCTACCTTTAAAACCTTTTATTTAAGAAAAACTTACTTTTGCAATACTGGGCTTTTCAAATGGTGGATGTCCCAGTTGACCTTCTATAGTAGGATGGCTCATATTTAAAATACATTTCCGCAAAAGCTAAAAAATATTAAAGCATGGACACTTGATTGTGGTTACTTAAATCGGTGCCTAAATACAAAGAGATTTGAAGCTTTAATCGTAATTTCAAGAATAAGCTGAACATTTCAATCAATTATAATTCAGTTTTATCATAACACATATTATCTATAACTAACAAGAGAGGAGTACAGTTATATCTCAGAGTATACATTACCTTGAATAAATAAAAATACACTTGTTTAGTTTCTGCATCTTCTTCTTTATGCACACAAAGAAACAGATTTTCAACATCTACTACTATCCTCAATAGTCTGTTTAATTCATCTTCAGAAACATTCTCTAGATGTGATGCATGGGAAGCTACAAAAATATATTTGTATCAGGATAGAATGAGACATAAAATACATATTTAAAATCTCTGTTCAAAATCAAACCACACTAAAATGTACTGCAATTGATTATTTAACACTTGATTATAATACATTACCAAAATATCAATAGTAGTAACAGTAGTTAACCTCCAGACTTGGATTCAATCGGATTAAATAGAGGCTTGTTTTGACCATATTCAATTTATCATATCTTTGTCAAAATTGAATACAATTGAACCATTTGTGGACTACATTTATTGAAATTTAACTTTCAGTTTCATATCAATAATATTATAGTTTTCCAGGATTTCCTCAATCCCTCAAAGGACATTCAGAGACACTAACATGCAATTATTATCCTACTACTATTATTATCAAATAGTGTAATCTGGGTTACACTTGTAGTATTTATTGTACAAAGATATATTTTTATTACCTAAAGTATGATTGCAACTCCTACATGGATCTGTAAGACTAGCTAATGGTTGTGAAACATCAACTCTTGAAGGTGTTGGTGGTGGATTTGGATTTTTCCATCCATTGCACTTACAGCTCTCAGACTGAAAATATTAAATTCATTAAATACCAGATAATATATGTATCAGTGCATCTCTACCAATGGTATATTCACATTCTTTACTGAAAATCAAATTGGTTACATCTGTTGTGTAATCAGCAGGTTGTTTAGATCAACAAGTTGGTTTTTTCAATCACACAAATTTATAAAAAAAAAAAATTCAGGATCTAAAAAATGATAACTTTTTTATTTTGGGTAACATTTCACTATGAAAATGATTTTTAAGTATACTACATGCAGTGTTTTGTTTGATTAGACCTAATCCCACTAACAGAATCGAACTCACTACACCTAATTCCTGCCATTGGTTTTATCATCTGTTGGATCACAAACAATAATCTTAATGGATTTAATCAGCTGTCCAATTAGTGAAGACCAAGAGTTCATTGATAAATCACAGCATTGGCCTACCCTCAACAATGACAATAACATGATATTTATTGACCACAACAAAAAGTATTAGTACTAACAGTACTAGACCTATACTATAAAATAAAGGTAAAATTACAAGGGATTTTCTGTGGTGATAAGTTTAGGCATCCAGGAATGGGTGCTCCGTTTTGAGACTAATAGTAAAACTAAACTGAGCTGCAGCGGACTGGGCTAATACTAATAGGCTTTATTATATATATTTATAGTAAAGTAAGAAATGTATCATACATATACATCATCATCATCATGTACTGTAACTGTAGGCCTGGCCTACTCACCTACCTTGCATGACGAGTAAACTGCTAATTTCTCAAGTTTTTTGTTCCTGGGAAAACTTGTTACTTGCAATTTTTTCTGTGCAATTCTCTGTGCATTATTTAATCGTGTCATGTCAGCAGCATTTTCTTGCGTCGTGGAGCTTTTGCCATTTACAGTAACCTCTTCGGTGGTAGCTTCTTCGTTGGAAGCCATGTTTGTTTTCATCAATCAAGTGGCGTCTTTTCCGCACTTTGATATCTATTTCTCAAACTAAATCTTGTACTTTTTTGATACCTTTTTGTTAAAAAATTGGTAATAAATGATCATTCTTTTCATTTTTAACAAAATTCTACATGTAATCTAATAATTAATTCAATAGGGTCAGATAGAAATCCAACATTTCTCAGAGTTATTTATTTAGCTTTGTCCATTTGGGTCATTGTCCAAGGGGTATAACTCTTGATGAAAAACTCGCCGTCATCAAGTACATTTCATTCATCCATCATTCATTCCTTAAATTATTTGGATAGGCTTCTTGGTGGCGATATAAGAATGAAAATCTGTAGACTACATTTTCTTACACCATCATTAATGTAATATATGACCAATATGGGTGGTGGGCTGATTATAAAGCCAGGCCAGCACGGGTATAAACTGAGATTTTTTAAAAAGATTATTTAGCTCAAAAATAAAATAACACATTTATGGCCAGATCGACAAACATGGATTTTCTTTTATCTCTAGCTTGAAATAACACATTTTTATAGCCAGATCTGCATCTATTTTTTAAGTACGACACAGATGTCAGTGGTGCTTGTGTCCTCCGCGGTCTCTTAGGTAGGCTGTACAGCGACCTTGCATGGAATTAACTATCTGTGTTGTACTTTTGGTTTTGACCCCTCTGACTTTGTACCCTTGACTACAGATTAACCATCCATAAGTGTACAAATGTGTTGTTATTGATGTGTTCCCAGATCTGATGTGTTGCCAGATCTGCATCTATTTTTTAAGTACGACACAAATGTCAGTAGTGCTTGTGTCCTCCGCGGTCTCTTAGGCAGGCTGTACAGCGACCTTGCATGGAATTAACTATCTGTGTTGTACTTTTGGTTTTGACCCCTCTGACTTTGTACCCTTGACTACAGATTAACCATCCATAAGTGTACAAATGTGTTGTTATTGATGTGTTCCCATTTGAATATTGTTCACAGTAAGAAGCAAATAAATAAGATATGTTTACAGGATCATTTTGTTATACGAAAAACTAAGTGATGCGTTTTCTATGGTGCTCAGTATAATATGTCCACATAAAAAGTAGGAGTAAGGTATATAAAAATTAAATATAACCATATCTTCTGTCTTTTACAAGACGGTCTTATTAAATCTTTTGAAACAGACAAGACATAATGGAGTTTTGGGGTTTTATTATATTATATATTATATAAAACAATAGATTACATAAAAACAATTATAAAGCACACTAATTAGATTATTTGCTGACATGTTAATTCAACTTTCTACAATATTCATTCATAAAATAATACAATTAAATTGAATAATAATAGCTGTGGGTAGTGCATTTAATTTAGTAGCCATTGGGTACATTTTTTAGAAGGGACCCAAATTTTTCAGAATTGACAAATATTTTACTTTAGTTGCATGTAAAATATCACAATATTACACTAGTGATGGTATTTGTTGGGGCTCAGATTAACAGAAAACTTACAAATATAAAATACTGTCTGCATCTGTAAGCCAATAATGAGTTTTAGATAACTTACTAAGAGAACACAATGTTTATCAGTTTAGTCAAATATAGCCATTTATCACCATTACTGAGTTTACTGAATACTAGACAAGGAGGCCTATTCAAACCATAGGCTACATATACCAAAAAAACTCTTTTTTTTAAAAAAGTTAGTAAGCACCACTGAGAACAGTAAAAAAGAACACAAGAGATAGTGTTTTCAAAATTTAAAAATCTGTGTGAAAGGTCAAATTGAAATATATTGCCTTTCAATTTAATATAGTTTAATTACATACAGGTATAGTATACATTACATATTGATATAGAGCGATATCATCAATGTGAATGTCACAATCAGCTTCAGGCACATTACTATATACAATACAAATACAGGTATACAAAACTACTTATCTACATAATACATATAAAGATACCTATCCACATACTGCAGTATACTGGTCTATACTAAAGTTAAATAATAGTGACAACTGAAGGATTACAATGTCGACACAACCGCTTTTAAAAGTATTATTTTACATGTAATGTGATATAGTTATATTTTACTTAATAATTTAGATAATAGAACATGAGCATACCAAAGTGAGATCAGACAGTAAATAACATGTCAAAAACCAATAGATATGATTGACAACATTTGACAATATTGCAGTTGTTTATTGGTAAATCTTACATAACATTTGGGAGACAAGTGAAGTAAACAGTGTTGTCAACAGAATAGTTTGTAAAAGAATATGATTATTTAATTTTCTATGACTACATATGCAGCAAGATTATTTGTCAGAAAAGTAAATCATTCCTGGTGATTTTGTGCATGAATAACTACTGTGCGCAATATGAATAGATAGATAGATATGCATAATCCTTTGTCATCTGAACAGGAGATAGGCCATAAACAATTGCATACCCCTATCTTTGAAAGCAGTGATACAGAACTAATTCAGGGATGTAAGGCAAAATATTGTGATATTATCCTATGATTAGAATATGCTGTCCTAGTTCAAAAGTTCAAGATGTAAAAATAAATGTCAATTACAGGTATTCAAGTAACAAATGGTTAGGTACATACATTTTAAATCAAAGAAAACAAACTGAAATCACATATTCGATTTCTTTACAAAACATTCAATAGGTGTTGATTAATGAACTAGAATATAGTTAAAACTTTGGCCATAATAGGAATGATATGAAATATACCACAGATTATAAATCATCTAGTGCTACCATGGACCTTATGCTACTGATGAATTAGATTTTCTCTACATGGAAACTATATTATTAATAATCTCATATGTAAATAAACTTGCTACTGTGACATGTCTTATTTGCAAAATATTTGACTTTATAATAAAAAATTAATGTCATTAAATACATGTAAACAAGAATGATCCTGTCTTAATCAGAATGAGTGTCTTAATCAGAATAATAGAATTAGCAGACTGTTATCCAATAATGATGGCATGAATGCCCGGAGAGTTCATTTAAATGTCAGATACCCAATTGTCTGTGCTCACTACAAAATGGTAAACACTTTAACTGGCCCCTAGCTCACAAAGCACATGTAAGACTAAAATATAATTCAATCTTTTTAATATACAACTGTACTAAATTCCTTGTACGTAAATTAACAGTGACTTTATTTCTATCTCGAACACACTATATTTTTACTACATGATGTCCACATGATGACATGTACAGTGATCAAGACCAGTAAAGAGCACATCATTACATATGCATAAACTGTTATGTAATCATGAACATGAACAACCATAAAACTCCACATTTATTATTTTATTGTTCTGAATGCTAATTCAACTACAAGAAAATGTAGCCAGTTTGTAACAGGCACATTCACATTAATTTCTTGTTTTACATAACTGTACATTTAGCAATTGAAATAAACCTCAGGAAATGATTAATCTAATTTTAAAATATCAAATAGATTACATTGTGTTCTAACCCACATCACATGCAGTATTAATTTTATCATTTTAAGACACCAAAATAAACAAGGAAGGTCAATGGTAATATAAACTAGGAAGCTAAATGAATCTTGAAACATTATTCCTGCCAAAAATAACAAAGATAGGTTGCCACTCCCACAACAACTATGTCGTCCACAAGGGTTGTAGCATATTTTTTTTACTTTGAAAGCATATTTACGAGACACTAAAATCTGATTAAGACTAGAGTAACAACACAAAGTAGTTATCTGATATCTTTATAATTAAGCCGTTCAAGTTATCGGACATAGTTGAAAATCATGTCTTCTTTTTCACATGATCTTAAGCACTGTCAATCAGATAATAACTTTAATCTCTAGAGCGTCCAAAAGAATTTGAAATTCGATCAAGGATCATAACTCTGGCAGTAATTATTGGAAATTGTTGAAATATTAAGCAATTGTGGATGACGTATCAATGGACAGATGGGATGACAATATACGACCACATTTCAATGCAGCATCTAAAATAGAATTTTACACAACAGATATAATCCATATATTATAAATTGTTATATACAAAACATAGAACTGGAAGCACAAAAATCAGAATTGAATAAAACTGTGATATTAGACATAGACTTACAACTTAAAGATGCATTATGTAAGACTAGTAAGAGCTAAATTTGCCTATTGCATGTCTTTTTTCAGGCCGTTTCCTTCAACAACGACCAACTCTGTTTGTCTTACATAATGCACCTTTAAATAAAAACAACTAAAATTTAATAGAGTTTTGTATAAAAAGTACAATAATTCATGAGATTTCCCAAACAAAACTGATTCAACTCTTAACAAAAATAAATAACATATTACCAGGATAGATAATGCATCGTTACCAGGCGCGGATCCAGGATTTTTTTCAGGGGGGGGGGGCTAGGTTTGATAATTGCGGTTGGAGTCAGCGCCGAAGGCGCTCAACCAATTAACACACCAATTAACGGGTGTTTTCCCCCAGAAAAATTTGGTAAATTAGATTCAATTTGGTGCATTCCGACCAATATTACAGGTCTAAAAATCGCCAATAAAATCGCATAAAATTTTTTTAAGCCTGAGCAGGGCCCCCCCCCCCTCTGGATCCGCGCTCGGTTACAGACAAAGATGAAATATTTTAACATAAGTATATTAGTATTGTTATTACAAAAACAAGCAGTTGTCATGCAATATACGCCAACATTTTCCAAGAGATAAACAGAGAGCAAGTTAAAAAACAAAACGATTTTCATACAGTAAGGGGCAATAACCCAGGATGCTACGGTCTGACATACATCCATATCAAAAGGAACCAAGATCTTTGGGATATAAACATGTACATATATTTTAAGTTTCTGCAAAATCCAATAAAAATCGTGATCTCTAGTGTCCACAAGCTAAAGACAACCAGGGGCCACAATCAAGGTACAGTCCGATACATGGCCATATCGAAAGGAATTCAAATCTTTGGAATATAAATCTTTTTACAGTTTCGTAAAAATTCGATAAAAACACATTTTAAGGGTCCACAATCTTGGAATAAAATAAAATACTTTTATACCATTTGCAATTTGGGAGCATCCATTTTGTGGGGCAGTTTTGGTCCAATTTTGACGAAATTCAAACTAAATTGGATAAAAATTGTAACCTATGGATTTAAGCATCATTTTGATGTGATGGCGATATATTTGAATGGTTTTTAAAATCAGATATAATTTGTGACCTCTAGAGGTTCACCAGGTTAAATACTTGATTTTTCATACAATCAGGGGTTCTAATCAGAAACGAAATGCAATAGGGTTTAACATCCTAATAACTGGGCTACTGAAGACAGGCATACGTCATACAGTGTGCTATGGGGGAAATTTGCTCGGATGGCAGACCTACGGCCTACTCTTTATATATAATATATCGAATTCCAACTGTCAAGGGATCTTTTACATGTACGCCAATGTGTACATGAGGCCTCGTTTTCTTGTCCAATCTGAACAATTAAACAGATATCCTTGTTAGGCTGTCATCCAACATCACTGGCAAGGGACCACGCCGGAAAATCTAGATGAACTTTGTTGGCCAATGCAGGGATCAAACACCCGACCTCCAGGCTAGCAAGCCAGCGTAACCACCGTGACCCCCGGGTTGTAATCCAAGTAGTTGAAAGGGCCAATATGCTCAAATATAAAAAGGAACCGAGATCTAGGGGTTATAAACACATATTTTAAGTATCATAAAAACTGGATAAAAATTTTGACCTCTTGAGTGTTCACAAACTAATAACGTGATTTTTCATTCTATCACTATCAGGGGCCATAATCCACAAAGTTACAATATGATACATGCCAATATGGACGGGACCAAGATCGTTGGGATATTAACCTATATTTCAAGTTCTGGCAAAATCGTATAAAAATTGTGTAGAGTGTCAACAAATAAAATGCAAAGGGCTGGGCGGACTGGAGCGAAGACAATACACATCCACATGAAAATGTGGACATCTAAAAATAATGGCTATAGTATAAAAGTCAGTGAACACTGATAAAGATTCCATAATATGTGAAAACCTTTAACCTACAAGACTTGTATAATATCATCTACATAACTAAATAAATGAAGTACATGTACGATTAAATACGATAATGATCTTAAATTAGCAGAATTATAGCGCTTTGTAACTGACAAGGTTGCATTCACAAATCTTTGTCAATGGAAGCAGAATCATTGTAAACGTATTGAGATGCATATAAAATTAAAGTACAGTATTAAGAAATTTATTTAAACATACATTATGGGAGATTAGATAACATGTTGACAGTTCTCAGTCTCACTACAATAGTCAAAAATTAGCAAATGTAAAGGCAATTTGCTGAAAATTTTAGTCAAATTGATCCACAATTAACTTACAACTAGACGAATAAAAGTTCTACTTAGCCTCAGTCATCATTACTAAATTTGGTAAGACAAAACCAGTAGTCTTGGTTATCCATTTTTATTGGTAAATCACGAAGGAAAAATTACAGTGAATCGAACTACAATCCAACAAAAATCTCATGCTAGCCTCGACATCCAGAGTTGATTATGGTCTGAATAAGTTAATTAATGTCTAATTAATAGTTTTTATAACATTTCAGGCCTAAAGAAAGACCTACAATAGGCAGATTTTGCTCTTGCATAATGCATGTTTAACAAACGTAATTCTAATAGCTCACAGCATCAAACTTGGCTGTTACTAATGCATATTTAATCAAATGAATGTTGTCGCTCACTAATCAAAACATTACAAAAAAATATAATGTTGTCAATAGAAATATTTCTTTTTAATAATTGAAACCAGTCACACCTTTAAAAGTACATGTATCCATTACCTAATTTAGAAATCTACTGCCATGCATTCGGGTTCAAAATTCAGCCATTTTAATTATTTGAAATTATTTAACAATTTCATACGAAAAACATTAACCAAGTAATTCTGAAAAAAGATTCTTTTTACAAATAAATTATATATCAAAAAATTATGCAAGTATGAGTGTAAAAATAAAGGACTAGTTAAGGTGTACATACAATGATGAATTATCTTAAATATAACACAGAGTTTATTATATTGTCAGCAGTCAAACATTTCATTTCTAGAAAAAACATAGTGCATTCAAAACGTTTAATATACATTGCAGTGTATTATCATATATATAAAAAGTTGTTTCGTTTTTAATAAATAGGAGTTTCTTGGAGGTGATAAATATGGGTGTTTTTATTATCATTTTTTTTCCACAATTTCTTATTAACATAAATTCAAGTCAACATTAATCTATTTAAAAGTTAATCTTAAGCATGTTAATACATGTACATTGTTCTTATGGCATAATCTAAAATCATTCATAATCATTTTCACCTCAAGTTACCACCATGCAAGTTTCTCAGTCAAATCGAGCACCTTATTATCTAACATACAATGTAACTCTGATTGAATGCAAAATTATAATACACATATATGTTATATTGTTATAGCGATCATAACCATTACTAATTGATAAATATTGTGCAGTTACTCCTCGGCTGCACTGATGATTGAAAAACCATTTTACTAATAGATTTGGTCAATCATTAAAAAAGCTTACAGCAACTTTTTTTGAACACTAATAAAATATTAACAATAGTTTCATTACCATGGCATATTGATTCAAATCGGTTTGTGTGCGAGCTTAAAAGATTTAACATATATCAACATGTTTTTACCAGGTAATACATATACATTTTATATCAAAACTTAAAATAGAAAAATATTAAATAAGTGTATGTATATTCAGAAAAATCCTTTCAAATTTTTTTTTTCTTTTCATTGTGTTTATCAATGAAATCTTTTATTCTTTATGATAACAATATATGACATAATTGCAAAACATTATTGATTGATGTAAATGATAGTGAATGAAATGACACACTGAATCTGAAAGAGAACTTATGAAAAGTTATTTTGTAAATAGAAAAAGGCAATTCAGATGTACCAGATATAATATACTAAGATTTAATTATGTGAGGCACTGAATGACAGTCTTACAGATACAGTTCATTATTGCTATAGAATGCTCATTGACTTATCCATTTTGATAATAACACCTGTATGTTTTTTGTTCACTGCAACATGAGAGATTTGAGATTGTCATGTAATATCGTGTCCCTCACATCTTTAAATACTCGTTCAATATTGTCTGTGTCTATTGCTGTAGTAAAATGATGAAAAAGAGGTTTAGATTTATCACGTCGACGAGAATCAAACATTTTTAACATAAATATCTTGACATCTTCTAAATTATGTGGATCGCCTTGAAATTCTTCAAAATAATCCCTAATATTCACTTTCTTCACTTTCTCTGTCAATAAATCCATTTTGTTCAGAAATAAAATAATTGAAACATTCACAAAACTTTTGTTGTTAATAATAGTCTCAAATATAAAACAAGATTCCAGCATCCTGTTTGTCTTCCGATCTTCCATTAGTACTTGATCAAATTCACTTGATGATGCCAGAAACAGAATGGATGTAATCCCTTCAAAACATTGAAACCATTTCTGTCTCTGTGATCTCTGTCCACCCACATCAATAAACATAAACGGTACACCTCGTATATATATAGTTTTTTCTGTAATGCCCTTTGTAGCTTTCCTTGCATGCAGAATATCCTCTTTAGTTGGAATGTAGCTCTACAAAATAACATAACGATACATGTACTTGTAATTTAAAGATGTCAGCTTATTCTTATTATCATATCAGTTAATAAGTCCTTATATCTTTTATTTTTGAACTAAAAAGCACTGAACCAAACCGTGACATTTGTATTTGACATAATATATTGTGCAGCTGATCTGCCATGGTAAGAATTATGACAAGAAAACACAATCAATTATAACTTATTTTACGAATATTTTTGAGATTTTACATGTATAAAAAATAATATATATTTCATGAAATTTTTGCGAAGTTTACTCACCTGTTGACCGATTCGATCCATATTCTCACAAAAAAACTGTAAAGAATCCCCCTGAAAAATATATTGACATCAATCAATTGTAAGGTTACTATCAGTTTGAACATTTAGACAAAACCTTCCTATACACCAACATTTAACTCCAAGTCGTTGCCATGCAAGGTATGCTCACATTTTCCAAGAGATGGACAGAGAAATGTGCTAAAAAAAAAGAAGCGATTTTTCATACAGAGGCCATAATCCAGGAAGTAAGGGTATGCTACGCGCAAATATCAAAAGGAACTCAGATCTTTCGGATATGAACATATATTTTAAGTTTCATCTTAAAAAATTGGATGAAAATTTTAACAACTGGCATTATGGTGTAATACAACAGTGATATATATAAATGGTTTTTTAATTCAGATAAAAATTGTGACCCTAGAGGATCCACAAGCTAAAATGCGATTTTGCTTACAATCAGGGGCAATAATCCAGGAAGAAAGGGTTTGATAGGCGCAAATATCGAAAGGAACCCTGATATTTGTGTTATAAACACCTACATGTAATATTGATATACATGAGCTATATCATCACCCATGACATTCTATTTCTATTGATAGAATTTAATCATCAGTAAAAATAGCATTATAAAGTACCAGCTTGTCTAGGATAAATCTCCATTAAAGCCCCAATAACACTCTTGTTGTAACTGAAAAATATGTCCCAATCTTCATTCTGGTCAACAAATTGTATTATTTTACAATATTCCAATTAATTGATGATATAAATTTCATCTTAACACACCTATTTTAAAAAATTTGGAAAAATTCAACCAATTGATTTGAAAAGTCTAACGTAAACCTTTTCAAATGTGACTTGGATTTTAGAATATTTTCGAACCCTATGGACAAATAAAATAGGTTGTAATGGATAATTTACTCAACAGGTAGGACATTTAAACATCTAGTACTTAGAATAAGGGTATTATTTATTTTCTGGAGCTACCAAGCCAGCAAGAATGTTATTGTCCCTTTAAGGGACGATTTTCAGCTTTAAGTATTCAAAATTTGACTTCTCAAGACATGTGTATAAATTATCACGATAATATCATTTATCATGAATTTGATAAATTGTTATCACAACAGTTTTTGTTTCATTATCACCCAATCCTAGGACAGACCAACAAATACTGGTGATGAGAATAATCATCCACACTAATACTAATTATGAAATGATAATTAGTAGGACTTTTTCTGGGGTTATTTCTACATGTATGTTTAAAATGCTAAGAAGTTCCTTTTTATTCTATCGAATTAAGAGTAACTTGGCTTCATGTACTTCTTTCTTCCTAAATCTGTCCTACATATCATTATCTTGAGTAAAGACTGGCATTAATAGGAAAATATACATGATTACATTATAATATTAATATATCTTAATTTAAGTATTACCTACTTGGCATGTTGATAAGATTTCATTTGATTTATTATATCCTAATGGGCAGTAGTTTACAAATCTAATATAAACAAATCTTAAACATATTTCAGTAGCAGTTATAAGACAGCAGTTGACCAATGGTCTTTTTGAGAACTCTTATCTGCCACTGTTGAAATATTAAATAATCACAGAAAATGGTGTGAACAACTCATAGATATTGTACAAACCAAACATATGGTCTTTACTTGCCAAATGCCTTACCATCTTGTAAATAAGACGAGAGAATAGTTTATGTAACACGAGTCTAGATCAGTGGGAGCTCAACACTACTTTACCTGAAATATATTGCTCTGGAGTTAAGGTAGCATCTTACCATCTTGTAGTTATATAAAATAACATGCAAAACTATGACAAATATAATACCTTCTAAATTCAATTGGCAGCGGATTATGAGAATTTTTTATAGTTTATATTCTGTGTTAGTACAGATTTAAAAAGAGTATGCTCACATCTGTACAATATCAAGATCAGTATTAAAATTAACACACGAACAGTGAAGCTGAGGTACACCGCTGAAATACCCCCCCCCCCAAACATTACACATATCAATTTATTCAATTATTGCACATTTACCTTTTTCAAAATTATCGAGTAATCAAACTGATTATCTATGCTTAGTCTAAACATAAAATGTTCACTTACAAACTCAGGTTTTGAAGTACTCTCCATCAGTTAGAATCAAAGTTATCTTGTCCCTAAGCATCGACCAAAGAAATTGCTTAGCTCTGCTTAGCTTTAATGGGAAATATTAATGATTGAACTCAGTCAAGAAATTTGCGTAATGAACATCTATACCTCAATCAAAAGCAGAAATATTATGTTCCAAAGTCTTGACCAATCAAATTGGGTATCGCTACTTATCCTAAATAGTAAATTATCATCAAACTTAGTCAAGGTAATGATGTAATGAATCTATACCGTGAGTTCTCAATCATGAGCATATTTTCATGATACAAGAATGGCTGCACATTCACTTTCAGTGCAAACGACCTAATTTGACCTTTGACCCTGAATATCTCAAAAAAACATCCCAATGGTGGACTGATTACCACTTGGAAGGGCTTTGTATTCTATGCAAAATTTGACTATAGAAAAGTTGGGTCCGGTTTTATGCCCTTTTGATGGACACCCACTAATACTGAGCCTCAGGTATAACCAAGTTTCATCCCTCTCACTTAATTAGAACTTAAGTTATTATCTACAAAAGCATCAACCAATCAATTTGTTTATCTCTGCTTACCCTAAGCAGAAAATACTCATCTTTGAACTACATCAAGACGGACAGACAGACGGAAAAATTCAATTTAAAGGTACCCTGAATTCTTTGAAAGGAGGAGGACAATAAGAGGCAAAAAATCTCAGCAACTCTGACTGGCACAGCATTTAAAAGGTTTTGGTGACACGTGCAGCCACTCTCAAAAACATTGCCGTGTAACTATGAATTTCGATCAGATACCAGCTTAGAACTAGCCGAAGAATCCCAACGGGTATGAAAAAGATACCTCAGAAACTGATCTGTACAGAGTGTTTACACAAAATGTAAATGGACAGATAAACAGATGGGTGACAACAACATACATGCACCCACACCACATGAAATATGGGTGTATAAAGGGATGAACCCATGTTACTCTACCAAGGATGGATTTTGGATTTTGACAGGAAGATTTTCCTAGGAAATCAATTCATTGGTAAAAGTTACTTTGCCATTAAAGTTTAATGTATCAGTCAATGTCATACAACTCTACGGTAATTATAAGCAAGACAATCCCAGTACCAATGACTATGCTAATAAAATTTGGGACAAGAAGAAACAAGGACAAGATAAGTACTTTGCACTTGACAAAGCGGTTTCAGGACAATAGTCATCAGTTTGTTAATCATCACGACAAGTATATTTAAATTATTCCCTGTGTTATAATAAAAACTTACATTGTTATTCAGCTTTAATTTCCTTATAATCATAATGCCTGCTGTATACGGCACAAACGTATATATACAGTAGAATCTGTATGAGCAGCCACTCCTATTCAGCTATATCTCCTTGTAAGCAGTCACAAGAAATTTCCCCCGTAAAAATTCTATTGTTTCATCTCTTTATTCAATGGTCACTCCTCTAACGCGGCCAGCGGTCACTATTTTGCTAATAAATTTAACCAAACATCGCCCATTCAATGGCCATTGTTCATGTTGAATGATACCATATTGTCGTTCTTCGTAATACCACCGCTAATCCTGCGAGTAGTATTAGTAATTAATTAACTGGACTCCCACTGATCGGGTAAAAAGAAATGTGAAAATAATAATTAACCCGGGATTATCTGTTAATTAATCTTTTGTTTTATTAAACAACTAACCTGATCATTGTTTGAAAAGTTTGCAATAGTTAGATTTAGCTTTTACAGAACATGTGTACCAGTAACTTTTTTTTATTAACTATGAAAAAAAACTAACTGGAATATGATGGAACATTTTTAGTTTTCCAAAACAAAAAGTCTAAAAAAGTGAGTCAACATTATTTCTCATAAGCCGTTTTAAACATTTCTTTCTTTAATAAAACATAAAGTGGAAATAACAGACATGGAATTAATTAACTGGACTCCCACTGATCGGGTAAAAAGAAATGTGAAAATAATAATTAACCCGGGATTATCTGTTAATTAATCTTTTGTTTTATTAAACACTAACCTGATCATTGTCTGAAAAGTTTGCAATAGTTAGATTTAGCTTTTACAGAACATGTGTACCAGTAACTTTTTTTTATTAACTATGAAAAAAACTAACTGGAATATGATGGAACATTTTTAGTTTTCCAAAACAAAAAGTCTAAAAAAGTGAGTCAACATTATTTCTCATAAGCTGTTTTAAACATTTCTTTCTTTAATAAAACATAAAGTGGAAATAACAGACATGGAATTATTTGAAGAAAGTTTGACTTTTTTTTAACATTAAGCTAAAATCCATTTCAAACATAGATACTGCAATGTTCTGCAATTTTTGAGCTCGTGAAGGTTGCCAGGCAATGCAACATATGCCCAAAAACAACTAAATTGTTTTAGAAGTTGACAAGGGTTGTCACATATGCTTTATTAGGTACAAGACACTGATCTGATATTAATTTGTTACACTTACAGATTGAATGTTCACAAGGTTCAAGAAAGTGAAACAAGGGGCATAACTGTAGAAGTTATTTACTTACCGAAATAATGCATATAAATTTCATACAGATCGGTTGATAACTTTAGTTGTTAAGTGCGTTCACTTCACATGGTTCAACAAAGGACAATATTTTAGAAATAATTAATGGAAATTGTTGTAATTCCATAGACTTCTGTGATTTAATGATTTAAATATTGCCTGTAAATTTCATACAGATTGGATAATATCTTTTGTTGATAGATCATTCACAAGGTTCAACAAAGTGAAACAAGGGCCATAACACTAGAAGTCATAAAAAACAGAAATTGACGAAATTCCAGACTTTACTAATTTAAATCATACTTGTAAATTTAATACAGATAAATTTAGTTGCTATTGTAACCACAGTACTCTTATATTCAAGGCTTAGTCTTGTTTCCCCCATTTTAAAATTAAATCAATGAATAGCTGAATCATTCTAATCTAGTTAAAATCTTGAGTACCAATGGCATCGAGAGTTGATTATGGTCTTGTAATGTTAATAAATGTCTAATTGATAATTGGTATAACATTTAAAACCTAAAGAAAGACCTGCAATATTCTGGCATAGTTAGTTCTTAGATAATGCATCTTAATTTAATGGAAATTGTTGAAATTTAATAGGATTTTTCGTCTCACAAATAAATTTCAAACTGATCAGATAATATGTAGTTTGTAGAATGATTACAAGAAATTGTGGACAATTGACCTACAGATGAAGGTGACGGTGGAAATCGACCAGATTTCCATAGCTTAAAGATACTTTCCCCACGTACAAACTGTGTGATTTGAAGAAATATTACATATGTATCACCTGGATGGGTATTCGAACAAGAACATGACGGTGATACTTTTATTAGAAATAACCACCCAATAAATACTTTAGTGACAATGTATCTTTAAAGGTACACATTGAGTTTCATATTAAAAGATCATATCTTGAAAATTGCAACAATTCCAGTTCCCCAAATAAGTTATATGTTGCTGTCTATCTTTCCACAAACAGCTTATGTGGATGCCCATGCAATAGTGTAATCTTTTTGTTCATTCAAGAATACATATGATACATGTATGTATAATATATTTGTTACATCACAAGATTTGTATAAAATAATATTACATTCTATTCCAGAAATAGCTTAACCTGCAAATTTTTTGTACAGCCTGTTGATTTGATAATTACCAGATTCAACGCAGACATAAGGTACATTTCTAAGTTTAATTCAGTTATCCTAATCTGTTTCTTCGTGTCAGTTACAAAAAATACCCCCAAAAATGTTAGTGTAAGTTTATGCAAGTAATGAACATAAAATTCACCACAGTCATTAAGTCAATCGTTAAAATTCCTTAATGCTTTAATAGCTTCACATCATTTAATTAAATTACATTTGAAGAAGAATACGCATTTAACATTGCTAAAAGTAAAAAGCACTGCTGTATGTGTAACAAATAAATTTCTGGTGAAGACCTTTTATACCTACATGTACATGTATTTAAAAAATAATAATTCAAATCTGCCATACATGTACATGTAGGTGTCAATCAAAAATAATTCTAATTTATTCTGAAACTTCATATTTTGGTATTCAAACATGATGTATAAATTAATTGCTGGTTGTACGGTTGCCTTGTACAGAGTAAAATGACAATGCATGTAAGCTTTCATCTAAAAGGCTTGATTTCGCTTTAACTCTGTACATCTCATCAAGCCCCCCACACAGTACCCTGCATATTTTGGCACTAATTTTGATAGGGTACAAGCCCAGCTTAAGAGCCAATCAGATTTCTCAATCTCGTGCGATCCAGCTAAAATGTCTACCTGTGATAATTAATGTTGCAAAATTCAAGGTTTATTTAATGTCTTTGGTGAAAGTAATGTAGCTATAAGTTCGTGAATTTCTGACAACTCTAACAATGGTTAGATGTTGTAAAACTCAGTCGCTGCTTCAAGAACTTAGTAAGCTTTGAAAATCTTCAAGTATACTGTACATATACACATTTAATGTAGCTACATGTATATATACATGTAAGTACTACATAACAAGCATCAAACATAAATTTTCCACAGTTACAATGTTTTTGGGGTAACATCTGTTAGTACTATGCATATTACCATAATACTTTAACTTTAAATACATTGTATCCAAAATAGTTCTACTAAGTATACTGTGTGAAAATGTAAGCCTATAAATTAATATTACATGTACATTAAGGTGTCTGAAAGTATTCATTCAGCACTCTCATCAAAGTCTACAGTTATTTAGGTCAATGAAATATCTTTGGATAAACAAGCAAGAATAAGTTAAAAAAAAACAAACTGTTGCAGAGTATCTTATACATTTGACAGCTTATCCTCTCCTGCATTACCCTGTACATTGTGCAAATAAAAAAAGTTCAGTTGGAAATGAAATAATTTTCGGTAAAAATGTCTGACAAGAACAATTTTGAAATCCCATCATTTTTGATGTTGATGTACATGTAAGTTTTATTATTACATGTATTAGACTGGCAAACCAGATTTTAAAACAATTCAATACCAGTATTTCACACTATGAAACCATATTCATGTACAGTACTGGTACGGTACATACAATACCACAGATTATTGGGATAGGAAGAAGACTACTGGCAAGTAGCAATATTGTTTCTAACTATCAGCCCATTTCAGCTCTGTCTGAACATAAGTGAAAGAAACTACATCTTACAAATGTACACCTTTTGTAAGTGCTCGTTCATATTTGACACTATGGAATAGGTACAGGTACAATGTACGTATGCAAATACATACGTACAGCATGTAAGATAAGCTTAATGACTTTTTGACTTGCAATGGTTTCTCTGGGTTATATTCCTGATTGTTTTCAAATTTGAGTGAAGTCTGTGTCACTACAGGCCTGGGACTGTACAATGAACACTTGACTTACGGCTAACCCCTGGATCCATTCCCTTTATCTAAATTGTTCATTTGTTTGTGATTTCTGTGTATTGTGTCTTGTCCATATGTTTGTTTTTGTGTATATTATGTGTGGTGCACTTACTATTCAATGAAATGCTGACGTTTAACAACAAATTGTAATTTTAACATAGTTTAGTCAGTCTTAATTTGTACTGAAGTTTAAAACTAATTCTTAACAGTCAGTTGAGAAATACAATAGCTGAGATAAACACACATTTGTAACAGGATATTCTGTAGATATTTCTAGCTGCACTTGGGCCCTGTCATTATGTTTTGTGGGAAACAACATGTCTGACAGCAGTGCAAACCTTTCAATATCTACCTACAAAAACTGTGTCCATTTTGGAAGTTGTATGTGTAGGTAGCGGACTCAATCATTTTTACAAACCTAACTTTAAACATGTAGTATTAGAATTCACTTACTTGATGATTTGTCTTACTCTTATTATTTAATTGTCAGAAAAACAACTATTTTCCCAAACTATATAATGATGCATGTGTAGCTGGTAAGCAGACAACTCGGCCCAATTGTCTATAGGATGAGTTGTCAGGTATTCATATAGCGTATGCATTTTATACCGGTATCAATATTGACACATTTATTTATGGTATGGTAGGGTGTTCCAGAGCAATTAATAATTAATCAGTGCTAATAAAAGTTGGAACTTGCTACAGTGAAAAGTTAAATCTCAAATGACAATTTATACACTGATTACGAACATGTAACAGCTCTGAATGCCATGGTTTTAGAAGTGGTGTTTATTGGTCTACATATAATAAATAGCTAAACCCTTGCATGATATTTTATTACATCTATCAAATCTAACGTTTAGAAAACAATGTTGTGTTTATGTTTTAATTTGTTATTTTATTAATTATACACAGTACTAGTAGTATTAGTAATGTATACAGAGTGGCATATTTTGGTTTAGTGGAAATTAAGTATTTAAGATTTGATTCAATGACGGGCACCTTTTACTACCCATTAAATTAATCATCCATACACTTCAAATTAACATAACAGGCTAAGAAATATTCTGTTAACTTGTACACTGGCCTGTAGTCTTCCTTCATACCCGGTAACGTAAAGATTGATCTACAAAAAGCATGTCGTCAACCTTATCCCCAAAGTTATGGCCCAAGAAATCCCTCTCTGACCATTGCTGGATTGGTTTCTAATACTTTAACTTTTGAGGGAGTGTGTCTAATCTTCCCGTTCAATCAAATCTATCACAAGTACAGCAACATGGCAGTCGTTTGTTTAATCTGGGTCTTCTCTAAAACTTTGGACAGTGATTTAAGTTTAAAGTATTAATACCGGTGAAAGTGTGTTCGTTTCCAAACAGTTTTGTATACATTTTATTCGATTTTCATTTGGTAGCCTCGTTTGTCATGCAATTAGTTGTTCTGCAATATTCTGCTGTGTACTGGTCAGGGGCGTAAAAATCCACTAGCCCGACGCCCGGGACTACCAAAAATAACCTACGGGCTAGTGACCTATTTAGCCGTACTAGTCCTGGGCTAGTGCCCTTTCATTGCTCAATTTTTTCTGTGATTTAAACTAGATAAATGAGATGTGAAATCCTGCACTTTTATTTCTCCAAACCAAAGGAAACTATTTAACAATAGTTTTTCTGTAGTGAACACGGGAAGGTTGTACCTCTTCTATTTATAGTGGGGCTAAATATAGATCTCAGTCAATACAATCTAAAGTCATGTGATAATCTAGACTACAATGCATGATGGGGGATGTAAGAAGCACTTCCCACCTCTCGCAATTTAAAGTCATGTGATAATCTAGACTACAATGTATGATGGGAGTTGTCTACTTTAGTTTTTAGTTATATCGTAGAAATACATAAGGACCTGCGTTATCCGCTATTTATCGGATATATTGTAATGAAAACTAGTTCAATTAACCAAGCACAAAACTTGGAATATTAATCAAATTAGTCCTTCATTTATATCCTGAGGCCACTTTCTGTTGGCGTATGTCGGCACAGTATTAGATCGGGAACAGTATCCCGTGCGGTAACTTGATATGCGGTGGAGTTGAAAAACAGTCGTCATATGGATTGAGGCCCGGAAAAATTGTATACTCCACATCGATTTATAATTATATACTCCGTATAATATGGAATACAGTTCAGTTAGAAAGAATACATTTAATGTGGTCAAATGGTTGACAATCTGCAGTGTACATTATTATCATTATTGACGATTAAAGTTTGTACCTTGTCCAACTACGGACTAGTGGAACTAGATGGTGGGCTAGTGTCTGACAGCAGACTACTAGCCCGGGGCTAGTGGATTAAAAAATATTTTTACGCCCCTGGTACTGGTTAATTAGGCATGATAAAATCATGAGTCATTGGCGCTCTGTTTTAAGCATAACGCTTTTTTGACGCAGTTAGCTATTGGTTGTTAATAGGACCATTGACCTATCATAATTGGAACAGAAATTTGCTTTCGTATTATCAAACTTAACACTGAGAGGAGTATGGTCGTCAACATTTTTGTTTATTTTACTGTAGATCTGTACATTTTGAGATCTATGTCAATACACCTTCAAGATAGTTAGATACCTACCAACTGAAACTCTCTTCTTCTGTCAAATGCAGCTCTTATTCCTGAATCTTTCCACAAACATTTCATCGGTTCAACATATTGAAGAAACGTGTGATCATCAAGTTTATTATTCCCATCAAAACTGAACACAAAATTGGCATCTTTAATATTTGCTTCGTCTCCCCACGGTATTCCTAATTTGTCCCTTGCATCAATCAAAACACGCATACCCTTCACAATATTGTTATATATCACTGTCTTGAATTCTTGAAGATCTTCGTTCGCGAAATCGACACCATGAATGATTCGCATTTGTTTCAGAAAAGTACTCTTACCACTTTCACCGGCACCCAATAATAAGATTCTTACTGTTCTTCGGAATGTCATTCGGTCTTTAAGTAGTCGTCGATCAATGTCACGGCTTGTTAGGCGTTCAGATTTGTCCCTATCACTGAGACAACATGTCATGAGCGTAGTCGCCATTTTGCTCGAAACCCCGCCCATGACGTCAGAAGTAAACACGACACTTCCGTCAACAAGGGGAAGATTACTCTTAGGGAAAAAAATGGCCTCTTCCATGTTCACTAAGAAAATTTGTGCATCATGTTATTTATCTGCACATCATTGGAAAACTACAATAAGACACTCGTCAGCCACATACTATGTTCTGTAAGAATGAAATGCTTAGTTTGAAATGTATTTATATAATAAAATTCCACAGCAGACACAGATATAATAAATGTTTGAAATGATCATGATGGGTTTGCAAAAGAGAAAAGGTTACATTACATAATAAAAGTTAAAGTAGCCAAGTCTCTAACTCAGTATTATCCAAAATCTTCAACTTTGAAAACACGTATGTAGACTGGAATAACCAGATGCTAGAAATATGCATTCGATTGAGATTGCTCATTGCTGGCTTATTTCACGGAACAATTGAAATTAGAGTAAATACGGAAACCATTCAATGTAAATCATTTTACATACATTCATATTACAGTATTATATGCATTGCGACCCACTTCTGTCAATTTCGGAACCTAGAAATTGACACTTAGATGGGGTGCAACTCATTCGATAATGATTGTATATAAACTGATTTACATTCAGACTTATCTGTTTTTACTTTAATTTCAAATCAGTTATGTTCGGTGAAGTACGCCAGAAAATCTCAATGGAATGGCAATCACTAGTGTCTTCTTATTGCAGTCCACACTGATAGTATTTATTGCGCATGGTCACCGTTAGACATGACACATGGAATATGTCTCCTGCCCTGTGTTTTGAGTCCTTGTTACAAGTGGTTCCGATATGCCTTATGGTAAACGATTCATGTACCAAAGGTAAAATGTTAATTTTGCCTAAAATATTGAATATCAGAAGCCTATCTTTTCCCAGTAATATTACAACTTCATTGTTGATTTGAATTGACAAATAATTTGTGGTGAAGACTTTGAATGATATTTAAAGTAGCTACGTCTTTAACTCAGTATCATTGACAGCCTTCAACATCTAAAACAAGAATTATTTCTCAGTTTAAATCAACATCGATGTTGTGATCTTACTGGGAAAAGATAGGCTTCTAATATCCAATATTTTAGGCAAAATTAACATTTTACATTGGTATACGAATTGTGTACCAGAATACATTCCTGTGCCATTTCTAACAAGGACTCTAAGAACAAGGCTAGACTTAATTCACAAGTCATATTAAACAGTGGCCACATATTCTTATCTAGAGAGCATGCACAATAAATACTACTGGAATAACCAGACGCTAGAGATTGCCTCTCGATTGAGACTTCTCACGGATTTCGCCAAACATAACTGATTTGAAATTAAGAGTAAAAATTTGCTACGATTGATATTATAATTCAGTTTATATACATTTATATTACATTATATGCATTGCAAGCCATTTGTGTCAATTTTTAAATCTCAAATATTAGCGATTTTACTCCTTAAAGTTAAAATTTATTTCAACAAAGTTCAATCTCAAAAATCGTTTCCTATGTGTTTACACATGCATTAGCTGCAATAGTTTGTATTAGCCTGTAAATAGGCATGACGTGTGAAGTTGTCTACTCATCTATCTAATTATAAAACATACGTATAAAATCTAATTGGCCTCGTAATGATGTTATTAATTCATGATTCTGAATTTTAAAAGTAAAATTTATTTATAAAATTATATTCGCATTTGGTATGATTTTGTACACATCGTAATTTTTAGATCTCACAAGTTAGACATGCTCCTTTTGGAATGGTGTTGAAGCTACAACTATTTTTTAGTCCTTATTTCAGGCTAAGAATAAATATGTGTCAACCCTTGCATAATGCTTGGACAATGGACCCCTAACCTTCTGCAGGTATGAGTGTATGTTTTGTTACCTATAAACCTTTTTTTATTCCAGTCTTCCTGAAGTTCCTCCAGATACGCCTGAAACTAATGTTATCATGCGTTTTAGAAATCCAGCATATTCTACACTAAGACCAGATGGCTGCGTGACGGGACCAGCAAAACTTTCAATACAGTATGAAACAAAACTTGGAAATCTTATTGAAAAACTGAAAGGTAAATGACATGCAAGTGTTGTTTGTAGTTCAGTTGCAATCTATACTGGAGTTGAATTTTGATAAATTATACATGTATAACCAATGTTCAGAGTATGGATTATCAGTGTACAGCTTGGTTTTCAAACATTAAATCTTTTTAAGATTTTACTTAACAGTTAAAAATTAATTTTCAATATTAATTACATTTATTTTGTGAGTGAGAGGGATAATTCTTTTGAAATGTGGTCGTATATTGTCGTCGGTCCAGCGTCAACAATATAAGTTAATATTCGATTGACTTTAAATTTAAACATTTAAAACGTTACAGGAGAAATTGTATATAGGAACTGCTGGATTTGCCATGATTGCTGAATACTGGATATTTTTGAAGGTATATACTATCACTACCAGGGTGGGTTGGGATGGCCTAGTGGTCTAGAGTGCCGCGCTTCGACCTCCAGCTGGCCGGTCACCTCTGGCTTGCGGCTGTGGTTTCGAGCCCTGGTGTGAGCTTATGGGGCATGTAGATAGGGGCGCCTTCTCAACCTCGTGGGTTTCCTCCGGGCACTCCGGTTTCCTCCCACTGCTAAAGGCCCCCACGCCCAAGCGGATTATTGAAATAAAATTAAACCATGCGTAAGTCCCGAAATGACCTAGTTTGTATGGAGTGGACGTTAAACCCCTACTTGTGGATCCTGTAGAGGTTAAAGTTAATATACAGTGTTTAAGGTCAGTCATGAGACGAGCCTATTAATTTTCAATGATTTCTGATAATTACTGCCAGAATTATGGTCCCTTGATCACTTTAAAATGTTTTGTGCACGCTCTGGAGGAAAAATTTAATATTTGAATTTAGTAAAATTTATACACAACATTTAAGCTCATAAGACATAGAAGCCTATTGATTTTTAATAATTACTGTAAGAGTTTTGGCCCTTGATCATATACACAGTGTTTAAGATCATGAGACGAAGAAGCCAATTGATTTTCAACTATTTCCGATGATTACTGCCAGACTTATGACCCTTGTGTCTTTAGCTTTTGGACCCCTTAGAACTCACAATTTTTATCTGATTTTAAAAAACGTTACAACCTTTTACTATGAAAATTTGAATTTGGGGAAAGGAAACATTTAGTTACATTTTTTTTCCAGATCCTAAAGATGAAAAGACCTTTGAGAGTGTCTTTGAGCCGATTGAAAGAGCAGATGTTCCATTGAGCTATGCATACAATACAGTTAAACTTTTTTACTTTATCAAGAAAAATACAGACTTTGAGAAGGCTTTTTTACGGGTAGACTTGCAATTCTATATATGAAAAATGTTGTAAATGTATATCAAATATATATGTCAGTTTATGTATTGTAAATGTATATCAAATATATATGTCAGCTTATGTATTACAAGATTGTGTTAGCCTTGCGCTGTGCTTGCTCAATGATAAATAGTTTTGAAAAGTATTGTTTCTTTGGGTAACCATTCTTTAACGTCTAATTTCATTTAATATTTTCAGATGGATCCGCAAGTAGAAAAAGCCAAAGCGGAGCGTTGGTTAAGTGAAACTTTGTATGATTCAGTCAAGGTTGGTTTTGTTATAGTAAATTGTATTCTATAATTACTTCACAAATTAGCTGCCATGTGCCTAGCAACCAGTCTAGTGTAATGCAATGCATTTTATATACTGGTGTTATTCACCCACATTTTAGTGTGGAAGTATATTGTCTTCACTCCTGTTTGTTGGTCCACAATCTGTTTCTGGACACACTAAAGGTCACAATTTTTATACGCCCACATTTTCATGTGGACGTATTATGTCGTCGCCCCTGTCCGTCCGGACGTCCGTCCGTCCGTCCACAATTTGTTTGTGGACTCTCTACAGGTCACAATTCTTATCCGATTTTGACGAAACTTGAAATATAGGTTTATCCCCAAAAGTTCTCGGCTGCTTTCGATATTGGCATGTATCGGATCAAAACTTCATGGATTATGGCCCCTGACTGTACGAAAAATCACGTTTTTAGCTTGTGGACCCTATAGAGGTCACAATTTTGAACCGATTTTGATGAAACTTGACATGCATGTTTGTAACCCAAAGATCTTGGTTCCTTTCGATATTTGCGGCTTACGGAATGTAATTTCCTGAATTATGGCCCCTGATTGTCCGAAAAATCACCCTTTTTAGCTTGTGGTCCCTCTGGAGGTCACAATTATTATTCGATTTAAAAAACCGTTTGATTATATCACCGTTACACCCTAAGGAAGGTTGAGTTCGAATTTCGGGAAAATCGGACGAAAATTGCCATACAAAATGGCCGCCGTTTGTACGCGAATACTGTTAAAAAATGGTATATCAAGGTTGTGGACCCTGTGGAGGTCACAATTTTGATTCGATTTTGATGAAACTTGAAATTCATGGTTATAACCCAAAGATCTTGCTTCCTTTCGATATTTGCGCATATCGGATCGTAACTTCCTGAATTATGGCCCCTGATTATACGCAAAATCGCCTTTTTTTTAGCTCGGAGGTCACAATTATTATTCGATTTAAAAAACCGTTTGATTATATTACCGTCACACCCTAAAGAAGGTTGAGTTCGAATTTCGGGAAAATCGGACGAAAATTGCCATACAAAATGGCCGCCGTTTGTACGCGAATACTGTTAAAAAATGGTATATCAAGGTTGTGGACCCTGTGGAGGTCACAATTTTGATTCGATTTTGATGAAATTTGAAATTCATGGTTATAACCCAAAGATCTTGCTTCCTTTCGATATTTGCGCATATCGGATCGTAACTTCCTGAATTATGGCCCCTGATTATACGCAAAATCGCCTTTTTTTTAGCTTGGAGGTCACAATTATTATCCGATTTAAAAAAACGTTTGATTATATTACCGTTACACCGTAAGGAAGGTTGAGTTCGAATTTCGGGAAAATCAGACCAAAATTGTCATACAAAATGGCTGCCGTTTGTACGCGAATACTGTTAAAAAATGGTATATCAAGGTTGTGGACCCTGTAAAGGTCACAATTTTAATTCGATTTTGATGAAACTTGAAATTCATGGTTATAACCCAAAGATCTTGGTTCTTTTCAATATTTGCGCATATCGGATCGTAACTTCCTGAATTATGGCCCCTGGTTATACGCAAAATCCCCCTTTCTTTAGCTTGTGGTCCCTCTGGAGGTCACAATTATTATCCAATTTAAAAAAACGTTTGATTATATCACCGTTGCACTGTAAGGAAGGTTGAGTTTGAATTTCAGGAAAATCGGACCAAAATTGACAGACAAAATGGCCGCCGTTTGTACGCGAATACTGTTAAAAAAATGATATATCATGGTTGTGGACCCTGTATAGGTCACAATTTTAATTCGATTTTGATGAGGAAGGTTGAGTTCTAATTTCGTGAAAATCGTACCAAAATTGCCGGACGAAATGGTCGCCGTTTGTACGCGAATAGTGTAAAAATATGGTATATCATGGTTGTGGACTCGCTACAGGTCACAATTCTTATCCGATTTTGATGAAAAGTCACATTTCTAGGTTGTGTACCGTCACACCATAATCATTGTCGGTTTCGAGTTTCATTAATATCAGACTGGAACTGACCAACTAAATGGCTGCTCCCAATACAGTATGAAATACAGGACGTAAAGATGTAGGAAAAATCACTTTCGGTATTGCTTGTTCTCTGTCCATCTCTCGAAAATGTGGGCGTATCCTGCCTGGCAGTGCCAGCCTATCTTTATCTGATTTTGTTGAAACTTGAAATATATTTTATGTCCCAAAGATCTCAGTTCCTTTTGATGTTGAGGTATGTTGGACTGTAACATCCTTTTTAGCTTGATATTTGTCCATTTCTTGCAAAATGTGGGTGTATCTTTCATGGCAAATGCTTGTTTCTCTTACATTCATCGAAATAATTAGAAACAAGCGTGCAAAGCATTTCTGCCATTTTGACCTCACTCCCGCTCCATCCTGCCCTCCCGCTCCGCCAAACTCCTGAATGTGCCCCTGAATTGGTTTAACAATTATGCCAGATATAAAATTATTTAAAGATCAATATACAAGACAGTGGTGTCTGAGAAAGAAACCCACCACCTAACTCTGATATTCTACTCTCAGAAAATAATATTACTATGTCACATTTTTTGCATAGCAAAGATTATTTGTGATGATTGTATTTATTTTTTTGGTAGGAAGTCGCAGCAAACCGTTCTAATCTAAATGAATATCAACAAAGATTAATAGATATCTATCTGCTAGAAGCAAGGAAACATGGTGTAGAACTCGGACCTAAAAAAAAGGAATGTACTGACCTGATCAAAATGCTGAAAGGATTTGCTGTTTATTTCAAGTACGATTTTCATTTACTACAAAATGCATCATCCTGTTTCACTCTTTTCTTATTTCTCAACAAGAATCCACATGAATAATATTATAATTGTGTTAATTTTTATATTTGCGTTAAGTGATCTTCATATTATGAATTATATACAAAAACTTATTAAATATCCCTACTTCTATTTCAGCCGAAATGTTCATTTGTGTGGAAAAATGTATTCTGATGTTATAAATAACTTTTCTTATATCAAAGATCTACCCCGTTCAGTCATAACTCATATAGCAGCAGACAGGTTAGTAACGGTATCAAACATTTTGCTAATCATGTATGTGCAAATATTTGTGTTTCTGCATCAAAGATATTTTTCATAACCAGTGATTAAAAGTTGAGTAAATTCATAACTTAAGCCTGAGAATGCTTTGTGACTGCGTAACTGGGTTTATATTTCGTTGCCTGGCAACCTGTCTTTGATTGATGATACAGTCAACACTTTACAATTGTTATGAAAGTATAAATTTATGGAAACAGATATAATTTTCTTTTTTGCACCTTATTTATAGATAAAAAAAAGTTTCATCAAACTTGTATGCTAACCTGATGTGCCAAAGATGAACTAATTAAAGTATGTTATTTATGTGAATTTTCTGTTTTCAGATCAAATCCGACTGAAGGGCCTTGGACTATTACCTTGGATCCTCCTGTATACCTTAGTGTTTTAAATAGTTGTTCTGATAGAATAACAAGATATAAAGCATGGATTGCTTATAATACAAGATGTGGTGTTGAGTTTCATAAACGAAATGTAGACAATAAACAGTTACTGAATGACATATTATTATATAGGTAAATAATTAGATATGTATTAAATATACTAGTTTCATTCTTCACTTATTTTCAGCTAATTTCAAGAATAATTAGCATTTGGCAAAGGTCTCTATCTATTTTGAGTACTTGCCCAAAACTCAGTCCTTCACAATTGAGGTATACTGTCGCTCTCACTCTCCATCGACTACATCAATCTTAATCGAGGTGCTTATTTTATTGCCCTACCAAACGGCATATTACATTTCCACAAAAAATGTCAGATATTATGGAATAAACATCGTGAATATTATTCATGTTTATTTCTTATTTATTTCCCTTGAATGAGCTCTGTATTGATGTCAATAGCAATCACACAATAGTTTGATCTGTAATCCTTTTCCTTCTTAAGAATTGACCACATACTTGGTTTGCTGTTACCTTATTTGAATCATTTCTCCAACCCAAAGAAACATTCACTGACTGGGATTCTAAATATAGCCATCTGAAAGTGTCTCTATTATTAGCTTTAAATAAAAACTGATTAACTTATTTTCTACCAGAAACTAAAGAGTCCTTATTATTAGCTATTAATAAAACCTGGTTAACTTATTTTCTACTAGTCCATAATGCACAACTTTTGATAAAACTCTATTTTGAAATTCTCTGTGATAGCGGCATTATTCCATGATCTTGCATTTAAATCATTGCTTTGAACTCTATTACAAGGCACCATGGGCCTGCCATATAAGGCATTTCATACTACAAAAATATTACAAGTGGTTACCAAGCAAGATACGTCCACATTTTTCAAGAGATGGATAGAGAACTTGTTAAAAAAAAAAAAGTGATTTTTCGTGGAAGCAGGAGCTATAATTCAGGAGGTTACTTATGGTCTGAAATTCTGAATATCAAAAGGGACTGAGATATCTGGGATATAAAGAAATATTATTTTAAGTTTCATCAAAATTGTGACTTCTAGAGGGACAACAACCTTGGCATTACCATATTCCTGAAGCCATGACCCGAGAAATTCTTCTCTGGCCATTGCTGGATTGGCTCCTGATAAACTTGAGCTTTTGAGGGAGTGTGTCTATTCATCCTGTTCAATCAAACCTATCCCAACTTCAGCAACATGACAGCCCTTAGTTTAATCCACAGTCTTCCTAAAACTTTGAACTGTGATTTAAGGTATTAAAAACTGTGAAAGTATTGTTTGTCTCCAAACAATATTGTATTTGTATCCATTTTGATAGCCTCTTTTGTCATGCAAGTAGTTTTTCTGCAATATTCTGTTATGCACTGGATAATTGGTCCTATTAAAATCGTGAGTCATGGCATAACGTTATGTAAACATATTTAGACCAATTTGGAGATCTGTTTAAAACGTAATGATATTGTTATTCAGTTACCTATTGGTTGTTAATTGAACTATTTGACCAGTCATAATTTGGAACAGAAATTTGCTATCATTACAGCAGTGTTAAGTGGCATTAGCTCTAATGAAACAAAACACTGCGAGGAGTATTTGGTATTACATAATTTTTCACTATTTGCAGTTGCATGAGCGGTCATTTTGTCCACTAGTTTGGGTCAGATTTTTACCAAATTTGAACTCAACCTTCATTGATGTATTATATTTAAACTTTTTTTTAAAAATTGAATACAAACAATCAGGGGTCATAATCCAGGAAGTTACATTTGGATATGCGCGAATATCTTTGTGATTTTAACAAAAATGTTAAATTTCATGAAATTCAGATCACAATTGTGGCCTGTAGAGGGTCCACAACATTGATAAAGCCTCCCCCTACGAGAAAAATCTACCTGTATGCCTATGATCATGAGACATTTAGCGTTATTACAAGCTCAGATGATGAAGCTGGTACTTGCAAGCTGTGTTTAAGAAATGGCTGGAATTGGTTGCCTAGCCATAAGTAGGAAACCTGTCATAATTGTAAACACTTGTGAACACTCTAAAACTCAGTTGAAATCAATTTATTGTTACTATGAATTATATCATAACTATGATATTCATTTGAATAAACTCATTATTTTGAATTCATTTTTACAGAGATGACTATGCTAAGTTGTTGGGTTATGGAAATTTTGCAGAATTGTCAATGGAAAATAAAATGGCAGGATCCCTTGAAAATGTTTTAACAATGCTTGAGACGTAAGTTGGTTTATATAATGTTTGATGACTATTATAACTAAATACTACCAAAAGTTTTCTGCAATACAAAAACAATTATTTCAACTCATAAAATAATAATGTCCATTTATATTTGATTATATACTGTTCTTTATGCCAAATTTGCATAATATTGATTTAAAATCGTAACGTTTTTGTTTCAAAAATGCCCCTAAAAATGCAATCTCCAACTACGCAATTTTGTGCAATGCATGAGTTATGACCCTTGCAAATCGTATTTTGAAGGGCATTTTTGACACAAACACGCTATTATTTGTCCCCCGCCTTTCGAAGAAAGTTGGGGGACTATTAAAATGGGTTCGTCCGTCTGTCTGTCTGTCTGTCCGTCTGTCAGTCACACTTTTTGGGACACAATAACTCTCTTCCGAATTGAGCTAGAATGTTTAAACTTGGTGTATATGCTTATTAGGTCAATGCCTTGATGGAGTTCGAAGATGAGCATTTTCCACTTAAGGTAAGCAGAGATAAGCAATTTGATTGGTTGATGCTTTGGGACACGATAACATTAGTTCTAATTAAGTGAGAGTGATGAAACTTGGTGTATAGTTTTCGATAATGAGCATTTTCTGCTCAGGGTAAGCAGAGCAATTTGATTGGTCGAGACTTTGGAACACAATAACCCTCCTTCTAATTGAGTTAAAATGTTCCAACTTGGTGTATATGCTTATTAGGTCAATGCCTTGATGGAGTTCGAAGATGAGCATTTTCCGCTTAGGGTAAGCAGAGATAAGCAATTTGATTGGTTGATGCTTTGGGACACGATTACTTCAGTTCTAATTAAGTGAGAGTGATGAAACTTGGTGTATAGTTTCATTACAGTAATACCTTGACTAAGTTCGATAATGAGCATTTTCTGCTCAGGGTAAGCAGAGCGATATGCAATTTGATTGGTCGAGACTTTGGAACACAATAACTCTCCTTCTAATTGAGTTAAAATGTTCAAACTTGGTGCATATGCTTATTAGGTCAATGCCTTGATGGAGTTCGAAGACGAGCATTTTCCGCTTAGGGTAAGCAGAGATAAGCAATTTGATTGGTTGATGCTTTGGGACACGATAACTTTAGTTCTAATTAAGTGAGAGTGATGAAACTTGGTGTATAGTTTCATTACAGTAATACCTTGACTAAGTTCGATAATGAGCATTTTCTGCTCAAGGTAAGCAGAGCGATACGCAATTTGATTGGTCGAGACTTTGGAACACAGTAACTCTCCTTCTAATTGAGTTAAAATGTTCAAACTTGGTGTATATGCTTATTAGGTCAATGCCTTGATGGAGTTCCAAGATGAGCATTTTCCGCTTAGGGTAAGCAGAGATAAGCAATTTGATTGGTTGATACTTTGGGACAAGGTAACTTAGGTTCATCTTGATTGATGATTTTTATGCCAATACAATGACTGCATTCTCATTTAGTAATGGATTCGACAGTAACAGTGTATAGAAACGATTGACTAAGACACAAGGGCCCTTTCCCTTGGCGAGAGGGGCCCTTTTGTCTGCCTTTAGGGTCCCCCTAACTAGGGTACATTTTCATTTTTCTCGTCGGTTTTAGCATTTTTCTTTATAAAACACTATTGGATGACACCTAGTGTACAGTTTGATTGCTCGATACGTTTGAAAAAAATAAATGTGCGATTAATTAATATGTGTCTTCTATTTTTTTTTTGGATTTCAGCGGGGGACATCAGCCTCACTGTTGGCTTGTTTTCAATTAAAAATGACAATTTAGCATAAAGAACAGAATATTATCAAATATCGATATGAATTATTGTGATATGATGAGAAAATAATGGTGGATTTGGTTACAATTTCCAAACTTGCATGGAAATCGTATTATGAGGGGCATTTTGACACAATAAAGTTAAGATTATAGATTAAAGATGGCAATTTGACAAAAAAGAACGCTATATTGCCAAATATAGATATCCATTATTGTCTTTCAAGTTGAAGTATTGGTGGATTTGGGTATATTTTTCTGGCTTTGGGTAAATCATGCTACCAGATTGAGATCTATATTTATAATTTCATTTAAATTTCAGCTATAAGACCAAAATTGGACCTAAAGTTAATGAGGATATAGCTGAACTTCAGCAGTTTGCCTCATCAAAGGGCTTTGATGGAAAATTAGAAATGTGGGATGTTCAATATTGGCGAACAAGACATAGAAATCATATCATTGGGTAAATCTAGTATTCAGTGGTCAAGATAAAAGTGACTTCTCAATAAATTAAACTTATAAAATCTCAATACTCAGATAAAATGTTGAATAGATTCTGCTTGTAATATATATTTGAAAAAAACCCAAAACCTGATATTATCATTCAGCTTGGTCAACGATATGACACAGTTCTTTCATTTTAGTGCTTGATGTTTGGTGCAGGTGAAAATGCAATAAAATGAGCTTTGACGTCCTATATTTTTGCATTTAAGTTAAGGGATATTTTAGAATTGGGCTAATTTGAATCATGTATTTTTTGGTCATTATTGAATTTTAAAATCAAAGGCAATTAGAAATGACCGAGTTCATGTTCCCTGCACAAGCAGAACCCAATTTTTGAAGAGCGCCTCAAAAATCAAAATGTTTTATTTCATTAGCCTGACATTCCCCACCGATAGTTCTAAAATCAGTGTTCCTGTCAATCCAGGTACATTTAAATTGTATAACGCTCAAACTGTTAGCTAAATTCATTTACAAGAAGGATATAAAACAGGTTTTGTGTGATTGACTGAAACTGACCAGAATAGTGTCAAAGTATAAACCCAATTACCTAGAGCTTTTGGTTATATTATTTTATATTTTTCAAGAGCGTATATATTTTTTTTTCAAATTTTATTTTTTTTCAATTCTATGTTATGACTATGAGTTATCTTGTTTCGTGTTTTATGACTTAAAAAGTTACCTCATTAAATAAAGTTCTTCCTCTTTTACAGAGCATTTTATTTTATTATTTCAAACTGTTTTCTATTTTCAGTTCTGATTTAGATCATATATCAGAATATTTTCCTTTTGAAACTGTGCTAGAAAAGTTGTTTGTCTTTTTTAATCAGTTATTTGGAATAACAATTAGGGTAAGAATTTGTATTAGTTAAATTGTTTGGAAGTACAATTATTTGTTTGACTTTTGTAAAGATAGTATGAATTTGATTAGATTTTCATTTTTTGTGAGTATTTGAATGTATTTTAATATAATTTGACGATTAAGAAAATTCTTTATTTTTGAGAAATTGATATTGACTTCATTATTATTAAAGGAATCAAATAGTAAAATAGATGCATGGAGTGAAGATGTAAGATATTTTAATGTGTATGATGAAAATGGTAAGTAAAAAAAATAATAATTCATCACTCAGCAACAAAACTAAGATATACTTTACATTGTACTGTGGATCATGGGTATGTCCTCAATGCACTAGGCTTGTGTTACCCACATGATTACAAGAATGGAAGAAGGGTCGCTTGAATTAGTTTGTGGGTTTTCTGTTCTAAAATAAAAGAAAAATTTAATTAATGAAATAAATATACTCCATATTTTACACACAAAAAGTCATGGCATTACTTGTACAGTAGAATCCGTATGAGCAGCCACTCCTATTCAGCGACATCTCCTTGTAAGCGGTCACAATAAATTCCCCCCGTAAAAATTCTATTGTTTCATCTCCTTATTCAATGGTCACTCCTCTAACGCGGCCAGCGGTCACTATTTTGCAAATGAATTTAACAAAACATCGCCCATTCAACGGCCATTGTTGAATGATACCATCTTGTCGTTCTTCGTAACACCCCTGCTAATCCCGTGAGTAGTAATCAATTAACTGGACTCCCGCAAATCAGATAAAAAGAAATGTGAAAATACCAATTAACCCGGGATTATCTGTTAATTAATCTTTTGTTTTATTAAACCACAAACCTGATCATTGTTTTCACACGTAACGGGACATTATTTGATACTGATTGAATAAACTGAAAGTACCGACTAAAAGCCGCTATGTTGTTAAATAGACGTTTTTAGCGCCACCTGTAATATTACATACAGAGTTACACCCCCTGTGATTCGGTAGCTAAATCAGCGATGTTTTTTTGTTCGTGTGCTTCTTTGATAAAATAAAATTAATTCATCCATTTTCTTCACAAAAATGGATAAATATTATCGAATACATCACTATGATAGACAGTAGTATTGAAGGTTGGTACAAAATGACAAGTTTACAGAAGTTATGTCGGCGATTCAGCGACGGCCAAATTTACCGATGCAAGTGAAGTATTGCATTGGTGTTTGCTTCCAATGCATTCAAGCGTAATATTAATTGATGTCAGCACAAAAAAAAACATGAGATTTTACAAAAATGGATAAATATTATCGAATGCATGACAATGATAGACAGTAGTATTGAAGGTTGGGACAAAATGACATGTTTACGGAAGTTATGTCCGAGATTCAGCGACGGCCAAATTTACCGATGCAAGTGCACCCAAGCGTAATATTAATTGATGTCGGCACAAAAAACTCGAGATTTTATTAAGAGGCCACTCCCGTTAAGCGGTCAATCCTAAAATTTCCCGTGGGTGGCTGCTTAATGCAGATTCTACTGTATAGTCAATCTGAGGTGACAGACCAGAGTGTGTCAGTATACAATTTTTTTAAGAATAGTGGATGCTTATTTCACAGCAAGCTAAAGTATGTTTTCCTGTAATGTTCTTCAGATGAAGAGGTTGCATCATTTTACATGGATCCTTATGCAAGAAGTGGTAAGATGTCCTACAAAATGAGTTTAGCTAGAGGTAAGATAATCCTGTATAAGCAATATTCTTTTTATGTTCTCTCAATAAACTGAGGATCAATAAAACCTATATTGGAAAACCCCCAAAAGAACAAACATTGGTTACTAAAATGGGTACTAAACCGTAGCCGAGTTTACTTTTAGGCCTCTATGCATATGTAAACTAAGATCCAGATGCAGTAAAAGCAACACAAACAGTGTTTCACATCTAACAGCTAAGCTATAAATGAACAAATACCATAGGACCAATAGACAAAAACAACATTGACAGGTGTTTCACCACATGTAGATATATCAGATTCATTATTTTGCTGTCCCTATGTAAGATTCATGAGAGTGTCCTCATTGTCAAGCCAGCTTGGTCATGATTTTGAATGTCACACAATAAGTATTTAAAGATGTCAATGTGGTATCATAGTCTATTAATATCTCTAAAGAATGGCAGTTCCTAAACAGCCGTTTAGAACATCTACGAAAAGAGTAGTTTCATACAAAAAACGCCTGTAAACTAATTTTTAATGTAAAATGGTGTTCTTTACTATGCTTGACAGAAAGTGATTCGGTGAATATGTATAAAAATTGCATGACATGGAATATGGAATTGCATTCTCATAAATTCTGGTATAACTTAGTAATTAATCATTGAATGCGAGAGGGAGAGAAATGGGGTTTAACATCCACTCAACACAAACTAGGTCATTTCGGAACTAACATGGTATAATTTTTATTTCAATAATTCGCTTGTGCCTAGGGGTCTTTAGCAGTGGGAGGAAACCAGAGTACCCAGATAAATTCCACAAGGTTGGACAGGTGACCCTACTCCTTGCCACGTACAACCTGGGATTTGGAACCATGCCAGTTGACTCAATGGCAGGTCGTATGATACAGCGCGTGCATGCTAACCATTCGGCCACCCAACCTCCTTTAATCATAGAAAAGAGACGGTTCTCTTCGCAGCATTAAATAAGGTTGTAGTTTGGGCTTTAGGCAGAAGAAATGGAAATTTGTTTAAAACAGTTCATCTCACAAAGATTATGCATTTCTTCCAACTCTGTTTTTCAGATAGAAGTGATCTGGTTGGAACAAAACCATTGTCATATCTCTGTCTAGATCTAGACCCTCCACTCACCAAGAATACCCCAGTATTGATGAACTTTCAAGATTTATATTATCTATTAAAAGATGTATGTTTGTTTTATTTATGTTAACGTGGTTATTTTTAGACCAATGTCTCAAAGTGTTTATATAAAGGTTTCGGTCATCCGTCTGTTAACATTTTCGACTTCTTCTGAACCACTTGTTGGGTTTAACCAAATTTGGTAGGTGTGTTGCCTTGTTCAACCTATTTTTCCCATAAGCCAAGGTGAGATTTTACTTCAAAGGTGCAAATTTAGACCTTTTCCTACAAAATTTCTTCAAAACTGTAGGATGGATTTCAATCAAATTTGGTGGGTGTGTTGCTTTGTTCTTCACTCAAAGTTTATCCCATAATCTGAGGTGAGAGTACCTCAAAGGGAAAATTTTGACATTTCATACAAAACTTGACCCAAGCTATAGGATGGATTTCAACTAAATTTGGTAGCATATGTAGGTAGCTTGGTTGTTGTTTATTCAGATCGCTTGGGCAAGACAACTTCAAGGGCAAATGTAGACATGTTCTTATTATTACAGAAATTTGTATTATGTGTTCATTAGCTTAAAAATGGTCCTTGGTACAAGCTGACAGAACCTGATATCTTGATAGTCTAGCCTAGCCCAGACCAAATGTTTTGAATTCTGAAAACAACAAAATTCTACACTATACTTGAATATGAGTTTTAGTATAATTTTACCAATCTTAAAGATATATTTTTATTTGTTTTTTTGAAAGTGTTTCACATAAAAATATTTTCCCCATAATTTCAGATGGGTCTTGGTTTACAACAACTGTTAACTAAAGTGCCATATTCTGAGTTGTCAGGACAGAAAAATATGGAACTTGATGCTGTAGATATCTGTGCTAATGTTATGAAAAGATGGTGTTTCCAACCTCAATTTTTACAGAATATTAGTAGTCATGTTGAAACTCAGAAACAGATGCCACTGGAGCTAGCAGAAACGTTAATTAAAGGTAATTTTTATACGCCCACATGGAAATCTGTCTGTCTGTTGACCACAATTTCTTGTGAACACTCTACAGCCTACATATACTATCTAATCAGTTTGAAATGTATATACATTAGTGAGACAAAGAAACCTATTTGATTTCTACAATTTCTGCTAATTTCTTCTAGATTCATGGTCCTTGTTTTACTTTGTTGAACATTGTGAATGCTCTAAAGACTAAAATTATCATAAAATCTGTATTAAATTTACATTATAATAAAACAAACAAGTCTATTGAATTTCGGCAATTTATGTTTATAAATTCTTGAGTTATGGCCCTTGCTTCAATTTGTTGACCCCTGTGTGAACTCTCTAACGACAACATTAAATTTACATGCATTATTTGAATTATTAAAACAAAGAAACCTATCAAATTTCAACTATTTGTTTATAAACACAAAAACATATTATGGAACACAATTACTATTTTAATTAAAGCGACGTTTCGTTGAGGATTCTCTCAACGTTTTCAAGCGAATGAGAGAATCCTCAACGAAACGTCGCTTTAATTAAAATAGTAATTCTGTTCCATAATATGTTTTTGTGTTTATTACGTATGTCAATTGCTAAATGCCACTCAAAGAAGATATTTGTTTATAGTTGGCCCTTGTTTCACTTTATTGAACCATGTGAAGACTGTCACGACTTAGATGTCATCCGATCTGTATTCAATTTAGATGCATTATTTAGATTAATAAAAGAAGCCTGTTGAATTTCAACAATTTTCATTAATCACTTGTAGTGTTATGGCCCTTGTCTTATTTTGTTGAACCTTGCAAACACTTAATCGACAAAAGTTATCATCTGATCAATAAGAAATTCTCATGCATTAAAGATACATTTCCGCATACAAACTGATTGATTCGATGATATATTTGGACTAAAAACATATTCAAACTAATTATATTATCATAACTTTGCTTCAGATCTTTCTCAAAATATTGTTATTGTCAGTGAATACATCAACTATAAAAAATTGATCAAAAGAGCTCATCATTTTTTCACGTGACTTGGCTGTCTCGATACCTAGCATTGGGTGCGAAACCAAAAGAGAATTTATTGCATATACAAGATGATGACTGTAATCACTGAT
Source organism: Patella caerulea (assembly GCA_036850965.1). Classification (NCBI taxonomy): domain Eukaryota; kingdom Metazoa; phylum Mollusca; class Gastropoda; family Patellidae; genus Patella; species Patella caerulea. The sequence goes on along the minus strand of JAZGQO010000014.1, from coordinate 13,257,352 downwards.
TTTTATACGCCTAGATTGAAATGTGGTCGTATATTATCGTCGCCCCCGTCCGTCCATCGGTCCGGCGTCCCCAATTGCTTGTGGAGTCCCCAATTGCTTGTGGAGTCCGCAATTGCTTGTGGACGCTTTAGAGGCTAAAGTTAATATCCGATTGACTTTAAATTTATACACAGTGTTTAAGGTCATGAGACAAAGAAGCCTATTGTTTTTCAGCGATTTCTGATAATAACTACCAGAGTTATGGCCCTTGATCACTTTAAAAAAAATCTTGTGAACGTTCTAGAGGCCAAAGTTAATATCTGATTGACTTTAAATTTATACACAGTGTTTAAGGTCATTAGACGAAGAAGCCTATTGATTTTCAGCAATTTCTGATAATTAGTGCCAGAGTTATGGCCCTTGATCACTTAAACAAATCTTGTGGACGCCCTAGAGGCCAAAGTTAATCTCATGAGACGAAGAAGCCTTTTGAATTTCAGCGATTTCCGATAATTACTGCCAGAGTTATGGCCCTTGATCACTTCAAAAAATCTTGTGGATGCTTTAGAGGCCAAAGTTAATATCCGATTGACTTCAAATTTATACATAGCGTTTACAGTCAGAGTTATGGCCCTTGATCACTACGAAAAAATCCTGTGGAAGCTCTAAAGGCCAAAGTTAATATCCGATCGACTTTAAATTTACACACAGTGTTTAAGATCATGAGACGAAGAATCCTATTGATTTTCAGAGATTTCAAATAATTACTGCCAGAGTTATTTCCCTTGATAGCTTCAAAAAATCTTGTGACGCTATAGAGGCCAAACTTATCATCCCACTGACTTTAGATTGATACACAGAGTTTAAGGTGTTGAAACGAACAAGTATTTTGATTTTCAATGGATTTTGATAACTGAACAGCTAAATCCATGATATTAAATGTTTCATGTATATACTAATTGTTAGCGTGGGTAAAACTTTATAAAAAGCAATCAAATTCTAATAATTTTCAGATAATTACATAATGAGTTGTTACTCTTAATCAGTTTTTAGTGTATTACAATGTTTCATTATGCGACAACCCTTGTTGACTGCCCGGACGATTTAGCTGCTGTGGGCGTATGTTTCGTTGCCTGGCAACCTATTTTTATTATAATTATTGAAGCCCAATAAATGTATATAAATTATAAACCATGTTACAACAAACACATAAAACTGAAAACAGTCTCTATGTTTACAGTTTGAAAACTGATCAAAAAATCTTAATCAGGATCATTGTAAAAAGAAATATATTATTTTGTTCAGAATGAATTGTTTAGTGAACAAAGTTTGTAATGCCAAATGTAAAGGCAAGTACTTCAAATATGGGTCAGAAGTGAGAAGAGTCTGAGTCGCTGCCTTGTTTCCGTGTATGTTCACTTCATACATTTGTTCATGTAGTGCGAGAATTATTCATTTTTGTTAACACAGCCTTAGAATAACTCACCTCTATATAAAATGAAATATTTTTTTTGCAGACAGCTATCATTTTAGGCGATTTAACTTTACAAATTTACTCTACTTAAGTGCTCTGGATATGGAACTGCATGTTAGGTAAGTTATTTTTATAAATCATCCTCAACTGTAAAGTAACAATTTGATCAGATGTGCATTTTAGTGTCAGGAGACTCAACATTTAGAAAATCAGACTTACGTGTTTTAGAAATGTAAAGACCCCTGCACACAAGCAAATTATTGAAATATAATTGAACCATATATGTTAGTCCCGAAATGACCTAGTTTGTCATATGTACATTAAGTCCCATTTCTATCTCTCTTTGTAGAAAGGTTAATGTTTTAGAAATGAACAATTTGTTTGAAAAGATTCTGTCAAAAGTGGTTCTTTTTGCTAAGTTAATAAACTCGCATTATGACCATAACTGACTTTTTATCACTAATGTTTTGTCACTTTAATAACACTCTTTCTTAAACTTTTCAGTCAAGATGACTGGTCTGACATCATGACTAGAATATGGAAAGAGTATATGCCGTTACCGTTAAATAGAGAGGATACTCATCCATACTCCTTTGTAGACATTATGTCAGGAGGATATGAGGCTGGTTTTTATTCTCACGTATGGTCTAATGTAAGTCATGATTGTTTGTTGTTTATTCCTCAGATCTCCAAATTCTAGATTTTGCAAGTTTGATAATAGAGTAGTGTAAAGTTTATTAGATTAATACTTAGACTCTTAATGATTTAAATTCATTCTTTTCTACATATGGATTTAATTGATAAAAAAATTATATTTGCTCTGCAATTCTTTTGCTTTAGATACATCGAAGATGAGTAAGTCTGTTTCTCTAAACATTTCCTCATTAAGTTTTACACTCTTATAATTCAGATGATAGCTGCCGATATTTTTGAAGCTTTTAAAGAAGTTGGTCATAATAAACCAGAACAAATACGAGATATTGGTAAAAGGTATATATGTTTTTACTGTAAACTATTGTTACTCTTCTCTAAGTAATTAATTAATATTCACTTACAGATCCCATGATAGTTATAATACACATTACTAAGTTATATGTTGACTTTAGAGCATGCAAGATAGAGACACGTAATTCAGAATTTTATTGAAATTCAGTATTCCTCTAACCAAAATCCACCTTTATTTTCTTCACATTTATAGATGCATTATGTAAGATTTAGATAAAGAGCTGGCAGTTCTTGAATTAAGATTTGAGAAAAATGAATATAGAAAATTTCAGTCAAAGTTATGAATGTTCAAGGTTTTGACAAGAAACATAGTAAATATCTCAGTCATCTGATGTCCCCTCCCCCTACAGATTGATGACAGACTTTAAATGTGGATGTATAAAAAAAGAAACAAAAGTACTTATGTTTTTTAAAGTGATTCTGGGTCTCCTTTCAGTAAACATAGAACTATGTACACCTAAATTGAACATTTTGCTATACAACCATATACATGTATACTGAACTTTGTTTACGTAAATTTACATACAATTTGTGAAATGAGTTCTTAGGCAATGTTATGGAATCTATATTAATCAATTTGGAATTAAAAATACATCATTATTAATAGTATCTTAAACTTAGAATATTTTTTTTGTATTTAGATTTCGGGATACATACTTGTCATTAGGTAGTGGTATTCCAGCTGGTGAAGTATTTAGGAGATTCAGAGGTCGCGACCCTTCTCTTGATGCTTTGTTAGCTGAATATGGTGTCTCAACAGATTGAACTATATATGAAAGTTGTGTTTTCATGGTGGTTTAACATGGTTTTACTGGTGTTAGAACCGACATGAAGATCTGTCAGTGTAGAGGTGAAAAACAAAACTAGACAATAAACGTGTGGTGATTCAATGTACAATTTTTTTCAAAAGATTATTGAATATAACAAAAGCATAACGAAAGAAATACCTACTTGTGATTTAGCCTATAACATGATCAATGCTGTTTTCGTTACTACTCATATTTCATGTAAACATCAGTTTCGAATAGAATTTGTTACTGTTGGGTATTCATCTTCCCTACTTAAGAACTCAACATCATTGAAGTATCCTGAGTTTCTGACTTGTGACATCAATGAAAAGATGGCAGAGACTTGTGGCATAGTTATTGCTACTGTTTTTGAAATGAGAAAGCAAACAACCTGTCCATATTAAAAATAAAGAAATTGGCACAAACAAAGTACATCAAAAAAGCTAAACACGACTTGCAAGCTGGAATAGCTAGTTTCTTCAAGGTTATGAAATACAGCTTAAAACTAATTATGAATTTGAAATTTAAGCATAGAACGACTAGGGCTTTCTGGAAATATGTATACCTTTAATTATAGTTTATTATAAGTTTACAATGCCCTTCTAACAATTCATAATAAAGTTTAGAATCCCCCCCCCCCAAGAAAGCATTATAAACTGTAGAATCACCAGTGTGAGTAACTGCTGTTAAGGTTCATCTGTATTTTCTCACACAGGTAATTTTTAAATGATGAGCCCCTTGAGCTGGTGAGCTGCTTTTTTTTTCACATACAAAACTAACTTCTAAGATAATGGAAATATCATAGGTTTATATAATATATTAAAATGGGAAGTCCCATTTATAGCAAGTAAATTGTGTTGTTAGTGATAGTAGGTTACCATCATAATAAAAAGAATGGAATTGTATATTTAAAATCTTATACTGTACAATAAATTATTAAGCTGTGAAATAAACATTTTATTCTCATGACTTGTTATATATAACTAGATACTAACACAATACACTATTTGTATAATTACATTACACATCCTTTAAAGATGCATTATGTCAGAGCAATTTAATGATTTTATTTAAAAATAAAAAGTACTGTTGTTACAATAATAAGCAATTTATGCCACATCTTGTCAAAACCATGTGTTAGTCCCGAAACGATCTAGTTAGCGTCCAGTGGGCGTTAAACCTCTCTCTCTCTTTCTCTCTCTCTCCCTCTCTACAAAATCATCACCAGAGTGTAACAACGATATATTTAAACGATTTTTTAAAATCGGATAAAAATTGTGATCTCCAGAGAATGAACAAGCACTAGCTAAATTCGCGATTTTCTCGTACAATCAGGGGCAATAATGTTTTTGCACAATACCATACATCCCAATGTCGAAAGGAACCGACATCTTTGGAAAATAAACCTATATTTCAAGTTCCGTCAAACCTGGATAAAAATTGTGACCCGTAGAATGTCCACAAACAAATTGTGGACGGACGGGGGCGACGAGAATACGTCAACATGAAAATGTGAGCGTATAAAAACCTAAAAACTATATTTATAAATTATATCGATGTAATGAAATGAGTTTTAACGTCCTACTGGGCATATATTTATACATAAGATAAGAAAGAGCATGAATACATTCGTTTGACTGTCTCCACTCGGTATTCTATATCTCTTTATGGGGGTTGGGATGGCCTAGTGCCGCGCTTCGACCTCTAGCTGGCCGGTCACCTCTGGCTTGCGACTGTGGTTTCGAGCCCTGGTGTGAGCGTATGTGGCATGGAGATAGGGGCGCCTTCTCAACCTTGTGGGTTTCCTCCGGGCACTCCGGTTTCCTCCCACTGCTAAAGACCCCTACGCGCAAGCGAATTATTGAAATAAAATTAAACCATATGTTAATCCCGAAATGACCTAGTTTGTGTTGAGTGGATGTTAAACCCCATTTCAAAAAAACAAAAAAAATATATATCTCTTTATTGAATCATAGTTTTTTCCACATAACGGCAGGAATTTAAAACCATATTACCAACGATATTGCGTTAACATGATCGGAAATAATATTTCATAAACTGTTTAAATTTAACATGTCTACAAAATTTGCACCTTTTCGTAAGAAATGGTAAAAACTGGCATTTGGCTCACAGTGTCAAATTTGAATGTGGTGTCAAAAGAACTAGAAAAAGTTGTTTATAAACCAATGGCGCCCGATTTGAGCACCATTCTGGTTTTAGACTTTTTAGCCGGGGTAGCCTACTCTATTGATACTACACATATATTTGATAGACTGTCGACTTGCAAAAAGCCTTTGATACTGAAGAGCATTACATTTTTTATAGACGAACTAGACGGAATGAATATGGACAAAATTTCAGTTGGGTGATATCACCCTTACCAAACAGGTAGCCTAGTCTTCAGGGGGCCGATGTAAATGGTATCCATTTTATAGAATATATCGTATGCTCCAAGGTTCAATACTTGAGGCCCCTCTAATTTCCATTGTGTGTAAATGATATATTGGTGTCTTGTAGACTGCTTTGGGGTGAAAATGTTTCTTCCCTAATTGTTTCAAGCAGAAACATAACAGGGAATCTAAAATAAACTTAGTAGCAACATCTCGTGCTTATAAGCGATCAGATACAAGGCCAGACAAAGTCTATTCTATTGAGTACTAAATCAAAATTAAAGAAATACTCTAGTATATTACATACAACAGATCTGTAAAGTATTTGGGGCCGAAATAAATCAGTCTCTCCCTGGGGAGGATATTGGTAAAAGGGTTATCAAAAACGCAAAATAATCTTAAATTTTTGTATAGAAAAAGCAAATTTTAAGATGTGTTTTAAATTTAAGTAATCGATCCAATGTTGGCTGTGATGAATTCCTTCAAGTTGGCTGGTTATCAGTCCATATGATGAGGTACACCAAATAAAACTAAACCATTATTTTCGAACAGTATTAAATGGTCTGGCGCTAGTACTTGACAGACAATTTAACGTTCGCAAAAACAGTTCCTCCCGGTGTATATAGTTTTAAATTGTTAGTAAAATAACTTTTTCAAAAAGTGCCATTTCCTAACATTGTCTTTCAATATAATGCATTTTGTGTCACCCTTGATTCTTCATGAACGGGTGTAACAATGTAATGTTATGTAGGATTATTTATATCTATTTATTTATTAAATTATGTGTAAATTTTTGCAACCTAAATATATTGTTATATGTGCATATTGGTATTGTGATTTATCTGTTGATGATGAATCAATAGAACATCTTATCTTAATGCAGAGGTCAAGCTTCAGAGTAGTTTCATTGTACTTTTTTGACCGTAGGGATACAAATAAAATCAATTTACTGCTGATAATGCACCGGTATATGTTATAAAATTTCATAAAGCACACCGACATGCCCTTTATAAATAGGTCTATATAAAAACGTAAAAAAGGGTATTTTATCAAGCTTCAGAGCTATAATAAATTTATTTGGTCTTCTGGTTGTTCTTTATTTTCTTATTAGGCTACACCGGGAAGGATAGGTGTTTCCACATTATACTATGACATCAAACTGTAGGCTACACCATGGACAATATTGCGCAAACATGTAAAATCGAAACAAGAACCCGAATGTTAAAACTGTTTAATTTAGTTGTAGGCCTAACACGTGACTATTTCCTTGTTTAGTTCACTTTGGCGTGTGTCTTCTATTTTTATCCTCGGTGCGTTCGCCGAGAATCTAGTTTTCAACCTGTTTGAAAAGTCATATCCCCGTCTGTAGCGAATTCCAATATTCTTCGGGTTCATTTGTTGATATGAATTTGTTTTTCACCTGACTTTGGATTGTCTTTGTAGTTTTTACATGTTACCGGTAACAGGATAACATTAAAATAACTGTTTTAAATATCAAATTAGTAGGGTTTTGCGACATAAATTTTGATTTGTGTATCGCAGGGACAATAACATTCTTGCTGGCTTGGTAGCTCCAGAAAATAAATAATACCCTTATTCGAAGTACTAGATGTTTAAATGTCCTACCTGTTGTGTAAATTATCCATTACAACCTATTTTATTTGTCAAGAGGGTTCGAAAATATTTTAAAATCCAAGTCACATTTGAAAAGGTTTACGTTAGACTTTTCAAATCAATTGGTTGAATTTTTCCAATTTTTTAAATTAGGTGTGTTAAGATGAAATTTGTATTATCAATTAATTTGAATATTCTAAAATAATACGATTTGTTGACCAAAATGAAGATTGGGACATATTTTTCAGTTACAGCAAGAGTGTTATTGTCCCTTTAAGCTTTTCTTGTTATTCCTTTGGACCATTTCTTTTTATTTTGAAGGTATTTTTGTAGAAGTTATCAACGCTTTTTGCTGTATTAGTTATGGAAGTTTTAACGTCGTTACCAATGACAGATTCGCAATACAGACTTAGGCTAATTTACGTGGTAACACAGACTAGGACACCAAGAGTTGTCTCTCCTATCATTACCGTCAACACCAGACGGCGATGTTTACGTAATGTTTGGATTTCGCGGTCAATTTCAACAACATAATTCCTAAAATCGGTGTCAATATTAAATACAATCATAACTCCCATTCTGCCAACGAAATATCAGTTAACTGAAATATGATCTGAAAGAAAGTAATTTTTAGCAAAACATTTCTATCCAGTCCCAGTGAATGTGACTTCACGCCGACCAACCAAGTGAGTGTTAAATTGACGTTGGATTAGGCCTTTAATAAATATTATTATTATTGCGACGTTGGAGACTATGACTAGGCATTAAAATTTTTGGTTATTATCGATAAATTAGCCTATATTTTGGAGCCATGGTAAGTGGCCCAGTAAGTAAGGTCTTTACCACTATAGGAAGACATAGTCGGAGTCCTAGTGGGTTCGATCCAGCAGTGACACTGGCAACCGAGCAATAGGACGATAAAGTTTCTTGTTCTCAGCAGGGATTGTGAGCGTGGTTTCCCCACATATTTCATGACATTAGGTCTGCCATTAGCTCGGTTGATGCATGATAGCAGGAGGTCAAGCCCCATTTGATTTGATTTCATAACTTTTTGTTTTGTATTATAGTTATAAGTTAATTCTTGATCTAGGTCTAGTACTATGAGATGTGTTTTCACCCGTTTGTTAATAGGCTAATATAACTAAACTATGCCTAGTGTAGTGGTGAAATACTAAATTTAACATGCTACCCCAAAGCTAGAAATTAAAGTCTTTTTATCTTTAATAACAGGTAGCTAGTTACTATTAAATGGTTAATCTTGTGTTTTTTCAGGATTTCTCTATCACTGCATTGCACATGGGGTCTCCCATTCGACTTGGCAAAATGGTTAGTAGTGATAAGTTAGGGGTATCTCTTCATGGTGCTGCTAAACAAGGCAATAAACGTGCTGTAAAACGTGCCATAGATAAAGGTAAACTGTTCCCACCACAAAGTGGTATTAAACTGTTAATTAAATGTTTATGTCACATAATCTATACTACATAGCCTACTACATATAATCTATAAGCTTATGAAAAAGAGAAAGATACATTAGTTACGATTTTGATAAAGAGTTGACCATTCCTGATATAACAGTTAAAAATAGATGATAAAAAAAGAAAATATTGGAAATCACTTTATTCCTGAAGTTATCCCTGTTGGAAGTTTTGACTAGAAATATTCATCAACTGTCTCTGCACCGTCTCCAGCAGTGACATCATTGATTAGCGGTTAATGTTAGCCTGGTCAGTGGTCAGCCATTTAATGATTTAATTATTAAATGGATGACTGTTTAAATCAAAGCTGTATCCAAGTCATCCAAGGGTCTACAGTGCTACAGAGTTAGTAATGTATCTTTAAAGACCTTATCTTATAGCCTCCTATACCACGGCGCTCACATTTAATTAATTAGCAGATAATTACCTGCATCACCCATCTTTCAGTGGATAATGGTTAGGGTTATATTTTCAAATTAAATTATAATCTCATGTAAATGAAATTTTTTTTCTCAGGAATATGTGTAGATTATCCAAATGATGAAGGCCAGACACCACTTTTTTGTGCATGTTTTGCTAATCAGGAAGGGGTTGCTAAACTTTTACTTCAAAGGGGAGCTGATCCAAATGAGTAAGTAAACATTAGCTGGTTTCATAAAATTATTCATCATAATTTGTCTTCCTTTCTGGTATTGAAAATTGAAGAATAGCTACGTTTTGTTATAAAAGCAATATGGAACATGCTTTTTATTATTTGAATTATTATATTTACAGGAAAAGTAACAATGGTCAAACGCCTGTATTAATGATTTGTTTGCGTGGAAACATAAGTTTATTACAGAAAATGATGGACGCAGGTGGTGATCTAAGATATCATGATAATGACGGCAGAGGATGCATAGACTGGGCATTGATGAATGAAGATCCAAAGAAACGAATTAAAATGATAGATTTTATAAATAAGACGCGAGTACATGCTATGACTTCAGCTGAACAAGAAGTTAGGTTTAGAAAAGACAGTAACAGAAGGAGTAGGTTAGTAATGGGAGTATAATGCATGAGAACAAGTATGACTGATCTTTTGTATTGCTCTTGACTTCAGAATTATTTATCAAAAACACAGGGTTCACATTTTTAATTGATTAGCAAAACCCAAGCTTTGTTGCAGTGAAAATCAGTAATTTATTGGTATTGATTTTAAAAAATTGCAAGTTTTAATGTTGTTACTTCAAGTGAGCACAGGATACAGTTTTATGGAATGCAATTAATGTTATCTAATTTTTATCCAGCAAATGATAGAACTGTAAATGGTGCCAGAGACATGTTTCAGTAATTACTTGAATAACGAATGACCTAAACTTCCAACAGCTTTTTTTCAAATTCTATGCAAAGCATTGGAACAATGAGAGGATGAGCCCTTGCAAATTTGTTGGTTCTCTGTGGGCATATCTTGCATGACAAGTGCTTGTATAACATTTACTAGATATTGCTATTTCCTTTCTCAAAACTGGCTTATCACTATTTCAGTTGCTTGTCCAGAGTAATTAGATAATAAATTACTGTTTTTCTAAATTGAAATTTGTTTCAATCTTTTTCATGCTACAACAAATTTACCTTGCACTGTTATGGAAAGATTAAAATTGAAACTATGAGACATAGAGCCAGGGGATCAGATATGAAACTGACCATCGATTTTCTCCCCATAACCCCATAGAATAATTCGATTTTTTGAAACTCTTCCAAGAGTCAAGACCATATCAGTTTTTATTTATTTTGCACAAATAATAAGTCAACAAATGTAATGAAAAATATTGTTATACCCTGATAATTGCCGAGAATAAAAAATGTGAAAGATTACCAGAATGAATAATATCTAATTGCATTCGTTTTATATTTACAGAACAATGTTAACAGTTCCAGAATCACTTGTAGATATCATAAGAAAAAAAATAGGAGGAATTAGACCCTTGGACAGTACCAATAGTATAAGTAGAGTTGAGAGCCGAGGATTTGGTAGGGTGAGCTAAATATGATATATTACTTGACGCTTGTAGAACTTGAATCTGAAATAAATAATCAATGGATGTTTCGTTTTAATTTTAGGTTTACACAGGAGATAAAGATGGTGGGTTAGTGTCAGTTACTCCTTTAGTGCCAGAAGCCAATTTACAATTTGATGCTTATGGTCCGAGTTTTGATAATGGAGCTTTCATGGCAATGGAAAGGTAAAGATAATCAATTTGATTACAAAGATTACTTTTGAAGGCCTGATCAATTGCTTAGTAAATAATAGACTAAAGGGCGAATAGTAACAGCCTATCGGACAACAAAGAGTACTATTACCATAGAGAATCTGGGGGATGATGGCTGAGTGGTGAGCACGTGCGTGCTGTATCATAAAGCCTGTCATTGAGTCAACTAGCGTGGTTTCGAATCCCCGGTTCTACTTGACAAGGAATAGGGTCGCCTTTTCAACCTCGTGGGTTTTCTTCGGGTCCTCAAGTTTCCTCCCACTGCTATAGACCCTTACGCACAAGCGAATTATTGAAATAGAATTAAGCCATATGTTAGTGCTAAAATGACCTAGTTTGTGTAGAGTGGATGTGAAACCCCATTTCTCTCTCTCTCTCCTTGATAGTTTCCATGTTCAATTTTTCATCACCCGACCGACAATCTGACTTACAGATGGATGGACAAGGATGACAATGTAAGACCATATTTCAGTGTGAAAATCCACAAATATAATACAGTAGACATTAGGCATCTTCATACCAATCCTCCAATGATTTGTTAAAATTTGATAACTTACTAGGCAACTGTGGGCGTATAGATAAAGAATATTGTTTAGGAAGACAACTGTGGGGTCTGTTAGGTACAATAATTGATCTTAAAATTAATTGAACCTGTTCTTTTGAAGTACATAACTTAAAATGTACCGGTAATGAAAATGGGTTCAAGTACTGATGTGTATGTTTGATTGAAGTGAATAAACATGAAGACATGTATTTATGACATGCATATATGACAGGTGTATTATGACATGCATATATGACAGATGTATAATTCGGACACTATCAAAGAATTTTATTCTGTTGGTTTTTTTTTTTAATTTGTGTAGCATGTTTTGGTATAAAAGTACTGTCACAGTGAAAAAATTACATAAAGTTACACAACCAGGAGGTTATATTGATTTACTTATAACAGAAGCTGAAAAATTGGGGTAAGTAAAATGAATGATAGCTAATGTCATCAAGATGTGTCGTTTTATTCTGCTGTATATGGTTTCATTCACCAATATCTTCATTTCCTATTGGGCACCAAAGTTGAAATCTAGAGTTACAAACACTTTTGATATAATGGATGAAACCTACATAGCAAAATATGATTTATTTTCTCATTTTTTTCAGCAAGTTACATCATCCTAATATACTGCTATTAATGGGTGTTTGTCAAGCCTACACTATGGACTCTATGATGCTGGTATTTGAAAGAATTAATGTTGGATCCATTTACTATTATCTTCATGCAAAGGTCAGTTGTAATCAAGTTTAAAATCTTACAGAAAAAAACCTAAACCATCACATATCATTTTTACAGTCCCAGATTTAACATTGACATATATTGCCATAACCTCCATCTGGCATCTGATCACAATTTCTTGTGCACACTGTCTGTCTGAGTTCATGATCAATTTTGTTTCTATTTGCGGGGATTTTATTTTATCGCAAATTGCTAAGTAGTAAATGCAAGTGTGTGCTGCACTCTCTATAATATCTCCATCCATTACTTTGAAAGTGAAAGCCCAATTCACTGATAAGATACTGGTAAGGGAACATTTGTCTGCGATATCACTTCTGTGGAAGTGGACATTAAAACACCAGGTGGTAGTAATAGGACATATACATAATTGGCTTGTTACTTTGTGTTAATATAGAATTGACTTAACTTTAATTTTTCAGTTAGAAAGACTTCCTACACAAAATATTAGAGATATTGTGATACAGATATGTGATGCTATGATATTTTTACATCAGAATGATATTATCCACTGTAATTTATCGTCACATGCAGTTTTTCTAGTTAATCCCTATTCAGCAAAGATTGGCAACTTTGAATATGCAATGGATAGGTGAGACACAAAAGAAAGAATATTTCTCTTTTTTTTTTTGAGGAGTAATTTTTCCAAAAATAATTTTTTGGAGATTTTATGTGAAAATAGCCTATATTATTGTCACCCCCATCCTTCAACACTCCGGTCCATCCATCAGTACATCAAAATTCAGAGTAACATTTGTGTTTATGTTGATTTTTATCCCCAAAGTGTCTCTACAGGTGAAGATTTGCTAGTTATACAAAGGAGATATATGTAGAAATCCAGATTTACTTAAAAGATACCTTCCAGTGTACAAATTCAGTGATTTGCTTTGAATCCCTCTCAAATGCCCATTTTTCAGAATGTATTTGTCATTACCTACTGTCCATTTACCATACATATTGAGGCCTAAGGAAATTCTTAAATTATTTTCTGCCAACTTCTCTTTCTGCCATTTAACTTGGTGAATAGTGATTGTAATATCAAGCACATGTTTTATGCACTGAAACATATCTCTGATCACTGAAATCTTGTCTTTGAGACTATTTTGACATCACATCGTTATTCCTGGGGTAATCACATACATTAAAATACACCATAACAAATTACCAAGAATTATTTTTGTTGAAGTCTAGTTATATTAAAGGGAATGGAAACTTATAATTACTGTTAACCCATTTCCAACTGGATCTCATTTGACCTAATTCCTGCAGGTTGTTTCAAAATGGATTAAGACTCCTGAACAACACACTTATTCCTTGAGGTTTTTGACTCCCTTCACAATCCAGCTGTAGGGTTACGATAATATACTCTTAATATACTGTTAAGATAACTTTTTGTATTATATTTTTAGTGAAAAAGCTGGATTAGGAAAACAAAGTGCAGCATCTCAGATGAAATATCAAAATGCTCTATATAATTGGATGGCCCCAGAGTTAATGGATGGTAATGAACCAGGATTTTATAGTGATGTATACAGCTATTGTTGTCTTCTGTGGGAAATTTTTGTGTGTAAGTTTAAACTAAACTGGAAAATAAACAGCGAATGAATGCAAATTTTACAAGTAGTAGAAATATACAAGATGATGTATAGGTTAATGTCATGATTTATTTTTGCGAAAATTAAACCAACATACCAAAATGTTGACTGCTGTTGAAATGAAATGAAATGGGGTTTAATGTCCTTGATTTATGACCATTAGATCCATTATGAAATTATTGTCCCCCGCCTTTCGAAGAAAATTGGGGGACTATTAAAATGGGTTCGTCCGCCTGTCTGTCTGTTCGTCTGTCCCTCACACATTTTGGGACACAATTACTCTCTTCCTAATTGAGCTAGAATGTTCAAACTTGGTATATGTGTTTATTAGGTCAATGCCTTGATGGAGTTCGAAGATGAGCATTTTCCGCTTAGGGTAAGCAGAGATAAGCAATTTGATTGGTTGATGCGTTGGGACACGATAACTTTAGTTCTAATTAATGAGAGTGATGAATTTTGGTGTATAGTTTCATTACAGTAATACCTTGACTAAGTTCGATAATGAGCATTTTCTGCTCAGGGTAAGCAGAGAGATACACAATTTGATTGGTCGAGACTTTGGAACACAATAACTCTCTTTCTAATTTAGTTAAAATGTTCAAACTTGGTGTATATGCTTATTAGGTCAATGCCTTGATGGAGTTCGAAGATGAGCATTTTCCGCTTAGGGTAAGCAGAGATAAGCAATTCGATTGGTTGATGCTTTGGGACACAATAACTTTAGTTCTAATTAAGTGAGAGTGATGAAACTTGGTGTATAGTTTCATTACAGTAATACCTTGACTAAGTTCGATAATGAACATTTTCTGCTCGGGGTAAGCAGCGCGATACGCAATTTGATTGGTCGAGACTTTGGAACACAATAACTCTCTTTCTAATTGAGTTAAAATGTTCAAACTTGGTGTATATGCTTATTCATTACAGTAATACCTTGATGAAGTTCGAAGATGAGCATTTTCTGCTTAGGGTAGGCAGAGATAAGCGATTTGATTGGTTGATACTTTGGGACAAGATAACGATGGAGTTCGAAGATGAGCATTTTCTGCTTAGGATAGGCAGAGATAAGCAATTTGATTGGTTGATACTTTGGGACAAGATAACTTAGGTTCATCTTGATTGATGATTTTTATGCCAATACAATGACTGCATTCTCATTCAGTAATGGATTCGACAGTAACAGTGTATAGAAACGATTGACTCGGACACGAGGGCCCTTTCCCTTGGCCAGAGGGGCCCTTTTGTCTGCCTTTAGGGTCCCCCTAACTAGGGTACATTTTCATTTTTCTCGTCGGTTTTAGCATTTTTCTTTATAAAACACTTGCATGACACTTCGTGTACAGTTTGATTGCTCGATACATTTGAAAAAATAAATGTGCGATTAATTTAATATGTGGCGTCTATTTATTTTGGGATTTCGGCGGGGGACATCAGCCACACTGTTGGCTTGTTTTGAATTGGGGCTTGTATGGAGATCATTAATGATATTTTACTCAATTTTTATTGCCACAGGTGAAGTTCCGTGGGATATGTGTGATGCTGAATTGATAAAGCATAAGGTATTGGTAGAAAGACAGACATTAATGAGAGAAAACGATAAAATACCCAATCTTTTCAAAACTATAATTAGATATGGCCTCGAGATAGAATATAATACAAGAATGCTAGATTTTGAAACAATTCGAACCTGGCTGGCAGCACCACCGGATAGTGTAAGTTTTCTAATTCTTTACCATGGTTATACACAGTAACATAATGGTTTGAGTATTAAAATACATTAGGGCTAAAATTACAATCACTCTTCAGTAATCAGTTCAGAATAAGATAAGATCAATGCAGTTTTTCGTCAGTGACAATGTAATTGTCAAATTGCAAGTATCTGCACACTTGTTACTGTGAAACTACCTGTATCTGACAGCAGAAGTTGCAGAACATATTCTATAAAGCAAAACCTTTTCACCATCTAAGTTAGGACATTTCTGATTGTACATGCATGGGTAGTTTACTCATCTGACTTTGGAATCACTATGAATTAGAATTCCCATCTTCATTGATTTATTTGATTATACCTCCCTCCTTGTTTATTTATCACACAAATTATCAAACAAGTGACCACTTTACCCAACCATAAAAATCTATGCGTTTTGTACTTAAATGTTTATAGAATGGAAATAATTGATAAATTTTATTGAAATTTGTTTAAAGAAAGATTTTTAAGCCTTTTCTATTAAAAGTAATATTTTATGAAATTTTTGATTAAATAAATTCCAGATACCAACCTTGCCTCAAAGACACATAACGCTTGAAGAAACAGAGCCAAAGTGTATAGATGATGTTGATGGCTATACAAGACATGCAGGGAAAATGGTTGATGATAGACATAGGCAACACAATACGTCACCATATCGTCAACGTAAACATAGTCCATCCCCTGATAAAGCTGGATCCACCAGGCATCCCAGATCATCATCATATTGTCATAATGAAAACAACCATCATGATCATCATCGTTCAGAACATAGAAGTAGAAGACAAAAACAGGAATGGTGAGTTACATTTTACAGGTGTCTCAAAATCAGTGTTCTGGTTCCATTCTGTTAATGAGTGCAGGGGGGACCCAGACCTACGGACAAGACACAAACTACAGACATTGCAAACAATAGACAAATATTAAATCAACTGAATGGTATGTACTTTACCTACACACAGCACTACATTAGCTATACACAGCACTCAGATTTTAAAGAAAGAAAGAAGCAGTTTGTTGATCTAACTGGTCATGTTTTTAGGATCTTGATTTACAAAGCACATTATAAGAATAATGTATGGTATAGTTTGTTGATCTAACTGTTCATGTTTTTAAGATCTTGAATTACATGCACATATAAGAACAACGTATGGTATATTCTACTATGCAACACAACTGAATTTACATGTAAGTTATTATACTTTGTGAAACAGGTTCTTGGTAGGATCTAGTTTATATTGTAATTGAATAATGGTTTGACTTTTTGTGTTTTGGGAAAAGCTACATTAGGTAAAAAATCGAATAAATTATGGAAGTTAGACGTACTCATGTGTGCCCTGGTAAGCCTATAGAAATTCTTCTAATGGATTCAACAGGAATTCATTCTTGACTCTATTATATAATTTTGGCCTGTTCTAGGTATGATGATGAAGATGATGTTGATTTTTGTAAGAATGAATCATACAATTATTATGAAAAACATCCCAAGTCACCAGGAAAACGATCTTTACCAGGACATTATACCAGAAAAATGTAAGTTTATTACTATAATGATAAATAAGTGAATTAAAAATTCATGTTGTTAGATTGTTCATGTGTCTCCTATTTGAAGTTGGAAAATATTTGTAGGATGCTTGGGATTCTAAAATTTAATCTTTATTTTTCTTTCCAGAGATGGAGTGCAGTTTGATGTGGATAGACATAATGATGGCCAAATGGTAGGCTATCATGTGAAAGTCAGATCACCTAAAACCAGACAAAAACACCAGTCAAGATCAAGACCAAATAGTTATCAAAAGGAATCAACTAATACAGAAAGTTCAAATGAAGAAAGACGGTTTGTTTGAATATTAAGGGCGTTAAGTACTCTAAAATACACAGTGTAAAGGTAGCACTGTAAGATTTGGTCATAAGATATAACCAATATTTACCAACTATGCTCCAAACTTGGTCCAAAAGCATGATATTAATTTGGCATGAACAATGCTAAATGTAAGTTCAAGAGACTAGGTTCACACGGTCACACCTTGACTGGTATCCATGGAATGCCAAGATGTTTTCTATATTAGAAAAGTGTGCTGAACAAAATTTTAGTGTTTTTGGCCAAGATGTAATATTTGAAATAAGGCAAATGCCGAAATAACCCGTTTTGTTCAGCTAATTTTTCTGACTTCAAAACACCTCAACAAATTTAGGCTGAAATTGTTTAACAATATATAGTATTTTCCTCTACTGTTTGATCTCATCTTTGTTTTGTCAAAGTATTCTTGTGTCCATTTTCGTGTTTGTAACAAGTTACCTGTTACTAACAGGCTGTTAGTATTGATTTTGATAAATTTTTAATATTTCTTTTTACAGAACATTTATTCCATCAGATAATAAACGAATTGATTTATGTTCTCCATCTAAATTTAGCTACTTATCATTGAATCAAAAATGTGGTCCAAATGAGACTGTAGTTAAACCAGCTAGTCATCATACTGAAGGTGGTAATCAGTATAATACACAGTTGTCTACTGCTGGTAGTCTCTATGCTTTATATAATGCTAGTCATGATACAAGTAGAGAAGAGGAAAGTTTCTCCCCTACATATCATATTAAAACCCATAAAGATTGTGAAACTGGAACTAGAAGAAACAGAGAAAGACCGCCAAGCCCTTCACCTGAAGCAAAAAGGTAATAATCAATTGAGTTTTATTTTATTCATGTTGCTATTCTATAATTTTCATTTTTATCGATTCTGGATTAATTTCTGCCAACACAAAATGTTTGGAATAACTTCATCAAAACATGGTAGGGTTGTTACTGATTCACTTTAGTGGTAGCTGTTCCGATTCATTCAAATAAAGTTGCTTAATCCAATAAGGACAGGATCTCTGTAACAGGTCGCATGCAGTCCATCTTAGTCAAGCTGTTTTGTTCGTATTCTGACTTAAGTACCTACCTTGGCACAACTTTGTGTGTCCCACCATCATTACACAGGTGACTAGGTAAATGACACATGTAGGCAAGCAGATGCAATTCTTTGATCTATGTAAGGGAGATAACTCTGGGTATTATTGATAGGATGCAGACCACCAAATAGTCTAACATTCATAATGTGCCCCACACTGCTAATAAAAGTTGAGCCAACCTCAACAGATGTTCAGTCAAATAAATTGCCTACAATTTGATACTGTGTATCTATCATATAATAAAGCACTAAAAAATCTGGTGATATAATGAGTCTGAATTTCTGTAATTCTTAGATTGTCAGCTAATAAAATTTGAGCCTACCTCAACAGATGTTCAATGTCGAATAAATAGGCTACTATTTGATATTGTCAATTTATCACATAATGAAGCACTAAAAATCTAGTGTTTATGACTCTGAATTACAGTAATACCATATTTAGATTGTCAGTTGTGAAGCAAATTATATCAATTTTTATTTTTCAGTTTACTATTTTATTAACTGTTAAATGCAATATTTTTTGGTTTAGTAGCATTTATAATTCCAAAGATCGCACAACTGGCCAGAATAGAAGGCACACCTTTAGAGACATCAATGAGTGTCTGCCTTTTAATTCAGGGTGTTGAGTGGTTTCAAGTGCCATGCAAGAGTCTATCACACGATTTACATAACATTGTCATCATAATCCAAGTTGTAACAATGTTCTCACATTATGATTAAAACAGTCCTGTGTACAAGCAAACAAAAAATAACAATGTATGTTATTCACTTTCCTCTTTTTAATTTAGAGAGAAAAAAATGAAGACACACTTGTGTGTAGCTTGACCATATTTAATGAATTTTGTTCATTCAATTTTGAATTTTCTGTATTTGTATAGTGATGTGTGTGATCCTTCATGGTTTGGTGGACAGGGTAGTGTTAAAAATCTAGTAGGTTTATATCAAAAACACACAAACCAGGTATTTGCATTTTATCAATTTATTTATAACACTCTCAGTAGATATGAATTCTATATAGCATAATAGAACAGTGTTCTTCATGTTAATATCTGTTTGGAGCTTAATTCTAAGACATTTATTTTAGCGTGAATCACAAACTTTCCTGTCTGTTTTCACTTTGAGTTTCTAACTTTGTGAATGCTATACAGTACAGTTCTTGAAAAAATTGTGCCTGGGATTTCTTGTTTTACAGCATATAAAAGAACCCCCAAGGCAAGATCTCTTCAATATTTTTAATTTGTATGAGTTTGGTAATAATTTATATGAAAGTATATCTTACAAGTGGTGAATATAGCACTTATTTTAGAGCTATTTCAAGTAATGGAACTACAATATTTATTAATTTGATGTTTTTCAGCATTTTTCTCAACAAGCTGTATTACTTGGACAGAAAACAAATGCAGATAAACAAACATTTAATAATAGTGCTTTTGATCTGGTAAGTCAGCTACAATATATACCAGTAAGTTCAGGGAGCCCACTTGATGTAATGATTACAAATATCATGGTAAAACTAAAAATATTAGATCCTCTGGTATTTTACTCAAAAATTTTTATGTGCATTGCATTACTTGATGCAAAAAGTGATGTAATTTTAGCATCTTTAATCCTATTCTTGGTGTTCCTTGTTGAATTGCATTTCATTAAGCTTCGGGGCTTGAGAGGTCACCTTTCTGCAACAAACACAATTTTCATACTACATCATATTTAAGTTGTACTATCTTACCAGAATCCAGTTATAGTGTTTTGGATTTTTTTTTCAAGCAAGGAAACACGATTCAATCATATTGTTTATAGATCTCGCTCACATAAAATCTAGCCAATTTGATTAACCATTTCCACCGTCCGACCTGTTGATAAACATGAACTTCAAGCCCATATTTCTTTACTATGGACTCTTTAATTATTCTTTCATTGTTTGTGTTTTATAAGCCACCACAGTATCCTCGGTCTTCATCATTTAAAAGTCCACCAGATGATTCTGCAACAAATACATATTATGCAAGAACTGCTAAAACAAATAAAGGTATGTTTACTACATGACTAAATTTTCTCATGAAAATATCATAGACTGAATGGGGATATTTTAAATGTTAAACCCCATTTTATTTCATTTCTAAAGTTTGTGAACACAAAATACATGATTTGTCACTATCGTTCAGTCCGTCTGCAAAAACTTGGCTTGTAAAGCTACAATTTTAACATATATCTTTCATATTTGTTGTGAAGCTTTGAGGATGAACCCTTTGAATACAGTCTTGTCAAATTTGTTGCTTGGAGATTACTACCTATGAAATTTATTTATAGATGTAAATACAATGCAAATACCAAAATATAAAAAAATCATATCACAAGAGAGTAAGAAAGACACCCATATGGACAATGTAGGACAATATAGTACGGATGATAGTCTAACTACATTATCTACTGGTTGCAGTTTAACAGATCCGAACAGTTGAGTTCTTTACAGTTTGTTATTTGTATCATTTGGTGGCGAATGATTTCTTATGTTTCTTTGACCATGAATAAAGTTCTGGATTCAAGACAAATAAATCTCACGTAAACATCTCAATGTGAGCTTCCATTCTTTCAAGCAAATACACTGTACCTCTATATTGCATACCTGTACCAAAACAATTTCTATACATTTGGAATTTAACTGTCGATGTGTCAGTAGAGAATTGTATTTCCTTACCTTATGTTAAGTGTTTTAAGATATTAAAAACATTTTATGAAATACAATTGCATTCTATTTTTGAAAGTACAAGCCATGTTTTTGTTGAGAAAAATATAGCGTATTATTGTAAAATCAAACTGATTACTGGTACCTCTAAATAGACAGATGACTGTTCTTACTGTATTTGTTTAGATCATCAAGAGCCACAAAGTGCGAGTAGCGTTGATTCTGATCTAATTACAGCTTGGGTAGATGATGAATTGCAGAAAGTGCAGAGAGATTTACAACAAGAAGTCAGTATGTGTACTCCTACCAAAGAAGCTGAAGGTAAGTTCCAGTACATGTTAGGGTTGCTCAACTGTCCATAGTTGAAACCCAGTACTTAAATGTCATGCTTCCATTTGTATCGATAACAAATGTGCAATTATAATTATTTTGTAACATAGATAAAAATCATTTTCAGTGGTAATTTCTGGAGTACAATCGAATTTCAGAATGTCCCACTAGAATTAACAATTGGAGGTCACAATTTTGTGAAAATGGGACCAAAATTGACAGACAAAATTGTTGCCGGTTGTATGCGAAGAGTGTAAAAATATGGTATATCAAGGTTGTGGACCCTGTAGATGTCACAATTTTAATTAAATTTTGATGAAACCTGAAATAATATTTGCGTTTATCGAATCGTAACTTCCTGAATTATGGCCCCTGATTGTACACAAAATCGCTGTTATTAGCTTGTGGTCCCTCTGGAAGTCAAAATTATTACCCGATTTAAATAGACGTTTGATTATATCACCGTAACACTATAATGATTGTTGAGTTTGAATTTCGTGAAAATCAGACCAAAACTGACAAACAAAATTGCTGCCGTTTGTACAGGAATACTTATAAAAATAAGGTATATCAAGGTTGTAGACCCTGTGCAGGTCACAATTTTAATCTGATTTTGATGAAACTTGAAATACATGTTTATAACCCAAAGATCTTGGTTCCTTTTGATATTTGCGCATATCCAATTTAACTTCATGAATTATGGCCCTAGAAAAATCACTTCCTTTTTAGCTTGTTCTCTATCCATCTCTCGAAAATGTGGGCGTATCTGCCTGGTAGCTGCTGATTTTAGTAAGATTAAGATTGGGTGTCTATATTGTTCATATATACCAAATTTTCCATACTTTTATTGGAAATAACCACCCAATAAATACTTTTGGGACAATGTATATATTGAAGCTATCATGTCATCAGTTAATAATAATTGTTTATATCAGATGAAGGACCAGCTGATCTATTAGAAGAAATAATGGACGAAGTCTGCAGACCTAAATTTGAACAATATCCTGCCAGTCGTAACGATAAGAAGGCAAAAAGGGTAATCCTGTTTTAAAACAACCAGAATGGTTTTTATTGTGTTATATTTTTAAACATCTGAACTCTGCAGGTCAGAGTTTTTAAAAACTTTTCTTACAAATGTGACTTTGATTGTTAAGCTAATTTCCCGTTATAATATGACTTTTTTTTTAATATTTTCTGTAATCAAGACCATGGACATAATGTCATGAGTATAATACAAGGAAACTTTCTTACATTCCTCTCATGATATACTAAATCATGGTAGGTTATCGGTCTATGTATGGTAGCCCTGGCTATACTTTGCAGTTAGAAGAACATTGAATTTATAGGTTACTTGATAAATATACTATTCAAAAAAAGTAGGGGATATTTGATTTTGGGGGCATAATACTAAAATATGCAAATGACTACGAAAAAAAGTCACTATAGAACCTAACAGAAGAAACATTTCCAGTTACATGTGACGCCCCAACGCACCAATAGCTACCACATGGAATGCAGGTGATGCTTGGGATCATCATGGGGGTCCAACCCAAGATTTGCACGACTCTGACTTTGAATGTTACAGTCATTATGGCATTGAATTCCAGGGTGGAAACATCAGTTTAATTGTTTTAGTGACCAGAAAACAAATTTTGATATGCGTCGGCTTACCCAAAATGAAAGGTAACGTTCCCTTGGCATGCTACAGATCGGCACAACACAGGCGGTTGTGGCGCGGACGATGAATGTTTCTCAGTCTGTCATAAGCAGGCTATGTTCCAGATACCGTGATACACAATCTGTACAGGACAGACCACGCTCAGGTCGACCAAGGGCGACAACTCAAGCCCAGGATCGATTTATCTGTACCTTGGCCTTGAGAAATCGTGTCATCACAGCAAATGAGATCAGCGCTCGCCTTCAAACAGACACTGGTGTGAGAGTGAGTGACCAGACGATTCGGAATCGACTGCAAAGGGGTCACCTTTACGCCCGACGTCCTCGCGTGATCCCTTGTTTGAGAGATCATCACATCCAGGCAAGACGTTGTTGGTGTAGGGATCGTCAACACTGGGATAATCGACGCTGGAGCAATGTGATTTTTTCAGATGAGTCAAGGTTCACTGTTGATTTTTTGGACAGACGTAGGAGGGTGTGGCGTCGTCGAAACGAGCGCTTCCAAGACGTTAACGTCATCAGACATGATCGATTTGGGGGTGATTCTGTTATGGTGTGGGAAGGCATCACTGTTGCTGAAAGGACGGCTTTACATGTTGTTGCAGGGCGTGTTACAGGCCAGTACTACCGGGACAACATCTTGGCAGTCCATGTTGTGCCGTTCGCACGACGTCATGGCCGCCGTTTCATCTTCCAGGATGACAACGCAAGATGTCACAGGGCCAGGATCGTTACAGGTTACCTCCAACAACAGAACATCACCACATTACCTTGGCCAGCACTGAGTCCCGACCTCTCCCCCATCGAGCATGTCTGGGACATGCTTGGACAGAGGTTACGTCAACGTCAACAACGTCCTGCCAGTTTCCAAGAACTTGCTGCTGCGTTGCAACAGGAATGGGACAATCTGGACCAAAATGACCTTAGACGTCTCATTAGGAGTATGCCACGGCGGATCAATGCTTGTTTGGCAAACAGAGGAGGATTTACCCGTTACTGACTTTGTTGTGATGCTGTGGTAACTTTGGTGTTTGACCCCGGGTATCATTTTACCCTTATCAGTCTGTGCCTTACTTAGTCTAACGACCATTTGGAATAAATCGATGAATGTGAACTTCATTTCATTTTGTCATTTGTTTCTTTGTCAGTTTCATTAGGTGACTTTAATAACACTTAAAAATCAAATATCCCCTACTTTTTTGGAATAGTATATATACAATGTCTGGAAGAAGTAGATCCAGAACTGAAAGGTCATAGAAAAACTTGTCTTCGCAGCATGAAGAGATCGAGTGCAATTTAATATCCCGATACTGCAGAGATATTTAACACTTCTGCACATATTTCAAGATTAAAACACATTCTCATAACAGAATAGATAAAAAAACTGCTGGTGGATGTATTAATTAGATGGTTGATTATCTGATAATCTTCCTGATAATGATACATGCATAATGACAAAATTACAACCGATGAATTAATTTGTTTTATATTAGTACACAAGAAAAGAAGATGTAGATCCATTTGAAGACGATTCAGTAGATGATTGTAGAAACTATAGTTATACAGATAGAAAGAGATATAAAGAAGATGATTTCATATTACATAAGCCTCGAAATAATCATAATCATAGTGATGGAGAACATATGGCTTATTATGATATATTTTCTGATGGTTAGTATTTTATACATATGATATAAAATAAACCGTAAGTTTGAGAGATTTTATTCTGTGGCAAGCTCATATATCTGAAAGATATGGTTCCCCCTTGTCAATTTATTTAATCGTAGCATCTGAATTTACAGAGTTTGGTAATAGTTTGGATTTAAATCTTGTGAAATCTAATTGCAAGTTTCACAGAGAATGAACATTTTTATATCTTCAGATAATTACTTAGCTCTTCCATCAGTTCAGACCAAAAAGAAACCAAAAACGAAATCAAAGCGAAACACCCATACAAATACAGAGAGTTATATGACAAACAATAAGGTAAAACGAATATTATATTCACATGCCTAAGGTTCTTATTACTTAGGGAATATGCCCATGTCCCACTTATATTTATTTGTTGTTCAAAACATACTTTACTGCAAGTTTACGGAATCGAAAAAAATACTGCCATTATTCGACGTAAACTATGTAATTTCGAGACCTGGAAAAATGTCAAGCTGGTGAATTGGGATCAAAATTGTGTTGAAACTGTGCCACTAGACTCTGTGTCAGACTTTACGCTCTAAAGAGCACTTGTAAGACCATTTGACCACTTGACCACTCAAATATCAAGGTTGCAATAGGTGGTAGGTCATGTTTATATGTATCCTCCTCAGTGTCCTTTAGTAAGGCGTCTTCATTAGCCCAGTTGGTGCAGAAAAGTAGAATCTTACAACCCATTTCATTTCCGAAAGTAAATTTCCTAAATGTAATACCAAGATTTTAAACCCTCTAAAGGTCACAATTTTTATACGCTCATATTGTTGTTGTCCCATTTGTTTGTGGAGACTCTAGAGGTCACAATTTTTATCCAATTTGATGCATCTTGAAATGTATGTTCAACACCAAACAATCTTATTTTCTGTCTGTATGCACGCTTTTTTGACTGTAACTTCCTGTATTATGGCCCCTGATTGTATGAAAAATCATGTTTTTAGTATGTAGTCCCCTCTAGAGGTCACAGTTTTTAACTGATTTTAAAACTCGTTTCAAATTTATCACCTTACACCCTAATTATTGTTTAGTTAGAATTTCGTGAAAATGGACGCTGTATGCAAACAGGGATAAAGTATGTAAAATCAAGGTTGTCAACCAAATTTTATCTGGTTTTGATGAAACTTAAAACATGCATTTATATTCCTAGATCTTGGTTCCTTTTGATATTTTTGCATAAATAATGGACCTTAACTTCCAGCATTACGGCCCGCTAATGGTATGCACAAATTGCTTTTTGTCCCCCGCCTTTCGAAGAAAGTTGGGGGACTATTAAAATGGGTTCGTCCGTCTGTCTGTCTGTCCGTCTGTCGGTCCGTCTGTCTGTCCGTCACACTTTTTGGAACACAATAACTCTCTTCCTAATTGAGCTAGAATGTTCAAACTTGGTGTATGTATTTATTAGGTCAATGCCTTGATGGAGTTCGAAGATGAGCATTTTCCGCTTAGGGTAGGCAGAGATCAGCAATTTGATTGGTTGATGCTTTGAGACACGATAACTTTAGTTCTAATTAAGTGAGAGTGATGAAACTTGGTGTATAGTTTTATTACAGTAATACCTTGACTAAGATCGATAATGAGCATTTTCTGCGCAGGGTAAGCAGAGCGATAAGCAATTTGGTTTGCCGAGACTTTGGAACACAATAACTTTCCTTCGAATTGAGTTAAAATGTTCAAAATTGGTGTGTATGCTTATTAGGTCAATGCCTTGATGGAGTTCGAAGATGAGCATTTTCTTCTTACGGTAGGCAGAGATAAGCAATTTTTGGATGACACTTCGTGTTCAGTTTGAATGGTCGATACGTTTGAAAAATATAAATGTGCGATTAATTAATATGTGTCATCTATTTATTTTGGGATTTCGGCGAGGGACATCAGCCTCACTGTTGGCTTGTTTAGCTTGTGTATCCACTAAAAGTCACAATTTTTATCCGATTTTGATGAAACTTGTTTTAATCATTTTTATTTTCAGTCCAACTCTACTGGCTACTTGACAACAGTTCGAGTTGAAACAAGTCTTCAACATCCAGGACACCACTTTCTAACTCATACCTCTAAAGATCTGAGTACTGGTAAAACTAAAACTATTCATTCCGAAGAAATTACAGCTAACAGAATTCAGTCGAGTATAGGTACTGAATAAAAGAACTAATACAGCCTGTAGTTCTGAATAAAAATTATATTAAATCATTAAGTAAATGATATGTTACGTAATGGATGAAAATATTTTAAAATTTTGATACTTCCAAACTGTTAAAGAAACATTCATTATATAAGTTGTTTATGTATATTTTATTATAGTATAGCAAGGAACAAATAGCATTATGATAATTTGAATGAAATATGTTTTTTTTAGAATATTTTGTTTAAAGTCATCTATATTGTATATCAGGAACCTAGATTTTTTAATGAGAAAATTTATTTAAGATTTCCATACTTACACCATTTAGTAGAACAATCCCCTAAATCTTAAGTTCAAATATTAGAATTTCTTGTTCATTTTTGGTTTGTTATGTTTGTATATATTTGAAATGTTGATTTTATTGAGATTATGTTTTACATTCCCATTGTATATACATGTTTTATTAGGAATTTTTATATATTTAAAGTTGTTATTTTTGTGTGGGGGAGATGGGGGGTAAATAATTTTAGCTTGTGTACATTATATGATTTGTAAATAATTAGTTACTTTTTAACTGTTCTTATCTACATTTAATGTAGTTATAAACAAAGTCACGAGTATCACAAAACTATCTTTCATAATTTGGACATATCTTGTTGTCACCTTCATTCAGCATCTTGTGACCTCTTTTAGATCAGAGTTTATTACAGATTATTTTTTTCAATTTCATGAGGATTGTTCATAAATTTTCAGCAAATTGCCTTTACAATATATATTTTTTAACTGTTATAGTGAGAACTACCAACTCGTTATATAATCTTCCATAATGTATCTTTAATATTTTACAGACACATTAAAATATGGTCCTATATTGTTGTTGTCAGCGTCATGTTGTTATCACCATTGCTTATTGTCCACAGTTTTTTTTATGAAAACTGCATTATCATACAATCTTTGAAAAATTTAAAGATATTGTTTACATTATTAAGACAATTATAGATTAATCTGCCAAACATCTTGTTTCCTTTTGATCTTATACGCCCATATTTTCATGTGGTTGTATATTGTTATTTCACCTTTCCGTCCACTCTACAGATCAAAATTTCTATCCAATTTTGATGAAACTTGAAATATAGATTAATTTCCCAGATTTTCTTGTAAACCTTTTGGTTTTAGCTGAATTATGGCTCATGAATGTACGAAAAGTCACAATTTTAAATTTTTAGCTTGTGGTCAGTTTAGATATCACAACTTTTATCTGATTATAATGAAACTTAAAATGTATGTTTATAACGCAAATCGCAAAGATCCTGGTTCCTATCGATATTTGCGCTTATTGGACTTTCACTTCCTTAATTATAGCCTCTTGATTTTAAAATCAGGTTTTTACCTTGTCCCTTTAGAAGTCACAATTTTTGTCCGATTTTAAAAAAAAACGTTTTAAATTTTCCACCCTTATACCCTAATGATTGTTGTGTTGAACTTTTGTGTAAATGGGACCAAAACTGTCAGACAAAATGGCAGACATTTCTACGCGATTGTCACAATACAACATTTTTATGCAACATTACAACATTTTTTATGTTGTGATGTCGGGTGAGAATGTTGTATTGTTCGGTTAAAAATATTGTGATGTCGGGTTAATATATTTATATCCAAAAGATGTGCATATCAGACAGTACTATTCTGGATTAAGGCCTCTGGTTGTATGTAAAATTGCTAGTTTTAGCTTTCCTCTGTCTATCTCTTGCAAAATGTGGGCATATCTTGCATGGTGACCACTTGTTTACTTTATAACAACCTTTATAGCTACTCGGACCACTATATATAAATATCTTACTGTTATTTTTTTCAAATGTCACTGGAGAAATATAATGTTACTTTGTATATATGGAAATTCTTATTTAAAGTGTATATATTTGCTTTGTTAATGTTTCTTGTTAGTTTAACCTTTATTTTGTTAATTCTAGTCATCTTATTTATTTTTAGGAAAAATATTATTTTAGATATGTTACAATGTTCTTATGGAATAAAAATGTGATAAAACTTACAATGTCATTTTTCACAATGTCATTTTTCATGTACATGATTCACTATTAGTATGAAACCAATATTATCCCAGTGCCATAATTGCTACTATGTTGCTACATTCTCTAACCATCAGTTTTATGTTTCCCAAAGTATCATAAACAGTGGTTGACATTCACATAATTCTTTCATCAACTTGAGTTACACAGGTTGAGAGAGAGAGAGAGAGAGAGAGAGAGAGAGAGAGATTATTTTAAGGTTTAAAGGTTTAATTTTGCTTTATATATCCTAATTTCCTGTATTCATTATTCCATTGGTTAATTAAACCCAATTACATCAAGATTTACAGAAATATGACCATTGGCCTTGTCAAAAAGGAAGAAGCAGTTAAATTTAAGTAAACAAATCTTTGGGGAAGCCATTGCTCCTGTAGGCTAACCAGTATTTCTATAAACAACAAAATATATATTTTTAACAACTTCTTTTATTAAATACAACAAATAGATATACTGAGGTGCTATATATATGTAAAATATACTATATACATGTTGGTATACAAATGGAATATGAACAATTAAAGCACCTCCATCCTTAAGTATATCAACAGCATTATTATAACAGATGGAATATAAAAATATCCTTTGTGAAATGTATCGTATAAATACTATACCTACATAAAATATATGTACATATATACAAATTCATTGTTTTTCAGTAGACATGCAATGGAATACTTACAATACTAACTGAAAGATTATTTGGTTTGAGTAATAATTAAAATACAATTTTTTTATATCTTTAACTTGGTCTACTTTATTACTGTAAATATTATAAACCCTTTTATAGTTGACGATTCATTCACACAAAGTGTTCATTGGATAGTTATATGGAAAGTAGAGACACCCAATCTTAGTAGAAAAATACTGGATTCCCTGAAAAACACTCATGGGGTGTACAAAAGATAAAAATGTGAGGGTAGGCCTATCTCTAAAAAGCAGCCTGTCTTCTCAAGTGAAGTAAAGAGTGCTAATGTGTTGAGGGAATTCACTGGCAAAATAAAAAGGGGATGGCAGAGAATTTATTTAGGCTTCAATATTTATTGTAAAATAGACAGCAAGAAACACAAGCTGAAAACTGGATTGTCCCTCAATCAAATTCACTGATAAATAAGGATGACAAAAAGAGATTCTGCTGGAATGGAATAGTTTTCTTTCGATATGTTTGTCTGGTAATTTGAAGCTATCATTTCATAGATAAATTAGTTTGAATATGTTTTGACTCTAAATATATCATCAAATCACAAAGTTTGTATGAGGGAAAGCATCTTTCAACCTAATAATTGCTTTGGAATATAAGAGATAGCAAGTTGGGTGATTGTTTATTGTGTATAGATGGATAATATATCTATGAATATACAATAGATATAGATACTGACATATATTTCTATGATTATACTGACAATTGTGTAAGTTGCTTGGTAGAGCATCATGACTTAGAGTGCTTTTTTGTAATATGTAAAACAAAATGTGATAAAAGATTGCTTGGTACAGCATCATGACTTAGAGTGCATTTTTGTAATATGTAAAACAAAATGTGATAAAAGATTATTTGATATAACTACAAACAAGGTGATATAAATAAACTATAACATTTAAGACTATAATTATTGACATATATATAATAAACAAAAATACAATAAGAGTTAGGTTCGACTGATTCTTAAGTAGGCTCACAATAAATCAATAAAAATATCCCATGCTGTTAACTATAAACATCAGTTAGTTGTTACTCATATGTAATGACAATATTTTTAGATTTGGAATTAAATAGGATTCCTTCATTATAGCATATAGTTTTGAGCAACACATATATTTTCCCCTTTGCTTTGGATATATTTCAAGCTCTGTCAGACCTGGGGTCATATCGTTAATGCGCTGCTGCGACCCCATGAGGATGTGATGCAATCGCACAACTATGGTGAATTCATTGTAGGACTCTGAATGCTCGGTGGGGTTGTGGCAGACACGCATAAAATCATTGCACATCGTAATGACAATGCCCTAACACTATAAACCTCAGAATGCCTCGTTCCGCATTTCTGTCCAGACGAGGTAAAAAAAATGCCTCGTTGTCTGGAGTTCTGAAACGAGGTTTTTTAAATTGCCCTGTTTTTGGAACAAGGTATTTTGTTCAAAACGAGGCTTGGTATAAATGCCTCGTTTACTAAACGTGTTTTTTTTCAAGATAGTTATGAGCAGCATTTGCTATCAGCGAATTTGTAAAAAGTAGACTTTATGTTATTTAATACGATAAATAAACCTAGTCCAAACTATGATATTATAATCATGAAATGATGATATAATCATTATCAATATCCATATGTCTTCCTAATTAAACGTTTTAATCAAATTTTAATATGTAAAAAAATAAACAGGCATATTAAAAATATGAAATGAAATTTTATGCTTTTTTGATTAATAAGAATGGATTATTTATTTGTTGTACTTAGATTAGATAAACACCAATTTGTTGTCTGCGATATCAGTTAGGTGGAGGTGTAAAACAATAGCAGACACACAGCTATACCTTGATTAATTTATTGCCCCTAATAAAATGTCATAACACCACAGTTGTTACTTAACACATATACCTGATTGGGGCAATAAATCAATCAAGGTAGCTATGTGTCTGCAATAGTTTTACACCTTCACCGATGGCGTGTATTCTTGTCTTGTCAATTTCTCTGATAATGATATAGTTTGAACTGGTTTTATTTTTGTATTAAATAACATAAATTCTAAGTTTTACAAATTCGCCGATAGCAAATACCGCTAATAGCTATCTTGAAAAAAACACGTTTAGTAATCGAGGCATTTTTACCAAGCCTCGTTCTGAACAAAATACCTCGTTCCAAAAAAAGGGCAATTTCAAGAACCTCGTTTTGGAACTCCAGACGAGTCATTTTTTTTTTTACCTCGTTTGGACAGAAATGCCGAACGAGGCATTCTGAGGTTTATAGTGCAAGGACTTGACTTTTGATTGTAAATCTCAGTTTTATCTCACAATTTAACTTTCAATGTGAAGAAGCTTATGGAAAATTGTCTGGATAGAATATGTAAATCTACCAAGTTTTTCTGATCACAAATTGTGATAACTGACTTATCTGTTAATTATTTCTTGGAAGTGAGTTTTAAATAGGAATGTGAACTATCAATCAAGGTATATATTATATAATGGTGACTGCCCGATGTTGAATGCTTGGTAGGTTAATAGGTTAAAGATGATTTATCGATTCAAATAAAAGCTCTTGAGCTGTCAATAATTATCTAGTTTTAAAAAAAATATTAACATTTTGCCTTATTTCAACTGTCATTTAACATTACTTTATTTTTGGACCATGGAACCTATTAACCAACCTTTAGATTATTGAACATATGGGCAGTAAAAGTAATTAATATGTATTAGTTATATATTTCTTTATAAAATAATAATTAAACATCCTAGGCAGTATTTAAACGTGAATAGCACTATTAATCAAACAATATAAATATACATCTATATATATATATATATAGAAGTAGAAATAAAACTGTTGAATATATAATGCATAATAATTATTATAAAGTTGCCATTATACTTTAGATATGCACCAATAAATCAATCATGCATTTTCATGCAATCTGTGAATTGATCAGTAACATAAAAACAATCACATACACTCATAATAATTACTTGATTGATTTCAGATCTGATATGCACCGCCTTTCATTCATTATAAAGAAAAACAAAATTATGTCATCGGATGAACAATAATTTTCATTTCTTATAAAAATATGCAAAAAATCTAATTTTTTGGGAACCTTTTAAAAGTGACCACACTTTTTGTCAAAAGTTTATATGGTGCTTTATGTGATATTGTCATTTAAGACATTTTGATTTTTCAAACACCCTTGTAAGATTATTCTACTGACCATGAATTTTATTTGGGAGTATAAATCATGACATGGTTTCACTAAATAACTTCTTATTGGTATGAAATC
This sequence comes from Patella caerulea, assembly GCA_036850965.1. Taxonomy (NCBI): domain Eukaryota; kingdom Metazoa; phylum Mollusca; class Gastropoda; family Patellidae; genus Patella; species Patella caerulea. The sequence continues at coordinate 13,224,217 of JAZGQO010000014.1, read as the reverse complement.
AATTTTTTTACACCACAATGAAAATATATTTATTTAGTGTCACTAACCAAATGATTTCATGAATATTAGATTCACAAAAGGAAAACATAAATGAAATACTACTTTTCTGCAGAAAGAAAACATAAATTCTGAGACATATTAGTATGATATTAGCAGTCATGCAAAACACATTATATATTATAACCCATTTGCTTTTTATGGTATATATCAACCTTTTTGAATTTGGAAAATATACCATGTACTGAATATCAACAAAATGATTTATAACAAGATAAAAACATACAAATAGTATTCAATCATCACAGATTTATTTGCTTGGAATACATCACATGCTGATCCCAGAATGACTGTTTAAAGGAGATCCAATCGGGGAGGTGGTTGTAGGTGATGAAGGGACCGAAACATTTTTGGGGTTAAGAGTTTCCACTATTGGTGATATTGCAGTCCACACAAATGCTAACTGAAATAGATAACAAACATTTTAAAAAATATTAGAAACTATTAATATTTAAAGTTTGAGTAAAAATCTTCTTAGTTACTTGTTCAAATATGTTCAAAATAGAAACTAATATAAAACGTAAAATGGTCACAAGTTATAACTGATAAATTTGAATAATATTTGGACTATTGTGTTTTCTGGCATGAGTTTTTTTGATAAATTTTATCTTTGAATATTTTTATCACGATTCCATGTCTTCTCACCTCATTATGTGCTTTAGCCTCTACTTCTGCCATTGAACTCAGGACTTCATAAAATATGTCTAAATTACCATGTATTAACTGGGTTTCCATTTGTAGGCAATGAAGAGAAAAATAATTTCTATTTTCCATATTAGCTATTTGACTTTCTTGCTATAAAGAACATAAAAATGCCATGTGACTTTACAATTTTATGAAATTAAAGGCTTCTTACTACTTACTATCATTAGAAGCACTTTAAAATTTATTTGACTTACTAGAAAAAAATTTTTGTTGAAATTCACCAGTGTCAAGTTTTTAATTTGGCTGAGTATACATGTATTGTTAATTTGCTTAGACAGATATTCAATCTACATTAAAACAGATAGTTTAAGCCAAAAACCAAACTAATACAGAACCAAAATTAGTAACTTAATTTTCTCTTAATATTTTGAAACATTGTATACATTATGAAAATGTTACTGTAAGATTAGTCACAGAATTAATACAATACTGAAAAATAAATAAAATTAGACATGGTGTTGTAGGTAAAAAGGAATGCAATTGAAGGATAAAACAAGCAAAAACATAGCAAATAAAAAACTTAGACAAATAGTTATATATATGAAATGAAATGGGTTTAACGTTCTATTCAAATAGTTATAACTGATACTATTATTTCAATGTTTGTTGTACATGTACATGCATGCGTATTCAGTATTAGTTGACTTACATCTAAGATTCTCTGTTCAAGTTGTTCTACTGTACCTGTCTGTAAAATAATTATTATAAACAGACTCCCATAAAATAACAATAAACTAATTATATATATTAAACTAAATTTAAATAATAATAGCTTTTAATCAGGATAGATAAGGGATTTTTATCCTAATAAACATGTATAAGCTAAATGGATTGCATCTATATTTAAAGGTTATGTGCAAATTTAGGAGGAACTAATACATTTTTGGGATAAATTTCAAAATTGTTGTTTCGTCTAAATTTATAACTAATTATCTGGAAGTTTTTAATGAAAAGTTAAATAATCAATTTGGATTGAGTCTTGAAAAATTAAACATTACATTATAATCAAATTTAATGAATTAACTTCAGTTGAAGAAAAACAATTAAAAGTAAATTTTGGTTTTCCTTTTAAACATTATATCATTATCTATAAATCATGTACTACAGAGTTTTTTGAAAAACAAATTAACAGTAATTTATATTGTGAAATGTGCTGAAGTGTGATATAAATACCTCTGCAGATCCCTGTACAGTAGCCGACATCTTTTTTTTCTTATACTGACCCATTTTTTGTATAGCCCTTTGATGATCGTTTAATACTCCTTTCTCATGTCGATCACATAAATCCTTACAAAAGATAGAACGTAGTACAAGTTATTTATATTAGACTATGAACATAAAGATATTTTGCCAGGCTAAGAAACATACAGTCTCAGCAGCTAAGTCGTCCAGGGATTCAATGAGGGTTGCCGCACATTTTTTTCTTTTTGGCAGAAATGAGAACATTTACAACCCACTAAGATCCGAGTAACAACCCATTTGGCTTCTTGTTCTGCCCTATTTCAACATTTGGCATTCGCAGCATTTAATATCAATTGCCATAATCATTGGAAATCGTTGAAGATTGATAGGTTTCTTTGTCTCATGACCTTACACACTGTAAATATAAAGTCAATCGGATATTAACTTTAGTCTCTAATAGCGTCCACAATAAATTTGGCAGTATCTATCCTAAATCGTTGAACATCAATAGTCTTTTTCATCTCATGACGTTAAACACTGTCAATCAGATATTAACATTTAGGAGATAAACACCTCCTGTTTCGCATTTAGAGGGGTGTTATTGTCCAATAGACATGTCCTGAGATCATTAGGACCCAAGACGCGTAAGATTTTTAAAAGTGATTAAGGGCCATAACTAAGACAGCAATTATTGGAAATTACTGAAAATTAACAGCCTTCTTCATCTCATGACTTAAATACTGTGTATTAATTTCAAGTCAATCCGATATTAACTGTAGTGTCTAGGTCTAGAGCGTCCACAAGATATTTCAAAGTGATGAAGGGCCATAGCTCTGGCAGTAATTATCAGAAATTATACTAATATACACTTACTTTATATGCTGTTAACATATCTTGGAATAAAGACAGTTTTTCGACAACACCCTCCTCTGATTCGACCGCCTAAAATATATTTAACAATATTCTGTTAATTAATTCATGGCGCTGATTTTGAATAACAATGAATATCAGTAATAAACAAGCCAACAGTGAGGCTGATGTCCCCCACCGAAATCCCAAAATAAATAGATGACACATATTAATTAATCGCACATTTATATTTTTCTAACGTATCGAGCAATCAAACTGTACACGAAGTGTCATCCAAAAATTGCTTATCTCTGCCTACCGTAAGAAGAAAATGCTCATCTTCGAACTCCATCAAGGCATTGACCTAATAAGCATACACACCAAGTTTGAACATTTTATCTCAATTCGAAGGGGAGTTATTGTGTTCCAAAGACTCGGCCAATTAAAGAAGTTCTGACACATCGATATGGAGATGAGGCAATCAAATTAGTTAACATATTAATTAATCGCACATTTATTTTTTTCAAACGTATCAAGCAATCAAACTGTACACGAAGTGTCATCCAAAAGTGTTTTATAAAGAAAAATGCTAAAACCAACGAGAAAAATGAAAATGTACCCTAGGTAGGCGGACCCTAAAGGCAGACAACCCCATGCTTGACAAAAGGGCCCCTCTGGCCAAAGGAAAGGGCCCTCGGTCCGAGTCAATCGTTTCTATACACTGTTACTGTCGAATCCATTACTGAATGAGAATGCAGTCATTGTATTGGCATAAAAATCATCAATCAAGATGAACCTAAGTTATCTTGTCCCAAAGTATCAACCAATCAAATTGCTTATCTCTGCCTACCCTAAGAAGAAAATGCTCATCTTCGAACTCCATCAAGGCATTGACCTAATAAGCATACACACTAAGTTTGAACATTTTATCTCAATTCGAAGGGGAGTTATTGTGTTCCAAAGACTCGGCCAATCAAATTGCTTATCGCTCTGCTTACCCTGAGCAGAAAATGCTCATTATCGAACTTAGTCAAGGTATTAGTGTAATGAAACTAACTATACACCAAGTTTCATCACTCTTAATTAGAACTAAAGTTATCGTGTCCCAAAGCATCAATCAATCAAATTGCTTATCTCCGCTTACCCTAAACGGAAAATGCTCATCTTCGAACTCCATTAAGGCATTGACCTAATAAGCATATACACCAAGTTTGAACATTTTAACTCAATTAGAAGGAGAGTTATTGTGTTCCAAAGTCTCGACCAATCAAATTGGGTATCGCTCTGCTTACCCTGAGCAGAAAATGCTCATTATTGAACTAAGTCAAGGTATTACTGTAATGAAACTATACACCAAGTTTCATCAAAACTCACTTAATTAGAACTAAAGTTATCGTGTCCCAAAGCATCAACCAATCAAATTGCTTATCTCTGCTTACCCTAAGCGGAAAATGCTCATCTTCGAACTCCATCAATGCATTGACCTAATAAACACATACACCAAGTTTGAACATTCTAGCTCAATTAGGAAGAGAGTTATTGTGTCCCAAAAAGTGTGACGGACAGACAGACACACGGACGGACGAACATTTTAATAGTCCCCCAAATTTCTTCGAAAGGTGGGGGACAACAAACCAGCATGCCTTAGCATGAATTAAGCCTTGACAAAATAGTTATTATTATTATCCCAAAACTGCTAATGGCGATCAGCAGCTATAAAACATGATGGCAATTCCACAATAATTCACGCTCATTGCCTGTAAAAATGTATAGATGCAACTCACACTATTGTAAATATTTACCTCATGGGATGCTTTATCAGATAATGTTGCATATTCTATGGATAATCGTTTGAAACCTCTCTGTAAATGAGACCAGGTATCGTTGTTGCCTGTTGCCCAGGCTGTGACAGGAGTGGCATCATTACTCATCAAACTATAAGTATAAGCAAATCAACAATGTTTAAACAAATCTACTATATCTATATAGGTATTTATACTATAATTTTAAATTAAATCCACAAGTATATATAATACACAATGATATTAATATCAAAAATAATTAACAATTTGAATGAGAATAAAAGGTATAAATTAACTTCTGATGCATGTTAGATGAGAAATAGTTGAGATTATGCCTACCTAAGTTCACTGCCAAAATGCAACATATCTCCTGCAAACCCTGCTGCATTAACAACCATTTTTTCAGATATGTCTTTCATTTTGGAAACACTATTATATAATAATTGTATTAATTGTTTACTGTAACCTATCTGTGTCTGTGTATCTAAAGGTACTAAATCCTGAAATACATAGATAAATTTTATTTCATTTTATAATAAATATCTAATTAAAAAACCCAATCTCTACAAGCAGGAGAACTACAATGACTAGTCATCTTTCTTCTTTGATAGATAATGACAACATACTGACAATACAACACCTTCATAAATTCTTTTTGTCATGTGAAAAGAATTCCATAATGATTAAACTTGAAGTAACCATTCATAATACAAACCTTTGCTTTACTTGCTAAATTACTAATCATAAATTCATCAGGGCTGCCTCTAAAATGATCTTTGATTTTATGCTGCATATCCTATTAAAAGAAATTATATATCTAAAGGTTTTTTCCAAAAAATATTATTAAAAAAAAAAACATTCAGAAACAATGTACTGGTAATAATAAGTGCAGGAAAACTACACTACACAAACAAAGTCAATGTGTTAAAAAAAACCTGCAGGTAAGTCAAACTACACAGACATTGCAAGAATCAAACAACCAATGAAACTACAACATAAAAAGAATTAATTAGATTACAATTAACTTATTTCATTAATAATTCTTTTACTTACTGTGCCATTGTAAGTAAGAAAAAACTTTAATAATTCATCATCATTAAGTTGTGGATGTCTGGTTACTATTATTAAAAATCTCTTTAATGATCGTCTTCTCTGTTCAATAAATTCTCTATTAGCTAAAATACAAAAATTCTCATTTGAAGAAATGGGGTTTAAAGTCCTACTGTTCTGCACGGGGGTTTAGATGGCCTAGTGGTCTAGAGTGCTGCGCTTCGACCTCTAGCTGGTCGGACACCTCTGGCTTGTGGATGTGGTTTTGATCCCTGGTGCGAGCGTATGTGGGATGGAGATAGGGGCACCTTCACAACCTCGTGGGTTTCCTTCGGGCATTCCGGTTTCCTCCCACAGAAAATACCCCTGAGCGTGCGCTAAGATAATAAAAATGATAAGACTTGTCTGCGATATCACCTTCAGTGGAAGCGGGTTTTAATCGCTAACAACAACTACTGTTCTGCTCCAAACTCTGGTAATAGACGGTTATACGCCATACAGTGAGCTATGAGGAAAATTTGCCTGGTCAGTGGCACTAGTGCATACTCTTATATCAAATTCCAAGGGATATTTTACTTACACACCAATGTGTACACAGGACCTCGGTTTTCCGTCCCATACAAACAACTACACAGCTGTCCTTGTCAGGCCCTCTGACAAGGAGGAACCACGCTGGGAAATATGGATGACCAATCTGGGCTAATGCAGGGATTGGACACCCTACCTCAAGGCCCAGCGAGCCAGCATCTTACCCATGATGGTGTGTTCAAAGTTCATACTTCATACTGGTTGCTAAAGCTCTCTTATATTTGAACAAATTAAAAATCAAGTTTGAAAGACTATTGCTTTGGTTAAATATTCTGAGAAAATTAAAATACCTCCCATCATCTTTTTTGGTGGTAATCTTGGAATTAATCGATATGGAAATCTTAACATTAAAAGTTCATGGAATGATATGAAATCATTATAACGCCTTAAAACTGTTGTTTTCCAACGCTAAAATATGAGAAAAAAAATAACACAGTGAATTAAAAAAATGAACTTAGTTAATAAACAGAAAATAATTTCAAAAATTTATGGATGGACATTTGTTTTATTATAACTGAAAGTAATATCAAGTTCTTAAGTTCTTAATTTTCATATATTATCATAATTGAAATTAAATATCTTAAATAATGATACAAAACAACAAGCCAACAGTGAGGCTGATGTCCCCCGCCGAAATCCCAAAATAAATAGATGACACATATTAATTAATCGCACATTTATTTTTTTCAAACGTATCGACCAATCAAACTGAACACGAAGTGTCATCCAAAAATTGCTTATCTCTGCCTACCGTAAGAAGAAAATGCTCATCTTCGAACTCCATCAAGGCATTGACCTAATAAGCATACACATCAATTTTGAACATTTTAACTCAATTCAAAGGAGAGTTATTGTGTTCCAAAGTCTCGGCAAATCAAATTGCTTATCGCTCTGCTTACCCTGAGCAGAAAATGCTCATTATCTATCATAGTCAAGGTATTACTGTAATGAAACTATACACCAAGTTTCATCACTCTCACTTAATTAGAACTAAAGTTATCGTGTCTCAAAGCATCAACCAATCAAATTGCTTATCTCTGCCTACCCTAAGCGGAAAATGCTCATCTTCGAACTCCATCAAGGCATTGACCTAATAAGCATATACACCAAGTTTGAACATTCTAACTCAATTAGAAGGAGAGTTATTGTGTTCCAAAGTCTCGACCAATCAAATTGCGTATCGCTCTGCTTACCCTGAGCAGAAAATGCTCATTATCGAACTTAGTCAAGGTATTACTGTAATGAAACTATACACCAAGTTTCATCAATCTCACTTAATTAGAACTAAAGTTATCGTGTCCCAAAGCATCAACCAATCAAATTGCTTATCTCTGCTTACCCTAAGCGGAAAATGCTCATCTTCGAACTCCATCAAGGCATTGACCTAATAAACACATACACCAAGTTTGAACATTCTAGCTCAATTAGGAAGAGAGTTATTGTGTCCCAAAAAGTGTGACGGACAGACAGACAGACAGACAGACAGACAGACAGACGAACCCATTTTAATAGTCCCCCAACTTTCTTCGAAAGGCGGGGGACAATAATTACCTGACTGGTAACTTCATATTCTACATGTTTTAAAATGAGCCCCTTTTTTTCTGGTACTAATTCTACCTTGACAGTATCTAAATTGCACAGTTCAGAATAATTCAATCCCAGTACATTTGGATTTTTCTCCCTTCTTAACCGAATACTTGTTGTTTTCAGATCAGAAAGGTCACCGAGAGACGGTTTCGGTAATTCTGAATAAGAAAATAAAAAACATGATTAACTTCATTCGAAAAAGTGTAAATTTCCTGTTCATTTAACAGAAAATAACAATCATTACACTCTTTCCAGTATTAAATAAGATCGGATAACAAAATGCGATACAATTGTTTACCTTGGCCAGAAAAACTTTCCAACAGTTTTTCATTGATATTTTTCCCCTGCTGTGCTAAAGCTGTAAGTGCCAATGCCTTGTAAAGCCCATTTCTAGCTACAAATCCTTGACTACTATCTACCAATTCCCATATCTAAAAGTAAACAAATACATGTCATCTAAATGCAGAATATTGCACAATAAAATTATGGAAAAAATTATCTGCCATTACAACATCATTGCCAGATTATGAAATAATAACAATTTTTTATTTTGTTACTAAATCCCACCACCCCCTACAAAAAAAAAAACAAAAAACAAAAACAAAAAAGCAACAAAAATAAGATATGATTTTCAATAATCATTAAATTTGGTTACACAATTAATTTTGCAATAGCCATGTTTGCATAGATGTTGCTGACAATACAATGTCATGTGCAGTGGTTTAAAGTGCACCTTACAGACAGACCACGATCAGTGGAAACGCCCACAACTTTTTTAAACATCTTCTGGAGTTAAAGTGTTCTTTCAGTGAGTAGATCTAAACTAAGCGATACTACTTTCAGTTGGCATTGTAAGTATATGTTCTAAATTTGTTTAATTGTGGCAACTTACCTGCATTATGGTAGTCTTTGGTAAACTTGACTTGACCAATAATTGCACAAAAAGTTCTCGATCAACATGTTCTTGATTTGGGCAGACGATGTCGTACACCTCCCGGTAAAACGGCGGAATGGACCCTGAAAAATGTCACTCTGAGTTAAGAAAACATTGACACTGCAACTGTTTATTCATCAACAAATTATTTTGTCTCATGACACAACTGTCAAGCTATTACTTTAGCACGTAAACTAAGTTAAACTTACCAAAAACAAGGTCGGCCGACATTTTCTCTATTTCCAAGTCATGTGATCGAAAAATACTCTCCAACCTGTTGAACTTGATTACCGCGTTGGTTAAATCATTAGTTCCCATTAAAAGCATTCGACAGACCACCGTTGTCATGTCAAGATCACATTCTGCATCCAAAGTTTAGTATGATCAGGGCAGATTTTTACATCGTATTTGGTGCTTGAATTGCACTAACCATGATAATAAACCCATTCTATTTCAACGCTCATGAAGGTATAAACCCATCGGGCGCTACCAGGAAGCTTCTTTGTTGGGCGCTACAGACTCGCTATGTTGCTTTTAATTCTCCAATTATTTTTTTTTAACTATCCATAATTTAGTTAATTTGTTATCATTTAAATTTTGGATAATTATTTGTTGAATGTGCATATATATAACGTACATTTCCTTGTTAATCTCTTCTTTATTTTTGCAATAGGTCCTACTTCGCGATCTATACTGACAATTTTAATGGACCTGTGTTATAATGTCCATGATATTACTAACAAAAATGGTAACCTTCAGTGTGTTTTTTAGTAGCATGACATTTCGAATCGAAATGACATGTTTTAATTGTTATCTTTTTTTTAATCATTGCGGATTCGGCCCACTGGATAAGGTCACAGGAGGGAACGCAATGGTATTACACTTTATTCAATATTAAATTATCTTTTTATTAATCTTATATGTTTTATTGAAAACATAACGTAGACTTAATTAAGTACAATAATTATCTTATTCGGTCAAATAAAAAATAAGTTAATATGATAAACCTGCTGTAGGTTCGTCTGTAAGCACAGATGAACATCTAAAGCAAGTTAGACTTTGTATAGATTCTCCAATTCTCATTGGCTAAGTGTTTTGTTGGAGATTATGTATGTTTATTGATGGTTGCAATGTTTACTGGCAAGGTGCCTGTTTGTTTATTAATTGACCCAATTAACGACACTAATAGTAACAATTTCATTCATTTTACTTTAAACTTCAATCCTCCATCATCGGGTACAATCTAATTATGCATCTGCGACCCAAGAACATTGGCTTCTAGAGTGTATGGGGTGTTGATTGCTGTAACTAATGAAGCTATAAGTATAACTCTATACGACTATAGCTAGGTGTTCAATAACGTTTGACTGGTTGTGCATGATATTCATATTATCTGCTGCTTATCTTGAGACCGGTTCAGACACGAGGACATTCCCGTAGATCAGGACTTTAAAATGCGTAAACGTATTCAGGTAATTTACTCCTGAATTTCTTTTTATATTCAAATCTGTAATTATTTATGAGTATCCCGGTGTCTTTGACAGCTTCAGCTGATCTTATCTTCTGTAATTGACATTGGTATTAATCAAATTTTAAGTTATTTATGACTTCACAGGTTGAGAAGACGTTGTGAGTGAGGTATAGTCTATGTTTAGAATGGATAAGATCTCTGTTGCACAAACTATCCTATTTTGTTAATAATCACAAGGGTAACCTGTAATCAAATAATGTATAATACAATACTATGTTGTGTCTACTTCCATATTGTCATGACAAGGGTGAAAATACATGCTGTGACATATATATATGTCTCAACTTTGTACTTGGGTAGATAATACTAACTTAGGTAGATAATACTAGAACCTGTGTGGCACATGCGGAATGGAACTGTCATATTGTTGATGAAATTTTAAAGAATATGGAAACATTGAAGGTATGGGAAATATTTTGTATGTAATTACTAAATCTTGTTTTCAGAATAATGATGATTATGAATCTGATGATTATGAAGAAACTGACACATTGGTATGTTTTAAGTTGTACAATGTTGAAAACAAAATGATTGTCTTTGAAATCTTATTGATAGACTTTCAAATTAACTACTTTAAAGTTCCAATAGCATTTTTTTAAGTTATATTTTTAAAATGTATTAAAATAAAGCCCTAAAATAGATTGAACCTATAAACAGTCCTACCTTGTTAAAGAATAATCCTATTAAAATCTTATAATTCACTATTGCCAGTTGAGAAATTGGCAAAAATATCATTTTCAACTTCAAATTTAAACGTTTGAAGATGGCCGTCCATGGAGAGGAATGGGAAAACAAGGGAGGTAATTGAGTAGCTATTTCCTCAATCAGCCTGTGTCAGCCTTTCTAATGCCCCCAAAATTTTGCCCATGATCGTATAATAGTGAGTTGACAACAGGGTTCTTACTTCATTTTGAAATGATCTGGCCACGGGGCGCCCTAACAGATAGTCGTCTTTATGCATATTCTATTCACGACCATAATTGCATATCGTATTAAGAATAATATTACCTTAAACCCTGAATATAAACCCTTAATAAACAAAACCTTTGTTTTAATAGCATACTTGTATTCATAAGTCGATATATTCACACTTTTACAGTCAAATTTCAGTACTTTGCAAAATGCATATTCCTAGTCCTACTTTTGCTTTCATTGTTTCGTCCAACCAAACAGAAGTTATAATTTAATAATAAAAAAAAATACGAGTAAATACAAATATGTTTTTTAAAACTATTTTTATTCTTAATCACTGGTAAATATATAAAAACAACAAAATATATAAGCACATATCAATAGTATAACAAGTTAACAACGTAGCACAATTTTATTTCCGTGTATAGTCGGAAAGATGCCGATCACGTGACCAATTGTCTCGATTCAGATTAATTTATTTTTAGTGTCACCTGCATACAGTCGCCGGGATCTAATGTCTTTCCACTTTAGTAAACAATTATGTGGATCGAAGGAAGATAGAGGGGGGCCTTCTAAACTTATCCGCATCAAGTTATCTAAAGTTTCTACGTTTAGACGGCACCTAAGCTTAGTTTTGATAACGTTCTGCTTAGAAAAACCCCTCTCACACTCGACACTACTAACTGGTAGCGTCCTCCCTATTTCCATCAGTTTTATTACATTTGGAAATTGTTCTTTCATGGAATTGTTATGACAGCTCACCAGTAATTCGGAATTAATAACTTAGTTAGACAAAACATTTTCTGTGAATTTTTGTCAAACGAAAGCCATTTGAAAGTAGTTAACCATTCGGATTTAAAATATCTTCCTGACTTCGACTTTGGTTGACCTATATTGGGCGTGGGGGGGATCTGCAGCTTTTGGAATTTCCAATGACGACGTGCATGCTTGAAGTTCAAGGTCAGCGCCGCCATCACTATCTTCGGCTATATCTCGTTTACGTTTTCTATTATCATTCTGCGAGGTGTTCAAGTACTTCAACATTGTGTTAGATATAAATGATTGAACCGACATTGGATTATATACATTCTTTTACTTGGCATGATTAACTCAACTAAATTGTTTATTTAGGAAACAAGCCGATAAGGATTGAAGCTGAAGGTAATCAGATTGTATTGACGGACCCTGTGATGGGTTTCTTAATCGACGAGTAATGATTAACTCTTTGTAATCGGCCGTGATGGGTTTTTTTAATCGACGAGTAATAATTAACTCTTTGTAATCGGTCGAAAGTTGATTGATTAATGATACCATAGTGGCCGATTCATGATAATTAACTCTTTGTAAATCGGCCGACGTAGATTGATATATGATACCATAGTGGCCGATTCATTGTTTTATCAATCGGCTAGATTAAAGATCAATCGGCTAAAGCCGACAAAAAACAGCCAAATAAGATCCCTGGTTGACAACCTTTTGGGCAAAAGACATAGAAATAATTATGTTTTTACTTTCTTAGAAAATATGAAATTGGAACTTTAATCTTACAAACACAATACAGCTATTATCATTGCAAATGATTTCTTTTATTACCGGTACTTTGAATTTTTTTGTTATATTTTATTTTTGCTGTACAACTGAGTTTTATATATATCGATGGCATTTTGATTTTAAATTTTATTCTACTACACCAGACAATGTTGTGCAGGCTCATGTTGTTACACCAGACCACAGATTCTTTGATTATATGTTATTACTTTATAATTGTTTCAGGTTTTATGGCTAATATTGTATTTTTTGTGGAATGTATCTATTGGTAGCATTTTATTTCGGTCCTGCTCATTTCTGACTCAATAAATGTCACCGACCCGAATCTGAAACATATTTTACCTATCCTAGTCCGAAACATCACTTACCTGAGTCTGAAACGTAAAGGCGATATTATTTGAGTCTGAAATTTGACATGATGTGGGGACTGAAATGTATCTATTGTACTTGATTTGTTGAACATTTCGTCACGTTTCTGGCGAACCGTCGAATGTGCATATTTTTCGATTTTGTGTTTTTACCATCAAAACGTATAATTCAGTACTCCCCACCCGTTGTCTAATTTACATTCGTAGCAGACTACTAGATTTTCTAATACTCTGATGATCCAGTGACGAATATGAAACCATGTGCATAGTTGAGGTCCAGCATTGTGGCGAATGTCACGTTCGTCACTTTTCCAGATTTTTATTTTCAAATTTGTCCGTGTTTCATAGGTGGCGAATATGATGTCAGTACTTTATTAGTTATTAACTATGGTATATTGTTGCAAACATTGTTGCAAATACTCATTGTTGCATATGTAGGTACATTAAAGAGAATGATTTCTTTCATTTTACATAATTTTTGTTAATTTTATGGCACTATATAGACATTTTTTGATCTGACGTCACCTACCTGCTTTCATTTCGTAGGTCGAACTTAAGGGGGGACTCGCGAATTCTATTGTATATGGATTTTAATACACAAAACAATTACATATCGGTTGTCCATCGATACACTTGAAGAAACCATTCGCTTTAATAAACATGCTGCCATTTCAATAATATGAACACGTGGTTATCCCAAGGTCATCTTGTCATCTACGCTCATTTGTCGTCTGCCGTCGTACGTTTACCAAGGCCTACAGTATCTTCAAAGAACACAAGAAATGTAAGTTGGTCTGTTTTATCTTATATCAAATAAAACAATATTAGCAGGTCTTACTTGGGGGCCAAGTTATCCCAAATTCGAAGTTAAAATTGTCAAAACAAAACACAGTTCTCCGAATACCCTACTATGTTCTCTCACTTTTTTATCGTACATTTTTATGTTTTAAGTCGGAGATTCCCGTACCGTGATGTCGAAATTATTTCTTCCACCGTGCGTGTGGTGGGTTGGGGCTTATGCTAGTCTATTAATAACGATACTATTTAATTAAACAACAGGTCGGGTGTTGGCCGGGAAAGTTCATCTCCATTTTCCGACCTGATTTCCCCTTGTCGTTGATGCAGAAGGAGGGCCTGACAAGGACAGCTGTCTAGTCGTTCGGATGGAACGAAAAACCGAGGTCCCGTGTACACATTGGAGTGCACGTAAAAGATCCCTTGGCAGTGGGAATTCGATATAAGAGTAGGCCGTAGCGCCGCTGCTCGGGCCAAATTTCCCTCATAGCACACTGTATAGCGTATGCCCGTCTTCCATTAGCCCAGGTTAGGTGCAAAAGAGTAGGACGTTAAACCCCGTTTCATTTCATTTCATAATTAAACAACATGCACATTTCTCTAAATATATGGCCCTACTGCTAGCTGCAAATTCCTCGTACCCATATTCAGTTTGGTGCTGTTAAATGTAAGGTCTGAAAGAAATATTTTTCATTTCAGAAATGGATCCAGACCTAGATGTTCTCGTTGAATGGGATGATCATTCTCAAAACGTCGTGATTTTGAAAGATCTGGTAATTGAAGATGGAAGTGAGCTTAAGAAAGGAGCTCGGGTCAGAATGTGGTGGATAGATAAAACATGGTGGAATGGAACTGTGATAACTTTTGAGGGTGAGGTAGAAAGTGACAGTGATGACGACCTTCCACTTTCACATATTTTGAAAAAAACTCGCACATCATGTGAAGAATTAATTAATCTTGAAAAAGGATTGGAAGAATATGATGATGATCGCGATGAAGATTACATGCCATCTTCTGATTCAGAGCATTCTAGTGCAGTATTTGAGCCAAATTGTTGCGGGCGATTGAACTGCAAACGAGAGATATTTGCAGCTTGTCCACAATGTCTTACGATGATGTGCCATGACCACTTTATAGAAGAGTGCACACTTTGTAAAACACAGAGTGTATCGACTACTGTCGAGGAGGGCAAAATTACAAATAAAGAACCAGAAAACTATATTATAGATGGTGAGCCAAGAGTACATGTTGAAATAATTGAAGCCCCCTCTCCCAAAAAATCACGGCGAGCACTTGTCAAGGAGGGTCGGAATAAAGGACTTCCCTATGCTAGTGAAAAATCGGGTAATTTTGTTCCGGCACGCAATCAGCTAGGGGATCGTTGTAACTCAGCATCATGTGAGAGGAGAGGCCTTTCATGCAAGTCGCTTACAGAGAACAGACGAAGTGTTATTTTAAAGGCCTATTACGATATGCCCTCATTAGCGGAGAAGAGAAGGTGGCTAACCACTCATGTTGTAGTGACAGCGCCGTTTCGCACAACTGTTCATCAAGATGTCAGAAGCCGGAAAAGTAGAACTCTTCACTATTACTTGCCAGGTGAAACAGGAGAGTTAGTTCAAATATGTCGAATGATGTTTCTCGCTACAACAGGTATTTCAGAGCGCCAGATACGCACGGCCTTGCAGAAAATGACAACAGAAGGTGTAATGGATGACGAGAAGAGGGGTGGAAGACATGCACTGGTGAAAGAACGAGACAACCTAATTCGAGAATTGTGTAAAATTCACATTAATCGCTTTCCAAGAACAGAATCCCATTACTGTCGAGCAACATCACGTTTTGAGTATTTGTCTGGCGACCTTACAGTGAGCAAGATGTATGAAATGTTCCGGAAAGATACAGGACGAATAGATATCTCTCTTGCAACGTACTACAGGGTCTTTAAAGGGATGAAACTTAAATTTGTTAGATTGAAAAAAGATATGTGTGGTTTATGTGAAGTATTTCGTACAAGTGGAGAGGAAGAAAAGAAGAGACTGGAAAACAAATACATGGGGCATATTGCTGAAAGAAATGCTGTAAGAAAGCTAAAAGAAATGATTAAGTCCGCTGATGATCCAAGTCACATACTAGCTTCTTTTGACCTTCAACAGGTCATTTACCTCCCAAAGTCTAATCGATGCGAAGTGTTCTATAAAAGACGTCTGTCTAACTATAATTTTACAGTCTGTAATATCAAAGACAAAAAAGTCCAATGCTACTTGTGGCATGAGGGTATTGCGGCTCGCGGTGCGAATGAGATAGCCTCGCATGTCCATAACTTTTTACACAAATCTGACACTATTGGTGTCAAGGGGGTATCATTTTTTGCTGACGGATGTTCCGGACAAAACAAAAATTCTATATTGCCAGCCATGCTACTGAAGTTTGTACAAACCTCAACATATATTCAAGAAATAACACTGTATTTTTTTGAAACTAGCCATGGCCAAAATGAAGGGGATGCGGTACATAGCACCATTGAAAGGGCTCTTAAAAGGGCTGGCGAAATACTTCTTCCTTCACAGCTTTCAACATTAATACGTATGGCAAGACGTGATCCATATTCAGTGACGGAGGTGTGCACTCAGGATATTCAAGACTGGAAGGCATTTTCTCAACAACTGGGTGTTCTTAGAGTCAGGATATCAGAAGAGGGTGATCAGATAGATTGGACAAATATAATGCAGTTAAGGGTGAAAAAAGGCGAACATATGAAGTTATTTTTCAAATTGTCTCACATACAACCACTGTTCTCAACACTTAATCTCGGTGGAAGAAGAAACTCCATATCCGAATTTATCCCAGAAAGAGCATACTCTTCCCCGCCAAGGCTCTCTGTCGACAAATACTCGGACCTCAAATCTCTCTGCTTGAGTGATACCCCAGTTGTTCGCTCTCCAGAAGCTAGATTATTCTATGCCAATTTGTCGCATTGAATGACAGTGTTTTACTATATATTGAAAAATGTAATAGTGTTTTTCTCAAACAGTTGTACTATTTGCGGCCGTTATTTAAATGAATTTGATCCGTTTACCTCATCTTTAATTGTTTAATGCTTATAATTAATTATTTTGTAAAATGTATTTGCTTTTGTTTTAAACCTTTCACAAGGCTTAAATTGAATGATGTGAGTGTTTTTTTTATCGCTAGAACCCTTCTAGATAAACATTTTTTATCACAGCAGTAGTACAAAGTGCCGCAGAGTGCTATAATGTTTTACTGTATGGTATGGACTGGGGTTAACGTCCCTTCATAAAATTTACTTCTGTTATACCAGAATAGTAAGTTTCCATTACATTTAACCAAGACAGCGGGTTAACTACTTACTCTTCTTCAAATTCCAGCTATCAGGGGTTTAGGATCATATTCCTTGGCAGCCCCGCAGTGGCCATCTCTATTTCCCTAGCAACGAGATTACCACCCCACCCCCCTCAACGGGACCTCGGTTTTTTGTACAATCCGAGCGACTAGGCAACTGTCCTTGTCAGTCCCTCCGTTCTGCATCGCTGACAAGGGGAAACCACGCCGGAAAATCGAGATGAACTTTCTCGGCCAATGCAGGTATCGAACACCCGACCTCCAGGCTAGCGAACCTGCGCCTTATCCACGTGATCCCCCATGGCGAATTGAGAAACGGAGAGAAATAAACTCTTTCGAATCGACGAATGTACGGCGAATGTGTGCCCATTTTATTTTTTCCGTTTTACAAACTGACGAATTATGGCGAATGTGAAATGTGCAATTTGATTTTATTCCGACGAAACGGCGAATGTGACCCTCGTGCACTTTGACCTTTTTCAGGGTCAAATTTACCGTCATTAACAACTAGACTTGTTAGGTAATGAAAATGAATATATTATTCTACAGATATGAGCATTCATCTTACAGCCAAATGTTACTAGTCATTGGTCTTAATAATTTCAATTCAAGTCAAACTTCAAGGGTGTTTTTCTCGAATATTGAAAATTTCAGATTCGACGGTTCGCCAGAAACGTGACGATTTATACTTCATTGTCATTGTCCAATTAGCACCTAATTATACATGCTAACCATTTTCACACCCCTAGTCAATTTTTCCTACTAGAAATGCACGAGTTCTTGCATAAGGGTGATCTGGCAATTTACTGTAAATTGATAAACTCCTGGAATGTCAAATGAATAAACTTAAATCCCAGAATGACTTCTTGAATAGCTACAACCTAGATTCTAAACACAGATTACTAGATCAATGCTCAGATGCTCTTGACTATACTTGTCCACACTGAATTTGTTTTGGACATGCTCCATTGTTATTACCCATTTAAAGGAAGTTTTTGATCAAAATATTTTATGTGACTTTTATCATGGCACCTTTTTGGCTGGTACCCTCCCAACACTTAGACAGCCATATCTTATACTGTAACAACAATGTTTATGGTTAGGTGCTGAATAACAGAACAGTCCAACAGAAATACATGATTAATCAATTATTGATATTGTTGATAAATCACATATTATAATGTTATAGCACAGTTAATTCGATAGCATAATATGATAGCAGACATAGTAGACTTGCGTTGTATGCTGATGAACTTGTCTTTGACATAGTTGTCAATAGTAGTGCACTTAACAGAGCATGCAGTGACCATGCATTGCCAGTGTATGCACGTCTTCCAAACTTTGTTACAGTTGTAGAGGTACCCGGCAAGTAAGACTGTGATGTGACAAATCCCACTTTCCTTAATCCAGTCATACTGACATAATGCATCTAACCTTATAAAGCACTTAAACACAACACTATACAAAAAAAACTTCTCAGTGCTTTTGGGTTTGTGTTAATTAATCCCCTACTTCACTGTCTGAGAAATAAGTGTCTAAGAAATGGGTGTCTAAGTTTTGGGAGATAAACTTTTAGCTATAACTTCAACTACCTAACTGTTATATTGGTTTCTTATTATTTTATTATTTTAGATATCAAGAAGTAAATCAGCTAGCAGAATTAGAACATGTAAGTGAACCTAGTTATCACCAATCCACTGTTTGTTTTGATACTGTTTCAAGGGCAATAAATTGTTAAATCTTATTACACTGCAATCTGTTATGTGAAGGAGACATATTCTTAACCCAAATTACAAACCATAAAATTTTTGAGCTCTTTGAATAGAATAACATTGATCAACTTATTTTTGTTTATGTGTTTCATATATACTAGCATCAGAAGTATTTTGATATTTTTCTTCCATTCATATATTTGAATGATATAAATTATATTGATAACTTTTTGTCAATTGAATTCTTCTTCTCATATCCTATGATTTGATTAAAAAGATATCTTTGCTTCTTATTAATTTTAGCTCCAAGAAAGAATACAAAAAAATCAAGTAGACGACCAGGTAAATTGTTTTAAATGATATTGACGAATGTGTACTGTACAGAAGTTTTTGACAAAAATGTCAATTGTTTGTTAAAGATGCATGATAGATAATAAACACTCATATTATAATATCTGAAGACGTCTATAGAGGGCAGACAGCTAGCTTATATAATTTAATGTATGTCAGAATGAAGTAAAGTGGAGAATTTTTTACCTGGACGTATTTTTCTTTTTTTTTTATGCATTATCTACCGTAAACAAAGAAGTACTTGTACTTTATCTACTTTAATATATACAAAAAGTTCTGGAAACAACTCTCAGGTGATATATAAATAAATAAGATGTTTGAAAAGAAAACAGACTACATATTTAAAGCTAGCGCTTTCAGTTCCGTCGGAACCTCTTCAGACTTTTTACGCTATCATATTAACTAGTTACGCTATCATATTAAAAAGTCTGAAGAGGTTCCGACAGAACTGAAAGCGCTAGCTTTAAATATGTAAGTTACGCTATCATATTAAAAAGTCTGAAGAGGTTCCGACGAAACTGAAAGCGCTAGCTTTAAATATGTAGTCTGTTTTCTTTTCAAACATCTTATTAATGATATTAATGATCATATTTGTGACATAAATATACATATTTTTTTTGATGTGTTCAGTTAATTCTAAAACCATATTATTCTATGAAAATATGCAATATACTTTACACCTTTAAATGTCCTCCTGGCCACTTTACTTTCCACTACTTTTCATAGTATGTTAAAAAAATAAAATGTGAATTATGTATTATGTTTTTCATTTCTGTAACTATTTT
Organism: Patella caerulea; assembly: GCA_036850965.1. Classification (NCBI taxonomy): domain Eukaryota; kingdom Metazoa; phylum Mollusca; class Gastropoda; family Patellidae; genus Patella; species Patella caerulea. Next base: position 13,204,098 of record JAZGQO010000014.1, on the reverse strand, counting down.
CCTCAAAGTAAAATACAAGGGGTTATATTAATGATGAAATGTTATATTGTGTAGAAATGTTGAGGATTTTATGTGAAGTGCAAATGTGTGTGAAATAGCTTTATCTAACGCCCTCTTCCACCGAGGTGATATCGCAGACAATAAAGTGCAAAGACAATCATTCTCATTTAAACAATACATCATTGTATTTCCACATGCTTTTGTTTATAAATTTTGAGGAATGAATATATATTTCTTATCTCTGGAATGAAGTTTACATTATTGTTTTGAATGGTTAATCCATGAAAAGACTGATACACGTCCAATATACATAGTCTCCATATTAAAATATACTTATATACATAGTACATCATATATTTTATATAAAACATCTTCATGATGCATAATATACTTTATACATATACATGTACATAGCCTCTCTAATATACATAGACTCACTGATATGCTGTATATAATACACCTTTAAATTATAGTACACAATATATTTTACATATCTTATTTACACTGTATTTTTAATATACCCTAGAACACACATTTCTATGGGGGGTTGGGATGGCCAAGTGGTCTAGAGTGCTGCGCGTCGACCTTTAGCTGGCCGGTCACCTCTGGCTTGCGCCTTGCGGCTGTGGTTTCGATCCTTGGTGTGAGCATATGTGGCATGGAGATAGGGGCGCCTTTTCAACCTAGTGGGTTTCCTTCGGGCACTCCGGTTTCCTCCCACCACTGCTAAAGACCCCTACGCGCATGCGAATTATTGAAATAAAATGAAACCATATGTTAGTCCCGAAATGACCTAGTTTGTGACGAGTGGACGTTAAACCCCATTTCTCTTTCTCTCTCACACATTTCTTCTATAGTATAATACACTTTACACCTCTATTATACATAGTATCCCTAATATACATAGACTCCATACACAATATACAAATACTACTACCTGCTTCCACACCTCTATCACATCTAATAAATAGTATCTCTAAAATATTATATATATTATACAATGTATTGCCAGATAATTACCACATATGATATATACATCTCTAATACACTTTATATCACACACCTCTCTACTATAATACTCAAGATACTTTACACATGGAATATACATACTATCAATAGTAATATACTTTATAATACACAATCTTTATATTGTGATACCCAATATACTATACACATTCCGTGTATACATAATCTCCATATTATAATAGGAGGGTTGGAGTGGTCTAGAGTGCCGTGCTTCGACCTCTAGCTGGCCGGTCACCTCTGGCTTACGGCTGTGGTTTCGATCCCTGGTGTGAGTATATGTGGTATGGAGATAGGGGCGCCTTCTCAACCTCATGGGTTTCCTCCGGGCACTACGGTTTCCTCCCACTGCTAAAGACCCCTATGCGCAAGCAAATTATTGAAATAAAATTAAACCATATGTTGGTCCAGAAATGACCTGGTTTGTGTCGAGTGGATGTTAAACTCCATTTCCCTCTCTCTCTCTCATAGTATAATACACAATCTACTGTGTACATACTACATACCCAATATACATACTCTAGTACACAATATACTTTACACCTCTTATACACAGTCTCCATATTATAATACACAATCTACTGTACACATCCAATATACACATAGTCTACATACTATAACTATCATACAAAATATATTTTAAACCTGTCTTGTCTGCGATATCACATCGATGGAAGCCTACATTAAATAAAGCTATTTTACACACACAAAACATATAATATACCTAAACCCTCTTAAATACCATAATTTATATGACACCTCGTTATTAAGATAAGATAAGATAAGATTTTTATTGCATCGAAACGTCCATTTAGGACAGCATACAATATAAACATGAACATTTGATAACAATATGACCAATAATATTAACATTCATGCATAAGACAAGGGTCATTTTCATATAGCTTATAATAATGATAATAACATATACATTTACTAACAGGGCAGCATTATGTGTAATGTAAAAATTTACGTCATATATTTTATGCTTTACACATCTTAAATACAGTTAATAGACTCTATTATTTTTTTATTTTACATATTTTTTTTCTATTTCTAAGGTTCTCCTAATAAGGCTCGACCAAACAGTGCTTTAGCTGGTAAAACGGGTCACGATTTGTGGATGACAGCTTTAAAGAAAAGACAAGGAGCTTGTAAGTTTCAATATAGAAATGACTGCCTTTGGGCATCACATTTGCAGACCCCTCACTCAAAGGATTTATTACTGGTACTCTTTTTCTACACATCAATAGTGTCTTTTTGAAGTCTACAAGCACATTATATGAAACTGAAATTTTATTAGGAAACACAGTTTGTTTCACAATCCTTTTAAATCATATAGTGGAGAGAAACAACTAAATGCAAAGTGAACAATTATATATCAATGAAATTTCTGGTTTGAAGAGATATTTATAGACATATGTATATGTCATATATTTATTATGTTCAGAACGAAAAAGTATGCTTAAACAAACATGGCAGCCAAAGTGTCGTCTGCTGTCTGAAGGTTTGTGTAGTTAACATGGAGATTGTTTGAATTGTCTATATACGGTCCATGGTTTATATGTGCATTATGTAAGAGCTAAATCTGCCTACTGCAGGTGTATATTTAAATGGTATATAAATTAATAATTAGACCTTGGTTTACATGACAAGTCTATAATTAACTCTCTAGACCATTGGATGGTAGAGTTTCGAATTAAAATCATAGTTGTCATTTAATTTGAAAATGGTCAATCAAGGCTAAGGCTGGAATATCAAGTCTTGTTACGATAATAAACAATCTGTGCCACATCTTGTCAAAATTTCAAACTGTGATAACATCTTGCAAAATAAAGTAACTTGAGTGAAATGTTGAATATATTCATTTTGCCTTATCTATTGTAGCAAGTACGTACAGCCAGCTCTTTATCTAGATCTCACATAAATGAGAGTATTTTATATTAGTTTGAATATTTATACGGCCACATATCGGATCGTAACTTCCTGAATTATGGCCCCTGATTGTACGAAAAATTGCCTTTACGCGAATGGTGTGAAAATATGATATATCAAGGTTGTGGACCCTGTAGAGGTCACTTTATCCGATTTTGATGAAATTTGAAATGTAAGTTTATAACCCAATGATCGCGGTTCCTTTCAATATTCGCCCACATTGGACCATAACTTCCTGAATTATGGCCCCTGATTGTATGAAAATCATGTTTTATTCCGAATCAAAAAAAAACTTTGACTATATCCCCGTTACACATTAATGATGGTTGAGTGTGAATTTCTTGAAAATCGATAATTGAACAACTAAATTGATAATATTAAATGTTTCGTACGCTTAACGTTAGCATGGGGCAGAACTTTATAAAAACCAAACAAATTCTAATGATTTTCTGATAATTACTTAAGATGCGACAACTCTTGTTGACTGCCCGGACGATTTAGATGCTATGTGGGCGTATGTTTTGTTGCCTGGCAACCTATTTTTTTTCTATATTTTAGTGGGTACTGGTTCACCGCGTCATAAAACACCTATAGAATATTGGGTTGATACATTACGTAAAACTGGCACAGGTAAACGCAATCTAGAATAATTATCAATATTATATTTCTGGATTGCAATCAAAAATATTATTATCCTTTTTGGTGATCTATATTAAACTTATTACCTATTCTGATGCAATGAACTTTAGATTTAATTTTCTGAAGGACACACAAAAATAATAAATAATGGTTATATATTCTTATGGTTTTGAGATCTAAAGTATCTCACAGTTTTCTTGTCGTATTACATCTTGATTTAGTTACCGGTAAATAACTTCTAATAATATAATGATGTTAATTATAGGTATCAGTACTGAGAGTTCAGGTAGAAACACATTTACTGGTTTAAAGAAAAACAATGATTTAAACATGGCATATCATAGTACAAGTCATCATCTACGACAGATGATGGGGGTAGAAAAAGCCAAGAAATATCCAGATGCTACAGGTATCAAACTTATTTCGACTGGTTATATGTATACGTTTATGATAACAAATCAGTCAAAACTTTGAATTAATAGAATGGCCTACCTAAATATTGGTGAACTATTGAATTTTCATCATTTTTAAACAAAAATATTTATATTGATATTGAAAAATAAGCTATATTAATTTGATAGCATTTGTAAATGTGTCTGATTTTTAACAGTCAGAAGTGGTGCTGGGACACCAGCCTACAAAACACAAGAAGAATATTATGATGAAGTACTAGAGCTGAGGAAGGTAGGTTTTAAGATACAGTTGTCCATTTTAGATATAATAATTATATAGAGGATATTTGTCGTTTTAAAGTGAATAACATATTTTATTTCATCGAGAAGCAAGAAAACTTATATTTTCACTTACATTTTAGTTTTAGGTAAAACAACATGGACTACTTTGCTAGCCAGTGGAATAACACTTTTATTTCACTGATAAAACGCTTTATTCCACTACTGTCCATAAAATAAAAATTTATATTTGATGTGTACCATCATTTTCCCAAATATGTAATATGTTTATCTGGTATTTCAGCAAATAAGTAATTTAAGCCAAGACAACTCAACAATGAAGGCAAAAGTTAGAAGATTAGAAGAAGACAAGATAAAGAAGGTATCTATGCCAACCCAATATGTACAGATTTAATCTAAAGATCCTTTATTATTACTTTACATTTTAGAGACAAATGTCAGCTTTGAATGAATTGGAGGTTGTTGTTTTTGCATCAGGTTACCGTTTCAAGGCACTTCATTTATCACCTAATTTTGTTAAATCTAAGATTATCCAGTATCATTTTCAGTTGTCAGTAACATTTATTAGGGATGTATATTTGATAACTGAGTATATTGTACATTTAGGATTTGAGAACCAGAATAATTTTATTTGACCTATTGTGTTATTTATGGCAAATTCAAGTCTTTTGTCATTGTTGACAATTAATGTCATTTTTATTTGACAGGATAAAGAATTGGAAGGCCTTCTGAATCCAGCAAAGGTAGCCATTTTACTTCATACATAAATAGTAAACACATAAGAGTGTATTTTATGAGTTATTTTGTATAAATAGTAAACACATTACAGTATCAAAAAACACACATTATTTCAAGGTACAAATAATTGTAGGTGAATGATTATATTACATAAATTATTTTGTCGGGTAAAAGATGCTTTGCTTGATGCAGATTATAATTAATATTAATAATTTGTATTTCATTATGTAATGTATTAATATATTCTATGTTTTTGATAGAGTGAAGAATTAAGGAGAACAATGGGTGATAGAAAAGCTGATTCTGGTGCGGTGATACATAGTTTAAAACAAAAAATTCTTAAATTAGAAATGCAGCTAAGAGAGAAAGATGCATCACATGCGTAAGTTTACTATTTATTTTGTATAATATTACAAATTTCTGTATGGGCGGTTTGATGGCTGAATGGTTAACAGGTGTGTGTTGTATCATAAGGTTTGTCAATGAGTCAAGTAGCATGATTTGGATTCCACTATTGTACCTTACAAGGACTAGGGTTGCCTGTGCAACCTTGTCGATTTTCTCTGGATTCTCATATGCGCAAGCGAATAATTGAAATAAAATTAAACCATGATATGTTAGTCCTGAAATGACCTATCTTGTGTCAAGTGGACCTTAAACCCTGTTTCTCTCTCTCTCTTTTGTGTATGATTCTTCCAATACCTAATGTAGTTGGTAGAAATGCTAGTGTGCAGGCCAAATTCTCTCACTCATATCACACATATAATTGTAAAAAATATTTGTTAGTCCTAAAATGACCAATGTCTGTCCTTTATCAAGGTTCATTGTGTATTATGTGGTCACACTCATGACAACCTTAGGTAACAAATCTTTCTTCTTACTATTTCTTAAACACCTGATTCCACTTCTCAGTTGAGATCTCATGGCTGACACATGTTGATTATACTTTTTGTCATATGTAATTTTAACAGGAAACTACAAGGTGATTTAAAAGTGACAAAAATTGATGAAATGAGATGTCAAATGGAAGTCCTGTATCAAGAAATAACTCGTCTGCAGAATTCAAAGGAAACTGGCATACCTAAATCTGCTCGGTAAGATGAATATTTGTAAATATGTATAATTGTTCTAACAATGGTTGCTATGGGCATTCGGTCATTATCAGACAGGTCAAATGCAAAGTTTTTTTAGTAAGTGAATAAAATACTTCAATTGATTTGCAAAGGGATTTTTTTTTTGCCTAAGTAAGAATCACAACTTTAAAATGAATGTATCAACTGTATCAATATGCCAAAAAGGATATATCATATGATCAAGGGAGTACTGGTATATGGAGATTTATCAAAAAACTATATGGAATTTAGTGCGAATGTTATACTCTACTAGTCATTGCCAAAGTTAAAAATCATCAAATAAAGTACATGAAAATGCTATCTTATTACGTCACAGATGTTTTCATAACATTGATGTTGTTTTCTTTGGTTTTTATGTCATTAAACTCCCAAAACAACTATCAAAAATCTTGAAAAAAAAAAGAAAAACAATTTCATAAAAATTGTAAACAAAAATATTGGTTTATAATATTGATAAACACATTCTTTAGAATTTACTGTTAAATTTGAGTCCTAGCCTGCTTCTCTATTTTTAATTAAATTATCTAGTTAAAACCTGAGCATTTGATGGCATCAAGAATTGATTATGGTCTTGTCATGTTAATAAATGTCTCATTAATAATTTATATAACATTTAAGGCTGAAAGAAAGACCTAGCTGATATAGACAGATTTAGCTCTTGAAAAATGTATCTTTAATTTGATACTACTAGTTTGCCCTTAAATGATCAGTAACAGCCCAATAAATTATAAACTTGAAGTGTTAGTGTTTATCCAGTATATAGGATCAGTGACATTTTATGTCAAAGGAGATTTATTCAGATATTTTGAAAACTTTATATTTATCTGATAATTTTACCATCATAATAGATATAAATCAGAGATGTTATGCTATATTTTATTAGGTCTGTGAGTGGAAAAGATAATATTAAAGTGAAGGCCTTGAATGAAACAATAATAAGATTGAGTAAAAATAATGAACAGCTGCAGGCCGAAAACAGAAGTTTAAAGGAAGAATTAGAAAATGGTGATATTGGTGGAGATGATCAAATCTCATCTAGTAAGTATTATTGTTTAGAAATAAACAGATTTCTATATATTATTTATCATACATGTAGATGCTGATATTTTAACCAACAGAATAGACCCAAAAGACAGATTTCAACATCTTTAAACATGCCTTCTGCATTCAACTTTAGAATTCTACTGGTAGATATGTTGTAATGAACTACGTAAATTCTGATGTACTCCACTGTCACCAAATTAATTGTAAACATCAAATTATAATCAAAGCAAAGATATACACTGTTCATTACCAAAGATAAATTCATGATAGTTAATTGTAAGTAAATTATGTCATTACCTGTCAATTAGTGTGGAATAAATTACTGATTGACAGAAACTGATGCTTTGATTCAAATAAAGACAGGATCAGACCACAGATAATGTAAAGACTAAAGAATTATATAAGGTTGTTTTTTTCTTGAATAGGAGATTATGAAGATATGAATAGAAGACAGTTATTATCAACTCTAAAGAAAATGAATTTGGTAAGAACAAACAAACACCATTTTATCCAGAAGTCAAAATTTAAAATATAAACACAAATTATGTGAAAATCGTTGATGCACATCGATGACGTCAAATTGGGATATTATCCAAAATCGTTTTCTTTTATTTACAGAAAATGGAGAAATTAGAGAGAAAAATAGAAGGAGATAATCTGTCTATAATGTCTATAGATAAAAATAGAGCTAATGTTCCTGGTAAGAATTAATGGGTTATTTTGCTTTGGTGTCAATTTCTTTTGTATTTATGGGAAGAAGCATGGTTGTTTGTATTTTGTGTCAATTTGTCTCATTAATATTTTATTTATTTTATTATTTTATTTGTACATTGTAAATGAAGATGAATGGGGGTTGGGGGAGGCATGGTAATTCTAGGATTGTCCTGGATTGATTTTATTTATTAAGAATCCATCAAAACAAACATCCATCTTGAAGTTCACCTAATCCCAGAATACTCTAGGGCTAAGGCCTTTTATTAACAAGGAAAACAACTCTATATCATAATGGTTTTAAGAAGGCTTCAGACCACATTTAACTAATAAGTGATAGTCTATTAAAGTAGAATAGCAAGCAAGTAATAGGGGTTATATATGGCACTATTTAACTTTTCTACTAAAAACATTTAAAAAATTGATAATAATTTTGCAATGATAATTAGCAGCATATTTGATAATTTGGAGTTCTTATTCTTACGTTCAATTACAGGTAAGATAGATTTAAGTGGTAGTATTGAAAATAGGTTACAACAATTAGATCATAGAGAGACTGAACTATTAGATGAACTATCTAAACAGAAGAATCTCGTACAAAAATTGAAAGAAGAAAGATTGTTTTATAAACAACAGTGTGAGGAGTAAGTACCATTTGAATGATAATATACTGCTTTAATTATATTCTATTTTATAGGAAAAAGCAATTTAAATTAGCCAAGTCTTTAACCCAATCAATATCATCTTCTGTCCTCGACTTATTTGCCAATTCAAGTCAATATTGATGCACACTAATGTAACAAAGGACTCAAAGAACAAGGCTAGACATATTCCAAATGGTGACCCCATATTCTAATCAAAAGAGCGTGCACGATAATTACTATTAGTGTGGACTGGAATAGCCAGACGCTAGAGTATGCCATTCAATTTAGTATTTTGACAAACATAACTGATTTGAAATTTGAGTAAAAATGGAAACCATTGAATGTAAATCAGTTTATATACATTCATATTACATTTGTATGTCAATTTCTAGTTCCCAAATAGGTGATTCAGCTCCTTTGATTAACCGAAGCTTTTGCAGACTTATATCAGCTCAATAGAAGATTGATGTAATTAGATGTTGGGGGGTTGGGATGGCCTAGTGGTCTAGAGTGCCGTGCTTCGACCTCTAGATGGCCAGTCACCTCTGGCTTGCGGCTGTAGTTTTGATCCCTGGTGTGAGCATATGTGGCATGGAGATAGGGGCACCTTTTGGGTTTCCTCCGGGCAATCCGGTTACCTCCCACTGCTAAAGACCCCTACACACAATTTTGAAATAAAATTGAAACCATATGTTAGTCCCAAAATGCCCTAGTTTGTGTCAAGTGGACATTAAACCCCCTCTCTCTTTCTCTCTCTCTCTCGTAATTTGATGTTACAATGTACTTGTTAATATTTGTGTGAGAAATGACTTATAAAATAACTTATTTTGTTTCAATAGAGTGAAATCTCCTGGAAGAATGACAAAAGCAAGTCCAAGACGCCCAAATACTAGGTAGCAATAGAGATTTTTTTTTTTTCTAAACAAAACCTCAAACTTTTAACTTAATTGGAAAAAAATATGATTTTAAAAAAAGTAAGATTTGTATAGAGTTGATTCCATTTTGAAACAGTTGAGTTGATTTACGCTCTATCTAAAACCTAGCTCACAAACCACCGTACGGGTAGTCTACGGGGGAAATTTGAGTAAACCTGTGGGTGAGACTTACATGTCACTTGCGTGTGTTTGGCACGGTAGATCACAAACTTCATGTAGAGACTTTTGGTCCTGCACGTACAAAAGCACTTAGCTGGACTAGTGGATTATTTACATAATAAAAACTGTTCGTCCAATAACTTCCATATGGTTAAAAGTTAGTTAAAAGTCAATTTATGTGGTTCAGTGTGATTTTCCTTACATATGCCTCTCCACAGATAAAAGTTACCTGAAAGAAAAAAGAAAATAGTGATTCTTCATATCAGCAATTTATATATAGTGTTGTATTTGACGTGAGAAACTCAAATCAAATATCAAGCGCTCTCTTACAAGAGATTGTAAAATTATCAAGGTAATCGACAAAGACCGAAACATGATTGATGTCGTGATTTGGAATATTCTGAATCCAGACTACTCAAAACAGTTTTGGTTGAAGTAATATGGAACTTATTTGGGAATGGAAAGTCAAGACAAATTTCACAGAATGCTGTGGTATATAGATGTCGAAAGTGTATATGTGAATTTTTGGTTTGTTTATTGAAAGTTAAGATATCATCCAATTTAGCAAAATTGTAATAAAAAATAAAATTATTCTATAAAATATATTTGTTGTTAGATATCTTGAAATATTTTCAAATGAATTTGCAGGGGATCTGATGTTTCACGTCCTCCAACTGGCAGAAGACGATCAGGTCAAGATGAAGAGGAAAGAATACGAGCAGAAAAACTAGAAAATTTGAAACAGAGAGCTGCTGCCAACAGTATCCAAAGAAACTGGCGCCGTCATAAAAATGAGAAAGAAATTGATGAAGAGGTAAATTATTTAAAATAGGCTCTGTTCACTCACATCATTTCTTTAATATTTCTATTTCCATTTTTAATAATTATTTCTTAAAGAAAATTATAATCTTTAAATTAGAAATATTTCTCCTTTTCTTTGATTTTTTTCTCTCTTACACTTATATAGAAAAGACGACAAGAAAAACTTAAAATTATTCGAGAAAATATGGCTGCTAAAAATATTCAAAGAGGATGGAAGGGACACAAAGAAGTACAATATGTAGGCTTTCACAAAATGTTATCTCACAAGTTCAAAATTAACAATAATTCATGCTTGATAATTTGATTGGTTGATGATAACATTAATGCATGTCTGTTGCTCAATAGTAAATACTGGTATATGAAGTGCTATGACCACCTGATTGACACAAAGCTTGCACAAAAAACATTCACTAAACAAATTGTATCTTCCATAGAAATCTAATTTTACACTAACATATAATTTACCTACAATAACAGATATTCAAACTAATTCTTTGTTGTATGGGCTACTGACCAATATAATATTAGTTAGTGATGGTTCAATAATCGGTTTCAATATTGGTAATTGGCTGATAAGTGCCCTATCGGGAGATATCGGTATCAATCGATAAATGGCCATTTTACCGTTATTGGAATTGTCGGTATCTGTTCAAAACGCTGTCAACATCTGATATCGGTAAAACCGCTAGGTGCCATATCGGACCATCACTAATCTTAGTCGATGACATAATTTCAATTCTGTTTTTACATTTTTCTTTTAACGAGATTAATAATTGATTGGTGTAAAAAATGAAGTGTTGGGTTTAATTTGAATTCTTCATATATAGTGCCATTGTTAAAATAAATGTTGAACTGATTTTTTGGGGAACAGTTTATGTAAAAATAGTCAACAGAATGACTCTTGTTTACTCTGCTGAAATAAAAATTTCTCCTTTAGAATATGCCCAATTACAAACCAGAATGGCACACCAGAATAACCCATCCAATTCAACAATTTATTTTAACAAAAATCAAACGAATCCTTTTTTTTTTTTTTTTATAAAAAATGAACAGTTGAAAGATAATAAACATTTATTTATACACTCTTCCAAAAAAGAAATGCATAGACATTTCGTCGTCGGTATACCCTGGCTCTACCATCCCCTCGTTGCAACAGGAACCACAACACGCAGCTGAACCAAACTGTTCTCTGGGTGTTGTTATGGTCATGCCCTTTGGTCTGAACCCAATGAAGTCTGATTTGATGGTATCGGTATATTTCAAAACAGCAGCTCTAACAGAACGTCTGGCTCGTAATCTGGTTTCACGTAGACATTTGGTATCGGTATATTTCAAAACAGCAGCTCTAACGGAACGTCTGGTTTCACGTAGACATTTGGTCTGGTCTGAGATTCTACGCTGTCGAGAAATAGCTGCTGCAATAGAGGTTGCTGTTGAGAACCTTTTCCACAAATTACGATTTAGGTTCTATGCGAATAGTTGTTTTACTCTTGTATCTTGGGGTAATCAAGCGAAAACAAAATTTGGAAAAAAGTATGACCAGTCACAGTTAGTGACCCTACCTTTAAAACCAATAATAAATTTCTTTTATCCTTACATAATGGCATTAAAAACAAGTAAGATCTATCACAACAACGACCTCGTTCAAATAAAAAAATGATGAAAAATGGGCTGTGCGTTTCTTTTTTTGAAGAGTATAATTAGTATATTAATATATAATTGTTCTTTCCATAATTTAGGATGTGCTATTGGGCATGATGTATGTTCTCCCTCACTTTATGCATGTATAATGACAAACGTGTATTTTTAAACAACATTTATATGTGGTTGTATATTGCCATCATCTCTTGGCGTCTGTCTTTCTGTCCGTCTGTATTGATCAATCCATCTGAATCCCTCCCCATTTCTTGTTGAGGCTTCATTTATGATGCAAATCTTTGTAAAGCTCATTCAACAGGAGAACCCTATCAAATTTGTTGATAATCACTTCCAGAGCTATTACCTTTGTAACTAATCTTGCAGAACTTTACAGACCGCAGTTAATAACCTATCTTTCTGAAATTTATATTAAAAGAAAGAATACTATTGATTTTTCGAAGATTTCTACCAGTGATATAGGCCCATTTGTTATGAAATCTTTATATCATCTGAGAAGTTTCAATTATGATATTTCTGAAATTTGTGTAAGCTCATAAATGGTGGAAAAACTCAGCTGCTGGTGGGCATGTTTCATTGCATGGCAACCTATGTTGAATATAGTGGGAAATTTTACATAATTGTAGCCATTAAAATGGATCGAAGTTTTACAGGAATTGTTGAATCTGTATGCACAATAAAAATTTAGACCAACTACAGATTGATTTAGTAAATATGGCCACTACTTTTATATTTAAAGACAACAGCACTGTGATGAATGTTCCAAATTTAATGTACACAAAAGTATTTGTTCTGTTCTTGTGTTTTGTTTTATTGTGTTCTTTGAATCTATCTCTATCTTTCTACACTATTGCATAGAAGAGACAAGCCAGACGAGTTCATGACTTTACAGAAAATAGAGCTGCTAGGAAAATCCAACATGAATGGACAGATTATAAACATCGCAGAGATGATCGTGAATTGGATGATGTAGGTTTCTCTTAAAATTTTACTATTGGTGCACTCAGGATTGTTATACATATGCACATGCAGACATGTGAATATAAAGCTTGTGGGTGCACCTCTTAGATAGTTATTAATTTTAAAAGAAAAGTATCGAAAATATTGAACAGTGATGTATGCATGAGTACTGAACTATTGATATATTTGGATGGATATTTTAAAGTGTCAGATGTAAATATTTCTAATTAGTTTGGAGGTTGGGAAATACTATAGATATATAGTAATGCCTGTTTTAATACGTACGAATACTTGTGTGCAAGTGTTCATGAAATCTGGGTTTTGTCTTGGAATCCGAACCAACAAGTTTTGAGTTTAAGTATCTCGTCTTCAGCTTAAATGTAATTAAAGTAGAGTGACTTTCAATCTATATTATTCAGAAAGTCACTTATATATTAAATCTTTACTTCTGCTGGAAATATTAGGACAAGAGGATTTGTCACCCATAAACATGTTTGAGCCTGATACAGTGAGATTTCTGTCCAGTTGTACTTGAAATGTTGTTTTAACATTTTGGGGAAATGATATTCTGATTACTTGTTCTTCAAAATTCTTTGGCACACAACATCTTCTAGTTCTAGTGCATGATCAATGTACAGCACATTCTGTCAACTTTTCTTTCAACTCACAAATTCTACCTTTACAACAAAATTGTTTTGAAAATGTAAAGTTATACTCTTAACATTAATGATAGAAACTTTTGTTTTAAAAGGCCAGTTATTTAATACAAGGTGCTTTAAATGGTCACCATGCTAGGAAACAGAGACTATCAGGCTACCAAACTGAAGATTCTACAGAAGATGAGTCATTAGACAATGCAACACAACTTATACAATCCAGTATACGAGGTCATATGGGAAGAAAACAAAAGTTAAAAACATTACGGTAAGTATGTAGTGCATTTCATATGGACAATATGATGATATGAATTTTCTTGCTGTGTATTGTTTGTATATTTATTTTACAGTGTGTTTATATCAATTTACATTTGGTTACTATTGAGTAGGTTTACAAAAAGTTTAGTGAATATCAAACATACAGATGTTGAGTTGTCAACAAGGCACTCAAACCACTTTGCAAAAATTGTTTGCTCAGTAATTTGTGACTGTGGTATGATCTGTACTCATAAAAAAGTTTTGCTTGAGTTTTGTTACTTTAAGAAGTCAGAAGGGCATATTCCAGAAAATATATAGTTTCCAAAGTTTGTCTACGCCCATTATCATATCAATTGGTATCATTTTGATCCCAGAATAAATGATACCAATTCCACCTGGTAACCAATTATAGTAATAACCTACCATTAACCTTTGAGACATCAGGATGTAAAGTTATACTGTCTTTTGTCTGCTGTACAAATTTTATTCATGTGGTCTTATTAAGTCTGAGGATGTGCATCTTTTTATTATTTAGATATGATTCAACAGATGAAGAGGATTATAGAAGGCCATCATCAGGTACATTATTACTTACTACCTTTTTGGTGAAATTTAATTATTCTACATGCATTTTGATTTCTGAGACAGATGTGTGTATAATTGAAAATAAATCATGCCACTGTGTTCTATGACAAATTATTGGTCGAAATTGTTATCAAATGGAAAGTGTGCAATTCGATTGTGTAGTATTGGTGATGATATTTATAAATTTGTTTTGTTTTCAGCTGTGAGAACTAGAAATATATCTGGAGGAAGAGTAAGTATTTTTAACACTTAATTCTTGTAATATAAAATCCCCTTTTAAGAGTTTATAACAGAAAATTATTAAATTACGGATGCTACCTCATTTTACACACATAATGACCAGATATAAAAATTGTGACTACATATGAAATGGCAGATCTAATTCAAACTTAACAAAAAAGTATGGCTAAGCATTACACCTATGTAACTGAAATAATTTAATTCAGGCGCAAATCATTCTCATTTTCTTTAATTTTTTCCATGAACTCTATGAAAACAGTCTTGTTAGAAAGTAAAATGATCTCGGAGAACAAGCAAATACAAATTTGTAGGCCTAACGGAGTTGATATTGTGTGAATGTAATAGACAATAGACTTGAAACATAATGCTTAGCCTCAGCTTAATGTTATTTTTGAAAGAAATTTTCCAGTTAACGAATGTCTGCGATTGTGAACAGACAGACCTTCATCGTAATTTATTATTATGTAGGTTTTTTTTAGTTCTGAAGGTTTTGAGCATTTTAAACTCAATGCAATACTTTAAAGGGGAAAACCAACGTATACTATAGAGATCAATGAACATGTTGAACCAACTACATGGCTTCCAGTTTAAAAATTAATTTCTTGCTTTCAAAAAGTTTTTTGTTTGTGTTTCAGAGGGGATTATTTATCAATATATATTTAAGATTATGGAAACCTTGTTTAAAATTGTTGGTCTTCCCCTTTAATTACTATGAGGAAAATAGACCATAGGTTTTAATTATTAGTACTTTTCACTCATCTTTATATTGTAGAGACCAAGTAGGTCACCTAGGACCAGCTATTATTCCGGTCATTCACATAATGATGAAGATGATGACGATGACTTTTAAAATTTAGAATTGTGATATCTTTTGTATTTATTTCTTTTATCTTGCTCAGGTTATTTTTAAATTGATTTTAATCTTTAATCAGCAGGTTAATAAAAGCTGTGTTCCCTTCTGTTGATCATCAGAATTGTAAATGGTGATATTATTATAGATTAAATATTTTTCTTTTGTATAAATTGATAGCTTAGATACAAATAAATCTAGAATTTAGTAGCGCATTTATGTATTATATTCAGTTTTATCAAAATCTGAATTAAAAAATAATGAATCATTAATTTATGATTTCTACACACACTTTTACTTTTAATAATAATTTACAAAATAAATGATCAACAAACCTTATTATTGGCTGTTCCAAATGGTCTCACCACATAAATTTAAGTAATGGCTATTTATTTCTGGGAGTGTACCCCCTATGAAATCAGAGTTGTGCCTTTCTATTAAAATTGTTATTAAATACTAAACTATTTTTTTGATAGAGTACTTGTATTTATTAGTGTAAATATATATTTTAATGTTATTATTATAGCTTGTAACTATTTAATTTATATATATTTTTATTAAAATATAGTAACAGCAAATATTTATTTGTATATTTGCCATGTAGGAAAAAGAACATATCTATTCTATTATTCATGTTGATATCATTTTAGACTTCAGTCATGAATTAATACATGCAATGTAGAAAAATGCAAAAACAATGTTCAGTTTCGCTTATATTTCGTGAATATAGTTTTTGGCTTATATCTTGATGCATGTACTTTCCTAAAAATGTGCTATCAATATATGATATACAATGTGTACACCTGATATTTTAAATTAAGAGAGATTTACTATTTAAAATACTACCCTGCCATATTGATATTTTCCATCAATCACAGCCTGGTGTTTCTGTCTATAATTTGAACGTTTTGATAAGCAGTATTAAAGCCCTTAATCTGAAAATCCAACCACAGGTTTGTCAACAGGTGAAAATTAAGTTTTAACATTTTTTTGATTAAATAGGTTTACAAGGAAAATAACAATTTATGGTAGCATATTATGGTATAACAGTATTTTTTCAGCAACTCTCAATAATAGGCTTCTTTACAAGCATTATTTGTGTATATATAAGATAATCTGTATATTTGTTCCGTCCATGTTTGTATTATATATTTACCGGTAAATAGTATAACATTTCTGTAGTTGATTATTTGTTCCTGTATGTTTATCTGATAATAATAACAGTCTTGTCTCATTAAAACAAAACAGGCTTTTTATAAATTACTGTTTGTTTGCGTCACAGAAAGCTAGAGTGAGTTTATGCAGGGGAGGAAATGAGATCAATGAAATGGTATTTAACCCCCTACTGTTCTGCTTCTGCATACGCCCATACTCCGCGCAGTGTTTCGTTTGATTAGAGTTAATCCCACTACTCACTGCTGTAATGAGTGGATATTGTTGTTTTAAATTTTGATTGGTCACTTGTCTGACTACCAACCAATGACTAGGTGCCCTAAAAAAGCTTTACATTTAAAACGATTGCCAATATTGGACCAAATATGTTTACGTAACGTAGAGTCATGGGTCACGATTTTATTATGCCCAATTAACCTGTGCATAGCAGAATACTGCAGTAAAACGAGGCTATCAAGTCGAATGAAATGTAAACAATACTGTTTGGAAACGAACATACTTTTACCGTTTTTAATACCATAAATCACTGTCCAAAGTTTTAGAGAAGACCCAGATTGAATGGGAAGAATAGACATAATCCTGCAAAAGTTCAAGAATCAGAAGCTAATCCAGCAATGGCCCGAGAGGGGTCTCTCAGGCTATTGCTTTAGGAATATGGCATACGCCTGGACAGCGGCACTACAGCCTACTCTTACCTCTCATTTCAACTGCCAAGGGATTTTTTACGTGCACGCCAATGTGTACATAGGACCTTGGTTTTTCATCCCCATCGAATGATCCGACAGCTGTCCTTGACCTGCATCACTTACAAGGGGGAACCACGCTGGAAAGTGGGGATGAACTCTCTCGGCCAATGCAGGGATCGAACACCCGACCTCTGGGCTAGAGATCTAGAGATCTTAGCCACCACGACCCCCCACCCCCAGAATTGAGATAAAAGAATACATGAAGTGTTAACAGCTATTTTAAGTTTACAATACCCACATATAAATAATTTATATAGTTTTGAGAGAGAAAAATAGGGTTTACCAACAACTCTACACAACTTCAATAATTTATTAGCGTGTTGGCCAATTTAGCAGTGGGGAGGGTCTATAGGTTACGCATACAGACCTACTGTTTGTAAAATACAAAATGTTTGTTTCATTTGTGTAACATTTTCAAAGATGAGAATTTCAGACATGGGAGTGCATGGTTAAATGCTTTTGTAAAAGGTGGTGGGGGCTTATCTTTATCTTACAACAGTTTTTCAAATGTTGATGTCTACAATATTACACTAGTAAATTTGTGGCAAGACTGACCATGCCTTTAGGCTGTGTCTTTTACATTTTTTGCCATTTTGTTGATTATGTGATGGATAAACTAATAGTCAGCTATAATTGCTATCAGTTTCAAGTCGATATAAGCACTCCGAATTCGGTTGCTGATATGATTGACATAAGCACACTTGCAACTGACTGCAACTAGCTGCTTTGGATACACCCAAGGTAAAATAATCGCAGTGGGCCATGTGACCCAGAGCTTTCCATTAAGGTTTTTTCTTTAGCATAACTGGGACTAAGGGATTTCTTGAATATATATTTTTAATTAAAGCATTACAAAGTTTAGAATTTCCTGCTGGAACAAAATGCAGCTCATTCCAAAGGGTATGTCAGACTTCTCGGACGAATGGATATAACCATCATTATATAATGTTGTAAGTGGACTTCGAAATAAATTCATGAAATTAATTCCCATCCAAAAATAGCCCCCTCTGTAACAAATGCCCCCCCCCCCCCATAGACCCTGTAAGTCATGAAGAATATTTTGGCTTCCAACAAGAGTAGCCATTACTGTCAGTTCTTGGAATTCTTTTATAATTACAAATTGTCCATACAATTCAAATGTAATACAGAGTAATATATCTGTCCGATCCAAAGGGACCTAACCTTAATCGAACAATCATGGAAACATAGTGATGTTCCCCCTACAAAGTGCCACTCTCCCAACAAATCTTCAGATAACCACACAAAAAGGAAATATGCCCACACAGCAGCTTATCCGAAAGAAAAGAGTTCAAATTTAATAAGGATCTAGGATCCTCAAAGAAATCTAATCTCCATTGTGTTCACAAGCTTTTCCGGACAAATGTGCGTGGTATGAAAATCTTAGAATCTACTTAGATTGCTAAAATCAACAGGATTCATAACAGAAGGCACAAGTCCTGACTGGAAGATTTCAGAACACTGAATATCAGATACGGTTTATGCTCTCATGAACTATGCAACCAAAATTGAATAAATCTGTTAGAAACTGTAGCCTCTATTGCAGGATGTAATCTGCCATTGATTCTGGTTATTACTATAACTATGACATTGTATGTAAAATATATTTATATTTTAATACAAAACATTTACAAAACAATTTTACAAGGCCAGCCTCTTGTATGAATATTACTTAATATTAACAAAATCACATAATTTAATATTCAATAATATATATTTAAAACCAAAGCAGTTCACATATAATAACATTCAGGATATGGTTCCAGCTTCACTATCTGTATCACAACTTTTAAATGCATTCTTTTGTCGTGCATGTCTCAAATATTTTAAATCTTCCGCATATTGTTGTTCACGTAGAAGTTCTTTCCGCTGTTCCTCGAGGTCACTATTATGATCATTTAATGCTCTTGTTTTCTGGATTAATTTCAATAATTCTCTTCTTAAACGTCTATTTTCAGTTTTGATGTTGTCTGTGTGGTCTGTTAGACATTGCACTGCCTCCTAATAATGTAAAAAAAAAAAAAACCATTTGATTACTGTGGGTCTGTATATGGTCAAGCAGTTTTGCATAATGCCATTATTATATGATTAATATTCTAAAAAAAAAGTTTTGGTATTTGACTATTCCTACTAAATCCTGCCATTTTTAGTTTAAACATGTTAACATGCAGAACAAACCAAGGTTCTGAATCTGATCATCTGATGAGTGGTGCCATGTCTATAAACTATAATGACATCAGGTGTTAAAAGGTTCAGTGGTTGGTAAAATTCTGTATGAAATAAAAGATACCTACTTTATTTGCCTTTTTCTCTAAAGTCTGAATTCTACTTGTAGAATCATCCTCATAATTCCTTTTTTTCTCCAGAAAATTTGCTTTTAAATCTTGAATTGTTTCTGAATGTTTCACCCTCATTTGCATCACTTCTTTTTCTAATTCTTTAATTTTGTTCAACTGTTCTGTTTGCAGATTCTGTAATAATAATATAGTAATTTAAAATGATTTTAAGCACAAAATTACCTCATTGGCAATTACAAAATTTGATGAGTTTTATGACAAAGTCAGTGTGTTGACAACCTTAAAATTGGTCAGTCTATGACTATTGTCAATGACTTTACTGTCGAACGAACGGGATATGTTGATACAAGACATTGAAGAAAGGGAGAGACAGAAAACTGTGTCTTTTTGGGACTAACATATAGTTCAATTTTATTTCAATATTTCACTTGCACGTAAGGGTCTTTAGCAGTGGGACGAAACAGGAGGACCCACAGAAATCCCACGAATTTGGACAAACGACTCTATTCCTTGCCACTTACAATCGGGGAGTAACTGATATCGCAGACAACAAATTAGTGTTTATTTGGTCTAAATACAACAAATAATCCATTCTTATTAATCAAAAAAGCATATAATTTCATTTCTTATTTCCAACACGCCAGTTTATTATTTATATTTATTGTAAAAAAATAACTAAAAATATCAGTTTATAGGTGTAAAACTATTGCAGACACATAGCTACCTTGATTAATTTATTGGCCCCAATAAATTGTCACAACACCACAGTTGTTTCTTAACACCTATAACTGATTGGGCCAATAAATCAATCAAGGTAGCTGATGTTGCTTTACACCTACATCTATGGCGTGTATTTTTGTCTTGTCTATTTCTCTGATTATAATATCATAGTTTGGACTGGTTTTATTTTCGTATTAAATAACATAAATTTTAATTTTTACAAATTCGCTGATAGGAAATACTGCTAATAACTATCTTGAAAAAAACATGTTTAGTAAACGAGGCATTTTTACCAAGACTCGTTCTGAACAAAATACCTCATTCCAAAAACAGGGTAATTTAAAAAACCTTGTTTTGGAACTCCAGACAACGAGGCATTTGTTTTACCTCGTTTGGACAGAAATGCCAAACAAGGCAATCTGCAGTTTATAGTGCAACAATAAGTACCTTATATTCTTGAAGATCTGTTAGTTCTTGTGTTGTTTTCTCTGATAAATGTTGTTTTTCTAAAAGCATGCCCTCTAAAGCTACAAAACAAATAACACACAATAATGTTATGCTAAAGGTAGCACAAAGGTTAACGTTTTATAATTTAAAAATATGTTACTGTGCAATAAATAAATTGATAAGACACAACTTGTAAAAACAAGTCTTCTTATAATACATGTATATATATATATATTGGGTCAGGAAGTTGTAAAGTGACACCGTAGAAAATGAAAAAAAAATATGATATAGTACACACAAACTTCTGTTAAACTGCAAAATTACATTAATATCAACTGTGACCAGACGGATAGGACTAAGAAGGGACCACAATATACGTCCGCTTGAAGGTAAGTTGATAAATTTGTATTTAGTTCTTCATCCCTGAAGAAGTTAGTATTTTTACTAAAGAAACATTGGATAAAACTTTTGGATAGGTTTTTGGATATTGTATTCTATTAATTAGTGTATATCAGATGAAAATGTATGCATATAAAGTAGAAATATATTGATAATTTCCTTTCATTACTTTATTCTGGGTGCAGATTGTTTGTTGTCATAGCAATGGTAGGTACTTGACAAGCAAGTCCATTTTATTGTTGGTTTTTATTCATTGCGGGGTCTTAAAATCCATTTGAATCTTAGCCATTCGAAGATTTAGAGAGTTAATTATAGACTTGTTATGTGAATATAACATTTAAAGCCAAAAGACCTACAATAAACTGATTTAGCACCTACATAATGCATCTTTAAACATAATACTTTGAAAAATTTAATTGGAACTTTAATAAAACTCATTTCTTCAAAGGATGTGATCCACAGGGGGTCAGTCAGCCACCAATTTCATAGTAAATACCACATATTGCAACACTGCGCTTGGCCTTTTCCATCTCACCTAATTATAATACATATGTCTGACCGAATATTCAAGAAAAAATCATTTCCTGTGTTGACGTTTTCTCAAATTATGTTAAATTACCTTTTTTCTTTTCATCATATTCCTCCTCCATTAACTGTTTTTCAAGTTTAATATTTTTTATTTGTTGTTTGTTATGATCACTTAATGTTATGATAGTTGTTTGGCGTTTACTTGTTTTCTTTTCTATATAACTCATATATTCATGCTAGAAAAAAAGAAGACAAAAGGTTTTTCCTACATTGTATTTTCGAATTTTAAAATTGAGTTATAATGAATAGATATATTATTGATTAATGAACACTTTTCAAATAGCTTAGTTTGAAAGAGTCGTGAAAACTAATGGAAATCTGCCTTACCAATTGATAATAATTAATATAAAAGATATACCAATAGGTAAACATAGAATTAATACCAAAAATGCAGTATCAACTCCTAATGTATTACTAGTATAGAGGTATGAACGAAAATAAGTTTTTAAAAGTTCTTACACTTTCAACTCGAACTTTTTGTGCTTCTTGTTGCAACCAATCATTTTCCATTCGACTTTTATCATGTGATAAGGATAATAAACTTACGTGTATCTATGATTCGTTTTTTTATAATACATACACGCCAACATACAGTGAAAAGATGAAACATGAATTAATGGCACATTTATCTTTTTATCAAAAAGCTTATCCATATTTAGCTTAAAAGCAGTAAATGCTGATGATTAAACATAATCAAGGTTTAGAAGAAGCGAAAACTATACACCAAATTTCATCACTCTCCCTCAATAAGAATCAAAGTCCCAAAGCATGAACCAATTAAATTGCTTACAATGCTTAGCCCGAGCAGAAAATATTAAATCACCAAAAGGTGGGGGACAAGAAACAAATACCATTTAGTAAACAAAGGTGAGATTAATTGATCTCAACATTAGCAAATTTAGTCTAATAATAAAAATGAATTATATATTTGGTTAGCAAATTCACATCAAATTAAAATGGACTTTTAAAAAAGGATACAGATCTTCAACTCTTTTCTTGGCATTGTCCAAATCACTTGACACTTTTTCCAACCTGAAAAATACAATTAATAATAGAATTGGATTTTTCAGAAATTCTCTAAAAAAATTCCACATCAAAATATTCAAAAGCAACTCACTATGCCCAGTTCGAGACATGCGTGCCGATTTTTGTACATTTGTCGACTTTTTGGCTGCTATATTGAATTTAAAATAAAATCTTCAAATCTATATTCATCAACCGCCATTTTGATTTCGATTTTCGAAAACCTTTTTTTTTTTGTTTTGAACCTATTCATGCAACAAGCCGATTTTTTAATTTTGTTTAATTTCGGGTTGGTCTTGAATTAGAGTTAAAAATGACAGGTTTTTTCTTTTTAATAGGTATAGGTGGCTCTTACCATCATGGTGTATAAACAAATGAAATGGGTTAACGTCACCTACTGTTCTGCTCCTAAACTGCATGGGCTAATGAAGACAGGCATACCACGGGAAATCTTCCCCGGCAAAATTTCCCTCATAACACACTGTATTGCGGAAGCGGTGCTACAGGCTACACTTATCTTATAATGAATTCCAACTGCCAAAGAATCTTTGAAGTGCATGCCACCATGTAGCCTACACAGGACCTCGGTTTATTGTGCCATCCGAACGACTAGACTGTCAGATCTGCCATCCTAGTGCATCACTGAGTGATATGTGAAACCACACCGGAAAATCTGGATGAATTTTCTCAGCAAATAGAGTTCTAAATCTAATTAGTTCTAGTTATTTCCCTGTGAAATTTTAAATGAATTTTTAAAATAATTTAAAGTTTTAGTTACCGTACCGTACTCTACTAGTTGTACTATCAGTACTGACTCTACAGTACTTAGTAGTAGTAAGTGTTACTTAGGCCTCCAAAAATAGATTAAGGGATTATAACAAACAGATGCGCGTGATCAATATTGACAAGATAAGCTTATATGATACAGTGATAAGGTTAAAGAAATAGGAACAAACCACATCTAACTATCTACTTACTCTTCCTGCAATAAAATTTCCTTTTCTGTCGGTTCTGGAGTTTTGGGTTTTTCATTTTGAGGTGTTGCAGAACCTTTCCCCTTTTTGCCTTTCTTTCCTTTTCCCTTTTTCTTCGGCGGCATATTCTTTAATTAAATAATATTTTTTTTTATAAAATTGCGAAAGAAACGTTTATAAATGTTTTAAGTATTTTGTAGTTAGACTAGTATTACTGTGGGCCAAAATCTTAATGCAATGGAATGAAAAAGCTGACCTAATTAATAAAAGCGTTCTGTTGTTATGACAATACCGGAAGTGCAGTTGTATAAACGTGTTTTCGTACAAATATTGACGTATCTTTTTTTTTAACTAATTATCATTCATAAAGATGACAAAAAAGTTATATGCATTAAGCAAAAGTTAGTTTTTGTTCTTTGATGAGAAAATATATTTTTACAAACAATAGTATCTCGAACAGATTATTAGTTCGAAAACATAGCTGACATTTTAAGAAAATGGCAGCCCCCGGGAAAGACGAGTCTTCAAATATCGAAAGTAAAGATCTCATGCCCAGTGTAGACGTTTTGTCACCGGATTTCGACCCACTGAGTGCCTTATATTCTCGTGATGTTGTTATTCCTTATCCCGAAGTCCAAGTATTTAACACCCTGTATGAATATGAAAGGAAGATGACAACAAAACAAAAGTCCACACCAGAAAATCCGCAGCCCTCCGGCTCCGCAGTTGGCACAGCAAGGATGCCTAAGAAGACCCAGTTCAGACAGGAAGGTGCAGCTCCAAAAGCTATGAAGTCATCATCACAGGGAAAGAAAATTTCAAGACCACAAGCCGTTAATATTCTAACGAGAATGGAGAAAAGTATAATATGTTGTATCATTATAATCAATCACTGAATGAGTGAATGACTTATACTCAGACCCTCAGTCTCAATCTGATAATCTGATTAAAACACAGATCCAATTTCGTTTCGTTTCGGTTTTTTATAATTCAAAATTTCGTTTTACTTGTCTTAACTACTCTGGGATGTCTTTACTACTCTGGGATCTCGAAGAATTGTTATATAACCCACAATAACCCACATTCTAGTTGATATGAGGGATAGCCAATGAAATGGTTTGTTGCAGCGAGTTCTTGGCGCGTGATGCACTTAACTGTGTATCCTTCAAGAAACTTCAACGCTGATCGGTTAATCAAAAGTCTATTGTCATAGGGTCAAAAGCTGCTCGCATGATCCTTGATGCAACCTCCCACAATAACTGGTAAGATCTTCATGTAGTAGATGCTATCGAAAACATAAAAAACGAAACGAAATATAGATCTGTATTTTTATCAGATTGTCACATTCAAACACTTGTTGTTTTTAGTCATTTTAAAAAAACGTCAGCCTACTATCAGTACATACATGTATAATCCCACTGTAACCTGAAAAATAGTCTGTAAATGATGGTAACATAAATAGTATGTCAAACATGATAGGAATATCTTTGATTTGTGTGTAACAGTTTAGGTCATTAGATTTAATTTGATCTTTAAATTTGGTCAGTCATAACTTTGATTTTTTCGGAATAGCAGCAGTGTATTTTTCAAGACTGAAATGTACTCAAATTGATTATTTAAAATTTAATTAAGAAAACAATATATCAATGGTAGATAATCTCATGACTTGATTTAAGTGCAATTTAAGAAGCTCATGAAAAGATTTCAACAAATATTATAGGTGGCACTGGCAGATTTAGGTCATATTATATCATATATATTGTCTGCAGTGGAGACCAAACTTTCAATTCATTATCTTATTAAATCTTCAAAGATGTCAAATTTAGATAACCATTTTATTTTAGACAGATATTGTACGTATGTACCTTGGAAGGGATTAAAAATGACTGAAATAATGATCAGAGTCTTTCTCCCCCAAATCAAAACTTAAAATAGAATACACTTTTCCCATTTCAAGAATTCATTCCTTGTATGCCATTATTACAAATCATTTTTTAATGCTTATCATAGAACAATTTATATTATTAATTTGATTTTCAGAAGATTTAAAAGGTCCATTGAATGTGTTACAAAAATGCATCCAAGAAAAACATCATGTTCGAGTGTGGACAAGAAATGCTGTTAGTATAAGAGGAATTTGTAGAGGATATATAGTTGCATTTGATAAACATTTCAATATGGTAATACTTTTCATTGCATACGTTCAATATTTACGATGCACCCTTACCCTTTTCTCATGACTGAAAAATTACATGTGTAAATGACCTGAGATGTTAAGATAGGTTGCCAGGCAATGACACATATGCCCACAGCAGCTAAATCGTCCAGGCAGTCAACAAGGGTTGTCACATATTTTTACTTTTTTCGGTAATGAAACATTTATAATACACTAAAAACTGATTAAGAGTAACAACTCATTATTTAATTATCAGAAAATCATTAGAATTTGATAAAGTTTTACCCCACGCTAACAATTAGTATATACATGAAACATTTAATATCATGAATTTAGCTGTTCAGTTATCAAAATACTTGTTCTTTTCAACACCATAAACTCTGTGTATCAATCTTTTCGAAGTGATCAAGGGCCATAACTCTGGCAGTAATTATCGGAAAACGCTGAAAATCAAAAGGCTTCTTCGTCTCATGACCTTGGACACTGTGTATAAATTTAAAGTCAAATCAAAAGGCTTCTTCGTCTCATGTCCTTGGACACTGTGTATAAATTTAAAGTCAATCGGATATTAACTTTGGCCTCTAGAGCTTCCACAGGATTTTTTGAAGTGATCAAGGGCCATAACTCTGGCACTAATTATCGGAAATTGCTGAAAATCAATAGGATTCTTCGTCTCATGACCTTAAACACTGTGTATAAATTTAAAGTAAATCGGATATTAACTTTGGCCTCTAGAGCTTCCACAGGATTTTTTGAAGTGATCAAGGGCCATAACTCTGTCAGTAATTATCGGAAAACGCTGAAAATCAATAGGATTCTTCGTCTCATGAGCTTAAACACTGTGTATAAATTTAAAGTAAATTGGATATTAACTTTAGCCTCTAGAGCGTCCACAAGCAATTGTTGACGCCAGACCGATGGACGGACGGGGGCGACGACAATATACGACCACATTTCAATGTGGGCGTATAAAAATTTCATTTAAATACTAAAATTTATGATATTTCAACAAACCTTGACATAATGCACCTGTAAATCATAGTCTTTGTCAGGCACAGATTATTACACTATAATTATATATGATACATAACTTGTGTGTGCATTTGTGTCTTGTGACTTTCAGGCACAAATTATCACACATTTATATCATTATGTGGTAGTCTGTACCTGGCGATGTCTGCCACAGGTGCCATATCCCTGGTTGTATACCAACAGTATCATAAATATCTCATCAAGTTTTTTTGATAATTCAGGCCATGATTGATGTTGATGAAGTTTTTAAAAATCCTTGTATTGATAAGAAAAAGAGAAAAAAGGCAAGTAATTAATAGTTATGAATATGAAGTATGATATTATTTTGTATGTGCTGGATTCTAGAGAATATTTTCAGTTAAATTTGAAATTACAGCAGTGAGAGATAGGCCTACACTTCATTGCAAAATGGGATACTGAAAACCATTGGACTACTGCAAGTGTGTAAAGTATGATGAAATTAATGTTAAAAATGAAAACAACTAGAGATGCATTGACTTTATCATACATTTTACACTAATAATCCCATTATTTTATTTGACAAGTAATTTTGTCCGTCTGTCGATCCTCACAGGTTTTCTTCAGAACATGTAGTAATTGTTGACATTAAGGAAAATCAATTTCATTGACTATATCTCGCACTTTGTATGCTTATTAACGAGTGAGTTGGTCAATTTACAAAATTTGAGGTATCGGGTATTCTTTTAGTAATCATCTGTATGTTGTAAGTAAATGTTTTTATTCACCCTTAGATGAGAGATAAAGAAAAGCAAGAAAGCGAAAAATCATCTGTGGCAGATCAACCAACAAGAACTGATCAATCTAGTTCCATGTTAGCTGTAAAGACCACCACACAAAATTCTATTTTATTATGTGAATCTGTTTGGTTAGGTTTACATCCAACTGAGCTCTCTTACAGACATGTTAACCAGATATTTATCAGGGGAGATAATATTGCATGTGTCAATATAATCCAACGCTGATGGTCAATAAAAAATTTTTGAAAAAAGATATATAATTGACATCAGTCTCGGAATACATTACCAGCGACTGTAAATATAGGAGATTGGAAGTTAAAGGTTTATGTTACATGGAGGTGTTTATCCAATGGCTGAATGTGCTAGGTTGGGCTGCCTTGAAATATGACTGATATTCACTGTTGTCAAGATTGTTATGGGTTCACATCTTGAGGAAAAACTTCTCAGTGAACCCAATAAATGTCAATAATTCTGGCTGAATAAATGACTCAAAAAGTTAGAAGTATTTTCATTTTTAACTAAAGAAAAACTCAAAACACATTTTCACAGACAAATCAGTATTTATTTTTTTGAAGTTTTTTCTGCATTTTTTCTGACCACCCTTATTAGTACAACTGTCCCTTTAATAATATATATACAGAAGCTTTACCATCTGTTAATTTATATAACAGTGTAAACAATAGGACAGTTGTACAAGGGTTAACATGACATGCTGTACAAAAATAACCCCTCTGGGAGAAATGGCATCTTCTCTAGCAGAGTGGCTGTATCGCAGTTTGACATCACATTGCATCAATTATGGATCCAGTCCAAAAATTAACACAAATACAGAACATGGGAAGCCTAGGTATGCCGAGTGAATATGATACTTATGAATGGAAATGTCTTGCTAAATAGCTATGTCTCTTTGATTTGAGACATTCGCTAATATGTTACAACAAAATGATATGAGATTTTTTGCCTCCCACAATCTATCCACTCAATCCAGTCAATATGTATGTACATTTAATTATAATAGAAAGTATTTGGTTCATTAAATTATTTAAGAGAAAAATGCTCTTCAGCAAATTAATTTAAATAAGATTCATAAAAATCTATTTTAGACAAACATATGATTCAAATAGTTTTTAGAACATTTTACATTAACAAATTTCCCTTCCAGAGATACAAATGTCATAAATTATAACACTTGTCTTAACGATGATCTTAATATCTGGAAGCAGTCATTGACTAGGAAAAGATCATTTTTCAAAAGTGTTGCCACACTTTGTGTTAGGCACTTATGCAGTCCCCAAGTCCAATTATTGCAATTTATATATTGTCCAAGTAAGGAAAGAAATATACTTTATTTATTTGCTGAAACAATAAATTATCTTATTCAGTATAGATATAATTTGGGAAATAAATTTGAAAACAACAGAATATGATTTAAATACATATAACATAACGCTGTGACTAAAAATTCTATAATTTAAAAACTAGATTTATAGTTAAATTAAAGTGCAAATATTTCTCTATTCAAAAAATAAAAAGCACTTTTTAAAAGTAGAATAAGAATAGAACAAAATGTTTCCATTTAACAAGTGGAAATTAATACAAATCCTTTCCTTTAGGTTCATGTAGGCAATCTAGTTCAATGATAAATTAAATTAACAAGTTGTTTAACCAGTTTTAATCATTAATGGTAACATTTGATTAAAACAAAAACTTAGTGAATCAAATTGTTTGCAACATCAAAAACGAATCATTAATAATAAAAATAAATATCAATCATAAATACACATCTCTTTAATCCTGGTAAGCTGATTATTTTCTTAATTTTATAAGAATATAATCAGAGGACAGATTGATAAGAATAATTAATAGTTTCAAACAAAAAAAAACCCACAATTTTATATGGAAAACATGCAAAAAGTGTAAAAACCAGTGATAGTTTTCCATATTATTGTGTTTATTATTTTTTTTAAATTTCGAAATAAAAAGAAAATTTGTAGTCCATTGAAGTGAAAAGTTTCATGTGTATCATAAACCTTCATAGTTCAGTTCACATATAAATTATATTGCATTTTAATAATGGTCTGGGTTTACTTAAAGGTAATTATATTTTTTACCCATATTATGATTAATACTTTTAAAATGGTTACCCGATATAATTTCCTCCTAATTATATAAATGAAATAACCGATATTTTCCCCAAATATAACACAATAATTTGACTTCAGAAGATTATATGTAATTTAGTAACATGAAGAAAAATAGAATATCTAAATTAGAAGATAGTAAAGTTTCTCAAATTTAATCACATCAATTTTTTTTTCTCATGATCAAAGAAGCTTATTTGCCATTCAAATATTTAAAATATTTTGTTATTTTTTAAAAACCAAGAATAGTCACCTGATAAACAATTTCAAGAAGGAACTGTATACTATATAATAATTTTGTTCGGATAAATTAAAGTGGGTGTACATTATAAAGCTATCAAAATTTGCCTTACACAAGATGTTATAGATCACTGGGATATATTTATATATATATATATCTCTCTCAAAACCATCAATGATCATATCTAGATATCGTCTTTATCTCTTCCATCCCTATTTCATTTCAAATGCTTCAATGTAAAAGTTATATGGCCAATGGAATGAAGTTTATTTTTTAATGAAATATGCATGAAAATGAATAAAGTATCAAATATGTGAATCATTCACCTCTCAAAAAGTATTTTGAATATACACATGTACTTTCACTCTCCACACAATCACAATATTATATGATACAAATGTACTCTAAATGATATAATGAAATCTACACATTCTTTTACATTGAAACACTGTGATGAAATCTTGGATACACTACAGTCCTCTATACAAATATCTAAGGATCCCGACGACTACTAATTGTTGTGAATGAGCATTGAAATAATAACAAATGAAAATGGGCTAAATTGCACTTAACATTAATTCACTTGTCACAGTAATTGTCTTTTGTATACAACAAACCTATTCCCAATAGGTTTCCAATATACTGTCAGATTACACAGATTACACTCACACTTCGTATCACATCAAAGTCAATGGAAACAGAAATAGCACTATATAGTGACTTTGATATGATTCTTAGTCCATGAATTAAAATAGATTTTTTGAAGAGAGGTATATATTCTATAGTGATAATCAATGCTAATAAATGGCCAGTTTATTACTAATATAGCTTAAAAAAACTGGTCATACTAGTGATGATTTTATATTGTTGGTATGTAAGTAAAGATTTTCTAGCTTCACACTTTGATCTTGGACGGCAATTAACGAAACATCTTGACTGGAATAAGATGGAATAGTGGTGTGACATTTTGTTTTCTCTCCTGAATATCGTTGCATTGAGATCCAAAGAACATAATAAACTCAGCATTTGCTATCCTCCACAGTTCAGTGTCCTACAACAAACTGACTCGTACGAACAGCAGTTGTCCAACCACATAAAATTAGGATGGCAGATCCATAATCACATGGCTTATGCGGCCTAATTCAATACTAGTTTAAGTCCCGATCTTCCAAATATCGGTATTCAAATGTAAAACCCTCCTTCTTCCGTTGGCCCCATTTTTCATAGTCGAAAAAGATGTATGTGCCCTGAAATAACAATGAAATGTTTTTAAAAAATATATCTGTCACAGAGTTGGGATTTCAAAATTTTTCGCGTCGGACATTTTACCGAAAATAAAGGGGAATAACTCTTATCGTTATTTAAGCAGACGAATTCATACCACAATTAAAAGTCACATGTCAAAATATTCAAATCACGTACATAACAAAATTAGGTGAACCTCGCTATTTTTCATATTTAATTCCCGTACGGTATTCAATTCATACCACAATTAAAAATCACATGTCAACAAAATATTCAAATCCCGTACGTAATAAAAATTGGTGAACCTCGCTATTTTTCACACCTAATTCCCGTACGGCATTCAAATTTACGTCAGTAAATGCCGTACAAAATTAAGCATTTTCGTAATACAAGTACATTGAATGAAAGCTTGCTTCGGCATAAAATTCACAACCGTAATATTCCTTTAAATTACGTGGCAGCAAATGAATGCAGAACTTCCGAAATAAGAATAGTTTGTGATGTCAGAACATCGTTTTTTCTTTATAAAATGTCAACAAAATATTCAAATCCGTGCGTAATAGAAATAAGAACACGGCAGCAAATGAAAGAAAAGCGTTCGAAATAATACTTGTGGTGATGACAAAAGGCAAAGCTGACTTCAGCGTATTGCTGCTATGGCGTACATGACTTACAGCACACATCTTCATAGTAAGCACTGCCTAACATGTTAAACAATATTCGTGCGGCGCTTGAGATCACGGGAAAGTGCCACTGTGGATGAGAATTTATATATGGATTCTTAAAAGACGTAAAGGATATATGGATTCTTAAAAGACGTAAAGGATATCGTAGACAAAATGAATTAGGGTGTTATAAAATAATATACTCTTACGATATGTGACATCTATGATTAGTTGATAGATGCTGTCGGCTCACATCAATGCGATTAAAATGCCCGACAATTGAAGACCACGAGGTAAACAGGTGGATTAAAATTATAATCACTCTTATTGGATTTTCGAATAGTCCGACAAAGGGAAAGCAATGGCTTCTGTTTAAGATTAGATTGATGAATTGTCCGACAAAGGATTAAGTCAACCAATCAAGACAGATTAAGTAGTTAATCAAGGTAGGTTTATTGACGGTATAACACGATAAATACGTTGATCACTTAATTACCTAATCAATCCTGCCTGCTGTCAACGATAATCGGCTGGAGTGGTAGTTATACTCACAGTACACTATGTTAATTTTGGAATTTTGAATATTATTCACTATGTCTTGATGTCCGATTGGGCATATTCCCGGTCGGACAATATTGTGCGTTTGGAAAAAAAATTCGGACAAGTCCGGAATATACGGGCGAAATCCCAACTCTGATATTATTATAAACAGACAATTTATAATCATAGTTGTTAAGACAGCGTACAAGACATAATGGAGGCTCAATATAATGTTTGTTGGTCACCTCAATAGGGAAGAAACCCTATTAATGTCTGGGACAAAATTATACTAAGGGGGGCAGGCAGTGAGATCCACTTTATGCAAACGAGTCAGTTTCAAAAAGGCCAGTCTATTTCGGCATTGAATCTCAAGTAGCATTAATAGTTAAACATGCATTATTGAAGAGTTAAATCTGACTATTGCAGGTCTTTCTTTAGGCCAGAAATGTTTTCTAAAGTATTATTTAGACACTAATTAACTGATCAAGGCCTTAATCATCTCTGGATGGCATCGGATTTCTCTGATATTAAACAGATTAGAATGGTTGAGTGACTCTTTGATTTAATCAAATATGGAGGACCTAGACTTAGCTTTGATCAACCTGTACACTGGTTGAAATTATTGCACATGTCTGTCAAACCTTCAAAGGCTAATATCTTCGCTTGCAATAGAGTAATTTGAATGAAATTTACAAATTATTTATTTGACATTATCTACTTTCGAACTATTATTACAAGAATGGCTAGTTCTTTATCTAAATCTTACACAATCTATCTTTAAGCAGAAGAAGGTCATTTGAGATTTCTCTTTACCCTGCAAACTACAATATTGGGAAAACTGAATAACAGTCTAAAATGGTTCATGCCTTTGCTTAAATCTTTTGATGAGCCCTTTGTAATCAGATAGCATCCAAGCCTGGAGGTTACAATTTCTTAAATGATAAATAATCCATAGTTTAGATTATAACATGGAATGAGTAGTGAGACCCCCCCCCCCCCCCCAAGCGGCTGTAATTCGCAATCATCAAACCAGCCTTTTTTCTTTCAAACAAGATAGCTGGCCTGAATAAATCAGTTTATATCCCACAGTGACAATCAATCAGTCCATACCTGCTCAAAATCTTCTGTGATAGTTTTTGGTTCTTCATGCCGCTGGAACCACATCATATATTTCGTATGGAACCGCCATGATTGCTTCTTTAATGCTTTTGCTGCCAAGTATTGAGCCTTTGTACCCTGAAAATCATATTATTATATAATCAGAATTTTATTGATCACAAATATATACTAAACACACAGCTACAATTAAAACATTGGATTAAATGGTTCTTTGGATGATTTAGTCTGGTGATAACAAATTTCTACAAATGAATTGGTTTATATGCAGAGAAATGATTTCCATCTTTCAAACAACTATTCTCTTGATTAATCTGATATTCATAACATCTCTAGGAAGGTGAAAACCCACAATATTCGAGGTTCATGTTACATTGTTTAGGACTCGCTCCCCCCTTTTTATCGGGGAAAACAGTTGTTCATTAACAACTCTGTTCACTTGTTACCTGGGACACAGGGAACATATTGCGAATAATGAAGAAAGAATGAATAAAGATTACCTCCATATAATAAAATATGAAGAAGAGAGTCTCTGTTGACAATCGTGTGAAGAAATCTACAGAATCTGCATGGGGTGGTGGGAGTTGATAATAATAAGATGGTGTTGGACAGGGATTACGCGGCAAATAATGCCTGAAATATAAACAATAACATGTTGTATTTTATTTCTAAAAGCTGGAAAAAATCATTTATTTTACACATATAGAAACATCACATTTTAATGACATACTGCATGTGCCAAGCTAGCATGTAGCTTTTCATAGGAAGATTATTGTAGGGGTAGTAATAGAGCAACATATAATCAAAAACTGAACAATACACATCGATATTAATATATGCAAATCCATTTCCTAATTTAGAATGCATTTCCCCTACTGGTTTGTCATCCAGTGATCATGACTGAGGTTCCCTACAGAATCAGTTTTTAAACCGCAATGCTTATTTTAGTAATAAGCTTATAAATATTAACATAATCTTACCGTAATCGTTCTGAATCTGAAGGATGAGGCAAATGTTGATAGGCAGCATCTAACATTGTCAGTTGATAAACATGATCTTTAACAAGCGGCACTGGCCCTAATGGCGCCACTCCTAATAATGGATTTAGCTGTATTGTGGTGGTCTGTTGTGTCTGTGATTGAGATACTGACTGCGGCTGTAATGATGGCAGTATTGATTGTGACTGTAATGTAACTAACTGTTCTTGTGATGGTACTGTAGGCTGTGGAGGGGCTTGAGATAAGGGTGTATTAAAGATCCCTGTAAAGAATACATGGAAGTTTAAATATTTCAAATTTAAACATAAACATTAGCAAACAAATCCGTTTTTTTAAGTACTATCAACTTTGGTACATGTCGTAAACAGCAATTAAAGTTCCAATTTCATATTTTCTAATATAACTTAAAAATATGCTATTGGAACTTTAATATCCATGTACCCACATATAGAACATTCAGCTCATGAAAAGATAGGTTGCCAGGCAATGAAACATACGCCCATATGTTTAATATTTTCGGTAATAAAACATTTATAATACACTAAAATCTTATCAAGAACAATTCATTAAGAAATTATCATAAAATCATTTGAATTGTTTGGCTTTGATAAAGTTCTCCTCCATGCAAACGTTTAGTATACAAAACTTTTAATATTATGGATTTAGCTGTTCAAGTTATCAAATTTCATTGAAAATCAATATACTTGTTCCTCTCAAGACCTTAAATACTGTGTATACACATTTAAGGTCAATCGCATACTAACTTTAGCTTCGAAAACGCCTACAAGATGAAAATCAATTGGCTTCTTGGTCTCACCACCGTAAACATTGTGCATAAATGTAAAGTCAATCAGATAATAACTTTGACCGCCAGAGCATCCACAAGATTTTAAGTGATCAAGCGCCATAACTCTGGCAGTAATTATCGGAAATTGCTGAAAATCAGTAGGCTTCTTCGTCTCTTGACCTTTAAACACCATGAATAATTTTAAAGTCAATCAGATATTAACTTTAGCCTCTAGAGCGTCCATGACAATATACGGATGGACGGGGGGGACGACAATATACAGGCATAAAAAAAAATGAATATGTGCATAGACCCTACCTGTTGATTCAGTTTTCACATCATCAGACATAGATATCTTACTCTCAAGACCTGCATTGACAATAGCCTGCTGGGCCATCGACTTCAACGAAGACATGGGGTCAGATTCCTTAAATATAAAATTCATGAATGAATACATTATTTTTTTATGGAAATGATGTGATTCAATTGACAAACTGTGTTCTATTTTGTTTACTGAAACACTTCGCATGTACAGTAGAATCCGTATGAGCAGCCACTCCTATTCAGCGACATCTCCTAGTAAGCGGTCACAATAAATTCCCCCCGTAAAAATTTGATTGTTTCATCTCCTTATTCAACGGTCACTCCTCTAACGCGGCCAACGGTCACTCTTTGCAAATGAATTTAACAAAACATCGCCCATTCAACGGCCATTGTTGAATGATACCATCTTGTCGTTCTTCGTAAAACCCCCGCTAATCCCCTGAGTAGTAATCAATTAACTGGACTCCCGCAAATCAGATAAAAAGAAATGTGAAAATACCAATTAACCCGGGATTATCTGTTAATTAATCTTTTGTTTTATTAAACGACAAACCTGATCATTGTTTTCACACGTAACGGGACATTATTTGATACCGATTGAATAAACTTAAAGTACCGACTAAAAGCCGCTATGTTGTTAAATAGACGTTTTTAACGCCACCTGTAATATTACATACAGAGTTACACCCCCTGTGATTCCGTAGCTAAATCAGCGATACTTTTTGGTTCGTGTGCTTCTTTGATAAAATAAAATTAATTCATCGATTTTCTTCACAAAAATGGATAAATATTATCGAATACATCACTAAGATAGACAGTAGTATTGAAGGTTGGTACAAAATGACAAGTTTACAGAAGTTATGTCGGCGATTCAGCGACGGCCAAATTTACCGATGCAAGTGAAGTAATGCATTGGTGTTTGCTTCCAATGCATTCAAGCATAATATTAATTGATGTCAGCACAAAAAAACCATGAGATTTTACAAAAATGGATAAATATTATCGAATGCATGACAATGATAGACAGTAGTATTGAAGGTTGGGACAAAATGACATGTTTACGGAAGTTATGTCCGAGATTCAGCGACGGCCAAATTTACCGATGCAAGTGCACCCAAGCGTAATATTAATTGATGTCGGCACAAAAAACTCGAGATTTTATTAAGAGGCCACTCCCGTTCAGCGGTCAATCCTAAAATTTCCCGTGGGTGGCTGCTTAATGCAGATTCTACTGTATCATTTTTTGACCAGCAACTTAACATTCAACACAGACACTAGAAAGTTCATTTGTTACTGGTTCAACTTGCCTGAATTGAGGACTAAATTATGGCAAAAGTGCTATAGTCAGTGGTAAAATTGTAACAAGAATTTAAAGCACCATTCATTGATTTTAAAACACTAAACTCCACAATTAACATCCTAACACCGTTCATTAGTTTTAAACTCACCTTTAAAATACTAACACCAGCACTAGACGGACCATTCATTAGTGGTAAATCTTTTGCACTGTTTAAAGGTTGCACTGAACTAACCATCGAGTTGTTTAGGTTTGGTGCTGATGCAGCACCAGAGTTCGTAAATGGTGAAGGAGCAGACGGCACTGAAGGATTTCCCGAGGAGGTTAATGAGGAGACAGAACTACTATGAGAAGGAACTATGGTACCATTTGTCGTTGAACTACTTGCTGCTGCATGGTCTATAGAATTGGCCTGAGGCTTCAAATCTGCTACAAAAACGCCAAGAAAATAGTTTGATTAATAATTTAATTTAATAAATAGTTGACTATGCAAGTCATTAAAAATAAACACTTACCTCTGAAAAGAAATATTAACAGATTTGGAATTTCTGTTCCAGATTATAAGCAGATTAATGTAGTTCTCTCAGCACTATTAATGAAAGAGCTGTGTATTGTTTACTGTGATATATGTAATAGGCAATCACAAAAAGCTTATACACTTATAAACAAAATTACATAATTGATTATTTTCAATTCTGTATGTCATAACATTTAGGCTTATTAAAAGCATTTTATTATGAACAAAATAGCTGTGTGTGATATGAGGCATTTAAATATAAATTACAAATAGATATGACAGTATAAAGAGTATCTGAAAGCAATGAACTATAGCCCATAAACCAATAGATTTTCTAACTGTGATGTGTTAAATTCAACTAAGCATTGCAAAATTACATGCATCTAGTTAAAATACCTAGATGGGAGATCTTACCGTGAGTAAAGCTATTCTGTGCGGCTGAATTTCGATGCCACACAGATGAAACGGAATTAGATAATCTTGTAGGCGTACCTAAAAAATAAATGCTCTTGTTAAACGCCTACGTCTATGAATTCTCAAGATTAGAAAGTTCTCTACAAACTATCTATATATTAAAAACATTATCTAAATTAATCACCTTTGATTCTAAGGTACTACATCAAGTAATGTACTTTTAAAACGACTTTGGCAAAAAGAATGTAGAGCTTTAAATTTTTATTGCTTTCTTTAAATAATGAAGAAATCGAAACTTTAATAAAGAATAGAAAAGCACAAAATGTTAAATATACACAATAAAAACAGAATATAAGTAATAAATGAAGCAATAAAATCAATCAATAAGCTATACTATACAAAACAACCTTGTGTTAACCTGATTACTTAAGGAATGGTATTGATCATTTATTAGTTTTCAGTAAATTGTTCCAGTTCAATGAGTTTTACTATTATTAACAAGATTACATTTACAAAATGGATGACGAAAATTTACACATAACTACAAACGTAGCCTTATATTCTATTCAGTAGTTATAGACTATTCAATCCAATATCATAAGGATACACTTTTATTTATGTTATTTCTGAATATCAGATTTGCTAGATATGTGCTGGCAGTTGTTATTGTATGATATTAGTGTAGAGATATATTAGAGAAGAATGATCTTTATAAGACATGCAATGAAAATATAAAACATCATGCTAAGTATATAAATCTTGACATCAAAGTCTATTTCCATTTAAAACAGACCACCAATTCCAGTACTAAAGTAATATTGGGTTTTATGGGGTTTTTTCCAATAACTTCTCATGTTCTAGAGGCACAATATCTTTCTGAAATTCTGCCGGGAAGATAAATAACATAATAATCCTCAGTAGATTTTATTTTTCACGCAACTATTTACCAGTACCCAAATATAAAAACTTTTTGATGAAAATTTATATAAGTTCTTTTTTTTTGACAGGAATTTACAGGTATAAATATACTTATTGTACCGGTTGTTTAGTAAAACCAAAGTTTATTTCAATCATGACCCAGTAATAAAGTAAATGAACCTTTCTATTGGCGTTATTGTTTTAAATATGGATAAACAAACGTTGATGTCAAGTGATGTGTGAACCTACACCATGATGTGCAAAAAAATTGATACTTACTTGATGTATTATTGTTTTGCTGACCACTAGCTGCTGCAGCAAATGGTGTAGACGGGGGCGTCACATGATTGTGATTACTAATAGTACTATTTTCTGAATTTTGAACTGAATTACTGAAATGGAAAATCAAGATTCTAAATAAAACTGTTCAAATTGGAATAATATATTCTAAGAAACCATAGGACATTTATAGAATTAAATATTTCCAAAAAGTTTCAGAAGTTAAAAAAAAATAAAAATCCCCAACAGATAATTCTATTCATAATAAACAAGAAAAAATGACATGGGTTTACAATCTTAGTGACCTTACAATCTATAGGTGCTAATTAAATTATATTAGGTATCAACTATCAGCAAAAACAAACTTGCAGACACAAAAATAGCATGTAATATATAACTTTGGTTGTGAAACTGTAAATAGCAAATGTAATAGTTTATTATCTCTAAATTGAAGAAAGTTTTTCAAAGGGAGATAATTAACATCCTGGATTTCCTGTCAAATATTTATACTGAACTGACTATTGAATGTTTTTTTATTATTATTTATTTTGAGTCCTCATCAAATTAAACTTAAACAAACAAAAACTAACAGTAAGTAGTTACTATGAAAAGAATAAAAACATAAAAATAAATTTATCATTCATAATATATTTTAAAACAATTTATCCTGTGTAAATATTTAGTAAAAAAAAAGAAGAGGAAAATCTTAACCTTAAAATTTCAGATGATGCATAAGAACCAAAGTTCAGGAAAACAGAACCTTGGGTAAAAATATTAAATTTATAATATTGGTATATCTTGATGCGCAGCGTTTCGTTTGATTAGAGGTAATCCACTACACACTGCTATGAGTGGATATTGTTTTTTTAAATTTGATTGGTCAGTAGTCCGTCTACCAACCAATCACTAGCTGCCCAACAAAAGCTTTACTACATTTAAAACGAGTGCCAATATTAGACCAAATATAACATTATGTCATGGCTCACGATTTTATTATGCCTAATTAACCCGTGCATAGCAGAATCCTTTCCCATTACCCAAGGCTTAATGTATTTTTTTTTGTAGATAATTTAACACTGATATTTTGTTATTTACAACAGCCTGAATCATCAAAACCCTGTCACAATTTGTACAAATGAATTGGTGGAGGCAAAACACCTGAATGAAATTTAGTAACACTTCAATGAAATCAAAAATAATGCAGGTTAAAGTAGATTTAAATAATAAATGTAGTTCAAGTCAAAGGTAAAAATTCTCAGAGCCCTTGACTGGTCGATTGGACAAGGCAGGACAAACTCTCATATAAATACACTTAGGTACATGATTACAGCACATAAAATACATACAGTTAATGCACCTTTTATGGTTAATTGACTTGGAGTATCACGTAATTACTCTCACTACATGCCAGCAACTGTTATTTCCCTTCTAAAAATAGCTTCACCAGTCTTATAAAGGATCTATGATCCATAATAACTGTCACACAAGTATTTTGAACCTAGTTGATTATTGCTGCCACAAGACGACCTCTAAATTTAGTCTCATCATTGATTTGTGCAAAAAAAGCGTAATTGACAAAATACAACTAGCTTCGTAATAACCAAGAATTAAATGCTACACTGTTTGAATGGCATTTAGTAATTGAACTCGAGTATACAGGTCACAATTCTATGGAATACAATTACTGCTTATACTGAGCGATGTTTCGACTAGGCTTCTCTATAGGCTTGATAACGACTGGAGAAACCTAGTCGAAACATCGCTCAGTATAAGCAGTAATTGTATTCCATAGAATTGTGACCTGTATAATTAAATGCTACTATTTACTTTGTATTTGGTGCAGATTTAAAGATGCCTTATGCAAGAGCTAAATTTGCCTATTGCAGCTCTTTTTTAAGGGGGGGGGGGGCTCCGAATATTGTAAAAATAATTAATAAGGCACCTATTACATGAGAAGCCCACAATCTACTTGCTAGAACATCGGAGGGTAGAAATATTGAATGGATTAGAACACCTGCGCCATTTAATAATTTATGGTTAAAATGGCTGATCAAGACTGTTTATTATCATAGCAATGGTACTTGACAATCTAGATTATTGTCAAAACTTCAAACACACTCCACTTTGCTCAGAAATAAGTACTTTGACTAAAATTTTCAATGTTTTAATTTGTCATTATCTATTTTTGAACTAATATAGCAAGAACAGCGGATGTTGTTCAACACTGACAAGAGGTTTGCACTCTTGATACAGAAATAAACTGGGGTACTACTTTTCAGCATCAACTGGACCAATGCCATGCCTACCACATTCTAACAGGTTTTTTTTTATGTTTACAACCAAGTTAATTAAAGTTCTTTCAAATCATGTACTCACAAAAATATTACCTCCCATGTTATTTTTATGTCTATTCCGGTTTAAATTACATGAATTTTTGCAGAATTGCCACAGGTTTCATTATTATGTAGCTTATGGGTGTGTGTGGCAGGGGCAGAAAAGTAGGAAGCTATACTGCATTTCATCTTTAAATTTGGAAATATTTTTGTATCTAGAATTTACCCACATTGTTGAAATAAGCTACATTTGGAAATATTTTTGTATCTTGAATTTGAATTTATCCACATTGTTAAAATAAGCTATTCTTATGGCCATTCATCTAGATTCCAGTACTCCCACCAACAATTTCTTAAATATTTATCTTGTCCACCAATAACTTAATTACTTTTTAATCTTTTTATTCATTAAGATATAATGAAAATGTGTACTTCAGTGGTTTTGGGCACCATTTGTAATGACCAAAGAAAAACATTTCCTGTGGACAGAAGTAATAAGTAATCGCTGGTTCACAAACAACAAAATACAGGTGATTATAAAGATGGGTTGCCAGGCAACCAAACATAGGCCTGCAGCAGCTAAATCGTCCGGGCAGTCAACAAGAGTTGGTGCATATTTTTACCTTTTTTGGTAATGAAACATTTATAATACACTAAAATCTGATTAAGAGTAACAACTCATTGAGTAATTATCAAAAAATCATTAGAATTTGTTTGGTTTTTGTAAAGTTCTGCCCCATGCTTACGTTTAGTTGTTCAGTTATAAAAATTCATTGAAAATCAATATACTTGTCTCAAAGAGTTTAAACTCTATGTATCAATCTGAAGTCAATCGGATGATAAGTTTGGCATCTAGAGCATCACAAGATTTTTCAAAGTGATCAATAGGGATAACTTTGGCAGTAATTATCGAAAATCGCTGAAAATCAATACGCTGTATCAATCAATACTGTGTATCAATCTAATGTCCACAGAGCGTCCACAGATTTTTCAAAGTGATCAAGAAAATCACTGAAAATCAATAGGATTCTTTGTCTCATGACCTTAAACACTGTGTATAAATTTAAAGTCAACCGATATTAACTTAGGCCTATAGACGTCGACAAGATTTTTTAAGTGATCAAGGGCCATAACTATCAACAATTGCTCGAAAACAATAGGATTCTTAATCTGATAACCTTAAACAATGTGTATAAGTCAATCCGATATTAACTTTAGCCTCTAGACTAGAGTGTCCACAAGCAAATGTGACCAACGGACAGGGGGGGGGGGGCTACGACAATATACAACCACATTTTAATGTGAGCGTATTAAAAAGTGTAGAATGGACTAAGTCAATTTAAACAAATGCTGTTCAATTTGGACTGCTCATGTTTTTCACCAAACATAATTGATTATAAATTACAATAAATATTTTAAAAATAAATAGAAATCACAATATATATGTATTCATATAACATTGGTTATGCTTGGTCAGTCTGATCAGTCTCTTGAAAACACGTCTCACTCATATAGAGATCCAAAATTGGTCGGCTAAGCTAAACGATAGTAACAGTTTAAAT
Source organism: Patella caerulea (assembly GCA_036850965.1). NCBI lineage: Eukaryota > Metazoa > Mollusca > Gastropoda > Patellidae > Patella > Patella caerulea. The sequence continues at coordinate 13,160,690 of JAZGQO010000014.1, read as the reverse complement.
AAATATAAATGTTTCAAACTAAAATCTTTGTCTAGAAGAATGTTTAACATAAGATATGAATTTAAATGTTAAAAGGAATATTACAAAACTAAGGTTGAATCCATTAGCCACAACTTTGTTAAATAGGTTAATAGGAAAATGAAAGATAATCCTTTGTATCCTTTATGTAAGATAAGCGATGAAGATAATATTCATTTTTTATGTGTATGTATAAAATTGAGTCATATTGGATGTAAATCTATACCAGTAAAATTTGTTAATGATGTGAACTATAATAGACATATGTTTCATGTGTTATGTACAACTAAAAATAAATCTCTTTTACTTTCAATTTCACATTTTATTAATGTCGCTTTAAATTACAGATCAAACTACATTTAGATATTTATATGTGTCTACTATGTTCTTTTTTCCCCTTTTTTTGCTATGTTTTTCGTATTTATTAAATCACTGCTGTACATAATTATATTTTGTAACTAGTAACTATGGGTCCTAGACCTACTTACTGGAATAAACTATTTTTTTTTTTTTAAATTTTTTATAACATTAATATATGAGAGAGAGAGAGAAATGGGGTTTAACGTCCACTCGACGCAAACTAGGTCTTTTCGGGACTAACATGTTTTTTTAAATTTTATTTCAATAATTTGCTTGTGTGTAGGGGTCTTTAGCAGTGGCAGGAAACCAGAGTGCCCGGAGGAAACCCACGAGGTTGAGAAGGCGCCCATATCTCCATGCCACATACACCAGGGCTCGAAACCACAGCAGCAAGCCAGAGGTGACCGGCCAGCTAGAGGTCGATGCACGGCACTCTAGACCACTGGGCCATCCCAAACCCCCCATTAATGTATGTGCTTTAGGTCCAATTTTAGGCACAGTACATGTATTTAAGGTTTCAAAGAATAGTACCACGGTGTGCCCTTTAGGATCAATTGTTAAGATTTTGTTTAAGGTATTTAATTGTAAATTCATCTTTACCATCTTGTCAGTGCTGTCTAGATAAAAATGTCTATATTGAAATAAAAAAAATAAAATACATATATTTGTATAATAGTATTAATGTACATTTACCACTTAGCTTTGCGGGAGCGATAATAAATAAAAGTCATAAACAACTGAATTGGATTTGAACTAAGGACCTTAAACAACTGATTACAGCAATTTGTTATTCGAAAAAACTGAACAGGCCACTATGGTATAACGTATAAAGCAATCTATTACAAAGACTTATATATTACTTGTTGACTAAGAAGTCAATCAGCTGAACAGCTCCAATTAGTAGGAGTCATACAGTTGTGAGAATACACCACGTAGTTCATGAATCGAGTAATAAGCACAGGTAATTTTCATCATCCTATTATTATATAAGCTTAGTAATTATTCATAATATGCCCAGTAAGTTGGCAGATGAATTTTGATACTCTATGCTGGAAAACCTGATATCCAAAATAATATTCTATAATCACAGAAAAGCCAATGGATGGATGATATATCCACTGGGTGATATATCCATTGCTGTCAGAAGATTTTCTTATGTGCTGTAGCAAGACAAATTTGGCTCCCGGCACCTCCCCAGGTGTGCAAGGACAATAAGAATAAACCAAAAATAGTGTTTCTAACTATACTCCTGCATAGCAAGGGTAGGGCATCGGGGAAACTTTGCTGCACAATTATCATATAAGGTTCATAGCCACATAAAGCACATACTAATAATAATGTTTATTTATTCACAGGAATAAAAAAACAAGCAAGACCTGATAATACGTGGAAATCTGCAAAGCCTACTGACCAGGGATTATCACGATGTAAAGTAAAAATAGTTCTACCCTTAATTTTATAAAGAATTTTTACGTACCATGACTTATTTTCATCATTAATTTTATACAAAATGGTCATTATCAGGAATATTATTTTAACAGGAAAATTTAATGACACCATGCCGATTTTAACAGCCTTAGAAAAAAAATGTCTGTGTACTATCAAATTTAAGCGATGAAATTTAGAAGAATGGTGTATTTACCATATTGAATGGTTTGGACGACAGCGCCGAAACAGCTTATCTGGACACGTTACCCTTTTAAGATTTTTGGTTCAATTTTCTGATGGGTGACCAGATAATCTATTGCTGTTCCACGAGAGGTCTATACAGTACATTAACCATGTGCTGTACTTGTTAAAGGTAAATTTCACCTGCACGTTATCTTTATAAAATAAATCTGTGGTTTTATCCAGACAAAGTATAATACAGCTTGGGACACTTGTCTCCATTTGTACTGTAACTTGATTCTCAAAAATTTGTTTGTTTGGACAAATAAAGGTGCTAAAATACAGGTGTCATGTAATTTCAAAAGATTCATATATAATAATACTGTTATCAACAAAGCACTCAATATAATCCAATGTTGACAACACTGTATACTATTCTGTAACATAAATTATGGGCTGACAGTTTCTGTAAGTGTGTCAAGGACTGATATGGAGGTGTTTTTGTTAACCTTCTACTTTTTTGCTACATCTCGAGTTATGAATATGGGCAGATATATCCCGATCCGACATGTCTCACATAAAAAAAAATATTGATTGTACAAAGGGTAGCTTGTAACTATGACTAATCTCAATTCTCAGTGAGATGGGGTTAAGTAATTAAGTGATCAACCCAATTATAGTGTTGTACACCTACCTTGATCGACTACTGACTTAACCTGTCGGGATTGACAACTTAATGTATGTGATTTTCTTTTGATCTTAATTTGTGTTTTCTCCTTTGTATGTATTGTAATACCCTTGATATCTACCGAAAGGTGTGAAAACTAGTCAAAAAGATGTTACTTTTCGTAATTAGAAACAATTGATGATTGTCAGCTGATCTGTAACTGTTGTTCATTTCAGTATTCAAGTAATTAGTTCATTTAACAGTAATTTTGAAAATCCCATAAATCACATGTTTGGTAATTATTTGTAACATGTAGGGCTGGGTATCGATAGTGATTTTTACTATCGATAATTGGCAATGAAATGTCGGTCGATAATCGATAGTATCGAAAACAAACTTATTTTCACGGTCGTCATCAAGACTGGATACAGTGTAAGTTCAAAGTTCAAAACCATACGAAGTTGCGAAAGATCGTTTGCTCCTATCTAAAACCCAAAGTGCTTCCACACAGCACTTTTAGCTTTGCCGGCGGGAAAATCAACAAGCTTTTTGTCGTCCATGTGTGCTATTTATTGTTCCGGGTACTCTATTACTGAGGCACACGTACAGAAATAGTGAACTGTACAGACGAATTCTGAAGCTTGCAAAGGGAAATAACTCTAGCTTTATTTATACATCCGGGTATCTCCGATTTAGCGATATTCAACAATAATTTCTTCAAAACTAAAGTAACGTTTCAATGAGAGTGAGTTTATGAAAACGGCTGTTCAATAAGCAGTCACAATTTTGTTATGTGTTACATTGATACTTGATAGTAATTAAAGTGAGCGGTGTATTATGATTAACTGAAAGAAAACATTGACATTTCAGACGAAAGAAAAATAGACGAAGAGCGATAATCGATAGTAACCCATCGCTATCGATAGTGCTTTTCTGTGCCGTCCCTGTTCATTATTTATGCTCGTATGTACAGAATTGATTGTTGCCAAGTGAATGACATACAAAATGCCTAAAATATTTTGATGATGAATGAGGCGCCATCAAAACAAAATACTTTACTTGATTGTTCATTATCTTCCTATGTATGGCATAGATCATTCAATTGGCAACTATCTAGACATTATTGACAATTCTTATCGAAGACATTTTGATTTTGTTTTCTTTCATATAAAGTAAGACAGTTAAATATTGAGCAATGTTATTAATATAAACTTGAAAAAAAAAATAAAGTGTGGTAATCATAAATATTTCAGACTATGATATAAATGGCAACTCTTCGTAGTTGAAGTCTTAATGGAAGCTTAATAACTGTATTTTCTGAAGCCAGACGTACAATCGCTTTGACATGACCACACTAAAATGAGGGCTTACCAAAATGGGTAGAGAGTGTGTGTGTGAAGTAGCTTTATTCAACGTTCACTTCCACCAAAGTGATAACGCAGACAAAAACTTCATGATTGAAAAGCAGCTTACAATCAAACATCGAGATTTCTATCACAAGTATAATAATCATTACATGTTGATTTTCATTAATAGATTCAATGACCTAGTCAAGATTCCAATACCATAAAATGTTATAATATATGAAGTTCATATGTGAATGTTAAAAGTAAAATAGCCTACTCACCTTTGTTGTTTAGTGGGAGTGATTTGTACTTTGTTATTTGAAGGTAATGGTGTACTAGAAATCTGTTGGTTGTTTTTGTTTTTCTATGAAAGAAAAACAGAATAAATAGATTTGATTTTGTCATAACCTGTATAACCTGTTATAAGACTAAAATGTTTATTTGGGGGGTAATGGAGGTGGGGGTATCTTGGAGGCTTTACATATCGTATCTTTCTAAATATTATAGTCTCTAATTGTCATTTGCAGGATTGTCAATCACTTGCAAATCATAATATTATGGAAGTTGAATCTTTAAAAGGAACATCAACATAAAAATGGTTCAATACCTTTCAACGTCTACACAAAGATATAATCAATTGAAAATTTATAAACATTCAGTTTTCAATGTAGATGATATATAAGATACACAAGCCAGTGCAATCATTGTGTTCCAAAAAGTGTGAGGGACTCATTCTGAAAGTACCCTTTCTTTAAAAGGTCAACAATAATAAATTTGAAGACATTTTTAGCAAGGATTAAATTTGAAAAACTTGATATTGCCCCAAAAATTCAAACAACGATCCTACTAACCTTTTCTGCTTGTGAGTTATGCCTTTTTCTGTCATTTTCCTCCTTCTCCTGATAAAGATCAAAGAAATAATTAAAATAAGTTGCCATATCTTTCAAACAATGCTTTAAGGTATCAAAACAAAAAAAACCTTTCTTAAAATTATAATAACAGTTTCAAATATAAATGGTGCTGTCATAGGTGCACCCTATGATCCCTATGGATAACCAAACCAACAATCTCAGTATATTTTACCAAAACCAAAAATTCTTGAATACTCCACAAGCAAGAACACTTGATGTTGACAATAAGCAAATGAGATTACACAATTGATTTTAGTATACTTACACTGGAATGGTTGGCAATAACACTCGGACTAGGGGATGGTGAGCTAGAATTCGTGGATGTTGGTGTTCCTGTTAATATGATGTCATCATTTGGAGGAGATGATGCTAAAAGACCTTAAAAAAGCAAGAAAACAATTCTGACATCAGGATTAAAGCTAAAATTAGAATAAGACACATTATTTTTATGTCGCATAGCCTACTATTTCAGCAGGGTAGGCTTAAAGCTGTGCCTAGTTTTTCACACTATTGTAATTAATATTCATATTAATCCTAAATCATAATTTAGGCAAAAAGTGCACTTATTAAATAGTTGATAAACCCTACCCCCAGGTACAAATCCTCACAATACATACTACATGCATAGAGATATGATCATTTATACTTTCTCAGATATTTACTGTTTTGTAGCCTTTATTTCCTGGTAGTTTGGGACTAAACTTGACTCTCAGTCAATTAGTCTACTCTTACCATGGAAAATTATGCTAATGTTGGAAAGACTAGGACATATTTAATAAGAAGGTATTCGGTTATTATAACCATCCCCTGCGTGGTCATGCGACACAAGTTCGATGTGATATTTTATCACCCGATGCACTTACGCAACTCATTATAAAAAGTAAATCTAATCAGCGTCATTCAGTTCTCGAGGTGATCACATTTACTGATTGAACAGGTAAGCCACCTTGGACCACCGTATAAAAGGAGTTCGACATTGAAATGTTTGCACATAGTAAAGAATTTGATAATGAAGAATAAATAATCACCACCATTCAATTCTTTCACATAAATTACTGCTTTAAATAAATAATTCTTGTTTAAATTGTTCATATGGCTAAAAGCCTGTATTACTGGCCTGTACTGAACATTTAGTACAATGCCTTATATTGTAAAGGTATTCTGGGGTTTCAAATCAGTATTAAGACCACTCCACTACAAAGACCTATCTTAAACAGTCCTGCAATTGGTCATAATAGCATGATTTCACAATCTCATATCAATAACTGTAGGACCATGTGTGAAATTCTGTACCTAAATCTTCTAACTGTAAATCATCATAAAGAAACTCATTTTCTTCAAAATCAGGATCTTGATTGCTATCAACATAATACTCCACATCTTCTCTTATGCTTTTCATCTAAAATTTAACATCAAAAGTTTATTATTAAAGATTGTTCCCATGTTCATATAATGAATCTTTTTATGATTGACAAAGTTTATTCTGCTTGCTTTGATCTCAAGTAGCCCAATTTTAACTGTCTGCACTGTATTCAAATTCATATCCCCATAAAGTTCAACTTTACATTCGAGAGCACTGTCTGGCTGTTTTATGTAGTTCAAGAACCCCTTCCAAATTGGTATAAAGACCACAGACAGATGTCCTCATAAAATAACTTACTTTTTCCACCGTTAGTGTTTCATTATCCACCATTCTCATTATTGTTTCTAATTTTTCTATATGGAACAAATGTCGATCTGTATGGTTTTTTAAACTTTCTAATCTTTCCTATGAAAGAGAAAATATATAATTTAGTGACATCCTATAATCATTCAAAATATATAAATATCTTAAACAAAGAATTACAATAAAAAAGTTCATGTGTAAAGACTACTTTCCATTGCCTTAATATTCTTTATCATAAGTTTCTAATGAATAACAATGTGAATTTACTGGTATTATAAATTCTAGGAATAATTGATGGACTTATAAATAATAAACAGATAAAAATGAGTATAAAATTGTTAATAAATTTAGACTAGAAACTTAGACAATGCACTGCAATCTCTTTAAACAATAACGCAAGAGCCCTGGTTAAAAGACAGCATACAAGACGGAAAATGTTGATTTTCTACAACAATGCTAACATACTTCTCTTTCTGCTTTCTTTTTCTTGGATGGACCTTGCAATTGTTCTATTTCACTTTCAAATTGATCTAGTTGTAACTTTAATCCCTCTATCATTTTCTGAAAAATATAAATAAGATATATCACACTTCAATCACACTTTACTAAAGATAATCCCTTTTTTACTTGGGTAAGCAAATTATGGTATAATAGACTTCTTTGTTTCATTAACTCAAATGATGCATGTAAATTTCATACAGATCAGATAATAGCTTTTGTCAGTTAAACATTCACAAGTTTCAACAAAGGCCATAACTCTAGGCACAATTGATGGCAATTGCTCAAATTCCATGGACATCTTCATTTTACTAATTCCAATAATTATATATAAATTTCAGATCAAATGATAACTTTTGTCTTTAGAGTTAGAGCATAGTTTCAATAATTTGAATAATACATGTAAATTTCATACAGATCAGAAGATAACTATTGTGGTTAGAGCGTTCACATGTTTCAACAAAGTAAAACAAGGGACATGTCAGCCTATAAAAAGAATGTAAACCAATACAGTCAAAATTCTCTTTGGTTAATACTGTTAAAGACAAAATTCATACAAATATATATCATTGGATTCCAATCAAATAACAAATATTTAATTGGTCGATTTCCTTTTTCTTTGTCCGTTTGATCGTCTGTCCTGGAATTGGGTAGCAGTAAATTAATTTTCAGGAGGCAATATTCGTCAGTGGCTTATCTAATCACCGTTATCTTTTAACTAACTGAATGTGAGAATAAAATATTTTATGCATTGTCATACTTAATTGCACACAATTGGGTTTTAGAATACTTACTGATAACCAGTTTGTTGCATCTTCTTTCTCCTTTGTCTGAGGATCAACTTTGGATGCAGCACCTAAACCTTCTTTTGAGTAAGCTTTTGTTTTTGTTTCTCGCTCTACAACCTTAAATCTTTCCATTTGCTATTAACAAATAAATATCCACAATAATAAATCTCATCAAACAAAAGTTCTGCACAAAAAAAATATAGATCTGTATTTTAATCAAATTGATTATATAATTAGAAAAAAAAACATGATGGGGATGTAATATTATAAATTTTCAAGAAATTTTTCATACTTCTAAAAAAAATCTACTTGAGACAGCTACTTCATTTTATGATAAAAAAAACACCAAAAAACAGCACTTACTGTTTCTATAAGCTTCCGATGGTCTAAAAGGGCACTTTTGTCCTTTATATCGTTGCTGGCACACCATGATTTTATCTGATCTCTTTGTCGCTAAAATAAGAAATATGTCAATGAATGGAGAGTATGGACAAGAATGTTCAAAATTCCCTGAAAATTCCATTAAAATCTGCCAATTATACAATTATATTTTAGTTATTTGTGACAAGGCTTACAAAGAAAGAAAAGAATTCCCAGTTTTATCAGATTGTATGAAAACTTTTGGAGACAAGCAAGCGTCTCAAAATTTGAAAATAGTTCTGTTTCATAACAATCCCCCCAAATTTCAAAATATATCTCAGAAACTGCAGTCTATAGAAGACTATAAGGCTAAATCTGAAAATAACCATGACATATCATTGTACTACACTAATTCTCCTTTACATAGTTCTCATACTGTAGCTATGAAACTTGTATTCATGAAAGTTTTTCTAAAATACAAAACCTGTTTAATTTTAAGGTCATAATAGACACAGGCAATATCTATAAATAAAGAATGACAAACTATAATTTTCACTCATAGATTTCTATGACAGGGGTAGTTATTCAATGAAACATCAATAACCAGATGTGAGCCAAACTGAACACTTTGACCATAACCGAAGCCTATAAAGAACAAACAAGATTTCATAACAAAATCAAGATATGTCATCCTTTCAATATAAATTTCAGAGGGAGAAAAATGGGGTTTAACGACCACGCTACACAAACTAGGTAATTTCGGGACTAATTCTATACAGTGATTAGCTTGTACAGAAAAAACCTGAGATTGCGACCATACTCCTTGTAACGTACAAGTGGGATGTCAATAATAACAGACCTTGAGATTTACAAATGTAATGTGAATGCTTTAACCCAATGGGCCACCCAAACCCCCTGAACTTGGGAAAAATAGGTTAATAATGCTATAAAGATATCATAACATTTGGGTTAGCATTTTAAATCAATAGGCACTTTCAACGACAGATTGGGTGATTGACAAGAGCAACACCAATATAAAATGTGGGTGTGTAAAAATTAATAAGATTTACATGTAAAACTAAAGGAGGCAAGTCTGTAACTAAATATCACCCACAGTCTTCAACAATGCAAACACAACTTATTGGTTAATCTAAATCAACTTTGATGTTGTTATCTTACAGTGAAAATACAGGTTTCTGATATACAATATTTAAGACATAATGATAAATTTTTAAATTGCCAGAATACTTTTGAGCACCATTTGTATTAAAGTGACTCGATGAATGAGAGAATACTATCAGTTAGACTGCCATTCAATTTTCACTCCTTGTATATTTCGCCGAACGGATTAGAAAATTTACAGTAAAAACAGTTCAAGCGATTGTCTGATATGCATTCATATTACATTATATGTCCATTTCTAGATGCCAAAAAATACAGAACAAAAACCTTAACATAGTCGATGGAAGAATAGATACTACGACACATGTACGTGTAATGGTTATGACAGATACATAGCCTATCATTAAACCTTTTATGTTCTTTCAAATGCTTAAGAATTATTACAAGAAGAATTGTTCAGGACCTGGGTCAATAATTGGTGTACAAAATTAAATCATTGGTACAGCTTTGGTCAGCAGCTAGTAAAATCACATGTTTACCAATTTGTGAAAACATGTCTTGATTATCGAAATAATAATAGGTACCTGTAATTTCTTTATTTCCCGTTTCAGATCAGTTTCATATTTTTCTTTTTGATTTAAACTTGCAGAATTTTGCTAAAAGAAAAAATTACATTGAATAAGAGATAACTTTAAAGATTGTATTACAAATAATGTTAAACAGATTATTAATATGCAAGATATTAATCTGACGACTTACGATTGGAGTCTTAAGACAATTAAAACAATGTAAGCTTATAATATATAATTAAAATTAGTTCACTTGTTGCAGTTTAGGATGTTACTGTCTACTTTGACATACTAATACAATACCATAATCAAAAGAAGAGTATATTTGATATTTCTGTGATATATCACAATATTTAAACCCCTTTCAACACAGTCAGTCACTTAAACTGAAATTAATAGAACACATCAATTATTACCTACCTTGTTCCATATATCTTCAAATGTTTCTACACCCTCCTGAACTTTTTTAAGGCATCTATCAATTTCACCTAAAATGAAAAATTCATAATGACGTACTAAAAAAAATATTTGTCCAAATAAATATGTAATGAAATGGGGTCTGCCTGCATCTTCCTTTCCTGCACCAGCTGTTTGCAATGAGGAAAATTTTGCCATGACAGATACCTAACAGTGAGCGAGACAGCCTTCTCTTAATCTCGATTTCCAAATGTGGGCTCTGGGGCCTTCATAACTGTTAATGGTATAAACTAGACCCCTATTACAAGTCTTGAAAATCACAAAGCACTTTCAAGGCCAAGACTTGGTTTGAACCTGAGAACTTATTCATGACATCACCATCCCTGGTGGATCACTGTCAAAAAATGACAAGTTACCAAATGATTTTCAACCTGGCAACAATTTTCCATAAAACATTCTATTTTTATGCAAGAGCTAAATCTGCCTAATATTCTAGGTCTTTCTTGAGATTGAGACCTGAAAATTTTATCGAAATTATTAATTAGACATTCATTATCTTATCCAGACCATAATGAACTCTCAATGTCAACACTTGCCTTTGATATTGACTGGATTAGAATCCTGTATGCTGCTTAACTCTTATTGATAATCAAATTAAAAAAATGGATAATCGAGATTATACTTTGAATCATACTACTGACGTTAGTTATGATGATCAAGGTTAGGCGGAAATTTCCATCGCTTAAATCTTGGTTCATAGTGGATCAATTTGAATGAAATTTTCAGCAAATTAACTTTAAATTATGTACGGTAGTTTTTAACTATTGTAGTGAGAACTGTCAACTCTCTAATCTCCTATAATTTAACTTTAAAAGTTGGGCTTCTAGAATCTAAGTTAACTCTTCATAGATAACTAGTAATTAATCATACATTCATGAAATGATTCTGTATATTCTCAAACAGTGTGAAGAGCAGAATACTGACAAAATACTTTCAATTAATTGTCATTTTTGCTTACTTATTACCTACAAGAATGTGGCTAAAATTGTTGAGATATATTGTGATGGGCTTGTTTTTAGCAATCTGATTAAAATACAAATCCTACATGTATTTCGTTTCATTTTTTACAGTTCAAAATTTCTTTTTACTTGTCTTCACAACACTAGAATCTAGAAGAGTTGCAATGTAACTCATGTTCTGGTTGAAGCGAGGGATTACCCAATGAAACAGTCAATCTCCATGTGGTGTAGGTCACTTGTATAAATAAATGAAAAGAAGTATAGATTTGTATTTTAATCAGATTGTGATTTTAGCTATGATTTGATGCCATTAGTTTCACTTGGCAAACTTAATTTCTTTATCATGAATGCATGTAACATAAGTTAATTTCATACTATTAGCACTAATTGATGATACCCAGTCCAATGGGGTGAAACAACTTCCGTTAATCTGCAAATATTGTCACTCGGTAATATACTCGGTATTAATAAAGGACTGTTTTATCGAAATTGATATGAACATTCATATTACAGTGAGTGTATTAGTCATTGTGAATTGCAATGTTTCTTTACTTCTTGTGAGATGAGGTTTCTTATCTAACAACTGATGAACATTAAGGTATGTATTTTATGGCTTACCGCTACTTTATAATTATAAGGGTTTCAACTGAATATAAAATCTACAGTCTAAAAATAATAGTAGATCTGATCTATAGCTTATAGATCTATTTATGTTCAAATTTTCCTAATCTGTTATAGATAGATGGCCATGTCTAGTTTACTCGTCCTTTCAAACATGCTGTCCTATTAATAGTTACCGGTACCATAAGCTAATGAATAACTTGCACAGTAAATAAATGTCTATCTGGAATTTGACTTATAATCCAGACATTATAATCACTGTTTACTTATTCTTGTATACACTTCCTCTCAAGTTTCAAGCCAGATAGCAAAAAAACTAAAATGAAAAGAGTCTATGGATGCAGTGACAGATACAGGGCTACAACTGTCACCAAACAGATGGTAGAAAATTAACTAGAAATAATGCTATTATTATTATTTAAACTTGGCACTGGATATCGTTCAGATAGAAAGTGTTCTAATATTCTGTCCCAAATATATCAAAAGAAGACATGTTTATATCATTACTTGGTAAAATGTAGCTGACATTTTGTTTATGATGTTACGATGAGTATGACATCATATCCATCATCTTGTGGATTCAGGTCTACCTCCATCTATTATTGTGACTACACAACACATGCATGTCAAAATTGATTCATGTTTCATGTGAATGTCTTGCATCATTATAATACCATAAAAACATATTAGCATAAAGACAATCTGGCTGAAAACGAAAGATTGCATGCATATTCAATAGTTTGAAAGTTAAATCTGGAAGGCCCGAAATTTGGAAATTACCCAGCGAAGGAAAAGTGTGATTTCTTTTCCAGAAAACAGATTCCAATTCAGATATAAGCAGCTAATATTCTCACCTTGCAGCTTCCGCTTGTCAGCCATAGCTAAGAAAACATATGTTTCGATATATAGTGCATGCTATGGTGGATAAACTATATCCGAAATATTAATTGCAGGGCTTAAAACAAGGGGGAATCCTTTCTCATATGACAAATAGCTAAACAAAATGGCTGAAACGGATAATCGACCTTCACAAAAAATAGAACATCCGCGTCAGAAAAATAGTGCAAGGAGCTGTTTAGATTCTTTTATAGCATATGGCTTATTTTGCAATTGATAAGTGGACTTTTGTGAATAGAAGATGTATCACATTGTAAATTATGTGATAAGACATTTAAATTATTCTACGAAATCGATCAGATAGTTCGGTAGATTATTCCTCTGCAAATTACCAAACCGGAAATATCGCATACGCATGACGAGAGATTCCTTGAAATGTTTACAAAATTTACATGCCTGTCAATGATTGAAATTGAGTTATGATTAATTGTTGTAACAAATTAATCAGAGAGATTGTGTGATGCAACTGTTTTTAGGTAACTATTTGATCAATTGTTAGGTGAAGCGTTGAGCATTACCTATAACAACACCTGTTATTTCTCTATTTAACTGGACAAAACTAAATCGGTTCTGTTGAGTCACTCAGTTCTCTCTCAGTAACAGTAAGCTCTGACTGACTCTTCAATGTCTTCATGTTTATAATTCTTTCAATAGCATTTTTATTTCATAATGTAATAATGTTTTTTTTAAAAATTCACTTCTGGTAGTATTTAGAGCAGCCACAGGAGTGAATGTGGCAAATTCTCCAGTGTAAGAGTAAGAGGACGGTTAAAATATGCGTACTTTACCTTTCTGGATGATTTTAAGTTCAGATAACCGACACCAACAAGATAAAGGTGTGAAATAACATTAATCATTTAGTTACTTAGCTTTAACACCTCTATGTCCCTTGTGGAACTTGTATTAAAAGCAAAGTTCAATTATAGTCACCTGATACATACACAATGACATGTACTATATTAAAGTCTCTGGATTTTTTAAAACTTGTCCTGTGGGATTAATTAAAAAAGATTTACGATTTGTATTTACTAATTTAGCCTAGGTGACTTAGCTGTTGGTGGGTGTAGTATAATGGCCTTCATCTATGATTATACATATAAGCCACATACAACACGTGGCTGAAAACACGTCTAGATGTTGATAACATTTATTAATCTTTAAAAAAAAATGTGAATTAATTAATTGAAGTCACTAAAATTAAATTTTGCTCTGATTCTGATCATAAAAGAGAAACGGAGAAAACAGATATAAAGACCTAATAAAGTAGTGAATTCCTTTTTTGATCATAATGCTGAATGGCCTATATTCTCCCATCTGACACTGAATGAAACTCAACTTGAGACTTTAAAAATTGTCAAATTTCTTTCAAATAAAAATACAAACCGAACTTGATGATATAAATAAAACTATTAACTTTAAAGCGACTATCCTGATAAGAACAGCGTCTCAAAAATTAAAGTCCGAGTATTTATGGAATTTAAGGACCAAAATATAGCGGCATGGTGTATTTGCATTGTCTCAAAATTTCAGTTCAAAATATTGAGTCGTTTGGATGTGGACGTCAACACTGCTTATCCGGACACGTAACCCTTTTAAGATTTTGGGTTAATTTTTCATTGGGTGACCCGATAATCGATTCCCGTTTCTTGAGAGGTCTATACAATGAATGACCCATGTACTGTACTTGATAACCAAAGGTAAATTTCACCTACATATTATTTTTATAGGAAAAAGTCAGGTTTTATCCAGATTCTGTATAATACAACGGTCTCCATTTCCAGGTGAAGACTGTCAGGTTTAAGTTATTTACAAGCGTATCACAAATATCGGGTTAGTTGGTCGGCCTTAGGTAATGGGTTTTAAGTTATTTTAAAACAAAATTAAGCAGTTGTATTCCCCAAAAAGTTATCGGGATTGGTCCTTTAACGTTCATGATTTGAGATTTGGAATTTTTTTTCATTTAGAAAATATTAACTTGGTTAGTGAATCTTTTGTTTTAAAGATACATTACCAGAAAGGTATTTATTGGCTGGTTATTTCCAATAAAAGTATGGCAATTTTTGTATATATCGACAGTAGAAATATCCAGTCTTACATTTATTAGAAAAATACTGAATTTTCTGAAAAATACTCAAATGTTTTTAGAAATTACAGACATGTCTCTAACTGTAGTTTTATTTCTAAAATATTGGAGAAATTTATTACTTCTCAGATAAGGCCCATATAGATGGTGAGAGTTTAATGTGCATACAATTTCACAGTAACGAAGCAGCTTTAACCCGGGTTTCAAATGATATTTTAATGGAAATTTAAAGTAGAAAATGTACATTTTCAATTATATTTATCTGCTGCTTTCGATGTGATGGATCTTTCTATTCCTTTACTTAAGGCTTGATTTTAAATTCAGTATTGTGGCTCTGCAATTAAATCATTTAGAATTAGAAAGCTATTTTGTGGGTAGAAAAACAGTGTATTTTAGTTAATTGTAAATTGTTGTCTGAATCTGTTTTACACAGGGGTTCTGTTCTTGGTGCGATTTTATTTATCCTTTATATGTCACTATTATTGTAGGTGATATTGTCAGAAAATATGGTCTCACCCTCAGCTTTCATTTGTATGCTGATGATACTCAATTAATTACATCAGACTACATTTAAAGCCCAAAACTTTACAACTAGTATCTTATGGTCAGCGCTCTTTTAATTATCAAGCACCTGTTTTATGGAATAATCTACCAATCTCTATATTCTTTTTAAAAAAAACCCAACTTAAAACACATTTATTTAATCTGATTTTTAACTAACTCTGTATACAATCGTTAACATGTCCATAATCTTGTTTATTTATGATTTTGTCGCTTTGTAAAGGGCTCCCCAAGATGTCATATGAAAGTCATTGAAAGGTATACTATAAATATACTGTAATAATAATATAAAATTTCTAACACATGCACTTTAGATCATAAGATTTTACATTTTTTTGCTTTTCAGCTAAATTCAAGTAAATTGTTATGGCTCAAAAGAATGCTTTGGATCTTGATCTCAGTCTAACTGGTTCACAAATATCTGCGGGACTGTCATCTGGAAAACGTCCTCGATCAGCTCAACAGCCAAAACGATCCTCTCCTGGCATTGAGCCAAGGAAAAACAAGGTAGGCCTGTGTTTGTAATTTATTCAAGAATCTGGTAATATTATCAATATAGCCTGTTTATTTCTTATGCATTAGATAGAGAAGAAACGTTGTGCATGAGAGGAGTTAAAATTCTGTTTGTTCTTTGTTTGTACTTAATTAGAATTTTCAACCCTGAAATGGGAAAAATGAGTTACCTTTCTTTTAGGTAGAAAAGAAACTTAAGTTTCATGTGAGGAGTTATTCCTAGTTTCTGTTTGTTGTACAAATTGAAATTTCCACCCTTATGAATGGGGAATAATCTGCACTTGCTGACAGGCCTCAATTTGAATATGTACCGGTAGTAAATTTTCTAATGATAGTTTGTTAAGTGTATTAAATTAATATGATTTATTTGTAGACAAGTAGTTTAAGAGAAAGATCAGGTAGCATAGGAGAATTAAGTAAACGAAAACCATCACCAGGTAATTATATTTTATTCAGGATATTTACAATTTCATGGCGTGAACTGAAATCCAACCAAATACACATTGAAGTACACATAAAAGAATACTTTACAGTTGAAATTTGATGAAGAGTTAACAGTATATGTCCACAAGATAATGTGGGCTTATAATAATAATGATAATTTTGTTTAATCAGTAGGCAGATCATATCTATTGATATAAATAACATTTGAACATATATAAGAGTGATGTTTCAAGCAATTCTGGTTTTAACATTATAAATATATAAATATTAAATAATTTTCGAATATAGAGATAGTATGAATCACAATATTAATATGGAGCAATGATAAATAATTATTCTATTTACTGTTTAATAGCTTTAATGCTTTATTAGATAACAGGATAACGAAAAATGATCATACATTTTTTTGAAAATTAATTAGGCCTGTGACTTTTGGTTTTATCTGCTGTTATTAGTGCTATTTTTGAACTTCAACAAAACTATTATTTCAGGTTTATCTACTCCATTATCAAGCTACAGAAGTGAGCAAAGTGATATTTCGTCTGTCAGTAAAAATGCTCTTAGTATTCGAGGTAGAACAAAAAGGTAAATTAAATTGAAAGATAACAACATGCACAATTTTGAAGTATTGGTATCTGCTTCTAAAAAATCATTACAAATTACAAGACATTTAAAATTTTGCATCACTGCTAGGTCTCTGGTGCCCATTTCACTAAACTGTGTAAGTATAGGATGTTTGTATTTAAGCAATTTAGTGAAATAGGTTCCCTTAGATTTTTTAAAAGACTTGTATAATATGACTGCTATTATCAGCATCACTGTGCTTTATTTTCTCAACAATTTTTGATTGTTCAGCAGTTTGTTTCTTAATTTATCACAATTTTCTCATATCATATATTATCTCATGTGAGATAAAAGATATATCAGAATTGTGTAACTTGATGCATTAATTAATGTTTTGAAACTATGATCATTTGTTTGCAACATGTTTGGACAATGAATATTGTAAACTGCAGTGACTTAATAATAATACTCTTATAATTAAACAATAGTTAATTACTTACAAGATTTAGAGACCAATGAACAAGATATTAAATGATAAAATTAAAGCCCTAGAAAGGTAATTATGTAAGCTTACTTTACATTTATATGGATGCTTTATTTTTCAGTAATGATGATTTCCTTGCATTATTTGAAAATTCACCTCAACCCAAGATAAAGAAACCTGCCACAGCATCAACAGTTAGTAATCATAGTAAAAAATCTCTCAAAAATTCTTCTAAATTGATCTGGGACAATCAAGTAAGTATGATATATTACAAATAGCTTATATTATATAGCACTTTTCTTTGAATGATCACACCATTACAAATTTGTAAAAAGGGGGGTTGGGTGGCCAAATGGTTAGCTCATGCCCGCACACTCTATCATAAGGTCTGTCATTGAGTCAGCTGGCGTGGTTTCGATGTCCCAGCTGTATGTGACAAGGAGTAGGGTTCTCTCTCCAACCTCTGTTTTCTTTGGGTCCTCTGGTTTCCCCACACTGCTAAATGCTTCTACACACAAGCAAATTATTGAAATAATATTGAACACTGTGTTAGTCCCTAAATGACTTAGTTTGTGTTGAGCGGACATTAAACCCCCATTTCTCTCTCTATTTTAGTAAACGAACCGTAGTGTTAATGTTATTTAACTCAAAAAATTACTTAAATTAAAAATTTTCATCAAATAGATTCCCCCATTTGGACACAGTCCTTTAGGGATGATTGATTTAATGATTTTTCTTTTCAGACGTTAAAAGGAAAGCATATTACTAATAGCTCCAGAAATAAGCCTGGACCTGAGTCTGATCGCTCAGAGCCACATAATATATTTCATCCACAGATAGACAATGATAGTAGCTCTGAAGAAATTGAAGATATAGAAGAAAGCCTTTCTCGTTCCATTAATAAATTGCAAACTCTCCAGAATCAATTGTCAGGGATCAATAATAATGCTACTGAAGATGCTAAAATTACTAAGACATCTCCAAGACAATCCGCACCAGTTAGCAGTGGTATTGCCAATAATATGACCTCACAAGGATTGTCTCCAAAAAATAAAGGCCCTTTATCAAAAATCGAAAAGTCTTACCAAAATATCAATCACAAGGCTCCAGTTAATCAAGTTCCTAAAACAAGTGATAAACATGTAGGTTTAAATGTAGCGGAAGATTATATTCAATCTTTAAACACAGCTGCAACCAAAATTCAAAAATGGTATCGACGCCATGATGTCCGCCAAAAAGCTAGTTCAGCAGCTGTACGGAGACTACTTAGTCAGAAACATAAAGAAAAGATAGAAGAAAGGAACCATGATGTAAAATTATCACTCTCTGAGAAACAAATAGAAGAAAAGAAAATCGAAGAAAGAAAGAAAGTAAGAGAAGAAAAAGCTCGTATAGCCAGGAAACAAGCAATACAGGTACCAGAAAATTTTGTATTTATTATACTAGGGATGACAATGAAAATTTCAAACTTCTTGTATCCCCCCAAGTTTATTATTTCTGGAAAGGGGCTTTAAAATCCTTTCCAAAAAGCCCAAGATGAACACAATAGGACTAATATTAAGGAAGTTACTGCTAATTAACCATTAGAAATTAACGACCCTTTTCGTATAAGAACAATGAAGGAAACGTGCGGCCTTCAACGTTTGAAAAAAAACACAAAAAAGGACATAACTTTTTTATTTTTTTTAAATATCTCCCTCAAATTTGCAGGAGAGTTAGAACCTACACTGCTTCACTTAAAGGCCCAATAATAACACGATAATTGATGGGGAAGTCTGATGTGACGATCATAGAAAAATCCGACATGGCGGCTGCAACAGCAATTTTTCCGGTCGGTCAAAAATATTTACGCATGATTTCGATGAATCTTTAGGATAATGGGGAGAAATGCATAATAAATAACACTGACCAAGGAAAATGGAATTGGTACCATGTAACTATCCGATTTTTGATGATGAACTCAGTGCAAAATTTTAACTTAAAAATTTTGTGCAAGAATGAAATGACCTAGAAAAAAAATTCGAAAACGAGGCTACAGAGCTAGCAGTTAATTCTATATTTAGCACAATTTCAGCCGCAGATCCGTACGAATTGTCCGGTGAATAGCGCATGAATAGACCATACGCAAAATGGTAGCCATATTCCAGGACACACGTTCGAGGACGATAATGACGTTACGCGAAATCTGTGTTATCAGCGTACCTAATTATACCAAACATTCTATTGCCCAGAAACTTGCAAAAATATTTCTGCCATAAGTATGTGTTAGTTTGTTGTCATTTACAGGCTGCTTTTACAGGTATCATCTTGAAACTTTGAATGCTTATTTTTTGCACCCTAAGGAACATCCCTATCGTTTGGGGTGTATGCCCACCCCCCAGGTACAGTGCCACGCCCATTTTCTTTTTGTGTGTCTGTGTATTGACTACAGGCCACAATTTTTAATCGATCGTCTTGAAAACATTTTTATACTTATTCTGTATACCCTAAGACTCACCTTTATTAATTTTGGTGCATGCCCGATCCCCTGGGACAGAGCCACGCCCTATGTTTGTGTGTCTTGTGTTTCGCCTACAGAGCGCAATTCTTAACATATCCTTTTCAAACTTTGCGTACCTATTCCTTATACCCTAAGGATGACCCCTATTGTTTTTTGTGATTGCCCAACCCCCAGGGGCAGAGTCATACCCATTTTTACTTTGTGTCTATGTGTGTTGCCTACAGGCCTAGCCTTCTTGACAAAGTACCATATCAATCAAAGCAGGAATGTGGAAGTATGTTTTAGCGTTAGCGTTATGTTTAACTTTGAAACTGACTTATAAATGAATGTTATTTTTTTTTTTAGGATCTACAAAAGAAAAGGGAAGAAAATAAAGAAGTAGTAAAGAAAAAAGCTGAATTAGAAATCTCATATTTACAAGCAAATGGAAAACTAAGGAAAACTCCATCTAACACTAGTTTAAATAGTAAGAAGAAGAGTTCTCCAGTTAACCCTCTATCACCCTCTTCTAGTCGAACTGAAAAATCTGAGGCAACACTTACAAATGGTAATGTTCACTCAGCTGTAGATGAAATATTTCAGGTAAATAAATATAATGGTTTTGTTATTGAGAAAAAACCTCACCATTTGCATTATTTTCAATATGAGTCTCAGTTCTGGGAAAAAAATGAAATCGAAGGCCTAACACCAGTTGCATTATTTTCAATATGAGTCTCTGTTTGTGAAAAGAATGAAATCAAAGGATAGGGTATAATTAAATGAATAAATTAGTGGTGTCTATCCGCATGTATTAAGCAAATTCTATCATAAATTAAACATTACTTTCAAATAACTTCCATGATTAAAATACGCAATATACAAAATAAATATTTTGTAATTGGATTCAATTTTATATTTCTTTAATTTTCTAGTCAGGACCATTTTCACCAAGATCAAGAAATTCTGGTGGAGCTGAAAATGTGACACCTAAATCAACTGCCAGGAAAAGTCCTAGTCAAGCTGCAACTCAGAGCACGTTAAATGATCTGTTTGATACTCTGAGAAAACTTGAAGCAGAGGAGCATTTAGTAACACCAAGACCTGAAAAGAAAAAAAATACATGGAGTAAGGACATACACAACATTTAAAAAATTAACCTTTTGTTAAATGATTTTGTTATAATGTAAATAATTAATAAATAATTAAATGGAATTGGTGAAAGTAATTGTTTGAAAAATATGCTGCTTAAATAGTATATGAAACTCTGAATCTGAGGTTATTTGGTAAAATGATCATTTTAGAAAATATTTTTAACTGATTAAAACATTTGGAAAGCTATTGCCCTTTCACTCAATCTGTTTGTTTACACATTTCAAATAGTACTTGATGTTTCACTCTTTTCAGTGGATGAAATTACTAAAGATGATGATACTGATGACAGCAAGGAATTTAATCTCACAGCTGAAAATTTATCAAAATTGGGACGTACTAAGGATGGTCTTGGTAAAAGTGGTTTCCTAACAGATGATAAATTAAAGAGTATAATCACATTCTTAGATGAAGTTCAAGTTAGCGACCGAATTAGTGTTATTGATTCTGTAAGGTTGCACACATTATTTTATAATTAATTTTGTTTGTACTGATCGTATTATTACATTTTTACAGCTTGAATACTGAATGTTAGTTGTTCTAAATTCTCTCAAATATGAACTTTCCCATCAAACTTCATGTTCAAATTTTATTGATGGTGCTAAAAACTCAATATCCTAAAAAAATTGATTAGTGTTTAATTAATATTATAAATTTGAAATTGCAGACAACCTCCACTTATACTTTATGCAAATTTTATTTCTGAGGTACATTTGTTACTTTTGTAATTTTCAAAATTAAACAGAACCAGTCATAATAATAAAGTAGGATTTTACTTTTGTTATAGGAATTAAATAAGATTAATGAAGATTTACAGAAACCAGCCATTTTAGTACCAGACGGAGAAGAAATCGCTCATATGGAACAAGCTCAAGCTGTGGCTAGTGAAGTTACAAACACTGTTTTATCACAAAGATTAGAATTAGATGAAAAGAAACGAACAGTACATATGTTACAGAAGGCACTGGTAAAATATTTATGTGGAACCTTTAAGTCTGACAAAATGTTCACACATTAAAACTTGTTTTTCAATAAACTATAATAAATTTTGAAGTAATTCAAAATTAGATGTGGAGAAGATCATAAACTAGATGGGGATCACATGGCTAAGTGGGTAAGATGTTGACTCAATAGCGTGGAGATCGGGTGTTCGATCCCTGTATATGTCTACATTTTTTTTTTAGAATCAACAAAGAGAATTAACTGTAAGGCATGCAAAGGAAACAGAGAAAGAAATGACAAAGCGGTTAGATTTTCAGAAAGATGAATATGAAGAAGCTATCAAGCGTCATTTATCTTTCATTGATCAGGTATGTTCTAACTTTCAGCTAAACCTGAAGTTGGATTAACGGAGGCTCTGAGTCAGAGAGAGACCTATGGCATCTCCACAATGTTGTGTTGGGGTGTTTATTCTATGATTGTCCTGGATTGGTTTTATTTATCAAGAGTCCATCAAAACAAACATCCATCTTGAAGTTCACCCAATCCCAGAATGCCTTAGGGCTAAAGCCTTTTATTAAGAAGGGAAATAACTATGTATACCATAATGGTTTTAAGAAGGATTCAGACCACATTTAATCTATTAGTATTAATCTTCTTTGTTAAAATAGAATAGTGAGGAAGTAATAGGGGCTACATATGACAGTACATGTGACATTTAAGGGCGTTGAGCAGTCAAAAATGCACATTTTAAAGTTAGCACTGTAATATTTGTTGATATGATATGACATTTTTTGTTATTTTGGGTGATAAACTTCTTATTGTTCACCAAAAATTACCAATTTTATTTACCATTTTATTTTCCAAACTTGGATTTTCACCTTCAAACAAGATTTTGCGATTTTTTTTTAAATTCATTGAATAAGTCCACAACAAGTTCTAAAATACAACAATTCGAACATAAAAATCATTTGATACATTCAAAAATTGTAGTTTTCGACCATCAAAACATGAAATTCCGCCATGTTCCAGTTGTGATACATGGTAGACCTGGATAATCGTGTCTTGGGGCGAATTACTTCAGACTTCATATTTAGATAGACCCTAACGATCCAGTGTGAAACTACTGCTGGATACGATCATGATTGTTTACAGCGGATGGTGTGAATGTTGTGTATGATGTCATAATTTATTCAAGAACTGATCTAGGTGTGGTCACCTTCTCGCTTGCTATGAATAGTGGGTTTTTCTCATTTTGAGTGTACCTCCATTATTACACAACAAACAGTTGGACTGTTATGTGTCTGCTGGATTATTTTACACAAGGAACTGTGCAAAGGCTTAATAAGATTGGTATTGTACACTACTCAATGCCATTAAGTCTTAAACTAATGATGTTTTCATAATATTTGTTGTAATTTATTGTTTAGCAGTATATCACTGGTATTTTTGTTTTAGTTGATTGATGATAAAAAGAACTTAAGTGAGAAATGTGAAACATTAGTTAAAGAATTAAAAACTGTGGATAAAAAATATCAAGACAAGATTAAGAATTTAGATGAAAATCATAGTTTAGAAATTTCCAAACTAAAAGATATTCATGCAGCAGCTGAGAAACTTCGAAGAGAAAAATGGATTGAAGATAAAACAAAGAAAATTAAGGTGAATTTATGTGATATTTTATTCAAGTTTGCTAAACAAACATACATATACAATTTCATTTTGACCAATCAAATCCTAATACTAATGATGCCAGTGTTCCAAAAATCTGGTTTACGTGTTATTGTGACCAATAACCGATAACATAATAACAGGTCGGCCCATTTCAGAGACTAGGTTAAACTGAATGATTGAGTTAGAAGTTGCCATGAATAGGCATTCATACCCTGAAAAGCTTATATAATGGCTAAGAGATCAATTGTTTGTCTATGTAAGTTGGAGGCCATTGTGGCTTGGTAAGACCTTAGGTTGCTTATCTGTTGACCAAGAAAAGTTCATCAGGATGTTGGTGCAGGTCTACAGGATGGATGATGAGACGAGAAACTGGGGCGTCCATGTGCACATTAGAATGTACATAATATGTATGGCAGCTAGAATTGGGGCAGAACATGTAGGACGTTAAACCCCATTTCATTTCTTTGTAAGCCAGGATTGTGCATGACTTTGTTTGTATTCTGTTGTAATACTTTACTAAATTTTATTTTTCATTCACAAATAGTCAATAACATAATAATATATATATGTTTCCCTTAAACATTTTTTGTCCATATTAGTAAAATGTCAAAACTAAATTACTTCCATTTACTCTAGCAAACTATCAATTTATATGTACATGTATGTCGCGTCATTGATCGTCATAGATTAAATGAATCAGGTGTATTACATAATCAATGTGGTCTTGATCCTTAAAGTCTAATTCATCAATAATAAGAAAAAGTAGGAATGGGGTATTACTTTTAATATGTATTTTCTGTAGGAAATGACTGTAAAGGGTCTAGAACCAGAAATACAAAGATTAATAGCTAAACATAAATCTGAGATGAAGAAAGTGAAACAGATCCATGATGCTGAACTTCTTCATGCCGATGAACGAGCAGCACAGAGATATGTTAATATGACAGAAGAATTAAGAGATCAGTTAGCTAAAGAAAAAGAAGAAGCTTGTAGAAGAGAAAGAGAACTTGCTAAAGAAAGGTACATGGCTGTTAAAGATACTTTCTCACATACAAATTGTGATATATTTGGACTAAAAACATATTCAAACTTTTTAATCTATCCAAAGTTTGCTTCAAATCCTCACAAAACTTTGTTTTCCAGGGGAGATTCCACAAGCTATAGATTAACTGTTGTTACATGCCATGTATGTCAGCTCAATTCATTGTGGGAGGGTCCATTTTTCAGAAAGTATTTCTCATAAATTAGTGTCCATTTATCATACATATTGAGGCCTAAGTAAATTCTTAAATTATTTTCTGTCAACTTCTTTTACGGCTGTTGATTAATTGCAAAGCCTTTTGTATGGTGACTTCCCTTGATGTTCCCCAAACATAACCATTGTGTGTTTCTTTAACATTCACAGGTATGAGAAACAACTTCAACAAGAAGAGTTGGCTTATCAACAGCAAAGACGTAGATTATACACTGAAATACAAGAAGAAAAAGATCGTCTATCTACACAAGGAACTCGTCAAAGATCAGATTTAGAAACCTTAAAACGACAATTAGAAGATAGTCATAGACACGCTTTAGATGCCATGAAAACAGAATTTGAAAAATCTAGGGAGGAGCAAGAAAAACGCCATACTGTAAGTAAAATGATTAATACTTGACATATATATAATAATATTAAGGTAGATTGATCTTAATACATCATATAGTATAGTCTTGAATTGTTCTATGATAACGTAATTAGCATGTACCGGTAGTAGCCTGTAAGTCAAGGAAATTAATCAAGTCTTGTGAGATTGCATATCTTCATTGTTTGAAGATTGTGTTCATTATTATATAAGATATCCTACAATGTTACATCGAACCCTATAAAAAAAACAGTTCACAAATTTTGTCATAATCCTTTAGTAAGCCACTACGTACATGCAGACAAAAAAGGCTTTAAGTAGTAAAGTAAGGGTTTTTATATTTCCTGTTTTCTTTTGTTTATCTCTTCAATTTTATTCATTTATCAAATGGATATTTATTTGATTTTTCTTGACCATTATGATGCTGAAACGATTGTAATATTGGTCTATATTTAAAAGTATTTTATCCATTTCATGACAAAGAGGTGTATTAACCAACTTTTAGCTGTTGCATCCTGTTCTGGCATTATGTTTATATCTTCTCTTTGTTAAGTTTGTTCTGCTCTTTTTCACATCAGTTGCAACTATTTTTGTATCATTATTGTCTTATAGGGTGAAATACAAGATTTACAAGAAAGACTAAAATTAGAAAAAGAAGCATGGGAAGAGAACTATATGAAGAAACAGGAAACTTGGTTGATGCAGAAAGAAAGGGAATTAAAAGACAATGTGCGTCGGGATCGAGATAAAGAAATCGAACTGGTGATATCACGATTAGAAGAAGATGCTACATCATCAAGAGAAGAATGCGAGAGAACAGCAGAAAATAGAATCAAGTATGTATATTATTGATTGATGGATGGTACCTCCATTTTTTTCACAGCTTTTAATTTTAATTTTATTTCCATGTATTTTTTTCCACCAAAAAAAAAAATAGAAATATTTTTTTGATAATTTTTATAGTCAAATGAGCATGTAACATAAATGTTGGGTACCTTCCTTTTAATTCTTGCTGTTGAAATATAAGAAAGTTTCATTTATCGCAGCAGTATTTTATTCTGCTGAGAGGGTATAGACGCATGGTAAGGTATTCTCTCTCCATTTTTGTTCAACACCAATATGTTTGAAGGGCTTCTGTAAATATTTGAACTGCTTTCTTTCAATGAAGGAGATTCCGTGAAAAATATGATTGTGAAATGAGAGAATTGGAAAAATCTGAGAGACAGGCCATACAGAAATATAACCAAGTTAAGGTATTATATCATTTATTGTATTTACCCATTCCACCTACACTATTGCATTACTACATGTTTCAATAATAAGACTGATTAAATGGTGATATAACTGAAATTTCCATAACAATTTATCAAATTAAATGGTGATATATATTAAATTTATGATTTCTATGTCATTAATAGCCTGATTACTAAGGGAAAAATATATTGTTTTACTTTGTTTTTATAAACAGGCTGAATGTGTTATTTTATTTATATAAACAGGCTGAAATGGCAGAAGTTGAAGGAGAAAATGCTAGATTAAAAGTTGTGATTAAACAAAAAGACAGAGAAATAGCCGATACCAAAAAGGTATGTTAAAATATACTTTAAATTTTTACACTAGTGTTAAATTGTACAGATTTCTGAAATCTGATTATTATTCAAACTTATCGAGAAATATTGTTTTAGATTAATATTGACAGATACAATTTTTTATCATTGTACGTACATGATTAAATTTGTTTTACAGTTAATTGAAAAACTACAGGAAGAAAGAGGAAAAGTATCAGATATTATAAGACAAGAATTTGCAGATAGAATTGTTACAACAGAAGAAGAAAATAAAAGAATAAAAAATGACATATCAGAACTTAGAGCTAAACATCGCATAGAAATAGAAAAAACTAAAAACTTATCTGAAGAAATTCGCAAACAAAAAGATGAAGAATTGGATGAGGTGCATAAGAGGTAATTTGTACTATAATATAACATCAATTAAATTTAACCAGCCAGTGTCACCTATAATATTTCCTAAAAATATTTGATAGACTTCTTTTTAATGGGATTGAATGTAATTTTAATACTATTAAATCTAAGTATGCAGATTATCTATCACTGATATTTTGATTATATTTTTTCAATAATGAATTTGAGTATAACTTAGAGTTGATAACCTGTGATAATTGCGATATTGGGTCAATTCAAGTCCTGGGTTAAGGCGGTGTAGTCTTTAACACCAGTTAGATCAGTGTAACACTAGTGTAACTCAAAATCTCAGACCCCTACTATTGTGTATTTGATATCAATCCGAGTTAAGATGGATATATTTACACAATATGAATGAACACTAGGCATAGTGATTTATTTATTGTTACCCAAACACTAAATTATACCTTTATATATATTTTGAGATAGAAAAAAAAACAAGGAAAAATTATGAGACAATTAAGGAGTTTTGTTCAGTATTATTTCTCATTACATAAAAACTTTTAAGGTAATAATAGCTTTAAAATAGATGTTATCTAGTTAAATATAGCTCATTTATTACAACACTGGTTTAGGTTTAGTTTTAATGCTTAAAATAATCCATAGCCAAAACATAGACAAAAAAATGTTGATCTCATACCTGCTGATTTACAAGAGATTTTAGATAGGAAGGTTTCGACTGAATAATGATCAAATGAGATAACAAAAATTCAACATCGATCCTAGTTACTTAACTTCCTAGATTGGTTAGTTCCCCCCTATTACTTTTCTTTTGGTGTTTTTTTGTCGATGGCCAGCTCATGCAAATTGAATGTGTTAAAATGTACAGGAGATAAAAACAAAAGTGTAACGTTTAAAAATAACACTAGTATTATAGTTTTTTTTTCACCAGTGTTAATCAAGAGGCTCAGGTTAAGGCACTAAAAAGAACACCACTGCAACACACGTGTAACTCGGTACTTGAATTGACCAGAAAACACAAATAACGATCAGCAGGTTTATATCAATTAAGATACTAAATACGTCTGGACGTAATATATGCACACAATATATAGTACATATCAACCCTAATAAATACGAAGGGGGGGGGGGGGTAATTATTCTATTACATAATGTATGGTAACGGTATTCAAAAAATAATCTTTTTCCTTTTCATCTGCAGAGTAAAACAGGCCATTTTAAAGAAAGAAGATGTAGTTAGTCAGCTGCGACAACAATATCAAGCTGCCTTGAAGAGAGCAGATCATTTGGAAGGTCTGTTAGAACAGCAACGCAAACAACTATTAGCAGGAAAATAGAAGCACAAACTTAAATATTTATCAAACTAATTCTTATGATATCCATGATAAAAACATTATTCTCCCTCCAATGAAGAGATTAATTTATTAAAATTATTTTGTAGTTTTATAATATATTTTGTTATTTAAAAGGCAGAGATGCATTGAAATGGGATGTATCTTTTTATACTCCAAAGAATATCTACATGTATATCTTATTGCAATGTTTTGTTGGGATTTTAAGAATGTGAAAACAATGTGTTGATGTGATCAGAGCTGAAGGTTATTGTACAGCTAACTCCATTCATCTCTCATTAAAGTAAAAGTTAAACTAATTTAGTATCATAGCTAAAAAATCTGATTTTATGCCAAATTGAAAATAAACAGGGAAATTTTAAGTGAAGAAAGCATAACTGCTTTGAATAGAACATCAGATCTGATTTGATATCTCAAATGTTTAAAAGAGATTCCTTTAAAAAGAAGTCTGGATAATAACTATCAACAATTGGATAAGTTTGCAAAATTTATTTAGACTGCTACAAAGTGAAGTAAAATTTTCCTATAGATCTGACATAAGATCTTGTATGTACATTGAAAGTATAAACAATCAGTTTATTTGTAGTTTATGTATTGGGCAACATATCCATGAAATATGTGTGATATACAATTTTCTATAGTTATTTATCTAGGTTGTGAAATAAATTGTAATGAATATGTAATGGTGCCTTTTATCCACAGACGCGTATTAGTCTACATCAATGCAACAGTTTTGTAGCCATCCATAGGCTTTAATTTATAAGAAAAGTATCTTGAAATTGTCAATCCCATTATTCTTCAATATTAATATATCGTCGCTGTGCGTCGAAAACCCCGTAACCCAATTTTCACTACTTTTCAGGAGAGTGAAAAAACTTTCACAATTTTTTGGTTTGAGTGAAACTAACTCCAAAACCATTTAAATAAAAACAAAAAACGCTGTTTTAGCATACACCAAACAGATAACACAAACTCTTTTGTCGTTTTAAGGCAATGAGACTTATTGGGTTTTTGATCGTATTTTTTTGACCAAATTCTGAGATACGAGTTTTACGTGAATTTCTTTGCCAAAGTTTTACAATGTTTGGATGTTTTATGTTTATATACGAGATTTTGTTACAATATCGCAAATAACGTACTGTTATCTATCTACGGTAATACAGGCAAATATCTTAAATACACTTATATAATGGTACGAAATCATTTTTCAAAAATAATTTGACAGTTTGGACAGTGTTTTTGTCGATAAAGAGACATTTATGGGGGAATTCATCAGTAAAAAACAAACAAACAATAATTATTACTTAATAACAATTTAATTTCAAAAACATTAACAAAACTCAAATTCAACAGTAGGTTAAATTGCTAAGGAATAGGTAATAAAAGTTTTGAACGTCTTAAAGGAGCTAAATCGCTAATATTTGGGACCTAGAAATCGACAGTCTATTAGGCATGCTCTTGTCGTTTGGTACGACTTGTTGAATGTCTAGGCTCGTTCGTCGAGTCCCTTGTAACAAATGGTGCTGAAAACGATTATGGCGTCAATGGTAAAATATGTTGATTTTGTCTTAAATATTGAATATCAAAAGCCCATCTACTGTATTTCCCGTAAGATGACAACATGAGCGTTGATTTAAACTGACAAATAATTTGTTTTTTTAATGTCTAAGATTTTGGATGATATTGAGTTAGAGAATTAGTTACTTTAAAATGTTGCACGTGGTAATTTCATTAAGTTAATCATGGGGAAGGTGGTCGTAAAATGAATGATAATCTATTGGAATAACAGCTTTGAGTTGTTGTAAATGATCATATTTTGATTTCTTTATTGGTGGAGGGTTATTATAAGCTGATGGGATAATTTCCATGTTGAATGACGGGCCTGTGGCTGAGTTACGACGCCTGGGTAAATCCTTGTATTCGTCATCAAAATTTAGTTTAAATTGGATAATACCTGAAGGGAGATATTTTAATACTCTTAATTCGTGGACACAAGGATCGCCGACCCTGTTTCCTGGTCTTATCGTATCATAATATTTCAAATAACTAAAGTCCCTAAAAAACGTATGGGTTAAATATTTTACAACGTACGGTTGACTTGGTCTTGCCTGTTTAATTAATTCCACATAATTCGACGGCGAATAAATTGGCACTTTGCGAAATTTTCTTTCAAGTGTGCTGTGGACTGAGTCCACCTCCATTTGTGTATGTCCCTTTTCCAAGTATTTCTGGATTATGGTTATTCCGTTCTTAACAGCTGTATAAAGTAAAGCATTTGACACAGAAACGTTTCTGTTCTGATATCCGCAACCGTCACTAAACAAAATTATTTCTTCAATTCCAGGTTCAATTAAGGTTTCAATATAATGTTGGATACATGTTGCAAAATTGTGTGAAGATAATCCACCTTCTCCCTCATGCCAAAAATAGCAATGGACATCTCTGGTAGCTAAATTGTGTGTTGTGAAATTGTGACAAGCTAGCTTGGTTTTGTAGTAGACGGCACTAGCTTGGATTGAGGGACAAATTAAGACAGACTGTAAATCCATTGTAGACACCTTTATTTTACTATTTTCAATTGCTCGCTCTTTGTCTCGAACCTTTTCGTTTCGTGCTTTTGTTTTCCTATCAACATGTACAGCAAAATCACCATCTGTAACATTTCCTGTACCATGGCCAACGCAAGTATCACACTGGTCCTTTTTAGGGTGGAATAGGGATAGATTCATTTCATCAAATAATTTTATTAACACCTTTCGACTCACCGCTAATTTTCCCTGAACTTCACAATCTTGTAGGTAAACACGATGGAGTTCGGAGAAGGAAGTAAATAACGGTTCTAAATACTGCTTAGTTGTCGTAGCTCGACAATAATGTGAAGGCATTTTAGGTAATTGTGTAAGAAATTGTCGAGCATAAGAGTTTTGAAGTGATACTTTTGGGGTTTTCTGTTGTTTATCGCATTCTTCTACTGGTACACCATGTTCATTTATAGATTTCAACCATTCGTAAACAGTGTATTCGCCAATTCCGAGAGTCGACAGAAAAAGATTTTTACAAACCGGTAATCGCTGATGACCATTTTTCAGAAAATATCTGAATGTAAATTTTCTCCGGCTATTTTCCCCGACTGTAGTTAAAGTATTACACTGATCTACAAGATTGGTTACATAAATTTTCTTTTCACTCCAATCCATGTTATGCCAGAAAGATTTGAAAATTTCTACCCTGCTATTATCAGTTATCAATCCACATTTTCTTGACTTTTCACATTTACGACTACAGTTCCGTGCCCCCAAAATCCTTTCCTCTCTTTCAGCACAAAACCTTTTTCTTCCGTCTACCTTTGCTATTCCTTTATATGGCTTTCCCTCCATACGTAATTTCTTGTTTTTGTTTCTTTGCCATTTGCTTGGATCAGACATTCCTCTTTTGGATCTCACACCTTCATTTTGAGTGTCGACAACTTCTTCATGATCTACCTGAATTAAATTTATTCCAACATCCTCATTGCCACTTCTATCAACATCCCCATGACTTCCATCAACATCCCAATGACTTGTATCAACATCCCCGTGACTTTCATCGACATCCCCGTGACTTCCATCACCATCCCCATGACTTCTAGCAATATCCCCTCGACTTCTAGCAACATCCCCATGACTTTCATCAACATTCCCATGACTTTTAGCAACATCCCCATGACTTCTAGCAACATCCCCATGACTTCCATCAACATCCCCATGACTTCTAGCAACATCCCCATGACTTCTAGCAACATCCCCATGACTTCTAGCAACATCTCTATGACTTCTAGCAACATCCCCATGACTTTTAATACCACCCACATGACTTCTATCAACATGACTTTTCTCAACCTCTTTATGACTTCTATCAACATATTTATGATTTTTATTAACATCCCGATGACTTCTATCAACATCTCCATGACTTAGAGTACCGCCAACATTACCGCCAACGTGATTTCTCTCAACATCCCCACTACTTCGATCAACAGGACTTCTGTCAACATCCTCATGACTTCTATTAACAAGACTGCTATTAACATGACTTCTATTAACAGGACTGCTATCAAAATGACTTTTATTAACAGGACCGCTATCAACATGACTTTTATTAACAGGACTGCTATTAACAGGACTGCTATTAACATGACTTCTATTAACATCTGTATAACTTCTATTACCATTTCCATGACTTCTATTAACATCACCATGACTTTTATCGACATCTTTTCCACCATTAACAATACCTTCAATTGTATCATATTTATTAACTCTTCTATCTCTAGCCTTATCTATTTTATTTGTAACATTTCTCTCAGTTCTTTTATTGTCTGCTTCATAAACAACACTCTCCGTTCTATCACCAAGCTTTAAAACGTTTCTAAAACTAGACTTAACACAGCTTTTAACAAAAATCTTGTTCTTCGCCACATGCCTAGCTTTGTGTTTTTTATGCGATATAAATGTTTCTTCATCTGTGCTCTCTGAATCTGAATTATACCGCCGTAACATTTTCTTGTCTGGTGCCCAGTCTGGATCAGAAACAGTATCTAATTCTGAATCAGATTCACTAAAGCTATCAAATACCACCCGTTGTTGTATATCAGAATCTTTCATTTCATTTATTACAAAGTCGGGTGTGGTAATTGCTGGACTGTGTATAGCAGGCGTCAAAGTGGAACAGTGTCTGCTACTGGATCCGTGGTCACACATGCCATTGCCAGGAATATCAAAACCTTTGCTCACCATAGGCCTACCTATCTTCTCCAGTGCAAGTTGAAGGAGTTGTTTTCCTCTAGATGACATTATACTGTGGTATAGTCTCAGTGAATACCCTAAAACAAAACAAAAAACTTGATTAATCTCAATAGAAAAGAATGCGAAAAACTCGTATCTCACTAAACGTCCAAATTAGATTTAAAAGCCCATTATAGTGGAATGTGAAAAACTCGTATCTCACTAACAGACTAAAACAGAATTGAAAATAACGACTTTGTACTTTAAGAATTTGCATAATAATGAAGTAGATCAAAATTTGTTTGACTAATTATATCAGTAATGTAACAATATTCGCCCTTTTCTCGAGTAAATAGACATTTGGACATATTCAATAAGACGTTACGTCATTGAATATAATTGGATCACACAATTGCATTAAATTCGAAGCTTATATAAATCGATTAGTACGTTTATTCACAACTATAATACTTTAAAAATGATCTTCGAAAAAATGTATAAAGTAAACTTACCTTTTTTTCAATTATTTCATACGTTTACCAAGGCTTACAAACACGTGTGCCTACTTCTCGACGTAACATTCGAGATACGAGGATTTCGAAGTTAAAATTAAACACCAATCCAAATACGAGATTTTTTCACATGACCAATTTGAACATTTCTGATTGGATATTACGTTAGGTAATTTCGCACCTAGTGTATCGGTAGTTTATTGACCTCGACGTCACATAAAAATATTATCGCTAAAATCTGAGTTACGAGGTTTTCGACGCACAGCGACGATATGACTCAGAACAAATAAACAATGAAGAATTTGTCCCTCAAATATGATTTTTAAAGTGAACAGATTGGCTGTTTTTATATTAAAAGTAATGTAAAATGTATATTTATTGCTTGTATTTATTGTTTGTTTTACTAGTATTTTGAGGTGGACTTCCATATCTTGAATCTCACAATTTTGGAGGAGTGTCTTTTTAATGATATTTTGACACATGGTCTTGTAAAATAGACCATTTGACAACAGAACCTGTGATTTTAATATACACCCTTTTTTACCTACTTGTAAAAGGGTTTATACAAACTGAATAATTAAATGTGGCACTTTCTCTAGTTGAATTGTGAATGGTCAACAATACCATGATGACTATAATATCTTAATCCAGTTTATATTACTTCTGTTCATGCAGAAATTTTATTTCTTTTTTATTAGGGCATACTTGTAAAACTTAAGTTTATAATTCATTATTGTAATTTTATTTCTGTGATAGTAAAGAGTTTGTAATGTAATTTATAAATTGTATGGCAAACCAACTGTATTGGAGATACAGTACAAATTATATTAAGTCTGCAGATCTTAAATCATGAGAGCCAAATACACTATGATCATGAAGCAGACAATAATTGTAAGCTGTTATATGTTATGTATTATTACACAAAGTGCTTTTATGTCCATTAGAATCTTTGTTTAATTTCTTTATTTATTCTTTGATTTTTTTCATTATAAAGTTCAGATAAATCCATAGGAAAATAAATTATTATAACAGTAAATGGTTTTATTATGTTCATGTGTTACTTAAAAGGGGTAATTTTATGACGTAACATTATGTAAACATATTTGGTCCAATTTGAAACTTTGTCATTGGTTGTAAAGAAACTAGTCATTGGTTTGTAGTCGGACTACTGACCAATCAAAATTTACAACAACAATATCCAATCATTACAGCAGTGAGTAGTGGAATTACCTCTAATCAAACGGAACACTGCGAGGAGTGTGGCGTTTTACAGACAATTGGAAATAGAAAGGAGTGAAGTGGTGAAGGTAGGCCATTCTGGGACAGACATATGGTTTAATTATATTTCAATAGTGTGCTGGGGTCTTCAGCAGTGGGTAGAAA
Organism: Patella caerulea; assembly: GCA_036850965.1. Lineage (NCBI taxonomy): Eukaryota > Metazoa > Mollusca > Gastropoda > Patellidae > Patella > Patella caerulea. The sequence goes on along the minus strand of JAZGQO010000014.1, from coordinate 13,125,358 downwards.
CCCACAGGTGTAACCCGCGAAGTTTGACAGGTGACCCTACTCCTTATAATGTTCAAGCGAAGAATCGAAACCATGCCACTTGACTCAATGACAGATCGAACATGTAGATGTGCAGCCAGTATTACTATTGTTTAAAAGATAAGTTGCCAGGCAAAGAAATCCATTGGCCAGACAGCAGCTAAGTCGTCTGAACATTACGAGGTAAACATCTAGATGCTAACAAGGGTTTATATCTCTGGAAGTTATAAGAGAAAATGAGATAGGACACAAATATAAATTTCAGAAAGCTTACTGCATTATTCTAACAAAAAATATGATTGATAGACGGACATACATGTATGGCAGCAAAATATAACAACATTTAAATTTGTGACACAAACAGAACCGTAAGTATCTTTAATTAATAGTTTTTAACGTCACAACACAATATCAATACATATTTATATATTATTTGCACAATCCCACGTAATACACTTATTAAATTACAGGTACTTCACAAAATACAGTGAATAGAAGTAAAGTATTATTATAAATCTACTTTCTGTATACCCAAAATTTCAGGTTTTATAAATTCACTAAACCATACTAATAGGAAGACAACCCACTAATTCTGTTTACTTCAAAATAAGTGCCTATCATTATATCTATTGGTTGAACTTGCAAACAAATTGTATTTTCTTGATTAAAGAGTACATGAAATAATTTTCTGTGATCAAAATCTAAACAATGTCAGATTTAATTAAGGACAATTATTTTAAATAAGTAAACTTTAAAGAAATTATTTCATGCAAATTTACAATGTGACATAGAGTAACCTGCCTCACAAAATGGCTATTTAAAGCAATAATTAGCATACTGATAGGTACCTATTTCTTATCAACAGCAATCTAATTAAAATATAGATCTATATTTCGTTTCGTTTTTGTATACTTTCGATGGCCTACACTCATGTAGATCTAACAAGTTATAGTGGGAGCTCACGTTTTATGACGTCAGGTATCAAGCACGGCATGAAGCACGGGATATTTGACCCGATAACGTCAGTCATTCGATTAACCAATTAGCGACCGCCATGCTTTTTAAAATCTACTTTTGTTTTGTTTCGATTTCTATCCGCTGGTAATATTTACCCACAGTTCCACTCATGAAAAGGTCAAACGGTCGATTCGACAGACCATTTGATTGGCTGGCCCCTACTTTCAGGCATAACACGACTTAAATAACAAGTCTTCCAGATCCAAGAGTAGTAAAAACAAGTAAAAACAAAATTTTGAACTATAAAAAACAAAACGAAATTGGATCTGTGGTTTAATCAGACTGTATCAACAGCATCTACCAACAAAACCATTACTTCTAATCCTGATAATTTAACACAATACTGTTATATTAACACAATAAAATATTATAAACATTAACGAAAAAGGGATTTCAAAGAAACGGTGTGATATCAATCATGGCTAATTTTTAACAGATGTGAGCTTATTAGTAAAGAAAATTTTGTCAACGGAATGCAATTTGACTTCATAGATGTGTGTAAATATTGGAATGCAATTAAAACAAAGACATATATTTACAATAAAATTCACTGCATCATCAATACACATATTTACAAATAGTGGGTTTTCATTTCTCAAGACAAACATTTGTTCAGTAATTCAAGACACAATACATCATTAATCAGAAAAGGCCTTCTCCATGAGTTGGCGATATTTTGATTGGTGTGTCTGTAATCCTGATTGTGTGGTCCTTATTTTTTTCATCTTCAGTGGTTTATTTTACAATATCACATACCGTTAGGGGCTTCATAATTTTATAAGAATAAATATAACCATTTAAATTTACAACAATTAAACATTTACATTAATAGTAAAGTTAATACCCATATTTTATCCCTTACAATAATCCCTCTGTATAATTATTGACTTTATAAATTATAATCAATATTTACTTTATCTATGACTGATCATAGATTTTCTGGTCCATTAAATGTAACATGCTGTATGATTAACTGCCTTTGTCACAGAATGATGAACACAGACTTAATATGCTCTTTATTGGTCTGTTTTACCTATCATTGGCATTAAAGTTTATATTTATTGTAAACATTCAAGATTTCGACAATAGATACATCTTTTGTTTCAAAAAGAAAATTCATGGTATCCAGGAAGTTCAGTATGACTGTATTATAATATTATTGATATTACTCAAAATCTGGGTATATGACAATTTTCTTACCATATAAATGTAAACATTATTGATATCTTCTGATCTAATTTTAGATCCATACACTGTCAGTTTGTGAAATAATCATGTAGTTTCTTAAAAACTATTTTGGCTTGGTGAAGTATAATCTGCTATGAAAAGTCTTGAGTGGATATTCATATGTTGGCCAAAAGCCCCTAAGCTCAACATAGGTTAAACAATATTAGCCCTAGATGATAAGATATATTATTTATGATTAATGTAATGAATTGAGATTTAATTTAGAAATGCCAATGTTTGATTGAGATAAAATTTCCTACATAGATTATGACCTCTTTCTTCAGACTCTTTGTATCTCAAATAATTTCACATTTGTATCATACCAAACAGGAGGATCCACATTTCTGAAAGACATAACAGCAAAAATCCAACTAGTTCATTATAGAGAATTGATCATAAACTTATTTATCATTTGGTGTATATTAAATAACAATTATGTAATAATCATTTTGACATTTGTATTGACTTTAAATTTCTTATAAGACATATTAATAAAAATAAACAATACCTGAGGTAAATGACTCCCCATAAGTAAGTTCTGAACCACATTGTTGTTCCACTGTTGGCCTGGTATTTACGTATAAGTATAGGGTGAGGTACTGGTAATAAACCTACTAATGTACCATGTTGTAAAAACTTCAATATCTCACTTTCATCAGTTAGACCTCTATTAAAACACAGGAATAGAATAATTAGAATAATATATCAAAACTGAAGACTTGGTGTGACCAGGGCCCTGATTCACGAAATCTTAACTAAAAATAAAATCCAGATTTTAGGAGATACTTCAGTTTTGATTAGCTAAGCACTAAAATCAATCTAATAATAATATTATCCAATCAAATAGCTAAAATTTGGATTTAATCTTAGTTAAAATTTTGTGAAAAAGGCACCAGGTGGTTAAAAGTAAAATTTTTAACAATAATAAGCACATTAAACTAAAAAGATCAAACATTTTGTTCAAGTTGTCTAGATTTTGTGGCTCAGTGAATATGGCACTCACTCTCAAGCATGAGTTCCCATCTTTGATCCTGTTATTGACCAACAAAGCTCCTTAGGATTGTCCAGTCTGATTTCTAATTGCCAGTGGTGCAGGACAGAAGGCATGGCAAGGAAAATACAATGGTTCATTGTTGTTCTTGTTTAGCATGCACATAAAAAAGAATCCTTGATGTTGGAATTTGAGAGTTAATAACAGCCATAAAAGTTGCAAACTGAAAAGATTAAAATATACATACTTATCTATACAAATCTTCTCTACTTGAGGTACAAGAACTTGTAACATTCTCATAATAGTCTGTAAGGGTAATTTCTGTTTCCATGACTGAACCTGTTAATAAAAAAATTAAAACTTAAAGTACACAAACACTGTATGCTATGCACTACAATAATAACAAGCTTGTATTAAATTTTTCATAGATTGTAGTTTGAATTAAGAATATGTCTCGTGGTTTAATAATTCCAGTTAATCAGTGGTTACCATGCAAGATATGCCCACATTTTGCAAGAGATAGGTAGAGAACAAGCTAAAAACAAAAGCGATTTTACATTCAATCAGGGAACATAATCTAGAAAGTAATGGTCTATAAATGCGCAAATATCAAAAGGGACTGAGATCTTTTAAGGGTCATGAAAATCGGAAAAAATTGTGACCTCCAGAGGGTCAACAAACTTCATATTACATACTTTTACACAATTTTGCATCCAAAGATCAGCCATTTTGTCGGGCAGTTTAATTTCCATTTTTTTAAAATTCAAATTAAACCTTCAGTATGGTGGAAGACAATAATTCACTTAAGCTGAAATCATCAAGTCACATCAGAGATTTCTGAGAAGGGATTAGCTGCCAATAAAAAAAGAGCACCCAAATGATATTTGAGTAAGCATTTGCTATGTGTAAAATAATAAATAACTACAAACCCATTCTGGTGAAGCCACCCAGTTACCAGCAGATGATGTAGCACGTTTAAGTGGTAATCTAGCAACTGTTTCAGATGGTCCAACAGTACTAGCTACACTATCAGTTGGACTAGCTGGTGGTGTTGGCTGAAAATACAAAGTTAAACATACAACATTACTAATAAGAGGTAAAACCAGAGTTGGGATTTCGCCCGTATATTCCGGACTTGTCCGAATTTTTTTTCCAAACGCACAATATTGTCCGACCGGGAATATGCCCAATCGGACATCAAGACATAGTGAATAATATTCAAAATTCCAAAATTAATATAGTGTACTGAGAGTATAACTACCACTAAACCCCATAATCGTTGACAATAGGCAAGATTAATTAGGTAATTAAGTGATCAACGTATTTATCGTGTTATACCGTCAATAAACCTACCTAGATTAACTACTTAATCTGCCTTGATTGATTGACTTAATCCTTTGTCGGACAATTCACCAACCTAATCTTAAACAGAAGTCATTGCTTTCCCTTTGTCGGACTATTCATCAATCCAATAAGAGTGATTATAATTTTAATTCACCTGTTTACCTCGTGGTCTTCAATTGTCGGGAATTTTAATCGCATTGATTTGAGCCGACAGCATCTATCAACTAATCATAGATGTCACATATCGTAAGAGTATATTATTTTATAACACCTTAATTCATTTTGTCTACGATATCCTTTACGTCTTTTAAGAATCCATATATAAATTCTCATCCACAGTGGCACTTTCCCATGATCTCGAGCGCCGCACGAATATTGCTTAACATGTTAGGCAGTGCTTACTATGAAGCTGTGTGCTGTAAGTCACGTACGCCATAGCGGCAATACGCTGAAGTCAGCTATGCCTTTTGTCATCACTACAAGTATTATTTCGATTGCTTTTCTTTCATTTGCTGCCGTGTTCTTAATTCTATTACGCATGGATTTGAATATTTTGTTGACATTTTATAAAGAAAAAACGATGTTCTGACATCACAAACTATTCTTATTTCGGAAGTTCGGCATTCATTTGCTGCCACGTAAATGTAAAGGAATATTACGGTTGTGAATTTTATGCCGAAGCAGGATCGACAAGCTTTCATTCAATGTATTACGAAAATGCTTAATTTTGTACGACATTTACTGACATACATTTGAATGCCGTACGGGAATTAGGTGTGAAAAATAGCGAGGTTCACCAATTTTTATTACGTACGGGATTTGAATATTTTGTTGACATGTGATTTTTAATTGTGGTATGAATTGAATATCGTACGGGAATTAAATATGAAAAATAGCGAGGTTCACCTACTTTTGTTATGTACGTGATTTGAATATTTTGACATGTGACTTTTAATTGTGGTATGAATTCGTCTGCTTAAATAATGATAAGAGTTATGCCCCTTTATTTTCGGTAAAATGTCCGACACAAAAAATTTTGAAATCCCAACTCTGGGTAAAACCCCCCTCCATCTACTACTAATTTACAAAACAGGGGCTAGGCTCAATTCGAGTCACTCACTCACTCAGAGTTCAAGATGGGGTTTATTAAATTGTCAGCAGAGAATCTTTCTATATTCATCAGCACAAAAAAGATTTGAGTTTGCACAACATATACAGAATGTAGTCACACTGTATAAATATTCTTCATCTTTGAAATGGGTACATCGTTATCTCATGTTTATTGGTAAACTTACCAAACTTGGTGTTTTCTCTAGTTTAGGTTTAATATCACTCTCTGCTTTACTTGTATCTTCTACAGGATCTTGTATTTCATTAACAGGTTGAATACTCTGTGCTACACCTGTTTCAGCTATTTCCTTTAATGTTGGTGGTTTATGATTTTCATCAGGAGCCGATTTCTCTGTCATTTTATCCAAACCTGAAATAATGAAATACAATTACTATTTTTGTCATTATAATCAACATTTTCTATAAATATGAATATCATAAGGTTGGAATCTTTCCTTAATTCAGTTTCTTTTCTTTACTGGAATAAATAACAAAACCACTTACATGGAGTCGCAGCCAAAGATGTCTTGAGAGTACCTGGTTCAGCTTCTACAGCAGGTAATGCCCCTTCCATAGTTTGGGGATCCCTAGTATCTTGGGGAGGGGCAGCAAACTTCTTTCCTCTTTTGGTCATAGCTTTAGCTATAGCGGAATGGTCAACTGGTAGATTAGCTAGCTGATGGAATACGTTTCTCTTTCGTATAATAGTATAGACTAGGTTCGAGTTACCATCAAACTGATACTGTATAATGTTGTTAAAGACTTCCAACAAGAAAAATACTAAATGATGATTAGTAGGGCTGGCAAATAAAAACCATGGTGTGCTGAATGCCTGAAAAAAAGGAATCAATATCATATAGACATCACATCTACCCTGTAACTATGCTTATTTATCTGTGATCAAGTATCAATTGAAAATATATATACAATATGCATACTTTACAAAATACAATTTTACACAGTGCTTAAAGATAGTATAGGTTTCAAGGAGAAAGATATTAATAAAATGAAAAAAATTATGGCTACTGTATAGGGTGTATAACCAAATAAATACTTGAAATGGGGATTTAACATCCTACTTTTCTGCACAAACCTGGCACCCACACAACAGAAAACAACTAAGTATTATTTTACTTACCTCAAGAAGATGTAGTAATTTAGTACTAGCTACCATAGACAATGTCTTCAAATATGGTGAAACTGAAAACAAAAAGAGTAACTACATTAAGTCAATCATCGAAAGAGATAAAAACAAATGTCTACCACAAAAAAAATCATACAAGGTTTTAGATGTGATATTTAACTTGTAATTCACAATTCTTTCAAGAAATTGTACATATAAAGCTAATTTACCATTGACAATAATAGTGAGAAGACAGTCAAATAATGGCTGTAATCTTTGGTGACCTGTTGTAATAATCTTGTGGAAAACCTAAAATGATAAAAAAAAAACCTGGAAATTAATATGTAAAAGGAGTTTGATTGCAATATAACTTGACAGGATAAGATTTTTTTGTTATTTTATTCATATTGTGGGTGTACTTATAACTTTCAGTCCTGATACAAGTTTTTGCTGAAATGGTCACTTTATTTACTTATATAACTAAAGCAGCATAATCATGGAAATTATATACAGGGTGGGCCAAAAGAATATTACCCTATATGGGACTGATTGTGTAAAGGCAAATGATGAGTTCATTTATATTTTACTCTATACATTTAATATGCAAAATAAAATAAATAACTTACAATAATGAGGAAGTCGGCATGAGTGCCAGTAAAGATGGGAATATCCATGGGAACTCGAACAGAGTAAGGTTTGTTGAGACGAACACCAAAGTTTCTCTCACCACTCAACAATAACAATATAAATACCCCAATATGCATTAATCCTACTCTTGCTGTAAAAATATGATTACAATTAATAAACATTTGTATACCTGTAGTCAATTCCAACAGCACCCAATAAGCAATCAGATATGGAGAGAAGATATAGATAAGTGAAAAAAAAAATAATTTACATTATTTCACAATTATGTTAGTAATAAAATTAAGTCATTTTTGATGAGCTTTATCTAAATTTCAAAATTATAATCAAAAATATACTATTTAACAATTCCTGCTCAACAGTAGTACTAAACAGACTTTTAATTAAATTAGAAATTTTTTTATTTATCTTAACTTTTCGGGTTATAAGACTCATTCTCAGATAATTACATTAAATAATGCTGTGCAGGCTTCGCAATAATTTTAATTCTTAAAGGAGTGAGTATTGATAAATAAAGGGTTGAATTGTGTTGATCTGATGTATTTTTATTATTAGTGATTGGACAAGATCTATAGGTTACAATTAAATTTCCAATTACACTGTGTTAGTATCAGCTGACATAATATATAAATATTAGGTTTGTTAATTAGAATACTAAATCAGTTTACTCTCTCAATAAGAGAGAGAGAGAGAAATGGGGTTCAACTTCCACTCCTCACAAACTAGGTCGAAACTCAATGACAGATCTTGTGATTTCATGAACATCCAACTCACACTCTGTGAATAAGCTTGATCTATAGACACAAAATGTTTGATAAGAAGAAAGATAATTAAAAAAAGAAGTCAACCAAATTGACATTTTTATTTGTGACCCTATCCCAACAGTATTAAATAGTGTAAATCTTACATTGATCTGCTCGAGCATCATTAAGAAAATATAATATAGGTACCAACACATCCAATACATCACTACTCTTTAATACATAAAACATAAATTTCTGAAATAACAAACAATTATACATTATTAAATATTATTTGTATACATAGATTAGAAATAACGATTGAAACATTGCTATAATAAAAGATAGTTATTCTATTTAGGTAATCGGTGCATTCCCAAAACACTAACAAAGGATCAAGGGCATCAACCCATGGAGAAATTAAAAGAAACGCCTGTGCTCACACTGGGTTCCATTCCATTTCCCACCAGTGTGGGTTCCATTTCATTTCCCACCAGTGTATAAATTACAAATCAATCTAAAGGTAACTTTAGGTTTTAGAGTGCCTACAAGCAATCGTTGATGACAAACGGATGGATATTGGCGACCACAGTGGGGACGTATAAAAATGATGAAAATGCATTTTATCTTTATCGAAATATCCATGCGATTGTCAGCTTATTATAAAATTTAATGTTTAATAATTTATGGCTGCAGGAAGGAATTCTGATGGCTTTTATGTCTGTGTGCCACTGAATAATATGTATTTGATCATAAGCTTTAACAGATTATTACCTTATTAATATCACACATTTTCCAGAAGAGAACCAATAATTCTTGATGAAATTGAACCTTTTTTGTAGATCCAGGTAAATAAGTCTGTGTTAGTGGATTGTTCAATAAACGGGTTATTCCCTTCAGAATAAAACTGAAATCCTGGAAAAATTTAAACAGAGCAATAGTTTAATGGAAGTGAGTTAAACTATTTAAACTTTAAAGTAAAGTTCTTTGCCAGAATTTTCTATTACTTTCAACAAGAAAAGGAATGTAATTAAATTCATATTCAGATTAACCCAAGAATCAATCAATTATTAAATATCACATCATAGGCTTGAAAACCATTGTCTATAAGCTGCTTGAAAACCATTGCCTATAGGCTGGCTTGAAAACCATCTCAGCTTTTGCAGATATGTCTCAGATATTGCATATAAGTTAATATAACCTAACTTAAATATCCACTACCTCAGTACCGGTATAGCAAAATCATGTCAATCAACAAACAGGGCAAATGGGTAATACATATGTATTCAAATTGTGCATAACTCAAACCCTTTTGTATTTCTATTAAGGAGTTTATTATAAAACTCATCGATACCGGTATATAAATTTAAACCAGTCTGAAAAGTGAGGTTTTAATGTTCAATGTACAATACAATGATCATTTATCGTAGATTCTATTTTTATACTGTTCTTACCTCTTCTCTATGAATTCTGGATAAATAATTAACAAACAAATTATCTGGTCCCCCTGCCTGAAAAGGAATATTAGTAATTGTTAAAAAAATTGCAAATGAGTAATCTTAAATGGATTGAAGAGAACTTAAAACCTACATGGATCGAAGAGAACTTAAACTGTAAACGAATTGAATTTTAAAGCCTGATTGAGTCTAAAGGCTCATAAAGGCATTTTCCTTATTAAAATTTGACAAATATAAAGGAAGAAAGCTGTTTTTTGTGATTATAATATAGATACTTAAATCAAAGGCCAGTAGGTTAGACCGTTAGCACCCATCAAAAACTACTTACATCACTGTTTTGATCCATTGCTGTTCCACTACTGGTACCATCTACAGACACATTCTGATTACCAGAATTATCGTTTTCCATGGTAACACACAATACCTGTAGTGCTATCTCTACTAGTGGTTCACGGTGATCAGAAAACATTAGATGATTGTATGGAACACCATAGCCAACAGGATCATAGGAACATACCAAATTTAACATAGATGTAAACAATGGTAGAGCATGTCTGTAATAATAATCCCATTTCAATCAATTACATTATCCATTTAAAGCAGTAAAAAAAACAAAATCAATGTTCAAATTAGAAAATGACACAATAATTCAATGGCATAATACATTGAAAAAATCTCTCATTCGAAGTCTTTTCATTACATAAATTTACTGCATAATATATATCAACCCATGGTATTGGCAGAATATTCAGAATCAATTCTAGTATGACTATCTGATCCACAATCATGCCAATAATCAATATTATTACTTCTGATAATTACCTGATTTGGAATAATAAACATGCTAGAATAGATTACCAAGATCACTTCAAAGATAATCATAGCTACAATCAATTTTTTCCTCATCCCTAGTAGTAAGTTTAGTTATTAATGTTTTGTTTTTTTTCAGAGAAGTATTTATTCTTATACCTTTTACTAACTTTTAGACAATTAATGAATAACACGCTTATAACATAAACGCAAGATTATCTGATATAATCAAATATGGTTCTAGAAGCAGGATATATTTAAGAGTCCCTAATAAGGGATAGGATTACAAAGCAAAGGTTAATGTTGGTTAATTCACCACAAATCTACTTAATAACCTACATAACAGTTACAATTCCATACAGTTCTTTTGTCACCCCTTTACTTACCTATTTTCAGTTGACGAGAAGAACTGAATCCACTGATTAGGATGGGCATGGGCATCAGCTGCAAAAGACAACTCATTTCGTAAGTCCACTATTTTGATCGAAAGAACAGAGGTACAAAAAATTCTCAACAAATTCAATCAATCACCATTAATTACAAGGCATGAAAACATATAAACACAAATATGAATCAGATGAAAAAGCAGTATTCAGATTCACTCAGATTCAGAATATGACTAAAAACTAATGGCGACAAGCAATGTTATCAAACACAATGTCCATAAACTTAGTAAAGTCACAAAAGAAATAAAGTTTCAGTGACAGGAACATTTACTCCACAACATAGGGAAATAACTGTTTATAACTGGCAAATACTCAGTAAAATCAAATTGTAAAAGTAATCTCAAAAACTCAAGACCAGTAGAGTATTTACAAGGATTGTGGCTGGATAAAAAGACAAAAATGACTACCCAAAGATAACATGCCAGCATAATTATTTCTGTTAATAGCAGGCAGATGCACTGGGACGATGACACATTTTTCCAACAAAACATTTGGGCTTACATTAATCTAACAAAAAATTAAAAGCATCTACCATATTAAAAAGAGATTATAATCATTAAGTTTACACATATTATCCTACATTATTTAAACCAAAATTAGAATGAAATTACCTATTGGAGGAAGGTACATTGTTTCTGAGAAACAAGTCAGCAATAGTTTAAGAATTTCTGTACGGTTTTGATCATGATAACCATTATGTGCTGGAGAATGAGCAAATCCAACACCAGCTTCCCAAATATATTCACAACTATCTATAGAGTGCATGTCTTCGGGATTATCCTGCAAAATGAATAGGTTTATTAATATTCTTAATCTTTTAATAGGCTGAAAAATGTAGTCATTCTATTTACTAAGTATTAATCCATGAACATTTACCAGAACTAGGGTTTTATTTTAGCATACTCATACAGTTACGCCTGCATTCTGATCATTACTAGGCAATTGCCTGTTAATTGTGGTCTTTTAAATTAAGTATGTTAGTAAAACTACATGATGTAACAGACAACAGTGTTTAATTTACATATGATCTGATGATTTACTTACAGGTCCTGCCTTTCTGTTAGATGCAACTGTGAAATCTGGACAAAACAACAGATCCTGCAAATCAAATAAAGCATTTGTATTGTAATAAAAAGAAAATATCAAAATCAAACATAGAAGTTTTAGACTTTTTTCTTTTATATTTTGTTCATTGTGGCAAGTCATAGAATTATAACATCATTTCTACAAAATAATAAGGACAAACAGAATACATCTTTTGCTTTTAAAAAAAAATATAAACCATAGTGTATACAGAAATTGTTACCTATACTGCTACATACATGTATGTAACAATATGAACAATATAAAGATTGAAGACAATACTTACAGTGAGAGCACTAAGCAGAGACTGTGCCAATGGGGGACTCTCTGTCTGTAACACACAAGAAAGAAACAGTTCATAATTCTATGCAATACAATTACTGTTTATTATTGAGTTTAAACTAAGCTTCTTTAGCAAATGAAACTTATACTTTTATATATTGTAATTACTAGTAATATAGAGAGATTAAAAAAAAAATTGACAAACATGAATATAACTATATTTTTCTTACTAATTATTTAAATGAAAAATCATTTGCATGTAAAAATTATTTAAATTTCATATAAAATTAAAGCTACCTCTCCATCCTCAGAATGTCCAGGAAGAGTTGACCAAAAAAATCCTCTCCAATCAGGATCCTCAAATATATATGGAAGTATTCTAACAAGTAATCTCACACAATTCAAAACTAAAAGAAAAAAAAATCTAAATTATTCAGCACTAACAATAAATGAATAACAGTTCCTGGAATATTGATAGAATGTATATTACACACCTTCTTAATACACGTATCATCTCTAATAATCTATCATTACTGTACTGAAAGTTTCTCAATGAAGTACTGGGATCAAATATTTGTAGCTTACGTCATACAAGTATCTCACTATTTTAAAAAATTAAGTTAAAGTAAAGAAAGACTTTACCAGTTTGTTGTTCTCTTTGTGAAGGGCAGCCACTCTCTGCTGCTGCAACCAATTTTTCTACAGCTTTGTAACAGAATGTTGCTAAATTTGATGGTGATTCTTCTCTAAGAGCTCTTATTTCAGCTGCAGGTATTAAGGTAAATACATCTTGAACACATGTAACACTTTCAGACCAAAACTGTTCCCAAAACGCCTCATCATTCGCTTCTATTGGCTAAAAAAAAAACAAGAAGCAAGTGTTGAAATTAAGTTCATCTTCCCTGTTACTGATATTTTCATAGTTTCACTGAAGAACGAATATGTACAGCGATGAAATGTTACACATTGAACCATAAAGTATATATTTAATAAATTTTCCAACTTCTGACATTCTAAACTATAATATTTGATGCCCTTTAAATTTGATCAAAAAAGTATTTAACTGAGACACTGATTGACTAGAGTTGATCTGTTGATCCGCCATTTCAATCAATGATGGGACAAACTCTAATAATAGTAATAGTAAGGGCAGGAGGACTGTACTGCACACAAACAAAACTGAAAAGACATTGCAAGCAATAAACACCAATTATCAATTCAAGTGAATAGATCAAGACACCAGTTGCAATCATTCACTGCACTGTAGGACCTGAAAAACAAAGAAATGATTTCCAAGAAAGATGCACCTAGTCTTGAAGATGATTGTCTCTTAAATGGGATTTCTTGATAAGTGTTTACGTTCCTTTAAAGGTCTGAACAGTGATAAACCCATGTGTTGTACATGGTAACGAAAGGTAAATTTCACCTCTGGTTTTATCCAGACACCGCATAATACAGCATGGCACACTGGTCTCCATTTCCAAAATGGAGACAGACATATCACAAATACTGAGTTAGTTGATCGGTACTCATAAGGTAGTTCTTTTAGGAACTGTCTTTAAGCGGACGATGTCCACTGACAGTTCTTGTCCGGCCTTATATAGCTGCAAAAGGAATCTTTTCTTGCTAAACCCGACACATATTTATAATGATTCAACACTATTTTCAAGTAGAATTCTTCGATTGAAAACATAAACAAAATATGTTTGAACTGAACAACCATTTTGAGACCCGAACATGCGCAGATCGCATGTTCATTTAATCGCTAAATTCTAACCTGAGCATAGCGTGAATTATTATAAATTTGTGTCATATATAGTGAAAAATGTTTCCTTTTGGCGGAAAATACATACAGCCCGAGAACAGAGGTGGGGAAGAGTGGTATTTTATCGTATTTTCATACTGCAGCTAATTAAAGCCAGATAGGAACTATCAATGGACATCGCCCACTCAAAGAAAGACAGTTCCAAAAGGAACTACTCCTAAGGTACCGGTAGAGGATTTTAAGGGATTTTAAAACAAACTTTAAGGAGCTAAATCGCTTACATTTTGGACCAAGAAATTGACACAAGTGGGTCGCGGGTCGCAACGCATATAATAATGTAACATGAATGTTTATAAACTGATTCACATTCAATGGTTTCCTTTTTTATTCTAATTTCAAATCAGTTATGTTTGGCGAAATAAGTCTGCAGTCTCAATCAAACGCAAATTTCTAGCGTCTTGTTATTCCAGTCTACATACACTGTTTGATTTGGTGCAATGATTCTAGCCTCGTTCCTCGAGTATCTTGCTAGAGCTGGGGCTGAAACGCATAATGGTACACGATTCGTTTACCAATAGTAAAATGTTTATTTTGTCTTAAATATTGGATATCAGAAGCCCATCTTTTTCCGGTAAGATCGATCACAGCATCATCAATGTTGATTTGAATTGACAAATAATTTGTGTTTTCAATGTTGATATTGAGTTAGAGACTTAGCTACTTTAAGCAGTTTTATTCTCCAAAATATTATCAGGATTGGTCCTTTAAACTTAAACAGAAAATTAACAGATGGAGAGAAACGACTAGGGCTCAGGACTAGGAATAGGAAGTAAGATTAAGAATAATGTATACATGTACATGTAATTAGCAATAGCATTAATGATGTATGACGTATGTAGTACTTGATCCTTTACTTTAGTAGGTCTACTAGTAGGATAAAAAAAAAACAAGAAGAGGAAAATTCCATTATATTAATTATTATTATAGTTAGTATTCACAGACAAATGTTTGTCAATATTAAACTCATCATAAAGCTAATTGATAATCTACATTGTCAACATTGTGCATTCAGTCCAAAATCTATCTGTTTCATTTGTATAATCCTTTAGGCCTAGGCCTAGGCCTATCTTATTATTACGGTATATAATTATTGAAGCCACACTCACACTCGACTCACGGTCACAGTAATGAGTAATTTAGTATAGCCTAGGCCTAATTTAGTAAAACAAAAAAAATGAGAAGACCATTGAATAATTGATTGACTTGGTCTTGGACTCGTATTTTTTACAATGGTTAATGTTTTGAAGATATTACCTGTGTTTTTGTTGTAAGTTGTATGACAGCCTTCCGAAAATTTAATTTAGTGTCTGTATTTCCCATTTTTGTTGAATATCTGCATTTATTAGCAGACTGAAACACATAAAAACAGGAAATACGTCAATGGGTCCAACTCTAAACAAGGGGGATAACTACCATTTCTAAACGAGGATTAAGACTGGTATCTTTCTCGCATATAATAATCCATATAAATTCCTTTCTAAGACTTAGATCGACCCCTGCATTACCAAGAAAAACTTTCTTGATGTAAACACGCAAACCGCCTTGGTGGTATATCGATGGGACCATCTTCGAGCGCCACCAAAGCTAGTTGTTCTATGCACAGTGAATGTACTCTAACTTAACAGGTTTTGTCTAATTTTGTTTTAGCATCTCTGACGGTTTAAAAAAAAAAAAAAAAAAAAAAAAATCAAGAACATTATAGTTATAGGAAATGAATGGAATGGTGATTAACGCCACACTGTTCCGCTTCGACTGGGCTAATGAATGTTGGAATACACCATACAGTGTGCTATGAGGGAAAATTTGCCAGCAGTGGCACTATAATATGACCTACTCTGTATCGAATTCCAATGCACGCACGCCAATAATACAGTGGACCTCGGTTTTTGTCCTATCCGAACAACCAGACAGCTGTACTTGTCAGACCCTCCTTCTTGCACCACTGACAAACCCCGATGAACTTTTCCGTCCAATGCAGGAATCGAATACGCGACCTCTTCTTACTCTTAGCTACGAGAACGTTGATGTGCTTGTGTTTAGCTACGATTGGATGCTTTTAGCTTCACTTGGCAAACTTAATTTCTTTATCAATGCCTTTTACATCATAAAAGTAATGTAAATTTTTATAGGCCTACATATTAGAACGTTACACACTCTTGATTCTGTGTAATGAAGACATTTTACCGCCAAAGCTGGTTCGGGTGTTATTAGATGCCGAGTGGAGCATCCTTTGCTTATTCCACCCACAAAGTTTAAATCCGGATGCTAGGAACACTACAGGGGTATAATTCTAAATGCAACATAGAAAATTAATTAATATTGGCATGTGTATAGATTATTTATCTGTCTACGAGGTATATAGATAAAAAAAAACTTCGGTCACTCTTATTGTGTGCGCAGTGAACCTGCACTAACCAGATTTTGTTATATTTTTGGTAGGTTAGGCCTACATGTATATATCTGGAAACTGCAACATAAAAAGATTATCAAGAATAAGACAAAATTCTTATCTAAAAGGCTATCTCACTATCTGCTGTGGAAACTTTATGCATTTAATCCACTGACAATTTCTGACTTCTAACTTTTTACGTTCTATTTGATTTCGTACTTCAGACTTTCTACACGAAAAAATAAATAAACAGCTCTTCTCATATGTGTTATGTTTATACGGTTATTAAAGCTACAATTTCAAATTTTAAAGTTATATTTTTAAAATGTATTAAAATTAAGCCTTAAAATAGATGGTATCTATAAACAGTCCTACCTTGTTAAAGAGAGAGAGAGAGGGGGGGGGAAATGGGGTTTAACGTCCACTCAACACAAACTAGGTCATTTCGGGACTAACATATGGTTTCATTTTATTTCAATAATTCGCTTGCGCGTAGGGGTCTTTAGCAGTGGGAGGAAACCGGAGTGCCCGGCGGAAACCCACGAGGTTGAGAAGGCGCGCCTATCTCCATGTCTTATACGCTCACACCAGGGCTCTAAACCACAGCCGCAAGCCAGAGGTGACGGGCCAGAGGTGACGGGCCAGCTAGAGGTCGAAGCGCGGCACTCTAGACCACTAGGTCATCCCAACCCCCACCTTGTCAAAGAATAATCCTAATAATCCAATAATTCGCAGGATACGACTACATTTTCGAGAGATGGATAGAAAACAAGCTAAAAAGAAAGTGACTTTTCCTACAATCAAGAGCCATATTTCATAGTAACAATTCGATATGCTCGAATATCGAAAGGAACGAAGATCTTTAGGTTAGAAACATGAATTTCAAGTGTCATCAAAAACAGGCTCCACAACCTTGATATACCATATCATGATTCGCGTACAAGCGTCGACCATTTTGTCCGACAATTTGGGTTCGATTTTCACGAAATTCGAAGTCAATATTCATTACGGTGTAACTGTTTATATAGTAAGTAAAGTTGTTTATTTCAGTGACATGTATTATACAAAGAAGACATGTGACAATTAATATAAAATACTAACACCCGGCCCATTGGACCTATATGTCACTATTAATCTAGACTGGTAGCCAGTCTTCTCCACACACCAAAAATTGGCCAGTCCTCTCAAAAAAAAAAACCGAAAAAAAAACGTAATCTCTAGAGACTGGGCAAATAGAGCTTCATTCTCATCTAGTAGGTCAATCTGCATTATGTAGGTCGTGTGACGTCGTGCACGGGATTACTGCATTTGCACTGGCAAACTGGTGTAGGTGCGAGATGTTTGTTGTGGATAACAGTTATTGTTATTTAGTGATACTTTAACGATCTAAGAATTTTGTTGACGGACAATATCTGTCGAATGAACGGATACAACGTATGGGATGAGGTGAATGAACATAAATAATTACACACGACATCATTATAACAACTTAACGAAGCCAGTTCATGCGTATCGGGACGAAGCCGAATGGCGAATGGAAACAAAAACGTGACATCAGCCCGCAGACGGTTTCAGCATGACTCGGGGCTTGCTTGACAACTGTCAATCATTCCAAATAAGGAACAACGTAAAACAGGACAAGAAACGCCCATTTTATTGTGAAGCTCGCAAATTGTCCAGTCTCTGGTGCTGGTTACAGGTTTACTCAAATTTTTTTTATACAAATGGAAACGAAAGTGTTGGTTTACTAAAAATTACTACTTTCATATAAATCGAAATGTAAAATAAATAGAAGAGACTGGGCCAGTCTACTATTAATCATACATAAATTAAATCTAGCACATCGACGCGGTAGATTGTTCATTAGATATATTAATTTATCATTATCTTGCATTTGTGAGAATTATAAATCTGATATTGCTTCATTAAACCAGTATTGTCGCAGATCGCTATATAGCGGACAGCTTAAAATAAAATGTTTTTCATCTTCTGTACAATTATGTGCACACATTTGGCAGGTTCGATCTTCGAGCTTTTCACCTATAAACCGCCCGGTCTCAACACGAAGGGTAAAACACCGCATCAAAATTGCGCCAGAATGGACAGTTCATTTCTGGGTAGATTAAGGACTAAGTAATTTTCGGTTTTAAATTTATTTTTAAAGACGGCATAGGTCCTGAGTTTAGGGGAGTTGCTTAATTTAACATGCCATGACTCCGCTACATATGTCCACATCTTTGATTTTACAACATTGATATTTATTGACAGTTTATTGGTATAGTATCAGACAGATTGAATTTCTCGAATAACACTTTCATATCAGCACACCAGTTTTTATTAGAGGTAGCACAGCAGAAATCGTTTTCAAACACTTTCTTTGTCAGTCTATCGTCGTCTAGACTTAATAGTTTATTCCAGAGTTGAAACATTTTAATCCATATTCTTCGTGTGCATGGCATCCACCCAATATCGCCACTCATTCCTAACAAAGAGGTGAATCGGTGAACTCCTAGTAGAAATCGCATTGCCCTGTTTTGTATCATTTCAAGTGAGTTGTATGATTTTTATCCCCATATTGCTGCTCCATAGTCGGTAATAGGTACGACACAGGCCTCGTTTAATTTCGTAAATGTTTTAAAACCAAACTCTTTCAATGTGTAAAGTTTTGATATAACTGAACTCAGGGCTCGCCCAGCAGCAGTGCTTAGAGTATTGGCTGTGTTATCAAACTTACAGTGTTCTTGAAAAATAACACCTAAGGGAAACGGCGGCCATGACTTCGTGCGAACGGCACAACATGGCCTGCCAAGATGTTGTACCGGTAGTACTGGCCTGTAACACGCCCTGCAACAACATGTAAACCCGTTCTTCCAGCAACAGTGATGCCTCCCCACACCATAACAGAACCACCCCCAAATCGATCATGTCTGATGACGTTAACGTCTTGGAAGCGCTCGTTTCGACGACGCCGCACAACCTCCTACGTCTGTCCAAAAAATCAACAGTGAACCTTGACTCATCTGAAAACATCACATTGCCCCAGCGTCGATTATCCCAGTGTTGACGATCCCTACACCAACGACGTCTTGCCTGAATTTGGTGATCTCTCAAACAAGGGATCACGCGAGGACGTCGGGCGCGAAGGTGACCCCTATGCAGTCGATTCCGAATCGTCTGGCCACTCACTCTCACACCAGTGTCTGTTTGAAGACGAGCGCTGATCTGATTTGCTGTGATGACACGATTTCTCAAGGCCAAGGTACGGATAAATCGATCCTGGGCTTGAGTTGTCGCCCTTGGTCGACCTGAGCGTGGTCTGTCCTGTACAGATTGTGTATCACGGTATCTGGACCATATTATAGCCTGCTTATGACAGACTGAGAAACATTCATTGTCCGCGCCACAACCGCCTGTGTTGTGCCGATCTGTAGCATGCCAAGGGCACGTAACCTTTCATTTTGGGTAAGCTGACGCATATCAAAATTTGTTTTCTGGTCACTAAAACAATTAAACTGATGTTTCCACCCTGGAATTCAATGCCACAATGACTGTAACGTTCAAAGTGAGAGTCGTGCAAATCTTGGGTTGGACCCCCATGATGATCCCAAGCATCGCCTGCATTCCATGCGGTAGCTATTGGTGCGTTTGGGCGTCACATGTAACTGGAAATGTTTCTTCTGTTAGGTTCTATAGTGACTTTTTTCGTAGTCATTTGCATATTTTAGTATTATGCCCCCAAAATCAAATATCCCCTACTTTTTTTGAATAGTATATAATTATTGTGACAGTGAGAGGAAGCACAAGCTAAAAAAGGCAATTTTTCGTACAATCAGGCGCCATAATACGTTTTATTGGGAGTAACCACTGTATATAGATCAGTGAGAATAGCGGGTAAATTTAACCGTAATATATAATCCAACTGCGTGATGGGTTAACCCACGAGGTTATTAATTCATACCACGCTCATCCAAGCATACACATCCATGGACGCCCTGTTTATAAATTGCATTAGCTATGCGAGTTTGGTTCCACTTCTTTTTTTTTTTTTGTTTTAAAAATTCAAGAGATATATTATATATCTGATATTATCCAGGCGCGGATCCAGGGAGGTGAGGGGGGGGGGGGCGCACCCGGCGCACGCCCGCTCTTTTTTGTCGTGGCGAACAATTTGTAGCTCCATTATATTCTCGCGGGAAAGGAGAACAGCAATAGTTTAGGTTGGAAATCGTAATTTACAGTACTAGTATGAAATTAGTCCTTGTGGGCATTTTATCCACTCAAAAATCAGGGCCGGGTTTTGCACTCCCAAGTGGGTGCAGCACGCCTCCCCTTTCTGAAAATCCTGGATCCGCCCCTGTTATTAGATAACCCCTTAATATTTTACGAACTTAAAATTAGATGGAAGTCTAGACTTATCGGGGTCTCTATTAGGCCTAGTTATATTGTCTAATTAATAATTAGATAACATTTCAGGCCTAAAATAAGACCTGTAATAGTCAGATTTAGAGATATTGCGTAGGTTTAATGTATGTTTAATACTTTGGGTTTCCTTGGGCACGCACGTGTAGGCTACACGCGACGCATGAAGTTCATGAAGTAAAGAACACGTCTATACGGGTGTATATATTAGTAACTAGATAGAGTGACAAACTAGAAAACGCTTATACAAAGTTACGGACCAGTGTATTGGTTAATAATATGAATGGCATGTAAGATGTATAGCCATTGGTTAGAAGGGTAAATATAACCATCTTGACCCATTTAGTATTTCTCACTCAGACAGAGTTCGTGTAACGTGGTAGAGCTTTAAAGGAAACGAAATAATAGTATGTAATAGGCATCATCGTTATTATTTATAGTAGTATTTTAGGTAGATAGTTTGTTAGTTATGTATGTATATTTTGTTATATCTGTTTATACATGTCGTGTTCACTACTCTCTGCCATTCATCTGCACTGCAATTTTAGTTCTCTAACTTATCCTAGCTAAACCATACTGATTTTCTTTATATTGTCATTGTTATTTACGTAAGCGCGGGAATTTTTACACAAATGTTGTTTAATGACAATGATATCACTATTTAGTATTAGCGCTCTATCAGATTTGTATCTTGAAATAAATGACAACAGTCTAAATTTAAAATGTTATCTATATAATGTTTATAAATTATGTTTTTTTATACTGCTCTTAATGTTGAATATTATTAGACCTACTCTCAGTCTCACTGCAACTGCAAGGCCATGTGTGGATCTGGTTTGGGTTTCAATGCGGTGGATCTCGACCAATCACCCCCGCAAGAATGCATGATCACAAGTCTCAAGCCGGAACATGCCCCGACCCATGGGCATGGTCTTACTAATATACCTACTTAGTTTTGTACCGTGTCCACCATAAATTTTGTCGATAATATATAACCTAAATAGATAATTATGTTCAACTTCAGTATTGCTACTATGACATGTATTAGTATTAGATAAATTTCATACACATAGCAGAGGATCTAAATTTTTAACCCATAACTCAGTATTATTAATAATTAAAATTATTCATATTTCAAATTTAAAATACTATTAGTAGTATTTAGCCTATGCATTTCAATGACAGTGTTTATGTTTATCTTAATAATAGCCAGAATGTAAGACATAATTAAAGCCCCAATAACACTCTTGTTGTAACTGAAAAATATGTCCCAATCTTCATTCTGGTCAACAAATCGTATTATTTTAGAATATTCCAATTAAATTATGATATAAATTTCATCGTAACACACCTAATTTAAAAAATTGGAAAAATTCAACTAATTGATTTGAAAAGTCTAACGTAAACCTTTTCAAATGTGACTTGGATTTTAAAATATTTTCGAACCCTCTGGACAAATAAAATAGGTTGTAATGGATAATTTACACAACAGGTAGGACATTTAAACGTCTAGTACTTAGAATAAGGGTATTATTTATTTTCTGGAGCTACCAAGCCAGCAAGAATGTTATTGTCCCTTTAACATTAGTCTCGGTCACCCAGAACCCCCTACATGTAGTCTTCAATGTACGGAGGGTCTGGGTCGGTTCTCAATTGTTGACGAAAATTACTGGATAATCTACCACATAAAAAAACAAACTCCTGGTTATGCATGGGCAATGGAACCTTTTGGCTAAAGTCTGGGTAAGTGCTAGATCTTAAGAAGCCGGGCCGATTTTGCTAGATTCTATAAAACGAGTCTGAAATATATCCCACAATTCACTTGGCACATCTATTATTAGAAACAAAATAGATACGAGGAATAAAGCATGAATCGCGATGAAGAATTAAGAAGATTGTGAGAAGCCGTATGTCTGATTCAGAAAATTATCATTTCAAATTAAAACCTTTACAAACAAAATTTTAGAGAGTGTCATTGTTGACAAGCGAGATGTTTTGATAGATTCAGTACGTGGTAACTTAAAAGACTGGATAATCCAGACAATGACCTGCTTTCCGTCAAATTTTGAGGACCCATCCAGACTAATATTCGTAATAGACTAAATTAACATTTTTATACGCCCACATTTTCATGTGGACGTATTATGTCGTCGCCCCTGTCCGTCCGTCCACAATAATATTCGTAATAGACTAAATTAACATTTTTATACGCCCACATTTTCATGTGGACGTATTATGTCGTCGCCCCTGTCCGTCCGTCCACAATTTGTTTGTGGACTCTCTACAGGTCACAATTCTTATCCGATTTTGACGAAACTTGAAATATAGGTTTATCCCCAAAAGATCTCGGTTCCTTTCGATAATGGCATGTATCGGATCAAAACTTCATGGATTATGGCACCTGAGGTCACAATTTTGAACCGATTTTGATGAAACTTGACATGCATGTTTGTAACCCAAAGATCTTGGTTCCTTTCGATATTTGCGGCTATCGGAATGTAATTTCCTGAATTATGGCCCCTGATTGTCCGAAAAATCACCCTTTTTAGTTTGTGGTCCCTCTGGAAGTCACAATTATTATTCGATTTAAAAAAACGTTTGATTATATCACCGTTACACCCTAAGGAAGGTTGAGTTCGAATTTCGGGAAAATCGGACGAAAATTGCCATACAAAATGGCTGCCGTTTGTACGCGAATACTGTTAAAAAATGGTATATCAAGGTTGTGGACCCTGTGGAGGTCACAATTTTGATGAAACTTGAAATTCATGGTTATAACCCAAAGATCTTGCTTCCTTTCGATATTTGCGCATATCGGATCGTAACTTCCTGAATTATGGCCCCTGATTATACGTAAAATCGCCTTTTTTTTTAGCTTGGAGGTCACAATTATTATTCGATTTAAAAAACCGTTTGATTATATCACCGTTATACCCTAAGGGAGGTTGAGTTCGAATTTCGTGAAAATCGGACCAAAATTGCCATACAAAATGGCCGCTGTTTGTACGCGAAAAAATGGTATATCAAGGTTGTGGAACCTGTGGAGGTCACAATTTTGATTCGATTTTGATGAAACTTGAAATTCATGGTTATAACCCCAAGATCTTGCTTCCTTTCGATATTTGCGCATATCGGATCGTAACTTCCTGAATTATGGCCCCTGATTATACGCAAAATCGCCTTTTTTTTAGCTTGGAGGTCACAATTATTATCCGATTTAAAAAAATGTTTGATTATATTACCGTTACACCGTAAGGAAGGTTGAGTTCGAATTTCGGGAAAATCAGACCAAAATTGCCATACAAAATGGCCACCGTTTGTACGTGAATACTGTTAAAAAATGGTATATCAAGGTTGTGGACCCTGTAAAGGTCACAATTTTAATTTGATTTTGATGAAACTTGAAATTCATGGTTATAACCCAAAGATCTTGGTTCTTTTCGATATTTGCGAATATTGGAGCGTAACTTCCTGAATTATGGCCCCTGGTTATACGCAAAATCACCCTTTCTTTAGCTTGTGGTCCCTCTGGAGGTCACAATTATTATCCAATTTAAAAAAACGTTTGATTATATCATCGTTACACTGTAAGGAAGGTTGAGATTGAATTTCGTGAAAATCGGACCAAAATTGACAGACAAAATGGCCGTCGTTTGTACGCGAATACTGGTAAAAAAATGATATATCATGGTTGTGGACCCTGTATAGGTCACAATTTTAATTCGATTTTGATGAGGAAGGTTGAGTTCTAATTTCGTGAAAATTGCCGGACGAAATGGTCGCCGTTTGTACGCGAATAGTGTAAAAATATGGTATATCATGGTTGTGGACTCTCTACAGGTCACAATTCTTATCCGATTTTGATGAAAAGTCACATTTCTAGGTTGTGTACCGTCACACCATAATCATTGTCGGTTTCGAATTTCATTAATATCAGATTGGAACTGACCAACTAAATGGCTGCTCCCAATACAGTATGAAATACAGGACTTAAAGATGTAGGAAAAATCACTTTCGGTATTACTTGTTCTCTGTCCATCTCTCGAAAATGTGGGCGTATCCTGTCTGGCAGTGCCAGCCTATCTTAAAATCACTGCATGACTAGTGTATTCTATGGGCCTGGTCTGCACTATTTGTAATGTCCAAAGAAAAATAATCCCAAAAGTCAATGCAGAAATAATAAAAGATGCGGGATTCAAAAAAAAAAAACAACCCAAACCAAAAATTTGAAAAAAATACACTATAGGCTTGTCATGTAAATTAATGTCTAAATAATAATTTATATTTGAATCTAAAATGAAAACCTACAATAGGCAATCCACACTAAAATGTATCAGGAATCAGATTGGTTTTTTAACATTTCATTGAAAAAATAAGTGCTAGATAATCACTTAACTTGGATTCAATTGAAATAAAAAATGACACAATGTATATCAATTAGAATTTGCAAAACATAAAGATGACAGTATAGGCCGGGAATCGGACAATAAAATGATTTGTAACTGGCATTTGCCATAGATTGTAAAATGGTGGAAAGTTGCTGTCAAATTCAGACAAAAAAAGGTAAAGAGATTCTAAGAAGAGAAAATATAGAAAAAAAGAAAGTGTACCATTAACACTGGATTTTCAGTTCATCATATATCTTTGTCAATTCTGAATGAAATTTACAACTCATAAAAATTGTACTTTGTAAACCATGGATTAAATATACCTGTGTGTATTAAGTTGAAATACTTCTTTTATTTACAATAGTAAATTTAGGTACAAGGTCAGATTAAAGGATTTAGAAGTTAACTTAATTAAAGTTACATTTATGGGAGATTAGATAAAGACAAAGAGCTGGCACTTCTCACTATAAATACTAGTTAAAAACTATAGAATGTAATGGGAATTTGCTGAAAATTTTAGTAAAATTGATCCACTCTGAACCGACAATTTAGCGATTGTATTTTCATCATTACTAAAGTCGGTACGATAAAAAACATACTCTCAATTATCCATTTCATGATTTAATCATGAATGAAAGTTGAGCAGCAAATCCGGATCCTAATTCAATAAATATTGCAGGCTAGTGATCAAATTCCATGCACACTGTGCAAGGCAGATTTAGCTTTTGCATATAATGTATGTTAATATAAATAATTATCTATGCAGTATAATGTTTTAGGGTTTAATATATAACCTAATAATTATATTTATTGTTCTTGTTGGATCTTTAAAATATGTGATATAGCTTATGTAGATTGTAATTTGAGTAACCGGGTTAGCAATGTACATAAACTTGATATTGCTATCACTGATTATTGCAGTTCAATCCAGTTATTTCTTGTAACTGATCTAATTTTTGAATTTCCCTCCTCTTCTTTCAGCCTTGAGTGCAGCCACACTTTTTATACGCCTACATTTGGTTGTATATTGTCGTCGTCCCCATTCGCCCGTTGGTCTGGCGTCCACAATCAATTGTGGTCTTGAGACGAGCAAGTATTGATTTTCATTGAATTTTGATAACTGAACAGCTAAATCCACGATATTTAATGTTCCGTATACTCAATGTTAGCATGGATGGGGCAGAGTTTTATTAAAAAACCCAACAAATTCTAATGATTTTCTGATAATTATACTTAATGAGTTGTTACTCTTTATCAGATTTTAGTGTATTAATAGTATTATAAATGTTTCATTAATGAAAAAAGTAAAAATATGCGACAACTCTGTCCGGACGATTTAGCTGCTGTGGGCTTATGGTTCGTTGCCTGGCAACCTATCTTTCTTAAAGTGGGGCTAACACGGCTATATAATAGTCCTTCCTCAATATTCAGTATTGTTAATGGTGATGCTTCGTATTGCATAAAAATGTATTAATTAAATTCTTGGAATTAACTCTTTAAATACATGTTGTATGATATATGTTAGTAGTCAAAAGCAAAACCTGATTGGATTGGCCGGATCAGATTTGGAATTTCGCATTTGGAATTTGGTGTTTATCTGGTCCAGTATTAATTAGTTTTGTAAAATTACAATTTATTTAAAGTTTAATTGAGGTGAGCTGCAAATTTGTTATTTTATTGGTAAGACAGGAATTTGGAATGAGCCTTCTGGGCTTTTCGTTTAAAACGCATACTTTTATAACTTCAAACCAATTACAAGTGTTGCATACACTGGCATTTTTCTACAGATGATATACATCACATATTTTGAGAACCAGTCGGCGCCATCTATAATCTTAGCTAAAATATTTTGATGGGCCTCTATCTAATTTAATTGAATCAAAGTCTGAGATTTTAATCACATATTAATTGTTAAAGTTACATTATGGGAGATTTTTATAAGAAGCTGGTCATTCTTGCTATAACAGTTCAAAAATAGATGATAAAAGAAGAATATAGTAAAAAATATTTCAGTCCAATTACTTTATTCTGAATATAGTTATTATCAGTGTAATTTTTGACTAGAAATCGGTTTGAATTCCATCGTCACCGATTCTTAGTATGGCCGATCATTGATCAACAGGCGTTAACTTCACCTACATAGTCTCGATTATCAAGTAATGTCTACAATGACTGTGGTACCGTAAGGGTATTCGGTTTGAGACGGGACTGCAATTCAATTTGTATTACATTTATTATTTACTACAAATTAGAATTAAGACTTTTAATATATAGATAAGAAGAGAAAGTCTGCGACAGGATTTTAAAGTTTGAAAGGAATGGAACAAATCAACGAGGCAGTATTGTAAATAAATTATAATAAATAGCCAACTTCTTGCGTTGCCTCTTTAGTCGTTGTACTCTTTAGTCGTTTTTTCAGGCAGGCCTAAGTGACTCCCTAAGCAGACGAATAGAAAACAGTGATCCGATGGGGTTGCAATTCAATTGGGGTAATGTTAGCTGCGATGTTTATCAATTTTCATAATTTTACTGAAACGCAGGTGACAGAAGCGAGTATAATAACAACAGTGTGTATTACAGAGAAGGCAGCGTGATGAGCTGCTAATTTCCGGAAGTATGATGACGTCAACGTCACGAAGAATCTCCGCCCACGACGCCATTGTGATTAAATCAATCAACGAAATCCTGTTTAAATCCGAGCCCAATCCAAGCCATCCGTGGGTCTACAGGGTTTATTTTTGGCTTGTTGTTTAAATAAAGATCTAATTGATAATTTCTATGACCTCTAAGCTCAAAAGGATGACTGATAAAAGTCAGTTTTTGCTCTCCAATAATGTATCTTTAAAGAATCAATTTTAGTGTGGAATAATCCCTGAATGAAATTAGATATTGTTGAAAAATAACAAACAACAATCGGAGGCTTCAAATAAAAAGTGAACTCGGCTTCTGCTTTTGTCTGTGTGTGTGTGTGTTGTCCTTCTTCCTATCCTGCATGTGTGTTATTTATGTAGCTTCTCCCTTGCATACTTACAAGATTACTATAAACTGAGGGTGAAGGTTTTTATTATTATGGCTGTATATTTAAGATCTGCACACAGACTTCTATCCAGACAATTACTGTCTCTGTCATACCTAAGGTGAGTTAAAGGACCACAAGGTATAAGGTAGCTGATCACCAAGGCATTAATACAGAATCATTTTCCTAACCTTATTATGGATGTTTTTCTTGATCAATAGGTTGTGCTTGGTATCTCATGTCATGAGTTGCCTTATTTCTGAATAGCATTTCAGATGGAGATACATTAAAAATAATTTTCTTAAATATCTCAACAATTTCATAGATTTTTATTTAGTTTTTCTCCAACTAATTTATTTATAAACAACAACTATTTTTATATGCCCACATTTTCATGTGGATGTATATTGTTTAGTTGCACCTATCCATCCGGACGTCCATCCACAATTTGTTTATGGACTCGCTATAGGTCACAATTCTTGTCCGATTTTGATGAAACTTGAATCGGTTCCTATCGATATCGACATGTTTCAGATTGAAACTTCATGTGGCCCCCATATTGTACAAAAAATCATGTTAGCTTGTAGACACCCTAGGGATCACAATTTTTATCCTATTAAGATAGAACTTGAAAAGTATGTTACAACAAAAAGATCGCAGGTTTTTTTTTATATATTTGCACATATTGCTATGGACCTCAATTTTCCCGGATTATAGCTCCTAATCGTACAAAAAATCACATTTTTAGCCTGTGGTCCTCCCATTTAAATATATCACACCATAATGATTGAGTTTGAATTTCGTGAAAATAGAACCGTACAAAATGTTTGATCTCTATGTTTGCAAATAGTATAAAAGTATGTAATATCAAGGTTTTGGATGTCTAGAGGTCACAATTATGATCCAATTCAGTTCCTTTCAATATTTGTGCATATCAGACTATTTTCTGTCTGTCATGTAAAATGTGGATTTATCTTGCATGGCAACCACTTGTTATAATTTTCATGTACATGTTATATCACCTCTTCAACATGTTTATCATTAATTTATTAACATTAACATTTTGTATGTCCTGCAATTTTTATCAGTCAACAGGTCAAAAATTAGAAACATAAACTGACAGCACACAAGTGTAAACATAATTGGTTTCCTGCATTATTTTTCTAAAACAATTTTTCAGTTCAAAATTCAAGATGACTAGTAACGGTACATCATCCTACAATCTCCAGAGTGATATCCGAGATGATGATCCAGAGATGTACGATCTGATCAGAGCAGAGAAATCTAGACAAATGAGAGGTTTGGAGTTGATTGCATCAGAGAATTTTGCTAGCAAGGCTTGTCTTCAAGCTCTTGGTTCCTGTTTGAATAATAAATACTCTGAGGGACAACCAGGTCAAAGGTAAATAACAGGCTCTGAAAATCAGCACCTTATTGAAATTGATGTACAACATTTACTATTTAGCAGCATCATATTTATTTTTAATTTGACTGGGTGGCCATGCCAACATGATTTAACTGCTTCTAACTGCACTGATTTACAAGAGTAAGGCCATTTTAGTCTCTACCTCTTTCTGGTTTTTCTATGACTATTATAAAAATTAGTTTAATAACCTACAACTGCTTGTGTTTAATAGATATTAATGGAGAAGCATAACATTTCCAATTTTTCATATTTTATTCAATAAATCTAGATAAAATGCTTTCAACCATACTCAACCCAAAGTATGAATGTTTCACTTGTATTTAATTTTTAACATTTTTTTTGTGTGACTATATGGAGAGTAACTATCATAAACTGTAATAGGAGAAATTAACTGGTTGTAGTTGTATTGTAAAATTAATACAACGTCTTAACCCAATTCAGTGTAACTTAATCCATAAGATACGTATTAATAATGAAAGTTTTTTTTCTTCAGATATTATGGTGGAAATGAAATTATTGATAAAGTTGAATTATTATGTCAGAAAAGAGCATTAGAAGCATTTAAGTTAGATCCTGAACAGTGGGGTGTTAATGTCCAGCCTCATTCTGGATCTCCAGCAAACTTTGCTGTGTATACTGCTGTTGTAGAACCACATGGTAGAATAATGGGTTTACATTTACCTGATGGTGGACATCTTAGTCATGGATTTATGACTGGCACAAAGAAAGTATCGGCAACTTCAGTTTATTTTGAATCTTTTCCCTACAAGGTCAGCCCTAAAACTGGGCTGATTGATTACGATGAACTGGAAAAGAATTCTCTTCTTTTCCTACCTAAATTAATTATTGCTGGTAAGTAAACTTTAAAGATCATATTTTATTGTAGTAACAAGTTGAAGAGTCTCTTTTAGACTGATCAAATACATTCAAAATATTGTAGAGCTGACATTAAAACTATTACAAATATAATTATGGTTTATTTAGCTAATATTTAAAACATACATTTCTTTTAAGGTACAAGTTGTTACTCCAGAAATCTAGATTATAAAAGATTCCGTCAAATTGCTGATGGTGTAGGAGGTTATTTACTAGCTGATATGGCTCATGTTAGTGGGTTAGTGGCTGCCGGTCTTGTCCCTAGTCCTTTTGAATATTGCGACATAGTCACTACGACCACACATAAAACATTAAGAGGACCTAGATCTGGCATGATCTTTTTCAGAAAAGGTAAAGGAATATTAGACCTACATCTTTCGTAAGAGACAAACCAATTCATTAGTTTTAATTGACAAAACTGGAAATTGAGTTCGAACAATCTTGAATAATTCAAATTCAGATACACCTATGAGCGTTAACACAAGTAAAGTAAATTGACCATGTCAATCTTTGTTCTTAAAGGTGTAAGGAGAACTTTGAAAGATGGAACAGAAGAAAAATATAATTTAGAAAGGAAAATAAACGAAGCTGTCTTCCCTGGTTTACAAGGCGGACCTCATAATCATCAAATAGCTTGTAAGTACTTTAAAAAAAAAATCAAAACAAAGAAATAATTTGAAACAATTAACTTCACATTTTAAATCATGCACTGAGCAATCCAACTCCAGTGATGTCAAGGCATTGCCGTGAGCAAGAGATCAATGTTTTAAACCCACCCATTATTGCTTATGAGTATTTCAAACTGTATGTCTTTCTATAAAATACATTGTTTAGCAGCTTGAACTTGTTAGTAATCTTTATATTCAAACTAATATAAATTTAAAAACAACAATACTATTTCAGCTGTAGCAGTTGCCTTAAAGCAAGCTAATACACCAGAATTTATTCAATATCAGAAACAAACCATGGCTAATGCTAAAGCTATGTCAAAAGCTTTAACAGATAGAGGATACACTGTTGTGACTGGTAAAAGTTCTTTATTATTTCTATATTAATTATGTCCCCCCCCCCCAAAAAAAAAAATAAGATAGAAAAGAAGCATATGGAAGATTCATGAATCGACTTATTGAAGATTAATTATCCACTTATATAATCTAATGCAGGTTCTTTTTGGGTTTTTATATTTTCTCAAATAATCTTGTGACTAAATGACTTTGTCACAAACATCTGCCATGGTTCTACATTTTTCTGATCTCTTTATTCATGCTATTTACATGAATTGACTAGTATACTTATGTACTTTATTATTGAGTCTACTCTGAACACGTCCAAATAATGCAACAACTGGAACATTTTATCCAGTCAATAAATGTAGCTCTTTTTATGTGAAACGGTTGAATCTGAAACCAGAATATTTTTCTTTTATGGTGTAAATTAGAATAATGTGATAGTCAAGATAATATACACATGATCAATATTCAGACATGCACTTAATAATTAAGGTAACTATATTTGATGTTCAGATTTATAGTATGGGGATATGCTGGCTATTCTACCAAGATGCAAGCCAATTACTGAAATCATTGTCAAATGTTTATAAATAGAGTTGTTTCCCTTTGAGTTACAATTCTTACTCTTATCTATAGATACAATCTTCAATTTTAGGTGGCACTGATACTCATTTAGTTTTAGTCGACCTCAGACCACAGAAATTAGATGGTGCTAGAGCTGAGAAAGTGCTTGAAGAAGTTGGAATCGCTGTAAACAAAAACACTTGCCCAGGAGATAAAAGTGCATTGAAACCAAGTGGTTTGAGATTAGGTACTCCAGCTTTAACTTCCAGAAACATGACAGAACCAGACTTAGTACAAGTTGTGGATTTCTTTCATCAAGGTTAGTATTTACGGTCACATGTGCCTAGAGCATACATTTGTGGATGGATTGGTGCTTTACAAATATACATTATTATAATATTATTATAATATATTTAAAATGTTTTGCAGGGAAGAAAAAACATGTCCATATGATGTACTGGAAAATAATTGTTGATCCGTAGTTAAAATTATTACTTTATTCATGTTTCTTTTAATAGCTATTGTATTAGCGGGAGAAGTAAATGCAAGTTGCGGACCATTACTAAAAGATTTTAAAGCTAAATTACAAGACCCATCTGTACAGAGCCGAATCGAACAATTACAGAAATCTGTGGAATCTTTTGCTCTCAATTTTCCAATGCCTGGTTATGATGAATGGTAGACACTTTATGGGAGGTTACATTTGGTATTTAAAAATGTATGAAGTATCTTTTCTACAGCATGTTTCTTGCAATATTACACACTTATTGAAACAATGACTTCTATCTGTGGCCTGACTCATTAAGATATTAGGACTTGAAAGATTTTTCAACTATATACATTGTTTCAATCAAGATCATTTTAATTGTTGAATTGTGAATAGTTTGTTTTTCTCTTTTGTTACCATTATGTCCATGCTGTGCCCAAATTCATGGCAGACTTACCCTTTCCATAGAAACCATGTACATGTACACAAGAAATCCTTTTAAAAAAAAGATTTTTAAAATAGATTTTATATTTACTTAAAAAAAATTAACATGTTGAGCGTTTTTGTATGTTAACTCGTTCAAATTTGATTATCATGACGAATGGAAAGTATGTTTTAATGTTTGAAGAATTTGTTTACAACAACCTGTAGCAAATTTGTTCCTGTTAATGTGTTTTGGTTTCTGAGTTAGTTATAGTTTGTTATAGATGTACATAAATTATTGTTATTGTTTAAAATCCATGTAAATAGTTGGTTTTATCTTTTATATAACTGACTAGTACATTCTTTAATAGAAATTATGATTTACTTTTGAAAAAAAAATTTTTAATGAAAATTCAGACATTTAACAGATGTCCGTTGATACATGAATGTAAAATTAAAGGAATGATTACTGTGTTAATCTTATTGTGTTATTCATTTTTTTTGTGGGGGGGGGGGGCGGTAAAAATTGGTAGGTATTAACTTCATATCTGTGCGTATGGTTTGTTTCTAAAAAGGTTTTTGCTTCTTTAAAAGAAAATGTCCTGGATGGTGAATATAAAGTTAAAAGATATATAATTTAAATATTACCAGTGAAACTCTATAGATTGTTCTAAATTGAACAGAGAGCTTGTGTTAACAAAAGAGGATTGGGGGTAATGTGTGCTCTATAAGAACCACCAGTAATAAGTCAAGGTGCAGAATTTTGTAGTTTTTCTGATATGTTTAGCAGGAATGCCATGTAATAAAGAGTTCAAGTTATCAATGGGAGATAGAAGTCACTACGGCTTTCACAAGAGTGTTCACACAATCTGCAGACACATTCATTGTCCAATATTTCTCAAATTAAAATGAACTTCATGTAATTTAAACATTATGATTTATATGGCTCTCCGAGCCAACTTAAGGGACATATGACATTACCTAATTTTGCTCTCTGCTTATTATCCAACTTCTCTAAATTTTTATTTGATCCTATAAGCAGATATTCTGTCTCACCTTCATTGAAATATGGTTGTATATTGCCACCACCTCTATTGGTCTGTCCGGCGTCAACATACAGTATTTAAGATCATTGACCTAGAATTACTGCCAGCGTTTTTTATACTAAATATTAAAAATAGGGCAGAACTTAAACCAAATGCATGTAGGAGGTTACATGTGTTGTAAATGTTTTCATTTCTGACAAAAGAAAAAAAATATGTGACAGTCCTTATTGTTTCAAACAAAAAAGTCGGACAATTTTTTCCGAGTTTTGTGTTTTAAATCGAATCAAATCATAAAACTCGGAAAAAGAAAAAGTTGGAAAATTATCAAAAAAATTTTTTTTTTGTTAAATTGGCGAAAGTACTTGTAGTAATACATCTATTTAATAAGTTGGACATAATGTGAAACTTTTCAGTTAGATTTTAACCAAAATAATGCAATATGGCAGTTATAATTAAATATCCGAGTTTTGTATTTTCGCCTATACGAAAATGCAAAACTCGGAAAGTGGCAAAAAGATATCAAAATAAACTATTTTTCATTATAGATCATGTCCAACTTATCAAATAGATGCGTTACTGTCATAATTATACTATTCAAAAAAAGTAGGGGATATTTGATTTTGGGGGCAAAATACTAAAATATGCAAATGACTACGAAAAAAGTCACTATAGAACCTAACAGAAGAAACATTTCCAGTTACATGTGACGCCCAAACGCACCAATAGCTACCGCATGGAATGCAGGTGATGCTTGGGATCATCATGGGGGTCCAACCCAAGATTTGCACGACTCTGACTTTGAATGTTACAGTCATTGTGGCATTGAATTCCAGGGTGGAAACATCAGTTTAATTGTTTTAGTGACCAGAAAACAAATTTTGATATGCGTCGGCTTACCCAAAATGAAAGGTTACGTGCCCTTAGCATGCTACAGATCGGCACAACACAGGCGGTTGTGGCGCGGACGATGAATGTTTCTCAGTCTGTCATAAGCAGGCTATGGTCCAGATACCGTGATACACAATATGTACAGGACAGACCACGCTCGGGTCAACCAAGGGCGACAACTCAAGCCCAGGATCGATTTATCCGTACCTTGGTCTTGAGAAATCGTGTCATCATAGCAAATCAGATCAGCGCTCGTCTTCAAACAGACACTGGTGTGAGAGTGAGTGGCCAGACGATTCGGAATCGACTGCATAGGGGTCACCTTCGCGCCCGACGTCCTCGCGTGATCCCTTGTTTGAGAGATCATCACATTCAGGCAAGACGTCGTTGGCGTAGAGATCGTCAACACTCGGATAATCGACGCTGGAGCAATGTGATGTTTTCAGATGAGTCAAGGTTCACTGTTGATTTTTTGGACAGACGTAGGAGGGTGTGGCGTCGTCGAAACGAGCGCTTCCAAGACGTTAACGTCATCAGACATGATCGATTTGGGGGTGGTTCTGTTATGGTGTGGGGAGGCATCACTGTTGCTGGAAGAACGGCTTTACATGTTGTTGCAGGGCGTGTTACAGGCCAGTACTACCGGGACAACATCTTGGCAGTCCATGTTGTGCCGTTAGCACGAAGTCATGGCCGCCGTTTCACTTAGGTGTTATTTTTCAAGAACACTGTAAGTTTGATAACACAGCCCACACTCTAAGCACTGCTGAGTTCAGTTATATCAAAACTTTACACATTGAAAGAGTTTGGTTTTAAAACATTTACGAAATTAAACGAGGCCTGTGTCGTACCTATTACCGACTATGGAGCAGCAATATGGGGATAAAAATCATACAACTCGCTTGAAATGATACAAAACATTGGGAGCAGTCATTTTGTTGGTCAGTTCCAGTCTGATATTCATGAAATTCGAAGCCGACAATGATTATTCTGTGACGGTACACAACCTAGAAATGTTACTTCTCGTCAAAATCGGATCGGATAAGAATTGTGACCTGTAGAGAGTCCACAACCATGATATACCATATTTTTACACTATTCGCGTACAAACGGTGACCATTTCGTCCGGCAATTTTGGTACGATTTTCACGAAATTCGAACTCAACCTCCCTTACGGTGCAACAGTAATATAATCAGAGGTTTTTTTTTTTAAATCAGATAATAATTGTTCGAGAGATAGACAGAGAACAAGCAATACCGAAAGTGATTTTTCCTACAATCAAAGGCCATAATTCATTAAGTTACAATTTGATATGCGCAAATATCGAAAAGAATAAAGATCTTTAGGTTATAAACAAGCATTTCAGGTTTCATCAAAATCGAATTAAAATTGTCACCTCTACATGGTCCACAACTTTGACATACCATATTTTTACACTGTTTGCGTACAAACGGCGGCCATTTTTTCTGGCAATTATTGTCCAATTTTCTCGAAAATTCGAACTCAACCTTCTGTAGAGTGTAACGGTGATAGAGTCAAACGTTTTTTCAAATCGGATAATAATTGTGACCTCCAGAGGGACCATAGGCGATTTTTCGGACAATTAGGGGCCATAATTCAGGAAGTTACGATCCGATATGCGCAAATAACGAAAGGAACCAAGATCTTTGGGTTATAACCATGCATTTCAAGTTTCATCAAAATCGAATTAAAATTGTGACCTCTACAGGGTCCACAACCATGATATACAATTTTTTAACAGTATTCGCGTACAAACGGCGGCCATTTTGTATGGCGATTTTGGTCCGATTTTCCCGAAATTCGAACTCAACCTTCCTTACGGTGTAACGGTAATATAATCAACCGTTTTATTAAATCGGATAATAATTGTGACCACCAGAGGGACCACAAGCTAAAATAAGGCGATTTTACGTATAATCAGGGGCCATAATTCAGGAAGTTACGTTCCGATATGCGCAAATATCGAAAGGAACCAAGATCTTTGGGTTATAACCATGAATTTCAATTTTCATCAAAATCGAATAAAAAATGTGACTTTTACAGGGTCCACAACCTTGATATACCATTTTTAACAGTATTCGCGTACAAACGGCGGCCATTTTGTATGGCAATTTTCGTCCGATTTTCCCGAAATTCGAACTCAACCTGCCTTAGGGTGTAACGGTGATCACAAGCTAAAAAGGGTGATTTTTCGGACAATCAGGGGCCATAATTTAGGAAATTACATTCCGATAGGCGCAAATATAGAAAGGAACCAAGATCTTTGGGTTATAAACATGCAGGTCAAGTTTCATCAAAATCGGTTCAAAATTGTGACCTTTATAGGGTCCACAAGCTAAAAACGTGATTTTTCGTACAATCAGGGGCCATAATCCATGAAGTTTTCATCCGATACATGCCAATATCGAAAGCAGCCGAGATCTTTTGGGGATAAACCTATATTTCAAGTTTCGTCAAAATCGGATAAGAATTGTGACCTGTAGAGAGTACACAAACAAATTGTGGACGGACGTCCGGACAGACAGGGGCGACGACAATATACGTCCACATAAAAATGTGGGCGTATAAAAAGTTCATTTTTCAGACAACCAGGGACCATTATTCAGAAAGTTACGATCAAATGGGCGCAAATATCGAAAGGAACCAAGATCTTCGGGTTATAAACACGCATGTCAAGTTTCATCAAAATCGCTTCAAAATTGTGACCTCTATAGGGTCCACAACCTTGATATAACATATTTTCACACTAATCGCGTACAAACGGCGGCCATTTTGTCTGTCAATTTTGGTCTGATTTTCACGAAATTTTACCTCAATCTTCATTACCATGTAACGATGATATAATCAAACGGTTTTTTTAAATCAGATAATAATTTTGACCTCGAGTGGGACCATAAGCTAAAAAGGGTGATTTTTCGTACAAACAGGG
This sequence comes from Patella caerulea, assembly GCA_036850965.1. Classification (NCBI taxonomy): domain Eukaryota; kingdom Metazoa; phylum Mollusca; class Gastropoda; family Patellidae; genus Patella; species Patella caerulea. Next base: position 13,087,357 of record JAZGQO010000014.1, on the reverse strand, counting down.
GCCATAATTCAGGAAGTTACGAATATATGAGCGCAAATATCGAAAGGTACCAAGATCTTCGGGTTATAAACATGCATATCAAGTTTCATCAAAATCGGTTCAAAATTGTGACCTCTATAGGGTCCACAACCTTGATATAACACATTTTCACACTATTCGCGTACAAACGGCGGCCATTTTGTCCGTCAATTATGGTTCGATTTTCACGACATTTGCAGTCAGCCTTCATTACCATGTAACGGTGATATAATCAAACGGGTTTTTAAATCGTATTATAATTTTGACCACTAGAGGGACCACAAGCTAAAAAGGGCATTTTTTCGGACAATCAGGGGCCATATTTCAGGAAGTTACGATCCGACGGGTGCAAATATCGAAAGGAACCAAGATCTTTGGGTTATAAACATACATGTCAAGTTTCATCAAAATCGGTTCAAAATTGTGACCTCTATAGGGTCCACAACCGTGATATAACATATTTTCACACTATTCGCGTACAAACGGCGGCCATTTTGTCCGTCAATTTTGGTCCGATTTTCACGAAATTTGAACTCAACCTTCATTACCATGTAACGGTGATATAGTCAAACGTTTTTTTTAAATCGGATAATAAGTTTGACCTCTAGAGGGACCACAAGCTAAAAAGGGCGATTTTTCGGACAATCAGGGGCCATAATTCAGGAAATTACGATCCGATGGGCGCAAATATTGAAAGGAACCAAGATTTTGGGGTTATAAACATGCATGTCAAGTTTCATCACAATCGGTTCAAAATTGTGACCTCTATAGGGTCCACAAGCTAAAAACATGATATTGCGTACAATCAGGGGCCATAATCCATGAAGTTCCGATCCGATACATGCCAATATCGAAAGGAGCCGAGATCTTATGGGGATAAACTTTTTTTCAAGTTTCGTCAAAATCGGATAAGAATTGTGACCTGTAGAGAGTCCACAAACAAATTGTGGACGTCCGGACGGACAGGGGCGACGACATTTATATACGCCGCGACGACAAAATACGTCCAAATGAAAATGTGGGCGTATAAAAACACAAGGTTGGCTTTCTCTTCATTTTCTGAGATTATCTTTAATTATCTTTAGGAACTCATCATAACTATACAAAAATGAAAAATAAAATGAAAATTAAAGATTGGAACAATAAAGGCTTACAAATAATTTGTGAATAAAATTCTAAAAATATATTACCATGCAATAGAGATCGTGATGTGATGTTTTCAGATGAGTCAAGGTTCACTGTTGATTTTTTGGACAGACGTAGGAGGGTGTGGCGTCGTCGAAACTAGCGCTTCCAAGACGTTAACGTCATCAGACATGATCGATTTGGGGGTGGTTCTGTTATGGTGTGGGGAGGCATAACTGTTGCTGGAAGAACGGCTTTACATGTTGTTGCAGGGCGTGTTACAGGCCAATACTACCGGGACAACATCTTGGCAGTCCATGTTGTGCCGTTCGCACGAAGTCATGGCCGCCGTTTCACTTAGGTGTTATTTTTCAAGAACACTGTAAGTTTGATAACACAGCCAATACTCTAAGCACTGCTGAGTTCAGTTATATCAAAACTTTACACATTGAAAGAGTTTGGTTTTAAAACATTTACGAAATTAAACGAGGCCTGTGTCGTACCTATTACCGACTATGGAGCAGCAGCAATATGGGGATAAAAATCATACAACTCACTTGAAATGATACAAAACATTGGGAGCAGCCATTTTGTTGGTCAGTTCCAGTCTGATATTCATGAAATTCGAAGCCGACAATGATTATGGTGTGACGGTACACAACCTAGAAATGTTACTTCTCGTCAAAATCGGATCGGATAAGAATTGTGACCTGTAGAGAGTCCACAACCATGATATACCATATTTTTACACTATTTGCGTACAAACGGTGACCATTTCGTCCGGCAATTTTGGTACGATTTTCACGAAATTCGAACTCAACCTCCCTTACGGTGCAACAGTAATATAATCAGAGGTTTTTTTTTAAATCAGATAATAATTGTTCGAGAGATAGACAGAGAACAAGCAATACCGAAAGTGATTTTTCCTACAATCAAAGGCCATAATTCATTAAGTTACAATTTGATATGCGTAAATATCGAAAAGAATAAAGATCTTTAGGTTATAAACAAGCATTTCAGGTTTCATCAAAATCGAATTAAAATTGTCACCTCTACATGGTCCACAACTTTGACATACCATATTTTTACACTGTTTGCGTACAAACGGCGGCCATTTTTTCTGGCAATTATTGTCCAATTTTCTCGAAAATTCGAACTCAACCTTCTGTAGAGTGTAACGGTGATAGAGTCAAACGTTTTTTCAAATCGGATAATAATTGTGACCTCCAGAGGGACCATAGGCGATTTTTCGGACAATTAGGGGCCATAATTCAGGAAGTTATGATCCGATATGCGCAAATAACGAAAGGAACCAAGATCTTTGGGTTATAACCATGCATTTCAAGCAGGGAATATTTTACTTTTTTACATTTGATTAGCAGTTTCCAGAAAAATGGTGTAAGAATGCTAATCAATTGTATAATTGAGTAGCAAAATTTACCAATTGATAGCAGTTTTTTAGTATGTAATAGAATTCTTATTTCACATAATTAGGTCTATATGTGACAATAACAATACCCACATTATTTGTATTACCAAACGGTTGTTTATATTTATATATAAAATAAAAATAAAAGTATGTGACCACATGTTATTCTTTGTACGAAACCTGGACATTCTTTATGTACTTCATACTCTAGTCAGATCTTTTCTGCGTCATATTTCCTCACCCAATCTTGAACTGTTGCTAATTTTAATGTTGAATTTGAAGATAGAACATAATATCATGTGTTTGAATTTCGCGACGTACCCTCGATCATCCGGTAATTTTATCTTGTAGTGTTTTGAATGTCTGTCTTGACGAATGTGACTGCAACAGATATAGAAAGAAAGTATGTAGTGTTGTCATCTCTGTCATCAAAACTTTTTACGTCTATAAATGTACTGCTCTCGTTCCACTGGACCGTTGCAGAGGCACGTAAAGAGTCTTGATGATATAGACAATAACATTGCGAGATTTCAGATTTGTTTTGATGTGTTTTACGATACTGAATGGTTTTAAAGTTAAAATTAATTTTCAAAACTTTGATTCGCGCTGAAGCAGGGTTTTAAGCTAATAATGCTAATCAAATATGAATTTGATTCGCAAAATCGGACGTTTGAGTCTCAAATTGCGATACGAACCCGGTTAAAATATTCCCTGATTTCAAGTTTCATCAAAATCGAATTAAAATTCTGACCTCCACAGGGTCCACAACATGGATATACCATTTTTTAACAGTATTCGCGTACAAACGGCGGCCATTTTGTATGGCAATTTTCGTCCGATTTTCCCGAAATTCGAACTCAACCTTCCTTAGGGTGTAACGGTGATATAATCAAACGGTTTTTTAAATCGAATAATAATTGTGACCTCCAGAGGGACCACAAGCTAAAAAGGGTGATTTTTCGGACAATCAGGGGCCATAATTCAGGAAATTACATTCCGATAGCCGCAAATATCGAAAGGAACCAAGATCTTTGGGTTACAAACATGCATGTCCAGTATCATCAAAATCGGTTCAAAATTGTGACCTCTATAGGGTCCACAAGCTAAAAACGTGATTTTTCGTACAATCAGGGGCCATAATCCATGAAGTTTTGATCCGATACATGCCAATATCGAAAGCAGCCGAGATCTTTTGGGGATAAACCTATATTTCAAGTTTCGTCAAAATCGGATAAGAATTGTGACCTGTAGAGAGTCCACAAACAAATTGTGGACGGACGTCCGGACGGACAGGGGCGACGACATAATACGTCCACATGAAAATGTGGGCGTATAAAAATGCCTAGGCCTATCTGCTACTATACGCATGTGAACTACGTTTACGCGTCCGAGACGCGTCATTACAGTCAGAGAAAAATTACGAACGACACGATTTTACATTATAAATAATTCATTAAAAACATAATATAAAATTTTAATATCAGAGACGCCTCGATGCTATTAGGAGCAAATGGGTAAACTTTTCATACATAACTAAATACCTCGATCACGCCGTCTAATTGTGGAAAATAACTGGTGTCTTAAATGAAGGACGGTAACGCTGAATACGTCATGTGGAAATTCCCGCCAGTTTATTTCTATGATATAACAAAGTCAGAGGCATTGACGTCATATATAGATAGACCGCCTATTCGCCAGAATCGCGTGGTAGAGACGCTACGACTTCCGTTGAGGGAAGAAACCAATATGGCTGCCATCTGTACGACAGTGTTTTGAGTTTTGGAATAATAGAAAATCAAAACTACCACTGCAAAACTGACAAACTGTGCCCGAAATAAATATTTGAAAGTGCGTAAGTAAATTTTTTTATCGATATTATTAGTTTTCAGTAAATATTTCGTTCGTATAATAAGCATTTTATCGTTAGGCCTTGCCGTAAGTTGGAACGGTGACAGTGCAATGACATGGGCCGTACCGTGGCGTTATAAAACTTATTTTATTACCAATTCAAAACAAGATAAATTTAAGAAATAAAGAACAATTAATTTTAAGTGACCTCGCTAAGGCCTACAACATATATATTCATGTTTAGCAGCATTATTATTTATCAATCATTGTTTCTTTATTTACCCAGCCAGTCGTGTTCCAATACCATTTTAATTATTTTACAAATTTAATTTTTGTTTTGCAAGAAAAAAAACCCTGTCGATTATAACTTTTTTTGTATTAAAATAGGATAATTAAGATTACTTTATTTAAAAGGGGTTGAACCTAAAATATATATGTAATTATATTATACACAATAGATCTAGGCCCATATGATGATAATGATAGTAATATTGATAGACCCAAATTAATGAAATGAAAAAGAAACTTTACATCATTTTCATTAACTTCATTAAAGTAGCTAAGTCTCTAACTCAATATCATCCAAAGTCTTCAACATTGAAAACACAAATTATTTGTCAGTTCAAATCAACATTGATGTTGTGATCTTACCATGAAAAGATGGGCTTCTGATATGCAATATAGGCCTATAAGACAAAATAAAAAAATTACCATTGGTATACGAATCGTGTACCATAATACATTTCAGGCCATTTTTAACTAAGGACTTGAAGAACGAGGCTAGACGGTGAAGCATATTCTTTTTTGCAGAGCACACACAAACACAAAAAAATACCATGTAGACTGGACTAACCAGATGCTAGTGTTTGACATTCGATTAAGATTATAAACCAATTCCCAATAAAAATTTCTACTTTAATAAAAACAAGCCAACAGTGAGGCTGATGTCCCCCGCCGAAATCCCAAAATAAATAGAAGACACATATTAATTAATCGCACATTTTTTTTTTTCAATGTATCGAGCAATCAAAATGTACACGAAGTGTCATTCAAAAGCGTTTTATAAAGAAAAATGCTAAACCGACGAGAAAAATGAAAATGTACCCTAGTTAGGGGGACCCTAAAGGCAGACAAAAGGGCCCCTCTGGCGAAGGGAAAGGCCCTCGTGTCCAAGTCAATCGTTTCTATACACTGTTACTGTCGAATCGATTACTAAATGAGAATGCAGTCATTGTATTGGCATAAAAATCATCAATCAAGATGAACCTAAGTTATCTTGTCCCAAAGTATCAACCAATCAAATTGCTTATCTCTGCTTACCCTAAGCGGAAAATGCTCATCTTCGAACTCCATCAAGGCATTGACCTAATAAGCATATACACCAAGTTTGAACATTTTAACTCAATTAGAAGGAGAGTTATTGTGTTCCAAAGTCTCGACTACATCGCTCTGCTTACCTTGAGCAGAAAATGCTGATTATCGAACTTAGTCAAGGTATTACTGTAATGAAACTATACACCAAGTTTCATCACTCTCACTTAATTAGAACTAAAGTTATCGTGTCCCAAAGCATCAACCAATCAAATGGCTTATCTCTGCTTACCCTGAGTGGAAAATGCTCATCTTCGAACTCCATCAAGGCATTGACCTTATAAGCATATACACCAAGTTTGAACATTTTTACTCAATAAGAAGAAGAGTTATTGTGTTCCAAAGTCTCGACCAATCAAATTGCGTATCGCTCTGCTTACCCTAAGCGGAAAATGCTCATCTCCAAACTCCATCAAGGCATTGACCTAATAAGCATATACACCAAGTTTGAACATTTTAACTCAATTAGAAGGAGAGTTATTGTGTTCCAAAGTCTCGACCAATCAAATTGCTCTGCTTACCCTGAGCGGAAAATGCTCATTATCGAACTTAGTCAAGGTATTACTGTAATGAAACTATACACTAAGTTTCATCACTCTCACTTAATTAGAACTAAAGTTATCGTGTCCCAAAGCATCAACCAATCAAATTGCTTATCTCTGCTTACCCTAAGCGGAAAATGCTCATCTTTGAACTCCATCAAGGCATTGACCTAATAAACACATACACCAAGTTTGAACATTCTAGCTCAATTAGGAAGAGAGTTATTGTGTCCCAAAAAGTGTGACGGACAGACGGACAGACAGACAGACAGACGGACGGACGAACCCATTTTAATAGTCCCCCAACTTTCTTCGAAAGGCGGGGGACAAAAAAAAAAAAGGGTCTAGGCATTTTGTCAATTCAAAGTACTATTTATAAAGATATGCATTAAAACTTCAATAAAAGCGATTTGTATATATTTGATCAGAAAGAGGGTTTAGGATAAATTTAAATTAGCTTTCTTCAAAATGTAAATTTAGGTACAATAAAGGATTGACACACAGGCCCTGGAAATATGACCTCTTCTCGTACTGCTTGATATTTTTTAAGTAAGTGATGATACATCTTTAAACCCTGTACTACTTTCTTTGTATTTGTAGGTCTCATAAGATGAAATGTTATCTGCTACATCCAGCTATGAATAACATAACAAGTTTTTCAAAAGAAGACTTTATGTCACACAGAAAATGATATTTTACTGTTATTTAACTAAAAGATTCAAACATATCGACTCACAAGAGAAACGAAATGGAGTTTAACATTTCTGCCCGGGCTGTGCAATATGTACATTGGGCCTTGGTTTTCCGTCCCATCTAAATGACTCGAAAAGTTCAGCCCTCTGTAGGCCTACTGCACCACTGACAAGGGGAACCATGCCGGAAAATCCAGATGAATTTTCTCGGCCAACACCGAGAGCAAACCAGCAACTCATATAACAGACAAAAAGTGTTCAAGAATGAATAAAGAAATTATTTTTATGAATATGATTCTTTTTTGTTGATATTTTTGTGATGAATATTGTTCTATAACGTTCTAACAAAGACAGTGTGGTCTACTCGTTCAGATGGAGAATAAAACATACGTCCAGTCAGTTCCAGTTGTAGAAAATGCAGGGCCCAATTTGGAAGGCCTTAACTTAAAGGATATGAATACAGTGCAAGATATGAATAACTTTACCTAGGTCTATATATTCATTCATATATGAAAGAAAAGTTGAAGATAACTACTCTTAGGTATTGAATACACAAAAATATAAAAGTTTTTGAAAAAAGAACTACATTATTTGTTGTATTGACTAAATGTTGATTATCTGAAGAGCTTAATAAAATAAGCGAAAGTACTAGTAATCGACAAATAATGTAGTTCTTTTTTCAAAAACTTTTATATTTTTGTGTATTCATTCATATATATGAAAATAGCCACCTGACATCCGGATTACGTGGAAATTGTTTCAAGTTGGTGAGTTCCAGGACCCAATTTGAAACGTGACGTTGAATTGAGGGTGGGGGGTGGAATGATTAGCGTGTGCGACACTACAGCCTACTCTTATATCGAATTCCAACTGCTAAGGGATCTTTTACTTGCATGCCAGCAATTGCACAGGACCTCAGTTTTTTGTCCCACCCAAATGACTAGACAGCTGTCCTTGTCAGGCCCTCCGTCCTGCATCATTGACTAAAAGTAAATGAGGCAAAATAATCATACGTTAGAATCATCCACAGAGGCTTACCTGTACATTCAGAAATCATGTGATTACAATTTAAGAATATTCTTATTTTGAAAAGATAAGTCAATGAGGCAAAAAAATCATAAGTGTGTGGTAATTTATCAGACAAGCAATAAAACTTGTATTGCCAGTATTATACAGTGCCTTGTATCATAAGGTCTGTCATTGAGTGAACTGGGGTGGTTTTTGATTCCCTGGTTGTACATGACAAGGTGTAGGGTCGGCTATCAAACCTTGAGGGTTTTGTCCGGGTCGTCCGGTTTCCTCCCACTGCAAATGAACCAACCGTATGTGCAAGTGAATTATTGAAAAAATTATCATCACACCAATACCTAGACTAAGGGGGATCACGTGGCTAAGTGGGTAAGACACTGGCTGGCTAGCCTGCAGGTCGGCGTTCGATCCCTGCATTGGCAGAGATAGTTCGTCCAGATTTTCCGGCGTGGTTTCCCCTTGTCAGTGGTGCAGGACGGATGGCCTGACAAGGACAGCTGTCTAGTCATTCGGATGGTGCAACAAACAGAGGTTCTATGTACACACAGACGTACGTACATTGGTTTGTTCATATTAAAATACATTTTCATTATTACTTTTTATCTATTTTGATAAATCATACCAAATTTCTTGTCTAAGTATTACTGAGTCAAAGAGCAAATGAGAAATTTTTAAATGAACTATCAGGTTTAAGTATAAAAGTTTTAATAATGAAGTAAATAAAATGACCTACATGTTTTTAATTATTTCATATGCTTAAGACGGTAGCTATAGAATAGAATAAAATATTGGTTACAAAAATTTCCAACATAAAAAAATGGGTGTAGCAATTTCAAAATCACCCCACCACCACAATACCGGCTAGTTTGTGTAATTTTTAAAATATATTAAAATTGAAGTAAAAAATATGATCTTTGCATTTTTAACTATTTCATACACTTAAGAAAGTTGTGACAATTTCCAGCAGTCATCTAAATTATGATTTTTACAAAAAAAATTAAATTCCATAATTGGACCCTAAAACTTCCAAGTTTTTTCTTCAAGAACATCTGTATTGAAATACCTTTTAAAAATATAAATAATGAAGCAAAAAAATATGATCTTCATGTTTATAATTTTTCATATACTTATGAAAGTTGTTGTAGAAGTTCCAATAGCTCTCTCAATTACTACTATTACAAAAAAATAGAATAAAATATGGGTGGGTGCCAAATTTTCAAGATTAAAATATGGGCGTGGCCGTTTTAAAATTTGATTTAAACAAAAACTACTAACTCTAAAATTTCAAAATAAACATTTTTGTAAATCGGGGGACATAGCCTTTTAGAGCGCAAGTTTTTAAAGCAATGAATTTTATTTTTCAATATTAAATTATTGATTTATTTTATTCTAAAAATACTTTTTACAAGCGCTATCGTCACTGTATCGGTCTGTATTTCCCTATGAAATAAATGTTTAACGCTTTATAATTCCCAAAAAACTATACAAAAATAAAGCTACGGTTTCAATTAAATAAATTAATGTGTTGGGTTTGTCGATAGGGCCTTAAATTCCACCAAAAATTGATTGACTTTCACCATCAGTTTGCCGTTTGTTTACATTGGTTTTCGCGGCTTCTGCCCTGAAGGGAAATCTCGCGCTGTGTGTCATGGCGGCCCTGGCCAATCATAAGGCGTGAGCGGTCTATCTATATATGACGTCAATGGTCAGAGGGATCAAAACCAAAGCTACGACAAAGATGTCAGTAGCGCGTGTGTCCTCCACGGGCTCTTACGCACGCTGTGCAGCGACGTCATGGAATTAACCATCTGTGTCGTACTTTTGGTTTTGACCCCCCACCCCCAACTTTGTACCGTTGATTACAGGTGTAAAAATTGTTTTTACCAGGCCTAGCATCACTGCAGTGACCTACTTCGCAAGCTACAATTTTCCTTCTTATACATGATTGCAGAATTTCCCACAGAAAATACTATTAAGTCATAGAACAACGCCCCCCCCCCCCCCCACACACACATACACAAGGGAAAAAAATAATTGTAGAATACTACAGCATTTCCATCCCCCAACAGAAAAAAGCAAAGCATCACTAACTCTATAGATTTTTTTCTATAGAAAACTACACTAGCTCTCGCTCCTCTGAGTTGTCTGATGGCAAAAGTAGTTCTAGTTGTTTTGGTTCGAGTGCTGGGGGTATTCGAATTGGACATGCAGGACAGATATTTCTTGGCCCACAAATAAACTGAACGGTTTTGTTGGTGAACACTTCTGTGTCTGGAATGTCTGAAAATAAAAGATGTCTTTATTCAAAAATAAGTCAGTTGTCACCCTTCCGTCCAATCCAAATAAAACAGACAAATAAAATACTACAAACTCCCAATACACTGCATTTCGTAATCACCCCCCCCCCCCCCCCCCCACAACTCCACTGCGTGAAAAAATTGTCAACCATAAAAACAATATATTATATACATTGTCCGCCAATTTTATAGCATCCCTGAGAACATTTCCACAATATCCTACATGCCCGATCCTCGGGGTCAGAGCAACGCCAATTTCTTGTATTTGTTTGTTTGTCGTCTACAGGCTGCATTTCATCTTGAAACTTCACGTACTTATTCTTTAAGGTAGAGCCACGCCAATTTCTTTCTTTATTTTTCTTTTTGATTTTGGTCTGTGTCGCCTCAAGTTTTAATCGATCATCTTGAAGCTTTTCATACTTATTCCCTATACCCTAAGGATGACCCCTATTGTTTTGGGTGCATGCCAGACCCCCTGGGACAAAGCCACACCCATTTCTTGTATTTCTTTGTCGTCTACAGGCTGAATTTCTCAACGTATCATCACGAAACTTTGCTAACATATTCTTCGTACCGCAAGGAACATCCCTATCCATTGGGGTACAAGCCCAACCCCTAGGGACAGTGCCACGCCTATTTTCGTGTCACCAACAGGCCAGAATTCTTAATCGATCGTACTGAAAACTGTTTTATGCTTATTCCGTATAACCTAAAACTTACCTCTATTATTTTTGGTGCATGCCCGACCCCCTGGAACAGAGCCACACCAAATGTTTGTGTGTCTTGTGTTTGGCGTACATTCTGCAATTCTTAACAGATCCCTTTTATTTGAAACTGTGCATGCCTATTCCTTATACACTTAGGATGACCCCCTATTGTTTTTTGGTGATTAGTGGTTACGGGCCGCAATTCTGAATGAATCAGCTTGGTACTTGACATATGTATTCCTCATAGCCTGAGGGCGTCAACTATTGGTGAATGTTTCGACCCCAGCGGCAGAGTCACGCCCACCTTTTGCATTTAGCGCCGGAAAGCCACAATTCTGAATCGATTATCTTGGTATACTTATTCCTTATACTTTAAGAGCGGCAACGCCTAGCCGTCTTTCCACCTCGAGATATTACAGCCATTTCATATTTCTTTATTTTAAATTACCATATCAATCAAAGCAGGAATGTGGACGTAGGCCTATATTGCAGCGTTAGCGATGCGCTTGTTTTGTTATTCAGTGGGAAAATGTATCAAGCAACCATTAAACTCCTCTTTAGCGGCAATATTTTGGTTTTAACTTGTTATGTTACTGGGAGGTGGAATCAAAGTATAACTTTGAACGCATTTATATTTGAGTTTTAAACGCTGAATTTGTCAAAAATGTCATTCTTAATCTTACGCGTTGTGATTCCAACAAATATTACCTCCGGTCGGTTACTATGTCGTGACGTTGACGTCATGTGTTTGAAACAATACTGTCTTAAAAACTAAACACTTGTGTTAGGTTGGTGGGGGGGGGGCACGTTCTGAATCAGGCGCTGCCAACGAGCACAAATTGGCGACCTATTCGACTGATAAAGCTGGCGACTTGTTCGTTGACAACCTTTCCTGATTAAAGACCACAATTGACTAAACTCATCTATTTTTATAAACCAATAAAATCCAAAGTTGCATGTATAAAATGAATGTAGAATTATCCAAATATTATTCATAAAAGTTGGCACAATCAAAGGGGTGCACTCTTATCCTAAACGTCGCCAACTTTTCAATATTTTAAAGAGAAATTCTGAGCATCCAGCTATATATATTCCGAAAGGTAATTGAATAAGCTTTCCAAATATTATTAGTAAGAGTTGGCACAATCATATAAATGGGCGCGCTCTCGACCTGAACATGGCCAATTTCTCAATATTCTAAATGTAAAGACAGGCCGGTATTTTTTTCGAAGTCCAAATTCGGATCATCGTACAAAATTCTGAGCATCCAGCTATATATATATTCTGAAGGTAATTGAATAAGCTTTCTAATTGTTTGCAATAATTGGCACAATCATATTAAAGGGACGCGCTCTCAACCTGAACATGGCCAATTTTTAAAAAACATTTGAAAGGGAAAGACCATTAATATCCTGAGTCAAAATTCGGACCATCGTACAAAATTCTAAGCAACTAAATATATTCGAAAAGGTAATTAAATAAGCTTTTCAAATATTATTGGTAAAAGTTGGCACAATCATCTTAAAAGGACGTGCTCTCATCCTAAACATATCGATGTATTTAAAAAAAATCAAGGGAAAGACTGTTAATACCCCTAGTCAAATCTGGACCATCGTACAAAATTTTGATCATCCAGCCATACATTCTTAACGGTAATGAAATAAGTTTTCTAAATACTATTAAAGGGACACGCTCTAAACCTGAACATAGCCAATTTTTCAATATTGTAAACGTAAAGATAGAGAGGTATTTATTTCGAAGGTTAAATTCGGATCACCTTACAAAATTATTAGCATCCAGCTATATATTTTGAAAGGTAATTGGTTACGGCTTAAGCTTTCTAAATATTAGTAGTAAAAGTTGACACAATTTAAAGGGGTGCGCTAATTTTTCAATATTTTAAAGTGAAAGAACGATAATATTCCAGATCAAAATTCGGACCATCTTACAAAACTCTGAGCATCCAGCTATATAGGTTCACAAAAAATAAAGGTAATTATTATATTACATGCTTTCCGGCGAGATGATTGGCAGTGTTTTGGAAATGTTTTTGAACAAACCTATGCATTTCATTACGTAGCCTACTTTGTTGACGTGGGGGTGATTGTAGATGGTGCTCTAGCTTGGGCACCCTACTCTCCCCTATTCCAATATATATTTGTGATCACTACTTTCAAGCTGTGTCTACACATGTATATATAATCTAATGGCTCATTCACCAGGAGGTCCTCTGGTGTTTGATTCCAGTGTTGGCTGAGAAAGTCCCCTGGTATTTTTCAGCGTGGTTTTCCTTTAAGTGAGTAAGGTCATGGTTCGCTAGCCTAAAGATCCCGCTCTCAATTCCGAAGTTTGTCGAAAAAGTAGCCTGTCTTACCGTTAGTGTTAATATCAACAATCCAATGGGTTGGTACATCAGCACAGTGCTCAACAATATGTTCACCTGCAAATGTTCTCAACACATCACTGTCAATAGGTTCCCGGATGTAACGGAAATATCGGTTAGGCGGAACCCTTTCTTTGCCCTGAAATTAGGAATTAGTTCAAATAGATACATCTTATTTCATAACAGATGTCAATTGACCTAGTGTAGACCAGGGTTACAACAAGAAACGATCACCACTCCACAATAAATGCCGCCGTATATTAATTTATACTCACGATAAAAAGTTCGTCAAAACGTATGGGACGTTATCTCCTATTATTAGTACTGGATAGTCGTCTGCTTTAAGCGATAGAAAAAAAAAATGAGGTTTGACGTCCTCTCGACAAGTAACGTCAACAGATCATTAATTTTCGGGACTCACATGGTTCAATTTTATTTCAATAATTAGCTTGTGGTCTTTAGCAGAGCGAGGATATGGGAGGACCCGGAGAAACCGTGTACCCGGAGAAACACACCACTTGATTCAATGATCTAAAGCGCTCGTTGAACCATTGGATTATGATTTTATGGTTAATCGGATACGCCCTGAAGAAGATTGTTAGGACAACATTTACCTCAAGTAGTGTTTCAAATTAAATAAATGTATAGGCCTAGCCTTTCAAGTCATCTAATTAATGATACAGTTACTGTAATGGTAATGGGCGAATAAATCTACTTATTTTGTACTTATTTAAAATTATACCATACGCCTATACACGTTGATAATGAAGGGTTATTTACCTCACGCCCAGTCCATGATTTAAGCCCCTCCTCAAACGTTTCATCATGACGATCAATATAGCATCTACCATTGGTCAAATCTTTAAAAGCTATCATTTTCTGAAATAATTTATAGGCATGTACATTGAACTCTTGCATTTCACATTGTTATAACAGTAGAAAATGTTAAACAGATGAATAGTTTAAAAATTTTATTGTTTGAATTTGTACTTACTCGATAGTAATTATGTAGAGCTCTGAGTTTATCGATATCTCCATTTCTTTCATTGCTAACGAAAATTATTTTATTGACGAAATCAACTTTTACGTGTTCGGGTATCACACGACCATCAATATTAGTCAGGGCATCAAACTTCTGTAATGGAAAATACAAATGTAACAATTTGAACTTTAGCATACGCGCATATTTTACAAGAGATGGATGTATAGACCGTGGAAAATGGATAGGGCTTAATGCTTAAATTCACATCGAATTTGAAAGTAAAATCCGTTAAAGCTGCAGACTTGGTAGGCCTAAATAGCCTCTGCAATATGCAGTTTTAGTTCAGAAGTCATGAACTATAATATCATTACCTCCCTATTACTGATGGCAAAGACTTTATATAACCGAAAAATAATACCCAGACCTACCTCCTTAGCAAATAAATGGTAATTCCACGCTATGGCACCAAACACAATAGCAGTCACGACAATTGCAGTAACTAAGATAGTTATTATTATATATAAACATTTCTTATTATTTTTCTTCGACTGAGCATTTTCCATTTGGACTGTTATCTGAAATATCAAACACATGAAATTTGATCAAAGTGAAAAAAAAAACAACAAAAAACTGTCACAAAGAGAAGTTCTAGACATGAGATTTAAGATTTCTCGACAAAACCAGTTCAACTGAGCAATATAGAGACATTTTAAAAGTATGCTGTACAATAAATGTTTTTGTACGTTTATCAGAAAATGATACAGAGAATAAAATAATAAAAAAATAATAATAAATTCTACCTGTTCGGAACCAGACACCGATTTATGCTGTAAATCTACACTAGGTGGGGACATTATTATTGTAGATATGACTGGTAACAGTAGAAATTTACCATCTATTTATACCAAATATGTTCCGTGCAATATCCAATCAAATGATAACTGTTCCAGGATCTAACTTTTAACAAACAACCCAAACGGATATGGACACCGTTAAGCAGATCATATAGTTTACTTTAAAGCGATAACCACGCCTTTAACACAATATCTACTATTTGTGACATATTTTTTTGCAATGAAAGCCACATTAAAATATCTTTTCAGACATTGAGAATTGAATTATGAATTTTATTGTCAAAATCTTTTATTGATGTTAAATTGTGTAAAGTTGTTTACTACAACCGCTTAGTGGCGACCAGAAACAAGAGTCGGGGGGGGGGGGAGTTGCTGGCGGCCCTGGGCATCCATTGAATTACAATCAAACCCGATAAGTTTCTCCCCTTTCTCTTGGTTAGTGTTGCCACTGCGATAATTTCTGGATATTAGTTTTGGTGTAACCGGAGGTGGTTTCCTATGACTATTCTGACTGCTTTTAAAATTACTGTTGATACCTGAGTTTTTGGTATTTGTTGTCTCCCCTGACTGTTGGGCTCTCATCTGAACAGAGGGAAGTCTGAGTGCTGCACACGCTACATGATTATTGACAGTGTCCATACCGTGGTGGCAAAGCAAAGGTACCTACTTATAAGGACAACTGTGTTTCCTGTGTTAAAGATTATTTCAAAACTGCCGCTTCTGAACTATTGGGTTTTGGTTATTTTTCAACTTCACGGTATGATATAGAACCATATTACCAACTTCCCACCAAAGTCTTTCTAGTGTAATTATTATAAGTATGACAAATTTGGAATATATGGAAAGCAGAGGCATCTAATCTTACTATAAAATACTGAATTCCCTGAAAAATACTCACGGGGCGACCAGAGGACATAAACGCAAAGGTGTCACTAATCTGAAAGCCTGGAGCGATTCTTTTATAATCATGTTGGTCTTTTAGCTAACGGTAGTGAGAATATTGAGAAGCTTAAACAGTAGACTGTGCGATTACACTACCTAAAAGGAAGTTGACAGGCGACAATTCAAGAATTTAATTAGGATTTGATATTTGTGCTAAATGGACAGCGACTGCCGACAAATATAATGTTAAATGGAACCATATTACCAACTCCCGGCGAAAGTATTTCTGGAGTAATTATTTCCAAGGATTTGATAGTTGTGGTAAATGGGCAGCGACTATCGCCAAATATAATGTTAAATACAATCTCCCTCAACCATGTCACGTGACAAAGAAAAGAAGTTGTTAAAAAAACTTTTATTATAGGGTAATTTCGAGAGGGATTTGAAACAAACTTTTGAAAGATAGATTGGTTTGAAAATGTTTTAGTTCAAATATCATCAAAATCACACATGCCTCTCAAAACCCTAATCTTCTATAAACACACGACTTCGCTCAAAACACCGACAAAAATATTTCTGTATGCACAACTTGTTGTCTGGGTCATGCATTTGGACAACATAGTTATTTAATATCCATATGTTCAATAATATATTCATTTCTTTGTGAACAACTTAAATATTCGCAATATTATTAAACTTTCTTTATGCACAACTTAACAATGTCTAAATATGGAAACGACTTCGACATCCTATAGAATAAATACAATAGTATTAAACATTTCTTTATCCACAACTTAAAGTAGCAAAGTCTCTAACTTAAAGTATCTAAGTCTCTAACTCAATATCATCGATCATTAATAATGATTCCTCAGATTTTCAAAATATATACTCCGGCGTACCCCAGGGGTCCGTACTTGGCCCGCTCCTTTTTCTAATTTTTATTAACGATATTACAAATGAAATTATCTCTCGATTAAGATTATTCGCAGATGATACTTCGTTATTTTTGGTTATAGATAATCCCCCCGACACCCTTAATACTTTGAATAATGATCTAAAGAAAATTTATGATTGGTCCGAAAAGTGGAAGGTCGAATTCAACCCAGATAAAACTATCAGTCTTACATTTAGTAGAAAAAACAACCCAACCTTGCTTGTCGCTTCTTTTAATGATATCCCATTATATGACGCAAATACCCATAAACATTTAGGTGTAATTTTTAACAAACATTGTAAGTGGGACAATCACGTGGATTATTTAATTAGTAAAACCTCAAACATGGTTGACTGTCTGAGAAGTTTGAAATATAGACTATCACGTAAGTCATTGAGTATTTTGTATAAATCTTTTATTCTTTCTATTTTTGATTACGCTGATATAGTCTGGAATAATACTACTGAAATAAATTCGCAAAAATTAGAAAAGCTCCACTTGGACGCGTTACGAACGATAACCGGCCTGCCTCGTGGAACCTCCCATAATGCACTTTATACTGAATCCGGATTCTCATCTTTATCAGTGCGACGTCAAGCTCATAAATTAACATTGTTTTATAAAATGGTAAATAACATAGCCCCCAGTTATCTTTGTTGTCTTATCCCACCAATTACCTCTTCCAACAACCCTTACAACCTACGTAACTCCGACCACATTACACAAATTAAATGTAAAACTAATATTTACAAAAACTCCTTTTTGCCGTCTGCAATAAAAGCGTGGAATAGTTTAGACAATGAAATAAAAAAAGCCTCGTCTGTCTCTGATTTTAAAACTAAACTGTATCCAACCTTATTTCCCAAAGTCAACAAACTGTTCTACTACGGTGAACGACAATTCCAAATTATCCACTGTAAACTACGTAATAATAAAAGTGATTTAAGATACCATAATTTCCTTATGCATATATATGACAATCCTCGATGTGACTGTGATCTCGACCTAGAAACCACCGAACACTTTTTACTCTACTGTCCATACTACGCACTTCAGCGAAATAATACCATTAACTTATTACCAATGTATTTTAGAAATATCACTTGCCTACTCTATGGTAATGCCGAATTATCTTCAGACGTCAACAGCGATATTTTTAAATGTCTTTACAAATATATTAAAGATACGAAACGTCTTACTCTGTAAAATACAACCTTGGGGTGAGGTTTATTATTATTTATTTTTTTTTTTTTTTTTTTTTTTTTTTTTTTAATTTTTTTTTTATATATTTTTTTATTCTTTTTTTTTTAATTTTTTATTTTTTTTTTATTTATTTTTTATTTATTTATTTATTTTTTATTTTTTTTGAATTAATTGATTTGTTTTTCTTTTCTTTTTCTTACTTTTTTTATTATTATTCATTTTTTTTCTATCATTTCTCTTATATATATATTTTTTTATTATTATTATTTTCTAATTATTTATTTATTTACTCAACATTAAAATCTTATTTATTTGTTTAATTGTACCATAAGTAAAACAATGTAATTAGTTTTTGTCTGTATCATATATAATTCGACATTGTACATGAATTATACACCCAAACCTGAAGGAAGCAAATTAATATAAGCCTACTTGGCTTGTTTTTGTATCCTATTATTTATGCTCTTTTATACTGTATAATATTCTCGAAATAAATACTGTTTAAACCAATATCATCGAAAGTCTTCGATATTGAAAATAGGAATTATTTGCCTAAACTACCAAAAATAATAACAAAATCTGCATGGTTAGTGCAGGTTCACTGCGCACACAATAAAAGTGACTCGAAGTTGTTTTTTTTATCTATATACATCGTAGACAGATAAACAATCTACATGTATAAACATGTGTTGCATTTCGAATTATATCCTTGCAGTGTTCCTAGCACCCGGATTGAAAACACGAATTATTTGTCATTTTAAATCAACATTGATGTTGTGATCTTACCGAGAAAAATAGGCTTCTGATGTCCAGTATTCAAGACAAAATAAACATTTTACCACACGAATCTTGTTTCAGTCCCATCTGCAGCAAGGGACTCGAAGAAAGAGGCTAGACATATCCACATGTCATGTCAAACGGTGACGCCATTCTTATCTTATCTGGAGAGCATACGCAAAAAATACTAAGCAGACTGGAATAATCAGACGCTAGAGATTGTAATTCGATTGAGATTTCTGGCATATTTCGCCGAACATAACTAATTTGAAATTAGGGTAAAAATGGAAACAATTGAATGTAAATCAGTTTAAATACATTTATATTACATTATTATATGCATTGCGACCCATTTGTGTCAATTTCTGGGTCCCAAATATTAGCGATTTAGCTCCTTTAACTATTTCTGAATATGGAAATCTATGATTAACTTAAGATGCGGTAGGCCTTACAGCTATCCATTGTTTAAGATGATGACCATATTATGGTATTATTATAAAACTTTGTGTCCCATCTTCTTAAATCTCTAACCGCCACATCTCAACTGTAGAAACTAAAACAACCCCTGCCATCACCGAATTGTGCCAAAAAAAAAGAGGTTATGGTTGTATAGCTGAGAATTAGAGCCCTATCATCTGGGTTAAGAGGGAAATTCGCCGTCTCATATAAAAATTGATGGTCTTCAGTGAGCAGAAATTCTCCCGCGTAGAATTATAAATATGTTATCGCTGGCTACTTCAGTCAGTTATATAGACGGATAACTCGTATTTTCCTTTTGCCTTCGTCACTTCCGTTTTTTTTTTTTTTTTAAAAAAATCTTCGTTTCGCATCTATATCATAGCAATGATCTATGTGTTAAAATTATATTTGGAATGTGTTTAACCAGTTCTATTACATATGTGATAATGGCTGACACAAATATTCTTTAAAATAATTAGGCAGACATTATGAAAAATAATATATTTGAAAAGTATATTACTAACATCAAATTACCACAGACTAATCGTAAGCCGAAGGTGAACTTACTATTGTTTTAATATACATTATTTATACACGAGTATGTCGTATGCTTTATATTTTATTCTGCATTATACAGATACTACCTTCAACGACATAGTCATATGTGTATGACTCTATTCCCTGGAACCTTAAATTATATGAACATGGATTTAAAAGCAGATTATCAATGTAATATGAATCTAATGTTCGGCGAAATATGCGAACAGTTTAAATTTAATGACCGCCGGTTACCGGTTAGGCTACGATTGTTTAGTCTATTCTACACTACAGTAGAATAAAGTTATTGAGCTCGCCCCGCTCGAATGTATCTTAAATAAGAATGTCACAAACAGTTTTAATGTAGCAACTTTTAAACCGACTTGGTTTTGTTCTCTGTAAATTTGTATGCACCCCACCCCATCTTGTTAACAATCGAACCTAACACAAAACAAGCTGCATTACAATCTCACAAGATCACTGAATTGTTGTTGAGAAAAATGAATGTATGACGATATAAAATACATATTCATTCTGTATGTTCCCGTTCGCTTTTCTTGTATAAGCGTGCACGTTTTCGGCGGTCAAAAAGTCCGACTAGCGTAATGTAATGAGACTGTTGCGCGTAAGCGTTTCCCAAAATACGCACGCGGACTATTTCCAAATAGTTGCATCTATTTTTCGTTTACTTACACCGTACATATAACCACACGAGCAAATATATCGTCCTCCGCGATTTGTAGGTACAAAACTAAATTCAAGTTGTGCTTTTGCCATCGCATTGTAGAATATTATCTGAATTTCGGATAATGTGACGGGATTTTTATACATCTTTAAAAATGATACTGACTGAAAGTGAGCGAATAGGTGAAAGCTACTTGGATGATTTGATGATATTCATCATTTTAATCATTAGTTGCCAATTGGTGAATACAATTCTCAGTGAATAAAGATTCATAAAATCTTCGTGGGAAGGATTAATTCTGGTCACACTCTGTAACTGCGCCTTCGCGGGAATACACCCAACTTCTACACAGCCAATCAACGACTTGTGTTTCCTGCACCTTCAGCTTGGAAATGGTAATTGTTTTGGACATAGTTTGTGTTAAGGTTCTTTCAAACCACTGTAAAGAGAAATCTTCACTTATTACCCCATTTACGTGGCACTGTACGGAACGTGGCACTCCCCAAAACCCTTAAAATAGTTGCCTGGCGTGTTGCCTTGAAGACAAGTACTAGTATATTATTTGAAAAAATTTATTCAGATAGTTTCTGGAAAATTATTTTCCACGTATTTATAAATGTATACAAATGATTCTACAACTAAAATTATTAAATGGGTGGAAATAATGTTCTAAATATTAATAATAAAATATCACAAGCCGAGAAAGTCTTTTTTTCTTATCACAAATCGCCTTATACGAAAAATTCTTCATCAAAACTCGTATTTCACCAGAAACTCTTCACCACATGACGTATTATGCTAGCACCTCTTCGGGAAACGTTGGTGAAGGACCTGGCCGAAATATATCTGGACATTTTAAACAGATATTTCTTGGTCCACAAATAAACTGAACGGTTTTATTGGTGAACTGCTCTGCGTCTGATATGTCTGAAAATGAAAGATTTCTTTGTTTAAAGATCAATCAGTTGCACTCCGTTTTTCAATCAAAAAACAATAAAAACCAACAAACAAGCAATTTCGTAATCCTGATTGTGTGCTTACACGAAAACTGTTTTAGAACAGAAGCCCAGAATTAAGATTTGATCGATTTGATTACTTTTGTGCTTTTCATCTTAAACATGAACTGTATAATATGTTTCAAATGATTTGAAGGGAAACCAAGGGATTTTCATAGACATGGACCATAATTTTTCAAGTACTAGTCACGAATGCGAACGTCTTTTCAAGGGTATTCGTACTGGTCTTTTTTCTATTCAATGTGAATTATAACTAATTAAAACTAATAGAGTTTGGTTACTTTTTGTCTATTAAAATTAATTACCCTTCGGTGAACTTTCCATGTTCATGATTTCGACAGTAGGAAAATGCGAGCATTCTAGCGCGCATTTATATAATATATGTTTTTGTATTTCCACGTGTAATGAAAAACGTTTTAAAAAAGTTTCGAGTGAGGATTTCTCTTTACAATGTGGTGGCCGATATTTGAAATAACACTATATTCCAAAAATGTGCCATTTTAAACATATACCAAAAAGACTTTGTAGAAAGGGAACATAAACATCTGGTCGGACACTTACAACGCGAAAAACAAACTCAGCGAGTTTACATAGAAATTGTCCCATCACATTTGCTTTTGACTGGCCAAAAACGTGCACAAAACATGTGCATGGTAATTGGGACAAATATTAATCGATTAAAAAGTAGGGCCTAATAAATAATGCTGGTTTAAAAAAAAAATTATCATTTGAGTTCAATCGAACAATGGATTAGATTATTCATAGTAAATCCAGTATTTATTTGTGATCATTACTTTCAAGCTGTGTCTGCTCATTGACCAGGAGGTTCGATTCCAGTGTGCTGAGAAAGTACTCCGGTTTTCCTTTCAGTGAGTAAGGTCATGGCTCGCTAATGAATATCCTGTTTTCAATACTGTATGGCCAAGAAAGTAGCCTGTCTTACCTTTAGTGTCAATATCAACAATCCAGTGTGTTGGTACATCAGCACAGTGCTCAACAATATGTTCACCTGCAAATGTTCTCAATACATCACTGTCAATAGGTTCCCGGATGTAGCGGAAATATCGGTTGGGTGGAACCCTTTCTTTGCCCTGAAATTAGGAATTATTTCAAATTAAGCAATTTTCTGTAAAATAAACCAATTATGATGTCATTTCTATGAACACGTCAACGGACCAAAATAATTTTTATTAAAGGGGAATTATAGGATATTAGATAAAGAGTTGACAGTTCCCGCTATAACAGTAAAAAATAGAAAACTTAGATTATGGTCTGGATAAGTTAATTAGTGTCTAATTAATAATTTAAATAATGCAATAAGCAGATCGCTATATTATAATGTCTGTCTAAGTGACAAGTTAGAGAAATATTTAAGCGGATTTGAATTTATATTCAAGAACCCGGGGAATATTAATCTCCCCATTAAGATTTAGGACTCGCTAATAGTCCGCTTTAAAGGGACAATAACATTCTTGCTGGCTTGGTAGCTCCAGAAAATAAATAATACCCTTATTCTAAGTGATAGATGTTTAAATGTCCTACCTGATGTGTAAATTATCAATTACAACCTATTTTACTTGTCCAGAGGGTTCGAAAATATTTTAAAATCCAAGTCACATTTGAAAAGGTTTACGTTAGACTTTTCAAATCAATTGGTTGAATTTTTCCAATTTTTTAAATTAGGTGTGTTAAGATGAAATTTATAGCATCATTTAATTGGAATATTGTTAAATAATACGATTTGTTGACCAGAATGAAGATTGGGACATATTTTTCAGTTACAACAAGAGTGTTATTGGGGCTTTAAGGCAAATTACCAACACACTACAAGCGTCGAAAAATTCAATGAAAATTCAGACACATTTCTTACCTCACGACCAGTCCATGATTTAAGCCCCTCCTCAAACGTTTCATCATGACGATCAATATAGCATCTACCATTGGACAAATCTTTAAAAGCTATCATTTTCTGAAAAAGATATTTAAAAAATGATAATGATATGTGACGTTAAACATTTTTATACATTTACAAGGAGAGAGAGAGAGAGAGAGAGAGAGAGAGAGAGAGAGTGTATCATTTCGGGACTAACATATGGTTCAATATTATTTCAATAATTCGCATGCGCGTAGGGATCTTTAACAGTAGGGGGAAACCGGATGACAGGAAGAAAAGCCACGAGGTTGAACAGTCGACTCTAACCCTTATCACGTAGAACATACATTTACATACATAATTTATAGAAATAACGAGACCCCGATAATCCTATGTATTTCACCGTTGCAATAGCAGAATAAGTTTGTTTTGTTTTGTTTTTTTTTTTAAAAAAAAGATGAACAGTTTATTTGTACTTACTCGATCGTAATTATGTAGAGCACTGAGTTTATCGATATCTCCATTTCTTTCATTGCTAACAAAAATTATTTTATTGACGAAATCAACTTTTACGTGTTCGGGTATCACACGGCCATCAATATTAGTCAGGGTATCAAACTTCTGTAATGCCAAAAAAAGGATATCCAGTAAATTATATGACGTAAAACGACATAGTTATATATCCACAAACCAAATCATAATCATCAAAGAATTCTGACCATGTATATCGGTTAATATTTTGGGATGGAAAAATATTATTGAAAAAGTGTTTCTTTCTTTTGTTTACATAATCACAAAATATGTGCCTGCTTGATTTATAATACCCTTATTAAAGTTCCAATAGCATATTTTTAAGTTATATTTTTAAAATGTATTAAAATAAAGCCCTAAAATAGATTGTACCTATAAACAGTCCTACCTTGTTAAAGAATAATCCTATTAATCCTATAATTCACTATTGCCAGTTGAGAAATTGGCAAAAATATCATTTTTAACTTCAAATTCAAACGTTTGAAGATGGCCGTCCATGGTGAGGAATGGGAAAACAAGGGAGGTAATTCAGTTACTATATCCTCAATCAGCTTGTGTCACCCATTTTAACACCTCTAAAATTTTGCCCATGATCGTATAATAGTGAGTTGACAACCTTTTGAGCAAAAGACATAGAAATAATTATGTTTTGACTTTCTTAGAAAATATGAAATTGGAACTTTAATATCAAAATTAAAAAATTCCGAATTTTGTCTGAAAATATAGACCATATTTTATACAGCATAGCATTAGCAATTCCTTATCATTGTTTTCCCACTGCCGGCACAAACTTCATCTAACATAAACATATCTAGACCTACCTCTTTAGTAAATAAATGGTAATTCCATGCTATGGCACCAAACACAATAGCCGATACAACAACTGTAGCAACCAAACCCGTAATTATTATATATAAACATTTCTTATTATTTTTCTTCGGTTGAACACTTTCCATTTGGACTGTTGTCTGAAATATTCCAAAACACGAAATTTGATAAAACTTACAAGATACAAACTCCGAGACAGAAGTTTCAGACATGATATTTATGATTTTTCTCAACCTCTACTCCCCTAGTTAAACTGAGCAATATGATACAAATAATACAGATGGCAGATAGAAAAATAAAAAAACATTAACAATGATAAATTATATCCATGAACTTACCGGTTGGAGACTAGACACTGATTTGTGCTGTAGATCTATACTAGGTGGTGACATTCTTGTTGATATAACTTACAGCCCTAGAATTGACCTTCTATTTATACAAATTGTGAATTTTAAGTGTCCAATCAAATGACAACTGTTCCAGGATGTGAACAGTAACAAAGAGTATAGACACGGATATGGATACTAGGTAAACTTTTAACCAGGAAATGCCTGAAACGTAAAATCAGTCAAGCAGATCATTGTTTACTTCAAACGATACACACTCCTTTGACACAGTATATTATTTGTGAAATATTTAAAAAAATAACAAACCCCTTATAATATCGTTAAAGGGCATTTAGTGAAAGCAATATAATGATAAATTGATGAGATAAAACACGTCTTATAATATATTTTCAGAAACTGGGATACGAATTTTTCAAAATTTATTGATGTAAAACTGTTTACGACAATTTTGTTTATTTTGAAATCCATGTAAATAGCTGTTTGTCAATTATTATCCTGTTATCTGCATCTTGTATAATGCTGACAATATTTTATTATAGGAAACATGGATATTTTTTGATTGATACTCTTAGAGCGAAAATTTACACATCAAAGGAACAAAATAGCGAATGGGCGGAAATGGGTCACAACGCTTATGATAACGTAATATGAAAGTATATAAATTGATTTATATTCATTTGTTTATATTTTTATTGTAATTTCTAATGAGTTTTGTTCGGTGAAACGCCAGAAGTCTCAATCCAATGGAAAAATCTGGCGTAGTATTCATTGCGCGTTCCCGGCAAATAAGAATATGCCCCAGTCACAGAAGTGGACCGTCTTAAGGGCTTCCTACGTTTTGCAGTCATTTGACTACAAAAAGGTTGCTGGCCAATAACACCCTTAGTTTCCAATTACACTGACCCCAAACTCTACTGTACGTAGCTTAACATAATTATAAACTAATTCCCATTGAAAAAAAGGTGAAACGTTACCCCACAATTATATGATTGGATTTTAAACCCAACATTAAAATGGCCGGCAAACCAGAATCACGTTTTCATGTCACATGAAAATACAGAAAAAACATGTTTGGTAAGATTATGAATTCAGTGTTCCACTCTTCACTATTTGTAACATAATTACTTATTTCTATGCAAATCATGATATGTGTTGAAAATTTTGCAAGTGAAATTAATTTTACCTGCTCAAAGTCTCGAATGGTGTATCAACTGCAGCCGAAGATAAGAATTATCACAGCTGTAAATTGTAGCTGGCGTGTCACCAGTGATAAAACAGGGGTACTTTTCTACATCGACTAGGCTTATGGGGGAAATCGTGCAATTGTGCCAGGACAACGGCACTATGGCCATTTCGAATTCCAACTATCAACGGTTCTTTTACGTGTACGGGACCTCAGTTTTCCGCCCCATCTGAACTGGCAGACACTGTTCCTTGTCAAGCCACACATCCTTCACAATTGACAAAGCGAAACCACGTCCGATAAAAGCCCATGACACTTTATCGACAAACTAGGGGATACAGTCCGTGACTTGAAAAAAAAAAGGTATGTATGGAAGAACGCCATGAAGCAAACATCATGATCACCACTCACTACAGGGGCAATCCCAACCTGTTTCACAGAGAATTACTTACGAATTATCCCTGTAACGGATGGCTGTCCAAAACACGTGCGTTGACTGCACGGCTCGTAGTCATTGGCTCAACGGCTCGTGCAATGTTTACTTAACACCTAACTGCTTCGGGCAAAATAATGCATTTTACTCATTTTAATGCCCATTTACAGTAAATGAAATATTTTTGAACTACAAATACTTCAAACGTCTTTATTTATTTTTCTTTTACCTCAAAAAAATGTTTGAGAATTTAATTTGTCGGAGTAAAAAAGTTAATATGCCGTACTCATTAAGCCTCGTCGATGTCATGCTTATCAGTGATTGTAGCGGCCAAGCGAATATTCACTGCGGGATCAGTTTGGGGCAATCCTTGGACTTACTAGTTAGTGAGCGAGCATCTCTACGCCGGTAATAACGACATCTGTGTTAATTCTGTGGAGGAATTCACCACCACCGAATGTGTAATATAATAATTCAGATTGTGGTACAAATAATTTTATTTTGGATCATGCATAGCCTTGGTTATCATTGGTTAGGATTTAAGTAGTTTCGGATTCGGAACGAACACTGACACCTGTTTTCCCAATGTTCTTGAAAGCGTTCATCTTAATATACAAAGACCATGTTAAAACACCAACTGGAAAATCTACGGTCACTTTTTTAAACTAGGCATAGACGGAGGCGTTTCAAATTCTGTTCCAAACCGGAGACTTTATATTGCCCGATGTTGCTCACAGAGCGTTAAGCGAATAATATAAGAGATGAATAGAGCTTGTAACTACTTCACCACGTGAAAATTACTGCATAACCCTGAATTCCGAAAAAGACACCCCCCCCCCCTCGTCCCACACACCCTATGACGTCAAAACCAGTATCTTTGATCCCGGGAAAAAATAGGGGATTAATGATGCTCCGGAAAAATAGGTTATATGGGACTTGATGATCGGGATTCGTTAATTGTCACTCCTATTTTTGTTAATTCTACTCTCTACAACATGAAGACATGTTATGTGCTGATAGACGAAAACGCTTCTTTTTTAAATACCATTACATTTTATGGAATTGGGTCTAATTGTTTTATTAGAATATATTTGAAGGAATGTATGAAGAAAAATAAAAAAAACACACTAAGCAAATAAATAATTTATTGCCTTATTATCAGCATAGCATTTCCAGTAGCTCTAACTTTTACAACACATTGCATTTCGCTGTGAAATTCTCGGCCGTTCTAATTTTTACAACAGAATAATAAAAATAATAAACGATTTCCCAGTCATACTTTCCTTATTTTTGGGCGTTGTCCGTTCGCACTTTTCGGAGGATCGCAGATGCCGTGTTAGCGTAGCAAAAACATATTGATGTGGCCACCCCCATCACTATTTTCACCAGATGCTCATCATATGTTGGGATATTGTGGATTTAGAGTAGCTAAATCTCTAACTCAATATCATCCCAAATCTTCAACATTGAAAACACGAATTATTTGTCAATTCAAATCAGCATTGATGCTGTGATCTTACCGGAAAAAGATGGGCTTCTGATATCAAATATTTAAGACAAAATAAACTTTTTACCATTGCATACCATAATGCGTTTTATCCTCAGTTTTAGCAAGAGACTCCAACGGTGTGTGTATACTGGAATAACCAGCCGCTAGAAATTTGCACTCTATTGGGAGTGCTAGCTTATATCGCCGAACATTACTGATTTGAAATTAGAGTAAAAACGAAAACTATTGAATCTAAATCAGTTTATATACATGTACATTCATATTACAATATCATATGCACTGCGACCTACTTCTATCAGTTTCTAGGTCCCAAATGTTAGCGATTTACCTCTTTTTATGTTTAATATTATCGAAATTTTCCAAACTTGGTTATTGAGGGACATGGCTTTAACATGCAAGTCAATTGGAAGAGGAAATACAAGTTTGAGACCATGTTGCCACAGATCACGAAAGGTTTCCACATTGCCTTTAATGTTAATTCTCGTCTTTTAGATCGACTGACTAAGTGGGTAAGACGCTGGTTCGCTAGCCTGGAAGTCGGGTGTTCGATCCCTGGATTGGCCGAGAAAGTTCATCCTGATTTTCCGGCGTGGTTTCCTCTTGTCAGTGATGCGGGGCGGAGGGCCATGACAAGGACAGATGTCTAGTCGTTCAGATGGGTCAAAAAACCGAGGTCCCGTGTACGTATTGGTAGTTGGAATTCGATATAAGAGTAGCTCGTAGCGCGCTAAACTCCATTTCATTTAATTTTTCATAAGATCGGCTCCTAACTTTTTCCCAAAACATGTATGAAGTTCTTAATGTAAAACCTGACATACACAAGAGTCAAATAAACATGCAATGTTCGGACCTACATTTCAGCCTAATCAACCTCTCAACTCTAATTTGTATCCAACCGTCTCAAAATTATGAATATTCTTCGAAACCTCGAAGAAAATGCATTTTAAAACCCCTTTCTTCGGCTCTCACCAAAAATTCAACATAAATCCTTATGCATAATGGGGAAAAGGAAGAGAAAGACTAAAAAAAGCCTTGATCCTTGTTTCCTGGTTGACGGCGTAGAAATATTTGGTGAGCTGTATCCTAAGTATGCATAAACAGGGTTATCTCCTATTAATCACAGTTGATATCATTTTTGACATTTTATTATCAAATCGCCTAACTAAGGAAATGGGGTTTAACGTCCTGTTCTGTACGAATCGGGCGACTGAAGACGGGCATATTCTGGGATGTGAATATTGGGATGCACCAATAATTCACTGCGTAAAAATATACTCTTCGAGATTGTCAATAATGATATTTTATAATTTAAAAGTAAGAAATTCAGAGACTTCATAACATAGACCTACCCGAAGAGTGTAAAAACCTTGAAACTTATCTAGACAAGATACTAGTAGTAGTATCAAGATAACGATAATATTATATTATTGCAAGTCACAGCCACCTATCTGTCCATCCAAATGGAAATACGTGTACCAACATTTTCTTTATTTAATATAGTATTAATCATCTCCACTATGATGACTGAAAATACAGATTTACAGGTGAGTTAATATTCATTAATAATAAAATATAAAATAAACAACTAAGTTTATACTAAATGTCCATTTGTTGCCTTTCGCCTATAATGCATCAATGCGCCACGCGAAAAAATACTCATTATTCTTATTTAAATTCAACAGAAATGAGGACTTTGACACGTTATCTAGGAAGGTTTCGACATAAGATTTTTTAAAAACAAGATTGATTTAGGTCCAAGTTTGGCCTCAATATACGTGTATTGAAACGAATGATCAGTCGAGTATCAGCGGTAGAATATTTGGCGACCTGAAATCAATGATCAATTTGGCTGGCAATTTAATTTCTGTTGTTTAGATTTGAGTGATTTTCGGACAAACAGGTTTATTGTGTATTTGCATTTCAGACTGGAAAATTTTGTCTTTCATAATTGATTTAAACGAAATGTATGTAGATTGCAAACATAAATAGACTAGAGGAGTTCAGGTTGCTTGGACTCTATGTGTAAGGTTGGAGTGGGGTGGGGTGATCTTGTTTAAAACTTACTGCATAGTAAAACTTGAAACATGGTGGATCTCGTTTTTGCGTAAACATTCCCCTTTCTTTATTTATGTCTCTAACAAAACATAATACAAATCTTTCTTTCATTTCCGACTGCCTGGCTTTGTCAGCAGCCAGGATCTGGTATAAGATACAGAAAACAGCATCGACATGAAAAACGATTCAGTCAACAACGTAGTAAATGCTTCAGTAGTGCTGTGTGGGTGGAAGTCATATCACCAGTATAGCAACGCAGCATTTGTAAATGATACAGTAACGCAAAAGGTATAATATTTTATTGCAATTGCAATTTTATAAGCACAACAAGTGAGATTGTTAACATATTACAATATTATGACAAAGCTAAAAATTTTGTAGGCTCTATATTTACGAAACAATCGTTTTTATTATTTAATTGATTTTACATCTCCTTGGAGAATGAACTGCCCAGTCTGTCCAAGCCTTCAGACCTACGCCCTTGTACGGAACAGATAACAGAAAGACTATTGTCGATCAGAACTTTGAAGTGTTGGGGGGGGGGCGTTAAAGTGCAGATCATGGAAAATCAAAGTAAATTTTCTGTATTTGAAATCAGCACGTATTAGATTAGATACCAACCAATAAATACAAATGAAATATTCTACTATAAAAGTCCTCATATAGAGGGGCGTAACCATAGCAGCATGCAGACATCACAATAAACTTCGGTGCCATTTTTAAAATAATACGCCAACATGAAAATGTTGGCGTATAAAAACGATTAGACCAATAATGTTGTGCCAAGACAACGTTTGATTATGTCTCTATTTGCAGTTCATTCTGACATAGGCAGGGAGGGATAATGTTTTACTCAAAACAAATGGCAAACGAAACTAATGCAGTTTGGTCCAATAATACATATGTCAGACAAGATCATACTCAAATTCGAGGGTCCGGCGGTGTTCTCCCCAACCAGAATCGAAATTTGTTTTGAAAAACTGACCTGGTGTTGACAATATCCTGTGGTTACTATCGGTCTGTATTATGATACCAGGGACGGACAAGGCGACCCCCGCCCTCGTTCCGCTGTTCCGCGTATGGTGCGGGGATCTTTTGAAAAACTGTATGTAAATGGTACTTTTTGTGCTAAATCATGGTGTTCCTATAGCATATGCACACATTGAATGTGCGAGATTCTTAAAAGTTCATCAAAAGCAGAGTATACCCCCGACAAAAAGGTGATCTAGAACTGCGCCAGAACATTAACATTATACATTAGTTTGGAGACTCGTGACACTAGCATATTCCTTTTCAGTCCCTCCTTCGAATTCATACTTTGAACATCGTATGTACATATTTCAATAGCAATATCCACATGGAAAAATTGCTATAGATTCTATTTTGACGACGTTTTAAATTTTTACCATCTGTGTGCTATTCATGGTTTGGTTTAGGAGTCGGAATTGAACTCAGTCGACTCAAAAAACTTATATAAGATAATATATTATTCTACAAGTCATATCAAAAGTAAGAAAATGACATGTTCAAATGACATCGAAAAGCATGTTACAAGTCGTGACCAACGGGAAATCATAACAGACACCGAAAAACCATATAAAAGACATAAAAAAGTTATATCTTACGACATGGTGACTGCAATGGTAATATACAGGGACAATGCCATAATTGGAAAATTTCGCCTCCAGAACAGATTTATAAGATTTTAATAAAAATATATTTATTATCCCACCACAGAAACGCGCTGGTCCCAACCTGAATTTGTTTGATTACGTCAATTCACCTTGGCCAACTTTGGCCGAATTTGAGTATGGTGTTGTGTATAAGTATGACTGGACGAAATTGCATTTGCCTGTATTGCAATTTGTTAACTGTCCCTCTGCGCTTTAAATAGAAAGAAAAAAATATATATTTGCAGTTGCAGTTTGTGGTTTGCACGCTTTCGTTTAGGTTTGAATACAGGAATGCGCAGATTTATTTAAGCAATATTTTATTCAAAATTCATGTAATAAATAAAATATACGATAGCAAGCTTTATTAGCTTACATAATGTAAAATCGCTTCCTCAAAATGGATCTTCAAAAGATTTTCAATTGGCAATCATAATATGAACATAAATATGATATAAAGCACAATGACATGTACAATTTAGATAATAATTTAGGATTTCTTAAAGGGACACTTATGGCTGGAATACTAAATATTTTATTTAACAATTACATCCCACAGCTGTTTTATACACAAGTTCTGATCAGCCATGCTTAGTTAACAACCTGTTATCTCTTCGCAGAATGATGGTGGTGTAGGTCTAAATGAAAACAAGAATAACATAACAGGTTAGTTTGCTTCTGTAGTCTGAAAATCTGTTCTGTATGGTTAAAATGTGATTTAGCGATTTTAAGACGTATGGATATCAACAGGTCGGAAATAAATAAATATTTGCACTCCACTAAGGATTGGAACGAATTATTATATAACGGTTGGCTCCGAAAAATTGAGTACGCTATATCAAGTGGAATAATGCTTTCTTCCTTGAAGGAAACGTAACTTTATTAAAACTGAAGATTTGATAAGTTGGACCTTGGATATATGTACATTTACATGCATGGATATTGCGCAATATAAATAGACTATTATTATTATTATTATTTAAGACAGGGGTAAATACGTGTGATAAGTTTGTTCTTGGTTATATGTACATAGGGTAAATATTTGTGTCACAATCTTACTTTCCTTCAAGCAAAGGCGGATAGGGTTCCTTCAGGAGACCATGGATAGGGGTTCTAAAGTGCGCACCTGGATCCCGATAGGTGGTCGAGTATCCAAGGCGTGGGCCCTTATCAAGGTAATTGAAAGGGTATGTCTGGTTGGTTAGCATTAGCCAAGTAATGCTTTTCTTACATTTATTGTCTCTTTATATTTTATATGTTATTATTGCTAGATAATGACGTCAATAAAACGTCGCTCGGGGATAAAAAGTAATTGTATTCCATAGAATCAAGAACTGTATATTTAAATAATGTCCTCATTTTTTCTGGGCCATTCAATACAGGGGAGATAACTTCCAGGAGCATACACGAAAAGACCACAGTTGGACACAGATCACTAAATATTTCTACGCCGGTACCCACAAATTGTAGGGCCAAGTTATTTTTAGTCTTTCTCTCCCTTTCCCTTTTTCCCCCTTTTGCATGGTGATTTTTGTTTACTTTTTGGTGTAGAATCGAAGAAAAGGGTTTGGAAATACATTTTCTGCCAGGTTTTGGTGAATATTCATGATTTTGAGGCGGAAGGATACAAGAGTTGTGAGGTTGCTTACGTTGAAAGGGGGGGCCGAAAATTGCCTGGTTAGCTGTCTCTACTTCCAGCTTGTATATCTCAAGTTTTTCATGGTGAACCTCATACATGCTTTTGGGCCAGAGTTTGCCACATGTTGCTCCATCTGTGGCAGAAAGCG
Source organism: Patella caerulea (assembly GCA_036850965.1). Taxonomy (NCBI): domain Eukaryota; kingdom Metazoa; phylum Mollusca; class Gastropoda; family Patellidae; genus Patella; species Patella caerulea. The sequence goes on along the minus strand of JAZGQO010000014.1, from coordinate 13,053,370 downwards.
TTCTACCCAACGAATATTTGGGAAAAAGTTACAGCCGATCTAAGAGACGAGAATTAACATTGAAGTCAATGGGGAAATAATTAGTGATCTGTGGCCTGTCTGTGTATGACAAGGCTGTGACTGATAGGCCTTAGTTTTGAAAATATGATGACTAAATTGTCAAAAAATATGTATAAAGTATTTTGACTACAGAAAAACTATAAAAAAAATTAAATTTAAAAAAAAAAAAATCAAAGTTTGGAGAAAAATTGTGATTTCACTGCAAATTTCTCAATTTTCAGTTTTTATTTAATTTCTAACAGTAAGAAAAATATTTCTATGTCCAATTTTGGTGTATTCAGCCTCAGAAAGCATAGATAAAGTGAACAACATTGTAATTTCACCTAATTTTGTCTAAAAATCAGGAATATTCCCAAAAAATCTGCAAATTCGCCCATTTCGATGTAGAAATTAATGCCTTCATGTCTACTCAAATTAGTCAAAATTTCTAAAAATGCCCCTTATTTTCATTGCTATTGTAAGTTAGATGGGATCTATAAGTTTGTCAGGTTTAGAAATAGCTGCAGTTTTCCTACAGAAAATTGAAAATTGGCAACACTGAGTTAATAATATACAGCAGATGGGTTTATACAAATTGTTCAAAACAGGGGTTGGCTCAATTTGGCCACCAATTTAGCCAAAAAAAGCATTTTTTTCTTCTTTGAAACATTAAATTCTTGCATTTCCTTCGTGAAGGAAGCAATATCTCAGTCTTTATAGACATTTTTCACCCCACCATTCTGTTTACAGAGGCTATAAATGCCCCACCCCACCCTTTTTATTAATGTGTTTTGAGAGTTTTAATTGCACCTGTGTTGACAATTAAATGATAATAATTGGAATTTGTTGTTGAATTACAGTTAGGAATGTTATTTTACACCAATAAATGGTTATTTTGTACATTTCAAGGATTTCTAATCTTTTTTGTTTAAAGGCAACCTTAGAACCCTGAGACATGTCAGGCCAATAAGACCATACCCTGATACAAAACTGGTGTAGATGTGTAAATGTCAGCTTAATGGTCAATATTTTCTTATCGAAATCTAGGATTTGTGGTGTTTGTTGCATTTATGTTACTTATAGAACAGTAAAATGTTAATTCTGATCCTTTCCAGGCCTCTTTTATGATGTCAACTCTGTTATAACTACCATTTTGACTTCATTTTTTCAGGCAATTGATGTAAAGGTCCAGACATCTTGATTCAGCACCAGAATTGCAATAAAGATTTGTATGGTGCCTCTGAGCTTTGAGATATTGATAACATTGAACTATTTCCAAATTTGTAAAAATTGTGTATTCTGTGACCCTTTTGTTAGAGAGGGGTGGACATAGGCCAATTATGGCATTTTTTTCTTTCAGCAAGGCCTATTTTAACCATAATTCACATTTATTGCACCTATTTTAGTTTTTATGTTCATATATTAGCCAGGGATGGTAAATCATATCTGTTAGACAGATTCTTTTGGTGATGTTAGCTTTGCAACCAAAGATAAGATTGATTCAGTCATTGACATTTTTAGGGGGTGGGGTTACATGTTTCAGTACAGACCTTTATAATTTCAATCATTGCAACAGTTTTGTGATTTTTCTGTTTGCATATTGTCCAGGGTTTCCAAAAATATATTACTTGCCAGTCTGGCTATCTAAAAAAGTGGAAAATTATTGGTTTTTTGAAAGATGCTACATGTAAATTCTGTACATTTTTCATGACATGACAGTAAAAAAATATATTTTTGAAAAAAAATCCAGATTATGAGTGTTTTCTGTGTAATTTGTTTGTAACTTGTCGTATTTTTTCACAAAACTCAAATACTGCCTTTAATAAGAAAGATTTTTAAATTTTAGCACAAAAGGCCCAGGGACCTGAGATGCACTGCTGTACATAAAGCAGCTTGCATACTTAAAGGGCCATCATTTTTGCAGTTATTCTTTGATTTTGATTTTCTTTCACCGGTGCGTTGCCAGAACATATGGGAAGCATATAAAAAGGGCATTTTGGTGATACCTGGAGTTTCACCCCTATATAGGACACAGATCACTAAATATTTCTACGCCGGTACCCACAAATTGTAGGGCCAAGTTATTTTTAGTCTTTCTCTCCCTTTCCCTTTTTCCCCCTTTTGCATGGTGATTTTTGTTTACTTTTTGGTGTAGAATCGAAGAAAAGGGTTTGGAAATACATTTTCTGCCAGGTTTTGGTGAATATTCATGATTTTGAGGCGGAAGGATACAAGAGTTGTGAGGTTGCTTACGTTGAAAGGGGGGGCCGAAAATTGCCTGGTTAGCTGTCTCTACTTCCAGCTTGTATATCTCAAGTTTTTCATGGTGAACCTCATACATGCTTTTGGGCCAGAGTTTGCCACATGTTGCTCCATCTGTGGCAGAAAGCGTTCTACCCAACGAATATTTGGGAAAAAGTTACAGCCGATCTAAGAGACGAGAATTAACATTGAAGTCAATGGGGAAATAATTAGTGATCTGTGGCCAGTTGTTTTCATTAAATTTGTAAAAGTTCTTCAAGCTTTGAAGATAGCGCTAATCCCCACATCCTTAATAGCTACCCGAGCAACATAAAAATCGTTGTCCAAAGACTGTCTTTTTTTGTAAAAATATGAAATGGATTGAACCATGACTTTACTTTATGAATATTAGTTGGTTTTCAAAATTAAAGCCAATCTCACACAGGTGCGTCACTCTCGACTCCGCCACCCAGAACTTCATATTACGGAGGGTATATCAACAAATTGCAACGGTAAGGGAGTGACGGAAATTTTAATTGCCACTGTTAAACATTTCGTTTTGGACTAATCTTTCGAATTATAAAAAAAAAAAAAAAAAAAAAAAAAAAAAATTAACATTTCTTCCCATATGGAAAGGCGTTTTTCGACTCAAAATTTAGAGACTACATGAAATATTGGAGTATTTTGTCGTCGCCATTCTTTATACGTCCGTCCTAAGTTTTAAATATTTTCTTTAAAGGCTCAATACCACTCTTGTTGTAACTGAATAATATGTCTCAATCTTTATTCTGGTCAACTAATTTAATTGATGATACAAATTTTATCTTTAACACACCTAATTCAAAAAATTGGAAGTATTCAACTAAACGATTTGACTAGTCTAACGTAAACCTTTTCAAGTGTGACTTGGATTTTAAAATATTTTCGAACCCCCTGGAGAAGTAAAGTATAGGATGTAATGGATAATTTACACAACACGTAGGATACTTTAACATCTCGTACTTAGAATAAGACTATTATTTATTTTCTGGAGCTGCTAAGTCAGCAAGAGTGTTATTGTCCCTTTAACTTGCAAGAGATTTTGGCTTGATATACCCTATCGAAATACAGTGGCAAAAGGATTTGCTGACCGCTAACCGATAACTATTGTACCGTTAATGAATTTACAATTTTTTTTTATGTTTTGAATATTCTTGCTTATATCAAATTTAACCATTATACTTTACTTAACTTGGTATCATTTACTTGACAGTTATCATGATTTTCATCTAACCCTAAATCGAGTTTGTACAAACATTTTGTTTGGCAATATTCCATACTTTGGTTAGAAATAAATACCTTATCTATAGAGTCATTTTTATTCACCCATATCAATATTCCACCAGTATCAATATTCCACACTTTCATTAGAAATAACTACTACCCAGTACCAAGTAGTTTTCACTTCCAACTGATTCACCGTATTTCTTTCGACCAACACCGTTATTAACGTCTTCGATGCATTTGGTTATACTGCGTTGTTTTGTTCTTATAACATCAACGGGAAGAAAAACACAAAGAAGTATTTCAGTATGACTGGCTATCATTAGGTTTTTGTTTCAAATCGATATATTCTGCAATCTACATGACGAGCTCTGTGGAAACGTTGACTTGTAATAGATAATGGTAAAATATATCTAATGTTTAATATATAAATTAATGAAATTATGAAATCTAGAAAAAAGGCTATTTTAGTTTCAGTGTATATGTAAATTTTGTTTCATTTGCAAAGATAGACATTATCTCATGGATTATTTTGAATAACATATGGGGGCACCATTATATTTCCTGTGCTTAGATCCTCATAGAGATCTTAATAAAGTCATAGTCTTTACTCGTCAGTAATTTACCGTATACTTAATATTGTCTGTTGCATCAATATATCAAAATGACAAAATATTATACAGAGCAGAAAACAACCTCCAACTCGTTTGGTAAGGTGCCTTTTTTGAGATACAACAGCAGTAAATTTTGGGATAGAACAGGTTCTGAGTTGAATATGTTTTATCTATATGTACCTGAGAGAACATCAATTTATTATGAATATAGCTTCTCCCTACCATGAATGTCCCCCCCCCCACCCCAAATAATGAAATATTAGATTTTGCTACGTTTTGCATATACAGTGTAATGCAGTTTCTATCAAAATATTTATAGCTGGAGAAATTTTGGGGCAAAACGATATGCTAAATCGAAGAGATGAATAGTTAGGGTATAGGGGTTAATACACAACTTTTTAATTGCCGTTGTATCATCTATGTGCGATTCAAAGGCAAATTTTAATGTAGGTTTGTATTACTGTACCTGAGTAGTATTGTCCCAGCCATTATTAAAAGTAACCAGAGCGTATTAAGTCTACGGTCTAGTTAATAATATTGTGGATTGAAGTAAGTTTCCATAGTGTATCAAATTAATTTTTTTTTGCAATTTAATTCGCACGTTAACGTAAACCAACGAAAAAACGAATCGCAAGTGTAGGTAATTCATATTTGCGCAAGCGTATAAAGTATGCAACAGTGCTATTTATATATTCCATGTACCTATGTGATGACGCTTATACACCATGTGCATGTAGCATGCGCATGTAGCATAATAAACAATCATGGGTCCATCATTTCGTATCAAATTGTCGAATCTGTGAACTGTGGACCTGATAAGAATATTTACATGAAAATGTCGGATTCCACATAAAAATAGTTTCTATGGTAACGGGTCAGGCGAGTTGGGCACGACTGGTCGATGGTAGGAGATTATAGTGGCAAAACGACCGCACAGTCAAGTATCGTGTCAGACTAAACTATGGCCGCGATGTGAGCGCTTTGTTCAGCTTATTCATTCATACAAAGTATAACTTATTCTTTATTGATCCAATATGGGTGAGTAGCTATTTTTATATCGGATCATATGTATACCCAAATTATCGACATAGGCCTACACACTTGTACATATTAATGTAGTAGCCTAGATTTATAATGCAGTGCAAATGTAGGCTATCGAGACATAGTAGTTTTACTGTTTAAGTCCACGTCCTAATGTTTCATCAATGTGGTTTACTTTTCGCTTGTTTCCTTTCTGTCATTTACACTTATTACCGTTATCAATAAACCCATGTAACGGTATAGGCCAAATGTCATTTCCGCCAATCTTGTAAAAGAAAGACAGTCAAATACGTTAGGAAATATAATATTTTATTTTCAACAACCAATGTTGACCCTGCTTGCTTTCTTATGTTTGACTATTCCACTAGTCTTGTAAAATAACCATAGTGAAACTTTGGAAAATATAACATTTTATTTGTAACCAGTATTTACCATTTCTATGCCAAGACCAAATTTAAAGGCACATTTTTTCGCCATGTTGTCATGTAACATTGCAAATCAGGAACATGCGTTCTATGTAGGTTTGGTACCACTCTAGCATGCTCTAGTGTAGCTATTTCTTTCCCAACATTTCGGAGAGTTTAACATGTGTAGGCCTATTTTAAACAAGGATTTCTGTTTTATTTATTAATGCACCATTTAATCGTGGTCTATAGTATTTTATTTGCTTCAATGATTTTTATTACTTCAAAGTATGTTCTTAGATTATTTTTTGGTAACATAACGTCATGGTCATTTATATACGATTTAGTGTGTATCTGTGTCGCGGTTTGGATTATGGTGTCTGTTTTATAATAACCGATACATGATTTATCTCGTTATTTCATTTTAATTTTATTTACGCAATTCCGTCTTCATTAGCCCAGTCGGAGAAGAACAATAGGACGTTAAACCTCATTTTATTTCATTTCTTTACGCAACCATCTATAATGTTACGGTTCATCGAAGAATGCATCGTTCAATCTTTAATGACAATTTCAATAGGGGTTACGTAGGACGGTTTCTAAGGAATGTAGTTCAATTTTATAAACCAAATGCAGATATTATATATATTACGATTTGATACTCATGTATACATGTCCGCGAGATACAGTAGGCATTCATATCGACATTCCAATTTGGTACTGTTTACTGCAGAATAAATAGCATATCAATAAAAATAGAACATAATTGTATAGCATGTTTCAGATTTCAATCAATATTTACATGTCAGTTAACAGAGAAAGATGTCAGTTTTTGTTAAAGGGGTATTTAGTAAGATTAGATAATAGTTAAGAAATAGATAACGAAAATAGAATATGCTCATGGTAATTTCAGTCAAATGCTTTACTATGAACCGAGATATTAACGATTTTATTTCAGGGTAGCCTCTCATCATTATTACTGTTGGTACGATAATAAACAAAGTCTCGATTATCCATTTTTACGTTAAATCATCATGAAAGGTGTTCAAATGCACTAAATATCGCAGTCTAACAATTGCATCGATGGTTGAATATGGCCTTGATGTTAATTAATCTCTAATCATTAATTTTGATAAAATTTACAATTGCCCGATTTACCTCTCAGAAATTAGTTTTAAATGGAAATACAGATCACTAATGTAAAATAAAACCCAACTTTGTTTCAAATATATTTCTCCAAAATGGACTAGAAAATCATTTACTTCTTGAGGAATCGGGATAAGGGGAAACTGCCATTTTAAAGGTATTGTCGTGGTCATTTTGAATTATAAGGAATTAAGTGACAGTAATCGTCCCAATTCTCTCACAATCCCTGTCACCAAAACCACCACCAAATTGTAATCGAAATAAATCATTGTTCGAATTAGAAATATATACATTTGGTATCAAATTTAATAGGTTGCATTTAATAATACACGTACTTGAAACATTTAACAAACAAACTGATATCAGACACTTATTGGTTTTATAAATTTAAAGTATAGTAATGCGTAAGGTAGACTTATTGTCTTACTCACGATGCTTCCGTCAAACTTATTTTTTTATTAAATAGGAGTTATATTTCCTTTAAAACGTATTCGATATCCAAAAATTATAAGTTTCATCATTGATGTTCGTACTATATATTATTTGCATAAAATATTTTATTGTTTACCCACATATTTAAAATTCACACCATGCTGTCGTCAGCTGTAACTATGCACTAATATATTATGTTAACTGATAAGACTGTTTTATTGTATTCCATGGTACTATATAGTCCAGGGTAAACAATCGTGTCGAGTCAAATAATTTTGGAAAAATGTATTTGATATTTCTGAGAGTAAAAAGAAATAAAGGGAAAAGGGGCCAAGTAGATTACAAAGTGTAATTGGTTAAATGTTAAATTCTTATTTGCGTTTGACGAGTTCGCGCAATATAATCGGGTTGGTGTAAGTGACGTTGCTGATTATATCGTATATCTTACGTAAGTAAAAGGTATGCTGATCATATCTCCTGGGGTTTTACAACATTATATTTCTGATATATTGGTGGGTCATTTCTTCATTGATTTGTGGGGTGTTGAAATTCGTTTGGAGGAGATGCTTTAAAAAGGTAGTATGCCCACCTATACTGTTTAGGGTGACATAAGCGTCATCAAATTTACCGAACCAGGTTACTGGTTTAAAGTGCTAGGAGGCCATAAAAATCTCGGATGGTCGATGATAACGGTCTCCCCACTGGTAAACCATGAATTTCTTGTTAAATGTTATATTCCCAGATGAAGTAGTTTGCTTGAACGCAGTGAGGTTGTTGTTGGTGAGTGTGCTGTCGTGTGGTTCAGATAGGTTGCCCTATACTACTATACTATAGCTTGTAGTCTTTAGTTAATTTCGACTCTGATCACGCTTTTACAACTAGCAGATGCTTCAAGTAAAATCCGAATAACGACATTTTTTTTTGTCAACGGAATGTCTAAGTAACAGATTCAAGGGTCCCAGACTCCATCAAACCTACAGCGAAGTAATTTTCATAATGTTTGGGGAAGCGCCCCCCCCCCCTCGACTCGCGAGGTTCCTTGATACGATATAGCATTGATAATCAAAGATAAGTGGTGACGTATCTATAGACGTATCACAAATATAATAGCTGACACGTTTGGCGGAATGTTATTTGGTTTTCTCTTTGAAACGTTCCCTAATGTACGTACAATACCAAGAGCATGTATTAATTCTTATATCTTCACAAATGTCACAGACAATTGTGTGGCCAAATTTGGATATATCGAAACGTTTCACCTAATCATTCAAGTGTTTAGATATGAGTTATCGAATTCTAGATTAAGACAATAAACTAGACAGATTCTATTCTCAACGTTGCAAGTTTTTTTCTTGAATATAACAGCAATAAATTATTTCATCGCGTATTATAATTTTTCCTTCGATAACTTCCAAACGTCCTGTATTTAACTATTTTAAAATATTCCCCACAGGGTAATATAAATATCAGACAAATTAAAATATGGTGTTAAATTCAAAATGCCCGCCGGAATCCAAATCTACTCCAGATTAATCAAAACATCAAATATTTAGTAAGTTCCAAAAGATCAGGGATATTACGTGGCTGAGTGGGTAAGGCGCTGGCTCCCTAGCCTGAAAGTCGGGTTCGATTCCTGCATTGGCCGAGAAAGTTCATCTCGATTTTCCGGCGTGGTTTCCCTTAATCAGTGATGCAGAACGGTAGGCCCGACAAGCCGTTCGGATGGGAGGAAAAAACGAGGTCCCATGTACACATTGTCGTGCACGTAAAAGATCCATTGACAGTTGGATTTCGATATAAGAGTAGGCTGTTAAAAGCCCACTGAACACAATTTAAATAATTTCGAGTTAAACAAATATGGTATATATATTATATACTGTAACATTTCTCTCTTTAGAGAACATGGAAGGGAACCAGAGAAACAATGTTATGCAGGATATCGAAATCACGAAACAAAATTTGAACCGATGACAGATCTTACCCCTTTGTTTCAGTAAGATATCGGTAAAACCTAGGTCAACAAAACAACATATGTTTAATGTCCTTTGCCATATTTAATCTATTTAATAGATTTCTCTCATCGTGTGTTAAGATAGGATTTAAAACACAATCAATACTGAAGCATGCACTTCAGCTACCTAAAGTCGATGATCTTACATTATCTATGATCAAAGTCCAGAATGGTTAACCTTATCATTGTAGAGGGTGGAGTGGCCGAGTGGTTTAACGTGTGTCTTTCAGGTCATAAGATCTGTCAATGAGCCAATATTCGTACGTGAATTTGACAATGTGTTGCTAATGTGGTTGGTTTACCCGTAAAGCTCGAGACAGCAGTATTAATAATGCAGTAGCAAATCTCAGTTTTGAATAGTCAAAGTTTTCTGAAAACTGGTTATTTGAAAAGTGGTTGACTCTTATTTCATTGTTATCTGTTCAGCGGTTGTGTCTGTGGTCTTTAAGGTGTCATGTATGACATCTCCATCTGTTACTCAAGTTTTCACTGAAATCGAGATATTGATTTATATATACAAAATAACAGTGAAGACACTTATTGGATTCAACCATGAAGCTTAGAAGACGATTTGTTATTATATGTTCTGAGATTCTAGAAAATTATATGGCTAGGGGCAATTCGCGAATGTTTTATTGAAACAATGAACACCTTTGTGGTCTTGTCTGTAGGAAGATACACATTACTGTCGGTATCGCCATGACTTTCAATCCAAAATGTTTAAGTCTGTTAATGTAAAAGGGCATTCGCTCTTTGATTAAATTCAATGTTTAAAAGATTAACCCGTTAACTAGTAGGCGTGTTGGAATAACAGAAGGGTAAACAGAATAAATTTGAATATAATTTGATCTGTGTTATTAATTTGTTTTAAGATAAAGGGTAACAAGTTGGGGATTAAAGGACTCGTGGTGTTTATCAGCCCGATCTTTGAATATAAAAAAATGACCAACTAATGGTGGGAACTAAAGCGTAAGGTTATCTATGAAACTATACAAATCATTTACATATTTTACAACATGTCAAAAGGCAAGTATGGCAATTTTGTTTTATTATAAAATATGTACAGAATGCAAAGTTTGCACCACTGTCCACCACTGTAGGAACTCGTATTGCACGACTGAGGTCCGGTAAAGTTTGATTGACGTATGTATGTATGTAAATTCTTTGTTTTATTTATCTCTCTTGATTCTACTATCTTTTATTTTCATGCCACCATCCATCATCTCTACTTTGTAGATTTTTAGACAACCCCTGGATGATCTAATTTACTGCAGTTTGCCTTATTCGTCTGGATTTACTGTCTTGACAACACTCGTACGTTCATTAAACATACCTTATGCAAGAGCTTAACCTGCCTATTGCAGGTTTTCTTTAGGCCTGAAATGTTATCTAAATTCATTAATTATACATTAATTAACATATCCAAACCATAATCAACTCTCGATCGCATCGCTAACCTACAATCTTTGGTGTATTGTGACCAGATTTACTGTATAACTTTCCTTCTCAATTTAATTATGAAATGGATAATCGAGACTATGCTTTTTAGCGTACCGATTTTATTTATGATGAACGAGGCTAAGCGGAAATTTCACTTGCTTAATTTTCGGTTCATACTGGATCATTTGACTGAAATTTTCAGCAAAGTGCCTTTACGTTATCTAGTTTTACACTATTATACTGAGAACTGCCAACTGATTAACTAATCTCCTATAATGTATCTTTAAATAAAGAAAATGATCATTGCCAATATGTCGCACAGTTGTGTTAGTTTTCATTGTGAATAATTTTCAATTAATCAGAGGCCTGAATTGCATAAAGAAATTATTAGCTTACCTTACAACGACAAATTATTACAGAATTACTTATTTAAAAAGACAAAACAAAAAAATTATATATCCAGATGCAATCGATGCTAGTATCAAAGAATGGTTATGGGTATCTTTTAGATAAACACAAATTTGTATTGTGTGTTCTAAGCATAACCTGTCTTACTGCATACACGTCACTACACTTAGCTAATTGACGAAATAGTGTGAACGTGTCGTTTTTTTTTTTTCAAAGCAGTAATATTCACCAGAAGATAAGTTCGGGGAATTGACCACCAGCTTATAAATTGAAATGGTACGAAATCACGATCAGCAAAGAAAGCATATACCTAAACAGACATGACACTACTCACGTCACCACTGTCACTTTCAGAAGTCGAAAGTTGTTACATTTAAGATAACCCGGGAACAAAGGCCACCAATAGAGTCACATATAGGACACAGATCACTAAATGTTCATGTAGGGCGAAAGTTATTTTTAGTCTTTCTCTCCCTTTCCCTTTTCCCCCTTTTGCATGGCGATTTTTGTTGACTTTTTGGCGTAGAATCGAAGAAAAGGGTTTAAAAATACATTTTCTGCCAGGTTTTGGTGAATATTCATGATTTCGAGGCGGAGGGATACAAGGGTTGTGAAGTTGGTTACGTTGAAAGGGAGGGCCGTAAATTGCTTGTTTAGTTGTCTTTACTTTTTTTATGGCGAACCTCATACATGCTTTTGGGCCAGAGTTTGCCACATGTTGCTTCATCTGTGGCAGAAAGCGTTCTACCCAACGAATATTTGGGGAAGGAGACGAAAATTAACATTAAAGTCAATGGGGAAATAATTAGTGATCTGTGGCTATTTATCGACAACATGCACTAGATTTATTAACTGCAAGGTTTCAAGCCTGATAACGATGAGATTACCTTCATTGAAACGCTGCAGTTAATAAATCTAATGAATTTTATCCACAAATCTGCCTGTTACAACTATTTTCTTGTGACCTGTAAATTCAATACAATTCTCAACAAGTAATAATCATGTTTCTAATAACCCAAAGATTATATTTAAGCTTGCTCAAAATTATAATCGACATTGATGGGTTCATTGATAAGTGCATGCGTATCACATCAAAAATATATTGACAAACTGACATATTATTATTCGAGGGTGGTCTTCATATGCATAGATTGCTTTACAAATTAATATACTTATTTTAGCGACATTTACATTCGTGAACATAGCATGTTACCGATACAACTGACATAGAAATAAAGGTGAGTTCGTGTTTTAACAAAAATTGTTCGGCTCAGAGGAATAAGAAGCAGTTACAAAAGAGGGGATCCTTATAAGATATCAATTTTGACAGATTACAGCTTTTTATGGATTATATTTCTGATTTAAATGACCAATAAGCTCCTGTAATCCGACACCATGCAGGCAATGTATCAGGTGTCATGTCACGGAGAACAATATAGAAACTTACATTTGTCTTACATTTAATCAGCGAGATCTTGCTTAAGGATACATTGGAATTGCACAAATTTATTAAACATTTGAATATATACCGTTACGAATATATAATGGATGTATAAAAAGCGAAAATAACAGAACTCTTGAACGTGGCATTTTTAAACACGCACACACAAAACATAACAAAAAGTTCCTTATTAGAAGACGACAGCCTTACACTGTTTACGATAAATCGTGCAATTCAAAAAGATAGCACTGTAACACATTTTAACAAAAAAAAAAAATGATAAAAACAAACTGTTATCAAATTTACAAAGTATGCCTGTTTTGTGTAGATAAGAGAAGGCTTTATTTGTTCTAGTTGTTTTTAACGTATTTATAAGTAAAACACTTGACATGTTAGTTGTACTTTATAGGTCATTACAGTTGGAGAAGAATTATTACTTTGAATAAGAAACTTTATGTAATTGGTTTTTCTTAGTGAAACTGTATTAAAAAAAAACACCTTGTACTGAATGTTTTGATAAGAAGTGTATATACAAATTTAAACGTCTGTATTTTAACTGTCAAATCTTATGAACACTCTACAGATTACCATCTGATTGTTTTGAAATTCATATGTTGTTTACATTAGTGAGATGGAGAAGCCCGTCTTATTTAAATTATTTCCGTTAATTTCTTCTGGAGTTATGACCCTTGTTTAACTTTCTTGATCCTTGTGAACGCTCTAATGGCAGACGTTATCATCCGATTTTTATCAAATTTATACAGATCATTTAAATTATTGACACACGAAGAATCCGATTTCTGTCAGTTACTTCTACATTTGTATCCCTTGTTTTTACTTATTTCAACTTCCGAAATTTGCTTATGTAGATATTTATTGTCTGGTTATCTTTTAAGCTCTAATGTGTCATTATGCTGTCGTGCACGTTATATCCTAAGATCGGTCATTGAGTCAATGGGCGTGGATTCGATTCAAGGCCTATGTTGCCCTGTACGAGACACGAGACGAGATTTAATTTTCAATCATAATGCCATTTCGACCATAAAAGTAGCCGAAATGATACATTTGGGCGTAGGTTTGAGTCGGCCTGGCGTCGCCCGCGATCGAATTATCATAAGAGCGGTGCCCGTTTTGGAGGATTGTTCGAGTGGCACCGGATTTGATGACTTCGTAATCTAATTTCTTTACTACTCTCGGTTTGTACGTCACAAGATAACATAGCACACGCAAATGTATATCTTTAATTGAAAAACGGGAGTGGTTAAGGAAAATCGATTTCCAGGAATAGAGATGATTTTTGTAAACATTTGCTAGAATGACTGCATGAGAAAGATTAAAGGAAGTTTATTATTAACCTTTCTTGTCAAGTTCAAAAGAAAATAACAATGTTCCTTGAATATTTATTTCGTGGATATTTTAACACACGGATATGTAATTTGGATTTTGTTTCATCTTGGAATTGAAACGTGGATAGTATTTCAAGGGGTGTACTTGAAAATAATATGTCTTTATCTGGTCAGTACATGGCGATACGTGGTTAATCGTGGTCTTACAATACCTATTGTGGTTTAACCTGTCCAGTGCTTATATTTTTACCACAATGACCATTGTGAACTATACTTACAGACAATACGTGCCAAATAGACCTTATTTTACACTGATATATATCTATGTGATGATACTTGACATATCCATTATTACTTACATACCTACCTTCGACATAGATGTATATCATGTGAATATACGGCCATATATCATGACTTAATAACAACTGAGTGACGACCCTTTCCTTTCTATAATAAATGTATTTGTAAAGCATTTGCAGCTTTATTCATCCGAACTATATTTTTCACTTATCACCATCCCGGAATCTTTTACAGTTTAGAATTTCCTTGTACATAATGTTGGTTGTACTATTATTTTATTTTTCTGACGTGAAGTTCCCGTCGTCAACATTGGAGAGAGTAACAAAGAGAGAGAGAGAGAGAGAGAAGAGAGAGAGAGAGAGAGAGAGAGAGAGGGGGAGAGAGAGACGGGGTTTAACGTCCACTCGACACAAACTCGGTCATTTCGAGGAATCGAAACCACGTCAGTTGACAGACCTTATGATACAGCGCGCGCTCGTACTAACCATTCGGCCACCCAACCCCTCTGATTAGAAGTAGACACATTTGTAGCATGTATAGTTGGAACTAACGATCGTCAGAAAACATGAGGTGCAAATTGTGCATTTATCAATTGTTCGTATGTTATTATATCCTGTGACAAACTGAAACTTGATTTGAATTTCAAGACGACATCACTAAGCAAACATCACCATCATGTCACTTATTCCGATATTGTGGGAGTATTTGCAAATATTCTAATCCATATTGATTTTAACATTTCACTTTATCCTCCAGGTCAAGCTGTTGGCAAATCTAAAAATACCCCAGCGGCAGAAAATGGCGATGCTAGTTTACTGCAACCGACGCCGGCCAGTACACCAACGTCGGAAACACAGAAAGACTTGGACATTCATCCTCAAGTTTATTTTAAAAGATGGTTTATGTTAGCGTTGTTTTGTTTATATTCGTTTAGTAATGCTTATCAGTGGATCCATTTAAATATAATAGCCAATGTCATACTCCGTTTCTATAATGAAAGTCTTCCTGCAGACTCTTTTCAACAAGAGACAGCCATCGACTGGCTGGCTATGATTTATATGCTAGCGTATATACCTTTAATATTTCCAGCCGCTTGGTTATTAGACAAAAAGGGTTTAAGGATATGTCATATATTAGGTTCATTATTGAATGCTGTGGGTGCTTGGATGAAATGTGCTAGTGTGACCCCAGACCGATTCCCCGTGCTCATGGCTGCCCAGACAATATGTGCCGTAGCTCAAATATGGGTGCTTGGCATTCCTGCCAGATTAGCAGCCGTGTGGTTTGGACCAAATGAAGTATCAACAGCGACATCTATGGGTGTATTTGGAAATCAGGTAAATAGGCTTTATATATATGAGTTATAGAAAAATTATATATGCTTAAAACAGGTAATAAAATGGTCTGTAAAATGATTATATCTAGATAAATAATAATACATATGGGGTTTTAATTGCTACTTGAAATAACGGATATGATGTATACCTAAATATTACCGTCTGTTGAATCCCGTGGCAGTAAATAGGTTTGACTGGTTGGAAGGGATCCATCAAATACTTAGCAACCTTATCTGCCCTTTAAATCCGATTGACTGGAAATTATTGTTCAAGAGATAAATAATCATGGATCCACGAGAAGCTAAATTTATCGACAAATTGATTCGAAAATTATTCATGGTGATTTTGCTATTGGTACGAATAATTTCCTACAACTCAAATAGCTTTTGTTATCATCTAACTATTGGTACACGAATTGTTTATGACATTACCAGCTTGAAACCTATCAAATTTGAATTATTTCTGTTAAGTACTGGGTTGTCGCCCTTGATAGAAAACTCATCTTTTCTCGTTCTTTTCAAATTATACGAAAGCATTTTGTGTACATTTTGTATTGTAGATAGGAGTTGCTGTGGGGTTTCTGTTACCGCCAGTATTAGTGCCAAATTCTGAAAGTCTGGAGACAGTTGGCCACAATATGACTATTATGTTTTATGGTGGCGCATCAATTACTACGGCGTTATTTTTTACCATTTTGATATGTAAGACTTTCTTGTGTTTCTCTGGTATAATGAAATTTGTCCGACTAATCCCCGACAAGCCTTGACAAGCGGGCTATTTTGTCAGTAGCACCCAAAGTATTGCAAAGGACAAGGAATGAAATTTATAGATATTTTATAAATGCTTTATCTGGTGTAAGCTATTGTTCCTCCTTGTCGGTATTACATCGCATTGGTCGAAATTTCAATCATCCACTATTCTGTTAATTCACTTAAAATTTGGATTATGTGGTTCACCTTATTCAAAAGTCGGTTCGGTTATCATTTCTTTATTATAGTGTAGGCGATTAGCAGGGTCGGACAAGAACAACAATATGATGGAAAAGGGACTCCAGTAGCACCATGAAGGGGAGCTGATTTTAGCATGATATGTTTATTGTAGGAAAGGTCGGAACAGAACGTAAAATGTTGTTGTTTGTTACCCGATTCTGAAAAATTTACTTTGAGGGGAGGGAAGTCTTGCAGATGTAATTGACATTATTTTGTGTTTTCAGTATTTAAGGACAAACCGCCCAGACCCCCTAGTGTAGCTCAGATGTTGGCTGTTCAAGCTGCAGAGAATGAGAAATATTTATCATCATTGGTTCGATTGTTCAAAAACAAAAGTTTTATGTTGCTCATGATCTCCTATGGTAAGTTTTATTTATCTGGGTGTTTTATTATGTCAATGACAGAATGATGAGGGTACTATATTAGGTTAATGCTAAAGTAAACGCTTAGCATAGAAAACGTACATTATAGTAAATAGATTAGATTATGTAACAATACATTTAGATTATGTAAATGATGTATGTATCGATACGTAATCGATGTGATAAAGCTGTAAAACATGGTTTGGCTGGAGTCTTTGGGATTTGAGGTGCCATCATTTCATTCCAACATTGCCAATGTGACGTGTGTTATTCTACAAATAAATAGAAAAACAGAACATTATATCATAATATTACTATACTTATATAATTGACACTAAGTAAAAGATTCCTGTCATATCGAATTACTATTGGTCAACGTCATTATCCGCGTGTAACAGACACTACTCAACTAAAATATGTCTGATCTGATGTTGAGGACGTTAGCGGTTTGCGACACCGTGACATGATTACGATTTTTTTAACCTTCAAGGATTTCAACCAGTTATACCTATTACGATATTGATTGATTAGATTACAATAGTTTTATCCCAAGTTTAAGATTACTATAATAACAACCTTAGTTACTAAACGTAAAAGGGTATATTTTCATACTCTCTAAATTTGATTTCAAAACATTAAATCAGATCTCTTCTGCTTGATGTTATCGAACCACCCTTGCTAATGGTGCAGTGTCAGTGAGTGAGAAGAGTTGATAAATAAGAAAGCTTGGATGTGGCTCAATTATCCATTAACGTCAGTTAATTACAATAGAATTTGATATACACATCTTTTATATCCAAAGCTTCGTTATATTTCGTATTACTATTACGCCAAATTAAAAAAAGTGACCCATGTTTACGGTTACTTTGGTCGATACTATTTATATTAGCCCAAAACTTGTTTTCTTATTCCCCAGGCCCGAGTTGACATAGCATTCCCAGACTTAAGTTAAGAATTTAGTCAACAGTCCAAATCAACATTATTATACAGAACTATACTCAGTAATTGAAATAAAAATGCTAGGATACGCGGCACTCAAAATGATAAAGGCTACCGACCGCAAGTATCATACAGTTTAATAAAGATTAAATTATTTTGTCACTTTACCCACAAACCCCATGGAAACGAATTAGAATTTTTTTCAGACCGACACTATTTTTGTAATGGTAAACACATGTAATGTTTTATTTGGCCTTAATTGCGACATTAGAGTTTTCTTCAATAAACCCAATTATGAAATGTGTTATGAATATATATTTTTGAAAGGCTATATTTGACAACATCCATTTAAGTTAATGTCTTTTATTTTTATTAGCCCGGGACGAGTTTGATCACAGCCGTCCCAGACTCCTTCTTCATGCATTTCCACAACGTGTTAATTTTTCTTGTCAAACCACGTGGTTGCCCTTTTAAACATTATTATTGTGCGATTACATGTAAACCGATTTGGACTCTTGTTTGAGATTAACATAATATAGGGGCCTAACTGATGGCGGTTGGAGACTTCGTTGGGGCAGGAAGGTGGATTGTAACTGTATAAGGTGTTGCCGTGCACATATATCTGACAGCATCCCTCTAATAGTAAGTTCCGGGGGACCGCACTACACGAAAAACAAAAACCTATAAGATTAACCTGCGGAAAATATCAAATCAAGTGAATGGATCCGGGGGCCAGCCGTAAGCGTCCACTGCGCTGTACAGTCCCGGGCCTGTTATGGTACAGGCTTCACTAAAAAAAAGTTACATACATATAGACACTTAAACTGACGACGTCCCTTTGAGCTATGAAGACATACATAGAAGGAATGTTTGGGGACATGCTACAGTATTACAGTGACATTATACAAAGGTCCATGGGTATGACAACAAAGAGAATAATGTATGTTCTAATTAGATTAACTGTTACGTTCAGAAAGGCCATAAAGTGTGTCTTGGCTGGTGGGACTTTTGTGGAACACCGTTTTCCAAACCACCGATGGAACATAATAATAAAATGTGCCAGAAGTTAACTATATAAATATATTCTTTAAGCGTCATTTAGTAACTGGGCAGGTAAATAACCATACACATACTTATGGAAAACAGACTACTGGTTTATTTGGGCGACGTATCGAAGAGTATTATCTCAGAGTTTTCAATCGTTAGTATACCGACACTCAAAATAGTCAGCAACAGTAATAAATAACAAAACGAAAAATGTAGAAAACATCCTTATTAAAAACCTGCTGTAGAAGATCTACGTTAATTGGACAAGGTTGTAACAGATGGGAGAATAGTCTAGTATGGGCTTAAAGACACATGTCTTGTCAGATAACACCTGCCTTTTATATAATGATATATGAGTATGACAAGTGTAGTGATGAAAACAAGAAATAAAATTAGTTGTTACAATACGTAATATTCGAGCTCCTTCATGTATATGCATATCACGTAAAACGCTTTTAAATTGTACAGTGTATTATTCAGAGTTATTTTTTTTTTAGATTCTAACAAACGTTAAAGATACATTATGTATAATTAAGATAGTTCAAATATAGATAATGTAAAATGAATAATTTGAAACTTTATTCAAATTACTGTATTGTGAGCCAAGATATTAGCATTTGAAGGTTTCACAAGACATATGCAATAATTTCAACCACGGTACTTGTTGTTCGAAGCTAAGTCTCGCCCTTCCAATTTTAGCTTAAATCCACATACGGCTAAATAGTTCCAATCTATTCAATATCGGAGCAATCCGATGCCATCAACAGTTGATTATGGCCTGGATAAGTTAATTAATGTCTATTTAATAATTTAGAAAACATTTCAGGACTAAAGAAAGCCCTGCAATGGCAGATCTAGCTCTTGCATAATGTATGTTAAATGTATTTTATTTTCAGGTATGAATACAGGGTCGTATTATGCTATTGGAACGTTATTAAACGCTGTCGTGCTTCATTATTTCCCAGTAAGTAAAATTAATTTATAGATGGTTCTGATACCCTAATTGTTATTGATGAACCAACCTATTACGTTATGAAATGTTATTATCGGTGATAAGATATTGTGGTATATGCAGCTATACATTATTATAAATATAACGTCATTATAACGATCGTGAGTCCTGATAACTAGATTTTGCACTTTCGCCGATGTGGTAAAGACGTTCGTTCTAATGTTTTAGATTTGATGTATTTCTAATGGCCTTAGATAGACCTATCCTACATATCTGACAACAGCAATATTTATGGTTGGGTGCACAGCATATTTAGGCCATATTGCCTTTGCTAATTAATAGCGGTTCAAAATAAATCAATTATTTACATTGTTTATGAATTAACTATGGTATAATATATAAAATAATTAATGATACATATTATACAAACTGAACAGTTATAATTGTTACATACAATAACCGTGGCAAGGAGTAGGGTTGTCTGTCCAGTCTGCTCCATCTCCTTCTCTCTTTATTCGAAGGCAATGCAAACAATCATTTATAGGCAACGTGAAGTTGGCACGTTATTCGGGATTCGGGATTCCTTCACGTTGCCTCATTTATATATATTATGTTGTAAGCACCATCGTTTGGTTTCACCAGGGATCTAAAACAACATTTCTATTATGTATTCACTGTTGAATGTGATGCTTATCATCCAATTTCATTTTATCTAAGACCCACAGATGCCACTAAAATACGTCACGAACTTAAATTTATTTCTATTTCTCTAATCAGAATGAAGAGATGAAAGCAGGTCAGATTGGTTTAACCATTATACTGTCTGGTGTAGCAGGATCTATACTGGCTGGAATCTGGCTAGATAAGACTAGAACTTTCAAGTGAGATTTGTTTTATGCATTTATCACATGACAAAAATTATGAGTTGTTGGGTTTGTGACCAGTGGTAATTCATTACTGGTGAGATATTTTGGATACGCCCATATTTTATTAGTTTAATAGTTGTGGCAGGAATATACCCACATTTGATTAGGATAATGGCTGTAATAGTTATAAACCTTCTTTTGAAACACTGTAAACATCACGTTAAAGAGTCGACATACCAATATTGGTGGATCTAAATTCAATCTTACATAAATTATTTCTGATTTTCTCTACTTCTTGTGTAGACTTTAAAGGGTATAACGTAACCGTTGGAGTCACGTCTAAATCGAAGAGCAGAATGGGAGCTGTTGTGCTGACGATCATGGATTGTCATTCTATGATATCCATGATTTTTGTAGTACTCGATCATGGATTGTCATTCTATGATATCCATGATTTTTGTAGTACTCCTCTATTATAATATTACATTCACCCATTTCTATACGAAACAAGAATGACGTCAACCTCACTATGAGTTTGATCTGCCTATAAGTATTTTTGTTGTCAGATTTATTGGATTACTCAAACTAATTTTATAATGTCTTATTCTATTTTTAGATCTACATCCCTAGGTATTTATATTTTATCGATGGTTGGAATGATAGCTTTTACCTTTACCATGAACCTTGGTCATATATGGATAGTCTTTATTACTGCCGGTTCTTTAGGGTAACTATTCAAACATCTAACTTCAACTCTTTCGTTCATTTACGTGTGTGATTGGCCACTTTAATTCAGATTCAGATTCGGATACATTATCACTGTCAAACTGATCCCGCAGTGAATATTCGCTTGGCCGCTACAATCACTGATAAGCATGACATCGATGAGGTTTAATGAGTATACGGCATATTAACTTTTTTACTCTGACAAATTAAATTCTCAAACATTTTTTTGAGGTAAAAGAAAAATAAATGAAGACGTTTGAAGTATTTGTTGTTAAAAAATATTTCCTATTTAGTGTAAATGGGTATTAAAATGAGTAAAATGCATCATTTTGCCCGAAGCAGTTAGGTGTTAAGTAAACATTGGACGAGCCGTTGAGCCAATGACTACGCCGCGTGCAGTCAATGCACGTGTTGTAGACAGTCATCTGTTACAGAGATAATTCGTAAGTTATTCTCTGTAAAACAGATTGTATCACTGTAGGTTGAATTTAAAGAAGAATCGATGTCGTCTAGGCAAATTATAATTGTACATTAACAAGTAAAAAGTTTACATATGCCTGCATTTGTAAAAAGCAAACGCGTTCTAAAGCTATCAGCTGAAGAGATCGATAGGCTAATGGATATGTTCATCCTAGGAAACGTGTCTCTATCACATTGTTAACAGTCTATTCTTGTTTGTATCACATTGCCTGGTATTATTGTAACTTAGCTTGTAAATTTAATGATTCTAGGTTACATTTATCAATATTGATGTTTGGTTTTATGTCTTCTAGGTTTTTTATGACCGGATATCTCCCGGTTGGGTTTGAATTTGCTGCTGAACTCACGTATCCGGAATCGGAAGGCACTTCTTCCGGTCTATTAAATGCTTCCGCCCAGGTATTTTGTGATTATTGACTTCATTTGACTGGGTTAAAAAATACGAACGGTGATTTATGAGCAATGGATTACTACCCGTTTCCACTCAATTTAACAATCATCTTCTTTTGTAATTCTTTCTGACACAACGCGAATATATAACAATATATTAATTAATGTACAAAACAGAATTAAGTAGACTTTAATCAAGTGGAAAGAAAATGATATTTAAACAGTAATTAATATTGTATCACCATTTATTTTCTCTTACGGGATGACTTAATCATGACTGATATTAAAGTTTTAGGCTTATGAAAATAGACAAAACATTAAGGTTAGCATCCCGGTTCAATTAGCAACACAACCAATAATGATTGGGAAAATCTTGACAGTAAAAGCCACCTTTGATGGAATATGAAAGTTTACTCGTGATATAGTTGATAGTGGTTTAGTTTCTGATCACAGTCAGATATCCATTTAAACCATACACGTAGTCTACCTCCATTGTCACAAAAAAATGTTATGACCGTATTTCATTTATTATTTCAGGTTTTCGGTATTGTTTGTACAATTGGTATGAGGGCTATTATGAATAAAATCAGCGTACTAGGGGCCAATATAGCTGTAGCCATTCTTTTATTAGTGGGATCCATTATGACAGGTACACCTTTAATAATCTTTGATCTTTCTCGCTCATATACAACCCAAACAGTAAATAACAAATAATATGCATTCAGTCTGTCACGACGCCCAGGATCGGACGTTTATTGAATTATTGATAGATAATAATACAATCTGATTAAAACACAGATCCAATTTCGTTTCGTTTTTTATAGTTCAAAATTTCGTTTTTACTAGTCTTTACTACTCTTGGATCTGGAAGACTTGTTATTTAAGTCGTGTTCTGCCTGAAATGAGGGGTTAGATAATTAAATGGTCTGTCGAATCGACCGTTTGACCTTTTCATGCATGGAACTGTAGGTAAATATTACCAGCGGATAGAAATCAAAACAAAACAAAAGTAGATTTTAAAAAGCATGGCGGTCGCTAATTGGGTAATCGAATGACTGACGTTATCGGGTCAAATGTTCGTGCTTGATACCTGACGTCATAGAACGTGAGCTCCCACTATAACTTGTTAGATCTACATGAGTGTAGGCCATCGAAAGTATAAAAAAACGAAACGAAATATAGATCTATATTTTAATTAGATTGATAATAATAATACTTAATAGATACAACTTAATGTATATAATTATTAATACAAATACGGTGATAAAACTTTAAATACCCTTCAAAATCCTCTTGATCCCGTCAAACCTTTATATGAAAAATATACTGTTAAACTTGAAGCTAGTTAAATGATAAATGACTCGATTATAGACACACATACAGTGCATACCACGTCTAATTGATATTTTCAGCTATACACTGAAACGCTGAAAAATAGATTTCTCATGGGGAAAAGGGGATAATTGTAAATTACTATTGAATTAAGTTTAGGGGACATGAAATAAAACAATTGTAAACAATTGGAGGGGGGGGGGGATTGATACACGAATGCGTTAATTTTCACACGTTGTTTCGTATTCAATTTCAGCTATCATTCGAGCAGATTACAGACGCCAGAAAGCTGGAGACGATGTAAGTTTAATCATAATATATTATGATCGCCAACTTGTTCTAGTTTATGTGAGCAGAGGGGAGGTGTAGCCTATTGAGAATTATCACCACTAATTACAAATATAAGATTTGTGAATGTGCTTCGGAAATTTTTTAAAGTATAATTGATATTTATATAAAATAAATACAGGGAGCTTTGCGTCGTTGTACCTTATGGAGCGACTCAAATTGTCAAGTTCTAAAATAGTTTAATCTGAATATAATGTCGAATTTTAGCCATTTTAATTAAAATTTGAGGAAATGACAAGCAATTTTCGAGTCGTAGTATTACCTGAAACAGACTGTAACGGTGGCTTAGTGAGTAAGGCGTTAGTTCCCTAACCCGGAGGTCCCGTGATCGATCCTGTTGTTGGCCGGGAAATTTTATCGGGATAATGCACAACTTTGGAAAGGGGTAATATTGAATAAATAACTGTACACTGCTAAAATAAGTGCAATTAAAAATAACACAAGCAGTGTTAAAAAGTGTAAACTTTACACCACACTTGGTGTTTTTAAAATGTAACGCCAAGGATAACCAAATAAAGCGTAAGCGATATCCATCAATACGTAACACCTGAAAAGGTGTAATTAGAAGGCGTTGAGGGTGCTTGGTGTGAGCTGCAGTATAACGAGTGTTATAGTGCATTTACACCAACGGGTGTAATTATTATTGGGGAATAAATCTTAAAACAGTGTTAATTATACACTTTCTGAACACTAGAATGAGTATTAATTTTACACCGTTTGTGTCATGATATTTATGACTACTAGCAACAAAATTGGGTGTAATTGAAGTCGTTAATGGGTGTTTTGGGGAAGCAACACCCCTATAGGTATAATTCTCATTAGGGAAACATTCCCCTAAAGTTGCTTTCCCGGGTAAAAACTGGGTGATTTGATGATATGTTAGGACTAAAAACATATTCAAACTAATTAATTTATCATAATTTTGCTTCAAATCCTTTTCAAAACACTGTAATTGCCAAGTATATCCCGCTATGAAAATCGATTAAAATAGGGCATTACCCCTCTCCATCCCTATAGCAACCCGCAACCGCGGTTGGAGACGGGTGAGAATTCATTGCATACACAACAAAAATTTAATATTACAGCCAATATTATCTATAGTATATTGTAAATTGAATATAAAAATAACAAATTACCTTATGTGATGAATGACTTGCTTATACTTCATGTGACATTGTCTCATACCTTATTAATATATATTTTAGTTTGTGAAGCGAATAGACCATGTGGATATTGATTTACCAAAGCAGAATGGTGTTCCGGAGATACGAGCTAGTTTGGTTGATTTACAAGAACAATCTAATTACTGATGCCACTCTGTTGAAATTAAATGCCGAATTCTCCTCAGTTTGCTATGAATAAGTTACAACGACGTGATACGTTATAATTCAATGCCCCCTTCATATATTCCATGTCATAAGGATTGACGCTAATGCTCAATGGTTTTTATGAAGTGATAAAATCAAATATTGTTTCACCTGCAATCAAAATATAAGTAAATCGGGTATGATATTCATATTTATAATATGTCATTTTTAAAATACACCCCTCGACAGGCATACCTGTTTGATTTGGGTCAAATATATTATTGAATTGTTATTTCAATCGGTTGCGAGACAAAATCTATAAACCTAAATTTTTACTTCGAAAAGTTTAACCGAAGTCGACCTGTTTTACTTACATTTATTTCAAATTGTCATTTGATTTAGACAGCAGAACACAAAATCGAATTTTATCGGTAGACAGATGGACACACATACAGGCATGCTACAATCGATACTTTTGACCCAATTCAAAATGGGTTAGCCGTTTAAATTGTGTATGGACTAATTCTTCCAGGTTACGGACTTTTCATGTAATTAAATTAGTAAAATATAACGCAATCATTCAGCCGTAATGTTGTTCTTGAGATTTTGGTGATTTTAAAGCCAAGGGAGATAAATGCAATTTTAATTCCACTTTTAGTGCTCGGCTTGGTTAAATGTAAATAAAACTGCCTTTTTGTTCGTTGTTGGCTTTATTATATTATTACTCCAAACTATATTTCAACACTGTAATATATACTGTTTATATATTCACGCGTTTTGAATCACCAAGTTACCTTACGGCTTCTGTGACGACCCGTGTTCGCCAATATACCTTAATAAATCACACTATTTTTTATTTTATTATATGATGCCAGGGGCGGATCCATGAATTTTTGCAGGAGGGGGTTTGCCAGCTTTCTGTTACGAAATCTTTCACCATCGTCTCTAAATTACATAGGAATACATACAAATTGAGCTTTTTAAACAGAGAAATCATTTTTATACCGATGTAGGATCACTTTGTGATGTAATTTCATTGCTGCAAGGCATTATTATTTTTTTATGTAGCTGAGCATGGTGGGGTTTGGACCCCCCACCCCCCCCTGGATCCGCCCTTGGGTATGAAAATAGTTACTCTTCCCATTAAACAGCTTTAACATAATATTGTGTGATGTATAAACTGCATTTTTATTGTTATTAATTTACATTGTGTTCAATATATTATATATGGCATTTTGTTATTGAATAAACTGGTTGATATTTGAAAAAAAAAATGAAATCAGTTCCTCTGTATTATTAAAAAGAATTTGATACCACGACTTCTTGCTATTGGTGTCCTGGGGGTGTGGGGTGGCCGAATAATTTTACGCGTGCGGGTTGGTTCGTAAGGTCTGCCATTGAGACAAAAGTGATCTAGTGTGTGTCGAGTGGATGTTAAACCCTCTCATGGTTCAGAAATGAAATTGTTCTCCCGTGAAAATGTAACATGTATGGATAAAGCAAGCGTTTAGATATAACCGATGATGTCCCAGTGTCGACGCAGCCAATAATAAAAATAAAATTATTTTGCGAAATCGTTTGGGGGGTGGGGTGGGATGGCTTAGTGGTCTAGAATGCCGCGCTTCGAACTCTAGCTGGCCGGTCGAGCGTATGTGGCATGGAAATAGGGGCGCCTTCTCAACCTCGTGGGTTTCCTCCGGGCACTCCGGTTTCCTCCCACTGCTAAAGACCCCTACGCGCGAGCGAATAATTGAAATAAAATCAAACCATATGTTAGTCCCGAAATGACCTAGTTTGTGTTGAGTGGGCGTTAAACCCCATCTCTCTCTCTCTCTCTCTCTCTCTCTCGAAATTGTTTGCTTGATAAAGATATACCTAGGCGAAAAGTTGCTTGGTATTAACCTGAACTGTAGCCCATTCCACAGAATTGTGTTCTGTACAAAGCAAAGATATCCTGTGGTAGATAAATAAAAATATATTTAGTGAAAAATTATTTGTATATTTCAATCTTTTGTACTACTATGCCTGTTCAAATTAAACTAATACAAGCACAAAACATTCCCAGTTAAGTTAATTTCTCAAGAAAAACAAGGTGTACACTTTCTTTTTACGCGTAACACGTTCTACTAAATGGCGTAATATTATGTTTTAACCAAGAATACTTTAGTTGTCATGCTAAAATATGGCTGCATTGATAATATTATAATAAGCGAAAGGTAAGCCATCCATGACGTACTGTACAGTCGCCAGCCAAGGTGAATACCCGTTAAACAGTGTTGTTTATATATAGGTCCTTACATAGCATGCGCATAGATACCTGAACATGGTAAGCTATGACAGTAATGACTAATGTTTACAGCCATATTTCACTCGCAGTAACAGGATGTAATTTAAGAAATCCATGATGTAGGACTTATAAATAAATAATATATTACTTATATTAGTCGCAGATAGATATCCATTATTATAAGGAGGAGACCGGAAGGTGAGCTATATTATTATTATCTAAGTAACGTTAGATTACTAAAACAAACGATACAGTTGTGGTCAAGGTCGATAATATTAAAGGGAGACGATTCATATTTTGACTTCCCAGTAAGAATATTTTAAAAATTACATATTTATTTCTTAAGTTGTTAGTAATTTAGTGACTGCAGAGGGCTTACATTTTTATTAAAAAATAAGTAACGAACCACATTTACAGCAGTGAGACAATACGAGGAGTACCGAATGGTTATTACTGTCTAGGCCTACTAATTTTCATGTGATATTGACTGATCGGACCACTTTACGTGTTTCCCAGAAAAAATCCGCTAATAAATATCCATTTCACAAAAAGTTTATTTCATCGTGCTATCAATGTGCAAGGTATGTCTACATTCTAATAATTATTATTGGAGAACTCGGTGTCCTGTTCTCTATTTATCTAATTAGATTTTTTTCAATACCAGATTATGTATTTAGGTCCATTTTGTTATGTGTGTGTTTAAGCGACAGTTTTCCTACAGTTTTACTTTCGACCATATTCCTGAAGCAATGGCCCCAGAAATTCCTCTCTGGCCATTGCTGGATTAGCTTCTGATTCTTGAACTTTTTAGGGAGTGTGTCTATTCTCCCTGTTCAATCAGGGAGTTTTATCCCGGTCTTCCCTAAAACTTTGGACAGTGATTTAAGGTATTTAAAACAGTGAAAGTATGTTCGTTTCCAAACAGTATCGTTTACATTTCATTCGACTTGATAGCCTGGTTTGTCACGCAATTAGTTTTACTGCAGTATTCTATGCACGGGTTAATTTGGCATAATGAAATCGTGAGCCATGACGTAACGTTATGTAATCATATTTGGTCCAATATTGGCACTCGTTTTAAATGTAAAGCTTTTGTAGGGCAAGTAGTCATTGGTTGGTAGTCGGACTACTGATCAATCAAAATTTAAAACAACAATATCCACTCATTACAGCAGTGAGTAGTGAGATTACATCTAATCAAACGAAACACTGCGCGGAGTATGACTTTCGACCTACCCGCACTTCATTTGGAATTCTCTTTTGGAAATTATAAGAAATTGAATAATTATCCAAAATATTATCGTGAATCAGTTATTTCTAAAACGCTGTAATAGTTAATTCCAAATTCTCCAGGAAGGCGAAACACAAGATCTAAGATACGTATATAACCCCTGGTTCTTAATTTTTTCTTTATATTTCCTTAATTCTTACCTACACGAATAGCTGTTACAGCGATTATATTAATCATTAATTGATATTTTATTTACAGATATACCCCTAGAAAATAACTAAAAAGTAAGTAAAGATTAGTGTTTTCTTAATATACCCCGCCCCAAACTGGTTTTACTTGTTTTTATTTAACGCACGGGTCAAACAGAAATAAATGGCATTCACATCGGATGACTCGTGGTCACATTTTATTCCTTATGAAGTATAAACACTGGATT
The DNA here is from genome assembly GCA_036850965.1 of Patella caerulea. NCBI lineage: Eukaryota > Metazoa > Mollusca > Gastropoda > Patellidae > Patella > Patella caerulea. The sequence goes on along the minus strand of JAZGQO010000014.1, from coordinate 13,024,215 downwards.
ATTAATTGCATAGTAAAAAGTATATCAATTAAAACAAACTTCGAGAATCACCTAATCGCCTAAAGCATAAACATTCACTAAAGCAACATATTCTGCTGATAGGCTTTTGTATTATCAATTTGTTAATTATATTGATTAAAATGGGAAACAAAAACGGCATTTACATGAGAAAATGTAATAATTGTACCGAATCAATGTTATAACAAGCAAATATAAATCGGAAGAAAGGAGATACTTTAATAATTAACCGGTAAATATAGTTCAGAGCCGAGAGGAATATGTGTGCCCCGTAACACTTGCCCCCCCCCCCCCCTCCGTCTCCTTATTCAACCTGCTACTCCACTGAGTAGGTATGTATGGTAGGAGTGATCTCCCAGATTTGAATATGGGTTATTTTGTTTTTTGCGTGTCTTCCAGTGGCGGCCAGTTATAAGATGAACCACCAGAGACGAGGAAAAGCAGTCGTTATAAATAATGTTAATTTTTCTCCAACGGCAAGACTACGTCGACGCGACGGTTCCAGACAAGATTATGATTCGATAAGCAAATGTATGAGAAGTTTACGATTTGAAGTCGAAGCACACGAAGATAAAGGAAAAGACGAGATTCTAAAGATATTTGAAAAAGGTAAAAGATAATAGATATCGATCGAACATAGAAGTTAAATTCAAAATCTTTCTATAGGAAATAACAAACCTTTGTAATATTACGTGGGCTTTTCCCCTAAATCATTACGAGTCGACGAAATTTCGCTTAGCAAAGTAAACCGTAATGAGTCGACCAAATTTCTTATAGCAAAGTAGTACAGGGCGATCTTTAAGAATAAACAAACGGTACGCGATGACCATCACTACTGATGGATGAAAGGGAAGTGGGCAATGTCGATGTCATCCATATGCTATATAAAATACACACAAAATGTGCAATCTCTAGCATATCGTTAAAACTAAGAAATATACACATTTATCATAAAATCGAATACCAAGTTTATGATTCTCTAAAATCAGCATCTTTTATCAATATTGGTACAGGAATGAATAAAACAAACACGGTTCTGGTAAATAACGAGCGTAGTAGGGTCAGATAAGAAACGCTTAGTGGTATAAAGTCAGATGAAAGAGTGTGTCGCCATAGATGTGGTGTGCGGACACATTTCACATTTCAATTTCTTGTCCTAAACAACTTGATGGATTTTAACATACTTTTGTAGGCATCTTACCCGGAACGTATTTTTTTTTATTTGTTTAAATTACACGTTGATTGGTAAATTATGACGTTTCACAGCCCTACAAAGAGGTTTACTTGACACGACAAGACTCGTACAAGATTCTAAATTCATTACATTATTAAAATGTCAATACAACTTGAACATCTATAATGATCCATTAAACCACATAACCCTCTTATTTCTTCTCCATTTTGCATTGAATCAATTATTTTTATTAACAATTCCAGTTGCTAATGAAGACCACAGCAATGCTGATTGTTTATTGGTATCTTTGATGTCACATGGTGGCGAAGAGGGGATCTGTGGTAATGACTATAACAGATATCAAGGAACTGGTTTACTCACTTTAAATGATATCACAGAACCATTTAAAGGAGACAGATGTCCTACTTTGGTTGGAAAACCCAAAATATTCATTTTAAATGTATGACTTTTTTTTATTACGGAGTCATTATCAAAAATGATATTTAGAAACAAACAACTATTGTGTCGAGCCGACAGTGAAAAAACCCCAGAAGATAGACGAGCTGGAACAAAACAAATCAAGCAAAAGTTCCCCGCCTCTTGATTGATCTTACTCTCGTTACTATTACTTTTCCTGCTAATTTCCTTAATTGCAAGATAAACGTTGGGTTACTTACAAATGGAAGAGAGAATCATTACTGGGCCAATGCATGATACAATTCACCCATTCGCTAACACCCTTGGGGGTCTTGTCTCATAAAATTTTATTATGGAAACCACTCTATTTGACTCAATTACATACCTTCAGACCTATATTGCGTGAGTTAGAACCCCGAATCTCCATAGGTTAAAACCCAAGGCAAGGATTCTTTATAAACAAGTCATGCCACAGCGTTGGATCAGTGGTCTGTTATTGAGTCAAGTGGCGTGGTTTCGATTCCTCACTTGTGCGTGACAAGGAGTAAGGTCGCCTGTCCAGCCCCGTGGGTTTTCTCCTGGTGCTCCGGTTTCTTCCCAATGCTAAAGTGCCTTTTGAGCAATGAATAATTGAAATAAAGTTAAAAATGTTAATCCCGAATTGCCCTAATTTGTGTCAAGTGGATGTTGCCCCCCCCCCCCTATCATGCATGACAGTTTAATAGATATTAATGATTTGCATCCGAATTTTTGGCGGGTTGGATGGCCGAATAGTTATCTATTGCACGTTGTATCATAAGATCTGTCATTGAGTCAACTTGCTTGGTTTCGAGTCCACGGTTGTACGTGACAAGGAGTAGGGCCTGTCAAACGTTTTCTCCAGTTCCTCTTGTTTGACCCCACGGCTAAGGACTCATACGTACAAGCGAATTATTGAAATAAAATTGAACCTTTATGTTAGTCCCGAGTGGACGTTAAACCACACCTCTCTCTCTCTCTCTCCTTTCTCTCTCTCTTCAATTTCTTATCAAAGTAACAGTATACAAATACAATATTTATTCCTTCAGGCTTGTCGTGGTGATGAGGTAGATCCTGGAGTGGAGGAATATGATCAAACGGATAGCCGTCAAAGTTTCACTGCACTGCCAAAAATACACAAGATACCCATTGACGCCGATATTTTTGTCTGTTTCTCTTGTTCACAGGGTAAGACCTTATAACCTTTCTAATATTAATATACAGTTTACCTTTCATAATATTTAATACGCTAAATTAAATTGGGTATTGTGCATGAGGATGGCTATAGAAGTAATGTAAGGTCAGGACAACCATGGCCAAAATAATTAACAGAAAATAGATTTTGATTTATGCCTCAGCCCTCAAGGGTAACACCGACAGTGTACAGATACAGATCGATGCCCCCCCCCCCGTAAATATATTCTTTCAGTTTGGCGGAATGAAGGCGTGCCTCCAATTTTCTAAATTCAAGGTACAAATTACTGGTAGATTTAAACTGAAACCCACACTTTCGTGTTATTTTACACACAATGGGTACCATGCGTTATTCAAGGTACAGTACCCTTAACTGTGTCTTAAATCAAATATTAGTTTTCCTTTTCTGGGTTCTGGGTTTAGGTGTATTACTTGAACTTCACCTGGTTTTTTTCTTTTTTCCAGGATATTCAACACTCAGGGATCCATTTTCAGGATCTTATTTCGTTCAAGATTTATGTAGTGTCTTTAAAGAATATGGCGAAAAGCTTCACCTTAGCGAACTCGTGCTGAAAGTAAAAGAAATGGTAGCAGCACGACAGATTCGAGTACAAGGAAGCGCTGATGCTGAAATGCAGATGCCCGTTGTTCTAGATACTTTACGTAAACTGGTGTACTTTGATAAACCCAATACAAACTTTGTACGTCCACAGCCGTCAGAGGAAATTTACAGATTAATTAGACAATTCGATAACTTGTCAAAATGACCAGTGCAAGATTAACTTTTTAGGAATTAGGAATTCGTAGAGTGTTTGATGTTATTTATTCTGTTAACCCTAATATATTTAAACGGCTGCTATGTTGGTCATCGCTTAGCTTTATGGGCAAAACGTACCAAAAATGGCAAAGCGACTGCTTTTTTCCTAATCGGTGTGGGAACACGTTAATATCTTAAGTAAAACGGTAATGTAATACACTTTACTTTCTAAATGGTTATAAAAGCCAGACTAATACAATATGCATTGTAAGGATATTATTGAAAACTCAAGCGCCAGTGATGTGGACGGGGGGGGGGGGATTTCTTTATTGCCATGAATAATGACTTACATATTTTAGCTGTGGTTGTGTAGTTATGAATTGGATATTTGTTAATTTGTTTTTAAATACTAAGCGTATATAATTTGTATGGGATATTTGATTATTTTTATTTATTAAATAATAAGAACACAATTTTACATTAAGATTAAAACACTCGTCTCCATATAGCCTCTATTTTTGTACATTATTTATGATATAAAATACATTACATAAATTTATTGTTTTTAATGTTGTAGTTCTTTAAACTGCACGTCGTGTGTGTAACGATCACACGGGGTAAACATAGGTTCACTAGATGGATTTTTATATCAATGAACACTCAACCCTTGCACACGACAAAAACAAAAATATCGAAATCTTCTGTGACTACTGTTTAATGAAGATTCCTAATCAAAATGTAAAATGCCTCGATATTTAGATCTCTCATCTTGTCCATTGCGCATGGACGTAGGAGTGGGAACCTTCTCCGTTGTTTCAGAAATCAACCAAGCGAATTTATTAGAATTGTAAATGTGTCGATAGATGAACAATGCATAAAGGGTTAAACAATATAATAAATCAACAAAAACAATGGATGTGCTTAAAGTAGTTACCCAATAATGGCCCCCAAAGTCATGACAGGTTAACCTTTTGCTTTGATCTTAAAAATTTAAGAAGCATTAATTAACTTTGAGTGACTGGCAGATTATCCTCTGTTTTAGAAAAGAGACATCCCTGCATCCTGTAAACGATATGAATGAATGATACATATTATTTGTGGAATGGTGTAAAAAAAAGAGAAATAATATTAAATTCATATAGTTAGAAGTTCAAGCTTTAGGTAGAGGTCCAGATGAGCGCTTCTAGTACCAATTAGAATGGGCGACGATTCACTTGAAGAAGCCACATCTTTTATAAGATCTGAGGCAATGATGTCACCAGCAACTGGAATAGTTTTGACGCAAATTTGGCGAAAAAGGTTTTTCCCTGGTCTTCCGGTCTCTTCCTAGTGCTAAAGAAATATTGAAATAACATTTACTACACGTTAATCGAGAAATTACCTTGACAGGGACCGATCCAGGAATTTTTGCAGGAGGGGGTTTGCCAGGTTTCTGTTACGGAAATTTGCCATCACCGTCTCTAAATTACATAGGCATTACATTGCCCCCCCCCCCGATCCGTCCCTGCTTGTTTGTGTCAAGTGAACCCAAACGCTTGTTTTTCTCTCTGTCCTTGTGTTACATTCGTATACTATATGAATACGCACAATGTGAATAGTCTAGACACATTTTTGTGAATACAATTACGATTTTTAAAATACCTTTAGGATACCTGTTACCAGAAATGTCAAATATATTTTATTCTAAAATATTAAATATATTACGACATATTAAAATCCATTGACCAGAAAGTAAAACGAACCCAATAGACTTAATTCTTACAACGAGCCTTTATATGTCTGCATTAGCAAGTACAACAATTTGTAGTAAAATAACAACCTGTTTCACAGAGAATTACTTACGAATTGTAGCGGCCAAGCGAATATTCACTGCGGGATCAGTTTGGTAAAATAACAGCAACCAATTGTCAAACTATAAAAGGAGGTAACTCTGTTTAAATGTATATGGATGCAGACCACCATTACTTACCCGATTGACTTCAATATTAATTCTGGCATCTTTGCCCACCTCCAACATTTCCCCAAATTTTCGTTGGGCAGAATTATTTCCACTACAGACAGAGGAACAAAGGGCCATGTCTTTGCACTAAAATTTGTATGAGGTTGACAATCGAAATTTTGAGACACACCAACTTTAAGAAGCATACTAAAAACATGTAACTAGTTGCCGTACATATCAAAGTAGCCAATCTGATAACCCCGCTATTCTTCCGCCTCAAAATGATGAATATTTACCAAAACCTGACAAAAAATGTTAATTCATACCCTCTTCGCACATTCTAGACCATAAAATCAACAAAAATGGGCATGCTAAAAAGGAGACAGACTGACTATAAATAAACGAATTACAATTGGTCTGTCTCCAAATGAAATAAATACTTAATTCTCACATCTCGCACCATTGTGTCTATATTAAAAAGTTAATCAAATTGCAGCAAAACGACCAGACGTCAATTTTATAGAACGAGATACGAAGCAACCGTGAACCTATAATAGGAGATAACTTATACATAAATGAAATAAATCCTGTCCCCTCTCTCCCCTTTTCATGCAAATTTTCATACGTCGTCACTTGGTAAGTATGTTTTGTCACCCTACTACACATGTCTATCCGTTGAACAATAATTACGATAAAGCATTTTGCGAATTGTCTTACAAACTTCCAAGGATTGTTAAGAATCTCAGCAAGAACCCTAAACTGAAAGTCTAGTCGCCTATTTATGTGGAATACTTATACCTTTGCCATGGAGACCTTATAAAGCTCCCACACTCTCGAAATACAACTATTTTTCGCAAAGTAACTGAAGCTGCCATCGTAAACATGTTCACGCACTACAGACTAATTGCAGCGGGGGTCATATCGAAACTGAGTATATTTAAAAAAACTTTTGCATTGCCTTTTAAGTGGCCTGAATATAATGTGAAGAACAGATGATACGGTTAGATTGAAACTACGATTTTTTAATAGGAGAAACACCCAAAAAATAAATTATTAATTATCGCATATCAGCGGTCAGAATCATTGCATTATATTATACATAGTGTTATTGTTTATTTATTATTTCATTATCGACACTGTCGTTATATTTTACTTTTCTAAATTAATATTTGTATATTCAATATTTTAACTTGTATATTTAATATTTCAATATTTTCAAAATTATTAATATTCATTTTCGAATGATAACTACTGCTAATAATCATCGTTTATTATTAACTGGGTGTAAAAATTCTTTGCATTTTGGGATATTAAAAACATTATATCTTAACAGTTGTATTATTATTATTGAAGTATTTAATATGAAAACAATAGAAATATATTCGAAGTCGCAGTACCTATAGTACAAACTATCAATTCAAATAGCCTTGGAAAATTATACAAATTCAGATTTCTTTGTACGCCCTATATGTCAACCATGTGAATGTTTTGATATACATGTGATCTACTCCTGATATAAATGAAATTAAATGGAGTTTAACGTCCTACTGTTCTGCTCCAAACTGGGATAATGAAGACGGGTATGCGCCATACAGTGTGCTATGAGGGGAATATTGCCCGGACAGCGGCAGTACGCCCAACCCTTATATCGAATTCCAACTACCAAGGGATCTTTTACGTGCATCCCAATGTGTACAAAGGATTTCGACTTTTCGTTCAATCCGAACTAGTAGACATCTTTCCTTGTCAGGTCCGTCGCCCTGCATCACTGACGAGGGGGGAATCACGACTCCTGAAATAACATAATTGATCTATTTGTTAAACTGATTCATTTTGTATAATACCAATATGTCAATTGACTAAAATTTCAAAGTCGACCCTCCTACCCAGAAGAACACATACACAAAATCAGCAGAACTGAAAATTGATCAAAAATATATTGTTTATTGACGCGGTTGCGAACCCTATAGTTATAGATCCGTATATATTCGATAAAACATTGGTCGTTTCATTAAAACAATGATACATTTCGTGAAGGTGGATTTGTATTTAACTTCATAACCGTAACACCACACGAATTTACACCCCTCACCCCAAAAATGCAAATGCTGGGGTTTGATTGGTTTTTGTTTGGAAAAGAATGTATTATATTCAATAACTGCCACGCCCTTTTTTCAAGAAATTGGAGAACAATGGTTTATCGATACTTTAATGAACTGTTTTTCCCGGAGAAAATATGTCATTAAACTTTCGTCCAATATCCTGTCACACTTGGGATTGGTATTTTCGGAAGTATTCAGGAACCTCCGTTTATGACGTAGGCTTCCTTGCTTACATATACTTATAAGTACCTAACCAACAATTACTGAATTTTATCCTGAATAGGATAAGAAACGCCAATGATCAGGGAAACCCATCATGTGATAGTCTTTTCATTAGATTTTTTTAGAAACGCCTGCGATCAGGGAAAAACATCATGTGATAGGCTTTCTGTCAGTATATAAGATAAGTTATAAACCGTGGTAGATATTGTACAAACATTACTCACTGTATCACGGGATATTCTATTACTATAGTTCATACCCATCCTTGAGTATACTTATCTATTAAAGTATAACAATAACAAGGTAAGTTGAATATAGTGTAATGTTAAGACTGGTATAAACGGTCCACTTGTTTTATCGCTTCGTCCCACTGCAATCCTTAAAATTTGTGAAATCAAACAATTTCTCTCAAGTAAAGATATTATAACGATCTATAAATTGTATAACATTGACGATTACAAATTAATTATGGTAATTAGTTGAGTTTGATTTTATAGGTGTGCCAATATATCATCATTGATGTTTTTATCATTTCGGAATCAAAACCAGCAAAACAACCAGTAAGTAAATTCATTTATTTAATCTAAGGTCGAATATTTCATGTAACATATCAATCATAAAAATCACCGAACATTTCATAGCGCGTTAAGAGTCCTACAGCGTAAAGTTAGTATACTACATCGTATATCGTCTGTTATGGTTTGGGTTATTAAAGTAGTATGGACATATTCAACGATTTATTGAATATTTGGTATCATAACAGCGAAATACCCCACCAGAACACCAATTCGTGCAATTATTGAAATTCATTTTTGTTTATTTCAGTGACTTCAAGTTATAGAATGAACAATAATCGACGGGGAAAGGCTGTAATTATTAATAATGTTGATTTTATAGAAGTGAATAGTCGTACAGGTTCAACAAAAGATTCCACAGCATTAAGTCACTGTCTTTCAAGACTAGGATTTAAAATAAATCTACACCAAGACCAAACTAGACAGCAAACTATTGACACCTTGGAAAGAGGTAAATTATAGAACCGAATTTTACCCGTCTGCGTCTGCGTCTGCGTCTTATATTTCAAAGGAAATATAATATTTTTTGGATAAAACAAAAGACCGACGGCCTGTCTTTTGTCTTATCAACACTACAGATGTCTGGGTTACTCTTGTAGGCTTATATTTTATTATACATTATATACCTTCGTATCCCTTTTGATTATTGACGATTTAAGTTTTCAAGTTTTACAGTATAAAGGACGGATCGGTTACTAGATCAAACGAATTTATCTTTTTGTACTTTAAAATTGTCATTTACGAAATGATTTGGAATGAAACAATGGATTTCACTGTGTTTCACTTGAACATACGGTAAAATATAATAAACTTCATTCTTGGAACAAAAGAAAAAACTCCATTATTTATAGGGCAAAATAATCAAATCCGGGAAATGAATTGCCCCTGTGGTTTCAGACAATGAAGAAGATAGTATTTAGATGGCATAGATGTTTACGGAGATTGCGAATGTCTTTCGTGTATGCAACCTTGTGGTTTGAATCGGTAATCAGGAGAGATTGTGCTATGGAAGTCATTCGTTTATGTACATGTATAATACATCTAACTGTTAACTATTTCTTTGTGTATATTAATTTGTAGGTTACACATCAATAAGAGAAGAGTCCACCGGGTCCTACTTCATTCAAGATTTTTGTCGAGTTTTTAATGAATATGGGAGACTCTTGCATCTTGGCGAATTGGCGTTACAAGTGAAACAGATTGTGGCATCCAGACTGCTTCTTATTGAAGACTGCTCTGATCGTGAAATGCAGATGCCTGTTACGGTGGACACATTACGTAAACTTGTTTTCTTCACGTAAATATCACTTCACATAAAAGAATACCAATCAGTGTATAGGAAAGCGAGTCTGTGCTCAGTGAATTCAGTCAGAGTAGAAAATGGCCAGTAAGAAGAGATGTCTTTGGAAATCCTGACCAAAATACCTCAAATGTGCGTTATGAAAAATTATTTCGTGAATTAGCACAACTTATACCAATGGGTAATTTCCGAAGTGATCGAAGAATATAAAATGCAAACATTATTTAACAGTTTTATGGAACCAGTATTTTATTTATTATTTTATACAACATACATTACAATAATAATATCATATAAATATTATGGTTTATATAATATAGATTTTATCAAAAATCCTTCTTGATTTTTTTCTACATATGATTTACATTATACATAGACCTATTCTATTACACAGCCAATACTGTGTACAAATGATTTTAGTCAAGTTCGTCAATGTTATATAGACCTATTCCACTACATACATGGACCTATTCCATTAATAATGGGTGGCCATATTTTAATCGAACATGACTTCGACCTATTCCGAATCTTAAAACACGACTCCACGAATTTATAACGCTTCGTAAAGGTAGCTACACGAGGAATGAATGGTATTGTAAAAGATGTCTTCCCTCGTACAAACATATTAAAACTAATTAATCAAAATCCCTCTCAAAATATTGTATTCGCGAATACCCCTGCTGTAAAAAATATTTTAAAAGAAGTCATGTTTGTGTCACGTTACTTGGCTGAAGTGGGACCTAGGAATGGATGCGAAGTCGGGGGAGAATTCATTGTACGAAAAAACACCCAAAACAATATTGTCTTTAATCCCTGTCAAAGCCTAATTAATTCTCGGAATATCCAATGGCCCACGTCTTTTTCCGTGGTTTTTATCTCAAAAACTGCTTTACGTTTAAGGTCACCATCAAGTTTTTCAACATACACCAAGTGCCCACTAACGCTGAGAGATCAGACAATCTAAGTAAGGCATGTATTCTCAATGATTAAATATATCAATACATTTTAGTGTGAAAAGTATTGATATATTTTAGTGTGTAAAGTATTGATATAACAGTTACATCTTAGTCATAACCGACCACTTCACCAGATATGCCCAAGCCATAGCTACCAAGAACATGACTGCAAGGGTAACAGCCAAAGCTTTGTTTGAAAATTGTATAGTTCACTACGGTTTTCCAAGACGTTTGCATAGTGATAAAGGAGGGAGTTTCGAGAATAAGATCATCGAAGAATTGTGCTTACTAACAGGAATGCGAAAATCCCGTACAACACCTATCACCGTAGTGGCAACGGAATGTGCGAGAGATTTAAAAGAACTCTCCTGAACATGCTTGGAACTCTTGAGAACATCAATAAGGCAGATTGGAAGACACATTTACCATCTTTAGTGCACGCCAATAATTGTACCATACATGAAACTACCGGTTATTCATCTTTCTTTTTGATGTTTGGGAGGAAGCCCCATCTTGCTGTAGATGTTTTATAATTAGGATAATGTTATTTTCCAGAATATATACTTATCTGAAGATTTTGTTCACCATCTTGGTAGTCTTGCTTAAAAAACCCTTCTTTGGGTATGTGATAAGTTACTTATATACATTTAGTATAAACTTAAGGCATAGTTAATATATATTTTAGTGAGTAAAGTATAAAGGTTTAAGAACGAAAGATCATAGTTTTTATTGATTTACACCCACGGTTACATTAGTCATTGGTATACAATTAGTTTATTATCGAGTCTTTATTACAGTTGGATATTACCTGTGAATCCGGACTACAACCCCTCGGTAATCCTGTGTAGAATAAAAAGCGGAACGAAATAGGATATGTATCCATATAAGTAATGTAAACATCGTTCTCGGAAACCAATCCTATATAGATAATAAATTATATCATGTGTTAAATAAACACATCTGATGATGACATATACATGTAAATTATTTAGTCTATTTAATTGTTATTTTACACACACATTGGTTATTCAAACAGAAAACCCTAAACCCCAAAATAATGTATTTTGCTCTAACCTCGGGATTCTAATTGCTGTTATTCAAATAATCTACTTCCGATGTATATAGTGATGTTCACCTAGAGATTGTAGTGCGCCCTAATTAGGTTATGGCTTTTTATTATCAAGTCAACTAATGATTGAAATTTAAATAAAATAAAAACCAAGTACGAACAATCCAAACCATTAGACAAAATTCAAAGTCCTAAAAAACGTAATAGGCATAATTGTGTCATCAGTAAATGGACTGTTCATCGTGTACAAGATACACAACAAACAGTGATAACATTGATAAGAGTAAGCTTACGAGCATACTATGACCCAGGAAGTGACCCGCACATATTGTTCTCTGCATATACACCCACCACTCTTTAACGAAGACTGACACAGTAAATAACCTTTTTTCTGTGGATGAAATTCTTAAATTTAATATTCAGGTATATCTTTAACATAGTTTTATAAATTTCCCCATTCATTCAAAGCAGTCGTTTTACAGAGATTGTTCTAGGCACATCCAATTATCAATCTGTAAAGACAAAATTTGAAAAGCTTTCATTAATGAAAGCTGACACAGTCATGACGTCAAACCTTTGTTTGTGGGATAACATCGAAATATCTAATTCACCAGATCGACGCATAATTGTTCAAAGAAGTAGCAGAACAATGTTCATGTCGATCGCACTTAAATTGACGGAGCCTTAAGCTTTTTCAAGGAGCTACCCAGCAAGAACAAAAAAAAAAAAAAAAACCCACCAAGATTAGTAACGGTTAGCGACCAGTTCCTGGTCCAAAAATGTAAGATAAAGATGTTCCGGGTATTTCAGAGAAAGCAATCATCTGTCCATTCTAAGATAGGATATGTTTGTCGAGAGCTTTATTCAACCTATATCAAATCTCGAAATATTGGAAAAATAACTTATCTGTCATCCACTAACAATAAGTGGGAGTGGGAAAACCGTTATAGTATATATGTAATCACTCCGTCCCCCGTTGTGAACTTCTGTGTTGTAACTAAAACCGGAATCAGTCGAGCAAAAAGCCTTTATTTTGATTTCATGTCCGTTTGGGTGGGTGGGTTGGGGTCATTTCTGTCGGGGGAATGTCTTAGACTCGTATATGATATTGGAATAATGATCATTTAGGAAATCCAAGAAAAGTTTATTATTCGACGACGACATTAAACTAGAAGATTACTACCCACAATCAAACATCAAAATACTTGATTATAAACTGATCGACAGTTTATTATAAAATATAGATCTATATGATAATATAAATATATTGTGACAGTTAATACTTTGTGTCACTGTATATATGACCATGTCATCGTGGTGCAAGTTACATTAATAGGTACACTTCAAAGAAAACACATCTCAAAGGGAATTTTATTATTTTTATATGTGAAAGCTTAGTTTATTAATCATAACACCAGTTCATACGTCCATCATATATCAGCTTATAGTGGAAATCCCCTTTATAGGCCGTAGCGATGTCATCATGGCAAAGTTTACGTACACACCCATATTATTGGACAATAGTTTTACCGATCTAATTACGAAGGTGTATCAGTCAGTCGGTGTATATTTTTGATATCATGTGATCAAATTATTCTTTAGGGGCATATCCTGGGGAAACTCCAAGAAGGATGTCATAGTTTAATGAAATAGGAAATCCGAACAGGCTGGATGTATGACTATGAGTAAAGGAAATTTGTACATCTATATACTTAATACACGTGACTTTTGGAATTAGATAAGAGTCAACAGGTATGTGAGCCTTTGTATTGGACCTTATGGACCAAATTTGGATATTTTATAGACAGTTTATCATTTTATCGGTTTATTTTTATAGTACCTGCAAAACGGAATTTAATTAGCTAATTGCTGTCAAAACAATTTAATAACTGTAACACAATTTTATGAAATACAAGTTACGTTTAATACACTGATATACTTAGTCTCCGTCTCTTTTATTACACAGCCTACAGACTAAATTTACTTGGATCTATTTCACAAACGCATAGATATAAAAGAAATATGATATACATAATGTAGATAATAGATTTTTCTATACACACCTGCATAATTAAATTACATAGCGACATACCAAGTCTATAGTATGTAATATAAACATATAATATATACATACATATTTACATACCCTGATATAACTTTATAACAGACAGATCGCCATCTTGTGGTTAAAGATGGTTTAATGATAAAAAAACCCAACATGGCTGGTCACCTTCAATATAATTTTATTACTTACAATGGCCCTTTTTTTAGTTGAACGCACAACTATATTAGACCTAGCCTACATTAAGTTAAATGGTAATTTGTTCACTCAAGTAAATACAGTACACACAGAAGTGTAGAAAAAAAAGCTATTAGTTATAAAGTGCACCATATACATTTGTGATATTACGCATGGAAGTTACTCTAATTGGGTAATGCCCATGGTTTACATCGTGAAATATTTGTTATGTGTCCATTTTACTTTATAGATAAGAAATAAACCAATGTAAAGAAGACTGTAAAAGTAAGTAGTTATCTTAATATATGTACCTATAATGTATCGACGCCGGATTCTGGCCTACAAATTTCCATACAATACCATACCTTGTTGATTGTGCATACAATACAGAAAATGGGAGAGGTGGTCGAATCCTTCCAACTACCCATTTTATACCATGGGGCTAGGGGTATTTCCGACTGTGTTGAAATCACCGGTTGCATTCCATACGCCACTGAGTTGAGATGAAATGGTGTAGAAAGGAAATGGGGTTTAACCTCTTACTTTTCTGTTATTGAAGACGTATGTACACCATTAAGTGTGATATGAAGAAAATTGTTCCCGAACAGTGGTACTACATACTCTTATTTCGAGTTTCATGCTGTCATAGTTTATCTCCCCATCGGAACTACTAGACGCAATTCCTTGTCAGACTGTCCGTCATGAATTATTTACACAGGAGGGGGAGTCAGATGGAAAATGGGTAAGACGCTGGCTCGCTAGCCGGGCGGTCTGGTGCTCGATCTCTGCAATGGCCGAGAAAGTTCATCCAGATTTTACGGCGTGGTTCCCACTTGTCAGTGATGCAGGACGCAGGGCCTGGCAAGGATGGTTGTCTAGTCGTTCGGGTGGGACGAAAAACCGAGGTGACATGTACACATAGGCGTGCACGTAATAGATCCCTTGACAATTGTAATTCCACATAAGAGTAGGCGTATGTCCGTGTTCATTAGTCCAGTTCGGAGCAGAACAGTAGGACATTAAATCTCATTTCATTTCATTTGAGTGCTAAAAATTTGTATTTTTGCAACATAACAAAGAGCTGACCGCTTTGTCTTTGTATTTCAGTGGCAGAAGAATATAACATGAATCATGCCAGACGCGGTAAAGCTGTAATTATTAGTAATGAGAATTTCCCTAACTGTAGTTTTTTAAAACCATTGAATGGCTCTCATCACAGTGTGGGTCACCTGATACTTGGACTACAAGATCTAGGCTTTGAAATAGATTCTCGTTGTAATTTAAGTAAACGGAAGATAATAGAGCATCTCGAGGCAGGTGAGTAGTAACATTTATATTTAGAAGTCGGTAAATCTGTTGACACGAAATAGTTAAACCAACTTTATTTCAAATTTACCAGAGCAGAGATTAATATAAAATTTGGCCTCAATCCAAAAATTGTACGGGTTGAACTCAAAATAATAATATTGTACATTTCCCCTGCCAGTCACTTGCATCTCCCACATTTTTTAGAAACGCGACTTTAACATTCACTTCTTTCTCATCCTCTATTGTTTTATCTGATAAGAGAGAGAGAGAGAGAGAGAGAGAGAGAGGCACCATATAAAGCTATCTATTTAATTAAATAATTTGGTAATTTTAGTTGCTCAGTCGTTTAACTGCTCATGAACGGGGTTCGAGGAGTTTGATCTCTGTTGTTTGACAGCTGCAGTGCTTGTTCTGGAACTCTGATGGTTTCGGAATACAAACAGTTTTCCACCTCCTTAAAGGAATGATCATTAGATAACGTTCCAATTCGTCAATGGCTTATTTCACCGCTGTTATTTATTTCATAGACACACGACTATTTGCCCAATCATTAGAATGTCTGCGATTTTGAATTGTATACCGATATTGTCATATTTATACAACGGAAAAAGTTTAGTTTACCAATTATGTCTTTCTACATGGTTACACATAGCTTTTGGTTGTGAATAATGAATTGGTGAAGTGTAATTTGTGTCTATTTAAACCTCTCGTTGGGTACATTATCTTAAGTTGACGAGTGTCATGGATGTACAGCTTGTAATTACAACAACTAAGACGGCTTTTTATAAGTACATGAAACCAATATTATTTGTTGTCCTATTTTTTCCAATGTTATTTGTATTTGGTAGTTGCTGGTGAAGATCATAGTGATGCTGATTGTGTTATCGTAGCTGTAATGTCTCATGGTAATGAAGATGGTGTATGTGGTACAGATTATGATGGTGTTAGAAATACGGGACTTGTTGGTATAGCTGATATAGTAGACCCATTTAAAGGAGATAGATGTCCAAGTCTGGCTGGTAAACCGAAAATATTTATAATGAATGTTCGTATATTTACTTGAATTTGAAATTCATTGAATTTAAAGTAGATGCTAGTAGAAAAAAAAGTTCTACAGACCTCAAATAAATATATTATTATAAAATGCATTTATGAATAATAAGCTTGTTCTCATTGGGTAAACAGTAAAGATCGTATATTGCTGTTTGTTTTGCTAACTTCTCGGAAACATATAAGATGATTAATCTACATGAAAGCGATATTCCGCATGGGTCTTCACTGTGATACAGTTTTAAGTTTCAGCAATGCTAACAAATTATTCCTATTTGATGTATCTACAGGCATGTCGTGGTAGTTTTATAGACCAAGGCGTTGAAGTGACAGATGGACCTGGAAGCCATCTTAAAGACATAGCACGGATACCAATTTCAGCTGATATATTAGTTTGTTTCTCTTGTTGTGATGGTAAATATGATATGCATTTCTTGTGTTAAAGAAATATTGCAAGTAAATTTTAATTTCTCTGAGTAACATTTAGAAATTTATTTACCCAATAAACACACTAACATCAGCGAAACGTCGTTATAAATGATATAGTAATTGTGTTCCATATTAATATGTTAGTGTGTTTATTAATGTTAATTGTTGGTGATTTCGCTGTTTAAATCAAAAGCTTCACAAACGTTCATAACGTCCATGTTAGGATTCTCGTTTCCAGATGTAAGGACAATAAGATGACCCACGCCACTTTGAAACTCAAGCGAAGAAGCACAGTTACATTACGCATCACTGTTTATAAAAGCATCGTTTTCTCGGCATTTTTCAGGTCATATATCCCATATAAATGAAGATAATGGATCATTCTTTATATATTGTTTGGGTAAAATGTTATATGAATATGGTGAAAAAGAAAGCCTAGCAGATATTTTGCTTATGGTGAAAGACAGGGTAGCTAAACACAAAACCAGCGTTAAAATGAACGGAAAAATCGGAGCGTCGTTACAGATGCCAGTTATTGATGATACATTACGCAAGAAAGTTTTCTTTGGAAAATGTAGTTGATCCAGTTAGTCAAAAGTTTAATAATTCAAAATGGCGTCACCATCTAATCATTAACCAGTAATTATATCCAATTACGCTAATCCGCTTTTAGCTGACCAGGAGTAAGAAATAACATACTTTTCCCTTGTCAGTCTTTGTTAAACTATGGCAAGAGTATAACTTTTAAAATTCAAACTATAAACTGTGAAAAAGGGTATAATTCAAGTCACACTATAAGTTGTGAATACTGTTATGTGATTTTTTTTTTGTTATTTACTTGAAATAGATGTGCATAGCTAACTGTTGTGTTTCAGTAAATAAAAGGGCATGATATTACAATTTTATTGTGTTCACTGCGTTTGATAAGATAGACAAGGTGAGTACGGATGATAATTAATCTGACTGGTTCACTACTGACGGACTGGCCACATGAAGTCAATTATTAGTTAAATCTTAATGGTTGATGAAATTCATGGCACTTATAACACATTTCCAACGAAATGTAACGACGCATTATGTACGGTAGTAGGATGGAATTTGTTAAAGAGCTCATAAGAAATGAAATGAAATGGTGTTTAACGTCCTACTCTTCTGCACCTAACCTGGGCTAAAGGTAGACGGGTATACGGCAAAACAGTGTGCCATGGGGTAAAATTTTGCCCGGACAGCGGCGCTACGGGCTACTCTTAAACCATCGAATTCCAACTGCCAAGGGATCTTTCAGGTGCACGCCAATGTGTACGCGGGAACTCGGTATTCGTCCCATCCAAACAACTAAACAGCTATCCTTGGCAGGCCCTCCGTTCTGCATTACTGACAAGAGGAAACCATGCCGGAAAATCGAGTTGAACTTTCTCGGCCAATGCAGGGATCGAACACCCGACCTCACGGCTAGCGAGCCAGCGCCTTACCCATTTAGCCACGTGATCCCCCAGAGCTCATCAGGACACCGGACTAAATATTATGCACTTATAGCCAGTGATGCCCCTTGTCCAGTGTTGCGGGACGCGGGGGGTGGGGCGTTGGGCGTGGCAAGGAACGACATCTGGTCGTTCGATGGGACAACTAAGACCCCATTTACAGGTTCGCGTGCACGTAAAAGCACCGTTAACAGTTGGAATTCTAAATAAGAGTACGTCTTAGTTTTTGTTAAATAAGCTAATATTTTGCGGAACATCTGAAAAATACACCCCCTTCTCAAAATCTAATTCGAAACTTAACATTAAGTCTAATAGACTTACACTTGTCCCGCGGATAAGATGTATGGTCGCCTGCCAAATCTAGGTCATACGATTTTCCCCTAAGTGCTGAATAACCTGGGAGCAAGCGATTCATTGACATAAAGATGCGTTAGCTCCGAAAGGATGTAGTTTATGTTGAGTAGATGTTAAACCATTTGTTTATCTCTTTATAAATTGTGTGCATAAATAAAATAAAATACCATATAAAATACTATATTATAAGTTTGAGCAGATATTCCAAACAAAAGAAATGTTTTTGAATGAAAATAACATGTAATCCATTTGACAGTTGATATGTCCACAATAGCATAAACACAAGAGAACTCAAACCAGGCAACATAATAGAGGATCTTAATTTTATTGACAGACTATGTTTAATATTCAATTAGCTTTATACTAACTAAATAACATACCAACATAAAAACATATTATTTATTAATAGAGGATTTGGTCGACCCGTGATCCTTAATCCACATGTCACTCTGTTGCGTTATATTTTTCTATGCAATACAAAATTTAGCATGTTCAAATATTAACACGTTGGATTAAGGTTCAAACAAACTGAAATGGTATGAATACCAGGTGTGTTCTTGTTACTAAGTTGTATTAAAAGAAAGTTTTAATATCAAGGTAAGAATCGTCAATTTACAATTTCTATTGTTTTAATTATTCTCGTCTTGGTTGTTTATCATGCGAGTAGACTCATTTTAATATGTTTGCTTTAGTTATATACCAATATTTATTATTGCATTAATTATGAATTATGTTAATGTTACTAGATTAATCAACGTTATAATTTGTTTAGAATACTCTTTTGTTTATAATACATGTACTCAACAGAAAGACATTTATATTAATTCTATTATAGCATTCAACATACCAATGTTAATGTAGCCATTTTATAATTCTCATAAAGTTATAATGATGTTTCAGTGTACAATGTACAAAGGACTATATAACTTATTTATGAAGTTTCTAAGTCGTCGCCTAGATATCAAAATCTGAATCAAAAGATGCTAAGATAAACACCACAACTTTGTTAAACATTTATTTTATTTATATTACAACATTTAACCTCAGTATATTCTACATTGCAGAAGGACAGTAAATATATCTTACAAGTAAGTTTTTCAATATTCTTTACCCCCTTTTATATTTCAAAAGCAATGGTAATGAGCCATTTTATAATCAAAAAAGGCGATACTCATTGATCACATCAATGGTGTGTGTGTGACATCACGCGGTAGAAACAGGAGCTACTTTAATATAATGTGAAGGACATGGTGGAGGGGGATGTCTATTAGCGTATATATTATAAATTGTTCATTTCAGTGGCATCTGAATATAAGATGGATCATCCAAGGCGCGGAAAAGCAGTCATTATCAACAATGAAGAATTTCCATACTCTAATTTGAGACCCATCAAAGGATCCCAAAATAGCGTTGACTGCCTCACTAGAGGTTTACAGAAACTTCGTTTTCAAGTAGAAACTCATGATGATTTAAGTAAAGCAGAAATAATGGACAGACTCCAAAAAGGTACAAAATGCATTCAATCGAGCATAATTTTAAGAGAACGGTTTTACACATTATGTCAGTCTAATTAATTTACTGGCACATTCCGTTTTTCCATAGAATGGAATATATGTCGATTCTACAAATAATAATAATCTGCAAGTAAACGAATCTTACTTTGTTTCTTCCTTACGACCAGGTAATTTCTGAAATAAGGAGAACGCTAGATTGGAGACGGTACTGCACATAATATAACGTCATATTATGTGGATTTGGGTTAGAAATAGTGCACGGGTTAGGTTTAGCCCAGTGTTGCGGTAAGTGTTAGAGTTGCCTACACCTCTTCACATCTCGAAACTGAAAAAATCTACAGGTCCTAACCAACAATCCACATATTATGACATCATTTTGCTAATATGCACACATATTCCTGAAGCAATGGCCCGAGAAATCCCTCTCTGACCATTGCTGGAATAGCGTCTGTTTTTTGAACTTATGCGGGAGTGTGTCTATTCTTTCCATTCAATGAAAGCTATCACTTAAGTACAGCAACATGACAGTCCTTCGTTTCATCTGGGTCTTCCCTAAAACTTTGGACAGTGATTTAAGGTTATAAAACGGTGAAAGTATGTTCGTTTCCAAACAGTATTGTTTACATTTCATTCGACTTGATAGTCTCGTTTGTCACGCAATTAGTTTTACTGCAGTATTCTGCTATGCACGGGTTAATTAGGCATAATAAAATCGTGAGTCATGACGTATACGTGATGTAAACATATTTGGTCCAGTATTGGCAGCTCGTGATTGGTTGGTAGACGGACTACTGGTCAATCAAAATTTAACACAACAATATCCACTCATAATAGCAGTGTGTAGTTGGATTACCTCTAATCAGACGCAACACTGCTCGGAGTATGATATGCACATGGCCTTCTTCGATCGCATGTTCTCCAAAGCAAGACTGTTTCTCCGAATATAAAAGGAAATACGAATTGAAAAGAACCCTAATTTAATCAGATACTCAAAATACTTCTGAATAGTCTGTTCTTCTTCGTTTTGATGTTTTATAAAGATCTTGATAATAAATGTCAGATTTATCTACTACTGTTTTTCCTCATTCAGTGGCTTCTGAGGATCACAGTGAAGCTGATTGTCTTGTTGTAACTGTGATGTCACACGGTAGTGAATATGGGATATGTGGAACTGATTATGGTAATAATGATGATTATTCACATGTTCATATACACGATATAGTTGATCTATTTAAAGCCAACAGCTGTCGTAGTTTAGCAGGAAAACCTAAAATATTTATAATAAATGTAAGTAGTGCGGTTTATTACTAATCCGCGGGGAGAGAACTAATATCCAAGATATAAAAAAATACTCCAATTGGTAGAGAGAGAGAAATGGGGTTTAACGTCCACTCAACACAAACAAATTCATTTTGGGACTAACATATGGTTTAATTTTATTTCAATAATTCGCTTGCGCGTAGGGGTCTTTAGCAGTGGGAGGAAACCGGAGTGCCCGGAGGAAACCCACGAGGTTGAGAAGGCGCCCCTATGTCCATGTCAGATACGCTCACACCAGGAATCGAAACCACAGCTGGATCGAAACCACAGCTGCAAGCCAGAGGTGACCGGCCAGCTAGAGTTCGAAGCGCGGCACTCTAGACCACTAGGTCATCCCAACCCCACTACTCCAATTAGAACTGAACGTTTGGATTTCGTCGATAAAGAATCACTAAGACAGTTGCACAGGACGATGACACTAGATTGCAACAGTCTTTCACTCTGCATTATCAAGTTTTATTCAATGAATAGTAACTGGCTCGATGTATAGAATGATATTCATTATCACCCACGTAATATATTTTCTTATGTATCTATAGGCATGTCGCGGTAATATGATGGATTCAGGTGTAGCAGTTAAAGATAACCTTTCCTGTTTCTTCAGTGAGAAAGATGGTGAATCTCCGCGAATACCAACACCGTCGGATATTCTAATATTTTATTCCTGTTTTAAAGGTAAACATAAAGTTACATTAATAGTATCATTGTAAAAACGAATACCCCCCCCCCCCCCCCCAAAAAAAAAAAAAATTAAAAAAATACCCACTTACCTTTTAATCCCCAACTAGCAAGGTCGTATACTAATCTTGTGGAATTATAAAGTTGAAGGAATACAGTTTTCTGTCAAGTATATGTGCCTTTAAAATTAAACACAATTTTTAATTTAAATCAAACACAATTTTTTATTTTAAATTCAACTCAATTTTTAATTTAAATTAATCAAAATCTTTAAATTCGTGTAATAACGTTCAAAATATACATGCACTTACAAAACTGACAAAACAACTTCAATTTCATTAGGGCGTGCTCAATATTGGTCCTCCAGTTGCTGATCTGAAATCCCATTTACCCAAAATAGTGAAAATAAATTATGCAATAATACCTCCCGGTTATGTTCTATAGTAATTGTGGTAAACCTCCGTTGCCTGATTGTACAATTTGGTCCAATATGATACTGTGTGACTGTAA
This sequence comes from Patella caerulea, assembly GCA_036850965.1. Lineage (NCBI taxonomy): Eukaryota > Metazoa > Mollusca > Gastropoda > Patellidae > Patella > Patella caerulea. The sequence goes on along the minus strand of JAZGQO010000014.1, from coordinate 13,001,591 downwards.
ATGCGGTCACTTAGACGCACTTTATTTGTAATCTTAGCCACAATTTATTCATTCTTTATTACACCAATCTATATTCCAGGCCATGTTTCCATCGCCAGTGACGAGGAAGGCTCGGCGTTTATTAATTGTTTGGGAAAAGTGTTGTATGAATATGGAGAGTTTCTCCCACTTAGTGATCTTTTATTATTAGTGAAAGAAAGAGTCGCAGCAGATATATCAACGGTAAATATTCGAGGAGAATCCTACTTATTGGTAGATATGCCAACTGTTTCTACGGACACGTTAAGAAAAAAGATTTGTTTTATGAAAAGGAAGCTGGTTTTATAAATAAACCCCAGGCACAAACCTGTGAACATAAACTGAACTAACTGAGAAGACTTTTTCAGTAATAAAATGTTATGAAATAATAATAATATGTATAGTAAAAACAAATATTCAAAGATAACACAATATGTATCTTTTGTTAGCAGATTTATAATTGTGAGTTTATTAGTTTTTATATGTCTCATTTTTGTTTTTGTTACTTTAAAATGTAAAATATCATATTCAAATTGTAATAAAAATAAAGTTCCCTTATATTCGCTGTCCACTTTTGTTATTAAATTATACCTTAAAAGGTGAAATCGTGTAATTATAAGTCGTTTTAAGACGTGTAATATTGCTACAGTTTCATTTGGACGTCATAAAGCAGCTGCAGTGCAATCAACGGTAAAGGGATTTTTTTTGGATCTTGAAAGTGTACTTATTAGCTGTTGGTTCTAATAATGATATAGGGCATGTATTGTCAAAATTAACATTAACTTAATTCATTTAAGAACAGAACCTTGGTAATTGGTAATTATTTCCCCTTTAGTCTATGTATAGCAATTTGTCTTGTCTCTCTTTTAGAACATTTTGCAACCTTTTGCGTGGAATATTTTGTGAAATTTCTGTCGGGTTTAGGTGATGCTCATGATATCGCGGAGAGATCATGTGGTAAACAGGCATAAAGTATGTAAATCACATATTTCTTTAACCAATATATTTATTGAGTGAGGCATTCTAGGTTTTTTTGTCGTTACACAGATTAAAATCATCGAACTGTTATAAAAACATGTTTTAACCGGGAAATGGTTCATTCTAGGTATAACCTAGTGGCATCGTTCCGTTCTACTCTACTAACCTCTGAGATATCTGAGTCTATCCGTGGGTTTTTCACGAATTGAAATTACCTGTCCTTGACCGTAGCTTGATTCTACGAACTATTCAAAAATAGTTTACATACCAGTCGTAGCGTTTTTACGTTGATCGTTAAAAATAGCAAAAGTATCAAGCGTGGATAATTTGACTGGATGGAGCCAGAGGTTAGCGGAGTAGAACAGAACATTACCACTGGGGATACCGAGAATGGAAATGGGTTGGGTTTACTTTTTAGTAGACAATGGTGAGAAAATTACTAGTTTTATTGCATTGTGAGACAGACAGTGACAAAACGTTGGTCCTTTGCGTCGAATTAGGCGGGTTGGGATGGCCTAGTGGTCTAGAGTGCCGCTCTTCGACCTCTAGCTGGCCGGTCACCTCTGGGTTGCGGCTGTGGTTTCGAGCCATGGTGTGAGCGTATGTGGCATGGAGATAGGGGCGACTTCTCAACCTCGTGGGTTTCCTCCGGGCACTCCGATTTCCTCCCACTGCTAAAGACCCCTACGCGCAAGCGAATTGTTAAAATAAAATGAAACCATAAGTTAGTCCCGAAATGACCTAGTTTGTGTTGAGTGGACGTTAAACCCCATTTCTCTCTCTCTCCCTTTGCGTCGAAATTATATATGGAAGTTGTCTCCCTTCAAGCGGTTTACTTCGGCTTTAAACAACCCGTCACGTTTTTGCACAGTAGGACGTTAAACCCATTTCATTTCATTTCACATTTTTGCATCCAAATAAAAAATGACCAAAATACATATATATAAAGCGGGACAGTCTTTAAGTGTCAGTACACAATTCTACTTGTTTAAGTTCAAACTATTTAAGTTTTGAATGGAGACCAAAATCTATATTAATGTCTGCTCTAGAAAATTTGAAATAAAGATGACTTGGCTAGTTTGTGTCAGTTTACTTCATTACTACAAATAATATATTATATCTTTATTAGCTACATTACCCATATACGCATTAATTTAAAAATAACTTCATAGACATAAACCTAGTCATTTTCTAGACTATTCTTGAAAAACATTTATTCGTTCCATTATAGTTCACTTTGCTCTACTCTGACTTCATGTATAAATATATAAGCCATTGACTTACATTTACATCTATTATATTGGTAACGTTAAGTATTTATCTGTTATAATGGCACTAACAAAATATGAATACACATTCTAACAAAGAATGACGCGTCTTTTCTGCTACTCGACACTACTTAATATGAGTACTAACTGGTCATTTGTTAAAAGCACAAATAACAAATTGACTATTGGTTTAGTCTTCAAGAAAAAGATCGTATTTGCCTATCAATAAGATATACACACTTGTAGTCTAATGGAAAATAATGCACCCTACTCTTAACAAAAGCTGATATCGTGTTTTAATGTTATCGCTATCTAACGATTAGATTTATTTCCTTAGGCAACAAATCTCTATTTACATGAAGGAGAAGGGTAAGTTCAAGATATTGTTTTATCGTTATTATTGCTAAACGTACTGTAATATTACATTTTACCTTGTTATATTATCATATACATTTGAAAATATTGTTCGCTTCTCAAAAATGTACTTATGTATTCATTTCTTTTCTGTGGGTGTTCAAGTGATGGAAGGGAGTGTCGTTTGTCGTACACTGCAAGTTACGCTTTGCTAATACATTCTAAAACACGTCGTTCCACTTCTAATTCATTTGGTAAGTTCTCATGGCAAAAAATTTTAACTTCTGCATTCCATGTTGATATGCAGCTCCTAAAGTATTTGTGAAAATTATATTTATGAATCAAGAGCCAATTTTTAAAAGATTCAGACAGTGTATGAGAGAGAGGGGGGAGGCGTCTTGCTGACGTGTCGTCCCCCCACCAATTGCGAAACACTCCTACGCGCTATCGAAATTCCTAAATAGAATAGAACCTTGTGTTAATCCCAAAATTGCATGTAATGCTTTGTGTCGAGAGAGAGATAGAGAGAGAGAGAGAGAGCGAGAGAGAGAGGTGGGGGGGGGGAGATCATTCAATGTCCGAACCATTACAATCTCTATTCCCTATGGGCTCCATACTAATTTGATATTATCTTAACCCTTGTCGGTGCACGTGGGGTCTCTGTGGACCCCATGCACTTGTTTTATAGTGTTTTGTAATAACTACTGGGCACTGCTTTCTGAAATTTAGTGACTTTGTCTCCAATATATTTTTAAACATAGCGAATAGATCGGTATTCATCTGCTTCCCACATGGAGAGTTATGTTACATGCCAAACAGGCCCAACGCTTGTAGGGCACAAGGGGTCCAATGGGACCCCAAACTTACAACTCGCAGTAGGAATTTTGCTAATGTGTTTGCTGCCTGATACCATATTGCGTATGCCAGACTATTCTCTAACATCTGCATGTTACAAATACCAAAAATTAAATGATGAATTCCAAAAATTCTATGGTTTTTGTATCAAGCGTGAATCGCCATTTAACCTCGTTATAACATAGTACACAAAGTAGCAATTTTGTGAGTATTATTAAATCTGTTCAAAATATCACTTAAAAGTTTTTGTATAATAATTTAGTTGTTTTTCAGTTGTCAAATATAAATGCAAATAAAAACTTAACCGCTGCTTTTAAATTCAAATACATCTGTACGTAAAAACTTTGAATTACAACTGGGGTCCATACGGACCCCTTGTTACCTGCTATGTGATTCTCACCACGTGCACCCACAAGGGTTAATCAATACAGTCCTCTAACACTGAATTTATTTTGCACGCCAATTAAATTGAGCCTAAAAATGGTTCATTATTACCCCATGGGGTTCTTTCTATAAACATAAAAGTAAAACTGGAACTTCTATTTAGAGCGAAACTGGATACTTCGTATGTTAATTATCAAGAATATTTAAGCACATAATAGCACAGACACCCTACCCTGCATACCCAAATCAGCCACACGGGGTTTACGTTTCCATATTAGGTACACGAAATAAAGTGGGGTTTACCGACGTCCTACTTCTCGGCATAAATAAGGTTAACAAAGACGACCATTCACCATCAAGCGTGCCATCGGGGACATTTTGTCTGGCCTACTCCTAATCGAATTCTAACTTACTTGGGTTCTTTTACCAAAGTGTACATAAGCCCTTGGTTTTTTGTCACACCGAACGACTAGATGATATTATTTGCCACGACCCCAGTCCTGCACCAATGCCAATGTGAATTCTTGACCTACCAGGGACCATTTTAGGTCAAAACTAGGATGGCGTAATAGTATTCCAAGTAATAACAATTACGTCCAAGTAACACGTGTACGACGCTGTGTATGTGAAATAACCTCTTCTCTAATATCAATCATGTTCTCTAATATCAATTAATGATTCCTACTCTTTTTTTAAAAAAAATATTTCGATTTAGACATTTTGTGGCAAAATTATATTGTTATCAGCAATTGTGTGTTTCTGAGAAAATTGCTTCCCATGCTCCAGATATTGTACTAACTCGCCATATTAATTCTGGGAAATCTGACCACCAAATACTTGGGAGCAGCCATCTGCAATTGATCAAAATATGAAATCCATTTATTTGAGTTAAAGGTTTCTTGTTGTACATCAAACGGTTTAATTTGGACACAATGGGGGTTTTACAGAGATAACAATATCCTTGTCTTTAGGAAAGGATTTGCTTGAGTAGATAGATCAGCAATCAAAGGGGATTCGGTGTAACGTTATAACTATATCAACAGATAAATCACACAAAAGAATTTAAGTAGATTTCACAAACATCAATTACTACTCTCGTGGTTTTATAATCTAAAATATTCGATACTACTGAATAACCTATAACATTATGTGGACGAAAACGAAAGGATTTGATTGATCTCTCTCTCTCTCTCTCTCTCTCTCTCTTTTCCCTCCTGGGGGGTTGGGATGGCCTAGTGGTCTAGAGTGCCGCGCTTCGACCTCTAGCTGGCCGGTCACCTCTGGCTTGCTTGCGACTGTGGTTTCGAGCCCCGGTGTGAGCGTATGTGGCATGGAGATAGAGGCGCCTTCTCAACCTCGTGGGTTTCCTCCGGGTACTCCGGTTTCCTCCCACGGCTAAAGACCCCTACGCGCAAGCGAATTATTGAAATAAAATTGAAACCATATGTTAGTCCCGAAATGACCTGGTTGTGTTTATTGGACGTTAAACCCCATTTCTCTCTCTCTCTTTTTTCCCTCCTCCTCTCTCTCTCTTTCTCTCTCTCTCCATAATGGATGATTGTTTATCAGACATCATTTGTCATGGCGTTTTGTATCGATTATTATATTATACCTTCACACATGGGGGCTCATTATTAACACGTTAGTGCAAATTCCATAAAAAAGGGTTCTTCTTTATGTAGTACATAGCCTAGATCGATACATACAAAATAACAAAGGTATTGAGGTTTGTTATATCTTAGTATGAGAACATGTATAGGTATTTCATATTTGTATATAAATATAGGTATTTCCTAGTCTGTTTTATTGTTGTTACCGCCGTAGAAGTAAAGTTACAAAAGCTATAATGTAATTGATCGTAAGAAGTAATCAAAAACGGAGTCCATGAATGCAGGTAAATACACGTAAGTAAGTAAAACTGTCACAATATTAAAACCCAATAGTAGAAGACAATTCTCCACTGCCTTCGTTTACTAATTATTTACAGTTTTCAGCTTTATATATAAAGATTTAATAATTTGTATAGGGTGCTCGAAGATTAATCCACTGTTAATGGATATAACAGATGTTTGATTACTTGTAAAAAACGAAACTAGAATTGGTGTAACCCCCCCCCCCCCCAAAGAAAAACAAAACAAACCTAAAACGCCCGACTGCTTCTTTCGTGAGCTATTCCACAGCTGTCATCATTATATATAATGAATAAATTACCTACTAAAATTGGGTGACTACCTATACATGCATTACCTTTACCTAATCGTGTCATTTTTATTATCATTATTTCAAGTTTTGAAGTTAGCAGAATACTTAAATCAGATCGTAGTGTTTAGCTTTTTCTTCGAAATAAATATGAATCGTTTGGAGAGAGAGATAGAGAGAGAGAGAGAGAGAGATGGGGTTTAACGTCCACTCGACACATACTAGGTCATTTCGGTACTAACATATGGTTTAATTTTATTTCAATAGATCGTTTGCGCGTAGGGGTCTGTAGCAGTGGAAGGAAACCGAAGGTCACGGAGTAAACCCACGAGATTGGACAGGCAATACTACTCCTTGTTATCTACAACCGGGATTCGAAACCACGCCAGTTGACTCAATGACATGCTTTATGATAGATACAGCACGCACGTGCTAACCATTCGGTCATCCACCCCCTAAATTGTTTGGGCTTGATGCAATCAAAATAGCAAGTCAGTGTAAACCTATTTTATTCTGACCTTTAAATCATAATTCATCGCTGAATTGACCCGTCCGGAAATCCTTTTAACATCAACGCGTTTCAGTTTCTTGAAATTAGTAGTAATGTCAGTTACTCGAAACTGACTTCACCCAACCTATATTTGTTGGAATGGCGTTTACATGTAAACCTATCGTGACGTTCAATATTTCGATAGTCATGTCGTGTTTATTATTATTGTTGATTATATTGAGCGTATTTATATTTAGATATTTGAAAATGGCGATCGTAGGGTTTGAACAAATTTAATCAGCAAAAATAGATTAAATGTTACTTCACACGAAACTGAAACCAATCATGATAACCATACAACTGATCCAACACACGCGTATACAAATATGGAGTATTTCTGTGATTGTTTTTCTATTTTGAAACCAAATGCGTTTTACTGTTTGAGCTCCTTTCATAGATGTCTTAATGGAGAATCCTTTCATTGAAATAACTGATCGATTTTAGATAATAGAAATAACACCCTGCTAAAAGAACATTATTTTACAATAGTGTTGCTTTCTTAACATAGTAGAAAACATAGTATACACATGAGGTATAATAGCGATTTAACTCCTTTAAATGGATAAATATATCTTTCTCGGAGTATACCGGAAAGAAAACCATTTAGTTCCCTGTTTCATATTTTGACGCCGAGACTGCGTTGTAAGATATGGTGGTATAAGGTAGATGTTTTCCGGCTTTTTTTTTTCGTTGTGGTATTATTAAGGTTTGATATTTGTTGTGATTTATGTGTATGGGTTGTTTAAATGAAATGAGGTTTGATGTCTACTGTTCTGCTCCATGTTGGATATTAAAGACGGGTATACGCTATACAGGGATCGTACACGGGACCTCCAAGTTAGCGAGCCAACATCTTACTCAATCTTTCTTCATCCATTGCTCTTTTTTGGCATTCTTTTTGTGCTCCAGAATTGAAAGAAGGGTTCGAAGTTGTATTGTTTTTCTGTAATATTTAAGCATAAATATTATTAATTTTGAAGCGGAAAGGTCGGAAAGTGGGCAGCCGCTTATGTGGGGCATGCCAGATTTGAGTGAATATTAAAATTACAGCACATACGCCACCAAGTGGACTATTAGCGACCATATTGTATTATTTCCAATTCCCAAAGATTGTCGTGTTATCCGAACGACTTGAGGCTTTTCATTACCATGCCACATTGATTGACGATTTTTTTTTTTATTTTCGATTATATTTTAATTTCAATGATTTATTCACACCTTTTTTTTCTATCTTCCAGGTATATGCAGTTGGATCTACATGTAAAGATGAATTCACTGTTTTGCATGCAAACTGTGGCAGCAGAGGCTGCAGCAGATGCTGCCATTTCAAATATAAGGAAACAACGAGAACTGGAAATGGAAATTAAAGAGATTGATAAAAAATGGCTGTTCGCCTTGAAACGTATAATAAATGACAGACTCGATCTTCTGAAAGAATTTGATAAAATTGCTAAAGTGAAGGTTAATCGAGATTATTTTAAGAATGATTTACGGAAATCTAAATTACAAAATTATACTGATCATGTCCGAAATCGCATGAATGAGCAGAAGTATATCAAATCCCATGATAATTTTGATTTTCACGTGGATCCTCTAGGAAAAAATGTGGTAACCCAGCCAATGATCATGGAAAGTGACGGAAAAGGGGGCAGAGAGGCCATAACATCAATCAGTTTAGACAAAAGGAAAGCAAAACATATACGAGGGCTCTCAGAACTCGAGGTTAAAAAACGGCGGTTTCGAATTCCTAAAGTAAAGAAAAGGACTAAAAAACGATTGCTAGAAAAGGGATTGCTCCCACTGCCCAAGAAATCGCATATGAAACGTGTGTCTATCAAAGAACTAGAAGATTTACAGGAAGAAGAAAGCGAACATATAGAACACAAAGAAACGTCTATAACAATAAAATACTTTCCTGCTGAAGAAGAAGCTGCACCTCAAAGTCTGTTCGCGGTTCCAGAATTCGCCAGGACATATATACCACTCCCTGTTTTGCCTCTAACCCCTGAACCCAGTTTTGTGGAATCCGAGAGAGAATATTCCTTTGGTCTTCAAGTTCCACGATCACCCTCAGGTGTTACGCCGAGATTGTTATCACCCATACCTCCCCAATATTTAGAATCGGGGACATCGACTTACTTTGGATTTAACGATAATTCGCTACTAGAATTACCTGAAGATTTTAATCAAGACGATAATCAAAGTGGTTCTCCACAACCTCCGCGTTCGCCAGTTCCAGAAGTATCCCATCAAGATGCTTTTCCAATCGTTTCCCTTCAGCCACTCCATTCCGAAATTCCCAAAATATCTGATGTTCCAATTGTTTGTGTCCAGCCGCCTACATCACCAGGTCCGGAGAATACCATTCACGAAGGTGATAAACATCGGCCGCGCCTAGAGAAACTCTTGATTATACCACCTAGATCACCAGCTCCAGGTCCTAATGAACCGTCTTCGCCTCGACCTTCTCAATCATATCTTCCACCACCACCACTATCGCCGATTCCACCACACCTGGTCCTCAAGAAAGCTTCACGAGAAACACAGAGGCAACTTGAAAAAGCTGCAAAAGAAAAAGAATCTGCTGCGGAAATCCAATTACCACCAATAATTATCGGACGCTCTAAACACAAATCCGTACAATTCGCAAAGCCTGAGAGTTCTACAAAGCCACGTAAAAAGGATCAACTGGATTCGAAACCCGCGTTAAAACCCTTGCCACCAATACATGACTTAAAAGTTACAAAACCACTGCAAACACCTGTACCTAAGACCTCAGGTGCTTCCAACAGACAAAAAGCATTTTCTAATTTATCTCGCTCAATGAAACCCACTGGTATACAATATAGAAAACTGTCTGCTGTTGTAGAAGAATAATATGTGTATTTATAGTGAACAATATTCAGCTGGGTCTATTCGGTGTTGACAGCATTTTCTTTTCCTGTGCTTTATTGCTTGGCGAACTTGAAGATCTCATTTGATTTCACTTTTCTGTAATTTACTGTAAAAAGCTGCTACTGTTTTTATCTTATTTCAGCTGATTTTTTCCCCGGTGATACTAGGGTAATTCTTAATGATTGATTTAATATTTGTACACTACATAAATTTTCTGCCATTTAATGCGATTAATTTTCATAGATGATCAAGAACATGTTATTGGGTCGATCGATATAAAGTACAATTTTCTTTTTAGATTGAGCTTTGAATCAATAGGTTAAAATGTTATATATTCACCAAATTAATCCCCGTTGTTCGTTAGTTGTCTTGTATTTATTGATGATTTATTTTAATACAGAGTCAAAATGAAATTAATATTATTGAACGGGTTGTACTATTTGTTTGTCCCCTGGTGTAAGGCTCTTTTCTTTGGAACGTTAAAATAGATGAAAATGGTTCTAGAAGCACATATTTCAATCTTAATGTAATTAATATGAAAGTATATTATACGTAGCGTTTTATATTCTATTTTTAAATCTTTATTATAATTTATAATAAATTATCTTCAGTGAATACATGAACTGTAACAATTTAACGACATGTTTTTTAAAAAAAGAAAAAAAAATATTTTGTCGTTCTTGTATCAACCATTATACTAATTACTTTCGCACTGTGGTATTACCAAATGATAACGACATCGTTTGATTGATATGGACCAATGTAATCAGATCTCACTTATTTGTATCTTATATGTTTGTGCATACTTATAATGCGCTTAATCCATAAGGGCTGTTCGCAAAGCACATAATAACAATTACTACCCGGTCTCTATAGGATACGGGTATGGCGTTTGTCATCTTGTTGAGTTCCAGATTATAAATTATATACATGTGGTGACGCATCGGGGTTAGTTGTTAAATTTGACCGAATTAATTGCCAGCTGTTTTGTTTATGTGCTGAACATTCACATTATTTGGATTATTTACTATATTTTGAACTCTCTATTACCAAAACAAGGCGACACTACTCCTACTGGCCCTTTAAAAAAAACCCTTCAATAATACAGATACTGCAGTTTACTTTATAAATAACCATGGGCGTTGTTGGTAATCGCATTAGTTTCGATCAGTATCAATTAACTTCAGTACTGAAAAACTCTTTAATACGGTCCATATATATTCCTATATTCCATAAACCATTGAATGTAATTGCATTCAATATATCCACAACACTCATCAATGTGTGTTTGTAAGTCTCTTGTGATTAGCTGTGAACAGATTTTGTTTGCTTCTGTTAATGGGTGGATAAATCAATTTGGATACAGCGATATGATAATTATATTGGGATGAACAGACCAACAACCTTGATGTGAGTACAGGAAATGGATATGTATGTGTATACATGTTCCGGGGTTTGGACATAGAATGTATACACTTTTTTCTATTGTTTGACGTTTTTAACGTAACCCATCGTGATGCTTTCACTTTTTAGAACACATAATCTCATTTATCAGTGATTTATAAAGTTCACGAACTTAACAATTTCGGGTATCAGGCATCCTCGGATCAACAGTCTTCCCTGCCCCATGCAGAATACCCGATAATACACAAATGCTCACGAATGTTTTGAACCCATCCCGTCGTGAAGTTTTCGTAAATACACTTCTTGATATAATATGGTGCCGGTTCGAAGCAGTCGAAGACCTTAAGAGTCATGAGTCTATCATATAGCCAATCAAGCATAAGATTCCAAACTATGGAAGTACATAGCTTTGTATGGTCTTGGGGATATCTGATGTTATGTTTGCACAGAACACAAATTGAAGTTTTAAAAAAATTCATTCAAAAACTTTATACATATTACAATCAAAATGTTTGTATAACACATGAGCATGAAATGGGTGTTGATATTGGGGTCATAACGTGAACTAAAGATTATAACATGCACAATTGGGACCTTGATGTGGCACAGTTTTTAGAAATTAATAGATAGCAGTTGAGAAAAGTAATTGAATTCGTTGGCATTGTTATTAGAACAAAACTGCACACACGCACCATCACAAATTCGCACACACACCCGGGCGTACGGGTGAAGCGTACAATTTGTGACACCACATAACCATTATTTGCCCTAAAAAACAATTTCTCCAAAACGTCTGGCCCAAATAGGGAAAGTTGGATCCCATATACATATCATTATTACATATCTTAACTATAAGTCACTTGTTTGCACTGATGACATATCAAGTTGAAGTCCGCGTTTTTGAAGGTACTCTTGAAAATCAGCCACGCCCTTCTCTTCATTTTCTAGAGCGGTTAATGATACATTATAGCGTTCATCTGTTAAATTATCTAAACTAGCACCAGAACTTACAGAACTATGACTTATACCACACCCTGATCTGTTTGGAGAATTTATATTTACTGAATCAAAATATCGACGGGCCTTTTCTCTCGTTGGAGAAAGGTCTTTATTCAGTAGACTGTCTTTGCTTTTGGCGTACGCATTATGAAGAACTAGAGGTTCACAAATTGAAGAACCGTTACTTGATTTTTTAAGATATTTTGATTTATGATTAATATCTTTACTACAATGACTCGGTGATATTGAACACTCTAAAGTATACATATCATCAAATTCGTGACTATCTGAAAAGCTTTTATCAGCCTCTTTCGGAGAAATCTCATCTTCCCAATCTAAAAGGGGATACGTCTCTGGAGTGGATGGTTCCCTAGAGCGGATTTGGTCGGAATTATTGGAGCTCCGATTGTTCTTACTATGAGAGTTTGTGGGCAAAAAGTCACCTAAATATTTTGAGTCATGTTGGGCTTGAGCAGGTGGGTTTTGGATGATTCTTGGGCATCGTTTGCTAATAGGTGAGGTGTAGGGAGACCTGATGCGTCTCCTGCACGTTGGTTCTAAAGTCATAAACACATTATAATCGGTTTGGCACTGAGAATCTTTCATAGTTTTGTTTGAATATCTATTTGGCCTTTCACACAAACTCGTTTCCTTTTCCTCGTATTCAGGAAACTGTTCACAAAACTCAGCAATATCCTCTTCAACTGATTTTCGATTGGCTGCTTCAGATGAAAACCTTCCTGGTTTCTTTGGAGTACTATTTGGCTCAAGTTCCAGAATTGGACTTGGCCTCTGGTTTGATATTAAATGATGGTTGGTGTAGGGCGTTTCCTTACTTTCCGGGAAACATGTTCTTTTCATAACTGATTTCAGACTCTTTTCGTCCAATGATTTATTCTTCCATTTATCACGTGGTCTGCTGATATCACTTTTAAAATACCCATCATAACGTAAATCTCTGTAAATAAAATAGAAATGGATCATAATATATACATGGGAAGAAACTCGTATAAATTCATTTTTACAAAGAAATCAAGATGTTCGATAAACCCCTAGAATAATAATGGATCTTTATATCGAGCGACCGAACATGCACTCTGTCAGATATATCCTAGACACTCCGAGTCAATCTGTTTCACAGAGGTATTGCGAATAATTCTGTATAAGATGACTGACCTTTAAAAGTTCGAATACCTTATACATGTGACGTCACATCACAAGATGTCGATCATTGTTTATATAATGTAAACTGGACCGGGCAGAATGATGCATTTTACTCATTTTATATACCCATTTATATTATTTATTTATCTATTTTTCTAATACTGCCATATTGAATTTGCAGAAGGAAAAAAGTTAATATTGCCAGCTAATTAACTGGCACCGATGTTATCCCTACCAGTGATTGTAGCGGCCTAGTGAATATTCACTGCTAATCAATGTGATTACGAGTATGGCAATTGGCGTGCTGTAAAATCAAATCATTAACTTTTAACACTTTCCATGTCACCTGGAACAATTATTTTCTTCGTGCAAGTGTGGCAAAATCTACTTTCCCTTTGTACAGAGCGTAAATGGCCGAAAGAACATCTGAAAGAACATCTGGCCGAAAAAACATCTGAGGTTGGACAAGAAGGTGGTCTATATGAAAGCCTTACACCCCTCCACCTACCACCCATTGGTTACGTAATTATGTTAATATTCGATTTTATATTATTTGAACCACAGTTCTACCACGGATATGTTTTTAAAGAATCACAAGCAAAGTTAATTTATTGCATTAACGCATTTTATGTGTAAATAAGTCAAATCAGTTATTTTGGTATGTTCTCACAATTAAAGGGACAATAACACTCTTGCTGGCTTGGCAGCCTCAGAAAATAAATAATAGACTTATTCTAAGTACTAGATATTTAAGTGTACTACTTGTTGTGTAAATTATCCATTACATCCTATTTTACTTGTCGGGGCGGGGGGGGGGGTCTAAAATATTTTAAAATCCAAGTCACATTTGAAAAGGTTTACGTTAACCTTTTCAAATCATGTAGATGAATTTTTCCAATTTTTTAAATTAGGTGTATTAAGATGAAATTTGTATCATCAATTAATTGGAATATAGTAAAATAATACAATTTGTTGACCAGAATAAAGATTGGGACATATTTATTATTCAGTTAAAACAAGAGTGGCATTGAGCCTTTAAGTTAACGACTAGTATACATTCATTTCCAACTTTTTATTTACGGATTTGGACTTGAATAACGGGGTCGATGGTATGAAACTCAATAATAAAAGCTAATACAACAAGATATAGATATATCAGTATATAGATTAACGGAGACTGGAAGAAAGCGATAAGTTCCGGCCTAGTTCATTAATTTGGTAAGTATATTGTAGATTTTTTATTGTAGATACATGAATCACCGTCTACTGAGTCTCTAGACATGATTTTAGCGTAGACTCTATTGATCCAATCATGTTATACGTTCATCACTTTAAAATCAATTTGATTAGTCTTTCGTATTAACATTATCACAGACCAAAGACTTTACTGTACAGATGAATAATAGTATGCCCTTATTCACCCTAGAAACCGCACCAAAGATCATTTATGTAATATAATATCCGGATATCAGACGTCTTTCATTTTCATCCTGATCTTCCCCTACTAATCCAATAACCAACGAAGTATAGATTTCGTGGCATGTTTGGTTTAGACATTTCTAAGTGTGACCAGGAAACACATGACCAAAATAATGATTGTAACATAAAGCTAAGATCCAGACCCCATAGTTCATCTACCTTCAAGGGGGGGGGGGTGCGCATCTAGAGGAACCAGGCAGTGTAAATTTATATTATAATATTTGTTATTCACGATTAGCGAATAATGAATGACCCGTTTTGTTCTTGTGAACAACTGCTACGGAAGTTTCGTTATTGGCGACTAACAAATAAGGAAACACGAATCAACTTTACACCGCCGAAAAGGATTAAGTCAATATAGTTATGTCTAAAAAACTAGACGCTTTACTGGAGCAAAACACAGCCACTTAATTCAGGATTTTCAGTTGTTCAAATATAATAAAGTTTTTAGAGTGGGGATTTGGACAGTGTAGTAATCCACTCGGCACACCTCGGAGGATTTCGGACAATCTAAACTCGGCTGTATGATGAATTCCGCCATATTGGAACTACTTTAAAGGTCCCGGATGAAACATGGCTGCGCCCATTCCAAACACAAGTTGGCAACCTATTTGGCTGTCGACCTACTCCACCGATCCAGCTGTAAGATAATGACGAAATTACACTTCTATTCTAAGCTGAAGGAATGGATAAAAAATAATATATTCGACTTTCATTTGATAGACATAACCTTGGATTTTATTGGTTGATCAATAGAGACTGTTGTCTTTACTCTAAATAGGTTTCGAACGAACAGGTTGCAGCTCGATCGGTCGAATAGGTCGCTAGCCGAATAGGTTCCCAATTTGTGTAATAGCGTCAAGTTTTCCTGTTAAAGTAAACCGGTAGCCGCATCGCAAATGTATGGGCGTAGGTACATATCACTTACTGTCATACATCCGAGACTAGATGTAGTAGTTTACGGAATCTGTCGAGATTAGCCGAGTGTGTAGTAATCGTGGTAAATACTTAGAGACCCAAGACACTAATTTTTCACAACGCACCCCCCCCCCCACCAAACACACATATATATTGTCTGTTTACCTCCTATCCAATCCGATTAAAATCAAATGGTTTTTAATTCGTTTTTTTTATATTCTGTATTTTATATCTTACGAGACAGAATGAAATAAAGATTTAAACAGAAATGAGATTGCCTATATGGGAGCATTTCGGGAGATATACTTACTTGTATTCCAAACTATCTGCAGACGGCATCGACTTTGAACCAATATGGCAGCGCACATCTTTGGATGTCGTGAATGCCCCTCTGGTATTTTTTTCTGGTGCCCATATTATAATATAAACCTTCGGGCAAAATAGGAGTACCAGCGTAACAACGGCACTTAAAGTGATTGATATACACATAGTGACGCTTTTGCTCTCGCCACCAAAGTAAATAGGGAAAAAACCTGACCAAATAACACACGTCGTGTACATTGTAAAACCTATAAATTTGGCCTCATTAAAGTTTTCTGGTAAATTTCTGGTTTTGATTGCGTATAAAGTACACATAAAGATAAGCAACAGGTCAAAGCCAAGCGGCACAATCACTCCTAAGGTTGTTGTGTTGCAGACTAATCGAACTCTCTTCGGCGCCGGATAATCAAATTTAGAGTCTGCTGGTTCTATAATCAACATAATGGTTATTATGGCGCTTTCTACACCAATTATGATGCCTGTTATAACCACCTGCGCTGAAGCACTCATAAAGCGCGGTTTCTTAGTCATAATCTTCTTACTGCCTTCTAGAATCCTTGCGATTCTGTTTGTTTTTGTCACAAGAGCCCCATACATCAATGAAAAAGCTAATCCGGGTAATATTCTGGACAAATAGCACGTGACTATGGAAGGTTTCGCCACTATGACGAAATTAGAACAACAGGCGACGATTATTCCAAATAAAATAATGTAACTAAGTTCCCGAGTAGAGGCCTTGACAACAGGTGTATTATTATGGCGGATGAACACACTACCAATCCAACAAGTAACTAAAATTCCCACACAAGCCATTGTCATGGCAACTATAGCCTCTGAATCATGCCAACTAGTAAATTCTATAGGAATTTCTTCGCATTCTGAAAGAAAGTTAAAGAACAATTAATTAATTGAACAAAAAGCCAGATCGTTCACATATAAATTGGAACCGAAGTTCAAAATATAGGTACTGCTGGTATTTGAACATTGGACTTTGCAATATCAATAATGTGGAAGCACGTGTTAGAAAAAAAAAAAAGATTACATACAGACTACAAAACCATACATAAATGTTTTTTGACTCAAAAATCACGTTGCTTAAAAAAATATTGAAACCCATCAATTCTATCATAAACCATGGCCATTTTAAGATTTCTATTGATTTCACATCGCTATAATGTTCGTACAAGCCAGCCCTTACTTCATAAAGATATTTATACTCAGATATGCTCAAGTTAATTAGATTTCGTACATTAAAAGAGTATATACATTTAACATTTGAAATATATGAGAAGAATCTGGCTTTAATGACACGAATGGAACTTGTTTTCACTTTTTAAAATGGATGTCGGGGGCATCTTAATCTAATATTATGTTTCATATTGACTTTTTGTTAAGTTTGGCTATTTCTGCCATGAAATTGAACTTTCTTGAGTACTGTTCAATTTACATACACAGGAAGCTAATGAGACCAATATCAAAAGAAATCTAAGTAGTAGCAGAACAATGTATGCATGTTTAATAATTGGACTAATTTCAGGTGGTATACAAGATACCACTTGAGACAAATGAAGACCGGTGTTGTTTATGGATATTAGATTATAGGACTCACTAATTCAACCAGCCGTGGTTTGAGTACATCTTGAAGAATGAATTATTCATTTCTTAGAAAACGTATAAATTTTATTTGCTTTGTAAGCAAGAGCTCTGACAAAACATTATCCAGAATACTTTGGATTTATTTTGTTTAATGCTTCTTGTTTGATACTGGTTATGTCAATGGTACATTTGTATTGGCTTAATTATGATTATTGCTGAAATTTTACATTGGAAATATAATTTGGATATTACTGATTGATTCCATTCCCATGTTAATAGATAATTTCCTTTATAAATAAATTAAGAATCCGCATTAAATTAATTAGAAATGCTAACTTTCAAACAAACCAGGGATTATTTTGAATCGTCTGACACTCTTAAAGCCTTACCCCCCCCCCCCCCCCGAAAAACAACATAACGTATAGTTTTGGTCATCTAAACGTATTTGAAATGAATTTTGTACTTGTATAAATAAGACACACAAATTAACTTTTGGCTTTTAATTCTCATTTCATCAGGGGCCATCTTCAGATTTAATAATAGATATAAATAAATTAATTACGCAATTGATTGATCATGTGGATAATTGGTATTTCAGGAATTTCGTTGTATTTTATTCTTGTCCCGAAAGATGGACAAAGATTGGCTTCTATTTATAGAAATCATTTTGGTATTTTTATAAAATACTAAAATATATTGTCGTAATATAGTATCATTCTCATTTATAATATAAACTTATAAAACAATGAGTTCTATTTATAATGCTTTATATGAGTTATAAAATATGAGGACGCCTACGATTTGAACAAAAAGATGCAGATTTTTTTTTCAACTAGACGTGTGTTTCTATTTATGCTTTTCTCTTCTGCATACATAGAGACACTTGTAGATTGTATCCCTACTTTTGTAACAGGAACAATAACGCAATAATCATTTATCATAGACGCCATCATCAAATGCAGAACAATTAAAAAAAAATACAAATTAAAACTCTTGTAAAAAGGGTATTATAAAGTTCTTTTAAAACCGTTTCTTTAATTCTCAAGGTCGCAAATATCGTGAGAAAGGTGGATAACTCCAACGGACCGAATATTGCAAAATAGATTTTCTCCCTTGGACATCCTGTTATGTCGGAAAAAACTACACATTTCAGCATAGTACATCAAATAAAAAGTAAATGAAACCCTGAATTCAAATTATGTTTGACTGACTTACCCGATAGGTTAAAATTTGGCCACCATCCCAGATCACACGGTGTACAGGTACTGTTATCAGTAACAATTTGATTATCTTTACAGGGTATACACACCCAGCAACATGACGAACCCTTTACTTCCTAAGAAAATTAAATCATTGTTTAATTTAGTTGAAACGGAGAGAATACACGGAACTTAAAACTTCAATAAGTATATTGAGTTATCTTTATTCAGATATCGTATTTTTTTTGAAATATCAAACCTTATAAATAACTATTATACTGGACATATTATGTTGTGATTGAAATAACGTATATTGTAAATTCCATTGTAATACAGTGGGTGGTATTCGAAGCAAAGATGCAAACGAACACATGTGCCCATTGTGCTACATGTAGTTCCTGTATTATTACATTGCTTATTCGAAATTATGTGTGAACTTTACCTAGAACACTAGACCATCAGTTTGATTTGCTTTGTATTGTAATGTTTCATTTATACATTATTAATAGAAATAAGAAAATTAAACGTTCTGTGGCATTATATGAAATTAATTTCTCATCAAATGGAAATGTCATTATATGCTATATCAACGCGGGTGTTCAATGCTGTAATAATATTAATAATATTCATGTATCGTAATAAACCAGCATAGTAAACGCTAGTTAACTGTTGAATAGTATTTACTAACCTTGACGTGACCTTTAGGGCAGGGTTTACTACAAATAGATTCTGGTTCTCTGCGATCAGTATTTTCAGACCCAGGCCAGTGGATTTTACTGCTATTTAAGCTTAATTTGCCTGTCATCCACGTGCCTACACTGACGTAATTGTAAGTGACGTTGCCATCCGGATGATACTGTGGTTGGTAATTAACTATTTCATACCTTTAATAATAATCATATAAAGTAATTCTAGAATGCGATCTTCTTTAGCTAATTATTCTTATTAAGTCGTGTGTTAAGTAAGCTTTAAGCAAATGAAATGGGATCCAAAATATCTGGCAAATGATTTTTGTTTATTTTAAATGTTTCTCTTTAATCACAGTTGTCTCCGTGTATGTTATTCAAAACCTACAAGCAACATTAACCACGCATTAAAGAACCGATGCAAGTTTATACAAATGTAGTAATGTCAAAGTATTCAAGTTTCCAGAAAGCGTGTTGGCTTGTTGATCAATGAAGTTCCGGCAGAAGTTTCAGTGTGGTTCACCCATGTGAGTTGTGAAGGACAGAGGGTGTTATTAATTGTTGTTCGGGCGAGACGAACAATCGAGATCCGCTGTAGGGCCTACGTTGTCCCGACTGGTGCACAAAAATAAACTATTTGAATGGGCAGGGATATTGGTTTCCTATGCAGGTTAAATCTCTTTTTGACAAAACTTTACTTTTATTTTCTGATCTAACTTTAAGATACATAATTCCCCAATGCAACGGAGATCAATGGGGGTGAATCCAATTAGGTTTCGAAAGGACAAGGATCAAATCATATGGACTTATATACATACCTTCCTGGGGGGTTTCCCTGGTCATCAAAATGAACGGCCTCTCCACTGTAACTGTTAAATGTAACGTTAAGTAAGTAGTCGAGATACAAACTGCCATTTATTGGTCTCATGGCATCACATAGTCCTGGTTTACCATCACACAATTGTTGGTGCATGTTATGTAAGGCATAAGCCATGGTATACACAGCATTTGCTACAAACCCTAATTTAGAATCCTGTTTACTGTTAGCCAAGTTGGAATCAGCTGAAAATACAAATCCAATACGATTAAAGTTATGTTTGTGTATGTTCTACATGTCTGTCTGCTTAGTGGTCAATTGGATGTTTGACCATTAAAGTTTCCAAAACACTGTGAAGAAATTAACAAGAAAGGAGACTTTATCACTCCCAGCACTCCTTCTATCAAAATAACCCTAAAATTCGCAGGAAAGAGTCAAACACATCAAATTTAATTGATCGAAATGCTGCTAATACAATGCAGACGGTTCCAGTTTAACCCAACCTTTTGTGATAGCTGTTTTGTAAGGCCTTATAATATTATGTTATAAACTGCTACAAATACTACTAAACCATATCATAGTTCTCTCGACGATGCAAGACACTAACCCTGTTTTAAATGTTCGACCTAACCCTTTTATACTGAAATTTAAACCATCGCTGGTCAATATTGGTATAACTGTTTGTCACTAATATATTTGTTTTTTTGGAAAAAGATATCGACAATAAAAGAATCCACTCAATTTATCATGTCAGTAGAAATAGCCTTCCGACCAAAGCAATCAGCATTATCTTTTTTTGATATAAAAAAATATTTCCGTACTCAAAATATTTGTCTATAACTACACCAGTCTTTATAGCAGACCTGAATCAAATCTAAATAATAATTAAGGAGATTATATCAGTGATGGGCCTTTTAATGGCTGGTTATCCTAGGTGATTGAGTAATGTGGAAATAATAGGAATAAAACTAGATTACATCACCTAGAAGCTAGAACCGAATTCATCAAGCTATTTAACCCCCTAATAACCTAAGATGGATTACTAATCACAAACACTATTAGTCTTCAATCTGGTCAATTCAACGTATTGACATTAGCAATAACGGTTCTATTATAAGCAGTTCCACGTTCGACTAAGTCTTATTCCAGGAACTAAAGCAAACATTTGTCTGGTATTGACAGAAACATTGTGCTACTGACTGTCTGAAGGTCAAAGATCATCACCTGTTACAGAATTACTGATCCCAGTGGAATAATCACACTTAAATCTCTGTACTTTTCGTATTCGAAAAAGATTTTCTTAGAAATCCGTGGCAAATATACTAATTACGTTTAACACAGAGTTTGTCATTTCTCATTAAAAAAAGAGAACGTTTGACGATCACTAAAGGTCGTTATTGTGTGGATATTGTTGTTTTACGAAGGGCTCATAAAATGTAGATCTGCTAGATAAAATGGCCCGGTTAGTATCTTGATTTGACTTGTTAATTCGTGTTTCATTTTTATGCACCCACACTTAAATGTGGACGTATATGTTCGCCACCTATGTCAGTCCGTCAGGAACTTAAACTTAACCGATTGAAATTCAAGCAAAGTATTAATGTTCATGAAATGAAGATGCCATTTTCATGAAGATTTCTTGTAATTACTGGTGATTCCCTTGAAAAAGCTTATGGGCGCTCAATAGAGCTAAAGGAATGGTTTGATTGAATTAAAATGGACACACGGTTTTTATCTTCATCTATTCCGATAACACAAAAAAGCTAATTATCATCTGATTACCGGTCTTGTGTAGGATGAAACAGAAGCCTCTCAAATCTTAATCATTCCGTGGCTTGAAATTATAAAATCTTAATTATTTCTGAAAAATAGTTCATGCAGTGGGCATACACTAAATACAGATTCTACACTAAGTTACACACGGCACTGCTCATGGTGTAACTTAAAGAGGAGAGAGGTTATTTCGGGACTAACACATGGTTTAATTTGACTTCAATAATTCGCTGGCGCGTAGGGGTCTTTAGCAGTTGGAGGAAACCGGAGTACCCGAAGAAAACCCACGAGGTTGGACAGGTGACCATATTCCTTGCCACGTACATCCGGGTATACGAAAGCACGCTACCCCCCCCCCCCCCAATCTTTAAGAGGATGTACAACCCAGGTCTATTCACCCATAGAATAATAATAATAATAATATAAATATTTTGTAAGAAACACTTGAATTTTAGATAGGTTGTAGATTAACAACAACAATATTATTCAACAATTAATAAATGTTAGGTTAAGCAAATTGTGGCATATAAAATATATTGCATCGTCTCTTTATACACGCAACAACGAATTGATCGGAAAAGACATACAACGCTCTGTTTTAAAAGGGGAAAGCGGAGTTAATGTAATTACTGCAGAAAAAATAAATTGAATAAACTAGTATGTCTGTTTCTCTCATCAAGGAAGGTTGCCTTTGTTAATCTCAATTATAAAATAATTACTCAAAATAAGAATTAAATCCAATTCAATTATCTTCAAGGGTAGCATTGACTGGGTGGTTGTCAAGTGGGATAGAATTATTGACCAATGATTAAAGACTTTACATCCAGACCTTAAGGAGATAAAGATGCTGGTGGTGGGGAAAGATAAAATGAAAGTGTCAATAAAATAAAGTTGGTTTTACCATAAATCAAGTCAGTTATGATAAAGTTGATATCTTCAGTCGGGTTATTTAATACCTCTATGGCTGTCAAACTATGTTTGATGATTTAGGTGGAATATAGGTTAATAAATGTGTGCTAATGGGTCTAACAAGTTAGAATGATTGACAAGAACTCAGATCAACCTAGAACGACCACGATAGACTCAAGAAAACAGGACCAGGATAACGTTTTCTTGCATACCAGTACATATTAACTGAGCTATTATTTCAAACTTTTACAGTATACCCTAAAGGTTTGAGAGAGAATGATATAAATGGGTTTTAAGCCCTATACGACACAAACTAGGTCATTTCGGGACTAACACATGGTTAAAACCGACGAGGTTAGACGGGTGATCCAACCCAACCCCTTGTCACGTACAACCAGGGAATTAAATTAATGACAGGCCTATGATACAAATCGCACGCGCTAACATTTCGGCCATTCACCCCCATCCCATAGATTTGGGCCATTATTTTTCTTATGCCCATATTGGTGTAAACGTTTACAACACACAACGTACATTATTGCTACAGCGACTAAACTCTTTCTATAAAATGTTATCACAAGGGCTGTTGTTGATACTTTACGACTTGAAATCTTGTGTGATTCAATGGTCAGAATTTTTCGGCGATTTCACCGCCGGCGGAAATGGACATCAAGCTACAATTAACGTACTACCCGAACTCGAAAAGTATATTGTTTTTTTCCCTTCCTTCGATATGATCAGCAATCGATAATAATGTAAATACGACGCCAAACCTCAAAGGGTAAGTATCCAATTTGTTTATTATTGCATGTTTAATATTTCATTCCATATCCACTTTTCGTATAAATATCGTTGCAAATTTGTTATTTCTTTACAGCTCTGTATGATAGTACTTTAGAGCCATTTTATACAACGATATTAAATATATTTGCGCCTTCTTTGAATCAAATGGAAATCGTACGTATTAATTTTTGTAATTAATTTCATCCATATTTCACCCAGTTATCGTAAGATCTCTTAGTATCGGAATCGCGTTTGCTTCAGATCAGAGCATACATAAATCATAGCAATTAAATGCATTTTTGCGCATCAATGCTCTTACATGTTACATGTAGACATTTTATACCACTTGCGATAAAATATTATATTTTAGAAACCTTTATGGGACTGAGCTAGACCGAAGATGGGTAAATGGGTTATAACTTTGTGCGCATTTGTGCATTTTGCTAATAAATTCAATGCCATTGGCAATAAAATGTCTTCTTAAAATGTCTCATTGCTTCACATGAAAGGGTCCTTTAAACAATGAACGGAAAATGGGCATAAACGTATTTCAAGCAATGATAATACCAATTTTGACAACTAAAGTTGATTCGATCCAAACAGGAAACTACGTAAATCAGTGCTAGGACTGTTACCAGATGGCCATAAAGAATGGCTACAAAATATAATAGAAGAATTAGAAGTACGTCATGGCCATAACCACATCAAATGTCAAAGACATAATGAAATAATATGCCCCTACATAACCCCGTCTACACGTCTCTTGTAAAATGAGTTTGTATTATCGCGTCTTTCAGTTTTAATTTTAAAATTGAATGTCTCGTCCGCCTTCATCAATACTTCTTAAAGGTTAAAGTACGGCTCAGAATGACACGACCCGGTAATTTAAACATGTTGCAATATGACTAGACCTGTGAAAAAGTCACTCATTGTCCACTTTACGCGACGCAACTTCGTTAAAAGTTCACAAGTTCTTAAATTTTAATCTATACCATAATCTTTGATAAATATTAGTCCAATAAAGTAATATTTTCATGTTTGTATTAAGGTTTTTTTTCTGTTACATTTTTTTTTTCTAAAAATTATAGTTTTCGACTTGATTTGGGAAATTGGGGATGAGTTGGGGCTGAGAGTTCGTGCTGAAGAGGGTGGGTGGATATATTTATATCTTTATATAATTATCAATGCACTAGTGTATATTTATTTGAGAGTTATCACGCACGTTATTTCTGTATTACTACATAATTATCAATTGTATATTTGCATAATAATATTATGATCATGGCTAGCACAAACCCCCCAGCTTTGCCTTTAATCAAGTTCAAAGTACAACATTTACCTCCTACCGACCATCTAAACACCTATGGGGATTCCTGTTAATGAACAATCTAGTTAATGTTAATATTATGTGTTTTCTGACTCCAGTTGCCCACATATTCCTTTTTAATCTGAACTTTAGATGCATCTCTCTTGAGATATCTAAAAAACGTATTAAACTATAATTTTGTTTCATCAAACAATTTGTTTTATATTTTGATTGATTTATTTCTCTGAAATTAACTCTCGTATCACCAAGAGCCAAACATCAATACTGCCCTTTCATGTATTTAGCACTTAGATATTAACCTTAAATGCTTCCATTCCGTTCAGATTTCTTTGAGATGGTCGTAATTTGTCTTTTCATATCAAGTCATTAGAAACCTCATTTTGGTCTTAATAAAAGCATGCAATAAAAAGCAAGGATCCGCACTAAATCACTTATGTGCAAAACAAGGTTAGGTTAGTCTTTTGAATCTGTGAATTATCGTTCCGTTTTTTGTTCAATTAACACACGATGAATTTTTTTATTTCACATGTAAAGCATCATAAAGTTTTTATTCTAAAAAAATAGCAAAACAAAACAAACACACATGTACTTAATTGTGCAATTAGTACTGTTGCAAAATATTCGACAAAGAAATATTAATGAAAATAGAATAAATGTGCTTCTAAATCTTATCATAATTTGATTTAGATAATGCGTGGCATTATAAAAATTTTCACGTGGATGAAACACGACTCGTACCCTGAATAGGATTCAAACGTATTATGTTTCCTACTCACAATACTATAGAAAAGTAAAAGATGTATTTATTTCTATAAGGGATATGTGTCCAGTATTCCGGTAAATCTGGCCTTCAATTGACAGAAATTATCACCAACACCTTTGAGTTACAGAGACAGAATTTTAAAGGAATTTTAATGCGTTGGATGGGAAGTAAATATAACACAGACTGGATTAATATTTTTTTAATTTTAGAGTCATAGCGAAACTGTGATTTGTTATAAACAAAAATTAAAAAGACATAATCACTTTCATCAAGATGATATTCTAAATTCCCCTATAGACTCGTCTAATTTTATAAAATGGTCGATGTTGTTCAAACTATTTAAAAACAACTTGCCGGTCGCTTGACGGGGTTATCACAAATTTTACATGCAACGTAATTTGAAAATATACCGTAAGACCACGTCAAATATTTATTACAGATATCGGGAGAATCTAAAAGTGCTAATTTTGTCCCTTTAACCTGCTTCTTCCCCAAAAAACAATGTTACATAAAGAGGAGTGATAATAAACAGAATATCCGAAATAGTTACAGTAAATACAACCTACATTTGTACCCAAAACGTCCACTTACCTGAACACATTTCATTATATCTGGTGTCAGTATCATCCCCAGCGTTTAATCTACATACAAATCGTTCCTGCCAAAATTCTTTAAACCACGGATTTCTGGTATTATTTTCTGGATACAGACTAGAATAATAGTCATCGAAGTCATCCAATTGTGGCGAGTAGAGTTTTATAGAGATACCTCCAGCGGCTTCTTCCTCTACACCTTCAACAACATCAGGACGATTACCCCAACCATCACTAAAATATAATTATATATATATCTTTAATAGTAAAAGTTATCCAAACCATCAGTAATAAAAACAACATAAAAGACTAGTAGCACAATATTATAACAACAAAGAGAAACTGGAGACGACATGATGTAATTAAAACTACATATAAACAAAAGCATGCGATACATTGGACAATAATCTCCGTTATCAAAAGGTTGCAAATGTTTTACTTTCCCGTTTCTTTAAAAAAAAAAGCGCCCAAAGTAAATAACCGAGTCACTTATAACCGAAAATCCTAAACAAAAACACATTCCTAAATATAGCAATGACACTAGGATACATTCCATGATATATTTTTGACACATTCCTTACATATGCATTAAGTAAGATTTAGATAGAGCTGACAGTTCTAGTTATAATACTTTTTTAAAAAATGGAATAATATATTGAAAATTTCAGTCAAATTACATCATTCTGGGTGGAGTTATTTTCGTTAGAAGAACAGCGAAGCCTTGACTATCATTACTACCATTGTTACGATAATAAACAAAGTCTCGAGTATCCACTTTTTAATTAAATCATTAACTAGCAATCGTGTTTAAATAAGTTAGAAATCAAAAGCATCCGGTGCTCTAGAGCGTTGATTTTGGGCTTGGCATATGGATAAATTTCTAGTTAATGGATTTGAGGTCAAACGAAAGATCTGCATTAGGCAGATTTATCTCTTACTTAATACATCTTTAATAACTGCATCCTTACACGTAACTACGACATAGTTTACATAAAACTAGGTGACATTCCCAAATAAAAATAGTTTCTGGTCATAATTCTGTGTGTGTCAACACATTTTTTTTGGTCTTTTGGTTGTGCGGGGTGATTTATTTGAGAAATTAATTTGTTTACTAAAGTCAACTATACTTTAATGTAAGTTTTTGGAAGCGCTGTTTTCTTTTTGTTTTTGGAGAAATTCATTTGTTTACTAAAATAGAATATGTTTTACAATCAATTACCAGTTTATATCTTCGTTGCGTGTTTGGTGATATAACTAAGAAGTATACAATGAGCTTGATCTCAGTATATTACTGTAATTATAACAACAAGTCTGGCATTAAAGACTGGCATATGTCACTCTTAGCACGAAAATACATTACACACATGTCATGATATCTGGCGTTAAGACCATCAGTCGGTTATTCAGCCACCTCAATTAAACCAGCGCAGTCATACCAGCGTGGTATTTCTCAAAAATGTAATGAAAGGAAATTGGAGTTTAAAGCCCAACCCGTTATAATGAAGGCGAACATACGCAATGCAGTGTGCCACGAGGAACATTTCGTCCGGTCGGCTGCGTTTCGTCATAATCTTCAACTACTCTTTTACGTGTACACCAACGACTACATAGATGGACCTTGGTTTATCGCCCAATTCATGCACCGGTCAATAGGAATCTTGAACTACCCCCCCCCCTCAAGCGTTCACCCCGGATTGTCATTTAGCTCAATATTTTAGGGTCAAGATTCACCCCGCAATGTACTTGAAGCCAAGACACATTCACTGAAGATTCACTTTCTAACGCAGGTCCAAAAATAAAAATTAGTTCAAGATTCACGCAATAGTCATCTTGAACTACCTACCCCAAGCATTCACCCTTGATGGTATTTTTTACCTTTGAAAATTTATCGTCCTTTTTTACCAGCATTTTAAAAATATTTTTTTACGAACCGATCTTTTTCGCCATTCGAGCAAAGACAATTTTTAGTTCAATTATTTATCTGTAGATTAAAAAAAAAATTGTGTTGATATCTATAAAAGATCATTTGAATATGCCACTTTTAAAAACACATTAAAAAAAAAAAAACACGCCCCCCAAAAACCGGGCCGTTTACTTCGAAGCGAACATGACGTCACGGAGAGCCGTAAATTTGTGTTCAACTCGAAATACATGTATTATCAATTTAGGACTGATCCAATTCTGCTTTTAACGATGTAAAATTTACACGTGTTTGTTTTAAACAGAAACATCATTAAATGAGGAAAGCGCGCAAGGGTATGCAGGTTTAGGCTGTTTTAGACACAACATTTAAAGTCACGTGACTGTACACCCTACTGTAAAAGTACTTATTTTAATAATATATTTTTATTTTAACTTTTATTCGCAAATTTCATAAAAACGACAAAACGGTACATCAACGGTCCGTAAGGCGTAAGTTGAGACCAGATTATCTTGTCATTCATTATTCTAGACATACGTGCAAGCTCAGACTTGGACAATGGAGTCTACATCAACCGGACACACAATCAAACAAATCAGCAAATTTATGTACAAATAAATTAGCTTACCGCCAAATCATACACCATTTTGTAGCTACGATTATCCAGGTTACCCCGAAAACATCATAAAAACAATCGCGTCTACAATTATACAGGTGGAATTTCCGTATGACAGCCAGCGAAAACAGACGGAGGTTCGTCCGTTTTCAGAAAAAAAAAACACATTTTTAAAAATACAATATTTACTGAAAAATGTGTTGGTTGAAGATTCGACGTCTATTTGTGTTCAGCAATATTTTATTTTGTTCAAGATTCACCTTTGGCAAATTTTGTTCTCACCAAAGATTCACATCTCTTTCACATTTAGCTGTCTATTTTGACGTCAAGATTCGACGCCGACATGGCGTCGAATAGCCGTCGATGCTTGAGGGGGGGGGGGATAGTTTAAGATTCCTATTGACCGGTGCATAAATGAGATACGCCATGCTGTGTGATACGTGAAAAATTTGGCTGCGTTTCGTCCTAATCTACAACCGTTATGCCTTTTTCTTTAAGTGTACACCAACAAGTATATGGATGGATCCTGGTTCATAGTCCCATTTAAATGACTGACTTAGAAAAACCAGGCTGGAAAATCTCTAGAAAAATCCCCCGCCTACCATCGGAATGTCAGCCGGGACCTCCGGGTTATTGAGTAAGCGTCCATATCTACCCACTGAGTCAGTGTGGTCCCCTTTCTCACATAATATGTAAATCTACAGATGAAACTAAGTCAAATATACACTGATTTATAGAGAAAGCTTTGTAATTTTACGAACAGTAATACATTAGGAATATGCTAATGACTACAAGTATAAATCGAAGAGTTGAGGTTTCCAATGTGACAGTAAGAGCCAAAAGTTATTAACGGCTTTACCAGGAATGGTTATAAAATACCAGCACAGAATCATGTCAAGAAACGTCTTATACTTCCTTCATTAACAGACAGTCCAAATTATAGCACGTCTTTGATAACAATTTTAAGGAGATTCCACAAAGGCATCAAGTCTTTCACGAATTTTGATGGGAATGCAATAAAAAAGAGCTATAGATCCATCTACACAATAATGTTTCCAGTATCGAATACCAATTCAAAGATATTGAATAACACGTTAACCCGTATCGAAAAGCTATTATATGTTTTTTTTTTCTATTTCTAATGATCATTCAAAACATATCGAACAATTATTGATATAGGAAGATTTTTTTTTTCACTTATACTCAGTTAATTACTTCCAACAATCGAAATAGGATATACAGCTTGTTTCACATAACCACGTATGCGCATTCCAGCCTTATGCAAAAAGGGTCAATTTCCCCCCAAAGTACATATATTTTAGCTGCAGTAGGACGTTAAACCCCATTTCATTTCTGTTGGTTTCTTATAATATATGATCTATCACCCACCGAAAACCTTTAGCAATAACATGGCATCTTCAAGGAAGGGTCAGCACACGCAAATGTGCACACACCCTCCATTAATCATTTTGCATACATAATAGGCCTAAATCATATTACAAAATAAATCAGGTTAGCCTGTTATATCTAGATATAATATAAAGCTGAACAAGGGAGTGTTTACTATTTACTATGTTAAAATATGAACACCAGGCTTATCATTCCGTAATGACATAGAAACCCTATCAACTTGAAAATTTTCAACCAAAAATAACTTCCCATAATTGTCTGGCATTTCTTACAAAACACTGATACAAAATCCAATAAAATAACGTAGAATGCGATATACTTGCGCTGCAGTTGAACTTTAACTAACTTGCAAATAACATAGCGGTGGTACAATTCAAACTGACCAAATTATGCGTTTAAATATCACGACCTTTCTAAACCAATTAATAACTAACAGTTGTGTGACTAATCATTCGCTGTTCATCATGGTTTAATTCTATGGCATACATATTGCCCCGTAGCATAACAAGTCCCTGTCATAGTATCTAATGTTTTCATTATCTACAAAGATGAAATAGTCTGAAATCAGATCCCGAATCAATGATTACAAATTTAAACCCAACCTCTTGATAGCACTATCTCATATCTTAAGTCACCAGAGATATCTTTTTCCTCTTGAATTAGTTGTAGGATATCCTAATAAACTCTGCTCAAATTATTTTCGCAGTTTAATTCGTTGTACCATTATTGTAAGTTAGGGTGGACAATGTATAAAATATGTTTCATTGTACGAGATCTAAACATAATTAATACTTATTATTGGCAATAGTATGTTAGGCGAGTAGATATAAATGACCCTTTTATGAAGTGACAATAGCAAAAGGGTTTCCTTTTCTAATATACAAATAACCTACAATTATCCGACTCGAGAGAGAGTAAGAGCAAAAAATAAGCAGTAACAGAAAAAAACCCAAAGAAAAGCTAAACCAACAAAGAAAAAGATGATGAAATTTTTAATATACCTTAATAGGTAGCTACTACTTATTGACAATGCTGCACGTGTAACAAGTTAACAGGAAAATAGCATTTCAGTTGGATTGACACTAGATGTTTCCGGTTATTAGGTAGCAATGTGGAAAAGAGTTTTGTCGACCACGACCCTTTTGTAAATAATTCAAAATTATAGAAGGGAATACTTTCACTTTCAATATTTTCCTTTTTGTTACACAAGATTTTTTTTCTTGTTCAATTGTTTATGAAGCCCAGCAGAAATTACTTATTAGTTTTTAAATCATATCATAATGGGGGTTATGAAACAGAAACTGTTGTTAAATGTATTACCTAAATACAACTAATGTAATGGCATAACAATTATTCCAGTCGAATGTCAACAATGATCCAATGCCAATAGTCCCTAAGGTCTAGACCTATATCATCCCCAAACGAAAGTCCCCGTCCGAAATCCGTACCGAAATGGTTCAATTAGCCAAAATCCAAAATGACCGCCCAATTATGATAATATGATCGAGTTGGGTATCAAAATATACGTTTACGGGGTAACTGATTCCATTTCGATACATACATGCTTTTTGGTAAATGTTACTGGGGGGTATTCCAGATGACAGAACAATTCGAATTTACAAAAGGATCAAACTGGTGCCAAAACTCAATTTAGTGGAAGTTCTCTTTTACATGGTCTGTAGGAAGGATTAGCAGACGGTCAATTACAACAGATATAATCGGTATAATGGAGAAAAATTTGGTTTATAGTATATTGAAAAGGCAGGAAACTATGATTTTAGAAAAAAAAATTACAGATTTTCCTTAAATAATCGGAAACCTAATGCAGTCCCAGACCAATATATTAATCAATTCCGATGTGTGAAGATCCATTGACCAGTTTTGGGTTTCTGGTAGGTGCCATTGCATGAAAAGTGGATGTGTGCTTTCACCACTCCAGAGGATATCTTCCATTTTAAAGATTTGCATTTGGTATTAAGATTGCTCCGATGGGATTCGAATATACCCTATTCCGGGGCTTTATCATCAACTATTTAAAGCTTTGGATTATTTCCGCGGTTTCTTGTAGGTATCATTGGATGAAAAATTTCATCTGATTTAGAGACTGTAATTTACTTTCGGGGTAACTGAAAAATTAACATTCAAGCGAGAAGACAACCATCAACAGCCATGATTGCAGTAGAATCATGACGCACAGTATTTCTCCAATAACGAACTCGCCAAAGCGATCCGTTCCCATTCGTATAAAAGCATAAGATCACAGAGAGTTGTTATTGCATTTTCATTAGATAAAAACATCCCGTGCAAGCTGGGATATATATCAATTTAGCAGAATAAAGTAAATATTATATATAAAGCCAAGCTGTTTAAAGGGGTCCGCACAATTTTAGCCACATTTCTGAAATTCGGACCTCGTTCCAGAAAAGACCGGTGGATGTTAACAATAAATATACCCGTTTCAGTTTATATAATTCATTCTACGATTACGTCTTCGGGACATAAATAACAAACGTGTATATAACATATTTAAGATAACCTACCTCCCAATGAACACATATTTGTGCACTACATTTTTTCTTTTAGCAGCCAGCAAAAGTTTGTGTACTGTCATCCCTTCACAGAAACACACGACCACTGTAGCATTTGGTGTAATTTCAAGTTGATCTATGACTTTATCAAAAGCAATTTCATCAGCTGAAGAGGCAATGTTGGTGGATTCAGCTATACATACATTATACTTCTGAGCCCTTACTTCAAATTCTTGAATACCTCTTTCTCCGTAATTACCTGAAAATGAAAAGCTGATATGGGTCAAATGAACTTTTCGGATATGCCACATTTTAAGTAATGAC
Source organism: Patella caerulea (assembly GCA_036850965.1). Classification (NCBI taxonomy): domain Eukaryota; kingdom Metazoa; phylum Mollusca; class Gastropoda; family Patellidae; genus Patella; species Patella caerulea. Next base: position 12,968,560 of record JAZGQO010000014.1, on the reverse strand, counting down.
GGGCACCGTACATGGTGTATGTTTGTCTTTTTCTAGAACATTCGTTATCGTTTGCCATTTTCTGGTCATAAAGCCAACACAGTAAATACAATTGTACTCATCTCATTAAAAAATCTTAATATTACATAAAAAAGTCTTCCAAACAAAAGAGTTGTTTTGTTTTTGTCCCAGGTGTATAGAGATGATAAATGGGTATTCACAAGGTTATGGGGATCTCGTGTGTTTGGAGATAAACGATCATGGTTAGTATATCAGGGGCGGATCCAGGAATTTTTGTAGGAAGGGGTTTGCCAGGTTTCTGTCACGGAAATCTGCCATCATCGTCTCTAAATTACATAGCCATACATACAAATTGAGCTTTTTAAACAGAGAAATCTTTTTTATACTGATGTAGGATCACTCTGTGATTTAATTTCATTGATGCAAGGCATTATTTTTTTTTTATGTCGCTGAGCAGGGGGAGGGGGGTTGGACCCCCCCCCCTCTGGATTCGCGCCTGTAACGATACACATACTTAAAATTATAACCAACATACTTGTCCTTTTTGACTAGCGCTATAGCAACACTAACAATGTCTTTAAAGAAAACTATGAGCTAAAACACCAATATGTCTTAATTGACGCATCCCATTAATATTTTAATTGTAAATGGAATGTTATTCAAAGGACACGGAGAAGTCATGTCGGTAACTAGCAGTTGGTATAGTGGGTCGAGAGGAAGGCGAAGATAGCTAACAGTAGCACATTGCAGGAACGGCGAAAATAGATAAAGGTAGTGGATTGTGGGGATTGTGAAGACAACCAGGGGCAGTGGACAAATAAAAGGCAAGACAGCTAACTGTAGTGGATGGAAGTAGCACACACGAGAAGACAAAGATCGCTAACTACTACGAAGATCGGGCCGAGGAGGAGTTGATAGTATTGTGCTCGGGAAGACCAAGATAGCTAATGGTTTATATCCTACTTTTCCTAAATTCATTCGCCTAATCTACATGCCAACAACCACCCTTATATTAAGATGTAATTCATATAGGAATAGAGCAGGGAAAACAAAGATATAAATTAACTTTGACATTAAATTATTGTCTAGCACACGAATAGATCTACCTTTCTATGTTCAATGAATGCACCTCCAAAACTAGCACAGACAAAACAAATAACATGATATGTTTCTAAATTCATAATATGCCAAATTAGGGAACAACAAAATTGAAAATGATAGCCTTCGTTGTAAGTGGGGATTACTTGTCCAAATCTCTTCTTTCTACACACGTAATGATTTTGTTCAGTAATTTACGTTTCTCTAAAGCCAGTTTCTCCAAATCTTTATAGTCACACCGTTTTCTCCTTAAGAAAGATCCACTGATATAGTGTTAGTATTCAAATGAAATAACCTAACGTTATTTAAAATTGGCTAGACTTCAGATTAGACTCCTGAGCCTATGAGTCGATCAGACAAATACCGCCTCACTACACAATTTATGCTATAAATCTATTGTTATCATAGAAGATGGTACGTCATCATCATAGTGAATATTTATATTTATAATAAGTCCACTTTCAAACTTTATTAATTTTACTGGTGTGAAAGGACATGACCAACAAAACAATAATGATAATTTTATGTATCACTTCCCAAAAGTGTGCCAAAATGTCTTAATTTGTCACTATAATATATCATTGAATGAGCACCTAGGCACTATACACCTACTAAGTACGGTAGAAATGTTTAAAGTCCAACATTTGGAAAATTCTTTATTTACCCCTTTAAGGCGACCCAGACACACCCACGCCTTCGCGGCGTTGGTCGAATGGCTAAATTAAAATATTATTTATTTATTAACACGTGATATCATTTCTATTCACCCCATTTCATTCAAAGTCCATATTTAGTATATCAATCCAAAATTGCATATAATCAGAAACCTGGAATGTGAATATTACATGTATAATAAACCATTCGAGTTTGTTTGATTGAAACGTTCAAATAATTGACTTGAAATTAAAATCCATCGCATTGTACTACCATTAATTCAAGTCTTCATTTCCGATATTTATATTATATATAAACTTAAAACACTTCTTATATATACAATTTTGGAATTGAGGATAGGAATGAATTTCAGTTCTTGATAGAAAACAGAACATATGACGACCACTGCATTAAGATTATGGTGCAATTGCCCATCTGGAATGCAGTGATATTTAAAGGAGCTAAATCGCTATTCTAGAGATGGACGCAAATAGATAGCAACGCATTACATAATTTAATATGAATGTGTGTAAACTGATTAACATGCCATCGTTTCTGTTTTACTGCAATTTCTAATCAGTTATATTTGGTGAATGGCAGTTTTTGGCAAGAATGGCAGTTTTTGGCCTTCTGGTTATTCCAGTCTACATCGGTAGTACTCTCTCTCTCTCTCTCTCTTGCAATACCAAAGATTTTGGATGATATTGAGTTGGCAACTTGCCCGCTTTAAGGGTTTTTACATTCATATGAACATATCGCTTTTCGCTCAAAGATCCGACTCGACAGTCTAGTTCAGTACTCCACTTATTGCCAAATCCTACAAATTGGTAGAATTGTGTCACCCAATTATACCACTTACTGTAATTAAATTCGTTAAAAACAATAGTTGTTTGTCTCTCGTGGGTATATCCCGGTGTTCACTGATATACATTGGTTCTTTCCTTGTCGTGTTTGTTCAGATTTTAAATACTTTTGAACGTTGGATATTTCCCTGAGGTATTCTGTAATACGCTTGTTGGCGAAGGTATCCAATGATCGAAGCCATCTGTAGATTTGATTGCCTGATCACAGATTATAGTTTGTCGTAGCCCTAGGATGTTTTCCACTCCGCGGGTCAATTTGTGGACCTATTAGACACTACACACATAATCAGAGTGTCAATTTGGTGATAAACTTGACCCACGGCGATAAAATCTAATTTTGCGACTCATCAATTACCATATAGTCGTTGAAGATGTAAAGACAAAGCCGCCACATCGATTGACGCTTTTAGATATCATTGCACTGCTGTACCTGTAGTGTCTAGCCCATACTGTGAAATGAAACGAAATGCGGTTTAATGTCTACTTCTCTGCACCAGTTAGGGCTAATGAAGACTGACATGCGCCATCCAATGCGCTATGACTATGGGCAATATTGCGATATGAGCATGCGAACGGGTTCTTATCCGAATGATTCGGCACCTTTTGTTTGCCAAACCCACTGACCAGTACCACCCCGCACGAGAGAACACCAGGCAGACTGACTGAGCTAATGACGCCTCTTTCCCATGCTGTTTCTCCATAAGGGGGGTGGGGGTCTATAGTACCGCGCTTCAACAACTAGCCGGCCGGTCACCTCTGGCTTGCGGCAGTGGTTTCGTGCCCTGGTGTGAGCGAATGTGGCATGGAGATAGGGGGGGGGAAACTCAACCTCTTGGGTTTCCTCCGGGCACTCCGGTTTCCTCCCACTGCTAAAGACTCCTACGCGCAAGCGAATTATTGAAATAAAGTTAAACCATATGTTAGTCCCGAAATGACCTGGTTTGTGTCGAGTGGACGTTAAACCCCATTCTCTCTCTCTCTCTCTCTCTCTGTTTCTCCATAAAACCTTTGCTATTGGTGGGTATCGTGTCATCGTTATAAAAACTATTGCCAAAATAAGTGACATCACTATGATATAATATTATACATTACATCATATTATTGAAATATCAATAGTTAGATCATACGAGATATCCTGGAGTTCAGTTGATTACACAGATTGTATGATTAGAATTCTGAGCAGCCCAGTTAAACCCATGTACAGAAGGCTAGAAATTGAAACTGGTCAATATATATTGGCCTTTAGATATAATAATCATAATTATATCTGGAAAGGTCATATCACAGAATTGCGTATTTTATAACATACATAGTATATCCATAAGGTTCTGGTACTGGAAGTGGTAACATTGTCTTTGTGGGGATCAATTTACAAATTATATGCACGTTAATGGACTAAGTCCCGATAAAACACCCTGTGCATGAAAATGAATTAAACTCCGGTAACTGTTAATGCATATTTCGCGATTAGAACGGTATTGGCAAGTATATTTTACTAGAGATTTTAGACGGAAACTAAACACGGAATACATCATACTGTAGAGCAAAATTATGAAATTTAATCGATTCTGGGATGTTTAATCTTCTAAATATACATGTGCTAAAGATGTCAAGAAACACGTGATGTGTAAAACCAGTCGGAAAATAAGGTACGATTCATTAAATGGTTATAAAAATTCTTATAGGGCTTAAAATGCCTTTTATTACATGTTGAAATACTAAGAAAAATTCCGATTATAAAAGTTTCATCCCAACCTAATTACTGAAATGTGGGAATTGGCATCAAAGTGATGTGTAAAATACGTATTAAAAATGATGACAATTCTGGTGTGCAGTTTATCTGATCATTTTACCAATTCTTGTGCTTCGACAAATAAGACGTTAACTTGGCGTCTGGTGCCAAATGATCTATTGATTCGCTTTTTGATCTCTTAACTTAGTGGCAATAAAAACGAAATGATTCGCTCTAGATTCTTAGTTAGCCCTTTTCAAGCAAATTTACCAATTATTGATAATTTTTTTTAAAATCCATATAAAACAAGTCCAAATGCAGACTCTGTGCAAATGCATCTAGACAATGGGGGGCGTGGATTAGTGCAGATTAGAAACAATAACACAATATCTATTAAAGATGAATTTCACCATGAAAATCACAAATTCCAATTTATTGGCATAATAATAACCAATAATAGCTTCAAGTATAGATTCCATCACAATATTTTAATAACATCAATATCGACGGTATCGAATGAATATTATTATGTATAGTTTAAGATTAATTGATATGCACACCGATTAAATGTCACATTAATTCTACAATCATATTTATCGAATACCTGTCAGTGTAATGCTAGGCGGTAGGGGATGGATGAGACTTAAATAAACAAACAGATGTTAAATGATACGCAAGATCTAAGACTGTTAAAACAAGTCGATCGTTTATTGTTGAAAGTGTACTTAGCATTCTCGTTCTTCGGCTATTTTCAGCTGTCTTTATTTAACACATTTATGCAGCTGACTGTTCAGATGACGGGTAAAGTTGGTATGTAATGATGTCCGAGCCATAATATGATGTGTATAGATAACTAAATGTTCAGGTGATGGTTAATAATGTATCCTAGTTTGAATGTTGACATTACCGCACCCAGGGGACTGACAGTTCGAATTGGAGAATTATGGGCGGGAATGTCACTATTCACAAATCATCTACTGTACACATGACCATAGACAAAATAACAGTATGTTAAAGATATATTAATTAAGAGTTTATTGGGTTGGCCATTCTTGCTATAATAATTCAAAAATAGATGATAAAAAAGATAAAATATTGAAAATTTCAGTGAAATTACTTTATTCTGAACGGAGTTGTCACTGTTGAAAAATATACATATATTCTCGATTATCAAATTACATTCTCAGTGGGTATGGTAACCGTGATGACCATCGTTTCATCACCAGTCTTCGATAGTGAAGTCAGTGACAAACGGTAAACCTTAGCTTGATCCGCCTTTTCTTGATTTAATTTTAAATGGACGACTGTTTAAGTCCAAGCTGTATCCAAGACATCCAAGCTTATCTTGCAATTAAAAATTTGCAATAGGCACATTGAGCTCTTGCATAATGTATGTTTAATAGGAAAATAACCGAAAATACCGTGTTAAGCTAAACCCCATTCCATTGCATTCATCTCATGGCTGTAATATTTCCACGCCTACCTGTTTCGCCAACACAACCCAGCTTATTGAAAAGAATAATTACTAGCTATTCCAGTCCGTTCCTGGTATAAACTAGATGTTAGACGCCAGTTCAATAATACTTTTAAATGTTAATGATAGTTCATCATGAAACATGACCATTAAAACATGTTACTTCAACAAAAAAAAAAACACACGTGAACAAATTGTCTTTTTAATTTGTTTTGTGACAAATTCGCATGAACAAAAGATAAACATCTTGTTCTTTTTTCTTCTTTTCATTCAAACAAAGTATCCTATAGCAAACCGATTTAAAATTATCGTTCCGTTAAGCAGTGTCAGGTTTAGCAACATTGCATCGGATACGGCGTGCACTCTCAAATGCAAGATATACGAGAATTATATTTGTAAAGTATATCTGATGAACAAGAAAAACTGAGTACACTTTATAAAGTCGAGTAATTTAAAAAATTATTGTACCTATGTCATAAACATTTCACATTTCGTAACCTATTATGTGCCTTTTCCACCCAGAAATCTGATTTCATCTAAGCTTTATAGTTCTGGCAATTTTGTCTGTATTGTATTATTCCGTAAATGGTTTCGTGCATAAACCTGTTCACAGAATCTGTCATAGATGGGATAATCCATCGGATTCAGACCCGGTCACTAAGATATTCGAGTTATGGGTAGAAAAGGCGCAAGAGCAAGTCGAAGAGCACACCAAAGTGATGTCATTTCTCAGCCCAGGAGAACATAATTTGAAATTCTTTTTTTAATAACTATGTTAACAATTTAGAGCCAAATTGTCAAACATCCATATTGTACCACATCTTGGCTGTATTTATCTTGGCTACTTTAACTGGACCTGCCGCTAAAAATTTACTCGCCGAATTACAACAATTAAAGAAATGAAATGAAATGGGGTTAAAGGCCCTACCTTTTTGTCTCAAACTGAACTAATGAAGACGGGAAGAATCCAGGGCGTGTACATAATAACATAATATCCCACCCAACACGTCAAGAGACCTAACACAAGTATAAAACGTAAAAGACTGACTGACAACTGTGTTACCAGAATATCTTACACCAGATTAAAAGGCCGATGAAACAGATTGAACAGAGAAAGATAGAACCATTCGGAATATATCAAAAGCCAATGGTACAACACGTTTCGAAATGTGAAAATGTCCCACTTGTCTGGGTTGTGGAAGTGCCAACAAAGAAAAAAACACAGACTTTCAAACGACGAATCATAGAGTGACATAAATATGGATAAAACGTGTATCCAGCTATAGTAATATGATACTGCTAAATATCATTTTACAGTTTCTTAATGTATGCCAAATGGACCAATAACGCGGATGCTCATGATTTAATTTATCATTAAGTAAAACCATTTCGTTTCGTAAAAGCTGACATATTACTTAATTGGTGTGGAAAACTTTGACATCACAAACAGATCATCAGTGATAATATTGAAAGTGAGCACCTGCCAGTATTTGGAATTAACTTCATCTTCATCTACGCGAAGATAAAATTAAACAGTCATTTCGAAGACCGGTGGAGCTTGGCATCTGCTAAGGTGAGACACATAGACCTGTACAAATGAAAAAGCCATCAAAGAGTAAACTACTGTACGAAAGACGACATGTTAGTGTGCTTCCTGATAGGCAATTTCATTGAAGCTAACAACCAAATTCTTTTTTGTGGTAGCTTTCTATCTTGAATCGCCTTTTTTCTCGAAAAATTAACTTGAGATATTGAGTGAACCCATATAATTAATAACTAAAAGTACGAAGGGCACATGTGATAGAATGTAAACGGACACCTTTCATTGATATTTATCAATTCATAAAGTAAATAAAACGCTTCTTCCATTTTACCGTTATTATTTTTTTCTAAGGTGAGAGTCTTACAAAACTAAAGGATAACGTCAATACCCAATTATCCAGATAACTATGTTTGATTTGGGGAAAACCTATTCCTCCAATTATTAAATCATGACGCAATTATATTAGATATCAATATAAACATACTTTTCAATCGGAAAAGATATTTGCAGATAAAAAGGGAAGTTTGTTTTGGGTTGTATTTCAACTATAGTTTCGGATTGCAACACACCACGTGTACTAAAAGTAAATGGTGGTTGATGGTAATAAAAACAACGAAATTTTCACAGTTGGTTTGTAAACTACTTCCTAAAATTAACACTAACATTTCCACTGAAAATTCAATAATATTCCATAGTTTTTAAGATATAATTATATTGCCCTGCAGCTGGGTGAAATGATTAACATAATTTTGGTGTTCTAAGTAAACCAAGGCTATGAAGGAATATATTGGGAAGCTAAGTCTCTAATATCAATCCAAAGTCTTATATTGATGCTGAATCGTATCTTGGTAGGCTTCTGATATCCAATATTTAAGACAAAATAAACATTTTACCATTGGTACACGAATCGTGTACTATACTGCGCTTCGGCATCGTTTGTAACAAGTGACCAGAAAGGCTAGACATACTCCATAACTCATGTTATAAGGCGACTCCATAACTTGTCCGAAGAGCATGCGCAATAGACTGGAATATCCAGACACTAGAAATTTCTATTCGATTGAGACTCAGGCCGCATTTCGATGGATATAACTGATTTGAAATTAGGGTCAAATCGGAAACAATTATATGTTAATCAGTTCATATACAATCAGATTACATCATTAAATGCGTTGCGACACATTTGGGGCAATTGCGAATAAATCATATAAAAAGAAAGGGATTTGTAATTATTTTGTGTATCAAGATGTTCGAAAACTGGCAATTCAATTTCACGGGCTTCATATTTATACAATAAAAGCGCAAGTTAGTAAAGCTATTGATAAGTGTCTCAAAACTTAATGAAATAACAATAAATATCATAGAAAATCTATGAATATGGTGATTATTTACAGAATTATTGCCCTTATTTTGAAAGTCTGTTTATACTTGGTTTAACTGTTTTATTTCAGTATGTGATATAATTATTCACTGGCATATTTTCCTTGCTTTAAAAACAAATAAATATATAGGAAAGGCTATTGATTGTGTGAAGTAATGTCAATTAAATCAAGTTGGTCCTACCCTGGTTATCTTAACACAGACAAGAGTTTGTCACCAGCCCCAGGATAATTCACCAATTTGACATAAAAGAGCGGCGCAATTAAAATTACTTTGAAACACCGATAGCATATAGAAGGAGGTGAAAAGATAGCGTATTGGACAAATAATATCCGTTGAGACATTTGCCTGAAATGATGATGAAACCTGCATGGAATGCTGTGCTTTGAAGAAATGGAAATGAAATGATGTTTGTCAATGAAATGCTTTCTCTTTGTATGGAATCTTATAAAATATCAACAAATCAATGCAACAGAAGTTTCATACTCCTGCAGAAGATTAAACATGTACCAATATTAAAATAAGTTATAGTGGTGAAAGCCAGAGTTTCTGTTTTAAATAAGTATGAAGTTTTTCGCGGTTTGAAGAGTATCCTAAATGCATTTTTCCTAAACTGTTAGAGAGTACAGCCAAGAGATTATACTGTGAACCGATCTTGATACTCCTAAATAATTCACACGACTGGTCATCTTGCAACGACTTTCGTTTATATTGGAATTTATATTCTGTGCCACAAAGGTCACAGATTGATTAGATTGTGGTGAACAAAGTGCCATTCTGTCCATATGATCTTTGAATGACGGATTGATGGTGGCATTGTAATCAAATACCACCAAGGTGAACTCATAAAATCACTCGTTTCTCAGGAATCATTTGGGTAATTACACATTGAGGGTCGTTAGTCAATTGGTATGAGAAGCATGTGCATCATAAGTTCTGGTATGATTGAATGAGGTCTGATTATAAAACAAGCAAATTGAAATTTCATGTATGGGTGTCGTGATTAAATGAGTAGGTGTTACAGGAAGCATTTGTCAGATTATCTGTCCGCAATGCTGCAATTTATTGTCTAGCGTCGTCGGATGGATTGAGCGTGAAAGGTTGGTCAATATGATCAATGAACGGCAGGAATACATATACTCCACGCCATTTTTATGTTCATTTCCAAAATACAATGTGACTGTTACTTAAAAAGTAAATTTGTATTTTTTACTCCAATAGAATAATAAAAGACACAAATATAGATTTATTTTTAGGTGTGTATTAGTATCATTATTATGTTCGATTTTAATAATATATACAAGTAGAAGATATTAAATTCATTCGCCTAGAACGGCACAGCAGAAAAGTTGATTAATTATACAACACAGTAAAAAGAAAGTCGGGATGTGTTTTTTCCAACAATGTATCTCTGTAGTTAACATTAAAAGTTTTCAGATCAATTACAAGGTGCCATAACTGACGTTGATGCAGAATGAATTCCAAACTGATACTCTCGGAGTCGGAATGTCTTGGATTAACGTTGGCATTCGATAAAATCCGAATGGAAACACGTTATGTCAAACCAATAGCGAATTTCTACATAGCCCGATAAAAACAACGCGATACTAAATCCAGTTCTTACTATTAGAACGTAGCTATATGCATTAGTAATTGATTTTAGTACAGTGAATATTCCGTTTGTTTATTCAGCCTTGATTGCTAACTGCATATCGATATCTGACATTTATATAGCTACTGTTCCAATGCACAGTTTTGCTTGTAGTCTAATAAAATAAATATAACCTTATCCATCTTAATGTAATTAATATTAAATATTCAATAAGTAATTACTAGTATTTCAAAGAAAAGGGATTTGTTATTAAGTGCTTTTGGTTTTGTTCTTTGAAATACTAAATACTATTGATGCGAACATAATTTTTTATTAAAATGGTTTCACAGAAAATCGGCATTGTTAAATAGCAACTGGAGAAAACCAAGCTTTTTACTAAACCACATTATAACTATTGTCACTTTAATTTCCATAGATGTTTTTGGGAAAAAACCTTAGAATGTACCTGGCTGAAATCATTATGCTTTAACGTCTTAACTTTGTTGTTAACAATTTATATGTAGAAAGTGTGATGTATAAATAATAGTATTTTAAAGCTTGAGCTTAGTGTATTTCCCTATTAAATGTGATATCCGAAATAAATCAACATACACTCTGTATATATCAGTTGGTTAGCAGCATGGTGCCACCAGAATGATTAATTAAGTAAAGTATTTAAATCGCTCTGTATGGTGTGCAAACAATCTGGTGTGTTCCATTTCTAATATTGATCACAACTATGCTGACTAAAACTTAATCAAAGTCAGACCTAGTCCTTAAAATAAAGATAGGTCTATACGATACAATCATTTAACGTGGTCTGTGCTCACCCGCGAGATTCATTATAGGTTAGAATCGCATGCGATGTAATGATTTAAATCCATAATATTCCCATGATAGTTGAAGGGGGTGAGGGATTTTGTATTATTATTAAATCAGAGATACAGGTAATACCCGTCTTAATTGACCCAGTCGGTCCAGAACAGTAGGACGTTAAACCCATTTAATTTGATATAATTTCAAAGATAGCCATGCGATCATTCATGTCTCTACTCCAACGATTAGACAAAACATGGGTAGTGCATTAGAATATAAAAGATTCACAAATTTATTGATCAAATCTTATCTACGATATCACCCTAGGTGGAAGTGGACGTAAAACGTCAGCAAAGAACGAATTGATTACATGGATATCCATTTTTTTTTCTTTCAGAATTCGTCAGAAGGAAATCATGCAGTTTAACCCATGGTACAGAATATTGTTCATCTGTTGCGTTGCCTTAATTCCGTTTAATTTCCATGTTTAGTTAATTTTGAAGATTCTTTGTTGACAAAGAGAGTTTATTTTATAGACGGGACCTAAATCTCTGATGTCGCCAACATTTTTTAAAAACTTCTTATTCCAGTTATTATTCAAAATGTCTTATTCTCGTTATGGACGTCGGGATGGCGATGAAGACGTTATTTAGTACGCCATAAATGAGAGAGTTACGGGGTGTGAAAACAGAATCAAATTGGCTTCTGGCTAGATATTTGTTCAATTTTGTTACACTTATAGCGTGTTCTAGTACGATTCCATATAGAATCGTGTCTTTACTCGTGGTGTGAATTATCCATCTTTCTCTATAAACCTTCTAAAAACATATATCACTTTCAATAGTGTTCAAGGAACTTATTCAACACGCGAGCCCCCAATTGAAACATGAGCCTGTTATGTAAAGAGGCGACGATTCAATATTTTTCTAGCTTTTACAAGAAATAATATTGAGAGCCATTTCCTTTTCAACTGACAAACATTTCCGTGTAGAGAGCCGTATAAACTTCGTGGGCCATCTCTTTCTAAATCTATAGATCCATTCATCTTCTATTAGGACTGTTTCCATGTTAAGTGGATGGATTGGTTTTCAGCAGTTCGTGTGTCTGTACAATAGTCTATTTCAATGAGCATTAATTGTTGTAGCTTGTGTTAGTATTACAGATCGTTCTTACGCTACTAGCCTTCAGTACCCTTTAAGCACTGACTTATTTGGAATAAAGTTCATTAAACTCATTGAGACTAACTGCAATATCTGTATCACTCGTACACTGACAGTTGAAACTTTGGTCAAATTTTGCTTACAATCTAATTTGAACTCCTACATTTTACGTGAAATACAAAAAAAAAAAAACCCCAAAAAACCCCAAAATCCCCCAACAAATTGCTACCACATTAAATCTCTAGGACCGTCTTAATATTAAAACTCTAGGACTCCAAATTTGATAAACATCACTGTTGCCTATGGTTATCTTTGTGAACCAGGCAACTTCTCCCCAAATCCATCTCACGTTGTTGTTGTTTTTAGGGGCTGGAAAATCACCGATCGACATGAAAGGTGGCATCGACTTTAAATTTTGATATACCACAATTCCAAGATGGTTGTTGCCAAGTCATGTTTTGGTTTCTGGTACCTCTTGTACGCTCGTCCTTCAGGCTTGACGTGGCTATCTTTCAAACATTAAATTAAACTTTTATAATTACCCCCATTGACGTAAAGATTGGATAATTATAGTGGCAAAAGATCACAATATTTTCAAACAGCTATAAACATGATGATTGACACAACTGTCTGATTAAGGGCGAACTGTTGGGTTTTGACCTTTACAGTATAAAGATGTGATCATACAGAACACAGCTTATTCGAGACATTTTGAATACTTATTTATAAAGTTATGTGGTCTTTCAGAGCACAAAGACAAACGTGTTTGTAAGGAAAATAATTATTAGGCTTCCTATCTTTTGAAAAATTAAAGTGGGTTGTATTGACAGAATCAGTTCTTACTAAATCGGGTACATGTGATATACCACCGACATCGGCTTGAACAGTGTGGTGTTCGGTCAACGGGTCAAATAAGGTGTACATACCAAGATTCAAAAAGGTTTAATTGTGCGTTTATATACTCTATTACACCCCCTTTTTCAAAATTCTATATTTTCTCCCGAACCAAATAATTCGATTTGCAAATATTTTGCAAAATCTTTAGTTAAATATCACATCTTTTACAAATAAAAGTCTTCTGTAAAAAGGTTTCAAATATATCCAAATAAACAACAAATAAATAAGGAGTCCATTGCAAGACAACGATTTCAGTTTTTATTCATCTGAGATAACATGATAGTGTTAAGAATAGGCTAATATTCAAGGTAGAACTAAAAATACTAATTGTTTATGCTGCATAAGTTAGTATATCGCTTCATAGATTTTGTTTTTAATACAATATGATCAGCCACTATTTGTTGTAGATAATTGAATAGCTACGGAGCCGATTTTAGTTCTAGAGTTAGACTAAAAGTGAGTCCTTTCTTTAATGTTAATACTTGTACAGAAAAAATATTATGTTTTGCATTTGTATATTGTGGGACCTAGTGGTTTTAATATACGCTTTACATTATAAGGTCTGTCATTGAATTTTGGTGGGTTCGATTTCAGGTTTGTCTTGTAGGCGATTCAATCTGCTGGATTTTCAACCGATCCTTCTGTTTCCTTCTAAGGTTAAACATTAATAGTGACTTAGTGAGAAAAGCGCTGGCTCGCTAACCAGTGTTAGCCAAGAAGGTGGTACGTGAAAAAGTGCTTAGCGGTTGGAATTCAAAACATCAGAAGGTTGTAGTGTCAATGTCCGGGCAAAATTGTCCCTCATAGCACACTACAAGTCGTGTGCCCGCCGTCATTTCTCGCGTTGTCTTTATTTGTGACATTTAGCTGGAGAATACATTTATGGTATGGTTTGGGGCTTTTGTGGGCCTTTTTTCGTCACCACATTTTTTCGTCAAACCCCAAACGCATTCCGGATCAGATAACAGATTTTAATGTAGTGGAGGGTGTCTGTGTTTTGTTTTCTCAGTTCACGCCCAAACGACTCAATATTTAGAGCTAAACTAAATACACCATTCCTCTATATTTTCGGCGTTTAAATCGTACACCGACTTTTATTTCTGCGACTCGGGATGTTCTCTTTAATGGTGACTGTGGGCGTTTTAGTTTTATTGGATAATAAACATTGGTAAAAGGGGTACAATTTTTTTACCCCGTATTGTGCGTGTGACCATATTATTATGTTGGCTTGAATTTATCCATTTAATGTTTACTGTCTATGCATATTTTTTCCTTTTATATCTATGCCCACCTACAGAGGATAGCAAAATGTTTCCGCATGGATAACTTTCAATGTCTGTATACCTGTAGGTTTCTCTTATTGTTGTCCTATTTAAAGTTAGTTTTATCTGCCCATCTATACATTATGGGGACTTTATTCAAACTGTTTATTACTCTGTTTGACATTAGTATAAACAGACAAGGCCAGATAGTTTAGCTGTGTTTAACATGTAGTTTACCATGCATATAGAAGCATGTTATGGACCAACTTTCCCAAACGCCCCAAAACTTTGCCATGTTTAACATACTTAACTTTTGTGTGTAGGTTTTATATTTGTGTCTTTTTAAACCCTATTAAAGTTATACTTAATGGTTTATGGATATAATTGATTGACGGTGTATGTTGTGAAATAAAATGGTAATTGTATAATGGGTGTTCTTTGGTGTAATTTAATATCTATAGTGTCATGGACCAAAAATATATTTCATTACAAATAGCTTTCTTTGCATTAAATTAGTCTCCAGAGAATCTTTGTGTTCCAGTCGTGCGCATTGAGGCTTTTGGCATAAATCCGTTTATGAAATTTGGGGGCCGCGGTAAGGAGCTCCGTTTCTACTTGTCAGGGATACGCGCGAAGTGATAACAAGTTGAGTACATGTTTTCTCAAGTCGTTCGGATTGGGAAAAAACAAATGTTCACTCGCTTGCACACTGAACACCTTTAGACCACAAGGACTTGGAAGGGATTAAACTAAAACTTGTTACTACTGCTTGACTATAATAGTAGAGTATTAGTATATAATAAAGGGGTGTCAGACGCCATCTTTGTCATGACTTTTTTACTTCCCGGCTTGCGAAGTTGTATATCGACAAGTAATAGCTTTTTAAGTTTGATTTGTTATTAATAACGCTGTAAAAGGACCAATTTAATTACATCGGAAGGTGAATAATTATCAAATAAAGTCTCGTTGGCAATAAAAATGACATAAAGTGTTAGAACTAGTGAGTATTGTGAGATGACAGCAGACGATATATCATAAAAAAAGTCATAACAAAGATGGCGTCTGACATCCCTTTATTATATACTAATACTATACTATTATAGTCAAGAAGTAGTAAGAAGTTTTATTTTAATCCCTTCAAGTCCCTGTGCTTTGGACTGTTAGTGGTCTTATTATATAGTATTACTATGCTTTCTCGTAATATAAGAAACATCTGAAAAAATAGAAGCTTATACGAACAATAACATCTTTATGAAACATCACTTAAGCATAACCAACAACAAACTCTCTATGATATAAGAAATATCAATAGATTCAAGATAAAGAGATAATCATATGATTTAATCGCGTATTAAATATTGACAACATGGTAGAAGATCTTATCACGTAGCTTTTAATACCAGTGCCCAAAGGGGTACATATCATACGTTTACACCGGAGGAAAAAAACATACCAATTGCTCCTAATCTAAAGGGATATTCTTTTGATGATAAAAATCGAACATTTATTGTATTTCCAGGCACTGCTATCCCGATATCTAAAAGGCTTCCAGAATGTGCCTTAGTAATTAATTCTGCAAGTTGAAAAGCACAAACACCCGTCCAACGTCCAACCTAACTGAAATGCTCAAAATAGAAAGGATTTTAGATAAATCGCTGTTGTTGGTCGGAGAAAGTTCATTGGGATTTACCACCCCGGTTCCTGACAAGGAACAGGCGTCTATCGTTCGGAGACCCACCTGTGTATCGTGCACGTAAAACAACCATTGGCAGATGGATCTGGACGCAGAGAAGGAGGAAACGCCGTTGTCCAAGCATTAGTCTTTTAATTTTAAGACTAATTAAAATTAGTCAGGTTGGGGCAGAAACAGTTGGACAGTATTCTTATATCTTCGCATGGTCAATTGTATGTAATATTATACAGACAACAGACAAAACTAACTTATATGGCAAAGCATCTCATTGGGCCTTTACGTGAAAAACCACAATTCGCTCCCTGACCCAAATATGGCAAAGCATCTCATTGGGCCTTTACGTCAAAAACCACAATTCGCTCTTTGACCCAAATCGGTACTTGAAACGAATTTGTGTCTCGGTGGGAACGTGGCCCTTCAAAGCGTGTGTTTTCATGTCACTTTGATGATAAACAAACCAACGACTCGAGATTTAAATTAATTTACAGGGAAATGTGTTCATTTTCAAAGGGATTTCACAGAGGAATATATAAGTCAGACCAAGTCTTCAAAGGGTGTCCAAAACCTAATTAATCTACCACAACTAATAATTTAATTACAAATAACCAATAAACAGATGACGGGTATATTAGATGATACAAGACACGCGAAAACGATATATCTTTTATGCCTGTCCATCGCAGTTCTGTCTTTAATAATGAATGGGATCAACTCGATATATTATCATTTTCTGAAAAAAATGGTGTTTGCGGTCCTTGTAGCTATAAGAGCCACGGTAAAGCGCTGACTCGCTGACCAGAAAGTCTGAAGTTCGATTCCTGTGTCGGTCGAGAAAAATCACCTACAGGTTTTCCAGTGTTGTTTACCCTTGTCACTGGTATAAAGCAATAAACAGCGTCTAGTCTTTTGGTTGAGACGTAAAACCCCGAGGTCCCTTCTACTCGCTGGAGTACACATAGAAGTGCCCATGGAAGTTAGAATTCAATTCCTGTCCGAGCAAAACTTCCCCCATAACACGCTGTATGTAGTACGTCCTCTTTATTAGCCAGGTTGGCACACAACGGTGGGACATTAACTCCATTCATTATTTACATCTATACTTGTACTTTTATAATCGATACCAAAGAATATGTGGTTATAGTCACAATACAAGTATTTGTGATATAAACTTTTTTTTTCTGGATTCTGTGGAAGAAAGCCAATTTATTGCATCTGCGATTTACTACAAATCCACAAACTCCTAATTGTCAATTACTATTTACTCTACATGAAGGCATGCTTACTGCTTACAAACACACAGATACTAAGTGCAAGGGGGCGGTGCCGTAGTCAATAACCAAATACAAACAAGGAAAACACATAGAACCGGAAACATGATAATATAGGACACAGAACTATGATATCAAGTTTGCGTGAAACGTAATTCACCTAATACCACAAATGAAATTTGTTTTTAGACAAAAAAAAAAAAATGTTATTCACAAATGACAAGTTTCGACTGTTTACCATCGTCGGTCAATACTGAAATAAGCATGGCAATGATATATCGACCCGATACGTTCTGTG
This sequence comes from Patella caerulea, assembly GCA_036850965.1. Lineage (NCBI taxonomy): Eukaryota > Metazoa > Mollusca > Gastropoda > Patellidae > Patella > Patella caerulea. Next base: position 12,950,831 of record JAZGQO010000014.1, on the reverse strand, counting down.
GTCACAATCCGTTCAATGCTTATTAACAATGGCAATTTCCAAAATATATTTCCAAATGAACAATACGTACGCCAGGACAAGATGTACACTTGTCAATCAAGCACTGTATATTTACTATACATCCACTTTTCAATCACCACACTTTTGTATTACAGACAATAGCAAGTTTTGAGTAACATATACATATAGTATTCTATAGTATTCGTCGTCCGGCCTATTAGTCCTGCAAGTGATCAGCTGTCACATTTTAATATTGGTCATTTCGCTCGCGCGAATCCCAGGTCAACCTTTTGGGAGTTTTAATACCTCACATAAGTGGGGCGAAGGAATCTGGTTTTAGCTTGAATTTATGAAGCGGCGAATTTGACAATACCTTTTAAACAGTGGCCAGGAGCTACGGCGAGTATTATACGTCCAGATGAAAATGTGGGCGTAAAAAAATGAAGGGGCTGAAAGGTAAAGTGGGGCTAATCGTTCGGATGGCAAGCAAACGTCTAGATCTGCTCGTATATACATTGACGTATACGTAAGTAAACCTTTGTCAGTTGAAATTCGACAAAGAGTAGGCCCGAAAGAGGGTTTTACAAACGATGAAAGACGGAATACGATTCGCTGTCATGATGTTGATTACAAGATCATGATTACAATCATATGTAGGTCACCGAACAACTTTCGAATGGCTGAATACTCCCACCACGTTTAGCATGTACAGCTAGTACAAGTACATGATGTTAAATCTGTGAAATACTGTTTTCCGGTCCAGAATTTCGAGATCTATTAAGAATAGCAGAATGTTTGTAAAAGAGGTCTCGAAAACTTGGACCTTGTTGACGGGATAGTATTTTTGCAGGAGGCTCAACAATTTACTTTGCATGACAATCGATCCTTACCAACATCTAATGGACGAGCTCGCCAAAACTGAATGATAGCAAGTATAACAGTTACATAGGACAATTGCACCAGAGTGTTCTTAATAAACCAGATGTGACATTCATTATAGGTACCATAATGGAATTTTCAATTAAATCTCATATGGACAGCTATTTGGTTGTATTAACGAATTCTGTTAGTTTTATTTTCTAGCTCTTTGTTCCGTTTTGTTGATTTATTTTGGGATGTTGTTCTCTTAATCTGTAGTCCATGGGGAATTTTCCAATTACACTACTAATATAACAAACCAATTTGGCACATATAGTTTCAATTCATTCATTTTAGCTGTAACAATATGGAAAACGTCACACAGCCATGTAATTATTTGCAAATGTAAAACAATGCTGGATTTTATAACTAAATGAAATGAAATGTGGGTTAACGTCCTATTATTCTGTTCCGACTGGGCCGAGGAAAACGTAGTAATTATAGAAGGGAAGTAAGTAACTAAAAAGCTTTAAAAAATAACAAGTTGTGAAGGCTTTAAGGAAATAACCATAACTTCCACTTGATAATTCCATTAAAAAGAGCCGGAAGCAATTTTAAATGGCTGAAAAATAAAACCATGTATTTACAAGATAGGTTACCCCAATCTGTTTCAGAGTTAATGCGACAGGTGTCTTCCACTCTGTCCAAGATGACCGCCCTTTAAAAGATCAGGCCGTTATAGTTCTACGGGTAACGTATTATCACAATGTTTACCAACAAAGCAAGTTTAAAAAAACACAATTGATACGAAGGATCCGTAATCAATCATTAACGGTGTTCAGTTCAACAGGAAAAAAATCCAAATGTTTCAAAAGCAAACAAACTGAAAAAAAGTCAAATCGATGGTCACACGTGCGTTGTTTACATAGAACGTACATGTAGTAATATGAACTGGTGCGGACAGATTATATTTTTTACCCTTTTATGCCCCCGGGTACTATTTTCTGTACCTATTTATGCTAAATATGGAATATTTTTTATCCAGATATACTTCAGACACCTTTATTTATTTTTCTAATACTTCAAAAAAATGTTTTAGAATTTAAATTCAGGAGAGCGTTCCCAAATAATGTATTACAATACAACGTGGTTGTTAAAGTGCTCGTATTCATGTTGAAATTCCACAGGCTATCTAATTGCACAGATGCTTTTAAATTCGGGAGTGTGTTCCGAAATTAACTATTACAATATAGTGTTGTTATATAAGTGTTTATCTTCCCTTAATTGATATACAATATCAATTGATATATTCACCAATATCGATAATTTTATCAGTTCTATAAATAATGCATGACCAGGCAGGCTTCTCAAATGGGAAAGGCTAAAATAAAGTGCAATCTCTACCCCTGGAATTTGTAACTAAATAAAGCTTAGATAAAACACAAAACTTTAGGAAATGCAACTACTGAATTTACGTTTCAACAATAATTTCATTTGCCGTTATCGAACGTTGGGATTTCCCTTGACGTTATGGTCATTTAAAATGATAATATACATTTGCAATTTAGCACAAATTTAACATCAAGCTGGACAGCTGGTCACTGATTCCGTGTATTGACTAGATTAAGATACATTATCCTCGGTAAATAATGCATGTAAACCGTAAGTCCTCGTGATAAAAACAAGCACTACGACAGGTGCTTGTCTGGGGGAAATCAGGAAACAAGCCATCCATCGTTATACATACGGAATATTGTTCCTATGTACTGTACCATAGCGCCATGTAGATATACATCTTTACCAATGAGCTTTCGGTTTTAAAAATCGCTCTAATAATTTGGTATGAAGGGGTTCAAGGGAGGGTACGCTTACTGTATTCATGCTCTGCATTTTGTTTCTAACACCTTCTAACAATAGCTGTATTAATTTCTGCTATGGGGACTTGGCTGGTGACCATTCGCCTTAAAGTTCATCCTTTCAAATAATACAGATTATGGGGTTTTTATTAGCTACTAGTTGTAATAGATGTCGTATTATTTTTCATCAATACATTTTTAAAAATTGGTGTCTGCTGTATGTTCATATAATATAGTCTTCTGTCGATGTTGAATAAAATAAGTAATCCAGTCTGAATGGTATTATATTGATATATATAGATATTCACATCGGGTGATTATGAGGTGGTATGTATTAATTTGCTAAATCTAGTTGTTTTCTGATTTGCATTTTTGTTTTGTTTTTAGATTTGAGTTTTTGTAAAAAATCAATTTTTAATAATACGATAACTGACAATTAACGTTCAATACATACGTATTTAAATTTCATATCATGTTATTGATTGGACTTAGTGAAATGCCTTACTAAGTAAACGGAAGCCACGTAAAATATGCTTTAATTATTTACCCACTAAAACATGCTTTATTTATACAAACTCACATAGCCATGATGTTTGTATAAGACAAGAGGTCCTATTAATGCATATAAATAACATGTCTGCATATCAGCATATCTCACTTGAATATCATCAATAATGGTTCAGAACAAAACCAACCGAACCTTGGTCTGTTCACAGTGTCTAAATTGTGCGCCTGAATCATTGCTTTTTGTGTATAAATAACAGCTGTAAATAATAGTCAGGCTTATCGGCATTTAATAATATAAAATACAAAAATTGACCCATAGTATTATCGATTATTCATAAATCAATTAGGCAACTAATGATGCGCTTAAACTTTATACATTGGACTAATTATTATTTTAAAGAGAACTATCATACTTAATGTATGTCTTTACCACATAAAACATAGTAACAATGGTAAAACTGCCTTCAACACTTTCATTCTTTTAGAATTTTAATAAAACCGTTGAACTTACGAGTTACGATCTTCAAATCAGGAGGAAAAACAAAAGGTAGACATTTGCATTGAAATCTTACTTCGTGATGCCCATCCTGAATTAATGATGTCCCTAGTCACAAGTTTGAACCTTCTACCTCAATTAAACCGGGATTTATTACATAATTTGTTCCAAAAACTATGACAGACGGACAGATGAACCGACATTAAGAGTCCATTGCTTTTGTCCGTTCTTTTAGCTCGCAAACTCGTAGTTATATAACCATATTTTATCTTGAACCAGATCACTTCTTTCAGGGTTACCGTGTTACTGGAAGAACCTTTTTAAAAATATACAGATTGCATTGGGTTCATTAAAGTAACTAAGTCTCTAATTCAATATCATCCAAAGTCTTCGACATTGAAAACACGAATTATTTGTCAATTTAAATCAACATTGATGTTATCATCTTACCGGGAAAAGATGGGCATCTGATATTCAATATTCGAGACAAAATAAACATTTTACAATTGGTACAAGAATCGTGTACCATAATGCATTTCAGGCCCATTTTATTACAAGGGACTCGAACACCAAGGCTACGCATGTTCCACGAGTCATATCAAACGGTGACCCATATCTTGTCTGGAGAGCATGCGGAACATAATAATTAATTCATTTGAAATTAGAGTAAAATGGGAAACGATTGAATGTAAATCACTTTATATATATTCTCATTACATTATTATATGCGTTGTGATCCATTTGTGTCAATTTTTAGGACCCAAATATTAACGATTTAGCTCCTTAAAGTATAATTATGGACAATGCGTAATACGAAACATGGATGCTAGTGCATGTAATAAATTCTATTCATGGCAAAAAACACCTGGGAATATATTCAGCTCATAACATCTCACGTTGAAAGCCATGGTGTCACTGTCATGTATTGCTATTTGACATTGTAAAATATAGCGATATGTCGTAATTCTGACATAAAAGAAAGACATATTACTGAATAAATAATTAACGTATTATCCCTTTACAATGGGTAATTTATGAATCCGATCCACAATTATGGAATTAACCAGATCTTGTGAACTTGAGATTCATGATTTGAGATTCCAGAATGTTCTCTTAAATGATGTTTCCTGACACGTAGAAACATAGGAACCCATTATGGCTCTCTATTTGAAAGAAGTTCCGAATCTGTGATTTTTCATATTTAAAAACTTGATTATGATTTACCTATCTACTTGTAAATATCATATTTGAATCACAATTCATCTATTGTTGGCTTTTCTTATTGGCATTTCTCGATCAACGAAAACGAAAAAGCTTTATTTCATACCAAAAAATGTCCCTCTCTCCGATAAATAACGTGTTGCTTCGTCTCTGTGAGTCAGTAAGGATTGTCTTTTGACAATATTTAGACATATGGTCTTTCGCAGGAAATGTTTTATACTGGAGCCTTTTTGATAAATAGGGTATTTCACTGCGTACCAATAAACATTATTTTTTTAAAAGTATTTATGGGTTTTTGCTACGTTTTGAACGAATAATTATGTCGTCAACATTTTTCTTTTAACTTCACTTTAAAAGTACAAAATGATTTTACCCTACATCTATTGTGAATCAAATGTAAAAATATACCCTGCTGTTCAAAGATTTATCCTGGCGAACAAAGTAGGATTCAAAAAAATACCATAAATGTTTTTGCTATAGTAAGCATACTTCAATTATATCCTTGTATTAATAACTGACTGCATTTATTTATATTCATGTGAATCGTCGAAGTATGCTATTCAGTGATTCTTGAAAGGTATGGTTGCTTAGTAAGGACAAAATAAAGATTTGAGGGAAGAGTACACGTGTCTTTCTGTGTAGGCGTGCATTATTTAAATACTTTTTTGAAAACCAAAAAATACAATTTTATAATTGAGTTCAAAATTATCCGGTACATTAAATATATTATCAGCGTAATGTCAGATGTTCAACAAATGAAGTATCATCGGTTGAGTAGCTTAGCTGGGGGTGTATGGTGGAAATAAATGAAATGAAATGGGGTTTAACGTTCTACTGTTCTGCACCTAACCTTGGCTAATGAAGACTGTTTGAGGATGTGGTGGGGATGGCTGTCGGATGAATATTTACCTACCGAATTCCCATGATATATATGTCGAACAGTCCAACCGTGACATAATGATACTACTATCTTATTGATTTTCTCCTTTCATTCATGCGTATCTATACAGCAATTCGATTATACATCTGATAATAATCTGTTCGCTTTTAGATTACCAATATTGACCGAAATACAGATTGTCGGGTTAAAATTGGATACGGAGTCCATTTTAAAATTCCGAAAAGTCAAAACACCACAAATCAGGTGTTCTAGTATATAATACACGACCCGTGCATGCCACGTCACTTGTTTATTGCACAATGAGGCAATAGCTGACATTAGATCTTAGAAGCCAAAGATAAACAAAGATCGCTGGTATTGTCACAAGCGGTTTAAATGGTTAAATAAGGCAAGTCGCAAACTCAATATCATCCACAAACTTCGGCATTTCAAACACGACTTGTCGGTCAATTAAAGTCAACATTAATGTTGTTATCTTACCGTGTGAAAAGATGAGCTTCTCTGATATACAATAATAATATATAAGACAAGATGAACAGTTTAAAAATTGGTAACGAGCACCATTCGTAACGAAGCGATTCAATGAACGAGGCTAAACATATCCCATGCAGGATACTACTAGTGTAGACAGGAATAGCCAGACGCCAAAGACTCTTTGCGTAATTAGCCGAACATAACTGATTAGAAACTACAGTAAAAACAGTGCAAACCAGCTTCTATACATTCATAATATATCATTATATGCGTTGTGACCCATTTGTGTCCATATCTGGGTGCCGCTGGTTTCAGAAACCGAAAGCTACAAGTTTTAGCATCTACGTCTTGTGGCGTAAATGCAAAAGTATGTTGGAATATTAGCTGTGTGAACTCCTTAATGTGAGAAGTGGTAGCAGGTCGTCTATAAAAGTGTTTATGCCTGGCGGAGTGCACTTTATCAGGTTCTGTACCTTGTGTCCCGTGCAGGGTACCTGTCACCTCTTAACAGCTAGGTGGAACCTTCGTCCGCTTTCTTGATATTCAGCACGAAAACCCCCACCAAATTAATGTTAAGAATATGACAATATCAATATTTGGCATTTAACAATACAAATATCACATACTAAAACCATTTCGTAGCGATAATACATCCTAAAACTAATTCCAGGACACCGTACTTTCCACTATTGACATACGTAAAATCCCACCTAATTCATTTAAATTGCTTCTCCGTAAATGATTATCAGGTGGTTTCATCAAATAAAGTGAATGGGGTTTATTATCAATGCGTCAATCACTAATGATTTAAACTGCAGTAAATGTACCCTGCAACCACAGAAATTGAATTCAGAGCACAAATCATATAAATACAGCGTGTTAGTTTTTCTTGGTTCCTGTAAATACGAGCATGTAGATTTAAATGATATCTTAGTTAGCTATGATGTAATGTCTCAGTGAACAAGTCAATAGTGGGACTGATTAACACTGCCTGAACACAGATTTATACATTATTTTAACAAAATATCCAGCCACCAAACTTCTGTGCTTAGTCTAAGTAAAGCAGAAATTACTATTTATTGTACCCAGTGAAGATTTGTCTGTGGTGAAACTATACGTTAAGGTTCATCACATTTACTCGATTAGAAACAAAGTTATCGTTTTCTACAGCATATGCAAATCAAATTTAGTATTTTCGTTTAGCCCACCATTGAACTCCGTCAAGACATCCACTTAATCGACATTCACCTCAAGTTTGAACATTCAACCTCAATTAGAAGTGGGTAGTGGAGCTATCGTGTTCCAATCAACCATCAAATTGTGAAGCTCTGAAAACCCTCACAGTTAATCATGGTACCAATACTGTTCCTGGAAGTTTGAAGAGACCATCCCGATTTTAACAGCCTAAGAAATTGAAGTCTATTAAATATAAGCGCCAAAATATAGAGGAATATTCACTTTGTCTAAACATTTCAGTTCAAAACATTGAGTGGTTTGGGAGTGAAGCTCAAAACCGCTTATCCGTTCATTTTTTTTTCGTGGGTGACTTGATAATCTATTGCCGTTCCTTTAGAGGTCTATACAATGTATGGCCCACGTGCTGTACTTGATAACGAAAGGTAAATTTCACCAACACATTATTTTTTATAAAATAAAAGTCTAGTTTTATCCAGACACCATATAATACAGCTTGAGACTGGCCCTTTATCAGATAATAATTATTATACAACCAAAATGTCAAGGTGCGCGTCTTCAGATATAACCCTAACTGGAAGCGGAAGTTAAGCCCAACCGACTAACCAACCATGCCTTGCCTAAAATGTCGTGGACACACCACTTGTAGCCTGTGCATAAAATGCATTCATGCCCGATGATTTAATCCGCCAGAGCTTACGCAGACAATAGTGCCCCATTCAAATATGGAATGCGTGGTATTGCATGAAACAATGGTTGTTGTTTTCAATAATATCAATAATGCAACATAATTTGATGAAATAATTCCTACTGAACCCCGGTGTCTAATAAAGTCATGTTGACATATTTTGTTGACTTCTAATAACACAACCCCCTTGTGTATTGTTTACATAGTAACTCGAATCAATCAAAATTTATCAGATAAACCTACAACTGGTATAACAGACACTCAATAGTCATCGTAACCTCCAGTTTGTATATTAACATAAAACAGGTATATATACAATGATCATTAGGTAAACAATATCATAAGAATTGCTAATAATTAGTAAATATACCTTATTTCGCCAAATAATTCACATAATTGTGTATATTCATCTACATCCTAACATGAAGTATGTATTAATACCTCTTTATTTAGGGAGTCACAGTGGCTCATTAACCTGGAGGTCCCGGTTTCCTTGTCATCGGTGGTGCAAGAGAAATGTCTAGTCAGTATCATGTTCGTAAAAGAACGCTTAATAGTTGGAATTCGGCATGGATTGGTGGCGGAAAAGAAGGATGCTAAACCAAATTTGATTCATTCCCTCTTTATCTATCATTTTTCTCAACAGCTGGACGTATTATCTTGTCTGTAATTTGTCTCCGTATAATCCGCTTCTTCGTGTGACACAACGCACGAGTGGGTCTCTTAATATACGAATGTAATCGGTTTTATTAGGGCACCACAATGCAATATAGGTGATTAATTATCTAGGCATAGGTTACCTGATATTAGAGGCAATGTTCTCTCAGTGTCACTAATTTTAACATTCGTATTAAAATACTTATGTTAAAATTGGTGACATTGAGAGAATATTGTCTCTAATATCTGTACGTTGTATCTCATTTAATTTAGCCTCTGCCGTGTTAAATATGGGTTGAGCTAAACGTTATGTACTTACTTTCATATAAGCCGTGTGTGGGGTTCCCCTACTAGTAGTTTCAACGTAGTGTATTTTGTGTGTAACACTTATCCGAATTTAGATCATGTCACTAAACGTCACGGGTTACCCTTATTATTTTTATCTGTATACTGTTTACATTAGAACATCGTTTTACATTTTAGGGAGCATATTAATATTAAGCAATGCTTGTTATAAAAACACGACAGGCAGGATTGTGGAAATAATAAATTGCTGCTAACCAAGTCCTGTGGTATACAAATGGATAAATAACATTCACCTGTTGTGAGAGGTTATAAACATTGTCAAGCATATTTGTATTGTAGTGATAATGTTCTTATCTCTATAATATATATGTAATGGCAGAGAGAGAGAGAGAGAGAGAGAGAGAGAGGGAGAGAGAGAGAGTCTGTTCGTCACGAAGTACAACCACTGGTTCTAACTAGATGATTGCAGAGATGACTTGTAATCAGTGTAGCAGTACCTAACCCCATTCGGCTTCCCCTAAACTTTGTCTTGCTGTCCTGAAGTCATCTTAAACCAAGTAGCTATAAATAATAATCGGCATGCCCACTCCTTATAAGACAACTTGAGGCTAATATGCATTATATTCACGTTAGGAATAAGTCACCAGATACCCCTTGACCTACAACCCACAAGATAGTGCAACGTTGCTCTGTCCACTTGAAATTATGACTCCCCTATTGACGGGCGACAGTAGGCCTAATATTTGTTTTTTTATTATAAAGTAATATTGCTATATTATTTGGAGGAGCTAGAGACCATGTGAGGGGATGGACCAGTCATATCCGTAAATTAAATAGAGCAGATTGTGGGCACCCCTATTCTAACATATATATATATTTCTGAAACTCGTCCACTATGGATAATTTCTAAACGCATTTATATAACTTCAAGTCATGTTATTCGTTCAACAAAAAGTCAAGAAGTATAGAGGAAAATTCAGAATGTTAAATGTACAACATGTAAAATTGTGTATAATTAGGACTAGTAAGATTTTATATGACCAACAAAGCTGCACATGAATCCGGGAGGGGAAATAAATGTTTTAACGTTACAGGCTTATATGTAAAATAAAACCATAGATCAAGACTTAACATATAACAATGACAGTCATTTATTACCTTAACACTACCGTAACAATTATATGAGTGTACATATTATGTACATTAATAATTCAGTCACATTAATAATATAGAGCAAACATTGGTGAAGCAAGAATTTGTTACTATCTAACATGTACATTAAATATATTATTACCTGTTACCTTTGAACCAAAGACGTCAATAATGGTCTAATTGTTCCCCCATTTACAATTTCTATTGAGTCGGTCCACTCAATTGTGTAAACCTGTCATAATCCTGTATCTCATTCACCTTTTACATATTTCATTCATTTATTATTTCATAATAGCAATAATGATGGACTCTACCCAGGCGTGTGTGAATTATTGTCATTAAAATAACAGCTGTTCGTGCAAATCTACACACATCATTGTTAACGTATAATACATCTAAATTTAGAAGAGAAGTCGTACGATGATATTACCCACTTTTACTCTATAAATAATAATTTCTGTTTGATTTTGAGTAACTATCACCGGATATTATGAGCAATATTTGATATAAAGACATTTCCTTCTATTGCACGTTGACACAATGAGCTGTACTATAAATTTACACCAGGACGCAAACTATATGAGAACTTTCTGAGACAATTTTTAATATTACTTGTTATAACTAATCCGTTAATATATTTGTAATATGGCGGAGTGTGACTGGCCTAAGAAATCTAGAAATGGATGTGTAATGTATGCATACTTAAATCAATCCTAAGTCAACCAAACAAATGATAAAAAAGCGGCTGGACATCTAGCCTATGTTGAAAGATTAATTTGATTTATGATTTCCCAGTTGAGCATGGATGACGGAGTGTGAATAATAATTTTTCTTCTACCGCGAAAATATATTTTGGGGGTTATCTTTTTTAATATTAAAATATGTATAACAGGGGCTACCAACACCCGCTTCACTTGAACCACCAAATGACTGATGGGTAATAAACGTAGTGTAAATCATTTTTCCATAAAGAATACTTACCATCTGAATAAACTGTGGAAATATAAGTCCAGTTAAAGCGCACTACGATGTCAATAAGAGCTTGAGCTTGATAATTATCCGGGGGAACAACACGGAGAAAATAGTTGAACCGACTTTTATCACTTAAACTGATACTGGTGGCCGAATACCCTATCTGTGGGATGTGGAAAATTTGTAAAAGATTTTGCACTTGGATGGTGGACTCACTGGAGCCAGGTCCTACTAGTCCTGCAATGGGTTCAAGTCTCTCTGCACTGCAACCCTTATTACGGGACTGGTTATTGTTAAGTTCGGTGTTGCTTGCTATAGCATCTTTAATAAAGTCAATGCTCTGTTCCAGGGCGATGGCTGAGTACCAACAAGAATCCCTTATATCACACCCCAGGGTTATATTAGGTAATATGGAATCGTTCATGTTGATCTTATCCAGGGTAAAGAGCAGTGTCTCAATTCGTTGTATTCCATAAAGTTCCCTAATCGGTCCACACGCACGGGAAAAAACTGAGGCATTCGGAGGGGCGTAATGAACAGGAAAGAGCGCCCCTAAAACTATATCTCCTTCAATTCTTGCTGTTCGTTGTTTAATTATTCTTTTGCCGTCAACTCTCTCATTTTGGCATCCATGATTGAACAGCATAATCCACAAACATATAAAATTGGCCAAATCATTCATCTTGATATTTATTCCGGCATTAATTCGCAATAGTCATAGTTCTACCGGAAACAAACAAACGTCAACTCCCTTCGTCCAGATCCTATGAGAAAGTTGATTAAGTTTGAGGAAGAATTAAACCAGTGACCTTCCGATCCACCTGCCAACGACGTCGTCTTACAGACATCACAAAGTTAATTAGAAATAGGAACCCATTGTCTGCCATGACCGTTGGTCAGGATAAATATAGTTGGCTTTTGCTACAGTCCAGTAAATTAAACTGTTAATACAGTTTCACATATTAGCGTTGTTATGTTAGAAATACACTGTTTCCTTCATTATCAAACTAACTCAAACTTATCCAACCGCCGAGTTCGTTGACAAAACCCGATTGATCGTCTGCTAGTGTATTCGCTGTTATTGCGCGCCACGTGCTTCCGCCTTGTAAGGGTGTATAAAGCCTCGATTATTTAGTCCTATGAATAATTGAAAATAATTCAAGTGTGTCCGTTATTAATTTTTATGCTATGGATATAGCTATGAATAAAAGTGATTAATATGCGCACTCATAAAGTGAATATTCTTATTAATTACTATCGAGAACGGTCCATTTCGCTAGCGGCTGCAAACGAAAGCTGAAGACTATTTTCATGTCAGGGATTGTATGGAGAGTCAAGGGAATGACAGTTAGCCCATAGGATGATACACTCCATGTCATCAACATATGTAGCCCGAGACAATAGTTATAAAATAGTAATGACTTGCTATTGTTTTTCTGCGCTGGTTCATAAAATATTTGAACAACGCAGAAACATATACGGGATAAGAATAGCAATATTATTTCATCTCTCAATTGTTAGTTGTTATGGTATAATTACCAAATTAATGAAGCGGAAATATAATTGACTAAAATAGAGAATGTTATGAACGAAACAATAACGAATAACCAATTTTCTTTACAAAACAAACAAAAAATAAATAAAAAACAAAAAATACATGGATAAGGGGTAAGGCTGAGTGGTTTACTTCTACAGTTATACTTCTACATGTTCAGAGAATATCATAAATAAACGATAATCTGGAAATGTGTTCAACTCAGCACTATAGAACTCAAATATATCAACCGATTTTCTCGCAGTTTCCAAATGCAGACTTTCTAATTAAGAAAAATATCAATTCGCGCACATTGAGATTCTTAGTAAATCACAGCGTGATAGCTTATTTGAAAGTTTTATTCATAAATAAATAATGAAAATGAGTGATGCTAATTTGTGGTTAATATTTTGTGCTTCCAGAAAATAATACCTGCTTTCTATACACGATGATAATCAACTATTTCTGTGAGATGGTATTAATAATTCACGCAAAATCTCTCCATGAATCTAGATCTGTAATGCTATTTAGCTGAAAATACATTTCCTGGAATAGTTTTAATAGGATTATTCGGAGCAGAAACAAAAATAGTTATTAAATAACAAATCAAACAGCCAATATCGAATGAAAACTACTTTGCGATTATCATCTTTTAGCACTAAAAAACTATGAATTATTAAATGAACTTGTGAAATCCTAAGCAAAAGAACATAATGTTAAAACTTTGTTCCACCTCACTAATGTTATATAAATGATTAATGAACACGATCATCAGTCCAGATGGTACCAGGCAACGAATATACACCCATCCACCAGCAGCAAGGTCGTCCAAGAAGTTTAAAGATAAGACATCAGGAGATTACACTTGCAATTCTGTAAATGAGTTCTTGCTATTCGTAAATCTACACCAACCCCAGTTGTTAATGGTGAGCTGGGTAGATCCCCTTTAAAAGTCCGTCGTCTACAAGAAATTATTAAATATTGGTGCCATGTCATTAAAGACCACGATTCGCTTGTTTATAAAGTGTACGCTGATCTGTGCATTTGTTCCGGATCTTCAACTATCCCTTTGAGACCCAACGTCCACAAATGTGGACAATTTATAAAACTGATTCAGGGTTAGTTAAACTATTGTTTGTGCATTTAAATAATATTAGTGGTCGGATATCAGATGTGGCGAGATATCTGTCCCAGTTTTTTGATTATCCATTCTTTTGTTAAATTCAAGATAGGTGCCCCAATAAAGCAATTGGCGCCTGCTTCAAAGACCGGTATGTTATAGTTAATAATTGTTAAATTTTCCTCTATGATATCTTTTTTTTGTGGGAATCGATTTAATAAAATAAAGGGATTGCAATTGCACCAAAAGATTACAGCTTTTTATGATTAACCTCAAATAAGAGGTTTCAAAAATTAATGTCCTCATTTGTCGACATCAGGACTAGGTTAAAGGTAATTTTTTGTTTGGGAGTTTATGACAATAATAATTTGGCTTGATTTTAACTTGTTTTTTGGTTCAAATTATTTTTGCAACTTATTGAACACGTTTTAGCCCCATTCGAACCACTAGATTCTTTTCATGGTCAAACGTTCTACTGGTTGAGCCAACATCTTTTATCAAACGAAAACCTGATGTCCACATATGTGGACATGTCGTGTTTCCATGGCAACCGCAATTTTTGTTAAAAAAGCTCCAGTTTCTCATAGGTTAGGTATACAAGGGGCTAGTATCTAATTATCATTCAAATATCATTGTTTTACTGTGCTCGGGTCTCAAAGGGAAATGCAGAAAATGTATATAACTGGGCTCATCAAGTTAAATCATTACTTGACAACCTTGGTTTATCTTATATCTGGACTAATCATTGGTGTCGTTTACCCAAACCTGGTCCTATAATAACTTCGTATATGTGATCAATATATACAATCTTGGGATGAGAGAACACAGAAACCTATCTAAACTAAAGTATTATAACCTATTTAAAAATGCATTTTGTTTTGAAAACTGTTTAAATTATTGTATACCAAAATATCGCATATCCCTTTGTAAACTTAGATGTACTTCTCATGACCTATGTATTAAGAAAGTTCGATATGTATAAAATATTAGCACAAAATAGAATATGTGAATTATGCCATGAGTCTGTAGAAGATGAATTTCACTTCACACTTTGTTGCAAAGCTTTAAATCACCTAAGAACAAAATATATACCTACATTTGATTCACTTCATCCAACTGTTTATAAATTTGATGAGTTAATATCTACAAATAATGGAAATCTTCAAGTTAAGTTATGTAAATATGTTTTTGAAGCTTCGGAAATCATTACTTACTATCTGAGCTGTTATGAATAATTTCATGTTATGAATTTTTTTATGTTATTTGTTACATTGCTGTACTGTGTTTAAAAGCTAAAAGTCTATGGCTTACAGCTATATGAATAAAAACTTGAAACTTGAAACTAAAAATACCTTAAACAATTCAAAGGATCAGACCATGGTGTAATCATTCAAATATCATTGTTTTACTGTGCTCGGGTCTCAAAGGGAAATGCAGAAAATGTATATAACTGGGCTCATCAAGTTAAATCATTACTTGACAACCTTGGTTTATCTTATATCTGGACTAATCATTGGTGTCGTTTACCCAAACCTGGTCCTATAATAACTTCGTATATGTGATCAATATATACAATCTTGGGATGAGAGAACACAGAAACCTATCTAAACTAAAGTATTATAACCTATTTAAAAATGCATTTTGTTTTGAAAACTGTTTAAATTATTGTATACCAAAATATCGCATATCCCTTTGTAAACTTAGATGTACTTCTCATGACCTATGTATTAAGAAAGTTCGATATGTATAAAATATTAGCACAAAATAGAATATGTGAATTATGCCATGAGTCTGTAGAAGATGAATTTCACTTCACACTTTGTTGCAAAGCTTTAAATCACCTAAGAACAAAATATATACCTACATTTGATTCACTTCATCCAACTGTTTATAAATTTGATGAGTTAATATCTACAAATAATGGAAATCTTCAAGTTAAGTTATGTAAATATGTTTTTGAAGCTTCGGAAATCATTACTTACTATCTGAGCTGTTATGAATAATTTCATGTTATGAATTTTTTTATGTTATTTGTTACATTGCTGTACTGTGTTTAAAAGCTAAAAGTCTATGGCTTACAGCTATATGAATAAAAACTTGAAACTTGAAACTAAAAATACCTTAAACAATTCAAAGGATCAGACCATGGTGTAATCATTCAAATATCATTGTTTTACTGTGCTCGGGTCTCAAAGGGAAATGCAGAAAATGTATATAACTGGGCTCATCAAGTTAAATCATTACTTGACAACCTTGGTTTATCTTATATCTGGACTAATCATTGGTGTCGTTTACCCAAACCTGGTCCTATAATAACTTCGTATATGTGATCAATATATACAATCTTGGGATGAGAGAACACAGAAACCTATCTAAACTAAAGTATTATAACCTATTTAAAAATGCATTTTGTTTTGAAAACTGTTTAAATTATTGTATACCAAAATATCGCATATCCCTTTGTAAACTTAGATGTACTTCTCATGACCTATGTATTAAGAAAGTTCGATATGTATAAAATATTAGCACAAAATAGAATATGTGAATTATGCCATGAGTCTGTAGAAGATGAATTTCACTTCACACTTTGTTGCAAAGCTTTAAATCACCTAAGAACAAAATATATACCTACATTTGATTCACTTCATCCAACTGTTTATAAATTTGATGAGTTAATATCTACAAATAATGGAAATCTTCAAGTTAAGTTATGTAAATATGTTTTTGAAGCTTCGGAAATCATTACTTACTATCTGAGCTGTTATGAATAATTTCATGTTATGAATTTTTTTATGTTATTTGTTACATTGCTGTACTGTGTTTAAAAGCTAAAAGTCTATGGCTTACAGCTATATGAATAAAAACTTGAAACTTGAAACTAAAAATACCTTAAACAATTCAAAGGATCAGACCATGGTGTAATTAGATTATATACGTTGCGACTCATTTGCGTTAATTTCTAGGTACCAAATAAATAAACCAGAACAAACGTCAGACAGAGGGTCTAAATATATGTCTTTACTCGAAGCATCAATATACAGTGCTTAAAGTTTCATATATTATTATGTCTGGGATCTTAAAATCTGTGTCCCGAACTCACCAGGGTGCGCCATAATCAACGTAAAGTTTCTTAACCTAGAACCAAGGAGAAGGGTAAATTATAATTTTCAGTTCGACCATAGCACGGCAAAACCTATTCTCGTTAAGTTTTAAGTACAAAATTTATTTTCACTGAAGTGATATTTCCCGTATTTTTTCTGTATAGAAAATCTACTGACGTTTTTCAATATCAAAAATCTCTTTGTAAATTCCTTGACGAAAACCAAAGGGTGTAAGAAAGGTCTTGCATACACGTTATTTTAACTGGGACTTTCAATTCTATATTATTATCAAATTTAACGCTCACGGGGGACTGCTCAGCAATTTCCAAATACGTTTCAATTCTAATAATAGATCTATGTGTCCATCTAGCTCACTTTTAATTACTTTAACTTCACTGAGTTCAAATAACTGTGTATTTAATTCCATTATGCCCTTTACCTATTATTTTTAAATTTCTTGTTGTAAACATTTCTGTGTATATTTAACAAAACTCCTGGGAATAACACTTACGTAACTCCCGTCTAAGAAATTCACCAATCATTAAATTCGATGATAAGAACTCTTAGATGTCCGCCTGGTTTGACCGTTGTATGATCGATGTTTATTCTATTATCTTCGCTCATTAATACAGTTACAATTGCGCTACTCAATACATTTCGTCTTGTCTATCTATATGATCTGGTACACATTGTCACAAGTACTACACGTCTTGATGTTGTCTATTTTCAGACGGGATGGGGAGGTCATTTAACTGCAAAAAAAAATAATATATTTTCACTGACGTTCTTCTAAGTCGGGCTACCTACTCCTTACAGTGGCCAATATGGTCCGTGGTAATTTCCGATCCCCCCATCCGATCTGATAAGAGACTTTCCAAATTATTTTTTTTTAAAATTGCGATTACATAATTCCCAAACAAAATAGGTATTCTAATTATAGCAACATGTCTAGGTATTCACATCATTTAGTCTTCAGCAGACCATTAGACAGACTGTAAGACAAGTCCAGTGAGCACTTATTCATAATTATTGTTTTATTTAAGATATACGTAAGGATCTCACCAATTTAAACAAAGCATATTAACGTGGATATAATTTGATAAAAACGAATTCGGTCTCACTGTATCTTAACGTGACATACTAGCCTTTCGGATTATATTTGACAACAGCTGTCTAGATTTACTGAAAACTTTTTGTATCGTTTACATGGTGGTACAATGTTAGCATGGGCAATAACTCTTAACTTTATGCTTTTAAAATGCTGAAATTTGATCAACGTCGTCTCGATAATCTGAACAATGCAAACATGTATTCATCAGGGTGAACAAATGCATGCATTCATTTACAAATGATGTGTATTTATACATTTTAAGCAAATTCGATTATTCACAAGAGTTTTCAGTCTATAACAAGTAATATAATTTTCAAACAGATCTGATGGCAACATATTATTATGTCGACAGTAATATTCTATTTGGTCATAGTTTTTTTCCAAGTAGGAAATGTGTTGCCTACAAATCGTTTTAATTTACCTTTACAACTTCAAAATGATGTTTTTAAAATACGAACCATAATTACCAGTACACCTGACATCAATTTTTTCAGCCAAATGAGGGTGAAATGAAAGGTACGATGGACTTGTATTTGTCCAAGAGGCCATTTCAGAAGGGCCTTCGTTCGATGTGACTCCGATCGTATTTACCTGAAATCGATTATTCCACAGACTACCAGATGGCGCCATTAACTGGGTTCAGGGAAACGGTGACTTAGATCCTTCATCCCCCGAACTCTTCCTACATCTCCAATAATTGATCTCCAGGTGCTGATCGGGTAGGACATTACTATTTACGGACTACATCTAATATTAAAAATATTTCCTCGTTGTTTATTGTCATATTTTAAATCAGGCTCCCCCACCTCCACTGCGGAACAAAAGATATATTATGTTATACTCGTCGTCATAAGCTCAATTGGTACAACACAGTTGGACGGTAAACACCATTTCATTCATTCGTTCATCGAGAGTATTAAACAAATGTCAATATACATGGAATTGTTTGGTACAGGAATTTAAGATCTTAAACCCCTTTTTATTTCGTTTCCTTACTCTCCGCTAGTGGTCTAGAGTGCCGTGCTTCGCCCTCTACCACTGGCCGGTCACCTCTGGCTTGCGGCTGTGGTTTCTATCCCTGGTGTGAGCGAATGTGGCATGGAGATACGGGCGCCTTCGCAACCTCGTGAGTTTCCTCCGGGCACCCCGGTTTCCTGCCACCGCTAAAGACCCCTACGCGCAAGCGAATTATTGAAATAAAATTAAACCATATGTTAGTCCCGAAATGACCTAATTTGTGTCGAGTGGACGTTAAACCCCATTTCGCTCTCTGTCTCTATTTACTCTCCGTCGGTGATGACCAATAAAACAATACACAACCATACCGGTTTTGATACATTCAGATAATCTTTCTAACATAAAGTAATGAATATGTAGTAATATAAGTATATTTTGAAATAAGAAAAATAATCAAAGCAGAAATCATAAGAAAAGTAAAACAAAGCTATCTTTCTACGCATCAAAATATACCAGCAGCTATGTAGCCTTGATTGTCCATGAAGATCTTCGACAGTATTTTTGTTCACAGTCAAAATATTCGTTGTAGTCGAGGCGATGAAAATTGGGGCTTGCGCGATCAGGATTAAAAAGAAAACTGCCCGAAGCTGGAAAAGTTGTATGCGAACTTAGCTACATCGGGGTATGACTTATTCATACATACCATACATTTATAACTTCAGCTAAATCCATAGTTGGATGAGATTATGTATCCTGTATTAATGTTTGGGAACAAAATAATTGCGACAAACTTTGGAATAGTTTGTTCCATGTTACTTATTTATACATCTGTGAGAGAGAGAGAGAGAGAGAGAGAGAGAGAGAGAGAGATGGGGTTTAACGGCCACTCGACACAGACTAGGTCCTTTCGGGACTAACATATTACGGTTTAATTTCATTTCAATAATTCGCTTGCGCGTAGGGGTCTTTAGTAGAGGGAGGAAACCGGAGTACTAGGAGAAAACCCACGAGATTGGGCAGGCGACCCTACTCCTTGCCACGTACAACCAGGGATTCGAGTTAATACATCTGATATTATGTATTTTGTATTGATGTTTGGTAAAAAAAATAATGACGACATATTACACAACAGTTTCTTTTATGAAGGACTGTTAATGCTTATGAACATAACGTCTAAATATATCAGGAGTTGGTCCACGGTTTCAGTAGAAGTGCACTTTGTGGTGGAGACTGATATTTCCCCGCTACACCCCCAATCCCGGATTTGTATGGACATTAAAGGAGTTCAATCGCTAATACTTGAAACCTAGAAATTGCCACAAATGGGTCGCAACGCATATAATAATGTAATATGAATGTATACAAACTGATTTGCATTCAATCCTTTTCGTTTGTACTCTAATTTCAAACCAATCGTGTTTTGAATGCCGAAGACTTTGGACGATATTAAGTTAGAGACTTAGCTACTTTTAGAATATTTACACCGAAAGGAACGTTTGTTAATATTTGAAAGGTTTGGGCAGGATCCTTAAACTCTGAAGCAACAATTAGTTGCAATATTTTTCCAAGTGAAGTTATACTGTGCCATTCTGTTCAGACACTGATTGAATACATGTTACGCCATGGCCAAAGCGATGCTCAAAACTAAAGTAAAATGGTTTTTTCGGTTTCTCTCCATATTCAGCGATAATCACTATTATACCGACCAATAGATTCAGATAATCACACACAATTAATGAACCACTAGTCGTGTATATTACAAACAATACAATTAAATGTTGGAATAATTCATTGAAATATTCAACACACATTTGTATATCTCTGATCAGAAAAACAATAAATAGATAGATTGCTACGCATCACATTATAAACAGCTGTGTAGTACGTGATTGTTTCCGCCTAGACTAAGGCGAATATTCGCTTCCGACTCAAAGACAATTTTAGCTGGGCACATCTAGACTAAACAGTAAGAACAATTATTTATGGTATTTCGATGAAAAATGTCGTCTGTTTATTCTCGCAAAAACGTTTTGTGATGCTAGGTTCTCACTATCACGATTCGTGCTACCGACTCGGGACATCTAGAATAAGCAGTCAAAAAAATTATTTATAGCTTTTCGATAGCAAATGACGTCTGCTAATTCTCACAAAAACTTTCCCACTAGGGTCCCACTATCACGATTTGTGCTACGATTGAAATCGTGGAGTAATGATGGTGGTCCTATAGGGTCGTATCATGGTGGTCTTATTTGGTCGCAACATTCACATTTTGTTTTATTGAAACGTATACGAACGTATCTGCATGTATAGCAGATCGTATAGACCCAATAGAGACACTCGTATCGTAACGCATCGCATGACAGTATGAACATAGCATAATCTGGATAGTTAAACGATAATTCAATAGGGTCGAACAATCCCAGCAATTCCGCACAGAAAATTGCAAGTTTCAGTAATAGGGAGCGCTGTCTATCATTGAAATTTACTCTCAACCCCGAATTTCCTGCTTTTGATTTGTCGAATGATACAGATAAGGTAAATTAAAATCTTCAAAACACTCACTAGTCGATCGTTTGCAAAAAAACCTTGAAAGAGACAATAATACTGCAAACAAACCACTCGAAGTATGGCTATGGATCTGATTGGATTTCTACTCAAAAGAGTGCTTACAAGAATTGTTAACGGGTGGTCAGACGGAGCTAACAAATTATACCAGAATAAAAAGTTCACCCCAGAACTAACGCATTCCTTCAAAAATGTTAGCTTTCTTTGCGAGCCACGATGGAGGTGTATTCTATCTTAAGAAAACAACTCGTGTAAAGTAAGCAGTTGAAAGATATGTTTACGATAACATAAAGAGAGGGGGTGGGGGCTGTCAACGTCTTCTCAATTTTATTTCAATAATTCGCTTGTTCGCAGGATGCGACTTAACGTTCACGTCGGAATTAACATATGATTTAATTTTATTTCAATAATTCGCATGCGCGTAGGGTTCTTTAGTAGTGGGGTGGGGGAACCGGGAGACCCAGAGAAAACCCACGAGTTTGGTCAGGCGACCTTTCTCCTTGTTACGTACAACCGGGAAATCGAAACCACGTCAGTCGACTCAATGACAGGCCTTATGGTACAGCCCGCAAACGAGAATAATTAGAAAGTAAGCTTTGCGTGCATTTTACATAAATAAAAAAGAGAGTTATATTTTCGTTAATGATAACATGGTGATTTAAGGAAAAAAAACATGCATTCAAATTTGACACTTCCAAAAAATATGCACTGAAAGTTGTTTAAATTTTTTATTTTAGTAGATTACATATTTGTGCAAATTACCACATCATTATTATCTTGATTAATCGTATCTGAAGTTGAGGTACATAATAGTAGATTTTACCGGAACACATCTTGTACTAGGCTACAACTCTCTTCCTGTTAAATTGTGCCAATTAAGCATAGCTTTAAAAACAATATATCTTCTGGCATGAAAGCAAAGGTTATTGTTCGGAAATAAGCACTGGCAGAAGTGTTTTTTACTGGTTAGTATACTTATTCCAACATTCTTTTCAAAGAGTTTCGGCCTTTATAATCCCGGTTCATTGCAAAAGAGTTTCCAAATTTGAAATGTTTGAGTATATAATCTGGGATGTTCTCACAAATATACTATTGAGTGTAAATATATTAGTGTATTGGCGTATTTGAAAATGTGAACTTCAGACGTACCTATTTGTGGTGTCTTTTAGTAACATATCGCGAAAGAGAAAGAGTGAAACTTTTTCATCAACTGTTGTGACACTCTGAAAAAACTAGTGTATGAAACATATATATCGACTCAATAACTAACATTAGAAATAATTTTGCAATTTGGTAAACTCATTTCATGAAAATATTTCTAACATATTGAATGGCTGCAGGGTCATTTTGGGATGTTTCAGGGACATGCGATTGGCCTACATGACTCGTACAATAAAATTATATCCGGACATAGATACATCTGGTATCACCAATAGTTTGTCCGACTAACATTGAATTCAGATCGTCTACACACTGAAAACTAATTAATAGTATTTTATAAAATATGTATTAGAAGATTGCGTTGGTTGCATGGTGTTTGTACGGTAGACCATTAGGGCAATCAAATTACTACATGTATCTTGTAATTACGACATAGTAGTCTCTTTAATATAGAGTTATACATGTATGTGTTTTGCTTCATTAAATTAACCCTGATGGTCCTCCGTATATACGTCTGGGATAAATGCGTGCACGAATCGTTCACACAGAACGTCTTTTCCAGATTTTGGAATAAAAAAAATGTGTCTTTAAAATGACATGCTATCTCTGTCTTCTTATTTTATTTGTTTAGCAATCATGGGTCAACAATGTTTTTAATTTTGCACTCGGTGTATAAATATTTCATGGAACAGTCAATATTATAGCAGGATGGCAATTAACTGCCGTTAGTAAATCATCCGCAGAAAACTCACAGCCATGTTCCTCAACAGTTTGAATTAAATCATTTTTTACAATAATAAAATCATTTTTTACAATAATAAAATCATTTTTTACAATAATAAAATCATTTTTTACAATAATAAAATCAGTTTTACACTTGACCAAGTTTTCGATTTTGGAAAAAAACGCTCATGAAATCAATATATCTGTTGACTGGTGTCCAAATTAGAGAATGTTGTCACATTAATAAAAGTTAATATTATATTAGTTCTTGACATGAACATCGATTTGTTCGTTCATTGATGTTTGACCATAACTTCTGTAATAATTAACAATACTCACGTCATCTGATGTATAAAACCGGATCGGGATACTTTTTTCTTTGACCTACCGTATAATTATGAATAATTAGAAAAAGTTGCGTATTTTAACAATAATTTGAAATAAAACCCCTATTTTTATGCTTTGGTTGTTTTGGGTTTTTTTTATGTTAAAGATATGCACATTCTACATAATATATTGAAATTTCCTAAGAATTCATAACAGTAACACTCTTGTCGACAGGCGCTTTTTCGGTCTCTACATGTAGTGTCCCGAAAACGACCTTGATGAATAGGATCCGTAATTTCGATTAGCAGCATTCTGTATTTCTAGCTTCTTGATCACGTCGGTTATACATATTCTCAATCCGTAAATGTCATCAAATAACAATAATTATAAACAGTGCCAAAGATTCCATTCGGGGTACCGAACCAATCCTAGTTTTGTTTTTTAGATGAACAGTTTTGTATGCATGCTTTTCGAAAGTGTGACGCTCTTTTAATATTGAGTCTGTTTCAATATTGACAGTAAATAACTTTATAGAAAAAATTAGCAGTTATACCTAAACCTTTGCCTTGGAGGTTTAGGGTGCAAAATAAAACTAAAGTTGTTCTACATCAATCGAGATAATGAAGGCGGGAATACTTCATGTAATCTGCTATTAGAAACATTTACTCTTATTTCCAGCTCCAATTGTCAAGATTTCGTTTACATGTAATTCAAATCAACCAGCGTGTAGATGGGACTTGGATTTGTGTTCCAAAACACTGTTCTTTACCGGCTCTCAGTCCTACACCACTCAATCTTACACCACTTTATCGGCGAATACCTGCATTTACCTACCCAGGACATTCTGGTTTGTGAATCAGAGGCCTACCCACTGACTCACCACGACTCCCTAGCAGGTATCAGGTCCTTAATGATCTAACAGTTTGCTATTTTCACCTCAACCACGTCGTTCGTGATTCCAACTTGTTGAACAAACTGGTATTGGAATTATACACTGCTGAATCTGGATAGTTTTGGTTAATTCCATACATATCTGTCGTAGTTAAGTACATCTCATATAGAATAGAGAAAATCTAGCTGTACAGCAATGCAAAACAACCAAACCTACGTTATTTATAAGTTGTCCTTGAAAAATATGACATACGGTGTTATTTTCTCGTTATATTTTGACGGGTAAATTGCCTAAATTGATAATAATAACCTGACATAATGCTACACTAGGTGCATTATAT
Organism: Patella caerulea; assembly: GCA_036850965.1. Classification (NCBI taxonomy): domain Eukaryota; kingdom Metazoa; phylum Mollusca; class Gastropoda; family Patellidae; genus Patella; species Patella caerulea. Next base: position 12,925,718 of record JAZGQO010000014.1, on the reverse strand, counting down.
ATAATTGTGGTGTAATCGAAACTTTTTATTAATTGTCATTTATTCCTGCTAGAATACAAACCCGATATACACATTCAGAACCAATTCGCTTATTCATAAAATTATGTTAGAGATAAAATAAAGAATTTAAAGAATATCATAGCTAGGATGAGTTTTTATCTTTTAAGATTTGGTTATAGTTTCAAAATAAATCCTTTCTCTTGATAATTTATTTAACAAAGACTTAGAATCCGTTCATGTGCATCGCTTGTGCCTTAATTTACTTTATAGAAGACAGACAAACCATAAAATATTTCTTTCTCGGAAGAAAAGTTAAACTGATTAAATTCCACTTGATATTTGTCTGACGAGTATTTCTCTTGTCCTTCATTCTAGGAATCAGTTTAACCGGAGAAATCAACTCATTATCTTGCCGCTGTTGTATACGCTAATGATTTTCCCATTTCTACTGTCAGAAGAAAATGGATGACATAATCCATACAGGTCGAGGTGTCGATAGAAGGTTTATAGAGTAGGGCCATTATATGTTAGTGTATAAAATATCTTGTCACTTCTTCGCTATAGTCAGTCCTTTCTTGGTTTAGTATGATATACACGGTTTTAATCATCGTTTGCCAATTATTGTTATAAAGAGGGAGGAAAATGGTTTTTACGTCCACTCGACACAAACTAGGTCATTTCGGGACTAACATATGGTTCAATTTATTTCATTAATTCGCTTGCGCGGATGGGTCTTTGGCAGTGGGAGGAAATCGGAGAAACACAACGAGGTTGGTCAGGCGACCCTATCCTTTGTCACGTTCGAGCGGGGGAATCGAAACAACGCCACTTGACTCAATGACAGGCCTTATGATGGTCTCTCCCACCCCACGCCCTGTTTGATTATAATAAGTTTACAATTTCTTGTGACCAACTTGCACATCGGAAATCTGTACGGATTCAATGTCGCACGAACATTTCAGGTTCAGTGGGGGCGGGGACATAAGAGAAAACGTAACGAAACGTGGCTATTAATCCATTCACATGAAAATGTGAACTTGTGACAGACTAGATAAAATACTTAAAATATCTGTAATTATAAAAAAAAAGAATGACGCTATCGCTATCGGGTTATACATTTAGAAAATGTTATCCCACCGTCCACATTTTAATTCTCAAAGTTCCATTCTGTTCTGTATTGCTAGTTGTGCCTGATTTGTCCCTATGATTTTAAAAGTAGAAGGAACTTCGATGCTGATGGATGGGTGTTAATGGGTGGGGTATATCAGATCAGACACAATATAGTCTAGGGCTTAATAACATTATTTAGCGTCATTAGAGAATATCAGCTTTGATTAAAAGCAATCAATAATCCCGGGGGGGGGGGGGCATTTTAATCAAATGTGATGCCAAGAGTTAATTGGCATCTCGTTCTGCCTACTCCTTTAGTGAATTATTATGTAATAATTTTAAGAAATAATGCATTTATAGAACATTTAAAATTCAACATGGTTATACTGTTCAGTGACTCTGTTACAAATTTCATAAAAATGAAACAAACAAAAACCTGAAAGTACATTAACAAGACCAAACCGTTTCTTATGAAAATTTCCAAAAAAGAAATTCATAACTTTAAGCATGTTGATTCAGGCGAATGCATATGATCGGAAAATCTATAATTTGAACATAATATTATAGACTATATGCACTCACTGGGATACACACACAAAAATCATTATCACAAAGACGTGATGCGTTTTTTCATTTTCGGATTAGCCATCGTTTCAAAAAATATCCGCCCAACAATATGAATCTCACAGTAATGGAATTATTAGTGCTTGCTCAGTCCGACAGAACAGTGAGCCTGGTGTACAGTACGCCCATGTCAACATCTCTTACTAAAGATTGATCCAGCTGAAGCATTAGAAGTCCACGATTTTCGAATTAATTTATTCTGAGCTTTAGACAACAAATTCGCCTTGTGTTTCCCTTATCCGGGAAGACTCAGCAAGAATTTAGCAATCGGATAATTACTTCCCTACACCCAGGCCCACTCATTCATCAAATGTTTATTGATCCGAAAATATGAAGAGTGTATTAAAAAATTATATACATGTACTTGATTGTCAGAATTAGTTAATGACATTTATAATGTTATAAACAAATCGCCAGTAACAGAACATCGTCCTAAAACAGACAACTGTCACTTACACTTATTATACAATGTTCTTTAAGCCACGACCAGAAAGTTATTATAAAAGGCATCAAATTAAATTGCATGATTTTTTGGATTGAAAGGAAGCCCTATCTATACGTTTATGAATGTCCGACAGAGGGTAACTAAATAGAGTTTGGGTAAACGAAGGTGTCATTACTAATCAATATAAGATATATCTGGAATGGCTATATCTTTTTAAAGTGATTATTTGTTATCTGATTGGCCGTGTATGTGGACTACCAATATTTAATAGTTTACGTCTTATCAGATTTCGTATAAATTGATAATTCTAATATTATCATGATTGACTATAGTCCGGCATTAATAGCTAGGGAGAGGAAACGCTGAATTCATATATGCTAATCTATTAGGTGCTTTTCTATCCTGGTAACTGTATCTTAAAGAGACGGGAACCCTTTCATTTAGGTCAAAATACAGTGTTGAGATGGGTTGATTAGTGTTGGGAGGAAAAGTAGGCAAATGATGGGGTGGAAACTATGGCTACCAATTTTAAACCTGTACTTGCTGCCCTTTTTTATATTCGTATGAGTCAGAATCCGTGGACATATTACTTCAAAATAATTCCCAGTTCTCTCAAATTCATTTAGAGTACATGGACTTGCTGCTATTGTTCGACAATTATCCGCGTAATTAAGATTTTAAGTAACAAACAACTCCACACCAGTAAAGTAATTATTCCCAGTATTATGCAAGCTCCTGCGATTTTAGACGTCTATCCGTAATATTGGGGACAATAACCCCATTGCCATTAACTATTTTTTCTGAAAACTTCACTTATGAGCTGTTTGATTTCATGATGGACAATCTGGTTAAAAAGTAGATCCCATTTCGTTTCGTTTCTATATAGTTAAATATTAACACCTGCTACCACTTCTCATTCATTTCGGAGATCACAATTTTTTTTATGTTTAAGCAACTACGTTTGTGACATTTATGCGGACCTTCGGTACAGTCGGTACTTATATATTTCTTTGTATGGTTTAGGTGTGTGCACAGTTTTAATCCTTACTCTTTCTCCATGATATTACTGTCTGGAAAAATACTTACTTATATTACCTGTAATGGCAGCGGAATTGTTAAAAACTAGAAATAGACTGAAGAATCCTTGTATAGTCTAACAACTCTCCATGTTATGACGTAAAACGCACATTTCTATGGCCCAATACAACCAAAGAAAAAAGACTGTGGGGTAATTCATAGCGATCTTATTTCCAAAGAAAGGATTAATCATTTCTTTAATCTTTTTTTACCAATGTATTTGGTCACGATTACTTGCTTTATTACAAAGACAACAAAATTGTTTCAGAAACTAGTCAGCCAGTTGGTAAACTGAAGCTAAATGATTAATGCATCTTGAGTATTTGAAGTTTGTCGATGGTATCTTTATTGATTATAGTCATGCTGTATATTTGGTAAAAGATTCAGTTAAGGACATTCACATAGTGGGGGTTGAATATCTCGTCAACAAAATGCTTCGGTCATTTAGATACAAAAATATTGTGGTCAAGTTTTTGTTTTTGGTTGTAGAATTTTGTCCGGACAGCGACGTTTCCAAAGGCATTTCTTCTATTTCCAACTGTCAAGCGTTCTTTTACGTGCCCTTAGTCTTTGGTCTTTGTACCGTACTATCCGAATGACTAGGCAGACACTTTTTGTCAGTTCCGCAGAATAGACTCATTGATTTGGTCATATAAAAGCCCGCGTTAACATTGTTTTACCTTCCGTTTCCTGAAGTGCCCAATTCTTTTTATAAACTTATTTTTGTTAAAAAAAATTACTTCGATTCTAGAGCAATTTTCTTTTTTTAAATTTTATTTGCAGGGTTGTTTTGGTTTCCTTTTTCTGCATGGGCTGGTTTCAAGCCCACAAAATATCGCCTTATTCGTACTTAGCACTAATTCTATACTTACCGGTATACATCACCAAGGAACCAACAGAGTCTACGACCTGAAGGAAATTCTAACGATACTTTATAACGACTTTAACCTGAATCTTCTTACCAGACATTGGCAATGTTATTTCCTACTAGAATAGACACATAAACGTCATCATTAAATTCTCTTCCATTTCATGGTGTATACGACTATCCCTTTCTTCAAATCAATGTCATTTGTGATTTAAAAGAACTAGTAGATTTAATTTTGATTTACAATTAAGTTAGACTTTTCCCGTTTTGGCTGCATATAAATCGCTAATCGGTTAACATTCCCGTTAGCAATATTTCAAGATATCTGTACATTTTAGATTAACGCGTTGCAGATGTCTGCGAAAGCTTCATATTTTGATGATCGAAATGGGTCTTTGGGCCCATAGCCATATAACTCAAGATTAGTTTAATTTCAATCCGTCCATAAGATGGGTTAAACTGTTATCTTTTAGGTGTGGGTCGAGTTACAAATTTGAGAATTCTGAACTTAAGTAAAAAGGGGTATTATAGCCTGGGGTCCAGTCATATCTGACCGGGTATAATATAATGAAGCTCACATTTCCGAAATCGCCACATTTCAATTTTCAAAATAAAACCCGTTCTATGTTTGTGAGCAATGAATTTCACATACACATACTGCATGGCCACATTAAAATATTTATTTATTGTTTTCTATTTAAACAAACCAATCCTTCATCGAATGACCGTAAGCATGCATAAATGCATAAAGGGTGTTTCTTTCATGTGCGGGCAATAATTAGGAAATGTCAACAAAAATTCATACATAATATTATTATTTAAGGACATACAGTTCGGACAATTAATATGATTTTACATAATATTGTGTAGTGTAATAAATAACACCTACATTAATAAAACGATCGAAAGATATTTCCCTTTGGGATAACCCTAAATTCAGTCTTTTATGCTCTTATATTTGTGACAGCACGACGCTAAAGACACATTATGGGAGATTAGATAAAGAATTGGAAATTCTCGCTATAATTGTTAAACACTAGTTTATGTAAAGGAAATTTGCTGAAAATTTCAGTCAAATTGATCCACTTTGAACAGAGATTTTAGCGATTGAATTTTGAGCCTAGCCTCGCTCATCATTAATAAAGTCGGTACGTTAAAAACATAGTCTCGATTATCCACAAATTAATTGTAAATTAATTATTAATGGACGTTAATCAGCAGGCAGGATTCTAACCAAGTAAATATCACAGGCTACTGATGTCATCGAGAGTTGATTAATTAATGTCGAATTAACAAATTTTGATAACATTTCAGCCCGAAAGAAAGACGTACAATTGACAGATTTAACTCTTGCATAATGTATGTTTAACTAAAGAGGTACATCGTGTAAGACTTAGATAAAGAGCTGGCCATTCTTACTATGTTATAGCTCGAAATATTGCTTTGAGGGTTTGAGAATGTGCATTAATAACAATCACCGGACGGGTTATTCAAAGCTTAGACTCGTTACACCATTTTTCAATTAAATTTAAATACAACTCGTTCTAATCTACGTATTATAGAAGGTATCAGATAGAGAATTATTATTTACTTGTCATGTTAATAAATGTTTAATATTTAGCTTTTGCATAATGTATGTTTAAGTTGCTCTACAAATAAAGTAAAACCACAAAATTTTAACGATCTGTCAGTATTCATGTACGAATGGGTTATGCCGATAACTTTTGTTTTACTTTTCTAGCTTGTACTTTATTATTAATAATATATAATGGACATTATGCAAAAGCTCTAGTAATACTATCACATAATTGTAACTGGCGAGCACTGAAACAAAGGCGTTCGCTTATACCATATTGAGTTTTTCCATATAATTCCGAAACCATCGCAGAATAATAAAAATAAAGACTTTTAAGTTGTCGAGGGGTGATAACCAAACAGATGTTGACTAGAGTTCCATACATATTAGAGTCACAATTACCCCAAAACACCATTATTACTATTAGATTATTTTTAACTAGTACTTCATTATTAACACTTTCTTCTAAATACCGTGGTACTTCTTTTCACTCGTTATTTACAAATCAAGGTTTTGAGATGTTTAACAGCCCACTGTTAATATATTTTCGTTGCTGTGAAACGGTATTCAAAAAAAAAGGGTATGTCACGTTTAAAGACTACTAACTTGTTTTGTAGATTGGAAATAATATTTGAAGACACAAATCAATCATTATTTTGGATAGAAATAAAAATTGTAGCCCCTGGGTGACATTTTAGTACCGTCCCAACATAGGGACACAAGGCACGAGAGGGTCCATGTACTTTTTTATCACAACAACTACAAAACATACACAACAAAGTATGCATGTGTAAAGAAATGACTAATACATCTACTGACAGCATTTTATTCAGATAATATTGTTATAATAATTCATTTAGGAAGAATGAAATTGGATGAAGCAGCGGTCATTGACACCAACATTGCATTTTATGCATCTCTGTCTACATTTCATGCCGCAAGCAGCACATCTTGCCTGTTTGTCACTCTTTTCAATGAAATGACCTTGACCATCAAATCTAATTTGAGGTGGAATACGTTTGTCAAGCGAAGCGTACTTTCCACCTCGTCTGCCTGGCTTCGACAGAGGTGGGGCTTGCATAAGCCAAATCTTGGAGATCTCTCTTCTCACAGCCAGTTGGTCTTTTGGAAAAGCTGCAAACTGTGGAAGGTTACGATACAAATGCCAGGTTTGCTGTACACACATGTCAATGAGATATAGCAGTAGAGACCACCACCATTTTTTTGAATTTATCCCACACCTGTACAAACCTATGTTTTGATCTAAACGATCAACGCCACCCATTGTACTGTTGTAATGTTTCACAACATTTGGCTGGCGAATACCAACCCTTTTTCCATCTTTTTTGGACCAGCGAGTAGCTGTTCCAACTGGCTCTATTCCATACTTGTTCGATATGAGACTGACAACATTGTTGTCATTCCATCTCGTAAGAATGATCCCTTTACAATTGTCAGACCTGAAGTCATATGAACCTCTTGGCTGTTTTTCAATGGCTTTTATGTCCATAAGTGGACAATTCCCTACTCGGTTTGCCCTTATTGTACCAGTACATCCAAAACCACGCTGTGTGAGCTCTTCTGCAAGTGCTAAGGAACTGAACAGGTTGTCAAACGTGACATGGAAACCACGTTGTGGTAGAATAGAAATCAAGTCTAAGACCACCTGCCCACCCATCCCAAGTCCTGGCACTGCTTTCACTGTTGTGGCACCTTGGTAAGGAATCAGATTTATGGCATAACCAAGACTAGTTGCCAAAACCCAAACTTTGAAACCATACCGTATCGGTTTGGCTTTGATGAATTGTTTGGCGCTATGTTTTCCGAAATACGGAACCATGCTCTCATCTATACTGAGGTCTTGTTGAAAATAAGTTAGAAATCGCTCATTCAATAGATTGAAGAGAGGCCTAACTTTCGAAAATTTGTCTGTAACATCAAGCTTGGTATTATCTGCAAGATGGAAATACCGCATTATTTCATCAAATCTGTCTCTCTGCATGCCTTTCGCAATTGCCTCATTTCTGACATCGGCATCTCCGCTCCAGTACATTCTCCGCCTTGGGACAGAGGAATACCCTGAGACAATAAGGATCGCTAAAAAGGCCTTTATTTCACCTGGGCTCACGGAAAAACCATGTTTCCCTTTGGACGACGCGTACCTAATTGATTCAGTGCAGATCATATCAATGACGGTGGAATCAAAAAAAAGTTCAAATAATTCAGTAACGGTATTAGGTAAATTTGGAGTGTCAACATTATTATTTTCATTCACATTCAGATTTTCATTCTGTTTTATATCAGTTGCCTGCCATTTATAGGATGGTGATTTTTTGGCAGGACCTTTCCTCCCTTTTGTACGTTTGATTGGGCGTGAAGCTTTGATCTCCTTGGAGTTGTCCTCATCGGAGTTGTCCTCATCCTCACTCTCTTCGTCATCTGAATCCTATAGATAAAAAAGAAGAACTAAATAAATGGGTGAATGAAAGAATGAATAAATTGGAGGGTGATACAGACGGACAAATAGAAATAAAATAGAGTTTAACGTCCTACTGTTCTGCGCCTATACTGGGCTAATGAAGACGGGCATACGCCATACAGTGTGCTATGAGGGAAATTTTGCCCAGGGAACTGCCAAGGGATCTTTTACGTGCATGTCAATGTATACACGGGACCTCGGTTTTTCGTCTCATCCAAAGGACTAGACAGTTGTGATCTCCCAGACAAATAGACAGTTAATAGACAGACAGTTTACCTCTCCCATAGTACGCCTCCCGTGTGGTCCATACAATGTAACAGAGGCCCTTGCCCTCAGCTGTCGGCCGGTGAAGTTACTTGGGCCAACTTCATTTTCGTCCCCAGAATCCTCGTCGGTTAGCTCGTTTACTTCAGAAGGTTCAATATAGACATCGGCCGCTTCACAGTCAGTCTCCTCCAGCATATCAAGCACATAGCTAACAGTGAATCTGTGAATACAACAACAATAAAACTAATATCTGATCTATCTTTCCAAAAAATTGGTAAAATGCATTGCGTGAGTCTATGGAAATCCTTTCTACGGCATCAACAACCCACTTCTTACACATGTATTTAACATATCATATTATAAAATAAGATGCAAAAAGGATTTACTATCACCTAATATCGCAATATCAATGATAAACATAACATCTTGTGACCAGAGAACACGGCCCCTCTTGTGCCTTGTGTCCCTATGTTGGGACGGCACTTCCCGCCAATATATAAATCATAAATTGAACAAAATTATCTCACTTAGGCCATAACATCATCCTCAAAGGTTAATTCTCAAACTTATATTCTTAAGTACATTTAAAATTGTTAAAAATAAAGCAGCTATAGCTCACCTTTTTTGTGGATGGTTGTTGTTAACATTTTTAGCCATGTTGCACACACATTCAAATTTGAACAAAAAGGCCTAATCCAGTGAGAGTTACTTCCCTTCCCAAAAATATCAGGGAGACATCATTAAATCAAAACAAAAGGGAGAAATCATTAAAAAATATATATACTGGGTGTCGGTGATGAAAATAGGTAGCGTCCCTCCTCAGGGACACAAGGCTTAAAAGGGTTTTAACCTTTTATGTTTACTTATGTTTACTTAATTATTAACCAGTTCCCCTGTATACTAATAGGATATCTACCAAGTTCAAAAGCTAATGCGTTAATTGTTGATTGTGTTTTACATTTTGTTTGCCTATTTTTTGCTGTTTAATCAGCTTCCTGATCTAAACACATTCTGATTAAAACACAGATCCTATTTCGTTTCGTTTTTTTATAGTTCAAAATATTTTTTGTTTGACTTGTCTTTACTACAGTAGGAACTGGAAAAGTTGTTATCATTGACATGTTCGGGATATTGTGTGTGATTAGCCAATGAAACGGTCTGTTACGGCGAGCTTTAGGTGTGTGGTGCACGGAACTCTGGGTAATCCACTAGAAACATCAATGCTGATTGGTTAATCAAGTGTCTGACGTCATAGGGTCAAAAGTCTCTCGTAAACCTCTTGACTCGAACAATCTCTACAACTATAACCGGTCAGATTTTCGTGCAGTGCAGGCAATCGAAAGTATTAAAAAATAAAACGAAATATAGATCTGTATTTTAATCAGATTAATATAGACTCAGACTGGACACTCCCCCGGGGACCGCGATAATGCAATGTGCCCTTTAATGGAAAATCCAGGTTTTAGCTGTTGTTGACGAAGACTGGGTGCAACCCCTTGTCTGGTAAATCTCTCCTACGTCACACTGTACCATGTTAGTCTCGAATAATGTGTTTATTTCATATTTGGATGCCACTAACTTGCAATCCATTAATTGTGGACGCCTACAGATTTATTTTGGTCATATTTATCAACTACCCTAGCACTCAAATAGGAATAAAAATATAAAAAATAGACGGACATGATGTAATGACCTATATATTTCAAATCGGGTTCTTTTCACGTTGCTGATTGGGTGCTAAGATCTCTACACCATCTTGGAATAAAAAGACGTTACGTGATTTATCGGCCTAATCAGCACAAAATATTACGCCAGATTTTGATTAAAATCTTGAAAAAATATCCGATAGTGGCAATGAATGGTGTTGTATTCTATTCACACAGATAAAAACAGAGTTCAGTATCAGAAAACATTAAATGATCATCGCTAGTAGACGATGTAAAATAACTGTATAACCAAACACAAACAAAAGAAAGATAATACGAATACAACATGATACAAACTGTATTCATTGCAACTTAAAAATAAATCTTTTGCTACCCTTCATTGCTACTTTTAAAATTCAAAAGAATATATTCATCTACCATTCGTTACTATTCAGGGGCCCTTCCCAAAAACGTTAACTACAATATTTTAAATATAATCATAGTTCATTGGTTAAGCATAAGAATTAATAGCATAATGAAAAATCAGCATTTTCAAAACATGGCGAACTGTCATACATAAAATAACGAGTCTCCTTTTAAAAAAAAAAAAAAAACAAACAAAAGAACCCAATTCAGTCAACTTTAAGAAATGTTAGTCTTCACTAAAAAGATTCCAGATCTGCGCAATCTGTTACCAAGACACCCGTGTGGTAGCGAACATTTTATTAGTGTTAAAGTGTTGAATATGTCACCTACTGTCACATACTACCTGTATACTAGCAAGTAAAGTATACGAGGGTCAGCCAACTCGATAAAGAAGTTAACCCTTTTACTCGCATCGTTGAAACACTATCACTGGCACTAACAAGATTAAAGCGGCAATTACCTAGTCACGAGTCCATTCACTGCCAGTAATAGGTTCCATGCAATGGCTGACTAGGCGATGAAGAGCTGTACTTTATTGAATTTCTGTATGAATCAGTATAGATTATAATAAACGTATTAGGATTTGAGAAATCTGATACATCTATTTGCGTAAGCCCTAAGAAAAGGTATACTTCATCTGTGGTGCCCTGTGGTCCAATTGCCACAATAATATCCATTCCAATGTGCATTGTTTTGGTCCATGTTTGTCGTGGACATACTTTTTAATGTAGTAGATCGGATCTTTGTTATTCCCGTTTCCGATTGTTTTTCTAAAAAAGCAAGATTTTTGTCTCTCGGTTCCAATATTAAAATGAACAACAATACATATTCATTAAATCAATACTTCAATCAGCTCAGTATGTAGTTCATGTTTTCTAAAGGGATCAAACAGCACTGCGCGTCATCAAATACACGTAATTAATCCAAAAACATCAGTTAACCTGAAAATACCTTTCCTAACATAGACATTATATTTAGCTCACACGTTAGTTTGTCTGTACTAGTGTATTAGGCAGTAATGTCTGCGAACTAAACGATGCCCATTTGCAAACCAAAAAAGGCATTTTAAAGAATTATTGCACATATATCCGGCAACAACACAGTTGGTAATGTGTAGGGAGGGAATAGGTTTCGGTCGTAGACAGGCGGAAAAATCTATGCACAGAACAACTATGGAAGGGATCCTATTCACTAATTCTTAATACATGTACTTCAGCATATTACCAGCAAAATACAAAAGATTTACCTATTTTCACATACGTCTGGTGAAAGGGGTTCTAGGACAAAATGAATCCGCGATAAGTTTAAAACTTGACAAATAAACTGTCTTATGTCTCTGTACTGTTTGAATATTGTCTATCATCAAGTGGTGTGTATTCAGATCAGAAACTATTGGGCACCAGTAACACGAATAGCCAAGTAGTTTAAGCAGTGGTCATAAATTGTTTCTGTCTATTACTTCTGAATGCTTAACTACGTTAACAGGGCAGTTACGCATGTCAGTTTTGTAATAATGACAGAAATCTCATATAAATGATAATCTGCATGGTTACGTCAAGTTGTTATCGTCGCTACTCCTACCCGTATTAGGATATTGATCAAGTAGCAGTTCCAATGTTATAACGGACCTCTGTAATGGCTAGGGATAACATCTTCGTGGTCTTACATATTTTTCATTATCACATAATTCATTTAATTCCCATAATCCTGATTTACTATTGTAATATTGACTAGTTCTCCATAAACAATTCTCTAGATAACATACTTTGCGTGTGTGTGTGGACCAATGTTCGAAACCTTATTATTTTTTTTTGTTTGGTGTCAGGAATACGTACTCGGCTAGTGAAATAACTATCTAGGGTATACTGAAAATAGTTTCTTTTTATTAAGAAAGTATCCACGCTGCAGATGTCGGTTGTACCAAAGTCACCATCCAGTTCACTGGGAAATGTACCCGGAAAAGAAACCGCGTCAGAACCCACTGACCTTGAAGTATAAAAGTAGAACACTTCATGACGTATGAATTGCGTACGAGAAAATTTACACACCACTATTACCACGCCATTGAACTTAATTGATTGGCATAAAACCTATAAATAAATGAATGATACCTGAAGAAACTAAACAACACAAAATCTTTAGAATGCTTTTCTGACGAAGTTAATGGCGAAGTTAATTGCCCATATTATCAGCATTATTTTTTGTTTTAAATACTGTGGTAACCATTTTAGACCTAGCATCTTCAGCTGTTCAGCATGTGCATAAATAATATCAAGATTCAATACATTTAACACTTGTAGACTTTCTTTTAAAAATTTCGAAAATGTCAACCGTTTTTACCACCTCCCTTTTTTCTCTTGATGATACGGTGATAACTTTTACAACTAAAGCCAACGGAATGATCTGCATCGATGGGTTTTTTTAAATCCGATGCTCTCACGAGCTAACAAAAAATGCAAAAAAAACAGGGGCTCGGTGGTATACACATTGGCGCTCATGTAAAAAAAAAAGAACGAGGCGCCGCTAACTGGCAAAATTACTCTGTTCGTGTAACCATAGAAATGGAATTTATCACAAAGTTTGTATTCACGAGTCTTTAAACCTCATTCCAATCTTTATATATTTCTATGGTTTATAATGTTAAATTTAAAACAAATTTAGGACATAGTTGTTTTTAAGGAATCATTTCTTAAGAAAATTTGAAAGCCTCTATACGTGCTTTTAGAACTATAAGTAGCTAAGTACGATATTGTAAAAGCTGTGTCTCTAATAGGGATATCAATCTTAAATGGTTAAATTCCTTTCAATATAGATACAACGATTTGAAAATTCCATCTATCTGTACAACTCCTCGAGAAGTCCAAAATGATGGGCTTGTTTTAGATTCGATATAATCCAAGCGCGTGATTATCAAGCGTGTGATATTTTGATTATTAGCATAGATTAAAGGGGGAATTTCATATTTTCTATAAAAAAAGTCGAAAGATATTTCTTTCTATGTATTTAGATCAATAGGTTGTCAACTCACTATTATACAATCATAGGCATTGTTTTCCACACTTAAAAATCTTTCACATCGTAAATAATAACACAATTACCTCCCTTGTTTAATATCCCCCCCCCCCATGCAATAGCCATCTTCAACTGTTTAAATTTGAATTTGAAAATGATATTTTTGCCAGTTTCTCAACTGGCAATAGTGAATTATAGGATTATATTAACAAGGTAGGACTGTTTAATATATATTTTTTTAAAAAAAATAACTTAAAAATATGAAATTGCAGCTTTAAAGGGCCAATCCCGATAACTTTTTGGGGAATAAAACTGCTTAATTTTGTGTTAAAATCCCTTAAAACCCATTACCTAAGGCCGACCAACTAACATGATAGTTGTGATACGCTTGTAAATAACTTAAACCTGACAGTCTTCATCTGGAAATGGAGACCGTTGTATTATACAGTATCTGGATAAAACCAGACTTTTTTCTATAAAAATAATATGTAGGTGGAATTTACCCTGTGTTACCAAGTACAGTACATGGGTCATTCACTGTATAGACCTATCAAGAAACGGGAATCGATTAACAGGTCACCCAATGAAAAAATTGACCCGAAATCTTAAAAGGGTTACGTGTCCGGATAAGCAGTGTTGACGTTCACATCCAAACGACTCAATATTTTGAGCTGAAATTTTGATACAAGGTAAATACACCACGCCTCTATATTTTGGTCCATAAATTTCATAAATACTCGGACTTTAATTTTTGAGACTCTGTTCTTATCGGGATTGTCCCTTTAAGTTGTGATGAATTTTGATATTTTTCGAAAAACGCAAATCACGCTAGTTTAAGTGACTATATCACAGCTGTCAATTACAGGCATACAGTGGCGGACTGGGTCTGGAAATATTGGTTGCCAAGAGACAACGGGGGCCAACCCAAAAATACATTTTTATCATTTAATTTTTAAAATGAGTTTCATATATCTATATATCTTTTAAAAAATACAAACACCTTTCAATTTCGAGTGACAAGAGGTCAGTGAATGGACCAACAATGCCGTGCACATAAATACATTACGCAGAAATCAATGGGCTCTGTATTTTTTGACAGTTGGTCAGTCTGGCGGAATAATAAACATGACAGTGAGCGAAAAATCCCGTGTGCACTGGGAGATATAAGATCTCATATTTTGGATGTCTAGAGTCGTCATGGAAGTAAGCAAAATAACACGACAAATATTACCCACCGAATTCCGTATTTAGCTATGGGATAAAAATAAAATAAAACCAAGAACGAACAATCCAAACCAATTCGAAGTCCTAAAAAATGTTATAAGCAAAATAGTTAGGCAAAGCAGTGTAATCAACAAATGGACTATTCATCGTGTACGAAATACACAACAAACAGTGGTAACAGGTGTCCGGAAGAGTAAGCTTAACCTGCCTAGCGCGCCACACCCGTCATAGCTGCATCCAAACCACTAGGCAAAATGTCGGTAAAATAGCGTGATTGGCCAATGGACTATCGGTATGCAAAATGCACGTGATGAACATTGTTAACGGTGTAGTAGACATAATCAGAGAAATAGTAAATAGGATATGCGTCAATTAAATATTTCTGTTTAAGAAAGAATGTGTGTCACATCAGGTTGATACGTTTTATAACAGGCATAGCCGATAAAAGGAAATAACATCCAAAGATGTGTAATAAGAAATCATCACCCATCTCCACAGTTCCGTGCAAAAAAAGCCTTAAGCTCGTCGTAACAGACCGTTTCATTAGCTAATCCCTCACATCATTCAGAACACGTCAATGATGACAACTCTTCCAGATCGCATTGTAGTAATGACTAGTAAAATGAAATTTTGAACTATAAAAACGAAACGAAGAAGGGTCTGTGTTTTAATCAGATTGTTCTAAATAGTACTCTATCTAACCCCAATAATCAGTGCTTCTGCCAATAACGACTAATAAAGTGTACTTGGTGCCTAACTATATCGAGCTGGGTGATTTTTACCGTGATAATTCCTGATCCTGATCTGTAATCGAAGGCAAAAGACAAGGTAAGACATTTCAAAAGTTTTATTGGTATCAACCACCCCCAGCAATTGCCTTTCTTGTGTATATTCCATCAAATATATTCCGTATTCGTGAGAGCGGTCTCGATCTAAACAGGAATCACGGTTGCTAAATGAACACGGCATTGATTCACTATCCTGGATATCCCAAGTTCGATCCCAGTGTTGGTGAAGGTGTCAATGGTGGATGCCAGACGGATGGACTGGCAAGGAACAGTATCTAATCATTCGGTTGGGGCGAAGCAAATGGTACACGTTCGCAAACAGTTGGAATTCGATTGGACGGAAACGACGCGGTCCGAGCAAAATGTCCTTCGTGGAAAACTGCATAGCGTATACCCGCCTTGATTAGTCCCATATGACGTTAAATCCCATTTCATATTATATTATTTTTGAATGAGACAGTGCAACACTGCTTGTAATGTCATAACTTGAAGTCGAATGCATTTAAATTTGGTGAAAAATATAGACAAAATGACAAAATAGTATTTTGGGCATTCACAATGATCTGTTCGGTTTATAGTCTTGAAGCTTTCAAGTATATGTTTCTGTGCGCATTATGTTGGCATTCTGCTGTGCGAAATTATTTGTCACATGGATACAATCCATCAGCACTTATGAACATTGTAAACCGACTGAAAAGACACTCATTAAATTAGCAATGTTTGACGTCTTGGTGTAAAAGACATATTACAAATTCTAAATTGCCTGCATTTGAGGATGTCTTGACGGGCACAAGATTATGAAGACAATTCGGGCGATGAAAATAGTTAATTTAACACTTTGTTTTTCTGCCATAGTATCATCTACGCTAAACCCAGACAATTAACTGTGAATACTCTCTCGCCTTCCTGATTAATAAAGTCAGACTAAAAGAACTAATTGATTTATTTGATCATGGAAATGGTAATACGACATTTTGTTTAGCTTTTCCAGAAGCCTCTATAGTTACGCTTACTACCTAAACGTAAAGGATAGGATAGGTCTACGATTTTATATGATTTTGATTGTCACGTCTTATTCTTGCTTAGAGATGTGGGCTATTAGCTCGTTGATAGAAAGAGTAAACCAAATTGATGTGGGCCAATTAGATTTAGTCCAGTAAATTGTTATTCCTAAAGACCATTATTGGTAATGGATGCGATCAGTATAGATGTGGCTGAACTACGGTGTTCGTATCTTTATGCTCCAACTTTCAACAGTTAACACCGAGATTTTAATCTATACACAATAATCTAAAAAAAAAGCAATCAAATCGGTATTATTCTATACAATTAATTGTTTTTTCTATATAGATTTATTTACGCCTAAATAAGAGACTAACCTATTTATTCAACTATAAGATTAGAGTTCCGCTATATCATTTATGGACATTTAAATAGGACATGTCCAGGATCCCCCGAAACTGGTCGCATAATTTTTCTGATAAAGTACACCCAATCTTGCATTGGAGTTCCTGCTGATATGTAATACAATAGGCTTTATTTTTGTCCCATGAAAGGTACTCTGGTTAATATATTGCAATGGTTAAACAAATGATTAACAATAAGAAATAGGCTAAGTAGGTATTTTGCAAGATTCGAGTTTCTTGTAGTAACTCACAGACATTTTCTGCAACTATCAATTGCTGAAAGTAGTGTCCCGTCATCTCCTGCACAGATTAGTCCAATTTAATAGAACAATGTTCACGTAAAACGGTGTCCATACGAAAAACAAAAATGGTAATTGTCTCGCCCTAATAGTTGCCACATCTATACTGAAAATAAATAAACGTCAAAATAGCTTAAAATCACGTACTTGGAGCAAGGTGTGTTTTTCTACTATGGAGAGGGGAGGCATATTTTATATGTACACGTATACAATAGATTAGTGTAGTCCAATATAATATATATAGAGAGGATTCGGGCGCCAAAATCTTCTGATGAGAGCAAATACAATGATACAGCAACAGGGTATTAGATGGCAGTAAATCAAGCGAAGATTAAATTACTGGATTATATCTTCCACCGGTATTCCCATCTTTTACACTGCTCATTTGTTATTCTACGAGTAAAACTAATCAAGTGTTAGAAATGTTCACTTTTACATAAACGACAAGACAATGATGATTTGTGAGTGCTTGCCAGTTTCCTTCAAGTTGTGATTTATTCACGAGTGGACGCCATGACATCACAGGCATCTGGCAACATAGTACCGGAGATCTCAGTTAGCTAAATACATAAATCGCCACGTAAGCCAGAGTCGTAGCCAACTACGAAAACGCACCAACGATCTATAGTCTCCACACATTAGAAGAAGAAAGGTCAAAATATTGAAATTTTCTCTGGGACATTATTCTCTTTTTCTTTGTTTTATTTTTTGTCTAAAAAGACATACATTGCACAGCGGTTCAGTTTTTATTCAATTCACTAATTTTGTATGTGGCTTTATATTCTTTAATAAGTAGATCACTTTTTGAGTGTTAATTTTTGCGTTCGTGTGAAACTATTTACATTTGACACTACATCCCTACAGAGATTTCACGTACATGTACATTTCTTTCAAAATGTTAATGCTCTCAAAATGATATACAGTGAACCCTTTGTAATTTCAGAATAATCAAAGTTTATATTATATAAACTAGATATATTCATCAGACCATTAAATGCACTAAATGAAGCCGAAATCTCAAAATGTTCAAGGAGGAGCATCTATTGACAAAGTTGCTCTGATAATCGTGCCTATAAGTACCTCTTAAAAGTATTCCTAACAATGTTACTGACCCTAGCTTTAAACGCATGTAAGATGGTAGACCAGAACGTAAAAATGGACAATCGAGACTTCGTTTACTATCGTACCCACCTCGCCATCGGCATGTAATGTCGATCGATGCTGCCTAAAAAGGAATCTGTAAATTTGGAAAGGTTTAATAATTCGTTTTCGCCACTCAAATATATCGTGTTACCCAGAAAAATGATATAAACTGTTTAATGTGGAGTAATTCAAATTATTGTACCTATATCGTTAACATAGGTCGTACAATTGTTTGACAACTAAAAGTTACAATTCGGGCAAAATAGGCAGGTGCGAGAATGAATGTGTGAAAACTGCGATTACGAAATAAGAATGACGTATAGACATTAAAGACTTTATACTGTTTAAACTATTCAACTTTAAATAGTGTACTCCTATTGTTTTTCTGTGTCACTTGATATACATGTATTACAAAATGATTATCAAGAATAAAATTACAGCCATCTTTGCACAGCATTACCATTTTGATATTAATTTTAATTTATATTTTTTTTCTACCTCTCTGATCCATATCTTTTCATATCTTCACGATCGGTAATTCGGGGTATGCAAATTAACATGTGTTGTGGAATAAGTGTATATGCTTCGATTAATTGCGGAAATTGACAGTGATGTTTTTTCACAGGTTGCTTTAATCAGATGTCAATCGAAACTTGAATACCAATAAATATCAGCATATACTTAAGGAAATACAGGAAAATAATAAAGAAATTTTCAGGAAATGAAAAGGGCGGAATTATCATTGCAGGACAGTATTTTAATCAAACTTTTCAAAGAGTGCAGTAAAACATACTCAGTGATTTTTTTTCATCACCACTGTTTTATGGTATGAAGTTTGTGAGGCGTAAAATTACAATAATTGGGTTATCTTGCTTTTAAAACCGCACCAACAACTACGTAGTAACAGAAAGTCTCTGATAAATCCATAATTTGATTATACACCAGCCTGCTTCAGATCGATTCATGTCGGTTTTTAATGAAAGAATATGTTACAGAAAACGATTTCCACAATCTGAAATAGTAAAACAAACGTTCATGGCGACATGTACAAATGTGAAATGAATGAAGGGGCTTTAAAGGATCGCTCGTGAAATAATGCGAACAACTGCGGACTTACACAAATTAAGTTGGGATTAGTCGTGGGAATTTTTTGAAGGCAACTGATTAACCAGTCGTTGGGTCTGACGCCCAGGGACGAATCTCGAGGGAATAGGTGAACAGCTTAAAAGTAACATGTTTCTATTGCCATAGTTGGGTCAGTGACAGCGAATAACAACACATTAATGTCTTATAGTAAATCCTTATAGTAACTTGCAATATCAAGACAGTTTCATTATCATGCTGTGTTTCAAAATGCTGATTTGTTGGGCTTCCTAGTACAAAGCCGTGCATTATCTGCTATATCTATCAGAGAAATTCCTGAAATGACCCAAAAGCATGTACTTTCTCTGGAAGGGAATCAGGGGCATTAGGGATAGGGGGATTAAAGAAAGTTGTCTACCCACGAGTGTGAGAAAGTTTGTGAATACTTAAGCATATTGTGTTACATGTGTGATTTTTACTTTATTATTCAGTTTTCCCTCTCTCAAATACTTTACATTCTCGGTATTGCCCGCCAGCGTCTTCATTTCTTTACAAAGATGTGATGCAAGTTGTTTAAAGCAGTGTGGTATCTGCCCGTCTTACCAAGTTAAAATAACCAACAAATATCCTACATTTGGTTGTACATATTATATCATAATTAAACCATTCTTCATCTTTGTATTTACCCACTTTTATAATGGATTATAAAATGACTATAATATAAAAACAACTGATATCAAAAAGCGTATTGGTGTTTATTTAACTAGAAATAAATTATGGGAATTTCTTTCAAAAAAAATTCCCTTTGCTGCATTATCGATAAATCAATGTTAGATTGACTTCAAAGGGTGTGTTTGGTTGTTTTCTGCGCTTGTTGACGAATTTAATATTTTCCACTTCAGCATTTTTTTTATCCTGATATAATTTTGTAAGTCATCGAAAATTGGTGAATGCGTAATTAAATTGACGCTCGATGCGAATTCTTTGTTTAATCGGTGGTTACCAGACAAGACACGCCTACGTGTTACAAGAAATGGATAAGGACTAATCAGGGGCCATATAATCCTCCATTTAAAGTTTTATCAAGATCGGATACAAATTGTGACTTCTAGAGGGTCCGCAAACTTGCTATTACATATTTTAACACTATTTGTATCCCACCATGATACAGGTAGCAGCCATTTTGCCGGGCAGTATTGGTCCAATTTTCAGGAAATTAGAACTCTACCATGATTAGAATGTAACGGTGATTAAAATTTATTTAAACGTGTTTTTTAATCAGATAGCAATTGTGACCTTTAGCAGTTCCATTGGGTATAAAGCGATTCTTTTTTGTATTTACGGTCCGATATGCTCGAATATCGACAGGAACCAAAACCTTTGCGTTATAAACATACATTTCAAGATTCATCAAAATCGGATAAAACTTGTGACTTCTAGAGGGTCCACGCTCCACAACCTGGTATTACATAGTTTTACACTTTTTGCGTACAAGGAGGGGCCATTGGCCGGTGTTTTCGTTGGATTTGTACGAAATTCGAACTCAATCGACATCGGCGAGTAACGGTGATATGACATATAAACGGTTTTTAAAACGTGACGTTTCCAACAATCAGGGGCCACAATGCAGTAAGTTGCGATCCGATGCGCAATTATCGACAGGTGAATCGAGATCTTTGTAATATAAATTGAAAGGTTCGTCCAAATTGGATCAAAGTTGTGACCGATATATACTTATACACTATTACATAGGAAGGAACCGCCATTTTGTCCGGTAGTTTCCGTCCGATTTTCACGAAATCCAAATTGGATAAAAAGATTGTGTACTCTATAGATAGGCAACATGCTAAAACGCGATTTTTCGTACAATTAGGGGCCATTATCCAGTATCTGCACCTACATCGAAATGTACTCGATTGTCAAGTACCACTGTTATATGATAAACAAAGTCTCGATCACCCATTTTAACATTAATTATCAAAAGGTGCGAGTGTCCTAATCCATTCAATATCTAGCCATCTGATACTCTAGAGGGTTGATTATGGGCTTGAAATGTGAATAATGGGCTTGAAATATAATAACTTATATAACATTTGAATTCAGAATAAAAACCTACAAATAGGCAGATTTAGTTAAAATAATGCTTCTTTATCATGCAACATTACCGAGGTTACTAAACTAGCTTTCTATGTTTTTCTTACTGGATTACTGAGCATGGCAACGCATTTACGGCCACATATCTGAGCTCAGCGTTACATCCGAATTTACAAACTGATCCCGCAGTGAATATTCGCTTGGCCGCTACAATCACTGATAAGCATGACATCGACGAGGCTTAATGAGTATGGCATATTCACTTTTTGTAGTACTACTCCTTCTTTTATAGGACTTCTTCTTGTTGTGTTCTTGTGATCGTAAAATAATACCACAGTATTTAAAGTATAAGAACTTTATTGCCGGCTGAGTGGTTTCCCAGGTCCCTTGTTCTCAACGGGTATAATGGCTGCTTGAATGTCTGGGTGAGTTCTAATGGGGCCCGGTCTACACTCGAATTTATACCCCCATCCCTGCACGTCCAAGACTCCGCCTTGACGTCAACCTCCACTCCAAATGCGTGAGGTCAAAACCCGCCCTTACATGGTTATATCAATTTACTCTCGAAATTGTGCATGAGATATCTGTTATCATGTTGTTGCCATATAGAAGCAGCCATGCTCTGCCTCTATAACCCTTTTTTATGTAACAATATGACAACCAAACGTTAGTTGATTTCAGTACACACCTGCATATATGTGAATATGTTTAGAAACATCAAACTATATCTTATCCCCTCATTCCTCGTCTATAATCTTTAAAAAACAATGCCACCACGACTATATTGCTACATTTTTTACTCCGACAAATTAAATTCTCAAACATTTTTTGAGGTAAAAGAAAAATAAATAAAGACGTTTGAAGTATTTGTCGTTAAAAAATATTTCCTATTTACTGTAAATGGGTATTAAAATGAGTAAAATGCATCATTTTGCCCGAAGCAGTTAGGTGTTAAATAAACATTGCCAATCTGTTTCACAGAGAATTACTTACGAATTATCTCTGTAACGGATGCCTGTCCAAAACACGTGCGTTGACTGCACGCCTCGTAGCCATTGGCTCAACGGCTCGTGCAATGTTTACTTAACACCTAACTGCGTCGGGCAAAATGATGCATTTTACACATTTTAATACCCATTTACACTAAATAGGAAATATTTTTTTAACTACAAATACTTCAAACGTCTTTATTTATTTTTCTTTTACCTCAAAAAAAAATGTTTGAGAATTTAATTTATCGGAGTAAAAAAGTTAATATGCCGTACTCATTAAGCCTCGTCGATGTCATGCTTATCAGTGATTGTAGCGGCCAAGCGAATATTCACTGCGGGATCAGTTTGAAACATTGCACGAGCCGTTGAGCCAATGACTACTAGGCGTGCGTGCTTTGGACAGGCATCCGTGACAGAGATAATTCGTAAGTAATTCTCTATGAATCAGATTGCCGAATTTATGCTAATCAATGTTGGACAGATGATCTTGCCGATCTGTTCTTATATTTTAAAATGAATTTTAGCGGTGGGAATGTGCTTTTTACAATTTTGGGTCATTTCTGAGCAAAGTGTACGGGTTCATTTCTAGTCTGGACAGAAAAAAACGTTTACTCGAATATTATCACAGACTGCCTGTAATAATCGAATTAGAACTACATATAATAAAATCATCCCTGGCATCTATACTTGAACACGGGATCGTGCATCGCATAGCAAAACAGCAGGACGTTAAACCCTATTTCATTACATTTCATTTCATGCATCACATTGTCTTATTAGATAAAGAGATCCAGACAAAATCCCAAGAATGATTTTACCACATTAACTACCGGTATTAGAAAATGACTGAATATGCAATTAAACAAGCGAATTGTTGAAATACAATTGACCCATGTTACTCCCTGACCTGATTTGTGGTTGGGTGGCATTCAGTCAACTGGCGCGGTTTCGATTCCCCGGTTGTAAGTGACAGGGAATAGGGTCGTCTGTCCAGCAAAATGGGTTTTCTCCGGGTCCTCGGGTTTCCTCGCACTGCTAAAGACCCGTACGAATTATTGGCATAAAATTGAACCATTTAGTCCTGAAATGACCTAGTTTCTGTCGAGTGGATGTTAAACACCATCTCTCCCTCTCTCTCTCGCTTTCTCTCTCGTGTGTATGAACAGCAAAATCATCTACTCGGTCTAAGGGAGAATATTATAAGGAATGTTCATCATTAAATCCCACCAATCGTCTATTAAAAGCAATTCTCTCTATGTCTCTTTTCTTCATTTTTGTTGATTTTTTGGATCTAGAATGAAAGGGGAGGCTTTAAATTAACACTTTCTGCTAGATTTTGGTAAATATTCATGGAAGGATGACAGAGCTATCGGGTTGGTTACAGTTACGGTAATACTATGAATAGTGTGCGTGTTTTAGAATGCTCTTTCGAGTTTGTTGATCTCAAAATTTTAGTGGTGAACCTTTTGGTGCAAAGAAATAACCATGTTTTTCTCTGTCTGTAGTGAAAACCTACAGCCCAACGAAAATTTGGAGAAAAGTTAGAGCCGGGCAAAGAGGGCAATCTGTTTCACAGAGGTGTTACAAAGACTAATATTGATAGTTTTGTAAAAGATGACTGCTTTATCATGTGGCGGCATACCATAATTGGGTCGAATGGTGCCTTTTACTCATTTTACCTACCCATTTAAATTTTAAGAATAAGGAATATTTTTACCTACATATTAATTATTATACTTGAAACTCCTTTTCATTTATTTGTCTAATGCTTAAAAAAATGTAGAATTTAATTATCAGAATGAAGAAAGTCAATATTTCGGGCTCATATTAAAGTAACTCAATATCATCCAAAATCTTCGACAATGAAAACACGACTTATTTGTCAATTTAAATCAACACTGATGTTGTGATCTTACCGGGAAAAGATGGGCTTCTGATATCCACTATCTAAGATAACATTTTTAAAAATACCATTGGTACACGAATGGTGTACCATATAATGCGTTTCGGGCCATTTTTTAACGAGGGGCTTGGAGAATGGGGCTAGACGGTGACGCATATTCTTTTCTGGGGAGCAAACGTAATAATGTAGACTGGAATAGCCAGATGCTAATGATTGGCATGCGATTGGGACTTTGGCGTATTTCGGTGCGCTGAACATAACTGACTTCAAATTAGAGTAAAGAATGTAAACCAGTTTATATACATTCATATTGCATTATTATATGCGTTGTTACCCATTTGTGTCAATTTCTAGGTCGCAAATATTAGCGATTTAGCTCCGTTAAGTCGCATCGATGTCAACCGTATCAGTAACTGTGGGGGGGTTGGCGAATATTCACTGCTGATCAGCGTGGGCAAAAGGGCCAGAATTAACATTGAAAACATTAGAAAATTAATGGTGGTCTGCTTCCACGTGATTAAAAAAAATAGAGTTGGTTCCCTTAAACATAATTTTAACTAAACGGAAGTAGACTTGGTTTTCCAACAAAGGATGATTGCTTTGATTTAGAAACTTAGTCAATTGAGACTAGATTTTCTCGATGTAAATAAATCTCACATTTTAATTGGTTTTATTAGCTATATTTATTTTCATTTGGTTCAAAAATTTTCTTTTATTTTCAAAACCAGATGATGTATGTACAGACAAACAATAATAAATTACGATAGATTTTTCTTGAAGTGTGGAATGTTATATTAGCCAATCAGGTTGCACTATATTATTTTCTGCCAAGAATGGCGGCATCCCTGGCTTGTGCATGACAAATTAATCGACAAGTTGTTGTTTTACCGTTATTTTACGTGCATAACAGCAAAGTATTAACGGTCATCGGTGTGACACATCCGTGTCTTAACAGTAAAGTGAAACTTTTTTCAATGTTAACGAATTCTGAAGTCTTTAACTTTTCAGCTGTGGTCAGAAGAAGTCCCCGCGAATTTACTTCGATTTATAATATTTGTTTTCAATTTGAAATGCCATGTTTTGACTTTGCAAACTTCAAGTTTCAATAAATGGATAAATAACTATCACCATTGACTATAAATGCAAGTGATGAGATTTGTAATTTACTAAGACAACTGGAGTAGCCTATTAGTATATACTGTCCACTATCGATGGAACAGAGAAAGAATTAAGTTAAAATAATAATAATAGCACATTTTTTTTTTGTATGGATTTCAGGTCACGTGATTTTAGTGTAAAATCGGACAGCCAGTGGCTGAAATATAGCCAAGTTCAATCTACGATTCTGAATTACTTTTTATGTAAACATTGATGGACTAGTGGGCCTTGGGCCCACCTGACCAGGGCCCGCAAAAGTACACGCCAAAGGTGTGAACGTCCGAGAGGGTCTGGAGTGGTTCTCACCCCAGTAAAATTTGGAAAATTCACAATCGCAAAGTCATATTCCAAGGATTTCAGACCAAAGCTTCCCATTTTTTCTTTCTCCAGTCCTGTGTCCTGTCATCCCCTTTCTTTTCGTTTCCCCCTCTCTCCTTTCTTTCTCTTTTATTTTTCTTTATACAATACTAGGCTTAGGCCCACTTTTTTTAAAATGAGCTTAGGCTCACAGACTGTTGGGCCAAGTCCGGCACTGTATGTAAATATATTACTAGCAATTGTATTTGTATTGTAATAGTTTAATCAAATGTTAATCTCAGCAAAGATTCAGGCTCAAAAATTATCAAAATATAAGCGAAAATTACTGTTTCTTCACATGAGACGCTAGCGGGAAAATACCGCTCTGACGTCACGCGACCAGAAATTTTCCATTGCTACAACCCACTTCATTGGTGAATCCCTGCCTTAGTTTCCGGTGGATTTTAATATAGACCCTGCCAATCAAACTAAAGATAACATTTTTGGGATTACTACCGTCTTTGATACCCCGCGATCTGACAATTACAGCCGTAGGAAACAGGATTTATCTGTTTTGATGACTGAATTTTGCTAAATTTGACTAAATATAGCCTACTTTTTTTGTGGTATCATCCAGATTATAAATATTTGACATATTATCATTCAAATTATTACGATTTTAATAAATCTTTGCTGACAATAACATGCAGATTTCAGTTTTTAAATTGGTATTAGCGATTCTGAAGGGAAAATACCCATTATGACGTCACTCAGATGACTGAAAAGCTATTATTTTGGTACCATGCCACGAATTGACTGGTACATGTATAGAGCATTTGGATTACATTTTTGACGTTGATCTCGGATTTTAAAATTCCATAACTTTGGATCTTATTGGAATATTTTGATGAAATGAAAAAAAAATTGGGTAGCATTTTATGCATTTTTAATCTTATGTTTCACAAAAATTTTTTTAAAAAAATTTCTGTCATTTGAAACATTGACCTGAACCGGAACCCCCTATTTTTTTTTATTTATTTTTTTTAAAGCAAAGGCAATTGATACCCACACATACTTTTTAAATTAGTCATTATCTAGCTCAGCTTGAAATTTTATCTATTGCAGTTAAGTTGAAATGCCTCGTTTGACGAGAAATGTTCTTAATACAGAGAGTCCTGAGCCAACAAGACGTAGTTCTAGGGCATCCACTCAAGCGTCATCTACCAGCTCTCAAGCTACTCCACCACCAGCTCCCAGGTAGTTTAGATTCTTTTGTATTCACACATGATACATCAATCACAGTTTTTTTTTTAAATATTGAACTTCAATGTACGAATGCCAAAATTACCCACAGAGGTCTTTGGTATCTGACCATTTGGATCAAGACCTCTCAGACCAAAATAAAGACCAGCAACCACTCAGACAAACCAAAAGACCACTTGGACCAATTAATTTATATTGTAAGACCACTCGAACCAAAATTTATCTTTGCTACTCGAACTAACCAAAAGGATCACTTAAACCAATTAAATTATTGAGGCTTGACGTCAGTTTAAAAATAAAATACAGACAATATGTTAATTATTTTAAATCACAGTACAAATAGGAGAATAGTTTATATGTGAGTATACACACTTAACGTCTCCGTACAGCGTTACTAGATGTGCGCTGGGGGTAAGTACATGTTATTAGCAAATATTCTTCTTTATTACATCAGCACTTTAGATTGCTTCATCAATTTGATTAGCTTTAACACAGGTGAGTACAGATACATACGTATTAATTGCCACTCAGCTATTATTATTTTGTTAACCGAGGTTCTTTGCTTTATGATGAAAATATACCACGGGTAAGTTCAACAACACTTTATTATTTAAAAGTAAACAGACACAATTATTAATTTATTTAAATACATGTAACACCTTATTATTGATTCAAGATGTCATATTAAAACAAACACAATTATCATTTTATTAAAACAATATTTTATTATTCGTTAGAGTAGTTATATTAAAACACACACAATTATCATATTAAGATGACACTTTATTATTGGTCTGAGTGGTCTCTTTGTTTGATCCCTGAGTGGTCTTTTTATATGGTTGGGGTAGTCTTTTTGTTTGGTCCGAGTGGTTTATCAGTGGGTCTTACTGGTCTTTATCCGAGTGGTCATGGATTCAGGCCTTTCTGGTGTAAAAAAAGAGGTCCTATTGCCAGGAGTTAATATGTCGGGACCTGAGGCATGTCAAGGGTTGGGCATCATTTTGGTTTGAATTAAGAAAAAAATGTGTAGACTCAAAGTCAAATGTCTTAATGTGCAGCCCCAAAGCCTACACCTAGATAATTTAGAAAAATATATTGAAATTCACTAGGTAATCTCGAAATATTGAACTTCATTCAATTTTCGAATCCCCAAATTACCCTTAGAAGCCTTTTTGGTGTAAAAGGGACCGTATATTACCAGGGTTAAAATGTAGGGGCCTGAGACAATAAAGGCTTGGGCTTCGGTTTGGTTCATATGTTAGCTAAATTATGATTTAGACATTTATCCATATGACATGCCAAGCCTATAATCAACTCGTATGCTGCAGATGTAAACAGATTAAAATATGATTGCCATTTAATGGTCCAATTTTGAAATGTTGAAGCGAGGCTGAGCCTCGATTACCAACTGCCATTGCTACGGTAATAAACAATCTATGTCAAAATTTCAAACAGTGATGACGTCATGCACAATAAAGTAATTTGAATGAAATTTTCATTTTATTAACTTTGAATTATCTATTTTTGACCTGTTATAGCAAGAATGGCCAACTCTTTTTCTAAATAATGCATCTTTAAATGTAGGATATCTATATTGTTATCTTCAGGGGTAGAAGTAGAGGTAAAAGAGGAGCAACTGGGGATGCAGGTGATGGAGAAGAGAAACCAGTTGATAAACCAGAAACAGAGAAGTCAGGGAGAGGAAGAAGTCAATCTCGTAAAAAAGGTAATTCTTTTCGTTCATACTAAATTTTGGTAATCAAAATGACGTCAGCTACAACTTCTACAGTAATTGTGTCAAAATGTCTGTTCCCCTTCAAGCCAGGCGCAGACGGACAACTTTTTCGAGCAACTTTCAGGCAACAGTGAAATCGCTGGTCGTTGAAAGAAAAAATCGCTCGTCTGCGCCAATGGACAAGAGTTGCTTCTCGTTGCCAAATATCAAACATGTTTGATATTCGACAACAGAAAATCGCTCGTCGCCGAGAAATTGTTAATCTCTTGCTTCAAAATTGCTCGTCTACGGCGGTAGGCAACAACAGGCAACAATCAACTGGTTAACTGTCCAATCAGCGATTGGTCTACTGTCATGTGATACTTCAAGATGGCGTCGTCGGAACAGCTAACAGCATTAACATGGTCCGTGGAGATAGAATGTTGGTGGAAATTTTGGTCTGAGCGACCAGTCAGCGCACACGGGAGACCTGGAGTTGCCAGTTACTCGGAGTTGGCAGTAGTTGCCCATTGCAACAACAAGCGACGAAAAGTTGACCGTCTGCGCCAGGCTTTATGCAGATAGTGTTAAAGCATGTGATACTAAGGTTGTGGACCTTCTAGGTGTCACAATTTTTATTTGATTTTGATTAAACTTATTATATGTTGATTTCCCAAAGATCTAAGTTCCTTTTGATATTATTGTACGAAAATTGCCTTTTGTAGCTTGTTCACTGTCCATCTCTTGCAAAATGTTGGCATATCTTGCATGGCAACTGCTTGTTTTGATTCATCTTGATTCACATGTTCAAAACTCAAAAAATGATTGAAGCTGCATTTATTATTCACCCGCTAATGAAAACTCCCACATGAGTTCATTCATTGTTCTTATTGTTTTAAAAACTGTATATTTATTGATTTGGAATTGCTTTAATAAAGAAAAGTTCTGCATCAGAATATTCTAATTTTATGCATGGTTATATGTTGAATACATTAATATATTTTTGGTTTTAGTTGAAAATGTTGTGGATGAGCCAAAACCACGTGGTAAGAAAGAAATCCCTCAGACACCAAAGAGGGGAAGAAGTAAGACACCAGGTGGAAGAAAAGGTAAAGCAGCTAAGGTTGAAGATGTACAGGAACCAGAGGAAGCAGATGAAGTTGGAGATGTAAAAGAAGAGTTAGTTCTAGAGCCAGAACCAGTTGAAAAATCCAGAAGAGGCACCAAGGCCAAGGCACCTGTTGAAGACAGTCCACAGCCTCCTGTAACACCTTCCCCAACTGGTAGGGGTAGAAGAGGCAGGCCATCAAAAGGAGGGTCACCTGCAACAAGCACATCACCTGCTAAAACCTCCTCAAAGAGGGGTCGAAAGTCGGATGCTCAACCTGAAACAGACATTTCAGTACCTGAAGTGGTAGCACCTGTTACTAAAGCAGAAGAAGTTGTAGTTGTTAAAAAAGTTGAAGAAGTTGTAACTGTCACAAAAACAGACATTTCAGTACCTGAAGTGGTAGCACCTGTTACTAAAGCAGAAGAAGTTGTAGTTGTTAAAAAAGTTGAAGAAGTTGTAACTGTCACAAAAACTGAAGCAGTTGTAACTGTCACAAAAACTGAAGAAGTTGTAGCTGTCACAAAAGTTGAAGAAGAGTCTTCAGGTCCAGATATGTCAAAGACATCAACACCATCTGAATCTTCAGAAACACATCAGACTATATTACAGTCTGAGCAAAAAAAATCATCAAGTCCTGCAAAGAAACCAGATCTGCCCTTAACAGAGAAAGAACATATGCCACATCCTTTTGTAGAACCAATCACACCCGAATCAGAAACAGCTGAACCAGAACCAACTCTTCCTAGTCCAGCCATTGAAGATGTATCACCAATGGAGACGGAACCTGTTGTTCTTGTACCAGCCCCTGTACCAGCGACTACTGCTCAAGCTGATCAAACTCAATCTTCCGGTGGGACTAAAAGAAAACTGGAAGAAACAGATGGTGATGAAGTAGATGAACCCAGCTCTAAGCGACAAAATATTGTGAGTGAAGATCAGTCAAATGAAGCCATGCCAGCAATGACAACTGATGTTGAAATGTCTGAAGCTGCACCAATCAAACCAGATGTTAATACACTAATCAAACCAGATGACAGAACATCAGCTATACCAACACAATCAGAACCAGTTTCACAATCATCATCTCAAACATCAGAAGCTGAAGCGAAAATTGATGTTGAGGACTTCGTAATAATCTCTCATGCAGATGTTCCTCCAGCCAATAGTCAAGAGATTCAAAAATCACTTCCAAACTCTCAAGTTGAATCTACTGTCTCGGTTCCTGTAAAAACACCTGTAGCTCGAGTTTCCTCAGCTTCAGAAGTCAGTACATCTGAAGCAGAGGCAGCTCCTAGTCTTCCAGTGAAATCAGCTTCAACTGAAGTAGCCGTTTCTAGCCAGATGGACTTTCCTTCAATTGCGACTTCTCAAAATCCAATGGTAGAAGATGTATCACCTGTAGAAAGCAGCATGGATTCAAATATTGGCAGTTACGGGGATGACAAAGAAGCTGTAGCACCACAGGTAAAACTGATTATGACTTGTTTTAATATTAGATCATAAACTCAATGTATATACATTGTTGTAGTCCCATGCCGCTGAACAGAAGTTAATACTAACATTGCAGGTTACTTTTTATACGACCACATTTCAGGCGTATATTGTCAATGCTCATCTGCCAGGCGGGCATCCACAAGCTATAGTTAATATCCAATTGACTTTATAGATTACTGGTAATCAGTTTATAGTGTATTATAAATCTTCCATTACCAATCAAAGTAAAAATATGCGACAACTATTTTTGATTGTCCATTTATAATATTGATACAATTCTATGTACTACATGTACTTTTCAAATAACTCTGTGCAAATATTTACTTGATCAAATCATAATGCGATTTTTGCTACTATTAAAACTATTTTTATTCAGGCATCTGCCGCTGATTCTAACGTATCATCACAGAGTGCAGAAGTGGATATAAACACACGTCTAGAGCCTGTGACAGATTCCAATGCCAATGAAGCCATCCCCCAACAAACCAATTCATATAATTGTCAGCCTGTATCTCAAACAGTAGTCAGTCAATCAGAACCGGTTACCAGTAGTCAAGCGACAAGTAATGGAGTGAACAATACAACAAACCTTTCAACATCTCCTAAAAAGACAATCGATCACTTCGAGCCAAAGCTAACGCCAACCAGTGCATTTTTAAGTAACTACAGTAGCGATATCTTCCATAGACATTACTTGTCAAACCCTGCTCTAACCTCACCCGTAGATAAATCCCGCCAGTTTAGTCTCGTCTCGTATAACATACTAGCTGATTGTGCTATGAAAAAAGGTGATTACAGCTATACAGAAGAGAAATATTTAGATCAAACGTATAGACATAATCTATTAATTAGAGAACTCAAGTCATTAGATGGGGATATTGTTTGCCTTCAAGAAGTCAACCCTAATTATTTCAACACTTTATTAAAACCTGAAATGGAAGGGTAGGTATTTCTTCATATTTAGAATTGTTCTAAGTGCCAAATTGTCATGTCTACATATTTGCATGAGTTAGTATAAGTGATTATCAAGCCATTCATACAATTAAATTCATTAGATGAGATAAATAGCACAGTTCAGCAAATCTAGTGATCGTCTTGTATTTTTAATCCTGAATAATGATATTGTGCAAAAAATAGCAACATTTTGAGAAACTCAGATAGCACTTTACATCTTATTTTTGATCTAAAATGGTGTTAACCCCTAGAATCTTTGAAAAATGGTAAACTGTCCATGAGCCTAGATTAGGGAAACATTAATATGTGACACTAGTGCTGGATTCACTTCATTTGTGTAAATCTGGTTCAGATCAAAACAGTGAATTGGTAAAAAGTTCAATTTAAAAAATATGTTTCAAGAGTTTCTCTCAGCACAATCATTATTATCCACTATTAATGGACTTATATGTAAATAGACAAATATGGAAGTGTGGTCTTTTGTCTAACCAAACATCAGATTTATGGGGATCAGGTTTACTCTTTTACCGACACAAGCTCTTAATACTACTTATAACTTAAACTAAAAACATACTTATGGAAAAACAGCTACTGATTTATTTAGGCTATGTTTCAAAGAGTATTCTCTCAACGTTTTCGAAATGTCGCCTAAATAAATCAGTAGCTGTTTTTCCATAAGTATGTTTTTAGTTTATTTATCTGCCCAGTTACTAAATGCCTCTTAAAGAATACTTATAACTTGTTGTTCTGAGCTCACCAATTATGTGTTTTGTATGTGGATTATTTTTGAATAAATGACATTTATTAGATAAGAAACAAATAACAATATCCAGTTCTATGGATAACAACTATTGAGTTGATAATGGTTTGCAGTAAAAGATGAATGTATCAATTACAATGTCATTCAAATTAATATTTTCTAATGTATGTTTGCTTTTAGGTTGGGTTATATAGGATCTATGCATAAAAGATGTCAGGATTCATTTGATGAAGGAGAAGCTACATTTTATAAATCTAGCCGATTTTCTCTAGAGGAACAGAAAGGTTATTCTTTAAAAGATCTGGCTGATCGCGTAAGTATCTAGTTTAATATTTCCACAAGAAAACTAACAAATTTGCAGGATAGTTACATGTATTTTTTACCTTGTTTAGTTAAAGATTCTATACTAATTGAGGGTGAATATTATCAGTGCAGAATTTCGATGAAGATATGCCCTAGGCTATGCAACTTAACAGCCATTCAATTGTTAGTACTGATATCAATCCAGTAAAATTTTATGCATCGATGCATTGGGAAAAAACATCGATACTATCAATGCATCGATACAGAGGTAAATTTGACAGACCTTGTAACTTGCTAATGGATTGAAGATTCCTACACTCAAAACTCTGTTATAAATTCTGTAAGTGTGTCATTTAGTATCCACATTAATACTAGTGCATACCTTTCTTATATATTCGATAATTTTTATCCAATTTTATGAAGAAAATCCATGAATTATTTTTATTTTATAAAAAAAGCATGTCCATTAAAAAAACTCAGGGAATGTAATATAGGGACCCAAAATTTTTGCACTTTAAAAGGAGAAAGAAAATTGTCAACATGAGAAATAAAAGAAGCAAAATCTTTGATTAGCAATTATGCAAATCAAGTTACCTGCCTTGATTTACCCTTACGTGCCCAGTCTCGCAATTTTGCGAGAGGCCCAAAGTGACTGAGAATTCCCAATCTCGCAATTTTGCGAGAGGTAAAAATGGCCGAAAATTCCCGATCTCGCATTTTTGCGAGCGATGAAAGATGGCGGAGTATTCCCAATCTCGCATTTTTGCGAGCAATATACATGCCTCAGATCTTCGTTCCATGTAAAAAAGGCGTTCCGCATTGTAGTTTGACTCCACTTTGACTGCCTTCGCCTGTTCACGCGCTTTCCAATGATCTATAAATAACCCAGTGTTTCTACAGTACATTTATGAGTAAACACGTGATGAGGGGGGTTGGGATGGCCTAGTTGTCTAGAGTGCCGCGCTTCGACCTCTAGCTGGCCGGTCACCTCTGGCTTGCGGCTGTGGTTTCGAGCCCTAGTGTGAGCGTATGTGGCGTGGAGATAGGGACGCCTTCTCAACCTCGTGGGTTTCCTCCGGGCACTCCGGTTTCCTCCCACTGCTAAAGACCCCTACGCGCAAGCGAATTTTTGAAATAAAATTAAACCATATGTTAGTCCCGAAATGACCTAGTTTGTGTTGAGTGGAGTTAAACCCCATTTCTCTCTCTCTCTAAACACTTGATGAAGTTCTACTTTCGATTTGCTGCGATTTTAGATATCAGGGTGGCTAAAACATCAACTGAAGATGAAATCAGGGTAATGTTTATAGATAAAGGTTCAGGGGACTCAGATCTCGACACAAATGACGATGAATTTTAAATACGAACCAATTTTGGACAGCAGTGATCGTCAAAACCTGAGGACAATGACAATGTCAATGTACGTAGTATGGTCGGACTTAATCGCTTTATGGAGAAGACACCAGATAAACAAAGGTCCTACGATGCAGTTTGTACTATTCGAGTAAATAACAAGTACATGCCTTGAAAAAAGACCCAGGGTCTGTACAAAACTTGCGTGCCAAACATCCCGCTTTGCGATATTACTTTCTTTGAATTGACGTTTATCGATCATTCCAAAGTAGACTATAAAGGGACAATATGTACAGTATCTATTTCTATGGTAGGATATAAGTAAGACAATTTCATGCAAAAGTAGTTGATAAGTAATATTGCAAATACTTCACATTATTTTATGAAATTTCCAGAAAAAAAATGTTTAAAAGATAAAAATCGTCAAAATCTGGTGGTTTTCGTGAAAAAACACACCTTTTTCTCTAAAACATTTCACATGTTTGAAAATTAACAATTGTCAATGTATAGTTCAACCAATACGCTAGATACGTTTCAGTTATTCTAAAACTGTATCTCCAAAAATAATCAGTCACAGGCATTCAAAATGTTATAGCACATTATCATATTTTTAAAAAAAAATGGCGGGCAGGCTGGTGACTATCTTTAACAAAATGGCGGACCGCCTCAGTTGTTTTAGGGAAAATTTGATGGGCATGTAAGGGTTAAGACTGTCCAAAATTTGATTCGCAACATGTAATTCCAAGCCTATCGGTAAATCCTGCACGGATTGTTGTACAAAATATGAGCGACTACATTACGTACATCCCTAATAAAGTTGTGAATTTGTTTGTATCTCGTATCTAACCCCATTCTTGATTAAGATTTTTGGCTTTTTCAATACAATGTTTTATCAATTTTTACTCTGTATTTGTAATAAATTATTTTTGTATTTAAAGGAAGTATTAGCTGGTGGATTAAGTGATGAGGTACAAACAGCTGTAAGAAAGTATTTAGATAGAGCTGACGTCCTTCACTTATCTCGTCTCAGGTGTTTACATACAGGAAAGATCATCACTGTTGGGAATATTCATGTGGTGTGGAATAATTTTAAAAGTCCAGATGTTCAGTGTATTCAGGTACATGTAAAACTCTTCAGATTTAAATTAGACAGTAGTGTATACAGTACCCTATAAAACATTTATTGGTAGCAATCTAATCGGTCAGTGAGCTTCATTAAAATATAATACTATCTATCCTAAATGTCACGATTCAAAAATCCATAATTACACAATGACAACTCAGTGCAATGCAAATCATGAATATTGTTATGATAGTTATAGAAATTAACATGGTAACATTCAAGGACAGTTATTGTACCGTCTGCCACTTCTTAATGCATGTTTTAAACTCAACTGTCCTAACAAGTAAGAATTTGTGAATATTGCGACTGAGTGATGGAATGTATGGAAGTGGACTTCCACTTTCCATTGGTAGTGTTTTTCTTTTCTTTATACTATCTACTGAAAGAAAATCGGGTTCAGGCATGACATTGGCCTCAGAATATGATTATCTCTCTTACAAATGTGAATATAAAAGACTTTATAGACATTTTGCTTAGCCTCTTTTTATACGCCCACATTTTTATGTGGACGTATATTGTCGTCGCCCCTGTCCGTCCGTCCGTCCACATTTTTTTGTGAACAGTCTACAGGTCACAATTTTTATCCGATTTCAATTAAACTTAAAATATAGGTTTATCACCATAAGATCTCGGTTCCTTTCGATATTGGCATGTATCGGACTGTAACTTCATGGGTTATGGCCCCTGATTGTACGAAAAATCACGTTTTTTAGCTTGTGAACAGCGTAGAGGTCACAATTTTGAACCGATTTGGATGAAACTTGACATGTATGTTTATAACCCAAAGATCTTGGTTCCTTTCGATATTTGCGCCCATCGGATCGTAACTTCCTGAATTATGGCCCCTGATTGTCCGAAAAATCGCCCTTTTTAACTTGTGGTCCCTCTGGAGGTCACAATTGTTATCCGATTTAAAAAATCGTTTGATTATATCACCGTTGCATGGTTATGAAGGTTGAGTTCGAATTTCGTGAAAATCGGACCAAAATTGACGGACAAAATGGCCGCCGTTTGTACGCGAATAGTGTGAAAATATGTTATATCAAGGTTGTGGACCTTATAGAGGTCACAATTTTGAACCGATTTTGATGAAACTTGACATGTATGTTTATAACCCAAAGATCTTGGTTCCTTTCGATATTTGCGCCCATCGGATCGTAACTTCCTGAATTATGGCCCCTGATTGTCTGAAAAATTGCCCTTTTTAGCTTGTGGTCCCTCTGGAGTTCAAAATTGTTATCGGATTTAAAAAAACGTTTGATTATATCACCGTTCCATGGTTATGAAGGTTGAGTGTGAATTTCGTGAAAATCGGACCAAAATTGACGGACAAAATGGCCAACATTTGTAAGCGAATAGTGTGAAAATATGTTATATCAAGGTTGTGGACCTTATAGAGGTCACAGTTTTGAACCAATTTTGATGAAACTTGACATGTATGTTTATAACCCAAAGATCTTGGTTCCTTTCGATATTTGCACCCATCGGATCGTAACTTCCTGAATTATGGCCCCTGATTGTCCGAAAAATTGCCCTTTTTAGCTTGTGGTCCCTCTGGAGGTCAAAATTGTTATCGGATTTAAAAAAACGTTTGATTATATCACCGTTCCATGGTTATGAAGGTTGACCTGGAATTTCATGAAAATCGGACCAAAATTGACGGACAAAATGGCCGCCGTTTGTACGCGAATAGTGTGAAAATATGTTATATCAAGGTTGTGGACCTTATAGAGGTCACAATTTTGAACCAATTTTGATGAAACTTGACATGTATGTTTATTACCCAAAGATCTTGGTTCCTTTCGATATTTGCGCCCATCGGATCGTAACTTCCTCAATTATGGCCCCTGATTGTCCAAAAAATCGCCCTTTTTAGCTTGTGGTCCCTCTGGAGGTGAAAATTGTATCACGATTATATCACGATTCCATGGTTATGAAGGTTGAGTTTGAATTTGGGAAAATCGGACCAAAATTGACGGACAAAATGGCCGCCGTTTGTATGCGAATAGTGTGAAAATATGTTATATAAAGGTTGTGGACCTTATAGAGGTCACAATTTTGAACCAATTTTGATGAAACTTGACAGGTATGTTTATAACCCAAAGATCTTGGTTCCTTTCGATATTTGCACCCATTGGATCATAACTTCATGAATTATGTCCCCGGATTGTCCAAAAAATCGCTTTTGTTAGCTTTTGGTCCCTCTGGAGGTCAAAATTATTATCCGATTTAAAAAAACGTTTGACTATATCACCATTACATGGTAATGAAGAGAGAGTTTGAATTACGTGAAAATCGGACTAGAATTGACGGACAAACTGGCCGTCGTTTGTACACGAATAGTGTGAAAACATGTTATATCAAGGTTGTGGACCCTATAGAGGTCACAATTTTGAACCGATTTTGATGAAACTTGACATGTATGTTTATAACCCAAAGACCTTGGTTCCTTTCGATATTTGTGCCCATCGGGTCATTACTTCCTGAATTATGTCCCCTGATTGTACGAAAAATCACCCTTTTTAGCTTGTGGTCCCTCTGGAGGTCACAGTTATTATCTGATTTAAAAAAAAACGTTTGATTATAAAAACCAAACAAATTCTAATGATTTTCTGATAATTCCTTAATATGCGACAACTCTTGTTGACTGCCCGGACGATTTGGCTGCTGTGTGGGCGTATGTTTCGTTGCCTGGCAACCTATTTTTAATGTAATTTATGAAAGAGAGTTTCCATGTTACAGGCGACAGCACTATAACCAGCAGGAGACAATGGGTGATGTTGTATCTCCTTTGTTTTGATGTAATGACTAACTTTTTCTCTTTATTTTCACACACACCTAAATTCCCCACACAGTAATATTATATGGTGTTTTGAGTGGAATTTGATTATAATTTGTTTTAATAATAATAGTTGACTAATGTGTGACAATATATTGTAGATTGCCAGTGCCGTAAAGGAAATAGTTAGTAAAGCTGGTAATGATACATCACCATTCTTGTTCTGTGGAGATTTTAACAGTGAAATAACCAGCCCAGGATATCAACTAGCCAGGGATGGTTATCTATCAGATACCAACATACAAAAATTACAATCACTAGAAAACCTAGAAACAACTGATGGATCAGTAAGTAAAATAAATCTAATCATCAGTAAGAAGTCTGCTCTGTCTAATATTGATCAAGACATTTTTATGAATAAAAGTCTAAAAAAAACACAAACTTATATCTATGGATGAATTGATGGAAAATGTGGAAATTTAATTACTAATAAACATTCTTAAGCTTGAAGGTTAAAATAAAATATTATTTTCTTTTAGAAATCTTTGTTGAATCATTTATGGAGAGCATTCCAGCACACAGCTTCAAATTTGAAGAGTGCTTACAGTACTGTCCAGGTAAGAAAAATAAACTGATTTTACAGATGGTTCCATAAATAAAATTTAGTGAAAATATAGTTCCAATTGCTGGTTTGATTGGACTGATAAATTACTGAGTGCAAGTTGAAACTTAGAGATAGATCTATAATAAGAGGCACAATTTCTTACAAGCATTTTGGATTTACACCAATAATCATATTCTATCTTATTCATCTTTATAATTTCAGGGTCAAGAACCAACTCTCACATCATTTACAGCCTCTATGCATTCTGCTGTAGATTATATTTTCTACAATGGCAATAGTTTAAATGTAGATGGGGTCTTACAAGTGGTACATGAACAAGTGATTGAAAAGACATGTGGCATGCCCACTGCTCAGTTCCCTTCAGATCATGTCTCATTAAAAGCTGTGTTCAATTTCAAGGAATAAGTAAAGGTATATAGATCTCATATTATAATGTACAGAAAATAAATGAAATGAATTGAATTGGGGTTTAACATGCTATTGTTCTGCTCCTAAACTGGGCTAACAATGACAGCGATATGCCATGCAGTGTGCTATGAGGGAAATTTTGTCAGGACAGCGGCGCTACAGCCTACTTTTATATCGAATTCCAACTGCCAAGGGATCTTTTACATGCATTCCAACGTGTACACAGGACCTTGTTTTTTTGCACCCTGCG
This sequence comes from Patella caerulea, assembly GCA_036850965.1. NCBI lineage: Eukaryota > Metazoa > Mollusca > Gastropoda > Patellidae > Patella > Patella caerulea. The sequence goes on along the minus strand of JAZGQO010000014.1, from coordinate 12,885,664 downwards.
AACGACTAGACAGCTGTCTTGTCAGGCCCTCAGTCCAGCATCACTGACAAGGGGAAAATCACGACCAGAAATTAAAAGAACCCTTTGTTGAATCTTGTGAACATTCGAATGACAAAAGTTATGATTTGATCTTTATTAGATTAGTAAAACAAAGAAGTCTATTGAATTTCAACAATTTGTGTAAATTATTTCCATAGTTAATGCCCTTGTTTCAGTTTGTAGAACCTGGTGAACACTTTAACAATGAAAATTATAATCTGATCTGTATGAAATTGTCTTGCAAATGCCCCCAATTATCTTCAAAAGAATGAAATATACGAAAACCCTTGTTGATCACAAACGATTTAGTTGCTGATGGGCATATGTTTTCGAACCTGTCTTCAGATTTTACTGATTATTGTATTTTAAAGCATTATGTGATCTCTTTAATTTCAGGTTAATTAATACTTGAGGAACATTAAGAGTTGATGCTATGAGTTTCTACTGTAAGCAAAACTACTAGAAAAATTTCATTCATTCAAACCACCTATAAATAAACCATATTATCATCTTTTAATCACCAACACATAAAATGTGCAGTATATATTATATATAATATATTATAGAATATGTTAACATCTATTGTTTAGTTTTGTCTATTTTCAACTAAGTGGTGGCCACACTAACTGAAGCATTCGCCAGATTGTAGAATTCATTAACCAGTCACCACCCATCATCAATTCATATCAAGTCATGTGATTGTTTGAAGACATGGTTATTCATATGAAGTGACCGGTTATATTTGACTTATGAATTAATTGGTTGAAGCATTCGCCTAATGTGTTCACTCATTTGGCCAAATGAATTCTTTGTGGAATGATTCGGCCGAACAATTCAGCTAGTGTGTTCACCGCTTTAAACATTGTTAATTGATCCTAATTTTTTTATTTTGCTTTTTTTAATTGAATGTTAAAAGCTTTTTAGCAATAAGAATATTTTATGTGTATGACTTTGTTAATTGTTTCTGCATTGATTATAATTGTTTAATACATGTATCTTGTTTATGGTTCAATTATATTGCATATTTATGTTGTATACTGTTGTATTATTATATTAAAATATGCTTTTTAAATTTCACATAATTATGCCTAATACAGAAATTGTAAATAATTATTATTGTACAACAGTGAGTATCAATCGAAAATAAAATTGATTGGCAGGAGATGGATGGTACTTCTACTTATGATTATTTATGTGTGAAAAATGAAGATGATATTGGTGCTAGGGAAATTTGCAGAATCTCATGTAAATCAATGTGATTGGGTATGCTAGATATGTTTAGGTAGCATATTGTTGCTATCAGCGTGAGCTGTTCACCCTTTATCAAGTTTACTTACTGAAAGAATTGTTCTCAAGTTACTCCCACTTCTCGCAAGGTTAACAGAGTTGCATACCAAAATGATTATGGTGCCCCCAATTGAAAATGAAATATGACCAAGGACAGATTTCTGTGTTAATTTTGTACAACCACATTTCTTGTGGAGGGGTGTTGTCATCATCTTCATCAATCCACAAGTCCTTGTGTCCTCTCTTCAGAAAGTATTTACAGATCTTTTTGAAATTCTCAAGGATTATAAAGAACACTGCTATTCAAACTCAACTTGTAGAGTGTTATGCAAGGATTGATTGTTGGGTTACATGTATATCTTGTGCATGGAATTGAGTTCTTTGATTGAATTTTGATAAACCAATGTGTTCTTTTGTTGCACATGTCAACATTTGGCTTTTTTATAATATAATAAGAGGAATGATGTTCAGTATTCTGGGATAGATTTATGAAACAGTTGTCATGGTATATTTAATAACTCTGTCTGGTCTGTGCAGTGTATTAGGTGCCCATTAAAACAAGTGTGTCTGTAACGTTATTTGTCTGGTGATCCATATTTAGCACACACCATTAGTCACTTCCCCTTGGTGAGCTAAGTCTTAGTAAAATAGGCATGCATGTAGATATTGTGGTTGATAGTACCTAAATGACATTTTCATTATTTCTTTTGGGGTTAAGGTTTTTTTATCGTGCAGCATTTCTAGAAAGACTTACCATTAGCCGCCCAATTATGTAGATCCTTAGAGCACCTGAAGAACCCAGTCGATCTTAGGTTACAACTCATGTAATGTCTTGGCTGTACTTGTAATTTCCTTTTTATGGTTATATAAACAAGGTAAGGGGAGGATCCAGGAATTTTTGCAGTTGACAATACATGATGCCATCATCGTCTCTAAATTACGTAGACATGCAAACACACTGAACTTTTTAAAGAGAGAAATCTTACATCCTGTTTGATGTCAGTTTTTATGTGGACGTATATTGTCGTCGCCCCTGTCCGTCCAGAATTGTTTGTGAACAATCTACAGGTCACAATTTTTATCCGATTTCAATGAATCTTAAAATATAGGTTTATCACCCTAAGATCTCGGTTCCTTTCGATATTGGCATGTATCGGACTGTAACTTCATGGGTTATGGCCCCTGATTGTACGAAAAATCATGTTTTTTAGCTTGTGAACAGTGTAGAGGTCACAATTTTGAACCGATTTGGATGGAACTTGAAATGCATGTTTATAACCCAAAGATCTTGGTTCCTTTCGATATTTGCGCCAATCGGATTGTAACTTCCTGAATTATGGCCCCTGATTGTCCGAAAAATCGCCCTTTTTAGCTTGTGGTCCCTCTGTAGGTCAAAATTGTTATCCGATTTAAAAAAACGTTTGATTATATCACCGTTGCATGGTTATGAAGGCTGTTGTCGAATTTCGTGGCAATCGGACCAAAATTGACGGACAAAATGGCCGCCATTTGTACGCGAATAGTGTGAAAATATGTTATATCAAGGTTGTAGAGCTTATAGAGGTCACAATTTTGAACCGATTTTGATGAAACTTGACATGTATGTTTATAACCCAAAGATCTCGGTTCCTTGCGATATTTACGCCCATCGGATCGTAACTTCCTGAATTATGGCCCCTGATTGTCCGAAAAATTGCCCTTTTTAGCTTGTGGTCCCTCTGGAGGTCACAATTATTATCTGATTTAAAAAAAACGTTTGATTATAAAAACCAAACAAATTCTAATGATTTTCTGATAAATCTTTAATATGCGACAACTCTTGTTGACTGCCCGGACGATTTGGTTGCTGTGTGGGCGTATGTTTCGTTGCCTGGCAAACTATTTTTATTGTGAAGTAATAGGATCACACTGTGATTCCATTTCATTGATGCAAAGCATTAATTGTGATTTCACACAATCAATATTTCGCACTTTGAATGCCCATCCCATCCCACCATATAATAAAGGATAATATACACAACTGTTCCAGTTTTCTCCTGATGTGTTGTTTAAAATGTAGAGTATTAGAAATCAAAATTCTCGAGTCCCACATCAGTATTGACGTCGCTTAGACTCAACAGAAAATGTTCATCATGAACTCAATCAAGGTTACAACCTGATAAAGATAAACACCAAGTTTGAACATTCAAACTGAAGTATAAGTTATTGTGTCCCAAACTGTGGGTCAACAGCAAGACTATGGAAAACCCCCTTGTTAACAGCCTGCTGCTTTCTTTGGACAATTAATAATGATACAACACTCATCCAGTTATAGAAATTTTACATATTTATTATCAATTGATTGAATTTTTTAAAGATGCATTATGTAAGAGCTAAATCTGTCCATTGCATTTCTCTTTTTTGGCTTCAAATGTTATATAAATTATTGTTTAGAGTTTTATAATCAAGCCTGTAATCGTCAACTCTCGAGAACATTGGATGGCCAAGATTTAAATGGACAATTGAGTCTCTGTTGTGAAATACTTTTGCTACAATAATGAACGATCTACACTACATCCATGTTTTAACTTTGCGCAGAATAAATTAATTTTATCATTACCTATTATAGCAAGGCTGAGAACTATCTGTCTTGATTTAAATCTTACATAATGCATTGTGAGGTTATAATAACTATTGGTTTATTGGTAGTGACCAGTAAATTTCTAGATACATCCCATTTCGCAAATGGAATGCACAGAAAAGACTGTGCTTTGTGCTATCTGACCATACACACCTGGTAGTGGTTACCAGAAAAACTATTTGTAAACAATATTTCATAATACCTAAGCATGAAAAATATTTATTTGAGAAAGTACATGCTACACTTTAATGATTATAATCAGTTATATAATGCAGAATACTTGCTTTAGTCTTAATTAATTAATGAATATAGAACAATAAGGAAAACACACATTTCAGATAAAACATTACTATTGCAAACTATTTCTGAAAAATACTATTTAAAATATCATACGATAGTGAACAAAAGATAATAAGCAGTGTAAGGCCACACAAAAAATATATTCTGGTTCTCAGATACTGCCGTTTCAAATGGACAACCTGATACGTCTTTATTTTTAAAAAATAAGTCAATAATTTCTGGTTAGATCTATATGATAAGGCTAACTTCCAAGTTTGGTCAAAGTCATTTTCTTATCTGGAGAACATGTGCAATAAATACCATCAGTGTAGACTGGAATAAGTAGACGCTAGAGATTGCAATTTGCATATTTCGCCAAACATAACTGATTTGAAATTTTAGTAAAAACGGAAACCATTGAAGTAAATTAGTTTATATACATTCATGTTACATTATGTGTTGCGGCCCATTTGTGTCAATTTTTATATCCAAAATATTAGCAATATAGCTCCTTTAAAGATAGGTTGCCAGGCAACGAAACATACGCCCACAACAGCTAAGTCGTCCGGGCAGTCAACAAGGATTGTCGCATATTGTTTCTTTTAACACATGATAATCTTATTACGAGTAATAGCCCATTAAGTAATTATGAGAAATGATTAGAATAGTTTTGATGATTTGTCTCAAGGCCTTCGTCCACAAGATATTTCAAAGTGACCAAGTGCCATAACTCTGGCAGAAATTATCAGATATCACTGAAAATCAAATAGGATTCTTCATCTCATGACCCTAAACACTGTGTATAAATTTAAAGTCAATCGGATATTAACTTTAGCCTCTAGAGTGTTCACAAGATTTTTCAAAGTGATCAAGGGTCATAACTCTGGTAGTAATTATCGGATATTGCTGAAAATCAACAGGCTTCTTCGTATCATGACCTTAAACACTGTGTATAAATTTAAAGTCAATTGGATATTAACTTTAGTCTCTGGAGCGTTCACAAGATTTTTCAAAGTGATCAAGGGTCATAACTCTGGTAGTAATTATCGGATATTGCTGAAAATCAACAGGCTTCTTCGTATCATGACCTTAAACACTGTTTATAAATTTAAAGTCAATCGGATATTAACTGTAGCCTCTAGAGCGTTCACAGGAAATTGTCGACGATGGACAGACGGACCGACAGAAGGACGGACGGACGGGGGTGACGGCAATATACGACCACATTTCCATGTGGGCGTATAAAAATGAAAAACCAAGCTAGATTTTAACAAAATAAATACAAAACAAAACAAAAACACCCTCCTGCATCAATTCTATTAAAGGTATTGTCCAGGAACCAAGGTTTTTTTATGTGTGTGGCCTAGTTATATATTATTTTCATATGTATTTATGATGAAGATTTCCATTCTGTAAAGGAAAATTTTCAAATCGACGTTATTTTCCAATTATACCAAATAAACAGGGGTGGTTTTCATTGAGTCTCAGTATATTATAGATTAATTATAAGCAGAAGCATTTGAGCAGGACAGATGCCTCCTGGGCAGTTTTACTAGATCCCAGAGGTGCAAATTAAAAAAATAAGCTACGTAATTATGTTAAAAAATAAAACAATAAACAGATAAAATATTTATAAACATTTAAGCAAATACATGCAGATTATTTAATTTGAAATACTATAACAAAAAATATTTTTGAATGTACATGTATAAGGTGGTGGGTTTCGACTATTCGAAACAGGTTATCTGAAATTGATTTAACCATTTCTTTCTAAGAGATGCATTGCAGGATTCTTAAACTGTCTCTTATACATTTTATAGCAATTATTACAAAATCCCTCACTACTGGTATTGCCATAATTATTACAACTACTGACTTTACACAGTTTACTTACTTTTCTTGAACTCTCAACTCTTTGGATGCTTTCAAGAAATGACTGGCTCTGAGAAGGATTGGGAACAAAGCCGTATCCTTCTTGAACAGGAATTGAGGGTTGTTGACCAATATGTAAATTACTTGCTCCTACAATTGGTGCTGAGAGTGGATGATTCAGGTTATAGCAGTGAGTACACATTCCATTTAAGTTTGGGTTTGCATATCTACCACATGCCTCTACTATGCATGATGGTTCAGACCTTCTGATAAATGGTGAAGAATTTCGTTTTTCGACCAGTTGCTCTTCAACTGGGTAGATATTCCGTCTGGCAACTGGAGCACTGTTAACTTTTCTGGATGCTGGAAAAAAACAAGTCACTAAACTACAATACCGAAAGTTAAAAAACACTGAGTGAACCACTGATCAGTTAGTATCATATTGCATAAATATTTGTCACCTAAATTTATCTATAAACCAACTAACAAATCATATTTTAAAAAGATGACATAAACAGATATTTAATTTTCACTATACAGTTGCACAGAGGGCCCTTTATAGCAGTGGGAGAAACTTGAGAAATCTACAAATATACCATTAACATAAAGTCTCCAATTCAAATCTATAGATACAATGTGACTAATCCTAAAAATCCAACATCTTGAATAATACTTACGTGACCGATGCTTAAAGCAGCTAGAACAATAGCCACCAAATTCTGGTGCTCCATGGAATTTACAATTAACAGTTTTACAGCCTGAAAAAAAAACCCATAAAACCTTATTATTTGTAAAAGGTAATCATTTCAATAAAAAAAAATAAATCATAAAACGTCCATTGTGCATTTTTGCCATTAAAACAACTTTTACACAAAAATAGCAAAATATGTTTTATGGAAAAATATAAGATTATCTTCAATTAGCAGCCTCTACTTTCGAAATTGATTTTGCAAATTGCAAAGTTTAGTCTTACCTTCTGATTTTCCAGCTTGATTTTTACGTAACACATCTAAACAGGATTGACAGAGTTTATCTGGAGGAAAAACTAGATTATCGCACATCGGACTGGCACATTTTGTAGACGCATCGTCCATGCATGATACTTGTTTTGGTTCAACAATCGCATTAGTGGGGGTGCTAGATTCAACAATGTTTTCTTCCATATTACCCACATTCCTCCCAAACTCTTGCATGGAGGTAGTAGTGTGGTCTGTGTTCCTTGATACATTTTGTCTCTGCGTATTCATTTTCTTAGCATCTGCTTTATCAAAGCATTTAAAGCACATTTCAAAGGCATTCTTTTGTCGAATTCCTTCACAGCCTGGTGTGCTACAAATATGTTTACGGGAAATATGATGCCCGCTTGAAGCTGAATTACCAGTAGCTTCCATCATATCAAATTGTCTGCCAATCATTTCTTCAATCGGTTGCTGTGAATTGTTTGCTGCAGCAGGTTTCCCAGAACCAAATTCCACATAGCATTTACTACATTTGCCACTTTGCCCTGGTGAACCTTTACCTTTACATCCTTGTGTTATACATTCCTCAAGAATATTGTGCACTTTTCCTTTTCCTTGATTTGTTTGGTGTCTAGTTAACTCTATAGTGGTTGCGCCAGCGCCAAACAATTCAGTGTCGCTACTGGAAGATGAAACGTTACCAACATAGATGGGTGTCTCCATTTCGACACTTAGTCGCCTTTTTTCTTCAGTGTTTGAAGAATTCTGTATGTTTGGTGTGACTTGGTTATAGCATTCATGACAATAGGGTGAAGTGTCTGTGGAGGCATGGAATTTACAGCCTGGCCGCTGACATGTTTCAATCATCATAGTTGGATGTTCAAAACTTTGTGTAAGAGGATATGATGGTGGTGGGGCTGAGGGATCTTGGGGAATATAATACATTGAAGGTGGGCCTGCATTTTCTTCTGTGTACCGCTTTAAACATGTACTGCACATATTACCTGTGGCAGCAGAACCATACATTCTACAGCCTGGTGTGATACATTTTCTGTTCTGGAAATAATGCATTGTCTCTGGTGAAGGACTGCCATCACCAATACCATAGTAGCGGTTTTGACGGCTGCCTGAGTTAATACGTAGATTGGGAAAATTATTGCTTGGTACAGTTCTTGGTGTCTCATTGGACTGCATTAAGTTATTTACTTGGGAAGGTCTGGACTGAACAGCTTCCTGCCGAAATGGTGGTAATACTATTGGATTTGCTTCCTCTCTATTCAAAAATGTACGGTATTTTCGCTCACAATCTCGAAAGTAGTCATCAACCAAATTAAGGTCTTCTGATAATCGTTGTGAACCAATCTTAGCACTAGAAATGGGTATTGTATTTCCTCCAGAAGTGTGATCTATTTCAATAAGATTAAGGTATAGGCTAAGGAGATTTGCAACTTCTGGTTCTTCGTCACTGCTCAAAAATTTGAGTGGTAGTTGAGACAAGTCAGATTTGAGTAGAGGAAGAATTGGTTTGTGGGGGCTTGAAGCACTTTCTTTACATATGATCAAGGGACAAAAATGACTCAGACTAAAGCCTAATATTATTGGAAACTTGCAACAACTCTCTGATGGAACATTCAAGGGAAGATAAATACCACCAATATCATTTTCTTGTATACTCCTTCTCTCCCCAAATGTATGAATTTTCTCATCGGCCATTACAACTATAGGTCTTCGAAGGATATTTGCCATTACATAAATGTGTATTGGTTCAAGAAATAAATGAGGATTTCCAAAACTTGCATTCTCTTTAGATTTGGCGCTATCTACAATATACTGCCATTCCATATTCCAATTCTGAAAAAAAAATGTAAATAGGTCAATGCCAGTTTTTAAGACTGTGTATTTCATATTTTCTCCTACAATGCTTAATATGATTGAAACTAATGAAATATGAATTCCAACTGCAATGAAATACTTCTGCCCAAACTGATGCTAGACTGATTAGTAAATTTAGTTCAGTACAAGACAATTCAGCAAGTTATCCGAACTTACATATGCTACTAATTGCTCCATATTTTCAATAGTTCATAACTTCATAGAAATTACATAACGATTTTAATTTTAATAGGTTTAGTATTATTTATATGTATACATGTGTGCGTAGGTATGTATATATATATACTATTCAAAAAAAGTAGGGGATATTTGATTTTGGGGCATAATACTAAAATATGCAAATGACTACGAGAAAAGTCACTGTAGAACCTAACAGAAGAAACATTTCCAGTTACATGTGATGCCCAAACGCACCAATAGCTACCGCATGGAATGCAGGTGATGCTTGGGATCATCACAACGTCATGGCCGCCGTTTCATCTTCCAGGATGACAACGCAAGATGTCACAGGGCCAGGATTGTTACAGGTTACCTCCAATAACAGAACATCACCACATTACCTTGGCCAGCACTGAGTCCCGATCTCTCCCCCATCGAGCATGTCTGGGACATGCTTGGACAGAGGTTACGTCAACGTCAACGTCAACAACGTCCTGCCAATGTCCAAGAACTTGCTGCTGCGTTGCAACAGGAATGGGACAATCTGGACCAAAATGACCTTAGACGTCTCATTAGGAGTATGCCACGTCGGATCAATGCTTGTTTGGCAAACAGAGGAGGATTTACCCGTTACTGACTTTGTTGTGATGCTGTGGTAACTTTGCTGTTTGACCCCGGGTATCATTTTACCCTTATAATGGTCAGTCTGTGCCTTACTTAGTCTAACGAACATTTGGAATAAATCGATGAATGTGAACTTCATTTCATTTTGTCATTTGTTTCTTCGTCAGTTTCATTAGGTGACTTTAATAACACTTAAAAATCAAATATCCCCTACTTTTTTTGAATAGTATATATGTATGTATATTGTATGTATATATGTGTGTATGTGTATTTGTATATATGTATGTATATATAATTATTATTGTTATTATTTAAATACAAATATTATTAGCCCACTTTGAATGCATGTGCAATTGACTGATTGATTATAAACATAGCTATACTTATGTATTTTATTGTAAATAGTGTACATACTTCCTTTGTTTTATTAGTTTACATGTTATAATTTTGGGGAGAGGGATTATATAGGCTTTGCCTGTTTCCCAATCCTAACATTCAATAAAATATTGTTTAAAAAAAAAAAAAATTAATCCAAATAGGGCGATTTAAATCAAATCCTTTGGCTTTTGGAGGTTCTGGTTGATATATATATATATATATATTAAAGTAGATAAAGTACAAGTACTTCTTTGTTTACGGTAGATAAATAAATAAAAAATACGTCCAGGTAAAAAATTCATATATATATGTATATATAGAGTATCCTTGTCCCTGAATTAAGATATACTTCTTAATTGTAGCTCTATAAAAAGAACCATATGACATATATGTAGTTTTAAACAAAACTCTTAATCACTCTGATTTTAGACAATGCGCAACCTGGATTATAGATGCACATTAAACCAAAGGACTCACCTCTTCTGTAAACCGAATAAGATCAGACCATACTTGACTTTGTTTGTATCTGATGAATCGATATTTGAACAAATTGTTGGGGTCATTTACTAACGTGGTATGTAAGAGACGTCTTAATATTAAATCTGTATCTTGTATTCCCCATATATATGTTGATATAGCATGTAATAAACAATTACCATCCCCTGTAAAATAAAATACTTAATATTTAATTTCTTACAAAAGAGAAAAGCGATGGGGGCGATATTTTGGTAATATTCATACAACACAAATTAGGATAAGTCACCTTTTGGTGACTAACAAATAGTAAATGCTTATTGAACAGTTGGCTTGTACATCAAGATCTTTAGCAGAGGGATCCAGCCGCATTGGTTTTCTCCGGGTGTTCTGGTTTCTTCCCAATGCTAAAGACCCCTACATGCAAGCAAATTATTGAAATAAAATTAAACCATATGTTAGTCCCGCAAATGACCTAGTTTGCGTCATGTGGATGTTAAACCCCATTTCTCTCTCTCATCTCTCTCTTTAGCAGAGGGAGAAATCAGAAGAAGGTAGAGAAGACTCAGAAGGCTAAAATTATGTCTGTTGAAAATTCAAATGATCTATAGTAATGTTGTAAATGGTTGTACTCAATAGACAAAAATAAAATTGACGGATATCGCTTTAAATTTTCATTACAATTATATGACATGCTTACTTAATGTATTAAGAGGATACAATGACTGTGATATTTTACACCAGTTGATAACTTTAGACTGCTCAAGGTCTACTTTCATATCACTGTCAATCACAGCTTTTTCTATCATCACTCGAAACTCATTGGGCCAACTTCTTAAGCTTGGTAGAATGGTTGTAAAACAACTGAAGTTGACAATTGTTAAAAATCCTTTATAATCCACATTTTCCAGAATTTTCTTCTTTATCTTTTTCACTTTCTTGGAATTACTATCTTCTAATCTTTTAAATAATGGCTCCATTTTCTGGAATTAAAAACATTTTAAATATTATGATCATAAGCAATTTACATTTATATTAAGTAGGCACAATATTCCAGATTACCCTGCAAATGCAATAATAATAATAAATACGTCCACTTTTGTTGGGCCAAATCCAAAAAGTGGGCCCATAACACATAAAGATGATGGCTGGAATTTCAGACCATACTCGTACACAATTTAACCAAGTCATATTAGATAACATGCCAGTAAGAACGAGAAACTTCCCAAACCAAACATTTGTCTTTGCTTTTACTGTAGTCAAAATGGGCAAGAATTGGTCATATTCATATGGCCATATTATAATAACAATCAAAACAACCAACTGAATATTAATATGTTAGCTAATATGAGTCCAATTATAATGTAAAACCACATGCCATTAACCTACATCAGTTTCCATTTACTCAGTTTCCATTTACATCATCTGCACAGGATGTTGACTGTATTGTGAAATGTATTTATAATGCTGAACTATTTCTGGACTGATAATTCCTTTGAGATTTAACTTTCAATATAACAAGAGATTCTTAACCCTTCAAAGTGTGATCAGCAGCTACAAAATAGAATTTGTAAACACTCTGATGACTTCTGCTTAAACTTTTAAAACAAATTTTTTTCATAACCTTAAAGGACAGTTCTACCCTAACTAAAAGAAACGGTAGCATGATAGTCTATATCCAAAGCCACCATTTTTTAAAACTCATATCACATCAATTTTGATTCATTATAATTTATAGTTTTTTATGCCACATTGTTATTATCAATCTAAAATCATAGCCTTTTGGTATCTATAATGTGAGTTTAAAAAAAATGAAGATATATATGAGTACCAGTATACACGAGTTATGTCCCCTCAATATGAAGACCAAATAAGATTTAATTGTCAGACTGTGATTTGGAAAAAGTAAATATTCTGAAAAAGTGGTAGGTACCGGTATATTAAAAAAAAAACGATAATATAATCTTACATGAAGTATGTTGAAATAAAGGTGGATTTCGGTAAATTTTTGTATGAGTTATGTCCCGTGATTATGAATCGCAGTTTATGACCATTTGGCACAAAGAACAGTACCAGTAGCCTATATAATTGTCCAAGAATAATATTAAACATTGATTATAAATTACTGTGATAGCCTACTAATTATTGGGTTGATTTGAGTAAACGGTGCTAGCCCTTCAGAATATAAAAATTCCAATTAAATTTTATTTTAAAACTAAATCAACAGGCGTTAACCTTTATTAAGCTTTTATTATTAAGAAATTTAAACGGTGTTACTGTTAGCCTAGCACTTCAGACTTCAGTAGGGTACTTCGTTCAGCTCTTGGTTTAGTGATTAATGATTGCCATTTTACATATAATTTCAAAATTTGGTCACCTTACTTCAAATATTTATTGAAATTAATAACTGACTAACTATTAATTCCTATATACTTATTCCTGCCTATTGGACGTGGGTTATAATTTGACTAGGCCAAATATTTCTACCACCTTACTGAAACTTCATACAAACGGGAAAGTCCCGTAAATGGCGTAAACCGTATTTTATCCCAATCACTATCAGGATTGCCGTGAATCGCGTGTTTGAATTTGATTATTGAACTTAGAATTTTGAACCTTGAATAAAAAGGATAGAAAATAACCTATGTGACATTTTCTGATTATAAATTATACTCACAAAATAAATCAAATCTAACGACTGTTAAAATAATACATTCAGTTGACTTGCTTCAAAAGGGGAAAACCCTTTTGTCGCTAGACCAGGCGATTGGGTGGCAAGTGTTATGTCTTGATTGTCATGACGCTGCGAAGTTCAAACCAGATAAAATTACCAGGAAGTTAATTCTGACAAACATTAGGTCTTTGATTCTAATTGCATTGCTTATGCTGATTAAATTTGTGTTTAACGTATTACTGGTGTTTTCATGTTTTCAACACGTGACTTTGCGACATAATGATTAAAAGATTACAAGTAATTATACCTTCTATTACTGTCAAACAGAATGAAATGTTACGTTACTACAAGTGACTGGGTATTATAACCTAAAAGGTCCTCGACATTGACGTCATAACGTGACCTCTATGGTACATGCGCAGTTATGGGATTTCCACATTGAGCAATGTCAGTGATTCCAATGGTGAATAAACATTGAAAAAAAGCAACAATAGGATCGGATTTTTGTCGCACGAATTTAGTATTGCAACATTCACAGTAAAAGGTAATATATTATACAATGTTCTGTTCAAAACGACGACGATGTTCGCTGAAAGAAAAAATAACAGACGATATTGTGAAGATAACACGCCATAATTGATAATTATGTTAAAAAATAGGCTACCGCCAGTACCGGTACTTACAAAAGTTATATTATTACCATGTAACCATGGTTTCATGATCTGGACAGGGCATAGAGGCTAGTATTAGAGCGCCACGATTAGATCAGACGTGCTCGGCATCTAAACATTAAACTACATAGGAGAGATACACCAAATTAGCAGTATAGTGGATTAACGGAGAGTCACAGCCAAATGGACTCAGTATGAGTATGTATAAATACTCATCATACTGTGACTAATCCGCTAAAAAGCCACCAAACTTGGTGTGGGTGATAGTCGAGTAACGGGAGGCCACGATGTGACAGGTCTACCACCGAAACACTGATAAAGATGACATCTACCAATCCAGAAACGAGATGCCTATATGTCCGCATATGTTGTCTCTACAGATCAACAACCAAACTATACGTTTTTCAATAAGTAAAGGGAAGAACTTCCCACTAAACCTACTCCATGGCCTAAGGTCGCGACAGAAAAGATTGTCTTGTCTGTGCTATCACTTCTGTGGAAGCAGAGGTTGAAGAGGCAGGTAGTAGTAGACAGAGTATAACGATCAAATCAATCAAGATCCTTTGGCCTAGCCTGAACTCTAAATAAAATAGGGGCAGGTCAACTATCTCTGTGTCTCAAGATGGTATTAATTTGCCAGTACTATCAGTAGGTATTGCAAATAACAGTGAGTAGCCTAGTTCAGGTCTAAATGTAGATCTGATCATTGCGCTCACCCTCTACGTTCAGGGACTGTCCTATTGAATCCTTGTCGAAAATAAAATCGCTTCCCAGTGAATTTTATTGGGCAACTATTTACTGCTAAACGATTGTGTGTCAGTCCCTGTGAATGCATGAACAATGTACCTGAACAATTTAGGGAGAAAATATGGTTTTGCTTACTTTGCCAGAAACAGTATGAGCGACACAACACGCTTAAAAAAAAATAAGCCCCTGTCTTCTAACCATGAGTATTATATTTATTGCATAAATCAAGGTAGCACGATTTACCCAAACCACCCAAATCTACACAAATCCACCATTATTTCCACTTATAAAACAATAATTTATATTGATATTTATTAATATGCTGTTCTGTATGCCAAATTGTCAATTTTTAATTTACATTCATAATGGTGTGGTGTCAAATAGTTACTTTAGGAAATGTCTGTGATCAGACTATGGCCGCTGACAGTTCCTACCACTTGCTATAGCTGTGATATGAAAATACCGCTCATCTCAACCTCTGAATTATTATAAGTTTGTGTCAGATGTGATGAGAAATTGTTCCTTTTGCGAAAAATAAACATTGATGGTGAAAAATAGAAGGTAAGAGTTCAAAAATGGTCTGAGAACAGAGGTGGGAAAGAGTGATATATTACCAAATTTTCATATTGCAGCTATACACATGTGCCGACTGGTAGGAACTGTCAGTGGACATATAGTCCAATCAGAAATAGTTCTTAAAGGTATTAGGTGTCAAAATGCTGTGTTAAAATATTATTTCCAAGCAAGTTTGGAAGGTTTAACCAAATCCAAGATAATTTAAGTCATATCACAATGATTTATATTAATATGTGATATTCTAAACGTTCATTTTGACATTAGAATTGTAATGTTCTAGTTTGGAAGTTGTTCAAACACAAGGGACATAACTCATGTACTGTATTGCACAAAATTATTTTGTTTGGAAATTGCATTTTGAGGAAAATTTTTGAAATAGGAACATTACGATTTTAATGATATAAATCATTATTATATGAGTTGAAATTATGGTGGAATTGGGTGGATTTAAGAAAATTGTGCTACTACATAAATCATAAGACTATAATTAAATTTTCCAACAGGCAGGCATTTTCAGTTCAAGTTTAAAAACAGAAAACATACTACAATGTCTATGGTCGGCCACTGGAGTAATGCAGTGTAAGAGTGCATAAAGTCAGTGAAAAACAACAATTGATAAATTAAAAATACATGTATGTATTGTAAGATTAAGATAAAGAGCTGACCGTTCATGCTATAATAGTTAAAAAAAATAGATGATGCAAAATGAATGTATTTCAAATTTTATTCAAATTATTTTTTCTGAGTGAAGATATTACTATTAACCTTTGAAGATTTCCATTGTGATACATGTTTTCTTTTTTACTATTTAGACACAGTTGTTTATTAGGAGTATAAATTAAAAGGCCTACTATAGGCTTCCGGTTAAAACAATAAGATGAGCATGAAAATATTATCGACATAGCTAAAATGAACATCAATGATGCTACTATAAATAGTGTTGGCTTTATAAATTTAGATCATCGACATTATTTAGAAGTACTAGATATCTGAAACTGGTGGAGGAGTGACATAAACATAAATCAATTGTTCTGATATAACAGAAGTAGGACATGAAGCCACCTTTAATTTCTATAACACAGTAGGCTAGACTACATGTGCCGAAACCAATTATTTAGCATAGATGTATGTCTTGTTTGTTTACATTATAAGTTCAGACTAACTACTATTAAGGAAGCAGTCATCTACCCTAGGTACAAAGCTTAGTACATTTCTACTAATTTTTGTAGAAAAAATGCAAGAAATACTACAGGTAACAATAGAACACAATTGATCTACAATATAGAATAACCTGAATTAAATTAAGTGTAGGCCTACCGTACAACATCAGTTTTAGTAAGTTTCATAAAATCTGACCATTTTGAGTGTAAGTTTACATATTTTTTAACTTGTATTATTTCAGATGAATGCTGTGGTGATCATTGAGAATATATTATATGCTGTATTTACCATTATAGGATTAGTACTGTCTCCACTTACAGAATTAATATTTCGTTTCATTTATGGTAAGGGAGAAAGGATTTCTCCCATTAAAGATGAGTTGTTATTGGAAAGTGCCACAAGTTTAGCCAATAAGATAAGAACAAGAAAGGTGAGTGAACATTTTTTGTCAGCATCTTCATATCCATTTCAAAATATTTGCAGGATTTTTTAACAGCCAACAATACATCAGGCCTGTTTATATCCACATTTCATGTATTATTAATGAACTAGGAAGTGGAAACTAAGATGGAACAGCAATAATTGCCCTGTAAATGTAATTACTCTAGTGTTGTAGGGTACTTTTTCAGATAATTTCTCTCTTCTCAGGTAACTGCTGAACATGTTATGCAAGTTTTTATTGAAAGAGTGAAAGAAGTGAATCCCAAAGTAAATGCTGTGGTAGCTAATAGATATGAAGAGGCCTTAAAAGATGCAAAACAAGTTGACAGCTTGTTAGATAATTCCAGTATTCCAGAAGAATTTTCACAAGAAAAATGTCCATTTTTTGGTGTTCCATTGTCAGTAAAAGAAGCATTTGCTACAAAAGGTAATTTTAGTTCAATGCTTCACATACGAAATTTGTGATTGGTCAAGTGAAGTAAAAGATAACAGATAAAGAAAGTATCATTCTTAAATCAATATTACCGATACACTGTATATCATGTCCATCTCTTAGTATATCATGTCCATCTCTTACATGAAGATAATAACTAGCCAGTTATACTTCTAAAGATAGGTGTTTTATGTAAGAGCTAAATCTGCCTATTAAAATTATATAATTCATTTTTACAAGGAAATATATGTTACAACAATGTGCAAATTTTGTATTGGTAGTACATGTAGTTATTTTATACAGAGGATTTTGTAACCTGTATCTATGAATGGGGAAACTCTCAACATAATTGAGTTTGCAATGTGCCACATGTTCAGCAATGAACATTGAATAATTCTGTTTTTCTTTTTTTTTAGACATGCCTCATACATCAGGTCTCATTACTAGACAATATCGTATTGCTGACCATGATTCACCTTGTGTAGCTAATCTAAGGAAAGCAGGTTTTATACCTTTCGTTAGCACTAATATTAGTGAATTATGTATGTGGTATGAATCTGCTAATCATGTTTATGGTAGAACTAAAAATGCCTACAATACAAGCAGAATAGTTGGTGGCAGTTCAGGTTTGTTTGAAATTAATATAGAGGAAAACCATAAAAAATCTGAAGTACTGACATGTAAATTAATCATTCATAACATAAGTTATGGCCTTTTGAAGTTTATTTTAGTTTTTCTGTTACTTCATCTTATGCCAATAGAAACACACGTCCACTAACACTGACATCAAGGTATAATCTCATCTACTTGCAAGATGGTCACACCTTATTTTTAAGATGAAAACAGACCTTATGACTTCATTTCCATATAGGCGTGAATGATAACCCTGATAATGGCTTCTATTCTAACTGCAAAATAGAATTCAATGCATTCGTGGCCACCATTTTGTACAAACTAATACATAATGAAGTATGATTTATAATATGTCTTTTCAGTTAAACATACATTATGCAAGAGCTAAATCTGTCTATTGCAGGCCTTTCTTAATCTTTAGGCGTGAAATGTTAATAAAACCATAACCAAACAAGACCATAATCAACTCCTGATGGCATCGGACACTCAAGATTTTAACTAAATCAGAACAGTTTGCCATTTAAAAATTTAAATAAAAATGAGAAAGTGTGACCAAGTCTCGAAAGTACCAGGGCCCGGTTACAACTATGCACACACACACATCTTGTCAAAACTATCATCTATTTTTGGATTGTTATAGCAATAATGACAAACTCTTTATTGAATTCTTAACTGATTTATCTTTAAATCTTTGATTGAAATGAATATGATTTTTACAGGAGGTGAAGGGTGTATATTGTCAACAGGGGGTTCAGTGGCAGGTGTAGGATCTGATATAGGTGGCAGTATTAGAATGCCTGCTTTTTTTAATGGTGTATATGGCCATAGACCATCCAAAGGTATCTATAAATACAAGCTAGCTTGAATTTCCCCATTTATTATTGAAACAAGCCAATAAGAAATGAAATACTTCTCCTAACCATAACATAGACACTTTTTAAAGAAAAACACTTCTTGAACTGGATGATTTGTGCATAATTACCTATAATCGATTAATGTATTGTTACCTAAAATATTTTGTCAGTAATAAACTGTTTGCATACACAACATATACACACCTATGTTCTTTTTAGAAGTTTATTTTAAAGTTCTTTAGAAGTTTATTTCAAAGTTCTTTATTGGCTATCATTGAATGATAATCGATTCTGACAGACAAAAATTGATCATCTGTCACTGCGGGATTGTTTTTTTTTATTATTTGGTAAGTCTTTAGACATTGACCTATAATCTCCATAAAACGAATACTTTTAACTTAACAAAATATATCTTAATTTTCTTTATTATTGACAGGAATAGTTTGTAATGATGGACAGTATCCACCAGCAACAAAAGGACAGATTGATTTACTGTCAACTGGTCCCATGTGTAGATATTCTGAAGATTTAATACCATTATTAAAAGTAATGGCAGGAAAAAATGCTGATAAACTTAAGCTTGATCAAAAGGTAGGTAATTGAATTGATAAATCAAGCATCTAGCTATAGTCATGCAAAAGAATGATGCTCAGAAATAATAATTATCACCCTTGATTTATTGATTGAATGAACAAAAGTTTGCTGAAATAAAAATGATTTTTTTGAAAATTGTTATCTTTGATGACCAAAAATAATGTTTATGATTTGAGATTTATAGAAAATGTTTATGCTATTAGTTTAATGAACAAAATGGTGTTTATGCCTTTCATGAACAAGAATAGTTTTTATGCTTTGAATTTGATGAGGACAGCATTATCAATTTCCAAGGCAATCTCTTATTAATTTTAACTTTGTGTTTTAGGTTGATTTAAATAAATTACGTATATTTACAATGGAAGATGACGGAGGTAGTCTGTTAATCAGTAAAGTAGATCCAGAACTAAAAGAAGCTCAGAGAAAGGTAAGTAGAGATAGAATATAGGTCTATGATATATGCAAAACTTAAAAACACTGAGATATTTGGTGTCTTTCAAAGCTGTAGATTTTATACGCCCACATTGTGGAAGCTCGAGAGGCTAATTTATACACAGACGAATAAGCCTACGGAATTGGCAACGATTTCCCATAATTACTGCCAGAGTTATGGCCCGTGATCACTTTGGAGGCTAAAGTTAATATTCGATTTTCAACAATTTCCGATTATTACTGCCTGAGTTATGACCCTTGATCACTTTGAAAAAACTTGTGGCCGCTTTAAAGACTAAAGTCAATTTCTGATTGACTTTAAATTTATACACAATGTTTAAGGTTATCAGATGAAAACACCTTCTGATTTTTAATGATTTCCGATACTCATATTGCCTGTGTCATTCTAAAACCTCATAAGTCCGATCAGCAAAATTTACAGGAAGAGCAAACAACTGCATAACTTTTCAGATACTTATACGTTTTCAATATCTGAATTCATTTTCGGACATATTTTGGTTATTTTATGTGACCCTCCCCCTAGGCCTTGCTAATATAGGAGGAAAT
Source organism: Patella caerulea (assembly GCA_036850965.1). Classification (NCBI taxonomy): domain Eukaryota; kingdom Metazoa; phylum Mollusca; class Gastropoda; family Patellidae; genus Patella; species Patella caerulea. The sequence continues at coordinate 12,865,297 of JAZGQO010000014.1, read as the reverse complement.
CCAATTAGGGGTTTAGCTTTCTGATTAGGGATTGGGGATTAATGATACACAAGGACAATCGTTTATTAACGTCTTAATTTTATTTGGGGTCACTCCCAGCTGGACTTGGGCAACTCCCACATCGATAACTGAACCAAGATGACATGTCTAATGAGGCAAAAAGATTTAAACTATGAGTCGTCACCTGTTTTGTCTTGGCATGCCGACAACATAGTGGTTGTAAGTTTTACTATCAACTGTTGTAACAGCAGTCCCCGATTTTCTGTGATCTAATCAACCATCTTGATATTACATACTTTTACACTATTTCCGATTTCCACGAAATTCGAAGCATCATTAATGTGTAATGCTGATGTATTTGATCAATTTGTAAAATCGGATATAAATGAGATGACCTCACGAAGGTCCACCAGCTAAAAAAAACAGGGTTTTCGGCAATTGTGTGTATTTTTCGATAAGGGAAATTCGTGGAACGCTGAAAACCAAAAGTTTTCATATTTCATACTCTAATGGACCTGAATGCTTATAACCAAATTTGAATGAAATGATTTTGTTAAAAAAAATGTAGCCTCTATCACTTTGACACTCACACAACATGGAATATTGATAGGGTTCATCCTCTCATGACCACATTGCTTCACATCAAATTTGAGAGAAATCCATGAAAAACTGTAGCTTCTATCGATTTCACAAGGTTTTCAACAAGGATGGGGGGGGGAATAACTCTGGCATGAAAAGTTATGGAATTCTAAAAATCGAGATAGGGTTCCGTCTTCTCATGACCACCATGTTTCACATGAAATCATAAAAAGAATCTGTCAAAAACTGAAGCTTATATCATGTTCCCAAGGTTTGCGGCAAAAGGGGAAAAACCTGAAACGGAAAGTAGTGTAACACTGAATATCGATAAGCTTTATTCGCTGATGACCCCATTGCTTCACACCAAATTTGTAGGAACAGAAAATGGTAGAATTCTGAAAGTTGATAGTGTTCATCTCATGACCACATAGATTAAAACCTAATTTGGAAAGAATTCATCGAAAATTGTAGCCTCTATCACCTTTACAAGGTTTTCAGGAAAGGGAGGATAACTCTTGAGCGGAATTCTGCAGTACTCTGATGACATAATAGGCTTAAATAGCATGAAAGGTTAGTTTATATGATAACTGAAATAATGACCAAATGAAATAAGTCTGTGAATCCAAATATTTTCTGTTGTGTTCAATTTTTTCTTATCTTTATCACAAATTTTTTGTACTATGGTACACACCTGATTCATGACCAACTATATTGGAATGCAGGGACCAGAATAGATGGTCGGGAATGGCCAATTTTTTTTCGCTTTATATTACTCCCTTGCTTATTAAGCCCAGTGCTAAATGGTGTACCGGTAATGATCTGGCCCACATAATGTATTTTACCGGTTTAATATGTTAAACAATAAGCAGCAGAAAAAAAATCAAATTCACTATTCTCCCCTTTGCAGTGAATTGAATAGACATTGTTTTCTCTGACATGTTTCTAACAGTCCTACTTACGATTGTGGTCACGCCTTTGAAGACTCAGAACATTTCCTTTCAATTTGCCCCTTACATTTTGATGCAGGATCTGCATTCTGCGACAATAAAACAAAATTTGAAATTTAATATTCGAAACCGAAGACCTAAGAAATTCTAACTTCCTTGACATCTCCCAAAGATTTTGAATGAATGAAGGAAATATAAAACTTTAGATGTTAGTCATCTATTAATTTGATCATACTTTACTTTACTTTTTTCACATGCTTCAATATATAGTTATGTTTGTAAGCTTCTGTCTGTTCTCCAATCTAATTTCCGTGACTAAATATTGTTTAAAAAAACAAAAACAATAAACAATCTATATACGTACTAGCACTAGTTATTGGTTTGTGTTAACTGTTTCTATTCTACATACTCGAAGTTTCTCACACTGAAATGGGGCATATAAAAATTATCCTCTTTCTACCCTAGTTTACTGCAAGTAATGTAATTATGTTAATGTGCCAATTGAATTAGTCAACTTCCCATTTTGGAACATGCAAGGGGAATACGTCAGTGACTAATGTGCTATTTTAAAGGAGCTAAATCGCTAACATTTGGGACCTAGAAATTGACAGAAGTGGGTCGCAACGCATATACCGGTAATATTGTAATATGAATGTATATAAACTGATTTACATTCGATGGTTTACGTTTTTACTCTAATTTCAAATCAGTTATGTTTCACGAAATAAGCCAGTAATCTCAATCAAATGCAAATTTTTAGCGTCTGGCTATTCCAGTCTACATATGCCGTTTGATTTGGTGCGATGGGTCTAGCCTCGTTCCCCGAGTCTCTTGCTAGAACTGGGACTGAAACGCATTATGGTACACAATTCGTGTACCAATTTTAAGATGTTTATTTTGTCTTAAATATTGGATATCAGAAAACAATCTTTTTCCGATAAGATCACAGCATCAATGTTGATTTAAATTGACAAATAATTCGTGTTTTTAAAGTTGAAGATTTTGGATGATATTGAATTAGAGACTCAGCTAATTTAAGTATTTGTTCTTTAAATATTTACACTTTTGGCTGTATAACTCTAAAAGAACAGTTTTGATTTTTTTATGTTGGACAACAGATGGTAGTAGTGTGAATTAATATTTTCTGACAAGTTTTGTTAAACATACGCGATTTATTAGAGACCGAAAGATAACAGATTACCATGCTATTTACAACAGATATTTACCACTATGCTACTTTGAATTTGTTTAAAAATTCAGCTGTTCAACCCCATACAAGATTTGGAGCAATACATTGCCAGATATTACTCCATCTGCGTTATAGAGTGTTCCGCCAACAAAAATTTGGGGAAAAGCTGGAGCCAGACAAAGAGACAAGAATTCACATTAAAGCATACAATTAGAACTTTGGAGTTATCTCCCTTAACTGGAAAATCCATTTTTTTAAATCATGTGGCTATAAATATAGCTGATGTATTTTAAAAAACATTCAAATCGTATGATTATTAACTTACCTCCTGATTCTCATAGCGCAAAATAATTTCTGTACGAAGAAATCAACCAAAGTTGACTGTGAAATACAGCAAATAAAATTAAAGATAATAAAATCCTAACTGAAAATTCAAAATGGAAAAACCTTTAAGGAAATAACTTTATGACGTAGTAAAATTACATAAGGTGAATTCCCAGCTGGAATAAGCGTATTAGCTTAATTTACTTTAACCAAATAAGGTCTATTAAATGTTTGATGTAAATTTACGTCATTATGATTATATTATGTGTATTTCAGGCTGTTCGTTACCTGGAAAATATAGTTGGAGTGAAAGTAACACCTGTAAAGATACATAGAATGAAATATGGATTTGATATGTGGTGTGCAAAAATAGCATTAGCAGGTGGCACAAGTTTTTCTGAGTTTATGGGAAATGAGGAATATTCAGTCAATGGTTACCTAGAAGCAGTGAAGTGGATATTTGGACAGTCACAACATACACTACCTGCCATCTTGCTTTCAATGATCGAAAAACCTTCTTTCTTAATGGAAAAGAATAATAATAGACTTGTTGGAATGTTGAAAAAACTAGAAGAAGATGTCCAAATCCTGTTAGGTGATGATGGTATTTTATTATACCCAACACATCCTAAAATAGCTCCATATCATAATCAACCTTTATTTATGCCTTTCAACTTTGCCTACACAGCAGTATTTAATGCCCTAGCACTTCCAGTTACCCAGACTCCAATTGGACTGAGTACGGACGGTCTGCCAATGGGAATACAAATAGTAGGTAGTGCCAATATGGACCGTCAGACTATAGCTGTAGCTAAGGAGTTAGAAAGGGGAGCAATTGCTGGCTGGGTCCCTCCCTCAGTTCAAATAAGTTCATCTTAGGCTTCACGTTCACAGACATTATATATTAGTTACAAATTTTTGTTGTCCACATTTAATGTGAATGTGTATTTTTGCTCCCTGCATCCTTGATTAGTTTGTGCATCCAAGTTTTCGTGTGAATGTTCTACAAAATACAATTCTTCTGTTATAGTGGTTGTTCATTTGATCCTATGGAAAAACTCTTATAAATTACAAGAGTTAAATCACAATTTAGATTCAAACATGAAAGCTTTCAAACATAATATATGATAAAGTTACTGATTTAATGTTTTAAAACTCAGTGGCGTTGTTCATTAAGGTATGGGGGAGGAATCCTATTGAATTTCTATATTTTTCAAGCAGGGTTTGGAAATTCACATTATGAATGTTAATCTTTATAAAAGTGTTACTGGGCACAGTTCCATATTGATGAATCCTTTCAAAATTAGGAGTTTTTTATATTGCAAAGTTATCTCTGTATTTACATCAAATTTATTAATTTTGAAATCAAGAGTGCTCATTGTTTAAAGATAAAATTTTATAATCGATTTCTATTTTGAACCATATTCAAAACTTTAGGGTTGTTTCTTGCATTTATTTTTCTGTTGATATATTTTCTTTTAAATTTAAAGCTTAGTACAGAGTTTTTTATTATTATAAGATTTTTTAAAACTTGCCTGCATATGATTTGTTGAAAATCATTTTAAATTTAGCTTGAATGACAAGCTCCTTTCTGTATCTATTAAAATATACAAATCAAATTAATAAAATGATACTGATACATGTTTTGTCGTGTGAAGAACAATTGTATTGTATGATCCTTTGTTCTGTCTGTATACTTCAGTTCTACGCAAATTGACTGTGTAAATTTCATTAAGCCTCTGAAGGATACCAATATTAAGAGATGTTGTCATTACATGTCTACATTTAAAATGAATAGCATATTATTATTTTAAAGAGCATATTGCTGATTATAGAATACTGGGTAAACCAGGACTGAAGGGCTTAACTGTTTATGACTAATGATAGTTCCCCTTTCTTTTCAATTATAGATATTTAGCAATCAAATATTTAAAATGCTCAAATAACCTGTAGTGTTGCTCACTTGGCTATACATGTTGCTTATGATTTATTTGTTGTTTTAGTTTGTTATTTGAATGAATATGGACACTTACTTGCTATATTATTATCTTAATATCACTCTAACCGTTATATTAAAGGGGTATTATGGGAGATTAGATAAAGGGTTGACAGTCTCACTATAATAGTTAAATAGGAGAATAGTCAAATTTCTCCACTCGGAACCTAGATATTACCTTTTGAATTTTAGGCTAGCTTCGATAATAAACAAAGTCATCATTATCAATGTTTAATATAGAATATTATAATATATTTTTAAAGAAATATATACTTTTAATTGATGCCTATAAAAACAAAACTATAATGATGTTGATAATGGGCATACCCATGACATATGTTTCAATCGACTGGAAACTGGTGCCAATCTGTGGCGTTAGATTATTCCAGTAGTATTCTACCCTGATTTAGCCTTGTTCATTACAAATGGTGTTCGAAAGCATTCTGGTAATTTTTAAAATTTCATTTTGTACTAAATACTGGATATCAGAAGCCTATAATTTTAGGTAAGATAACAACATCAATGTTTTGTTTGCAATGTCGAAGACTATGGATGATATTGAGTTAAAGCCTTGCCTCCTTTTGAATTGAAAGAACTAACATAAAATAATATATATAAATTAAATCAACTAACATATAGAAATATATATTCAAATTGAAAGACCTAACATAAATCATATATAAAACTAAACAGTAAAAATTATTTTTGAAATACATTTACTATATTTTTATTCTATTTAACAATTTTCAAAAACATTTGAGAAATGAAATCCCATGGTATATGGACTATACAGCTAAAAGACTGTTTTTAAGTCTTTATTCATAAACCATTCCAGAATTATTGTTTTATTGATGTTATTTTAAATCTTTTATTAGGTTTATTTAATGTTGTAACTGGTTTTGTTCTATTTTTTTTTTGTGAATATCTATATATGTTTTTTTTTTTTGTTGTTGTTACTATAAAGGACCCAATACTATAAAGTACCGGTAATTAAACCATGGGCTCCCATATCTGGTTGTGCACCATGTAGTTATGTATAAGAAGCATCCTATTGGAAGTTGGAATTTATTCCCATTTGCAGTTTAATGTATGTGTAAAATTTCAAAAATGGTATGATTTATCAACTTAAAAAAAATGTTGTGTTTGTAATAGCTGCATTTAATCAAAATATGCTTAATTAAATTGATAATTTTCAATTTGAATTGCTGATACACGCATAAGTATTACTATTATTTTTATTATTAGAACAATTAATAATTAAATAATATTTGTTTTGTTATAATTATACTAGTAATATTTATAAACTGAACACTAGAGCTAATACCATGTTACATTTATTTACAATATTACACACTTTTTTCAATTTTTTTAAATATTGTTTAGTAATCCATAAATTATAAATATTTTGTTCAATTAATCTGGCTTATAGCAAATTATATTTGTAAAAATTCAGGTGTACATGTTTTAAAAAAACAAAGTGCTTTTGTGAAATTTCGTACATATTTTTGTAGAGACCATAAGATGTTTGTAGAATAATAATGTGACATAACGTGTGGCTAGTGTAAAATGAATGTTTCACTTTTGATATGTGATAATATATTTATATAATAGAATAGTCTAGAAATGACAGTAAAGTGGGAACACCTAATTCATTTTTTTTTTTTTTTTCGTTTGTTTGTTGTCAGCAACAGAAGTAATGGAAGCAGGAATACATGTATGTTGCCGATCTATAGTGGATCCTGTCTGCTAAAAACGATCGTCCAGACTCAGAATGGTAATGTGATGGCAGCCAAATCTTCGGGCGACGGCTTTGGTACCCATGCCTATCTTGAATGGTGCGTTCTCGGTGTTACGGTGCCGAACTGGGTATATCGTTGCGTCTTCAACAAACATGTAAGAGTTATAGTGATTCTTGCCCTTTTAAAGCCACATTTATACCCCACTTGCGTTTGAGTTGATTGATATGTTGGTTGTCATCTTTAAGGAAATTATAGCTCGACTGAAAATCATTACCGAGTGCCTTTTTTTTTCATGCCTCACATTAAATACTTGTATAGGCATTCAAATTCGGAACATTTCGCGCTGAGAAGCGTAGTAGTCCTAGATGTGCAAGAGTAAACGGCTGTTTCGACATCTCTCATTTCTATTATGATATCTATTGCAGCCAGTTCATCTGTCGCATAATAGGGACGCAATGAATGCCGTCGCGCTGTGGATTTTTTTTTTCAGTGTTAAAGTTATAACACGATGTCACCATTCAAAACGCAACCTTTACATATTTTTTAAATTATATTTTATTTATAGATTGGCTTATTTTATATGTTTATATCTTCTACTTTATTTTAATTTTATAGTATATAAATCAGTACAATTATAAATATATCTGGTAATGTAAACATCGTTATACATATCCAATACTGAGACAATCGGTACATTTAAGACCATGCACAATCAAAATGTCTTTTACGCTGCCCCTTCAGCAATTCCGCTAAAGATAGTCGCACAAATATAGCCTAGACAGCTTATCCGAAAAGAAAACTTGGTCGTTGGCCAGAATCTTTATGCCTTCAAGAAACTTAATCACTATCGTGTACAAGCTTTTCCGGATAAATCTCCCTTGAACAGAAAGTGGATACATATCACTGAAACAAGGCTTATCCTTTCCGATCCCAATACTTCGCGCCAAATATGAAACTCGACAAGGTTAATACTACTAATGCCTCACACAAAATTTTTTAAAATGTCTCCATCATGTTAACGGGGGCCACGATGACTCAGTGGGTAAGACGTTGGGTCGCTAACTTCTAGGTCCCCGTTCGATCCCGGTTTTGGCCGAGAAAGTTCATCTGCATTTGCCGGCGTGGTAACCCTTTGTTAGTGGTGTAGGACGGATGACCTGGCTTAACAGATGGGATACGATAGCATACTGTATGGCGTGCGCCCGTCTTTATTAGGAGCAGAAACGTAGGAAGTTAAACCCATTTCATTTCATCCATAGCATGTTTACAATATTTTAGGATGGGGATGTAAACTCGTTACAGAAGGTCACAGAAGGCTGAATATTGATAGTGAGTGAGATATTGACCGTCTTATCACGACACAAATGGTTCACACAGAACCAACCAAATTTGATATGAATCTGACAAAAACTAAAGCCTCTATGGCGATCACAAGGTTAACGGAAAGGGCCGGAGGTTGTGGTACCTCAGGACAGAGTTCGTACCCTCATGAAGATCCCAATGCTGTAGACCAAACTGTAGCCTCCATCACAATCTCGTGGTTTTTGAGAAAAGGGCATAATTCTGAATATCGATGGGGTTCATCCTCGTGAATACCAAATTTGAAAACAATGTAGACGGTAGCCCGTTCAAAAGCCAGCTATATTGACGTGCCGATGCAATGGCGACAACACGATACGCCCGTTTAATCAATTTCATTTTATCCACATCATAATTACAATGTTTTTAGATTGGTGAAGTAATTCCGTTCAAAATTGTATACTATCACGTTAGCAAGGTTTTCGGAACAGGCTGGGGTAGCTCTGAGATGGAAGGTTGCAGACACGGTTCGTCCTCTCATGGAGATCCCAATGCTGCATAGGCGTACGAGCTGGGGGGGGGGGGCGGCTGGGAAAATTTGGGCACACAATTGTACTTTGTAAAAGTTGTATAAAAAAATATTGTGTTCTTGAATGTGTCCAATTTAACAGCGAATTTAAATTCAGAGTGTCTATAGTTAGGCAATTAAATAGAAATCTTATGACTCGAACCCTCTTTTGTTTGCAGTACAGTAAGCCACGAGTTACAGTTACATAAACAACTGTTTCTAGTTGTGTATATTATAAGTAAATAAAATTTAGTTCTCTTTTATTGATGATTTAGAAATCAAGAACTTATTCATCGCAAAAGAGATATTGTAGAACCTGTCATGGGCCTTCAAATAAAAATTGAACTTTTTTTTATTTGGTAAAAACTCCTTAGAATCACTTAAAATGCATATTTATTCATACGTGATTTGGTTAAATAAAAACATAGACACCCTTAGCAGCATTCGCATCGGAAATATAGTCCATACTCAGTCCGTTAGCTTTGTAAAATAATCTGCACACTTCGTTTCCATCCTACAGGCCTGGTACGTGAACCTATATTTTGTATTAATAATATTAAAGTCCCTAACTCAATATCATCCAAAATCTTCAACATTGAAAACACGAATAATTTGTCAATTTAAATCAACATTGACCCCCTAACTTTCGGGCAAGCTGACTTTTCGGGCAGGCAGATAAAGTGTGAAAAAAACTGTCACCTACTTAGCCCGAAATCTAATAAAACACTAATTTTATGGACTGGAATAGCAGTAAAACGCGTTTCGTCAAATATTCCAAAATTTTCTTGGGAGGTCTATCAAGGTCAACTCCGCTTCTTCGCCTATCGGAAAAAAACAGGCGCAGCTGTCTGTAAACCTGAATTTCTGTTTAGTTTGCTTCCCTAACTGTCCTTGAGCCCTAAAACACTAATTTTACTTTTCTTTTAATTGACGACCACGAATTTGTACTGAGTCGACTATGGATTAAAACAGTTTGTCTGGAGCCATTCTACTTTGTGCGACAGTTTTCGGGCATCGATTAGTATTTGTAAATGCAGCTACAACAGTCTGGTTGGATGGTTGGAATTCGGAGTGGGGTTTCGGTTACAAAACCATTGGATACTTTTGGAGTTACTGACATGGGCTGGAATAGCAGAAAACGCATTTGCAGTGGTTAAATTTTCAAATTTTTCTCCGGAGGGTGAGGCCCCCATACTCCGCGACGATTGATTGTTTTTAGAATTCGGGTCAGCAGGTGGACTGTATTTGACCAAATTGAAGTTACCCTAATTAAGCTAAATTTGATCACTTTGAAGTTGCTTTTTTCACTGGTTGAAATAGAAGGAAAACAGCCGTCAATATTCCAAAATTTTCTTGAGGGGGAGGGTGCGTCTGTAAACCCGAAAATTTTTCAGGCAATTTGAGTTCTGCCCCCCTAACTGTCATTGAGTCCGTATATTATTGTGTAACATACTAAGAACCTAACTATATTTTTTGGGCACCAACCACCACCGCCCCCCCCCCCCCAGTCAAAAATTTCCCCGTACGCCTATGCAATGCTGTACACCAAATTCGAAAAGAATGCGTTGAAAACTGTAGCCTCTATCACCATCTCGATGTTTTCGAGAAAAGGGCATAATTCTGAATATCGACGGTGTTCATCCTCGTGAATACCAAATTTGAAAACAATGCGTTTATAAACAATGTAGACTCTAGCCTGTTCACAAGTCAGTTATTGACGTGCCGACTCAAGGACAAGGGTGACAACACGATATGCCCGTACAGAATTTTGGACGCATACAAAGGGCGATTTAGCTTTCCGTGCCTTAAATTTTAATTGTTTTAGTTGAACATGATAATCCATCTATAAGCAGAATGCCCCTCCCGTCAGAGACAAACCTTAAAAAGATGTGTTCAGGGTTAGGGGGTTTAAACAATATACCATCAATTGATATAAGACTCGTTTGAAACGATAAATACGGAGTGTTAGTATGCACAGCTAGTATGCAAGTGTCATCATCAGTGTGTAAGGGAGCCGCGATGACTCAGCTCGCTAACCGGACAGCCCAGGGTTACGTTTGTCCATGGCTCACTCATCAGGAAGTCCGGGGTTTGTTAGTATATAAATATAGCATTGGCTTAAAAAGGGACAATGACACTCTTGCTGGCTTGGTCGCTCCAGAAAATAAATAATAGCCTTACTCTAAGTATTAGATGTTTTAGTGTCTTACCTGTTATGTAAATTATCCATTACATCCTATTTTACTTTTCCAGAGGGTTCGAAAATATTTTAAAATCCAAGTCACATTTGAAAAGGTTTAGGCCCTACGTTAGACTTTTCAAATCAATAAGTTGAATTTTTCCAATTTTTTAAATTTGGTGTTTTAAAATGAAATTTATATCATCAATTAATATTGGAATATTGTAAAATAATACAATTTGTTGACCAGAATGAAGATTGGGACATATTATTCAGTTACAACAAGAGTATTATTGGGGCTTTAAGATTATCACAATTTTCATCTTGACCTAAATGGAGTTAGTGCAAACATTTTGCATGGGATTCTCTGGATTTTTCTTCCTGGTATTATAAGCTTTACACAAATTATAGTTTATTAAGGGTGACCTTGTAGCGGAACTGTGTTTATAGGAAAGCTAGAAATTTTGGCTGCATGCCTATCTTTGACTTTGATTTCATTCCCTTTCCCAACCTTTGAATATCAACTGGTTCATGATTTGAAGAATATTACAGAATGTACGGTGGATATGCCTGGCCAAATCTGCGAATATCACCGTGTATCAAACTGAACGTTAAATCAAAGTAGATGTATTATACATATTTGTATATTTCTACAGTACTGGTATGAATACATGTATAGAATTGCCACAACCCTCCCCACTGTATTGTTACTTCCTTGTAGATCGAATTTAAATACTGCAAACACGGTACACAGGGGCACTCCCGTTATCTTGCAGCAAGATTGTAACTTGCAAGACAAAGATGCATTAACTATATGAATATATACAAAGTTACTGATTATGAAAAAATTATAACTGACGCTTACCTAAGCAACCGATCCTAGTAGACTACGCTACCATAATATAATCTGCATCCGTACTCTGCTTCTATCTTGTAAAATCAGTAAAGATATATTCTATTATAGATAATATATATTATATTATCTGCAGAAAACACCCCTTCCTTGTAGCCTACATAAATATAACTATTTACTTATTCTATCCAGGCCATTTTTTTATCCTGTTGTGCGTTCGAATATATGTGGCCACAATAGGGGATTTCCCATAAATTATGCGTCTATATATTGGCGTCACATCCTGTTCTATTTATGATACATAATAGCTAGTTTGTAGCTTGCTTACGTGTACATTATTATTGCTCCCCGCCATCTGAAGAAAGCAGGGGGCTATTAAGATGGCATCGTCTGTCTGTCTTTCGATATGTCTGTCTGTATGTCTGTTCCCCCGTCTGCCCGTCTGTTCATCACACGTTTTGCAACACAATATACCTCCTAATTGAGCTAGAATGTTCAAACTTATTGATAGAGTTCAAAGATGAGCATTTGCTGTTGAGAGTAAGCAGAGCTAAGCAATTTGACTAGTTGATGTTTTGGGCTTGGTGTATAGTTTCATTATGCCAATACCTTGAATAACTTCAATAATGAAAATCTTACCATTGGTACACGAATGCGTTAAGCGCCATTTGTAACAAGGGGCTTAAAGAACGAGGTTAGACATAATTATTCCTGTCATATATACTTATGTGGAGAGCATGCTCAAGAAATACTTTCAGTGTAGACTGGAATCGTCAGATCCTAGAGATTGCCATTCGTATTTCGCCGAACATAATTGATTTGAAATTAGAGTAAAAAGGGAAATTATTTAATGTGAATCAGTTTATATACATATATATTACAATTTCTAGGTCCTAAATATTGTCGATTTAGCTCATATAGCCGATTATTTGAGCGACTTGAATCCATTCATTTCGCAGCCGTCTGGAAGTCTAGAGAATCAATTATGGGCTTGACATGTGAATAAAGTCTAAATAATAATTTATATATAACATTTGCTGTCAGAAACAGCAATGTGCAGATTTAGCTTATGCATAACACATCAAGCTTCTTGGAAGGATTTGACAAAAATCTTTGATCATAAATCTCGAACGCTCCCTGTCCTGGCCAGTTATCTTTCCCATCACTTGTGAACGCGGTGTAACGGGCAAATTTTAGTAGGCATAAGGACGAACCCAGTCAAAATTAGGAGTAGTAAGTAAAATCAATTTTTTTTTTTTTTTGGGGGGGGGGGCGAATTTCAATAATCAAAGAGTAATTAGAATAATGCTGCACCTCGCATCGATTGGTGGTAATAATGATATTTTATTATTGCAAAAGGTGCCTGTCATAGTTAACGTTTTCAAATTTTAATGAAAATGGATTCAAAGCAGCTCTTTGAAAAATACTATTACACACGAGTGTGCTTTATTTAAAAACGCAAGAACGGGGTTTTCTCCCTTTAACTGCGTCTCACGTCACATATCAAACTGATACCGCAGTGATTATCGTAAGTAATTCTCTGTGAAACAGATTGGTCAGGTCACATATGACTTTGAAACGATTTAGACAAGGGGCCCAGAGGGTCTAACCTAGACGAAAGCGGTACCAATATCTGATCATAGGCATCTACATACTAGGCTATGACTATGATGCACTGAAGTGGGTGTCTTGCCAGGGTCCAGTCCCTGGGTATGGCCCAGAATCGTTGGTTGGGCCATTCCAGGGGGTCTGTGATGGACAATTTCGTTCTCAGCGAGATCTTCTCTTTCATAGACTTCAACTGGTACAGGTGCCTCGAATGTATGAATATAACCTTTTTAAAAGCCCAATGAGGTCCATATTTAAGATGACTGTAGTGTGAGCCGACCCGTGGCCCAAATCGTCTGATATGAGCAATTTAGTACTCAGTGAGATGTACTTATTTCAGTTAAAATTGGTTTTGACCGGTAGGCCTACCTAGAATGTATGAGTATAACCCAAATTCTAGGGATACCCACGGCCACGGCGACTGGACCCCGAATGATGCCCATTTATATACATCCCGGGTTAGTATGTAGATGGCTATATGATCAGATATTGGTACCTCGTTCGTCTAATAATATAAACAGCATGTCATTTCTATAGGCGATCCTGTAGATAAACGGGAAAAGGAGTGAGCATTCGCGGATGACGATGATGTAACGAGTTTCTCATCAACAATGTCAAAATCTAGGTCGGTAGATTAAATGTCGCAATTCAGCTGACCTCCTTTTGTAAATATAGACGTGGAAAAGGATATCCTTTCGTTAAAAGTTGTTAAAAACAAAAATAATATTTTTTCTTGAGATATAAGGGTTGAATCTGATTTATATCAGCAAGGTGTTCAGAGCATGGCATTATTTATTTTATTAGATGCATTTGTCTACATTGTTTGATATACTTTCGCAAATGGATTTGAAATAATAAAACAATTTTGATTGCTTAAACTGGCCGAGTGGTTCTTTGGGTTCATTTCAGAATAGGAATTCTACTTTCATTTTTGTTTGATGGTTCTTTTTCTGAGAATACACTCAAAAGCGCGTACTACTACTTCGATTATTGGTTAACATATAGAAACATTACTATTTGGCCTAAAGTTTGGCAGAATTTCTAAGATTAATTTCACCTTCAAAATGCGTTTAAGGTATATTTTTTATGAAATAAAGTTTTGTACTTTCAATGTATTTGATATTAATTGCATGGCGTACGTGGTAAAATCTGAATGAATATTTGAAAATGGATACGAGGGCAGGTTTAATAAATTAAAAACGTTATTTTGTAAGTAAGCATAATGAAGTATACAGATGCCGATGCAACACACTTTCCTTCACTGCCAAATCCCGCTTTTTAAAGCTCAAAGATCAACTGCACCGATTAACGAAAATAAAATAAAAAGACATGAGGTTTGACTTCCTACTGTTCTGTTCCGACTGGGCTTATGAAGACAGACATTTCGCCCGGACAGCAGCACTACTACGGTCTATACTACGGGAATTTCATTGGTCTACTATTTCGACGCGAATGCGTTAATTGGAGGACTGTTTTGATCAACTCAATAAACTATGATAAGGTCTATGTGTGTAACTTTAATTTGGAAACCTTATGGCTTACCTTAAATTTATGGTGTTTTTTTTCTAAACTAAATGGAGATGCAGTGAACCTATATGCTGCTACTGTTCCGTTTATGTAAAATCTATGGATATTTTGAGCAAACTGTAGTTGCTAGGTAAACGAATATCTAAACTGGAGATGAAAGCTTTCAAATGTTTATAATCAACAATTATTCGGGGAAACCCCATTACTCATTGATCTGTTCCCGAATATATCCCACCAATCAGCTCACTGGTCAATCCTTCATAGGTCTATTGTAAATATTTAAAACGGAAATTTTGTATGGTCCGGAATGGTTCGAGTAGGCTTCTCTTTATATCAAACGTATTATATGAATTCCCTAGTTATTGTTTTTCTTACTGCGATGTATAATTTTGCAATCACCGCATCTCGTTAAAGCACCGTAAATGAATAATCAGTTCTAAAATATATAAAACAAAATTTAAACTAATCGTACATAACTTTTAAAGTTTTGTATTTTTTTCTTACTTTATTTTTTTTTTTTTTTTTTTTTAGCCATTTATTAAAAAGAATTAATCTGTGATATTTATTTTTCTAATCTATTTTATTTGATTAACTTACAGTTTCTTTTTTTAAATTTTTAGCAGAAAATATTTTCGCTTTCTGTTTACAGGGTCAATTTTATTATGTCTTTAATTTATTTCAGGCTTGGAAACTCAGTATAGCCTATCTATTGCGTTTTACAGAAGTCACTGCCTCGGAAATACACATAGTTTCTCCTCGATTGAAACTCTAAATCACCAAGGTTCAACTGACCATATATTTTCTAGATGCATTTGTCTACATTGTTAGATATACTTTCGCAAATGGCTTTGAAATAATAAAACAATTTTGATTGCTTAAACTGACCCCGTGGTTCTTTGGGTTTATTTTAGAATAGGAATTCTACTTTCATTTTTGTTTGATGGGTTATTTTCCAAGAAAAGACGCAAAACCTCGAGCTACCTTGATTATTGGGCAACATATTAAAGCCTAAGGTTTGGCAGGATATCACAACAAATTCATATCACCTTCAAAATGCGTTTTAGGTATATTTATGAAATAAAACTCTCCAAAGTTTTGTACTTTCAATGTAGTTGATGTTAAAGGAGCTAACGCACTAATATTTTGTACCTAGAAATTGACACAAGTGGGTCGCATCGCATATATGTAATAATGTAATATGAATATGTATAAACTGATTTTCATTCAATCGTTTCTGTTTTTACAATAATTTGTAATCAGTTTTTTTTCGGCGAAATACGCCAAGAATCTCAATCGACTGGCATTCTCTAGCGTCTCGTTATTCCAGTCTCCACGAAAGTATTTATTGGTATGCTCTACAGAAAAGAATATGATGTCACCGTTTGTCATGACTTCTAAAATGGTAGAAGGTTTTTCTGTCTTGAATTAAATATTGGATATCAGAAGCCCATCTTTTCCGGGTAAGATCACTACATCAATGTTGATTTAAATTAGCAAATAATTGGTGTTTTCAATGTGGAATTACTGGAAGATTTTGGATGATAATGAGTTAGAGATTTAGCTACTACTCTAATTGCGTGGTAAAATGCTATATGTAAGCTTTGTCGAGTAAACAGAGACAGCTCAACTACTATGCGAGCGCAGCACACTTTCTCTCACTGCACAATGCCGCTTTTTAAAGTCTAGAGAATATTATTATCAACTACGCCGATTAACGGAATAAAAATGATATGGGATGAGGTTTTACGCACTACTTCCCGACTGGGCTAATCAAAACGGGTATTTCGCCCGGACAGTGGCACTCATGTCAAATTCCAATCCCCAATGAATAAATCAATCACAGAATCCCCACTGAATAAATAAAGAAGTTTGATTATACATTGTCTTAATTTAGAAATTACATGAATGGAAGTAAGAAGTTGCATGAATGGAGGTTAGAAATTACATGAACAGAAGTAAGAAATTAGACGATAGCATGTTAGAATTTTGGCACTAATATACCGCCATAGTGCTGTACTTGATAACGAATGGTAAATTTCACCTAAACATTAATTTTCATTTAAAAAATGTCTGGTTTTATCCAGGCACCGCATAAAACACCGGTCTCCATTTCCAGATGAATACTGGCGGGTTTAAGTTGTTGGAAAACGTGCACCATAAATATCGAGTTAGTTGCTCCTCGGTCCTTAGATAGATGATTTTAAAGGATTTTAAAACAAAATTAATCAGTTTTATTCTTCAAAATATCATCGGGATTGACCCTTTGACACAACTTCAATATTATCATTATGGTGTCCATGCCAACTTATTTGTCAGTTTCGTATCAAATATCTTCATTTATCTAGGGATTCTTCGTGTACTGCGAGATTCATCGCGCCATGGCTCAGTGAATACAAGGAGATTCCCGGTTTTATCCCCGTTTTGACGAGACAGGTCCTCGGGATTCCTCAGCGTGGCTTCTCCTTCAATAGTGCGGGATGGGGTATATAATTCCTCATGTTCCTGAAGCAACGACTACGAATTTCAGCAGATGTACAGAGTTAATGCGAGGAGAATCCTTCTATTGCAGATGATATTTTCTATTTCAAGTAAAGGCAGGGCTCAACAGTGCCACGTTAATGGGTTTATAATTATCCTATCCCTTTTAACAGCACAGAACATTCTAGTCGAAATGTCCATATCAACTCCACTACCACGCAATCCGTCAGTCACCCCTTCAATATACGTAAGTGGGAGAGAGAAACAAATGGGGTTTATCGTCCACTCAATACAAAATAGGTCATTTCGGGACTAACATGGTTTAATTTGATTTCAATAATACGCTTGCGCGTAGGGGTCTTTAGCAGTGAGCGGAAACCAGGGATTGGACAGGCGACCCTCCTCCTTGTCAAGTACAACCGATGATTCAAAACCACCCCAGTTGACTCAATGACAGGCTTTATGATACAGCACGCACGTGCTAGCCATTCAGCCCCCCCCCCCCCCATATATAATATAGGTAAGTAGTCTCCGACCAATCATCTTATTTCTAGAATGGCGGGATTGAGAGAAATGAAATGGGGTTTAAGGTCCTACACTTCTGCACCTAACCTGGGCTAATGTGCTAGGAAGGAAATGTTGACCGCTCAGCGGCGCTAGGGCCTACTCTTATATCGAATTCCAACTGCCAAGGGATCTTTTACGTGCACGCCAATGTGTACATGGGACCTGTTTTTGTCCCATCCGAACGACTAGACAGCTGTCCTTATCAGGCCCTCTGTTCTGCATCACTGACAAGGGGAAATCACGCCGGAAAATCGATTTGAACTTTCTCGGCCAATGCAGGTATCGAACACCCGACCTTCAGGCTAGCGAACCAGCGCCTTACCCACTTAACCACGTGATCCCCCGGGGTTGAGACAGGCGTTGTATTTATATTTATGTTCTTTTTCTTAGATTAGGCTTGATCATAATGAATGATAACAACATTTATTGATTTCAAATTTCATTTTTATATTTTTATAAAAAAAAAAAAACATTATTTCATTTCTACAAAACACTCGGTATAATAAATAACATTAAAGGTTAAAAATGACATATAATGAGTATATAGTAAAAAGTCGAGAATGAAAGAAGATGACGAAGATGGAAATATAAAAGAAACACGAAGATGACATGTTATCCAGAATGTAGACAAAAAATTTACATGGAAGTAGTCTTGAGCCCCCTACAATCTTCAGTATACAGATTGGTACTAAAAGAAACTATTGAAATGACTGGCAATGAGAATGAAAATAATTCACATAATATACCTAATGGATTAACAGTTAAAAGCTGTCAGTTTGAAATACGTATTATATTGTCATCGTCATTATTGAGTTAAAGATGATGTTATTTACAATGAAATTAATGCCACAAGATGCAAAAAAATATGTACAAAAACAAAAATAATCTATGCTCAAAATAAGCATAGCAACAAAATTCAACAAGATACACAAAATAAATAATTATAGTTTCTTAAATATTTCGAGACAAAAAAAAAACGTGCTCATACTATTCCGGTTTTACAGATCACCTAGCATAATCGTCGTAAATATTACGATTCCTAACATCTACACATGTATGATAAAGTGTTTGTTAAACAAACGATTAATCTTGCACGACTTCGTTCATTTGAGATCTTATCTTAAATGCAAGCACTATTATGGAGTTACGTCCCCTCACTGACCTTCACAAACACTAACTTCGTAACTTTACAAGTTTACAAAACTAATGTGCGTAGTTACTTTATTCAGGTGTAAAGACGTTCAACACCTTAAGATATGCACCAACACAAGCCAAAACACACGGTACGTCTATAGCACAATATTGCACCATGGGTAAAGTTTAATTTTCTACGGTATGTATTATATCTACTCGTATACATCTTCTATATTTTCATCAAAATCTATATCTTCGTCGTCTGTGAAAATATCTTCTTCTTCTTCCATGAGAGATATAAGTTCTTCTGCTAATGAACGGATAGCAGATTCATTGTCACGTGACGCACACAAATTCATGACATTGTAAAAGTCTGTTGCCTGCTCCTCGTGTGTTTGTAGTGACGTAATGTCTGACACATCTGTACTAGAATCAAAAGAAGAATCGTCCGCTACATTATCGGATCGAAGACTGTAGTCTTCAAATTGTCCTAACGAATCCATATACATGGGCTGGGGAGAAATACTAGGTGGTTGTAAGTGGACTACTGGGTAAGCTAACATGGATTTCTGTTTCTCATATAAATGTTCCCGGAGTCCAACTACCATCGGATCATCTGCGGCTAACTTCTCAACCTCGATTAAATACCGGATAGCCTCTTCCGCGCAATCCTGGAATCCTTCCATTACCGCACTGGACGGACTAAGTGCTGGTAATCTCTGCATGTCTAATCCCCGTTGGACTGGTTCTTCCAGATTAAAAATGATAGGTCTTTCTACTGAAAAGACAAAAAGAATACTATTAAATACGTCGTACAGAAAAATGACGAAAGCATGGTACGTGAAAGATTCGTTTTAAGTGTGCAGTTTCCCACCTTACGAACCATCGCGATAAATTAGTAGGAGTCCAAATTTAAAGTAGCAAAAATCTTTGCAACACAAAAAGCTTCCATACAAGCAAGAGATGGAGCTTGCTTTCACATTTTCTATACATAGGGAAACACCTCATCGCAGTCATATCCCCAGACAGGGTCTATTCAATATTAACAGAGCGTACAAAAGTCTCGGTCAATATGACAGATGTTTAACCCTTCATTACTCGTTAGATCAAACATTTCATAAACAAGTAATGATAATTCTATACTACATTATTTTAAAGACATAGAAATAAACCATATAATTTCTTTAGTAAATCGGTTGAACAGTCGCGAAAGTTTGACCATGGGAATTAAATGGCTTGGATCCGAAAATCATGTCAGAAAGTCCGATGCCCTTCTTTACCTTTATAGATCTGGGATGAACATATTTATAATATTCGATACTTTAAAGGAATGACTAAAATGTAGCATCAAGTGACAAATAAAATATCTTAAAATAAGCTAATTGAGTTAATATAGAAAAAATGTAATGAAAGTTCTTAAATATCTTTTAAGGACCATTAACTTCCAATGAAACAGTTGTTCGTATCATTGTGTAAATATTACATTCATTTCATTTGAAAATAGATCTGAAAAAGTCATCAAGGTGATATATTTTCTATCCATAGGGGAAAATACATATTTCTTTTTTCACTCTATGTGAGGACTATCGCAAAAAGATAAAATCTGGTATTACATTCTCAAATTTTATGTTCGTTTTTATGTTCGGTCAATACATTGCGTGGAAATAATATCATAATAGTTCAAAGGGGTCAATGAATCTTTAGGATACTACTAACCTATACATGGTTCAATATTTAATCTCATCATCGATATCATTATATTATTCATGTGTGGATTGGGGCAAAAAAGTGGGACTTTAAACCTCATTCCACTCATTCGTTAATTCATTCAGACAGCCAAAGGAGAACCCAACCCCCGGATTATATCTGATCACGGTTTAGTACAGATAGTACTATGTTTACTCATAGAAAGGCGTTTTGGACACACCGAGAAATTTCAACCTTGCATGCGAACTTTGATCAAATTCATGGATTCCGTTGACTTAAATCGGTGTTTAAAGAATGCAACCATCTTCTTTAAATCGATATTAAATAGCCACAAATACACAGCCAGAAAAATGAAAGTAAAATTTTGGTAAGATCTGTGGAGATGAAAGGCTTAACGTTTGCACTGAAGAGTATTGGATTTCGCCTTGTCCTGAAAATGACCGAGTAGTTGAGGTCAGATAGACATGTTATACAAGTTATGTTTTCTGTTCACTGGCCACTTGACCACCGTGAAATATGATAGTATAAAATAGATCTGTCTTGTAGACGACTGTACATGTATTTAGTATATCTGATACTGTTGGTGGTTGAACAGAACATACCAACAAATATTTTAATATAATACGTCCAAACATTTACCATACAGACTTCACAACAAACATATACAGATCATAATCAATATGAAATGGATGCATTAATTTATCCATTACATAGGTAATAGAGTACACTAGTAAAGATTATTAGACAGTGCGGGTAAAATGCGGTTTAGACCACATGCAATGCCTGTTAAATACCTGGTAAATAATTACAATATCCTCCTAAAAAAAACTCAAAGTTATTAAATGAAGTTGGAAACATTAACTCGTTCGATATGAAATCAGATCAGTAAAATGTCTATCTCCCCAGTCAGACTGTTACAATACTTACTCATTCTGCTCATATAATGTAGTCCACTAATCAGATAATCAACGTCAATATTGTCCACCTTATTCCCACACTGGTCAAACACAAGACTGGCCACTGGTGACTGTCTATCAGACTAACAGCCAAACATTGTTACATACTTCAAAGAAAACAATAGGTAGCGCCGTGGGTAGCCTAAGTAGGCGTAATCAACAAGTACCTTGAGGTATCTGACTAACCAATCACCGCGGCTGCCTTCACTTTACATCGTCTAATCAAATTATATGAAAATGCAACGTAAACGAAACTACTGTAATACCAAGAAAAGTGTATGTTTGGAAACGCGCGTAAAATCTCTTTTCAGAACCAATATCTAAGAATCTCCAAACTACACTAAATGTATATTTAATCCAGTGATGTCCACAAATTCAGAAAACAGTAGAACATATTATATCTTATAGATTTCACTCAGCCTATCTTGGTTATCTTTAAAAAAAAAACATCACTGAAACTACCTTTACTAAACAGCCCAAGTAGATGATGAACACGATGTTAAATGAATATGACCATAGATGGATATCAAATACCTACAACTTTATATACATATATATTGTACATGACAGTTGATAAAAATTATCAAAAAAAAAGAAAGACGAAGCGCTTTCCACCTGTTGACATTCCTCGATTTACTACAGTCGTGATAAATATTATAAAATTACTCAAGCAGAAAGTTAAATGTGCACCTCTTTACCACGATGACACGTAACATACATCATGGGTGTACGAATCAGCTCATAGAATATACACTCCCTGAACCCCACTTTCCTTTTAATTGCATAGAATCGGAATTTGGGTGAAGGTAACCAGGCGAAAAGTTGAATCAATACTTGTGATAAAATTTAAAACGACTACATTCTTCAGTGCAAAAAAGAAACCCTGAAGGATAAGCAATACTGAATCAGAGGCAGATAATGTAATGATTATTTTAATGTTTACTACCAGTTTTGTTACAGAATTGTAATAGTGGTTTATTTTCCTGTCAGAATATGTATTATTTGAGTATCATCTCTACGTCCAAGGCTATTCTCAGAATCGGGAAGTGATTGGCGTGTTTTGGGTTACGTCACATTGGGTAGAGAACAGACGGACAGTCGGTAAATCAACAAAAACACACCTGTCAGTCATCTAAAATTAAATACACCATTAATTTTACTTTTCTAAAGATTAAAGAAATATGTTTGCATTCCATAATTAGCATATTGCGTCACATACTAAGCAGTCGGCGCGTGCTCTATAATTAAATCATACTTGTCAATTAGATTAATTAAAAGGTCCAGATATCACGAGACGCAGAAAAGGGGAGACGGTGTCGCCAGAACGGAAACAACATGTCTGCAGTTTGTTTCTAACATGGTATTTTGAGTGGAAACAGTTTTTCTCGGACAATAGTAAAACACGATGTGAAAATAATGGGCGTTACTGATCATCTGTTATCTTGTTGAGAAAGAATCTTGGAGGGAAAACAGACCATTGTTATCATTAAACAACACAACAGAAATCTCATCATCAATTATTAATGTTTATAAATACTTTCCCACGCAAAACAGTTTCCCATGCAAACGTTTTGAACGAATCCTCCCACTTTTCTCCTAAATGTTCCCGCAATTATTACAAAATTTCAAATTCCCCCAGAGAGCGATATAAATGGCAAAATAGGGTTATCTCCGCCGAGACAATGTCAACTGATACATTTATTACCCAATAAATTAACCCAAAATTGATTTTTATCAAAATTTAGCGGAATGGTTATAGGGCAAAAATATAATCAAATGTCTTAAGAAAGCATTATATTTTCTGCTACATATATTTCCATGCCATAAACAGTTAGAGGTATTGTATGAGGTCATAAAAACTGTTGACTATGATTAAATTAAGTGACAGGTTCAACAGTACTTGAGGCTTGACTTGTTGTCCAAGGGCTAAAAAAACGACCAACAATAGGAGAAAATGAAAGGTGGTTAAAAAATGAAGTCAAGCTGTGAAAAGACCATAGGAATGAGACCAGAAGACTGTGATCTTTAACTCGTCTCTTGTGGGAAAATTTGTCAACAATACTAAATACTTAGACTAATGAAGTTAACGCGAACTGATTGACACGACAAATTTGACAGGATGTGATAACTCGATTATAAGATTAACAATGAGAACAATGTATTTACATGCACATATCAAATTGAACAATAAACTCAGCACCATGTAAGCATGTATCAGAAAGTCTAAGAAGAGATATCTGCCCCACTTCAACCTCTTATCTACTTGAAACCTGCACTCTCAAGATATCCTACAATATCACATCCCATTCATATGTACAATATGTAAAAGAAGTAGACATAAGTCCACAATTAACTCCTGTTTGACGAATAGATAAAGCTAAAATCCGAATAATACACCTTCCAACAATCGTAATCTTGGCAGTTTTTTTATTCATTTACACAAGTAGGGATACAGTGGGGCTAACAGAGTCTCCTTGCTGTGATTCCTGATATCACAACTTGCAGATTTAAGACCAATGAGAGTTATTGACATTTGAAGTGCAAGTCAATAGTGCAATCCGGTATATTTTATCATGTAATGTACTACTCTTGACGATCATCTCAGATTGAACATGTACTGAAATCCGTTCCCATACTACTTTTAATTGTGACAGGTTTGGGAACCAATTCTGATATGAAGTTTTTTTTTTCATTCAGCATGCATATATCAGATATATCAATAAACTTTACTTGAATTTTAAACATATTGAATAATATTATCAGAATTAATTTGTGTTTCAATTAATTAAGCGCAAATTATTACAAACAACTGATTATCGGTTAATGGATCAAATACATGAGACGACGTGTCTGAGTCCTAAAATAACGTGAAAAAACAAACAATATCCCGAGACATACAGAGTACTTCATTACCACTAATAACCATGTCGAGTTGGAAACCTAGACTGTTTTTTAAAATGGGAAGCTCTCAACAAAAAAAGAGTCCCACTGAGTGATGTCCCTTAAGGCGGGAATCCCTCAGCCCACTTAACAAGATAGTGAATGAAATGTTATGGTCAAGTTTGTCTGAGAAAATGAAGTAACCAAACAGTACCATAGTGTGATTTAACACCCTATACAACCACTAACAATGTGCTGTTTTTATACTAGCGCAAAAATCAAGACATGAGTTGCTACCGTGACACGATAATTACCCTTAAAGCAAAAGTTTGACGTCTTCAAGTTTTGCGCAATTTTCTTTTTAACCAATACGATTTTTAATCGCAGGAAATGAGAAGATTGCTGTTTAAACCCGATTACGATTTTAACTGAGCTATAGGTCAATGAAGAAAAAAATGTGGAGCAATTTACGTTCATGAATGTTTTACTGAAACCGGATTCTATGCGCGTTTTGTGCTCTTGGTCTAAAATTAAAATACACACAGAGAAATGATCACAAACACGAATTCCCCATTGGTAAAAAAAAATTGATTGAAAGGTACATGTATCGACAAGCTGCGTTTAAAGTAGCGCTTTAATTATAAACGGCTAATAAGAAGGGCGTTAACAATAAATCAGATTTCTTTCAAAAAGAAATAAGACATATATTTTTTTCTATAAGCACTGTGGGTTTATCCCTCCTCACTTCCTACCTCCCCGTATCAATTAATGAATAGGGACGTGGATTGGATTAAAGCCTATAAGAGAGATATGATTGAAGGTTGTATTCATTTTGCTACAGGTATATGTTTTCAATAACCAATCTCTTTACAACAACACATGCTTTCACATCGTCGAACACTCTTTCATCACATCTTTCGTATTGAATTACAAGCAAGGCTTGCATGCAGATGTTTAATAAATGAATGTCGATGATGCTAAGGATGTAAGAAGGATGGACTAATTTGTTTGTTGGTCTTAATCCTCCTGCCCGCCCTTCCAATTACTAGAGGAGTATATGTTTCGGATTTAGACTTCAAAGTGTTCGATGTTATTTTTTTCTACATTATTTATAAATGGACGTGCATCTCCCACGCCTGCGCTTGTTGCCATAGTCTCTCGGATAAACACTAATACCCATCCATTGAATGGCGAACATGGGATCAAGGATCGGATATTAGGTGAGAAAAGAGCGGGATAGGGGATTGGAAGAAATATAACACCCCGAGACTTGTCCATGTATCATCTTTGATGATAATGCTTTTAAGCCTTATACCATGTAATCGATCTTGAGATTCGTCATTTCTTTTTTCAATGATGGTTTATATGTATATTTCATTGGATACGTGTAAGCTCTTGGAAAATTGAAATCTGACCCGAGAGTAGTGGCGAAGGACATATTACTCAAAAAGTGTACGATAAACGAAATCTAAAAGTATAGACACATAATATTTGGCACATATTAAAATCCAAAATCCATATTAAAACCTAAATAACAACACGGAAGCATGGCGAGAAGTGTCTTTCAGTAAGCACAACAGAGATGTTTATAAACTAGGTGTTGGTCATATGATAACAAGACAAAGTTAAAATGTTTTTAAAATGTGTTGTTAATGCTACGTCTGGGGTATTGTAATACTGATATATCTTTCTGGTTAACATAATGATATATTGCGTGTTAGTTTATGTTTTACAATATGTAACCTTTAACATAGCATCTAATAATTCAACTCAGAACTACGGTAAAGCAGTTTTTATCACGACCCCCTTAAGAGCGTGATATCGTTCAATAAGTATCTTTTGTACAATGGGGCTATTAAATCCGATGGGGTTTACAGTCTCGGCATAACACTTCGGTTATTTTGAGACTGGCATATGGTAAATTTTATTTCTATATTGTACCACATACGATGCGAGGGTGGGGTGACATAATAGTAGAATACTCTTATAAGAATTCAAATTAAGAAGGGTTCATTTTCCTGGGCTTCGGTTTTCGCCCCATTCGCGCGACTCAAGCGGGAATTAGAACCCAGGACAGCTTAGTCTAGCGGCAAGTGTCCTATACCGTGTCCCACAAGGGGCTAATGAAAATATATTCGAAATGCAATATACATTTGCAATATACCCTCATGCAATGAAGAGTGTTGGTAACGCGAATGACTAATATTAGATTCGAATTGACATAAATTTGATGGTATCTACATGTAAATAATTGATCGTATAACTTATACGAATTACAACTAAAAGATGCGTGATAATGACCATCCAAATATATTAAAGTTGAGACGAATTGTGGTAATACTACTGATGACTTGATGATAAAAATATTGTTTATGATGACTTTGTTTGTTCTAGAATACGCATCTATACTTGAATCAATATCTCAATTCGATTTGATAATTGCTCTCGTTTTCTACAATAAAATAGTATCACGATTGTATACGTATATGATATCATATCGCATATTTCATGTTTATCTTTCATAAAGTTCACAGTCATCCATCTTGTCAAGAGCTCTTCCTAGATCACGATCAATAGAAGTATGTTTAATTTAGGACGAACCACCATATGACACACTCAAGCTGTTTTAAGGGGTAGCTTAGGGCAGTATGCTGTCGTCAGCTGCGCGAGTCAAAAACGTGCGAGGCTCGTGTCAGGGTAGCAACGTCGCTGCATTCTAGATGAACCTGTAAAGCAGTGCGCGTGTGCAATTTGAGAATTCTGGCTTGATTCTATCTGGTGCCAAGAATTCCTGCCAGCTGCCAGTCAAGTAAAATCTGAAGAATTCAGTAAACAGACCAGAACACTTCTCATGGATGCCCTACATTCTCTGTTTACGTTTGTGACTACTTACATTGGTGCCTTGAGAAATGTCATAGATTCTTGTCAGCGATTGAAATGCCACGGAAAAATAAGTACATTATATACTTATACTATTTAGAATATTAATATTTAACGGTTGAGTTCTTTAGAGATAATAACTGATTATATTTTTTAGTATAGCACGCTTATTACGTTCAGTATATTTTTACTTGATGCTGTCTAATTAAATGGTCACAAGAAAAAAGCAGAACAGAGCATACCCCAATTAAAAGATAATGATTTCCAATATTACAATTCCATGACTAATCCGAGACAATGATAAATGACTTCACACTGCAACACTCTATTGGAATCCCGTCTTCCCTTAATGGAACAATACTTGGAACTATCGATCGAGGTCACAAGCGTGTATACACATGCACTGTATTTTCAAGTCAGTGCCAAGGTTACCGGCAATCCCAGGTTAATATATGCTGGTAAAAATGAAGCCATATTTTAGTGTACACTTAATATGAAAGAATGCTATCTACGAACAACTTTGATATAAATGCATATCAAGAAATTGTCGATGCGTTGCTAAAGTCACCTTGCAACAATTAGCGCGAGTTTTCATTCAAATGCTTGATAAGATTATTAAATGATAGAAATATTTCATTCCTTTTCACAAATGAAAAATTATGTTTATGAGTTTACTGAACCCGAGAGTATAAAGATGTCTATACAATTTTAAGTGTTTTAGAATTTATATAATAGCGGTGATGACATACTCCAATGTATAAGCTCAGCGTCTCCTCTTATGCATGCTCTATATCATTTAATAAACTACTCATGCTTATCAGGTTCATACAGATTCTACCACTATCAAAATCAACATGTTTTTTTACTCCGAAAGTAAACTTAAAATGGATTATTGCCCATCATTCAAAATGAATGGCCATTCATAAGGTTTCGTCTCAGTGGTGAATAATGCATATGCAAATATACTGTTTTATAAGTCTTCACCTGAATAGAAGCTATACGATCATTCATAAAGCTTAGCCTATAATGTGTAGGAAAATGTATAACATTAACCTAAATAACCTAATATATATAAAATTGTTACTACAGCGAGTAATCCGAGTCTCAAAACGTACGCTAAACATGCATAATATAATATGTGTAAATGCCCTCTTGACTCACAGACGATTACACCTGAATGGAACTTCCCGTTCAACTCTACCTGGAGCAGAACCATAAATATATCCCAAACCACGCCCCATGTACAACATATACATTATGACTGTTCTTCATATACGATATACGTGTGTCTAACATAATTATATTATCAGTGTCAAATATTGAACCATCGATTGTATATATAATATTATTAGATGTCATCTGCATAACTGATTAATATGCCGCCATACCTGTCTATCTCCCAAAATTAAAAATACACGCCAATGCAACACCGTGCAGTGGATGTATTTCTCTAAGAGAACATGCAACATCGACGCACATTACTTTTGTTCAACTGCAAACCACGAATTCTCTTATTTCGTAAAATTACATTCAATTTCTAAAACATGTCGTACGTTGCAACAGACTTAAACGAAGCGTCTGTTAATGCTAGCATTCAACGATTGTAAGCCTGAATTACAAACCTTCTAAACTTAGAAGGGTTATAATAACAACAATTTCTAAAGCAGAAGCATTATGCATATGTTTTTTTTAAAATTCCTCCTTAATTTGCTGTTGTAGCTGTTCACTGTCATGCGTGTTTCCCAGATCCTTAAGGATGTATATTGCAAATCAATGCATTAAGGAATGTCATACCCACGTGTTCTTGTTTTACTACATGTTGACCGGTATCATCTGCAAGGAAACAAAACTAAATGCTAAAAGTACTAACCTTCAATAAGCTTATTTTTCATCAAGATAAATTTATATAACTGATTCCTAATGCAACTCCGAGGAATGCCAATACGACACTAATGTGTGCAAAATTTGATGACAAACACTTTACTCCAAGTGAGCCACTGCAATACACTAGTCCTACTACACGATACACACCATTTACTATGCTATATCAACTTGATATTGCCCGATGTGTCGTCTGTATTCGTTATGTACGTCACGATATGACTGAACCAACCTTAGCCAGACATCGGAGTAATAGCCTTATGTTTGGGTCACAAACCGAATCGATTGTCCAGACCTATCACACAGCGTCTGTAAAAGAGGCATGGAGATACAAAGGACTGGTTGATCGTATCTTTTCTAAGCACGCTGACAGCTGTTTTGTTGTACGCCTTGAGAATCTACGAACAAAAGCACTCTCTTTCACTGCAGTCAATGGCCAAAAATCTGCACATGTGTCGGAATTCAGTAGGTCTGGCTCATTTTAGGCTACGGGAAATTTTTATAATTTGTCCCAATTATTTTTTTATTCTAGCTTTAAAATGTATGCTTACTTTGATCTTATCTGACCTGTAACCTATTATTTAACTTAACGTAAATCACTAAAAACCTATTATACATGCAAATATGAGTTTTTTCCCCGAACTACTACACACACTGTCCCCCCTGTATAATGAGTCGTTCCATTTACCGTTTGACGTGAAGAGGGATGGAGTATTGATATTTATAGTAGCTATATTCCCATATCATATTCCCATCCTGCTACCAGCTTAATATTTTTTATGTATATGTGACATCGTATAATAATATATTCATTGGTATTCAATTATTGGTAAATACAGTGCTGCTTAGATTAAATATTTTTATAACACTGGGCACAACAGGGATAAACTGCAAAACAATCCATGTCAGAAAACATCGAACCATAAAAAAATATGAGGGGCCTCCATGTCAAATTTAATGAAAATAAGTTTTGATATACGTATTAGATTAAATTAGCATAGTTGACACGAATAATGATAACACACTGATAAACATTCAGTTAAAATATTCAAAGACAGGGTCCTATGCAGGATATGAACAGATTTTATGATTAACTATATGCACGATTTAGAAATGATATAAATATTACTTCAATAATATAGTCTAACGATATTCAAGAAAATGCAACGGAATAATATTTTCAAACAGCGTTTCTAATAATGCGCACTTCCACAAAAAGTGTTATCATCGATCCTTCATGGTATTTAATGAAATTTGTGTAATTAAGGTAATTTATTTACATAAGACACGCTTTTTTGTTTCTCACTATTCCATATAAAGTAAAAGTAAACAATATAATTCTCACATAGAACAAACGCGGCTCTCTTTTAAATTTAGAGGTGTAATCATGATGCACACTTATTGAATCAATGTTCTTGCTCCTTTAAACCCAAAAGTAAATATCAACACATTACATGAAGGGTTAAAATAAGAAGTGTAATGTTTTAGTTAATTCGCAGGTTATGTAAGCAGCAATTAGGTGTTTTCTTAATAACGTTATTAAACAATATGAACAATACTAGCTGTAAATGTGCACCTTGACTAATTCCTTGATTAAATTAAAGCCAGACCACTCGATCAAGTTAAAGCTAATTCTAGATTAAATACTCTCCTTAATACGATAACTAGTCTTTTTATCTGAAATTAGGTTACCTTGATAATTTGTTGATTTAGACGTCGATAGTGATCAACCCCTATATGTTATCAATTAACAGGATTGTGTAAGATTACAAGTAAATGTCGCATAGGCTACTGTTTAAATACATCGCCGACGTAAATATAGCTTATTGTCTGACCATAGGTTATCAAGAATATTTATGTTAAATGCAGATAACAACATTTTCTAGTTTCGTTTATATATTACATGCAAAGAATATGATTCAAAATGACAAAATAATTGAACTAAATATCGAGTAATTTGGTTGTCTATTAAAATATTGAAAGTCACAATGCTGCTATTATTAGTTATAAAACTACATTTAGAGGACTATTATCATGTCGTATTAAACTGCAGCTGCTTGGTACCAGCATGGGAAAATATATCAAACTATGCAACAGGATTCTCATTTATTCATTTCCAGTGGTTATATGTAGGATGGTTGGGAACAGGTGAAATTATGACAGGTCGTGGCATCTTAAATTATCATAAGTAGCAGCAATTCAATTGTAATTCAAGTAATTGCGCGTATCTCTTTTGCTACACGAGAGATGAAATATAGGACTATAAACTTCAAAATATCAACATGAACTGTTATGCATATGAGTGGGCGAATTGTCCAGACCCACGCAATATATATTATTTCTTATGGAAATACTGTCCATATGGACAGCTGGTCATATCAGCGAGTGGAGTTAAAAGTTTAGGGCGTGAGGGTTTGTCCAGCTTGATTTATTTCTCACAATAATCATGTTCAAAATAATCGAAATTTCTATTTTCGTCTATAGGCCTATCTTAAACGAAAACTTAGCTGAAGAGTTAGAGATTTAAGCAGGTGCTTTCTGATATCAATTGAAGCACATAGTTGCAGTCCACGCATTTACGTCAGTGATATTTCTCAAATTACTCTCAATGTCTGCAAATAGCGAAATAAGTTTTAATACAATTTAGAATAAATTGATATTATTTCAAGTGTTCCCTGAAAAAATAAATATCGTTAATACTTGTGAACAAAGGTTTGGAATTATATTTTGTCAATACAAATACCGCTATAACCTCATAATTTATTTTTTATGTCCACATTTATATCCAAATTTAATTGTATGGTTTACTTTTATGTAAAATAAGATAATAAAAGCTATAAAATATGAAACTTGACACATTTCATCACTGTAGATTTTAATGTATTTTCTATTTTTAGTTTTACAGTTAAAAAATGTAAATAAACCCTGGTCATTTATGGTCAAATACTGTTTAATCAAGTCTAATGTTTATTTACATTTCTACTATAATAATACTATGCCCTGGTGATCGAGACGGACAGGTGAGAGTCCCGTTATGACCGATGATTGACAGGTGAGAGAGACAGGTGTAGATTTCAACATGACTTGAGAAATGAATAGTACAAAATATGCAGGCATTTAATGCTGAATGTCGATATGTTCTCATGTGAAATTCGGTATCATTTCTTAACATAGTTTTATTGAATGAAGAGGCCTGCCAAGAAATTGTGGGTATGTCAGGTTGCCATGTACCTGCCAGATTAATTATTAATAATAGGGTTCGTTAATCACTTAATCGTTACCCTAACTACTCCCACATTTCACAATAACAATAGAATTAGTGATGATCTTAGTTCTAATCTGTTAGCTGTATTGATTAATTACCCTCTTACCCTATACACTCAACACATCTTACCGTATCGCCCGAGCTTCTACCTGGTAATTTAACAAAATTAGCCATTTAATGATGAGGAATCCTAAAGCGCAGCTGGATTCGAAATATATTCGATTAGATAAATGTTGTTTCTGAACTGATACCTGAATTCATAGTATAAACATTTTTGGAACGTTATTGGCAAGTTTAAATACCCGCTGTGAATTTAAATATATTACCGTGAATTTAAGAATTTAAACACATTACTGTGAATTTAAGAATTTAAATACACTACTGCGAATTTAAACTGGAATTTAATTGTAACAACGATAAAAAAAATATTCAGTAAGCTGCTAATGTCAGAACTGGATAGAAAAGCTAGCGCTTATGTTATTAACGGGTTATGTTATACCACTTGCACTCAATAACTCAGTTGAAAATTTGCAATTTTATTGCCTGTTAATATTATTTTTTTATATAGATGTTTATAAATCCTATATCAGAACGGTAAATCCAAATTGAACACAAGTCGGCTATAATCCAAAATCTTGCTGGTAGGTGTACTAAGAACAAAACATGATTTGTTTGGCGAATTTTTTGCCAAATAGGGAACAATGGATTCGTTTCAATTTAAGAATATGTAGATTTTTAAAATGCTTTCTATTCTACCTTTGTTGAATTGAGGGGGTATAAGGTAGCATTGTTTTCGGAGAATTTGTTTGAAATTATTTTAGAGTTATCACACTTTATATTATGCAAGAAAATAATTCGAATTTATGGTTTCAAAAACATTGTACAATATACTGCACAGTCATAATAATTTGTATTTTAAGCAGACTGGGTGGACAAGTGTGAAACATTGTAGCTCACTAGTCTGGAGGTCGCTTGTTCGATCCCTGCATTGGCCTAGAAAGTTCATCGGGATTTTCAGTGGTGCAGCACATAGGGCCTGACAAGGACAGCTGTCTAGTCGTTCGGATGGTACGAAAAACAAGGTCTAGACTATACATTGCTGTGTACGTAAAAGATCCCTTGGACGTTAGGATTCGATATAAGAGCAGGCCATAGTGCCGCTGCCTGGGCAAAATTTCCCGTATATCACGCTGTATGGCGTATACCCATATTCATTAGCCCAGTAGAACGTTAAACCCCATTTCATTCCATCCATTTAAGTAGACAAAAGTTAAAAAGAAACTTTGCCAATGTTGGGCTTGTCTGGTCCTATCCATAAGTAAGAACAAGGACAAAACGTTATTATTGTTGCGAGTCAAATTAACTCAATTTTTCGAATGTTTTATGGCTGCATTAATTTTAACATAACAATTACAATGCAACAGTATCCAATATTTCCTACAAGTCGTACCTCAAATGATATTTTAGAAATAAAGCGTCTAAAACATTTTAATTATTTATGAAGAGATAACGAATTTCAATCTGATATACCGATAAATACAGAACCACAATATACAAAATATAGTTCATATCAGTTTGAACAAAGAAGGGTGTGACAACGCTGCAAGCTGGTACACGGAACCTGTGGTGCACGTGGAGGCATGCACTTAAAATCTACAGAATGTTAAATGGCGTTTGTAATATATTAATCGGACCATGTCAATATTGATGTTTAATTGGGAATTTAACGAAGCAAAAAAAGGCATTGAATAGAAATACAACGTGACGCAGAAATACATGGACAACAGCTGACCCAATACATTGAAAACATTAGAACATGAAGTACCAAACTTAATTAATCCAATACTTGGAATTGATTCAATTATCCAAAGACGATATACAGGAATACATAAGAAAAATAAAATAAATACACACATAGAATCAAAACTAATCTGAGAAAGGGTTTATGCTTGACAGTGGCAATTTCGTTCCCGCACGAAACAGACACTAAACTTTATTGGTGCCAGACGAAAGGCTTAGCAAAATAAGTCGTCTAGTTGATAGGTAACAAGACCGAAGGCCAAGGGATTGAAATTGACCAGTCCCTCAATATTTACGGATTGAAGATTTAAATTCTAATCACATGTTAATTTAATGTTTATGGGACGAAAAGCCGAGGTTCGTGTATGGAGAGACGGCGAAAACGTCGCCGCGCAGGTGAATAAAAACACATAAAAAAAATATTTGAGAGACGAAGTCCACAACCCCTCCCCAACCTCCGGCTAAATTTGTGAGATACCAAGAAATAGTAGAAAGGGTTGTTTTGGTTCAAGACGTTCATGAAGCAAGGTGCTGTTAGCTTTCAGGGAATTATCAGACCTCCTCCTTTTATAAATTGCTGCGTCAACTAATTTAAGAAACAAGTTCTCTTCATTGAATGTGTATGGAAGTACAAAATGAAAATCCAGTGGGATTCAAAATATATTTTTGTTAGACGCTTAAATTCGATGAAACGAAAACTGAACTTTAAAAAAAGCTTATGGAAATTTAGAAATGTACCTAACCTACATTCGTTTCAACGGTTCATTTTAAAAGAAATTTTTGTTCTGCTCAAGTTACGTAGTGTCTATATTTAGACTTGAATGAGCTGGGGTTTAACTAGATTGACACATATTTATCTATGTCTTCTCACCCGGGAGCACGTTATTCAATATATGCTTACCACTTCTCGATGGGTGAATAGACATGCATTGTTGTGGCGGCGTGAAGTTCATACCAAAAAACCACAAAAATCTGCTTTCTTGTGGAATTTTTAAAAATTAAGTTCTATACTGAAAACGCAAAGTAAACTAAATTCTGTTAATACGAAAATGTGTATTGCATATAAATTCGGATTCCTAATTCCTCAAACATGTTGAACTGGGTTTTGTTTTAGTTTTTCTTTCTGTGACATATCCCATTTATTGTTATATGAATAACGTCGCCTAAAATATTCATATACTAATATTATCAAGATTAAGATTATTTCGCCCTAAAACTTCCTTAAAGAACTATAACGTTATTACACAACGTTGCTTAGCGACTCGAAAAACTGTTCTTACTACTTTTCCAGACATTTTTTGCAAATATTTTAGCTCGAGCTTGTTGGATTGTATTATCTAAAATATGGGCCAGACACGCGCTGAATGACGAAACCGGTTTTAAAAACAAGATACTGAATGGGTTAAACACCCTGGGAAACGCATATTGTACTAAGCATACATGTATTATATCTACCAGTACAGGGCGTGAACCTATAACCAGACCATGACCAAACAATACTTTACATACAATTTACAAAAATTTACAGTTACAATTTATAAATTCCAGATCGAGTGCCAAGCAATTTATAATAGTCTAGGCTATATTTATCTGAAAACTACCTAAAGAATATAAGCATTGGACACCCCAGTTCCTGGAATGGCTTTGCCAAATATACTAATTTTATACAGTTAATGAATATTTATAATATCTGCGAGCTTCCTGGTGATTTAGATATGAATTATAATCTTTAACATTCCTGCTTATAGCGAGATTTTCATATTTTCTAAGAAAGTCAAAACAAAATGATTTCTATATCTTTTGCTTTTAAGCAAAGAGGTTGGTAACCCACTATTTTACGATAATAGGTATCATTCTCACACTTAAAAATTATTCACACCGGAAATGGTAATACGATTACCTCACTTGTGTTTTTTTTTATCCTGAATAGCTATCTTCAAACCAATTCTATATCGTTTGTTTAAAAGGTTGCCAACTCACTATATCATAGGTATCATTCTCACACTTCAAACGTTTGAATCATGAAATTGAAAATGATATATTTGCCAATTTCCCAACTGGCAATAATGAATTATAGGATTATTCTTTAACAAGGCAGGGCTGTTTAAATACCTTCGATTTTCAGGCTTCATTATAATAATACATTTTAGAAATATAACTTAAAAATATGAAATTGGCGCTTTAAATTTCACCTCTATAATGCCCATAAAGTGTTTTGTGCAATATATAGAAAGTCACGATAGATGGAATCTGGATAACCACCCTGTGCTCATACGACCCAGATCCTCTATGCATATTGTTAATTGGGCATGCGAACGATGAGATTTTGATCTTGTATCTATTAAAGGATAAAAACACCATTCTCCAAACATATAGGATTGCACCGCATTTTAATATATTTTTAAACATGAGAGAATTAATGACGACCATTTATCAATGTTTATTAAAGATGATGATAATTACAGTTGTTAATCAAAATGTAACAAATATTTATATCATGTTTCTGAGCATACACTAACTATTTATATTGCCCTAGTGAAGTTATCATAAATTATGAACTAGGCACGCTGACAATATATAATCAATGAAGCACGTTCTCAAGAATTAGAGAATCAAATATGCAAATCGGCCATTTGCACCTGTAGAAATCGACATGAAAGTGTCATCTGAAATTGATTGACATATACTATATAGTTACAATAAACTGATGATGAGATTAAATTTTAAAATTTTATTTTGAAATGAAAGCATTATTTTAAGCCAGGTGTCGTGAGCTGTCATAAAAGAAAGGGGAGGTTGAAACAAAACGCTATTGATTATTAATGACAGTGCGAAATCAATCATCACATAAAGGAATCGAGTTACTAGATCCTACTTCATCTATAGTTAATTACAAGATTGGTCTAATCTCTCGAACCAACTACACGACTACTGTTCTGCGTTTTAACCGCTGTTCTTTTTATAAAAGTAACAGTGATGTTTTGTTTAATTCCTGCTATAGGTCATGCATAATAAATACAGTAGAAGCAGTCAGGAACGTAGGCCTATGCTACTTAGGTATGTCCAGTCATTCATTTCGCTGATTAGGTAATGAATAATTACTGTATTAGTCAGCAGGTAGCACATTTATTTTTCGCTTTCTATAAAGGCAATTTATGAATGAATAAACATTCAAGGTTTTTAAATATACGATTGTACCAACGTATTCAATGAAATCTACCATGTGTTACGTGCTTCTAGAAATAAAATAAGAATATAAAGCTTGTTCATTTTAGCTATTTATGTATATTTAGAAATATGTTATTCAAACACCGCCGATAAAATTTCTTTAAAGGGACAATCCCGATAAGAACAGAGTCTCAAAAATTAAAGTCCGTGTATTTACCTTGTCTCAAAATTTCAGCTCAAAATATTGAGTCGTTTGGACGTGAACGTCAACACTGCTAATCCGGACACGTAACCCATTTGAGATTTCGGGTCAATTTTTTCATTGGGTGACCTGATAATCGATTAATGTTTCTTGAGAGGTCTATACAGTGAATGACCCATGCCCTTTACTTGATAACAAAAGGTAAATTTCACCTACATATTATTTTTATAGAAAAAAGTCTGGTTTTATCCAGATACTGTATAATAAAACGTTCTCCATTTCCAGATGAAGACTGTCAGGTTTGGGTTATTTACAAGCGTATCACAAATATCAGGTTAGTAGGTGGGCCTTAGGTTATGGATTTTAAAGGATTTTAACTCAAAATTAAGCAATTTTATTCCCCAAAAAGTTATCGGAATTGGCACTTTAAAGAAAGAATGGAATTCACTGACAAACTATTATTCTATTTCCCCTGTAGATATTGTATATAATCAAGTAGTGGATATAAAAAAAATACATTTATAGTTTTATTATATTAGTGTGTATTACTAACACATCAGGTGTGTGTGTTTGTGTTTCAGTTTATTTTCCGTCTATGATGCATTATTCATTAATCCGTATTACTTATATTTCTTCAGTGTACATTACTTATATTATCAATTGTGTGTATTAGCCTGCATAATATAAAATCATATATATTACCGGTACTTTATTTTAAAAAATTAAAATGTCCAAAAAGATGCACCGAGAATGCTTTAAAAATATTAAAGGGAATTTGTCAAATAAAATTAATGTTGCATACTCAATCCAAGATTTATAAATACCACTGATGTGAACAAAAGTACTAGGCGATATGATTAATTTCAATATGTCATTAGGTCCATAACGATACAGGGATAATAATTTAGATACAATTCAAGATATCCTGTCTTTCAAATGTAAGGGAATTTAAACATGAAATGCCTCTACTAAAGATATCTAAACTAATCCCCCGAGGGAAACCTAATTCATCAATGATCCGTTTAAAACAAGTATTTCACTAGAGAAATTAGTGTCATCAGTGCTTAATTCTAGGATCACATTCGACCCCTGACCCCCGAATGGAAAATTAGACATGATAATGATTAATGAATTAAATGTCATCCATGAATATCAAGACACTAACAATACGAATCGTACATTGACGTTCATTACTATAACGAGCACTTGATAATCCGATATAATTCAATCTAAATCTCCACCTGTCCGATTACATGGTGGTAACAAACAACCTTGACCTTTCTATTGTTACCAGGGCAACTCATGAAACAGATACACGTTCCATGGCAGGCAGGTTACAAATGGCGATGACGTGGAGTAGGGTGTTTAATACAGATATAAAAGTGTCTGCTACATGGGAAAACATATTGTTTTAGTAATCATTGATACACGAATTTAACCATTAACATTTTCAGGCAGGTTGCAAATGCCGATGACGTGGAGTAGGGTGTTTAATACTGATATAAAAGTGTCTGCTACATGGAAAATCATATTGTTTTAGTAATCATTGATACACGAATTTAACCATAAACATAATCTGATATTTTGTTTATTCGTTGATTTCTCGGGTTGCCATGTTCCATTTAACGGATCGTTAGCCACTCCAAGAAGAAGGACCTCGATGATTTTCGGGTTGATGTATTATTTCGATTAGAGATGGTGCAAGCTGTTCGCCATCCAATTTCACAGACTAAGCTGATGTGTTCAATATTTCTAGCTTCGTTTTTTGGAAGCAAAACAGGCTTCGACCGAGATTATTGTAACAATATCGACTTACTGCTGATAGATCCCAC
The DNA here is from genome assembly GCA_036850965.1 of Patella caerulea. NCBI lineage: Eukaryota > Metazoa > Mollusca > Gastropoda > Patellidae > Patella > Patella caerulea. The sequence goes on along the minus strand of JAZGQO010000014.1, from coordinate 12,825,739 downwards.
TATGGAAAAAAAACTCTAAATTTGCACATTTAATTTTCCACCCTACTCAAAAAAGCCGATCACATTGGAATTTTATTCTGATTAAACATGCATTATAAATGCAAGAGCTAAATCTGTCAATTGCAAGTCCTTTGTTTAGGCCTGAAATGTTATCTAAATTATTAATTAGACATTAATTAACTTATGCAGACCATAATAAACTCTCAATGTCAAGGCTGAGCATCGATGTTGACTGGATTAGAATCCTGGCTATATTATGCTGCTTAACGCGCAGTGATAATTAAATTAAAAATGGATAATCGAGACTATCTTACTGACTTTAGTAATGATCGAAGCTAGGTGGAAATTTCAACCGTTTAGATCTCGTTTCTTTGTGGATCAATTTGACTGAAATTTTCAGCAAATTACCTTTACATTATCTGATGTTTAACTATTATAGTTAGAACTGCCAACTCTTTATCTAATCTCCCATAATGTATCTTTAATGAAAATCCTAATTAGTGAACAGTCATTGACATTATGGTAGGCTATATTTATTTTGAGTAAAACGCTGGAATAAACATATTAATAGAGAGGTTTCGCAACTTTACATTTACACTTACATTTACATTTAGAGGGTTAAACGTCATCAGTTTTTGTGACGTATGACGTGGAGCGCACGTCATAAAAGTGTGGCTGACGGATAGCAGCCTCCATAACTGTACGTTCACAACACTTAGCTGAACTTTGTTTAATGTCTATGATTCAGCCCATAATTTTTCTCTAAATTGTGGTTTTCACAAACTAAATTCACAGAAAAAAAATTCTCCTTCGGGTAGACAAAATAAAAAGAGGCTGGGACAAAACATGTGCGTGCTTTATCAGTCTCATCTTCAACAACCTATCCGTGATGGAGGTCTTTCAAGATCCAGGACCAAGTTTGTGTCGCCACCTACTAAGTGTAAATGTAACTGTGAATTTAGCGAAAGGTCATTCTGTACAATTACACTTTCGGTTATCTAAATGTAAATGTAACTGTTAAGTTGCGAAACCTCTCTAATATGCGAATAATATGCTCTTATTGGATGTAAGCTGGGCTTAAAGACCGGAACTCATAAATATGCATTTTTTCGAAGTTAATAAATTACCTAACCTGGACTGAACTTAAATTTTAAGAATTTGTAAAAAGATACTCAACTTAACTCAACAGCTGGAAGTATAGTTAAACTGGGTACAAGTTGCTGATGAAGTTACAAGATATAGTTGTGTGTACTACATATCGAGCTAGATCGCAATATTGATAGAAGCAGTTTGTAATAGGCTGCCCTTTCACACATAACGAGTCAATTGCCGAAACCTTTCAATGAAGTAATTTGGCGTAAAAATTAGGCCAACTTCATGTTCTTTTCTACAGTGGTGCCTGTTCAATATTGAATGATAATGGGAGTGGTCGCTTATATTCAAGTCGTCTTATGATAATTATCTATTTAATTCATTCATATGCCGTAACCCCAATGATTAACAGCACTCTTCCTTCATGCGGTATTGAATACTCCACATAAGCAGTCCATTCCGTACAAGGCAAAGAGGAGAGCTTAGTATATAAATATATGGTTTCAAGGGTGAGCTATGGAAATAGTATAATAATTGCACCGTAAACTCCGTTTAATCGCACAATTTATAACAGAAAGGGGTTAAACCATTAATATCACCAGTTTCCTTTCGATCGACGTATATCTTTATACATAATTCTCTTATTTACTTGTATATCTGGGATAAGAAATGGCTTTTCAGGGAGGTTAGACACTCTTCGTGGATGATTATACACACCTAGCCGCGGTTAACGACTATAGCTCTTTCCTCAAATCGATTAATGTAATGAATATTTCAATTTTTCGTTCACTTGTAACCGTTTTCATTAGTTCGACTAGTGCAGAAAAGTTGAACGTTAAACCCAATTTCATATTTTTGACCAATGGCTGATCTTGACTTCAAAATTCAAACTATCAAAGATATCAAAAATAATGATTCAATCTTCTATTGTAGAAATTACCAGTTATTGTTAAGAAAGACATAATGATTTAACTATAACTCGAGGAACAAACATTAGAAGTATTTATAGATAATTCAATTCATATATAGTTCCCAGTATCCCACATGTCACTTTTCCATATACATGAACCAACTGACCTTACATGTAAATGGAAAAAAAACGACATGTCCGCCTATTTTATCTCCTAACAATGGTTCTTTAAGATTAAATTCTTTTTAAAAATTGGACAATTGTCAACACAAAAATCCCACCAAACACCCACTGTCACCAAACACTTTGGTAAGTATAGAATAGTATTAGTTAGTAATGCAGATTGCTAATGACTTTACTGGAAACGTGTAATTATTTGTACTTTGTATGGGCTGTACATAGACCGCCAAGTTATATTTTTTAACAGCAACAATAGAAGTTTATTTTTTTCTTTACAATTTGTATTGTATTTCACTAATCGACCATACACAAAGCTGTTTCTTTCTGCTCAAGTGACATATGAAAAGAGCAGCAGTCGTAACAATCGATACGCTAAATTTAAGAAACATCAATATTCATTGCCCCCATAACAAATTTTTGACATTGTAAATTTTATATTGTAGTGTTTTTGACGACCATTCACTGACCAGTGAATTTAAAGAAATGATCCAAGACGATTAAGTGCATTCAACTTCACCTTCGATGAGGTCCACTCACTTTTTAATCAGAAAGTAAGCAGTGTCATCATCCGTGTCATTATTTATTCGAGAAAGTCCAACCCGAATCCAGTGTGTTTGGTAATTTTAAATATAAATTCTACTGACTAGTTTCAGTGGATTACATGTAGTTTATTAATTTCTAGTTGATAAATTTATGATTTAAAAACTTTATCCTTAGGTCGGAGAAACAATCAAACCCACATGACGCCAATGTTGCTTTCTAACATTGTGAGATTTCCACAGGCAAATACAAATCCATAAATATCCCAATTGAGCATTTACCTACACAAATATGTTACTTTGGGGCTGACATAATTATAATTCTTTATTTCACTTTTTGAAACATAAAACTGTTGGCACTGTGAGCTACTCAAATAAGAAGTCGTATTGGGTGCCTGGTGTGACTAAAATACTCTACCCCATAACTTACCCACCCCGTGGGTTCAATGCAAAAATAGCTGTCCAGAGAGAAATGAAATGAAATGGGGTTTATCGTCCTGTACTGTTCTGGTCCGAACTGGGCTAATGAAGACTATACTTCTAGACACCACTCATTGGTTTAACTGCCAACGTAAATCTATAGAATTATTAGCTGAATAAAATCAGAGGTGGTATAAGGTCTTCAAGAAGGTGTTAACGGCACCTGTCATTGCTTACAGCTAACTAGAACAATAGTTTTGACATGGCGAAACTACCGGTTAGAAGATAAAACCACCACACACTCTCTTGCAGTGGCATGAAACCGGAAGGAATTGGTAAGGATCGATATAAAAAAGTGATTGGTGACAAACCCAAGATCCGTAACCCACTCACACAGTATGTACGTTTCACGAAATATTTTGGCGTATCTATAAGCGAAGGTACAATAAATCACCTATTTACTTTTACTCGTGGCTTTACTTCCAAAATCACAAGTATTACGCAGTTACAACGAATTAGTTGTTTTCTTAACGTTTAAAAATAAAATCAAGGCCAACGGATCATATGATCGGAAATTGAGTATTAAAATGTTGACCACAAAAAAAGATATTCATTGTGGTGGGTGCATAGTTATATAAATATTTTATTTTTTAAAAAAACTTAATTCTATACGTGAACGACTTTAATTACGGGGGTTGGGGCGAACTCAGTGCAGTATGATAGGTTTGAAAACAATATTACATGTACACTAATATATGGGTGCAGAAAATCCTTCAAATACAATATTGTGGTAACAAACGGTTGAGTGGGCTTTCTAGATCACAAGACCTCGTTACTCATATCTATCTACAACGCATATTTTATTCTCATTCATTATTGGGATATACACACATAGGTGGTATCAGCCTACTGTGGTTATACTACAACCAAGTAATTACTTACATCAAGTATACATCAATTAGATTAACTTTTACACAATACTTCCATTATTCACGATCACCAATTGACGTCATCCTTTTGAACTCTTTCATTTTTAGACTTCAGAAGTACTTACTGAATTATATTTTAATTGTTTGATTTTACAGACTAATAATACGTTATGATTGCGTCAACGCGTCGCCGAAATATAGGAGCTTCGGTTTTTATGTGAGTTAGACGTTGACAAACTAGCCTGAAGGTCACAGGGTCGGTGTTCGGCCGAGAAAGTTCATCGGGATTTTCCGGCGTGGTTTCACCTTGTCAGTGGTGCAGTGCAGGGGATTATTGGTCATTCTGATGAGACTGAAAGTCGAGGTCCTGTGTACACATTGGCGCGCACGCAAAGGTCCATTGGCAGTTGTTATTCGATACAGGAGTAGGCTGTATGCCGTAGCGCCGCTGTCCGAGCAAAATTTCCCGCATAGCTCGCTGTGTTTTCATTAGCCAAGACGGGTCGTAACAAACAGTTGGACGTTAAACCTGATTTCATTTCATTTCGACGAAATATAACATTCATATAACTTCTTTCTATAGCGACGGAGCAGCGTTGACACAGTGGTTTCGGGTTTCGATCTCGGTACTGGCTTACCAGTGCTTCGACATTTTATAGCATGGTTTTCCAGTGGTGCTAGACGAAGTGGTTGCAGCTGAAAGAGGTCTAGTTGTTCGTATCGCACGAACGAATGGCGTACACCCAGGGCCGTTTGTAGGATTTTAATAGTAGGGGTGCAGCAGAGTGGTGGGACGGAGCGCCACTATAATGTCCCCCTGCACCCCCGCTAGATACGCCCCTGCGTACACCTAAATGAACCATTGAAAGTTGGAAGAGTGAGTTGAAACAGACCAAATTCCCATACGCTGCATGGCGTAGTGTGTACCGTTGTTTAAAGTCTCAAAACAAGTTTACTTTGCTTCAAGTTCATGTTTTAAACCACCAAGAGATAGATATAGATGGTACCTTGGAGAAAACTCCAGGTAATTAGCCTCATTTCTATAAAAAAAAACAACACTTCACTTTATACACATTACCCATGGTATTGTCAAAAATATGCTGATACTAATAATAGGGTGGGACCTTTCATAAAACACTTTACCTGCCATAAACGTGATGAAAATGGTGGTGATATGTTAATAGAATATTAACTGAGTCTGAACTTAAGACATACTCAACGATCAAAATATAGACTAATAAGTATGTAACTGTTAAAGACATATAGCTGACTCAACATACCTGTTATAATATAGACAGAGATTGTATGAAACTCTTATTACCAGCTAATAGTAGACTTTACAAAATATGTGTCCCCTGGAGTCACTTAAACGCCCACCTAGCCAGGGGTTCCATTCATAACAACTCTGCTCAACAAACATACATATATCATACAACTCGACTATATGTCCTACTATTAACACGGATCGTTACATTTTAAACTTTATCCGGCTTTTACTATTATTATTACATTAAAACAAATTTGTGTCAGGTAATTTGAAGCCCAGACCACCTTTTTACTAGGTCATGTTATCAAGTTTTACTTATATATTATATATGTCAACTCTAGACTGGGTTATATTGTTCTCTGTTTAGCCTTTACTTTTACATCATTATTGAAATTATAGCGAATATCTTGCAGCAGACGTTATTTTCTACATAAATATTCCCAAATCTATAGCAGCCAAATGCAAAAATAGTTTAGGAATATATACAATTAATTCATGAATTCTAAGTCAATTGGCAACATAATCCATACCGATACTCAAAATCGAACATTAATTATTAACAGAGCTTAAAAAAAATCACCGTCTGATTAGTTGATGTACATCCAATGGTAGGCTATGCACGTGCAGCAAGGGTCCATATTTAGTTAATGTATATGGCGCATGACCATATATAGTGCCAATCATAGTCATGATCTAAATCAGTGTGTTGGTTCTGATTTTGAACATGAAATCAGTAGGCTACTACGTAAATTAAGAAAATAATATTCTGAGATTTCAAGTCTTAGTGGCGCTTTGAGCATTTTTAAATGGATATGTGTCATTCGCTTACTACTCTCTAGTCTCGGTCACCCAGAACCTCCTAGTCTTCAACGCACGGAGGGTCTGGGACGGTTCTCAATTTTTGACGAAAATTACTGGATAATCTACCCCATAAAAAAAACAAACATTTGGTTACGCATGCGCAGTGGAACCTTTTGGCTAAAGTCTTGGGTAAGTGCTAGATCTTATGAAGCCGGGACGTTTTTTTTAGATTCTATAAAGCGTGGTTGAAATATATCCCACAATTCACTTGGCACATCTATTATTAGAAACAAAATAGAGACGATGAAGAATTAAGAAGATTGTGAGAAGCCATACGTCTGATTCATGACGAGAGAAAATTACCATTTCAATTGAAACCTTTACAAACAAAATTTTAAAGAGTGTCATTGTTGACAAACGAGCTGTTTTGATAAATTCAGTGCGTGGTAACTTAAAAGACTGGATAATCCAGACAATGACCTATTTTCCGTCAAATTTTGAGGACCCATCCAGACTAATATTCGTAGAATATTTGTGTGGATGATAGAGACTAACTACTCTCGGATGAGTTGTATTAAACCCTTGTCCATTATCAGACGTCACTTCGAAAAGAGTTGGGGCACCCAGGCACACAAAATATGATTTTTCTTTAAATCCAGTGACTTCGGCTTCTTAACTCACTTTACTTGTCGGCCCCACGGGCGCTATTCCGGAGCCCGAACTTGAAAAATACCCGCGGTTGGTCCCGGCTCATGCTAGGAGATTCGAACACGAGACATTCAAATTTAGAGATCAATGCCCTTATCCCGTGACGATAAAACCTATGTATACTAAAAGCCTTTAGCAACCGATTTACATAATTTTAAACTGCAGGTAAGTAAAATTAATTATTTAAATATCTGTCAACATGCTGATTATATAAATGTACGGTAGCAGCGTGAATGCTAAATAACTTTCCAGCCCAGTTTAGAGACGGGTGTCAAGTAAATAAAAGAAAGCAATTCAATAGGCGGTCGATTTGTTCACGATTCAATGCCAGCATAGAATAACATTTGTTTATGTCTTCTCCCTTTTATCAATGTGTAGTGAACGAGTTGAGATATATGTTAAAATAATAATAGTTTTACATTTAAAACATAAGGTTAACAGGTTTTAAAAAACAATTTGTTATAAAGAATAAGAGATACAGTAAAAAGTGATATTTTGAGTTTAAATTTTATAACTGAAGACTTCAAATTCGTGATAAGTTTGAATTTTATCATAACTGGATAAAAAAAAATACCCAAATTACCTATTATATCATAATTTTCGGGAGTTTTCCCGCTTAAGCCCAATGATTGGCCTGTCTGGCCCTAAAACTATTAAGTACATGTATGATAGCTTATACGGGTTAATAGTGCGAAAGATTCCGCTATGAGCCTAGCATGAGCCGGGACCAACCGCGGGTATTTTTCAAGTTCGGGCTCCGGAATAGCGCCCGTGGGGCCGACAAGTAAAGTGAGTTAAGAAGCCGAAGTCACTGGATTTAAAGAAAAATCATATTTTGTGTGCCTGGGTGCCCCAACTCTTTTCGAAGTGACGTCTGATAATGGACAAGGGTTTAATACAACTCATCCGAGAGTAGTAAGCGAATGACACATATCCATTTAAAAATGCTCAAAGCGCCACTAAGACTTGAAATCTCAGAATATTATTTTCTTAATTTACGTAGTAGCCTACTGATTTCATGTTCAAAATCAGAACCAACACACTGATTTAGATCATGACTATTATTGGCACTATATATGGTCATGCGCCATATACATTAACTAAATATGGACCCTTGCTGCACGTGCATAGCCTACCATTGGATGTACATCAACTAATCAGACGGTGATTTTTTTTAAGCTCTGTTAATAATTAATGTTCGATTTTGAGTATCGGTATGGATTATGTTGCCAATTACGGTATTATAATTTGACAACGAGTCAATACTTTAAATGCCTGTTCTGTATATAAACTAAATCGTCTTAAGCTGTCCTTCTTCGAAATGAAGCATTTTTTTCTTTCTAATGACATTTCTTATGAGGAACCCAATTGCAATTCTCCTTTTCAACATGCCTATACTGTGTCAAACATTTTTAACCTATTAATGGCAATTAACCAACTGCAGGTGACCTTAACAACTGACATCCTGAAGGCCCTCAAGAGGCAGATGTCACAATGTCGCACATGAACTGTCCAATTTCGAAAAGTCTTTAATACAATTACATGTCTTACTTTCTCACCGATATCCACACTGTCGCTTGTTAAGACAATAACGAATAAACGAATGCTCGGGTAGCTTTTAAGGACACCTTAAGGAATAAATCAACTTTTATACAAAATAAACAAACAGTTGATGGTGATCATATCAACAGCACAAGACTGACACCTGTTGACATGTGACAAACTATTAACCATATTTCACATGTCAGTGGTTAAACTTGTATTGAACAGTGGTTCCATTACTATGATAACAGGTGACCTTTATGTTCCAATGTTCTGAGAAAGCGAGACCTTAAATCGGATTCCCACACAAAATCATTTATACATGTACAAGTAGTGTATTTGAAGAGGTCACGGTGGGAAGATTTGGTATTTTCTATCTCCCACTGGATTTTTATTTGTATTACAACCAAGTAGTTTGTTGAACCTATATATCTCGGATAGACTAAACTAATTCAAACTTAAAATTAGTTTTACCAGATTGTGACGATAACATCCCAACGCAAAGGAATCTTCAAGATTCTCTTGCTATTTATTTTATTTTTGGTATCTTGCTTTGACACTGTCTGACTTTATCGTGTCAGCCAAATAATTCTACAGCATGTCAGTGGTGAACAGTTTGATATCATACCTAAAGTGTTCCTTATGACATATTTCCAATTGGCTCTGTTTGTCCTCGAGGATCTGAATCTGGCATGCTTATACATAGTGTGAAGAAACACTATGGACATTGTGATACAAGATCAGTCAACATTCCCTAAGGTGACAAGATTACGACTAGATGCTGAGAAAGATTTAGTAAACACTGAGGGGGTTGATCAGACCCTAAGGAAATGGTTACCTGTTTCCACTAATGGAATATCGAAATACGTTCTTGGGCTGACCCTGAAGCAAATTAAGTTAAATAGCCACGTGTCAGTTTAAACAACTCTGTGGGAATTAAACAAACTCTCGCGGCCATTTTATCACCTGACAGGTCGATCTGTATTGTTTTCTGATCTTTTAATTGTTACTAATACCACATCTTGTTGTTAAATAAATAAACAATTTAATTGGCCCTGGATGTGGTAACTGTAAGGAAGGGAGGTGTACCTATTTTTACAGGCTGATAAAACCCTTGGGTGGGTGTCATGGGAAGGAAGAGACTTGCCATTGTGCTATAGCTGCAGGCTTCTTATTCTAAGACTCAATAACATTTGGACTTAAGTAGTTGATGGACGATAAAACATTATGTAGTTCGTTAAGAATAACAACTTAATTCTAAGATATCAGTTAAGCCCACCAATTTAATGCTTTTACTACCTACAGAGATGTAAAGCTGGATGTAAGATAAGCTTATGTTGCTAGTTCGGATGTCTTCATAACACGTGCATAATGTTTAGAAAGGGCGATAATTATATTTGGTAAATCGAACACTTATAATTAATAGTTTGATATTTTTTTAATTTTCTGTAGAAATTATGTCTTCGAAACTCAAAATCATTTAACACACTAGAATATCAAATAATAAGAATAATTACCGATCTTGTCTGTGTACAAGATGCTAGATTTAAATTCAGATCCCGCATGTAATTCAACAGGTTTGTAACTTTGATTTACTGATTCTGCAATAAAAGTGGTAAAAACCTGTCAATTCTGTCACTAAGCTGCCAAAATCACCCTTCCAGATATTTACATAGGTAAACCGTCAATAATACAACTATATCCCCCTTGTTCGAAATCAGAAGATGATGTGGGTGTTAATTGACCCCCAAGGTCATAGTTAATCCTAAAATCGGATACGGTGAAGTGCTGTGGGTGTTTATTTTGAAGTTTAAACAAACAAATACTGATGTTTGTTATTGTGGTTTCAAATACGCTTTTCTGAATCAAACTTAGTTCCGATCTGCGAATTGCGATGATGATTTCATCAGAAATCCTCCACTCCAATGAGTTACATATATAGGAGTGTTTTCAATTGAAAAAATAATGAACAGAAAAGTGGCATTGATGTTACTATTAGCTAGTTCGCATTAGCGTGGTAAACTCAATGATATGTTATTTTGTCAAGATTTGGCTTTTGTGATGATTGAATAATATTATTAAAAGTGACTGTAAAATATTTTACGAACCTTAGTTCATATTAGATTTTAGATATCAAAATGTGTGCTGAAAATAGGATGGGGTGATGGCCGAACGATCATTGAGGCGGGTTTCGATTTCCCATTATTGAAACAAAATTGAACCATGTTAGTCCTAAAATGACAGAGTTTGTGTCGAGTGGAAATTAAATCCAATTTCTCGCTCTCTCTCTCTCTCTCTCTCTCTCTCTCTCTCTCTCTCTATTTGTTGAAAAAATGGATGATTTTTTGATTGGAAATATATAAAAAAGATATACATTTTAAAGTAGAGAGCTTTTGGTTTTATCTTTGAATTACCCAGAAAAGAACAAAGATAATGGCCTTTAACCATACACAAACAGTATTGAACACGAATTTTTGTCACAGGCATTCCAACTAAAGAGATATCAGATTAGTGCGAATCAGATTTTAATACGCACAATACAGATAGCATAAACTGACAACAATACTGTAGTTAATACTATACTCTGTCCTCATTAACACTTTACCTGAAGTTCTCAGACGAGATTACCTGACCTCAACGTCGGGTCATAGGTCACATGACCAAAGGTCAAGGGATTGAAATTGACCAGTGTCCCAATATTTACGGATCGACGATTTAAATTCTAATCACATGTCAATTTAATGTTTATGGTCTCTCCTCATTTTGTCAATTTTGACTAAATTTGCCACCCCATTTTTACACATCTGTTTTATAATTTAGCATTTTGTTAATATCAACCTTTCATTTAACGATTTTACCACCAATCTGACAGCCATTTCAATTGTTATCATTTAGTATTAAACCATTTTGAACGACTCTAAAAATTTACATGACATTTAGATAACCTGGTACACGTTCAGCAATATCATTTAAACGACTTTTTGGGTGTGTGTTTGCCCTTACCCAGGGATGATTATTATTATTGTACAATTATATTCTGATTTGCTCATCAGATATATTTGGCAATAAAAAACTGATCACAAAAAAAAATGTGGGAAATTGCACGTTACATCCATTGGAAATTATTTTGTATATCATTGACAGTCATAAAGAATAAGTAGGGTGATAACTAACCTCTCTGTTGAAACCCCATCTCAGGACTGTTGGTTTCTTCTATTGCTTTATAGTGTTCGTAATGACACGGGGCCTAAAAGTACACCCAAACATGAATTATTATTAAAATTCTTTACACTTAGGATTAAGCAACAGTGTGTCAATTTTAAACGATAAACTGATCAGGTGCTCGTGACATTATGACTCAAACAGTTATTTCCCCTGTTAGACTTACATCATTGTCTAATACTCGAATACATCATAGACCTCCGAGGTGAATGAATACCAGGATAGTGCGTTTGTTAAATGACCCTATAAACATATATCAGACAAATAAATAACCCAACAATGTATTTAAAACAAGAAAAGTTATTGCAATTTTAGACTTCAAAATATTTGCATCTGGAAAAAAAGAATTAGAAAAAAAATGCACATTTCTTTAAACAACTTACTATTATTCTTGTTTTTGAATACTAATCATTTAATTTGTTCGTGTTAAATTTCATGGCGCTCAATACATTCGAATATTTATTAAACATAAAGTTTTATTGTTTGAAAGACTCGTTATAATAAGGATATTGACACCTATAGTGTTTCGTTACGGTTCGCTAAACAGATTCACTACGATGTCTTAAATATCACGTTCTGCTGGGTCTTCCCTCGGCTTGTATTGAGTCACGTGACTATTAGCAATCGGGCGTTATAATGGCAAACTACCCTCATCTAATGGAACCAGCTGACGCTCTTTTTCACAAGGGGAATTGACTTATTAATGTCTGTATAAGAAGCATTGTATTAAATTATCTGTTCATAGATTTTATAAGGTTTATCTGTTCATAGATTTTATAAGGTTTCACTCCATTTACCGCAATATTATCAAGATTGGCGCAATTCGATTTAAAGAAAAACATCAGGATTGGTCAAAGGAAATTGGATTTATGATAGCCACTGTTGAATTATTGAGTGTGATTTTAGAATCTCAGCCTATAAATTTATTCCAACACCTAAATCAAACCCTCAATCATTTTTAGTAAATGTGCACCACCTGTTATGATAGTGGCAGGCAGACTTTGGTATCTGTACCCAATCATTTTCATTAATTAAAGATTACATTCATTACGAACAATAGGGAATAGTGTACACTTTTTAATTTGGAGAATAAATATACAAGAAATCAAATTAATATGCGCTTTTTGAGATAAATACGAATTTCGTACATATTTTTCTTTTGGGATACCACTTCATATCTTCCTCAACAAAAAAACATGACAAAAGCAGAATAAATCCGATTTCGTAAACATAAATCGATGTATTGTTTAATTTTTTCATGGCAACTAGCAATGACGTACAGCCACGATTTTAATTTGTTCCTATTTTGATGTGTCAAAGAATTAAGCATCATTTTTATTATCTAATAAATATAATAATTAATTGTATATTATTTAAATATCATTAATGTTTTAAAAGGGGTTAATTTTTTTCTTCATTTTTCTTAACAAATAATGCAAGTACTTAACTGTTTTAAATGACATAAAAATAAAAATAAATTTTAATGCAATCATATAACATTTTAACTGTTACAAAACATATACAAGTACAATTTACCAAAAATAAACGAGTGCATGCAAATACATATCAACAGAACAAAACATTATAATATGAAAAGAAATCATTAACAAGCGCAAAGCTGTAAAATTCATGAATTTCTCTAGCTCTTATTAAATTTTAAAATATTGACATGTAAACAATGCGTCTATGTGTCGTTAAAAGAGCGCGTACATTTTCCAGCGCGCGCCTGAAAACAATACCCTATTTCACCCACTACGAAATAGGTCCCCTATATCATTACTATTTTTAGAATTTTACGATACATCTACATTAGAATACACAAATCACTGAAATAACGGACATGGTACAAATATATGCATTTTCAATTCTTAAAAATAAAATCATGGTTTGTATTACAATAAATTATAATCGTTTAATTGTCTTCATGTACACACCAGTACATGTACAATGTAAACAAAACAAACGCACGCGCAAAAGCAGAAAATATTTTCGTCTTACCCGCCTGGTATTTTATTCTTAACTCTCCTTCAAAACCATTTTTATCGCATGTAAAACTTATGAATTGAATTACGTAAACAAATTAGAAAAAAAGAGAATTTTCTACCTTATTTTCCACCAAGATGTGCATTCCTGCAGTATACTACGGAGTCGTGTATGCGTGTGTGTGTGTGAAATTTTATTTGGTCGAAAATTGCCGTCTGTCGTGCGCGCGACTTGAGGAGAGCCACGCGCAAGACACCTGCCCTTTGTTATTAATGACAATGTACGCGTGCCCGCCAAATTCCCACACACTGGCACGATAGTCGCACCACCGTTAAGCAGTATTGATTTTCTAGAATTCAATTTAAATTTTGAATAAATCTTTCCATTAAAGCAAAAATCCCTCGCATCAGATTAGTAAATGCGCGCTCTTCCATGGAAATGGCGCGAGAAAAATAATTAACGCATAGAAACAAATGAGTAATCGCAAAATTTTGCAAATTGTTCCAAACCCGATTTTTTAAAGAACAGATAACGGAGAAGCGTTTATGAAATAATTATCTTGTAATGTACATTATTTGGCGTTTTTCTTTTTTGTTTCTTTTTTGATTTTGTAAATTTCATCTCTTTTCTTACTCATAAAAATACATTATTATTGATAAAAATTCAATCGACACCAACTTAACTATAGAGTCATATTAATATTACAAAGGAAATGAATCCGTTTTTATTATTCTTGCATTTTATTTCAATTGTATGTTTAAAAACGCGCGTATTATATCATGTTTCAGATTATGACGACTTATATGTGGCTAGGTGATTTCAGCGTTAATTATATATATAATGCTTTGCTTCCGTACAATTACTTAGGTTTCAATTCATATATTTATCTTTTCAACTACAATGCAAAAATACTAACATCAAATTTCAATAAAAGAAATAAAATCAAACAGCATGGGTATTAATTTTAATGGGCAAGTTTTAGAACCAAACAATACAATTAATGTTATAAAGAATTCCTTCAATTTGCGCCGACATTAAAACCAGATGTAGCGCCATTTCAATAGATTATTTATATCTCCGATGAAAAATTATCATAGAAATATCTATCTACTTGAATAGAAGGGCAAACAATATATCGTTGAATTTATCCATCGGGAGTTGTTCGGGGTTATAGTCCTCATCTTTTGTTACTGCAGCCGAAAAAAAAGAATAAAAAAGACATAACGCACGCGATGTTTTCCACCACGTTCCTGTTCATTGGACGATATTACTACGAATATAGTATGGGATACTTAGCATGGAAAGTAAGAATTGATGAAACAAATGTGGTTTTTGACTACCGTAAAGCGAGGTAGACTTGTACTATTGTCTTTCATATCACCACCTGCCTTCACCCACATCAAAGGTTCACGAGGGGATTGCACGCGCGCAGCTGAAACCCCGTTCCGCCAATCAGAGAGATGGATACGTAGACCTCGGGAATCGACAACTGTCGCATACGCGAGAAAGCGTCACTTGTTCGGAGTAGTCGGACATACGGCGTGAGATAATCGGTGAGATCAAAGCGAAATAGCAACACAAGTATAAGGATAACAGTAAATGAATAAAATCAAATTGACAATCGAAACAATAAGATAGCGTCAGTTTCAACTGGTTGAGAATCGATGCGGCAAAGATAAAAGCTATAATGCACGCGACTGGGCGTGGTATTCTTAGTAAGTGAACAAATGTTTAGGAAGGTGATTAGCCTCACTATATCTTGTCTAATAGGTCGGAATTTACTCTCAAACAATCGAGAAGAAAACAGAATATTTCAACCGATGACCCATAACGGCATCATGACGCTAGCACTTCAAACGCACCGCTTCAGACAGGTGACGATGAAGAATTTACCGTTATGATTGACCAATGCTACCAAAAGCTTATATATAATGAAGGCTGACTTATATGAAACGGTACCGAAACTTGTTAACTGACAAAATGATAGATCACAATAAACGTTTCTATTGTTTATATATTTACACCCCTTTTCACGCGATCTTTGATCTTATTAAATATTGTATTGAATATCTATGACAACGAACATCCCTTATTCTTTTCAACCAACTTTTAATCAATTAGCAAAAACGATGAAAACGTCTCTACATTCTCCTTCTTCTGCTGTGTTAAAGCCTGGGAAATATATCCCGTGGATTTAAATGACCCATGCTCTACTGTGTTCATTTGAATTTCCGAAATACCAACATTTACGAGACAAGAGCACGAATTGGTTCGAGCAGCTCCATTTTACACACAATGTATAAATACTAGAAACCCAACATTTCTGCAAGATTTTGTTCAAATGCTATTTATATTTGTCTAGAAAATTCTTTTCGTTAAACCACTCATCATTCGAAAAAATCTAATTCGAAACCACTGCATGGTTCAATAGGGAAATAGAGAACGTCAAATTTGCTACCACGCTGCCTAGAAACTATATTCCAACAAATCCGAATCCTGTGATGGTGATCAACTTTATCTGAACATGTATTTACCCACTAACCAAGCGATATATCTACCAAATTCGGTTGGAGTCCCTGAAGATACAATTTTAGGAATTAGCCCAAGAAGTCGATTTGTTTGTGCCAAGAAGAAGAAGTTTAGGAGAAATCATTTCAACAAACACGGTCCAAAATGATATATTTTTTATTGTAGCGTAAATTACAAATGTACCTGCACAATGGTCCAAAATATCTCTCAGAAACTCTAAAATACAGATTGTATAAATTACAAACGTACCTGCACAATGGTCAAAAATATCTCTCATAAACTCTGAAATACAGATTGTATAAATTCTTTTGGCGAGAGTCGTATCAGGAACTCCTTCACTACTACGCGAATAATCAGGACTAGTTTGGAAAAGAAATACAAGATTGTTAGCACAGGATAATATATATACTTCCCAAAAAAAGTTTTTATACACAACTATTCTGAGGATCTGATGAAAATTCGCCATTTTGAGCATAATGAGGTCCAACCAAACTGTCTCAAATTCGATAACTTTGTTAATAACGAGTGAAACCACCACGTGATTGTATTCGTAAGCAGTCGACACAATGGCGAGGTATGCTATCGATCATACGTCGAAAAAACATCTGGGGAATGACCTGTCACTCTGCCTGAAGGAATTGCACCAATTCTTGAAGATTACCAGGTTGCCTATGGTTGTCCCTCACACGTTCTGCCCAACACATCCCATGCATGCTCAATAGGTACCAAGTCAGGAGAGTATGCAGGCCAATCCATTCGTTCAATACCATTTTGGGTGAAAAAATCATTAACAACCCGTGCTCTTTGCGATCTAGCATTGTCATCTTGAAGAACAGAACCTGCTCCAATTTGACGATGACTTGGGATGACAAAAGACTGTATAAATTCGTCTCTGTACCTGATATCCGTCAAATTTCCTTTGGTGGCGAAAAGGGGAGTCCTGTGATGTACCGAAATTCCAGCCCACACCAACACCGTACCACCTCCAAAGCGACGGCGTTGTCTGACGTTAACATCAACAAATCTTTCTCCTTGTCGCCTAGAGACGCGAAGTCTGCCATCACTGAACCCTAATGCAAATCGGGACTCATCAGTGAAAAGTACCCGTTCCCATTGTCGCCGTCTGCAGTCTCTATGACGTTTTCACCAGTCACGACGTACTGCCCTATGACGTTGAAGAAGAGGTGGTCGAACCGCTTGTCGTCGAGATCGAATGTTGTGGGCTCGCAGACGATTTCTTATGGTCGGGTTCGATACCTGAACACCACTTGCATTTCGCAGTTCATCTCTCAGACAACTCGTTGTAACAACGCGCTGACGTAAGGCCGTTTGAATGACATACCAGTCTTGAGGTTACGACGTAGACCTTGGCCTACCAGTCCGTGGGCGATTCTGAATTGAATTGGTTGACTGGAAACGCTGCCATAGTCTCCCAATCACACTTTGGTTACAACCGATTCTATGTGCAACATTCCTCTGTGTAAAGCCCTGTTGAAGCCACGCAGTGGATCTTCCCCTGTCAAGTTCACTCAGCTGACGTCTGATCATGTTGAAA
Source organism: Patella caerulea (assembly GCA_036850965.1). Classification (NCBI taxonomy): domain Eukaryota; kingdom Metazoa; phylum Mollusca; class Gastropoda; family Patellidae; genus Patella; species Patella caerulea. The sequence goes on along the minus strand of JAZGQO010000014.1, from coordinate 12,808,062 downwards.
TTTCAACTGAGAGCAGCACCGTCATGGAAGTTTTTTTTATGCCAAAATTGTTCATGGAAAATGCATAGTGCACGTGCAAGGGCATAATTAACTCCAAAAAGTCGTAACCTACTGCGTTTGGGCGATGCAAACAGTTTTGTGGAGCCTTGTTTTGAGCTTCAGTTTATGGTTTCTAAGGAGACTGTCAAAATCGTTTGAAAATGACATGTGCCTTGTACACGGGTTTTGTCGTCAGGATATCGTGAATCAATTTTGACACGATTTCCACCAATAATTATATAAATATATATCTGATATGTGCATCGACAATTACCTGGTAGAAAAAAAAGTTTGACCCTAGCTTCTTTTGAGTAGTACACTATAACATGAAATATATTGGTGTCAACTGGTATTTTATTGGGGGTAGGCGTATCTTTACTCTAATATATGCTGACATACGCAGGGCTTCTCCTTGGTGTCTGGTGAAAATGTTATAATATCGGGTTAAATGGCTTGATGTCGGATTATGAAGAGCGACACCACGACATAACGCCATGATACCAATCAGCCACCATTGTTAAAAGACTATTATTTCGGACACTATCTTTCAGTTTTATCAAAACTGAATAAGTACTAAAATTTCCACAAATGTACGCTTTACCCAATTATTAAAAACTTTTATTATCTCAAAATATATTGGAAGCGGAATAAACTTATTTCATAACTTATGTCATATTAATGTAAAATATGAAAATTTCGAGATGCTCGAGTACAATTTGCCAGGAAATAGAATACATCTATGTGTAAGAATAAGCAAAAGAATCTCCGTCCTTTACACCATATTCCATCAATGTTTTATTGGATTTGTCTTTAAAACACCACCATAGGTAGGAGCTTTCATTGTTTTCAGTTCTACAGATGTTAATCTGCTTCTCAACGTCTTTAACTGTATCGTGAGGTTTAACATTCATGGTTTGCGAATGTCTACAAAAATATACAATATATACTCATTAACCGTTTGTTGTTACGCCAGACTGCCATTGGTTCATCAATACTGCCATTGGTCTAAACAACAAACAATTAGAAACTATCAACTACGCTTCAGTCATTTGAACATTTGCATCACCAAAACTACGGCAGCCAAAGATTAAAACAAAAGTACATTCGAAGGTTGAACCTTTTATTGGCTCTTGCAGTGACGCGACATTTATGCTTTATAAAGGCTAAAGATATGTGAGATTAAAAGGAATGCAATAAATTTGTAGGATTTTATCACAGAGTTTTCTTGTAGCGATTGTCACAATTATCAATATTTATTTTATTTGCATATTTTCTTTTGAAAAAATGGCGAATTAATTCTGAACACAGACCATCATCACAGCCGATGAATCGGGTTTATTACAAAACTTGTTGCATTAACTTTCTTAATAAATGAGATGTGGTATTAGGTGTTCTTAGAAAAGTACTAACATCCGGTAATACCTTTAGCTAGACCACATAAATATTTTACAACTTACCCAGTTGTGAAATGACATGCTTTGATTGTAATATCTTTATCAAATCCAGCCTCCGCAATCTCAATTTTTGCCAAAGATTGCGCAAATTCATTTTTCAGCGAATTTATTTCATCATCTTTTTGAACTAATGTGGATCTTAATGACCGGTTTTCCCTTTTCGCGGGGGGTTGGGATGGCCTAGTGGTCTAGAGCGCCGCGCTTCGACCTCTAGCTGGCCGGTCACCTCTGGCTTGCGGCGGTGGTTTCGAGCCCTGGTGTGAGCGTATGTGGCATGGAGATAGGGGCGCCTTCTCAACCTCGAGGGTTTCCTCCGGGCACTCCGGTTTCCTCCCACTGCTAAAGAGACCCTACGCGCAAGCGAATTATTGAAATAAAATTAAACCATATGTTAGTCCCGAAATGACCTAGTTTGTGTTGAGTGGACGTTAAACCCCATTTCTCTCTCTCTCCCCTTTTCGAGTCTTTCTCCAGTATGCTAAGTTTCTCCTCTAATATACGTATGGTTTGGTCTCGAATCTCTAGTTTGGCTTGGTTGTTTGAATCTTTGATCTCTAATTCACGTACTCTATTTTCTACTCTGTGCAAATGTTGTTTGACAGATTGGAGCTCCCTTTTATACACGCCTTTACATTTATTTTGTTTATAAGATTGTCTATTTATACAACTTTGATCACCGAATTGACAGTATTCCACATCACCTTTAAAAGTTATGTAATTGTGGTTTATAGTAGCAGTATTCTATAAAATAGAAAATATACAAAATCAGAATCAAATCAAAAATCCAATTCTATTTATCGTGTCTATATTTGGAGCTATTCAGAAAAGTTAGTTGTAGTAAATGAACTGAGCTTACATGCACGGTTAATTAGAAAAGACAATAGCTGAGTTTGTGGTACAATGTAGGAAACATGACCGTATGTAGGTTTTTAAAAGTGAAGGTACAGCAGAGTGTTTGGGCGCCAATATAATGCTCAAGTTACTGTGCACATGTGTCTAGAAAAAGTAGGAACACTTCGCCTATGGGAGGGGGGAGGGTGAAAAAAAATTTTTCTGTCGGAAACACATTTTCGACCACTCTAGTGATATCTAAGAGTCAATTGTGTATTTTACATGGTGGATTTTTTTAGGAGCAGCAGACTTTTTAGGAGTGAGTGTTTGCTCCTGGTATGCCCCCGCCTAGAATACGCGCCTGTGGTGGCGCCCCATAGCCTCCACATAAGTGATATCAGAAAGCTTGGATCTGAGCAAACAGGTTGAAAGGTTGGCATTTTTTAAACTTTTTTTTTAGATGGGGGAGCGTTATTTCTCGGGGCGCCTTATTTTTGCTGGAGGTGCAATATACACCCTGCACCCCGCTAGGTCCCCCCCGGGCCTTGTAGGAAAACACATATAAAATATGAAATTCTTTTCTTTTCATTTACACAAGCCAGAAAAAATAACTTATGCATTGATGAATATATCTAGTAAAAACCAAAACATGACCTATATAGGACATGTTAATGACGCGATAATTACAAGAATATCCAACGCTCCAAGCAAATCGCAAACTTCATACCTACTTCATGCCTTGTAACATTCTGTGAAATGGCACCATCTTCTTCACGAAAATGTTTACATTGGACCTGTTATAATAACAATATTATTCAGTGTTATCTAATTTTGATGGAAACTTAGTGTCTTTTTATATACTTCGAATAATAATTAGGTTTCTTAATACATAGTAAATTCACCGCGTGGAAAGGAAACTGTAGACTGTAGTCGTATCGGTGGCGTCGCAAAATTGGTTATAAAAGACATGATAAAATTTTAATAAAAAAGAACTGCGATTTGTCTTAACAAGACATTGCGGACATTGGACATGTATTTCTCCTGCTGGACTGGACGCTTTGCTCAAAGCATGTATGGAAATCTTGAGATGCACAACCATATTCAAAATCCGACAAAAAATATAAATTCAACAAACTGTCTTCTATTTCAAATTAAAAAGTTAAAGGAAGAAAGATAAAGGCAGTGGCAGATCATCAACAGTATAAGCAAATGAGGGGGTGAATACTCATGTATCAGCAAAATCAATTTTTTTAAAATTTGCTTTACGTGTATTCAAGGCGGATCCAAGACTTTCAGAAAGGGGGAGGGGGGCTGCATCCACTTAGGAGTGCGAAGCCCGGACCGTGATATTTGAGTGGAAAAAATGCCCACAAGGACTAATTTCATACTAGTACTGTAAATAAGGATTTCCAACCTAAACCACGAGAATGTATGGAGGCAAAAATTGTTCGCCACCTCAAAAAATAGAAGGGGCGTGCGCCGGGTGCGACCCCCTCTGGATCTGAAAAAATTGTGAAATTACATGTGGTTTAACGTGATACTGTTCTGTTGCAAAAATGTCAAGTCTTTAAATATGTATATCTTACAGCAGTGCATCTTAGATTCATGCCATTTTTTTTCAAATATAATGAAGTTTTTGTTCCTATATTTAAAGGGGGGGGGGGGGTGCGACTGTGGTTTCGAGCCCTGGTGTGAGCGTATGTGGCGTGGAGATAGGGGCGCCTTTCAACCTCGCGAGTTTCCTCCGGGCACTCCGGTTTCCTCCCACTGCTAAAGACCCCTACGCGCATGCGAAATATTGAAATAAAATTAAAAACCATATGTTAGTCCCGAAATGACCTAGTTTGTGTTGAGTGAACGTTAAACCCCATTTCTCTCTCTATCTCTCTGTCTCTCTCCTATATTTAAAGACACGTTGGACAATTACATAGATAGAACAATAAAAATAATTTGCATTGGTAGTAATTGTAGAGCCCATAACCCCTGAAAATGTCATTGAATCCATCTAACCTTAAACAAAAGAATTGCAGTAAGTGTGAATTATTTGTACAAATATGCAATGGTTGTGATAATAAAATGTGATGTTTCGATGTGTTTTTTTTTTATAAATCGCTCCATCTAAAATATAGATATAGATGTGTCCTTAAGCCACTGGGGCGACGGCAAAATACGACCACAAGTCGTGAGCGTTTAAAATTAAATACATTTAAAATGCAAATGTGACGCCTTTGATGTTAGCGTACCGTTATTTCCAATAATGTACGGACAACATGCCAATCGTACATTATCTATACTAGATGAAATATTGGACTCACGTGAAGTATTTCTTGAAAAGCACGTGTGGGATGGTGTCTGTATTTTAAGTTGTTTAATGGTCTCGAGCTAAAGACATTGAGTAATATATTGATACAACACTCGTCTAACGCCTCTTGAAGTATCAATATATTTCTTAATGTCTCGCTCTCGGCCATTAAACCACTCTGAACCGAGAATTTAGCGATTACATTTTGGGACTAGCCTCGACCATCATTACTAAAGGCGATACGATAAAAACGGTCTCGATAATCCATATTTTTTATTTAATCTTGAATGAGCGTTGTGTCTGTATAAGTAAATCACTATAATAGTAAGTGCAGGAGGACCGCACTACACGAAAAACAAATACCTATAAGATTAACCTGCGGAAAAAAAGAGTTTAAAAACTAGATAATGTAAAGGGAATTTGCTGTAAGTTTCAGTCAAATTAATTGATCAACTCTGAACCGAGAATTTAGCGTTAGAATTTTGGGCCTAGCGTCGATCATCATTACTAACGTCGTTACGATAAAAACAGTCGCAATAATCCATTTTTTGATTTAATCATGAATGAGCGTTGAACAGCAAATCGGATCCTAGTCCAATAAATATCACAGGCTAGCGATGACATCAAGGGCTGGATAAGTTAATTAAAAATTTAGATAACATTTCAAAACTAAAGAAAGACATGCAATAGGCAGATTTGGCTCTTGCATAATGTATCTTTAGTATGTCATGTTAAACCAATTTCGTCGGTTCGAAGGTTTTACAGAATAGAGGTATACGCCCTTTAACCTAAATATGTTTTTCATAAATTTTGCCGCTAATTACTGAGTCTTTAAATATTTACAAAACCTCGGAATTTCAAAAAAAAAAAAAAAAAATTCCCACACATGGTCAACATGGTCTTGGGATATTCATGTGGATAATGTGTTAGAAAGATGTCAAAAAAAGAATAAACTATCACATTAGACCTTATGACCGCTACACAATAAGCAAGATAGCCATCTGCTTTTAATAATAGTAAAGTTTATTATATTGATACCGTGATGTTGATATTAGTTATTATCATAATACACTCCTCTATAGTTTCTATACGGACCCATGGTATTGTCACCTGGTGGTTTTGAATATAAGGTCTTCAATTCAAGTATTTTGTGTATTCGATTAAACATAGCATTTCTGATACCTCACACACCCAAGAATATAAAAGATTTAATCAAAGACTGGATTCCTGAATGTCTTTTTTAGAATCCAGTGAATCTATGTGATTTTCGTTTTTTGCCAAATATAATGTGATTCACTGGTCTGTTATACTCAGGGGGCGGTTTGATTATTGGTGATTAAGGTCTGGTCCACTATCAAGTATTGACCCCATGTCGTCAATGAATGAATTCCGGAAAGTCTTTTTTTTGTGGTATCCATTGGATCTATGTGATTTAAGTGTTTTTTTTTCTTGTTGAAGTGTTGGAATCCGTTCGTCCGTTCAACAAAACTATTTCATCGGATTTTCATTAAATATCCCATTTTCATTATATTTTTGCACAATATATGTACATATTTACATAGATTTTAAATTTCATATTTACATAAAGTTTTAATTACATATTTATATTAAATAATCTAGTTTATTAGTGCGCATTTAGCCGAATCTACCTATTCAGATTAGTAAGGCAATTTAGCTATGTTGCTATAGATATGTTTTCCACTAGATTAATTTAAAAAACAAGCAAGCGAGTACATGTAAATATTTTTTTAAAAATTTTGTTTTGTTTAAACATGTACATACTGCCTCGGGAAATTTCACATGACTCATGTATTTAAAGGGACATATGTTCCTGGTAGACAAAACTGTTGTCATTAGCATTACTAAGGTACAGGCGAGTCTTGTTAGTTTGAGTTGATTTCTTAAACTCTAGGTTAAAACTCTCCTTCAGATGTATAGGGATTTTGCTGAACAAAAGATCTGGAGTGTAAAAAATGATTAAGTGTTTTATTGTAAATAGAGAATGTGTCAGAGTTATCGTTGACTTCAAGTTTTTCACCTGGTACATTGTTAATGCCTATTGTTTTACGACAATAAGGGGGGGCTGTTCTTGTCTATAGTTCATATTTTACAATACAAATCAAATACTGGTTTTCACGGTTAACCCCTTGAATAGGGCCTTGACACGGCCACTTATTCATAGTAAACTACAACAGTAGTTTGTGTGGGGTTTCTGTACAACGAGTTATTTACAGTCAAATAATTCAAGGGAAACAACTCTAATTATCAATGGCGTGCAGACCGCTATTAATTTCCCACATTGACTCGAATGTTTCAGATCAACTTCACTATCGAGGACTTGTTGTTCTACCAAAGGTGATGTTATATAGAGGTGTATGCGGAATTCTAAAAAAAGAGAGCATGGCCACTGTTTCGTTATTGATATTAAAGGTAAGGGGCTTATTATAGTAGGTATGAATTTGTCAATCAGGTCTTGCCTCTTTAATTTTATCAATTAGTGTGGCATATTAACATAGGTTACTTATGTTGCTTCATCGATGTTGTTTCGCTTCCAGGGTACTGCATCCTCTTGATTTCATACAATGTTTTAGGAAAGCAATTGGTTAGTACAGCTAATACACGCCCGATTCCTGTAACATTGATTGAGAGTTGAACTATTAAAACAGTTCACACTGAAGGATCTGAAAACATTTCATCATCACCCTTAAATCTGGGGAACATAATTCAGGTTCAACACGTCATTCGGTGAGTATAGCACTTACTCACAAACCTGGAGATCCTATCGATTTTCCACCCCGAATTCCCCATGTTGCAGGATGGAAGATCTAGCAAGAAAAACCGAGGTGTCGTGTACACCATTTTCAGCGAGTTTAAGATCCCCTGACATTAGAAAATTGTAACAAGATCAGGCCACTGTTGAAGTAAAAATGACATGCCTTTCCTTATGAATAGTAAGATGTTTAAGTGCCATGTCGTTTATTCGTTACATTCGAGAGCAGCATTTCAGTACCGATCTTGCGGTATTATTAGACATTATGACTGGATGCAATAAATAAAACTTCAGTGGCAGTGATTTTTAGATGAAATAAAGGTCAAAATATGTATATTGACATAAAAATAAAGAAACCTATCATATGGAGGTCATGTATATAAATACAATAAAATGTCACTGTCTTTTACATTGTAATCTTTTATAGTTTTATCTTTTCCTTCACCGAAACACCATCCTACAAATACTTTCTCCTCTGGTCGATAAATATTTGTTATGAAAATGTCTGGTTCCCCAGGTCCTTCCTTTAATTTCTTCTCTAATTCACCTATCTTTAAATTACGTCTTATATTTATATATTTACCAGGTTTTCCTGTCTTGGAGTTCCTGAAATCAAGGTATAGTTCAGCGGTAAGGACACACGGTTAGAATGTTTCGGTTTTAAATCCCAATGTTGGCTACATGTGAAGAACTTCGAGGTTCTTTTACTCCGGTTCCTGATTCTCATGAGCGATGGCGCCTGTGTGGGACAAAGAAAGTCGTTTCGTTGTTGTGACAAACCCGAGACCCAGCCGTATATCAGAGTACACATACAAGAAAAAATGAAAATTGGAAATCGAAAAAGAATATCCAAAAATGCCAATGCCTGAGCAAAACTCCCCCCTCCCTGTAATCATTAATATGAAACACGTCCAAGTCCGTAGCCCTTAGAAGACTGGGTCGTATTATGGTCAACACATGTCCCTCCATTTGAAAAAAGCATTACCGAACTAAAGTGACGAAATAACATACCAAGTAGATAGATGAGTAACTTGAACTGTGACAAACTGCTTATTTGGATGTTCCTTTGGTTGACATATATCTAGAGAAGCCCTATTCAAGTCCTTTTTTGTTCCTTTGGTATGTTTCTTGTGTGATTTAGCCCACAATGTACGTGAGTGACTCTGGATTTCGTTTTCTCTTTTGCGGCTGTCTTTTTCTTGCACTTCTAGTGTATGAATTCTTTCTTCTAACCTGTCAATTTGTTTTTCTTTCTCCTGCAGTTCCATCGTGTCATTGGCCGTGTTTTCTTCCAAAACACCAACTCTCTCGTGCGTGGCATGTAAATCATCTTTCAAGTCAGCGATTTGACCACTTTGTTCCTTAGTTATTCGCTTCAACCTCTGGAGTTCTTTGTTTTTGTTTAATTTGTCTCGTTTTGTCGATCCATGTTTTTGTTTGTTCAAACTATTGTGGTCACCAGATTGAAAGTTAGCAACATCTCCTTTGATAGTGATATGATAGTGGTTCGTAACCTTTCTGTCCTTAAAAATAAACCAATCTGATTAAAATCATATGTTCAGTACGTTTCGGTTTATTTGTATGTACTGCATATCCGTATGTTTTTAGCAAGTAACCACTAGTTTTTTTATTCACACTTCAGTAACTGACCAGTATCTCGCGGTTGCTCGATGAATAAGAGGCTAGCTCGCTAACCTGGACGTTCCAGGGTCGACACCGGTGCAGTGCTCATTGGGGTTTTCCCGTGTCGTTTTTCATTGTCAGGGATGCATATTGTCGTTGGGCAGGGTTGAAAACGGTTCCAAATGCACCCTGTAGCGCATTGCATAGCGTATGCCTGTCTTAGTTATCCAAAATGGAGCAGACAAGTGGGACGTTAAACCCCATTTCATTTCCTATCTTTTTCACGCCAGATAGTATAGGTACATATCCTTAACTTATATTATACGTATGAATATTTATACCAATATGTGTGACTGTCGTCTGCCTGTCTTCCCAGGCTTGGCGGCTAGACCAAAGCTGTCCCGGAGTTACGCTACTTCCGGCTCATAGCTATACCCGGGCTATTCCAGGCCCAGAGTTCACCAAGTATTCTCAGACTTATGTTGAGAATTTATTCAACTTTTAATCACTATTTATAAGAAATATCTTTGATCCTGAAACACAAAACTTATTGTGGTATTTGATAAAAGTTTTATAAGGGGCTATATTTTAGCTACAATAAGGCGAACAAAAGTCTGAGAATGCTTTGTGAACTCGGGGCCGGGTCAATCGCTAGTCGTAATATAAAACTGAGGAGGGGATGGGGAGACTAAAACAAATTCGACCTGGGTAATCTAAAACGAGGCATATTTATACATGGAGGTAGTGGGAATGTATTCTAATACAAGCATAGTTGTATTTGTATATATGAATAACAAGTTAATAGAAATGTTTTGATCACGGTCCCACACCCTGTTGCTTAACTTTGGAAATCAAAGATTTTATAACACTTACGTCATGATACTGTCTTACATTTAGAAAAGCAGATTCGTAATTATTGTTAGAATCCCCCCGTACAAAAAATGATTCAGTAGAAACAGAACGTACACCCTGAAATGTTATTAAATTATATAGTAAACAAAAACAAAATGAGATAAATCATCGATAGCACTGTGTTTATCGTTATAATGGAAAAGATCACATGATTCGTGAGTGGCATAGACGAAAGACCGCCCACCCCCCGCCCCAGCACCCACAGTTTGCAAAGCTCGCCAGGAAAAAAAAACACCATTGATTTTCTTACAGGGATGTAGAGTATGAAATTAACGAATAAAGCATGAAACCATTGAATGTAATTAATGGTAGCATAAAATTAGTAAGTCTCTGTCACTCAGACCTCAGAACCTCTGGATGATAGACACTAAAAATTAGTAAGCGCATTATATTAATGAATTATAATTAAAGTCCCGAACGTTATTATAAAGAGATTGTTAATGTCTTGAAAACTTCAATATTTTGAAGTCAAATCTGTAAAAGGAACATCAGTATAAAATCGGTTCATGTCAATTCAGTATTTACACAGATATGATTTGAAAATTTCACAAATTTAGACGTCCTCTGTCGACGATATGCTCAATATGCAACCTATCACAGTTCACATTTACCTAGCAGTCCGATAAATCAA